>OY288262.1:30482048-33199747 GCA_958450325.1 Agrostemma githago
ATCCGGAAAAACTGTTTTCGTACTCTCGTGCAACCCCAACGCATCTTAAACTAAGATTAAATCGCAAATAAATGAACGCGAAGTGATTACTTGTCAATCTAGGTCAACACTTCACCGAACAAAAAACACAAGACTAATCCAACTAATTCAAATACGAAAAATATACAAAATATACAAAGTCATACACAAATCGGGTTTATGGACTAGGGAGGACCTCTAGAAGCCGCATCGATGGCTATCACGAACTCACCAAGGTTGTTATCCAAACCTAGGTCCTCTAGAACAAAGGTAGGAGACACACTACCGTTCATCCCCGACAACATATCCAAGGTAGTCGTCTCGGGAATCCCTCCAACATCCTCGGTAGCACCCGTGACGTAGCCCGTAGCCTCAGCCTCAGCACCCCTCTCTATCTAGACCCCATGCCTGGCCTCACCTCGCGCTGAGGTCTCACCCTGATGCTGAGCCAACTACTCCTTAAGGCGGGCGATCTCGTCGTCTCGAGATTGCAAGAGCTGTCTCGCATCAGCCACCTCTGCCTCCAGCTTGGTCACCCGAGTCTGTAACTGCCCCACCATGTCCGAGGTATCCTGCAAGTGTACTTAAGCATTAGGAAAACACGCAAACAGCCTAGAAAACAACTCTAGTCACACAAACTCACCGATCGAGGTCTCGAAGTGTCACGGCAAACCCTCGAGTCATAGGCCCGGAAGCGGTTGACGATCTGCCACAACCGTTGATGGCAAGCTGATGAAACCTGAACGACAAAACCACATAAATTAGTCGAACGAATCCTAACTCTTAGAACCCGAACCCCTAATGGAAATTAAAACTTACCCGGTATACTCGGTCGCGCCACTCTATCCGAACATCCATCTCCTCGGTAGAACATGGAGGGAGAGGCTCAGTGAAAGCAACCCCAGCTGCATCTACCCTGAGCAGCGTCAAGGGGAAGTCTGGAGGCTGAATAGCATCAGTCGGGTTAGCCAACTGAGAAGAAACAAATCGGCCAGTCAGGAGGAAATAAACACTAGATCATAAAATGAAACAAACTTTAGAACTAAAGATAAACCCTCACCATAGGCGGTGGCAAGCTAGCCGCTGGCTGACATGAGACAGATAGGAGGCACCAGCCACCAGAAGTGCATCACCTTCTTCTCCATCCCTACCCTCGAGGACCTCTATGGTGGTCGGTGGCCTAAACATGGTCCGCGAAGGATCAAACGGCACCCTAAAGTCGTTATATAAGCACTGACGCACCAACCGCTCGCCCAGATACCAAACCGGGCAAAATAACGCAGGTAGAAGCATCCTCCTATAACTCTGAGGCCTCAACTCCGCAGCCACATACCCAGGCACATCCTCATAATTGGCCCAAGGGCGGGCCATAAACTACACAAACAAAACTACCATTTCAATAAACCCTTATCCCTTGGGGGCTAATGAATAAAACAAGCCATGAAGGGAAAACTTGCATTTTCGAGGACCAGCTGGTTCACCAGCACGTTTTCCGACGGGTTGTGGCTGATCGTACTCTTAGGCTGAGCCAACCTCCATTCGATTCCTGCCGGAAATCTAGTCGGATGAACCCGCACCTTTTTGGGCGCCAAACAAGGGAAGTAGGAATAGAACAAAGCCTGCAAAATCCCAAAATATCTTTAGCAATCCAGAGCATGAGGCATACTATAAACCTCACACTCCAAACAATCCCTGATGAGGCCCCGCACCTCATCACTATCCAATCTAGGGTCCTCAGCCGCCCACCTAATTCTCTCCGGACCCCAGGGCAAACCCGTACTCACCCCGAAATCCTCTAGAGTCATCCCGACCTCCCCAAAGGACATGTGGAAGGTCGAGATAGTATCGTGAAAGCGATCTATCATCGCTCTAATCACCATGAGGTTGCACTTAGTCTTGCAATCCACTAACCGGACCCATTTCTCGACCACGGGACCTAGAGCGGTCCTTGCAATAATTCCCATTGCCGCGGGGGTCAACTTTTGAGAATAAATCTCAAGGCATGTCGTAAAACCCGAGAAGGTCCTCATCGGACCTGTGGGCTGTAAACCCAAGCAATACAAATATAAGCAAAACAAACCAAACCTAGCCAAAACCAAAGCTCAAAGCCTAAAACTAATAAACATAGGCTAAATACTCACCAGGCCCCCACAGTGCGGTAAGAAACGTGTAAGTCGGGACGAAACAACAACTGGTGACCGTCCCAGCCCCGAGCCCACTCGAGATCCTCGTAGCCAATCTCTTCGTTCTCCGGTACGGGAATCGGGACATGGGCCCTCCTAGCCACCATTTCGGGAAGCCTACGCTTCCTTACTCTACTAAAGTCGGCCTCATTTATGGCCTCTGGATGACGACGCTGAGACGAAATGTTTTGTCGTCTCCTAAGAATTCGGCGGGGAGTCAGTGAGCTCGTCCCAGCGGCCTCGCCACTAGTACCAATCGAAGAAGCTCCCTCGGGACCCTCGGTATCACCTCTAACTTCAAAACCAAACAAAATACAAAAAACCTATGCCTTAGGACAAACTGAAACAGCTTAATCGGGTCAAAATACGGTCAAAATTTCGGATAAGGATACTAAAATTCTGAAAGGGCCTCTAACACCTATTTTCGATCTCGGTCACAATGGAAGTGGTTTCGGGAAAATCCGACATCGATACGACACCTTTTGGTCCGTCGTAAGTCACACAAAACCTCACGGAAGGTCATAGAAGCCATTCTACCTCATAAAAAATTGGCAAAGGATCCACCCATATCATCATAAGCACTAATCGAGCAAGATCACGTAAGACAAGTACAGGAATATCCGGGAAAACGAATCATAACCCTAGCATTTCGAGCCTATCACTATAGGGAGCCATTATTGTCATACCTCGAAATCCCCTAGTAAACTTAAAATCACCCTAACAAGCTCTAATCAACCCTAATTTAACAATGGGATTAAGTACAAGCATCGAAACTTAGCAAATTAAAAATACCCAAATCGATTTTCTAGGGTTTCAACAAACAAGCTCACAATCAACCAAATCAAGCAAAACCGACAATAGATGAGCAAAGGACACTTACCCGGAGTCAACATTCTCACGTATGGCATAAATCGAGACGGAAATCAGGTAGAAAAATCGAAAAGGCGATATAGGGGCGAAAGGGTTGACGCGTTCGAATTTTGGGATGAATGAAACGAAGCCCCCAACCTTCGCTGACTTAAAGGAAACCCGACCCACAAGAATCCGACCTCCTCAGGTGACGCGCCCAAATCCTGAACCGCTGGGGGCTAGGCACCTGAGGATTGGGGCGCAATCTGACCATTCCAACATAGACTAAGACAAAACAAACAAGGCTTAACATCCAATATACACAAAACACGCACCCCTTTAAAACAAACAAGCTAACAGCGACAAAGAAGTTACTAACCGATGCCGATAAAGCACGCCTGTAACAAAGCAACAATGAAACGAGCATAAGAACGACGCCTAACAAGAACACTCAAACTCAAAACAAACAAAGCCGATCTAAGCAAACTCCGAACAAATCCCAAATGTGTAACAAACTGAAACGAAGCAAAGCAAACCCAAACCAAATAAGACAAACTCGCAAAGCAAATAGGAATAAGCAACAACAGTTTTAATTCGAGCGGATACTGACACGCTCAAAGGAGTCTTATACCTCCACAACAATTTTAATTCAAGCGGATACTGACACGCTCGAAGGAGTCTTATACCTCCACAGCAATTTTAATTCGAGCAGATACTGACACGCTCGAAGGAGTCTTATACCTCCACAACAATTTTAATTCGAGCGGATACTGACACGCTCGAAGGAGTCTTATACCTCCACAGCAATTTTAATTCGAGCGGATACTGACACGCTCGAAGGAGCTTATACCTCCACAGCAATTTTAATTCGAGCGAATACTGACACGCTCGAAGGAGTCTTATACCTCCACAACAATTTTAATTCGAGCGGATACTGACACGCTTGAAGGAGTCTTATACCTCCACAACAATTTTTGCCTAACGGGTCTTAGTTATCCATAAGGCATTGGAGTCTTATACCTCACAGCATTTTCAAGCCCAAGGGGTCATAGGCATCCCAGAGACAATTGTTCGAGTGAAGACTGACGCCCTCGAACATTTTATCTTGTTTCATTTTGTCCAACGGGTCATAGGCATCCCGAAGGCAACTGTTCGAGTTGAGACTGACGCCCTCGAACATTTTATCTTGTTTCGTTTGTCCGAGGGGTCATAGGCATCCCAAAGGCAGCTGTTCGAGCGGAGACTAACACCCTCGAGCATTTTATTTTATTTTCTTGCCCAAGGGGGTCATAAGCATCTCAAAAGGCATTTTATTAAGTCTGAAGGGTCATAGGCATCCCGAAGATAAGTGTTCGAATGGAAGATGACACATCGAACATTTTCTCCCGCGTACACGCTTGACGCGTCACACACACACACGATAGATAAACTCGGACGGATTCTTGAACATCCGTAAAAGCAAAGCACACGAACACGAAGAACCTAGAACAAGATAACAAGCACCGGGCCGGGCCCAAGCAAGCAACACAAGCAAAGACGTCAGGTATGATTTCTGAGCTTTGGCTGGTGATGGGAGGGATTTGCCGTCAATCCCTACCAACAAGTAATACCAACTAAACCTAACTAGTTGCTAGAGAAGTCGGGTCGATATCCACGGAGATGGTTATGAGGTGTCTAGACTAAGGTCTACTCAAAAACAAGGCTAGGTTACCAAAACAACACAAAGGGGAGAAGAATTGACAAGAATTGCTTACTAACACAATTACTAGGCTAACAAACAAGGATGAACAAACTAGAATGATGACAAGAGAACAGAACTATGACTATGAACTATGAACTAAATTATTTAACATGAACTAAGATGAACAAAAAACTAGAGGAATGATTGCTAATATGATGGAGAAATCAAATTGGGAAGGAGTAGGGTTAGTTTGGGTTCATAAGTGTAGTAGGATAGTTGGGAGATCGAGGGGGTAGGCTTCACCTAGTCACTAAGGTCGGTCCGCGCTCTCGTGTCAATGAAAAACCCGAATACTCATGCAAGATGCTACCCAATACAAAAGGATTCAACCACAAATCAATCATACAATGAGAAGATGAAAACAAGAAAGAGAAGCACGGTCACTACTACTCAAACAAGCAATTCAACAAACACATAGTGTGCTTAACATGTGACTAGTAACAAAGAATTCACCTTGACCATAAATCAAACCCTAATTACCCATAATCTACACTTAATCCCCCTACTAACCCCACAAAAAGTCTACTCACACATAATCAAACTAACACTAATACAAACAAGAGAAATCAACACAAACATCAAAACATTCATAATGGAAATGAAACTAGCAAGAACAATAAACAATGAACAAAGATTGAAACTTGAAAGATAAACAAAGATTAAGAGAAAAGAGAGTAAGAAGATTATACCAACTAACAAGAGGATGAAAAGATAAAAACTTGTATTATAAGAACACCCAAAATCTCCACCAATGTTGTCAAGATTGAATGGATTCTTCAAGAGATTCCTTAATACAAGATTAACTAACTAAATTAAGCTAAGATTAACAAAAGATAGATTAAGGAAGATTAATATAAAACTAAGCTAGGGATGAAGAGAGTCTATCTAGGGTTTAGAATAGTGTAGAGTAATGTAAGGTCCCTAAAACAATACAAGAGGGGGTATATATAGGGTTACAAGAATAAGAGGGGTGAGAAATGAAGTCGCGGCTGAGCTGGGCCCTTCCCGGCCGGGAAGGAGATGATCCCGGTCGAGATGGTCCATAAACCCGGGCGGGTTTATGCTCTTCTCGACCGGGATTATGATCTTCCCAACCGGGAAGAGGTGGTCCCGACCGGGATGGCTCATGGTCCCGGCCGGGATCAGCTGTCAGTAGCTCCGCTTTGTTTGCTCTTCATCCCGACCGGGATGGGTCTTGTAGGCCTCCAATATGATCTCAAAGGTCCCTACTTGCTTTTCATAGGCTTCTCATCGATTCTCGATGCTCGGGATCGAGCCTAGAGGGCTCGGGAGTGGGTCCCAAGGGCTCGGGATCGAGTCTAAGCTACCGAGTGATCGTCGCTTCTCATTGTTGGCTCCAAATGTGTCGGAAACAAGTCGAAATCGTTCCATCTCTCCAAGATTGGTCTTAGGAACCTAAAACAAACTAGAAGAAGCGTAAGTAGCCTCGAAAACCGCTCCAAAGAGCGATTCCACAAGAGAAACCGGGACCAAACACAAGAAATAGGCACTACAAACAACACTTATCAACTCCCCCACACTTAACCCTTACTCGCCCTCGAGTAAGCACAAACTAACTACAAAACTAAAAGAAACTAGACTACTAAACGAGCGGGTATTAGCGCACCCTACGCCCTTTCAACTCATGCGAGAACACTTGGAGGAAAAGTGCTCTCCGCAAGGCAAGTGAGGTCTTGCGACAAAACTGTGGGTACAACCGAAGACGAAAACACACAAACAAGCAAACATACAAACAAACAAACAATCGGTTGCACCCAAAAAGAAACAAATACCGCTTCCCTCAACAAAGCGGTGAAAGAATCACCGGTTAAGGACTCAAGGCAAGTGATAACATTCCCAAGCTAATAACACCAATCGATATGG
This sequence comes from Agrostemma githago, assembly GCA_958450325.1. NCBI lineage: Eukaryota > Viridiplantae > Streptophyta > Magnoliopsida > Caryophyllales > Caryophyllaceae > Agrostemma > Agrostemma githago. Next base: position 30,488,724 of record OY288262.1, read on the forward strand.
ACAAAACCCTAATAGTATGACAACAAAGCAATAAAAACGTTGGTAACTTACCTAGGCCCTCCTAACCTTCTAAGAACGTACTACGGGACGATAGGCGGGATGGAAAAAGGATGAACCACGGAGTTAGTCGACACTGTAGGTAAGTGAAAACCCGCCCCCTTTAGCGATGAGCCAAGAGGGTCGTCCCATGCTCAAAAATCGCCCAACTAGTCCAAGTAAAAAGGTGGATATGGTTGCAAAATGAGGGAAGACCGATCATTACCGCTATCATCCTTCCTAGGGACTCGGTCCTTTGGTAGGCTCTTCACGGTAACGATCGGAAAAAGGCTTATTTTTGAGAGGGTGAGAATCTTTTTGTGAGATGGTTTTCTTTTGGCATTTTTCTTTTGCATTTGGCTTTTGAGTTGCTATGCCATTTCTTTTTCTTCTTTTGTATTTTCTTTTTGATTTGTTGTGCCTTTTCTTTTTCTTCTTTCTTTTCTTTCTTTTCTTTCTTTCTTTTTCTTGTTTTGACTTGGCTTGCCTTTTGGATAATTTTGTTTTGTAGGCATTTCTTGCAACCAAGTAAGAACTTAGACAATTTTCAATGTATTTGTGGAAATGTGTAGGAGGTAGAGAAATGGGTAAGTCGGGACGGGCCCTTCCCTTCAAACCCAAAAAAAAAGGGGGAAACTTGGACTAATCAAAGCAATTTCGAACACGGTCACCTAAGGGACGGGACTCGGCAACCAAGGCCTTTTCACACCGTGGGTGGTCAAAATGCAAATCCCGTAATAAATCCCTAGTAGACTAGGTGGACTCAAGGTAAATGACCAACGAAACTATTGATTTAAAGTCATTCTACTAGACTAAAGTCTCAATTCATATCACTAGAAAGGGAAAGTAAACACTTGCTCACTAGCCCTAAAACCGGGTTTTCGAAACCCTTTTTACACAAGACACATACTACACATCACAAAACAAAGACGCAACAGAAAAATGAAAGAAAAATGAGAAAAACACAACACAACAAAACAAAACGAAAGAAAAGAGGGCAAACACACAAGGAAAACAAGCACCACCACGAAACTTCCAAGCAAGCCACCACACCAACCACAAACTGCAAGCAGCTCCACCCGAGCACACATCATTACAAAATCTCCTCCAAACTCCACAAGGGACAAAGAGGAAAAGGGATAAAAATGACGTTACCGGATGTCTTGAAAGCTCTCCAAAGTTAACGGTGATCAAGCGACCTATAAGGAAAAAGGGAGGAAAAACACACACAACACAACAAATATACGACACAAAGACTCAAAAGAAAAAGACACACAAAAGAAAATCTTTTTGGTTTTTTATGAAAATTTTCAAATTTTTAGGAATTTTTAAGATTTTTCGGAAAAAACTACGAAAATAAAACTAACTAGACTAGGATATCGCTCCCCCACACTTAAACCGAGCAATGTCCTCATGCTCGATCGGTAGTGTGTGGAGACACTAAAAAGAAAAGAAAAAGGGAAAAAAATAAAGCTAAAAATCGAAAATGAAAGTGAAGAAAGGATAGAATGTGTCCGACCGGGGTGTAATCAAGTCACCAAGGGCCGAGACAAGAAAAGATATGGATGGGGGAAGAAATAAAAAGAAGGAAATAAAAGGAAATGGGAGGGGAGGACTAGGTGTAATCAAGTCACCTAGCCCGGATTCCGCCTAAATCCGCCTAAATCCTACCAAAAGAAAATAAAATAAAGAAAAGTGAAAAGACTTGTAAATTTGGATTTTTCAAAAGATTCTCGATGCAATCACGTCATCGAGAATCGGAAGCGATACTACCAAAGGCCCTGAGGGCCACCATGACACAAAAATGATACGGGGAAGGGGAGCAAACAAAGGGAGACTAGCAATAAAAGACGGAAAAGAAAGGAGAGTCGCCTTACCAAACGGTCATCAACTCAACTAACTCCATCGCCTCAATGATCATTATCGGCACATTTGCTTGTCTTCATCATTGTTATTCCTCTTCTTTCTCAATGTGGTCGCATGGTTGAAGTACTAGGCTTGCATTGGGATTTGAGGTGAAACTCGGTGTGTAGTGAAGAGAAGATGAGATGAAGGTATAAACTTGAGGTGCAAGGGTGAAATGATAGTTGCAAGGGTGAGTAGGGAGGTTTGGAGGGAGCATAAAGTTGTTGGGTGGGCTCAAATGACGAAGAGGAGGCAAAAGGGGGCTGCTGGGGTTCGTCCCGGTCGGGATTACCTCTTCCCGGTCGGGATGGTCCCTTTCCGATCGGGATGAACTTGATCTCGGTCGGGATCGCTCATCAGTAGCTTCTGTTTTCATGCCCACTTCATCCCGGTCGGGATGAGTCTTCTAGCACTATAAACCTTTTGATAGCTTCACCCACAAGGTCACCAATACTTCGAAATCTAAAATCTCGTCCCCAAAAGCTTGTCAATAGCTCAAAAACCGACTTCCTTGCCCAAGATACAAGCTTCTATCATCAACTACTCCTCTCAAAACTTCATCTTCACTATGAACCTATCAAATGAACTCAATAAACATCATCAAAATCCCTCCCTCATATCGCTCAGCAAAATACCATATTACAAGAATTCCACAAACACACAAAAGAATAGGAAAGAGATATATACAATGAGACGATTTTTTTGGAACTCCGTCAAACCAAGGGTGGTGAATTCTTCATTCATTTTTCAACAACATGGTAAACAACTACATCACCTTCAAGAGCACGGAGTAAAAAATCAAAGGCTCTTGAGAAGTCTTCAACCAAGCTTGTGGAATACCAATCCACACTCCAAGGTTCCTCACAACCTTGCCTCGAAGTTCCCGGGACATCCCGATCTACTAAGTTCAACGGCTTGAACTTGTACCTGCGATCCTTCGGGATATACCCAAACTTCCACTCATCTTCACAAGGCCTCAAGGGAGGCTCAACTTTCTTCTTACCAACCGACTTGTCATCAATAACATCACATGGGCATTCATCCGCCCCAAGCTCGGAATCATCATCTTCAATTCCACAAAAGTTGTTGTCTTTCAAGCTTTCATCCGACTCATTCCCTAGCTCTATGTCATCAAAGGCATGGATCATAATACATGACTCTTCATATGTAAACGAGGTGTTTCCTTGGAGGTCAAACACTAGCTTCTCGTCGCGTAGCTCAAAGGTGATCCTACCCTTCTTGACATCGATCATTGCACCGGCGGTATGTAAGAATGGGCGCCCAAGGATAATGGGAGTGATAACATCCTCCGGCATATCAAGCACAAGGAAGTCGACCGGGAAGAATTTCCCTATTCTTAGTGGCACATCCTCTAACATCCCTAATGGTCGGTTAAGCGAACGATCGGCAATTTGGAGTGTAATAGAGGTACACTTGAGCTCTTTCATCCCAAGTCGCTCACAAATAGAATAAGGGAGAATGCTTACACTCGCCCCCAAATCACATAACGCCCTTACAATCTTCAAGTTCTCTATGGTGCACAGGATTGAGAAACTACCCGGATCCTTCAACTTAGGAAGTGTAGAGCCTTGAATGATCTCGCTCACCTCTCTTGTGAACGCTATGGTCTATTCCTTGTCCAAGGATCTCTTCCTAGCCAAGACTTCTCTCATAAACTTTCCATAGGCCGGGACTTGCGTAATTAGCTCGGTGAAAGGGATGCTCACATCCAATTTCTTCACAATATCGACAAACGTGTCATATTGAACATCCACCTTTGTCTTCAATTGCCTTGATGGGAATGGCAATTTGATGTGTATCTTGTCTTGCTCATTAGGTTGGGACTTTTCAATTGACACTTTTTTCTTTCCTTTGTCTTTCTCTTGGGGTGGGGGAAGCTTGTCATCAACCAGTTTTTCAATTTCCCACAAGACTTGCTCCTCCATGAGGTTTCCCCAACTTTCATTGCTTTGAGATGGAGATACAACTTCTTTCATGACTTCTTGCTCATTAGGGAACAAGGGTGAATCATAGGATGCACCGCTCCTCAAAGTGATAGCATTCACGGTCTCAAACTTTGATGGTACGCCTTGAGGAGGTAATTGACCCTTTTGCCTAGAAGAACTACCCGAAACAACTTGAGCTAGTTGGGTTTCGAGCATCTTCACATGTGTGTCTCTTGCCATGTTCTCCTTTTGAAGTTGAGCAAAGAATTCTTGTTGGTTTCTTTGCATCTCCATTTGACTTCTTTGTATTTCTTGATTACTCCTTTGCATATCCAACATTGATTTTTGCATGTCAAAATCCCGAGGGGGAGATTGTTGGTTATGAGGAGTATTGGTGATGGCTAGGGGAATGCCATAATCATGAATTGGAGACCGGCTCCTTTGCTTGTTTTCTTGTTGAGTACCTAAGGACCCTTGTTGGTGTTGGAAATTCCCTTGGAATCCTTGACAATTGCCTTGATTTAGGCCTTGAAAGTTACCATGATTTTGATTTTGGTAACCTTGGTTGTTGTTATGAAGTCCTTGTGAGTGTTGGTTTCCTTGGAAACCACCTTGATGATTGAAGTTCCCTTGATTTTGGAACCCTTGATTGTTGTTGAAGGCACCTTGGTTATGTTGTTGGAAGTTGTTAAAAGGCCTTTGATTGCCTTGATAACCATGGTAGCCTTGGTTGTCCCTTAAGGGAGGAGGAACATAAGGTAGACGGTATTGTTGTTGGGCTTGTTCTTGAGAGGCTTGGAACATGTGAGGATTTGGCACATTTTGAGCCTTGAAGTTAGAGTATGGGGCACCTTGCTTGTATGCTTGAAAAGCATTCACTTGCTCAATGCTACTTCGACAAAGTGAAGGCTCATGTCCATATGTTCCACAAATCTCACATATTCCATAATAAGATGTAGGAGGAACCACTCCCATAGCATTAACTTGATGAATTGAATGTTGGTGGGAAGAACTTGTGCTTTGACCTTGATTAAAATGACCTTGGAGCTTCTTATCAATAGCATCCGCCATTTCCTCAATTCTTGACCAAGTTTGGTCATCATCTACCACGATGAACCTTCCATTAGATCCCATGTTGAGTATGGCCCTTGAATCTTCATATAACCCATTCCAAAATTGTTGGACAAGGAACCATTGTGATAACCCATGATAGGGGCAAGATCTAACCAAAGCTTTGAACCTCTCCCATGCTTCATAAAGGCTCTCCTCATACCGTTGTTGAAAACCGGTAATAGAGGCTCTTAGCAAATTTGTCTTCTCGGGAGAGTAAAACTTTTGATAGAATGCCAATGCAAGCTTCTTCCAAGTATCAATCCCCATGGTTGCCCTATCGAGACTCTTGATCCATTGCTTTGCCTTACCAATAAGAGAAAACGGGAAAAGAACCCAACGAATTTGATCTTGAGTAATCCCGATTTGAGAAATAGTATCACAATAATTGGAGAAGGTCTCCATATGTTGGTGCGGGTCTTCGGTGGGCAAACCACTAAATTGATTTCTCTCCACAAGTTGGATGAATTGTGTCTTGGCCACAAAATTTCCGGTGTATGTATCCGGTAAAGTGCTCGGTCCCGGCAAGACATCCTCGGTAAAAGTGGAGTGAGATGAGAACTTCGGCATAATTGGATGTAAGGGAGATGATGGTGTAGACAGTGTTGATGTAGATGTTGAAGGATAAATAGGTGAAGAAGAGTGGATAGATGTACCAAAGGGATTGATGAAGGTCCCTTCGGTGGTCTCTCGAAGTGATTCGTTCAAGTCGGATCCTTGAGCTTGTTCTTCAATGATATTGCTGGTACCCGGTTGAGAATTTCTAACTCGATCAATTGTCCGTTGGCGAAAGGCTTTAAAGAGTCTTTCCGGCTCTGGATTGAAGAGAAAGAAATTGTTTCCCCTCCTAGGCTTGCACTACGCACTTGGAACAAACGTGAGAACACCTAGTGCTTTATGGGCACTAGGCAAAGACAATAAACGAGCACAAAGGAAGACAAATAGAGAAGAAAACAATAAAAACAAAGAAAAAGACTACAAAATACGCACAATGGAAAGAAAAAGAACACAAAACGGTAACTAAGTCAAGCTAATAAGCAAACTAAGTCTAAACATGCACCGTCCTCGGCAACGGCGCCAAATTAATGGTTGGGATTTGCCGTCAATCCATACCAACAAGTAATACCAACTAAACCTAACTAGTAGCTAGGGAAGTCGGGTCGATATCCACGAAGACGGTTATGAGGTGTCTAGACTAAGGTCTACTCAAAAACAAGGCTAGGTGTAGACACCCGTATTTTGACTGCCAGGTGTCTATGGTAGTTTCCAAAAAACACCCGATGATGATCGGACGCTAACATGTTTTTACGCGCTCGGATATGGGCTCAAATCCATTAGTCGTTGGCTTAAGCACTTATGGAGTACAAATCTCACAAAATCAACCTCGAATCCAGGCCTAGTGGATAATTCCGAGTCAAACAAGACTAATTTGGGCCAAAACCGACACCGGAAATAAAACCGACTCTTTAACAATTGGGTCAGCCCTGGTCAAAGTCGTTCCCGAGACATACAAAACAGCCCCTCAAAAGATCAAAAGTCCAAGTCAAACACAACCCATCAAACATCAAAACCCGAGCCACCACAACTCAACCTTCATACACCTCGAAACTCTTGTGTTAAAGCCACGATTACGAGTCCGATCCGAGACAAGAACATGTAGGTTGAGGGTGTCAAAACCCCTTTCTCTTCTCCTTCTCTTCTCGTCGTCCTTCTCCTTTTTCGCGTCTTTTTTTGTTTTTTATTATTTTATTCATTGCACCATAATATCGATAATATAATTAGTACAAAAGCATTAAAATACTTATTGATTTGTGTCGAATGTGAGTGATGGTGGGATAAGGAAAACCGAACATACAAGTGTACCGCACACGCGTTAACGGTCGCTTATCCCATCACCCCGATCGTTTGATTATTGAAATAAGTTAACTTAAACGATAATCCGTTTTCATCAATATTCGAGTCGCATATTTACGTCAATTTTCAAAAATAAACATTGTATTTTAATAAGGGTCGAAACCCGTTGACACGGATCTGACATCACAATCCCTAGGGATTTATTTCGATGTCGGAGAAGTCGAGGGAATCAAGTCCTTTAATTCAAGCAAAGTGTCGATTCATTAGATTCGATGCCAATTCTATAATTGGATATCGAATCTAGCGATCAAGTCACATAAATTAATTAACGCGATTCCTTCATATCGCGATAATTAATTTAGGACGACTAAAATCAATTTATTTTTCTTTTATTTGCACTCTAGTATTTCATATCGATTCAATAATCGAATATGGGATATATAGACTATCCAAAATTAGAATCGAATATAAATCCCGCAATATTTATATTCGATTCAAAAAAATCAACAATTCATAAATTCCGAGTTGAGCATAAATTGTGCAATATTTATGTTCAATTCGGTAAAATCGTCGAATTATCAAAAATCAAAAGCAATTTCGAAATCAATAATAAAATTGCAAACGAACCTAGTTCGTACAGGTGCCACTCGACCGAGTGCAATAGGCCACTCGATCGAGTGACATCGCAAAAGCCGAGCAGAATGCGTTTTTTAACATCCACTCGGTCGAGTCTCGCAATGACTCGATCGAGTGGCAACGTACTCGGCCGAGTTGGTCAGTAACACAGTCGAGTAAGGTCACGAAATCCGGACAGAACCCTTTTTCTAGAGGTCCACTCGGTCGAGTCCCTCAATGACTCGGTCGAGTGGCCCCTTTATCGCGTCAAACCGCGAGTCCTACAAGTTATTCGAGTCTCGTTCACATCTTTTCATGACTTAAGTCAACACGTGTCTAATCAATCACGTGAAAGCTATCTTTTTCAAACCATGCATCATCTTGTTTATCATTCAATTCAATTCAATATTTGCACAAACCGTTATTATTCGTTATATCGTTACTAACCGTTTGTCGTTTCCATTGTCAATTTTTATCGTTTGTTTTATTTTACTAAAATGAACCCACATGCTAAAATTCAACTTCGACGTTAGAATTAATTGAATTAAATTGACTTAGAAACCCTCTTCAATTCCATTCACATGCTTAGGGAAAATAATCTTTGCATATCTTTTTTCCCGTTTAACTAGCGCGCGTATTAGAAAGTCATTCGAATTCTTAGTAAAGGCCGCTAAAGTGCGGGCGGGGTTGGGTGTCCTTAGTGGGCTTCCCAACACGTACCCTCACCCCTTACTCAGAACCTCGGTTTCCGGATGCCCGAAACCGTTGGCGCACGAGTCATTCAATACACGATATCCGATAATGTCGGTATCGGTATCGCAATGCAAAGGGACGAGCCCAATAAACTTTGACATCGGAAATGGGCCATATTTTGTATACGGCCCACTACGACATAGAGTGGGCTCGAATGGTTCCGAATAACCACAAAATTCGGTGGCGACTCCACATAGACCTAAATTTCAATTCGATCCATTCTCATATGGAGATTCATTCGCCTACCCAAACCCGCGCGTGGCCGCGTCGGGGTGGACCTATGTCATGTCCACAATTTGGCGACTCCGCTGGGGATTAACTGATGCGTGACTTACCATCGGCATCCTCAGGGTGAGACTCAAATAGAAATCGTTTGACGAATATAATACGCGTTTTAGTTTTACGGTTCATGCATAACCCATATTTTCCCGGGCCGGTACTCGCGACCGACGTCCCACTATACCGTTGATGTACTCCAATATGGATATGTCAAAAGGTGTCCATAGTCGATTCGAGTGGGTTTCGCGGCATGTTCTAAGATCAACTCGACTTAGGAAGTCTGTCCCGATCAACGTCTAGACTATGTACACTGGTATAGACCCCTTATAGACCAACCGAAACATAGTATAGAGCATACATGGCGTCGTTATAATGCTTGTGTGACTACGTGCTAATTGGTTTCCGAGTCGTTTTAGAAAACCGTCTTTTTTCAAAGATTGCATCTTTTTCGAACTATTCGATTTCAAAACCCGGGACACATACCGAATTTAGGACTTATAATTTTACTCAAAATAGCCTATTTTCTAGACGGTATGCTGCCCAATTCAAAACTTGAAAATACTTTCGAACTTTCAAAACCGAGGCCCGATGCACTTTCCGATTTTCTCGAGAAATCGGGCCTCTCCACCGAGTTCTCTCGGACTTTCCAAAAACAATCAATTTTCAAAACCTTCTTCTCCTTAGGACTTCCCATATTTAGTAGTGTCGGGTCGTGTCTTAAGTTGTCAAGGTCTTTAGCGTCGAAACTCCGTCGATCTTACATCACGAGTTTCTTCCCTATCCCAGTCCGCCTTATTAGACTAAGGCAAGGCCCACCTACGTAGGACATACTCCTACAAAGGAAGGCCCGTCTACACACTCGAGTCTAAAAGTCTGGGGATGTCTCACGTGGACCTTCCTTCGGACAGGACTCGGCCCACATAGCCGAATCCAAAGGAAGGCCCACCTTTCACAAGTCACCCGTCTAGGTGTCTTTTCCGAGTCAACCTTTTACAAGGCATAGCCCTATAACAAAAGGTTCACGGTCCTTACGTCTAAGGGTCACTCGTCCCACACTCGAGTCTTAACAAAATTATCGATCCCGCTTGGGGGCTACCCCTTAGCAGGGCGATCAATCACGGTTGCTCTAAGGGTCATGTCTTACACGTGTCTCACATAACCCACCTTTGAGTCACTTAGATGCCACACCATCTGAGTCCTTAGTCTCACTTGGGGGCTATTCGCCGACGGAGCGATTAATCACAGTCACTCTGAGAATCGCACCCTACACATTCGTCTTAGGAGGGTCTAACCCAAGTCAAACATGGTCGCCCCATTTTCGGACTCACCCTTCTACAGCTTAAGTCTGATTTGCGGTCGTTATTTTGTCTAGGTCAGCGTCCGGGTCTCCCGATCCGAGAGTCCTAGTCATTTCCGTCACCCCGGGCCATGTCTAGTTCGACTCATCATGTACGCAAAACCGAGCTTAGGCGAGTTCTAACACCTGTCATTTCTTCAGAACATGGACCCTATGAACGAGACACTACCAAACCACAACAAATCCCACGCCGTCAAGAAAGGGGATATCTAGGGGAGTATGCTTATGCTATCTTGCTCCATTAACAACATCTTCTCGAAAATCAATACTGCCCTAGATGACCTAAATGCCGGGGTGACCACCATCGAAGAAGACCTTGTAAGAACCCGATCCCGTCTAACACAGCTAGAGCGGGCAAGGCAGCCGATCACCCAACTGAGCCATTTGAAGGGTGAACATTCTTACGAAACTGTCCGATATCCTCAAGATAGCAAGGCCGAGAGAGGTAACCCTCAAGCCACCTCTCCAAAAAGCAAGAACCAGTCAAAGGAAAGGTTATTTACCCACTTGGATATGTCCTACACCGTCGCTTTCCAGAGGTTGGTTCCGAAGGGCCTAGTGCTACCTATAGGCCCAACAGCCGACCCACCTGTGGAGAAAATTTCCAAAGCATGGAACGCCGAGCATTACTAAAAATTTCACAGAGGGAGGGGACACGATACAGAACAATGTTGGAGGCTGAAACACCTCATTTAAGACTTCCTCGATGCCGGGAAGACTCCCGTTTTCGAAACATTGTCACTTGCAAAGCCCCTCGTGAACTACACAGGGCTCGATGACCGAAGCATCCAGTCTACCTCTCATGCATCCGAGATTCCGGATCTGATTTAAGTCCGAGTCTGAGTCCGAGTCTAGGATGTGCTATTTCTTCCAAGGTCAAAGTCAGAGTCAGAGTCAACTGTATTCTGTCCTCTTTTCAAATTCAATAAAATCAGCTTTCAATATTCTTTCTCATATATACTTTCTTTATGTGTTTCCGAGAACATGATGAATACCATCATACACTGTGAGCACACGCACGTGACTATTATAGGCACATCTATAATGACTGCAGGAAACCAAGCCCGTGTTTTCCTTTTACCTATTCCGTGTCTAGTATAGAAAAACCACATAACTACCCGTAGCAGGAGCAGTATCGAATCCTATGACAAATCTAGGTAATCTCCTAGTTTGGGTTCAAGACGGGAGGCAAGCCCATTTCCCACAATAAAACACCCTTCCAATAAGACTAACCAATCCCTACCTTAGGTGTTAGTCTGACCGGCAAAAAAAAACGAAAGAACACTGGACAAAAAAATCAAAAGTCAAAAAAAAAAATGCGCCAAAGCAAAAAGAAGGCCATCAAAAAAAAGAAAACTGGACACAAAAAAAAAATCGAAAGTCCATGAAAAAAAAAAGCAAAAGGCCAAAACAAAAAATCAGGTCATCATCAAAAAATTCAGAATACCCATGACCGTGGTCAACGGTCAATTCAAGTGAAAGCCCCACAACCAGGGTACGGTCAAAATTATCAAAACCCATGACCGCAGCTAAGAGGTCGATCAAAAAAATCAAATACCCATGACCGTGGTCAACGGTCAACTCAAGTGAAAATCCTTTGACCGTGGTACGGTCAAATTCAAAATTATCCATGCCATCCAATAGGGGAGTGATAATCAAGCTGGTCAGCTAACACCACACTCAGCCTTCCCACATTACAACCCTCAAGACCTTCCCGAGACCCAGGCCAGAGACAGCCCGGAATTTTGAGGATTCAACCTCCATAGGATACCCCTAACAATTAGGGCCAGACATGGAAACCAGATCCCGCATTATCAAACCAGCCCAATCGAAGTTCGAACCATCATCGAGCTCCAGATTTCGAATCATCAAAGCCATTTACTTCCTAGCACCACATTTCCGAAAACATCAAATCCCCGAGAGCAGAACTCGTTAAAAATCCCGAGAACAAAACTCGTTAAAATTCCCCGAGAGCAGAACTCGTTAACAATCCCGAGAACACAACTCGTTAAAAATCCCCGAGAGCAGAACTCGTTAAAAATCCCGAGAACAAAACTCGTTAAAATTCCCCGAGAGCAGAACTCGTTAAAAATCCCGAGAACAAAACTCGATAAAATTCCCCGAGAGCAGAACTCATTAAAAATCCCAAGAACAAAACTCGTTAAAATTCCCCGAGAGCAGAACTCGTTAAAAATTCCGAGAACAAAACTCGTTAAAATTCCCCGAGAGCAGAACTCGTTAAAAATCCCGAGAACAAAACTCGTTAAAATTCCCCGAGAGCAGAACTCGTTAAAAATCCCGAGAAAAAAACTCGTTAAAATCCCATCCAAACCAGTTAGAAACCCCAAACACGGGAACTCAACCTGCGGTCGGCATAGAACATGCCCAAATAGTTCACACCACCTCTGGGGCTACCCCGGAGAACGCTCACAGTCACAGGATTAATATCCTAACCATTCAAGCCCTTTGATCAAGACATCACTGGGAATGCACCTAGCCTACATCGTCATGATGGCTAGTTACACACAAAGTCCTATTAGCTTAGGCACCATAATATATCTTTCAATCCACTGAACTACGGCATGGTTTGATTTCACTACACGTGAATACGTAGGCAGCCTTTCAACAGAGGCACAACCACCCACATTGACACACATTCAAAAAGCGCCATTATTCCGATCACGACACCATCATGTTCTCAATAACTAGCTTTGTCGTCCTGGGGGCTTCTCTTAGACAGAAGACCTCCATCCACTCACATAATCCAAATACTTTCAAAATCTAGCCTCCTTCTGTAGTGTGTCCTAGTACTCGGCTCAGTCGAAGATAAGAATCTTTCAGGACTCGAGGCAATACCCACTTTGGAAATGTACCCTAAAATCAGAAATCCAGAAAGGGCACTAGACTAAAACAGTCTCATTACAGGCTACTGCAATCCCCCCATAGCATATCTATCCCATTTCGATGTACGACCGTGTTGCCACTCGCCTAGGCTACTGGATAGCGCAACTTAAGAGTCTTGTTAGGCGGCCCACACCCCTACCGAGTCACGGTCCAACCCTTAGAGAGTCCAGTCCGTGTCAGTCAACTCGTCCTATCGCGTCCAGAGTCGAGTCTGTCGGTAGGCCCCTTTCTTCAAATTCCACTTTGAAATTTGCAAATTTAGCCATTTAAAAAGAAACCCTTTTCGACAAGGTCAAACTTCGGTCTATTTAAGCTGCAAATTTCTTTTCTACCCCTTTCCATTTTGAAAACTTAGCACGTGAGCTGCTTTCAGGATTTCAATTTCAAAAAAAATTCAAAAATTCAACTTTTAAAAAATTCAAAAAGTCATTTTCCCCAGCACGAGTCATTTTACTACCTACGTGTTGCATGCATTTTATGTAACTTATACAGTTACGACTCAACCAAGGACATGCAAGCCATTATATCTCCCCAGCGGCATTTTCCGGGATAGCACGGAGTGGGCCTACACACAGGCGCACCCAGGACTTACGCGACAAGTCCAAATTCCCCACGGAGTACTGTCATCAAGCGCAGGCATGATTTTTGTCTTGTGGCTGGCGAGCCCTTCACGCGGGTCTAATGGACTATAAACGACCCGGCCGAAAGTCGACCAGGTCTTAATTGACTTGGTAGCTACTCTGACTTTCGCCTTGTCCAAGCTTCAGTCAGAGTGGGGGCTCTGTAGACACCCGCATTTTGACTGCCAGGTGTCTATGGTAGTTTCCAAAAAACACCCGATGATGATCGGACGCTAACATGTTTCTACGCGCTCGGATATGGGCTCAAATCCATTAGTCGTTGGCTTAAGCACTTATGGAGTACAAATCTCACAAAATCAACCTCGAATCCAGGCCCAGTGGATCATTCCGAGTCAAACAAGACTAATTTGGGCCAAAACCGACACCGGAAATAAAATCGACTCTTTAACAATTGGGTCAGCCCTGGTCAAAGTCGTTCCCGAGACATACAAAACAGTCCCTCACAACATCAAAATTCCAAGTCAAACACAAAACCCATCAAACATCCAAAGTCAAGGTCCAAAAGACTGACCTGCGCGACCCAGCTGGGCCACTCGATCGAGTGACCCACCCACTCGATCGAGTGGGCCTGTTTCGAGCCCGACGGCAGGCATAACGGGCCACTCGACCGAGTTAGCTGCCTACTCGGTCGAGTAACCCTAACCGGGTGCCCTAGCTTTGCCTATAGAAGCAACCCCATGCACACACAATCAACGACCTCTTTTACACATCTCTACACAACCATAATCTTACACACACAACATCTCTACACAACCCTAATCTTACACACACAACATCTCGGCAACCCTAATCAAACCCTAAGCATCACACTAGCAAACCCCTAAACCTAGATTTAGGAATCAAAACCCGAGCCACCACAACTCAACCTTCATACACCTCGAAACTCTTGTGTTAAAGCCACGATTACGAGTCCGATCCGAGACAAGAACATGTAGGTTGAGGGTGTCGAAACCCCTTTCTCTTCTCCTTCTCTTCTCGTCGTCCTTCTCCTTTTTCGCGTCTTTTTTTGTTTTTTATTATTTTATTCATTGCACTATAATATCGATAATATAATTAGTACAAAAGCATTAAAATACTTATTGATTTGTGTCGAATGTGAGTGATGGTGGGATAAGGAAAACCGAGCATACAAGTGTACTGCACACGCGTTGACGGTCGCTTATCCCATCACCCCGATCGTTTGATTATTGAAATAAGTTAACTTAAACGATAATCCGTTTTCATCAATATCCGACATCACAATCCCTAGGGATTTATTTCGATGTCGGAGAAGTCGAGGGAATCAAGTCCTTTAATTCAAGCAAAGTGTCGATTCATTAGATTCGATGCCAATTCTATAATTGGATATCGAATCTAGCGATCAAGTCACATAAATTAATTAACCCGATTCCTTCATATTGCGATAATTAATTTAGGACGACTAAAATCAATTTATTTTTCTTTTATTTGCACTCTAGTATTTCATATCGATTCAATAATCGAATATGGGATATAACGAGTATCCAAAATTAGAATCGAATATAAATCCCGCAATATTTATATTCGATTCAACAAAATCAACGATTCATAAAATCCGAGTTGAGCATAAATTGTGCAATATTTATGTTCAATTCGGTAAAATCGTCGAATTATCAAAAATCAAAAGCAATTTCGAAATCAATAATAAAATTGCAAACGAACCTAGTTCGTACAGGTGCCACTCGACCGAGTGCAATAGGCCACTCGATCGAGTGACATCGCAAAAGCCGAGCAGAATGCGTTTTTTAACATCCACTCGGTCGAGTCTCGCAATGACTCGATCGAGTGGCAACGTACTCGGCCGAGTTG
Organism: Agrostemma githago; assembly: GCA_958450325.1. Classification (NCBI taxonomy): domain Eukaryota; kingdom Viridiplantae; phylum Streptophyta; class Magnoliopsida; order Caryophyllales; family Caryophyllaceae; genus Agrostemma; species Agrostemma githago. The sequence goes on from OY288262.1 coordinate 30,503,951, forward strand.
GTCAGTAACACAGTCGAGTAAGGTCACGAAATCCGGACAGAACCCTTTTTCTAGAGGTCCACTCGGTCGAGTCCCTCAATGACTCGGTCGAGTGGCCCCTTTATCGCGTCAAACCGCGAGTCCTACAAGTTATTCGAGTCTCGTTCACATCTTTTCATGACTTAAGTCAACACGTGTCTAATCAATCACGTGAAAGCTATCTTTTTCAAACCATGCATCATCTTGTTTATCATTCAATTCAATTCAATATTTGCACAAACCGTTATTATTCGTTATATCGTTACTAACCGTTTGTCGTTTCCATTGTCAATTTTTATCGTTTGTTTTATTTTACTAAAATGAACCCACATGCTAAAATTCAACTTCGACGTTAGAATTAATTGCATTAAATTGACTTAGAAACCCTCTTCAATTCCATTCACATGCTTAGGGAAAATAATCTTTGCATATCTTTTTTCCCGTTTAACTAGCACGCGTATTAGAAAGTCATTCGAATTCTTAGTAGAGGCCGCTAAAGTGCGGGCGGGGTTGGGTGTCCTTTGTGGGCTTCCCAACACGTACCCTCACCCCTTACTCAGAACCTCGGTTTGCGGATGCCCGAAACCGTTGGCGCACGAGTCATTCAATACACGATATCCGATAATGTCGGTATCGGTATCGTAATGCAAAGGGACGAGCCCAATAAACTCTGACATCGAAAATGGGCCGTATTTTGTTTACGGCCCACTACGACATAGAGTGGGCTCGAATGGTTCCGAATAACCACAAAATTCGGTGGCGACTCCACATAGACCTAAATTTCAATTAGATCCATTCTCATATGGAGATTCATTCGCCTACCCAAACCCGCGCGTGGCCGCGTCGGGGTGGACCTATGTCATGTCCACACTAGGTTACCAAAACAACACAAAGGGGGGAATAATTGACAAGAATTGCTTACTAACACAATTACTAGGCTAAAATACAAGGATGAACAAACTTGAATGATGACAAAAGAATAGAACTATGACTATGAACTATGAACTAAATGATTTAACAAGAACTAAGATGAACAACAAACTAGAGGAATGATTGCTGATAAGTGTGGATTGTAGCGCCTATTTTACTGTGTTTGGTCCCATTTTCCTTGTGGAATCGCTCCTTGGGAGCGGTTTATGGGCTACTTATGCTTCCTTTAGTTCGTTTCAGGTTCCCGAGACCATTTGTGAAGAGTTGGAGCAAATCGGACTCGATACATACACTTTTTGGAACCAACGAAGTGAAGGAACGATCACTCGATGCCTTGGATTCGACCCCGAGACCTCGGAACCCAATCCCGAGCCTCTTAGACCCGATCCCGAGTCCCGAGAATCAATGAGAAGCCCATGAGAGGCATGGAGGGACCAAAAGGAGCTTAAGGGAGGCGTACAAGACCCATCCCGGTCGGGAAGGCCTCAACCCGTCCGGGATGGGGTGCACAATTGAAGATGCTAATGTGAGGAGCCCGTCCCGGCTGGGACCAGACCGTCTCGGTCGGGACCAGACCGTCTCGGTCGGGACCACACCGTCCCGGGTGGGACCAAACCGTCCCGGGCGGGACGAAGCACTGGCAGCCGCGCTTCACTTATTTCTTCCTCCTTCATTCTTGTACCCATATAAATATTTCCCTCTTGTATTGTTTATGGAGGATATCATACATTAGACTCTCTTAAGCCTCTCTACAAGTTATAAACCCTAGATTTAGAGTTCATCCATTTAGTTTAATCTTCCTTTAATCTTTGTTAATCTTTAGTTAATCTAGTTGTAATTAGTTCTTGTATTAAGAAGATACTTGAAGATTCATCCAAGCTTGACAACCTTGGAGTTGATTTGGGTTTCTCTTTTATACAAGTTATCATCTTTTCATCATCTTGTTGTTGGTATAATCTTCCTTTCTCTTGTTTATTGTTATTTATTCAAGTTTGAATCTTTATATTTGGTTTATTGTTATTGTTCTTGTTCTTTATTATGTATGTTTGGATGTTTGAGTTGATTTCTCTTGTTTATGTTATTGTTAGTCTCATAATGAGTGAGTAGTCTCCTTGTGGGGTTAGTAGGGGGATTAAGGGTAGATTATGGGTGATTAGGGTTTGATTAGGGGTAAAGTTTACATCTTTGTTGTTAGTCACATATTGGGCACTCTATGTGTTTGTTGATTTGCTTGTATGAGTAGTAGTGGCCAATGCTTCCCATACTTGTGCTCATCTTCTCATTGTTTGTCTATTATGTGATCATGTTGAGAATAGTCGTAGTCACGAGAGTGCGGACTAGGGTCTACGTAGCGAGAGCCCGGACCTACCTTGACATCGGTCTACGTAGCGAGAGCCCGGACCGACTCTAGCAACTAGGAGACACCTACACCCTTGATCACCCCAATTACCCATCTACACTTATGAACCCGACCTACCCCACTTCCTTTCATATTTGAGTTCATCTTCTTAGTTAGTCATCATTCCATTAGTTTCATTGTTTAGTTTGTTTCTAGTAATTTCTCTTAATCTTGTTTTAGCTAGTTCATCATTAGTCTAGTTCTTACTTCTCCTCCACCATAGTTTTCCAATTATCGTTTTCTTTGTGTTTGTTTGGTGATTTAGTCTCGTTTTTAGGCCGACATAGTCTAGACTTCGCAATACCGTCTCCGTGGATACGATCCCGACTTACCCTAACTACCGTTAGGTCTAGCCGGTAAAGTATTGACGGTGGGGACGTGACAAATCCCTACCATCAATTTGGCGCCGTTGCGGGGACGGTGCATTGTTTAGACTTAGTTTGCTTATAGCTAGACTTAGTTACCCTTCTTTGTGCTCTTCTATCATCTCTTGTGCATATTCTAGTTTTTCTTGTTTTCTTAGCTTTGTTTTCTCTTTGTCTCTTGATTGTGCTTGTTTATTGTCGTTGCCTAGTGCCCATAAAGCACTAGGTGTTCTCACGTTTGTTCTAGTGTGTAGTGTATGCCTAGGAGGGGAGGCGATTTCTTTCTCTTTAATCCAGAGCCGGAAAGACTCTTTCGAGCCTTTCGCCAACGGACGATTAACCGGGTTAGGATCTCTCAACCAAGCGCAAGCAATACCCATCAAGAGCAAGCTCAAGGAGCCGACTTTAGCGAGTCACCTCGAGAGACGGCCGAAGGGATCTTCATAAATCCCTTTGGTTCATCTTTCCATTCTTCTCCTAGTTCCCCCTCTTCATCTACATCAACACCGTCTACACCATCATCTCCCGCAAATCCAATCATGCCTAAGTTTTCTTCTCACTCAACCTTCACGGAAGACGTTTTGCCGGGTCCATCCACTTTACCGGAGGCATATACCGGGAATTTCGTGGCGAAAACGCAATTTATTCAATTGGTCGAGAGAAGTCAATTTAGTGGGTTAGCAACCGAAGATCCTCATCAACACATGGAAACCTTTTCGGACTATTGTGACGCTATTTCTCAAACGAGAATAACTCAAGACCAAATCCGGTGGGTAGTATTTCCTTTCTCTCTAATTGGTAAGGCGAAGCAATGGTTCAAGGGGTTGGACAAAGCAAGACTCGGTATTGATACTTGGAAGAAGCTAGCCTTAGCTTTTTACCAACAATTCTATCCCCCGGAGAAGACAAATCTATTGAGAGCCTCTATCACGGGATTCCAACAACGTGATGAAGAAAGCCTCTATGAATCGTGGGAAAGATTCAAAGCCTTGATCCGTTCTTGTCCACACCATGGTCTATCACAATGGTTCCTTGTGCAACAATTTTGGAATGGGTTATATGAAGACTCAAGGGCCCTACTCAACATGGGATCTAATGGTAGGTTTACCGAAGTGGATGACGACCAAACTTGGTCGAGGATTGAAGAGATGTCGGTGCATAATTCCCAATACTCTAGGCCTAGGAAGGCGAATCGAGGAGGTAGGCACGAGGTAGATGCCATTACACAATTGAGCATTGATCTTGGGGCTCAACTAAGAACTCACATGGAGACCATTGACAAGAAGCTCCAAAGCCACCTCAACCAAGTTCAAAGCTCTAGTTCCTCCAACCAACACTCGATTCATGATGTTAATGCTTTGGGAATTGTACCCCCTACACCTTATTATGGGATTTGCGATACTTGTGGGATAGTTGGACATGAGCCTACATATTGTCGGGGAAGTATTGAGCAAGTGAACGCATTTCAAGCGTTCAAGCAAGGTACATCCTATTCTAATCAATTCCAATCTTCCGATCAAGTCCCTCAACAACAAGCTATGCAACCTCGTCCCTATGTTCCACCTCCCTTAAGGGACAACAATCAAGGTTATCAAGGTTATGTGGGTAATCCAAGACCCTTCAACAACTTCAAGCAAAATAACCAAGGTACCTTCCATAACAACAATCAAGGGTTCCAGCAAGGGAACTTCAATCAAGGTGGTTTCCAAGGAAACCAAAACTTCCAAAGACAAGAAAACCACAATCAAGGGTATCAAAATCACATCCATGGCAACAATCAAGGTCTTAATCAAGGCAATTCTCATGGGTTCCAAGGGAACCATCAACAACAACAAGCAATTCAAGCTAACCATCAAGAAAGCAAGCCTAGGAGCCGATCTCCTACTCATGACTTTGGCATTCCTCTTGCCATCACCGATACTCCGCATAATCCACAATCTCCTCCTCGAGATTTCGACATTCAAAAGACTATGATGGATGTGAAAAAGAGTAATCAAGAGTTGCAAAAAAATCAAATGGAGATGTCAAGAATCCAACAAGAGCTCTTTGCTTATATTCAAGGGGAAAACGCGGTAAGAGACGCCCGTACGAAAATGCTTGAGACTCAAGTATCTCAACTTGCTTCGGGGAGCTCCTGAAGACAAAAGGGGCAACTACCTCCTCAAGGTGAAACACCAACATTTGAGCATGTAAATGCTATCACCACAAGGAGAGGTACATCTTATGACTCCCCTTCATTCCCTAGTGAGCAAGAGCCAATGCAAGTACCGACAAAGAAAATGGCATCTCCAATTCAAGAAAGCTCAAGCTTTGATAATCCAATGGAGGAACAAGTCTTATGGGAGATCGAAAAACCTATTGAAGACAAGCTTCCCCCACTTCAAGCAAAAGAAAAAGGTAAAGGGAAAGTGTCATGTGAGAAGTCCACCCCTATTGAGCAAAACAAGTACCAAATCAAGTTGCCTTTCCCAACAAGGCAAATGAAGACTAAGGTGGATGTCCAATTTGACAAGTTCCTTAACATTGTGAAGCAATTGGATGTGAGTGTCCCGTTCACCGAGTTACTTACCCTAATCCCGGCATATGGAAAATTCATGCGAGAAATCCTAGCTAGGAAGAGATCCATCGACAAGGAAGAGACAATAGCGTTCACGAGGGTGGTGAGCGAGCTTATTCAAGGTTCGACGCTTCCAAAGTTGGAGGATCCGGGTAGTTTCTCGATCCCATGCACCATAGGCAACTTTGAGATTGAGAGAGCTATGTGTGATTTGGGTGCGAGTGTGAGCATTATTCCCTACACCATTTGTGAGAGATCAGGGATGAAGGAGCTCAAATGTACGTCCATTACACTCCAAATGGCCGATAAATCATTTAACCGACCATTAGGGATGTTAGAAGACGTGCCGGTACGAATCGGGAAGTTCTTCATTCCGGTCGACTTCATCGTGCTCGATAGGCCGGAAGATGCTCACACTCCCATTATCCTTGGGCGCCCATTTCTACACACCGTCGGTGCCATGATCGATGTGAAGAACGGTAGGATCACCTTCGAGTTAGGCGAAGAAAAGCTAGTGTTTAACCTCCAAGGTAACACTTCGCCTACAAATGATGAGTCTTGCAATATGATCCACACCACGAAAGACATTGATCTAGGGGATGATTCGGGACAAAGCTTGAAGAAGTACTCTTACGTACTTGAGGATGATGACTCCGAGATTGGAGAGGATGAGTGCCCATATCATGGGCTTGAAGATAAGTGGAATGACAAGGAGAAAGATGAGCCTCCCTTGGGGCCACATGAGGATCGGTGGACGTTTGGGTATATACCGAGGATCGCAAGTACAAGTTCAAGCCATTGAACTTAGTAGATCGGGATGCCCCGGGAACGTCGAGACAAGGTCATGGAGAACCTTGGTATGTGGATGCTTATGTTACGAGCTTGATTGAAGACTTTGCTAGAGCCTTCGACTTATTTCTCCGTGCCCTTGATAGAGATGGAATTGGGTTCAAGATTGTTGAAAAAAGAATTGAGGAATGCACCATCCATGGTTTGACGGAGTTCCACAAGAACCGTCTCATTGTATATATCTCTTTCTTGTAGTTAGTTTGAGTTTTGTGATATTCTTGTTATTTGGATTGATTGATGAGCGTTGTGAGGGAGAGAATTTGATGTGTATGTGAGCTTTGTTGGATAGGTGAAGTGAAGATGATTCCTAGAGAGGAATGGCTATGATAGAGCTTGGATAGTAAGCATAAGGATCGGGTTTTTGAAGCTTGGAATAAGCTTTTGGGTTTGTGGAAGGTCAAGAAGACCCATCCCGACCGGGAAGAGGCTTCCCGACCGGGAAGGGTGCGGCATCCCGACCGGGAAGGAGCCGTCCCGATCGGGATGGAGATACACATTTTCGAGCTTACTGGAGGTCCGTCCCGACCGGGACGGGTGTGTCATCCCGACCGGGACCAACCATCCCGACCGGGATGGTCCCCTACTCCCCCTTATGCCTCTTCTTCGACATTTGAGTCCACCCAACCATTATATACCCCCTCCCAACCTCCCTAACTATCCTTGCCTTATCATATGCCCCATATACTTCATTGTCATGCCCCCACTTCATTTTCTATCCAATTTACACCGACTCTCACATCAAATCCCACCCCTACCATTACTACCTCTACCGCGAGTTATTCTCAAGTTTGAAGCGAGATGGCAACGAAGAAGACAAGCACCGTGCCTATAATGATCATTGAGACGATGGAGCGAGTGAGTTAATAGCCGATTGATTTGGGTAACTATCCTTACTTTTCCGTCTTTTGTCGCTTGTTCTCGCTTGTTTTCCCCCTTCCCCTTGAGTCATGATGTCTTGGTGACCTTCGAGGCCTTAGTATGGTTGCTCCCGACTCTCGATGACGTGACTACGTCGAGAGTCAATCGAAAAATCCAAATTTACAAGATTTTCACCCTTTTCTAGGATTTAGTCGGATTCGGGCGGAATCCGGGCTAGGTGACTTGATTACACCTAGCCCTCCCCTCCCATTTCCTTTTATTTCTTTCTTTTTATTTTCTTCCCCCATCCATATCTTTTCTCGTCTCGGCCCATGGTGACTTGACTACACCCCGGCCGGACACACTCTACCTTTTCTCCACTTTTCATTTTTGATTTTTAGCTTTATTTTCGTAGTTTCTTTTCTTTCCTTTTGTCTCTCCGCACACTACGATCGAGCATGAGGAAATTGCTCGGTTTAAGTGTGGGGGAGCGATATTCTATCATAGTTAGTTTTATTTTCGTAGTTTTTTTTTTGAAAAAAATCTTTAAAAACCCTAAAAATTTGAATTTTTTTCACAAAAATCAAAAAGATTTTCCTTTTGTGTGTTTTCCTTTCTTGTCTTTGTGTCGTATGTTTGTATTGTTGTGTGTGTTTGCCTCCCTTTTTCCCTATAGGTTGTTTAAATCACCATTAGTTTTGGAAAGCTTTCAAGACATCCGGTAACATCTTCTATCCCTTTTCCCTCTTTATTTCTTGTGGAGTTTGGAGGAAATTGTGATGTTGTGTGCTCGGGTGGAGCTTTGTGCATATTGGTGGATGATTTGGTGACTTGTATGGAATATCGGGGTGGTGTTTGTTCCCTTGTGTGTTTGTTTTATTTTGTTTTGTTTTGTTGTCTTTTGTCTCTTTTTCTTTTGTTTTCGCCATGTCTTCATTTTGTGTTATGTTAGTTGTGTCTTGTGTGTTTAAATGGTTTTCGAAAACCCGGTTTAGAGGCTAGTGTGCGAGTGTTTACTTTCCCTAACTAGTAGTATAAATCGAGTCTTGGACTTTAGTCTAGTAGAATGACCCTAAATCAATGATTTCGTTGGTTCTTTACCTTGAGTCCACCTAGCTTACAAGGGATTTACTACGGGATTTGCATTTTGACCATTATGACCACCCATGGTGTGAAAAGGCTTTGGTTACCGAGTCTCGTCCCTTAGGTGACCGTGTTTGGGATTGTTTGATTAGTCCAAGTTTTCCCCTTTTTGTGGGTTTGAAGGGAAGGACGCTCCCCGACTCTCCCATTTCCCTACCTCCTACACATCCACACAATAAATTGCAATTTGTTGAATTCTCTCTTTCTTTTTACACACAGAAATGCCAAAAAGCCAAATCATGCCAAAAAGGGCAAAGAAAAGAAAAAGAAAGAAAAAAATGAAAGGAAGAAAAGAAATGAAGAAAAAGGAAAGGCACAAAAGCCAAAAAGAAAATAGAAAAGAAGAAAAAAAGAAATGGCATGACAACAAACAAAGCAAAGATGCAAAGAAAAGAGAAAATGCCAAAAGAAAACCCGTCTCACAAAAAGATCTTAACCCCACAAAAATAAGCCTTTTACCGACTATTACCGTGAAGAGCCTACCAAAGGACCGAGTCCCTAGGAAGGATGATAGCGGTAATGGTCGGTCTTCCCTCACTTTGCAATATTTTCCACCTTTTTACTTGGACTAGTTGGGCGGTTTCGGGCATGGGACGACCCTCTTGGCTCATCGCTAAAGGGGGCGGGGTCTCACTTACCTACAGTGTTGACTAACACCGTGGTTCTTCCCTTTTCCATTCCGCTGATCGTCCCGTAGTACGTTCTTAGAAAGTTAGGAGGAATCTTGGTAAGTTACCAACGTGTTTGTTGCTTTATCGTCATACTATTAGGGTTTAGTTCACCTTGGTTTGTATTGCTAGCTTGGGAACGTTGTCACTTGCCTTGAGTCCTAAACCGGTGTCTTTTCACCGCTTTGTTGAGGGAAGCGGTATTTGTTTTCTTTTGGGTGCAACCGATTATTTGTTTGTTTGTGTGTTTATTTGTTTATGTGTTGTTGTGTCCGGTTTCATCCACAGTTTTGTCGCAAGACCCCACTTGCCTTGCGAAGTGCACTTTTCCTATAAGTGTACTCGCGTGAGTTGAAAGGGCGTAGGGTGCGCTAATACCCACTCGGCTAGTTTAGTAGTTACTATGTGCTTACTCGAGGGCGAGTAAGGGTTAAGTGTGGTGGAGTTGATAAGTGTAGATTGTAGCACCTATTTTACTGTGTTTGGTCCCATTTTCAATGTGGATTCGCTCCTTGGGAGCGGTTTATGGGCTACTTATGCTTCCTTTAGTTCGTTTCAGGTTCCCGAGACCATTTGTGAAGAGTTGGAGCAAATCCGACTCGATACATACCCTTTTTGGAGCCAACGAAGTGAAGGAACGATCACTCGATGCCTTGGATTCGACCCCGAGATCTCGGAACCCAATCCCGAGCCTCTGAGACCCGATCCCGAGTCCCAAGAACCGATGAGAAGCCCATGAGAGGCAAGGAGGGACCAAAAGGAGCTTAAGGGAGGCCTACAAGACCCATCCCGGTCGGGAAGGCCTCAACCCGTCCGGGATGGGGTGCACAATTGAAGATGCTACTGTGAGGAGCCCGTCCCGGCCAGGACCAGACCGTGTCGGTCGGGACCACACCGTCCCGGGTGGGACGAAACACTGGCAGCCGTGCTTCACTTATTTCTTCCTCCTTCATTCTTGTACCCATATAAATACTTCCCTCGTGCTTCACTTATTGTTTATGGAGGATATCATACATTAGACTCTCTTAAGCCTCTCTACAAGTTATAAACCTAGATTTAGAGTTCATCCATTTAGTTTAATCTTCCTTTAATCTTTGTTAATCTTTAGTTAATCTAGTTGTAATTAGTTCTTGTATCAAGAAGATACTTGAAGATTCATCCAAGCTTGACAACCTTGGAGTTGATTTGGGTTTCTCTTTTATACAAGTTATCATCTTTTCATCATCTTGTTGTTGGTATAATCTTCCTTTCTCTTGTTTATTGTTATTTATTCAAGTTTGAATCTTTATATTTGGTTTATTGTTATTGTTCTTGGTCTTTATTATGTATGTTTGGATGTTTGAGTTGATTTCTCTTGTTTATGTTATTGTTAGTCTCATAATGAGTGAGTAGTCTCCTTGTGGGGTTAGTAGGGGGATTAAGGGTAGATTATGGGTGATTAGGGTTTGATTAGGGGTAAAGGTTACATCTTTGTTGTTAGTCACATATTGGGCACTCTATGTGTTTGTTGATTTGCTTGTATGAGTAGTAGTGGCCAATGCTTCCCATACTTGTGCTCATCTTCTCATTGTTTGTCTATTATGTGATCATGTTGAGAATAGTCGTAGTCACGAGAGTGCGGACTAGGGTCTACGTAGCGAGAGCCCGGACCTACCTTGACATCGGTCTACGTAGCGAGAGCCCGGACCGACTCTAGCAACTAGGAGACACCTACACCCTTGATCACCCCAATTACCCATCTACACTTATGAACCCGACCTACCCCACTTCCTTTCATATTTGAGTTCATCCTCTTAGTTAGTCATCATTCCATTAGTTTCATTGTTTAGTTTGTTTCTAGTAATTTCTCTTAATCTTGTTTTAGCTAGTTCATCATTAGTCTAGTTCTTACTTCTCCTCCACCATAGTTTTCCAATTTTCGCTTTCTTCGTGTTTGTTTGGTGATTCAGTCTCGTTTTTAGGCCGACATAGTCTAGACTTCGCAATACCGTCTCCGTGGATACGATCCCGACTTTCCCTAACTACCGTTAGGTCTAGCCGGTTATATTATTGACGGTGGGGACGTGACAAATCCCTACCATCAATTGCTAATATGATGGAGAAATCAAATTGGGAAGGAGTAGGGTTGGTTTGGGTTCATAAGTGTAGTAGGATAGTTGGGAGATCGAGGGGGTAGGCTTCACCTAGTCACTAAGGTCGGTCCTCGCTCTCGCGTCAAAGATAAACCCGAATACTCATGCAAGATGCTACCCAATACACAAGGATTCAACCACAAATCAATCATACAATGAGAAGATGAAAACAAAAAAGAGAAGCATGGCCACTACTACTCAAACAAGCAATTCAACAAACACATAGTGTGCTTAACATGTGACTAGTAACAAAGAATTCACCTTTACCCTAAATCAAACCCTAATTACCCATAATCCACACTTAATCCTCCTACTAAACCCACAAAAAGTCTACTCACACATAATCAAACTAACACTAATACAAACAAGAGAAATCAACACAAATATCAAAACATTCATAATGGAAATGAAACTAATAAGAACAATAAACAATGAACAAAAATTGAAACTTGAAAGATTAACAATGATTAAGAGAAAAGAGAGTAAGAAGATTATACCAACTAACAAGATGATGAAAAGATGAAAACTTGTATTATAAGAATGATCGCCTCCCAATCGGATCGGTCGTTAACGAAGGACGGGGGATCAAACAATATTTATAGACTCGGAATAACACAAAAACAAACAAGTAATCGTGGTAAGTCGAGGTTGGTCCACAGGGAACGGAGTGTGACGGCAAGTTTAAAGCGGTGTGTTTGATGTCTAGAGGGGGGTTTCTAAGGGTCGAGTCTATACTAGAGAAATGACTATGAGGATAGCTAGGGGTGATCAATCTGGGAAACGGTGTTAAGGGGAAGTCGGGATTCGGTACTTGGAGTCTAAGAAGGTCGGAATCGAGTTTTTGTTGCAACATTGATAAAGGAGAATGCCACCTTTCGGTTTCTTCACCTAACTCACCTAAAAACCCGCTTTCGCGACGAATAAGGGTAAGTCTCCAGCTATGGTAATTTCTACCCCGAGTTTCCCCATATTGATAGAAACTAGTCAAGGTCGGTCTAGTTGGCCGGACTAAAGCAACAATGACATAACAACCATAAACAAGATAAACCAACAAGCAAGCAACCCACCAACATCCCTATATTCAAATACCCTCCCCCCCCCCCCCCCCCCAAACAAGAAATCTACTCACTAATCATAATGGAAGACAATAATAAAATATTAACTAAGGAGAAAACCACTACAACATGCATATTAACTAGATGTAAAGAAACTAATCAACAAAATAACAAGAAAACTATAATCTAACAATTACCCACTAAACTATGGAAGAAATAAGATCTAACAAGATAAACTAGAGAATAATCTAAAACATCATAAATAAAGTCTAGAGAAACTAACAACACTAAGACGATCAAAACAACAATCAACAAAACTAAGCATAAAAACAACAATCTAAAACAACATAAATAAAGATAATCTAAATAAGATAATAATGAAAGAACAATAAAATAAATCTACACTAGAGATTAGAGAGTGGAGAGGAAATATACCAACTATGAAGATATAGAAGAAATAATAAGATTGCATAAATAAAAATAGAATCTTTGATGAAGAAAATGAAGAACTTGTCACTAATTTCTTCAATAAACCCAACAAATCTTCAAATAAAACTTGGAACAATAATCTAAAGGTTGAATCTTTGATGAAGAAAATGAAGAACTTGTCACTAATTCTTCAATAAACCCAACAAATCTTCAAAATAAAACTTGAAATAATAATCTTCTACAAACTTGAATGTAAAACTAGAGAATTGTTGATAGAAACTAAGTAGATCTACTACTAATTACTATGTAAACTACTAGAATTATGGAGAATTACTACTAGAATACTACTACTACTCTACTAATGGATGGTGTAATAAGGTAGAATGGTGTAATATGGTATGACTTGGGCAACAAACTAGGGTAGACATATATATAGTATAGCCTTAATGGGTATTTAACCTAAAGCCCAAATCCAACTTTTTGCTCTATTAGTGAGACAATCACCCTTAGCATCTTCATGGGGTGAAACTTCGCCCTGCGGTCATGACGACTAATCCCACCGGGTGAAAATTTCGCCCGGTGAGATTCTCTTCTTTTTTTCGCGGTTTACGGCTCTTCTTTCCATCGGGCGAAATTTCACCCGGTGGGCGAAATTTCGCCCGGTGGGGAGTCTCGGAAAAATCTTCGGGGAGGCATTTTTACCGTCGGGTGAAATTTCACCCGGTGGTGTCTCACCGGGTGAAATTTCGCCCGGTCATTTTTCTTGCCTCTTTCTTGTCTCATTCTTCGTTGTTTGATTGGATGGCTTTAAACTTTAAGTTGTGTGCTTTGCTCTTTGGACGGTATTCCCTTCTCTTGTGCTCGTGGAAGCTCAATCGTGATTTCAGTGCGAAATCCTATCAAAATGAGAGAAAAACTACCAAAAACACATAAAACGCACAAGAGGGACGCTAATGCGAGAAATACTCAAAAAATATGGCGATAATCGCACTCAAGACTCGCAAAACGAGGGAACAACGGGTCTAAATGGGAGGAAAAACAGTCTAAATATAGCACACAACAAAGAACACCCAAAATCTCCACCAATGTTGTCAAGATTGAATGGATTCTTCAAGAGATTCATTAATACAAGATTAACTAACTAAATTAAGCTAAGATTAACAAAAGATTAAGGAAGATTAATATAAAACTAAGCTAGGGATGAAGAGAGTCTATCTAGGGTTTAGAATAGTGTAGAGTAATGTAAGGTCCCTAAAACAATACAAGAGGGGGGTATATATAGGGTTACAAGAATAAGAGGGGTGAGAAATGAAGTCGCGGCTGAGCTGGGCCCTTCCCGGCCGGGAAGGAGATGATCCCGGTCGAGATGGTCCATAAACCCGGGCGGGTTTATCCATAAACCCGGGTGGGTTTATGCTCTTCTCGACCGGGATTACGATCTTCCCAACCGGGAAGAGGTGGTCCCGACCGGGATGGCTCATGGTCCCGACCGGGATCAGCTGTCAGTAGCTCCGCTTTGTTTGCTCTTCATCCCGACCGGGATGGGTCTTGTAGGCCTCCAATATGATCTCAAAGGTCCCTACTTGCTCTTCATAGGCTTCTCATCGATTCTCGGTGCTCGGGATCGAGTCTAGAGGGCTCGGGAATGGGTCCCAAGGGCTCGGGATCGAGTCTAAGCTACCGAGTGATCGTCGCTTCTCTTTGTTGGCTCCAAATGTGTCGGAAACAAGTCGGAATTGTTCCATCTCTCCAAGATTGGTCTTAAGAACTTAAAACAAACTACAAGGAGCGTAAGTAGCCTCGAAAACCGCTCCAAAGAGCGATTCCACAAGAGAAACCGAGACCAAACACAAGAAATAGGCACTACAAACCACACTTATCAGCTGGCGAGCCTCAACACGTAGTCTAACGGACTTAAAGCGACCCGACCGGATAGCCACCAGGTCGTAATCCTCGATTGACCTGGGCGGCTATACTTTGACTTTCGCCTTGTCTAAGCCTCAGTCAAAGTGGGGGCTTCTGTAGACAACCAGATTTGGACCTGGTGGCTGCAGGAGTGCCCAACAAACACCCAATGACGATCGGACTGCAACGCGACGCGGGTTCGCGATGTTTTAGATAGTTTTTCTATAAAACGGATCAAATAAATTACTTGGAAAAATTAAACTAACATCTTGGCAGCTTTAGTCGTGTCATTACGGTTGCATAGACACTAATTAGATTCAATTCTGACACCGGGACCCCGAGTCGATCCCGAAACTCGAGCCGAGTCAGCACCGCGCCAAGCGAACCTCGGGATGCACACCCGAGGCCCGCTAAACACCACGGCGCTAGGTCAAAACCGGGGAAGACTTAATCCCCATGCTTCGTATTATACACCTGCTTCTCGGTTTTGGAAAGTATCAAAATCGTATCTTCAAAACTCCGAGCGCCTCACCTAGACCCAGGCGCTTGAGTTCTGGTGTGCCTGGACTCAGGCGCCTTTGCGGGTGACGAGGACCGAAGAACACCTATAAATACCCCTTTTTACCCGCTCATTTCGACACAATTCAATTCTCTTCCCTCTTCACTCGTAAAGAGTTTCTCGCTTAGGGATCGCACTCCGACACCGGAGGCAAACGATCCACTCGATCGTAGTTTCGATAAATTGACATCGACGATATTCCTCACCTTTGAGCACTCCACTCCATCCCGAGGTGCCTGTGTTCGACTAGCTGTAGTCTAGTAACGGAGTTCTGCCGGATTAGGCGCAGAACCAACAAGTAGTAGCGGAGCTCTGCCGGAATAGCCGCAGGAAGGGTCGACGGTAACGAACTCTGCCGAAATCACCGGGCAAGCTAGGAGGATCTTCCTGTCAAAGTCGAGTCGTCGCTAGGTTGTCATCTAAACAAAACTTTACATTTTTGTACCTTTACTATGCACTACGATAATGTCAAACGTGGACACTAGGTCCACTACACATACTAAAACACGTAACGTCCCTACTTCAACATCAAACACCAAAATGCACTAAATAGACCCGAGTAATTCCGAGATCCGTTCTCAACTATCTATGCATCGTGTCCCGTTTAGTGTATACTCCGAGGGTGCAACTCCTCACAATGTGATTTACTTATATTCGCATTTACAGTTTTTCGTATGATTTATTATTGCTTTTATAACCTTATAATCGCATGCTAAATCACTTAACACGGAATTCAAAACGTAAATCAACTAAAATTGAACAAAACGATGGTCGGGTTCCATATTAGTCCCGGTGCTCGCCATGTATTGCTCGACGCATCCTTATTAATACCGTACCAACGCATCTTAAGCAGAATACCAGGTAAGGTTTACCACGAGAACGACTAATATATGTATTATCACGTTAAAACTAATTTGCTAATACCTATAATATTAGTACTCTCTACTCTCCTATGTGCATCTTTTCATTGCTTGCTTGTCACGTGAAATCGCATGAAAAGAATGTAAACACAACTACTTCAACGACAAAATTTACTTGTCCTTAAACAACCGACATAGAAAAAGGTATAGGGTGAAAACAACGGATGTTAAAGTATTTCCGCAAAAACGAAAGAACAAAGTTATCAGCCCACCGATTGATTAGTAGAGGCCGTTATAGTGCGGGCGGGATTGGGTGTCGACATCTATCGGATGTTGGCTTCCCAATACGTACCCTCACCCCTTACCCAGAATCGACGGTTTACGGATGTCCGAAACCATTGGCAATGAGAGTCATTCCAGTCATGAAGTGCTTAAGGGTACAAGTCTTTATCTTTAGGTCCCACGCCCCTCAACTTTGAGTCGGCTAAGGATCAAAGTTGACTTGAACGGTTTCCGAGTCCCCATAATTGACTCGGTGGCGACTCCAAAAATCGGCAACGAATTCAGTTCACTAAAAAGGTCGCCTTACCAAACATATCGGTCTTTAAACATTTACAACCATGACTCGATCGATTCCAAATGGAAACACGGGTGCCCGCACCCGTCTAGTACAAGTCCGGATCGTCATCCGACTCGAGGTCCGACACATCGCCCCGTATGCGAGATCGGACCAGCCTTCGATCGGGAGAGGGCTGCGTGGGTGGCCACCGCCATACATTGAAAAACCGGGTCGGTTCCGCGCGGGGCACCGGGCGGTGCGGACGGACGTCTACAGGCTGGATTAGAGGAAATTGAATTACGATTGAACCAAAAAAGAACATTGAATTACGATACAGCAATAATCCGCAATAACTAAGACGAAATTGAACGAAATATGCATATAGGCTGGGTTGGACGAAATTGAATTACAATTGAACAAAAAAAGCGAACAGTGAATTACGAGACAGCAATAATCCGCAATACCTAAGACGAATTTGAAAGAAATGCACAAATATGCTGGATTGGACGAAAACGAATTACGATTGAACAAAAAAAGAACAGTGAATTACGATACAGCAATAATCCGCAATACCTAAGACAAAATTGAACGAAATACACACGTACGCTGGACTGGACGAAATAAATTACGATTCAAAACAACAATAATTCGCAATACCTAATACGAAATTGAAATACACATATAGGCTGGATTGGACGAAATTGAATTACGATTTTACAAAAAAATCTCAAATAACACAAATTGAACAACATACATAAGAGGAAACAACGACATATTGAACGAAATTGAACGACATACCTAAGAACAGTGAATTGCGTTTCACTACAGCAATAATCCCACACGTGAATTACGATTCAAAACAACCAATGAAACCCAATTGGTAGATATTAATCTGAACTTGGAATATAGAAGAGGAAATGGGATGAATTTAAGGTTGGATTATTAGTGGAATTGAGATGAATTCAGTCGATAGATGAATTTAGGGGTTGATTAAGAGAACTGGAAGAGGAGATTTGAATTATTGCGTGGATATTGGCTGGATGAAGAGTATACAGTAAACCTGGGTATTAATAATTTCGTTCAAAAAAGAGGGAAGTAGGAGGGTCACACGCAATATACGAGAGAGCGCTAAACCGTATCAATATTTTCATTTAAGCGCCTAAATTGAAAGGAGAATTTAGGCAATAATTTCTTTTCCATTAGGTAACTTTTGTTAGTGGTATAATATTAATTAATTGTAAAATTATATTTTGATGAATCTTGACATATAAAGGTGTCTAAAGTGGATATAAGGTATAAAAGAGGGTGGACGCTTCTAAAAGCGTCAATAATGAAGTGTCAAAAAAGTAAGGGTTTTGTTGTAGTATATTTGTTATTTATGCTTATGTATCTAACATTTCAGGTACCAGCTTGAGTTTCCCAATGAAACATCAAGTTTTTATCTCCCCAACGTGAGTCGGTGTTTCACCTAAATGTCGCATGCAAATTGGGATGTGTCTGCAAACAGGTACACCCAGAACTTCAGAAGCAAGTAAGTACCCGCGCAGCTCCCTTACTCCCCAGCAAAACACCCGAGGCAGTGTCTCTTCTGGAATATTACCTCCAAAGATGGGATGTATCTGCAACCAGATACACCCAGGGCTGCAAAAGCAAGTCCCCGCGCAGTCCCGAGATGGGATGTATCTACAACCATATACACCTAGGGCTTTAGAAGCAAGTCCCCGTGTAGTTCCGAGACGAGATGTGTCTGCAAACAGATACACCCAGCGCTTCAGAAGAAGTCCCCGCGCAGCTCCAATATGAGATGTATCTGCATACAGGTGCACCCAGGACTTCAAAAGCAAGTCACCAAAGAGTTATCCTAGATAACAGAACTCGAGTATGATTTCTATCTTATGGCTGGCAAGCCCTTTTTACGCAAGTCTAATGGACTATAAACGACCCAACCGGAAGGCTGCCAAGTCGTAATCCTCGATTGGCCTGGTAGCTACTCTGACTTTCGCCCTGTCCAAGCCTCGGTAAAAGTGGGGGCTCTGTAGACACCCGCATTTTGCCTGCTAGTGTCTATAGCACCTTCCAACAAAACACTCGATGATGATCGACCGTTGATGCGCGGGCGTCGCGACCCGCACGATCAAACAATATTTTTAACACCGAATAACCTAACTAATGTAGTAGTGGTAGGTCGGGATCGATCAAAGGGACGGTCTACGTAAAGTCGGTCGAGTAAAAGTCTAAATACGTTTGGGTTCTAAGGGGGTTTGAGGTAATTAAACTAGACTAAGGTGGTCGGTCTACTAGCTAAAAAGAAGGTCAATATAGGAAAAGTGTTAGGGGAAGTCGAGGAATCGGAAACGGGACACAAAAACAAGGAATCAAGCAAACAATACACAATTGATAAGGGATGGGTCACCTTTCGGTCTCTACACCCGACCTCACTAAGACTCGCTTTCGCGACGAAGAAGCAAGGTCACTAAGTCGGAATTACCCAAGCCCCGAGTTTCCCCATATTGACGAGGGTGAATACGAGTCAACTAAATTGATCAAGTAAAGTCAACAAGCATACAACAATTCCAAAATAGACAAATCAACCCAAGTGCATTCAATCACAAGAATCCTTAATCTATGTTGCCCAAATCCATCCTCCCCTAGCCCCTAACAAAGATCTACTCACTAATCATGGTGGAAAACAACAAAAAAACATTAAATAAGGAGAAAATAACTACAACATGCATAATGACTAAATATAAAGAAACTAACAACAAAACAATAAAAGAACTATGATCTAACAATTACCCACTAAACTATGGAATAGATAAGATCTAACAAAATAAACTAGAGAATAATCTAGAACAAAATAAATAAAATCTAGAGAAACTAAAAAAGATGATCTAAACAAGACAATAATGAGAAAATAACATTAAATCTAAACTAGAGATTAGAGACTGGAAGAGAAATATACCAACTATGAAGATCTACAAGAAGTAAGAAGATTGCATAAATAAATATTGAATCTTTGATGAAGAGAATGAAGAACTTGTCACTAATCCTTCAATAATCCCCACAAATCTTCAAATAAAACTTGATGTAATAATCTTCTACAAACTTGAAATCTAGAGAATTGTTGATAAAAACTATGTAGATCTACTACTAAATTACTATGAAACTACTAGAGTTGTAGAGAATTACTACTAGAATACTACTAGATTGTTCTACTAAGAGGATGGTGTAACTACACTAACCTAAGGACGCACACTTAAGGCACAAATTGAAATGAAAACCTAGGGTTACTATATATAATAAGCCCTTAATGGGTCACACAATCTTAAAGCCCATAATCTAATCCTTGCCCATGAGTAAGACTTTGTCCTTTGAGATGAAACTTTGCCCAATGAGTTTTCATAGGGTGAAGTTTTTGCCCTGCGGTTGACAAGCTGACACCACCGGGTGAAATTTCACCCGGTGAGATTTTCTTCTCATTTTGCGATTTTTGGCGCTTTTCTCCATCGGGCGAAATTTCACCCGGTGGGCAAAATTTTGCCTGGTCGTTTCACCCGGTCAACTCATAGGTGAAATTTCACCCTATGAACTTTTTGTCCAAAATGGCAATTTGGGGAGGAACACCGTCGGTTCGCCCGGACAAATTCTCATCGGGTGAAATTTCGCCCTGTGACTTCAGAGGGCCATAACTCTCTCGTTTGGACTCTGTTTGGAGCGTGTTATATGTCGCTGCAAAGCTAAGAAGATAAGCTTTCACCTCCAACTAAAATCGCTTCGATCCGAGATCTAGAACTCTAGATATTATCATTTAAAGTTTGACCTCTCCGGTGAAGATGCCCAATGGACTTATAGTTTTTCCTTTTCGCTCAAGGTTTCACCTCTTGGGTTTGGACTTTGTATTTTAAGTTGTGTGCTTTGCTTTTCGGAGGGTTTCCCTTTCGCTCATGCTCATAGGAGCTCAGGCACGTTTTTGGTCGAAAATCCTATCAAAATAGGCAAAAAACTACCAAAAACACGTAAAATGCAAAATAGAGACGCTAATGCGAGAAATACTCAAAATACGGCGATAATCGCACTTTATTCTCACAAAATAGAGGAAAAACGGGCTTAAATAGGAGGAAAAACGGTCCAAATTTGACACACAATAATTCCCCCATACTAAACCGTTGCTCGTCCTCGAGCAAAGACCCAAAAAGAAACTAAGTACTACTACTACTAAGCTAGACTATGCTAAGCCGATACGAGGCAATTAACGGGCCCGCTCCGTCCCTTTAACTCACATCAAAATACCCATGAGGTAGAGTACTCCCATGCAAGGCAAGTTGGGGCTTGCTCAAAATGGTGGATGCGACTAAACACATAAAAACACATAACACGAAAGAATAGACGCATCCAAAGTAAAAATAAAACACCGAATCCCTCATCGAGACGGCGGGGAAAGACACCAATTACTTACCTAAAACAAGAATAAACTTCCAAGATACATCACTCACGTAAACAAGGACCAAAGCCTAATACTATAACAATTAAGCAATATAAATGTTGATAACTTAGCTAGGTCCTCCTAATCTTCTAAAGGGGTACTACGGGGCGTATAACGGAGTGGAAAAAGTGAACCATGGATTCGTTCGACACTGTAGGTAGGTGCAGTCCCGCTCTCTTTGGCTAAGCCAAGAGGGTCGTTCCAAACTCGAATTTCCTAAATTTGCCCAAACAAAAAGTGGAATGTTTACGATTTTTGGGTGGATCGACTAATCACCGCTATCTTCCTAACTCGGGACTCGGTCCTCTAGTTGGCACTTCACGGCGGCGAATCGATCAAAGGGCTTTTTTTTCTCTTCAAGGAGATGTTTTTCATGATACGATTTCATTTGAAGCTCCTTTTCTCTCCCTTGTTTTTCATATTTTTGTCATGTTTTTGTGCCCTTTTATCTTGCTTTGGTTTGCGCTTTTTTGGCTCTTTGATATGGTTTGAAACCAAGCTTGGAGGTTATTTTTGTGTAAACTTATTGTGGTGATGTATAGGTGGAGGAAAAATAAGTAACCGAGAACGCGCGCTCCATCCCCGAATAACCCACAAAAAGGCGAATAGAATTTGGACTAAAGGTGCAATGGTCATTCGAGCAAGGTCACCTAGTAAACGGGATGCGGAAACCAAGGCCTAACTCCTCCATGGGTGGTCAAGGTGGTCAAATGCAAACCCCGAAGTAAACCTCTAGTAGAAAAGGTGGACTCAAGCTAAAGGATCAACAAGTTCATTGATTTAGACTCATTCTACTAGATTAAAGTCCAAAATCTACAATGGGTTATCCACAATGGAATGTAAACTCTTGTAATAAGTTTGTAATCGGGTTTTCGAAAACAATTAGTCCTAGACACGCTATACAAAAGCAAAAGGAACACATGAAAAGGAAAAGCAATGAAAGAAAACACAAGTAAAGTCATGCACTCCGTATTCCATCGACATTTGAGCACAAAAATCAACCACAACACCCAAAATGCTCATCTCTTCGAGAGCCTCCGAATAGCAACAACCTAACTCCTCTACGAAAGTAAAGAAGAAGGAAGGAAGGAAGCTACCAAGCGGGGTGCTTTCGTAATCTCTTCAAATCATGCTATTAAGGTGGTGGTTACCTGTAAGAGTAGAGAACAGGACTATACAAAGGACACGAAAATATAACGAAAACGAGAAAAGAAAAAGGGAAAAAGAAAAGGAAAATAAAAATAAAAAGTTTTTGGTTTTTCGGAATTTTTCAATTTTTATGGTTTTTGGAAAGATTTTTGAAAAACAAAAGGATAGTAGATCCCTCCCTCACACTAAAACTGTGCATTGTCCTCAATGCACGAGTAGGGGAAGATCGAAAAAGACGGAAAAAGAAAAATAAGAAAAATCTTTTTGGATTTTTATAATTTTTCGAAATGTTTTTGGATTTTTCGAAATTTTTGAAGAAAGAAAACAAACGAAAAAAAAAACGATAAAAGGATGGCGGGCCTAGTTGCAATCACATCACCTAGACCCTAGCCAAGTGGCTAAGAAAATGAGAATGAAATAAAATAAAATAAATTAAAAGAAAGGATGAAAAATGGGCGTAGGTGTAGTCACATCACCTAGCCCGGATTAAGAAAAATTTGAGAAAATGAGAAGAATTTGGATTTTCAGAAGGTCAACGGCGTAATCACATCGCCTAATGACCGTGAGCAATACCAAGGCCGCTTTAGCCGCAACAATCGAACAATGGGAAAGCTTGCAAAGTTATGTTAGAGATAAATCAATCACAATGACAATATGATAAAAGGAATAAGAACGGAATCAACCAAAGGACATGCGATTATAGATGATTAAGGACTCGCCGACCCAATCCACATACAAATACACAGCACACACACACCACCGACTCCGGGAGAGGGTCTAGTCTGAGTGATCAACCGACGCAAATGAAGCGCTAGGAGACCCATAGAAAAAGAGTATACCCTCGGAGGATGGCTCGGGAGAAAACTTCTCCGGACCGTCGCTAAGCGAGAGGGCAAAGTCGGATTCAATCTCGCAGAGGTCATAGATCGTACGACCTTTGGGCAACGTGTAGTGCGCATACTCCCAAACTCCCCTTCCTCCTGACTCAGTCTTGGTCAGTCGAAATTCACCGGGACCCAAGGGTAGGTCCCAATTGTGGTGAACAAGGATAGTGGTTCAGTGTGTGTTCGGAACTACTAAAGCTCTTCCACGGCTAATGTAGACGAGGCGCTGATGAGGTACATGAAAAATCCAAGTCGGAAAATAGGTCTCGTCAAGCCATATGGAATCGTCTAGTGGGGTGAGGTGGTCGGTCGAATAACCCAATTTGTTTGCAATTACGGTCACGAGACCTCCACAATCTAAGGGGAGGCGTTGGGTAATAATGATACGGTGGAAGTGCAACGCCACGATAAGTGCTAGGTCTAAGGGGTTAGGGTTACCGAACAAAGAGTCACAAATCAATTGCAAGATACACACATTAAGAGTATAAATATTATCGGTCGAGGGTAACAAGCAGTGGGAGAGAATCTCGGAAAAATAGCGAATTGCGGGGTTACGGATTTCGGAGGCAAAGGATAAATTAGCCTCGTAACCCCCTTTACAGCGTGATATGCGCTTCCAAAGATCTCTCCTAGATACACATGCTTGTATGTTGCTCGAGGGTTCACTAAGCCCGGTACCCAATGAGGGTAGGCCTAGCACTAGGCCGAACTCGGAAATAGTCAAACGATGGGGTTTGCCGAATAGACTAAATTTGGCCGCTCTTGGTGTGGTCGGATTGTCAATGGCAAAAGTTCCTAGCAACTCGCAAGCAAGGTCTTTATAGGTGAAGGCCGCGAGGCTAAGGAGCTCGCTAGTTCTGGTCCTTGATGATAACTCATTAATATCGTCTACTATTCCTAGATTGGTCATTGTGTGGGGACAAGGCCACCGAGTGCTCTGAAAGATCTTTTCAGAGAAGGTCTGAGATAAAGTAGTATTAAGACAAGGTAAATTTGTAGGCTTAGAAGACTTAGAAGATTTAGAAAGTGTAGAAGTCGAAGCCATACCTTGTTTACGAGCAGCTCGCCTTGCTCTTGTCTCCATAATAATTGATTTGCAAGAATATTCCCAAAAAATTTAGCTTCACCTCTTCAAGCACCCAAAATAATCACCTAAGATGGAGAGGAAGTATGAATGTGGTTGGGGTATGGTGGTTTGATTTTATGAGGAGTGATAAGGTAAAAATAAATGTGAGGTGAAGGTGATATAAATAAAGGTAGTTGAGGAGGGAAATGAAAGTTTTTAAAGTAGATTGTAAATATTTGGTGTTTGTGTTTGGAGGGAAAGTTATGTGGGATATTTGGGGAGGGAATTGATATTGTAGTGAGTAAATAGTGTATAGGTGATCCGGCCAAATTCGTCGGGTGAAGTTTCACCCGGTCGAGTATCATCGGGTGAAAATCATTTTCTGCCAACTTTTTCCACCGGGTGAAATTTCACCCGGTGAAAATCTCATCGGGCGAAATTTCGTCCGGTGGTAACTTCGTCAATTCTGGCAGATCTGGCAATTTTTCGTAAGGCGAAGTTTCGCCCGGTCGAGTCTCTTCTTTTCTTCGTTTTTCCGCCCTGCCATTTCATGGCTCTTCAATATTCACCTAGAAATTCAAATATCGACACGACCACATTACATAATCAATATCTCCCACAAACATGCTTGTGGTCTTCAAATTAAGCTCCATAACTTCTCCAAAACGCTTGATCTTCATCCAAATAAATGCTCCATTGCGAAATCCAAGTTCAACCATCTTTCTCAAGCTAACAAAGCTAAAAAAAACACAAAGAAATATGATACATATATACAAGGTTGTTGTTGAGAATACCACCAAACCTCATCAAACGTGATACAAACTCAACCCGGGTCGCCATCATAGCGACCGATACATAGTTCACCTCCATCAAAACTTGCCCGTGGCTCAGACACACACATGATCCTTGATATTTTTTGGAGGATGGTTTCAACTTCTTGTACTAGCCGGGATACTTCGTCCCATTTTAACTTTTGATTGCCAACTTCGACCTTTGCTTTATCAATGGGGCTTACACCCTCATTGCGCGTCATTAGCTCTCCGTCTCTTGGTTCCATGTTCACCACACTTCTCGAATTCTTATTTTTGGATTTCTTGATAGCTCCCCCACGGAAAGTTGGAAAAGTGTTGGAAGATGAACTTGTAGGCGGTTGCACGGTGGTCGAATCATTAAGCTTCACCTTTGTTTCAACATTATCGAGTAAATTACTCGACTTGGCTTCATTCTCCTTTTCTATCACAAGGGACTCGGCATCTAGAAGGTATTCAAACATTTCATTTCCGAAGACATCACTCACTATTGGATTTTCAAACGTGATAGGTAATTTGAATTGCACGATCTCTTCACTGACATTAAACGAAAGCTTCCCTTTTTTAACATCTATGATTGCTCCGCCGGTGGCCAAAAGAGGCCTACCTAGGATTATGGGGGCATGCTTGTTTACTTTCACGTCCATTACCACAAAGTCGGTAGGGATCGAGAGATTTTTAACTCGAACTAGCACGTCTTTAATCATACCAACCGGGGTCTTAATGGAACCGCCGGCTAGTCGAATTTTGATCGATGTTTGCTTCATGTTGCTAATATTGAGTTCATTCACGATTGATAGAGGGATAATGCTCAGGTCCGCTCCAAGATCACATAGAGCATAATCGATTTCAACATTCCCTATTGTGCAAGGTATTGAGAAACTCCCGGGATCACCCATTTTGGTGGGGATCTTGCTTGATAAGGCCGAATTACACTCTTCGGTGAGTGCAACCACAATTGTATCATCACATCGGCCAGCTATCTCGGTGAGAGGGGGAGTTACCTTATCTTTCTTTAGCAAGTTGGAGAATGAGGTGGACTAGAAGTCCTTCCTATTTATCGTAGCTCGAGATGGAAATGACAAAGGTGGCACAAGTGGCTTAGGAGGTGACATGTTTTTCTCTTTTTGAATTTCCTCTATCACATTACTCTTATCTCCCTTGATGTACTTAGAAGGGTCCCTTATTTTGGGCTCGGTTACATCGGTTACACAAGGATCTTCCTCACGACAAGTCGTTATTGGTGGGTGTGTTTTCAACTTGCTAGAATGAGGGGCACTTTGCTTTTCAACATGTTTCACTCTCGGTTTTCCCGCTTGATTTAGACCCATGATTTTGTGAGGGTCTACTAATTCTTTTCCTCCATTCCATGTGGCGGCGTTGGTATACGCTTGATGTTGCGGGAAATTAGGATTTTGAGGTTGTCCGGGTAGTCCTTGTGGTGGATGTACCGGAAAGGTAGGAGCCTTAGTGGCTTCTTGTGATTTCCTAGCTTTGAGTTCCTTTCTTATATCCTCAATCTCGTAAGCTAAGAATGATATCGCCTTTAGCATGATTTGTATAGGATTCTCACATTGGTCATTCCATTGACCTTGTTGGTGATCGCCATGGAAAGGTGGAGGTTGGTTATATTCGGGATTGTATCCTTGGGAACTTTGATTGGAGTTGGAATGATACCCTTGGATATAATCCCCTTGATTGAAGCTTTTAATACCTTGATTATAACCTTGAAAACCGTGGCTATTCCCTTGATTGCGAAAATTACCTTCAAGATTTTGGTAATCGTTTCCTTGATTCATGTGTTGATTATGGAATTCACCTTGGCCTTGGAAATAATTGTCTCCTTGATTGTTAAAATTTTCCTTTTGAAGAGCCAAGTTGGGAGGAGGCCTTTGACTGAAAGAACTTTGTTGAGGGTGTGAATTGGATGACATTTCTTGTTGTGCCCCTTGATACATTGGTCCCGGATTTTGCACACCATAATTTGCATAAGAGTTGTATTGTTGCACATGGTTCCTTGTTTCGGGATTGTATGTGTTTGGAAAAGACCCATTTTCACTGGATTGATATTTTGAAACACTTGGACTTCATTGCATTCTTGATAGGACATTCCTTTATATGGACGACAATTGTTGGACTTATGACCATAGTTTCCACAACACTCACAAGGAATTTTTGGTAGTGGAGGTCGTCTTGGTGGCCTTGATTGAACTTGGTTCACATCCCTTGAGTTAGAATTAGAAGTTATACCTTCAAACCTCTTGGTTAGTTCTTCCGATTTTAATTCGAGCTTTGATTCATTGTTCATGGAAGTGCTTTCCAAGGGTTGGGAATAATGTGAATAATGTGAATCAAGAGGAGCTTTAGAAATCAAAACCCTAACCAAGAAAACTCGTCGGCAGGCATTTGGAGACTTTGGCACCATGGCCAAGTCGCCGGCTGTTTCACTGGCGTTAGCAAACGTTACTAGGAGGAGGAACAAACGTAGGGATGAGGATCCAAACGGGGATGTATTGAGTGGGCGTGATAGATCGCCTATGAACGTGATTGTGAAAGAGAAATCCATGCAGGATATCATGGGCATCCCACCATACGTAATTGAGGATGAAGATGATGATGGGAATGCCCTGCTAAACAATGAAAAGACTAATGAACTTGGCGCGGTTCAGGTGACTGCTGAAGGGTTTGATCATGGCGAATGGATGATGAAGCAGGGCAAGAAATCTGTTCCATTTGTTGAGGAGCAGCCGCTGCTCAAACTGGAAGAAGATGATGTGAAAGCTGAACTTGAATACTGGCAGACCGCTGTCTACGGGTTTATGGTGGGTGCTAATCCTCCCCGTGCAGTCTTAGAAGGTTTTTTTCGACGAATCTGGAAACATCACACGATTGATAAGGTATCGTTCATGCCAAATGGGGTTTTCTTTATTCGGTTTCAGACGGAGGCGATGAAAAATATTGTACTTAGTACGAGTTTTTACATGTTCGACAACAAACCTATGATATTGAAAGCATGGCAGCCGGACATTGAACTTAAGAAGGAGGATATACAAACTCTCCCCACATGGGTACGTCTCCATCAATTACCACTGAAGTTTTGGGGGGATAGTTTGCCTAAGATTGCGGGGTTAATTGGTTCTTTCATTAAACGTGATGAGGCTACTGCAGCGAGGTCAATTCTTGGATTTGCTCGGGTACTTATTGAGGTCAAGCTAGGCCAATCTCTCCCTGCGTCTGTTCAGTTCTTACATGAAAAAGGGTCATTGGTGTCCATACAGGTCCAATACGATTGGAAACCAGTGACTTGCCCGATTTGTAGGAGAATGGGTCATGAGAAAGTTGAGTGTAAAGGTTTGCCTAAGACTAATGAAGCATCAAAGCCAGAGAAATTGGTTTGGAGACCAAAGAGTGGACCTAAACAAGTAATTGATAGCACTGCTAAACCGGTTACTGCAACAAACTCTAATTTGGTTACTTCTACGGGGATTGAACCCCCTGCTAGAGTAATCAATTATACTGGTAGTCCGCGACTAGACAATGAAGACGAGTTTCCTTCTCTGAGTAGCAAAGGACCTGACAGGAAAAGACATCAAGGTCTGAAGGAAGGGGACAAGGCTGAGGGAGCGAACTCTATACAAGGAAGTAGTGCTGGAAAGGAGGGGGAGGTTTCAATCAATCCTAATTCTCAATGAACTTCGGTTTTTGGAACGTTAGAGGCCTTAATAAAGTGAAGAAGCAATTGGAGGTAAATAAGCTTCTTCTTAGTTGGAAAGTTGGTTTTTTTGCGTTGTTAGAAACTAAAATAAAGGCTGTGAATCAGCATAGAGTTAGTAATTCTATCTTTAATAATTGGAGTCTAGTTACTAATAATCACCTGCATGAGAGAGGCCGTATCTGGGTTCTTTGGGATCATCATAAATGTGAGGTGTACCCGCACCTGTATACCGACCAACTTATTCACTGTCAGGTGAAAGATTTGAGCTCGGGAAGTCTGTTTTGGATCACTATGGTGTATGGTTTTAATGAGATTCATAAGCGTGAATCCCTTTGGACTGATCATAAGCGACTGTCTAGTATCATCATCTCTCCGTGGCTTGTGGGGGGCGATTTCAATTGCGTTCTTACATCCGATGAGAGATTGGGTGGGGGATTCACTTTGGCTGAAGTTGAACCTTTTCGGGAATGCATTTCAGATTGTACCTTGGTAGACTGCCCTGCACTAGGAGCCTTCTATACATGGAATAATAAGCAAAAACCGGAGGATAGAATCTACAGTAGATTGGATCGATGCTTGATTAATCAGGAGTGGATGGATCATAATGGGGATTATAAAGCGCATTTTTTACCTGAGGGCCTATTTGATCATTGTCCGTGTCTTATTAAGAAGAATGAGGAGCAGTCCAGTCAAAAACGAGCGTTCAAATACTACAATATGTGGAGTAAGGCGGAAGGGTTTGATAATCTAGTAGCAAGTGATTGGCAGAAGAGTATAAATGGCACTAAACAGTTCAGACTCGCGAAAAAGTTACAGCGACTTAAGCAAGCCCTCAAACAACTGAACAATTCCCGGTTCTCCGATATTGAAAATAGAGCTGGCATTGCACAAGTCAAGCTCATCCAGATGCAGAAGGAATTACACGATAGACCCGCTGATTTGGGTTTGAGAGAGCGAGAAAGAACTGCTCATGAAGAGTTCACTTTCCTCAGCAATGCGCAGTCTGAGTTCCTCCATCAAAAGGCTAAATGCCTTTGGATCAAGGAAGGGGATCAAAACACTGCGTATTTTCATGGAACTCTGAAGACGAGGAGAATTACTAACGCAGTTCACCAGATTATGGATGAGAGTGGGAAGACTCATGCAGACCAATTTGGGATTCAGCATGCGTTCTTAGAATTTTATCAGCGACTTCTTGGTTCTCAAACAGCTACTACTACTGTCAAAAGGCTGATCATTGAACAGGGGCAAGTATGCACACCTCAGGATCATAATTTACTTAATCAACCGGTTTCGAAAGAAGAAATTAAGCAGGCCATTTTTAGCATCCCTGATGATAAGTCCCCGGGTCCAGACGGGTATTCAAGTAAATTTTTCAAGGATTCGTGGCATATTGTGGGTGATGACGTTATTTCAGCAATCGAGGATGTTTTTAATTCGGGTTGTCTGCTTAAACAGCTTAATACAACCTCTATTACCCTCATTCCTAAGGTTGAAAGACCTACGTCAGTGATGCAGTTTAGACCGATAGCATGCTGCAATGTGACCTATAAGGCGATTTCCAAGATTTTGTGCTCGAGATTAGCATTAGTTCTCCCTGACATTGTTTCTCCTGCCCAGGGAGGATTTATTAAAGGGAGAAGCATTATTGAAAATATCTTGATTTGCCAGGACCTGACCCGACAGTACAGTAGGAAAAGTGTATCATCTCGATGTATGTTCAAAATTGACATCCAAAAGGCGTATGACACGGTTGAGTGGAGTTTTCTGAGCCAAATGCTTACTCTACTAAATTTTCCTCAACGATTCAGAGATTTGGTCATGCAATGTGTTACTACAGCAACGTATACCCTGAGCCTGAATGGGAACTGTTTTGGTTTTTTTCCGGGTAAACGAGAACTCAGGCAAGGTGACCCAATCTCCCCACTCCTGTTCACTATTTGTATGGATTATCTTACTAGATTATTGAAATATACATCTAGTAACATGTCGTTCAAGTTTCATCCGCTATGCAAGGAATTACGTCTGACTAATCTTATGTTTGCGGATGATCTGCTTCTATTCTCAAAATAGGATGTTAATTCCATAATGGTCCTTCTGCGCACATTCTCGACTTTTTCTAATTCATCTGGCTTACGTATGAGTAAGGGGAAGTCGAGTGTGTACTTTAATGGAGTTACGGAGGCTCTGAAGACAGATATCATCAAGGTTTCTGGTTGTTCTGAAGGTAAATTCCCTTTTCGATACTTGGGAGTTCCTATTAAAACAACTAGACTTACTCTACTTGATTGTCAACCGATTGTTAATAAGATTGTAGAGAGGATTAGGAGACTTGGAGCAAAAAAATTGTCATATGCGGGTCGATTAATCCTGATCAAGAGCGTTCTTTCCACTCTCCACAATTATTGGGCCACTATTTTTATCCTACCTTCAGCGGTGATGAAGCAGATTGATAATATATGTAGAAATTTTCTGTGGGATGGAAATGCTGAGTATCATCGGGTGCCGCCTGTCTCGTGGGAGAAAATCTGTGCGCCTTATAAAGAAGGGGGACTGAATTTAAATCAAAATTCGATTTGGAACAAAGCTGCAATTGGGAAAATGGCGTGGTGGATTACTAGTAAGCAAGATAGACTTTGGGTTCGTTGGATTCATCAAGTCTATTTAAAAGGGAAAGCTTGGGAGGAGTATACGCCAGGATTGGATACATGTTGGTACTGGAAAAAAATTTGTCGAATCCGTGACAAATTGAATCAGGTATGCGGTAGTGATATACACGAGGTGGAAGCATACTCCATATCGAAAGTTTATTATTGGATGAGGAACAAATACGAGCCTGTGGACTGGTGTACTGCTGTTTGGTCCAGGTGGTCTGTACCGAAGCATAGGATGATGGCTTGGCTAATTCAGCGCGGTGGTCTGAACTTAAAAGAAAAACTGTATAAGCTTGGAGTTACTGAAGACGACAGGTGCTGCTGTTGTGGGCTTAGTGCTGAAACGGCGCAGCATTTACTCGTTGATTGTGCTTTTGCTAAGCGGGTTTTGGCTGCTACTTGTGAGAAGATGCCACACTCGCTTAAGATAGAGATGGGGACCGATTGGAGGAAGAATATGAGAGGGACTAAACTTCAGAGAGCTATAAAGAATGGATTAATCAATTCGATCTCATACCATATTTGGTTGCAAAGGAATACCGCGAGAGTTGAGGGCCTACTTACTCATCCCGAGAAGTTGGCTACTCAAATTAGTAAAGAATTTTTCGTTTATTGCAAAAGCAGATGTAATCAAAAGTTTAGTAACAAGGATAGCAATTTCATTATTAGCTTACATGAGCGATTGATGTAATTATCATTCTTTATATATAATACTTACCTTTTCCAAAAAAAAAAATGTGAATCAAGAGGTGGCATGATGGGTTCTTGGAAGCTTCTTGGGGGTGGTGGTGAAATGGGAGGTGAGGAAGATGGAGAAATTTTTTGTGGAATGATAAGAGGTGATGTATTTGGAGAAATTTGTGGAGTGAAAGGTGTAAGTGGATTATTGGAAGAGGGATTTACGGTGATGAGCGATGTGAATGGATTTGGAAGGAGTGGAAGGATATGATGTATGTTTGGTGGTGTGAGGTATGAATGTCGAATCACCTTTATTGAGTAATTTCCTTTGGATCTCATAACTTTAAATGTCATCTTTGGCTCGGGATCGAACCGAAGAAGTAATAAACTGTCCCTGGGAACACACTCAAGTAGAAGGTGAGTCTCCTAGCATCAAGTGGCACTAGGGTAGAGAGAAGCAAAACCAAACACAAAAAGACAAAAACTCAATCAACTAATCGCCGTCCCCGGCAACGGCGCCATTTTGAAGCGCGGGCGTCACGACCCGCACGATCAAACAATATTTTTAACACCGACTAACCTAACAAATGTAGTAGTGGTAGGTCGGGATCGATCCAAGGGACGGTCTACGTAAAGTTGGTCGAGTAAAAGTCTAAATACGTTTGGGTTCTAAGGGGGGTTTGAGGTAATTAAACTAGACTAAGGTGATCGGTCTACTAGCTAAAAAGAAGGTCAATATAGGAAAAGTGTTAGGGGAAGTCGGGGAATCGGAAACGGGACACAAAAACAAGGAATCAAGCAAACAATACACAATTGATAAGGGATGGGTCACCTTTCGGTCTCTACACCCGACCTCACTAAAACTCGCTTTCGCGACGAAGAAGCTAGGTCACTAAGTCGGAATTACCCAAGCCCCGAGTTTCCCCATATTGACGAGGGTGAATACGAGTCAACTAAATTGATCAAGTAAAGTCAACAAGCATACAACAATTCCAAAATAGACAAATCAACCCAAGTGCATTCAATCACAAGAATCTGTAATCTATGTTGCCCAAATCCATCCTCCCCTAGCCCCTAACAAAGATCTACTCACTAATCATGGTGGAAAACAACAAAACATTAACTAAGGAGAAAATAACTACAACATGCATAATGACTAAATATAAAGAAACTAACAACAAAACAATAAAAGAACTATGATCTAACTATTACCCACTAAACTATGGAAGAGATAAGATCTAACAAAATAAACTAGAGAATAATCTAGAACAACATAAATAAAATCTAGAGAAACTAACAAAGATGATCTAAACAAGACAATAATGAGAAAATAACATTAAATCTAAACTAGAGATTAGAGACTGGAAGAGAAATATACCAACAATGAAGATCTACAAGAAATAAGAAGATTGCATAAATAAAGATTGAATCTTTGATGAAGAGAATGAAGAACTTGTCACTAATCCTTCAATAATCCCCACAAATCTTGAAATAAAACTTGATGTAATAATCTTCTACAAACTTGAAATCTAGAGAATTGTTGATAAAAACTATGTAGATCTACTACTAAATTACTATGAAACTACTAGAGTTGTAGAGAATTACTACTAGAATACTACTAAATTGTTCTACTAAGAGAATGGTGTAACTACACTAACCTAAGGAGGCACACTTATGGCACAAATTGAAATGAAAACCTAGGGTTACTATATATAATAAGCCCTTAATGGGTCACACAATCTTAAAGCCCCATAATCTAATCCTTGCCCATTAGTGAGACTTTGTCCTTTGATCCAAGATCTACAACTCTAGATATTATCATTTGAAGTTTGACCTCTCCGATGAAGATGCCCAATAGACTTATAGTTTTTCCTTTTCGCTCAAGGTTTCACCTCTTGGGTTTGGACTTTGGATTTTAAGTTGTGTGCTTTGCTTTTCGGAGGGTTTCCCTTTCTCTCATGCTTATAGGAGCTCAGACACGTTTTTGGTCGAAAATCCTATCAAAATAGACAGAAAACTACCAAAAACACGTAAAATACAAAACAGAGACGCTAATGCGAGAAATACTCAAAATACGGCAATAATCGCACTTTATTCTCGCAAAACAGAGGGAAAACGGGCTTAAACGGGAGGAAAAACGATCCAAATTTGACACACAACAGACGTAAACGTGACTTAATACGCTCGAATATGGACTCGGAATCAATAGGATCTGGCATGGACTTTTAGCGGAGTGAAAATCTCACAAAACCGACCTCAAATTCAGGCCCAGTAGGCCGTTTCCAATCAAATAAGACTAATTTGAGTCAAAACCGTCACCGAAAATAAAACCATCTTTTAGCGACCGAGTCAAAACCCTGTCAAAGTCGAATACGATGCAAAAACCAGCTGCGTGCTTCTAGAAACAAGCGCCAAATCAACAAAATTCAAAAATTCAAAAAAGTCAAAGCTTCCCTAAATTGGCTCTCTCGCCTAACCCACTCGATCGAGTGGCTTGACCTTACTCAATCGAGTCCGGCTATCAAAACCCGATCAGACATTTTTTTTTGGGCCACTCGATCGAGTGCAGTAGGTCTACTCGATCGAATGACCCTAGGTCAGGGGACATTTTCTATATATACCCCCCATGCTCTTCACATTTTCAGAATTTAGGCAACCCTAATCAACACTACAACTTTACAATCCCACATATTTTCAACACATATTAACCTTTTGCAACCCTACACACATCATCCATCATTTACACACAACACATAACATACTTAGGCTTCCTTAGAGTCCTTATACACTCTAGCATACAAGCCACCCTCGAGAGCAAAACTCGTCAAATCTTTTCCCCAATCATACACACCATAACTCACTCTACATTTCTCGACATTCTCGCGCACACGTCACTACTACGAGTCCGTTTCCGAGATACTTAAGCATGTAGGTTGAGGGTGTAATTCAAATCCCGACATCTTTTTCTCTCTTCTCTTTTTTTGATTCTATATATATATATATATATATATATATATATATATATATATATATAGAGAGAGAGAGAGAGAGAGAGAGAGAGAGGATCAGGTGAGTCCACTTATATATGTTGAGTCCGTGAGTCCCCATCTTAGCCCTTGATTCAATGTTAGATTAATGGACAAGATTTGATCTCAT
Organism: Agrostemma githago; assembly: GCA_958450325.1. Classification (NCBI taxonomy): domain Eukaryota; kingdom Viridiplantae; phylum Streptophyta; class Magnoliopsida; order Caryophyllales; family Caryophyllaceae; genus Agrostemma; species Agrostemma githago. The sequence continues at coordinate 30,538,831 of OY288262.1, forward strand.
AATAAAGGAAATAACTATAATATCTATCAAAATATATTTTCTTTCTCTCTCTTCCTTAATTATCTCGGTACAAATTCTCTCTTTCCTATCAAATTTTTAATTGCCTCTTTCTCTCATACAACAAGTTTATTTAAAATTAAGTTTTTTTTCATCTTCAGCAAAAAATCATCCGTTCCCTACTGGCATTGTACGTATGTTACCATGTTACTGCCATAATCCATAAACTATGTTACTGTAACTCATACGTTGTGTTACTCTAATTCATGAACTGTGTACTTTAACTCATAAAATCTGTTACGCTGCATAGTCTCTTGCAAAAACTGTTACTCTAACTCATACAATGTGTTACTTTAATTCATGAACTGTGTTACTTTAACTCATAAAATCAGTTACGTTGCATAGTAGTCTCTTGCAAAAACAGGAGTTCCAATTAACAAAAAGAACAATGTTTTTTTTATTAAGATACTCCAAAACAAAAAGTGGTACAATATTCCAACTAAATCAACTCCATTACAATTCCAATGTTTCACACTTATTACTCATAATGTCCTACTTATAATTTTGCTTCTTCTTCATCCTTCTCGTCTTCTCCGTCTTCTTCTTTTTCATCTTCTTCATCATCATCTCAGAAGCTTTGATTTAATCTCAATGGAGGAAACTCTCACCCACATCCCTACATCATTTATATGGATTAAAGTAACAGATAACAAGAGTTAAAGTAACAGATGAAATGCATTGAAGTAACAATGAATTAAATTAACAGAAAATGCTTATACACCAGGTATAAAGTAACAAAGGTCAGACATTAAATTAACAGATAGTATGAATTAAAGTAACAGATAATGTTCATTAAAATAACACCAGATATAAGTTAGTGTAAAAAATTCATATAATGATAAAAAATGATAGTATGACGCAGTATCTTACTCTTTGATATTGTTTCCTATTTTGAAGTCATCACGTCCCATAATTATAGGAAGTAGTATTTTTTTTCTTTTTTTTTATATGGCGTTACTCTTTGATATTGTTTTCTATTTTGGTGGCAATCACGTCCCATTATTATAGGAAACAATATCTTTTTTTTTTTCTTTTTTTTTAATATGGCAGTTTCCTAAATTCTTAGGACACTACAATGCACTACAATAACAGATGAAAAACACTAAAGTAACAACTTGAGTGTATTTAAGTAACACGACATATAAAGTAACAGATGGTAGACATTAAAGTAACAGATGCTCTACACTAAAGTAACAACTGGAGTGTATTAAAGTAACACGACATATAAAGTAACAGATGGTAGACATTAAAGTAACAGATGCTCTACACTAAAGTAACGCAGTATATGAACTACAATAACTCAATATATTGTAAACGTAAAAACTAATAATTGAGAAGCATCTTAATGACTTCCATGGCGATTCCAGTATAAATTACAAAACATATATACTCACCGTTTGTGTGTTCTACGATTTGCATATGAATCTATGATGAATAACACGACCATGAAAACAATATCAACATGAAAATTGACGCAAAACATGAATGACACGACCATGAAAACAATATCAACATGAAAATTGACGCAAAACATGAACACAAATTGACGCAAATTAATCAAGATAATGAAGAAAAAATTGACGAAAAACATGAAAGTAATATCGAAACTCACCATTGTTATACTCGATGAATTGCTTATCAACCGTTAATGAAGATGTCGCGATCATTGAATTCATAGTAACGGAATTTCGAGCACAGATTTGATTGAATGAATGAACATGATGATCGATGGGAGCGTTTTTTTTTTAAGGTTTTCATGAACCTGTGAATGAACGTGAATGAATGAATGAGGAATGATTGTGATTATGGGAGTTATTGTTTCCTAAAATCATGGGAGTTATTTTAGAATACTAAATCTTCCTCTTTTTTTTTAAATACAAAATATTAGGATGCATCTTGTCCGTCCATCCTCATCCCATCCAACGGATGGGATGAGGACTTAGGGACTCAACATATATAAGGGGACTCATTAGAACTCATCTATATATATATATATATATATATATAAAAGAGAGAGAGAGAGAGAGAGAGGTAGGTTCAAATAAGGTCACCATGTTTCAGTAAGTGTATATTAAAGTTACAGATGACATACGATAAAGTTGCATCTTTTATATATAAAAGATGAAACCAAGTCAGCTGACTTGGCACCACCTCTACACATAATTAACCCCAAACTGATCTCTCATCAACTCTTCCAAAAATTGATCTTATTATTTTAATTTTGCAAGTCAGTCCCTTATATGTCCCATAATTGTTGATTAAGGCCCACACTCTAGATTCTACATTAAATTTTACCATTTACCGAGAAGCACCGACCAACATCTCATTGAAGAGTTCCTATGAAATATGCATTCTGTATCTTGAAAATTACAGAATAACTCTTCATTCTTCTTCATGTCATCATTAAAGCCATGAAACCAGGCTCTTCATACCAAGTACCTCTTCGATTACCAGGAATCTGCAAAATCTCTACCCTTATAAAAGGGTATTCAATTCAATGGTATCCAGAGATCTCAAACAAGTTGAGAGGATACCAAACATGAACGTTATGGTACTGCATCGGGGGACACATCATGTGATGAAAGACAAGAAGAAGATAGACTCAATCGAAGTGTTGCTCATGGATCTGAGGTAAATCTTACAATTACATTAATTTCGTTCGTTAGGCCTAATTTGATTTCGATTTTAGAATGTTTACAGTAAAATTAAGAAATCACTGCTAAAACCACTTAGGATTGCTACTTTAATTTTTATTTTAGACCTAATTTCATTTTGATTTTAGGAGTTTTTTTTTTAAAAAAAATTCTATCTGTAAAAGAATTTAAGAATTTATATGACTTATTACGATAATATGCTACTTTAATTTTGATTTTAGAATTTCTTTATAATTGCGTTCGTATTATATGGGTCTGCACAGCATTTCCACGATATCGGCAGCGAGCGAATTAGCACACACCTTTGCATATTTCGACATTGAACATGTCTCAAGGGGACAGAACATAAAGGGGGACGCCCTAGCCAGTCTCGCGACTTCTAATTTATGATTTTCAATTTTTCGTATTATAATTTTATAATTTCTTTTATAATTACGTTCATAACTATAATTTTGGTTTGGATATTCATTCCCTCATTATCATAGTCAAAATTCAGCGTGTTTCTCTCAGTTAATCATTCTCAGGGACTTGCGGAGATATCAAACTTCAGTGTTCTGTGACAGATTAGTTGAAGTAAAGGAAAAGGCCTACTTCTCCAAACGAATCCACGTACTCCGTAAGTATTATCACAAATAGTACTCCGTAGTATACAATAACCTACTCAGTTGCAAATGTTAACCTCGCTAATTATTGTGTTACCTATATATGTCCTAATTCGCATTATTAAGTCAGCCAACGTACTCCTATTTTACCATAATACTGGAAAACATGTCACTGTTGATGATGTTTTTTTTTTGGTAAAGGGTAAGTATATATATATAAGAATCAATATACAAATAAGTGACTACATCAGCTTATGTAGCCATCTAGCATCTTTAGCGTTTAATGGATACTTGATCTTACACATAATTCTATGCTTAACATCCTCTTTGATCAATTTAACAATATTCACTGGATGCTGAAGCTTTCCTTCGATTGTGCACGTGTTCCGGCTCCTCCAAATATGATAGAACGCAGCGTTAATCATAGTTCTCAATACATTGCACTGCAACTTAGATCCTCTCAACTTACATGCCCATTTAAAGCCTTCGATTCTCGGTATTGATTTGCAAACCCAGACACCGAGCAACCCCATCACCCGAGAGCTCCACTCACAGCCAAACATCATATGATCAAGATTCTCCTCCTCCAATTCACAAAAATAGCACCGATCAGAGCTCGAAACCCCAACTCTAGCCAATTTTTTCCTCGTGCTCAAAGCACCCCTAAACACTAGCCAAGAAATGAAGCTATGTCTCGGGACACTCCAACCACTCCAAACAAGTCTAGCCCACTCAACCTTCGGTTTCACAGCCCTCATCACGTGATAAGCCGTAGAAATCGAATAGCGAATAAGAGACCCATGCCATCGACCATCCTCAAACATATCCTTAATTTTATCCTTTACCTGACAAATTTTCCTCCATGCCCAAGTAGCATCCGTGTTCGGTTTATAGTCACGCCAAGCACACCCTTTCAAATAAATGCTATTCACCCACCGGACCCAAAGCCGATCCGGTTGATCAAACACCCAAGAGGCCAATTTAGCCACAGTAGCCTCATTCCAAATGTTCAAGTCTCTAATGCCCAGACCCCCTTCATCCTTCGGACAACACAAATTCTCCCAACTTACTAAAGCTCGATTAGTTCCTTCCACACCCCCTTCCCAAAGGAAGTTACGGCATATAGATTTAATACGAGCCAAAACAAATTTCGGTATAAAGAACACCATAGCCCAATAGTTGTGCAATTGAGAAAGCACTGATTGGACCAGAGTCAATCTACCTGCATAAGACAATTTGCGTGCTCCAATGCTAGAAATTTTCGCAATTATGCGAGAAATCAAGATGCCACAATCATTTTTCCCCAATCGAGTACTCTGAATAGGTAATCCAAGGTAACGAAAAGGAAAAGTACCTTCAATGCAGCCTGAGAACTGGAGGATCTCAGCCTTCCTGTCGTCATCAACCCCCGCAAAGTACGCATGAGACTTTCCCACACTAATACTAAGTCCCGAGGCCCTACTAAACATAGCAAAAGCCTGCCACAGGAATTCCATCGATTCCTTCTCCCCTTTGCAAAAGAGAAGGAGATCGTCAGCAAAAAGCAAATGAGTCAGTTTCATTGGGCCACACTTCGGATGATACTTGAACTGCCTATCCAACCCTCCGTGTGTCAGAATTCTGGAAAAGTATTCCATACAAATTGTGAATAACAACGGAGATATAGGATCCCCCTGCCTCAGCCCCCTTTTACCACGGAAAAAACCAAAATTATCACCATTAGCACTCAGCGAATAAGAGACGGTCTCAATACATTCCAAAATCAACTTGCGGAAGTGATTTGGAAAATCGAGAGCCTTGAGCATCTGATCCACAAAGCACCACTCAACTGAATCGTATGCCTTATGGATGTCCACCTTGAAAAGGCACCGTGGAGAAATTCTCCCCCAATTATACAGCCTGACAAGGTCCTGACAAATCAATACATTTTCAACAATACTCCTTCCTTCAATAAATCCTCCTTGCGTAGGAGAAGTTATATCAGGTAGGACCTTAGCCAGTCTCGAGCATAAAATCTTCGCAATACATTTATAAATAACATTACAACAGGCAATCGGTCTAAATTCCTTCATAGACTGAGGCCTATTCACCTTCGGGATCAAGACAATATTTGCACAGTTCAGCTGCTTTAACAACTTACCTGAGACAAAAAAGTCTTGAATAGCATTAACAATGTCCGCACCAACAATATCCCAAGCATCAAGAAAGAACTGACTCGAGAAACCATCCGGTCCCGGTGACTTATCATGAGGAATACTCTTCAAGGCTGACTTAATTTCTTCTGGAGTAACACTTTTTCCCAAAATCAAATAATGTTCCGGAGTGCATGTTTTACCCCATCTGATCAAGTTCATATTCACCGGTTCAACATCTCTCGATTCACCAAGCAAACCCTTGTAGAATTTCAGGAAAGCGGCCTCAATGTCCTCCTTATTCTCACACGGACGACCATCTTCATCAGCTAGCTTCACAATAGCATTATGCGCCCTTCTACCTCGTAAAAGACCATGGAAATATGCCGAATTCATATCCCCATCTCTTACCCATTTAAGTTTAGCCTTTTGACTCCAAAAACTCGCCCTTGCTTCCTGTAAACGACGAACAGTAGCATTCATTTCAGATTCCTCCAACAGCAGCGCATCATTTCTGTCCGTCCTCATCTCAGACTGCAGCTGTACCAGCTTCGCTTCAGCCTGCTCACAGCGAGCCTCAATATCTGAGAAACCCGCTGAATTCAGGAGCTTCAAAGGACGCTTTAGTCCACGTAATTTCGTCACAACCTGGAACATCAGCGTCCCCTGTATAATCCCACCCCACTCTGCAGCCACGCACGACTTGAAGTTAGGATCTTTACTCCACATGTTCATATACTTGAAGCTTCTATTCCTCCTCGAAGGTGGTTGTTCCAATTGCACAATACAAGGGCAGTGGTCGAATGTCCCTTCAGGGAGAAAATTCGCAAATCCATTCGGAAAAAGGTTCATCCAGTCGTCATTAACCAAACACCGATCAATACGACTAAAGACCCTAGTTTCCGCTACCTTATGCTTGTTATTCCACGTGAACCAAGACCCACAAGCCTTGTAATCACAAACTTCACAATTAGCTAGGCAGTCTCGAAATTGACCCATCGCCTCCTCCGCGGACTCCCCACCAATGCGCTCACCAGCATCTAAAACACAGTTAAAGTCGCCCATGATCATCCAAGGTCCTTTTCGAGCATAAGTTTCCAGTCTTCTCCAAAGGTCCACTCTCTCTACAGCAGAGTTAAAGGCATAGACAAAAGTCAGCCAATACTCCTTCCTAGAGTTAGTAGAAACTCTGACATGAATACTCTGACTACTATACTCCTCAATCGTCAAATTCACCCTTTCATGTTTCCACAAAAGCCAAACTCGACCTCCTTTATGACAATGACTATTAGTAGTAATGTTCCATTCATGGAACACGTTCCAATGAACTTTAGCATAAGCTTTATTCTTTATTTTAGTTTCTAATAAACCAAAAACATCAACCTGCTGCTTCCTAACAAAATCACAAATTGCACGTTGCTTATTTATATTACACATGCCCCGTACATTCCAACACCCAATATTATGTACCTCCATGAATAACCAATTCAAGGCCAACCCCTTCCTTCTTCTCACCCCCATTATTTCTAGGCGATTCACCTCTTACAACCCCAGCAAAAGAAGTTCCAAAAGCATTTGGAGCCATCATCACCTGCGGCTGATTCACAGCCTGCTTAGACTTAGGCACGTCGACCGTAGCCAACCTCACAGGCTTGGAGCGAACTGTAATTTTGGGATCCGGTTGACGTTTCTGCTTAGCCTCTACCCTAGCCTTCCTCAATTCCTCCTTTTTACATTCCAAAGTGTCATGCACATATCCATTACATTTCGCACAGGAGATGGGTTTCCACTCATATTTGACCAATATTTCAATCACATTCCCATTTTCATCCAAGACCTTAAGCACATTTTTGAATTTTTGTCCAATCTTGGCCTTAATCATGACCCTAGCATAGCCTAATCTAGTTCGTTCTTCCGTAGCTGTGTCAGACTTAACATACGGACCAATCAACGAAGCTATTTTAGGAAGACACCTTCCCCAACATTTCAAAGGAAGATCATGGAGTTGAACCCAAATAGGAACTTCATGAACGTCACTCTTATCTAGTTTTGCGTCAGGGGTCCATTCTTTAACAACAAGTGGCTTATTATCAAACATAAACACACCTTGGTTCAGAACTTTTACCTTCGCATCTTTTTCTTTGAATCTCACCACGAAAATGCCATTCGGAATGAAAGAGATTTTGTCAATCCCATGCTCCTTCCATATTCTTTTCACGTAACCTTCTATGACCTCCCAAGGTGGGTTGGCTCCCATTATGAAACAGTATACTGCATTGCTCCAGTACTCAATTTCATCTTCCATATCATCTTCAGACAATCTCATCATTTCTTCCTCCTCTTCAACATCCACAATTTTCTTTCCCTCACGTTGTTTCAACCACTGCTTTCCTCGTTCGATACCGTCTCAGGCACATATTCAGAAACGTTCTCAGAGACCTCATCATCCGAGTCCGTCTCAAAATTGAGTCCAGGAATATCTTGTAGATTATTCGAACTCTGTTCATTGTCCTCTCCTGCCCTAGTATTAGTTCTCGACAAGTTCAACTTCGTCTTCTTAATCAATTCTTCCTTCGCTTTACGTGTCATTGGCTTCGGACCAGCAGAAACCACAGCAGCCTTCTTCTTCCCCATCGAGACACGCAATCCAGTCTTGTCGGCATCAAAACTGGCTGCGCCGGAGTACGAAACGTCGATCAATCAGAATTCGCCCTAATCGCCCACGTTTCAGAGAGAGTTTTTTGATTTAGAAGGTTATTATCCACTGTTGATGATGTTGATGATGCTATTTTGTTGCAGGAAAATGAAAATGGAGCACGGCCTCTTTCTAAAACCAAGTGGAAAAGAAAACTAACAGGTACACGATGTAGTATCATGTAGTAGCATATTTTAAAGCAAGCATATTCAATTTGTCGAAAAAGGATCGAGCCAGGATCAATAAAAAATGTCCCTCATGAAGTTGTTTCCTGAATTCTTCCACAATTAACGCATCTTACTAAAAAATGCTCATTTAAAAATGCCTGAATATTGCACCATACTCATTGATTACCTCATATTATTTCATCCATGTTCCCATTTTTCTATTTATTCAAGATGATTTTGTATCACAATTCACAAAAATTCGTACTCTGTGTGAGGCTTGGGCAAAACAGAAATTGAGATTAGGTGGAGATGATGGCTACTACTCCGATGACTACATAGATATTCTTATTTCAGAGTTTACATACGGTGGGCTGTGATTATTAAAAATATTTTGGCAATGCAAAGAAAACATTGAGTTGAGGTTTACTGCGTATATCAACAGACGACGATAACCAGTATTGATCACGGTGACGGTTAAAGGCAGTCAATGTTTGTATGTAGCAGGGCAAAAACAGCAGATATGCAAAAATGAAGGGGTAGCCACAAAAAGGAAGAGAAAGAACAATGATATAGAGATAGACTATGTAATTGAAGAAGAAAAATATGAGAAAAGACATAAATGAAGGGTGACGGTCGATGAAAAAGAAGGGTTCTAGAGTGTAATTTTAGATGAAGTGTAACCTTGAAATGAAACGGTCCGTAATATTGCTTCTAATTTCCAGTTTCAAAGTATAATACGAATAGTTATAAATTATTTAATCGTATTTTTTAATCGACTCATTTTTTAGAATTACTTTCTTTGAGCTTGGAATAAGCTCAATTCTTTTTAAGGAAAAATCGGTAATAGAGGCATCATATTCAAGTCCGTAATAATATTCTTACAATTATAATGAACATTGAGTACTATGTACAAGTTGACTTATTTATGGGTCTACAAATATATATATATATATATATATATATATATATATATATATATATATATGCATATTTCAAGAATTGGAAATTATCTTATTGAATTGATCCAAGTTATCTAATTACTCCATAGAATATTTGATAAGAGTTGCTAATAGAGTAGAAAAGTTCTTGAAAATATCTACGGTATTTTTTTTATCGATAATTTGGGTAAGAGTATTTTTGTTATAGAGATTTGGACTTGTATTTGGACATATCTAATTTGGGTTTTCAAGTAAAATTCTTATACGTCATTATAATGATCACGGGACGATAATAGTTTTTTTAAACAGCCCCGTGATTTTATCACGGGGTTTATACTAGTTTGTTTAAAATTGATATGTAACTTTAACATTCATCTCTTTTATCACTTCAAGTGATAAAGTGCAACTTTATCACTCATCTCGTGTAACTTTAAGCACTTTTTGTGTAACTTTAACACTTGACCTTATGCCCTTAAAATAGTTGTTGCCCTTATTTGAACCTACCTCTATATATATATATATATATATATATATATATATATATATATATATATATATATATATATATATATATAGAGTAAGGCTCTTATGAGTCCTTTACTCTTTGTGAGTCCCTAAGTCCTCATCCCATCCATTGGATGGGATGAGAATGGATGGACAAGATGCATCCATTAAAAAAAAAAAAGGGAAGATTTACGTTCCTAAAATAACTCACAAAAATTTAGGAAACAATAACTTCCTATCATTCACGTTCATTATCACGTTCAATTTTCATTCCACGTTCATTCACACCTAAAAAAAAACTCTGATTCATTCACGCTCATTCATCGATTTTGAACTCGAAATTCTGCTACAATGGATTCAATGACCGCATCATCGTCTTCAACGGTTGATAAGCAACTAATCGAGTATAACAATGGTGAGTTTCAGTGTTTCATTCACGTTTTTATTCGTTTTTTCTTCATGGATTTCAATAGTCATATTGCTTTCAATTTGCGTTTTCATATCAATGTTTTATCGCGTCGAATTGCGTTTTTTTTACGTCGATCTTCATGTTTATAGTGCTTTCATTGTCATTTCGTATCACAGTTTCGTATCAATTTGCGTTTTTTGATGTCATTGCGTTTTGATATCACAGTTTCGTATCAATGGTATTTTGATATCTCGATCTCTATAGATTACAGGTCTTTATGCTTTTTATTAAGATTTTCCCTGATATCAATTGATTCTATTTTTTTGATTTCACTTAACGCAAATTCGTCGTTGAAGTAACATGCCTTCTGAGTTAAAGTAACACTTAATTGCAATTACAGTAACACAAATGAACGTTCAGGAAAAGGGTTTTTATGATATGCTAGAGTAACGTATTGTACACGTTAGGGTAACACCACTTATGAATTACAGTAACACATTATTTGCATTGATGTAATAATGTTTGATTTTGTGCAGGTAGTTGCGCCAGAGATGCGAACGCACAAGACAACACTGGAAAAGGTGGAATTTAATTCGTTTGATTAATTATGGATTAATATTATGGTTCATTGATATTATTGTTTCACCGATATTATTGTTTTGCTTTATGTTGAAGCATACATGGCATTGAAGTAACACAAGTAATGAATTACAGTAATACTTAATTTCAATTAGAGTAACACAAAAATGTAACACTAAAAAAGGGTTTTTGGCGCTGACGTTGGAGTAACATCTTTTTAGAGTTAAAGTAACGCAACTTAGGAGTTACAGTAACACTTATGCCCATGGGCCTGACTTTTCTTAATTTTTGGCAGGAAGCATTGGTAAAGAGTCGAATGCACAGGAATGGTGCAGAGATGTGGGTGAGGTTTTCACTCCGTACTGAAGAAGACACAGAGGAAGACGAGGATGAACAAGTGTTTTGATAATACTCGTGTTCTTTGACATTACAAGAATTTTTTCTTTTTTCCTGGTTTACACGAAAAACTAATGTTGTACACATTTTTGCAATTAACACTATATTTATTTAATAAATGTGTTTTTGGTTAGAGTAACATCTCATGTGCGTTGAAGTAACACTATTAATTTGTTACAGTAACAGAAAAAATGCATTGTAGTAACTGAGGACAGCAGTGTTGTTCATTCATTGAAAGAGTACCAATATTGGTGATTGCAATATCATTGTACTAACGGCGTTAATCACTTAAAGTAACATAATTTGTTCATTAAAGTAACACACACAGTGCTTCGGTGTAACACAAAGATTGTGAGACCAAAGAAAATTGTGTTAATTTCAATAATCCCCATAGTAACACCAACAGTGAATTAGAGTAACAGGTGCAGCTGGTCATTGTAACAGAGTTTCACAGCTTCAATGTATTGGTGATAGTCAAAATACCAATGTAATTAGACAGGTAACTAAAGAATAGAGACCATTAAATCGTAGTTACAAAAGAGATGACATGATTCAGTAAACACGCTATTTTTTTCGGCCCTATGTTGGCCTGCTCTTGGGACCGTCGATGATTTTTTGTCTAGTGTTCTCATACTTGGCTACGTTTTCCAACAATTGCGATCGCACATTGTTCATGTCTGCCAATAGAAGTGTGGAGTAACATAAGAAGCAGATTAGAGTAACAAATGTACACAATTGAGGATTTACAAGGATTCAAAGTATCACGAAGATGAGAGTTAAAGTAACACCTCTTATGCATTACAGTAACACATGGTTGTCTTTGAAATAACACTGTGCATCAAACAAAGTGACGAAGCATCCCTTACAGTAACACATCAAGTTTATTCGTATGTGCATTAAAGTAACATTCGATATATGTTCGTCTGTAGTTGAATTCAATTACACGAAACAGATGAAAACCCAGATAGCAAAACAGTCTTTAGTGAAAAAAATTAATTATATGGCACAGACGCAGCAAAATTAATGAATCCATAATTAGCGAAAGAGGTAATGAAATATAACACAGATGTAAACAAAACCTAGATCTTCAGTAAAATAATAAGCTTGCTCGAGTTGAGGACAGCGATTGAATTGAGTTGAGCGACAGAGTTCAGTTGAGCGAATGCTCGAGAATCCTAGAGTTGAGCGAGCGATTGAGTTGAGTTGAAGGATTGAGTGCGAGTTGAAGGATTGAGTGCTCGGGTATGCCTGAGTTGAGCGCCAAAGTTGAAGTTGAAGTTGAAGTTGAGCGATTGAGTTTGAGTTGAGCGTTTGAGTGTAAGGCTGTGCTTGAGTTGAGCGAAAAAATTGAACGAGATGAGAGAAGAGATGAAGATGAAGGGTTTTCTTAAGCGGGCGTTTGAATGCAAAAAAAATAAATGAGATGAGAGAGAAGGTTGCAGTTGGCGCTAATCTAGGGAGGAAGAGGATTTTTTTTATTTTTTTTCCAAAATTTGGTAGTTGCTACCTTAATTAGCATATGCAATCTCAACCATTCATCTTGTTTAGATCAATGGCTAAGAATAGGACTCATGGACTCAAAAAAGAAAAGGGGACTCACTTGATCCTTCCTCTATATATATATATATATATATATATATATATATATATATATATATACACACACACACACACACACACACACACACACACTATATACTATTATTATTAATATTACTAGCCGCTAGCACTAACTTTTTATTCTCTTTTCTTTTTTTATTTTCGTTCTTTTTTTATTTCGTTACTAACTTTAATACCGCGTATATATATGTATATCTAATAAAAAAACGTTTCGGATCAAACACGTTTAATTGGGTTTCCGTTTCAAGTCCGTTTAACCCCTTTACAAGTCGTAACAGTGGTGACACCCTTTCGAGGAGCGTCGCCCTAAACACTTAAGAGTATAAAGCGATCGCGGTAACACGTAGTTAAACGCGTCCGATGCCATTTTTTGGATTAGAACGAAACTCGTGGACGTCGAATTAATTGTCACACGATCCAAAAGGATCGATTACGATATTATGACGCGGAGGGAATCGATATTCATTCTAGTACAATCAAATTCAAATTTCGCAAAATTTCGCTTTAACTACTAGACAACGGTTCTATAACCGAATGTCGAGTAGGACGAGCCATCGAAGTTTACACTAATATAAATCGGACAATATTTATATTTAGTGTAATTATATGTCGATTCAAAAACATTAAAATTCGAAATTACCTTTTTCACGAAACAAGTATACCACTTGCACAGAGGGCACTCGATCGAGTGCATTAGCCTACATGATCGAGTGACCCCTTCAAAAACAGGCAGGGGGTCCTCACGAGGGGCACTCGATCGAGTCTCCCCCATGACTTGGTCGAGTGGCCTTTATCATGCCTAAAATCGTGAGCCTTCTAAATACCTTAAGCCTAGTCAAATCCTTTTTACGATTTTTAGTCGTCACGTGTCAAGTCTTCACGTGCTTATCTTTCAAAAACATGCATTTCATTTTCATTCTAACCTATCTATATTATCGTTACATTTTCGATCGTTTCGATTATTATTTTATCGCTCGTTGTATTGTAAGTTTCGGGTTGTAGTCCGTCCGTGTAATTTGTAAATTATTTACGAGCTTTCTATTATTGATGTTTGCCATTTATTACCTTAAATGAACATCGCATGCTAAATCCGACTTCGACGAAATGATTGGATGCATTAAATGACGTAGTTCACACATAATTCACATGTCAAGTCAAAATGTCGTTTGCTTAACATTTCATCATCAAAATAACGCGCGTACACAAAAATTGAACAGTATATCTTAGTAGAGGTCGCTAAGAGCGGGCGGGGTTGGATGTCCTTTGTGGGCTTCCCAACACGTACCCTCGCCCCTTACTCGGAACAATGGTTTCCGGATGTCCAAAACCGTTGGCACACGAGAGTCATTCGATGCATGATTTTTGATAACTCGACGTCGGTATCGTAATGCAAAGGGACGAACCCCTAAGCTCTAGCACTAAAAGCAGGTCATGCTTTGTGCACGATACGCCTAGGTCTAGAGTGGGTTCGAACGGATCCGAATTTTCATAAAATTCGGTGGCGACTCCTATTTCGATTTAAATTTTGACCCGAGAATAATCTTACCACGAGATTCATTTGCCTAGCCAAACCTGCGCGTGGTCGCGTCGGGGTGGATCCATGTCATGTCTACACCAGTCTATTTGTTTAATCCACAGACAGGAACATAAATCTCACTGAAGAAAGAGGAGTTTGATAACAAAATTTAAAGTGACGATGGATGACGAAAAATGACTCGCCCTAGCCTACCCGAAAGGTTAAAACCAATATATTGTCACTCTTAGTCTCTTATATCATAATTGTGGCATGATTCATATATAAATATATCAAGCGAGTACCTACAAATACGATAATTTAGGTTCAAGTAACAACAACAAAATAGAGTCGACGTTGTCATATGAAAACATTCAAAATGGCTTGATACTTTGACAATTATACACATTCTACAGTTCACAAAATCTTAAACATACATACATGACCCTTTTTTTCAACAATTATTTATTAATCTCTTCAAATACAATTTTCATGTATCGTTTTGTTGTTTTTTTATTATGTGTGTAGGTTGGAAAGTTCACTTTCATTGCTATTGAAACATAAATGACTCAAATACTTCATCTCAATTATTTTAAATGTTTATTATTTTACATGCGGTAAAAACTAATAAGCTAATTATTGAATAATTTACAAGTAAAATTCAATTCAATAAATATAATATATAGGCATAACATAATAATTTATAATCCATTAACAACATTTGTTTTACCGTTGAAAATATTACTCCTTCCCATCCATTCAATCATTTACATGGAGATTTCACAACTTTTAAGAAAAGTGGTAAAATGGTATAATTGGTAAATCAAATTGGTTTATGGGTCCACCAAACTTAAAGTAAGGAAAAAGTAGTGGCATTTTGTGTAAATAGAGTAAGGATAAGTGGATTATAAGGTAAAATATTTTGCCAAAAGAGGAATGTAAAGAATTAATTGTGTTCATTTATAGTAAGTGTAAAGAATGGAATGGATGAGAGGGAGTATTACATATTAGAGTATTAAATTTACAGATACGAGGAATTGCAAAATTATTTGTTGGTTTATATACAAATGTATCTTTGGATGGAAGGAACTTAAATAAGTACTACGGAGTATATCGTATAATGAAGGAATATAGTTTTCGTATATCTCATGATTTTACATCGTTTGAACATGTTATAACCATTTTTATTGTATCGTCTTGTATATAATAGACTTACAACTATTAATTTTTCATATTCTTTCTAATATATTAAATATTCCAACTTTAAATATATAGCACAATTGTTTTAATACATCCGTTCAATTTTGCACGGGCAAAAACTAGTAACATAACAAACAACAAATTTAAAGGTTGTTTTGGAGGGACCCGAGCCCTTCTTTTAAAAGGGCGGTTGTTTTGGAGTTTGAGCATGGGGGTAGTAGCTAAAATCAGCCTTTCAACTGCAACATATATTTAGCACCAAGGGAAGAGGGAAATATACTTTTGAGGACATGAAAAATCCAAGAGACGGACCCAACGTGTGGGTCTGACTAGTGAAGACATTGGATACGTAACAAAATATCATAAATATGCTCTGGTACCATTATCGAGGAGCTGATCAAGCGGATAGCTTTCAAGAGTGCCACTACAGACCCATTAGAGATGTCTTGGTGCAATTATGCCCAGAATTCTACGAGGATTAGGAAGATGCTATGACGTCCATAAAACGGCTACAACTTCGCGATCTCTAGCTTATTTGTTGGATGTATTCTATTTGTTGCATCAATGCTTTTTTGTGAATAATGTGTCTTAGGTAGAATGTCAGCCCAAACATACATTTATTTAGAATTTGTACGCGAACTTTCATGCAACAACGAAGTTTCTATGTTGTCCTGTTTAGAACTCAATTTCTTTTGACGTTTTCAACTTTGATGATGCTGGGAATATGACATTGATCAGTTACCCACAAATCGTATATGTCGAACACCAAAATGCACGGATGTATGATAATATTTCTCTTTTTTCCACGTTTATCAACGATTTCGTTACTTAATGATTACGTTTATTGTTTTAACTCTAACACACGCTGCTTCCTTGAAACACCGCGCGCGACAACTAGTATATTTAAAATACAAATTATAATATACAACCGTTGTACCGTGCGACAGATCTTAAAACTAGGAATTATGGTAAAAAGTTACCACTTTTGATTATTTAGGTACCACTTTAGGTTAAATAGTGACAACTTTTTGATACGAAAAAGTGGTAACTATTTATCTGAAAATGATAACTAACTAACTAACCTAAAATGGTCACTTTTTATCATAAATTACAATTTTTTTATTATTGTCGCACGGTACAACAGTTGTATGCAATAATTACTATATTTAAAGTTCCTCCATTTTAAGTAAAAAGTTTCAACTTTATTAACTTTGTTAAAAAAAGAAAAAATAACATGACAAGGACAAATTTTATTTTGAGTTTGTCCATTTTGAAAATTCGATTGCTCACTTGCTCTAAATATCTAGTGCTCAAAAGGACGAAGAACCCCGGAGACCGACCTCAGGCAGGTATAAGTGGATGGTTAATGAAAAAACTAGTATAGTCTCGTGCATGCTTGCACGATATATTTCAATTGTTGATGTATTTTTTTATGTATTACGTAGTACTCGTACTTATTTTAACATTTATGTCCTAACTTTTAATTTGAGAAATAAAATTGAAACTTGAAACTAATTGAGAGAAATTAGTAATATAAATAAAATGTACGTATATTTTTGTTTATTTTTTCATGACGATCGTGAAGCGAATAGTAATACTCCCTCCGTTCAAATCGAAGTTACCCATTTGCATTTAATTATTTGTTTATTATTAAACGTAGTGTAAATAATGAGATTTTTAAAATATACTCCAATATGTAAGGTGTTGTGGACATGACATAGGTCCACCCCGACGCGGCCACGCGCGGGTTTGGGGAGACGAATGAATCTCCATATGAGATGGGTCGAATTGAAATTTAAATCGAAGTTGGAGTCGCCACCGAACTTTGTGGGAGTTCGGGCCCGTTCGAACCCACTCTATGTCATAGTGGGCCATGCACAAAGTATGGCCCATTTCGATGTCAGAGTTTATCGGGTTTGTCCCTTTGCATTTGATACCGATACCGACGTTATCGGATACCGTGTATTGAATGACTCTCGTGTGCCAATAGTTTCGGACATCCGGAAACCACGGTTCTGAGTAAGGGGTGGGGGTACGTGTTGGGAAGTTCACAAAGAACACCTAACCCCGCCCGCACATTAGCAGCCTCTACTAAGATATCGAATGACGTTTTGATACACGCGTTAGTAATACGATGAATGATATGCAAACATTGTTTTGCCTAAACATGCGAATAATTGAATGGGTTGCTAAGTCAGTTTAATGCATCTAAAATTAACGTCAAAGTTGTATTTAGCATGTGAGGTTCGTTTAGTATAATAAACAAACAATGAAAATAAAGTGCTAACAAACATGAACAAACAAGTTAGTAGCGGTTTGTAAATCGAATAAATGATATAGATACGATGACATGCATGATTTTGCAAAGATAATTCGCGTGATGGATTAAGCACGCGTTGACCGAGGTCATGAAAATATTTATCGAGACCTGAAATATGCTGAAAAGCCCGCTGTTTTGTTAAAAAAAGATGTTTGAAGAATTAAGACGAAATAGCTTTTTTATGTTACGGTTTTCAGGGAACCACGCGACCCGCGCGAGAAAGGCGCGACTCGCGCAGCCATGCGACTCGCACGAGGCACGTGCGACTCGCGTGGCGGACTGTTCTTGGGATAATTTTTAGAAAATCAACGGTTTTGTTAAATCGCGTACAAATATAGCATAATTTATACTCGACTTTAATTTGCGATACTCGTTATATTCGATATTCGATTATAGAATCGATATGAAATATTCGGAACGATTTTTAGAAAAGATGTTTTGTAAATTGTTTTGAAAATCGAACTAAAGAAAATAAACTCTCTCTGCGTCGAAATCGTCGTATTTTGTTTTTAAGACTGTGTGACGATTTTCTTAGCATCAACGAGATTGATTTAGTTCTTTTTAGATACGATATTCGACTATAGAGTCAATATCGTATTTTAAGAACGTTTGTTTTGTATAGAAATTATATTGATTATATTGTAGTATCGATATTAGAAAAAAAAACGTGACGATGACCCATATGAAACGGACCGACGACGCAAAAGAAAGAAAAAAAACGAGAGGAAGAAAGAGAGAAAGGAGAAGACGGGATTTTGATTTACACCCTCAACCTACATGCTTTGTATTCTCGGAACGGGGCTCGTCGGAATGTGGCTGGGACACGGGAGCGTCGAGATAATGTCGGTGAGTTATGGTGGTTTTGTCGTGTAGGGCGTCGGGTAGAGGTGGTCGGATTTCGGGGTGTATTATCGGTTATTCGATGATATGTGTGTGTGTAGGTTGCGATTGATGTGTTGTTGCTAATGAATGTGTATGAATTGTAGGTGTTGTCAATGAATGAATATTGTGTTGTGCAAGGGGGTCTATTTATAGGAGAGGTCCCCGATTGAGGCTAGGAGAGGTAGCTCAACTTGGGTGATAAGAAATACCGCTTTGGATAGGAAAAGTAAGCAATTTGAGAGGAACGAGGATTCCGTTTCTTGGTGGGAAAGACACCAAACCCGGCTGGAAAAAAGCCACTCGACCGAGTACACCTTGTACTCGATCGGGTGCCCGGGTAGAATTCCTTCTGGAGATCGAATTCTATCTTTAACGGATTTGTTTAATATTTTTCATAGCTGATTTTTGTAGTTTTCGACTTCAAGTCGGATTTGTGGGGTGTCACGGCAGATATTTATGCCTCGGAAATATCTTTGACCGGGGTTTGACTGGGTCGCTAAAAGACGGTTTTGCCCTTGATGTCGGATTCGACTCAAATTAGTCTTATTTGACTCGAAATGACCCACAAGGCCTGAAATTGAGGTTGGTTTTGTGAGATTTTGTACTCCGTAAAAAGCCCAAGCCAAATGCCAATGATTTCGAGCCCATATTCGAGTACGTTAAAGCATGTTTGCGTCCGATCATCATCGGGTGTTCTTTGGAAACTGCTATAGACACCTAACGGCCAATGTTGGTGTTTACAGAGCCCCCACTCTGACTGAGGCTTGGACATGGCGAAAGTCAGAGTAGCTACCAGACCAATCAAGGATTAAGATATGGTAGACTTCCGGTCGGGTCGTTTATAGTCCATTAGACTTGCGTGAAAAGGGCTTGCCAGCCATAAGATAGAAATCATACCTGAGCTGATGATAACTCTGTGGGGAATTTGGACTTGTCGTGTAAGTCCCAGGTGCATCTATATGTGGGTCCATCCCATGAAAAATGCTGCCTTTGCGCTTTCCGCAGGGGAGTTTAGCAGGTTAAATGGCCCTGCCTGAGTCATATACGTGTATAGTAAAGTTTTGCATGTAATATTTAGGCAAAAATGACTCGTGCTGGGGAAAAGAAATTTTTGAAAATTTTGGATTTTTTTTGAAAAAATCTGACTCTGAAAAGAAATAGGAATGCTCGGGATGACTTAGCTAAAGACTCTGAGATGGGGCTTGTATGCTAAATCCTCTGGGATTAGGAATCCTAAAAGAAGAAGGAGAGGCTGGGCTTAATGCTATAAATACCCATCTCTTGCTTCTAATTTTTCACAATTCTCATAATTCCCTTTCTTCTAAAGAGAACAAGTCTCGAGAACCCTTATTCTTTTTAAGAAATTTAGTTATGGGAATCGACCGTCTGATCGGAATGCTGCAAGATTGGTCCCGACATTTCAGAGACGCAAATAAAATTATTTTGAATCAGAATGGTATTACTCAATTGTTCACAACCCGTCAAATGCAAGTGGATCGTCAATTTCTGGATGCTTGCTTGTCCTATTTGGACGATACTTATCACGTTTTTGGCTTCCCTCGAGGCGAAATTTGTCCTATTCCTGAGGAAATTGCTGCCGTAGGTGGATGGAATCCCATACTTCGCCCTGCTATCCCGTTTTCCGTTCACGATCCTAGGAGGAAATTACGGGAATTTTTAGGACTTTCTCACATGGAGGCATCTTGTATGGCGGAGGGAGATACTGTCTCTTTGATTGATCTGACTGAAAATTTTATGAATCCACACGACGTCCGGGTCATACCACCATAGCCGTATGGCCTTCGCTTTTTGTATGCTCCATGTTTATGCCTTCGAAGGTCATATGGATCTGTTATCGTGCATGGGCCATGTCCGACTTTTCACTGTGGTTGACTTGATGGAAACGGAGCACAGTCCGGCTTGGCTGATTACAGGAGAAATTATCCAAGGTTTCGATAATCGTAAGAGGGATTCGTCGATCCGGTTGACGGGGAGTACCCGTCTTCTACATGTATATTGCCTTGCATTTTTTGATTTCTCAATTTTTCGATTTTTCCGCGATTTTTTTTTTCGCGATTTTTTGATTTTTTTTTTGCCTCGATAATCATATTCTCCGTCTCTTTTTCAGCTTTGGCTATTTGAGAGGCTATCAATCGTGGATCCTCCCCTTAACGTGAGCCGATATCGCCCCAACCAAGTGATGACGAGGAGACGGACCATTGACTTTTCTCGCCACAATACTCAAAAATATTGGGACGAAGTGCTGTCTTTCCATGGAGGCCCATTGATCCGATGGACCGTGCCATGGTGGCCCATTTATGTTCGGACCGGTTTGAAATCGAGAGATAGGGCACGATATCAGGTGATCCTATCTTTTAGGCAGACAATTCACCTTTACCCTGATCGCATACTTAGGCAATATGGTCGGGCCCAAAGAATCCCAGAAATCGAGGCGGTCGTGAGTGAATCTACTCAGCTGACGGATGTGATGTGTGACACCTGGATGTAGTGGTGGTACACCCGGGCTACTTGGTCTGTTTCCAAGACTCTTCGCTCAATCTGGGTATCGGATTCTTATGTGAAATGGACGAAGGCGGATTCTGCTAAAACCCGAGCTGTCCTGAAGACTGATGAGGCTTTCGACCTGCTGCGACGAGAGCAAGCTAAAGATAACAGAGGTTTCTTTGACGAGGGTGACACTCCGACTACCTTGGTTCGACTGATGTCAGGTCAGAAAGGAAAGACTAGGACTCAAGCTGAAGAGTCCAGTACTAAAGGTGCACGGGGAAAGTGAGCCCCCAGACAGACCTGAAAAGGAGACTCGGCCCAAGACTAGCGGTTCAGGATCGACTTGGTCCTCGAGATAGACTACCCGAGCACGTACGGGCCCGGCTTGGACCAGTGACAATGGCAGAAGACTCGCTGTCGAAGAAACGGGTTCGAGTTAAAGAGGTTCCACTTGTGATCCGGGAACGTTCGCCCCCGCCCCGTCGACCTCGGGCTCCGCGCGACCCAAAAGACAAGGGGAAAGGCAAAATGCATGAGCACTAGTCTCCTAAATTGTATTATTTAAGTACTACTACTATTTTTGTGGTGTGATTTTTTTGTTGTTTTTTTTTAATAAAAGACATATTAGTAAATACCGTTCCCGTCTTTTCGTTATTGCAGCGGTTGTACCCTTTTGAGAGGTTGCCTATGTATCCACGATTAGTGGAATCAAACCAAACGTAGTTCCAACTTAGATTTTTTTTTGTTTTTGCAATTTTTCGAAATACATCAAGACTATTAGTTCGAGATGTGTGACGGTAGGATAAATAATCCTAACTTATTGACTTGCTTATAATTTTGAAAATTTATAAAAAGACAAATCCTTATAATTTTTTTTTTTTTTGCAAATGACATTGAGATAAGGTTTCAGGGTTAGTAGCGTTTCAACTGGTCCTAGTTGGTTGGGTTGACGAATTCGTTCCCGTCCTAGTCTGTCAGCATCACCTCTCCACCTGAAAGGATTTTCTTTACTAAGTATGGCCCAACCCAATTAGGTTTAAATTTCCCTCTTGGGTCGACTGGTAACAAGGCCCGGACGGATTTTAGGACCGGATCCCCTTCTTTGATAATTCTGGGCCTAACCCTTTTGTTGAAAGCCCGTTGTATCCTCTTTTGGTATATTTGGATATTGTTGAGGGCCCGGGATCGTCGTTCGTCCAAAAGAACTAGCGAATCGTATCGGGCTTGGACCCAATCTGCTTCAGGCACTTGGCTTTCAAGTAAAATCCTGAGGGATGGTACTTCTAACTCGACTGGTTGGACCGCTTCCATTTCATATGTTAGATAATATGGAGTTGCTCCGGTTGCGATGCGAATTGACGTTCGGTACCCCCATAGGGCAAAAGGAATTTTGTCGGGCCAGTCCCGGTAATTAGCAGCCATCTTTTTAAGTATGGTGACAATTGTTTTATTAGCTGCCTCTACCGCTCCATTTGTTTGGGACGGTAAGGCGAAGACGTATGCCTTTGAATCTTATATTTTTCTAGCAAAGTAGCGGTTTCAGCCTGGAAATGAGTCCCGTGATCACTGATGAACTCGTGCGGGATCCCGTATCGGCATATGATCTTGTTTTGGATGAATTTGGCCACATGCTTGGCATTCAAAATCCGGTATGACTCGGCTTCGACCCATTTGGTGAAATAGTCGATAGCCACTAAAATGAAATAGTGACCTCCCGTCCCGGAAGGGTTTACTTTCACAATTATATCGATTCCCCGTGTCGAGAATGGCCATGGTGATGTCATGATATATAATAGGGATGATGGCATATGCTGCACATTGGCGAAAATCTGACAGTTATGGCAGTGTTTGACATATAACTGGCAGTCAGTTTCCATGCTATTCCAATAATACCCGAGTCTAGTGATTTTTTGGGCTAGCATATGGGCATTCATTTGCAGACCATTTTCACCATCGTGTACCTCGGCCATAACCTTTTCGGCTTGCGTTTTGTCAATACATAAAAGGAGAGCCCCCTGTGCCGTCTTTTTGTATAACTGTCCATCGCTCGTACGAATGAACTAGGTGGCCCACCTTCGCAGGGCTTTCTTGGCCCGGTTTTCAGCTCCCGGAGGATATTCTCCCGATGTTAAGTAGGTCAGAACAGCCTGGTACTAAGGTTCTGGATCAGTTATTTCGATGTCATGGATAGCGTGGATATATGCCGGTTCGGACCGTCTTTCAACGCAAATCGACATGCTGGTTAGATGCTCCGTGATATTTAATAAAGATGCTAACTTGGAGAGTGCATCTGCAAATTGGTTTTCTTCCCGGGGCAGATAAATGTATTCTACCTTTTGGAATTGTTTTTCGAGAACCCTTACTCGCGCTTGGTAAGCAACGAGATTGGCGTTCCGAGTTTTCCATTTCTGTAGAGCTTGATTGATGACTAGAGACGAGCCACCGTTGACCCGGAGGTTCGTTACTCCTAAGTCGGCGGCAGGTTGCAACCCATGAATACATGCTTCATATTCGGCTGCGTTGTTAGTCACGTCAAAGTCAAGTTTAATGGATAACGGAGTGTGCTCCCCCTTTGGCGATATTAGCAGAATTCCGACTCCGAATCCTCGGAAATTGGACGCACCATCAAAATATAAATCCCATGTCTCGGTGTCAGTATGGAATATGTCTTCATCTGGGAAGGCCCAAGTGTCGGTGTGTCCCTCTTCGGATACCGGACTGTCGGCAAGGAACTCGGCTACTACCCGGCCTTTGATGGCTTTTAACGGCACGAACTTGAGGTCGAACTCAGCTAGCATTAAAGTCCACCTGGATATCCTGCCATTGAGGATGGGCTTTTCGAATAGATACTTGATTGGATCCATTCTGGATAACACGTGTACTTCGTGACTGAGCATATAGTGTCGGAGCTTTTTAGTGGCCCAAACTAAAGCTAGGCACGTCTTTTCGAGCATCGTGTATTTACACTCGTACTCTAGAAACTTTTTGCTGGTGTAGTAGATAGCCCGTTCTTCTGAATCGACTGTCTGGGCCAGCATAGTCCCCATGGTTGTCTCGGTCGTTGTTAGGTATAACGACAGAGGCAAATCGTGTTGAGGTGGCAATAATACCGGCGGTGCAGACAGAATTTCCTTGATTTTATCGAAAGCCGTTTGACATTTATCGTCCCATAATACCCGTTCTCCTATCTTCAGTTTCTTGAAAATGGGCTCGCATACCATGGTTAGCTTTGAAATGAATCGGCTGATGTATTGGACTTTCCGGAGAAATCCCCTTATTTCTTTTTCGGTTTTGGGTGGCTGCATCTCGGTAATGGCCTTGATTTTAGATGGGTCGACCTCGATGTCACGTTGGCTAACGATATGGCCAAGTAATCTACCCGATGTTACCCCAAAACTGTATTTTTGAGGGTTTAGTCTCATATTGTAATTGCGCAATCGGGTAAAGAATTTTCTTAGGGCCGAAATGTGCCCGTTTTGGTCTTTGGACTTAACGATCATGTCGTCCACGTAAACCTCTACTTCCTTATGCATCATATCGTGTAATAAGGTAGTGGCGGTTCGTTTATAAGTGGCTCCGGCGTTGATAAGCCCAAATGGCATGACGGTGTAACAGTAAGTACCCCAAGGTGTAGTGAAGGTGGTCTTACTCATATCTTCTTCCGCCATTTTGATTTGATTGTACCCGGCATACCCGTCCAAAAAGGATAGAAGGGCATGATCGGTCGTGTTATCCACCAGTATATCGATGTGTGGTAACAGGAAATCATCTTTTGGGCTGGCCTTATTAAGGTCCCGGAAGTCTACACATACCCGTACCTTACCGTCTTTCTTGGGTACCGGCACGATGTTCGCAACCCAATCTGGATATTCGGACACTTGAATAAAGCCCGCTTTGAATTGCTTGTTGACTTCTTCTTTGACTTTGAGAGACCATTCGGGCCTCATTATTCAAAGCTTTTGTTTTACCGGCTTACACCCGTCTCTGCTGGGTATACGGTGTTCTGCTATCTCCCGATCTATCCCCGGCATGTCCTTGTAGGACCATGCTAAGATATCTTTGAATTCCTGGAGGAGATCCGTGAATTGTTGTCTCTCCCCGGGATCTAAGGATAAACCTAACTTAAGCATCTGAGGCTCTAAAGGGGTTCCTACATTGATGGAGTCGGTTTCCTCAATTACGGGGTCTCGGGATTCCCTTTGTTTGAGTTGCTCGATTAGATGCGGAGGTAGTGGTACCTGTTCGTCAGGTTTCTCAATGTCATTGCAAATAGAATTTTTGAAAATGTTTTGAAAATAAGACAAGTCGTAAGCGGAACGGTTATCGTTATTATTGCCAGCAAATTTTGAAAACAGCTCAAAGAGAGTGGCCATCTGATCGTTGGTCAGAGGCGGGATAGGGAGTGCCCTCGGGACAGACTTCGAGACTCCCATAGGTGTGACTAAAGGAAGGGGGGTTACATACTCAATTCTAGTACTGGACCCTCTAAACTTGGACTCAGACTCCGACTCTGACTCTGACTCAGACTCGGACTCAGACTCAGTGTCTGGATATCCCCTTCACCGGTAGTCAGCTTGTAGATTCGACCCTGGCTGTCGGTCCACTTGATTGTCTTTCTCCAAGCTCTCTTCCAAGTGGCTGCACCAACTTCAGAGATCAGCTTGATTGGATCGAACCTGTTACTGCGGAGGATCAGGTTCACTAGCTCTTCCTTGGGGGTTGGGGCGACCTTGTCTTCCCCGAATAAGAGCCCCAGTACGGACTCGGTATTACTTGCACCTTCCTTTGACTCGGCCTAGATGAGGGCAAAGATGTCATCCGGGATGAAATTGCATTCCCGAGCAAATTTGGCCTCGAGATACGAGATGATGGCCTGATAGAGGCCCATTTGAATAGCTCCGAACACTGGAGTGACAAACCTGATTGCATGTGTTCGGTCCACACGTCCCGGGGTCATAGTGTAACCCAAACCGAATCCAGATCCCCCGTCCTTTAGGACCTCGATGATCTTCCCGGCCGGGAGATATGGCCTGGAAGTAGCCCCTGTAGGTAGCCCAAGTTCTGTAGCATCGTATCGATGCTAGTGGTTAAATAAGGCTTGAAGAGATAATCTTCTTCAATCATTCCCACGAAATCGAATCCCCGTGGGTCGGTCCGGCCCGTCATGTTGCAGCTTGCCACGGTTATGAGGGTTGCTTCGAGAGTGACGATGTCGTCTTGTAGAGGCATCTTGACTTTTCTGTGGAGAGTGGAGGACACAGCTTTGACCGCATGAATCCATGGTCTCCCAAGTAGCAGGTTGGAAGATGAGGTGACATCGATCACCTGAAATTCTAGCTCTTTCTCTATCGGGCCAGTTATAATTGTTAATTTGATGGCCCCAACAACCGATTTTGGGCTTCCGTCAAAGGCTTGGATAGTTTGCGCTGTCGGGAGATAATCGGCCTCGGTGATGCCGAGGGCCTTAGCGGTCCTTAAGGGAAGGACGTTGACAGCGGACCCGTCATCGATTAAGGTCATCGGGAGATATTTGCCCCGACAGATCACCGTAACGTAGAGGGCTAAGTTGTGGGTCGCCCCGAACGGCGGCAAATCAGACTGTGAGAAGGTGATGAGTGGGCCTTCTTCCTTGGATTTGCCCTTGAGATGAGGCATGATGGTGGCTACCATTTCAGTCGGGGTAACCAGCGAGTCGACCTTGATTTGATCGAGAGCCTTAGTAAGCGCCTCTCGATGTACTTGTGAACTAACCAAAAGCTGCCATATGGTAAGATCAACTCGAGCCCTTTTGAGTTGTCTAACTAGAGCCGTATCAGTATTTGGCTCTTCAGGATTTGATTCGACCTTGGCTGGCTCGTCGGCAGCTTCTGGGGCGGAATGACCGGCGGTGACAAGATGATTACTGGCAAAGGCTTTGCATTTAACCTTCCGGACCTCCTCAGGGGTGATAGGGACAGCTTCCCCTTTTGGTAAGTAGACGTCGTCTTCATCGTCGTTCCATATCCCGTTAATTTGTGGGATGAAAGGTGAAATTAGATGAGAACAGTCGATTACATCTCCGGAAAAGATGGCATAAGTGCTGAACGGGTTTTCCTTGTTACTCGGCTTGTCTCTGGGTAATGGTATTTTGCCGCTTTCGATCAAGTCCTGGATGAGATGTTTCAACTTCCAGCACTTTTCTGTATCGTGCCCGTTGCCTCGATGATAATGACAATAGGCCTGGATGTTATAGCTTTTGGACCGTTTTTCGACCGGGACTTCCGGAATCGGACCTATCGGTTGGATTAGGCCCTTTGAAGATAACCTTTTTAAGGCGTTAGCATAGGTGTGTGGACATGACGTAGGTCCACCCCGACGCGGCCACGCGCGGGTTTGGGTAGGCGAATGCATCTCCATATGAGAATGGATCAAATTGAAATTTAAGTCCAAATGGAGTCGCCACCGAACTTTGTGGGAGTTCGGACCCGTTCGAGCCCACTCTATATCGCTATGGACCATACACAAAGTATGGCCCATTTCGGTTTTAGAGTTTATTGGGCTCGTCCCTTTGCATTGCGATACCGATACCATCTATACCGGTAATCGTGTAAAGAATGACTCTCGTGCGCCAACGGTTTCGGGCATCCGGAAACCCAGGTTCTGAGTAAGGGGTGAGGGTACGTGTTGGGAACCCCACTAAGGACACCCAACCCCGCCCGCACTTAGCGGCCTCTACTAAGACATCGTTTGACTTTCTAATATGCGCGTTAGTGATTCGGTGAAATGATATGCAAACAGCGTTTTAGCTAAGCATGCGAATTAAATGTGAGCTACGTCATTTTAATGCATCTAATTTATTGTCGAAGCGATTTAGCATGCGAGGGTTCATTTATAAACGGTAAAACGCAAATAAATAAAGCAAAGCAATAATAAATCGGTTACAAATTACACGGGCGGAATACAACCCAGAATTTACAATACAACGAGCAATAAAATAGAATAATCGAATATGAAATAGTAAACGTTGATTTAGAAATGGACCCGTATATAATAAATATGAACTAGACCGTGAGTCGTGTAAATGGACGAATTTTGATTGAATACGCATTATTTTGTGTACTAACCAAAGGACGGAGATATAGGACCTAGGCATGGTGCTAGCCCGATCCCAAATCTCGATGCCTTGTCCCAACTTATCATGTCGATAAATTGGAGTCTAAATTAATCGTACGTCGGATACGACTAAGAAGTCGTCAACGCAAGATTAATAGTGAGACCGTCGATCGAAGTTGTTTATGTGCAATGATATGCATGTATTTTGAAAAAGAGATCACGTGATTGACTTTACACGTGTCGACTAAGTCGATTTTTAAAAGACGAGGCTCGGATGATAAAAAGAGCTCACGGTTTTCTGGGCTACAGGACCCACTCGATCGAGTCATGGTCTGACTCGGTCGAGTGTGTCCTTGAGGAGGCTACTGCCCATGATTTGGGGTGCTACTCGATCGAGTAGCCTATGTACTCGGTCGAGTGGCACCTGTACGAGGTGTAACTCGTCTCATTTTATTTGCTTTAAAAATCGATAATTAACCGAATTACATATAAATATGGCACGATTTATATGCAACTCGGTCTATGGTACTGATGAGCGGGCGTCGCGACCCGCACGATCAAACAATATTTATAAACACCGACTAACCTAACTAATGTAGTAGTGGTAGGTCGGGATCGATCCAAGGGACGGTCTACGTAAAGTCGGTCAAGTCTAAGTCGATAAGTGTTTGGGTTTTAAGGGGGGTTTGAGTAGGATTAGAACTAAACTAAGATGGTCGGTCTAATAGCTAACACGAAAATCAATATAGGAAGAGTGTTAGGGGGAAGTCGGGGAATCGGAAACGGGACACAAAACAAGGAATCAAGCAAACAATACACAATTGATGAGGGATGGGTCACCTTTCCGTCTCTACACCCGACCTTACTAAGACTCGCTTTCGCGACGAAGAAGCTAGGTCACTAAGTCGGAATTACCCAAGCCCCGAGTTTCCCTATATTGACGAGGGTGAATACGAGTCAACTAAATTGATCAAGTAAAGTCAACAAGCATACAACAATTCCAAAATAGACAAATCAACCCAAGTGCATTCAATCACAAGAATCCTTAATCTATGTTGCCCAAATCCATCCTCCCCTAACACCTAACAAAGATATACTCACTAATCATGGCAAACAACAAAACATTAACTAAGGAGAAAATGACTACAACATGCATAATAATTAGATCTAATGAAACTAACAACACCAATATGATTTAGACAAGATAATGATGAGTAAACAACATAAAAACTAAACTAGAGATTAGAGAGTGGAAGAGAATTATACCAACTATGAAGATCTACAAGAAATAAGAAGATTGCATAAATAAAGATTGAATCTTTGATGAAGAGAATGAAGAAATTGTCACTAACTCTTCAATAAACCCCACAAATCTTCAAATAAATCTTGATATAATCTTCTACAAACTTGAGATCTAGAGAATTGTTGATGAAAACTATGTAGATCTACTACTAAGTTATTACTAGAATTATAGAGAGTTACTACTAGATTACTACTAGTTTGTTCTACTAAGAGGATGGTGTAACTACACAAATGGTGGATGGAGTGGTGTAATAGTGGATGCCTTGGGCAACAAACTAGGGTAGATATATATATATATAGTAATGCCTTAATGGGTCTTCTTAACCTAAAGCCCAAATTTAATCCTTGCCCATTAGTGAGACTTTGTCCTTTGAGATGCAACTTTGCCCAATGAGTCTTCTTGGGGTGAAACTTCACCCTGCGGTTGACGACATTAGCACCACCGGGTGAAATTTCACCCGGTGAGATTTTCTTCTCGAATCGCCATTTTTGACGTTTTTCTCCATCGGGCGAAATTTCACCCGGTGGGCGAAATTTCGCCCGGTCATCTCATAGGGTGAAATTTCACCCTATGAACTTTTTGTTCAAAATGGTAATCTGGGGAGGAACACCGTCGGGCGAAATTTCGCCCTGTGAGATTCTCATCGGGTGAAATTTTGCCCTGTGACTTCAGAGAGCCATAACTCTCTCGTTTGAGCTCCGATTGGGGCGTGTAATATGTCGTTGGAAAGCTAAGAAGATAAGCTTTCACCTCCAACTGGAATCGCTTGAATCCGAGGTCCAAACTCTAGATATATTCATTTGAAGTTCGACCTCTCCGGTGAAGGTGTCCAATGGACTATAGTTTTTCCTTTTCGCTCAAGGTTTCACATCTTGGGTTTGGACTTTTGGATTTTAAGTTGTGTGCTTTGTTTTTCGGACGGTTTTCCTCTGTCTCATGCTCATAGAAGCTCGGACACGTTCTTGTTCGAAAATCCTATCAAAATAGACAGAAAACTACCAGAAACACGTAAAATGCAAAACAGAGACACTAATGCGAGAAATACTCAAAATGGGGCAATAATCGCACTTATTCCTCGCAAAACGGGGCAAAAACGGGTCTAAATGAGGGGAAATACGGTCCAAATTTAGCACACAACAATTCCCCCACACTAAACCGTTGCTCGTCCTCGAGCAAAGACCCAAAAAGAAACCAAGTACTACTACTACTACTAAGCTAGACTATGCTAAGCCGATACGGGGCAATTAACGGGCCCGCTCCGTCCCTTCAACTCACATCGAAATACCCATGAGGTAGAGTACTCCCATGCAAGGCAAGTTGGGTCTTGCTCAAAATGGTGGATGCGACTAAACACACAAAAACACATAACACGAAAGAATAGACGCATCCAAATCAAAAATAAAACACCGAATCCCTCATCGAGACAGCGGGGAAAGACACCAATTACTTACCTAAAACAACAATAAACTTCCAAGATAAATTACCCACGTAAACAAGGACCAAAGCCTAATACTATGACAATTAAGCAATATAGATGTTGATGACTTAGCTAGGTCCTTCTAATCTTCTAAAGGGTTACTACGGGGCGTATAACGGAGTGGAAAAAGTGAACCATGGATTCGTTCGACACTGTAGGTAGGTGCAGTCCCGCTCTCTTCGGCTAAGCCAAGAGGACCAATCCAAACTCGAATTTCCTAAATTAGCCCAAACAAAAAGGTGGAGTGTTTACAATTTTTGGGGTGGATCGACCAATCACCGCTATCTTCCTTCCTCGGGACTCGGTCCTCTAGTACGCCCTTTACGGCGATGAATCGATCAAAGGGCTTTTTCTTTTTTTTTCAAGGAGACGTTTTTGACGATACGATTTTTTTTTTTTTTTCATTTGAAGCTCCTTTTCTTTCTCCTTTGTTTTTCTTTTTCATGTTTTTGTTTCCTTTTTCTCTTGCTTTGGTTTGCCCTTTTTTTTGGCTTTTGATGTGGTTCGAAACCAAGTTTTGAGGTTATTTTTGTGTAAACTTATTGTGGTGATGTATGGGTGAAAGGATAAATAGGTACCCGGAAATGCGGCCGCCATCCCCGAATAACCCACAAAAAGGCGAATAGAATTTGGACTAAAGGTGCAATGGTCATTCGAGCAAGGTCACCTAGAAAACGGGATTCGGAAACCAAGGCCTAACTCCTCCATGGGTGGTCAAGGTGGTCAAATGCAAACCCAAAAGTAAACCTCTAGTAGAAAAGGTGGACTCAAAGCTAAAGGATCAACAAATTCATTGCCTAAGAGTCATTCTACTAGATTAAGGTCCAAAATCTACAATGGGTTATCTATAATGGAATGTAAACTCTTGCAATAAGTTCGTAATCGGGTTTTCGAAAAGTTTTAGTCCTAGACACACTATACAAAAGCAAAAGGAACACACAAAAATGAAAAAGCAAAATAAAAGAGAACACAAGTAAGGTCATGAACTCCATACTCCATCAACATTCAAGCACGCAATCAACCACAACACCAAAATGCTCACTTCGAGAGCCTCCAAATAGCAACAACATAACTCCTCTACTAAAGTAAAGAAGAAAGAAGGAAGGGAGTTACCAAGCGGGTGCTTTCATAATCTCTTCAAATCACGCTATCAAGGTGGTGGTTATCCTGTAAGAGTAGAGAACAGGACTATACAAGGGACACGAAAATATAACGAAAACGAGAAAAGAAAAAGGGAAATAAAAAGGGAAATAAAAAGAAAAAGTTTTTGGTTTTTCGGAATTTTTCAATTTTTATGGTCTGATCTTTTGAAAGATTTTTGAAAAATAAAAGGATAATAGATCCCTCCCCCACGCTAAAACTGTGCATTGTCCTCAATGCACAAGTAGGGGAAAAGATCGAAAAAGACGGAAAAAGAAAAATAAGAAAAATCTTTTTGGATTTTTATAATTTTTCAAATGTTTTTGGATTTTTTGAAATTTTTGAAGAAAGAAAATAAACGAAAAGAAAACAATAAAAGGGTGGCGGGCCTAGGTGCAATCACATCACCTAGACCCTAGCCAAGTGGCTAAGAAAATGAGAATAAAATAAAATAAAATATGAAAAATGGGCGTAGGTGTAGTCACGTCACCTAGCCCGGATTAAGAAAAATTTGAGAAAATGAGAATAATTTGGATTTTCAAAAGGTCAATGGCGTAATCACATCGCCTATTGACCGGGAGCAATACCAAGGGCGCTTTGGCCGCAACAATCGAACAATGGGACAACTTGCAAAGTTATGTTAGAGAAGAATCAATCACAATGACAATAGGATAAAATGAATAAGAACGGAATCAACCAAAGGACATGCAATTATAAATGATTAGAGACTCACCGACCCAACCCACACACAAATACACAACACACACACACACACCACCGACTCCGGAGAGGGTCTAATCTAAGTGATCGACCGATGCAAATGAAGCGCTAGGAGACCCATAGAAAAAGGGTATACCCTCGGAGGATGGCTCGGGAGAATACTCCTCCGGACCGTCGCTAAGCGAGAGGGCAAGGTCGGATTCAATCGTAGTGTGCATACTCCTAAACTCTCCTTCCTCCCGACTCAGTCTTGGTCAGTCGGAATTCACCGGGACCCAAGGGTAGGTCCCAATTGTGGTGAACAAGGATAGTGGTTCGGTGTGTGTTCGGAACTATTAAAGCTCTTCCACGGCTAATGTAGACGAGACGTTGATGAGGTACATGAAAAATCCAGGTCGGAAAATAGGCCTCGTCAAGCCATATGGAATCGTCTAGTGGGGTGAGGTGATCGGTCGAATAACCCAATTTGTTCGCAATTACTGTCACAAGACCTCCACAGTCTAAGGAGGGGCGTTGAGTAATAATAATACAATGGAAGTGCAACGCCACGACAAATGGTAGGTCTAAAGGGTTAGGGTTACCCAACAAAGAGTCACAAATCAATTGCAAGAGGAACTCGCAAGTAAGGTCTTTATAGGCGAAGGCCGTGAGGCTAAGGAGCTTGCTAGTTCCGATCCTCGACGATAACTCTTTAATATCGTCTACTATCCCTAGATTGGTCATTGTGTGGGGACAAGGCCACCTAGTGCTCTGAAAGATCTTTTCAGAGAAGGTTCGAGCTAGAGAAGTAGTAAGACAAGGAAAATTTGTAGGCTTAGAAGAAGGTGCAGAAGTCGAAGCCATACCTTGTTTACGAGCGGCTCGCCTTGCTCTTGTCTCCACAATAATAGATTTGCAAGAATATTCCCAAAAACTTTAGCTTCACCTCTTCAAGCACCCAAAATAATCACCAAAGATGGGATGGAATGGAGGTATGATTGTGGTTAGGGTATGGAAGGTGGTGTTTAATGAAATGAGGAGTGATAAGGTGAAATGAAAGTGAGGTGAAGGTGATATAAATAAAGGTAGTTGAGGAGGGAAATGAAAGTTTTTAAAGTAGATTGTAAATATTTGGTGTTTGTGTTTGGAGGGAAAGTTATGTGGGGTAAATGTGAGGGAGAGAATTGAAAGTGTAGTGAGTAAAAAGGTGTAGGTGATCCGGCCAAACTCATGTCGCCGGGTGAAATTTCACCCGGTCAAGCACCATCGGGTGAAATTTCACCCGACGGTTTTTCGTCGTGAAAATCATTTTCTGCCAACTTTTTCCACCGGGTGAAATTTCACCCGGTGAAAATCTCACCGGGCGAAATTTTCGCCCAGTGGTATCTTCGTCAATTATGGCAACTCTGGCAACTTTCCGTAGGGCGAAGTTTCGCCCGGTCGAGTCTCACCGGGCGAAGTTTCGCCCGGCGGTCTTGTTTACACTACTACAAAACATCAAATAGACATGGATTGTTTTCACTAATAGACATGGGTTTCGCTACCCATGTTAAGTTGAGTGACATCTATTGTCAAATAGACATAGGTCGTACGACCTATGTCTATCCAAAGGATAGACATAGGTTTTTCTAATAACCCATGTCTATTTTTATATTAGACATAGGTTTGCGGAATTAACCTATGTCTATAAAAACAATACACATGGGTTTTTCTTACGCCCTATGTGTATTTGTAAATATAGACATGGGTTATTTGTTTGCCCTATGTTTATTGTCATAGTATAGACATGGGTTTATCGTACGCCCTATGTCTATTGAACTGCTAAATTACCAAAAAAAAAAAATTACGAAATAGACAAGCCACTTTCACATAAATGGGAATTAAATTTTATTAATAACAAAACAATTAATTACAACACAAAACATTATCCCTTTTCCTTCTACTCTATTGATCCTTCTACATTATTGAGATACTTAACTACAAATCTAAATTTGATTGGATAACCGATCAAGAAACCTAGAATCAAGACAACGTTGCTCATGATGTTCCTCTTAACCTTTCTCCGAACTATCTCCTATCAATCAAACAAGGGTTAACAACATTACAGAGTTTCCAAGGCTGAAGTTAACAAATCGAGATTAATCGAAACATCAAAAATCAAAACAAAATCCAAAAGGAGATGGGAATCAGAGGATTGGATCCTCGGGAGCTGGACCTTTCTCCGAACTATCTCCTATCAATCAAACAAGGGTTAACAACATTACAGAGTTTCCAAGGCTGAAGTTAACAAATCGAGATTAATCGAAACATCAAAAATCAAAACAAAATCCAAAAGGAGATGGGAATCAGAGGATTGGATCCTCGGGAGCTGCCTGGCATTCAGTCTCGTTATGGTCCATTTCTTAGGCTTTGCATCATAACAGAAAAATCGTAACACGTTCATAAACCAAGGGACGAGCACACTGAAATGAGAAGCTTAGAAGTTGAGACAATTATGTCACATAACATCATTATCTTTCCAGTTAAATCACAATTCAGAATTCATCGATAAATACATCATTATCATTATCGCCCGGTCGAGTCTCTTCTTTTCTTCGTTTTTCCGCCTTGCCATTTCATGGCTCTTCGATAATCACCTAGAGATTCAAATATCGACTCGACTCACATTACATAATCAATATCTCCCACAAACATGCTTGTAATCTTCAAATGAGCTCCATAACTTCTCCAAAAGCTTGATCTTCATCCAAATAATTGCTCCATGGCGAAATCCAAGTTCAACCATTGTTCTCAAGCTAACAAAGCTAACAAACACAAAGAAATATGATACATATATACAAGGTGGTTGTTGAGGATACCACCAAACCTCATCAAACGTGATACAAACTCAACCCGGGTCGCCATCATAGTGACCGATACATAGTTCACCTCCATCAAAACTTGCCCGTGGCTCGGACACACACATGATCCTTGATAATTTTTGGAGGATGGTTTCAACTTCTTGTACTAGCCGAGATACTTCGTCCCATTTTAACTTTTGATTGCCAACTTCGACCGTTGCTTTATCAATGGGGCTTACACCCTCATTGCGCGTCATTAGCTTTCCGTCTCTTGGTTCCATGTTCACCACACTTTTCGATTTCTTCTTTTTGGATTTCTTGATAGCTCCCCTAAGGGAAGTTGGAAAAGTGTTGGAAGATGAACTTGTAGGCGGTTGCACTGTTGTCGAATCATTAAGCTTCACCTTTGTTTCAACATTATCGAGTAAATTACTCGACTTGGCTTCATTCTCCTTTTCTATCACAAGGGAATCGGCATCTAGAAGGTATCCAAATATTTCATTTCCGAAGACATCACTCACTATTGGATTTTCAAACGTGTTAGGTAATTTGAATTGCACGATCTCTTCACTAACATTAAACGAAAGATTCCCATCTTTAACATTTATGATTGCTCCACCGGTGGCCAAAACGGGCCTACCTAGGATTATGGGGGCATGCTTGTTACTTTCACGTCCATTACCACAAAGTCGGTAGGGATCGAGAGATTTTTAACTCGAACTAGCACGTCTTTAATCATACCAACCGGGGTCTTAATGGAACCGTCGGCAAGTCGATTTTTGATCGGTGTTTGCTTCTTGTTGCTAATATTGAGATCATTCACGATTGATAGAGGGATAATGCTTACGGCCGCTCCAAGATCACATAGAGCATAATTGATTTCTACATTCCCTATTGTGCAAGGTATTGAGAAACTCCCGGGATCACCCATTTTGGTGGGGATCTTGCTCGATGAGGCCGAATTACACTCTTCGGTGAGTGCAACCACAATTGTATCATCACATCGGCCAACTATCTCGGTGAGAGGGGGAGTTACCTTATCCTTCTTCGGCAAGTCGGAGAATGAGGTGGACTTGATGTCCTTCTTATTGATCGTAGCTCGAGATGAAAATGGCAAAGGTGGCACATGTGGCTTAGGAGGTGACATGTTTTTCTCTTTTTGAATTTCCTCTATCACATACCCCTTATCTCCCTTGATATACTTAGAAGGGTCCCTTCTTTCAAGTTCGGTTTCATCGCTCACATAATGATTTTCCTCACAACAAGTCGTGGTTGGAGGGTGTCTTGTTACCTTGCTTGAATGAGGGACACTTTGCTTTTCAACATGTTTCGCCTTCTGTTTTCCCACTTGCTCTAGACCCATGATTTTGTGAGGTCCTACTAGTTCTTTTCCTTCATTCCATGTGGCGGTATTGGCATATGCTTGATTTTGTGAGTGATTAGGATATTGAGGTTGTCCGGGTAGTCCTTTTGGTGGATTTACCGGAAAGGTAGGAGCGTTGGTGGCTTCTTGTGATTTTCTACCTTCCTTTCTTATATCCAAAATCTCGGAAGTTAGGAATGTCATCGCCCTTATCATGAATTGAATAGGATCCTCACATTGATCATTCCATTAACCTTGTTGGTTTTCGCCATGGAAAGGTGGAGGTTGGTTATATTCGGGATTGTATCCTTGAGAACTTTGATTGGAGTTGGAATGAGACCCTTGGATATAATCCCCTCGATTGTTTGAATACCTTGATTATAACCTTGAAGACCGTGGCTATTCCCTTGATTGCGAAAATTACCTTCAAGATTTTGGTAATTGTTTCCTTGATTCATGCGTTGATTATGAAATTCGCCTTGGCCTTGGAAATAATTGCCTCCTTGATTGTTAAAATTTTCCTTTTGAAGAGGCGAGTAGGGAGGAGACCTTTGAATGAAAGAACTTTGTTGATGGCGTGAACTGGATGGCCTTTCTTGTTGTGCCCCTTGATACATTGGTCCCGGATTTTGTACACCATGATTTGCATAAGAGTTGTATTGTCGCACATGGTTCCTTGTTTCGGGATTGTATGTGTTTGGAAAAGGGTCATTTTGATGCATTGGATTGATATTTTGAAACACTTGGACTTCATTGCATTCTTGATAGAACATTCCTTTAAAAGGACGACAATTGTTGGACGTATGACCATAGTTTCCACAACACTCACAAGGGATTTTTGGTAGTGGAGGTCGTCTTGGTGGCCTCGATTGAACTTGGTTCACATCCCTTAAGTTAGAATTAGATGTTATACCTTCAAACCTTTTGGTTAGTTCTTCCGATTTTAATTCGAGCTTTGATTCATTGTTCATGGAAGTGCTTTCCAAGGGTTGGGAATGTGAATCAAGAGGTGGCATGATGGGTTCTTGGAAGTTTCTTGAGGGTGGTGGTGAAATAGGAGGTGGAGAAGGTGGAGAAATTTTTTGTGAAGTGGTAAGAGGTGTTGTTGGAGAAATTTGTGGAGTGAAAGGTGTAGGTGGATTATTAGTGGTGGGAGTGGTAGTAGTTGGTGATATGAATGTATTTGGAGGAGGTGGAAGGATAGGATGAATGTTTGGTGGTGTGAGGTATGGATGTGGAATAACCTTTGTTGAGTTATTTCCCCGGAATCTCATAACTTTAGAAAACATCTTCGGCTCGGGATCGAACCAAAACGTGATAACCTGTTCCTAGGCAAAGACTCAAGTAGAAGGTGAGTCTTCTAGCACCAAATAACACTAGGGTAGAGAGAAGCAAAACCAAACACAAAAAGACAAAAACTCAATCAACTAATCGCCGTCCCCGGCAACGGCGCCATTTTGGTGAGCGAGCGTCGCGACCCGCACGATCAAACAATATTTATAAACACCGACTAACCTAACTAATGTAGTAGTGGTAGGTCGGGATCGATCCAAGGGACGGTCTACGTAAAGTCGGTCAAGTCTAAGTCGATAAGTGTTTGGGTTTTAAGGGGGGTTTGAGTAGGATTAAAACTAAACTAAGATGGTCGGTCTAATAGCTAACACGAAAATCAGAATAGGAAGAGTGTTAGGGGGAAGTCAGGGAATCGGAAACGGGACACAAAACAAGGAATCAAGCAAACAATACACAATTGATGAGGGATGGGTCACCTTTCGGTCTCTACACCCGACCTTACTAAGACTCGCTTTCGCGACGAAGAAGCTTGGTCACTAAGTCGGAATTACCCAAGCCCCGAGTTTCCCCATATTGACGAGGGTGAATACGAGTCAACTAAATTGATCAAGTAAAGTCAACAAGCATACAACAATTCCAAAATAGACAAATCAACCCAAGTGCATTCAATCACAAGAATCCTTAATCTATGTTGCCCAAATCCATCCTCCCCTAACCCCTAAACAAAGATCTACTCACTAATCATGGCAAACAACAAAACATTAACTAAGGAGAAAATGACTACAACATGCATAACAATTAGATCTAATGAAACTAACAACACCAATATGATTTAGACAAGATAATGATGAGTAAACAACATAAAAACTAAACTAGAGATTAGAGAGTGGAAGAGAATTATACCAACTATGAAGATCTACAAGAAATAAGAAGATTGCATAAATAAAGATTGAATCTTTGATGAAGAGAATGAAGAACTTGTCACTAATTCTTCAATAAACCCCACTAATCTTCAATTTTTTGGTTTTTCGGTCCACAGGAAATCTCTAATTTGGTTCTTCAATACCAAATTTTGATCGCCTCCCAATCGGATCGGTCGTTTAACGAAGGACGGGGGATCAAACGATATTTATAGACTCTGAAATATCACAAGAACAAACAAGTAATCGTGGTAAGTCGAGGTCGGTCCACAGGGAACGGTGTATGTTGTGAAGTTTAAAGTTTCGTGTTCGATGTCTTAGAAGGAGGGGTTTTGTTTTTGGGGTCGAGTCTATAATAGAGAGATTAGTACGATGATGGTTTAGAGGTGATCAATTTAGGGAAATGCGTTAGGGAGAAGTCGGGATTCGGTACTTGGGGTCTAAGAAGGTCGGGATCGAGTTTTTGTCACAATATTGGTAAACTCACCTAAAAACCCGCTTTCGCGGTGAATGAGGGTAAGTCCCTAGTCATGGTAATTTCTACCCCGAGTGTCCCCATATTGATAGAAATTAGTCAAGGTCGGTCTAGTTGGCCGGACTAAAACAACAATGACATAACACCATAAATAAGATAAACCAACATGCAAGCAACCCACCAACATCACTATATTCAAATAAACCAAGCCCTCATCCCTAAACTCCCCAACAAGAAATCTACTCACACATCATTATGGAAATCATCACAACATGCATATTAATTAGATCTAAACAAGATGATGATGAGAAAATATCACAAAAACTAAATTAGAGATTAGAGAGTGGAAGAGAATTATACCAACTATGTAGATCTATAAGAAATAAGAAGATATCATAGATAAAGATTGAATCTTTGATGAATAAAATGGAGAACTTGTCACTAATCATCCAATAAACCCAACAAATCTTCAAAGAAAACTTGGATAATCTTCTTACAACCTTGAAATCTAAATAATTGTTGATGGATACTTGTAGATCTACTACTAATTACTAAATAAACTACTAGAATTTTTGAGGATTTTTCTACTACTACTACTAATGGATGGTGTAATAGGATGGTGGAAGGGTGTAATGTTAGGCAATGAATTAGGGTAACTTATATATAGTAATCTCTTAATGGATCCTTAACCTAAAGCCCAAATCCAACTTTATGCTCCATTAGTGAGACAATCTCCCTTTGCATCTCTATGGGGTGAAACTTCGCCCTGCGGACTCGACGTTAATTCCCATCGGGAGAAATTTTCGCCTGGTGAGATTTTCTTCCATTTTTGGCATTTTTGGCACTTCTTCCCCTCTGGCGAAATTTCACCCGGTGGACGAAATTTCGCCTGGTCAGTTTCGCCCGGTGGAGAGTTCTCGGAAATTCTTCGGGAGGCATTTTCACCGTCGGGTGAAATTTCGCCCGGTGGTGTCTCACCGGGTGAAATTTCGCCCGGTCATTTTTCGTGGCCTCGAGTCTTGTCTCATTCTTCGTTTGTTCAATCGGATGGCTTTAAACTTTAAGTTGTGTGCTTTGCTCTTTGGACGGTTTTCCCTTCTCTTGTGCTCGTGGAAGCTCAATCGTGATTTTTGTAGCAAAACCTATCAAAATCGATAGAAAAACTACCAAAAACACGTGAAACGCACAAGAGGGACGCTAATGCGAGAAGTACGCAAAATATGGCGATAATCGCACTCAAGACTCGCAAAACAAGGGAAAAACGGGTCTAAATGGAGGGAAAAACGGTCTAAATTTAGCACACAACAATTCCCCCACACTAAACTGTTGCTCGTCCTTGAGCAAAGACCCAAAAAGAAATTACAAACTACTATTACTAGCTAGACTATGCTAAGCCGATACGGGACAATTAACGGGCCCGCTCCGTCCCTTCAACTCACATCGAAATACTTATGAGGTAAAGTACTTCCATGCAAGGCAAGTTGGGGCTTGCTCAAAATGGTGGATGCGACTAAACACACAAAAACACATAACACGAAAGAATAGACGCATCCAAAGCAAAAATAAAACACCGAATCCCTCATCGAGACGGCGGGAAAGACACCGATTACTTACCTAAAACAACAATAGACTTCCAAGATAAATCACCCACGTAAACAAGGACCAAAGCCTAATACTATGACAATTAAGCAACATAGATGTTGATAACTTAGCTAGGTCCGCCTAATCTTCTAAAGGGGTACTACGGGGCGTATAATGGAGTGGAAAAAGTGAACCATGGATTCCTTCGACACTGTAGGTAGGTGCAGTCCCGCTCTCTTTGGCGAAGCCAAGAAGGTCGTTCCAAAACTCGAATTTCCTAAATTAGCCCAAATAAAAAGGTGGAGTGTTTACAATTATTGGGGAGGATCGACTCATCACCGCTATCTTTCGACCTCGGGACTCGGTTCTCTAGTTGGCACTTCACGATAATGAATCGATCAAAGGGCTTTTTTTTTTGAAGGAGACATTTTTTGATAATTTGATTCTCATTTGTAGCTCCTTTTCTTCTTCTTTGCTTTTCTTTGTTTTTCATATTTTTGTGCCCTTTTCTCTTGCTTTGGTTTGCCCTTTTTTGGCTTTTTGATGTGGTTTGTAACCAAGCTTGGAGGTTATTTTTGTGTAAACTTATTGTGATGATGTATAGGTGGAGGAAAAATAGGTAATCGAGAACGCGCGCCATTCCGGATAACCCACAAAAGCGGAAAAGATTTGGACTAAAGGTGCAATGGTCATTCGAGCAAGGTCACCTAGAAAACGGGATGCGGGAACCAAGGCCTAACTCCTCCATGGGTGGTCAAGGTGGTCAAATGCAAACCCCGAAGTAAACCTCTAGTAGAAAAGGTGGACTCAAAGCTAAAGGATCAACAAATTCATTGCCTAAGAGTCATTCTACTAGACTAAGGTCCAAAATCTACGATGGATTATCTACAACGGAATGTAAACTCTTGTTATAAGTTTGTAATCGGGTTTTCGAAAACATTTAGTCCTAGACACATTATACAAAAGCAAAACAAAACAAAACACACGAAAATGAAAATGCAAATAAAAGAAAACACAAGTAAAGTCATGTACTCCATACTCCATCAACATTCAAGCATAATCAACCACAACACCAAAATGCTCAACTTCGAGAGCCTCCAATAGCAACAACCTAACTCCTCTACAAAATTTAAAGAAGAAAGAAGGAAGGAAGTTACCAAGCGGGTGCTTTCATAATCTCTTCAATTCGCGCTATTAAGGTGGTGGTTACCTGTGAGAGTAGAGAACAAGACCGTACACGGGACACGAAACATAACAAGAAACGAGAAAAGAAAAGAAAAGGAAAAGAAAATGTTTTTGATTTTTCGAGTTTTTCAGATTTTTACGGATTTTTGAAAAATAAAAGATAGTAGACTCCTCCCTCACACTAAAACTGTACATTGTCCTCAATGTACAAGTAGGGAAGAACGAGAAAAATGAGAAAAATCTTTTTGGATTTTTATGATTTTTTTTTTCAAATGTTTTTGGGTTTTATAATTTTTTTGAATGTTTTTGAATTTTTCAAAATTTTTGAGAAAAGAAAAAATAAAATAAAATAAAGAAAACGATAAGATAGTGGCGGGCCTAGATGCAATCACATCACCTAGACACTAGCCAAGTGGCTAAGAAAATGAAACTGAAATAAAATGAAAGGGTGAAAAATTGGGCGTAGGTGTAGTCACGTCACCTAGCCCGGATTAAGAAAAATTGAGAAAGATTTGATTTAGAAATTTGGATTTTTCAAAAAGGGGTCAATGGCGTAATCACGTCGCCAAGAGACCGGGAGCAATACCAAGGCCGCGACGGCCGCAAAAATCGTTCAATGGGACGGTAGGACAGCTTGCAATTTTGTTCAAGATAAAACGATCACAATGATTAAAATTATGGGACAGGGAATATGGAACAACATTAGTTCAAAGACATACAATGATAGATGATTATGACTCACCGACACAATACACACATATATATACCCACAACACATACGAACCACATAATCTACCGACTCTTGTAGGGGGGGTCTAGTCTGAATAGTCATTTGACGCAAAGGAGGCCGTGGGAGTTCCTTCACCGGCATACTCCCAAACTCCTACATCCCCCGAGTTGTTCAGTCGGAATTCACAGGGACCTGGAGGTAGGTCCCAATTGTGACGGTTATAAATATTGGTTCGGTTTTTGCAGGGGACAATTAAGGCACGGTCATGGCTAAGAGAAACGAGGCGGTGGTCAGGCACATTAAATGTTCAAGTAGGGAAATAGGCCTCGTTAAGCCAGACACGGGGGTCATGTGGTTTAAGATGGTCGGTCGAATAACCCAAATTTCTTGCTATTATGGTCACAAGACCACCACAGTCGATAGAGGGGCGTTGGTCAATAATAATTTGATGAAAGTGTAACGTCACGACAATAGGTAGGTCTAGGGGGTAAGGATTATCGAGTAAAGAGTCACATATCAATTGTAAGACACACACATTGAGGTCAATGATATTGTCGATAGACGGCAAAAGACAGTGTGAAAGAAATTCAGCGAAATAACGAATGGCTGGGTTACGGATTTCAGTGGTAAAATTGGAATTGGGTTCAAAATCACGTTGACCCGGAGCTATGCGCCTCCATAAGTCTCTCCTAGTCGCACTACTTTGCGAATCACTTAGGGGTCTACTTAGTCCGGTACCCGATGAGGGTAAACCTAGAGCTAAGCT
This sequence comes from Agrostemma githago, assembly GCA_958450325.1. NCBI lineage: Eukaryota > Viridiplantae > Streptophyta > Magnoliopsida > Caryophyllales > Caryophyllaceae > Agrostemma > Agrostemma githago. The sequence goes on from OY288262.1 coordinate 30,582,871, forward strand.
AAAGTCGGAAATACTTAAACAGTGATTTCTACCAAACAGATTAAATTTGAACTCTTTAGGTGCGGTCGGGTTATCGATTGTAAAGGTACTTAAAAACTCACAAGTCAAGTCTTTGTTTGTGAAAGGCACAAAATCAAGGAGTTTACTAATACCAATTCGAGACAATAACTCTCTAATATCGTCCTTAATTCCTAGAGTTTTCATTGTGAATGGACAAGGCCATCACGTACTTTGAAAGTCTTTTTCAAAGAAGGTACGAGCAAGGGGTGCATTAGGGCACGGTAAAAGTTTAGGCCTAGCGGACTTACTAGAAGATGAACATTTAGAAGGATTAGAAGTCGAGGCCATACCTTGTTTACGCGCGGCTCGTTGAGCTCTTGTCTCCATGATAATAATTTGCAAGAAAAATCCCGAAACTTTTGCTTCTCCTTTCTTCAAAAACCCAAAATAAATATTCACCCAAGTATGGAATGGAGTTGTGAATGGAGGTTGAATATGGTGTATGGAAGGTAGTGTAATGATTTTGTGATGGTTGAAAGGGTGAAATGATGAGTGAGGTGAAAAAGGTGGTATAAATAAGGGTGTTTGAGGAGGGAAAGTGAAAGTTTAAAGTTGGTGGTAAAAATTTGGTGTAAAAATATATTGGAGGGAAAGTTATGTTGAGGTAAATTGTTGGAGGGAGATGAAAAAGTAATGAGTGAGTAAAAGGTGTAGGTGATTGGCCAAGTCACACCGCCGGGTGAAATTTCACCCGGTCGGGCACCATCGGGTGAAATTTCACCCGACGACTTTTCGTCGTGAAAATCGATTTTGCCGTCTTTTTCCACCGGGTGAAATTTCACCCGGTCAAAATCTCACCGGGCGAAATTTCGCCCGGTGGTATATTCTTCGGTTCCGGCAATTCTGGCAACTTTTTCGTGGGGCGAAGTTTCGCCCGGTCGAGTCTCACCGGGCGAAGTTTCGCCCGGTCGAGTCTCACCGGGCGAAGTTTCGCCCGGCGGTCTTCTTTGCTGCGTTTTTCCACCTTGCCATTTCATGGCTCTTCAATAATCACCTAGAGATTCAAATATTGACTCGATTCACATTACATAATCAATACTTCCCACAAACATGCTTGTGGTCTTCGATTTAAGCTCCATAACTTCTCCAAATGCTTCGTCTTCATCCAAATTTAGCTCCATAGTGAAAATCCAATTTCAATCAATCTTCTCAAGCTAACAAAACTAATAAACTCAAAGAAATATGATACATATATACAAGGTGGTTGTTGAGGATACCACCAAACCTACATCAACTTCGAGAGGGGGTCAAACAACGCTCCCCGATGGGAGCTCACCAAACTTCATAGTAGCAAAGGTCTCACGAATATGACCGGGATGATAAATCTTCAAACATTGCCCATTAACCATAAACTTCCCGGTTTCCGGGCTAGATATCTCTATCGATCCATATGATTGCACTCCGGTCACTTCGAATGGACCCGACCATTTTGATTTCAACTTACCGGGATAGAGCTTAAAGCGAGAGTTGAAGAGTAATACCTTATCACCAACGAAGAAGTCCTTACGTAGAATTCGAGAATCGTGTCATTGGCGAGTTCTTTCTTTGTATTCTCGTAGGCTTCAAGTCTTAGTTCTTCCAATTCTTGTAGTTGGAGAAGGCGATTATTCCCTACAACACTCTCATCGAAGTTTAGCTCTTTGATTGCCCATTTGGCTTTGTGTTCTAGCTCCACCGGTAAATGACAAGCTTTACCATACACAAGACGATAAGGAGTGGTTCCAATCGGCGCTTAGTAAGCCGTTCTCAATGCCCAAAGGGCGTCATTTAATTTCAATGACCAATCCTTTCGGTGTGTATTTACAACTTTCTCTAAAATTTCCTTGATTTGACGGTTGGAGATCTCGGCTTGCCCATTTGATTGAGGGTGGTAGGCTAAGGACATCTTGTGGGTGATACCGTACTTCCTAAGAAGGTGTTCAAAGGTATCTTTCCTAAAATGAGAGCCTCCATCACTAATTATGGCTCTAGGCATACCGAATCTCGGGAAAATTACATTCTTGAAAAGCTTGATTACAACCTTGGAATCATTGGTGGGGGAAGCTACGGCCTCGATCCATTTTGAGACATAATCAACCGCGACTAGAATGTACTTGTTACCAAAAGAGGATGTGAACGGACCCATGAAATCAATGCCCCAAACATCGAACAATTCAATCTCCAAAATAGGTTGAAGGGGCATCTCATTTCTTCTTGTTATATTGCCACTTCTTTGGCATGCATCGCATGTGAGAATGAAAGCTCGAATGTCTTTGAACATGGAAGGCCACCAAAACCCGCTTTGGAGAACCTTGGCAATTGTCTTTTGATTGGCCAAGTGTCCACCATAAGATGTCGAGTGAAGGTGCTTCACAATATTATATCCTTCTTCGGTCGTAACACATCGTCGATAAATTCCATCTATACATCGGCGAAATAAATAAGGCTCGTCCCAATAATAGCGTCGGGCTTCATAACGTAGTTTCTTCCTTTCTTGTTTTGAATAATCGTCCGGAATAAAATGAGACACTAAGAAATTGACGATATCGGCATACCAAGGTGTAATGGTTTCAACGGCCATCAAGACCTCATCTCTCATAGCTTCATTGATGGGAATGCCATCTTCTTCATTGCTCTCTTTATATTACTTACCGTTAGTCTACTTAGATGATCCGCTACCAAGTTCTCCGATCCGGCTTTGTCTTTAATCTCAATGTCGAATTCTTGCAAAAGGAGCACCCACCGAAAGAGTCGGGACCTTGTCTCCTTTTTAGACATTATGTAACGAATCGCCGCATGATCGGTGTGAATAATGACTTTGGAACCGGTAACATAATTTCGAAATTTCTCCATGGCATAGACAACGACGAGCGTCTCTTTTTCGGTTGTGGTGTACCTCGATTGGGAATCATCTAAGGTCTTGCTTATGGAAGATTCCAATCGGGAGCTTTGATTATTGGTGTAGTAGTGAGAGCGGTCTTTATCCTGCAAAAGGCCTCAAGACAAGAGTCATCAAAAACAAAAGGTGCATCTTTCATAAGCAAAGAAGTCAAAGGCTTAGCAATCTTGGAAAAGTCTTTAATAAATCGTCTATAAAAACCGGCGTGACCTAGAAAACTCCTCACCCCTTTGACATTTGTAGGTGGTGGCAAGTTCTCAATCACGAAGACTTTCGCCTTATCGACTTCAACTCCTCTATTAGACACAATATGACCTAGGACAACACCTTGTTCAACCATAAAATGACACTTTTCCCAATTTAAAACAAGTTTATACTCTTCACATCGAGCTAACACTTGATCAAGATTTTCAAGACAAGAATCAAAAGATGTACCATGGACACTAAAATCATCCATAAAAACTTCCATGGATTTTTCAATAAAATCGGAGAAAATAGCCATCATACATCTTTGAAACGTTCCCGGCGCATTACATAATCCAAATGGCATCCTTCTATAAGCATAGGTGCCATAGGGACAAGTAAAAGTGGTTTTCTCTTGGTCATCGGGATGAATAGGAATTTGAAGAAATCCGGAATGACCATCAAGGAAACAAAAATAAGAATGATGCGTTATAAGTGTAGTTTGTAGTGCCTAATTGTTGTGTTTTAGTCCCATTTTCCTTGTGGAATCGCTCCTTGGGAGCGGTTTATGGGCTTCTTATGCTTCCTCTAGCTCGTTTCAGGTTCCCGAGACCATTCATGAAGAGTTGGAGCGATTCCGACTCAATACATACACTTTTTGGAGCCAACGAAGCGACGGAACGATCACTCGAGGCCTAGGAATCGACCCCGAGACCTTGGGACCCAATCCCGAGCCTCCGAGACCCGATCCCGAGTCCCGAGCCTCCGAGACCCGATCCCGAGTCCCGAGCCTCCGAGACCCGATCCCGAGTCCCGAGAGTCGATGAGAAACCCATGAGAAGCAAGGAGGGACCGAAAGAAGCTTAAAGGAGGCCTACAAGGCTCAACCGGTTCCGGTTGAGCTCAACCGGAACCGGTTGAGGTGCACAAAAGAGAGGTGTTCTGTGAAGGGTCCATCCGGAACGGGATGAGCTTGCCGTCAGGGATGGGACCATCCATCCCAAACGGGATGAACTCATCCCGAACGGGATGAGCCCAGTTCAGCCCGCAATTCATTGTTTCATCTCCTTTCATTCTTGTACCCCTATATATACTTCCCTCTTGTAATCATATGATATATTCTTCACTTCTCCTTAAACCCTAGACTACTTTAGGTTAGATTAGATTAGATTAGTGTAGATTAGTCTTTAGATTAGTTCTTAATCCTAGTTTAGTCTTGTAATTTGGGAATTCTTGAAGAATCCAACCAAGATTGACAACCTTGGTTGATGAGTTTGGGTTTTCTTCCATTTATGCAAGATTTCTTCCTTCATTCCTCTCTAGTGTGGTATAATCTCCTTTTCCTTCTCTTTAATCTTGTTTTATTAATCCAAGTTTGAATCTTTAGTATTGTTTGTTCTTGTTCTTGTTAGTTTGATTGAGTTTGTTTATGAATGTTTTGTTTCTTATGATGATTCATCTTGTTAGTGTTAGTTGTAGTTTGATTATGTTAGAGTAGTGTTCTTGCTAGGGTTAGTAAGGTGATTTAGGTGTTAATTGGGTGATTAAGGGTTTGTTGGAGATTTTGGTGGAAGATTTTGGTTTCCTCTTGGTTTGGTGCACATCACATGTTTGTTGAAATGCTTGATTGACTAGTAAATGCATATACTTGTTCTTCTTGCCTTTCTCTTGTGGGCGATAGTTTGTTTGTGGGTTCGGTTCCCTCACTAAGTTGCGAGAGCCCGGTGAGGACGACCCCTAGGTCGGTCTAAGTAGCGAGAGCCCGGATTCGACCTAGGCCTATAGCATGCTAGAACCCCGTTTGTGTTGTGTGTCGCCGAGATGGGTTATAGGATGAACCTCTAGGTCGGCCTAAGTTGCGAGAGCCCGGACCAACCTAGATCACCCTACTACCTCCTTCGCTCTAGTCCTCCCTTGACCATTCCGTTACCCCTTTCACCCCGACCTAATCCTAGCCCGTTTCCTTAGTTTTTCTTCTTAGTCTTAGTTTAGCCTTCTCCCTTTCTATCATTTTCTAGTTTAGCTCGTTGACTTAGTCTTGTATTTGGGCCGACTTAGTCTAGATGCCTCTTACCGTCCCCATGGATTCGACCCGACTTGCCCTATCTACCCAGTTAGGAGTAGCCGGTTATATTATTGACGGTTGGGATTCCACGACAAATCCCTTCCCATCAATTTGGCGCCGTTGCCGGGGACGGTTCTAGTTTAGACTTTGTTTTCCTATTTGCTTGACTTAGTCTTTGTGTTTGTGTTTTTCTTTTTCTTTTTTTGTTACCTTGCTTCTCGTGTGTGTGAAGTTTATTTCTCTCTTGTCTAGTGCCCAAAAAGCACTAGACTTCTCACGTTTGTTCTTAGTCTACAGTTTGTGCTTAGAGGTGGTGATTATCTTCTTCTTGCAACTCAGAGCCGCTTAAACGGACGGTTGCTAGAATGAGTGGTTTCCAACCGGGTATGAGCTACGATTTTCGAGCGAGCATGGGGTTTGATCTAAACTCCCCACACATGGAAGCCGATATGAGCTACCCCTCTTCTTCTTTGAATCAAAGCTATGACATGACGTCCCCCTACCATAATCAAGCTTCTCGGGGTAATCAAGACGGGTATGATCCTCAAGAATATGGATATGGCTACCAACAAGTGAATGACTATCACTCCTACGACCATGGTGGCTATTACTCGAGCTATGATTGTGAACCCACCATATTCAATCAAGATTCACCGTATGGAAGCCAATACCCCCAAAGCCCACAATATTACCCTACACCCCAACCACAATATGAACTCCATGACCCACAATACTACCAACCACCCCAACCTTGCTACCAACAATATGATGCCCCACCCTTTGGACATCATCAAGATTTTCAAGGAACTTTATAAGACCCCAATGACCACCAATCGCCAAACTTAGAGTTACATCAATCGATGCTTCAAATGCAAAGGAGCCTTCAAGAAACGGCCATTCAATTAAAAAAGGAACAAGATGATTTAATGGTCCAAATGCGAAGGGCAAACGAGGCGAGGAATGCTCAATTAAATCCATTATCGGTTCAAGCCGTAATGTCTTTATCCCGAGCATCGTATTTAGATGGAGGGTGCCCACTTGAGAAAGAGGAGCAACCGAATTACGAAGCCGCCGATGTAGTTCCCTTTGATAGAGAAGTTTGCTTTGAAGAACCTCAATCGTCTACCCAAAAAGAGACGAATGAGGAGATGACTCTTGGTGAAGGCATCGTTGGTGAAGAATTGGAGGAGGATAGTGAATGGGATGGTTTGGTGGAGTTTGTAGAGTTGTTGGGTGAAATTGTGAGCCTCGAGTTGCCCTTGTCCGAGAATGTGGATAAGCATCAAGAGCCCCTAGAAAGTGAGCCAAGCAATGACTTGGAAGAGATTGAAACCGCCGGTAGAAGTTTCGATTCTTCTCTCCAAGATGATGTGGGGCCGAGTGATGAAGACGGGGAACCACAACTTGAGGCAAGTGTGGGGGTGTGCATCGAGGAAGTGAGGCCAAAACCGCTTTTTGTGCCTTGTTTCTTGGAGATGAAGCTTGCTTGTGATTGGAGGCAATGCTTAGGGAAGAAGAGTTCGGTTCAGCTCGTAGGATGGAGAGACCCCAGAGACTACTTTGAAGATGATGTCGGGTCTTGGGATTCCTACTTCTTGCCTCCTCCTTGGAGGCCGTGGAGGTCGGTTAAGCTCGAGCGCTTCTTGGGCCTTCACTATGATGTCGGTAGCGCGTTCGACTTGCTCCTCCATGCCCTTGAGGGCTATGGTTGAAGAATGGAGCCCACCATCCTAGGTTTGACGGAGTTCCTAAAAGAACCGTCATGTTGTATATTCCCCTCTCCTCTTCCTTAGAGTACTTGTGCTTGTATTTGTGTTTTATCTCTTGATTTTGGTAGTTTTGTGATATTCTTGTAATATTGGATTTTTGATGAGCGATGTGAGGGAGTGAATTTGATGTGTACTTTGAGTGTATTGTGATAGGTGAAGTGAAGGTGACTCCTAGAAAGGAGTGGTTGATGATGGAGTTTGGTTTGCGAGCGAGGAAGTTGGTTTCTGAAGCTTATGATAAGCTTTTGGGCTTGGGGAAGCAAAGAAGACTCATCCCGACCGGGAAGAAGCCATCCCGATCGGGATGAAGGTGCAAAAATTCGGACTCACTGGAGTGCATTCCCGACCGGGATGAGAGCTTCCCGATCGGGAAGGGTTTATCAACCCGATCGGGACCATCTATCCCGACCGGGATGGTCCCCTTTGACTCCACCCATCCATTATACCCCCTCCCAACCTCCCTACTCCTCCTTGTTCCTATCATATGACCCATACACCTCACTTCACACCGAGATCCACATCAAATCCCACCCCCCTCACACCTTTACCACCTTTACCATGCGATGTTATCAAGAATGAAGCGGAAAAGCAATGATACAGACAAGCAGGCGCCTTTATTGATCTATGAGACGATGGAGAGAGTGAGTTGCTAACCTATGGTATGGCAACTATCCTTTCTTTCCCGTTTTTGTTGTTACTTGTTTTCCTTTGTTTATTCCCTTTGTGTCTTGATGTCATGGTGGCCTTCGAGGCCTTAGTGTTGATTGCTCACGACTCTCGACGACGTGATTGCGTCGAGAGTCAATCGAAAAATCCATCTTACAAGATTTTCACCCCGTTTTAGGAGTTGGTCGGATTTGGACGGAATCCGGGCTAGGTGACTTGATTACACCTAGCCCTCCCCTCCCATTTCCTTTCTATTTCCTTCTTTTTATTTTTCTTCCCCCTTCCATATCTTTTTCTCGTCTCAGCCCATGGTGACTTGACTACACCCCGGCCGGACACCTTCTACCCTTTTCTTCACTTTATTTTTGTTTTTTTAGCTTTATTTTTGTAGTTTCTTTTCTTTTTCTTTTGTCTCTCCGCACCCTACGATCGAGCATGAGGACATGGCTCGATTTAAGTGTGGGGGAGCGATATTCTAGTATAGTTTAGTTTATTTTTGTAGTTTTTCGAAAAAATCATCAAAAACCCTAAAAAAATTGAAAAAAATTTCACAAAAAATCAAAAAGATTTTCTTTTGTGTGTTTTCCTCTTGTGTCATTGTGTCGTATATTTGTTTTGTGTGCGTGTTTTGCCTCCCTTTTTTCCTTATAGGTTGCTTTAATCGCCATTAACTTTGGAAGGCTTTCAAGACTCCCGGTAACATCTTATCCCTTTTTCTTCTTTACCTTTTGCGGAGTTTGGAGGAGATTGTGATGTTGTGTGCTCGGGTGGAGCTTGTACATCGTTGTGGTTGATTTGGTGGCTTGCTTGGATGATCGAGGTGGTGTTTGTGTTGTGTTTGTGTTTGTTTTGTTTTGTTCTTGTTTTGTTATCTTTTGTCTCTTTTTCTTTCGTTTTCATCGCGTCTTTGTTTTGTGTTGTGTAGTGTGTCATGTGAGTAAATCGGTTTTCGAAAACCCGGTTTAGGGGCTAGTGTGCAAGCGTTTACTTTCCCTTCCTAGTAGTGTAAATCGAGTCTTGGACTTTAATCTAGTAGAATGACCCCAAATCAATGATTTCGTTGGTACTTTACCTTGAGTCCACCTAGCTTACTAGGGATTTACTACGGGATTTGCATTTTGACCATTATGACCACCCGTACAAAAAAAATTTATGTAACTGTACACAGGTATACTCAAGGTTTCAGAAGCAAGCCCACGCAACTTACATATCTCCCCATCGAAAAGCACGAGACGACATTTCTCCCGAACCATCAGGGGATGGGCCTATATACAGGTGCACCCGGGACTTATACAACAAGTCCGACGCCCCACGGAGTTATAAGCATCAACTCAAGTATGATTTTTATCTTATGGCTGGCGGGCCCTTCACGCAAGTCTAATGGACTATAAACGACCCGACCGAAAGTCTGCCAGGTCTTAATCCTCGATTGGCCTGGTAGCTACTCTGACTTTCGCTCTTTCCAAGCCTCATTCAGAGTGGGGGCTCAGTAGACACCCACATTTGGCTGCTAGGTGTCTATAGCAGTTTCCAAAAAACACCCGATGATGATCGGACGCGAACGTGCTTTTACGCGCTCGAATATGGGCTCAAAATCGTTAGTTTCTGGCTTGGGCTTTTTACGGAGTACAAATCTCACAAAACCAACCTCAAATTCAGGCCCAGTGGGTCGTTTCCAATCAAATAAGCCTAATTTGGGTCAAAACCGATACCGGAAATAAAACCGTCTTTTAGCGACCGGGTCAAAACCCCGGTCAAAGTCATTTTCGAGACACAAAAACAGCCATGCATTTTCGAGAATCCGACTCGAAGTCAAAAACTTCAAAATATCTCGCTCCAGCTGACCCACTCGACCGAGTGTCAGCCCACTCGGTCGAGTAGGCCTCCAACAGGCCCGCTGATTACCGTATAGTGGGCCACTCGATCGAGTCAGCAGGGGCACTCGATCGAGTGACCCTAGGTCGGGTGGTGGGGAAATCTTATAAATACCCCTCTTTTGCAACACAATTAACAACTTTTCAAATACAACTTTACATACAACTTTTAGCCATCACAACTTTGCAATCTTCTTCAACCTTAAACCCTTTACACCTAAACCACCATAACTTTTCCTACATGATCTCGAAGCTCCCGTGCCTAACCCACAACTAGACGAGTCCCATTTCGAGAATACAAAGCATGTAGGTTGAGGGTACAAATTCAATCCCGATCTCTTCCTTTCTACTCTTCCCTTCTCTCTCGTCGTCTTCCTCGTCTTTCTTCTCGTTTTTTTCGTTTTGTTATTTTTTTTCTTTCGTCTCTAATATCCTTAATATTACTACTATCAAAACACTATAAAATATTCGCCTATTCGTGTTGAATACAAGGGATGACGGAATAAGAAAATCCGAATACGAAGGTATCGCACCCGATGTTGTCGGTCGCTTATCCCGACACCCCAAGTATTTGATTGTTGAAGCGAATCAACATCAACAAGATCTTTTTTTTTATCGCGTAGCAAGTCTCGTTTTAGTATTTACGTAATCATCATCTTTAACATCGCGCATTCATAAATTACTAAAACTATTTCAAATCGAACACCTTTAAAGACGATATTCGTATAAGACCATTCTAACCCCTTTACGAGTAGTAACAGTGGTGGAGCCCTCTCGACTCTCGAGAAGCCCCGCCCTAAATACTCAAGGGCATGATAGGATCGCGAATACTCCTCTTTAAACGCATCTGATTCCCCTTTTTAAAGTTAGAGCGAAACTTGTTGATGCAGATCTGACATCACATAATCCGCAAGGATTAATTACGATGTCGAGATGCGGAGGGAATCGATTTTCAATCTAATCAAACATATAAAACATTTATTCTTAAGATGCGATATCGACTACGTAGTCGAATATTATGTCTAAAAGAATTAGTCAATAAATCGAACTAACATGAACTCGTTGATGCTAAAATAATCGTCCCATAGTTCGAGAGGACTAATTACGACGTTACAACGTGGAGAGAATTGTTTCGTCTTAGTTCAATTTAAAACGACTTACAAACGTCTTTTCTAGAATTCACGCTAAATATTAGATATTGATTCCATAATCAAGTATCGAATGTGATGAGTATCGAAAACTGAATCGGGTGTAAATCATATTATATTTTCACCCGATTTAGCAAAATTATCGATTTCAAAATTTAAAGCAAACTCACGAACAACAGTTCGTACAGGGGGCACTCGACCGAGTGCCTAGCCCACTCGATCGAGTGGCATCCCCAAAATCGAGCAGACACTTTTTTGAGGACCACTCGGTCGAGTCCCTCCATGACTCGATCGAGTGGCGCCTCAAATTTGGGCAGAAGGTCTTTCCGAGGTCCACTCGGTCGAGTCCTTCCATGACTCGATCGAGTGGTCATTGTCACGTCAAAATCCGTGAATCCTTCAACACATTCCAAGCCACGATGAAATTCTTCTAACAACTTCGGCCAACACGTGTCAAGTCCATCACGTGTCCCACTCTTTTCAACACCATGCATCGTGTCTTATTACATCATTCTAATCTATTTACAAACCGTTATTACCGTTACTAACTCGTTTGCTCTTGTCTTTATGTCTTATTTTCGTTGTTTGTTTTATTATACTAAAACGAACCTCGCATGCTAAATACAACTTCGACATAGTTCAAAGATGCATTAAATCGACATAGCAACTTATTCAAATCTTCGCATGTTTAGTCAAAATACTGTTTGCATATCATTCAATCGAATTACTAACGCGCGTATTCTAAAATCAAACGATATCTTAGTAGAGGCCGCTAAGTGCGAGCGGGGTTGGGTGTTCTTTGTGAACTTCCCAACACGTACCCTCACCCCTTACTCAGAACCTCGGTTTCCGGATGTCCGAAACCGTTGGCGCACGAGAGTCATTCAATACACGGTATCTGATAATGTCGGTATCGGTATCGCAATGCAAAGGGACGAACCCCATAAACTCTTAAATCCAAATGGGCCGCACTCTGTGCATGGCCCACCAAGATAAAGAGTGGGTTCGAATGGGCCCGAACTCCCACAAAGTTCGGTGGCGACTCCATTTCGATTTAAATTTCAATTCGAGATCCATCTCACATGAGATTCATTCACCTCCCCAAACCCGCGCGTGGCCGCGTCGGGGTGGACCTATGTCATGTCCACACATACAGAGCCGTAAAAATATTATTTTCTTAGAAAGTATGGATTGGACCAGAGACTGGTCGCTAATATTTTGGACACCCAGTGACCGGACCGGCATGTGTCTGGTTCTATCTCGATGCTCCAAACTCCTAAATGAGTCTCATTTTTTCTAGACCTGATGAGTTTGGGTCAGGTCCGGATCTCATTTAAGAAAAATGGGTCTAGGTCTGGGTCTACGTTATTGTCGAAATCGTAGCTAATTCGCTGACCCGATACTGTCATTTGTGGGCCAAAAAGGTCATTGATGGGCCGACGTAGAAAAACAACGGACTGTCCTTTGAATTTCGACAAGTCGTCGACGTCATTTGACAGCCCGTCGGAAATGTCCGAGACTATAATTTGGTGTTTTTGGGAATACGATAGACAATCGTTACTATATCGCGTATAGGAGTATAAATTATACTTCATAATTTTTTAGGAGCTATTTACAAATAAGTATATTTATATAGTTTTGCTTGTGATACGGTAATTTTTTACTTACAAAAAAAAATTATTTTTGTTGCAATTACATACAAAAAAAAATGGATAGTAGTTTGTTGTAATGGTATTAAGATTATTGACGGTAGTGTTTGTCGTCTATCCTACCGGTCAAATAATAACCAACGAACCTAAGCTGGGTAGCTAGGGTAAGTCGAGTCGATCCACAAAGACGGGGTGTCGGACTAAGGTATGCTACGGTCAAGGACTAGGTTCAAGACAAGCTAATCTAGGGGATAGACTAATGACTAAACTAGGTCTAAAACACGGAAAAGGAAGACAAAACAAGTAACTAATGACTAAAGGAGGCAAAGATATCAATAAGAAGTAAAACTAGGGCTAGGTCGGGTTCATGGATGCAAAGGAGACCAAAAGGGGAAAAACGGGGTTACTAGCGTGCTTTCGTAGCCTAGGTTCCGATCGGACTCTCGCTACTTAAACGGCCTAGGGGTCATCCTCACCACGCTCTCGCTACTAATGAGGGAACCAAACCAACCAACCAAACACACACATACAAGAGAAGAGGCAAGAAAAACAAGGATTGATCGTCTCTAGTCTCACAAGCATTTCATCAAACATGTGGAGTGCAAGGTAAATGGGAAACAACAAAAACAACATCTAGTACCACCCATCTCACCCTAATCATCCCTAATTACATCCAATCCATCTAATAACCCTAGCAAGAGTCTACTCAAACATATCTAATGGAAAACTAACAAGAATCAGAGAAACTAGCACAAGAACAACAACATCCATTATGAAGAACAAATAAAGATGAACAACAAACAATAACAAAGATGAAAACTTGATTAAATATGAAAGATTAAAGGAAAAGAGAAAGGAAAGATTATACCAAACTAGATGAATGGAAAAGATGAACACTTGTATAGAAGAAGACCCAAAACATCCACAAATGTTGTCAAGATTGGTAGAATCTCCAAGAATTCCAATATTACAAGAGTAATCTAACTAGATTAAACTAAGATTAAGGAGTAATTTACGAGGGATTAAGCTAATCTACATTAATCTAAGCTAATCTAACCTAAAAGTAGTCTAGGGTTTCATAAGATAGTGTATCAATACAAGAGGGGGGTATTTATAAGGTTACAAGAGTGAAGGAGAAGAAAAGAAGAGTCACGAGCTGCAGCTACTCCTTCCCGGTCGGGAAGGAATGATCCCGGTTGGGATGGTGGTGGTCCCGACCGGGATCATGCATAACACCGGGCTGTGTTATGCATAACACCAGGCGGTGTTATTGCTCTTCCCGGTCGGGAAGGGTTATGATCCCGACCGGGATGGCCCAACAGTAGCCGCTCATTCTTGCACTCCTTCCCGACCGGGAAGGCTACTCTTCCTGCCCGGGAAGGGTCTTGTAGGCCTCCAATATGATCATAAAGGTCCCTCCTTGCTTCTCATGGGCTTCTCATCGATTCTCGGAGCTCGGGATCGAGTCTAAGGGGCTCGGGAATGGGTCCCAAGATCTCGGGATCGAATCTAAGGCACCGAGTGATCGTTCCTTCTCTTTGTTGGCTCCAAAAGTGTAGGAAACGAGTCGGAATCGCTCCAATTCTCCATGAATGGTCTTGGGAACCTGAAACGAACTAGAAGAAGCATGAGTAGCCCAGAAACCGCTCCAAAGAGCGATTTCACAAGGGAAACCGGGACCAAACACATCAATTAGGCACTACAAACTACACTTATCAACTATAAAATTACCGGCCATGAAATTCGACATTCATATTAAAATGCAAGTTACGTTACCTGCTATTACAAGTCAATTTTATAAAAGAACTGTTTTAAGAATATAGTTTAGAAAGGTGATATCATTGTGGGATTATTGAAAGGCGATATCATTTGTGGAAGATGTTACAAAGGTGATGCCATTCTTATAAATTTTTCCTTACATTTGAAGTCCTTTATTTTAAGAAGGCATTTCAATTATCTTGTATGGAGTATAATAAGTACACTGATTGGTTATTTTCATAAATATTTTTGGTTGATATAGTTATAATGATATCTAAGGATCAATGATTTCTTTTATTTATGATATAAAATTTCATCACCTCATCATAATTTCTCGATGTGAGATAATTTTACTTTAACTCTTTTTATGACTCAAAAGATTTCGGGTTGACAGATGATTACTTTTATTTACCTAAGGAGTAATAAAATTTCATCATGTTATTATAATTTCTCAATGTGTGATAATCTATTAATTTTACTTCAATTTATAGCCTTAAGAGTTGTTATAAAACTCAAAAAAAATTCGTTAATATCTATAATCTAAAAGTAATGATTTCTCTTACTTATGATATAGTCTGTAGTATAAAATTTCATCATCTCATTATAATTTTCTTATGTGTGATAATTCTACTTAAATTTATAATTTTAAGAACTCTTTCTATATGACTCAAAAGATCAACTCATAATTTTTCGATGTGAGATAATTTTACTTGAATTTATAATTTTAAGAGTTGTTTTTACGACTCAAAAGATTTCTCGTTGATATCTAAAGATGAATGATTTTATTTATATAGTAGAATTTCATTACCTTATTATAGTTTCTCGATGTGGGACACTTTTACTTAAATTTATAGCTTTAATAGGTTTTATAAGACTAAAAATTTTATTGGTTAATATAAATCTAAAATCGAATGGCGTCTCTTATTTGTGATATAGAATTTAATCACCTTATCATAATTTTTCGATATGCGATAATCTACTTAGGTTTATAACCTTAAAAACTCTGTTTAGAAATCAAAGATTTTTGGTTAATATCTAAATATGAATGATTTCTCTTTTCCATCGGCTTCCAGTCCTAAGAAAGAACATTTTTAAGACATTTTTTTTTGGCTAATATCCTAGGACGAATGATTATTATTTATAATATAGAAGTTCATTCCGGCGAAAACAAAATCAAAAAATCTCTCTGGCTCTGGCGAAATTCTGGCATTTTCTAGGGCTTTTTCCGGTGCTGGCAGACAATTGACGACGACAAATCTGCTTGGCATTTAGCGTTCTCGTTCTGATGAGGAAGAAGAATCAACCTGCGGTGAAGGGCCCTGAGCCGATGACCCGTAAGAATGCGAATGAGGAAATGTTACGTAAAAGTGCGACGAAATCTAATACGATGGAGATGGAGGATAATCTCTCCGGCAACAATATGATCAATGAGATACCGGGAATGAATTATGAGTCTGACTTCGAGGAGGATGAAAGTTCGGAGGAAGTCTCGGAATATGTCCCTGAAACTAACCCTATTCCTGAGCCAAAACCCATTGATAGTATTGGGTGGAAGCAAAGGGAAGGGAAAAGATTTATTGATGTCGAGGAGGAAGAAGAAATGATGAGGTTTTCGGAAGATGATGTTGAGGAAGAGGTTGAATATTGGAGTAACGTTGTCTATTGCTTCATAATGGGAGCCAATCCCTCATGGGAAGTGGTAGAAGGTTATGTGAAAAGAATTTGGAAGGAGCATGCGATCGACAAAATCTCATTCCTTCGCAATGGGATTTTTGTAGTTCGGTTCAAGGAAAAGGAAGCAAAGGTAACTGTTCTCAACCATGGCTTATTTATGTTTGATAACAAGCCTTTAATTGTGAAAGAATGGACCCCTGATGCTAAACTAGAAAAGGAAGACGTGCAAGAAGTACCTATTTGGATACAATTGCATGAATTACCCTTGAAATTTTGGGGTCGTTACCTACCCCGAATAGCCTCGTTGGTGCGACCGTATGTTAAATCCGATTTAGCTACGGAAGAGCGCACTAGGTTAGGTTAGGCTAGGCTCATGGTATTGGCTAAGGTGGGACAAAAATTTAAGGGCTCAGTCAAATTTATGGATGAGCTTGAGAATATTGTTGAAGTTTCTATCAAATATGAATGGAAGCCAATTTGGTGTAGCAAATGTAGAGGATATGGGCATGATGTTAATGATTGTAAGAAAGAGGAGTTGAAGAAAGCGAGAGTAGAAGCAAAGAATAAGAAAAACGAGGGTGTAGCGCTTAATAGGAGACAACAGCTGGTGAAGTCGAGTGTGATGAACACAAAACAGCCAGCTGTTGTTGCTCTGAAACAGGGGCCAGCTGTTGTCGGTCTGAAACAAGGGCCAAAACAGCCTCTAATGGTAAATCGCAACCTGATGCCGTTAGTTATAGCTGACAAGCAGGGGTCCTTCGTTGAAGTGGTTAAGGGCACTTCGCCAAGGAAAGAGAGGGTCGAAGAAAACATTGGGGTCGGGTTAGAATTGGTTATTCATGGAGATACATAATATAGGAGTTTGGAATGTTCGCGGCATTTGTAACATAAATAAGCAGCAACCAATTTGTGAGTTTATTAGGAAGCAACAGGTAGACATTTTTGGTTTACTTGAAACAAAAATAAAGAATAAAGCGTATGCAAAAGTTCATAAGAATATTTTCTATGAATGGAGCATCACGACCAATAATCATTGTTATGAAGGTGGTCGGGTTTGGCTTTTATGGAAGCATGAAAAGGTGGACTTGACGATTCTGGAGTATAGTAATCAAAGCATTCATGTTAGGGTGTCAACGAGCTTGGGGAAAGATTATTTGCTTACTTTTGTGTATGCTTTTAATTCGACTTTGGGGAGAGTTGAACTTTGGCCGAGGCTTGAATCCTATGCTGCATTGGGGCCTTGGATGATCTTGGGTGACTTTAACTGTACTATTGACGCTCGAGAACGCCTTGGTGGAATTTCTTCGGATGAGGCTATGAGCCAATTCCGTGATTGTATTGCAAATTGTGAAGTTAGTGATTTTAAGGCTAGTGGGTCTTGGTTCACTTGGAATAACAAGCGTAAAGTGGCGGAAACTAGAGTCTATAGTCGAATTGACCGGTGTTTGGCTAATGATGATATGCCGAGGTTATACCCGAATGGATTTGCGAACTTCTTACCGGAGGGAACATTCGATCACTGCCCGTGTATTGTGCAGCTGGGAAACCCGTCGGTAAGGAGGAATCAATCCTTTAAGTACATGAACATGTGGAGTAGATCATCTGATTTCAAGAGCTATGTGGAGGCGGCATGGGGAGCTTCGATCAGGGGGACGAAAATGTTCCAAGTCGTGTCTAAATTACGCAGCTTGAAGAGGCTGTTGAAAGAGCTTAATGCGAGCTATTTTTCTGACATCGAGAACAAGTGTAACCGGGCTAAAATTATACTCGAAGAACTGCAGGTCAGGCTGCGGTCTGACGGTAGCAGGACATTGATGCAGAAAGAATCGAAGCTGAATGACCAGGTCCGTGGTCTACAGGTAGCACGGTCGGACTTTTGGACCCAGAAATCGAAGCAAAAGTGGGTCGAGGATGGGGATGTGAACTCCGCGTACTTTCATGGCATTTTAAGGGCGCGGAGAGCTCACAATGCTATCTCCAAAATTGACGATGCTGAGGGTAATGAATGCACGAGTAAAGCTGACATTGAAGGGGCCTTTATTCGATATTACTTGACTCTCTTAGGGTAATCGAGAAATGTTGAGCCTATTAATGTGAGCATTGTTCGAAGAGGGAAAATTTGTACTGAAGAGCATAAAATATGGCTAGGAGCGAGTGTGACCAAGGAGGAGATTAAAAGAGCAATGCATAGTATTCCTCGTGACAAAGCGCCGGGTCCGGATGGTTTCTCGAGTCAATTTTTTATTGATTCTTGGGATATTATTGGAGGCGACGTGGTGGAAGCTATCCAAGATTTTTTTTGTCTCGGGTAAGCTTCTGAAACAGCTGAACTGTGCTAACATAACCTTGATTCCAAAAGTTAATAGACCGCAGTCTGTGAAAGAATTTAGGTCGATTGTCTGCTGCAATGTTTTGTATAAATGTATTGCCAAAATCATTTGTTCGAGACTAGCTAAAGTCTTGCCCCAGATAATTTCGCCTACTCAAGGGGGGTTTATTGAAGGGCGGAGTATTGTGGAAATGTGTTGATATGCCAAGATTTGGTCTGTATGTATAAAAGGGGGCACATTTTCCTCGTTGCCTGTTTAAAGTCGACATCCATAAGGCCTATGATAGTGTGGAGTGGAGTTTTGTTGATCAAATGTTGCGAGCTTTAGATTTTCCTGATCATTTTCGGCGATTGGTCATGGAGTGCATTGAGTCAGTCTCTTATTCTCTCTGTGCAAATGGGGATAATTTCGGTTTTTTCCGTGGGAAGAGGGGATTGAGGCAAGGTGACCCAATGTCTCCGTTACTATTCACGATTTGTATGGAGTATTTTTCTCGTATTCTGACTCATGGCAAGAAGGACAGGAATTTTATGTATCATCCGAAATGTGGCCCGATGAAGCTTACCCATTTACTCTTTGCTGATGATCTACTCCTTTTTTGCAAAGGGGGGACGGAGTCAATGGAGTTCTTGTGGCAAGCCTTTGCTTCTTTCAGCAGAGCCTCGAGTTTGAGTATAAGTGTAGGCAAGTCCCATGCTTACTTTGCAGGAGCGATGAAGATAGGAAGGCAGCTATTTTGCAGTACTCCGGCTGTGTGGAAGGTACGATGCCTTTTCGTTATCTTGGATTACCTATCCAAAGTACCCGATTAGGTAAAAATGATTGTGAAAAAATTGTTAGCTCGTATTATCTCGAGAATCACTAGTATTGGAGCTCGTAAGCAATCTTATGCGGAAAGGTTGACCTTGGTTCAGGCTATGCTATCTTAGCTTCATAACTATTGGGCTATGGTTTTTATTATCCCGAAATATATTATGGCTCGTATTAGTTCTCTATTTCGCAATTTACTTTGGGATGGTGGTGTGGAAGGTACTAATCGGGCTTTAGTGAGTTGGGAGAAAATTTGTTGCCCTAAGGTGGAAGGAGGGTTGGGACTTAGAAACTTATATTCCTGGAATGAGGCTGACGTGGCGAAACTAGCTTCATGGGTGTTTGATCAACTTGATCGCTTATGGGTCCGTTGGGTTAATAGCATTTATCTGAAGGGGCGTGCCTGGAGTGATTATCAGCCTAATACTGATGTCACTTGGGCATGGAGGAAGATTTGTCAAGCTAAGGAGAAGATTAAAAATATGTATGTGGATGGATTTTGGCATGGATCGCGAACCTGCTATTTGATTTCGGAGGGTTACGAGGTTCTCCGGCCGCATAGACCGAGGGTGCCTTGGGCTCGGCTTGTTTGGAGTGATTGTAGTATGCCTAAACATAGCTTTATTTCTTGGCTTGTGTTTAGGGGTGCTTTAAACACTAGGAAAAAATTATTGAGATTTGGGGTTGCAGATTCAGACCTTTGTTATTTGTGTGAGTCACATGAAGAGAATTTGGAGCATCTTTTCTTTGGATGTTATTGTAGTTCTCCAGTGGTGGATTTGAATTAACTTTACAAAATATGTGACAAATTAATTAAGTACATAACAAAAACAATAAGGCTGATGTAAACTGGTTTGAGGCGTGCTTGGTCCTTAATGGCATTTGTCTTCACTTGTCTTATGCGCTCAAGGTTGAAAGGGACACCATTTAATTTGTATTTTTGCAATTAAAACGGTGACAGGAAGGGAGAAAAATGCCTTTAACTATAGCACTTCTTGTCCTCACCAAATATGGCAATCTTCTTTTCGCACTTGTTTTTGCACATCTTGACTTGGAGCTTGATTTGTGACGAATCTACTTAATAGCTTTAAACAAAGTTGTCTTAGATTTGTTTTTAGATACTCCATAGTAGATTAAGGTACTTTGGACAGATTAGTGAAAATAGAACCTAATATGGTAATTAGACCCCTTCAAAGTACCCATACTCATACTTGCTGAACTTATGTTTTGGTCTTGGCTCGAATCTGAATTGACCCCTTGGTTAGCTCCTGCTGCGACTCTTGTAAGATAAAGCCTCGGCTATTTTGATTTTAATGTTCAACTAAATTTCCTAATCAACTATTCTAATATTCATCTTAAACTACTATAGCACCATCTCCTGCTAGATTTTGTGGAGTAGAAAGGTAGGGGGTTATATGTGCGCGGAATACAAGGGAAGGAGTCGCCTTTAAGTGCAGTACATGGGAGTATACAGTATACAGTATCGCCTTAAGGCTTAATTATATCTCTATTCCTTCCTATTACTACTTTCCAGGACAGCATTCAACAATTACAAGGCCTCTATACTGCTTTTTCAGAACTCAACAAGGCTCTACTAATTTCGCCTAACAAATTAATTATACAAAAGGAAGCATCAAATGAATAATAAATTTAAAGTAATACAGGAATATTAATTTCCCAGCAGAGTGACAAGCGACAACACTCACTTGTTATCAGAATCACTATCCTTTTTTCTTCGGTAAAATAGCACATAGGCAGCACTAGTCTTCACTTCGTCTTCATTTATACCCATTATGTGGCTATCATCAAAATTGTACCACCGGATCTCGTCTAGAAGCTACGACATAATAGTTGTTTTAAGGTCAGAGACTAATATGGAAATAGCATTAAAATAGCTAACAAGGATCATCGGGCATCATCTTAATCGGCATTAACGGTCCCAACAACCACCACCGACATCAACAGACAATAAAATAACAGCAACGCAATCACAGGTTAGATAGATATTCATGAGTAGCAGCTCCAAGCCTCTAACAATGTGTGATAGCAAACAAACAAACAACAGACCGCCAGCCTTAATGCAACACGAAATAGATGTGCATTTCATATCGAATATCTATGATGGCATGTGGACATCCATAAATGGTACCAATACAACTTGAGTCGAATAAAACACAACTGCATAGTATGTCAGAAAGTGTAACACAACGTTCTTATACATATGAATTAACATTACTCGAGTGCATTGGGGATTACATAAATGAAAGTGAAGCAAGAGTCAAATGTATGCAACTTTATCCATATGTTAACAGTTGTATGCTGACAACGCAAAGGTCAGGTCAAGACAAGGATAACCCATAAATGAAACTGCAGGGACAAATTGCACATAATACAAGACGGTCAATTGCATGAGTGATCCCCATAATATAAAACCCAAGAATAGTGAGTCTTTTGACACCATTGGAAATGAAAACAATATCATTATAGGTTATAGTCTATCTCCTCGTACCTGGGAACCAAATACTCACTCACTCACTCTCGTTCTTATCCCAATCATATTGTCCCATTTGACTTTTCAAAGAGGTCTCCATTGAATTTGTAGTCAAACAATGTCAAATTTGACAGATTTTATCTTAAAAAATGCAACACTTATTAAAACCGATAATATGAATAATTTTTCCAATAAATAAAACATGACAAATGTTACAGCTTAACTCTATGGCCTTGTTTAGATAAAAATCATGGAGGGAAGGGAATGTTGGGGGTAGGAGGAATGGAGAGTTTCCTTCCAAATCTTTCCTTTAGAGGGAAAATAATTTGCCATCGAAAAGAGAATTGGAGGGATCATTTTCCTTGCCCTCCAAATTCCTCCACCGCCATTTTGTTATCCAAATGAAGGAAATTGTCTCCCTCTAAAATCACTTCCCTTCCTCTCCCTCCAAACTCACCTATCCAAACCAGGTGCAAGTCTACGGACACTTACAAATATATATGGTCAAAGTCAGGCTCCATGCTCCATAATATTGAGAATGAGGTAATACTAGTTGTAACTTGTAAGTCATACAAAGAATTCTACGTGTAACAGAAAAGGTTTCAGCATGGAAAAAAGTAGACCAACCTTGATGTGAGCAGTGTAATGGCCACTACCCATGCTTCCGTAGTGGTTGATTAAAGCATATAGTTCATATAGTTGAGGTTCACAAACATTCTTGTTGGCAATATACTTTGTTAAATCAAGATCATGAAGAGGAAAGTTGACAAATGTGTCTAGCTTGTGCTTGAGAGACCTGTTATACGAAAACCGCTTCAGATGAATGACTAGCACTTCAGGGAGTCTCCACAGATCCAGCTTCTTACTAGCCTGCCGTCGCTCTTCACACTGGGGGCATTTCCTGCATATATACAAAAATTTTAAGAAAATAAATAAATGTGCTATGAAATGAAGCATACTATCAAATGGGACCCCAACTCTCAAATTCCTAATGGCCCATGGGATGCTAGAGTAATAATCCTCCAGGATATCCCCAAATGAAGATGACAAAAGGAGCTACCAATCCACAATTTGAAGAAAGTGATTCAAAAGATGATAAGTGTGATTTTATTAGTCTTCACAATAAAGATTTACAAGGATAACGTTGGTTGAGCCGGATTATAAGACAACCACACAGAGGTTACCCCCTCATTTTAACAGATGGATTTAAAGGCAAAGGAAACATGGGAGGAGAAAGAACGTAGGCATCTTTCAACCAAATGTTCCCACTCCCCCATGCTGGTAATGTCCTCAGAGACAGTCTCAAGTTAATTAGGTAATTGCTCTTCCAACAATCCTGTTTTCATTCTTTCATCTACGGTTTAACCATTCCTTGACATTTTTATATGCATCTCTCCCTTTCACACTTTCATCACATCAAAATAAATGAAGGCAAATAATGATCCCGCCTCCTCCCCATGATTTTTAAAATATTTATCATCTTACAATTAGAACTTATAAAAATATTAAAATTATATACTTTGTATTTCAAATAATAAAGAAATAATTTAAACGCTACAAAATTAAGTTAAAAAAAATACTTCACACAATTAAAAAAAACTTACTATTTTATTTAAAAAAATTACACATTACAAAAAAAAATCTCAAAAAAGATTAACATAATAAGAAATACATTAATCCTTAAAATAAAACCCTCCAAAATCTAATAAAGAAATAATTTAAACACCACAAAGCTAAATTACAAAAGAATACTTCCTACAATTCAAACAAAACAAAACATATTTTCAATAATAAAGAAATTATTTACACGCTACAAAAAAAAAAAAAATCTAAAAGGATTACTAAAACATAATAAAAACATTAATCCTTACAAAAAATGGCATAGTGTGAACTATCTTTCCCAATTAGTGTGAACTTCATAGAACAAGCACAGTGCAGAAAACTGAAAAATGCACCTGGGAGAGCAAATTGCCTTATGAAGGGATACCAGCTTATATATTAAAATTCATGCAACAAACATACAACAAGCATGGTGCAGAAAAGGGAGAGAACCAACCACATATCAGGTTCAGATACGAGGGGCTCTTCACGCAGAAATGCCTCCAGACAGCTATATAAAGAAAGAGGTTCTGTACGGGCTTTCTTTGTGGGAGCTCCATTCTTGCTGACTTCCGGCAAGTTCTCCAAGTAAGATGTATCATACTTCTTCAGAAGTTCCTTTGACCAATTGATAAACACTAGTAGAGATTTTGATGACGTGGATATTTTCACCGGCTTCTCTTCTCCCACTGTCAGGTCGATACATGCATTATTTTCATCAACCAATTGAAGAGGCAATTTCGAAAGTAAGGAAGTTTTGATGGTCATCTCTTTTGGGGAAGCAGACAAATCTTCATGTCCTTTCCTGGCGTCGAATAATGAGTGACCACCAGATGACATGTCATCAACTGGTTCCCTGCATTCTGTTTTCAGCAATGGAGATAACATAGTTCGCACCATTGATTGGACATCACCTCTTGTTGTAACATCATTACACGAAACAGGTGATACTAACGGAGTTCCATACGGTTTCCATCCTTTTGAATTCTCTCTGAAACAACGGCAAGTGGACGCAGAAATAGAATAACTTATAAGGAAAAATAATTATAAAGATGATAGCAGATGAAATTTGAAAGTACTTCTCTTCACGACGATGTATAAGCTGAAGGAATATTGTTCCTTTCACCGGCAAGGGAATTTTATATGCAGCAAGATGATCATCATCTTTAATGCTTGACAACGATGTCAAAGGATCTTCCAAAAACCGGTGAATCAAATGGTTTTGTATCTGCACGAAGCACATTTGAGGGATTAGCATACATGGGTGTGAATGGTTCCATGGCATGCCTCATATGGAATGAACTGTGAAGTGATCACCTCTGCTAGCAAAAGCTTCTCATTAGGTTTTAAGGAACAAGCACCACTAAGCGCCTGAATCAAGTCCCTGCATCTGCCTTGCTTTGGAACAGTCACAGTGCATACATTTGGTAGCAGACTTCCATCGCTACTGAATATGGTTACAATCAAAGTGCGTGTAATGGTAGACTGGAGGGGTAGAGAAAGATACATGAATGGATCAAATGTGACCGAAATCTTCGCACACACAGGGCAGACAAGAGTTGACTTGTATTGGCCCTGCCAAAAGAAGATAATAGAAAGTCTTGTGAGCACTTCCACCTTAAACAAGTCGATCATAAAGGCAGCTTTTCAAAGAAAGCTGTCAAACATATTGTTAAAATAATCCAAGACTGTAGGTCTGGCAACAAACAAATTTAGCAAAAATTGACATTATCAATAAGTCTAAGCAAAGTCATAAGTTTCACACCCATATTAAACTATGAACGCAATTTGAAAACACCATCTTTAGCAGATAGATTAAAGAGACCGTAACTCAAATATTAAGATAGACGAATGGCACCATCAAAATGTTGGCCAGAGATGCTTGCTATACAGTTCATCATCAAAATGGATAGGATTGGTGAAAGCTATAACGCTGAGATTTCACTTCCATATGACCTATGCAGTTTAGAAGAGTATTACGCAGTTTAGAAAAGTAATACAAAAAGGTGATTTTCAGGAACAACACTAAACTCAGACATAAAGCTACAATAAAGACTGTATCCCATGCTAGTCTGAATTTGAACTAAGAAATCTGGAAAAAACAAAATAGCAGTCGGCATTCCGCAGTATTTTGCACCAACCGCCATTAATAACTAACAAACTATTGCAAGCAAATCACTCCGCAAATTAAAGGAACTTTACCTCCTAACGACTTGAAGTGGTTTATGCTTTTAAAAGAATAAGTGTTAGTAGAATTGTTAGATGTAATTTGTACATATCTCGATTTTATTTATACTATTCCTTACATTTCATCAACAAAAACCAACAAACTATGCTGAACAATACCTGGCAAACATCAACAATTATAGAATCATTACGAGCTTTATGATTTGCCCAATACTCATCTGCAACTTCTTCGTCGGGTCGGCCATCTGCATCTCTTGATTGCACATAAGGTTTATCTTTGACACGATTCAAATCTTCATGCAATCCATCAAGCAGAAATGCTAGAAGTTCCTGAAATATGACACCCATAAGAATCCCACTTTTACAAAGGAGGCCAAATGTTACTGCCAATATTGATGTACCTGTGAATCATGCTGATTATATCCACTGAACTGAGGAGCAAAGCGAGAAAGCTTTGCTTTAAAAGGACGAGGAGCCACAGGTGCTCGTCCAGGAGCCCAAAGTTTTCTAAGCAGTTCACCAAATGCAAGAGCCAGCTCACCCTGGAAGGAAATCTTACGTTTAAAAGACACATGCAGGAAGAAACTCACACCTAAAAATGCTCAAGGGTTCAAAGCTCAATTACACAGCATAGTGCACATTAAGCCACTCGTTTTTACTCTAAGGCTAGGTTTACAGTGAGTGATTGTGTGTGTGTGTGTGCGCGCGTGTGTGTTTTTCACAGGTTAATTAACTTTATGATCCTAATAAAAATAAATATACATTGTTGAAAAGACGGTTAAAAGTACATTAGTCTGATTAAAACTGAAGTCATGTCATCATATAATTCATTTTGAATACCAAAGACAAATAGAGCTAGATCTTAGCACACGGCGCGAATGAATTATGGACAATAAATGACAATTAGTGCTCCTTTGCCCAATATTGTACTGCTCTTGTGCTTTAATGACACATAAAGTACATAAATACAAAACAGATTTCTCTTTCAGTTAGTGTTAAACCAAACATTGAATATTTATAGACCCTTCACCAAAACATAGCCACATAGGTAGTTACTAAACAAACTTATAAGATGACATTTATGTTTAGTTAGGTGGTTGGACATGAAGGTAGTGTAAAACCACCTTACAGTTAAATAGATTGTAAAATTAATAGTGAGTAGGATTGTTACAATTAACAATTCAACAATGACCTACAAAATTATTTTGGTTAGGTAGAAATGACACATGTTCAGAAAAAAAAAAAAAAAAAGGACAAATTAACAATAGATATAGCTGATATAAATATAAAACTATTAAATTAAAGTAGAAAACCAAAGAAGAATTAAAGGTTGTAGGAAACAAAGAGAGATCTTGGCGATGATAAAAACTTGCTGCTAAAATAATGGGAGATGTGAAGATAAATATGGAAAATAGGACACATAGAGGGGAACAATACGACATAAATCAAATAACTAAAAACGAGGCTTTCAATTTCGCTTAGACTCAATTGCAAGTATCAGACATAGACTCTACAGTTAGTTTGTGTATCAGACTCAACTGTTCTCTGAAGAAAAACATCAGGAGTTGATTAAAAATATAGTTTCAAGTGCCCACAGAAGTACTATAGGCTGGGATAATAGCCAATCAAAACGCTGCTCCAAGCAGTGTAAGAGCGGTCATCAGAAGGAATGGGACTAATGGTCACATAGAAACGCAAAAGGAGAAACTGAACAGGATTAGAGTAAAACACTTACCAGCCAAGGGGCATCAAAGAGAAATGCAAAAAGACAAACAGGACACAATAAGAGTAAAACACGTACCACCATGCCCATTGGGTTCTGCCAGTTTATTTCACCACTGTAATCTTCCCGAAAGTAGTTAGCAAACTCGGGTGTATGAACAAGGCACTGTATAGCACTGTTCATAAAGCAAGTATTCCCGAGATTTAGAAGCCCGGTAAGACCCATAGTAACACCTCTTGTGGTAACACCACTCGTTTCTTGCACATGGTTTGATTCTTGCATTGGGGATGGCAGAGTCTGACTTTGTGACATCTCCATATTGCCGTTTCTAGATACGCCTTTGGTCGCAGACAAACCTCCAGCAATAGATAAGCCAGACTTTGATGGCTCAAGAAGAAAAGAGGTTGATTGTTTCCCAGAAGGATCACTCTGCCTCACAGCATTAGCTGTAATATTAAGAACCTCAACCAAAATCTGTCAAAGAAGTAGGTGTCAAGAACAGGGAACATTTTGGCAGTTAATGCAACAAAGTTGGTAACTGACTGATAATATAATTATTTGCAAACTTTTGTGGCTAGACACAGAAGGAAATTTGAGCATCACAAAGAGATTACTCACTTCTTGATCCATTTGAATATTAGCATCATCAAGAGTTTTGTCATTGTCATTAGGTAACACGTGTTTCTTCTGCCCGTAAAAGTCATAAACACGTATCTGAAGTAGAACATCAAGTGGATTATCAGTAGTGTGAAATCCTTGAAGTGACCACTATTTCACAAAGAAGTGGGCATAGAAACATTACTTGCTCAGAGTGGAGGTCAAAAATCTCACGAACTCGCCTGTGAAGCTCCCTAATTGTTTCCTGACCATCAAATGACAGAATCATCAAGTAAACAGCCAACTTATGTCTTTCTAGGTGGAGGAAGGTGACAGGGTATGTAATTTGGTTTTATCAGAATACAACAATTTAACACATTAGCAAAGTTTACCTTTTTACTTATTCTTATGGTAAAACGATCACCTTTTGGCATTAGAAGTAGCTGAAGACGCAGAGGATAGACTTCTATGGTCAGCTCCATTTGGCTGAGACCAGAATTGATTACTTTCCTTGACAGTGTGGGGCCACCCCCATACCTACAGCCAGGAAAAAAAAAAAGAAAAATTACACTAAAAGCCCTCTCTAAAATTGCTAGCACAAAGTCATCAGGACTTGGTCACATGAACACTTGTGTGCAACCACTAATCAAGTTTGTACCATGATAGTAAAAGACTTACAATTATGGCCTGCCTAATAGACTAAAGGTTATATTCTATTGCATGACAAATACAAAATCCACTGTTATATGACATCCATTGTTGGGGCATAAACAACATCATGTTCAAAAATGAATGCGATGGAGATTTGTATGTCATGATGGATGTGTAGCCATACAAAGGATTAAATGAGGTGGTTAGGGAGAAGGTAAGAATTGTACATACAGAAAGCTTAAATAATTGAGAGTCAGCAAAGATGGTTTGACCATGTGAAACAGGCGTCAATTGATGCCTCATGTTCAAAGGCTTCAAAATTCGGGAACACATAAGATTGCAAGGGGTAGATGAAGACCCAAGAGCACAAGGATAAAAGTAATTAGGAATTACATGATGTTCCTTGGTATTGGAGAATATACGGTGAATGGCTATGGAGAGGCCAATGCAGAAAGAAATGACAAGTTACAGAGGAAAATCATTGCTAAAGCAGTTTCATTTTTTGTAGTAGAAGTTTCTGTCTAAGAAACTCTCGTTCACTCCTTGCAGCGAAAACCAAACGACGACGACGACAACAACAACAACAACAATAACAATAACAACAACAATAACAATAACAACAATAATAACAATAATAATAATATAGTTTCAAACACAAAATTAAGTTGAAAGCGTTACTAATAAATTTTAAAGACTTACAAACCCCCAGTAAAAAAAAAAAGGAAAAAAAAAAAGTATGCAAATATTTTTTGAAAAATAAAATAAAAGAATTATAAATAAATAAAAAGAACAAAAGGATATTCTTCAAATATCCTCCGTCACCTGAATCTTTTCCCTCCACACCGTCCTATCTAACGCCATATTTTCTCCAATCCCAAGAAACTTCATATAATTCTCAATCACTTTTATCCAGGTCTGTTTAGGTCTTCTTCCACCCCGCACCAACCCATGTTGTCTCCATCCTTCACGTCTTTGTATTGGTGCATCAATCGGCCTCCGTCTCACATTCCCAAACCATCTTAACCAACTTATCCTCTGTAGGTGTCACTCTTACTTTCTCCATAATCACCTCATTTCTAGGTCAATCCTTTCGTTTATGCCCGCACATCCATCTTAGCATACACAATTCTGCCACATGCATCTTTTGCACGTGACTATTCTTTACCGCCCAACATTCCGTGTCATATAAAAGTGCAGGCTAATTGTTGTCCAGCAGAATTTGCCCTTTAATCTTTGAGAAACTCCTTGATCACATACTAACCCCGTTATGCTCTTCCATTCCAACCATCCCGCTTTAATCCTATGAGCCACATCGCCATCTAATTCTCCATCTATTTGGAGAATAGAACAAGATAACGAAAAAATTTGGATCCACGTATAACATTCCCATCAAACGCGATAGTATTCGCCTCTCCACCATCACTTCTGCTAAATATGTAATCCAAGTATTTAGTCTTATTTCGACTCAACCTAAATCCACGGGATTCTAATGTATGTCTCCAGAGTTCCTACATCCCTTGGTGCATGATGTTTGTCAATGGTATAGTATTGATTGATGAAACGAAGGACGGAGTGGTATACTTGGATCTACGTATTGATCCATGAATATAGCAAAAAGGAAGGGACTACGCGTTGAGCCTTGATGCACACCAATCGTAATAGGGAGTATCGCAAAAAGAAAGGGGCTAAACAACTTATCCCACAGCTAAATCATAATGTAAACTCATACTCTCTCCAACAACTTTTAATTTTCCTAATTTTTCATATTAGATTGTCCAACTTTAAATTCCTACTTTTAATCCTTCTTTTGTTTGATTTAGTGGCCAATATGATCTCCGTCCCCACATTTTCTCTCATCTTATACTCATAGCTTCCCTTAATTTTTGTGTCCTCTACCCCATGAATAATAAAAATGAATGGAGGGAGTATCATTTTACTATAATGAAGGGTAAGATCTTGCAGTCTTCTTACTTTTAATTTAAGTAGATGTTAAATATCAAACACCACAAGCATTTTTGTATGCTGTTAGAGAGCAACTTACCAAGTGTGCAACTGCAACCAAACTTCCTCAGGCAACAAGACATAATCACGACCTTCCACCAAAGTATCATGAAGCTCAGATGCCCTACAGTCCACCGATGCAATATCATACATCAAATTTTTATTATCGATATTTGGCGGCCTCTTTGAATTACATACACCAGCAGAATCTAAACTATGTCCATCACTCAAAACAGGCGTTTGCTCTTGGTATACATAGTCAAGCCAGTCCTGCCACCATCTGTTATCAACAAAACAAGACAAAATAATACAAATCAGGTCCTAAATCCTAATAAACCAACATTTTTAGCTTTGACTGCTTAGAGCATTGTTAAAAGTAGTAAACTCGCCTTGCAATTGTGTTGTTATAGGCTCTTGAGTCCCTTGAATGGACCCCTAAACAATCCACCACATTTAAAGCAATTAAACCATTCCCCAAGGTGCCCACCCCCTCTCCAATCTTCTCTCTCCCGGATTCACAAAGAAAGTGCAAATAAGTTTGTAAGTATTCAAAGATGAAATTGGGTATCACTTTTTTCCTAAAAGGTAGCAACAGATGCTCACTTCCATTACACGACTTTCCATTCTTTTCATGACTCGTCACCCTAAAAAGTACCAAATAATGTCGATTCCAGGCTCATATACTTATCTCTTCTCTACATCATTAGCTAATGAATAAAATGTTTGTGATTTAGGTTATAACAACCCTAGTTCCTAGCCCTACGCAGATATATGTTCAAGAGACAAGCAATTATGTGCATTGTCTTCTACTATCCCTCTATCATAAACAAATCCCCCAAACCCAATCTGATTCCATCTATTTTCATTAACAACCCCACAAGCATCCACCGTCTTTCAGCGCTAATAGACACCCTCTATTTAACGAAACCAGACTATTTTATTTTGTTTCTCGAACTAGAAAAGCAGTACCATTGTATCTAACCTAATCGAATTCAACATTATATCTGCTCAATTTTGAAAAGTACAACAAGGACTATCTTCAATCCCAAAGCTGAATTCACTTGATAGCTAAGCTTTCCTCTTACACAAAGTTAATGCATTCATAACATAAGACGATTGGGCATGGTAGTTCTAAAAGAGGTGATATCAGCTCACAAACTCGCAATCTTATCAGGACAACACAAGAACTGAGATCACCCAACAAAAAAAAACACAAGAGCCTTAAAATTGAAATGAACTGAAAGCGAAAGAAAGAAATACGGACCGTTGAGTGATGAGGTAGAAAGAGTCGCCTTCTTTGCTTTGAGATTCGACGGCCAAGGAAATGTCTCTAATTTTAAGGCGCTCCTCTTCGGGGGTTAACGCCGCCTGAGATGTTTGCGAAGAAGCTTCCGCCATTGACGCCGGCAAAAGGTGTTGGCGGAGCTAACGGCGGTTTAGTGGAGTCGTGAAAGCTGAGAATCCAGGGTTCTGTGTGACTGACTGTTGTTAAACTTAAGGGAGTACCTTAAGGCGTTAAGGGTTAAAGGCGTCTGTTTTTACCCTCAAAATCACGGGAGACGGGAGCATCATAAATGAATTACTCCCTACTCGATACGCACTCTTTTATACTCGGTTTTTTGTCATAAGGTTTTGTTAGGTCTTCGGTAAAAGAGATACCTATTTTTTTGCCCAAAACCCCTCAAGTTTTCATTTCTTTGTCCAAGGACACCAAAGTTCAAATTTCGTCAAAAAAACGTTAGATTTAACGGAACCTTCATTTTTATTCTCTTAATCAACTTCATTTCTTAATCAAACATATTAGTCCTTTTATCCCCTTTGTTATTCTCTCATAATACTCCATTTTTTCTCTAAGAACTCTTTTATCGCTCTACTTAATTAAATCTCATTTATTTGTCTAATGACACGTGATTAATTAGACATGTCCATTATGGATAAGCATCTCAGACTTTAGACCTGTCGAACGGGTCGGGCGGTCGGGTTTCAGGTTCGGGTAAAATACGGGTCGGTGTATTTCGGGTTGGGCAAATACGGGTTTTATACGGGTTTCGGGCGGGTTTCGGGTCAAATACGGATTTATTAACGTCTTTCAAATAATCTTTTTTCCTAATCAAAATTTAAAAAATCATAAAACATTATTTTATTTCTTACCTGTTACGTCCACCGAAGATTACGAAATATATTTTTATATGATGTCGATCAAATAAAATTAGACTATTAATAATTTCTATGATCTTATTCAACCAAGTACCCGGCGACTAGCGTACAAGATTCGAGTCGTTTGACTAATTATATATCATGTTGAAAATTTATATCTTTTGCAGTAAAATGACAACTTCAAATCGTAAATTATCGACTAAATAATTATAACACCGGACTTCTACTAATGACATAACTTACTAGTTAAACCATTGTCAATTTTTAGAACTACAAACACAAAATGACTAAAGGACTAGTGTGACACCCGTGAAAAATTACACGGGTTGTGGTTCTTTCATTGATATTCCCTAATGAAGTAACGCAAGATTGATACATCTCAGGCATAACCCGTGAAATTAAACGGAGTTGCGTGAGTTTTTATTGTGCAATTAATTGTCTTGCATTGATTTTCAATAAGAACATAAGTGTGAATTTTGATTATACTATACCCATGCGTTTTAACAATCAATTAGTCTCATGTGAGACCGCCTCGTGCAAAATTATTGTGAGACTAACTACAACACACTAATGACCAACAATAAAATAATTACAAAATAAAGCGTGTCATACATATTTCGTACTTTAATAAAAAAAATTATATTTCGATACTACGTATAATCAAAGCCAAACCACCCGCGCTTCTTTATTTCACACACCTCAATACGAATGGACACGTTTTTCCCATGTTTGTTTATATATAACTGAACTAGTGTACTAACCCGTGAAAATTCACGGGGTTGAGGCGTTTTCTTTGTCATTAGAACATATATAAAAAAATTAATAAGCAATATAACAGAAAGATATTGTTGCGTGGTACATTTGTGAAATTATTGAATTTAGAGGAATAATATTTTTACGGTATGGTCAGCATCTAAGTTTAAGAACTCATGTGGGTCCGTGGACACAAATTTGACTTGAAAAACCGAAAAAGAATATGTTACGTAGATGATGCGCGTATTTTATATACACTTTTTATGCTCTTATTACGCGCATTCCCGTGTTTATTGAATAGTGAAAACTATTATTTTGCCCCGAATTGGCTACTTTGTGGTGTGTATTGTCCTTTTGCAGGGACGGAAGACAAAGGAGCTAAAACGAACCAAAACCGAGGCAAAACGAAGTTGTAAGAGCTGGTCGCTGAAGTGGGAGAATAGTCAACCGACTATTGGAATAGTCGGCCGACCATGGCAATAGTCGGCCGACTATTTCTTGGATTGCGGGCAGATTTCGTGCTCAGCAAAGAAGTTTCCTAAACTGTTTTAACCTATCCTAAGTTGTATAAATAGGCTTTTCAGCCACAAAACTACAACTACTTACTTCTTTTTAGATTTCTTTTAGACTTCTTCTCTACTTTTACACCTTACTCCTAGACTTTCATCTCTTTCATTATTTTCTCTTGTTTAATTTCTTCCCAAAACTCGGTTATTGTAAGAATTTCGGATCGAATCGCCTTCATTCCTTTTGGTAATTTTATTTAATCCTTCTTCTTTGTTCTTGATTGATTCTTCTTCTTCATACTTAATTATTGTTTTATGCTTGTCATAAATTTATTATTATTCGTCATGTTTAATCTAGTAAATTCTTTTATTAATCTTGTTGTTATTGAATTAATCATGAGTAGCTAATTTTCTTCGCTAGGATTTAGGGGATCTGCGAATTGAATGTGGTCGCTAAATAATTAATAGATCTGTCAATGATATTGTGTCTGAGTTGTCAATTGTAGCATATAATCGCGATTAGTCAGTTAATGCGTATGATTGATTAATTGAATTCGGTAAACTTGAACCTAAGATCGGAAGTCTGGTAAAAGTTAGACCTGCTACAACACATTAGTTTGCCCTAATAAGATCGGAAGCCGTTAGACGCATGCTAGGGTGAATAGCGGACCAGAAGGACCTTTTCAATACCCCTTAGACCAATATCTGCGACAAACCTGTGATTTAGACCGTGACCATATGAGATTCGTAGTGAACCGACAATCCTAGTTTTCTCTCCATATATCTATTTGTCTTAATTCAAATTTTGGCGCCGTTGTCGGGGACACGGTTAATTTTACTTGTCTTTTTAGTTTATCTTTTGTCTCAGGGAACTTTCGTTCTTTGAGACGGTTCTCATATTTTCCTTCTTAGTTCTGTGTATGCCCAGGTCTAACAGGTCCGAGATTCATCCTTTTGATCCCGAACCCGAGAAGACTTTACGAGCTAGACGGAGTTTTTGGAGGGAGATACGTCAAGCGGAAAAATCTAATTCGCTTGACCCAGTTTCCACTAACTTGGAAGTGGAATATTCGTCCCACGAAGAGGACGACTTAAGCACAAAATCAGACGCCGAGTCAGATATCCCAGTTTCGATCATGCCGCCGAAACTTTCCACTCACTCCGAGCCGACTCAGGCTAACATCCCGAAAGGATGGAAGCTACCGACTCCTACCAATGGCTCCTTTGAGATTCGTCCCGCTTACATCAATTTAGTGGAGCGAAATACCTTCTCGGGCAGGAAAGACGAAGACCCCGGACAGCATACGGAAATATTCACTGATTATTGTTGTTCGATTCCAATTGCTCCCGGGGTAACACAGGAACAAGTAATGGAGGCCTTATTTCCATTTTCTCTTGCAGGTCCAGCTCGTAGATGGTATCGAGACTTGGATAAAGCAGCAGCCAATATTAATGACTGGAACTCGTTGGCGCTTGCTTTTTATAAGCATTACTACCCTCCTCAGCGCACCAACCAGATACGGAGTCAAATAACCAGTTTTAAGCAAGGACCATTGGAAGATCTTAACGAAACATGGACTAGATTTAAGGATCTAGTCCGTTCTATTCCTCACCACGGATTCGAGCCATGGTTCTTATTTAATCAATTTTATAACGGTTTATTTGATGATAATCGTGCTATTCTTGATGGTGCAGCTAACGGACGTTTCCAGAATAATTTTGATGATGACAAGGGTTGGAAATTGATCGAGGAGATGGCCACGCATCGAGCCGAATATGGGAACCCGAGGGGAAGTGTTCGGGTAGCCGCAGCGGAAACCAGTGAGATTATGGCTCAATTTGATCATCTTCATGCCCGTCTCGATAAAATTCAGAATCCGCCTCATAGAAACGAGTCAAATCAGCAAACTGTCCATGCCATGATCAAACAGGAGGCAATGTGTGAGCGATGTGGTATCAAAGGCCATAGCGCGGGGGAATGTATGACCGGGATGGAACAAGTTCTAGCTTTTCAACATTTCAAGCAAGGTAATCCCTATTCTAATTACTATAATGAGAGGACTAGGGAGCATCCGAACTTCAGTTGGACGAGTCAGAATGTGTTGAATCCAGTTCTTCAGCCGAAGCAACAAGCGTATGTTCTGCCTCATCGCGGACAACAACAAGGCTTCCAAAAGCCTCTAGCTCTTCCACCGCCGACTCAACCTCTTGCTATTCTTCCTCCACCGCCCGCGACTCCGGCTCCAGTTCCTAGTGAATATCAAGAATTGAAGAGTATGATGCAATCTCTCATGATCCAGATGCAGAAAAGTGACCAATCTAAAGATGCACAGATCAAGATGTTGGAGACGCAGGTGGCGCAGCTTGCCACAAATCAGTCTGCTAGGCAACCGGGCACACTACCGTCACAGCCGGAAAAATAGCACGATACGGCCAACGCGATTCAGCTTCGTAGCGGCCTTACTTATGACGAGCCAAGATGCCTAGTTATGATAATTCTGTTATTGTGGATGATGTAATTAAGGATGTAATAGATGATGATGTATCGTTAAAAACTGCTGAAACTGCTGTGAATGACGAACTGGTCAATAATAGTCGACCGACTATTTCAGATAGTCGGCCGACTATCATTGACAGATTAACAGAAACTGCAGGTGAGGAGGAAAATAGTCGACCGACTATCCCTGATAGTCGGCCGACTATTCCAGAGGCAGGATCCAGATTCGAGACGGTCGCTGCTGATAAGACGTCTGATGCTGAAGTGGAAACGGGTGTTCTACAAGATAAAGCTGCTGAACAGGTCAAAATTCAAGTTCCTTTTCCTAGCCGGTTGAAGAAAAAGAAGGTCGAGAACCAGTTCAGTAAGTTTATGGAGGTCGTCAAAAATCTCCAGGTAACCGTTCCCTTCACGGAATTAATCACCCAGGTACTCTCTTACACAAAATTTATGAAAGATATTCTGACCCGTAAGAGGAACTTTAATGAACATGAGACTATTGCTTTTACTGCTGAGTGTAGTGCTCTAATTCAAAGTAAGTCTCCACCCAAACTGAAAGACCCGGGTAGTTTTTCCATACCATGCACCATAGGCACCCATGTAATCGATAAAGCTTTATGTGATTTGAGTGCAAGTGTCAGTGTCATGCCCTATTCAGTTTGCGAGAAAATGAATATGGGTCAGCTTAAAGTCATAAGTGTGACTCTTCAGATGGCTGATAGGTCGGTCAAACGTCCCCTAAGAGTCTTAGAGGATGTCCCTGTTAGGATAGGTAAATTCTTTATACATGTCGATTTCATTGTCTTAGACATGGCTGAGGATACTCAGATTCCTATAATTTTAGGTAGGCCATTTCTACATACTGCAGGGGCTATTATAGATGTCAAGCACAAACGCTTGACTTTAGAGGTGGGGGAAGATAAAGTGACCTTTAATTTGGCCAACACATTAGCTAAGCATATGATCGAGGATACTTGTTATGCACTAGATATCATTGCTGAAGTTATTCTTGATGTTTGTACGGGTTCCCTGAGTAGGGACCCGCTCGAGGCTTTGACATGTTTAGACACTTGTGCGGGTGATAAGACTAACGATGATGCTGTGTGGGATATTTTAGGAGATCCACAGAAACTGACGAGCATCGACGGAGAAGTGGTAAATAGGTTGGTAGATACTTCTTATGCTGTAGAGGTAACCAAACCCGACCTGAAACCTCTTCCGTCTCATCTTAAGTATGTATTTCTAGACAATTATGAGTCTTATCCCGTCATCGTAAGTAATAAATTAGATGAGAACCAACTTTCTGCTTTGTTGTTCGTTCTTAAAAAGAACAAGAATGCATTAGGTTACAGTCTAGATGACCTTAAGGGAATTAGTCCCGATATTTGCATGCATCGAATTAAATTGGAAGAGGATCGCCGACCTGTTAGACAGGGTCAACGTAAGTTGAACCCGAAAATGCAGGAAGTGGTAATGAAAGAAGTGATGAACTTGTTAGATGCAGGTATAATTTATTCTGTCGGTCACTCTAAATGGGTGAGTCCGGTTCAGGTCGTCCCGAAGAAACGCGGGATGACCGTGGTAAAAAACGATAAAAATGAATTAATACCTACTAGAATTGTAACGGGATGGCGGATGTGCATTGACTATAGACAATTAAATGCCGCCACAAAAAAGATCATTTCCCTCTTCCGTTTATCGATCAAATGGTAGAAAGGTTAGCCTCACATAAGTTTTTCTGTTATTTAGATGGCTATTCAGGGTTCTTTCAGATCCCGATCCATCCTGATGATCAGGAAAAGACTACTTTTACTTGTCCCCATGGTGTTTTTGCTTATCGCATGATGCCCTTCGGGTTGTGTAATGCCCCTGCCACCTTTCAGAGGTGTATGATGGGGATATTTTCCGAGTATATCGAGTCTATTATGGAGGTATATATGGATGATTTCAGTGTCTACGGTAGTAGTTTCACTGATTGTTTAACTAACCTTGATAAAGTGATGCAGCGATGTATTGAGGTCAATCTAGTGCTAAATTGGGAGAAGTGCCATTTTATGGTCAACGAGGGAGTTGTCCTTGAGCACTTAGTTTCAGATCGAGGCATCCAAGTAGACAAAGCAAAGGTGCAAGTGGTCGAGCAATTGCCTCCTCCCGTTAACGTGAAGGGGGTTAGGAGTTTTCTTGGACACGCCGGATTTTATCGCTGGTTTATCAAAGATTTCTCTAAAATTGCTAAACCACTTACACAATTGCTCCTTAAGGATGCTCCATTCATTTTTTCTGATGAATGTTTATCTGCTTTTAATAGATTGAAGCAGGCTTTGGTGACAGCACTTATTATTCAGGCCCCGGATTGAGAGTTACCGTTTGAAGTTATGTGCGATGCTAGTGATTATGCGGTCGGAGCGGTGCTGGGTCAAAGGAAGGAAAAGGCAGTAAATGCCATCTATTATGCGAGCCAAACTCTGGATGAGGCTCAGGTGAAGTATACTACGACGAAGAAGGAGCTTCTATCTGTGGTTTATGCATTAGAGAAGTTTCGATCTTATTTAATAGGATCGAAAGTCACAATTTATACGGACCATGCGGCTTTGAAGTACCTCCTCGCGAAGCAGGAAGCCAAACCGAGATTGCTACGATGGATCCTTCTACTTCAGGAATTCTACCTGGAGATTAAGGACAAGATGGGCGCTGAAAATTCTGTGGCGAACCACCTTTCTAGATTTCCATTGCAGGACGGAGGCGATACTTTACTAATAGATGATTCTTTTCCTGATGATATTTTGATGGCTATTGGTATAATGGATACTCCATGGTATGCTGACTATGTGTGGACATGACATAGGTCCACCCCGACGCGGTCAAGCGCGGGTTTGGGTAGGCGAATGAATCTCCATATGAGAATGGATCGAATTGAAATTTAGGTCGAAGTGGAGTCGCCACCGAATTTTGTGGTTATTCGGAACCATTCGAGCTCACTCTATGTCGTAGTGGGCCGTATACAAAATACGGCCCATTTCCGATATCAGAGTTTATTGGGCTTGTCCCTTTGCATTTGATACCGATACCGACATTATCGGATATCGTGTATTGAATGACTCTCGTGCGCCAACGGTTTCGGGCATCCGGAAACCGAGGTTCTGAGTAAGGGGTGAGGGTACGTGTTGGGAAGCCCACAAAGGACACCCAACCCCGCCCGCACATTAGCGGCCTCTACTAAGATCTCGAATGACTTTCCAATACGCGCGTTAGTTGAACGGGAAAATGATATGCAAAGATTATTTCCCTAAGCATGTGAATGGAATTGAAAAGGGGTTTCTATGTCAATTTAATGCAACTAAAATTAACGTCAAAGTTGTATTTTAGCATGCAGGTTCATTTTAGTACAATAAAATAAACAAGAATTAAATTGACAAAAGAACGAACAGTTAGTAACAAGATGATGATAACAACGGTTTGCAAATTATTAAATAAAATTGAATGATGTAAAGAGATGATGCATGGTTTGAAAAGATAGTAATACACGTGATTAATTAGACACGTGTCGACCTAAGTCACAAAATACAATCGAATTTAAAAAGAAGATTGTACGACTCACGGTATTGGTCGTGATGAGGTCACTCGATCGAGTGGTCGATAGACTCGATCGAGTGGACCTCTAAAAGAGGTTTCTGCTTTGCGTTTTAGACCTTACTCGGCCGAGTTAT
Source organism: Agrostemma githago (assembly GCA_958450325.1). Lineage (NCBI taxonomy): Eukaryota > Viridiplantae > Streptophyta > Magnoliopsida > Caryophyllales > Caryophyllaceae > Agrostemma > Agrostemma githago. The sequence continues at coordinate 30,622,604 of OY288262.1, forward strand.
TGGTCAACTCGGTCGAGTACGTCGCTACTCGATCGAGTCACTATGAGACTCGATCGAGTAGAGGTCGAAAAAGTATTTTGCTCGCTAAGTTGTGATGTCACTCGATCGAGTGGCCGAGGCACTCGGTCGAGTGGCACCTGTACGAATCAGGTTCGCTTGCAATTTTATTATTGATTTTGAAATTGCTTTTGATTTTTGATAATTCGACGGTTTTACCGAATTGAGCATAAATATTGTATGACTTATGCTCGATTCGGGTTTTTTATGAATCATTGATTTTGTTGAACCGAATATAAATATTGTTGAATTTATACCCGATTCTAATTTTGAATACTCGTTGTATCCCATATTCGATTATTGAATCGATATGGAATACTAGAGTGAAAATATTAAATTGATTTTAGTCGTCTTAAATTAACTATCGCGATATGAGTAAATCGCGTTAATTAATTTATGTGACTAGATCACTAGATTCGACATCCAATTATGGAATTGGTATCGAATCTAATGGATCGACACCTTGCTTTGAATTAGAAAACTTGATTCCCTCGGATTCTCCGACATCGAAATAAATCCCTAGAGATTGTGATGTCGGATCCGCGTCAACGGGTTTCGACCCTTATTAAATAGAACGCTCGTTTTTGAAAATCGATGTAAATATGCGACTTGAATAATGATGAAAACGAAATAACACGGATTATTGTTTAAGTTAACTTGTTTCAATAATCAAATGATCGGGGTGATGGGATAAGCGACCGGCAACGCTGTGTGCTGTACACTTGTATGTTCGGTTTTCCTTATCCCACCATCATTCACATTCGACACAAATCGACAAGTATTTTAATGTTTTAATGTTAACGATATCATTGATATTAGGATGCGATAATAACGATAAAAAAAATAAAAAAATACAACCCTTATGAAGATGATGACGACGTGACGCGAGAAGGAGGGAGAGAAGAGAAGAAACAGGGTTTTTGCACCCTCAACCTACATGTTCTTGTCTCGGATGAGGCTCGTAGTTGCGGCTTTAACACGGGAGCTTCGAGGTTTATGGAGGTTGAGTTATGGTGGTTAGGTTTTCGATTTCCTAAAACTAGGTTTAGGGTTTGCTAGTGTAGTGCTTAGGGTCTGATTAGAGGTAGAATTAGGGTTGTAAAGATTGTGAAAAGTTGTGAAATTGTGTGTGCATGGGGGTTGCTTATATAGGCAAAGGCAAGGGCACCCGGTTAGGGTTACTCGACCGAGTAACCAGCTGACTCGGTTAAGTGGCCCGTTATGCCTGCAGTCGGGCTTCAATATGGGCCCACTCGATCGAGTGGGTGGGGCACTTGATCGAGTGGCCCAGCTGGGTCGCGCGGGTCCATTGCTTTGGATCGTGACTTGGGTTTTTGATGGGTTTGTGTTTGACTTGGACTTTTGATGGCTGTTTTGTAAGTCTCGGAAACGACTTTGACCGGGTTTGACCCAATCGTTAAAAAGTCGGTTTTACTTCCGGTGTCGATTTCGGCCCAAATTAGCCTTATTTGATTGGAAACGGCCCACTGGACCTGGATTTGAGGTTGATTTTGTAAGATTTGTACTCCGTAAGTGCGTTAGCCAGCAACTAATGGATTTGAGCCCGTATCCGAGCGCGTAGAAACACGTTAGCGTCCGATCATCATCGGGTGTTTTTTGGAAACTGCCATAGACACCTGGCAGTCGAAATGCGGGTGTCTACAGAGCCCCCACTCTGACTGAGGCTTGGACAGGGCGAAAGTCAGAGTAGCTACCAAGCCTGTTAAGACCTGGTAGACTTCCGGTAGGGTCGTTTACAGTCCATTAGACTCGCGTGAAGGGCTCGCCAGCCATAAGGTAGGAATCATACCTGAGCCTGATGATAGTACCTCCGTGGGGCATTTGGACTTGTCGCGTAAGTCCTGGGTGCTCCTGTGTGTAGGCCCACCCTGCGAAAATGTTGGGGAGATTTAGAGGGTTGCATGTTCCTGTTTGAGTCGTACCTGTATAAGTCACATAAAAATGCATGCAACACGTAGGTAGTAAAATGACTCGTGCTGGGGGAAATGATTTTTGAAAGCTTGAATTTTCGAAATTTTTGAGATTTCTTGAAATTCTGAAATTTTGAAATTTTTTGAAATTTTGGAATTTTTGAAAAGAATCGACTCCTAAAGAAATTAGGAAAGTTCGGGATGAATATTTCCGTGCTAGTATCGGGACTAGGCTTGTGGGTTGGTTCCGTTTAGAATTAGGAAACTTTCCTAAAAAGTTTTCAAGGCTAATGCTATATATATAGCCCTCCTTTGCCCTTGATTTCTTCATAACTCCCATCACAAATCAATCTCTTCTTTAAAGAAAGTCTCTTTATTTCCCTTAGGGCAAAAAGAAATTCTCTTTATCCTCTTAAGAAATCAGCCATGGGAATCGATAGGTTGAGCGTCATGCTGCAGGAATGGTCCCGACAATTTAGGGATACCGATAGGGTGGCCTTGAACCAGACGGGTATTGCCCAGCTTTATACCTTCCGTCAGATGCAAGTTGATCGCTACTTTTTGGATGCATGCTTGGCTTATTGGGACGACATATATCATGTCTTTGCTTTTCCTCGGGGCGAAGTCTGACCTTTACCTGAGGAGATTGCAGCTGTGGGAGGATGGAACTCAATGCTTCGGCCCGCCGTCCCATATTCGGTCTACAACCTGAGGAGGAAGCTTCGAGAATTCTTAGGTCTCTCCCATAATGAGGTGTCTCGAATGGCCCGGGATGACAACACAGTTTCCTTGATCGATCTGGCCGAGAAGTTTATGAACCCGCATGATGTCCGGGTGAGATCAATTCACAGCCGTAGGGCTTTTTCTTTTTGCATGCTCCATGTTTATGCCTTTGAGGGTCACATGGACTTATTATCATGTATGGGTCACATCCGTCTATTAACCGTGGTTGATTTAATGGAGACGGAGCATAGCCCGGCTTGGCTGATTACGGGTGAAATAATCCAAGGTTTGGACAATCGCAAAAGAGATTCGTCCGTCCGTCTCACCGGAAGCACCAGCTTGCTGCAAGTATGTCGGATTTTTTATTCTTTTCTCGACTTCTTGATTTTTTGAATTTTTCGCGAATTTTGACTGCTGCAGTGGGCACTCGATCGAGTGCCCTCGATAAAAAGCCCCCTGTTCGCCCCCAGTGATGCCACTCGATCGAGTCATCCTGGCACTCGATCGAGTGCCAGGGTGACTCGATCGAGTGCCAGGGTGACTCGATCGAGTGCCCACTGCAGCAGTCAAAATTCGCGAAAAATCTCGAAAAATTCAAAAAATCAAGAAGTCGAGAAAAGAATGAAAAATCCGACATACTTGCAGCAAGCGGGTGCTTCCGGTGAGACGGACGGACGAATCCCTTTTGCGATTGTCCAAGCCTTGGATTATTTCACCCGTAATCAGCCAAGCCGGGCTATGCTCCGTCTCCATTAAATGCTTTGTTTCGTCTCGGGATTTAATGCTTTGTTTCCTTTTTCAGATTTGGCTTTATGAGAGGCTATCAGTGATAGATCCTTCTCTTCATACTAGCAATTACCGCCATAACCAACTGATGACGAGGTGACGCGCCATTGATTTTTCTCGCCAAATTAGTCAGAAATATTGGGACGAGGTATTATCAATCTATGGTGGTCGGCTCATTCGATGGGTAGTGCCGTGGTGGCCCATCTATGTTTGGACCGGCTTGGACCCGAGGGACAGAGCTCGTTACCAAGTAATCTTGTCTTTCAGGCAGACGATTCATCTCTACCCGGATCGCATACTAAGGCAGTACGGACGGGCTCAACGGATACCCGAAATTGAAGCAGTTGTGAGTGACCCTACCCAAATGACTGATGTGATGTGCGATACTTGGGCGCAAAGATGGTATTCCCGGCATACTTGGCCCGTTTCCAAATCTCGCCATTCGATTTGGGTTTCAGACTCATATATGAAGTGGACCAAAGCAGGTGATGCCAAGGCCCGAGCTGCCTTGAAGGTTGACGAAGCCTTCGACCTGCTGAGAAGGGAGCAAGCTAAAGATAACGGGGGATTCTTTGATGAAGGAGACACTCCGGCTACCCTAGTTCGTCTAATGTCAGGACAGAAGAAGAAGGCTAAGACTCAAGCTGAAGGGTCTAGTGCTAAAGGTGCTCGGGGGAAAGTGAGCCCCCAGACTGACTTAGAGAGGAGACTGGGCCCAAGACTAGCAGTGCAGGACCGACTTGGCCCACGGGATAGACTACCTACGCACGTGCGAGCTGGACTTGGACCGAAGACCGTTATAGAAGACCCGTCGTCAAAGAAACGGGTTCGTGCTAAAGAGGTTCCCCTTGTGATTAGGGAACGCTCGTCCCCACCTCGGCAACCTCGGGCCCCTCCTGACCCGAAGGACAAAGGAAAGGGCAAAATGCCCGGATACTAAATCTCCTTTATTTTATTATTTGAATATTAATACTATTTTTTGTTGTGATTTTTTTGTGTTGTTTTTTTTGTCCGCCGTGTTAGGCGCGTTTCTTTTTTTTTTTTTTTTTTTTTTTTGTAATTCCCGAGTTTATCGAGATATTAATAAAAGGCGTATTATTTGAAAACCGTTCCCGTCTTTTTGTTATTGCAGTGGTTGTACCCTTTTGAGGGGTTGCCTACGTATCCACAATTAGCGGAATCAAACCAAACGTAGTTCAAAATTTGATTTGATTGATTTTTTTGCAATTTTCGAAATACATCAAGATTATAAATTCGAGATGTGCGACGGTAGAATAATTAATTCTAACTCATTGACTTGTCTAAAATTTTGAAAATTTATAAAATGACAAATTTTTATAAACTTTTGCAAATGACATTGAGATAAGGGTTTATGGGTAATAGCGCTTCAGCTGGTCCAAGTTGGTCGGGTTGACGAACTCATTCCCGTCCAGGTCTGTCAGCATCACCGCTTCTCCTGATAGGACCTTCTTGACTAAGTATGGCCCAGCCCAATTGGGCTTAAATTTTCCTCTTGGGTCAACCGGTAGTAAGGCACGGACCGATTTCAGGACCAAATCCCCTTCTTTGATGTTCCTGGGCCTAACCCTTTTGTTGAAAGCCCGTTGGATTCTTTTTTGATATATTTGAATGTTGTTGAGGGCCCGGGATCGCCGTTCGTCTAAAAGGACTAGCGAATCGTATCGGGCTTGGACCCAATCTGCTTCAGGTACTTGGCTTTCAAGTAGAATCCTGAGGGACGACACCTCTAGCTCGACTGGTTGGACTGCTTCCATTCCATATGTCAGGTAGTATGGAGTAGCTCCGGTTGCGGTGCAGATCGATGTTCGATACCCCCATAAGGCAAAGGGTATTTTTTCGGGCCAATCCCGATAATTCTCAGCCATCTTTTTAAGTATGGTGACAATTGTTTTATTGGCCGCTTCTACCGCTCCATTTGTTTGAGGTCGGTAGGGTGAAGATGTATGCCTTTGGATTTTATATTTTGCCAGCAATGCGGCAGTTTCGGCTTGAAAGTGGGTCCCGTGATCACTAATAAATTCGTGAGGGATCCCATACCGGCATATGATCTTGTTTTGGATGAATTTGGCCACGTGCTTGGCGTTCAAGACACGGTATGACTCGGCTTCGACCCATTTGGTGAAGTAGTCGATGGCCACTAAGATGAAGCAATGACCTCCTGTCCCGGAGGGATGCACCTTCCCAATTATGTCAATACCCCATGTCGAAAATGGCCATGGTGATGTCATGGTATATAATAGGGAGGACGGCATATGCTGTACATTGCCAAAGATCTGACAGTTATGGCAGTGTTTGACATATGACTGGCAGTCTGTTTCCATGGTGTTCCAGTAATACCCGAGCCTCATGATTTTACGGGATAGCATATGGGCATTCATATGCGGACCGTTTTCACCGTCGTGGACCTCGGCCATGAACTTTTCGGCCTGCGTTTTGTCGATACACAGGAGGAGAGCCCCCTGTCGTCCTTTTGTACAATTGCTGATAAGTGCCATTTGTAGTGCCTATTTCGTAGTGTTTTGGTCCCATTTTCCTTGTGGAATCGCTCCTTGGGAGCGGTTTATGGGCTACTTATGCTTCCTTTAGCTCGTTTCAGGTTCCCGAGACCGTTCATGAAGAGTTGGAGCGATTCCGACTCGATACATATACTTTTTAGAGCCAACGAAGCTAAGGAACGATCACTCGATGCCTTGGAGTCGACCCCGAGACCTTGGGACCCAATCCCGAGCCTCCGAGACCCGATCCCGAGTCCCGAGAATCGATGGGAAGCCCATGAGAAGCAAGGAGGGACCAAAAAGTTCATATTGGAGGCCTACAAGGCTCATCCCGAACGGGTATGGCCTCATCCCGTCCGGGATGAAGGAGGAAACGTAGATGAAGCTACTGAGGGTCCATCCCGACCGGGACCATGGCGTCCCGACCGGGACCGACCTCGTCCCGACCGGGACCACCCCGTCTCGGCCGGGACGGGCCTGCTGCAGCTCCGCCTTGTTTTCTTTCTTCTCCCTTCCACTTGTAACCCTATATATACCCTTCCTCTTGTAATCTTGGGGGATGCCTTTCATTAGAGACTAAACCCTAGATAGTTTTAGCATAGATTAGCATAGATTAGTGTAGATTAGTCTTTAGATTATCGTTAATCCTAGATTAATACTTGTAATTTGGGAATTCCTCAAGATCTCCACCAAGCTTGACAAACTTGGATGTTTGTTTTGGGTTTTTCTCATTTATGCAAGTTTCATTCCTCCTTTCATCCCTAGTTTGGTATAATCTTCTTTTCTCTTCTCTTAATCTTTGTTTTATCATTAAAGTTTGATTCTTTGTTCTTGTTATTGTTCATTGTTCATTGTTTGACTAGTTTCATTATGTTAGTTTTGTTGTTTGCTTTGATTTCTCTTGTTAGTGTTAGTTTTAGTATAGATATGTTTGAGTAGTATCTTGCTAGGGTTAGTAAGGTGATTAGGGTGTTAATTGGATGATTAAGGGATTGTTGGAGATGTTGGTGGAAGATTTGGGTTTCCCCTTGGTTTGATGCATATCACATGTTTGTTGAAATGCTTGAATGACTAGTATGTGCATATGCTTGTTTTTCTTGCTTTTCTCTTGTGGGTGATAGTTTGTTTGTGGGTTTGGTTCCCTCATTAAGTTACGAGAGCCCGGTGAGGACGACCCCTAGGTCGGTCTAAGTTGCGAAAGCCCGGATGCGACCTAGGCCTATAGCATGCTAGTACTCCGTTTGTCGTTTGTGTCGCCAAGGTGGGTTTTAGGATGAACCTCTAGGTGAGTCTAAGTTGCGAGAGCCCGGGCATTACCTAGATTACCCTACTACCTCCTTCACTCTAGTTCTCCTTCGAACATTCCATTACCCCTTTGACCCCGACCTAACCCTAGTCTTCCTTCTTAGTGTTATCCTAGTTTCCCTTAGTCCTAGTTTTAGACCTTAGACTAGTCCTAGTCTCCCCCTTAGAATAGCTCGTCTCGAACCTAATCTAGAACCGTAGCATACCTTAGTCCGACCTCCCGTCCCTGTGGATTCGACCCGACTTACCCTAGCTACCCTAGTTAGGTTTTGCCGGTTTTATTTGACGGTTGGTATTCACGACAAATCCCTACACATCAAATTGGCGCCGTTGCCGGGGATGGCGTAGTTTAGACTTTTGTTTGCTTAGTTGTGGACTTTGTTCTTGATTTTTGTGTTTTCCTCTCCTTGTGTATCTCCGTTCTATTTCTTGTGTGCTACTCTCCCTTCCTAGTGCCTCAAAAGCACTAGGATACTAACGTTTGCTCAAGTGCTTCTAGCTCATCCTAGGTACCAAAGCGACGTTATGGACATGGCTCGTCCAAGCTACCATCAATCATCACGGGACAACTTTGGGGCAAATGGCCAAGTCCCGAAATTTCACCAACCATATCAACCTCATCAACAATCTTATGAACGCCCTCCTTATGGTTACCAAGAAAGTTGTCAAGGATCATTCCTACATCCTAACAACTACCAAACACCCTCACATAACCCACAACCAAAAATCCCCGACTTTGAGACTTGTCAAATGTTGGTCCAAATGCAAAAGAGTCAACAAGAAGCGATAATGCTATTGCAAAAGGGTCAACATGAGTTGATGATTTTAATGCAAAAGAGTCAACAAGCGATGATGACTCACATACAAGGGGTTGAAAAGGAGTTCAAGGCCCAAATAGAGGTGCAAGATGCTCGCATCAATGCACTCATGGCTCATATCACGATGTTGGCCACTCGAGCTCCACAACATGTTGAGGAAGGTTCATTTGTGCAAGAAGGCCGGGTGTCTCCACAAGAAAGTCAACCCGATTGTGAAGCTACAAATGAAGAAGAGGGGGTCGATCAAGAGACCATTGTTGAGTGTTGCTTGGGCGGTGAAGATAGGGGAAGAGTAGAGGAAGTTGAAGCTTCAAGGGTCGACAATGAGGAGGGAGTTGAACATGATTATCAAGATAACTCTTGGGGAGCCAATGTATTGGCTATCAAGTTGGATTTGTTTGATTTCCTTCGTGAAGAGCCGGATGTTGACAATCCAAACCCGAGTGAAGAGATGACCCCTCTAGGCCATATCGACAAGGTGAGTGAAAAGGAGCGCAATACTTAGGAGAAAGAAGTAGATGCCTTGGAACTTGCCTTGTACGGGAAATTGGAGGATCCTAAAGCCTCCAATGAAGAAAACTTGATGCTTTCTCCTCCTCTACCGCACTCGATATCTAGCCCTTTGTATTGTGAGATGGTTGGTGAAGAAGATCCTTGTCGGGCGGTGGAAAAGAGTTCCACTCTCGACCCCGTAGAAGAAGCGACACCCCTAGGGTGTGATCTCCCGCATCATAATGCCGAGCATGACTCTAGACCACTATACCTACCGGATGGTCATAAGAGTCGTCGCTATCATGGTTCCGAAGACCCGGAAGATCACGAGAACCCCGAGCTCAATGAAGATGATCGCTTCTTCCCTTCGACTTGGAAGCTCTTGGAAGTGGCTAGGCTCGGCCATGTGAGCTTAATTGAAGATGTTGCTAGAGCATTTGACTTACTCCTTCGAGCTCTTGATGGCTATGGAGGCGTTGTTGGTGAGAGTAGTTAGTGTAAATATCTTTTCCCTCTTCTTTTGTGCTTGTATTTGTGTTTATGTTTGTTTGTATAGTTTGGTTTCTAGGATTTGTTAGCCTTTGTGGAACTCTTGTTCATTTGGATTTTTGATGAGCGATGTGAGGGAGGGATTTTGATGTGTTTAAGCTTTGTTTGATAGGTGAAGTGAAGGCGATTCCTAGAAAGGAATGGCTAATGATTGAGCTTGGATCGCGAGTATGGGAATCGGTTTTTGAAGCTTTGGTAAAGCTTTTGGGGTTTTGGAGGTCAAGAAGACCCATCCCGGGCGGGAAGGGAGCTTCCCGACCAGGACGAGTGTGTCATCCCGACCGGGAAGGAGGCTTCCCGATCGGGAAGGGTTTATCATCCCGATCGGGATCATCTATCCCGACCGGGATGGTCCCCTACTCCTTTTTGGTGCCTCTTCTTCGACATTTAAGCCCACCCAACCATTGTATACCCCACCCAACCTCCCTACTTATCCTTTCTCATATCATACCATCCATATACTTCATGTTCATACCCTTACTTCATCTTCTATCCACTTGGCACCGACCTTCACATCAATTTCCACCCCTCACACCATTACTACCTTAACCATGCGTACTTATCGAGTTTGAAGAGGAATAGCAATGATGAAGACTAGCTATGTGCTAACATTGATCTTTGAGACGATGGAGTGAGTGAGTTGCCAACCAATCGGTATGGCAACTATCCTTTCTTTTCCGTCTTTTATAGCTTATCTCCCTTTGCATGTTCCCCTTCCCCTTATATTGGTGTCATGGTGGCCTTCGAGGCTTTAGTATATGGTTGCTCCCGACTCTCGATGACGTGACTACATCGAGAGTCATTTTCAAAATCCAAATTTTACAAGATTTTCACTTTCTTTTTTGAGGATTTAGTCGGATTTTGGCGGAATCCGGGCTAGGTGACTTGATTACACCTAGCCCTCCCCTCCCATTTCCCTTTATTTCCTTCTTTTTATTTTCTTCCCCCATCCATATCTTTTTCTCGTCTCGGCCCATGGTGACTTGACTACACCCCGGCCGGACACCTTCTACCATTTTCTTCACTTTATTTTTGATTTTTAGTTTTATTTTCGTAGTTTCTTTTTCTTTCTTTTGTCTCTCCGCACCCTCTGATCGAGCATGAGGACATGGCTCGATTTAAGTGTGGGGGAGCGATATTCTAGTGTAGCTTAGTTTATTTTCGTAGTTTCTTCGAAAAAATCTTAAAAATCCCTAAAAATTTGAAATTTTTTCACAAAAATCAAAAAGATTTTCTTTTGTGTCTTTTCCTTTTTGTGTCGTTATGTCGTATTTGTGTTTTGTTGTGCGTGTTTTGCCCACCTTTTTCCTTATAGGTTGCCTAATCGTCGTTAGCTTTGGAAAGCTTTGAAGACATCCGGTAACATCATCTATCCCTTTTTCCCCTCTTTATTTCTTGTGAAGTTTGGAGAAAGTTGTGTTGAGGTGTGCTCGGGTGGAGCTTGTACATACTTGCGGTTGATTTGGTGATTTGTTTGGAAGATAGGGGTGGTGTTTGTGTTGTTTATATGTTTGTTGTGTTTTGTTTTTGTTTTGTTGCTTTTACTTCTTTTTCTTTCATTCTTTGTCATGTCTTCATTTTGTGTTGTGCTAGTTGAGTCTTGTGTGTAAATGGTTTTCGAAAACCCGGTTTAGAGGCTAGTGTGCGAGTGTTTACTTTCCCTTCCTAGTTGTATAAATCGAGTCTTGGACTTTAGCCTAGTAGAATGACCCTAAATCAATGATTTCGTTGGTCCTTTACCTTGAGTCCACCTAGCTTATTAGGGATTTACTACGGGATTTACATTTTGACCATTATGACCACCCACGGTGTGAAAAGGCCTTGGTTACCGAGTCTCGTCCCTTAGGTGACCATGTCTAGGATCGTTTGATTAGTCCAAGTTCTCCCCTTTTTGTGAGTATGAAGGGAAGACGTCGTCCCGACATACCCATTCCCCTACCTCCTACACACACCCACTCAATAAAATTGAAATTTGTTGAATTTCTCCCTTTCTTGTTACACAAAGAAATGCCAAAAGTCAAATCAAGCCAAAAGGGCAAAGAAAAGAAAAGAAAGAAAAAAATGAAAGAAAGAAAAGAAATGAAGAAAAAGGAAAGACACAAAAGCCAAAAAGAAAATAGAAAAGAAGAAAAAGAATGGCATGGCAAAACAAAGCAAAAATGCAAAAGAAAAGAGAAAATGCCAAAAGAAAACCCGACTCACAAAAATAACCCCTACCTCTCAAAATAAGCCTTTTTCCGACTTTTGCCGTGAAGAGCCTACCAAAGGACCGAGTCCCTAGGAAGGATGATAGCGGCATTAGTCGGTCTTCCCTCATTTTGCATATTTCCACCTTTTTACTTGGACTAGTTAGGCGGTTTTGGCCATGGGACGACCCTCTTAGCTCACGCTAAAGGGGGCGGGGTCTCACTTACCTACAGTGTCGACTAACACCGTGGTTCTTCACTTCCCACTCCGCCGATCGTCCCGTAGTACATTTTTAGAAAGTTAGGAGGACCTAGGTAAGTTAGCAACGTTTTTATTGCTTTATCGTCATACTATTAGAGTTTAGTTCACCTCGGTTTGTATTGCTAGCTTTGTAACGTTGTCACTTGCCTCGAGTCCTAGACCGGTGCTTCTTTCACCGCTTGTTTGAGGGAAGCGGTAGTTGTTTTCTTTTGGGTGCAACCGATTATGTGTTTGTTTGTGTGTTTGTTTGTTTATGTGTTTTGTGTCCGGTTGCATCCACAGTTTTGTCGCAAGACCCAACTTGCCTTGCGGAGTTCACTTGTCCTCTAAGTGCACTCGCATGAGTTGAAGGGGCAAAGGGTGCGCTAATACCCACTCGGATAGTTTAGTAGTAGTATGTGCTAACTCGAGGGCGAGTAAGGGTTAAGTGTGGGGGAGTTGATAAGTGCCATTTGTAGTGCCTATTTCGTAGTGTTTTGGTCCCATTTTCCTTGTGGAATCGCTCCTTGGGAGCGGTTTATGGGCTACTTATGCTTCCTTTAGCTCGTTTCAGGTTCCCGAGACCGTTCATGAAGAGTTGGAGCGATTCCGACTCGATACATACACTTTTTGGAGCCAACGAAGCTAAGGAACGATCACTCGATGCCTTGGAGTCGACCCCGAGACCTTGGGATCCAATCCCGAGCCTCCGAGACCCGATCCCGAGTCCCGAGAATCGATGGGAAGCCCATGAGAAGCAAGGAAGGACCAAAAAGTTCATATTGGAGGCCTACAAGGCTCATCCCGAACGGGTATGGCCTCATCCCGTCCGGGATGAAGAAGGAAACGAATATGAAGCTACTGAGGGTCCATCTCGACCGGGACCATGGCGTCCCGACCGGGACGGGCCTGCTGCAGCTCTGCCTTGTTTTCTTTCTTCTCCCTTCCACTTGTAACCCTATATATACTCTTCCACTTGTAATCTTGGGGGATGCCTTTCATTAGAGACTAAACCCTAGATAGTTTTAGCATAGATTAGCATAGCTTAGTGTAGATTAGTCTTTAGATTATCGTTAATCCTAGATTAATAGTTGTAATTTGGGAATTCCTCAAGATCTCCACCAAGCTTGACAAACTTGGATGTTTGTTTTGGGTTTTTCTCATTTATGCAAGTTTCATTCTTCCTTTCATCCCTAGTTTGGTATAATCTTCTTTTCTCTTCTCTTAATCTTTGTTTTATCATTAAAGTTTGATTCTTTGTTCTTGTTATTGTTCATTGTTCATTGTTTGACTAGTTTCATTATGTTAGTTTTGTTGTTTGCTTTGATTTCTCTTGTTAGTGTTAGTTTTAGTATAGATATGTTTGAGTAGTATCTTGCTAGGGTTAGTAAGGTGATTAGGGTGTTAATTGGATGATTAAGGGATTGTTGGAGAAGTTGGTGGAAGATTTGGGTTTCCCCTTGGTTTGATGCATATCACATGTTTGTTGAAATGCTTGAATGACTAGTATGTGCATATGCTTGTTTTTCTTGGTTTTATCTTGTGGGTGATAGTTTTTTTGTGGGTTTGGTTCCCTCATTAAGTTACGAGAGCCCGGTGAGGACGACCCCTAGGTCGGTCTAAGTTGCGAATTCCCGGATGCGACCTAGGCCTATAGCATGCTAGTACTCCGTTTGTCGTTTGTGTCGCCAAGGTGGGTTTTAGGATGAACCTCTAGGTGAGTCTAAGTTGCGAGAGCCCGGGCATTACCTAGATTACCCTACTACCTCCTTCACTCTAGTTCTCCTTCGAACATTCCATTACCCCTTTGACCCCGACCTAACCCTAGTCTTCCTTCTTAGTGTTATCCTAGTTTCCCTTAGTCCTAGTTTTAGACCTTAGACTAGTCCTAGTCTCCCCCTTAGAATAGCTCGTCTCGAACCTAGTCTAGAACCGTAGCATACCTTAGTCCGACCTCCCGTCCATGTGGATTCGACCCGACTTACCCTAGCTACCCTAGTTAGGTTTTGCCGGTTTTATTTGACGGTTGGGATTCACGACAAATCCCTACCCATCAATTGCCCGTCATCTGTACGAATAAATTGGGTCGCCAATCTTCGCAAGGCCTTCTTGGCCCGGTTTTCAGCTCCCAGGGGATATTCTCCCGTTGCCAAGTACGTTAGGACTGACTGATACCAGGGTTCTGGGCCGGTTATCTCGATATCCCGAATGGCATGGATGTAAGCTGGCTCAGACCGCCTTTCGACACAAATCGGCATGCTGGTCAGGTGATCCGGGATGTTCAGTAAAGATGCTAATTTGGAAAGTGCATCTGCAAACTGATTTTCCTCTCGGGGTAGGTAGATATACTCTACCTTCTGGAATTGTTTCTCTAGAACCCGTACTCGCGCTTGGTAAGCCACGAGATTGGCGTTCCGAGTTTTCCATTTTTGGAGCGCTTGATTGATGACCAATGATGAATCACCGTGGACCCGGAGGTTTGTTACCCCTAAATCAGCGGCGGCTTGCAACCCGTGAATGCATGCTTCGTATTCGGCTACGTTGTTGGTCACATCAAAGTCCAATTTGATGGATAAAGGAATGTGTTCTCCTTGGGGTGAGATTAACAGAATTCCGACCCCAAATCCTCGAAAGTTGGATGCTCCATCAAAATACAGATCCCATGTCTCGGTATCGGTATGGAATATGTCTTCGTCAGGGAAGGCCCAAGTATCGGTGTGGCCTTCTTCGGATATCGGGCTATCAGCGAGGAATTCGGCTACTACCCGACCTTTGATGGCTTTCAATGGTACAAACTTGAGGTCAAACTCAGATAACATTAAAGTCCATCTGGACATCCTGCCGTTGAGGATGGGCTTCTCGAATAGGTACTTGATAGGGTCCATTTTGGATAAAACAAGTACCTCGTGACTAAGCATGTAGTGTCTGAGCTTTTTAGTGGCCCAAACCAAAGCTAGGCACGTTTTCTCGAGCATGGTGTACTTGCATTCGTACTCGAGGAACTTTTTACTGATGTAGTAAATAGCCCGTTCTTCTGATTCGACTGTCTGGGCCAGCATAGCCCCCCATGGCTGTCTCGGTCGTCGTTAGGTATAACGACAAAGGCAAACCGTGTTGAGGTGGCATTAGTACTGGCGGAGCGGACATAATCTCCTTGATTTTGTCGAAAGCCGCTTGACATCTGTCGTCCCATAGCACTCGTTCCCCGATCTTCAGTTTTTTGAAAATGGGCTCACATACCATGGTTAGCTTCGAAATGAATCGGCTGATGTACTGGACTTTCCCGAGAAACCCCCTTATTTCCTTTTCGGTCTTAGGTAGTTGCATCTCGGTGATGGCTTTGATCTTAGCCGGGTCGACTTCGATGCCGCGTTGGCTAACGATATGGCCCAGTAATTTGCCTGACGTTACCCCGAAACTGCATTTTTGGGGGTTTAGTCTCATGTTGTATTTTCGTAGTCTGGCGAAGAACTTTTTTTGAGCCAAAATATGCCCGTTTCGGTCCTTAGACTTGACGATCATGTCGTCCACATAGACCTCTACTTCCTTATGCATCATGTCATGTAGCAAAGTAGTGGCGGTCCGCTGATAAGTGGCCCCGGCATTGACGAGCCCAAATGGCATAACAGTGTAGCAGTAAGTGCCCCAAGATGTAATGAAGGTGGTCTTACTCATATCCTCTTCTGCCATTTTAATTTGATTGTATCCGGCATACCCGTCCATGAATGATAGAAGGGCATGATCGGCCGTATTATCCACCAATATGTCGATGTGTGGTAACGGAAAATCGTCTTTTGGACTGGCCTTGTTTAGGTCCCGAAAGTCCACGCATACTCGCACCTTGCCATCCTTCTTGGGTACCGGCACGATGTTTGCAACCAAGTCTGGATATTCAGACACTTGTATAAAGCCCGCTTTGAATTGTTTGTCTACTTCCTCTTTGACTTTGAGGGACCATTCAGGCTTCATTCTTCGGAGCTTCTGCTTTACCGGCCTGCACCCATCTTTGATGGGTATTCGGTGTTCAGCTATTTCCCGGTCTATACCCGGCATGTCCTTGTAGGACCATACGAAGACGTCTTTAAATTCCTGGAGGAGGTCTGCGAATTGTTTTCTCTCCTCGGGATTTAAGGATAGGCCCAACTTAAGCATCTGGGGCTCTAAAGTAGTTCCCACATTGATGGACTCGGTTTCTTCGATTACCGGATCTCGGGATTCCCTTTGTTGGAGCTGCTCGATCAGATGCGGGGATAGAGGTACCTGTTCGTCGGGTTTCTCAATGTCATTGCATATAAAATTTTTGAAATTGAGAAAGTTTTGGAAATAAGACAAGTCGTAAGCAGAACGGTTTTCGATATTATTATTAATGGTAAATTTTGAAAATAGCTCGAATAGAGCTGCCATATGATCATTGGTCAGTGGCGGGATAGGGAGAGGTCTTGGGACAGGCCCCGAGACCTCAGTTGATGTGGCAAAGGGAAAGGGAGTTACAGACTCGACTTTAGCACCAGACCCCTTAGACGTAGACTCCGACTCTGACTCAGACTCGGACTCAGTATCCGGCATGTCTCCCTCGCCGGTGGTCAGCTTGTAGATCCGTCCCTGGCTGTCGGTCCATTTGACGGTCTTCCTCCAGGCCCTTGTCTCGGTGTTGGCACCGACCTCGGTGATTAGCTTGGTTGGGTCGAGCCGATCGCTGCGAAGGATCAAGTTGACCAAATCGTCCTTTGGAGCAGGGACGGCCTTGTCTTCTCCAAAGAGGAGCCCCAGCACGGGCTCGTCATTATTTTCACCTTTCTCGGACTCGGCCTGGACGATGGTGAATATATCATCAGGGATGAAGTTGCATTCCCGAGCCGTTTTGGTGTCGGGATATGTGATGGTGGGTTGGTAGAGGCCCACTTGGATCTCCCCAAACACGGGAGTGACGAAGTAGTTAGTTAACTTCGGGCTATAAGGGCCTATGTAAGTACCCTTAAGGATGTTGGTGGCCTTGTGAATACCGGCCCAGACCACATTTTCTGGGGTTATAGCATACCCCAACCCGAACTGTGATTCGCCATCATTTAGGACTTCGATGATCTTCCCAGCTGGAAGATATGGTCTCGAGGTAGCCCCCGGCAAGTAGCCCAAATTTTGTAGCGTCATGTCGATGCTAGTAGTGAAGTAGGGCCTGAAAAGATATTCCTCCTCGATCATACCCACGAAGTCGAATCCTCGTGGTTCGGCCCGGCTTGTGGCATTACAGCTAGCCACGGTGATAGGAGTAGCTTCTAGCGTGATGATGCCATCTTGAAGTGGCATCTTGACTTTCCTATGTAGGGTAGAGGACACGGTCTTGACTGCATGGATCCAAGGCCTTCCTAGTAGTAGGTTAAAGGATGAGGTGACATCAATCACCTGAAACTCCAACTCCTTTTCGATTGGGCCCGTTATGATCTTCATTTTGACGGCCCGGCCACTAGTTTTGGGCTTCCGTCGAAAGCCTGGATAGTCTGTGCTGTCGGAAGGTAGTCGGCATCAGTGATGCCAAGGGCCCTAGCAATCCTTAGAGGTAGGACATTTACAGCAGATCCGTCGTCGATTAGGGTCATCGGGAGGTATTTGCCTCGGTAGATGACTATGATGTACAGGGCCAGATTATGATTGGGCCCAAACGGTGGCAGATCAGCTTCAGAGAAGGTTATGAGCGGGCCTTCCTCCTTTGACTTGCCTTTGAGAAAAGGCATAATAGTGGCTACCATTTCAGAAGGGGTAACCTGTGAGTCGACCTTGATTTCATCGAGAGCCTTAGTCAGTGCTTCCCGATGTGCTTGTGAGCTAACCAGTAGTTGCCATATAGTTAGATCAGCTCGAACCCTCTTTAGTTGTTGGACCAAAGCCGTGTCAGTGCTCGATTCTTCGAGGGTAGATTCCGTCCTGGCAGGTTCAGTGACGGTTGTTAGAGTAGAACGCCTAGCTGCGGTGAGGTGGTTAGTGGCTAAAGCTTTGGACTTAGCCTTTCGGACCTCTTCAAGGGTAATGGGGACAGCCTCCCCTTTGGTCAGGTAAACATCATCCTCGTCATCGAACCATATCCCATTGATTTGTGGGATAAAAGGGGAAATGAGGTGAGAACAATCGATTACTTCCCCCGTGAATATTGCATGGGCGCTGAACGGATTTTCTTTGTTGCTCGGCTTATCTCCGGGCAATGGGATTTTCCCGCTCTCGATAAGATCTTGGATCAGATGTTTTAGTCTCCAGCATTTTTCAGTATCATGTCCGTTACCCCGATGATATTGGCAGTAGGCCTGGGCGTTATAAGTTTTGGGCCTCTTCTCTACTGGAGGCTCTGCGGTTGGGCCTATCGGTTGGACCAGGCCCTTCGAAGATAGCCTTTGCAAGGCATAAGTATAGGTAGTCCCTATATCTGTGAATACCCGATTTGGTGTATTCTTTTTGGATGAGGTGTCGAGCAGATTTACCTCATCGAAAATGCTGCGGGCTGCAGCTGCAGGTGTGGGCTTGTTTGTAGATGAACTAGCCCCTTGATAACCTTTGGTAGAGGCCTTAGTCAGGCTCTCTAGTCTCAAGTCATCCTCGATTCTCGTGCCCATTTCAGTAAGGACAGCAAAGTTTGGGATGATAGCGTACCGGAGGTGGACCCGGTAGGATGGGAGGAAGTTTTTGACGAAAGCCTCCACTAGGGCCTTCTCGCCGGGCTTGTCGACCAGCTTCACACTCTCGGCCCTCCACCTTTGCAGATATTTTGTGAACCCTTCTTTGGGCTCTTGAGCCATGACTTCCAGAGTACGCATGGTAGTCTGGATTTCAGTGTTATCGGCGTAGTTCCGGGCAAATTCGGTCGCCACATCGTCCTAAGTTTTGTATTTCTTGGGGTCGAGCCTGTAAAACCAGGCCTTAGGATGCTTCTCCAGGGAGGAAGGGAATAAATGCTTGAACATAGTTGTCTTCACCCCTTTGACCGCCATGAAGTCCTTGAAAGCTCGGATGTGGTGGACCGGGTCTTCGGTACCCTAAAACATAGGAATTCCCGTAAGGTTGAGGTTAGTAGGAAGCTCGTCATTCAAAGGTGAATAAGTACGAGCATTTTCGGTGTGGATCGAGTTGTTCGTCGATAAGTGGACTTGCTCTTCGAGCCTACGAACAACACTGATCAATTCGGCTATGGGCCCAGTGGGCTCAGCTCCTTCAACTGGGGCCGTCTTTTCTACGGCACTTAGGCGGGTGGCTAGCGTTGCTTGGCTAGCCTGAATAGTAGTCAGTTGAGTCTCGATCTTGACCAGAGCATTTTTCAATTCGTCCATCTTGCGTTGGTATCTGGTTTCGGGTGGCCTGTCTGTAAGAACACCACGTAATCAGAAACTAGCCCAAAATCCCGGAATAGAAAGTACATCCCGAACAAGACTAAAAAGGGAAATGACTCGGAAAAGACACCTAGACGGGTGACTTGTGAAATGGGGGCCTTCCTTAGGATTCGGCGGGTGGGCCTAGTCTTGTTCGAAGGAAGGTTCACGTGAGACATCCCCAGACTTATGGACTCGATTGTGTTGACGGGCCCTCCTTTGTAGGGGTTTGTCCTACGTAGGTGGGCCTTGCCTTAGTCTAATAAGGCGGACTGGGATAGGGAAGAAACTCCTGATGTAAGATCGACCGAGTTTCGACGCTAAAGACCTTGACAACTTAAGACACGACCCGACACTGCTAAAAACGGGAAGTCCTAAGGAGAAGGAGGTTTTGAAAACTGGTTGTTTTTGGGAAAGGTCCGAGAAAACTCGGTTGAGGGCCCAATTTTCGAAAAAAAAAACAAAAAGGGTATTGGGCCACGGTTTTTGAAAGTTCGAAAAACGTTTTTGAGTTTTGAATTGGGCAGCATACCGGCTAGAAAATAGGCTATTTTGAGTAAAATCATAAGTCCTAAATTCGGTATGTGTTCCGGGTTTTGAAATTGAATAGTTTGAAAAAGATGCAATCTTTGAAAAAAGACGGTTTTTGAAAACGACTTAGAAACCAAGTAGCACGTAGTCACACAAGTATTATAACGACGCCATGTATGCTTTACACTAAGTCTCGGTCGGTCTATAGAGGGTCTATACCAGTGTACATAGTCTAGACGTTGATCGGGACGGACTTCCTAAGTCGAGTTGATCTTAGAACATGCCGCGAAACCCACTCGAATCGACTATGGACACCTTTTGACATATCCATATTGGAGTACATCAATGGTATAGTGGGATGTCGGTCGCGAGTACCGGCCCGGGAAAATATGGGTTATGCATGGACCGTAGAACTAAAACGCGTATTGTACTAGTCAAACGATTTCTATTCGAGTCTCACCCTGAGGATGCCGATGGTAAGTCACGCATCAGTTAATCCCCAGCGGAGTCGCCAAATTGTGGACATGACGTAGGTCCACCCCGACGCGGCCACGCGCGGGTTTGGGTAGGCGAATGAATCTCCATATGAGAATGGATCGAATTGAAATTTAGGTCGAAGTGGAGTCGCCACCGAATTTTGTGGTTATTCGGAACCATTCGAGCTCACTCTATGTCGTAGTGGGCCGTATACAAAATACGGCCCATTTCCGATATCAGAGTTTATTGGGCTTGTCCCTTTGCATTTGATACCGATACCGACATTATCGGATATCGTGTATTGAATGACTCTCGTGCGCCAACGGTTTCGGGCATCCATAAACCGAGGTTCTGAGTAAGGGGTGAGGGTACGTGTTGGGAAGCCCACAAAGGACACCCAACCCCGCCCGCACATTAGCGGCCTCTACTAAGATCTCGAATGACTTTCCAATACGCGCGTTAGTTGAACGGGAAAATGATATGCACAGATTATTTTCCGTAAGCATGTGAATGGAATTGAAAAGGGGTTTCTATGTCAATTTAATGCAACTAAAATTAACGTCAAAGTTGTATTTTAGCATGCGGTTTCATTTTAGTATAATAAAATAAACAAGAATTAAATTGACAAAAGAACGAACGGTTAGTAACGAGATGATGATAACAACGGTTTGCAAATTATTAAATAAAATTGAATGATGTAAAGAGATGATGCATGGTTTGAAAAGATAGTAATACACGTGATTAATTAGACACGTGTCGACCTAAGTCACAAAATACTATCAAATTTAAAAAGAAGAATGTACGACTCACGGTATTGGTCGTGATGAGGTCACTCGATCGAGTGGACCTCTAAAAGAGGTTTCTGCTTTGCGTTTTAGACCTTACTCGGCCGAGTTATTGGTCAAATCGGTCGAGTACGTCGCTACTCGATCGAGTCACTATGAGACTCGACCGAGTAGAGGTCAAAAAAGTATTCTGCTCGCTAAGTTGTGATGTCACTCGATCGAGTGGCCGAGGCACTCGGTCGAGTGGCACCTGTACGAACCAGGTTCGCTTGCAATTTTATTATTGATTTTGAAATTGCTTTTGATTTTTGATAATTCGACGGTTTTACCGAATTGAGCATAAATATTGTATGACTTATGCTCGATTCGGGTTTATTATGAATCATTGATTTTGTTGAACCGAATATAAATATTGTTGAATTTATACCCGATTCTAATTTTGAATACTCGTTGTATCCCATATTCGATTATTGAATCGATATGGAATACTAGAGTGAAAATATTAAATTGATTTTAGTCGTCTTAAATTAACTATCGCGATATGAGTAAATCGCGTTAATTAATTTATGTGACTAGATCGCTAGATTCGACATCCAATTATGGAATTGGTATCGAATCTAATTGATCGACACCTTGCTTTGAATTAGAAAACTTGATTCCCTCGGCTTCTCCGACATCGAAATAAATTCCTAGAGATTGAGATGTCGGATCCACGTCAACGGGTTTCGACCCTTATTAAATAGAACACTCATTTTTGAAAATCGATGTAAATATGCGACTTGAATAATGATGAAAACGAAATAACACGGATTATTGTTTAAGTTAACTTGTTTCAATAATCAAATGATCGGGGTGATGGGATAAGCGACCGGCAACGCTGTGTGCAGTACACTTGTATGTTCAGTTTTCCTTATCCCACCATCATTCACATTCGACACAAATCGACAAGTATTTTAATGTTTTAATGTTAACGATATCATTGATATTAGGATGCGATAATAACGATAAAAAAAATAAAAAAAATACGACCCTTATGAAGATGATGACGACGTGACGCGAGAAGTAGGGAGAGAAGAGAAGAAACGGGGTTTTTGCACCCTCAACCTACATGTTCTTGTCTCGGATGAGGCTCGTAGTTGCGGCTTTAACACGGGAGCTTCGAGGTTTATGGAGGTTGAGTTATGGTGGTTAGGGTTTCGATTTTCTAAAACTAGGTTTAGGGTTTGCTAGTGTAGTGCTTAGGGTTTGATTAGAGGTAGAATTAGTGTTGAAATTAGGGTTGTAAAGATTGTGAAAAGTTGTGAAATTGTGTGTGCATGGGGGTTGCTTATATAGGCAAAGGCAAGAGCACCCGGTTAGGGTTACTCGACCGAGTAACCAGCTGACTCGGTCGAGTGGCCCGTTATGCCTGCAGTCGGGCTTGAATATGGGCCCACTCGATCGAGTGGGTGGGGCACTCGATCGAGTGGCCCAGTAGGGTCGCGCGGGTCCATTGCTTTGGACCGTGACTTGGGTTTTTGATGGGTTTGTGTTTGACTTGGACTTTTGATGGCTGTTTTGTAAGTCTCGGAAACGACTTTGACCGGGTTTGACCCAATCGTTAAAAAGTCGGTTTTACTTCCGGTGTCGGTTTCGGCCCAAATTAGCCTTATTTGATTGGAAACAGCCCACTGGACCTGGATTTGAGGTTGATTTTGTGAGATTTGTACTCCATAAGTGCGTTAGCCAGTAACTAATGGATTTGAGCCCGTATCCGAGCGCGTAGAAACACGTTAGCGTCCGATCATCATCGGGTGTTTTTTGGAAACTGCCATAGACACCTGGCAGTCGAAATGCAGGTGTCTACACTATGCTAATTTTCTTGTAGGTAAAATAATGCCGCCTGATTTGTCATATCAACAAAAGAAGCGGTTCCTACATGATGTTCGGCAATATTTTTGGGCCGATCCATATTTTTCAAGGAGTGTGCCGACGGACCTTTTAGGCGACACATACCGCAATGAGAAACCAATGCCATCTTGGAAGCCTGTCATTCCTTATCTTATGGTGGTCACCACGGTCCCGCTAGGACCGTGGCTAAGGCACTTCAATCAGGTTTTTATTGGCCATCTTTGTTTTCTGATGCCAAGTCATTTGTTTCAGGATGTGATGCTTGTCAGAGGACGAGAAATATCTCCCGGAGGCATGAGATGCCTCAGGTTGGTATTTTGGAGGTAGAAATTTTCGATGTTTGGGGCATCGACTATCAAGGTCCATTCCCGACAAGTCGAGGTAATAGGTACATTTTAGTAGCTGTGGACTACGTATCTAAGTGGGTAGAAGCCGTTGCCTCGGTCCATTGTGACGCTAAGACCGTCATCCAACTTTTCAAGAAGATTATATTTCCACGTTTTGGCATTCCCCGAGTCGTCATTAGTGATGGAGGTACGCACTTAAAAGAAAAACAACTTATTGCCTTATTATCTAAATATGGTGTTATGCATCGTAGAGGTTTCGGGTATCACCCCCAAACTAGTGGACAGGTTGAAGTTTCCAACCGGGATCTTAAGGATATTTTGGCAAAAGTTATCTCGAAGTCAAGAAAAGATTGGAGCCTGAAACTAGATGACACTCTATGGGCGTATAGGACCGCCTGTAAGACACTGATTGGTACATCGCCTTATGATGCGCGTCGAATTGTCGCCTATCCAATGCGGTCAAACAATATTTATAAACTCCGAAATACTACTACGTAGTAGCGGCAAGTCGGGATCGATCCACAGGGACGGTCGAGGGGTAGTCGGTCAAGTCAAAGTCTAGGAGTGATTGGGTTGAGAAGGGGGGTTTTGGACGAGTTGAACTAAACTAACTAAACGAGCTATGGAACTAAGGCGAGAAACTATTAATGGGAATGGTGTTAGGGAGAGTCGGGGAGTCGGAGATTAAGGTAAAGATGTGGAATGCAAGAATTATCACAAGATGTATAAGGGAGGTGCCACCTTTCGGTTTCTCTACCAACCAAGCCTAAACCCGCTTTCGCGACGAATAAAATAAGGTCTCAAGACGGAACTACCCAAACCCCGAGTTTTCCCATATTGATCCGGGTGAGTCAAGTCAACCTAGGTGATCAAGCTAAGTCAATCAAGACACAACAATTCCAATCAAGACAAATCACCCTCAAATGCAATATTCTCACAAGATAAAACCTTTATCTAGAATTCCTCCTCCCCTAGCCCCCTAATTAAAATCTACTCACTATCCATAATAAAACTAACACTAAGGAGACTAGGAGAAAGACTAAACATACTAAAAATAAAACTAATTAATGGAGAAAGGGAGAAGAAAGAAACTACCAACAATGGAGAAATTAAAGGAGGAAGATGAAGATTAACATAAAGATTGAATCTTGGAGAAGAAAATACAAGAACTTGTCGCCAATTCCTGCAAAACTCTTCAATCTTCAACATAAACCCAAATCTTCAACAAAGATGGAAGCTTGATTACAAATTATAGAGTAATTTAATCTAATACTAATAATATCTACTAAGTTTTTGGAGATTTTTACTATGAAAGCTTACTACAAACTATTACTACTACTAGAGATCTTCTACCCTACTCCTACTCCTAAGAGGCTCACTTAAGGCACAAATTGAAATGTAACCCTAGGTTATCTATATATACTAATCCTTAATGGGTCACACAATCATCAAACCCATAATCCAATCCTTCTTCTTTTAGTCTAGACCTTCACCCTTTGCATCTTCATGGGGCAAAACTTCACCCTGCGGTTGACGAGCTGACACCACCGGGTGAAATTTCACCCGGTGAGATTTTCTTCTCATTTTGCGATTTTTGGCGCTTTTCTCCATCGGGCGAAATTTCGCCCGGTCGTTTCGCCCGCTCAACTCATAGGGTGAAATTTCACCCTATGAACATTTTGTCCAAAATGGCAATCTGGGGAGGAACACCATCGGGCGAAATTTCGCCCGGTCAAATTCTCATCGGGTGAAATTTCACCTTGTCACTTCAGAGGGCCATAACTCTCTCGTTTGATCTCCGATTGGGGCGTGTGATATGTCGTTGGAAAGCTAAGAACATAAGATTTCACCTCCAACTTAAATCGCTTCTATCCGAGGTCTAGAACTCTAGATATATCCATTTGAAGTTCGACCTCTCCGGTGAAGATGCCCAACGGACTATACTTTTTCCTTTTTGCTCAAGGTTTCACCTCTTGGGTTTGGACTTTGGATTTTGAGTTGTGTGCTTTGATTTTCGGATGGTTTCCCTCTCTCTCATGCTCATAGGAGCTCAGACACGCTTTTGGTCGAAAATCCTATCAAAATAGACAGAAAACTACCAAAAACACGTAAAATGCAAAAGAGAGACCCTAATGCGAGAATTACTCAAAATACGACGATAATCGTGCTCTAATCTCGAAAAACGGAGGAAAAACGGGTCGAAATGGGAGGAAAAACGGTCCAAATTTGGCACACAACAATTCCCCCACACTAAACCGTTGCTCGTCCTCGAGCAAAGACCCAAAAAGAAACTAATTAAGTACTACTACTACTACTAAGCTAGACTATGCTAAGCCGATACGAGGCAATTAACGGGACCGCTCCGTCCCTTCAACTCACATCGAAATACCCATGAGGTAGAGTACTCCCATGCAAGGTAAGTTGGGTCTTGCTCAAAATGGTGGATGCGACTAAACACACAAAAACACATAACACGAAAGAATAGACGCATCCAAAACAAAAATAATACACCGAATCCCTCATCGAGACGGCAGGGAAAGACACCGAAGACTTACTTAAAACAATCATAAACATTCCAAGATAAATCACCCATGTAAACAAGGACCAAATCCTAATACTATGACAATCAAGCAATAAAGATGTTGATAACTTAGCCTAGGTCCTCCTAATCTTCTAAAGGGGTACTACGGGGCGTATAACGGAGTGGAAAAAGTGAACCATGGATTCGTTCGACACTGTATGTAACAACCCGTTATTTTCCGATTCAATTATAGAGTTTGACTTTTCTACTTTTATTTAAATCGGGTTTTAAGTTGAAGAATTTTTTCGTTATCGTTATAAATATTAAAATATTTTCGGTCCTTCATAAACTAAATCGGCTTTGGGCCATTTTAAAAGTTTGAAACTTTATTTATAAAGCAACTTGATTTCAATTGTACTTTGACTCAAAAACAAGAAAGAAAGAATAATTTTTTTTTATAAAATAAAACCTATTTAAAAAAAAAACCCTCGTGATCATCATCACACATTCACACCCTATTACCTTCCTATCACCTCCCTGCCGCACCTTTTCCCTCTCCATCTGTTTTATGTGCTAGTCATTCGATCTCCGTCGCGAAATCGGTTCTTGATCCTGTGTCTACGTTAACCCGGTTTACATCATATTTCATCAAACTGTAAGTCTTTTAACCAATTTCCCCTATTTGTTCTCTAACTCGGGACCCAATATGAAGTATGTATCAATGTTTTTATGTGTCGATTCTTTTCTTTTGTTCCTGTTGGTTAAAACCCATATTCCCGACATGATTAATTAGTATGCATGATTAATTAGTATGTAAGTAATAACCTTGGGTTGATTTAAAGTAGAATATGTGAGTTGAGTCTTGGATGGTTATAAACGTAGTGGAGCGGTTGTGATTGAGTCAAAACTTAGTTAGTCGATCTGTCAGTCTTAGAATGAACCCAATCTCAAGGTATGAATCTTGTTAAACGGAGTTGCAAATTCATGTGTAAGTATTGTAGGACTCGACGTCCGGGGTTAAGAAGGGAGTTCGGGTCGGTAAATATTTGTATGTATGTCAGGGGTGGGTCGTGACATTAGAGGAAAGAAAGATGAGCAAGTTGTTAGATTATTGGGGTGTGGTCATGAGTATAGATTTCAATTGCATTATATGGAGTATTTGTGAATAAAGTGTGGGAAGAGAAGAGATGTATAAATAATTTAGTTGGGGTATGTTTTAATTGGTGCCTATTTTGGTATATATATATATATATATATATATATATATATACAATGAGGTTAGTGTGAGAATGTCGTCTTCTTCCAATTCTACCATAGAAGAATTGAACGTTGAGTTTGGGTCGTTTTAATATTAATTGACCAGTTATTAAATCATTTACATTATTTTTAGTTTGTGGGTTCGAGGAGAAAGAATTTTTGGACTTAGTATTAGCTTGGAGTGACCGTCTTGAGAGGTAAGGACGTTTTACCCTTTTCACATTTAAGTAAAGAGCATGTTCGGTTCAAATTGTATTTTTTAAGCGGTTTTATAAATTATTTTTTTTAAATGGTGAATTTTTATGATACTCGTAATATTTGGATATGGAACTTTGTGACACGAGTCACACATTGGTATTATTTTGGTAAATATTTTGGAGATTATAACAGACTCTGGGAGCTTTGTTGGTCTAGTTGGTTTAAGGTGCGTTTACGACATTCCTGAGACTTTGTCCCGAAACTGAACTCTTGGCCCGTGTTATATTTGAGTGGGGTTACCGGCCCCCACTTGCTAGGTAGTTAGACTTTCTCCTTTGGCAGCATCATCCTACTGACTGTCCAAATGCGAGAGATGCGCACTATATAAGTCGAACTAAGCACAGGTGATATCTCTAGACCGTGCAAGGGTAGGACCTTGGCACACAAGTGGTGGAAATATATTTTGGATGATTTTGGTTTTGACTACTATTTTTACAGTATTGTGTTTTGGTATCAAAACGATGGCTTTTAACTCTGGTTTCAGTTACTATAAAACTATTATTAATATTTCACGTTTCCATTATATTATACTTTTACTCAGCTTTGCTGACGTCCTTTTGTTTTGGGTCGTTCCCCCACTGGAACCTGTACCTATTGATGATTTTGGGTACAGTTGATAGGTACACTTGATATGCTGCATGGGTGCATTCTGGTTTCAGGTTTTGCTGAGTGAGGAAGGATTTTGATTATTTAACTTTGGCTTCGAGCTATTTATATTTATACTTATATTTTTATTTTTGGTTTGAGATTGTTTTAAACCGTTTTGGATTTTGTAAGACTTAAGTCTTCCGCTGCAACGTTTCCATTTAGTTAAGTTTCGAAATTCAACTTCGTTTCGATTATTTTCTATCAAGTTTCTTTTCGGTTGATTTATATCATTTTATTTGTCTTGCACTTGGCTTTGTGAGCTAAGTGCGGAGTAACAGCTTTGAATTTTCCGTTTCGGTTTGTTATTTTGGTCGCGAAAAATTTAGGGCTGTTATAGTTGGTATCAGAGCAATAGGTTTTTCCAAAATGTTTTGCAAAATTTGAAATGGTTTTAAAAAAAAAAACTTTTATCTTTATATTTGAAATTATAAGAAAATCTTTGCCTTTTGTATAAAAATAGAGTGCTGGGTGGATTGGGTGCATTGCATACGCATGAATTATTACGTTTATATTTATATTTGCCATGTTTTAGTACTATTAATCTTACCTAGTTGAATTGTGATAGAGGTGAGGTCTACTTACGTTATTATTTGGGATATCATATTATGCCTAATTGTAATTGTAATGGGATATCATTTATTGGAATTTGGAATGTGTCATGTCATGAATGAAGAGGCAGTCGAGAATGTAGACATTGTTTTGGGTAACTCTTAGTGGACTCTATTTCAACCCATGTTTTGTTAATTGTGGTGCATCTCACTCTAGTGGACTATGTTTGTGGATGAAAGAAGCGTAGAACCTAGTAAAATTGTGGATTATTTTTATTTTAGTCATGCCATTTGGGACTTAGTAAACAGTAAAACGATGTATAAGGATGTGTGTTTATTGGTGATCATGATTTTGAGGCAGACTTGTTAGAATTCCCATTACCTTTCTTTGATGTGATTTTGAGGATGGATTGACTAGAATTTCATCGGGCTAATATTGATTATGGACATAGTAAAGTTTCCTTATGAGGACCTAAAATGTGAGAGTACCTTATTGGACATAGCTTATCTATCTAGGGGAGCTTAGCTGATTTTGTGTCATATAAAGGATTTGAGGATTAAACACCCCGACCTGAGTGAAGTTCCAGTAATGAGTGAGTTTGTTAATGTGTTTTCCGAGTAAATACCGAGAATGTCTCCAAGTAGAGAAGTTGTGTAAGATTATTGACCTAGTGACATGGACGGGCCCAATTGTTAAATCATCATACCGTATTGAACCCTTGTCAATGCTAGAACTTAGGAAACAACTAGACGAACTGATGGAAAAAGGATAATTTAGGCATAGTGTGTCGTATTGGGGTGCCTCTAATTGATTTGAGGAAAAAGAAGGATGAAACGTTAAGGTTGCGTATTGATTATTGGGAATTGAAACAAGTTACTATTAAGAATATGTATCCCTTACCTACGAATCTAGGATTGAGTACTTATTTGACCAGTTGAAGGAAGCCTGTGTTTTCTCTGAAATTACGATTTTTGGGAGCCATCAATTGATGATAGTGTTTGAGGATTTACCTGAGAGTATATTTTCTGCTAGATATGGCTATTGTGAGTTTACTGTGATGCCTTTTGGGTTGACTAGTGCACTTGATGAGTTTATGGATTTGATGAACCGAACTTTGATGACTTACCTAGATAAATTTGTTGTGATATTCATTGATGACATAATGAACTCCATGTGTTTATGGATTTGATTATTTGTTGTAATACTGATTGATGACATAGTGATTGATTCAAAGAATAAAGAAGAACATGAGGAACATTTACGAATTGTCTTAGGCATCTTGAGGGAAAAATGGTTATATGTTAAATTTTTGAGGTGTGATTTTTGGCTGGTTCGAGTAATTTTTGGGGAATATTATATCCAAGGATGGAGTATCGGTAGATCCTGCTAAGGTTGTTAAGGAGTGACTTGGATTGAAATCTGTGACTGAAATTCGTAACTTTTGAGTTTAGCTGGTTACTATAGGAGATTTGTGAGGGATTTTTCAAATAGATAGATCAATGACTACACTGATGATAAAGCCACAAAATTTCATTGGGATGAGGGGTGTGAGGAATCGTTTCGAATTTTAAAGAAGAAATTGACCACTATTTCGGTGTTGACCTTACCAAATGGAAGTCACGATTATGAGGTTTATACATATGCGTCCGAAAGGATTAGGTTGTGTTCTTGTGAATTACCCTACTTATGATTTATTGTTAGCAACCGTAGTCGTTGCCTTGAAAATTTGGAGACCAACTGTTGGGTGTACCCCTTTTAATGTTTTTATGATCACAGAAGTTTCAGATATATATTTACCCATTAGGAGCGTGAGATAGAGAAGGTGGTTGGATTTGATTAAGGACTATAAGATCGAGATACAATACCATGTAGGAAATGCCAATGTGGTGACTGATGCCTTGAGTAAATTTTTCCATACAATACAGTTAGGGATGTACCGTGATAAACTGAGAGAAGAGTTTCTGATATTCGGGATCAAAATAGCAAAATTAGAAACCCCGTCTAGTGTGTTACCTGTTGAGAGAGAATTGATAGAGTTATTAGAGTTACAAGGTGGTGATAAATTTTTCTAGGATAAGTTGGTTGGTGAACGAGTCTGCTTTGTCAAGCGCGATGAGAATGGATTTATTAAGTGTTGAGATAGAATTTGTGTACCTAACAACAAGGAATTAAGGGAAAAGATGTATTATGTTTATTTGGGAGGTGATAAAATGCATGCGGATTTGGAATTAGGATTTTGATGGTGTAGTATTAAGAAACAAATTGCAGATTTTGTGGCTCAATACTTGTTATTTTAGAAGTTTAATAGTGAATATTGGAGACCTCAAGGAAAGTTACAACCTTTAGAATTCCCGAGTGGAAGTGAAGTTTAATCTTTATGGATTTTATAGTTGGATGGTTAATATCATAGAAAGGTAATAATACGATTTTGGGTTATAATTAATAGGTTACCTGAGAGTGCACATTTTGCTCCAATGAAAGATACATAGAAAAAGAAGCATTTGCGGATGATTATATACATCATTTGGTAAAACTTTATGGAGTTTCAAAGAATATTGTATCAATTAAGGATGCTAGATTTGTTTCAATATTTTGGGAGATATTTCATATAACATTAGGAACCAAGCCTAAGATGAGCGCATCATTTTATCCAGCTATTGATAGTCAAATTGAAAAGACAATCAAATACTGGAGGACATAATGCGAGTTTGTGCCTTATAATTTCAAGGAGATTGGGAGGATAAGTTAGGATTTTATGGAGTTTTCATATAATAATAGTTATCGGGTTACAATTCAGATTGACACAATTTAGGGTTGGATATAAGTGGAGTATTTCGGTGTGTTGGAGTGATATTATCGAGTCTGTAGTTTAGGGCCTAGGGCCTGAGATGATAACTGAAATGGTTGAGTAGGTTAAGAGTATACATGAGTGGATGGAAGCAACTTAGGATGGTTAGAAGAGTTATGTAGATAAAACTCGTAGACATGCGAAATTTGAGGTTTGGTAAGGAAGGGCAAATTGAGCCCAAAGTTAATTAGACATATGAAATTTTGGAGCATATTAGCTGATTTAGAACGATTTCCTGAGGTGTTCCATGTCTCCCAACTAAGGAAGTGCATTAGTGATTACATGTTTTAATTTAGATCCTATAACTCATTGGGCTTGATAAGACACTATGACCTTATGAGGAGACTTATGTTCATATTTTTTGGATAGTAAGGTGCGTAAAACCCGTATAGGTGAAACAAAAATGTTCAAAATTTTGTGGAACAATAACAAATGTGGAGGAGAGTACTTGGAAAGTTGGGTGAACCATGATATGAATACCCTCATCTGCTTAAGATTATTTTCGTGCTTCGTGGACGAAGCTTTGTTTAGGGGGATAGAAATATGCATGACTAAATTGCTTTATGTTAATTTGACATTATTCTTGTGAGGTTTCATGATATCATTGTTTATCGGTTAAAAATATGGATATATTGGTTATTGTTGGTGCTTAATTAGCACAACGATGTTGATTATTTGTTGTTACTTGAAATTGATTTGTTCAAATATATTGATGGTTTATTTGTGCTCAACGAAAATATTATTGGTTGCTTGTGCTCAACGCACATATTTTGGATATTGGCGGTTCGTCTGTGCCCAACTCACATATTATTGGTTGTTTTGTGCTCAAACGCACGTGTTGATTGATTGATTGATTTTTGTGCATTTATGTAGACACGCATATTTTGACCGCCAGATGTCTATAGCAGTTTCCGACAAACACCCGATGATGATCGGACGTAAACATGCTTCAATGTACTCGAATACGGGCTCAAAATCATTGGCCGCTTGGGCTTTTTACGGAGTACAAATCTCACAAAACCAACCTCAAATTCAGGCCCAGTGGGTCGTTTCAAGTCAAATAAGACTAATTTGGGTCGAATCCGGCACCAGGGGCAAAACCGTCTTTTAGCGACCGAGTCAAAACTCGGTCAAGGATATTTTCGAGACTCACGAGTCAGCCGTGTCACCCCACGTGACTGATTCGAGCTCAAACACTACAAAAAATCAGCTACACAAAATATTAAACAAATCCGTTTAAGGATAGGATTCGATCTCAAGTAGGAATTCTATCCGAATGTCGAATCAAACACTCAACCGAGCATCAAATACTCGGCCGAGCAGCCTACTTTCAGCCGAGGTACGTTTCTTATCCACCAAGCAAACGGAATTCTCGTTATTCTCAGCTTCTTACATTTCCTATCCAAAGCGGTAGTTCCTATCCAACTACCTCTCTTAGCCAAGGTCGGGAACTTCCCTATAAATAGGCCCCTTGCACAACACATCTAACAACATCTAAGATTCATCATACAACACTTTTTACACATCAATTATCATCAACACAAAAATACATACACCCTTAGCATCGAGAAACCGATACAACCCAAGACTACGCCGAGCTCACCCGACGAAACCGGCCACCTCGCCCCACCTTACACGTCCAAACCAAAACACCATAACTCACCGACATTAACTCGACGCTCCCGTGCCCTAGCCACATTCCGACGAGCCCCGATCCGAGTACACAAAGCATGTAGGTTGAGGGTGCAAAATCAAACCCGATTTCTCTCTTCTCTTTTCTCCTCCTCGTTTTTTTTTTCCTTTTTTCGTCGTCGGTCGATTTTTTCTTACGGGTCGTTCGTCGCATTTTTTATTTATTTCTAATATCGATACTACAAAACTATTTTTATAAAACAAAACGTTCTTAAAATACGATACCGATTCTCTAATCGAATATCGTATCTAACAAGAACTAAATTAAATCTCGTTGATGATAAAAAAAATCGTTACATCTTTTTTTACAAAATACGACGATTTTAACGCGGAGAGAATTAACATTCTTTTTTTTTTCTTCTTTTCGTTCAACTTTTTTTCAAAACAATTCTATAAAAACATTTTCTAAAAATCATTCCGAATATTTGATATCGATTTCATAATCGAATATCGAGTACGACGAAGATCGAAATATAAATCGAGTATAAATTAATCCATATTTATACGCGATTTATTAAAATTAACGATTTTCGAAAAAATCTGAGCCGAGACAGCCTCCCACGCGAGTCGCGCGGGAGCCTGAAACCGCTACCCGTTTTTCTCGTTTCTCTTTTTTATTTTACATCGTTTCTTACATAAAAACAGCGGCTTTCTCGGCATATTTTCAGATTTCGACAAATATTTTTCGGCCTCGGTCAACACGTGTTTAATCCATCACGTATCATAAAATTCTTTTTCATAATCATGCATATTATCGTATTTGCGTTTTTTATTCAATCGATACTAACACGTTTGTTCATCTTTTTAGCGATTTCTTTTTTATTTGTTTTATTATACTAAAACGAATCTCACATGCTAAATTAAACTTTGACGTTAATTTTCATGCATTAAACTGACTTAGCAACCCATTCAATTCTTCGCATGTTTAGGAAAACAATGTTTGCATATCATTCATCGTATTACTAACACGCGTATTCAAAAATCAAACGATATCCTAGTAGAGGCCGCTAATGTGCGGGCGGGGTTGGGTGTTCTTTGTGAACTTCCCAACATGTACCCTCACCCCTTACTCAGAACCTCGGTTTCCGGATGTCCGAAACCATTGGCAACGAGAGTCATTCAATACACGGTATCCGATCAAGTTGGTATCGGTATCAAATGCAAAGGGACGAACCCAATAAACTCTGACATCGGAAATGGGCCGTATTTTGTACACGGCCCACTACGACATAGAGTGGGTTCGAACGGGCCCGAACTCCCACAAAGTTCGGTGGCGACTCCAACTTCGATTTAAATTTCAATTCGATCCATTCTCATATGGAGATTCATTCGCCTCCCCAAAACCGTGCGTGGCCGCGTCGGGGTGGACCTATGTCATGTCCACAATTTCACATTTGTGGAAAAAAAAACATTAACTTGTGAAATACAAAGTTTTTGAAACATTTATTTATTTTGTCCGACATGCTCCTAACTTTCTTAGTGATACTTTACCTTAGAGGAATATTAGAATCTTGGTGGTTTCGAACTTCAATAGTACCTTGTGGAATTAGGTGATCTTGTGGATTTAGGTGTTGTAAAGTTTGTTACTTTGGTAATATCTCGTGGAAATTGGTGATCTCGTGGAATTTAGTGGTTGTGAGGTTTTGAGGAATTTAGAAATATGAGATACCTTAAGGGTTGTGTGTTTGTTTGGAAGAATTTTGGATATATGATTAATATATATTCGAGGAATTTAGAAATGTGAGACATTTTAAAGGTTACGTGCTTCTCTTGGTCGATTTTGGATATACGGAGTAAATAGTTTATTTTGGAAATATATGAGAAATTTGATGGATTTTGGATGTATGGAGTAAACAGTTTATTTTGGATGTTTGTGAGAAATGTAAGACTTTAGTTCAGTGATGAGTTTAAACTTCGAGTACGAAGTTTTGTTTTAAGGAGGAAAGTCTGTAACACCCCGTTATTTTCTGATTCAATTATATAGTTTGACTTTTCTACTTTTATTTAAATCGGGTTTTAAGTTGGAGAATTTTTTCGTTATGTTATAAATATTAAAATATTTTCGGTCCTTCATAAACTAAATCGGCTTTGGGCCATTTTAAAAGTTTGAAACTTTATTTATAAAGCAACTTGATTTCAATTGTACTTTGACTCAAAAACAAGAAAGAAAGAAGAAAAAAAATTATAAAATATAAACCTATTTTTAAAAAAAACCCTCGTGATCATCATCACACATTCACACCCTATTACCTTCCTATCACCTCCCTGCCGTACCTTTTCCCTCTCCATCTGTTTTATGTGCTAGTCATTCGATCTCCGTCGCGAAATCGGTTCTTGATCCTTTGTCTACGTTAACCCGGTTTACATCATATTTCATCAAACTGTAAGTCTTTTAACCAATTTCCCCTATTTGTTCTCTAACTCGGGACCCAATATGAAGTATGTATCAATGTTTTTATGTGTCGATTCTTTTCTTTTGTTCCTGTTGGTTAAAACCCGTATTCCCGACATGATTAATTAGTATGTAAGTAATAACCTTGGGTTGATTTAAAGTAGAATATGTGAGTTGAGTCTTGGATGGTTATAATCGTAGTGGAGCGGTTGTGATTGAGTCGAAACTTAGTTAGTCGATCTGTTAGTCTTAGAACCCAATCTCAAGGTATGAATCTTGTTAAACGGAGTTGCAAATTCATGTGTAAGTATTGTAGGACTCGACGTCCGGGGTTAAGAAGGGAGTTCGGGTTGGTAAATATTTGTATGTATGTCAGGGGTGGGTCGTGACATTAGAGGAAAGAAAGATGAGCAAGTTGTTAGATTATTGGGGTGTGGTCATGAGTATAGATTTCAATTGCATTATATGGAGTATTTGTGAATAAAGTATGGGAAGAGAAGAGATGTACAAATAATTTAGTTGGGGTGTGTTTTAATTGGGGCCTCTTTTGGTATATATATATATATATATATATATATATATATATATATAAAGAATATACAATGAGGTTAGTGTGAGAATGTCGTCTTCTTCCAATTCTACCATAGAAGAATTGAACGTCGAGTTTGGGTCGTTTTAATATTAATTGACCAGTTATTAAATCATTTACATTATTTTTAGTTTGTGGGTTCCAGGAGAAAGAATTTTTGGACTTAGTATTAGCTTGGAGTGACCGTCTTGAGAGGTAAGGACGTTTTACCCTTTTCACATTTAAGTAAAGAGCATGTTCGGTTCAAATTATATTTTTAAAGTGGTTTTATAAATTATTTTTTTTAAATGGTGAATTTTTATGATACTCGTAATATTTGGATATGGAACTTTGTGACACGAGTCACACATTGGTATTATTTTGGTAAATATTTTGGAGATTATAAAAGACTCTGGGAGCTCTGTAGGTCTAGTTGGTTTAAGGTGCGTTTACGACGTTCCTGAGACTTTGTCCCGAAACTGAACTCTTGGCCCGAGTTATATTTGAGAGGGGTGACCGGCCCCCACTTGCTGGGTAGTTAGACTTTCTTCTTTGGCAGCATCATCCTACTAACTGTCCAAATGCGAGAGATGCGCACTATATAAGTCGAACTAAGCACAGATGATATCTCTAGACCGTGCAAGGGTAGGACCTTGGCACACAAGTGGTGGAAATATATTTTTGATGATTTTGGTTTTGACTACTGTTTTTACAGTATTGTGTTTTGGTATCAAAACGTGGCTTTTAACTCTGGTTTCCGTTTGTGGACATGACATAGGTCCACCCCGACGCGGCCACGCGCGGGTTTGGGGAGGCGAATGAATCTCCATATGAAATGGTCAAATTGAAATTTAAATCGAAGTTGGAGTCGCCACCGAATTTTGTGGGAGTTCGGGCCTGTTCGAACTCACTCTATGTCTTAGTGGGCCGTGTACAAAATACGGCCCATTTTCGATGTCAGAGTTTATTGGGTTCGTCCCTTTGCATTTGATACCGATACCGACTTGATCGGATAACGTGTATTGAATGACTCTCGTTGCCAATGGTTTCGGACATCCGGAAACCGAGGTTCTGAGTAAGGGGTGAGGGTACGTGTTGGGAAGTTCACGAAGAACACCCAACCCCGCCCGCACATTAGCGGCCTCTACTAAGATATCGTTTGATTTTTGAATACGCGCGTTAGTAATACGATGAATGATATGCAAACATTGTTTTCCTAAACATGCGAGGAATTGAATGGGTTGCTAAATCAGTTTAATGCATGAAAATTAACGTCAAAGTTGAATTTAGCATGTGAGATTCGTTTTAGTATAATAAAACAAACGATAAAAAGAAATTGCTAAAAAGATGAACAAACGTGTTAGTAACGATTGAATAATAAAAATAAATACGATAATATGCATGATTTGTGTTTGACCGAGGTCACGAAGAAAAACATATATTTGTTGAAATCTGAATTATTGCCAAAAATACGCTGTTTTTTCTAAAAACGATGTTCGAAAAAAAATAATAAAAAGCAAAAAAAATGTGTCGCGTTCCAGCCGGCCGTGCGACTCGCCCGAGTCTGGCGCGACTCGCCCGAGCAGGCTGCTTGCCCGGGACGCGCGCAAATCGCGTCCCAGCCTGTTTTCGAAATTGATTTTTTTTTTGAAAAAATTGATGATTTTATTAAATCGTGTGCGAATATTGCGTAATTTGCACCCGACTTAATATTTTCTATATTCGATTATGTAATCGATATCAAATATTCGGAATAGTTTTAGAAAAGATGTAAATAAAAGGTTTTGAAAAAATCGTTTTGTAGAAACTTAAAAAAACGATGTTAAGAAGGAATGGAGAAAGCAAAAAAATGGGCCGCGGATTTCAGGCTCCCGCGCGAGTCGCCTGGGAGGGGCGCGACTCGCGTGAGGGTCTGTTCCGGCTCGTTTATTTTTCGAAAATTGTTAATTTCGATAAATCGCGTATAAATATGAATTAATTTATACTCGATTTATATTTTCGACATTCGTCGTATTCGATATTCGATTATGAAATCGATATCGAATATTCGGAATGATTTTTAGAAAAAGTTTTGTAAAATTGTTTTGAAAAGAATTTGAACGAAAAGAAAAGAATGTTAATTCTCTCCGCGTTAAAATCGTCGTATTTTGTAAAAAGATGTAACGATTTTTTTAGCATCGACGAGATTTAATTTAATTCTTTTAATACGATATTCGACTATAGAGTTGATATCGTATTTTTAAGAATGTTTGTTATATGAAAATAGTTTAGTAATATCGATATTAGAAATAATAAAACAGCGACGAACGACCCATAATAAAAAAAATGACGATCGACGACCCGTAATAAAAAGCGACGGACGAAAAAAAGAAAAAAGACGAGGAAAAGACGAGAAGAAGAGAGAAAAAAAAGGTCGGGTTTGGTTACACCCTCAACCTACATGCTTTTGTTTACTCGGATCGGGGCTCGTCGGAATGTGGCTATGGCACGAGAGCGTCGAGTTTAATGTTGGTGAGTTGTGGTGGTTTGGTTGGGACGTGTAAAAGGGTGATGGGGATCGGGGCCGGTTCCTTCGGGTTTTGGATGTACTATCGGTTTTTTCGATGCTAAGTGTAAGGAGTCTATGTCTACTTTGTGAATTGTAGATGTGTATCAATTGTTGTTTTTTTATTGATGCAAGGGGCTATTTATAAGAAAATTCCCGACCTTGGCATAAGAGAAGTGTTTGGGTTAGAACTACCGCTTAGGATAGGAAACGTAAGAAGCTGAGAAGCGCGAGAATTCCGTTTGCTTGGTGAGGAAGCAAGGAAACCGGCTGAAAACAGCCTGCTCGGCCGAGTGTCTTACGCTTGGTCGAGTGTTTGATTCGGTATTCGGATAGAATTCCTACTTGAGATCGAATTCTATCCTTAAACGGATTTGTTTAATATTTTGCGTAGCTGATTTTTTGTAGTGTTGCAGTCCAAACCGGACGTGTGAGGTGTCACGGCTGGTCCGTGTGTCTCGAGAATATCTTTGACCGGGTTTTGACTCGGTCGCTAAAAGACGGTTTTGCCCCTGGTGCCGGATTCGACCCAAATTAGTTTTATTTGACTCGAAACGACCCACTGGGCCTGATTTTGAGGTTGGTTTTGTGAGATATGTACTCCGTAATAAGCCCAAGCCAAATCCCAATGATTTTGAGCCCGTTTCCGAATATATTAAAGGACGTTTGCGTCCGATCATCATCGGGTGTTTGTCGGAAACTGCTATAGACACCTGGCTGTCAAAATGTGGGTGTCTACACAGTTACTATAAAAAAAATTATTAATATTTCACGTTTCCATTATATTATACTTTTACTCAGCTTTGCTGACGTCCTTTTGTTTTGGGTCGTTCCCCCACTGGAACCTGTACCTATTCGTGATTTTGGGTACAGTTGATAGGTACACGTGATATGCTGCATGGGTGCATTCTGGGTTCGGGTTTTGCTGAGCGAGGAAGGATTTTGATTATTTAACTTTGGCTTCGAGCTATTTATATTTATACTTATATTTTTATTTTTGGTTTGAGATTGTTTTAAACCGTTTTGGATTTTGTAAGACTTAAGTCTTCCGCTGCAACGTTTCCATTTAGTTAAGTTTCGAAATTCAACTTCGTTTCGATTATTTTCTATCAAGTTTCTTTTCGGTTGATTTATATTATTTTATTTGCCTTGCAGTTGGCTTTGTGAGCTAAGTGCGGAGTAACAGCTTTGAATTTTCCGTTTCGGTTTGTTATTTTGGTCGCGAAAAATTTAGGGCTATTACACTGTAGGTAGGTGCAGTCCCGCTCTCTTCGGCTAAGCCAAGAGGGTCGTTCCAAACTCGAATTTCCTAAATTAGCCTAAACAAAAAGTGGAGTATTTACAATTTTTGGGGTGGATCGACTAATTACCGCTATCTTCCTTCTCGGGACTCGGTTCTCTAGTAGGCACTTCACGGCAAAAGTCGATCAAGGGCTTTTCTTCTTTTCTTTTTTTTTTCTCTTTTTTTGTTTTTTTTTGAAGGAGATGTTTTTGATGATATGATTTCATTTGAAGCTCATTTTCTCTCCCTTGTTTTTCATATTTTTGTGCCCTTTTTTCTTGCTTTGGTTTGCCCATTTTGGCTTTTTGATGTGGTTTGTAACCAAAGATTTGGGTTTCATTTTTTTGTTGGTAAACTTATTGTGTGGTGTATGGGTGAAAGGATGAATAGGTACCCGGAAACGGGCCCATCCCTGGATAACCTACAAAAAATGGAGAATTTGGACTAAAGGTGCAATGGTCATTCGAGCAAGGTCACCTAGAAGACGGGATGCGGGAACCAAGGCCTAACTTCTCCATGGGTGGTGAAGATGGTCAAATGCAAACCCCGAAGTAAACCTCTAGTAGAAAAGGTGGACTCAAGCTAAAGGATCAACAAGTTCATTGATTTAGAGTCATTCTACTAGATTAAGGTCCAAAATCTACAAAAAGGTTATTTACAATGGAATGTAAACTCTTGCAATAAGTTTGTAATCGGGTTTTCAAAAACATTTAGTCCTAGACACGCTATACAAAAGCAAAAGGAACACACGAAAAATAAAAGGCAAATAAAAGAAAACACGATTAAAGTCATGCACTTCGTACTCCATCGACATTCAAGCACAAAAATCAACCACAACACCCAAAACGCTCATCTCTTCGAGAGCCTCCCAATAGCAACAACCTAACTCCTCTACGAAAGTAAAGAAGAAAGCGAAAGGGAAGGAAGTTACCTAGCGGGTTACTTCCATAACTCTTTAAATTGTGCTATCAAGGTGGTGGTTACCTGTAAGAGTAGAGAACAGGACTATACAGGGGACACGAAAACATAACGACAACGAGAAAAGAAAAAGGGAAAAATAAAAGGAAAATAAAAAGAAAATATTTTTGGTTTTTCGGAATTTTTCAATTTTTATGGTTTTTGGAAAGATTTTTGAAAAACAAAAGGATAGTAGATCCCCCCACACTAAAACTGTGCATTGTCCTCAATGCACGAGTAGGGGAAAAGATCGAAAAAGACGGAAAAAGAAAAAATAAGAAAAATCTTTTTGGATTTTTATAATTTTTAAATGTTTTTGGATTTTTTAAAATTTTTGAAGAAAGAAAACAAAAGAAAAGAAAATGATAAAAGGGTGGCGGGCCTAGGTGCAATCACATCACCTAGACTTTTTTTTAGAAATTCATTATGGGTATCGACCGATTAGTTGGAATGCTGCAAGATTGGTCCCGATATTTCAGAGACGCAGATAAAGTTATCCTGAATCAGAATGGTGTCACCCAGTTATTCACGATCCGCCAGATGCAAGTAGACCGTCACTTTTTGGATGCTTGCTTGTCCTATTGGGACGATACTTATCATGTTTTTAGCTTTCCTCGAGGCGAAATCTGTCCTATTCCTGAGGAAATTGCTGCTGTAGGAGGATGGAATCCCATACTTCGTCCTGCTATCCCGTTTTCAGTTCATGATCCGAGGAGGAAACTACGGGAATTTTTAGGGCTTTCTCACATGGAGGTATCTCGTATGCTAGAAGGAGATACAGTTTCCTTGATTGATTTGGCCGAAAAATTCATGAATCCACATGACGTCCGGGTCAGGCCGGTTCACAGCCGTAGGGCCTTTGCTTTATGTATGCTCCATGTTTATGCTTTCGAAGGCCATATCGATCTTTTGTCATGTATGGACCATGTCCGACTCTTCACAGTGGTTGATTTAATGGAGACGGAGCACAACCCGGCTTGGCTGATCACAGGAGAGATTATCCAGGGTTTGGATAATCGTAAAAGGGATTCGTCGATCCGGCTAACTGGGAGTACCCGTCTTTTACAGGTGCCTTTGATTTTTTCGATTTTTCGCAATTTTGATTTTCTTTTGCAATTTTTGATTTTTTCCGGCTTTTCGATTTTCTCGCGGTTTTCGCGGTTTTTCTCGATTTTCCCGTTTTTCTCGATTTTTGCGATTTTTTGCTTTTTCAGCTTTGGCTATTTGAGAGGCTATCGATCCTGGATCCTCCCCTTGACGTAAGTCGATATCGTCCGAATCAAGTGATGACGAGGAGACGGACTGTTGACTTTTCTCGTCTTAATACTCAAAAATACTGGGATGAGTTGCTGTCTTTCCATGGAGGCCCATTGATTCGCTGGACCGTACCCTGGTGGCCTATTTATGTCTGGACCAGTTTAGAATCGAGGGATAGGGCCCGTTATCAATTGATCCTATCTTTTAGGCAAACAATCCATCTTTACCCCGATCGCATACTTAGGCAATATGGTCGGGCCCAAAGAATCCCGGAAATCGAGGCGGTCGTGAGTGAATCTACTCAGCTAACGGACGTAATGTGCGATACCTGGATGCAAAGGAGGTATACTCGGGCTACTTGGCCCGTTTCCAAGACTCTTCACCTAGTTTGGGTATCGGCTTCTTATGTGAAGTGGACAAAAGCAGATTCCACTAAAGCCCGTGCTGCTTTGAAGACCGACGAAGCCTTTGACTTGCTGCGTCGAGAACAAGCTAAAGATAATCGATGCTTCTTTGATGACGGCGATACCCCGGCTACCATGGTTCGTCTGATGTCAGGCCAGAAAGGGAAGACTAGGACTCAGACTGAAGGGTCCAGTACTAAAGGTGCACGGGGGAAGGTGAGCCCCCAGACGGACTTGGAAAGGAGACTCGGCCCAAGACTTGCGGTTAAGGACCGACTTGGTCCTCGAGACAGACTACCCGAGCATGTACGGGCTCGGCTTGGGCCAGTGACGATAGCAGAAGACCCGTTGTCGAGGAAGCGGGTTCGAGCCAAAGAGGTTCCCTTAGTGATCCGGGAACGTTCGCCCCTGCCTCGTCGACTTCGGGCTCCGCGCGACCCGAAAGATAAAGGGAAGCGGAAAATGTACGAGCAGTAGTCTCCTAGATTTTATTATTTAAGTACTACTATTATTTTCGTGGTGTGATTTTTTTTGTTGTTGTTTTGTTTTGCGTGAGTCATTTTTTTTGAATAATAATGAAAGACATATTAGTGACAAACCGTTCCTGTCTTTTCGTTATTGCAGTGGTTGTACCCTTTTGAGGGGTTGCCTACGTATCCATAATTAGTGGAATCAAACCAACCGTAGTTCAGACATAGATTTTTGCAATTTTCGAAATACATCAAGACTATTATTTCGAGATGTGCGACAGTAGGATAAGAAAACCTAACTTATTGACTTGCTTAATTTTTGAAAATCTATAAAAAGACAAATTTTTATAAACTTTTAGCAAATGACATTGAGATGAGGTTTAGGGGTAGTATCGCTTTAGCTGGTCCAAGTTGGTTGGGTTGACGAATTCGTTCCCGTCCAAGTCCGTCAGCATTACTGCTCCTCCTGATAAAACCTTCTTTAATAGATACGGTCCGGCCCAATTGGGTTTGAATTTTCCCCTTGGGTCGACTGGTAGCAAAGCCCGTATAGATTTTAGGACTAGGTCGCCTTCTTTGATATTTTTGGGCCCAACCCTTTTGTTGAAAGCCCGTCGTATCCTTTTTTGGTATATCTGAATATTGTTAAGGGCTCGGGATCGTCGTTCGTCCAAGAGAATCAACGAATCGTATCGAGCTTGGACCAAATCTGCTTCAGGCACCTAACTTTCGAGTAGAATCCTCAGGGATGATACCTCGAGCTCGACTGGCTGGACCGCCTCCATCCCATATGTCAGATAATATGGAGTTGATCCGGTTGCGGTGCGGATTGATGTCCGGTACCCCCATAAGGCAAAAGGGATTTCGTCGGGCCAATCCCGGTAATTATCAGCCATCTTCTTAAGTATGGTGACAATTGTTTTATTAGCTGCCTCTACCGCTCCATTTGTTTGGGGGCGGTAAGGCGAAGAAGTATGCCTTTGAATCTTATATTTTGCTAGCAAAGTAGCGTTTTCGGCTTGAAAATGGGTCCCGTGATCACTGATGAACTCGTGCGGGATCCCGTATCGGCATATAATCTTGTCTTGGATGAGTTTTGCCACGTGCTTGGCATTCAAGATTCGATATGACTCGACTTCGACCCATTTGGTAAAATAGTTAATAGCCACTAGAATGAAACAGTGACCCCCTGTCCCGGAAGGGTTCACCTTCCCGATTATATCAATTCCCAATGTCGAGAATGGCCATGGTGATGTCATAGTATATAACAGGGATGACGGCATATCCTGGACATTGGCGAAAATCTGACAGTTATGACAGTGTTTGACATATAACTGGCAGTCGGTTTCCATGCTATTCCAATAGTATCCGAGTCTCG
Source organism: Agrostemma githago (assembly GCA_958450325.1). NCBI lineage: Eukaryota > Viridiplantae > Streptophyta > Magnoliopsida > Caryophyllales > Caryophyllaceae > Agrostemma > Agrostemma githago. Next base: position 30,666,613 of record OY288262.1, read on the forward strand.
CGATTTTTCGAGCTAGCATATGGGCGTTAATATGCGGACCGTTTTCGCCGTCGTGTACCTCGGCCATGACCCTTTCAGCTCGCGTTTTGTCGATGCATAGGAGTAAAGCCCCCTGCGCCATCTTCTTATATAACTGCCCATCGTCCGTGCGGATGAACTGGGTGGCCCACCTTCGCAAAGCTTGCTTGGCCCGATTTTCAGATCCCGGAGGATATTCTCCCGACGTTAAGTAGGTCAGAATAGCATGGTACCAAGGTTCTGGATCAGTTATTTCAATATCTTGAATAGCGTTGATATATGCCGGCTCATACCGTCTTTCGACGCAAATCGGCATGCTGGTTAGGTGTTCCGTGATTTCCAGTAAAGATGCCAATTTGGATAGCGCATCTGCAAACTGGTTTTCTTCCCGAGGTAGATAAATGTATTCTACCTTTTGAAACTGCTTTTCGAGAACCCTTACTCGTGCTTGGTAAGCTACGAGATTTGCGTTCCGAGTTTTCCATTTTTGGAGAGCTTGATTGATGACTAAGGATGGGTCACCATGGACCCGGAGGTTTGTTACTCCTAAATCAGCGGCGGCTTGCAGCCCGTGTATGCAGGCTTCATATTCGGCTGCATTGTTAGTCACATCAAAGTCCAATTTAATGGATAGCGGGGTGTGCTCTCCCTGTGGTGAGATTTGCAAAATCCCGACGCCAAATCCTCGGATGTTGGATGCCCCGTCAAAATACAAATCCCATGATTCGGTGTAAGTATGGAATATATCTTCGTCTGGGAAGGCCCAAGTATCGGTATGTCCCTCTTCAGATACCGGACTATCGGCAAGGAACTCGGCTACTACCCGGCCTTTGATGGCTTTTAATGGTACGAACTTGAGGTCGAACTCAGCTAGCATTAAAGTCCATCTAGATATCCTGCCATTGAGGATGGGCTTCTCGAACAGATACTTGATTGGATCCATTCTAGATAACACGGACACTTCGTGGCTAAGCATATAGTGTCGGAGCTTTTTAGTGGCCCAAACTAAAGCTAGGCACGTCTTTTCGAGCATGGTATATTTACACTCGTATTCTAGGAACTTTTTACTGATGTAGTAAATAGCCCGTTCTTCCGAATCAACAGTCTGGGCCAGCATAGCCCCCATGGCTGTCTCGGTCGTTGTTAGGTATAATGACAAAGGCAGACCGTGTTGGGGTGACATTAATACCGGTGGTGCAGACAGAATCTCTTTGATTTTATCGAAAGCTGCTTGAAATTTGTCGTCCCATAGTACCCGTTCTCCTATCTTCAGTTTCTTGAAAATGGGCTAACATACCATGGTTAGCTTCGAAATGAACCGGCTGATATACTGGACTTTCCCGAGAAACCCCCTAATCTCCTTTTCGGTTTTAGGCGGCCGCATCTCGGTAATGGCCTTGATTTTGGCCGGGTCAACCTCGATGCCGCGTTGGCTGACGATATGGCCCAGCAACTTGCCTGATGTTACCCCGAAACTGCATTTTTGAGGGTTTAGCCTCATGTTGTACTTGCGTAATCGGGTGAAAAACTTTCTGAGGGCCGAAATATGCCCGTTTTGGTCTTTGGACTTAACGATCATGTCGTCCACATAGACTTCTACTTCCTTATGCATCATGTCATGTAATAAGGTAGTGGCGGTTCGTTGATAAGTTGCACCGGCATTGATGAGCCCAAACGGCATAACGGTGTAGCAGTAAGTACCCCAAGGTGTAATGAAGGTGGTCTTACTCATATCCTCTTCCGCCATTTTGATCTGATTGTACCCGGCGTACCCGTCCATGAATGATAGAAGGGCATGATTGGCCGTGTTGTCCACCAGTATATCGATGTGTGGCAACGGGAAATCGTCTTTCGGGCTGGCTTTATTAAGGTCCCGAAAATCTACACAAACCCGTACCTTTCCGTCTTTCTTGGGTACTGGCCCGATATTTGCGACCCAGTCTGGATATTCAGACACTTGAATAAAGCCCGCTTTGAATTGCTTGTCTACTTCTTCTTTGACTTTGAGAGACCATTCGGGCCTCATTCTTCGGAGTTTTTGCTTTACCGGCTTACACCCGTCTTTGATGGGCATACGGTGTTTAGCTATCTCCCGGTCTATTCCCAGCATGTCCTTGTAGGATCATGCGAAGACGTCTTTGAATTCATGGGAGATCCGTGAATTGTTGTTTCTTCTCGGGATCTAAGGATAAACCTAACTTAAGCATCTGAGGCTCTAAAGGGGTTCCTATATTGATGGAGTCAGTTTCCTCAATTACAGGATCTCGGGATTCCCTTTGTTCGAGTTGCTCGACTAGATGTGGAGGTAGTGGTACCTGTTCGTCGGGTTTCTCAATGCCATTGCAAATAAAATTTTTGAAAATGTTTTGAAAATAAGACAAGTCATAAGCAGAACGGTTATCGTTATTATTGATAGAGAATTTTGAAAATAGCTCAAAGAGAGCGGCCATCTAATCATTGGTCAGAGGCGGGATCAGGAGTGCTCTCGGGACAGACTCCGAGACTCCCATAGGTGTGACTAAAGGAAAAGGGTTACAGACTCGACCCTAGTACTGGACCCTCTAGACTTAGACCCAGACTCCGACTCTGACTCTGACTCGGATTCGGACTCGGCGCCTTGCATGTCCCCTTCGCCAGTAGTGAGCTTGTAGACTCGTTCCTCGCTGTCGGTCCACTTGATCATCTTCCCCCAAGCTCTCTTCCAGGTGTCAACACCTACTTCAGAGATCAGCTTGGTTGGATCGAACTTGCTGCTGTGGAGGATCAGGTTCACCAATTCCTCCTTAGGAGTCGGGATGATCTTGCTTTCCCCGAACAAGAGCCCCAGCATGGGCTCGGCATGGCGTGAATCCTCCTTTGACTCGGCCTGGATGAGAGCAAAGATATCATCCGGGATGAAATTGCATTCCCGAACCAATTTGGTCTCGGGATATGAGATGGTGGGCTGATAGAAGCCCACTTGAATAGCTCCGAACACAGGAGTGACAAACTTGATTGTGTTTGTCCTGTTCATATCTCCCTGGGCCATGGTATAGCCCAAGCCGAATCGAGACTCTCCGTCGTTCAGGACCTCGATGATCTTGCCAGCTAGGAGATTGGGCCTTGAGGTAGCTCCCGGTAGGTAGCCCAAGTTTTGCAGCATCATGTCGATGCTAGTAGTGAAGTAGGGCTGAAAAAGATATTCTTCATCGATCATCCCGACGAAATTGAAACCTCACGGGTCGATTGAGCCGGCCGTGTTGCAGCTTGACACGGCTATGGGAGTAGCTTTGAAGGTGATGACCCCGTCTTGTAAAGGTAACCTGACCTTCCTGTGGAGAGTGGAGGACACGGCTTTAACTGCGTGGATCCAGGGCCTTCCAAGTAGCAGATTGAACGATGAGGTGACATCGATCACTTGGAATTCGAGCTCCTTTTCGATCGGGCCTGTTATGATGGTTAGTTTAACTGCCCCAGCAACTGATTTCGGGCTCCCATCAAAAGCCTGGATAGTTTGTGCAGTAGGAAGGTAGTCAGCCTCTGTAATGCCGAGAGCCTTTGCAGTCCTTAAAGGAAGGACATTCACAGCTGACCCGTCATCAATTAGGGTCATGGGTAGAAACTTGCCCCGGCAGATCACCGTGATATATAGGGCCAAGTTGTGGGTGGCCCCAAATGGTGGAAGATCGGACTCGGAGAAGGTGATGAGTGGGCCTTCTCCCTTGGGCTTGCCCTTAAGATGAGGTAAAATAGTGGCTACCATTTCAGTGGGGCTAACCAGCGAGTCTACCTTGATTTCATCGAGAGCCTTAGTAAGTGCTGCCCGATGCTCTTGGGAACTAACCAAAAGCTGCCATATAGTGAGATCGGTTCGGACCCTCTTCAGTTGCTTGACTAGGGCCGTGTCAGTATTTGATTCTTCAAGTGTAGAGTCCGTCCTGGCAGGTTCAGTGACGGATCCCGGGGCCGAAGGTCCGGATGTGATGACGTGTGTGCCGGCCAGGGGCTTGGTTTTGGCCTTCCGGATTTCTTCGACGGTGATGGGGACAGCCTCCTCCTTAACCAGGTAAACGTCATCTTCATCGTCATTCCATATCCCGTTGATTTGGGGAATGAAAGGGGAAATGAGATGAGCACAGTCGACTACTTCTCCAGTAAAAATGGCGTGAGTAGCAAGAGGATTAGTTTTGTTACTCGGCTTATCACTGGGTAGCGGTATCTTCCCACTCTCGATCAGTTCTTGAATGAAATGCTTCAACTTCCAGCATTTTTCAGTATCGTGCCCGTTGCCTCGGTGATAGTGGCAATAGGCCTGGGTGTTGTAGCTTTTGGACCGTTTTTCGACGGGAACTTCCGGCATTGGACCTATCGGCTGGATCAGGCCCTTAGAAGATAGCCTTTGTAAGGCGTTGGCATAAGTAGTCCCTATGTCGGTGAATACTCTGGCTGGAGTATTCTTTTTGGTCGAGGTGTCCAGAAGATTAACCTCGTCAAAGATGCTTCGGGCCGCAGTTGTAGTTGCGGGCTTGCCAGAAGACAAACTGGCTCCTTGATATCCCTTAGTAGAGGCCTTAGTAAGGCTCTCTAACCTTAAATCGTCTTCGATTCTGGTACCCATTTCGGTTAAGGTGGCGAAATTGGGTATGATGGCATACCGGAGGTGGATCCGGTAAGATGGGAGGAGATTTTTCACAAAGGCCTCCACTAGTACCTTTTCACTGGGCTTGTCCACCAGCTTGACACTTTCTGCCCTCCATCTTTGAAGGTATTTCGTGAATCCCTCCTTAGGCTCTTGGGCCATGACCTCCAGAGTACGCATGAGAGTCTGGATCTCGGTGTTGTCCGCATAGTTTCTGGCGAACTCCGTTGCGACATCGTCCCAAGTTTTGTACTTCTTGGAATCAAGCCTGTAGTACTAGGCTCTCGGGTGCTTGTCCAAGGATGAAGCAAAGAGATGCTTGAACATGGTCGATTTGACCCCCTAAACTGCCATAAACTCCTTGAAAGCCCGGATATGGAGTACCGGGTCTTCAGTCCCATCGAACATGGGTAGGCCCGTCAAGTTGAGATTAGAGGGCAATTCATCAGTTAGGGGTGAATAAGTCCGAGCGTTCTCCGTGCGGATGGTGTTGCTGGTGGACGTGTGGACCTGTTCTTGCAGTTTGTGGACCGCGCTGGCCAGTTCAGCTAACGGCCCATCATCATCAACTCCACTGTTAGGAGTTCCCTGTTCCACGGCGCTTACCCGGGTGAGGATGACGATCTGGTCCTCCCTCATTTTCGTCAATTGGTCTTGAAGCTTAGCCAACGAAGCGGTCAACTCGTCAATGGCTTCTTTCAACATGGTTCGGGTGAAGGGCGGCCTATCTGTAAGAACACCGCGTAATTATCAACTAACCCAAATCCTAGAACAAAAGTACATCCCGAGCAAGGGAAGAAAGGAGACTAGGAAGGAAATGACTCGGAAAAGGACACTTAGACGGGTGACCTCTGAAAAAGTGGGCCTCCTTTAGGATCCAGCTGTGTGGGCTGGGCCCTGTTCGGAAGGAGGTTCACGTGAGATATTCCCCAGACTTTGGACTCGATTTGTGTAAACGGGCCAACCTTTGTAGGAGTATGTCCTACGTAGGTGGGTTTTGCCTTAGTCAAATAAGGCGGACTGGGATAGGGAGGAAACTCGTGATATAAGATCGACGGAGTTTCGACGCTAGAGACCTCGACGACTTATGACATGACCCGACACTGCTAAATACGGGAAGTCCTAAGAAAAGAAAGTTTTTGAAATATGATTTTTGAAAGCCCGAAAAATTCGGGGAGAACCGGCCCTTTTTTCGAAAAACGGAAAAGGTGGGTCGGGCGACGGTCTTGAAAGTTTCGAAAATATTTTCGAGTTTTGAAAAGGGCTTAATACCGGCTAAAAATAGGCTATTTTGAGTAAAATCGTGGATCCTAAATTCGGTATATGTCCCGGGTTTTGAAATTGGATATTTTGAAAAGGATGCAATTTTTGAAAATGACGGTTTTTGAAAAACGACTTGTAAATCAGGTAGCACGTAGTCATGGAAGCAGTATAACGACGCCATGTACGCTCTTATTCTAAGTCTCGGTCAGTCTGTAAGGGTCTATACTAGTGTACATAGCCTATCGAGAATCGGGGCGGACTTCCTAAGTCGAGTTGAGCTTAGAACATGACGTAAAATCCATACGAATCGGCTAATGGACACCTTTGACATATCCAATTTGGATTACATCAATAGTATAGTGGGACGTCGGTCACCAGTACTGGCCCGGGAAAATATGGGGTTATGCATGAACCGTAAAACTAAAACGCGTATTGTACTAGTCAAACGGTTTCTATTCGAGTCTCACCCTGAGGATGCCGATGGTAAGTCACGCATCAGTTAATCCCCAGCGTAGTCGCCAAATTGTGGACATGACATAGGTCCACCCCGACGCGGCCCCGCGCAGGTTTGGGGAGGCGAATGAATCTCCATATGAGATGGTCAAATTAAAATTTAAATCGAAGTTGGAGTCGCCACCAAACTTTGTGGGAGTTCGGACCCGTTCGACCCCACTCTATGTCGTAGTGGGCTGTGTACAAAATACGGCCCATTTTCGATGTCAGAGTTTATTTGGTTCGTCCCTTTGCATTTGATACCGATACCGACTTGATCGGATATCGTGTATTGAATGACTCTCGTTGCCAATGGTTTCGGACATCCGGAAACCGAGGTTCTGAGTAAGGGGTGAGGGTACGTGTTGGGAAGTTCACGAAGAACACCCAACCCCGCCCGCACATTAGCGGCCTCTACTAAGATATCATTTGATTTTTGAATACGCGCGTTAGTAATACGATGAATGATATGCAAACATTATTTTCCTAAGCATGCGAGGAATTGAATGGGTTGCTAAGTCGGTTTAATGCATGAAAATTAACGTCAAAGTTGAATTTAGCATGTGAGATTCGTTTTAGTATAATAAAACAAACGATAAAAAGAAGTTGTTAAAAAGATGAACAAACGTGTTAGTAACGATTGAATAATAAAAATAAATACGATAATATGCATGATCTATGTTTGACCGAGGTCACGAAGAAAAAAATATATTTGTCGAAATCTGAAATATTGCCAAAAAGACGTTGTTTTGTCTAAAAACGATGTTCGAAAAAAATAATAAAAAGCAAAAAAAAAACGTGTCGCGTTCCAGCCGGCCGTGCGACTCGCCTGAGTCTGGCGCGACTCGCCCGAGCAGGCTGCTTGCCCGGGACGCGCGCGAATCGCGTCCCGGCCTGTTTTCGAAATTGATTTTTTTTGAAAAAATTGATGATTTTATTAAATCATGTGCGAATATTACGTAATTTGCACCCGACTTAATATTTTCTATATTCGTTATATTCGATATGCGATTATGTAATCGATATCAAATATTCGGAATAGTTTTAGAAAAGATGTAAATAAAAGGTTTTGAAAAAATCGTTTTGTAGAAACTTAAAAAAACGATGTTAAGAAGGAATGGAGAAAGCAAAAAAAAGGGCCGCGGATTTCAGGCTCCCGCGCGAGTCGCCTGGGAGGGGCGCGACTCGCGTGAGGGTCTGTCCCGGCTCGTTTATTTTTCGAAAATTGTTAATTTCGATAAATCGCGTACAAATATGAATTAATTTATACTCGATTTATATTTTCGACATTCGTCGTATTCGATATTCGATTATGAAATCGATATCGAATATTCGAAATGATTTTTAGAAAAAGTTTTGTAAAATTGTTTTGAAATGAATTTGAACGAAAAGAAAAGAATGTTAATTCTCTCCGCGTTAAAATCGTCGTATTTTGTAAAAAGATGTAACGATTTTTTTAGCATCGACGAGATTTAATTTAATTCTTTTAATACGATATTCGACTATAGAGTTGATATCGTATTTTTAAGAATGTTTGTTATATGAAAATAGTTTTAGTAATATCGATATTAGAAATAATAAAAAAGCGACGAACGACCCATAATAAAAAAAATGGCGACCGACGACCCGTAATAAAAAGCGACGGACGAAAAAAAAGAAAAAACACGAGGAAAAGACGAGAAGAAGAGAGAAAAAAAAAGTCGGGTTTGGTTACACCCTCAACCTACATGCTTTTGTTTACTCGGATCGGGGCTCGTCGGGATGTGGCTATGGCACGGGAGCGTCGAGTTTAATGTTGGTGAGTTGTGGTGGTTTGGTTGGGACGTGTAAAAGGGTGACGGGGATCGGGGCCGGTTCCTTCGGGTTTTGGATGTACTATCGGTTTTTTCGATGCTAAGTGTAAGGAGTCTATGTCTACTTTGTGAATTGTAGATGTGTATCAATTGTTGTTTTTTTGATTGATGCAAGGGGCTATTTATAGGAAAATTCCCGACCTTGGCATAAGAGAAGTGTTTGGGTTAGAACTACCGCTTAGGATAGGAAACGTAAGAAGCTGAGAAGCGCGAGAATTCCGTTTGCTTGGTGAGGAAGCAAGGAAACCGGCTGAAAACAGCCTGCTCGGCCGAGTGTCTTACGCTTGGTCGAGTGTTTGATTCGGTATTCGGATAGAATTCCTACTTGAGATCGAATTCTATCCTTAAACGGATTTGTTTAATATTTTGCGTAGCTGATTTTTTGTAGTGTTGCAGTCCAAAACGGACGTGTGAGGTGTCACGGCTGGTCCGTGTGTCTCGAGAATATCTTTGACCGGGTTTTGACTCGGTCGCTAAAAGACGGTTTTGCCCCTGGTGCCGGATTCGACCCAAATTAATCTTATTTGACTCGAAACGACCCACTGGGCCTGATTTTGAGGTTGGTTTTGTAATATATGTACTCCGTAAAAAGTCCAAGCCAAATGACAATGATTTTGAGCCCGTTTCCGAATATATTAAAGCACGTTTGCGTCCGATCATCATCGGGTGTTTGTCGAAAACTGCTATAGAACCTGGCAGTCAAAATGTGGGTCTCTACACAGTTACTATAAAAAATTTATTAATATTTCACGTTTCCATTATATTATACTTTTACTCAGATTTGCTGACGTCCTTTTGTTTTGGGTCGTTCCCTCACTGGAACCTGTACCTATTCGTGATTTTGGGTACAATTGATAGGTACACTTGATATGCTGCATGGGTGCATTCTGGTTTCGGGTTTTGCTGAGCGAGGAAGGATTTTGATTATTTAACTTTGGCTTCGAGCTATTTATATTTATACTTATATTTTTATTTTTGGTTTGAGATTGTTTTAAACCCTTTTTGATTTTGTAAGACTTAAGTCTTCCGCTGCAACGTTTCCATTTAGTTAAGTTTCGAAATTCAACTTCGTTTCGATTATTTTCTATCAAGTTTATTTTCGGTTGATTTATATCATTTTATTTGCCTTGCACTTGGCTTTGTGAGCTAAGTGCGGAGTAACAGCTTTGAATTTTTCGTTTCGGTTTGTTATTATGGTCGCGAAAAATTTAGGGCTGTTACACTGTAGGTAGGTGCAGTTCTGCTCTCTTCGATTAAGCCAAGAGGGTCGTTCCAAACTCGAATTTTCTAAATTAGCCTAAACAAAAAGTGCAGTGTTTACAATTTTTGGGGTGGATCGACTAATTACCGCTATCTTCCTTCCTCGGGACTCGGTCTTCTAGTAGGCACTTCACGGCAAAAGTCGATCGAGGGCTTTTCTTCTTCTTTTTTTCTCTTTTTTTGTTTTTTTAAGGAGATGTTTTTTTTGAAGGAGATGTTTTTGATGATATGATTTCATTTGAAGCTCCTTTTTTCTCCCTTGTTTTTCATATTTTTGTGCCCTTTTTTCTTGCTTTGGTTTGCCCATTTTGGCTTTTTGATGTGGTTTGTAACAAAAGATTTGGGTTTCATTTTTTTTTTGTAAACTTATTGTGTGGTGTATGGGTGAAAGGATGAATAGGTACCCGGAAACGGGCCCATCTCTGGATAACCTACAAAAAATGGAGAATTTGGACTAAAGGTGCAATGGTCATTCGAGCAAGGTCACCTAGAAGACGGGATACGGGAACCAAGGCCTAACTCCTCCATGGGTAGTGAAGGTGGTCAAATGCAAACCCCGAAGTAAACCTCTAGTAGAAAAGGTGGACTCAAGCTAAAGAATCAACAAGTTCATTGATTTAGAGTCATTCTACTAGATTAAGGTCCAAAATCTACAAAAAGGTTATTTACAATGGAATGTAAACTCTTGCAATAAGTTTGTAATCGGGTTTTCAAAAACATTTAGTCCTAGACACGCTATACAAAAGCAAAAGGAACACACGAAAAAGAAAAGGCAAATAAAAGAAAACACGAGTAAAGTCATGCACTTCGTACTCCATCGACATTCAAGCACAAAAATCAACCACAACACCCAAAACGCTCATCTCTACGAGAGCCTCCCAATAGCAACAATCTAACTCCTCTACGAAAGTAAAGAAGAAAGCGAAAGGGAAGGAAATTACCTAGCGGGTTGCTTCCATAACTCTTCAAATTGTGCTATCAAGGTGGTGGTTACCTGTAAGAGTAGAGAACAGGACTGTACAGGGGACACGAAAACATAACGACAACGAGAAAAGAAAAAGGGAAAAAGAAAAGGAAAATAAAAAGAAAATATTTTTGGTTTTTCGGAATTTTTCAATTTTTATGGTTTTTGGAAAGATTTTTGAAAAACAAAAGGATAGTAGATCCCCCCCACACTAAAACTGTGCATTGTCCTCAATGCACGAGTAGGGGAAAAGATCGAAAAAGACGGAAAAAGAAAAAATAAGACAAATCTTTTTGGATTTTTATAATTTTCAAATGTTTTTGGATTTTTTTAAAATTTTTGAAGAAAGAAAACAAAAGAAAAAAAATGATAAAAGGGTGGCGGGCCTAGGTGCAATCACATCACCTAGACCCTAGCCAAGTGACTAAGAAAATGAGAATAAAATAAAATAAAAGAAATTAAAAGAAAGGATGGAAAATGGGCATAGGTGTAGTCACATCACCTGGCCCGGATTAAGAAAAATTTGAGAAAATGAGAAGAATTTGGATTTTCAAAAGGTCAATGGCGTAATCACATCGCCTAATGACCGGGAGCAATACCAAGGCTGCTTTGGCCGCAACAATCGAACAATGGGACAGCTTGCAAAGTTATGTTAGAGATAAATCAATCACAATGACAATAGGATAAAAGGAATAAGAACGGAATCAACCAAAGGACATGTAATTATAGATGATTAAGAACTCACTGATCCAACCCACACACAAATACACGACACACACACACCACCGACTCCGGGAGAGGGTCTAGTCTGAGCGATCGTCCGACGCAAATGAAGCGCTAGGAGACCCATAGAAAAAGGGTATACCCTCGGAGGATGGCTCAGGAGAAAACTCCTCTGGACCGTCGCTAAGCGAGAGGGCAAAGTCGGATTCAATCAATCTCACAAAGGTCGTAGATCGTACGACCTTTGGGCAACTTATAGTGTGCATACTCCCAAACTCCCCTTCCTCCCGACTCGGTCCTGGTCAGTCGAAATTCACCGGGACCCAAGGGTAGGTCCCAATTTTGATGAACATGGATAGTGGTTCAGTGTGTGTTTGGAACTATTAAAGCTCTTGCACGGCTAATGTAGACGAGGCGCTGATGAGGCACATAAAAAATCCAAGTCGGAAAATAGGCCTCGTCAAGCCATATGGAATCGTCTAGTGAGGTGAGGTGGTCGGTCGAATAACCCAACTTGTTTGCAATTACGGTCACGAGACCTCCACAGTCTAATGAGGGGCGTTGGATAACAATGATACGGTGAAAGTGGAACGCCACGACAAGTGGTAGGTCTAAGGGGTTACGGTTACCCAACAAAGAGTCAAATATCAATTGCAAGACACACACATTATGAGTATAAATATTATCGGCCGAGGATAACAAGCAGTGGGAGAGCATCTCGCAAAAATAGCGAATTGCGGGGTTACGGATTTCGGAGGCAAAGGATAAATTAGCCTCGTAACCCCCTTTACAGCGTGATATGCCCTTCCAAAGATCTCTCCTAGATACACAGGCTTGTACGTTGCTCGAGGGTGCACTAAGTCCGGTACCCGATGAGGGTAGACCTAGCACTAGGCCGAACTCGGAAATAGTCAAACGATGGGGTTTGCCGAATAGTCTAAATTTGATCGCTCTTGGTGTGGTCGGATTGTCAATGGCAAAAGTTCCTAGGAACTCGCAAGTAAGGTCTTTATAGGTGAAGGCCGCAAGGCTAAGGAGCTCGCTAGTTACGGTCCTTGACGATAACTCTTTAATATCGTCTACTATTCCTAGATTGGTCATTGTGTGAGGACAAGGCCACCTAGTGCTCTGAAAGATCTTTTCAGAGAAGGTCCGAGATAGAGAAGTATTAAGACAAGGCAAATTTGTAGGCTTAGAAGATGATCGCCTCCCAATCGGTTCGGTCGTTTTAACGAAGGACGGGGGATCAAACGATATTTATAGACTCGGAATTATCACAAAAAAAAACAAGTAATCGTGGTAAGTCGAGGTCGGTCCACAGGGAACGGTGTATTGTCGTGAGGTTTAAAGTGTCGTGTTCGATGTCTTAGAGAGGGGGTTTTTTCGTTTCGAGGTCGAGTCTATACTAAAGAGATTAGGCGTTGATGGTTTTGGAGGTAATCAATTTAAGGAAAGGCGTTAGGGAGAAGTCGGGATTCGGTGCTTGGGGTCTAAGAAGGTCCGGATCGAGTTTTTGTCACAATGTCGGTCGACTCGCCTAAAAACCCGCTTTCGCGGTGAATGAGAGTGAGTTCCTAGTCATGGTAATTCCTACCCCGAGTTTCCCCATATTGATAGAAACTAGTCAAGGTCGGTCTAGTTGGCCGGACTAAAACAACAATGACATGACACCATAGATAAGATAAATCAACATGCAAGCAACCCACCAACATCCCTATATTCAAATAAACCAAGCCCTCATCCCTAAACTCCCCAACAAGAAATCTACTCACACAAAATTATGGAAATCATCACAACATGCAAATTAATAAGATTAAAAGAAGATGATGATGAGAAAATAACACAAAAAAAACTAAATGGAGATTAGAGAGTGGAAGAGAACTGTACCAACTATGAAGATCTAAAAGAAATAAGAAGTTATCATAGATAAAGATTGAATCTTTGATGAATAAAATGGAGAATTTGTCACTAATCCTCCAATAAACCCACAAATCTTCAATAAAACCTTGAATAATCTTCTACAAACTTTAGATCTAACAATTGTTGATGAGAATTGTGTAGATCTACTACTAATTACTATATAAACTACTAGGAATTTTGTAGGATTTTTACTACTACTACTACTACTAATTGATGGTGTAATAAGGTGGTGGAGTGGTGTAATGTCTTCCCTCCTTAGCACAATGGAGAGGTGTGTTAGGCAATGCATTAGGGTAACATATATATAGTAATTCTCTTAATGGATCCTTAACCTAAAGCCCAAATCCATCTTTTTGCTCCATTAGTGAGACAATCTCCCTTTGCTTCTTCATGGGGTGGAATTTCGCCCCGCGGACATGTCAGTAATTCTCACCGGGTGAAATTTCGCCCGGTGAGATTTTCTTCGATTTTTCGCGTTTTCGGCACGTCTTCACCATCGGGCGAAATTTCACCCGGTGGGCGAAATTTCGCCCGGTCAGTTTCGCCCGGTGGGGAGCTCGGAAAATCTTCGGGAGGCACTTTTTTTCCGTCGGGTGAAATTTCGCCCGGTGGTGTCTCACCGGGTGAAATTTCGCCCGGTCATTTTTCTGGCCTCGAGTCTTGTCTCATTCTTCGTTTGTTCGATCGGATGGCTTTAAACTTTAAGTTGTGTGCTTTGCTCTTTGGACGGTTTTCCTTTCTCTTGTGCTCGTGGAAGCTCAATCGTGATTTCGGCGCCAAATCCTATCAAAATGATAGAAAAACTACCAAAAACACGTAAAACGCACAAGAGAGACGCTAATGCGAGAAGTACGCAAAATATGGCGATAATCGCACTCAAAACTCGCAAAACGAGGGAAAAACGAGTCTAAATGGAGGGAAAAACGGTCTAAATTTAGCACACAACAGAAGACTTAGAAGATTTAGAAGATTTAGAAGGTGTAGAAGTCGAAGCCATATCTTGCTTACGCGCGGCTCACCTTGCTCTTGTCTCCATAGTGATAACCTTGCAAGAATAATCCCCAAAAAACTTGAGCTTCACCTCTTCAAAGAACCCAAATATAATCACCTATGATGGGGATGAAATTATGAATGGAGGCATAAATGTGGTTGGGGTGTATGGAAGGTGGTTTGATGTGTTTATGATGGGTGAAAATATGGAGTGAATTTTGGGATAAAAAGGGTGATATAAATAAGGGTGGTTGGGGAGGGAAAGTGAAAGTTTTAAAGTGGGTGGTAAAATTTGGTGTAAAAATTTTTGGAGGGAAAGTTATGTGTGGTAAATGTGAAGGAGGGAATTGAAATTGTAGTGAGGAAATATGTTATAGGTGATTGACATTCAAGCTCATGCCGCCGGGTGAAATTTCACCCGGTCAAGCACCACCGGGTGAAATTTCACCCGGCGGTATTCCGTCATGAAAATCGATTTTGCCAACTTTTTTTCCACCGGGTGAAATTTCAACGGGTGAAAATCTCACCGGGCGAAATTTCGCCCGGTGGTATCTTCATTAGTTCTGGCAGTTTTTCGTAGGGCGAAACTTCGTCCGGTCAAATCTCACCGGGCGAAATTTCGCCCGGCGGTCTTGTTTGCTTCCTTTTTCTGCCTTGTCATTCCATGGCTCTTCAATTCCCCCACACTAAACCATTGCTCGTCCTCGAGCAAAGACCCAAAAAGAAATTACAAACTACTACTACTAGCTAGACTATGCTAAACCGATACAGGGCAATTAACGGGCCCGCTCCGTCCCTTCAACTCACATCGAAATACTTATGAGGTAAAGTACTCCCATGCAAGGCAAGTTGGGGCTTGCTCAAAATGGTGGATGCGACTAAACACACAAAAACACATAACACGAAAGAATAGACGCATCCAAAGCAAAAATAAAACACCGAATCCCTCATCGAGACGGCGGGGAAAGACACCGATTACTTACCTAAAACAACAATAGACTTCCAAGATAAATCACCCACGTAAACAAGGACCAAAGCCCAATACTATGACAATTAAGCAATATAGATGTTGATAACTTAGCCAGGTCCTCCTAATCTTCTAAAGGGGTACTACGGGGCGTAAAATGGAGTGGAAAAGGTGAACCATGGATTTGTTCGACACTGTAGGTAAGTGCGGTCCCGCTCTCTTTGGCTAAGCCAAGAGGGTCGTTCCAAAACTCGAATTTCCTAAAGTAGCCCAAATAAAAAGGTGGAGTGTTTACAATTATTGGGGTGGATCAATTCATCACCGCTATCTTCCGACCTCGGGACTCGGTCCTCTAGTTGGCACTTCACGATGATGAATCGATCAAAGGGCTTTTTATTTTTTTTTTTTTTTATTTTTTTTTTTTTTGAAGGAGACACTTTTGATAATTTGATTTTTCTTTTGAAGCTCCTTTTCTTCTCCTTTGTTTTCTTGTTTTTTTTTTCATATTTTTGTGCCCTTTTTCTCTTGCTTTGGTTTTGCCCTTTTTTGGCTCTTTGATGTGGTTTGTAACCAAGCTTGGAGGTTATTTTTGTAAACTTATTGTGATGATGTATAGGTGGAGGAAAAATAGGTAATCGAGAACGCGCGCCATTCCGGATAACCCATAAAAGGCGGAAAAGATTTGGACTAAAGGTGCAATGGTCGTTCGAGCAAGGTCACCTAGAAAACGGGATGCGGGAACCAAGGCCTAACTCCTCCATGGGTGGTCAAGGTGGTCAAATGTAAACCCCGAAGTAAACATCTAGTAGAAAAGGTGGACTCAAAGCTAAAGGATCAACAAATTCATTGCCTAAGAGTCATTCTACTAGACTAAGGTCCAAAATCTACAATGGGTTATTTATAATGGAATGTAAACTCTTGTAATAAGTTTGTAATCGGGTTTTCGAAAAGGTTTAATCCTAGACACACTATACAAAAACAAAACAAAACAAAACATACGGAAAAGGAAAAACAAGTAAAAGAAAACACAAGTAAAGCCATGAACTCCATACTCCATCAACATTCAAGCATAAACCACAACACCAAAATGCTCAACTTCGAGAGCCTCCAATAGCAACAACCTAACTCCTCTACAAAATTAAAGAAGAAAGAAGGAAGGAAGTTACCAAGCGGGTGCTTTCATTATCTCTTCAATTCGCGCTATTAAGGTGGTGATTACCTGTAAGAGTAGAGAACAAGACTATACACAGGACACGAAACATAACGAGAAACAAGAAGGAAAAAGAAAACGAAAATGTTTTTGATTTTTCGAATATTTCAAATTTTTATGGATTTTTGAAAAGATTTTTGAAAAATAAAAGATAATAAACTCCTCCCCCACACTAAAACTGTACATTGTCCTCAATGTACAAGTAGGGAAGAACGAAAAAAGTGGAAAAGAAAATTAAGAAAAATCTTTTTGGATTTTTATGATTTTTCAAATGTTTTTGGATTTTATAATTTTTCGAGAATATTTGAATGTTTTTGTGTTTTTCGAAAATTTGAGAAAAAGAAAATGAAAAGAAAATAAAGAAAGCGATTAAGATAGTGGCGGGCCTAGGTGCAATCACATCACCTAGACCCTAGCCAAGTGGCTAAGAAAATGAAAAATAAAATAAAAGAAAATGAAAGGTGAAAAATTGGGCATAGGTGTAGTCACGTCACCTAGCCCGGATTAAGAAAAATTGAGAAAGATTTGATTTAAAAATTTGGATTTTTCAAAGGGGTCAATGGCGTAATCACGTCGCCAAGCGACCGGGAGCAATACCAAGGCCGCTACGGCCACATTTGATGGGACGGTGGGACAGCTTGCAATTTTGTTCAAGATAAAAATGATCACAATGATTAAACTGATGGGACAGGGAATAAAGAACAACATTAGTTCACATACAATTGAATATGATTAATATTCACCGACCTAAACCACACATATATACCCACAACACAAACAAACCAAATTATCAACCGACTCTCGTAGGGGGGGGTCTAATTTGAATAGTCATTGGACGCAAAGGAGGCCGTGGGAGTTCCTTCACCGGCATACTCCCAAAGTCCTACATCCCCCGAGTTGTTTAGTCGGTATTCACAGGGACCTGGAGGTAGGTCTCAATTGTGACTGTTATAAATATTGGTTCGGTTTTTGCAGGGGACAATTAATGCACGGTCATGGCTAAGAGAAACGAGGCGATGGTCAGGCACCTTAAAAATCCACGTAGGGAAATAAGCCTCGTTAAGCCAGACACGGGGGGTCAAGTGGTTTAAGATGGTCGGTATAATAACCCAAATTTCTTGCTATTATGGTCACAAGACCACCACAGTCGACTGAGGGGCGTTGGTCAATGATAATTTGATGAAAGTGTAACGCCACGACAATGGGTAGGTCTAGAGGGTAAGGGTTACCGAGTAAAGAGTCACATAACAATTGTAAGACACACACATTGAGGTTAATGATATTTTCGGTAGAAGGCAAAAGACAGTGTGAAAGGATTTCAGCAAAATAACGAATGGCTGGGTTACGGATTTCAGCGGTAAAACTAGAATTGGGTTCGAAATCACGTTGACCCGGCGCTATGCGCCTCCACAAGTCTCTCCTAATCGCACTACTTCGCGAATCACTTAGGGGTCTACTTAGTCCGGTACCCGATGAGGGCAATCCTAGAGCTAAGCTAAAGTCGGAAATATTTAAACAGTGATTTCTACCAAACAAATTAAATTTGAACTCCTTAGGTGCGGTCGGGTTATCGACTGTAAAACTACCTAGAAATTCACAAGTCAAGTCTTTGTTTGTGCAAGGCACAAAACCAAGTAGTTTACTAGTACCAATTCTAGACGATAACTCTATAATATCGTTCTTAATTCCTAAATTTTTCATTGTGATTAAACAAGGCCATCTCGTACTCTCAAAGTTCTTTTCAGAGAAAATACGAGCAAGTGGTGAATCAAGGCACGGTAAAAGTTTAGGCCTAGCGGACTTATTAGAAGATGAATGCTTAGAAGGATTAGAAGTCGAGGCCATACCTTATTTACGTGCCGCTCTTTGAGCCCTTGTTTCCATGATAATAATTTGCAAGAAAAATCCCGAAACTTAGCTTCTCCTTCTTCAAAAACCCGAAATAAATAGTCACCCAAATATGGAATGGAGTTATGAATGGAGGTTGAATATGGGAAATGGAAGGTGATGTAGTGAATTTGTGATGGTTGGAAGGGTGAAATGATGAGTGAGGTGAAAAAGGTGGTATAAATAAGGGTATTTGAGGAGGGAAAGTGAAAGTTTAAAGATGGTGGTAAAAATTTGGTGTAAAAGTATTGGAGGGAAAGTTATGTTGAGGTAAATTTGTTGGAGGGAAAGTGAAGATGTAGTGAGTAAATAAGTGAGCATAGGTGATCCGGCCAAGACACACCGCCGGGTGAAATTTCACCCGGTCGGGTACCATCGGGTGAAATTTCACCCGACGACATTTCGTCGTGAAAATCAATTTTGCCGTCTTTTTCCACCGGGTGAAATTTCACCCGGTCAAAATCTCACAGGGCGAAATTTCGCCCGGTGGTAACTTCTTCGTTCCGGCAATTTTGGCAACTTTTCCGTAGGGCGAAATTTCGGCCGGTCGAGTCTCACCGGGCGAAGTTTCGCCCGGCGGTCTTCCTGCTGCGTTTTTCCGCCTTGCCAATTCATGGCTCTTCAATAATCACCTAGAGATTCAAATATATGACTCGACTCACATTAAATAATTCCCACAAACATGCTTGTGGTCTTCAATTTAGCTCCATAACTTCTCCAAAGGCTTGATTTTCATCCAAATTTTGCTCCATGATGAAATCCAATTTTCAATCGATCTTCTCAAGCTAACAAAACTAATAAACTTAAAGAAATATGATACATATATACAAGGTGGTTGTTGAGGATACCACCAAACCTATTTCAACTTCGAGCGGGTTAAACAACACTCCCCGATGGGAGCTCACCAAACTTCATAGTAGCAAAGGTCTCGCGAATATGACCGGGATGATAAATCTTCAAACGTTGCCCATTAACCATAAACTTCCCGGTTTCCGGGCTAAATATCTCTATCGATCCATATGGTTGCACTCCGGTCACTTCAAATGGACCCGACCATTTTGATTTCAACTTACCGGGAAAGAGCTTAAAGCGAGAGTTGAAGAGTAATACCTTATCACCAACGAAGAAGTCCTTACGAAGAATTCGAGAATCATGCCATTGGCGAGTTCGTTCTTTGTAGATCTTCGAGTTCTCGTAGGCCTCAAGTCTTAGTTCTTCCAATTCTTGTAGTTGGAGAAGGCGATTATTTCCTACAACACTCTCATCGAAGTTTAGCTCTTTGATTGCCCATTTGGCTTTGTGTTCTAATTCCACCGGTAAATGACAAGCTTTACCATACACAAGACGATAAGGAGTGGTTCCAATCGGCGCTTTGTAAGCCGTCCTCAATGCCCAAAGGGCGTCATTTAATTTCAATGACCAATCCTTTCGGTGTGTATTAACAACTTTCTCTAAAATTCCCTTGATTTGACGGTTGGAGATCTCGGCTTGCCCATTTGATTGAGGGTGGTAGGCTAAGGACATTTTGTGGGTGATACCGTACTTCCTAAGAAGGTGTTCAAAGGTATCTTTCCTAAAATGAGAGCCTCCATCACTAATTATGGCTCTAGGCATACCGAATCTCGGGAAAATTACATTCTTGAAAAGCTTGATTACAACCTTGGAGTCATTGGTGGGAGAAGCTACGACCTCGATCCATTTTGAGACATAATCAACCGCGACTAGAATGTACTTGTTACCAAAAGAGGATGTGAACGGACCCATGAAATCAATACCCCAAACATCGAACAATTCAATCTCCAAGATAGGTTGAAGGGGCATCTCATTTCTTTTTGTAATATTGCCGCTTCGTTGGCATGCATCGCATGTGAGAATGAAAGCTCGGATGTCTTTGAACATAGAAGGCCACCAAAATCCGCTTTGGAGAACCTTGGCAATCGTCTTTTGATTGGCCAAGTGTCCACCATAAGATGTCGAGTGAAGGTGTTTCACTATATTATATCCTTCTTCGGCCGTGACACATCGTCGGTAAATTCCATCTATACATCGGCGAAATAAATAAGGCTCGTCCCAATAATAGCGTCGGGCTTCATAACATAGTTTCTTCCTCTCTTGTTTGGAATAATCGTCCGGAATAAATTGAGATACTAAGAAATTGACGATATCGGCATACCAAGGTGTAATAGTTTCAACGGCCATCAAGGCCTCATCTCTCATAGCTTCATTGATGGGGATACCATCTTCTTCATTGCTCTCTTTACTTACCGTTAATCTACTAAGATGATCCGCTACCAAGTTCTCCGATCCGGCTTTGTCTTTAATCTCAATGTCGAATTCTTGCAAAAGGAGCATCCATCGAAAGAGTCGGGACTTTGTCTCCTTTTTGGACATGATGTAACGAATCGCCGCATGATCGGTATGAATAATGACCTTGGAACCGGTAACATAGTTTCGAAATTTCTCCATGGCATAGACAACGGCAAGCATTTCTTTTTCGGTTGTGGTGTACCTTGATTGGGCTTCATCTAGGGTCTTGCTTGCATAATAAATCACATGTAGCTTCTTATCAACTCGTTGACCTAGAACGGCACCAACGGCAAAATCGGATGCATCGCACATGATTTCAAATGGAAGATTCCAATCGGGAGCTTTGATAATCGGTGTGGTAGTGACAGCGGTCTTTATCCTACAAAAGGCCTCAAGACAAGAGTCATCAAAAACAAAAGGGGCATCTTTCATAAGCAAAGAAGTCAAAGGCTTAGCAATCTTAGAAAAGTCTTTAATAAATCGTCTATAAAATCGGCGTGACCTAGAAAACTCCTCACCCCTTTGACATTTGTCGGTGGTGGCAAGTTCTCAATCACGGAGACTTTCGCCTTATCGACTTCAACTCCTCTATTAGAAACAATATGACCTAGGACAACACCTTGTTCAACCATAAAATGACACTTTTCCCAATTTAAAACAAGTCTATACTCTTCACATCGAGCTAACACTTGATCAAGATTTTCAAGACAAGAATCAAAAGATGTACCATGGACACTAAAGTCATCCATAAAAACTTCCATAGATTTTTCAATAAAATCGGAGAAAATAGCCATCATACATCTTTGAAACGTTCCCGGCGCATTACACAATCCAAATGGCATCCTTCTATAAGCATAGGTGCCATAGGGACATGTAAAAGTGGTCTTCTCTTGGTCATCGGGATGAATAGGAATTTGAAGAAATCCGGAATGACCATCGAGGAAACAAAAATAAGAATGATGCGCCAATCTTTCAAGCATTTGATCAATAAAGGGAAGGGGAAAATGATCTTTTATGGTGGCCATGTTCAATTTACGATAGTTTATGCACATGCGCCAACCGGTAATAGTCCTAGTAGATATTGACTCACCCTTTTCTCCTTTAACAACCGTCCATTCCTCCTTTTTTCGGCACAACTTGTACGGGGCTAACCCATTTACTTCCGGTTATCGGGTATATAATGTTAGCCTCATACAACTTGAGGACTTCCTTCATGACAACTTCTTTCATGGTGGGGTTCAACCTACGTTGACCTTCCACCGAAGGACGGTGGTCATCATCAAGGATGATCCTATGCATGCAAACATTTGGGCTTATGCCTTGGAGGTCGGCAATGCTATACCCGATGGCCTTTTTGTGCTTTCTCAAAACAATTAAGAGTTTTTCCAATTGAGGTCCATCAAGGGTAGCATTGACGATAACGAGATAATTAGTCCCTTCAAGAAAAGCATATTTGAGGGAAGAGGGGAGTGGTTTAAGTTCAAGATTAGGAGGAGAAGATACCATACTCTTACCCACCGGTAGTGATTCTACCTTTTCATCATGCAAACATTCTTCTTCAAGAGGTGGAGAGTCAAATGGTTCATCTTCTTGCTTATCATCATCTATCAAGCTATACTCAACCAAACTATCAATAACTTCAATGAAATTCATTTGTTCAATCATTGGTTGTTTAAGAGCTTGAGGAAGGGAAAATTCTACCGAATCGTTCCCTATGTTAAATGACAATTTTCCATTCTTAACATCAACTATAGTGCCATCGGTAACCATAAAAGGTCGACCTAAGATAATGGGGGTAATAGTGTCTTCGGGCATATCCATGACAACAAAGTCGGAGGGGATGAAGAACTTACCAACTTGAACGGGTACATCCTCAAGTATGCCAAGTGGATACTTGACGGACCTATCCGCAAGTTGAATTGACATGCTAGTGGGTCTCATCTCCCCCACACTAAGTCTCTTAGCAATGGAATAGGGTAATAAGCTAACACTAGCCCCTAGGTCGCATAAAGCTTGATTAACAACAACATTTCCTACCCGACAAGGGATGGAAAAACTACCGGGATCATCTAGTTTCTTTGGCATTTCGTTCATAAGAATGGCACTACAATGACCCGTGAGAGAGACACACTCTTTGTCTTCTATGGTTCTCTTTTTAGTCAAGACATCTTTCAAAAACTTAGAATAGAGGGGCATTTGAGAAATTACCTCGGTGAAAGGTAAAGCTACCTCTACTTTCTTCAACATATCCACGAAACGGCTAAATTGAGCATTCTCTTTGTGTGGCTTAGCTCGCTCGGGAAAAGGCAATGGAGGAACAAAAGTGGGAGGCGGTGGAACATTGGATTCTTCTTCTTCTTCGGCTAATCGCTCCGCCTCTTTTCTTTTGGCTTCTTCGGCTTCCATCTGCTCTTTCTTCTTTCTTTGTTCTCTTAGTTCATTCTCCGCATTTTGAAGAATATCAAACTCCGCTTGTATTCCCCGGTTTTGTTTGGGGGAAGAAGGAGATGATTCTTGTGATGCACTTGGTTGATTAACCTTGGATGGGGTAGTCTTGGTGTTCAAGTTCAAATTCTTATATGGGTCCTCAAGTTCTTTGCCACCTCTCAAAATTACGGCATTTGCTTGGTGTGAAGGATCTCTTGGGTTTTGAGGTTGACCGGGCAAACCATGGGGTGGATGAATTGGTGCGGCTAAGGCTTTTGTTGCTTCTTGTGATTCCCAAACTTTTAGCCTTGCCTTAGTATCTTGATGTTCATTCCATAGTTGGCCAACGGTCCTTTGCAAATCATTATAGTTCTCCCATGAGGGGCCTCCTTGACCAAATTGAGAATTGTTTGATTGGCCATAAGGTTGAGAGGGTTGATTGAATGATTGTTGATTGTAACCTTGGTTACCATGAGAATTTCCTTGGAACCCTTGATTGTATCCATGATTAAAGTGATTACCATGTTGATTTTGGTAATTGTTGTAGTTGTTAGGAATATGGAAGTTGCTACCTTGTTGATTGAAGTTACTCCATTGATGAGGAGGCATATATGGGGGCATCTTTGGAGGTCCTTGGTTAAAAGGCCTTTGTTGACTTTGATTGAATGGCCTCATTTGACTCCCTTGGGCGCGCGGCATCGGGTTTTGAACATTTTGATTTCCATAAGAGAAATTAGGATGAAACCTTGTGCCGGCGTTGTAAGTATTAGAAAAAGGATCAAATTGAGGTCTTTGCCTATATACTTGTATAGCTTGAACTTCATTTGGCTCTTCAACATAGACTTCTTCATTAGGAATGCAAGAGCTAGAGTCGTGGCCATAATTGCCACAATGATCACATTGAACTTTCCATGTTAAAAGCTTTGGAGGAGATGGTTGCCTTGGAGGAACACTCCCTTGAATTTGGTAAATACCTCTAGGAGTGGGCTTAGAATTCATGGCATCCATTCTCCTTTTCAATTCTTCAAGTTCCGTTTGGAGTTTCAATTCGTTAGAACTCGTAGATGAGTTCACTTCAATTTTCTTTCTAGAATCCCTCGATTGACCCATTCTTGAATCACTCCTTGCCATCTTCTCAATAAGATTTTTAGATGCCTCATCGGTAAGAGAAGAGAAGTCTCCTCCGGCGGCCGAATTGAGGTTTTCCTTGGTTCTCGATGAAAGGGTGTTGTAAAACGTTTGGGTAGTTAGCCAATCGGGTATTCCATGGTGTAGACATTTGCGCAACAAGTCTCTAAATCTTTCCCAAGCCTCGCTTAGGCTTTCAAATTCATCTTGCTTAAAGGTTTGTATCTCCATGCGGTATTGGTTAGTCTTTGACGGCGGAAAATATTTCTCCAAGAAGGCCTTAGATAGTTGAGCCCATGTTGTAAATGTATTAGCGGGATGACCTTGAAGCCATCTACGAGCTCCATCTCTTAGGGTCTTCGGAAATAATAAACGATGCAATTGGCATGAAGTTAACCCATTGAGACGTGCTCCTACTAATTTTTCTTTGAATGAAGCGATGTGCTCTTGAGCATCTTCTTGAGAAAAACCGTGAAATGTATCTTGTTGGACCGCATTGGTTAAAGAAGCTTTCAATTCGTAGTTCTCGGGAATCTCTCCGAAATCGACGGGAGATGGTGTTTCTTCATGTGTGAGTTGAGAATGCGAGCCTAGAGTCGCCATTGGTTGGATTGGTGGTGATGGTGGATTTGAATTTGGAGAATTTGGAGGGGATGGGATTGGTGGTGGTGTTTTCGGTGATGGTGGTGGTGGTGGTGAATTTTGTGAAGTAGGAGGATTGTTTGAAGTGGGATTATGTGATGTAGAAGGTGTAGAAGGTGAATATGGAAGGATGGGGTTAAGATTAGGAGGTGGTAATGAAGGATGTGGAATGATGGTGGTTGAGTTATTTCCTCGAAAACGCAATGCTCTAAAAGTCCTTTCCGGTTCCGGATCGAACCACAAGGGCGATGACGTGTTCCTGGGCATAAAACTCAATTAAACGGTGAGACTCCTAGCACCTCGCGGCGCTAGGGAAAAGAGAGAAGAGAAAAGAATCAAACACAACAATTAAAAACACAACAATTAGCCGCTCCCCGGCAACGGCGCCATTTTGATTGCCTCCCAATCGGTTCGGTCGTTTTAACGAAGGACGGGGGATCAAACGATATTTATAGACTCGGAATTATCACAAAAACAAACAAGTAATCGTGGTAAGTCGAGGTCGGTCCACAGGGAACGGTGTATTGTCGTGAGGTTTAAAGTGTCGTGTTCGATGTCTTAGAGAGGGGGTTTTTTCGTTTCGAGGTCGAGTCTATACTAAAGAGATTAGGCGTTGATGGTTTTGGAGGTAATCAATTTAAGGAAAGGCGTTAGGGAGAAGTCGGGATTCGGTGCTTGGGGTCTAAGAAGGTCGGGATCGAGTTTTTGTCACAATGTCGATCGACTCGCCTAAAAACCCGCTTTCGCGGTGAATGAGGGTGAGTTCCTAGTCATGGTAATTCCTACCCCGAGTTTCCCCATATTGATAGAAACTAGTCAAGGTCGGTCTAGTTGGCCGGACTAAAACAACAATGACATGACACCATAGATAAGATAAATCAACATGCAAGCAACCCACCAACATCCCTATATTCAAATAAACCAAGCCCTCATCCCTAAACTCCCCAACAAGAAATCTACTCACACAAAATTATGGAAATCATCACAACATGCAAATTAATAAGATTAAAAGAAGATGATGATGAGAAAATAACACAAAAAAAACTAAATGGAGATTAGAGAGTGGAAGAGAACTGTACCAACTATGAAGATCTAAAAGAAATAAGAAGTTATCATAGATAAAGATTGAATCTTTGATGAATAGAATGGAGAATTTGTCACTAATCCTCCAATAAACCCACAAATCTTCAATAAAACCTTGAATAATCTTCTACAAACTTGAGATCTAACAATTGTTGATGAGAATTGTGTAGATCTACTACTAATTACTATATAAACTACTAGGAATTTTGTAGGATTTTTACTACTACTACTACTAATTGATGGTGTAATAAGGTGGTGGAGTGGTGTAATGTTTTCCCTCCTTAGCACAATGGAGAGGTGTGTTAGGCAATGCATTAGGGTAACATATATATAGTAATTCTCTTAATGGATCCTTAACCTAAAGCCCAAATCCATCTTTTTGCTCCATTAGTGAGACAATCTCCCTTTGCTTCTTCATGGGGTGGAATGTCGCCCCGCGGACATGTCAGTAATTTTCACCGGGTGAAATTTCGCCCGGTGAGATTTTCTTCGATTTTTCGCGTTTTCGGCACGTCTTCACCATCGGGCGAAATTTCACCCGGTGGGCGAAATTTCGCCCGGTCAGTTTCGCCCGGTGGGGAGCTCGGAAAATCTTCGGGAGGCACTTTTTTTCCGTCGGGTGAAATTTCGCCCGGTGGTGTCTCACCGGGTGAAATTTCGCCCGGTCATTTTTCTGGCCTCGAGTCTTGTCTCATTCTTCGTTTGTTCGATCGGATGGCTTTAAACTTTAAGTTGTGTGCTTTGCTCTTTGGACGGTTTTCCTTTCTCTTGTGCTCGTGGAAGCTCAATCGTGATTTCGGCGCCAAATCCTATCAAAATGATAGAAAAACTACCAAAAACACGTAAAACGCACAAGAGAGACGCTAATGCGAGAAGTACGCAAAATATGGCGATAATCGCACTCAAAACTCGCAAAACGAGGGAAAAACGGGTCTAAATGGAGGAAAAAACGGTCTAAATTTAGCACACAACAGAAGACTTAGAAGATTTAGAAGATTTAGAAGGTGTAGAAGTCGAAGCCATATCTTGCTTACGCGCGGCTCACCTTGCTCTTGTCTCCATAGTGATAACCTTGCAAGAATAATCCCCAAAAAACTTGAGCTTCACCTCTTCAAAGAACCCAAATATAATCACCTAAGATGGGGATGAAATTATGAATGGAGGCATAAATGTGGTTGGGGTGTATGGAAGGTGGTTTGATGTGTTTATGATGGGTGAAAATATGGAGTGAATTGTGGGATAAAAAGGGTGATATAAATAAGGGTGGTTGGGGAGGGAAAGTGAAAGTTTTAAAGTGGGTGGTAAAATTTGGTGTAAAAATTTTTGGAGGGAAAGTTATGTGTGGTAAATGTGAAGGAGGGAATTGAAATTGTAGTGAGGAAATATGTTATAGGTGATTGACATTCAAGCTCATGCCGCCGGGTGAAATTTCACCCGGTCAAGCACCACCGGGTGAAATTTCACCCGGCGGTATTCCGTCATGAAAATCGATTTTGCCAACTTTTTTTCCACCGGGTGAAATTTCAACGGGTGAAAATCTCACCGGGCGAAATTTCGCCCGGTGGTATCTTCATTAGTTCTGGCAGTTTTTTGTAGGGCGAAACTTCGTCCGGTCAAATCTCACCGGGCGAAATTTCGCCCGGCGGTCTTGTTTGCTTCCTTTTTCTGCCTTGTCATTCCATGGCTCTTCAATAATCACCTAAAATTTCAAATAACGGCACGACTCATATTACATAATCAATATCTCCCACAAACATGCTTGTGGTCTTCAAATTAAGCCCCATAACTTCTCCAAAAGCTTGATCTTCATCCAAATAATTGCTCCGTGACGAAATCCAAGTTCATCCATTGTTCTCAAGCTAACAAAGCTAACAAACACAAAGATATATGATACATATATACAAGTTGGTTGTTGAGGATACCACCAAACCTACATCAAATTGAGAGGAGGTTAACCAATGCTCCCCAACGGGAGCTCACCAAGTTCCTCGGTAACAAAGGTCTCACGAACTTGACCTGCATGATAAATTTTTAAGCGTTGTCCATTAACCATAATCTTCCCGGTTTTCGGGCTTGAGATTTCAATTGATCCAAATGGTTGTGTCTTGGTCACCTCAAATGGACCCGGCCATTTCAATTTCAACTTACCGGGAAAAAACTCATTCGAGTTTTCAAGTAAAAAGCAGTTCAATGCTCTTAGAAGTAGATCAAACAATCTTGCATGGAACTCAGAGAAATGACAATATGAAGCATTGATGCACAAAGATAGCACATAAACATAAGAGGTCAAAGCAAATAATAGAGTATCCATCATGCCTCTATGTTCAAAAGGCGCTTTCATGTCATTATTAAACTTCTTATGTGAGTGAGGAAGGAATATCAAAGAGGATGGAGGATACATGGTGTAGGAACCATTCAAGTCTAGCTCAAATGAGGCTTGTAAAGAGGTAAGAATAGACATTTTAACAAAAAGGTGAGGGTAAAAGAAGTCATCCTTAGACAATACTTCAATAATGATCACATTAGAGCGCTCCTCATTCTTTCCATTATCACTCAAAGTCTCATCCTTCTCAATAAAGTGCGTCTTAGGAGCTTCTCCACAATTTGCTCCATCATCAAACATCTCACCCTCTTCACTTCTAACTCCCTCTATCATGCGCTCAAATAGAGGATTATGCATCGCAACCTCACATAAGTTCTCAATTGTCGGATTTTCACAGGTGTTGGTCATGGAAAGCTCAATACGCTTATCACAAGTAGTTGTAGGTATGTCCTCAAATTTACTCTCATCATCAACAAAGTGGGGGATGCAATCATTCTCAAGGGAAAGAACGGAGTTCTCAACCTCTATTAACACACAATCATCATCCCTCTTCATGTCAAGAACATCACAAGACATACTCACAATTTCCTCATTATAAGGCTCATCAACATCCTCAAAATTCTCAACAAGAGTCTCCTCAATAACCTCATCACCAACACATCTCCTACTCCCAAGATTATCATCAAGTGTCACATTTAAAGGCTTGGAGCTCATAACATGTTGCATAGAAGAGGAGTTAATTAGCTCAAGCACATCATTATTACAAGACACATTGACATCATCACAATTCTTACATCACTCCATAAAATTATTATCAAGAGCATCATTATCAATCAAATGCAATGGAGGATCATGCACAACACATGTATTCAAAAGGAGCGGGGGAGCATGTTGGGATTGAATAATATTCACATCATCTTCTTCATCTTCTTCATCCTCTTCTTCCTCTTCTTCGTATATTATATCCAAATGAGAAAATGGTGGAGGTGAAGAGAAAGCATTAAATTCATGTTTCACATCATCACAAGTGGCATAAGGTGAAGAATCATGCAAATTATTCACAGAAATTTGGAGAAGAGTTAACAAGAGAGGATTGAACATTGCAAACAAGAGAGGAAGATTCAACTCTCGGTTCTCTCAAAGGTGTCACTCTCCCATATCCCTCACGGGTATCGGTTCTAGCCACTTTCACAAGCAATAATCTCGCCTCATCATCTCCTAATTCATAAAAGTTACCACCGGCCGAAGTATGAATCAAGTCTCTAACGTGTTCAAGCAAGTTGTCAAAGAATATTATGGTGGTTAGCCAAACCGGAATCCCATGGCGCGGGCAATATGTCAACAAATCTCGAAATCTATCCCAAGTATCACTTAAACACTCAAACTCACCTTGTTCAAAGGTAAGGATCTCTCGTCTAAGTTTATTGGTCTTGTGATATGGGAAGAAATGGTTTAGAAATGCTTGAACAAGTTCATCCCAAGTACAAAAAGTGTTAGGAGGATAAGAACGTAGCCATTTCTTGGCTTTACCTCCAAGGGTGAAAGGAAAAGCTAAGAGTTTAAAGATGTTGATTGGCAAACCATTCTTCCTCGCAACTAAACAATTTGTATGAAATTCCGCAAGGTGTTGAAGCACATTTTCATTAGGCATTCCCCAAAACATATCTCTTTGAAGCACCGTGATAAATACTTGACCAACCTCAAATTTCGCTCTATCCTCATCTCTAATGGTAATAGGTGAGGTAACCATGTGGTCATAGAGTCTACTATGGTCGGCTAAGGTCGTCATGAGAGACATAAAAGGATTGAACAACGAATAAGATGAATGCAAGAGACAAGCAACACGAACACCAAGAAGCACACAAAAAGACTAACCTTTTAATTTTTTTTTTTAATTTTTTTTTGTTTTTTTGTTTTTCCAAACACAATGACAAAAACTCAACTAAGTTATCACCGTCCCCGGCAACGGCGCCATTTTGATGCGCGTCGAATTGTCACCTATCCAATGCGATGAAACAATATTTATAAACTCCGAAATACTA
The DNA here is from genome assembly GCA_958450325.1 of Agrostemma githago. NCBI lineage: Eukaryota > Viridiplantae > Streptophyta > Magnoliopsida > Caryophyllales > Caryophyllaceae > Agrostemma > Agrostemma githago. Next base: position 30,696,730 of record OY288262.1, read on the forward strand.
CTACATAGTAGCGGCAAGTCGGGATCGATCCACAGGGACGGTCGAGGGGTATTCGGTCAAGTCAAAGTCTAGGAGTGATTGGGTTGAGAAGGGGGGTTTTGGACGAGTTGAACTAGACTAACTAAACGAGCTATGGAACTAAGGCGAGAAACTATTAATGGGAAAGGCGTTAGGGAGAGTCGGGGAGTCGGAGATTAAGGTAAAGATGTGGAATGCAAGAATTATCACAAGATGTATAAGGGAGGTGCCACCTTTCGGTTTCCCTACCAACCAAGCCTAAACCCGCTTTCGCGACGAATAAACTAAGGTCTCATGACGAAACTACCCAAACCCCGAGTTTCCCCATATTGTTTCGGGTGAGTCAAGTCAACCTAGGTGATCAAGCTAAGTCAATCAAGACACAACAAATCCAATCAAGACAAATCATCCTCAAATGCAATATTCTCACAAGATAAAACCTTTATCTAGAATTCCTCCTCCCCTAGCCCCCTAACTAAAATCTACTCACTACCCATAATAAAACTAACACTAAGGAGACTAGAAGAAAGACTAAACATACTAAAAATAAAACTAATTAATGGAGAAAGGGAGAAGAAAGAAACTACCAACAATGGAGAAACTAAAGGAGGAAGATGAAGATTAACATAAAGATTGAATCTTGGAGAATAAAATACAAGAACTTGTCACCAATTCTTGCAAAACTCTTCAATCTTCAACATAAACCCAAATCTTCAACAAAGATGGAAGCTTGATTACATATTATAGAGTAATTTAATCTAATACTAATAATATCTACTAAGTTTTTGGAGATTTTTACTATGAAAGCTTACTACAAACTACTACTACTACTAGAGATCTTCTACCCTACTCCTACTCCTAAGAGGCTCACTTAAGGCACAAATTGAAATGTAACCCTAGGTTATCTATATATACTAATCCTTAATGGGTCACACAATCATCAACCCCATAATCCAATCCTTCTTCTTTTAGTCTAGACCTTCACCCTTTGCATCTTCATGGGGCAAAACTTCACCCTGCGGTTGACGAGCTGACACCACCGGGTGAAATTTCACCCCGTGAGATTTTCTTCTCATTTTGCGATTTTTGGCGCTTTCTCCATCAGGCGAAATTTCGCTCGGTCGTTTCGCCCGGTCAACTCATAGGGTGAAATTTCACCCTATGAAATTTTTGTCCAAAATGGCAATTTGAGGAGGAACACCATCGGGCGAAATTTCGCCCGGTCAAATTCTCATCGGGTGAAATTTCACCCTGTGACTTCAGAGGGCCATAACTCTCTCGTTTGATCTCCGATTGGGGCGTGTGATATGTCGTTGGAAAGCTACAATCATATTCTTTCACCTCCAACTGGAATCGCTTCGATCCGAGGTCTAGAACTCTAGATATATCCATTTGAAGTTCGACCTCTCCGGTGAAGATGCCCAACGGACTATACTTTTTCCTTTTTGCTCAAGGTTTCACCTCTTGGGTTTGGACTTTGGATTTTGAGTTGTGTGCTTTGCTTTTCGGACGGTTTCCCTCTCTCTCATGCTCATAGGAGCTCAGACACGCTTTTGGTCGAAAATCCTATCAAAATAGATAGAAAACTACCAAAAACACGTAAAATTCAAAAGAGAGACCCTAATGCGAGAATTACTCAAAATACGACGATAATCGCGCTCTAATCTCGCAAAACGGAGGGAAAACGGGTCTAAATGGGAGAAAAAACGGTCCAAATTTGGCACACAACACCTTATCGGTTGGTTTATGGGAAGTCATGTCACTTACCCGTAGAGTTGGAGCATAAAGCTTGGTGGGCCGTTAACGAGCTGAATTTTGACCCAAAATTGTGTGGCGAAAATCGACTTTTACAGCTAGATGAGCTCGAGGAGTTCAGGATGAATGCCTACAATAGTGCCCGTATCTTCAAAGAAAAGACAAAAAGGTGGCACGATAAGCGTATTATTCCGAGGGAGTTTAAAGCGGGCGAAAAGTTATTATTGTTTAATTCTCGTCTTCGTCTTTTTCCTGGAAAATTAAAATCCAGATGGTCTGGCCCCTATACGGTAATCTCAGTTTCTAAATTTGGTTTCGATGAGGGATTCGGTGATTTATTTTCTCTTTGGTTGCGACTATCTTTTTGTGTGTGTCTTCTTTGTTTTGTGTTTGTGTGTGTGTTAGTCGCAATCCCAATTTTGAGCAAGACCCAACTTGCCTTGCATGGAGGTACCTTACCTCATAGGTATCTCGATGTGAGTTGAAGGGACGGAGCGGCCCCGTTAATTGCCTCGTATCGGCTTAGCATAGTCTAGCTTAGTAGTAGTAGCTAGTTTCTTTTTGGGTCATTGCTCGAGGACGAGCAACGGTTTAGTGTGGGGGAATTGTTGTGTGCCAAATTTGGACCGTTTTTCCTCCCATTTAGACCCGTTTTTCCTCTATTTTGTAAGACTTGAGTGCGATTATCGCCATATTTTGCGTAATTCTCACATTAGTGTCTCTCTTTTGCATTTTACGTGTTTTTGTTAGTTTTCTGTCTATTTTGATAGGATTTTCGACCGAAAACGTGTTTGAGCTTCTACGAGCAAGAGAGAGATACGGTCCAAGAGCAAAGCACACAACTGAAAGTTCAAGTAATCCAACTGATCAACGAAGAAAAAGACCGGAAAAGAGTCAATGGACCACCGGGTGAAATTTCGCCCGGTGAGTCATCACCGGGCGAAGTTTTGCCCGCCGACATTTCTTTTCATCCCCGAAGATTTTCACGGCGACTTGACCGGGCGAAATTTCCCCACCGGGTGAAATTTCGCCCGATGGTGAAGACGGGTCGAAAACGCGAAAAACGAAGAAAATCTCACCGGGTGAAATTTCACCCGGTGGGATTATTACGTCAAGCCGCGGGGCGAAATTCCACCCCATGAAGATGCAAAGGGTGATGGTCTTGCAAAATGAAGAGAAATCGGATTTGGGCCTTGAAGTTTGTGCAACCCATTAAGCAACTCTATATATACCCCTTCTAGGGTTTAGTGCCTTCTTTGAGCCTTAAGTGTGCCTCTTAGGAGTAGGATAGAAAATCTCCATTGTAGTAGCAATAGTAGTTTGTAGTAAAAGCTCTCTTAGAAAATTCTCTACAAACAGTTATAGATCTACTTAATATCAATATAATTACTCCATTATTAATAGTAAAGTTACAATCTTTATTGAAGAATTGGGTTTATTATTGAAGATTCAAGGGTTTTACAAGGGTTTATGTGACAAAACCCTTGCTTTATTTCTTGAAGATTCTTATTTCTCTTATTGAAGATTGAAGATTTATGCATGGATTAGTGACAAATTCTTGTGTATTTCTCTCAAGATTCAATCTTTATTATTATTAATCTTCTTCTTCCTCTTTAGATCTCTCCAGTGTTGGTAAAATTCTCTCCTCTCCCTCTTCTCCATTAGTATATTTGTTAGTTTAGTTTTTATGCATGTTTTAATTATTTTCTTCTTAATGAATGCTTTGTTGTTAACCACCATGATTAGTGAGTAGATCTCTTTGTTAAGGGGTTAGGGGAGGAGGAATAATAGATAAAGATTTCATCTTTTGTGAGATTATTGCATTTGAGGGTGATATTGTCTTAATGGGATTGTTGTGTTATGTTTGACTTAGCTTGATCACCTAGGTTGACTTAACTCACCCGGACAAATATGGGGAAACTCGGGTTTGGGTAATTCCGTCTAAAGACCGTAGTTTATTCGTCGCGAAAGCGGGCTTAGACTTGGTTGGTAGGGAAACCGAAAGGTGGAACCTCCCTTATACATCTTGTGATAATTCTTGCATTATTAGAATCTTGTCTTTATTTCCGATTCCCCGACTCTCCCTAACGCCTTTCCCATCAATAGTTTCCCACCTTAATCATATAAGCTCATTTAGTAAATCTAGCTCGACTCAACCAAATCCCCCTTCTCGACTCAATTACCTCTAGACATTGACTTGACCGACTACCCCTCGACCGTCCCTGTGGATCGATCCCTGACTTACCGCTACTACGTAGTAGTAGTATTCCTGGGTTATAAATATTGTTTGACCGCGTTGGATAGACGACAATCCCGCGCGCATCAAAATGGCGCCGTTGCAGGGGACGGTGATCAGCTAGTTGTGTTTTTGTCATTGTATTTGAGTAATTGTTTTCTTCTCCTTTTACCCTAGTACTGCTCGGTGCTAGGAGTCTCATCTTTGAATTGAGTTGTGTTCAGGAACAATCATATTTGGCATTGCTTATTCCATACCGGTGCAAGCAAGACGATATTGTTATTTCGGAATTCAAATCAACCAAAGTGAACCCTCATCCATATCTTACACCAACTTTTCACCTATCCACCATTCTCAAAACTCTCACAAAATTCCCTTTCTCTCTTCTCCCTCTTCAAAAATCACCTCTACAAACAAACATGCCTACTTTAAGATCTCACTCCCAACCCACCCATGAACAAACTTCTTCTCCCGTCGCATATGGAAACATACCCGATAACTTTGAGCTCAAGACTTCTTCAATTGCCATAGTCCAACAAGACACTTATCATGGACTTCCACAAGAAGATGCTCTAGAACACTTAGCGACGTTTAAAGAGAAGCTAATTGGAATGAAGTTGAATGGACTTACTTCATGCCAATTCCATAGACTGTTGTTTCCCAAAAGCCTTCGTGATGATGCTAGGAGATGGCTACAAAGCCACAACGATGATACCTTCCAAACTTGGAATCAATTGGCCAATGCATTTCTAGAAAAATACTATCCTCCTTCCAAGACCAATCAATATCGAATGGAGATTCAAACCTTCCGACAAGGCGAAAATGAAAGTATAAGCGAGGCTTGGGATCGATTCCAGACTTTACAAATGAAGTGCCCGCATCACGGTATCCCTCATTGGCTTATGCTCCAGACATTTTTCTATTCTTTATCCGCCGATGCTAGGGACATTCTTAATGCGACCGCAAAGGGCGACTTCTTCCTACTCAACGAGAATGAATCCCATGAACTTCTTGACAAGATAGCCTAGAGTGATGTGTATGCTAAGGAATTGTAAGAGGGTGAATCTAGTGGAGACCCGGAATCATCGAATGACATGGAGACCTCACTTGAAGTACAACTTGCTCAACTTTTTGAGAGATTTGAAGCTATGGTTGTTAGGGACACCTTCCAACCCGAAACGAGGTCTCCACCAAGAGAAGTCTCTCAACCAAGAGAAGTCTCTCCACCAAGAAGAGTCTCTCCACCGAGAAGAATCACCCCACCAAGAAGAACTACACCGCCTAGGCGAACATCTATCTCGCCTCCCAAGCCGTATAGGGTAGATATCCCTTGTGATCATTGTGGAGGATACAACAACGACTCCAACCTTTGTGTGAAAAAGGAGAGCGTTCATCAAGCAAAGACTCAAGAGACATATGAAAAGCCTCAAACGAGCAATCCTAATTTGGGGACCGGATTTCGTTCCACGCCGACTCAAGGATCACATCCTTTTCCAAGAGCCCCCAATCAAAGGGTTTATCCTAATTCATATGAACCTCATTATCAACCAAGGCCTCCTCACACAAACCAATTCAATCAAGGCCATTCCCATCATCAAGGACCACCGAGACCAAACTATGGTCCTCCCTTTGGAACTCATCCTACATTCAATCAAGGACCTCCCTTTGGAACTCATCCTATATTCAATCAAGGACCTCCATTTGGAACTCATCCTACATTCAATCAAGGACCTCCCTTTGGAACTCATCCTCCATTTAATCAAGGTCCTCCTTTTGGAGCTTATCCACCACCTAATCAAGGCCCTCCAAGGAACTTCCAAGGTAATTCTCAACCTTTTCATGACATTCAAGAAACTATCAAGTTCTTGTTGAGAGAGAATGTGTCAAACCGAGCTAGACTTGAAGCTTTAGAGGCACGAGCCATGTCGCGAGCTCGAGCACCTCAAGAGCCGACCGATTTTTTCAATCAAGCATCCGTGAATGCCATTAAGGTAATGAGCAAAAAGGAACCGGTGAAAACCTTAGACTCACAAGCTCTTACATCGCATCCCTCAATCAATGAATTCGATGAGAATGTGGTCAAGGATGTAACCGAAAAACCGAGAAGAGATCCATCAAAGTACCTTGTAGGAGACCTTGCATTTGTTATTGAGCAAATCCTAATAGAGGACACAAATCTAGTCTCGAGGATCGACGTGCCCCCCTTGAATGGCAAGCCACCAATCTCATTCTATGGTCAAGCTATGGAGTATATAACCTTCACCGATTTGATAGAGAATTTGGAAACTAGTCCCTCCATGCCAACTCCAAACGAGTATATAAGGGATATAATTTTGAATTCTACCATAAGGAAGGAAATTCCACTACCACCTAGGGTCACTCCAAAAGTTACCATACCTACTAAGCTTGGTGACCTCGATAGTTTCTGCATACCATGCTCGATCGACGATGTTGAGATACATCGAGCATTATGTGACCTCGGGGCGGATATTAGCCTTATGCCATTAATCATTGCTCAGACAATCAATATTCCAAGGATGGTAAACTTTCCGGTTAACGTTCAGATGGCCGACGGTACTACGAAAGCGCCAATTGGGTTAGCACGAAATCTTATGGTTAAGGTAGGTCCCCTATACATACCTACCGATTTCATGGTCCTTGACATGCCCATTGAAGAACGAAATCCTATCTTACTAGGGCGACCTTTCCTAGCAACCGGCGGGGTGGTTATCGACGTGAAAAAAGGGAAATTATCTTTTAATGTTGGTAATAGAACCGTTCAATTTGTATTACCCGATTTCTTGCTGAATATCCCTTTCGCAAAGGAATTATGGGACCATATGGTGGAAATACAAGCCGATGACGAATTTCTAGGCCAAGATAATTACCGAACTTCCGATACACCGACATTTGACTATGCCACCGAGGAACCATCCGAAGAAGATGTACACTATAATGATAGTGATGACGATGGTGTTTTTCTTATACTTGGACAAGCCCCCGAAGAAGAAGTTTTAAATGAGTGGGGTATGCTACCGGAAGTAGCTCGCCTCATGGGTTTGCCAAGGCCGAGAAGAGAACATATGGTTAGTGGCGTTATTATCAAGGACAAGAAGCATGGTACTCCGGGTTGCTTTTCAAGCAACCCCGATTAAACTCAAAACACTTAATTAGATTTGGTGGTGTCCATAATAACCACCATTGTAAATATTTGTATATTCTTTTCCTTTTTCTTTTCTTTCTGGACAATAGATTTTAGATTTTCCTTTTGGTAGTTTGTTTTCTCTTTGGTACTTGCAGGAATCATGAAGATTTTTCTCGGGAATTTTTGGAATCGCGCTTTAAACGATTATAAACAAATTGGATTGAGAAGATGAGTTGTATTTTTGAAGAAGCTAAGGATGTTTGGACCGAGTCATAGAAAAGTTTTCGTAGCAAGAAGCTTATTCGGAGTGAAGGATCTCACTGGGCAACGTTTTGCCCGGTGGAATTGTGGTCCGAGGTCCGTCGGGTGAAACTTCACCCGATGGCAACTTGCTCGAACATAAGGAATTGACGGAAAATCCGTCGGGCAAAACTTCACCCGGTGGAATCTCACCGGGCGAAATTTCGCCCTGCGGTAAAAATATTTTGCGACTTGGAATTTGACGGAAATCCGACCGGGCGAAATTTCGCCCGGTGCAGTCTGACCGGGCGAAATTTCGCCCGGTGGTGAAGCAGCGCGGAAATGTCAAAAACTGACCCGAAGTCCGTCGGGCGAAATTTCGCCCGATGGTGACTCACCGGGCGAAACCTCACCCCGCGTCCTATACCCAACCAAACCACCCTTCCCATCTTCATTATACATCTTTTCCTATCTCTCTCCTCAACCAAACCCCAAAAACCCAAACAAACCCCAAATCCTCCACCTTAAACCATCTCTAATCTCTTCATTCCTCCATTAAAATTCAATCAAATTATATATTCTTCATCCCCATCACATTCCTAGCACTTCCTTGGAGTTTGTTTTGAGAAATCGTTCAAGTTCCGACAAACCCCAAATCAAGACCGTCAACACATAATCATCAAATTTCAAGCATCAAGGATGAAGAGAGTGAAACAAATGGCAAGAAAAAGGATTTCATCAATGCTTAATCGTAGTTCGGGGTCAACATCATCCTCAAGGTCCGAGGAGCAACCGGCCGAGGCTCGGGACGAATCTGTCCCGATGCCTGTTCAAACGCAAGGAGCCGGACCGAGCGAACAACCTGTTCCGCTCGAGGTATGTTACCCGAAAATCCGTCGTAATTTCCGTGAACCTTTGTCTGGTCTTTATTTTGCTAAAAAAGCTCATGTTGATAAATGTAAAAAATTTTGGGTCTGTCGTCTCGAGCCAACTCGTTGGGCGGCTCGAGATGTACTTGAGCGTATAGGCATAGAACCGCAGGTACGAGCAATGTGCCGAAGTCTTGGTCTCATCAATTTTTATGCCTCTCAGGAGGAAACTTTTCAGAAATTGACGTGCGAGTTTTTCGCAACTTTCGAGTTAAGTGGTGACGATAATACCACTATCTCTTTTCAGTTGCGAGAAACTTCGTACGTCCTCAACTTGAGGGACTTCGGTACACTGCCTGGTTTACCATCTTCAGTCCTTGGAAAGCCTAGGGCGGGCCAGACTCGGGACGATAAATTCGGCCGAGATCGATTTTGGTTTAAAATAGCCCGCCAAAGGCCTTTCAAGGGAGGAAAGATGCGTTCTTTCTCTATCCGAAACCCCATCCTCCGGTATGTGGCGCGCATTATCTAACTCATTCTTGTCAAGCTATGATACGCATCACAACTGTAGCGCTACAGCTGTTCAGCTTTTAGAGGATGCAGTTTCGGAGAGAGGCCCATCGATCGATTTGTCAGAGGCCTTAGCTACTCATTTCGCTAATATTGCGAAGGGCGGCCGCAAGAGAGTTTCTTGTGGCGGTGTTGTAACGATGTTAGATAGAGCCTTGAAAGTCGATTTTTGCGATTTAGCACCAGTTGATGGAGTGGGAATTTTCATAGATGAAGTTTATTGTCCTTTTCTTGTGTGGCCCCAGAAAGGGGATTATAACAGTTTGTTTCTGTATAAGATTACTGAGCCGCGCACCATTGCAATGCCTAACCCCGATTGGGTAAGGCTAGATATTGAAGAGAACTGCCGAAGAGGTCCGGGGAATACGTTCGGGATAACACCCGAGGTAAGTTTCGTATAGTTCAATACCCCGAGGGATCCTTAGACTTTGGCGACGATGACGTAGAGATCGTATATGTGTCGGAGGAGGAACCAGAGGTTAGAACCTCTCGGGACGAGGGTTATAGGACTTTACCGTCATCATCACATGCACCCTCTTCCTCCAACCAACCCGAACCCCAGACCTCGCAATTTTTCACCCCTGACTTTTCGGAACTCACACCATACCGACACTCCACGTTCACCCAGTCTACCCCAGGTTTTCAGGAGGACGTCAACATGAGTCCTCCGCGACACTCCTCATTCTTTGGATCAAAAGACTTTTATAACCAATGGGGGGAAGTCTATAACCGTACACATCAGACTTGGGAGAACTCGACAACCTCACTAAACCTGGCCCAAGATGCCTACAATTTGGCCCGAGATGCGCGCGATACTGCGCATGGCTCGTACGCGTACTCTAGGGATGGTTTTGAGTACGCCCGGACCAGTTTTGAGATGGCTACGGACGCCGCTAGGGATGCCCAAGCGGCGAGGTTGGCGGCGGAGGAGAACCAAAGGATGATGCAGCAGCAACAAAGTTATTTTGATCGATTTTTCGGTATGCCTCCGCCCGGGTCTTACTACCCACCACCACCTCGTCCCCCAGGCCCTATGTGAGTGGTCGAGTGTTGTTAGTGTCAGTGTGGGGTGTCAGTTGTCATTGTCAGTCGCCAGTAGTCTGTTCTCTTGTCTCAGTTATTGTAATCTTTGTCAGTCCTTGCAGCGCCAATTTTTGACATTTGAAATTATGTTGTTGATTGATTTATAATGATTATTTTGTTGATTTGAGGAATTGTAAGCCCCTCCGTGATCCTACTTGGGTCGTTACACACGTGAGGTTTATTGCAGGTGCCTTAGAGAAGAAGGACGTGATTATTGCTCCCGGTCTTCGGTGACTTGATCGCACTAGGACCATTTGAAAAATCCAAAATTTTATTTTTCTTTTAATTTTCCCGATTTGTGCGGAATCCGGGCGAGGTGACGTGATTACACCTACGTCCTTTTTCTTCCCTTATCGATTTTTCTTTTTTTTCCTCTTTCTTTTTCATTTTTCATTTCTTTTCTTTTTATTCCCTTAATTTTTGAAAAATACAAAAACATTTGAAAAACTTTGAAAAATCCAAAAACATTTGAAAAATCATAAAATTTCAAAAAGATTTTAAGTTCTTTTCTCTTTTTCCTTTTTTCGATTCTTCTCCTATTTGTGCATTGGGGACAATGCACAGTTTTAGTGTGGGGGAGGGATCTACTATCCTTTTATCCATTTTCTTTTTCATTTTTCCTTTAAAAACCAAAAATCCAAAAAATTTTCATTTTTTTTTCTCTTTTTAGTTTTCTCTTCTTTTATTTTCGTTTTTGTGTTACTTGTATTGTCTTGCATTCTCCATCTTATAGGTACACCGCCAACCATTTAGCATGGATACGTAAGGTAGCGGAAATGAAATGAAGACCGCGCGGTAATATTTTCTACCTTCGTTTTATCCCTTTCTCTTATGCATGGAGTTTGGGCATATATGCTATTTGGAGGTTCACTTGGTGAACATTTTGGAATTGGTGGTTGTGGATTGTGTTGACTTAATGGAGTATGGAGTGCTTGGCTATACTTGTGTATTTGTGTTGTTTTCGTATTTGTGTCCCTTTTTGTGTTCTTTTTATTTTGTGTATAGTTTGTCTAGGTAAAGTTTTCGAAAACCCGATTTTGAGATTAGGCCGAGTGTTTATTACTCACTTGTTAGTGACCCTTTTTGATTTTTGGACATAATTCTAGTAGAATGACCTTGAACCAATTTTTGCATTAGATTTTTACCATCAGTCCATCTTTTCTACTAGGAGTCTACATCGGGATTTGCATTTGACCACCTTGACCACCCATGTAGTGATAAAGCCTTGGTTAACGTTCCCCGTTCTCTTAGGTGACCTTACTTGAGAAGCCACTTTTAGTCCAAAACTTTCATCCTTTTATGGGTTCGAAGGGGGTGCACACCCGACTAACCTATTTCTCTACCATACATCGATTTCCACAAATAAGTTTGCAAGAAAATGCTTTACCTTGTTCCTCAAATGAAACATCTAGCCAAAATGGGCTATTCAAAGAAAGAAAAAGGGAAAAATGAAGAAGAAAGGGCATCGAAAAATCAATGTGAAAAAAAAAAAACCCTCGATCAAAAAACCGAAAAAGAAAATCAAAATCTCAAAAATCGTTCCCAAACCCAAATAATCCCTTGGTTATCTTATTGCCGTGAAATGCCTACTAGAGGACCGAGTCCGGAGGAAGGAAAATAGCGGTAATTTGGCAATCCCTACCATTTTGCAAACACTTATCCATCTTTTTGGTCTAATTGGCTTTCTTGAGTTTGGAACGACCCTCTAAGCTTAGCTTAGGAGACGGCATAACACTTACCTACAGTGCTTACTAACTCCATGGTTCTCACTTATCCATTCCATCTATCGCCCCGTTGTAGGCATCTTTAGTGGAATTAGAAGGACCTTGGTAAATTTTCAATGTTTTTATTATTTGATTGTCATCCTATTAGCTAGGATCTTGTCCATGTCAATTTGTGTTACTAGCTTGGTAGTGTTCTCGCTTGTCTTAAGCTCGAATCGGTGCTTTCTCCGCCGTTTCGATGAGGGATTCGGTGATTTATTTTCTCTTTGGTTGCGACTATCTTTTTGTGTGTGTCTTCTTTGTTTTGTGTTTGTGTGTGTGTTAGTCGCAATCCCAATTTTGAGCAAGACCCAACTTGCCTTGCATGGAGGTACCTTACCTCATAGGTATCTTGATGTGAGTTGAAGGGACGGAGCGGCCCCGTTAATTGCCTCGTATCGGCTTAGCATAGTCTAGCTTAGTAGTAGTAGCTAGTTTCTTTTTGGGTCATTGCTCGAGGACGAGCAACGGTTTAGTGTGGGGGAATTGTTGTGTGCCAAATTTGGACCGTTTTTCCTCCCATTTAGACCCGTTTTTCCTCTATTTTGTGAGACTTGAGTGCGATTATCGCCATATTTTGCGTAATTCTCACATTAGTGTCTCTCTTTTGCATTTTACGTGTTTTTGGTAGTTTTCTGTCTATTTTGATAGGATTTTCGACCGAAAACGTGTTTAAGCTTCTACGAGCAAGAGAGAGATACGGTCCAAGAGCAAAGCACACAACTGAAAGTTCAAGTAATCCAACTGATCAACGAAGAAAAAGACCGGAAAAGAGTCAATGGACCACCGGGTGAAATTTCGCCCGGTGAGTCATCACCGGGCGAAGTTTCGCCCGCCGACATTTCTTTTCATCCCCGAAGATTTTCACGGCGACTTGACCGGGCGAAATTTCCCCACCGGGTGAAATTTCGCCCGATGGTGAAGACGGGTCGAAAACGCGAAAAACGAAGAAAATCTCACCGGGTGAAATTTCACCCGGTGGGATTATTACGTCAAGCCGCGGGGCGAAATTCCACCCCATGAAGATGCAAAGGGTGATGGTCTTGCAAAATGAAGAGAAATCGGATTTGGGCCTTGAAGTTTGTGCAACCCATTAAGCAACTCTATATATACCCCTTCTAGGGTTTAGTGCCTTCTTTGAGCCTTAAGTGTGCCTCTTAGGAGTAGGATAGAAAATCTCCATTGTAGTAGCAATAGTAGTTTGTAGTAAAAGCTCTCTTAGAAAATTCTCTACAAACAGTTATAGATCTACTTAATATCAATATAATTACTCCATTATTAATAGTAAAGTTACAATCTTTATTGAAGAATTGGGTTTATTATTGAAGATTCAAGGGTTTTACAAGGGTTTATGTGACAAAACCCTTGCTTTATTTCTTGAAGATTCTTATTTCTCTTATTGAAGATTGAAGATTTATGCATGGATTAGTGACAAATTCTTGTGTATTTCTCTCAAGACTCAATCTTTATTATTATTATTATTATTATTATTATTATTATTATTATTATTATTATTATTATTATTATTATTATTATTATTATTATTATTATTATTAATCTTCTTCTTCCTCTTTAGATCTCTCCATTGTTGGTAAAATTCTCTCCTCTCCCTCTTCTCCATTAGTATATTTGTTAGTGTAGTTTTTATGCATGCCTTAATTATTTTCTTCTTAATGAATGCTTTGTTGTTAACCACCATGATTAGTGAGTAGATCTCATTGTTAGGGGGTTAGGGGAGGAGGAATAATTGATAAAGATTTCATCTTTTGTGAGATTATTGCATTTGAGGGTGATATTGTCTTAATGGGATTGTTGTGTTATGTTTGACTTAGCTTGATCACCTAGGTTGACTTAACTCACCCGGACCAATATGGGGAAACTCGGGGTTTGGGTAGTTCCGTCTAGAGACCGTAGTTTATTCGTCGCGAAAGCGGGCTTAGACTTGGTTGGTAGGGAAACCGAAAGGTGGAACCTCCCTTATACATCTTGTGATAATTCTTGCATTATTAGAATCTTATCTTTATTTCCGATTCCCCGACTCTCCCTAATGCCTTTCCCATCAATAGTTTACCACCTTAATCATATAAGCTCATTTAGTAAATCTAGCTCGACTCAACCAAACCCCCCCCTTCTCGACTCAATTACCTCTAGACATTGACTTGACCGACTACCCCTCGACCGTCCCTGTGGATCGGTCCTTGACTTACCGCTACTACGTAGTAGTAGTATTCCGGGGTTATAAATATTGTTTGACCGCGTTGGATAGACGACAATCCCGCGCGCATCAGGGACCAATGCAAGTGGCGGAAGACTCGCAGTCGAAGAAACGGCTTTGAGCTAAAGAGGTCCCGCTTGTGATCCGGGAGCGCTTGCCCCCACCCTGTCGACCTCGGGCTCCGCGTGACCCAAAAGATAAAGGGAAGCGCAAAATGCATGAACAGTAGTCTCCTAGATTTTATTATTTAAGTACTACTATTATTTTTGTGGTGTGATTTTTTTTTTTTGTTTTTTTGTGTGATGCATTTTTTTGAATAATAATAAAAGACATATTAGTGAAAAACCGTTCCTGTCTTTTCGTTATTGCAGTGGTTGTACCCTTTAAAAGGGCTGTCTACGTATCCAAGATTAGCGGAATCAAACCAAACGTAGTTCAAACATAGGTTTTTTTGCAATTTTTCGAAATACATCAAAATTATTAGTTCGAGATGTGCGACAGTAGGATAAGTAATCCTAACTTATTGACTTGCTTAATTTTTGAAAATCTATAAAAAGACAAATTTTTATAAACTTTTAGCAAATGACATTGAGATAAGGTTTAGGGGTAGTATCGTTTCAGCTGGTCTAAGTTAGTTGGGTTGACGAATTCGTTCCCGTCCAAGTCTGTCCACATTACTGCTCCTCCTGATAAAACCTTCTTTACTAGTTACGGTCCGGCCCAATTGGGTTTGAATTTTCCCCTTGGGTTGACTGGTAGCAAAGGCCGGACAGATTTTAGGACTAGATCGCCCTCCTTGATATTTCTGGGCCTAACCCTTTTGTTGAAAGCCCGATGTATCCTATTTTGGTATATCTGGATATTGTTAAGGGTCCGGGATCGCCGTTCGTCCAAGAGGACTAGCGAGTCATATCGGGCTTGGACCCAATCTGCTTCCGGCACCTGACTTTCGAGTAGAATCCTTAGGGATGGTACCTCGAGCTCGACCGGCTGGACAGCCTTTATCCCATATGTCAGATAATATGAAGTTGCTCCGGTCGCTGTGCGAATTGACGTCCGATACCCCCATAAGGCGAAAGGTATCTTGTCCGGCCAGTCCCGGTAATTCTCAGCCATCTTTTTAAGTATGGTGACAATCGTTTTATTGGCTGTCTCTACCGCTCCATTTGTTTGGGGACGATAAGGCGAAGATGTATGCCTTTGAATCTTATATTTTGCTAGCAAAGTAGCATTTCCGGCTTGAAAATGGGTCCCGTGATCACTAATAAACTCGTGCGGGATCCCGTATCGGCATATGATTTTATCTTGGATGAATTTTGCCACATGTTTGGCATTCAAAATCCGGTATGACTCGGCTTCGACCCATTTGGTAAAATAGTCAATAGCCACTAGAATGAAACAGTGACCCCCCCGTCCCGGAAGGGTTCACCTTCCCGATTATATCAATTCCCCATGTCGAAAATGACCATGGTGATGTCATAGTATATAATAGGGATGACGGCATATGCTGGACATTGGCGAAGATCTGACAGTTATGACAGTGTTTGACATATAACTGGCAGTCGGTTTCCATGCTATTCCAATAGTACCCGAGTCTCGCGATTTTTCGGGCTAGCATATGGGCGTTCATATGCGGACCGTTTTCACCATCGTGTACTTCGGCCATGACCTTTTTTGCCTGCGTTTTGTCGATGCATAGGAGTAAAGCCCCCTGCGCCATCTTCTTATATAACTGCCCATCGTCCGTGCGAATGAACTGAGTGGCCCACCTTCGTAGGGCTTTCTTTGCCCGATTTTCAGATCCCGGAGGATATTCTCCCGACGTTAAGTAGGTCAGAACAGCCTGGTACCAAGGTTCCGGATCAATTATCTCGATATCTTGGATAGCGTTGATATATGCCGGCTCGGACTGTCTTTCGACACAAATCGGCATGCTGGTCAGGTGTTCCGGGATATTCAGTAAAGATGCCAATTTGGAAAGCGCATCCGCGAACTGGTTTTCTTCCCGAGGTAGATAGATGTACTCTACCTTTTGAAATTGCTTTTCGAGAACCCTTACTCGTGCTTGGTAAGCTACGAGATTGGCGTTCTGAGTTTTCCATTTTTGCAGAGCTTGATTGATGACTAAAGACGAGTCAGCGTGGACCCGGAGGTTTGTTACTCCTAAATCGGCGGCGGCTTGCAACCCGTGAATGCATGCTTCATATTCGGCCGCGTTGTTAGTCACGTCAAAGTCCAGTTTAATGGATAACGGGGTGTGCTCCCCTTGTGGTGAGAATAGCAAAATCCCGACCCCAAATCCTCGAAAGTTGGACGCCCCGTCAAAATATAGATCCCATATTTCGGTGTCAGTATGGAATATATCTTCATCTGGGAAGGCCCAAGTATCGGTATGTCCCTCTTCAAATACCGGACTATCAGCAAGGAACTCGGCTACTACCCAGCCTTTGATGGCTTTTAATGGCACGAACTTGAGGTCGAACTCAGCTAGCATTAAAGTCCATCTAGATATCCTGCCATTGAGGATGGGCTTCTCGAACAGATACTTGATTGGATCTATTCTAGATAATACGTGCACTTCGTGGCTAAGCATATAGTGTCGGAGCTTTTTAGTGGCCCAAACTAGAGCTAGGCACGTCTTCTCGAGCATTGTATATTTACACTCGTATTCTAAGAACTTTTTACAGATGTAGTAAATGGCCCGTTCTTCCGAATCGACTGTCTGGGCCAGCATAGCCCCCATGGCTGTCTCGGTCGTTGTTAGGTATAACGACAAAGGCAGACCGTGTTGAGGTGGCATTAATACCAGTGGTGCAGACAGAATCTCCTTGATTTTATCAAAAGCTGCTTGACATTTGTCGTCCCACAGTACCCGTTCTCCTATCTTCAGTTTCTTGAAAATGGGCTCACATACCATGGTTAGCTTCGAAATAAAACGGCTGATATATTGGACTTTCCCGAGAAACCCCCTAATCTCCTTTTCGGTTTTAGGCGGCTGCATCTTGGTGATGGCCTTGATTTTGGCTGGGTCAACCTCGATGCCGCGTTGGCTAACGATATGGCCCAGTAACTTGCCCGACGTTACCCCGAAACTGTATTTTTGAGGGTTTAGCCTCATGTTGTACTTGTGTAATCGGGTGAAAAACTTTCTGAGGGCCGGTATATGCCCGTTTCGGTCTTTGGACTTAACGATCATGTCGTCCACATAAACCTCTACTTTCCTTATGCATCATGTCATGCAATAAGGTAGTGGCGGTTCGTTGATAAGTGGTCCCGACATTGATAAGCCCAAATGGCATAACGGTGTAACAGTAAGTACCCCAAGGTGTAATGAAGGTGGTCTTACTCATGTCTTCTTCCGCCATTTTGATTTGATTGTACCTGGCATACCCGTCCATAAAAGGATAGAAGGGCATGATCAGCCGTGTTATCCACTAGTATGTCGATGTGTGGTAACGGGAAATCGTCTTTTGGGCTGGCCTTATTAAGGTCCCGGAAATCTACACAAACCTGTACCTTTCCGTCTTTCTTGGGTACTGGTACGATATTTGCAACCCAGTCTGGATATTCAGACACTTGAATAAAGCCCAATTTGAATTGGTTGTCGACTTCTTATTTGACTTTGAGAGACCACTCGGGCCTCATTCTTCGAAGTTTTTGCTTTACCGGCTTACACCCGTCTTTGATGGGTATATGGTGTTCGGCTATCTCCCGGTCTATTCCCGGCATGTCCTTGTAGGACCATGTGAAGACGTCTTTGAATTCATAGAGGAGCTCCGTGAATTGTTGTTTCTCCTCGGGATCTAAGGATAAACCTAACTTAAGCATCTGAGGCTCTAAAGGGGTTCCTACATTGATGGAATCAGTTTCCTCGATTACCGGATCTCGGAACTCCCTTTGTTCGAGTTGCTCGACTAGATGCGGAGGTAGTGGTACCTGTTGTCGGGTTTCTCAATGTCATTGCAAGTAAAATTTTTGAAAATGTTTTGAAAATAAGACAAGTCGTAAGCAGAACGGTTATCGTTATTATTGATAGTGAATTTTGAAAATAGCTCAAAGAGAGCAGCCATCTGATCGTTGGTCAGAGGCGGGATGGGGAGTGCTCTCGGGACAGACTCCGAGACTCCCAAATATGTGACTAAGAAGGGGGGTTACAGACTCGATTCTAGTACTGGACCCTCTAGACTTGGACTCAGACTCCGACTCCAACTCTGACTCAGACTCGGACTCAGACTCAGTGTCCTGCATGTCCCCTTCACCATTAGTGAGCTTGTAGACTCGACCCTCGCTGTCGGTCCACTTGATCGTCTTCCTCCAAGCCCTTTTTCCAGTGTTAGTGCCAACTTCAGAGATCAGCTTGGTCGGATCGAACTTGCTACTGCGAAGGATTAGGCTTACCAGCTCTTCCTTGGGGGTCGGAATGATCTTATCTTCCCCGAACAGGAGCCCCAGCGTGGGCTCGGTAGGGTTTGAATATGTCTTCGATTCGGCCTAGATGAGGGCAAAGATATCATCCGGGATGAAATTGCACTCCCTAGCCAATTTGGTCTCGGGATACGAGATAGTGGGCTGATAGAGGCCCATTTGAATGGCTCCGAACACCGGAGTGGCAAACTTGATTATAATTGTTTGGTCCATATCTCCTTGGGTCATGGTCTAGCCCAAACCAAACCGAGATTCTCCGTCATTCAGGACCTCGACAATCTTGCCAGCCGGGAGATTGGGCCTCGAAGTAGCCCCTGGTAGGTAGCCCAAGTTTTGCAGCATCGTGTCGATGCTAGTAGTGAAGTAGGGCTGAAAAAGATATTCTTCCTCGATCATTCCCACGAAATTGAAACCTCGCGGGTCGGTTGGGCCTACCGTGTTTCAGCTTGACACGGCTATGGGGGTAGCTTCGAGAGTGATGACCCCGTCTTCTAAAGGTAACTTGACCTTCTTGTGGAGAGTGGAGGACACGGCTTTGACCGCGTGGATCCAGGGCCTTCCAAGTAGCAGATTGAAAGATGAGGTGACATCGATCACCTGGAATTCTAGCTCTTTCTCGATCGGGCCTGTTATGATGGTTAGTTCAACTGCCCCAACAACTGATTTTGGGCTTCCATCGAAAGCCTGGATAGTTTGTGAACTAGGAAGGTAGTCAGCCTCGGTAACGCCGAGAGCCTTAGCGGTCCTTAAGGGAATTACGGTTACAGCGGACCCGTCATCAATTAGGGTCATGGGTAGATACTTGCCTCGGCAGATCACCGTGATATATAGGGCCAAGTTATGGGCGGCTCCAAACGGTGGAAGGTCGGACTCGGAGAAGATGATAAGTGGGCCTTCTCCCTTGGACTTGCCTTTAAGGTGAGGCAAAATAGTGGCTACCATTTCGGTGGGGGTAACCAATGAGTCAACCTTGATTTCATCGAGAGCCTTAGTAAGTGCAGCCCGATGCTCTTGAGAACTGACCAAAAGCTGCCATATAGTAAGATCGGTTCGGACACTCTTTAGTTGTTTGACTAGGGCCGTGTCAGCGTTTGGTTCTTCAGGTGTAGGTTCCGCCCTGGTAGGTTCAGTGACGGTCCCCGGAGCAGAAAGTCTGGCTGTGATGACGTGTGTGCCGGCCAGGGCCTTGGTTCTGGCCTTCTGAATTTCTTCGACTGTAATGGGGACAGTCTCCTCCTTAGCCAGGTAAACGTCATTTTCATCGTCATTCCATATTCCGTTGATTTGGGGAATGAAAGGGGAAATGAGACAAGAACAGTCAACTACTTCTCCAGTAAAAATGGCGTGAGTAGCAAGGGGATTATTTTTGTTACTCGGCTTATCACTGGGTAGCGGTATCTTCCCACTTTCGATTAGATCCTGAATGTAATGCTTCAATTTCCAGCATTTCTCAGTGTCGTGCCCGTTGCCTCGATGATAGTGGCAATAAGCCTGGACGTTGTAGCCTTTGGACCGTTTTTCGACGGGAACTTCCAGAATCGGGCCTATCGGCTGGATCAGGCCCTTAGAAGATATCCTTTGTAAGGCGGGAGCATAAGTAGTCCCTATGTCAGTGAATACTCAGGGTGGAGTATTCTTTTTGGTAAGGTGTCTAGTAGATTGACCTCATCAAAGATGCTACGAGCCGCCATTGTAGTTGCGGGCTTGCAAGAGGACGAACTGGCTCCTTGATATTCCTTAGTAGAGGCCTTAGTAAGGCTCTCTAATCTCAAATCGTCTTCGATTCTCGTACCCATCTCGGTTAAGGTGGCGAAATTGGGTATGATGGCGTACCGGAGATGGATCTAGTAAGATGGTAGGAGATTTTTCACAAAGGCCTCCACTAGCACCTTGTCAGTGGGCTTGTCCACCAGCTTTACACTTTCAGCCCTCAACCTCTGAAGATATTTGGTGAAACCTTCCTTAGGCTCTTGGGCCATGACCTCCAGAGTACGCATGGTAGTCTGGATCTCAGTGTTATCCGCATAGTTTCGGGCGAACTCCGTTGCGACATCGTCCCAAGTTTTGTATTTCTTGGAATCAAGCCTGTAGTACCAGGCTCTTGGGTGCTTGTCTAGGGAAGAAGCAAAGAGATGCTTGAAAATGATCAATTTGACCCCCTTAACAGCCATAAACTCCTTGAAAGCCCGGATATGGAGTACCGGGTCTTCAGTCCCATCGAACATGGGTAGGCCCGTCAAGTTGAGATTAGCGGGCAACTCATCAGTCAGGGGCGAATAAGCCCGAGCGTTCTCCGTGTGGATGGTGTTGCTGGTGGTCGTGTGGACCTGTTCTTGCAGTTTATGGACCGCGCTAGCCAGTTCAGCTAACGGCCCATCATCCTCAATTCCTCCATTAGGAGTTCCTTGTTCCACGGCCCTTACCCGAGTGAGGATGGCGATCTGGTCCTGTCTCATCTGTGTCAATTGGTCTTGTAGCTTGGCCAGCGAAGCTGTCAACTCATCAATGGCTTCTTTCGTCATGGTTCGGGTGAAGGGCGGTATGTCTGTAAGAATACCGCGTAATCAACAACTAACCCAAATCCTAGAACAAAAGTACATCCCGAGCAAGGGAAAAGGAGGCTAGGAAAGAAATGACTCGGAAAAGGACACCTAGATGGGTGACTCGTGAAAGGTGGGCCTCCTTTAGGATCCAGCTGTGTGGGCTGGGCCCTGTTCGAAAGGAGGTTCACGTGAGACATTCCCCAGATTTTGGACTCGATTGTGTAGACGGGCCAACCTTTGTAGAAGTATGTCCTACGTAGGTGGGCCTTGCCTTAGTCAAATAAGGCGGACTGGGATAGGCAGGAAATCCGTGATATAAGATCGACGGAGTTTCGACGCTAAAAGACCTTAACGACTTACGACACGACCCGACACTGCTAAATACGGGGAGTCCTAAGAAGAGGAAGGTTTCGAAATATGATCTTTGAAAGCCCGAAAGAAAATTCGGGAGAGAAACCCGACCTTTTCGAGAAAACGGAAAAGGTGGGCGGGGTGACGGGTTTGAAAAGTTTGGAAAATATTTTCGAGTTTTGAAATGGGAAGAATACTGGCTAGAAAAAAGGCTATTTTGAGTAAAATCGTGAATCCTGAATTCGGTATATGTCCCGGGTTTTGAAAATTGGATATTTCGAAAAGGATGTAATTTTGAAAAAAATGACGGTTTTTGAAAAACGACTCGAAAATCAGGTAGCACGTAGTCATGGAAGCAGTATAACGACGGCATTTATGCTCTAATTCTAAGTCTCGGTCGGTCTATAAAGGGTCTATACCAGTGTACATAGCCTATCCGAGAATCGGAGCGGACTTCCTAAGTCGAGTTTAGCTTAGAACATGGCGTAAAACCCATACGAATCGACTATGGACACCTTTGACATATCCAATTTGGATTACATCAATAGTATAGTGGGACGTCGGTCACCAGTAACGGCCCGGGAAAATATGGGGTTATGCATGAACCGTAAAACTAAAACGCATATTGTACTAGTCAAACGATTTCTATTCGAGTCTCACCCTGAGGATGTCGATGGTAAGTCACGCATCAGTTAATCCCCAGCGGAGTCGCCAAATGGTGGACATGACATAGGTCCACCCCGACGCGGCCACGCGCGGGTTTGGGGAGGCGAATGAATCTCCATATGAGATGGTTAAATTAAAATTTAAATCGAAGTTGGAGTCGCCACCAAACTTTGTGGGAGTTCGGGCCCGTTGGAACCCACTCTATGTCGTAGTGGGCCGTGTACAAAGTACGACCCATTTTCGATGTAGAGTTTATCGGGTTCGTCCCTTTGCATTTGATACCGATACCGACATTATCGGATACCGTGTATTGAATGACTCTCGTGTGCCAATGGGTTCGGACATCCGGAAACCACGGTTCTAAGTAAGGGGTGAGGGTACGTGTTGGGAAGTTCACAAACAACACCCAACCCCGCCCGCACATTAGCGGCCTCTATTAAGATATCGTTTGATTTTTGAATACGCGCGTTAGTGTGGACATGACATAGGTCCACCCCGACGCGGCCACGCGCGGGTTTGGGGAGGCGAATGAATCTCCATATGAGATGGTCAAATTGAAATTTAAATCGAAGTAGGAGTCGCCACCGAATTTTATGGTTATTCGGAACCATTCGAGCCCACTCTATGTCGTAGTAGGCCGTATACAAAATACGGCCCATTTCCGATGTCAGAGTTTATTGGGCTCGTCCCTTTGCATTACGATACCGATACCGACATTATCGGATATCGTGTATTGAATGACTCTCGTTGCCAATGGACTCGGACATCCGGAAACCATGGTTCTGAGCAAGGGGTGAGGGTACGTGTTGGGAAGTTCACTAAGAACACCCAACCCCGCCCGCACTTAGCGGCCTTTACTAAGATATCGTTCGTTTTTGGTGTACACGGGTTAGTTCGACGGTTGAATGATATGCAAACATTATTTTCCTAAGCATGTGAGAAAAATAAAATGGGTTGCTAAGTCGTTTAATGCATATTAAACTAATAACGTCAAAGTTATTTTAGCATGTGAGGTTCGTTTTAGTCTAATAAAACAATAGAAATAAATAAATTGCTACAAACACGAGAAAACGAGTTAGTAACGATTGAATAAATTGAATAAAGATGTAAATGCGATAATATGCATGACTCGAAAAAGATTTAATGACACGTGATGGATTAGCACGCGTTGACCGAGGTCAAAAAAGTATTTATCGAAATATGTCGCGAAAGTCGCTTTTTATGTAAGATCCGAAAGAAAATAAAAAAGCGAGAAAACCAGAAAAAAAGGACTCGGCCAACCAGGCCACCGCGCGAGTCGCCTGACAGGCGCGCGACTCGCGTGGTGGTCTGTCCGCTTTTTTTATTTTGTCGAAAATCGTTAATTTTTATAAATCGCGTACAAATATGGATTAATTTATACCCGATTCATATTTTTCGATATTCGTCGTATTCGATATTCGATTAAGGAATCGATATCGAATAGTCGGAATGCTTTTAGAAAAGGTTTTGAAAAAAACTCGTTTTGAACGAAAAAAAGAGAAAAAGGAATTGAACGAAAAAGATGTTAATTCTCTCCGCGTATAAAATCGTCGAATTTTGTTTAAAAAGATGTAACGATTTTATTAGCATCAACGAGAATTAATTAATTTAGTTCTTGTTAGATACGATATTCGATTAGAGAATCGATATCGTATTTTAAGAACGTTATACGTAAAAATAGTTTTTTGTAGCATCGATTATTAGGAATAAATAAAAAATGCGACAACGACCCATATTAAACGAGGACCGACGACACGACACAAAAGAAAAAAAACGAGAAAGAGGGAGAGAAAAGAGAAGAGTCGGGTTTAATTTACACCCTCAACCTACATGCTTTGCTTTCTCGGAATAGAGCTCGTCGGAAAGTGGCTTGGGCACGGGAGCGTCGAGATGATGTGGATGAGTTAAGGTGTGGTGCGGTTTTTTTGATGTGTGAGGTGACGGATTCGGCCGGATGGTGGGGTCGGGTTCGTCGGTATTTCGGTGCTTCTTTGGATGTCGGGATTTGCTTTGAATTATTTTTGCTAGATATCGAGGATGTATGTGTATTTCATGTCTGTCAATGTTGAATGGAGGGTCCTATTTATAGGCGCAGAGGTTTAGGAGAGGTATCTTGCTTAGACAACAAGAAATACCGGTATGGATAGGAAACGTAAGAAGTCGAGAGGAACGTATATTCCGTTGCTTGGTGAAGAAGCAATGAATCTCGGCTGGTTGGTGGAGTGTTTCGGCGGTTTTGGATATCTCGGCCGAGTGTTTGAGCTCGGTCGGTGAATTGTTTTGGTTTTCGGATAGAATTCCTACTTCAGATCGAATTCCATCCTCGAATGGATTTGTTTAATATTTTCGAAGCTGATTTTTTTGTAGTGTTGGTGACCGAATCAGCCACGTGAGGTGTCATGGCTGACTCGCGTGTCTCGAGAATATTTTTGACCGGGTTTTGACTCGGTCGCTAAAAGACGGATTTACCCCTGGTGTCGGAATCGACCCAAATTAGTCTTATTTGACTCGAAACGACCCACTGGGCCTGAATTTGAGGTTGGTTTTGTAAGATTTGTACTCCGTAATAAGCCTAAACCAAATGTCCATGATTTCGAGCCCATATTCGAGTCCATTAAAGCACGTTTGCGTCCGATCATCATCGGGTGTTTGGCGGGAACTACTATAGACACCTGGCGGTCAAAATGTGGGTGTCTACAGTTAGTAATACGATGAATGATATGCAAACATTGTTTTCCCTAAACATGTGAGAAATTGAATGGATTGCTAAGTCGATTTAATGGAACTAAAATTAACGTCAAAGTTGTATTTTAGCATGTGAGATTCGTTTTATTATAATAAAACAAAAGATAAGAAGAAATCGCTACAAACATGAACAAACAAGTTAGTAACGGTTTGTAAATCGAATAAAAGATATGAATACGATAACATGCATGATTTTGAAAAGGTTTATGACACGTGATGGATTAACACGTGTTGACCGAGGTCAAGGAAAAATATATCGAGATCTGAAATAACCGTTGTTTTGTCTAAAAAACGATGTTCGAAGAATAATAAAAATAGAGTGAAATCAATTTTTGTGTCGCGTTTTCCAGGAAACCGTGCGACTCGCCCGAGAAGGCGACTCGCCCGGGACGCACGCGACTCGCGTCCCGGGCTGTTTTCGAAATTGTTTTTCGGAAATTTATAGCTTTATCAAATCGCGTATAAATATTACATAATTTATACTCGACTCAATGTTGCGATATTCGTTATATTCTATATTCGACTATGAAATCGATATCAAATACTCGGAATGATTTTGTAGAGAAAAAGGTTTTTTTTTAAAAACCGTTTTTAAGATTAAACTAAAAAAACGATGTTTGACTCTCTCTGCGTTAAAATCGTCGTAATTTGTTTGAGAAAAAAACCTTGTAACGATTTTCTAGCATCCACGAGATTAATGTAATTCTTTTGATACGATATTCGACTAGAGAATCGATATCGTATTGTTAAGAATATTTGTTTTATAAAAATAGTTTGTAGTATCGATATTAGAAAAAAATGCGACGACGACCCATAAAAAAAAAGTGACCGACGACGACGAGACGAGAAAAAGACGAGGAAAGGACGAGAGAAGGGAGAAGAGAGAAAGGAGAAGTCGGGTTTGATTTTACACCCTCAACCTACATGCTTTGTTTACTCGGAACGGGGCTCGTCGGAATGTGGCTTGGGCACGGGAGCATCGAGTTTATGTTGGTGAGTTATGGCGGTTTTGGTCGTGTGAGGTGTCGGGTTTAGGCGGCCGGTTCCTTCGGGTCTCGAGCTATACTATCTGTTTTTTGATGCTAAGTGTATGAGTCTCGAGGTTGATGAATGTGTGTGTCTTATGAATCGTGGATGTAGATGTCCTCTGAATGATTGATGGGAGGGTCCTATTTATAGGAGAGGTCCTCGATTGTAACCAGAATTGGTACTCCTGCTTAGGTGATAGGAAATACCGATTAGGATAGGAAATGTAAGAAGTCGAGAGGAACGTAAATTTCGTTACTTGGTGAAGAAGCAACGAATCTCGGCTGAAATCAGGCTGCTCGGCCGAGCATCGCACGCTCGGTCGAGTGTTTGATTCGGTATTCGGATAGAATTCCTACTTGAGATCGAATTCTATCCTTAAATGGATTTGTTTAATATTTTGTGTGGCTGATTTTTGTAGTATTTGAGCCTAGGCCGAACTCGTGAGGTGACACGGCTGGTCCATGTGTCTCGAAAAAACTATCTTTGACCGGGTCTGACCCGGTCGCTAAAAGATGGTTTTGCCCCTGGTGTCGGATTCGACCCAAATTAGTCGTATTTGACTCGAAACGACCCACTGGGCCTGATTTCGAGGTTAGTTTTGCGAGATTTGTACTTCGTAAATGCCAATAATTTTGAGCCCGTATTCGAGTACGTCAAAGCATGTTTGCGTCTGATCATCCTCGGGTGTTTGTCGGAAACTACCATAGACACCTGGCAGCAAAATGTGGGTGTCTACATATAGAGACAAATTGATTTTTACAATGTGTTTTGGTAAAAATTTACCGGATCTACAATTTCGGTTGCGGGTTAAAGCGATCGTCCTATAACTACGGGTCGGCGAAGCTATATCGAATCTAGTAAACGGAGAACAACGAAAGAAAGGAAGAGACACACGGAGTTTTGGTAATGCGGAAACCCGATGTAGGAAAAACCACGGAGGGAGTCGGAATCCCGCCAAGATTTTACTATGAACGGAAAAAGAGTGAAGAAAGGAATACAAATATGAGTATTTTGTCTATGGATGATTACTAGTGTTTTGTTATCATATATGCTTGGAGTTGGTGTGCGGTCCTCTCTTTCCTTCCTCCTCTTTTGCCTTTTATATTCTCCTGTCCTCTGGGCCATTATCCTCATTTATTGCCCAGAATCTTGGCATTCAATCCCTCCCCAGCCGTTATATCTTCCTCCTGATTTTTCTCCTGGTCTGCACGGGGTTTCCTTGAATGGATGAACAACTTTGACTTCTTCCCTCTTGTGTGTGTGGACTGGGATGGTAAATGCCTTGCTACATTTGTTGGGCTTACTTGGTTGCGCGACCCATTACTTCACTTTCTACATGCTTTGACCGGCCCATCGTCGTATATTATTCCGGATCTTTGTTTGATTTACCGACTTTCGATTATATTGAATTTCGTCTTTTAGTCTTCGACTTTTGACTTTTGACTATCGTCTTTTGTCCTTCCGACCTTTGACCTTTTGACATTTGACTGTTGACCTTTTGACCTTCCACTCGTAATATGCCACGTCGTCTTCCGAGGATGCGAATTTTATCCCAAACACAATGTTCATTAATTAGTCGATACATTAATTGAGAGTGCATCTTTACCAAGATGAATTAATTGAATATTGAAAGTGGATTTTACCATTCATAATGATGTAATTAATACTTGATTCTCTAATATTACCGAGATTCATTTAATACTTATTGATATTGACTATTAAGAATATGTTGGTTAATAATTTAATGGAAAGAATTTTTTTTGTATCCTATAAATTTAAAAAATCTTGGTAACTTAATAACATTAATTTGGATAGCCGACTGATTTGTTAAGAAATATATTAATTAATTTTTTAATTAATAAATTAACGATTGCTAATTACTTGTCAATGCAAATTTATTATAGAAGGACAATTTTCCATGATGAATAATAATTTTTCTGCGATAAATAAAATGTTAATGCTTATAAAATATTATATTGGAGAAAGTATCAACAAAGATTAATCCATTTTTGCTTAAAAAAAATAATTATCAATTTTAATATTTAAATTACGAAAATAATTAAAAATTCTATATTTTACAACAAAGGAAACTATTTTTTTTGTGAATGCTTTTATTATTTTAATATTTTAAATTAAAAATTGTATTTTATACTTTAATATTTTACCATTCACAATGATGTAATTAATACTTGATTCTCTAATATTACCGAGATTCATTTAATACTTATTGATATTGACTATTAAGAGTACGTTGGTTCCTTCTTTAATGAAAGAGTTGTATTTTATACTCTATAAATTTAAAAAATCTTGGTAACTTAATAACATTAATTTGGATAGCCGACTAATTAGCTAAGAAATATATTAAAATGAATACTCATAACTTCGAATATTAAAAATTAATACTTATTTTGAAAATAGTTTAGGAAACTAATTCAATATTTACAGCAATGGAAACTATTTTTTTTGTGTATGCTTTTATTATTTTAATATTTTAAATTAAAAATTGTATTTTATACTTTAGACGGAGGATTATAAGAATTTTGATGATACTTTATCAATTCGTATTTCGACTCGATAATTTACTGCCACTATTCATAATGAAAGTAAAAATGAAATAATCTTCAACAATATATGACTGAAAAAGATAATAATATTGAAGGAAATGTACCGTTGATGTACTCCAATATGGATATGTCAAAAGGTGTCCATAGTCGATTTGAGTGGGTTTCGCGGCATGTTCTAAGCTCAACTCGACTTAGGAAGTCCGCCCCGATTCTCGGATAGGCTATGTACACTGGTATAGACCCCTTATAGACTGACCGAGACTTAGTATAGAGCATACATGGTGTCGTTATACTGCTTGCGTGACTATGTGCTACTTGGTTTCCGTGTCGTTTTCAAAACCGTCATTTTAAAAAATTGCATCCTTTTCAAAATATCCAATTTCAAAACACGGGACGTATACCGAATTTAGGGTTTACGATTTTACTCAAAATAGCCTATTTCTAGCCGGTATTCTCCCCATTTCAAAACTCGAAAATATTTTCGAACTTTCAAACCCGTGGCCCAATACGCTTTTCCGTTTTTTTTTTTTGAAAAGTCGGGTCCTCCTTCGAATTTTTCGGGCCTTCAAAAAAAAAATCCTATTTCAAAAACTTCCTCTTCTTAGGACTTCCCGTATTTAGCAGTGTCGGGTCGTGTCATAAGTCACCGAGGCCTTTAGCGTCGAAACTCCGTCGATCTTATATCACGGGTTTCCTCCCTATCCCAGTCCGCCTTATTTAACTAAGGCAAGGCCCACCTACGTAGGACATACTCCTACGAAGGATGGCCGTTTACACAATTGAGTCCAAAGTCTGGGGAATGTCTCACGTGAACCTTCTTTCAAACAGGACCCGACCCACATAACCGGATCCTAAAAGAGGCCCACCTTTCACAAGTCACCCGTCTAGGAGTCTTTTTCGAGTCAACCTTTTACAAGGCATAGCCCTATAACAAAAGGTTCGTGATCCTTACATCTAAGGGTCACTCGTCCGACATTTAAGTCTTAACAACCTTCGATCTCACTCGGGGCTACCTTCCAGCAGAGCGATCAATCACGGTTGCTCTAAGGGTCATGTCCTACACGTGTTGTCTCACGTATCCCACTTTCGAGTCACTTAGATGTCACACCATCTTAGTCCTATCAGAGTCATCGGTCTTACTTGGGGGCTATCCTCCACCCGAGCCATCGGCCGCGGTCACCTTAAGGGGTACCTTACGTCCATCCTGCACCGGTGTCCTTATGATGCCTTCTTCGAGTCGTACCTATGCTACGAACACTCGAGTCACCTAGGGTTAGGTCACCACAGTTGGTCCGAGCACGCGACGCGGTCAAACACGGTCGCCCCATTTTCGGACTCACCCTCATGCACCCTAAGTCTTATGGTCGAGTCCAAGCCAAGGTCGTTACCTCGTTTAGGTCAACGTTCGAATATCCCGATCCAAGAGCCTTTGTCATCCCGTCACCCCGGGCCGTGTCTAGTTGGGCTCCCTCTCTTGCATTTGCGCAAAACAGAGTTTAGGCGAGTCGTGGCATTTGTCATTCTCTCCAATCAATCACCTTACCAAAAAGAACATACACCAACCGAGCATCCGAAAGTTCGGATTTGATTCGAGTCTAAGTCTGAGTCCGAGTCTAGGATACCCTATAGCCTAATTTCCAAATCAGAGTCAGAGTCAATTATATTCTGTCCTCTTTTTCAAAATTCAATAAAATCAGCTTTTCTATTTCTCATATATACTTTCCTTATGTGTTTTCGAGAACATGATGAACACCGTCATACACTGTGAGCACATGCACGTGACTATCATAGGCACATCTATAATGACTGCAGATATTGAGACCCGTGTTATCCTTTACCTGTTCCATGTCTGACATAGAAAGCACAAAACTACCCTTAGGGAGCGGTACCGAATCCTATGACAAATCTAGGTAGTCTCCTAGTTTGGGTTCAAGACGGGAGGCAAGCCCATTTCCCACAATAAACACCCATCCAATAAGATCAATCCGTACCTTAGGTGTTAGTCTGACCGACAGGAAAAAGAGAAAAAGCTGGACAAAAAAAATCAAAAGTCCAAGAGACAAAAAACAAAAGGCCAAAACAAAAAAGCAGGCCATCATCAACAAAAAAAATTAAATACCCATGACCGTGGTCAACGATCAACTCAAGTGAAAGTCCCTTGACCGGGGTACGGTCAATTCAAAAATTATCAAAACTCATACCATCCAATAGGGAAGAATCAATCAAGCTGGTCAGCTAACACCACACTTAGCCTTCCCACATTACAACCCTCAAGACCTTCCTGAGACCTAGGCTAGAGACAGCCCGGAATTTTGAGGATTCAAGCTCCATAGGATACCCCTAACCATTAGGGCCAGACATGGAAATCAGATCCCGCATTATCAAACCTACCCCAATCGAAGTTCGAGCCACTTTTACTCGACTTCCTCTTTTCTACCACATTGCAATACCTTACCCTCGAAACCTTAGCTCCACAAAATCGAGCTCTAGATTTCGAATCATCAAATCCACTTATTTCCTAGCACCACATATCCAAAAACATCCAAACCAGTTACCAACCCCAAACACGGGAACTCAACTTGCAATCGGCATAGAACATGCCCAAATAGTTCACACCACCTCTGGGGGGCTACCCCGGAGAACGCTCACAGTCACAGGATTAACATCCTAACCATTCTAGCTCTTTGATCAAGACATCATTGAGAATGCACCTAGCCTACACCATCGCTATGGCTAGTTACACACAAAGTCCTATTAGACTAGGCACCATAATATATCTTTCAATTCACTGAACTACGGCTTGGTTTGATTTCACCGCACGTGAATACGTAGGCAGCCTTTCAACAAAGGCACAACCACCCACATTGACACAAATTCAAGAAGCGTCATCATTCCGGTCACGACACCGTCATGTTCTCAACAGCCAGCTTTGTCGTCCTAGGGGCTTCTCTTAAGTAGAAGTTCTTCATCCACTCACATAATCCAAATACTTTCAAAATCTAGCCTCATTTCTATAGTGTGTCCTAGTACTTGGGTCTGTCGAAGACGAGAATCTGTCAGGACTCGAAACAACCCCCACCATGGAAATATACCCCGAAACAAAAATCCAGCAGAGCACTAGACTACAACATTCTCATTACAGACTACTGCAATTCCCCTGCAACGCATCCTTCCCATTTCGATGTACGACCGTGTTGCCACTCGCCTAGGCTACGGAATAGCGCAACTTAAGAGTCTTGTTAGGTGGCCCACCCCCCTACCGAGTCACGGTCCAACCCCTCGAGAGTCCAGTCGCGTCTGTCAACTCGTCCTGTTATGTCCAGAGTCGAGTCTGTCGATATACCTCTCTCTTCAAATTCTTGCTTTGAAATCTGCAAAACTTAGCCATTTGAGAAAATCCTTTTCGACAAGGTAAAATTTCATTTTTGAAAACCTATCTCCTAACACGTAAGTTGCTTTCAGGACTTCGATTTCAAAATGCAGCAAAAATCATTTTCCCCAGCGCGAGTCGTGTTTTACCTATGTGTTGCATGCAAAGTTTTATGTAACTTATACAGGTACGACTCAAGACCGCACAACTCACATGTCTCCCCAGCAGAAAGCCCAAGGCGGCATTTTTCACGGGATGGGCCCACATATAGGCATACTCGGGACTTATACGACAAGTCCAATTCCCCACGGAATTATCATCATCAGCTCAGGTATATCTCTATCTTATGGCTGGCGAGCCCTTAACGCAAGTCCAATGGACTATAAGCGACCCGATCGGAAGTCTGCCAGGTCTTAATCCTAGATTGGCCTGGTAGCTACTTTGACTTTTGCCTTGTCCAAGCCTCAGTCAGAGTGGGGGCTCTGTAGACACCCACATTTGGCCGTTAGGTATCTATAGCAGTTTCCAAAGAATACCCGATGATGATCGGACGCAAACATGACTTAATACACTCGATTTTTGGACTCGGAATCAATAGTAGTTGGCACGAGCTTTTAGCGGAGTAAAAATTTCATAAAACAGACCTCAAATCCAGGCCTAGTGGGTCGTTTCCAGTCAAATGAGACTAATTTGGGTCAAAACGACACCTAGGGCAAAACCGTCTTTTAGCAACCGGGTCAAACCCCGGTCAAAGACGTTTCCGAGACATAAAAATCTGTCACGCCACTTCAAAAATCTAACTCGAAGTCAAATACTACACAAATATCAGCTACAAAGTAGGAATCCTTTCCTATCCAAAGTCGGAATCCTACTCCATCTAAACCGGGTGTTTCTTCCCATGCAAGTAACCTTTTTCTATCCAAAGACGGAATCTCACTTCGTCTCAACCGGTTGTTTTCTTCCTTTGCAAGATATCAATCTCCTATCCCAAGTCGGTATTTCATCCTATAAATACCCCACCCTCGCAACACAATTCATACACACAATTCCCGACAACAACATCAACAATTCACAACACGACAATTCCAATTACAACCCGGAATTCCATCAATACTATGCATATTATATTCCGATCTTTCCTCTAGAAATCCTATAGGATTCCCGACCATTCACAACCCGAAATTCTAGGCAATTTTAGGCAAACCATATACAAACCCGATAGCAAACTCGCCAAATCCCTGACCATACACACCATAACTCACCTATATACATCTTAACGCTCCCGCGCCTAGGCCGCTAATTCCGTTTTCGAGATAATTAAGCATGTAGGGTGAGGGTGTTACAAATCCCGACTTCTTCTTTTTCTTCTCTCTCTCTCTCTCTCTCGTTTTTTTTCGTGTCGTCCGTCCGTCTTTATCGAGTCATCGTCACGTTTTTTATTTCTTTTCTTTTTCTTCATTTCTAATACCGATATTATCGCAACCATCTAATTTTTTTATACAAAAACGGTCATTCTTAAAATACGATACCAACTCTATAGTCGAATATCGTATCTACAAGAATCAAATTAATCTTGTTGATGCTAAGATAATCGTCACAAAGTCCTTAAAATGAAATACGATGATTTCAACGCGGAGAGAATCTACATTGTTATTTTAGTTCGATTTTCAAACAATTTATAAATATCTTTTCTACAAAGTCGCTCCGAATATTCGATATTGATTCCATAATCAAGTTTCGAATATGACGAGTATCGCAAATTCAAGTCGAGTAAAAATCGCATTATATTTTTACGCAGCTTGCAAAATTATCGATCTTTTCAAAAACAATTTCGAGAGCAAAAACAAACCGGACAACAGTCCGTACAGGGGGCACTCGATCGAGTACCTAGCCCACTCGATCGAGTAGCACCCTAAAAACCGAGGCAGAAACTTTTTTTTCGAGACCACTCGATCGAGTCCCTCAATGACTCGACCGAGTGGCTCCTGGTTTAGCAAAACCGTGAGTCTTTTAGCATCTTTCGAGTCCCGATAAAATATTTTTTCGACTTTGGTCAACACGTGTCAAGTCTATCATGTGATTCATCTTTTCAAAACCATGCATCGCATCATATTTACATCATTTATTCAATTTGCAAACCGTTACTAACTCGTTTGTTCTTTGTCTTTGTATCTTATTTTCATTGTTTGTTTTATTATACTAAAACGGACTTCGCATGCTAAATACAACTTTGACATGAATTCAAAGATGCATTAAATCGACGTTGATCAAACATAATTCACATGTTTAGTCGAAAATACTGCATATCATTTATCGAATTACTAACGTGCGTATTTCAAAATCAAACGATATCTTAGTAGAGGCCGCTAATGTGCGGGCGGGGTTGGGTGTTCTTTGTGAACTTCCCAACACGTACCCTCACCCCTTACTCAGAACCATGGTTTCCGGATGTCCGAACCCATTGGCACACGAGAGTCATTCAATACACGGTATCCGATAATGTCGGTATCGGTATCAAATGCAAAGGGACGAACCCAATAAACTCTGACATCCGAATGGGCCGTATTTTGTATACGAACCACTAAGATATAGAGTGGGCTTGAACGGGCCCGAACTCCCACAAAGTTCGGTGGCGACTCCACTTCGATTTAAATTTCAATTCGACCCATCTCATATGGAGATTCATTCGCCTCCCCAAACCCGCGCGTGGCCGCGTCGGTGTGGACCTCTGTCATGTCCACAGTATGACGTCTAAAGTTAGAGTTACCATTACCTGAACCAGCCAACAATGATCATTTTTTGCAATACTTGCAAAAAACTCTTGGAATGTCATCCCCATAAGTTTTTCCATCGCACTTCAAATAATGATCCCACACAGAAGATGACCATTTTCTTTTTGAAATCTCATCTGATGAGCCAGAATAATTCTCTATGTTCTCTTCAACTAGTGAAGAAGAAGAGCCTACCACACCTACAATATAAATAAATTGACATAAATAAAGAAAAGCATTTTTATAGACAAAAAATAGTTCTAACCTGAATACTTAAATATATACCTAGAGACATAGAAGAAGAGGAACCCGATTGAGTTTGAGGAGTTCGACCCAAAGGTGGTGCCATTCCAGTGACTCTTGTTCTGGGTGTAGAAGCTACAACACCTCTCCCACGTCCACGTTTACCCGGTGCCATTATGTGCTAAAAGGAGCCTGAAACGTCAAGAACAATGATTACATAGTGATGATACAAATAGACTCCGAAGTAAAATTCATTACGTTTTAATCAACGTCCACGTTGAGTAATCCTCTTCATTACGTTTTAATAAATTCAATTTATGAGTTTCAAATTTAAGAAAATCAAATAAAATTTATTAATTGAAATTTTAGATTCCGAAGTAACAAATTTATCATACTGGTATATGTTTATCATATTATATATGTTTTAACTAAATTTAATCGAAGAGTACAGACATCTGGAAAAAACAAGCAACATGTTTGCATAAACCCTAAATCAGTCTGATATCACTCATAAACCTCAATATCCCTAAAACTACATGACCATAACCAGTATTGCGAAGATGGGACGTGATTTATCTAATCATAAATATATAATAACTTTACATATGTTTATCATAAAACCAATACACGTACAGATCCATGTTTAATATGACTACATAGTTAGTGATTAGGCGAGGAAATACCTTAATCTGCTGCTTCTTGCATGGAAATGGAGGGATTAGGCGAGGATAGATGGAGATGAGCGGCGGTAAGAGAGATGTGAAATTAGGGTAAAAGTAAACTTTGTAAAGGAGGAGAGTAAGGAGAGTAGGAGAATGAATGACTGATGGGTAAATTGCACCCGATAGTTTTTTTTTTTTGTTTTTTTAAAAATGGGTCAACCCATTACCCGACCCGACCCGACCCGACCCAGAATTTTCAGGTTTTTTCGGGTCGGGTCACTTTCGGGTGCCGGGTTTTTTTCGGGCGGTTTTTTGGGTCGGGTCAGTTTTTGACAGCTTTCTCAGTTGATGCAAACCCAACATAAACCCAAAACTCCAACCCGTATTTGTTGTGGTATGCGTGTTATTAGTGTTAGAGGATGTTGAAATTGAGGATTGGTTATTGAATAATTGATGTAGTGAGAAGAGAAATGTTAGTCATCCTAAGAAAAGAATCAGTACAATTAGATCAAGCTTGCGATGGAATAATGAATGCCCAAAATGGGTTAATAATGTTGGAAGAAGAGAATTAATTGGAAAATGAGTTAATAATGTTGGCATAATACTATTGCTAATAAGTGGAGGAGGTTAGGTTTAATTCCAAACAAGTTGTTATCTGAGGCAGTGGAGGGGAAGGAGAGAGCATGTGAATTCAATAATGTATCTCCTTTTGGCCTAGCTTACTGCGATCAAACTGTTGGTTTTGGACCTCCTGTTGTCCAAGGTCAACTCATTAAGGTATCGTCTTCCTTTTATTTTAGCAATAAAAATACTGCAGGGAGTTATCAAAGTTAAGTTTTGTCGTTGCAGTCGTATGATATAGAACTATATCATATAACAATTAACAAATGTAAAAATGTACATACATATTTGTATTGGTCGCATGTCATTAGACAAATAAATGTGAGGTTTAATTAAATAGAGAGATAAAAGAGTTATTGGAGAAAAATGGAGTTTTATGAGGGAATAAGGGGTTGAAGGATTAATTGGTTTGATTAAGGCATGAAGGTGATTAAGATGAATAAAAAAAAGAAACAACCATTAAATCTAAAGTTTTTTTTGACGAAATTTGGGCTTTGGTGTCTTTACACAAAAAATGGAAACTTAAGGTGCTTTTGGACAAAAAAAAAATTATAGGTGCCTTTTTTACAGAAAGCCTAAATGTTAGGTGTCTTATGACAAAAAACCCTTTATACTCTCTCCATTTATGTCGAAACTTTCCTTATTATTTTTTGGAACGTTCAAGTACAATTTTCTCATTTTCATTTTAATCATTGTATTAATATTAAACAAATATTTTAAACCTTACGTATTTATTATCTACCTTACATTTAATATCAAACAAATACTCCGTGCATTCTTAAAACTTGTGCATAAAGTGAAAGGGTAGGTTCGACTTGAACGGAAGGAGTACTCCTTATAGAGTACGAAGCATGGAGTAACTAATTTTAGGTGTTTATACAAAAAGTTTAGTAACTTGATAAAATTATACTCCGTTATTTTTTCTGCCTAAGTTAATGAATGATTCACACTTTACGCTCCCTCTTTTTCACTATGCCCGTCTTATTAAGCAAGGTAAAAGATAGCTAAATATTAGCCAAGTATTTTGTATCAAGAAGAAAATAGGAAGATCTTATAGAAACGACTCAAAGAAGAAAGGAAAAAGATCTTAGTGATGAAAAGGAGAGAATACTTGTTATTTATTTGCTGTTATTTATTTGGATATTTTTGTCAACACTTTACGTTTATATTTTGAGTAAATGTTACCCCATTCATACCACTAAGGTCTTTGCCTCTTTTATTATAGTGTGAGGGGTATAAATCGTATAATAATCAAATGGAAACGTATTTCTTCTTAGGGTTGATCTGAGTCGATCTTGTAATACCCGAACTTTTAGAGTCGATTTGAGTCAACCGAAACCTGACCCGAGTTACAATGCAAATTTAATTAGCTGTTACAGAATATTGGGCAGCTGTTAAAGCACGCAAATCGTTGTTCGAGTAGGTACTTTTAGAGTGACGCGTGGGGCCAGGGATAGCCGTCCCGGTTGGCCGAGGACGGTGTCCCGATAGGAGGGCCATCCCGAGTAGCAGATGGGAGGGCCATCTCAATGGGGCGGTCGATGCAATTTGCCACGAACTGTCGTTCTGTGGGGGGACCTTGCACGCGTGTGTTTCCTTTGTCCCACATCGACCATATGTTCCAATTTTATTGGTATATATAACCCATCTTACCACCTTTTTTACCTTCACTCACAACTCTTGAGAACTCTCTAATAAAAGTCTTTACTTATGAGGGGAAAAAGATG
The DNA here is from genome assembly GCA_958450325.1 of Agrostemma githago. NCBI lineage: Eukaryota > Viridiplantae > Streptophyta > Magnoliopsida > Caryophyllales > Caryophyllaceae > Agrostemma > Agrostemma githago. Next base: position 30,734,362 of record OY288262.1, read on the forward strand.
AAAAGGTATTTCGGAAATTTAGCCATTGCAACTCCCGAGACCCAAATAATCCTCGAAGGGTTGTAGGGTCTTGTCTAGTAGACAATTTGGTATTTCCGTAAGGTAGTGAGTTGTTCGGGAGCAGTTCTGGAGTCTGTGTGGGGTCATCCTATCAGTCTCCATCTTTCTAGTTATAGTATTCCTTGTTTTCTTAGTTCATGATTTATTAGTCTGATATACCCGAAGAAATCATCTCTGATCGAGACCCGAGATTTGTGTCAAATTTTTGGAAGCAGTTACAAGAACTATTAGGTAGTAAGATTAAGATGAGTACAGCCTTTCACCCACAAACTGATGGTCAAACGGAAAGGACTATCCAGACCCTTGAGGATATGTTACGAGCATGTACCCTAGAATTTCCAGGGAGTTGGGAGAAAAACCTTCCATTGATAGAATTTTCATACAACAATAGTTACCATGCAAGTTTGGGATGTGCACCTTTCGAAGCTTTATATGGTAGAAAGTGTAGAAGCCCCGTATGTTGGGACGATGCTAGTGACAATGTTGGTTTAGGACCTCAGATTGTCCAAGACCAGATTCAACAGATCAAAGTGATTCGAGAAAAGCTTCAAGCCGCACAGGATAGACAGAAAGCGTATGCAAATACGCGTAGACGACACGTGGAATTCGAGGTAGGAGAAAAAGTATTTCTCAAGGTTGCACCAATGAAAAGAGTGAGAAGATTTGAAGTTAAGGGAAAGTTGAGTCCTATGTATATAGGACCTTACGAAGTTCTTAATAGAGTTGGCGAAGTGGCATACCGTTTAGATTTACCCACTGACTTGGAGAGAGTCCGTAATGTGTTTCATGTATCCCAATTAAGGAGGTATAGGAGTGACCCATCACACATTACCACACCCGATGCAATATCCCTAGAACCAAACATTGTTTATTCAGAGAGACCCGTTCGAATCCTAGAAAAGGAAGTACGTACCTTAAGAAAGAGAGTAGTACCTCTTGTGAAAGTTTTATGGAGAGGTCAGAAATACGAACAAGCCACGTGGGAGACTGAGGCCTCGATGCGAGAGAAACACCCACAACTATTTGATCAAGGTAGATTGTTAAACCCGAATCAAACCGTTAAGTTATACCGGAAATTTCGAGGACCAAATTATTTTAAGGGGGGGAGACTGTAACACCCCGTGTTTAACAAACGTTATTAAAGTTTTAATCTATCGTTAAACAAGCTTTAAAACAAGAAAAATATTTTACGAATAGTAAACCGTTGTTTTGTCAATTTAAAACAATTTTCCGTCTTGCAATAAATAAGAATGATTTATCAAAATTTTAAAATAATATTTCGAGACCCGGTTACGCGAAGACTTAAACGAACAACGGAGCAACACCCGTAAACGTGGCATATATGCTACTTAGACTAGTTTTCAACAAAGTAATGATTACTTTTAAATTATTGTCCTTTATTACTAATCATCGTCTGTTTTGCACATCGTAACACCAATTCCGTTTCAAAAGTAAATATTACGGGTTCCGTTATTTTATTCCGTAAATTTCATATTTCAATTTTCGAGAAAAAACGAGTTTATCTTAACCCGTGTTAAAATTCAATTATCGATATTTTCAAAACGTTTTTAGTTTTCTGGTTATAAGACGGTCGAGGTTATTAAAATATAAATTCTCGGTAGCGAGTTTACGTAAAACGGAACGAATTTTGAGAGACGGAAAACAGACCAATTCTAGTCCTATCTCACGTCAATAATGACACTTCCCATCTTTGAAAATTTTCTTTGTCTACTTAATACCCAACATCTTCTTACACTATCACACTTCTAATAAAAAAACCAAATATTACCTCTTTAATACAACACTATCACCCACAACAACAAATTGAAGTACGTAGCTTTGTTTTTGCTTTCCACCCTTGGTCATTTCTTTTTGTTCTTCATATTGGTACACCAAATTCATCATTGTCCATATTTATTTTTCTTTATTTTCTCTCTAGTAAACTTCAACACTAAACTTTTTTTATAATCACTTTTAAATAATTATGTTGCGTTAGTCTTAAAACCGTCTCATTTCTCTTATTGTTTTGTTTTGGGCCAAAACATTCATAGAAGGAGGAGAAGACTTTCCGAACATCGACGATATTATCGACCCCGACAATCTATCATTATTAAATAGTAGCTAATAAGGTAACCAAGCTTTTCTTCTAACATCCTTTTTATACATAAGTATATTTATGTTACTAATATAGTAATATGCTTAGTTTAATGTTTAGGCTTATTTTATGACTAACATTACTAAGTTTTATATATATATATATATATATATATATATATATATATATATATATATATATATATATATAGAGAGAGAGAGAGAGAGAGAGAGAGAGAGAGAGAGAGAGAGAGAGAGAGAGAGAGAGAGAGAGAGAGAGAGAGAGAGAGAGAGAGAGAGAGAGAGAGAGAGAGAGAGAGAGAGAGAGAGAGAGAGAGAGAGAGAGAGAGAGAGAGAGAGGGAGGGAGAGAGGGAGGGAGGGAGGGAGGGAGGGAGGGAGGGAGGTTCAAATAAGGTCCACAATTTTTTTAAGTCTATATTGAAGTTACAGATGACATACGCAAAAGTTGCATTTGTTCAAAATTGATATATATAAATTTGTTAGATGATTAAATGTTAAATGATATATATAAATTTGTTAAATCTATATATAAATGTTAGATGATTAATTTTAATGCTTTTTATTTTGGTTATAAGACTTATAGTAATTTGATTTAGAGGACGTAGAGTTACTATGGGACCGAAATTTACTTGTAGTAGAATTCGATTTAATTTTCGTTACATAGTTTCATTTATGACTAAAATAATGTCTTGACGAAAAATTCACTATTAAATTTCTTATCACTTTAATTTTTGTTATATAAAATAAAACGGATAAAAATGATTAAAAGAACCTATAAAGAATAAAATTGATTTTTGTTGTTTTTAGTATCTCTTCATTTTTTTTATCTTTATGTATTATTTAATTATTTGCACTACATTCCACTTTACTTTTGTTTTACATTTCTTGCTAATTAATTACTTTATGTATTATGGTTTTTGTTCATATTTTTCTTTTAGTATTATTTGTACTTATTTATATTTTGTAACAATGGTGTATGTGAGTAACATAAAAAAAAAACATTTTGTTTTAATCACATTTTATTTCATTTTAAGAAGACGGAAAATTTAAAGGTTACATCGGATATATTAAATGAATTTATTTTACTTTGAAAATTTTACCCGGCATTCATAAGTATTAAAAGTAATGTCACGTCAAATTTCATAATTATTAGATAAATATAAATTTAATTATGAAATTTTCATTATTTAGGTTTTAAGCAATTACGTAAATTATTTTATCATTTTAAATATTTGGAAAGAAATACGGTAATTCTATTTACAATACAAAGTTATGTCCTGCAAATTTTCATAATTTTTCATCGAGTTTTAGATTACCAAACGTAATTTACAAATATATTACTTAAAACCGAGTTTTGATAAAAATCTTGTTTACTAATTTAAAACTTTTAAAAAATATAAAATTATTAAAATATGACTTGTTAAATAAATTTTCAGAAACTTTAAATTTTTTTACAAATATATTTTTATTTAACTTTAATTTTTAAATAAATTAAAGTGTAAAATCGTTAACGAAGAATACGTTTTAATGTATAGAAACGTCAAGATCCCCAAAAAAAATCAATTATGTATGACTTAATATATATTTTTAAGAAACCTTAAGTCTCAAAAAAAATTTATTATACCTTAGTCTATTTTATTTAAACCTTATTTAAAGAAGTTCCGATTTAGAAATAAGTTTAAAATAAAGAAAACATGTTTAAAGGTTATTTTTAGAAATGGACAAATAGTAGGACGACACATGTCATGTGACCCTATTAAATTTTAAATCTATATTTTGTAAATTTAAATTTATAAACAAATACAAAATATATATAAGAACTCAACGAAGTAAATAAACATTTATATCCAAAATAAAGTATTTAGAAATGACGTACCTTCTCAAATAAAGGTTGTGCGATATTTGGAATAAAATATTTCGAGTGACAATTGAGGATTAAAGTATAACACTGTCACCTCGAAAGTAAGAATTCGGTAATTTAACTGTTTCAAATGAGTCCGACTAATTATTAAAAGTCACCAAATAAAATATTACTTGATCACGGGTGACTTTTATATAAAGTTTACAATGCAAGTCTGGGGTCTGGATAGCTTGTGTTGGATACGTCATTGAGATGCCATCGACTGCACTTGTAATGAAAAGCAGACTCGGAGACTACGGTCAAAGAGTCGACCTAGTGTTTAAGGTAGTCGTCCTACAGCAGTGAGGACTTCGGTCCAAGAGTCTGCGTAGGGTATGTACGCATATATAGACAAGTACTTGATCAGTATTACTACCTAGGTAGCGGGGGCAGAACAGGATTCTGAAAACTGCGGGTACCCTCTTGTTGATGCAGAGAATGTAATTATCAGCTTTCATTCCACCCAGAGCCTCGTCTGAATAAACATATAATATAATTGAAGTCTGACCCAATTGAGCCTTATGGGTGAGATGTAAACCTCATAATATTGGTTCGGTCTACGGGTCGGTAACACGGTTACTTCTATTGGTGAGATGCAAGTCAATAGGGTATTAGGGTGTAGCGGTGGTACTAGGAGCCACAACTCGTGCATTAATCTGTTTATGTGAAAACAAACCTTTTAAAAAATCAAATGGCTGCCAACGTCCCATCTTTAAAACTTTACCGTTTTTCATCACCTCACATGTTGGTTAACTGAATTAAGGGAAACTAATTGTTAAGTGATATCCTTTAATATTTCTGTAAGCATGATATTTGTTAGTCACATGATTGTCTTGTGTGTATAAAGTGATGTTAGAAGAACGGTTTGGTTGCTGTTTCGCTCAGCGACCTCTGTTTTATTTTTTTTGCAGGCAGTAGACGATGGGGGGAAATCGAGCAAGGATTGTAATAAAAATAAGTAGTGTGAAACGACAATTTATATTTCTGTACTAGTAATTCTAGACTATGTAATATTTATAGTTGCATTTTGTAATGGATCCGTAGTGATTCAGATTTCTAAAACATACTCTAATATTGTATAATTAAATGACTTAGATAATCTTCCGCATTATCTATTAAATTAAATCATCGAAAATTCGGGTTGTTACACGTGGTGTTTCGACTGCACTTGTAATGAAAAGCAGACTCGAAGGATGCGGTCCGAGAGTCGACCTAGTGTTTAAGGTAGTCGTCCTACGGCAGTGAGAGCTGCGGTTCAAGAGTCTGCGTAGGGCATGTGCGCATGTATAGACAAGTACTTGATCAATATTACCACCTAGGTAGCGGGAGCAGAACAGGATTCTGAAAATTACGGGTTCCCTCTTGGTGATGCAGAGAATGTAATCATCAACTTTCATTTCAGCCCAGAGCCCCGTTTGAATAAACGTATAATATAATAGAAGTTCGGGCCCAATTGAGCCTTATGGGTGAGATGTAAACCTCATAAGATCAGTTCGGTCTACGAGTCGGTAACACGGTTACTTCTATTGGTGAGATGCAAGCCAATAGGATGTAGCGGTGATACTAGGAGCCACGACTCTTGTGTTTATCTGTTTACGTGAAAATTTATTTTAAAATCAAATGGCTGACAATGTCTCATCTTTTAAACTTTATCGTTTTCATCACCTCACATGTTGGTTAATTGAATTAAAGAAAACTATCTGTTACGTGATATCCTTTAATATTTTTGTAAGCATATTATTTGTTATTCACATGATTGTCTTATGTGTTTGAGGTGATGTTAGATGAACAGCTTGGTTGCTGTCCTGCTCAGTGTCCACTGTTTTATTTTTTTTGCAGGTCTATGACGTTGGAGAATCAAGCGAGAGAGATTTAATAATATGTTTGTATAAAATACAATCTATATTTTGTACTAAGTGAATCAAGACTATGTAATTCATAGTCGTTTATTGTAAGAATCCGTAGCGATCCGGATTTATTTACACTCTGATATAGTTTTAATTAAATGACTTAGATAACTTTCCGCATTATCTATTAATTTAAGTCATCGAAAATACGAGTTGTTACAGTTACTGCAATGTATGTTCTTCATAGTTCAGTCAGTTATATTGTCCTATGTTTGAGACATGGTTGGTATCCAGTATAGTCGTTTATACTATATTGGATTGGATTAATATTTGGTATAGTCAGTTACATTATCTAGGGCTTGATTATCCCTGGTATAGCTAGTGACACTATACTAAGTCTGATTACTACCTTGTATAGTCGGTTATACTATACTAGGGTGGGTTGCTACTTAGTACAGTCTGTTATACTGTGCTGGGATTGGAATCGTGACGTTACTCACGAGAGCCTTGTATAATCAATTATATTGTACAGTTACACGAAAGCTAGTGGTATAGATGAGGTGCGTTATCAGTTATATACCAATCAGAATGAAAAAGCGCCAAATGTCGTAGGTCTATGTTCGAGCGTGTTTTGAGACGTCAGTTATACGCTCTGGGTCCCGTGTGTCGTTCGGTGTACAGTTATTGCATCGAGAACCCTAGCTAGGCTTAGACATATAGTCGTCAGTTATACGACTATACATAGTACCGTGGAGTACCAGTTATATGCTCCACACCGATGGGAAGTCTGTTATACGACCCGTCCGTCATAGTATCAGTTATATGTATGCTCTGGCAGGTGAGAGTGTCAGTTATACACTCGAGCCGGTTTCCGCTCTATACCCTAGGCGTAGTGTAAGAAGGTTATCTGTGTGTGATCAGTCTGGTTTGGATGTTTGAATTTCTTAGTAATTGTATGATCCTTATTGGTCGAGTATGATAAAGCTTTCATGTATTCTTTATCCATATTATTCATTGTTGTTGATTATTAGTTGCTTTCATCCTATTGTAAAGATGACTGAGAGAGCATCTAGTTACTCCCCACTAACTGTGGAGCCCCCCTTTCAGGTCTTTCGGGATGCTGTTGACTGCTTCGTTGTTAGGGAAGACCTGTGGGGAGAGAGACCCTTTATTTAAGTCTTTAATTTTCAGTTTGAACTTTTTGAATAATGTATTAGTTAATTGTCGAGATAGTGACGATTCAGATTTGGTTGGGTGTTTCCGCCACCTTTGACCTTATTATTTATACTATTTATATTATTTATGTTTTCAAAAATCCGGGTTGTTATAGTGACAACCAAGAGATGAGTGTGTCAAACGAAGCATGATTCCCTCATATCTTCCCAAGACCTTAAAGAAGCCTAAATGGGTAAGAAGCGTCCCACACACAACGAGACAAAAGCCAGCTGATACGGGTTAGTCGCGTCACCGTAATCAAAATAATCCTAGATTACTAATAATAGGTAGCTAGCGGTAAGCAGGGTCGATTCCACAGGGAGGCAAGTTGAAAATTATAAGTTAGTCAATTAAATTATCGGGTCACGAATTTTTATGGTTTGGTGAGCTAACGGTCTAATAAAATCTAAATAATAAAAATAATAAATTAATCAAAAATGAGAAAAGCACCAGAGTTTTCGGATCACCTTGAATAAAAACAAGCAGACATAAGATTTTCAAATAATCAATTAAGACGAGTTAAAGAACATCGACACGGTCCTCTCGGATCACTAGTCATCCTAGAAATCACCTAACGGGCTCTCGCTACTTATTAGGGATTTCTATCGATTACAACGAGTCTAATCCGTTCCAGGCTTTCGATCTTATGTCGGGATTTACAAGATACAAACAATCAATTACGGCCTATAATTAATTATTCATCGCTATAATGTTGCAAGAGCGATTTAACTCGTAAAGGTCGATTATTTAGTCATCACATATAAACGCAGTTCAATTCGTAGTTCACCTAAACTCTAGTGAAGAAGATTAGCTAAGCATAATAATTACAGTAATAATGGTGCTAATAAATGAAACATGAAGAAATAAGAAGCTAGCTAGCAGGAAGAATAAAAATGAATAAAAACAAAAAAAAGGAAACAAAAATAAAAGTTACAGGAAATAGAAAAAGGGAGATTAGGGAAGAAGAGGAAATTACCGAAATCGGATTACCTAATTAGAATGAAGACGGAAGAAATAAAACGAAAATAATAAAACTCGAGTCTTGACTGAATGAATAAATATTGGAATGATACTAAATATTTACAGTAACTATAAACTAAATTAAGCTAAAGATGATGTGTGAATGATTACTCAGGAAAAAGATCGATGAAGAAGAGATGAAAGATGCATATTTATAGTGCTCTAGTCCTCAACAACTGTCCCTTAACTCCCTGCTTAAACTGCTGTCCTCAACCCCATTAACTAGGAACTGAAGTAGTGGGAAGAATTGAAGATGCCTAAGAGGGGGAATAGTGGGTAGCTTCAAAAATATCTGCCCTGAATTGGTGGCAGTATCCTATTTTGCAGACTTGGATTTTATGCTGGTAGACTTGAGATCCAAGTCTGCAGACTGAGTTATTCAGTCTAGGTCTCCAATTCTCGCGCAGTCTATGGACTTCTCCTTAGTCTACAGACTTGTCTGTTTGCCTTCCTTGCACTTTCTCAGTCTATAGACTTGTTTCTTAGTCTACAGACTTGTGCTTTCTTACTTTCTTCCTTCTTCTTAGTCTACAGACTCAGTCTTCTTAGTCTATAGACTTCCTTCCATCTTCTTAGATTTCATACAATGAATCGGTTTTAGAGCTTTTACCATTTTTGACGTAATTTCTAGCTCTTTTAACTACTCGGTCTCGATTATCTGCAGAACAACAAAAGAATACCCGGGTAGCACATATGGGAGAAAATAACGTAATCCGACTCCTAAAAATAATAAAACGACACGGAAATGCGTGCCGAAATAGGTGAAAAAGCGAATAGGAACGGCACGCATCACAAGCCAAACAAGGGGCACATCCAACGACAACCTCTACCTATTTTGTATCTTTGCATTTAGACCGTTTGTTTTGTAGCTATCAACTTTGTACCTACTCGTTTCCATTGTCCTAAAGAGGCTTATATAAGGAGCCTCAGTAGCATTGTAATAGGAAGCCGTTTATTGAATGAAAAAATTGAAGAGTTTGAACTCTCTCTAAACATCCTTTCACAAAACCAAAGTTTAGTGTAAGGTTAGGCCTAATTAATATTGTAGGGGTTAGATTAGTCACCTAGTCCATTTGTTAGCTTGAGGGGGACTTGAGTTAATAGCGTGGGTGAGTTTTGAACCATTTTCCTCGGAGCTTAGGAGTGGTTTAAGGTACACAAAACCAACTCGAGTCGTCTAAATCTTGGAGGGGTAAGGGTGATTCGTTTATATCCTTTGTTAGCTGCCATTGTTTGAGTGTGACCCCTAGTTTTACACTCCAAATTCTGGTATCAGAGCTTTGGTTTGCTTTGGTTTGTTTTGGTTGTGAGTCGTGAGCGTAAGTCCACAAAAACAACCCAACTACTTACAAAAACACAAAAAGAAGCAACCTTTGAGTGAGCATGAGTGCTATGGATTTTCAACCCAAGTTGAGAATCTAAGGGTGAAGACACAAGCCTTGAAGAAGAAGGTGCGCCTGGGAGGGATCGACAACCTAAGGAAACACCTCAAGACTGGAGCTTTGGAGTCGTATTCAAAAGTATACCAAACGTTCATGAGAAAATTCCTTACTTATCATGTTCTAAGTTGGGGTCTCTTGAACCTAAGTCCACTTTTGAGTCTCTAAGGACCGCTACGACAAAGATGAGAGCTTTAACTCTCATAATAGTCAGGGAGGGAGGAAGGGATGAGTTGGTCACCCACAAGGTTGGCGAGGGTTCAATATTAGAGTCTAGTTCCAACCCTCATAAACAAAAAATGTCCTACCCACCATGTCACAAGTCAAGGTTTTGTGAGCACGAAGACGTTGTTAGGGCCTTAGAATCCAAGGGAAAGTTGGCCGGTGAGGGAGCTGAATGCATGGTCCAAGGGGGTCTAGAAGTTGAGGGGATCAAAGGGAATGAAGAAATCGTCCAAGACGTGGGAGTCACCTTAGTCCATGAGGAACCCAATTTAGTAGTTTGGGGAAGAGGGAAACCTCAACAAGTTATGGTCGATAAAGGTCAGCAAGATCTCATGTCAAGGGGTAGAAAATTAGAAATCCACCCAAAAAAGAGACCGATGACCTTATAGTCAAGGATACATGGGTTAATGATACGGGATGGTCAAGCAAGAGGGATGAAGATGAAACTCATTATGTTGAGGTCAACTTCAACATCGTAGAGTTAAAGAGCGAACTGTCCTACTTAGGTTCTCTAATGAGCAACGTATTCGAAGCAAATGTGCCCTACAAGCCCACACTTAGACCAACCCCTCTTAAAGTGAAATGGGGGAGAGCAACTCACATCGAGACTAAGGTTCATTCATTGCAACCATGACGTCCCGAGATGTTTCTCTAACGTTGTCACTCTCGGGTCAAGGTGTTTCCTAAGGGTATTTGATCCGGAGGCAATGGGGGTTACCGAGGTGTGGTGGATTCCAACTAACACCCACCAAATTTGAGGGCAAATTCCTTTCCAACCTGAGGAGTTTGCAACATGAGTTGATAGGAGGTCATGTCGTTTTTTCTACCCCAACCTATTATCTTCTAGAAGAGTGATTCAATCTGGGGAGCCATACTAACCCAAACTCAGAAGAGTGAATCAACCTAGGGAGTTCCACAACTTAGGTCATGGTTAGTAGGGAAAGTGACCCACATTTAAGGTTGGACTAACGAGGAAGGACGCTTCTAACAAGCGTGAATGAGGCTAAGTGGGAGGGGTCTCTAACTCACGTCTTAGGCTAACTTCCTACCATGTGACTCAATAACCTTAATCCTTCATTACGTATCTAGAAATAAGTCTAGGACGACATTACTTAAGACTCAAAGGATTAGTGAAGAAACCGGCTAACACGAAAGGGTGAACGAGAGTAGGTGGGGTGAGCATCTCAAGCATGCGTGACAACCAAGAGATGAGTGTGTCAAATGAAGCACGGTCCCTCATCTCTTCCCAAGACCTTAAAGAACCCAAATTGGGTAAGGAGCGTCTTTGTTGTGCATGGGAGCGTCCCACACACAACGAGACAAAAGTCATCCAAACAAGGGGGACATCCAACGACCACCTCCACCTATTTTGTACCTTGATAAGTGTAGTTTGTAGTGCCTATTTGTTGTGTTTTGGTCCCATTTTCCTTGTGGAATCGCTCCTTTGAAGCGATTCATGGGCTTCTTATGCTTCCTTTAGTCCATTTCAGGTTCCCGAGGCCGAATTGGAAGAGTTGGAGCGATTCCGACTCAATACATACACATTTTGGAGCCAACGAGATAAAGGAACGATGACTCGAGGCCTTGGAATCGACCCCGAGACCTTGGGACCCAATCCCGAGCCTCCGAGACCCGATCCCGAGTCCCGAGAATCGGTGAGAAGCCCATGAAAGGCAAGGAAGGACCAAAGAGCTTTTAAGGAAGGCATACAAGGCCCATCCCGTTCGGGATGGCCTCATCCCGTTCGGGATGGGGTGCTACATTAGGATGGCTGCTGTGAGCCCATCCCGGTCGGGACCAACCCATCCCGATCGGGATGACAGAGCCGTCCCGATCGGGATGATCCTTCCCGGTCGGGAAGCTACAGAGGCAGCACGGGCTTCTTCTTTTCTTCTCCTTCATTCTTGTACCCATATATATACTCCCCTCTTGTAATTTGAGGACATCTTATGTTATCTTATGTTAACCTAGAGTAGTTTAAGCCTCCAAAACCCTAGATTTACTCTCATACATTAATCTTAATCTCTCTTTAATCTTAGTTAATCCTTAGTTAATCTAGAGTAATTAGTCTTGGATTAAGGGATTCCTGAAGGTTGTTCCAAGATTGACAACCTTGGGATTGTATTTGGGTTTCTCATTAATACAAGTTCTCTTATTTTTCATCCATTGTTTGTTGGTATAATATTCTTCTCTTATTTAATCTTGTTCTTAGTTGTTATTCAAGTTTGAATCTTTATAATTTGTTTATTGTCATTGTTATTGTTCATTATGGAAGTTTGGATGTTCATGTTGTTTCCTCTTACTATTGTTAGTTTTTCATTGATAATGAGTGAGTAGATTACTTGTGGGGTTATTAGGGGATTAAGGGTAGATTATGGGTGATTAGGGTTGACTAGGGGTAAAGGTTTTATCTTTGTTGTTAGACTCATTATAGGCACTCTATGTGTTTGATGTTATGCTTGTGTGAGTTGTAGTGGCCATGCTTCCCATGCTTGTGTTCATCTTCCCATTGCTTGTCTATTGTGTGAGCATGTCGAGAATAGTCATAGTCACGAGAGTGCCGACTAGGGTCTAAGTTGCGAGAGCCCGGACCCATCTCGACATCGGTCTAAGTTGCGATAGCCCGGACCGACTCTAGCAATTAGGAGGCACCTACACCCTTGATCACCCAAATCACCCTCCTACTCTTATGAACCCGACCTACCCCACTTCCTTTCCCTATTTGATCCATCGTCTTAGTTAGTCATCATCTTTTTAGTATTGTTTAGCTTCGTTTTAGTCTAGTTCATCACTAGCTTAGTCATACCTCTTCCACCACCATAGTTTACCATTTATTGCTCTCTTTGTGTTCGTTTGTGTGACTTAGCCTAGTTTTTAGTGGACCTAGTCTAGACCTTACTCTACCGTCCCCATGGATATCGACCCCACTTGCCCTAGCTACCCACTAGGAATAGTCGGTTTAATATTGACGGTTAGGACCCACGACAGAGCCAACCATCAATTTGGCGCCGTCGCCGGGGACGGTGCATTGTTTAGACTTAGTTTGCTTATTTCTAAACTTAGTTACCCTTCTTTGTGTTCTCCCATCTTCTCTTGTGAATATTTTCTTGTTTCTCTTCTTTCCTTAGCTTTCTTTTTTCTCTTTGTCTCTAGTTGTGTTTGCTATTGTCGTTACCTAGTGCCCAAAAAGCACTAGGTGTTCTCACGTTTGTTCTAGTGTGTAGTGTATGCCTAGGAGGGGAGGCGACTTCTATCTCTTTAATCCAGAGCCGGAGAGACTCTTTCGAGCCTTTCGCCAACGGACGATTAATCGGGTTAGAATCTCTCAACCAAGTGCAAGCACCACTCATCAAGGGCAAGCCCAAGGAGCCGACTTGAGCAACTCACCTCGAGAGACGGCCGGAGGGACCTTCATCAATCCCTTCGGTGATTCTTCTCCTAGTTCCCCCTCTTCTTCTACATCAACACTCTCTACACCCTCATCCTCTCCCTTACATCCAATCATGCCTAAGTTCTCTTCTCACTCAACCTTTACGGAAGACGTTTTGCCGGGTCCATCCACTTTACCGGAGGCATATACCGGGAATTTTGTGGCGAAAACGCAATTTATCCAATTGGTCGAGAGAAGTCAATTTAGCGGGTTACCAACCGAAGATCCTCATCAACACATGGAAACCTTTTCGGACTATTGTGACGCTATTTCACAAACGGGAATAACTCAAGACCAAATCCGGTGGGTATTATTTCCTTTCTCTCTTATCGGTAAGGCGAAGCAATGGTTCAAGGGGTTGGATAAAGCAAGACTTGGCATTGATACTTGGAAGAAGCTAGCCTTAGCCTTCTACCAACAATTCTATCCCCCGGAGAAGACAAATCTATTGAGAGCCTCTATCACGGGTTTCCAACAACGCGATGATGAAAGCCTCTACGAATCGTGGGAAAGATTCAAAGCCTTGATCCGTTCTTGTCCACACCATGGCTTATCACAATGGTTCCTCGTACAATAATTTTGGAATGGGCTATATGAAGACTCGAGGGCCATACTCAATATGGGATCTAACGGTAGGTTTACCGAAGTGGAGGATGACCAAACTTGGTCAAGAATCGAAGAGATGGCGGTGCATAATTCGCAATACTCTAGGCCTAGGAAAGCACACCGAGGAGGCATGCATGAGGTCAATGCTATCACTAAGCTAAGCATTGACCTTGGAGCTCAATTGAAAACACACATGGATACTATTGACAAGAAGCTCCAAAGTCACCTCGACCAAGTCCAAGGCACTAGTTCCTCACACCATCAACCGATTCAAGAAGTGAATGCTTTGGGGTTCGCACCTCCTTTACCTTACTACGGGATGTGCGATACTTGTGGAATAGTTGGACATGATCCTATGTATTGCCGTGGAAGTATCGAGCAAGTGAACGCCTTTCAAGTGTTCAAGCAAGGTACCTCTTACTCTAATCAATTCCAAGCTCCCCAACAAGTCCCCCAACAACAAGCCTTTCAACATCAACAACAACATCGTCCCTATGTTTCACCTCCCTTACGGGACAACAATGAAAGTTACCAAGGTTATGTGGGTAACCAAAGACCCTTCAACAATTTCAAGCAAAGTAACCAAGGCAACTTCAACAACAAGCAAGGGTTCCAACAAGGGAACTTCAATCAAGGTGGTTTCCAAGGAAACCAAAATTTTCAAGGATATCAAAACCGCAACCATGGCAACAATCAAGGCCATCAACAACGTAATTCTCATGGGTTCCAAGGGAACCGTCAACAAGCAACTCAAAATCAACAACAACAAAGCAAGCCTAGGAGCCGGTCTCCTACTCATGATTATGGCATTCCTCTCGCCATCTCCGACACTCCCCATAATCCATCGTCCCCACCTAGGGATTTTGACATTCAAAAGACAATGACGGAAATACAAAGGAGTAATCAAGATTTGCAACAAGGTCAAGTGGACTTGTCAAGACATCATCATGAGCTCTTCACTTATATTCAAGGGGAAAACGCAATGAGAGATACCCGTATGAAGATACTTGAGAATCAAATATCTCAACTAGCTTCAGGGAGCTCCTCAAGACAAAAGGGGCAACTACCTCCTCAAGGCGAAACACCAAAATTTGAGCATGTAAATGCTATTACTACGAGGAGTGGTACGTCCTATGAACCCCCTTTTTCACCTAATGAGCAAGAGCCCACACAAGAACCGACAATGGAAATGGCATCTCCAAATCAATAAAAATCAAGCTTGGACAATCCAATTGAGGAGCAAGTCTTATGGGAAGTTGAGAAACCCCAAGAAGACAACCCTCCCCCTCTTCAAGAGAAAGACAAGGGAAAAAGGAAAGTGTCCTTTGAAGAGTCCACCCCGATTGATCAAAACGAGTACCAAGTCAAGTTGCCTTACCCATCGAGGCAAATGAAGACTAAGGTGGACACTCATTACGACAAGTTCCTTAGTATTGTGAAGAAATTGGATGTTAGCGTCCCGTTCACCGAACTACTTACCCAAATCCCGGCATATGGAAGATTTATGAGAGAAATCCTAGCTAGGAAGAGATCTGTCGACAAGGAAGAGACCGTAGTGTGGTGAGCGAGCTCATACAAGCTTCCACGCTTCCGAAGTTGAAGGATCCGGGTAGTTTTTCGATCCCTTGCACCATAGGCAACTTCTTGATCAAGAATGCGTTATGTGACTTGGGCGCGAGTGTGAGCATTATCCCCTATTCTATTTGTTGCCGACTCGGAATGAAGGAGTTGAAATGTACGTCCCTCACCCTCCAAATGGCCGATAAATCATTCAATCGACCATTAGGAATGTTAGAGGACGTACCGGTACGAGTGGGGAAATACTTCATTCCGGTCGATTTCGTTGTGCTCGACATGCCGGAGGATGCCAACACTCCCATTATTCTTGGGCGCCCATTTCTACACACCGCGGGTGCCATGATCGATGTGAAGAACGGTAGGATCACATTTGAGTTAGGCGAGGAGAAGATAGTGTTCGACCTCCAAGGCAACACTACGCCTACTAAGGATGAATCATGCAATATGATCCAAGCCAAGAAAGACATCGATCTAGGGGGTGAACCGGAACAAAGCTTGAAGAAGTACTCTTATGTACTTGAGGATGACGACTCCGATATGGAGGAAGATGAGTGCCCGAATCATGGGCTTGACGACAAGTTGCTAAGCAAGGACAAAGATGAGCCTCCCTTGGGGCCGCATGAGAACCGGTGGACGTTTGGGTATATCCCCAAGGACAAAAAGTACAAGTTCAAGCCTTTGAGCTTGGAAGATAGGGATGCCCCGGGAACGTCAAGGCAAGGCCATAAGGAGCCTTGGGATGTGGTCGGTTACATTACGACCTTGATTGAAGACTTCTCAAGGGCCTTCGACTTGTTCTTACGTGCCCTTGATGGAGATGGAAGTGTTCAAGGTTGTTGAAAAAGATTGAAGAAAGCACCACCTTGGTTTGACGGAGTTCCACAAGAACCGTCTCATTGTATATATCTCCTTCTTGTAGTTAGTTGGATTTTTGTGAATTCTTGTTATTTGGTTTGATTGATGAGCGTTGTGAGGGAGAGAGTTTGATGTATGTTTGAGTATTGCTTGATAGGTGAAGTGAGAATGCTCCTAGAGGAGAATTGGCTATGATTTACCTTGGGTTGTGAGCTAGAGGATTGGTTTTTTTAAGCTTGGAACAAGTTTTTGGGATCGTGGAGGTCGAAGAAGACCCATCCCGACCGGGATGAGGTGTCCCGACCGGGAAGGGTGCCATCCCGATCGGGATGAGTGTGCTGTATTTTGAGCTTACTGTGGGCTCGTCCCGACCGGGATGAAGGCGTACCGACCGGGACGGGTGAGGTAACCCGATCGGGATCAACCTTCCCAACCGGGATGGTCCTCTGCTCCCTTTTTGTGATTCTTCTTCGCAAATCGAGTCCACCCAACCGTTTTATGCCCCCTCCTAACCTCTCTAGCTACCTTAGCCTTATCATATGCCCCATGTACTTCATTATCATGCCCTCACTCCATTTCTTATCCGCTTTACACCAACCCTCACATCAAATCCCACCCCCTACCATTACTACCTATACCGTGAGTTCTCTTCAAGTGTGAAGCGAGATAGCAACCGAGAAAGCAAGCGACGAGCCTCTAATGATCAACGAGACGATGGAGCAAGTGAGTTACTAGCCGCTCGGTTTGGGTAACTATCCTTACTTTTCCGTCTTTTTATCGCTTCTTTTTCATTGTTTGCCCCTTCCCTTGACTCTCAGTATCTAGGGGCCTTCGAGGCCATAGTTTGGTTGCTCCCGACTCCCGACGGCGTGATTATGTCGCGAGTCAATCGATTACTCCGTTTACAAGATTTTCACCCCTTTTTAGGAGTTAGTCGGATTTGGACGGAATCCGGGCTAGGTGACTTGATTACACCTAGCCCTCCCCTCCCATTTCCTTTTTTATTTCCTTCTTTTTATTTTTCTTCCCCTTTCCATATCTTTTTCTCGTCTCGGCCCATGGTGACTTGACTACACCCCGGCTGGACACCTTCTACCTTTTCTTCGCTTTATTTTTGATTTTTAGCTTTATTTCCTTAGTTTCTTTTCTTTTTCTTTTGTCTCTCCGCACACTATGATTGAGCATATGAGGACATTGCTCGATTTAAGTGTGGGGGAGCGATATTCTATCGTAGTTAGTTTTATTTTCTCCTTTTTCGAAAAAACCTTTAAAAACCCTAAAAATTTGAAAAAAAAATTCACAAAAAACAAAAAGATTTTCTTTTTGTGTCTTTTTCTTTTGTGTCATCGTATCGTGCATTTGTTTTCTATTGTGTGTGTTTGCCTCCCTTTGTCCTTATAGGTCGCTTTAATCGTCAATGACTTTGGAAAGCTCTAAAGACATCCGGTAACATCTTCTAACCCTCTTTCTCTCTTTATTCCGTGGGATGTTTGGAGGAGGTTGTGGTGAGGTGTGCTCGGGTGGAGCTTGTGTATACTTGTGGTGATTTGGTGACTTGCATGGAATATCGGGGTGGTGTTTATGTTGTTTATGTGTTTATTTCATTTTGTTTCGTTTTGTTGTCTTTTGTCTCTTTTTCTTTCATTTTCGTCGTGTCTTTGTTTTTTTTGTGTGTAAGTTTGTCGTATGTGTAAACCGTTTTCGAAAACCCGGTTTAGAGGCTAGTGTGTGAGTGCTTACTTTCCCTTCCTAGTAGTATAAATCGAGTCTTGGACTTTAATCTAGTAGAATGACCCTAAATCAATGAGTTCGTTGGTCCTTTACCTTGAGTCCACCTAGCTTACTAGGGATTTACTACGGGATTTTCACCTTTGACCATTATGACCACCCACGGTGTGAAAAGGCCTTGGTTACCGAGTCTCGTCCCTTAGGTGACCGTGTCTAGGATTGTTTGATTAGTCCAAGTTATCCACTTTTTGTGGGTTTGAAGGGAAGGGCCCGTCCCGACTTACCCATTCACCTACCTCCTACGCATCCCCACACAATAAAACGCAATTTGATGATTTCTACCTTTCTTGTCATACAAAGGAAATGCCAAAAATGCCAAAACTTGCCAAAAAGGGCAAAGAAAAGAAAAGAAAAGAAAAATGAAAGAAAGAAAAGAATGAAGAAAAAGAAAAGGCACAAAAGCCTAAAAGAAAATAGAAAAGAAGAAAAAGAAGTGGCATGGCAACAAACAAGGCAAAAATTCAAAAGAAAGAAAAATGCCAAAAAGAAAACCCGACTCATAAAAATAATCCAAACATCTCAAAATAAGCCTTTTTCCGACTTTTGCCGTGAAGAGCCTACCAAAGGACCGAGTCCCTAGGAAGGATGATAGCGGCATTAGTCGGTCTTCCCTCATTTTGCATATTTCCACCTTTTTACTTGGACTAGTTAGGCGGTTTTGGACACGGGACGACCCTCTTGGCTCACGCTAAAGGGGGCGAGGTCTCACTTACCTACAGTGTCGACTAACACCGTGGTTCCTCACTTTTCCACTCCGCCGATCGTCCCGTAGTACGTTTTTAGAAAGTTAGGAGGACCTAGGTATGTTACCAACGTTTTTGTTGCTTTATCGTCATACTATTAGGGTTTAGTTCACCTTGGTTTGTATGTCTAGCTTAGGAACGTTGTCACTTACCTCGACTCCTAAACCGGTGTTTCATTCACCGCTTTTTGAGGGAAGCGGTATTTCTTTTGTTTTGGGTGCAACCGATTATGTGTTTGTTTGTGTGTTTGTTTGTTTGTGTGTTTTGTGTCCGGTTGCATCCACAGTTTTGTCGCAAGACCCGACTTGCCTTGCGGAGTGCACTTGTCCTCTAAGTGCACTCGCGTGAGTTGAAGGGGCGTAGGGTGCGCTAATACCCACTCGGATAGTTTAGTAGTAGGACGTGCTTACTCGAGGGCGAGTAAGGGTTAAGTGTGGGGGAGTTGATAAGTGTAGTTTGTAGTGCCTATTTGTTGTGTTTTGGTCCCATTTTCCTTGTGGAATCGCTCCTTTGGAGCGATTCATGGGCTTCTTATGCTTCCTTTAGTCCGTTTCAGGTTCCCGAGGCCGAATTGGAAGAGTTGGAGTTATTCCGACTCAATACATACACATTTTGGAGCCAACGAGATAAAGGAACGATGACTCGAGGCCTTGGAATCGACTCCGAGACCTTGGGACCCAATCCCGAGCCTCCGAGACCCGATCCCGAGTCCCGAGAATCGGTGGGAAGCCCATGAAAGGCAAGGAAGGACCAAAGAGCTTTTAAGGAAGGCATACAAGGCCCATCCCGTTCGGGATGGGGTGCTACATTAGGATGGCTGCTGTGAGCCCATCCCGGTCGGGACCAACCCGTCCCGATCGGGATGACAGAGCCGTCCCGATCAGGATGATCCGTCCCGGTCGGGAAGATACAGAGGCAGCACGGGCTTCTTCTTTTCTTCTCCTTCATTCTTGTACCCATATATATACTCCCCTCTTGTAATTTGAGGACATCTTATGTTATCTTATGTTAACCTAGAGTAGTTTAAGCCTCCAAAACCCTATATTTACTCTCATACATTAATCTTAATCTCTCTTTAATCTTAGTTAATCCTTAGTTAATCTAGAGTAATTAGTCTTGGATTAAGGGATTCTTGAAGGTTGTTCCAAGATTGACAACCTTGGGATTGTATTTGGGTTTCTCATTAATACAAGTTCTCTTCTTTTTCATCCATTGTTTGTTGGTATAATATTCTTCTCTTATTTAATCTTGTTCTTAGTTGTTAATCAAGTATGAATCTTTATAATTTGTTTATTGTCATTGTTATTGTTCATTATGAAAGTTTGGATGTTCATGTTGTTTCCTCTTATTATTGTTAGTTTTTCATTGATAATGAGTGATTAGATTACTTGTGGGGTTAGTAGGGGATTAAGGGTAGATTATGGGTGATTAGGGTTGACTAGGGGTAAAGGTTTTATCTTTGTTGTTAGACTCATTATAGGCACTCTATGTGTTTGATGTTATGCTTGTGTGAGTTGTAGTGGCCATGCTTCCCATGCTTGTGTTCATCTTCCCATTGCTTGTCTATTGTGTGAGCATGTCGAGAATAGTCATAGTCACGAGAGTGCCGACTAGGGTCTAAGTTGCGAGAGCCCGGACCCATCTCGACATCGGTCTAAGTTGCGAGAGCCCGGACCGACTCTAGCAATTAGGAGGCACCTACACCCTTGATCACCCAAATCACCCTCCTACTCTTATGAACCCGACCTACCCCACTTCCTTTCCCTATTTGATCCATCGTCTTAGTTAGTCATCATCTTTTTAGTATTGTTTAGCTTCGTTTTAGTCTAGTTCATCACTAGCTTAGTCATACCTCTTCCACCACCATAGTTTACCATTTATTGCTCTCTTTGTGTTCGTTTGTGTGACTTAGCCTAGTTTTTAGTGGACCTAGTCTAGACCTTACTCTACCGTCCCCGTGGATATCGACCCCACTTGCCCTAGCTACCCACTAGGAATAGTCGGTTTAATATTGACGGTTAGGACCCACGACAGAGCCAACCATCATACCATTGCATTTAGACCGTTTGTTTTGTAGCTATCACCTTTGTACCTACTCGTTTCCATTGTCCTAAAGAGGCCTATATATATAAGGAGCCTCAATAGCATTGTAATAGGAAGCCATTTATTGAATGAAAAAATTGAAGAGTTTGAACTCTCTCTAAAAATCCTTTCCCAAAACCAAAGTTTAGTGTAAGGTTAGACCTAATTAACCTTATAGGGTTAGATTAGTCACCTAGTCCCGTTGTTAGCTTGAGGGAGACTAGAGGTAATAGCGTGGGTGAGTTTTGAACCATTTTCCTCAGTGCTTAGGAGTGTTTTAAGGCACACAAAACCAACTCGAGTCGTCTAAACCTTGGAGGGGTAGGGGTGGTTCGTTTATACCCTTTGTTAGCTCCCATTGTTTGAGTGTGACCCTGATTTTGCACTCCAATAGAGAGAAATACTATTTTTTAGATATTTTTATTTGACTGAACAATAAGTTGTTTTAAAAAACAAAATTTTATCTTAGCAAAAAAATTATGCTTTTAACCAAAAAAGCATTATTGTTGTGGACATGACATAGGTCCACCCCGATGCGGTCACGCGCGGGTTTGGAGAGAGGAATGAATCTCCATATGAGATGGATCGAATTGAAATTTAAATCGAAGTGGAGTCGCCACCGAACTTTGTGGGAGTTCGGGCCCGTTCGAACCCACTCTATATCTTAGTGGGTCATGCACAAAGTATGGCCCATTCGGATGTTAGAGTTTATTGGGCTCGTCCCTTTGCATTTGATACCACTCTATGTCATATTCGTACCCTTAAATGACAACTTTGTTTTGTACCTGTTTTTATAACAAGTGTACCATATTTATATTTGTACACTCTTTTATGTTAATCGTACCTACTTCTATTAGGTTTGGTAGCACTGTTACTTCCATTTGTACTTAGTCTCTCAGTAAAGTTAATGAGAGACTAAGTACAAATGGAAGTAACAGTGGTACCAAATCTAATAGAAGTAGGTACGATTAACGTAAAAGAGTATACAAATATAAAGAGGGTACGCTTGTTATAAAAATAGGTACATAACAAAGTTGTCATTTAAGGGTACGAATATGAGATAAAGTGGTACTGAAGAGTGGTCTCTCAATAAGTTATTGAGAGACCGTCTCTCCCAAGAATTTGTGACAACAAAATAGTCTTTTCGTGACGATTATTTAGTATCAATTGCAAAATCGTCACAAATAATATGCAATTACTCCATAATTGACTAACTTACTACGACCAATAAGAATTGACACTAATTAACCCGTTTAAATGACGGGATAGCATATAGATTACTCCGTATCTCGTAAATCACCCTTATATATGCATTGAAATTTTGGGAAATATATTAAAAGCCTCAATGAAATTAAAACCTAAAACATCCGCAGCTATCTAGGTCTCTCAACCATCACCCCCTTACTCCATCTTTCAACCATCATCGCTCACCACCGAGGTATTTGAACTTTCTGTATAAAGATTGTGTTGTTGTTGTTATTATTATTATTATTATTATTATTATTATTATTATTATTATTATTATTATTATTATTATTATTATTATTATTATTATTATTATTATTAATCGTATAAACTATTTAATCATATCGAGTTTAATCGTATTGATAGTTTTTTTCGCCTAATTTTAGAGTTAGGGTTAGACTATATCCTATCTCTATCAAATTAGGATTTATTGTGTGATTATATTCAATTCAGTTGATTTCTTTACTTGTAGTGATTCTGTTGTCAATTTCGAGTATATTACATTGTTTATGTTGCATAGAATGTTTGATTGGGATGATATTTTTTTTTTGTCTCATTATATGAAAAAAAATTGTTGTATTGTGTGGAAGATGTTATCTTTTATTTATATCAAGTTTTGTTATGAATTCACAGCATAAGAAGGCAATTTGTTTGGATTATCTAAAGTGTGGTTGTCAGTTGATTCACCAATTGTGATTATACCTCTTAAATGAATGCGGGTACTACTAAGTGATGCATCTTTGCAAAAACTAATGTAAAATTTCTAATAATCACTTATTCAGTAATGCATGATTAAAAAATGTATCATTAATTAAAGAAACTTATTAGTGGGTGATGAGGGTCGGTAGCCTGCTGCGGATCGCCCGCCATTTAGGGGCCCAGGATGGCCCGACCCAGGAGCAGAGGAGAGCCTGCCCTGCAGGCCCTCGAACAAAGAGCGTCGAACCCTCCAAGGCGTTCGCCTGCCCGGCAGGGCCAAGCCGCCAGCGGAACAGGGCAGTCAGGCCCCCCCTGCCTGCTCGCTCCCAGGGAGCTCTCGCCTCAAGCAGAGGCAGGGGACACCAGGGACCCCTCCGTCTTTTTGCCTAAGGTAAAAGAGAATAAGTGGACAGAGTGAATCCACGTGTCGCTCTCCTGTCCACTCATTTCCCTTCTCTCTCCTTTTCCCCTTTTCCCTCTCTTTGGAGAAGGTATAAATACTTCCCCACTTCCCACATTCAAATGGTTGGATTTTCTCTCTTTAGATTCTCACTCTAAAAACGCCACCTAGCTCCTCACGAACTAGGTTCATCAAGGCATTCCACGGACTGACTTAGGCATCGGAGGGGGTTCCCTCGGACATCTCCGAGGCCCTGTGCGTTCATTGTGCAGGGAGCAGGCCACCTCCGTCGGGAAGGTCCGACCAACGGAGTGAGGAGAGGGAGAGACTGAAGGAAGACGAACGGTTATCACATTAGCAACACCACATTCTAGGACCCGAATTCGAAGTCGAGTTAATTGATTCCTTAGCCAGAACAATTTGGCACCGTCTGTGGCGACGAATTCGGTTGTACCCACGAGTTACCCACAAGAAATCAACCAGTTAAAACAATCATGCCTGAAATCGTTGACGCCAGTTCGGGGGCAGGTCCGACGGTCCCACCGGGGGCCCCCGTACGGCATGCTGTTGCCGGAGAAGACGCCCGCCGGCACGATTCCAAGGGTAGGGCGGGCCAGTTTCCAGAGAGCACCCGGCAAGGATGTTGCTGTAGTAGTAGGGCAGGCTGGACATCAGAGGCCCAGCTTGAACCTCACCTCTGCCCAGATGGCACAAACAGCGGCCTTCTTCTCGGCAATGCTCAACCAAGAGTTCACTCCAGAGGACCTGGTAGGCAGGGTCGCGACGACCCCCAGGCAACTCCACTTTGAAAGTGGGGAAGGAACTGGGGGCACGAAGCGGACCGCCGCCAGGAAAATCCAAAGGAAAGCAAAGAAAACGGCTTAAGTGTATGCGCAAGTGCAGAGGCATATTACGCCTGGGGGACAGGCAGGGTGACGTCTTCTCCAGGCTGACGGCAATGGAAGAGTCGCAGCCAGCGCCAGGGCTGTCGTCGAAGATCGTCTTCAATCCTAATGCCCATTTTGGTAAGCACCGCAAAGTTTGAAATGCCGGCATACCTAAGATGGATGCGGTAGGAAGGTAGGAGGTTGTTGATGAATGCCTCCACTAGTATCTTCTCGTTGGGCTTGTCTACCAACTTCACACTTTCGGCCCGCCATCATTTGGAGATATTTGGTGAACCCTTCTTTGGGCTCTTGGGCCATTACTTCCAGAGTACGCATTGTAGTCTGGATCTCGGTATTATCAGCGTAATTCCGATCAAATTCAGTAGCCACATCGTCCCAAGTCTTGTATTTCTTGGAATCGAGCCTGTAGTACCAGGCTTTTGGATGCTTTTCAAGGGAGGAAGCGAACAAGTGCTTGAACATGGTGGATTTCACCCCCTTGATAGCCATGAATTCTTTGAAAGCCCGGATGTGATGGACCGGGTCTTCAGTGCCCTCAAACATCGGTATTCCCGTGAGGTTGAGGTTAGCAGGTAGCTCGTCATTCAGAGGCGAGTAGGAACGAGCATTCTCCGTATGGATCGAGTTGCTTGTTGACAAGTGGACCTGTTCTTCGAGCTTGCGAACAACGCTGATTAGTTCAGCTATGGGCCCAATGGGCTCAGATCCAGCAACAGGAGTCCCTTTCTCCACGGCACTTAGACGGGTGGCAAGGGTTGTTTGGTCGGCCCTGATGGCCTTTAATTGGGCCTCGATGTTGGCCAGCGCGGCCTTCAGTTCGTCCAAAGTTCCTTGCATTTTCTGGTATCTGGTTTGCGGTGGCCTCTCTGTAAGAACACCGCGTAATCAGAAAAGTTGCTTCGGAACTCAAGTACACCAAGGCATAGGAAATAGCGCGGGAGGAGAGACGACTCCGGTTTGACTCGGGTTAGACTCTCTAAGATAAATGTGTAGGGTGCGATTCTCGGAGTGACTGTGATTAGTCGCTCCGTCGGAGAATAGCCCCCCAGGTGAGACTAAGGACTTTGATAGGACTCAGATGGTGTGACATCTAAGTGACTCGAAAGTGGGGTACGTGAGACACGTGTAAGACATGACCTTTAGGGCAACCGTGATTGATCGCCCTGCTAAGGGGTAGCCCCCGAGTGGGATTAACGGTTTTGTTAAGACTCGATTGTTTGACGAGTGACCCTTAGACGTAAGGACCACGAACCTTTTGTTATAGGGCTATGCCTTGTAAAAGGTTGACTCGGAAAAGACACCTAGACGGGTGACTCGTGAGAGGTGGGCCTTCCTTAGGATCCGGCGGGTGGGCCAAGTCCTGTTCAAAGAAGGTCCACGTGAGACATCCCCAGACTTTGGACTCGAATGTGTAGACGGGCCGTCCTTTGTAGGAGTATGTCCTACGTAGGTGGGCCTTGCCTTAGTCTAATAAGGCGGACTGGGATAGGGAAGAAACTCGTGATGTAAGATCGACGGAGTTTCGACGCTAAAAACCTCGACGACTTAAGACACGACCCGACACTGCTAAATACGGGAAGTCCTAAGGAGATGAAGGTTTTAAAAATGAATTTTTTGGAAAGTCCGAGAAAACTCGGGGAGGGGCCCAATTTTTCGAAAAAGAAACGGAAAGTGTATCGGGCCGCGGATTTTGAAAGTTCGAAAGTATTTTCGAGTTTTGAATTGGGCAGCATACCGGCTAGAAAATAGGCTATTTTGAGTAAAATCATAAGTCCTAAATTCGGTATATGTCCCGGGTTTTGAAATTGGATATCTTGAAAAAGATGCAATCTTTGAAAAAAGACGGTTTTTTTGAAAACGACTCAGAAACCAAGTAGCATGTAGTCAGGCAAGCATTATAACGACGCCATGTATGCTTTACACTAAGTCTCGGTCGGTCTATAGAGGGTCTATACCAGTGTACATAGTCTAGACGTTGATCGGGACGGACTTCCTAAGTCGAGTTGATCTTAGAACATGCCGCGAAACCCACTCGAATCGACTATGGACACCTTTTGACATATCCATATTGGAGTACATCAACGGTATAGTGGGACGTCGGTCGCGAGTACCGGCCCGGGAAAATATGGGTTATGCATGAACCGTAGAACTAAAACGCGTATTGTACTAGTCAAACGATTTCTATTCGAGTCTCACCCTGAGGATGCCGATGGTAAGTCACGCATCAGTTAATCCCCAGCGGAGTAGCCAAATTGTGGACATGACATAGGTCCACCTCGACGCGGCCACGCGCGGGTTTGGGGAGGCGAATGAATCTCCATATGAGAATGGATCGAATTGAAATTTAAATCGAAGTGGAGTCGCCACCGAACATTGTGGGAGTTCGGGCCCGTTCGAACCCACTCTATGTCGTAGTGGGCCGTATACAAAATACGGCCCATTTCCGATGTCAGAGGTTTATTGGGCTCGTCCCTTTGCATTTGATACCGATAACGACATTATCGGATATCGTGTATTGAATGACTCTCGTGCGCCAACGGTTTCGGGCATCCGGAAACCGAGGTTCTAAGTAAGGGGTGAGGGTACGTGTTGGGAAGCCCACAAAGGACACCCAACCCCGCCCGCACATTAGCGGCCTCTACAAAGATATCGAAAGACTCTCTAATACGCGCGTTAGTTGAACGGTGGAAAATGCTTATGCAAAGATTGTTTTCCCTAAGCATGTGAGAAATTGAAAAGGGTTTCTATGTCGATTTAATGCAATTAATTCTAACGTCGAAGTTGAATTTTAGCATGTGGGTTCATTTTAGTATATTAAAACAAACGATAAATCAACAAGAAAAATAACAAACGGTTAGTAACGGTATAACGAATAATAACGGTTTGCAAATTAATGAATGATATGAGATGACGTATGGTTTTGAAAAATGAGGTTTTCACGTGATGGATTAACACGTGTTGACATAAGTCATAAAAGGACACTACCGAGACTAAAAGAGGATGTAAGACTCACGGTATTGTCGTGATAAGGGGCCACTCGACCGAGTCATTGAGGGACTCGACCGAGTGGATCCTTAAAAAGGGGTTCTGTCTCTGATTTTGGACCCTACTCGGTCGAGTTACTGACGAACTCGACCGAGTACGTTGCCACTCGATCGAGTCATTGCGAGACTCGATCGAGCTAGTGGAGGTCATTCAGACCCTTCTGTCTCGGTTTTGGGGTGTCACTCGACCGAGTGGGCTAGGCACTCGGTCGAGTGCCCCCTGTACGAACTTGGATTCGCTTGCAATTTTGTATCGGTTTCGAAATTGCTTTTGATTTTCGATAATTCGATGATTTTGCCGAATCGGGCATAAATATTATACAATTTATGCTCGATTCGGATTTTGGTAAATCGTTGATTGCGTTGAATCGGGTACAAATATTATGGGATTTATACTCGATATAACTTCGAATGCTCGTCGTATCCCATGTTCGATTATTGAATCGATATGGAATACTAGAGTAAAAATAAGAGAAAATTGCTTTAAGTCGTCTTAAATTAACTATCGCGATATGAGTGGATTTCTTCTGCGTTTAATAATGTCGTAATTCTAACGAATTGTATGACAATTATTTTAGCATAAATAGAAATCGCGTTAATTAATTTATGTGACTAGATCGTTAGATTCAATGTCTAATTATAAAATTAGCATCGAATCTAAGAGTTTGACGCAATGCTAGGATTGAAAGACTTGATTCCCTCCGCATCCCGACATCACAATTAATTCTTGCGAATTGTTTGATGTCGGATCCGCATCAACGGGTTTCGACCCTTATTGAATAAAATATTTGTTTTGAAAATTGATGCAAACGAAAATAAACGGATTATTGTTTAGGTTGACTTGTTTCAGTAATCAAGCGATCGGGGTGATGGGATAAGCGACCGGCAACGCTGTGTGCAGTACACTTGTATATTCGGGTTTTCTTATCCCACCATCACTCACACTCGACACAAATTCACAAGTATTTTAATGTTTTATAATACTAGTGATATTAGCGATATTAGGACGCAAATAAAATAAAAAACGAGACGACTACGACGATGCTAGGCGACACGACGCGAGAAAAAAAAGAGAAAATAGAAGAGCGGGAATTGGCACCCTCAACCTACATGTTTCTTATGCTCGGATGGGGACTCGTAGTGGCGGCTTGCACGGGAGTTTCGAGTATGTAGGCTAAGTTGTGGTGGTTAGGGTTTCGATTCCTAAAGCTAGGTTTAGGGTTTGAGTTTGATCTTGATGAAGGTTGTAAAAGTTGTGTAAAGTTGTATTAGGGTTGTGTGCATAGGGTGTTTATATAGGCAAGGCCTAGGTACCCCGTCTAGGGTTACTCGACCGAGTAACCAGCTGACTCGGTCGAGTGGCTAGGTGTGTCTGCAGTCGGGCCTGAATAAGGCCCACTCGATCAAGTGCGTTGAGCACTCGATCGAGTGGCTCAACTGGGTCGCGCGGGTCCATTGTTTTGGACCCTGAATTGGATGTTTTGTGGGTTTTGTGTTTGAATTGGACTTTTGATGATTGTATGGCTGTTTTTGTATGTCTCGGAAACGACTTTGACCAGGGTTGACCCAATTGCTAAAAGTCGGTTTTATTTCTGGTGTCGGTTTTGACCCAAATTAGTCTTGTTTGACTGAAAACGACCCACTGGGCCTGAATTTGGGTCAGTTTTGTGATATTTGTACTCCGTAAGTGCATTAGCCGGCAACTAATGGTTTTGAGCCCATATCCGAGCGCGTAGAAACACGTTAGCGTCCGATCATCATCGGGTATTTTTTGGAAACTGCCATAGACACCTGGCGGTCAAAATGCGGGTGTCTACAAAAGGACAAGGATTTAGGGTAAGATTCTAACCTAGATTGATGGCTGATGGATGAAGGTCCAAGAAAGAAAGCTCCTCAGTCCAGAGTTTTCCGGTGATAAGAGTATGAAGAAGGGTTCAAGGTTTTCAAAAGAGCGTAAAAGAGGGAAATGAGGGGAGTAAGGGTGCTTTTATAAGCAAGCGCAGATGAAGAGTCGCCAACCCTAGGAAACTCCCCCAAAAAAGTTGCCCCCACGTGTCACGCTTTCAAAAACCAACCACCCACCACTTCCCAAGAAAAGCCTCGAAAAGGTAACAGGTCAGAGGAGTAATCATTCCGTGACGTCATCCGTTCAATTCAAAAAAAAAAGAGCAACAAAAATGCACAAACAACACAAGTTAAAAGCCTGCCTGATTTTCATTAGAAAAGGCCCGAAAATGGGCAGAGTTACAAGCAGAAAAGAGAGTACAAAAGGAACCTGACATCCTGGCTCAGTCAACCAGCCTACAAACCTGGAGCAGGCCTAATCATCATCACAACCCGGGGAATAATCCCCAGGGCTGTTATATCCCCCTGCATCAGAGCCCCAGTCCCAGTCATCTGAGTCCTTAAAAGGATCGTCAGGGCCTTCTTCTTCGCCCTTACCAGAGGAGTAGCCCTGGCCTTCACTATCTTCAGAATCATGGCTGCTCGTGTCCCAGTCATGACCAAAAGGGACGGCCTTGGCGCCGTCAAAGAAGACGTGGTCCATCCTCGCCAAAGAAGAGGAGGGGCCTGATTCAGGGGAGGAGTGCAATTCAGAACAGTTGGGATCAAATTGCTCTGGATGCAGCCAGGGGAAACACCAATGACATCCCATGTTGAAGCAGCCCCCCGCCTGGGAACAACGCTTGAACATGGGCCCTGGTGGAGGCGTTGACTTTTCAGGGCGCTTGCCAGCCCTGACTGAGAGTCTCCTCCTAGCTCCCCGGAAGGAACGAGAGCGAGTTCGTCTGTTGCGACGAAGGATCAAATGGGCCTGTCTACAATATTTCAATATACGACGCCCTCTGAAGCAGAGGACGTCCACGTAGACTCCGCAGCGAAAAACCGTTTTTCTGATCCAAGACATTTCTTTTCAAGTGATGAGGAGAAGAAGAGTGAGGATGAGTTGTGATAATGGTAAAGGAAGCCAGAATTTATATGCAAGCAAAAGAGAGGCATTAATGGCATTTCAACCGTCTCAGCAGGAAGCACAGCCAACCATTAAGCTAAGCACACTGTCCAAAAATCCGCTTTACAAGAGAAGTAATCATGGTTAAAAGACATCCCAACTCTTTGCATGCCCAATACGGTTGAGTTTCCTCCCTCGTGAACATACGACGCATTAAATGCAAAAGTGGAGTTAACAAGTCAACCTCCCTCCATCCTAATCAAAAGATCGTCCACCAAGGGGAGACCCTGCCTCCCCCCAGCCGGCAAGGGCCAATTGATGAGGGTCGGTAGCCTGCTGCGGATCGCCTGCCATTTAGGGGCCCAGGATGGCCCGACCCAGGAGCAGAGGAGAGCCTGCCCTGCAGGCCCTCGAACAAAGAGTGGTGAACCCTCCAAGGCATTCGCCTGCCCGGCAGGGCCATGCCGCCAGCGGAACAGGGCAGTCAGGCCCCCCCTGCCTGCTCACTCCCAGGGAGCTCTCGCCTCAAGCAGAGGCAGGGGACACCAGGGACCCCTCCGTCTTTTTGCCTAAGGTAAAAGAGAATGAGTGGACAGAGTGAATCCACGTGTCGCTCTCCTGTCCACTCATTTCCCTTCTCTCTCCTTTTCCCCTTTTCCCTCTCTTGGGAGAAGGTATAAATACTTCCCCACTTCCCACATTCAAATGGTTGGATTTTCTCTCTTTAGATTCTCACTCTAAAAACGCCACCTAGCTCCTCACGAACTAGGTTCATCAAGTCATTCCACGGACTGACTTAGGCATCGGAGAGGCTTCCCTCGGACACCTCCGAGGCCCTGTGCGTTCATTGTGCAGGGAGCAGGCCACCTCCGCCGGGAAGGTCCGACCAACGGAGTGAGGAGAGGGAGAGACTGAAGGAAGTCGAACGGTTATCACATTAGCAACACCACATTCTAGGACCCGAATTCGAAGTCGGGTTAATTGATTCCTTTGCCGGAACAGTGGGCATGCTTGTTGCTTTATGGATGTTGCATTACTAGATTGTTATATCACAGTTGTATAACATGTAAGGAGTAATATCTTTAGCATATAAGAATAATGTAATATGTAATATTATCATGCTTAGTGTAGTCTGATTTATCCTTTAATAGTTTAAAGAATCCTTGGTTCCAAGGAGCTTTGTTTAGTATTTAGACTAATGCTCTACTGCATTGAAAATTAATTCTTTAACATTTTTATTAATCTATTAGTTAGACATGGCTTGCTGTTGATTAAACATATTCTGCAGTTTCATAAGATGTGGGAGTCATATATAATGCAACTATCTCATAGAAGCTTTGAACAGTTGGTGCTATCATGTTATAGTTAAGTATATAGCCCCTAAAGGGAAGGATAATAATCCTCTCATCATACATTTTTCAGCCAAAAAATTTCTCGTGTGTAGTTATAAGAAACTTTTCCTTATATTTGTTTGTAATTGATGTTGTCCCTAATGTTTTAAAATTGAGTTTGGTTCGTATTATAATCATGTATAGAATGTTATAGAATGTTACATACGTCGTATATATAATAATTATGGAGTACTCTTCGCTGTTCTTTTATTTTTTTCAATTTAACACCTCTTCTGGGAATTGTTACAGATGTTACCCACACGTCTTAAAGAACTAGATGGTCTGTTGATTTTTTTGTAATTTTGTTTAGCAACTTTGCTGTCGTGTATGCGTTTCACTCATTTATACATGCCCTTATTGTCGTAAGTGAGGTATATTTAGATATAGGACATCAAATAAATAGTCAAATATGAGAAACCTCAAGTTCTATAATACAATTGACCGTATATTTTGTTAATTTCTTATGCGTGTTTTGATCTTTATTTAGTGCTTATAGTGTAGGCCAATGAACGACGTCAAGATTTTTCTCCTAATCTGTTATTTCTGAGGGGAGACTGCTTTGCTTAGTTGGGTTGTCCTTATCTTTACTTGATATACTTGATGAATTCGTTTATACTTCAAGCATCTCAATTTCTTTGACATCTTGCAAATGAAATCTTTCTTCGTTCTAAGATCCACATGTCTACTGTTTACCCTTAGTGAATGTAGTTCAGTCGGTTTGAGTGTGTTTCCTACATCAGAGAGATTATAATGGCACGGCCATGTTCCCGGGTGCCCGGGTTGGTCAGTGTCGAGCCGGTTTGTGCATGGCATTTACTATGGTATGCCTAACTCCCTCACTTTTGTATCACAACTTTCTTTTTTCTTAAAAATCAAATTATCCACACATGATTTAACATCCAGTTGCTAATCACACGATGACTTCATTAAGATGATTACATTGTACTTTGTGACCTATGATTTGGCAATTACTACATTATGATTTAACATCTGTTTACTTCTTTCCCCTCCTTTTATTCATATTGTGTTCAAAGGTTTCTCGAGTGTGAGCATGATGGTCTTCATCTAGGTTGCACAGACACGGACACGGAGACGTATCGGACACGGGACACGGCGCTCGTAAATTTGGAGGACACGGACACGGCAAAAAAAAAGACAATATATATATTAAATTAAAGAGAATTTTAAGCTCTTTATAACAAAGATCCAAATTTCGGGCACTTATAAGGCCACAAAGTCTTAAATAACGAAATAAGTCTTGTAAACCCAAACGAGTCTTACAACTTGGTTCAAACATCGAATCATAAACAAGAAGAAATTAAACCCAAATGAATCAAAAATCGAATTAATAATCAAACAAGAAGAAATTAAAAACCAAATCATAAACAATTATGGCTGAAAATCAGATTACTAATCGAATTAAAATCAGACCATCATTAAAAACCAAATCATATGCAATCATACATAAAATTAAAAATCAAACAAGAAGAAATTAAATCCTAGAAATCGAATTACTAATGTTATCATTTTATCAAACCCTAGAAATCGAATTAGTGATGAATCTGATGATGTCAAACAAATAATGTCGATTAAAGACTAGACGATGAAACCCTAGAAATCGAAATTAAGAACAAATAAAGACTAATCGAAATGAAGACACAAAAACAAAACGAACCCTAACAAATCAGTGACGACGGTCGACGGCGTGCGGGGAGTCCCGGGACAGACGGCTGGCAGTGACGTCGGGGAGGGGTGGTGGCGCCGGAGACTGACGGTGGCGTCGGGGTGGTGCAGTTGAGAGTTGAGATTTGAGATTTGAGAGGAGGAGACTATGAGAGAAGAAGGATGAATAATGGGGAAAGTGGGAAACTGAGATTGAAAAGGGGTTAAAATTTGCTTGGACCGTGTCCAAAAATCATGGGTCCGTGTCCAGAACGTTTTCGTTTTTTAAAAAAACCGAGACACGGTTTTCTAGGTGTCCAGAACGTTTCCCCACGTGTCCTAGCCGTGTCCGTGTCCGACACGCGTGTCGGACACGGGACGCCATATTTCAGGCGTGTCGGTGCAACCTAGGTCTTCATGGCCAGTAATTAATGAGTTCAGCTAGCGTAGCTGATTTTTTTTGTGTTTCTATGTGTGAAGGTCAGCATTGCCCAAATCATTTAATTGCTATATACTCTCTCCGTCATATGCAATTATTCAGGTCAACAATTCTGTTATTTCATTTATACATATACACTTCAAGGGCTTGTGATGCCGCTTGTAAATTGAAGATTAATTTTCTAATTAATGATAGGCCAACAATGTCATTTCTCTCGGTTTTGATTCCCTGCCTTAAGACGTACCAACTTTAAGTGGGTTTTACTAGTGCCTTTGAGGTGTGTGGGGGGGGGGCTTAAATTTGATCTAGTTAAGTATTTGCTACTAAACAAGGTCGTAATGATTTTGAAAGGCATGCAAAATTGTTTATCCTTCATTTACATGGGTAATATCCATGATTCTGATCCAACTGCAGCGAGTGTACATTTATAAATGTTAGAATAAGCAGAAAAGTGTTTTGTGAAACAGTTTGGCAGGACATAGATTTTTAAACTTGCACACCATAAATGAATAAAATTCGGATTAACATGGTTATACATTATCTTTGTTTATTGCAGTTTTTTGAGGCAAGGCGCAACCACTTTACGCAATCGAAATACATGTGTTGAAGCTTTTCTTTCGTGGTCGCTGACGTAGTAATTTTTTTGGGTTTTCAAAAGATTGTTTGCTGTTATTGTTATTAATTTAATTTAGTCGATGTTGTATATACATACTCGTATAATTTTTGGGATTTTATTAGTAATTTAAAAGTTACATGCTTTTTCACATCTCCTTTGCTTTTAATCATGCATTGCATTATTTGAGAGCTACAAATGATATTTTGTATCGAATGAAATCGATACCAAATTACTACTGTATATGGTTACGATTGGTAATACATTATATTTCGTACTATATACTGTGTCGTATACATAACTACAATTGTCGTACATGACATTTTGTAATACTTATCGTGTCGAATAGAATTGATACAAATGTAAATAGATAAAATTTAATAGTACTTGTCGTGTCGAATATAATCACAATAATATTTACTAGTGGGAAAACCAAATTATTTACCGCATCAAAAATAATCGACACTAAAATTGCCACTAAACCTCCTATTCTTTCGCGTCGATTTTAAGAAGCTAACCCAGCGAATAGATTATTCGACACGAAAGGCTACGACAACGCCGCCTACCTCAACGAATGCACAATCGATGGGGAAACCTTTCGCGTCGAATAGAATCGCCACGAAATACCAAAATAATCGCCGCGAAAAGGTGATTTTGTTGTAGTAAGGGTAAGTCGGGTCGAGTCCACGGGGACGGTAAAGAGGGTTTCGACCAAGTTTCACCTAAAGACTGGACTAGGTCTCAAGGCTAAACTAAACTAGAACGATAAGAAGGGGATGAAACTAAGACTATGATTAAGCTAGGGATAACAACTAAGGCTAAACGATACAACTAACTAGAGAAAAAATGACTAAGGTGACGAAGAAATCAAACAAGGAAAGAGTAGGGTTAGGTCGGGTTCATAAGTCTAGTAGGATAGTTGGAAGATCGATGGTGCAAGGTTCACCTAGTTACTAAGGTTGGTCCGCGCTCTCGAGTCAAAGACAATGTCCGCACTCTCGTGTCAAAGACAAAACCCGAATACTTATGTAAGATGTTACCCAATACACAAGGATTCAACCACAAATCAATCACACAATGAAAAGAGGAAGACAAGCAAGAGAAGTATTTGCAACTACTACTCTAACAAGCAATTCATCAAACACATGGTATGCTCAACATGTGACTAGTAACAAAGAATTCACCTTTACCCACAATCAAACCTTAATCATCCATAATCAACAGTTAATCCCCCTACTAACCCCACAATAAGTCTACTCAATCATATTTAAACAAACATTAACATAAACAAGAGAAATCAACACAAACATTAAAACATTCATAATGAAAGTGAAACTAGCTAGTAAGAACAATGAACAATGAACAAAGATTAAAACTTGAATAATAAACAAAGATAAAGGAAAAGAGAAGAGGAAGATTATACCAAACTGTGGACATGACATAGGTCCACCCCGACGCGGCCACGCGCGGGTTTTGGGAGGCGAATGAATCTTCATATGAGATGGTCAAATTGAAATTTAAATCGAAGTAGGAGTCGCCACCGAACTTTGTGGGAGTTCGGGCCCGTTCGAACCCACTCTATGTCGTAGTGGGCCGTGTACAAAATACGGCCCATTTCCGATGTCAGAGCTTATTGGGTTCGTCCCTTTGCATTATGATACCGATACCGACATTATCGGATATCGTGTATTGAATGACTCTCGTTGCCAATGGATTCGGACATCCGGAAACCATGGTTCTGAATAAGGGGTGAGGGTACGTGTTGGGAAGTTCACTAAGAACACTCAACCCCGCCCGCACTTAGCGGCCTTTACTAAGATATCGTTCGTTTTTGGTGTACACGCGTTAGTTCGACGGTTGAACGATATGCAAAGAGCGTTTTTGACTAAACATGTGAATTATGTTTGACTACGTCGTTTAATGCATCTAAACTAACGTCAAAGTTGTTTTAGCATGTGATGTTCATTTTAGTACAATAAAACAAACAACGAAGAAAACGATAACAGATTACAATATACGAGCGGCATACCACCCGGAATTACAATGCAACCAACGATACAATACAACAATCGCGATAATAAAGGAGTAAACGAGTTAGAAGATGTAAATATGATATGATGAAAAAATTGTATTTGGTTTTGGAAATCGATGATTTGGTTAAGTCGTGTAAAAATATGGTGCAATTTATACTCGACTTAAATATTGATACTCGTAATATTCGATGCTTGATTATAGAATCAATATCGAATATTTAGGGTGGATTTTGAAAAAGTTGCTGAAAGATTGTGTAAAAATTGCGGCGAAAAATTGTGACGAAATAATTGTGACAAAAAATCGTGACAAAAATTTGTGACAAAAAATCGTGACAAAAAAAAAATTGAGAAAGGGAGAAAAACGGGATTTGATTTTACACCCTCAACCTACATGCTTTGTATACTCGGAACGGGGCTCGTCGGAATGTGGCTTAGGCACGGGAGCGTCGAGATGATATAAGAAGAGTTATGGTGGTTTATGATTGGGATTGGATTTGACGAGTTTTGCTCTCGGATTTGTATATGGTTTTCCTAAAATTGCCTAGAATTCCGGGGATGAATTGTATGGGATTGTATCGCCTAGGATGTTATGAGTTGTAGATGTGTTATGAATTGTAGATGTATTATGTGTGTGATGGGAGGGTCCTATTTATAGGAGATGGCTAACTTACAAAGGAAGAAAGTCACCGGTTGGAATGAGGTGGGATTCCGTCTAAGGATAGGAAAAGTAAGAAGTTGAAAGGGAAGAGAATTCCGTTTCTTGGTCGGAAAGAAAGGAATCTCGGCTGAAATGGGGCTGCTCGGCCGAGTATTTGACGCTCAGTCGAGTGTTTAATTCGGTATCCTGATAGAATTTCTACTTGAGATCGAATTCTATCCTTAAATGGATTTGTTTAATATTTTTTTAGGCTGATATTTGTAGTATTCGAGCCTAAACCGAACTCGTGAGATGACACGGCTGGTCCGTGTGTCTCGAAAAAATATCTTTGACCGGGTCTGACCCGGTCGCTAAAAGACGGTTTTGCCCCTGGTGCCGGATTCGACCCAAATTAGTCTTATTTGACTCGAAACGACTTACTGGGCCTTGGATTTGAGGTTGGTTTTGTAAGATTTGTACTCCGTAATAAGCCCAAGCCAAATGTCCATGATTTCGAGCCCATATCCGAGTCCATTAAAGCATGTTTGCGTCCGATCATCATCGGGTGTTTGGCGGAAACTACTATAAACACCTGGCGGTCAAAATGTGGGTGTCTACACAAACTAGCATGGAAGAAAGATTGAAACTTGTAATAATAAGAAAACCCAAATACATCAACCAAGGTTGTCAATCTTGGTTGGATTCTTCAAGAATTCCCTTAATACAAGGATTAAACTAAGATTAAGGATTAACTAAGGACTAATATACACTAATCTAGGCTAATCTAGGCTAAAGTATGTCTAGGGTTTCATATGATAGTGTATGGTAGTGTATCGTGCTTAAACAATACAAAGGGAGGGTATTTATAAGGTTACAAGAGCAAAGGAATTGAAAGGAAGTGACGCGAAGCTGCAGGTGGGCCATCCCGGCCGAGAAGAGATGATCTCGGTCGGGAAGGAACCCATCCCGGCCGGGAAGGCCCTCTTCTCGGTCGGGAAGGAGCATCAGTGGCCTGTCTTCGCTTGTACTCTTCATCCCGATCGAAATGGCGATCATCTCGACCGGGATGGGTCTTGTAGGCCTCAAATATGATCTCAAGGATCCCTACTTGCTTCTCATGGGCCTCTCATCGATTCTCGGTGCTCGGGATCGAGTCTAAGGGGCTCGAAAATGGGTCCCAAGGTCTCGGGATCGAATCTAAGCCACCGAGTGATCGTCGCTTCTCTTCGTTGGCTCCAAATGTGTAGGAAACGAGTCGGAATCGTTCTAAATCTCCATGATTGGTCTTAGGAACCAAAAACAAACTAGAAGAAGCATAAGTAGCCTAGAAACCGCTCCAAAGAGCGATTCCACAAGAGAAACCGGGACCAAACACAACAAATAAGCACTACAAAACACACTTATCAACTCCCCCACACTTAACCCTTACTCGCCCTCGAGTAAGCACAAACTAACCAAAAACTAAAAGAAACTAGACTACTAACCAAGCGGGTATTAGCGCACCCTACGCCCTTTCAACTCACGCGAGAACACTTAGAGGAAGAGTTCTCTCCTCAAGGCAAGTGAGGTCTTGCGACAAAACTGTGGATGCAACCGAACACGAAAACACATAAACACACAAACAATTGAACAAACAAACAAACAAACGGTAGCATCCAAGAAGAAATAAATACCGCTTCCCTCAACAAAGCGGTGAAGAAACACCGGTTTAGGACTCAAGGCAAGTGACAACGTTCTCAAACTAATAACACAAATCGATATGAACAAAACCCTAATAGTATGACAACAAAGCAATAAAAACGTTGGTAACTTACCTATGTCCTTCTAACCTTCTAAGAATGTACTACGGGACGATAGGCGGGATGGAAAAAGGATGAACCACAGAGTTAGTCGACACTGTAGGTAAGTGAGATCCCACCCCCTTTAGCGATGAGCCAGGAGGGTCGTCCCATGCTCAAAAATCGCCCAACTAGTCCAAGTAAAAAGGTGGATAAGGTTGCAAAATGGGGGAAGACCGATCATTACCGCTATCATCCTTCCTAGGGACTCGGTCCTTTGGTAGGCTCTTCACGGTAACGATCGGAAAAAGGCTTATTTTTGAGTGGGTGAGAATCTTTTTGTGAGATGATTTTCTTTTGGCATTTTTCTCTTTTGCATTTGGCTTTTGATTTGCTATGCCACTTTTTTTTTCTTCTTTTGTATTTTGTTTTTGACTTGTTGCGCCTTTTCTTTTTCTTCTTTCTTTTCTTTCTTTTCTTTTTCTTTCTTTTTCTTCTTTTTCTTTCTTTCCTTCTTTCCTTGGCTTGCCTTTTTGATAATTTTGTTTTGTAGGCATTTCTTGCAACTAAGTAAGAACTTAGACAATTTGCAACTTATTTGTGAATATGTGTAGGAGGTAGGGAAATGGGATTGTCGGGGAGCGTCCTTCACTTCAAACCCACAAAAAGGTGGAAAACTTGGACTAATCAAACAATTTTGAACACGGTCACCTAATGGACGGGACTCGGCAACCAAGGCTTTTTCACTCCGTGGGTGGTCATAGTGGTCAAGATGCAAATCCCGTAGTAAATCCCTAGTAGACCAGGTGGACTCAAGGTAAAGGACCAACGAAACTATTTATTTAGGGTCATTCTACTAGACTAAAGTCCAAGACTCGATTCACAACACTAGAAAGGGAAAGTAAACACTTGCGCACTAGCCTCGAAACCGGGTTTTCGAAAACCCTTTTTACACACTAGACACAACTAAGCAAGACAAAACAAAGACACAACAAAAGCGAAAGGAAAAGAGACAAACACAACAAAACCAAATAAAATAAGAGAAAAGAAAACAAACACACAAGCAAAACAAACACCACCCCGAAACATCCAAATAAGCAACCAATCAACCACAAATCTCCAAAAGGCTCCACCCGAGCACACACCAACACACAACATCCTCCAAACTCCACAAAGGGAAAAAGGAGAAAGAGATAGAAGGGCATTACCGGATGTCAAGAGCTTTCCGAAACTCACGGCGATCAAGGGACCTACGCGGAAATGGGGAGGCAAAACACACACAATACAACAAAAATACGACACAACGACACAAAAGGAAAAGACAAAACGGAAAATCTTTTTGATTTTTTGTGAAAATTTTCAAATTTTTAGGGTTTTTTAAGATTTTTCGAAAAAACTACGAAAATAAAACTAAACTATACTAGGATATCGCTCCCCCACACTTAAACCGAGCAATGTCCACATGCTCGATCGGTGGTATGAGGAGACACTAAAAAAGAATAGAAACTACGAAAATAAAGCTAAAAATCAAAAATAAAAGCGAAGAAGGAGTAGAATGTGTCCGGCCGGGATGTAATCAAGTCACCAAGGGCCGATACGAGAAAAGATATAGATGGGGGAAGAAATAAAAAGAAGAAAATAAAAGGAAATGGGAGGGGAGGACTAGGTGTCATCAAGTCACCTAGCCCGGATTCCGCCTAAATCCGGCTAAATTCTACCAAAAGAAAGGAAAATTAAAGAAAAAGTGAAAATACTTGTCAATTTGGATTTTGAAATGATTCTCGATGTAGTCACGTCATCGAGAATCGGGAGCAATAATTACCAAAGGCTCCGAGGGCCAACAAAACACTCATAACAAGGTGGAAATAAAATGGACGAGCATCAAAACGGAAAAGAAAAGAAAGTTGTCATACCAAAGGTTAGCAACTAACGCATCTCCAGCGTTTCAATAATCAATAAACATCATGCTCGTCATCATCCCCCTCCTCACTTTCATTGTTGTCATCATCATCTTCATCTTCTTCTTCACCAGCTTCATCATTCCCCACCCCCGTATTTACATCGAAGGCATCCTCGGCCTCGTACTCCTCATCATCCATCATAGCACCACTACCACTAGGATTACCGTGGTTAGGAAAGTACTTGGGCCTATACCATGATGGAAGGTTGCATCGTGGATCAATATACCCCTGTTGTGCAAGAAGGTGATAACCGGGGTACTGGGCATAGTAGTTGTCTCTCCGTTCCTCATATTGCCCAAGATGTAATGCATTAAGCATCGCGGCCATGGATGCATCGGCCGGGGGCTGAGGGTAGGCAAACGGAGTGTATGGGGTGTACGGAGGTACGTACACACATGCTGGGGGTGTAGGATAAAAGGGGTGTGGTCGGGTAGCTTGTTGTTGTTGCTGGGTTGGTTGCTGTCGAGGCTCCAGACTAGCACGTGTATGCGGTGTACGGGAAGAAGAGGCACCGGGATCACCTCCCGCACCAGGTACTAACAGGTTAGGTTCTTGGACCGGGATGAGAGAGTGTCCCAAGGACACAAGGGTCGGGAGCCTAGTGCATAGCAAAGTGAAGTATGGCCGACCCGAGATATTCCATTGATACCTCTTGTGCTCCCTATCATAGGCAATTCATTTATGGAACCTAGTCAAACGATCCTCATCTATGGTCGTATCCCCCGGTACGGGGATCAAGTCTTCCTCACTAAAATTCTCATCAACCGCCTTAGTGTGGACATGACATAGGTCCACCCCGACGCTGCCACGCGCGGGTTTAGGGAGGCGAATGAATCTCCATATGAGATGGTCAAATTGAAATTTAAATCGAAGTAGGAGTCGCCACCGAATTTTGTGGTTATTCGGAACCATTCGAGCCCACTCTATGTCGTAGTGGGCCGTATACAAAATACGGCCCATTTTCGATGTCAGAGTTTATTGGGCTCGTCCCTTTGCATTTGATACCAATACCGACATTATCGGATATCGTGTATTGAATGACTCTCGTTGCCAATGGATTCGGACATCCGGAAACCATGGTTCTGAGTAAGGGGTGAGGGTACGTGTTGGGAAGTTCACTAAGAACACCCAACCCCGCTCGCACTTAGCGGCCTTTACTAAGATATCGTTCGTTTTTGGTGTACACGCGTTAGTTCGACGGTTGAATGATATGCAAACATTATTTTCCTAAGCATGTGAGAAAAATAAATAAATGGGTTGCTAAGTCGTTTAATGCATGTTAAACTAATAACGTCAAAGTTATTTTAACATGTAAAGTCGTTTTAGTCTAATAAAACAATAGAAAACGAATAAATTGCTACAAACACGAGAAAACGAGTTAGTAACGTTTGAATAAATCGAATAAAGACGTAAATAAATAATATGCATGATTTTTAGAAAATATTTATGACACGTGATGGATTAACACGCGTTGACCGAAGTCAAAGAAAAGTATTTATCGAAATATGTCGCGAAAGTCACTTTTTATGTAAGATTCGAAAAGAATAAAAAATAGAAAAGCGAGGAAATGAAAAAAAAGGACCCGGCCAACCATGCCACCGCGCGAGTCGCCTGACAGGCGCGCGAGTCGCGTGGTGGTCTGTCCGTTTTTTTTATTTTGTCGAAAATCGTTAATTTTTATAAATCGCGTACAAATATGAATTCATTTATACCCGATTCATATTTTCGATATTCGTCGTATTCGATATTCGACTATGAAATCGATATCGAATAGTCGGAATGATTTTAGAAAAGGTTTTGAAAAAAGTTTGTTTTGAACGAAAAGAGAAAAAAAGAATTTTGAACGAAAAGATGTTAATTCTCTCCGCGTAAAAAATCGTCGAATTTTGTTTAAAAAGGTGTAACGATTTTATTAGCATCAACGAGAATCAATTAATTTAGTTCTTGTTAGATACGATATTCGATTAGAGAATCGATATCGTATTTTAAGAACGTTATACATAAAAATAGTTTTTTGTAGTATCGATTATTAGAAATAATGCAAAATATATGACGAATGACCCATATTAAAAATACGACCGACGACGACACGACCCATAAGAAACGTGAGAAAGGAAGAGAAGAAAGAGAAGAATCGGGTTTGATTTACACCCTCAACCTACATGCTTTGTTTTCTCGGATAAGAGCTCGTCGGAAAGTGGTTTAAACTTGGGAGCGTCGAGATGATGTGGGATGAGTTAAGGTGTCGGTTTGGTCGTGTGATGTGGCGAGTTTCGGCCGGCGTGTGGGTCGGATTTTTGGGTTGATTTTGACGGTATTTCGGTGCTTGTATGAACGATAGATGTGTGTCGAGGTTGATGAATAATTCTAGATTAATTCTGAATTTTGATGATTGGTAATCGATGTCTTGTGTGTGTCGCGAGGGTCCTATTTATAGGAGTGGAGGTAGCCTTGCTTGTACGACAAGAAATACCGATTAGGATAGAAAACGTAAGAAGTCGAGAGGAACGTAAATTCCGTTGCTTGGTGAAGAAGCAATGAATCTCGGCTGGTTGATGGGGTGTTTCGGCAGTTTTGGATATCTCGGCCGAGTGTTTGAGCTCGGTCGGTGAATTGTTTTGGTTTTCGGATAGAATTCCTACTTGAGATCGAATTCTATCCTCGAATGGATTTGTTTAATATTTTCGAAACTGATTTTTTGTGGTATTGGAGACCGAATCAGCCACGTGAGGTGTCACGGCTGACTTGCGTGTCTCGAGAATATTTTTGACCGGGTTTTGACTCGGTCGCTAAAAGACGGTTTTACCTCTGGTGTCGGAATCGACCCAAATTAGTCTTATTTTGACTCGAAACGACCTACTGGGCCTGGATTTGAG
The DNA here is from genome assembly GCA_958450325.1 of Agrostemma githago. Classification (NCBI taxonomy): domain Eukaryota; kingdom Viridiplantae; phylum Streptophyta; class Magnoliopsida; order Caryophyllales; family Caryophyllaceae; genus Agrostemma; species Agrostemma githago. Next base: position 30,777,902 of record OY288262.1, read on the forward strand.
GTCGGTTTTGCAAGATTTGTACTCCGTAATAAGCCCAAGCCAAATGTCCATGATTTCGAGCCCATATCCGAGTCCATTAAGCATGTTTGCGTCCGATCATCATCGGGTGTTTGGCGGGAACTACTATAGACACCTGGTGGTCAAAATGTGGGTGTCTACACTTAGCTACATGTGTTATGAGCCCCCCAAGAACAATCTCACTCACATTTTCCCCCGCTTTACTTATCTTATGAAAATACTTAGCCAAAGCAAGGGGAAGGTCGGGGGTAAACCTAGGTTGACTCTTGACATTTAAATAAGCCCCGAGTATGATTAACTCTTGTTGTGTGAAAGTGCTCATTTCGCTCCTCCCAAAAATTGTACCCGCAATTATTCGATGCCAAATACGTAAAACCGGGTGGTGGACATGATGGCTAGACAACCGTCTAAAGTCGACAAGGGTAAGACCGGTTATACTTTTCCAAACATCGACCTCACTAAAACCGGCGGGTGCCTTGCAATTAGAAACGAGGGGGAGACCAAAAATAGCACCAAAATGGGGGAGGGTGTAGTTGTAGTCACCATTGTTTACTCAACCCGGGGTGGATCGACTCTAGTATTTAGAGTAAAGTTACTAAAGAACTCTAGAGTGAGTTGCTTGTATGTAAGCTCATGCATATTAAATAGCAATTCCAACCCCATACCCACAAACAATTCTCTACTTTGCTCAAGAATGCCAAGCTTTCTAAGTATAATCTTGCAAATAAAACGAGTTGGCTCAAGAGGCTTACCAAGAAGCTTGTAGAATTGCTCCTTTTGCCACTCCGAACCAAAGGTAAGGGTAGGAAAATCCGGATGACAAGGAATTTCTGGCTCTTCGACCTCGACCTCGACCTCGACTTCGGCTCTTGAAGTTGAAGCACTCTTCCTTTTCTTGCTTGCTACTACATTCCCTTTCTTCTTTGGAGCCATTGTTGAAGAAGCTTCAAAAATGATAAACACCAAAATCGATTTTTACCCAAAAATATTATCTAGAACCCACAAAAATACCCAATAGAAGCTTAAGGTTGATGTAGTAAGCCTCCAAAACACACCCTAAGAAGCTCAATCAAGTTTGGGAAGAAACCCCCAAATTTCGGATTTGGGGAAAAATGGGGATAAAAAATTTGCTTTTTTTCAATTTTTGGGGGTTTTAATGGTAAAAAAATGGGTCTAGGATAGTTATTAATGTGATGGAAACTAATTTTGGGGTGTTTAGGAAGTGATTTGATGAGATTTGGTGGAGTATTTGAGAATTTATGGTGTTTTGGGGGTTTTGAATGAAGTTGGGGTTTATTTGGTGTTATGGAGGTTGAAGAAGGTTGAAGATGAATTGTGAATGGGTTAGTATGAGGTGGGAATGGGTTGGGCTGGGTTTGGGTATTTGTGTCAAAGGGAAGTGGGGCGGGGCGGGCTTAATAATGAAGGTGGGTTTCGGGCTGCAACAAAAAAAAACAAGCTGCGCAGGAAACAGCTCCGTCCCGACTGGGAAGAACGGTCTCGCCCGGGAAGAGCTGTCATCCCGCCCGGGAAGAGCTGTCATCCCGCCCGGGATGAGCTCACAGTAGCTGGGTTCTTTTGCACCAACTCGTCCCGACCGAGAAGGGTCCGTCTCGCCCGGGAAGACGAGGGTCATGGCCCTTAAACTTCTCTTCATTAAGAACACACCGAACCTTCCTCCCAATCGACAAACAACACCTCGGGATCTGAAATCTCGTCCCCAAACGCTTATTCTAAGCTCAAAAACGACCATCTAGCTCCCGTCTTCCAATAAAAATCCCACCGAGCCGACTCTTGTAGGAAAAATAGAAGACCGAGCAAGAAATGCTTGATGCTAATCATGGGAGATAAAAGTAGAGCTTCTCTTGATTTGCGAGTATTCACCTAAGCACAAAGCTTCATCAAAGCTCCATAAATCAATAATAGAACCGTTCCCAAGATCGCTTCAAGCGTTCACCTCCAAAACTCAACATAATCACCCATCATACTTCAATCATCCTACACAACTTCACAATAATCTTTAGAATCCCCTCCCTCACATCACTCATCAAAATTCCAAATTACAAGGATTCCACAAAACAAAACAAATCCTAGAATCAAACAATCAAATCACACAAACACAATTACAAAAACTCGAGAGAAGAGAAAACAGGAATATACAACATGACGGTTCTTGAGGAACTCCGTCAAACCGAGGATGGTGGACACTTCCTTCTTAACCGTAGCCATCAAGGGCTCGGAGGAGCAAGTCAAATGCTTGAGCCACAACATAGTGAGGGCTCAAGCTACCGAGCCAAGCTATCCTCCAAAGCCTCCAAGTTGGAAGCACGAAGTAGTCACACAAAGACCCAATATCATCTTTCATGTTATCTCCGGGGTCTTTCCATCCTACAAGCTTTATCGACCTCTTCCTCCCTAAGCATCGCCTCCAATCACAAGCAAACTTCAAGTCCTTGACACGAGGCACAAAAAGCGGTTTTGGCCTCATTTCCTGGTTGCACATCCCCATACCTTCCTCAAGTTGTGGTTCTTCATCTTCAAGTCTCGAAACAACACTTGTCCCCACATCGTCTTGATGAAGAGAATTGAAACTTCTACCGGCGGTATCAATCTCTTCCAAACCATTGCTTCGCTTACGTGCAAGGGGCTCTTGATGTTCTTCCACATTTTCGCACACGGGCAACTTGAGTTCGTCATTTTCACCCAATGACTTCACAAATTCTACCAACTCATTCAACTCACTAACCTCCTCCAATTCTTCACCGACAATGCCTTCACCACGGGTCATTTCCTCATTCGTCTCTTTTTGGGTAGACGATTGAGGTTCTTCAAAGCAAGTTTCGCTTCCAAAAGAAACTTCATCGGCGGCTTCATGATTAGGTTGCTCCCCTTGCTCGAGTGAGTACCCATCGTCAAGTTGTGACGTTCGGGCTAAAAACATTACGGTTTTAGCCGCTAATGCATTCATTCGAGCATCCATCGCCTCATTTTCCCTTTGATATTGGGCCATGAATTCATCTTGTTCCTTTTGCATTTGCAAGGCCATTTCTTGTTGGCTCTTTTTCAATTGAAGAATCGATTGATATAACTCCAAGTTGGGCATTCGGTGGTCATTGGGGTCTTGTAGTGCTCCTTGAAAATCTTGATGATGCCCGAGGGGTGGGCCATCATATTGTTGGTAGTGAGGTTGGGATGATTAGTAGTATTGTGGGTTTTGGGGCTCATATTGTGGTTGAGGTGAAGGGTAATATGGTGGGTTTTGGGAAAATTGGCTTCCATATCATGTGAAGAAACATGATGAAACATGGTGGGTTCACAACGATTGCTTGGGTAGTAGCCACCATGATCATAGGATTCATCAGTGTTCACTTGTTGGTAGCCGTTTCCATATCCTTGAAGCTCATACCCACGAGTCTCTTGATTACCCCATGAAGCTTGATAGTAATTAGGAGTCATCATGTCATAGCTTTGATCCATAAAGGGAGAGGAGTAACTTATGGTGGCTTCTATAGGTGGGGAGTTTAGATCAAACCTCGTGTATATGCTCTAAAATCGTGGCTCGTACCCGGTTGAGGACCTCTCAATCTAGCAATCGTCCGTTGATGCGGCTCTAAGTTGTAAAGAAGAAGATGGTCACCACCTCTAGGCACAAACAGTAGACTAGGAGCAAACGTGAGAAGTCTAGTGCTTTTTGGGCACTAGACAAGAAGAAAATAAACTTCACACACACAAGAACCAAAAGAAAACAAAGAAAAACACAAAAACAAAGACAAAGTCAAGTAAAAAGGTAAACAAAGTCTAAACTAGGACCGTCCCCGGCAACGGCGCCAAATTGATGGGAGGGATTTGCCGTGGATCCCTACCAACAAATAATAACCAACTAATCCTAACTAGGTAGAAACGGTAAGTCGGGCCGAGTCCACGGGGACGGTAAAGAGGGTTTCGACCAAGTTTCACCTAAAGACTTGACTAGGTCTCAAGGCTAAACTAAACTAGAACGATAAGAAGGGGATGAAACTATGACTATGAATAAGCTAGGGATAACAACTAAGGCTAAACGATACAACTAACTAGAGAAACAATGAATAAGGTGATGAAGAAATCAAACAAGGAAAGAGTAGGGTTAGGTCGGGTTCATAAGTCTAGTAGGATAGTTGGGAGATCGATGGTGCAAGGTTCACCTAGTTACTAAGGTTGGTCCGCGCTCTCGCGTCAAAGACAACGTCCGCACTCTCGTGTCAAAGACAAAACCCGAATACTTATGCAAGATGTTACCCAATACACAAGGATTCAACCACAAATCAATCACACAATGAGAAGAGGAAGACAAGCAAGAGAAGTATTTGCAACTACTACTCTTACAAGCAATTCATCAAACACATGGTATGCTCAACATGTGACTAGTAACAAAGAATTCACCTTTACCCACAATCAAACCCTAATCATCCATAATCAACATTTAATCCCCCTACTAACCCCACAATAAGTCTACTCAATCATATCTAAACCAACATTAACATAAACAAGAGAAATCAACACAAACATTAAAACATTCATAATGAAAGTGAAACTAGCTAGTAAGAACAATGAACAATGAACAAAGATTAAAACTTGAATAATAAACAAAGATAAAGGAAAAGAGAAGAGGAAGATTATACCAAACTAGCAAGGAAGAAAGATTGAAACTTGTAATAATAAGAAAACCCAAATACATCAACCAAGGTTGTCAATCTTGGTTGGATTCTTCAAGAATTCCCTTAATACAAGGATTAAACTAAGATTAAGGATTAACTAAGGACTAATCTACACTAATCTAGGCTAATCTAGGCTAAAGTATGTCTAGGGTTTCATATGATAGTGTATGGTAGTGTGTCGTGCTTAAACAATACAAAGGGAGGGTATTTATAAGGTTACAAGAGCAAAGGAATTGAAAGGAAGTGACGCGGAGCTGCAGGTGGGCCATCCCGGCCGAGAAGAGATGATCTCGGTCGGGAAGGGACCCATCCCGGTCAGGAAGGCCCTCTTCTCGGTCGGGAAGGAGCATCAGTGGCCTGTCTTCGCTTGTACTCTTCATCCCGATCGAGATGGCGATCATCTCGACCGGGATGGGTCTTGTAGGCCTCAAATATGATCTCAAGGGTCCCTACTTGCTTCTCATGGGCTTCTCATCGATTCTCGGTGCTCGGGATCGAGTCTAAGGGGCTCGGAAATGGGTCCCAAGGTCTCGGGATCGAATCTAAGCCACCGAGTGATCGTCGCTTCTCTTCGTTGGCTCCAAATGTGTAGGAAGTTAGTCGGAATCGTTCCAAATCTCCATGATTGGTCTTAGGAACCTAAAACAAACTAGAAGAAGCATAAGTAGCCTAGAAACCGCTCCAAAGAGCGATTCCACAAGAGAAACCGGGACCAAACACAACAAATAAGCACTACAAAACACACTTATCATTTTGGAAAGTTGATGATTTTACTGAGTCGGGCAGAAATATTGTATGATTTATGCTCGATTCGGACTTTGATACTCATAGTATCCGATATTCGATTATTGAATCGTTATCGAATATTTAGAGCGAAATCTAAAAAAATACGCTTGTAAGTCATTTAAATTAAACTAAAACGATATAGATTATCTCCGCGTTTATAGTGTCGTACTAATTCTATCGAATTAGGTGACAACTATTTTAGCATCAATGAAAATCATATTAGTTAAATTAGTTGACTAAATCGTTTAGATTCGACATCCAACTAATGAGATGGTATCGAATCTAATTGATTGATGTTTTATATTTGCTTGAATTAAAGAGGACTAGACTTGATTTGATTCCCTCCGCATCCAGACATCGTATTAAATCCTTGCGGATTGTGTGATGTCGGATCCGCATCAACGGGTTTCGACCTTAACTAAAAAAATATGTTTGGTTCGAAAATAGTGTTAAAATTGACGAAATATGTGATGAATGACGACGCGAACAAAATAAAAAAACTATTGTTGATGTTGACTTGCTTCAACAATCAAGCGCTCGGGGTGTCAGGATAAGCGACCGGCAACATCGGGTGAAACACCCTTGTATATTCGGATTTCCTTATCCCGTCATCATTCACACTCGACACGAATCTGCAAGTATTTTAATGCTTTTATACTAGTAATTATTATCGATATTATAGAGTCGATGATGAAATAACAAAAAAAATAAAAAAAAAACGACGACAACGGACGTGAAGGAAGGACGACGCGAGGAGGAAAGGGAGAAGAGAGAAGAACGGGATTTTGCACCCTCAACCTACATGTTTCTTAGTCTCGGATAGAACTCGTTAGTTGTGGCTTTAGCATGGGAGTTTCGAGGTTTACGTAAATTGAGTTATGGTGGTCTAGGGTTTTTAAGTTGCTTGGATTGTAAGTTGAAGATGAGTGATTAGGTTTTTTTTGAAGGTGTCAAAAGTAGGGTTAATTGCATGCAAGATAGGTGTATATATAGGCAAAGCTCACATGCCCCGTCTAGAGTTACTCGACCGAGTAACCAACTAACTCGGTCGAGTGTCCCAAAGCAACGCAGTCAGGCCTATTTGAGGGCCCACTCGATCGAGTGGGCTGACACTCGATCGAGTGGGTCAGCTGGAGCGAGAGGTCCGGGTTTTTGGACCTTGGGTTGGATATTTTGTGGATCTTGTATTTGGGTTGGACTTTCAATGTTTGCATGGTGTGGACATGACATAGGTCCACCCTGACGCGGCCACGCGCGGGTTTGGGGAGGCGAATGAATCTCCATATGAGATGGTCAAATTGAAATTTAAATCGAAGTAGGAGTCGCCACCGAATTTTGTGGTTATTCGGAACCATTCGAACCCACTCTATGTCGTAGTGGGCCGTATACAAAATACGGCCCATTTCCGATGTCAGAGTTTATTGGGCTCGTCCCTTTGTATTACGATACCGATACCGACATTATCGGATACCGTGTATTGAATGACTCTCGTTGCCAATGGATTCGGACATCCGGAAACCATGGTTCTGAGTAAGGGGTGAGGGTACGTGTTGGGAAGTTCACTAAGAACACCCAACCCCGCCCGCACTTAGCGGCCTTTACTAAGATATCGTTCGTTTTTGGTGTACACGGGTTTCTGAGTAAGGGGTGAGGGTACGTGTTGGGAAGTTCACTAAGAACACCCAACCCCGCCCGCACTTAGCGGCCTTTACTAAGATATCGTTCGTTTTTGGTGTACACGGGTTAGTTCGACGGTTGAATGATATGCAAACATTATTTTCCTAAGCATGTGAGAAAAATAAATAAATGGGTTGCTAAGTCGTTTAATGCATGTTAAACTAATAACGTCAAAGTTATTTTAGCACGTGAAGTCGTTTTAGTCTAATAAAACAATAAAATAAATAAATTGCTACAAACACGAGAAAACGAGTTAGTAACGATGAATAAATCGAATAAAGACGTAAATAAATAATATGCATGATTTTTAGAAAATATTTATGGCACGTGATGGATTAACACGTCTTGACCGAAGTCAAAAAAAATAATAATAATAATATTTATCGAAATATGTCGCGAAAGTCGCTTTTTATGTAATACTTGAAAATAATAAAAAATAGAAAAGCGAGGAAACGAAAAAAAAAAAAAAAAAAAAAAAAAAACCGACGAATCAGGCTGCCGCGCGGGTCGCCTGACAGGCGCGCGACCCGCGTGGTGGCCTGCCGGTTTTTTTTTTGTTTGTCGAAAAATCGTTAATTTTTATAAATCGCGTACAAATATGGATTAATTTATGCCCGATTCATATTTTCGATATTCGTCGTATTCGATATTCGATTATGAAATCGATATCGAATAGTCGGAATGACTTTAAAAAAGATTTAAAAAAAAGTTTGTTTTGTACGAAAAGTAAAAAAAAAAGATTTGAACGAAAAAGATGTTAATTCTCTCCGCGTTTAAAATCATCGAATTTTGTTTAAAAAAAGGGTGATGATTTTATTAGCATCAACGAGAATTAATTTAGTTCTTGTAGATACGATATTCGATTAGAGAATCGGTATCGTATTTTAAGAACGTTATATGAAAAATAGTTTTATAGTATCGATTATTAGAAATAAATAAAAGTATGCGACGAACGACCCATATTAAAATATGAAACGACCGACGAAAACAAAATAAAAAAAGGAGAAAAGGACGAAGAGGAGGAGAAAAGAGAAGAGAAAATCGGGTTTGATTTACACCCTCAACCTACATGCTTTATTTTCTCGGTATGGAGCTCGTCGGAAAGTGGTTTAAACTTGGGAGCGTCGAGATGATGCGGGTGAGTTTGGGATGGTGCGTTTTTGGTCGTGTGGGACGTCGGGTTCGGCCGGATGGGGGTGGTTTCGTCGGTATTTCGAGACTTCTTCGGGAATACGTCGGGATTTGCTTTGTATTGCTTTTACTAGATGTCGAGGATGATGGATGTATGAATGTATATTTCGGTCGGGTTAAATCCGTATCTTTTGTGTTGAATACGAGGTCCTATTTATAGGAGTGGAGGTAACCTTGTTTGTATGACAAGAAATACCGGTTTGGATAAGAAACGCGAGAGTTCGAAAGGGAACGAAAGTCTCGTTTCTTGGAGGAGAAGCCAAGTAACTCGGCTGAAGGAGGAGTATTTCGGCTGTTTAGGGAGTTCTAGCCGAGTGTCTGAGCTCGGTTTGTGAACTGTTTCGGTTTCCGGATAGAATTCCTACTTGAGATCGAATTCTATCCTTAAACGGATTTGTTTAATATTTTTTTGAAGCTGATTTTTGTAGTATTTGGAACCGAATCACCGCGTGAGGTGTCACGGCTGACTCGTGTGTCTCGAGAATATTTTTGACCGGGTTTTGACTCGGTCGTAAAAAGACGGTTTTACCCCCGGTGTCGGAATCGACCCAAATTATTCTTATTTGACTCGAAACAACCCACTAGGCCTGGATTTGAGGTTGGTTTTGCAAGATTTGTACTCCGTAATAAGTCTAAACCAAATGTCCATGATTTCGAGCCCATATCCGAGTCCATTAAAGCATGTTTGCGTCCTATCATCATCGGGTGTTTGGTGGGACCTACTATAGACACCTGGTGGTCAAAATGTGGGTGTCTACAGAGCCCCCACTCTGACTGAGGCTTGGACAAGGCGAAAGTCAGAGTAGCTACCAGGCCAATCGAGGATTAAGACCTGACAGACTTCCGATCGGGTCGTTTAGAGTCCATTAGACTTGCGTGAAGGGCTCGCCAGCCATAAGATAGAAATCATACCTGGATAGATGTCAATAATGTCGCAGGGACTTTCTTCTAAAAAAAGTCTTGGGTGTGTCTGTTTACAGACATATCCTATCTTCGAATTGCGCGGGAGCTTGAATTGGCAGCCATGGGTGTGTCTGTTTACAGACTCATCCCATCTTTGAATTACGCGGGAGCCTGCATTGGAGGCTACGGGTGCACCTGTTTACAGATACATTCGAAAAATGTCGCTTGTATTTTTCCGCTGGAGAATTTTTGAGAATTACTTGGGAGCCTTGGGAGATTGTCTGTAAATTGCATGTAATATTCTGATAAAATACTGACTCACGCTGGGGAAGGAAATGATTTTTTGACTGATTGATTTTTGGAGAAAGATTTTTTTTTTTGAAAATTTAGTAAATGCCGAAAATTTTGAAAAAATTGGAAATAGGAATGCTTGGGATGACTTGATTCCTAATCGGATTCTGACACAGACTGCTAAAATCTTCTGGTTAGGCCTGTATACCTAGATGAAGTAGGGAACATCATAAAAATCCCTATTCCAGGGATGACCAGGAGAAGGGATTTTTCTATTATAAATAGAGAGTTCTCGCCCTTAATCTTCTCATATTCCAACCCAAATATTTCCTTCTATCTTAAAAATCCTTTAGACTTTTAAGACAAAACAAAAATTTCTGCTATGGGTATTGAACATTTGACTGCGATGCTTCACGCGTGGGCCCAGAATTTCCGAGACGAAGACAAGGTTCAGCTAACTCAGATGGGGATTGTGGCTTTGTTCCTGCTTCAGCGACTCAAGGTGGATACACATTTCTTGGACGCTTGCTTAACTTTTTGGGATACTACCCACCATGTTTTCGCTTTTCCCCGGGGAGAAATATGTCCCCTTCCCGAAGAGATTGCAGACGTAGGGGGTTGGTGCCCAAACGCTCATCCTGCTATTCCCCCTTTTTATCCTGATCCAAGGAGGAGACTGAGAGATTTTCTTGGGTTGTCTCATGCTGAGACATCTCGTATGGTAAAGGGAAATTCTGTTTCCCTGTTTGACTTGGCCGACAAATTCATGGATCTAAATGGTGCCAGAATTTCTTCAATCCATAGGCGTAGAGCTTTTGCCTTCTGTATGCTACATCGATACGCCTTCGAAGGTCGGATGGATGCTGACTCATGTCTAGGTGAAATCAGGCTGATCAGCATAGTGGATCAGATGGAGGCAGGTTATAGCCCAGCCTGGCTGATAACTGGGGAGATTATCATGGGCCTTGACGCTAGGAGGCTTGACCCAGATCGGCAATTAACGGGCAGTATTCGTCTTCTGCAGGTATTTGACCCCTTTTTTTTTCGAAAATTTTTCCGAAAAATTAATTTTAATTTCCGAAAAAAAATTTACATTTTTTTTTAATTAATTTTTTTTGAATTTTCCGAATAATTTCCGAAAATTTCGATTTTTTTTTTATTTTTTTTCGGAATTTTTCGATTTTTTTTTTCGAAAGTTTTTTACTTTTCGAAAATTTTGCGGATCTGGTTATCCGAGCGCCTGTCGATCATAGAGCCCCCTGTGAACATATCCAGATATCGAAGCTGTCAAATTGGCTCGCGGTCCCGACGAATTAGCTCGAGCCATCACATAAATCGGAAGTATTGGGATGAAGAGCTAAAATTCCATGGCGGGCCCTTGATTAGGTGGAACGTGATCTGGTGGTTCCTCTCGAAGATGATGGGCCTAGCTAAAAGAGATAAAGCCCATTACCTGGTGATCTTGTCCTTGGATTGGACCGTCCATATTTACCCAGATCGTCTTCTAAGGCAGTTCGGTTCGTTCCAACAGATCCCCGAAACTGAAGCAATCATTAGCGTTTCGCTCCAATTGACGGACGCTATGTGTGACACGTGGTTACAACGCTGGTTTACCCATGTCATGTGGACCATACCTCGCCCTTGTCAAACCACTTGGGCTTCTGAATCATATCGCAAATGGACTTCCGAAGAATCTGAAGAAGCCCGTAAGGCATTGAAGACCGATGAGGCTTTTGACTTGGCCCGCAGAGAATCAGTAAAAGATAATAGATGGTTCTTTGACGAAGAAGAAATCCCAACTACCTTTATCCGGCCGGAGTCGGGTTCTAAGTCAAAAACTAAGACTCGAGCTAAAGAGACCGGTGCTAGCGACTTGGATAGAAGACTCGGACCAAAGCTAGCGGTCCGAGACAGACTAGGGCCGAGTGACCGGTTACCCGAGAGGGTAAGGGCCCGACTAGGGCCGACCGAGGTGACCGGGGAGTCAAGTTCGAAGAAACGAGCCCAGGTTAAGGAGGTTCCCTTGGTGATTCGGGAGCGTTCACCTCCGCGTCGACGCCGGTGGGCCGAGAAAGAAGCTAAGGACAAGGGAAAGGGAAAAACGCCTTAGATTTTTTATTATTTAGATATTAGTACTATTTATGTGTTTTTTTTGTGATTGAATTTTTTTGAAATAAATAAAGGAAGTTTATTAAAAACCGTTCCTGTTTTTTTTTTATTGCAGTGGTTGTGCCCTTTTGAGGGGCTGCCTACGTATCCACAAATAGCGGAATCAAACCAAACGTAGTTCAGACTTAATTTGCAATTTCGAAATACATCAAGACTATTGGTTCAAGATGTTTATAACAGTAGAATAAGTAATTCTAACTTTTGACTTGTCTTTAAAAGTTTATTTTGAAAAGATGTTTTTTTTTTATAAACTTTTGCAAATGACATTGAGAGAAACGGTTTAAGGGTAATAACGTTTCAGCTGGTCCAGGTTAGTTGGGTTGACAAACTCGTTCCCGTCCAGATCTGTTAGCATTACCGCTCCGCCTGATAGAATCTTCTTTACCAGATATGGTCCGGCCCAGTTAGGTTTGAATTTTCCCCTTGGGTCTACTGGTAATAGAGCTCGTACAGACTTGAGAACTAAGTCTCCTTCTTTGATATTCCTGGGCCTCACCCTTTTGTTGAAGGCCCGTTGGATCCTCTTTTGATAAATTTGTATATTGTTGAGGGCACGAGATCGTCGTTCGTCTAAAAGGACTAGCGAGTCATATCGTGCTCGGACCCAATCGGCTTCAGGTACTTGACTTTCGAGTAGGATTCTGAGTGACGGTACTTCCAACTCAACAGGTTGGACTGCTTCCATCCCGTATGTGAGGTAATACGGTGTTGCCCCGGTCGCATTACGAATCGAGGTCCGATATCCCCAAAGGGCAAATGGTATCTTGTCGGGCCAGTCCCGATAATTGACATCCATCTTTTGAGTATGGTGACAATAGTCTTGTTAGCCGCTTCTACCGCTCCATTGGTTTGGGGTCGGTAGGGTGAAGACGTATGCCTTTGGATCTTGTATTTTGCTAACAAGGCTGCCGTCTCGGCTTGGAAGTGGGTCCCATGGTCACTGATGAATTCATGAGGGATCCCATACCGACATATTATCCTATTTTGGATAAATTTGGCAACATGGCTGGCGTTGAGAATACGGTAGGATTCCTCTTCGACCCATTTGGTGAAATAGTCGATTGCTACCAAAATGAAGCAATGTCCTCCGGTTCCCGAGGGGTTTATCTTTCCGATTATATCGATTCCCCATGTTGAAAATGGCCAGGGTGACGTCATGGTATACAGCAGGGATGGTGGCATATGCTGTACGTTGGCGAAAATTTGGCAATTATGGCAACGTCTGACGTAAAGCTGACAATCGGTTTCCATGTTGTTCCAGTAGTATCCGAGTCTCATGATCTTCCGGACTAGCATCTGGGCGTTCATGTGAGGACCGCACTCGCCGTCATGTACTTCGGCCATAACCTTTTCGGCGTTACCTTTATCGACACATAAAAGGAGAGCCCCCTGCGGTGTCTTTTTGTAAAGTTGTTAGTCGTCGGTACGGACGAACTGGGTCGCTAGCCTACGTAAGGCCTTCTTGGCTCGATTGTCGGCCCCAGGTGGATATTCCCCGGCTGTCAGATATACTTGGATAGCCTTATACCACGGCTCGGGATCAGGTATCTCGATATCTTCGATATCGTGGATATATGCTGGTTCGGATCGCCTTTCGACACAGATTAGCATGCTGGTCATATGATCGGGAATGTTTAGTAAAGACGCCAGTTTTGAAAGTGCATCTGCGAACTGATTTTCTTCCCGAGGTAGATATATATATTCTACCTTTTGGAATTGTTTCTCGAGATCCCTTACTCGTGCCTGGTAGGCCACGAGATTAGCATTTCGGGTTTTCCATTTTTGGAGTGCTTGGTTAATGACCAGAGATGAGTCACCGTGTACTCGGAGGTTTGTGACCCCTAAATCGACGGCGGCTTGTAGCCCGTGGATACATGCTTCATACTCAGCAGCGTTATTGGTGACGTCAAAGTCCAATTTGATAGACACGGGAGTATGTTCCCCTCTTGGCGAGATTAGGAGGATTCCGACTCCAAATCCTCGGAAGTTAGATGCTCCGTCGAAGTATAAATCCCACGTTTTGGTGTCAGTATGGAAAATATCTTCATCCGGGAAGGACCAAGTGTCGGTGTGTCCTTCTTCGGTTACGGGACTGTCAGCGAGAAATTCGGCTACTATTCGGCCTTTGATGGCTTTTAATGGTACGAACTTTAGATCGAATTCCGCCAACATCAGGGTCCATCTCGATATCCTGCCGTTGAGGATGGGCTTTTCGAAAAGATACTTGATCGGATCCATTCTTGACAGTACCTGTACCTCGTAGATAAGCATGTAATGTCGGAGCTTCTTAGTGGCCCAGACTAAAGCTAAACACGTCTTTTCGAGCATGGTGTACTTACACTCATACTCTAAGAAATTTTTGCTGATGTAGTATATAGCTCGTTCTTCGGAGTTGACAGTTTGAGCTAGCATAGCCCCCATGGTTGTCTCTGTCGTGGTTAGGTACAGCGACAAAGGCAAACCGGGTTGAGGTGGCATCAGGACCGGCCGTGAAGACAAGATTTATTTGATTCTGTCAAAGGCTGCTTGACACTTGTCGTCCCATAGTAACCGTTCCCCTATTTTCAGCTTTTTGAAGATTGGTTCACACACCATGGTTAGTTTTGAAATGAACCTGCTGATGTATTGGACCTTCCCGAGAAAACCTCTTATCTCCTTTTCGGTTTTAGGAGGCTGCATCTCGGTGATAGCCTTAATTTTGGCTGGATCGACTTCGATACCGCGTTGGCTAACGATGTGACCCAGTAATTTGCCAGAGGTTACCCCGAAACTGCATTTCTGAGGGTTTAATCTCATGTTGTATTTGCGTAATCGGGTGAAAAATCTTCTCAGTGCGGTGATGTAACCGTCCCGGTCCTTGGATTTGACGATCATATCGTCCACGTAAACTTCCACTTCTTTATGCATCATATCATGTAATAAAGTTGTGGCGGTTCGTTGATAGGTGGCTCCGGCATTGATGAGACCAAACGGCATGACGGTATAGCAATAAGTACCCCAAGGTGTAATGAAGGTGGTCTTATCCATATCTTCCTCTGCCATTTTTATTTGATTGTACCTTGCATACCCGTCCATGAATGATAGAAGAGCATGATCAGCTGTGTTATCCACCAGTATATCGATGTGTGGTAACGGGAAATCGTCTTTCGGGCTCGCCTTGTTAAGATCCCGAAAGTCTACGCAGACACGTACTTTACCGTCTTTTTTAGGGACTGGCACGATGTTCGCAACCCAATCTGGATACACGGAGACTTGTATGAACCCAGCCTTGAATTGCTTGTTGACTTCCTCCTTGACCTTGAGGGACCATTCGGGTCTCATGCGTCGGAGTTTCTGTTTAACCGGCTTGAACCCTTCCTTGATCGGTATATGGTGCTCGGCTATTTCGCGGTCTATCCTCGGCATGTCCTTGTAGGACCACGCAAAGACGTCTTTGAATTCTTGAAGGAGATTGATGAATTGTTGTTTCTCCCCGGGATCTAGAGATAACCCTATCTTAAGCATCTAAGGCTATAAGGTTGTTCCCACGTTGATGGATTCGGTTTCTTCGATTACCGGATTACGGGATTCCCTTTGCTCTAGTTGCTCGATCAGATGTGGAGGTAAGGATACCTGTTCATCGGGTTTCTCAATGTCATTGCACATAAAATTTTGAAATTTAAGGAAATTTTGAAAAAGAGACAAGTCGTAAGCAGAACGGTTGTTATTATTCATGAATTGAGAGAATAGCTCGAAAAGAGCTGCCATCTGATCGCTAGTCAGTGGCGGGATAGGTAGGGTGCCCGGGACAGACCCCGAAGTACCAGGAAAAGCTAAAGAGAGAGGGGGAGTTACGGGACTGACCCTAGCACCAGACTCACTAGACTCAAACTCAGACTCTGACTCGGACTCTGACTCTGACTCAGACTCAGATTCTGGCATTTCTCCTTCCCCTGCGATCAGCTTGAAAGTCCTTCCTTGACTGTCAGTTCACTTGACAGTTTTCCTCCAGGCTCTCTTTCCTGTTCCGGATCTGACATCCGAGCTCAGCTTGGACGGATCGAAGGTGCGGCTACGGAGAATAAGACTGACGAGTTCTTCCTTCGACGTTGGGGCCGCGAGCTCCTCTCCAAATAGTAGCCCCAGTGCGGGCTCAGCATTCTTAGCATCTTCGGACTGGACGAGGGCGAAGATGTCGTCTGGTATGTAGTGGCAGGCCTGGGCCAAGTGGGTCCCAGGGCGCGTGGTCGTGGGCCGGTATAGGCCTGTTTGGACGGACTCGAACACCGGTGTGACGAAGATGATCTTGCCGGCTCCGGTTTGGCCCATATTTTCCGGGGTCAGGGTGTAACCCAGACCGGTTTGAATCCTCCCGTTATCGAGAACTTCGAGGATATTTCCTGCGGGTAGATCGGGCCTTGATGTAGCCCCCGGTAGAAAGCCCAGACTTTGCAACATCCGGTCGATGCTAACCGTGAAGTAGGGTCGGAAAAGGTATTCTTCTTCGACAGCCCCTATGAAGTCGAACCCCCAAAGATCAGTGCGGCCCGAGGTGTTGCAGTTAGCCACAGCCATAGGTGTGGCTTCTAAAGTGATGACAGTATCGTGCAAAGGTAGCTTGATCTTCCGATGCAGGGTGGAGGAAACAGCCCTGGTCGCGTGGATCCAGGGTCTTCCTAGAAGAAGGTTAAAGGAAGAAGTCACGTCGATCACTTGAAATTCCAGCTCTTTCTCTATTGGGCCTGTTATGATAGTAAGTTTTAGGGCCCCGACTACTGACTTTGGACTTCCGTCGAAGGCCTGAATGGTTTGAGCTGAAGGAATATAGTCGGCCTCGGTGATACCGAGGGCTTTGGCGGTCCTCAAGGGGAGGACGTTGACTGCGGACCCGTCGTCGATTAGGGTCATGGGCAGATATTTTCCACGGCAGATTACCGTGATGTAGAGAGCCATGTTGTGGGCTGGCCCAAATGATGGCAGATCAGCATTGGAGAAGGTGATGAGTGGGCCTTCTTCTTTAGCTTTCCCCTTTAGGTGGGGCAGAACCGTGGCTACCATTTTAGCTGGAGTAGCCGTAGAGTCGATTTTGACTTGATCGAGGGCCTTAGTGAGTGCCTCTCGATGTTCCTGTGAGCTAACTAGGAGTTGCCATATAGAGAGGTAAACTCGAGTCTTACTTAGCTGCTTCACAAGAGCCTTTTCAGTAGTTGGCGGCTCTTCCGGGACGACCTCCGGTTTAGGTGGCGGCTCGGTGACGACGAGGGCATGACTGCTGGTTAAGGTCTTGAACTTAACCTTCTGGATCTCCTCGGACGTGATGGGGACGACTTCTCCTTTGGTGAGATAGACGTCGTCTTCATCGTCGCACCAGATCCCGTTGATTTGCGGGATAAACGGGGAAATGAGATGTGAACAGTCTATAACTTCCCCGGAGAAGATGGCGTGAGTGGCCAACGGGTTGTCTTTGTTGTTAGGCTTGCCTCCAGGTAAGGGGATTTTCCCGCTTTCGATGAGATCCTGGATAAGATGCTTTAGTTTCCAGCATTTCTCGGTATCGTGTCCCTTACCCTGATGGTATTTGCAGTAGGCTTGGATATCGTAGAACTTGGAGCGACGCTCGACTGGAAGATCGGGTGTTGGGTCTATCGGATTGATCAGGCCTTTTGATGAGAGCCTTTGTAAGGCGTTTGTATAGGTAGTACCTATGTCGGTGAATACCCGGGGTGTGGTATTCTTCTTGGACGGGTCATCAAGTAGATTTACCTCGTCAAAAATGCTACGAGTAGCAGCGACGGATGTGGGCTTGCTTGTTGATGAGCTGGCCCCTTGGTACCCCTTGGTGGAGGCCCTAGTGAGGCTTTCCAACCTTAGATCATCCTCGATTCTCGTTCCCATCTCAGTTAGGATCGTGAAGCTAGGTATGATGGCGTACCGGAGATGGATCCGGTAGGCGGGCAGGAGATTCTTGACAAAGGCTTCAACTAGGACTTTCTCACTGGGCTTATCGACCAGTTTGACGCTTTCAGCCCTCCAGCGCTGAAGGTATTTCGTAAACCCCTCCTTTGGTTCCTGGGCCATTACTTCCAGGGTGCGCATCGTGGTTTGGATCTCCGTATTGTCGGCGTAGTTCCGAGCGAATTCCGTTGCTACGTCGTCCCAAGACTTGTATTTCTTGGAATCGAGCCTATAGAACCAGGCTTTCGGGTGCTTCTCTAGCGAGGAGGCAAACAAATGTTTGAACATGTTTGATTTGACTCCCTTTAGGGCCATAAACTCCTTGAAGGACCGGATATGTAATACTGGGTCCTCGGTTCCGTCGAACATTGGGAGGCCCGTTAGGTTGAGATTGGCGGGCAATTCGTCGGTTAGGGGCGCATAAGTCCGAGCATTCTCCCTGTGAATCGAGTTGTGGGTCGACAAATGGACCTGCTCTTGTAGCTTGATGACTGCGCTAGTCAATTCGGCTAATGGCCCATGAGTTTCATCTTCACCCCTCGGCTTGTCCTGTTCTATGGAGCTAACCCGGGTAACAATGGCGATCTGGTCGCTCCTGATTCGGTCGAGTTGTTCTTGGATCTTGGCCAACGAGGTGTTCAGTTGATTGATAGCGTCCTTAGTCATGGTTCGGGTGAGAGGCGGCCTGTCTGTAAGAACACCGTGTAATCAGAATCGAACCCAGATCGAAGAGTGCATCCCGAGCAAGAAGAAAAGACGACTAGACTCGGAAACAGACTAAAAACCGACTCCTAGACGGGTGACTCGTGGACGGTGGGCTTTCTTTAGGATTTTGGCAGAATGGGCCTAGTCCTGTGTGAAGAAAGACCTACGTGTGAGCTAATCCCCAGACTTTGGACTCGATTGTGTAAGTAGGCTTCCCTTTGTAGGAGTTTGTCCTACGTAGGTGGGCCGTGCCTTGACTAATAAGGCGGACTTGGGATGGGGTGGAAACTCGTAATGTAAGATCGACGGAGTTTCGACGCTATGGACTCTAACAACTTATGACAAGACCCGACACTGCTAAATACGGGAAGTCCTAAGAAGAATAAAGCTTTGAAAAGAAGATTTGGATTTGAAAACCGAACAAAGTCGGATAGGATGGCCCGATCTTTTTTGAAAATCGAAAAAAGGTGTCATCGGGCCGGGATTTTCGAATTTTTTTGAAAAGGATTGGACAGCATACTGGCTAGAAAATAGGCTATTTTGAGTCAAAATCATAAGTCCTAAATTCGGTAGCTTTCCGGGTTTTGAAAAATGGATAATTTTCGAGAAAGATGCAAGTTTTTGAAAACGACGGTTTTTGAAAAGACGAGACACGGATCAAGTAGCACGTAGTCACGGAAACAGTATAATGACGCCATGTATGCTCTTAGTCTAAGTCTCGGTCGGTCGAATAGGGTCTATACCAACGACGATAGCTTTCTCGCAAATCAGGACGGTCTTCCTAAGCCGAGTTGGTCTTAGAACCTGCCGTAAAACCCATGCGAGTTCTGCCATCAAAGTCTTTAGTGGGTCCATTTAGGAACGTGATGCGCGGGCGTCGCGACCCGTACAATCAAACAATATTTATGAACACCGACGAACCTAACTAATGCAGTAGTGGTAGGTCGGGATCGATCCTCAGGGACGATCTACGTAAAGTTGGTCAAGTCTAAGTCGATAAGTGTTTTGGGTGATAAGGGGGGTTCTTGGTCGAGTCGGGTTAAGTTTGCTAAATGAGCTTATATGATTAAGATGGGAAACTATTGATGGGAAAGGCGTTAGGGAGAGTCGGGGGATCGGAAATAAAGATAAGAATCTAATAATGCAAGAATCATCACAAGGTGTATAAGGGAGGTTCAACCTTTCGGTTTCCCTACCAACCAAGTCTAAACCCGCTTTCGCGACGAATGGACTACGGTCTCTAGATGGAATTACCCAAAACCCCGAGTTTCCCCATATTGGTCCGGGTGAGTCAAGTCAACCTAGGTGATCAAGCTAAGTCAAACATAACACAACAATCCCATAAAGACAATATCACCCTCAAATGCAATAATCTCACAAAGGTTAAATCTTTATCTATACATCGTCCTCCCCTAACCCCCTAACAAAAAGATCTACTCACTAATCATGGTGAAAAACATAACATTCATTGAAAGGCAAATTTGTAAAGCATGCATGAACAAATGTATAAATAGAGAAAATGGAGAGGAGAGAATTTTACCCACAAATGAGAAGATATAAAATGGAAGAAGAAGATTAACAATAGTAAGGATTGAATCTTGAGAGAAATATACAAGAATTTGTCACCAATCCATGCATAAATCTTCAATCTTCAATAATATAAATAAGAGTCTTCAAGAAATAATACAAGGGTTTTTGTCACATAAACCCTTGTTAAACCCTTGAATCTCCAAGAACAATACCAAATCTTCAATAATAAAACAAATTCTTCAATAAAGATGTAAACTTTGCTACTAATAAAGGAGTAATTGTGTTAATATTTAATAGATCTACTAATTGGTTGAAGGATTTTTCTAGAGAATTTTACTACAAACTACTACTTACTACCCTATGAAGAGTTTCCTATCCCTCTAATTGTTTTTGCACTCTCCACCTCTTCTTGTTGTTCTTGAGGCACTAAACCCTAGGTTTAGTATTTATAGAGCTCTTAATGGGTCGCACACATTTCAAGGCCCAAGTCCGATTTCTCTTCATTTTGCAAGACCATCACCCTTTGCATCTTCATGGGGTGAAATTTCGCCCCGCGGCTCGACGTAATAGTCTCACCGGGTGAAATTTCACCCGGTGAGATTTTCTTCGTTTTTTTGCATTTTTGGCCCGACTTCACCACCGGGCGAAATTTCACCCGGTGGGCGAAATTTCGCCCGGTCAAGTTGCCCGGTCGTGCATGCCGTGAAAATCTTCGGGGGATGAAAAATGTCGTCGGGCGAAACTTCGCCCGGTGGTGACTCACCGGGCGAAACTTTACCCGGTGGTCCACTGACTCTTTTCCGGTCTTTTTCTTCGTTGATCAATTGGATTGCTTGGACTTTCAGTTGTGTGCTTTGCTCTTGGACCGTATCTCTCTCTTGCTCGTAGAAGCTCAAATACGTTTTTGGTCGAAAATCCTATTAAAATAGACAGAAAACTACCAAAAACACGTAAAATGCAAAAGAGGGACACTAATGTGAGAATTACGCAAAATATGGCGATAATCGCACTCAAGTCTCACAAAACGGAGGAAAAACGGGTCTAAATGGGAGGAAAAACGGTCCAAATTTCGCACACAACAATTCCCCCACACTAAACCGTTGCTCGTCCTCGAGCAATGACCCAAAAAGAAACTAGCTACTACTACTAAGCTAGACTATGCTAAGCCGATACGAGGCAATTAACGGGCCCGCTCCGTCCCTTCAACTCACATCGAGATACTCATGAGGTAGAGTACCTCCATGCAAGGCAAGTTGGGGCTTGCTCAAAATTGGGGTTGCGACTAACACACACACAAACACATAACAAAGAAGACACACATAAAAAGATAGTCGCAACCAAAGAGAAAATAAATCACCGAATCCCTCATCGAGACGGCGGGGAAAGACACCGATTACTTACCTAGAACAACAATAAATTCCCAAGATAAATTACCCACGTAAACAAGGACCAAAGCCTAATACTATGACAATTAAGCAATATAGATGTTGATGACTTAGCTAGGTCCTCCTGATCTTCTAAAGGGGTATTACGGGGCGTATCATGGAGTGGAAAAAGTGAACCATGGATTCGTTTGACACTGTAGGTAGGTGCAGTCCCGCTCTCTTCGGAACCATTCGAACCCACTCTATGTCGTAGTGGGCCGTATACAAAATACGGCCCATTTCCGATGTCAGAGTTTATTGGGCTCGTCCCTTTGCATTACGATACCGATACCGACATTATCGGATACCGTGTATTGAATGACTCTCGTTGCCAATGGATTCGGACATCCGGAAACCATGGTTCTGAGTAAGGGGTGAGGGTACGTGTTGGGAAGTTCACTAAGAACACCCAACCCCGCCCGCACTTAGCGGCCTTTACTAAGATATCGTTCGTTTTTGGTGTACACGGGTTAGTTCGACGGTTGAATGATATGCAAACATTATTTTCCTAAGCATGTGAGAAAAATAAATAAATGGGTTGCTAAGTCGTTTAATGCATGTTAAACTAATAACGTCAAAGTTATTTTAGCATGTGAAGTCGTTTTAGTCTAATAAAACAATAAAATAAATAAATTGCTACAAACACGAGAAAACGAGTTAGTAACGATGAATAAATCGAATAAAGACGTAAATAAATAATATGTATGATTTTTGGAAAAGATTTATGGCACGTGATGGATTAATACGTGTTGACCGAAGTCAAAAAAAAAATATTTATCGAAATATGTCGCGAAAGTCGCTTTTTATGTAATACTCGAAAAGAATAAAAAATAGAAAACCGAGGAAACGAAAAAAAAAAAAAAAAAAGAAGCCGACGAATCAGGCTGCCGCGCGGGTCGCCTGACAGGTGTGCGACCCGCGTGGTGGCCTGCCGGTTTTTTTTTGTTTGTCGAAAAATCGTTAATTTTTATAAATCGCGTACAAATATGGATTAATTTATACCCGATTCATATTTTCGATATTCGTCGTATTCGATATTCGATTATGAAATCGATATCGAATAGTCGGAATGACTTTAAAAAAGTTTTAAAAAAAAAGTTTGTTTTGTACGAAAAGTAAAAAAAAAGATTTGAACGAAAAAGATGTTAATTCTCTCCGCGTTTAAAATCATCGAATTTTGTTTAAAAAAGGGTGATGATTTTATTAGCATCAACGAGAATTAATTTAGTTCTTGTAGATACGATATTCGATTAGAGAATCGGTATCGTATTTTAAGAACGTTATATGAAAAATAGTTTTATAGTATCGATTATTAGAAATAAATAAAAGTATGCGACGAACGACCCATATTAAAATATGAAACGACCGACGAAAACAAAATAAAAAAAGGAGAAAAGAGAAGAGAGAATCGGGTTTGATTTACACCCTCAACCTACATGCTTTATTTTCTCGGTATGGAGCTCGTCGGAAAGTGGTTTAAACTTGGGAGCGTCGAGATGATGCGGGTGAGTTTGGGATGGTGCGTTTTTGGTCGTGTGGGACGTCGGGTTCGGCCGGATGGGGGTGGTTTCGTCGGTATTTCGAGACTTCTTCGGGAATACGTCGGGATTTGCTTTGTATTGCTTTTACTAGATGTCGAGGATGATGGATGTATGAATGTATATTTCGGTCGGGTTAAATCCGTATCTTTTGTGTTGAATACGAGGTCCTATTTATAGGAGTGGAGGTAATCTTGTTTGTATGACAAGAAATACCGGTTTGGATAAGAAACGCGAGAGTTCGAAAGGGAACGAAAGTCTCGTTTCTTGGAGGAGAAGCCAAGTAACTCGGCTGAAGGAGGAGTATTTAGGCTGTTTAGGGAGTTCTAGCCGAGTGTCTGAGCTCGGTTTGTGAACTGTTTCGGTTTCCGGATAGAATTCCTACTTGAGATCGAATTCTATCCTTAAACGGATTTGTTTAATATTTTTTTGAAGCTGATTTTTGTAGTATTTGGAACTGAATCAGCTGCGTGAGGTGTCACGGCTGACTCGTGTGTCTCGAGAATATTTTTGACCGGGTTTTGACTCGGTCGTAAAAAGACGGTTTTACCCCCGGTGTCGGAATCGACCCAAATTAGTCTTATTTGACTCGAAACAACCCACTGGGCCTGGATTTGAGGTTGGTTTTGCAAGATTTGTACTCCGTAATAAGTCTAAACCAAATGTCCATGATTTCGAGCCCATATCCGAGTCCATTAAAGCATGTTTGCGTCCTATCATCATCGGGTGTTTGGTGGGACCTACTATAGACACCTGGTGGTCAAAATGTGGGTGTCTACACATGGTTGTTTTTCGTGTTTCGGAAACGGCTTTGACCGGGGTTTGACCCAATCGTTAAAAGTCGGTCTTATTTCCGGTGTCGGTTTTGACCCAAATTAGTCTTATTTGATTGGAAACGACCCACTGGGCCTGAATTTAAGGTTGGTTTTGTGAGATTTGTACCCTGTAAAGCCCTAAGCCAGCAACCAATGGTTTTAAGCCCATACCCGAGCTCGTAGAAAACACGTTTACGTCCGATCATCATCGGGTGATTTTTGGAAACTGCTATAGACACCTAGCAGCCAAATGTGGGTGTCTACAATTGTATTACTTAGTATATTGACAAGAAATTATTTTATACACATTTTCATTATTGTGGGAACAAGTTTTGAATAACAATAAAAAAATATTAATTTTAGGAAAAAAAAACCCACAATCCTATACCTTGTACAGTTGTACCTACGTAACGCCAACTGAATGGCCCTAAAAGT
Organism: Agrostemma githago; assembly: GCA_958450325.1. Classification (NCBI taxonomy): domain Eukaryota; kingdom Viridiplantae; phylum Streptophyta; class Magnoliopsida; order Caryophyllales; family Caryophyllaceae; genus Agrostemma; species Agrostemma githago. The sequence continues at coordinate 30,802,012 of OY288262.1, forward strand.
TATACCTAAGGGTAAGATTATTGGTGAGCCTTGAGAGCGTCTTGTCTCAAGACTCATGTGAGTCTTACCAATAATGTTGCAAAGTTTTGAGCAAAGTCTTAAGATTTTTGATAGTTTTGAGGAGTCTTAAGATTTTTGGTAGTCTTGAAAAGATTATTGGTAGTCTTGAGATGAGTCTTGTCTCAAGACTCGTGTGGGATCTACCAATAATGTACCAAAGTCTTAAGTTGAGTCTTGAATTTTAAATACTCAACTTAAGACTTTTGTGGGGTCATGACTCATGTTGCATATTTCTCGACGTATTATCCAATAAACGGTTCGTATTTATACAATTTTTTTATATTTTTTACTCCGTATTGTTTTTAAAGTCTCGCGTCTTTGTCTAATTGTCCTTTTTGTTGTTCGACTCCGATCCTACTAAAATTGTTAATTACGAAGTACATATTTAACTAATAAAATACATAATTATCCAATTTAATGTATGGAGTAATTACCTGATTAAACACTGAATCAAAGTAATTTCACTTAATTAAGTAATTAAATATTTATTTAACAAACAAAAATACAATTAAGTAATTATACGTATTAGACAATATTAATATATTGTAGTTAATAGTAGTAATTACTAGTAGAGTCCATTGACATTACTCTACTAGCTTTAATATGTAATTACTCTATTAGTAATTACTACTATTAACTACAATATATTAATATTGTCTAATAATACGTAATTAGCTAATTAAACACGAAATTAACTATTTTAATATAGTCGTTATTTTGAAAAGGACAAAAAAGGATGACCGTTCGGCCACCAACGTTTATTTTTCTTTGCAAAATAACAATTACGAGTACATTTTGATTCTATGGGAATCGTAAGTGAATAACTTAAATCGATACATTTAAGACCATGTATGAAAAAATAATTATTAAAATATCGTAAATTAATATAAGTAAGGCATAATCAAATTATCATAAATCATCCGGATCTACAATATGAATGAAGCCCAAAAGACGCCTACCCGTCTTTTTGTATATCAAACAAAACCAACAACAATAAAATAAAACGAGTTAAATTTTTTAATTAAACTAAATAGTAAAGTAATTACGAGTAGTAATTTGTACCAAATAAGTAAATCTTATTGTTTAATTACAAATTAAACCTAATCTGAGTAAGGTGAGTCTGAGCAAAATCTGATTGATAATGTATAAAATATAAGATAAATTTGAAGAATAAATAAATATTAAAAGTCAGTGAAAAGTGGTACAGTCTTAAGATTTGAAGAGTTTTGTCGATAAGTGGTCCCTGCAAATTTGCCAATACCAATACAATACTCCCTCTCCTTCTCTCTCCTCTCCAATCCATAGTCGAGACTCGACCAGTTCATCCTCCGTGATTAGCAGTAGCCGGAAAACAGCTAATCCGTACCATAACAAAGATGTTGGGTGGGTTATACGGCGACCTACCACCACCGTCGTCAACACCTGACGACGACAAACTTGGCCAGCAATCAGCCGCCGCAACCGCAACAACAACCGCATCAATATGGTCAAGCAGCGTGAAGATGGCCCCACCCACTCTCCGCAAACCCCCTCCCTCCATCCTCCGCAAACCCCTCTCTTCCAAAACCCTAAACCCCACCGCCCCCGACAACCTCCCCCCTCCTCCGCCGCCTCCGCATCCGCATCCACCCTCCGCACCCGCCCTCGTCGGGGTGACCTCCTCCGTGGTGGAGGAGTACGACCCTGCCCGCCCCAACTCGTACGAGGACTACCGGCGGGAGAAGAAGATTCGGGCGCGCGAGGCCGAGGTGAGGAGGGAGCTGGAGCGGAGGCAGCTGGAGGACGAGGACCGGGACAGGGATAGGGTTGTGGGAAGTGCGCCCGTTTCGGGGGAGGAGGCGTGGCAAAGGCGGGCGGCCATGGCGGCGGAGGGAGATGGGTTTAGCATTGGGAAGTCGGAGACAGTGGGGCTGGGCGTGGGAGCTGGCGGGCAGATGACGGCCGCCCAGAGAATGATGGCTAAGATGGGATGGAAGGAAGGGCAGGGGTTAGGGAGGCAGGAGCAAGGGATTACTACGCCCTTGATGGCCAAGAAGACCGATAGGAGGGCTGGAGTTATTGTTAATGCCAGCGACAAAAAGCAGCAGCAGCTGGCGCAAGAGCAGCAGCAGCAGCAGGAGAAGAAGCCTGCCGTTAAGAGCGTTAGTTTTAATGGCCCCCCTACGCGTGTTTTGCTTCTCAGGAATATGGTATGCTGCTCTTACCATTCCTTATTTTCTTGTGTTTCCTGCATTGCATGCCCTTCTTACTTGATTCTGCCTCCTTTTGTTTTGGGCTCTTTGCCATACTTGTACTTTACTGAGAAAGCTTGGGACTTAGCTCTTTGTTTGCCAAATTGGAACCAACGTTATCTGATGGAATGAGTTGTCACGATTTCAAGATAGATTAATAAGGCTGTGTTGTTGTCGTATTGAGTCACAAGCCTTTGATAAGGAATACAGTATATCCTAAAAAAAATAGGTTGCTTAATTGTGGAACACATCTAAGCAGTTTATGCCAATGTTAGTTAATGAGTAGAAAAACCTGGAAATCACCCAACAATACAACAAGATAATTTGGTTGATGGTTTTTTGATGATACTAAAATTTCCTCCGTACCATAAAACTCCGAGACCAACAAAATTTCCACTGTTATGCCTCCAAAGTCCAATCATTATGAAATGCAATGAGCCTGCCAACCAGCTTGTTGCTCATTTCACACACTGTATGCAGGCAGATGGAAAGATGGATATATTAGGTCCTTACTGCATATTTGCTGCTGAGCATGTAAAACAACTCCATGAACAAAAGTGTACCTCTATCTGGACTTGTGAGTTTGATTTGCCAATATATTTTGTTAACAAGAATTGAAGGATGATAAGATGATACTGGACTGTATTAAAAGATTCATATACAGTTGTTTGATGAATCTGCCTGTCAAACACATAATTTGTCACCTAAGACAAGGAATATGTGCTATACTTATCCTCAACAAAGTTATACCATATCTTCAAGCTTCGAAACCAATACATAATGTGGACACAAAAGGTTCTAAAGAGTAATAATTGAGAAAGATTGCTTGGTTGCCTTAAGATCTTCCCTGAACTTTGGTTGTTTTTACCAACCCAAATCTTCATCTTGCCTTCAAAATTTGCAAATTGTGAACTGTTTTCTTATGTAAACCTAATGTGACATCCTAGCATCATACTCCTTCCTTCTCACTTAATTCTATGCATTTGGAATTTTGCGCAAAGATTAAGAAATATTAATATTATTGCAATATAAATTTTATCCCTAATTATATCATTCCTTCGCCACCTAACCCTCCACCGTGAACTCATTCTTATCAACCATCCCATAAATTTGCCCCCACCATCGACTGCCACCTCATGCCCAACCTGGCTCTCCACAAGAAGCATCAGTTTTTGGTGACTCTAGTCACCCATTCTCATTAACTTCTCCTGAAACACCCTCGCACCTCTGTGAAAGACACCACTACTATTAGCAATCGGCAGAAATTACCACTACACACAAATCTAATCACTGCCTTCACCACTAGTCGCCGTCCATCCTTCATTCACACCTCTCTCAGATGTGGGCGTTGATTGGTTGTTTACTCCGTGGTGGGCCGGTGGCTCAGGATGGTGATTTGGGTAAAGAACAGCCTTGTGGTGGCTGAAACTTGTGTGAAATTTGGTTTGGTAGTTTGTAATCATGTGACGCATGAGGTGGTGGTTGTGGTGCGATTGAGTGGTGTTGGTGATGGAGGGTGGAGAGAAGAGAGGTGAGAATCAGAGGCAGAGGAAGGGTCCTGACTCTTGAGTGGTTGTGTTGGTGAATAGAGCTTTTGAAAGCAAAAGTTAACCTAACTCGATCCACCCGAAGCCCAACGTGATAGAACCCGAAAATTTAGCCATCCAAAATCGACCCACCCTGACCCCTTTATGATCCGCCTCCCGATGATCCACGATCCCGACCCGGCCCGGTTTGAACTCGACCGGCTAAGATTGATGACCAAACAATTATTAAGCTTAATATTTGATCCATATGAAAGCAATTTAGTGCTTCGCTTGGCATGTTTGACTTAATAACAAAATAATTAAACTAACTAATTGCCAACAAAAAAAGTTATTAAGGTGATTAAATAACTACATCCAGTGATGAACCGGTCCAAACCCTACTCGAACTGACACATCAATTGACCCGAGATGACCCTACCGGATGCTGACTCAATATGACCCGAACCCTCTATAACTCGACCCAAATCCACCCGACTAACCCGATTGCCACCTCTAGTGGTGAGCAACAAGTGGTCTAGTGGGGTGTCTGGTGTTGGCAGTGATCCATTGGTGTGGTGGTCGGTGAATTGGCGTTGTCGTGGGCATGGTGGTGTGCCGTTGGTAAGGTGGTGGTGGGTAGGTCAGATGTGTGCTGCTGTCGGCTGAGAAGTGATGTTGGGTTTTATGGGTGGCTGAGAAATAAGGAGAAAGAGGTAACGTCGTAACTTTGAAAGGAAATGTAGTAATGTATATAATGGAATGAAATGACTCAAAAAGGAAAATGTATAGAATTGAGTGGAAAGGGGAAGTACAAAATTACTATTCTTGCATGAAGAGATTGCTAATGTAGTGACATGGCCTTAGAAATCTGTATTGAAAGGCATTTTAGAACTGTGGGGTTCCTTTCTGGGTAAGCCTCTCAGCTGAACTAATGTTGTTGGAGGATTAATACTTTTGGCATATTGCTGAGAGGCAGGCATTGTGCTGCGTTGTGTTTGAATATGTGCGTCATGTCCTCATAAAGTAGTCAGTTCTGTACTCGTCTCCTTTTTCATTGCGAGGTTGGTGTTTCCCCTGGCAGTGATAGACTAGTATCTAAAAAATGGATTCTCCTGCCTCTATGGCTGAATTTTTTCATTCATACATTTGCTAAGGTTAGAATCTACTTGGGAGATGTGCAGTATTTTATTTTTCTGTTGCTTCTGTGCCAAATAGAAAGTTTTGAAACAATTCATTCATTTCCTAGCTTGAGGTTCTTAAGAGAGTTAGTGTTGGTCATAGTATGGAGTTGGAACTATATGTGGCAAACTGAAACCGAACTTGAAAAATTGATTGAAAAAACATGAATCTGTATCACGATCAAAGACCGATATGAGTGACCTGATAGTACTCAACCTTATTCAATTTGTGTCAAAACAAACCAAATTGAATTCCCTGTCTCGAAAGATAGCCGAAAGTAAAAACAACTGAAGCGACATTAACTGAATCGGTCAATCCAAATTAAAAAGATATATTCTTATAGAACACACATTTTAGTAGTTTTTTCCATACAATCTGTACTTAGTAGTGGTTTTTTTATTACATTCATGTTGAAAAATAAATGATATCTAACCAATTTATTAACCCCCGTTTCGGAAGACTTATGACCTGAAATTCAACTGAAGGGGCCGACCCAAAATAACACAACCAATTTAAGGTCGCTTTACCGAAGTGAACCTCACCAAAATTGAGCCGAAACCGAATATAAGGTCTACCTAAATATAACCGATCCAATTTAATCCAACCCGAAAGCGAACTGATCGACCCGTTTGCCGTGGTTAGTTGAAACCAGCATTTCACTCTGCCATTTAAGGATAGAGCAATCGAGTTTTTGAGTATATGCTACTGTTTTTCTGATAATAGAATGCATTCGATTGTTTAAACTTAGGCACGTAGATGAACTTTCTGGCTGGAATCGTTGGGGATTCCTATATAGCTATATAGCTATAGTATTTATATACTACCTCCGTCCCACTAAGATTGTCACGTTTCACTAAAATACTCCTCGCATATAATAGGGAAATGAGACAATCTTGTAAGGACGGAGGGAGTATGATTTCTTTGGGATGGGTTGGTCATTGATGTTTATCTAGTTGTCTTAGTGCTAAGTATAACGTGTGAATAGGGAGGTTTGACATGAGGAAGGTAGTTAATAACTTCAATATGAGTTATGTACTGAAAGTTCACTGGTCTGGCTTATTTCTGATGAAAGTTATCTTTATGTCAGATAGATTTTATAGTCCATTCGATAGCTCAAGAGGAAGTTTTGATCATCATGAATGTTTTTTGGGGCGTTGATATATGTTTAGCTGGTTGCACGTTTAATAAATTGATCTACCTTTGATAATTTCCATATTACACATTTATAGTTGATAAAAGTCAGTTACGTTGCTCACAAGATGACCAGTCTTATCCACCATAGAGGTTTGCTGGTGTCTCTAATAAGCATTTCCTAAAACCTGGTTTTATCGACAACGAACTGTTGTGCCTTATACCTGTCATGAATGTAATCTACCTTTTCTACATGCATAGTTGATATTTTAGTCTCATTCAATTGCTGAAGCAGCGTTAAATTCCATTGATGTGCCTTTGGCAGAAGTCATGAGTACGCTACTAATTATACTAAGGGCAGTTTTCTAGACCATGGTATTAATCATTAAATATGGGCTGCAACACCAAATGAAATCACCAAGGGTTTGAATGCTACTGAGGCCGCATATATGACACACTGAACATGATCTGGCCGTGATTTCTAACTGAGATTAGCCTTGTGTGTACACAATGAAAAGTGAAGTGGAAGGAAAAGTTTTTTATTTTACCTTATTTTACTTTTACGTGTGTTAAATGAGCCATAAGGCATTACATTACAAGGGAAAGACGGATTCAAACCTTCGACGAGTCGCCCATATTACCTCCATCTTAACATGTAGACTAAGACATTATGGTAGGGATTTATGAGAAGAGCAAATCTCAACTTAGTTTAAAAACCATGTAATCTAGACTGTTATTGCTTTAAACCTTTTCTTTTGCATTCTGTAGGTTGGTCCTGGTGAAGTCGATGATGAACTAGAAGATGAGGTTGCATCTGAGTGTGCCAAGTATGGAACAGTTACACGGGTGCTTATATTCGAAATTACAGAACCCGACTTTCCATCTATTGAAGCTGTCAGAATATTTATTCAGTTTGAGAGACCCGAGGAGACAACCAAGGCATATATTGACCTTGATGGTAGGTTCTTTGGGGGCAGAGTGGTCCGGGCAGCATTTTACGATGAAGATAGATTCCATAAAAACGAACTGGCTCCTTTACCCGGAGAGGTACCAGGCTTTTGAGTAGCACATGGGTTTTGTGGGGGCAACATTTGTGGGCAACCAACAACAAAGTTTTCTTGTTTTGATGTTGTACAAGATTTACTTGCGAGAAGAATATCAGAGATTTCTGCTGCTACAAACAAACAAGGGGTAATATAACCCGTTTACAACTTTGTAGCGGAGTAATTCTCCTACATTCCTTTGTTCATGTGCAGCGCAAGTGAGCAATGCTGTTAGGTGTATTTCGGGTAGTTACGATGCTCTTCATAGCCTGTCTGTGGTGATTCTAAGATGATAATTGCTTTGGAGTGATATTTACTTACTTAATAGGTAGCCTGAAATGTCTTACTCCGTTGATCTTTGGTCCATTTTTACGTTGACACGCTTGCAGTCCTGTGCGTGGTGGTGATAGACTGACTGATAGTAGTTGTAAATTTGTTTTGGGGTTGTGCTGAAATTAATGGACAAAATTTATCAGGGTTTACTCTTTGGTGCTCCTAACTAGATAGAGTGGATTGTACCATTTTTTTATAATTATAATTATAATTTTTTTTTCCGTGTTTTGTTAATGGATTAATATCTGAATGAGTTGCATAAAAAAGAGAGTGCTTGAGTGCCACAACGATTGAAACATGATTAGTGCATTAGATTAAACGAATATTTTCTACGATACCCTCGACATATTACGTACGGTACCCCTCATTTTAAGTTTGTTCCTATGTTAAACTTGTGTTTTGTGTTTAGTGCCCACGGTACCCCTGGTCAATTTTCTGTCATAACGGCGTTAAAAGTTAGTTTAGTTAAATTGATTAATTTGTTTCAAAGGAAAAATTAGTTAGAACAATTAACGAACTTCTAATTAAAATAATTGAAAATTGAGGGAATGTCCACGGTATTCCTGTGTTTTCAATGTCTTAGCCAAGGTACCTTTGTGGTTACAATTCATTCAGGGGTACCATGGACAAATAATAGAAACCACAAGGGTACCGTGGACAAAAAATTGAAAATACAATGATACCATGGTTAAAATATTGAAAACACAGGGGTACCATGAGCATTTCCTCAATTTCAACTATTTTAATTTGAATTTCATTAATTTTTTAACTAATTTCACCAAAATAAAATTAAATGTTTGATCAATACATGAGTAAATGTTGTACTTTCTTTGGTTTCTTTTATCTTCCCGTTTGATCAATACATGAGTGTTGTATTTGTGGACATAGCAAAGTCCACCCCGACGCGGCCACGCGCGGGTTTGGATAGGCGAATGAATCTCGTGGTAAGATTGTTCTCGAATTGAAATTTAAATCGAAGTTGGAGTCGCCATCGAACTTTGTGGGAGTTCGAACCCGTTCGAACCCACTCTATACTTAGGCGTATCGGTGTTCGTGTACGTGCGTTAGTAAGATGATGAAATTGTATGACAACCATTGTTTTAGGCTACATATGCAAATTACGTAGTCACTACGTCGTTTAATGCACCTTTAGAATTTGTCGGAGTTGGATTTAGCATGTGGGTTCATTTAAAAGCGATAAATACCACGCAAGTAGAGTAAACCAACTCGAAATGTAGGTTACAAGCTACACGGGCGGAATACAACCCATAATTCACAATACGACAAACAATTATCGAATTAGAAGCTATAAACATAAACTATAAACAGACTCGTAAATAGAAAATGAAAACGGAAACGAATTATCGGATGGTTGGACAGACTCCAATAAGTTACGCATTATGTTGCGCATTGATCAAAGAATAGAAGCTCAGGCGTGTGAACCCGTGCGCCCTGGAACTCAGGCGCAGGGGGATCAACAACTCAATCTTCAGGCGTAGGCACTGGGGCCCCTGGATCAATGGCGTACATGGCCAAAGCGTGATACTAGCTTGATCCCGAGACCTTGAAGTCTCGTCCCGATTTATCCTAGTGAAATCTGGTTGCCTTCATTTATCATATATGGTATCCGACTAAAGAGTCGTTGACATAGGATTAATATTGCGAGGCATTCATTCAAAGTCGTAAAGGGAAAACGGTAATAGAATGAAAATGGATATGGGATGTGGATTTTGAAAGGAAACACGCACGTGTTGACTTGCGTCACAAGTATAATTCCCTAGGTGAAACTTGTATCGTTGTTTGACTACTTTGTAAGTCTACGATATCTCGTTTTGGCCTCAATTGGGTACTTGTCCTTAATCGTCCCGATTTATGATATGAATCGATATATCGAATTAATATGAATATCAGCCGACTATTGATTTTAGTTGGTCATGGCGGAAGATTTGTAGAATTAAAGAAAAGTTTAAAGATGGGTACCAAGAGGATGAATGGAGGATGAAGGAGAAAGGGTACATTGTTAAAGGGGGTTACCAATGGCTTAGAGGTGAAGGGAAGTCCCAAAGATAGTGGAGCGTGGTTTGGAGTAGGTTGGATGTGCCCAAGCATCGATTTATCACATGGCTTTATGCGTGTGGCAAATTACTGACGCAGGACAGGCTGATGAGATTCAGAATTGTTCGATCTAATGAGTGTTATTACTTATGTGAAGTGCAAGAGGAGAGTATACAACATGTGTTCTTTGAATGCAATTATAGCGTTCAGGTACATAGACTGTGTCAGGAGTGGGTGCAACGTGAGCTACCTGTACAGGGTCTGCTGCTGCATTGGGCGAGGGCTCGGGACGAGTCTGTGTGCAGGAAACAATGGGTTAGTGCTGTTATTTGCTCGATCATTTATGGGATTTGGGCAGAACGAAATCGATGTTGGAAAGAAGGCAGCCTCAAGAGACCGAGGGTGTTGATAGATGAGATGAGGAGGATTGTTGAAAGTAGAGTTTTAGTATTAAACTTAAATACATACACACTATATGGAATACAGAGGTATAGGGATTGATTGGCATATGCGAAATTGTTTGTATGTGGTACTATTGAGATTTCAATATATATATTTACATTTTACCAAAAACAGAATTAGTACGAATATCAGAGCTTTCCGTTTAACGGCGTCATTTTCAGGTCTCGTGTACCGTACGACGCTCGGATTGACATCATTAGGTTTCGGTATTTGTTCGATTTTCGATGACTTTTTATGCATGACATTCGATTATGGAATCGACGTCGAACATTTAAGAGCAAAGATTGTAAACGATATCGAAAACATGCAGCGAATGATCCTACAATCGCGTCACAGCCCTGGGATCAGGCGCGTGCCATAAGGCGCCCTGATCCTCAGGCGCCTATGGTGACGCGACTCAAGATTGAGGCGCCACCACCCCAATGCCTCGTCGGGTTATTGTGCATACTTTGGGCAAAAACTTTCATTGAACGAATTCGTTTTGAAAATGACCAATCCGAACTAAACCCTTTGCACTATTCGACATCGACATCGACATCGACATCGAACTATGGGTCCATGATGTGCGAATTTGCGTCATGGGACGTTTACTCCGAATTGATAACAACTTGTGCTCGTACATTAGGTCCTACGTATCTCAACATCATTATTTGATCATTGAGATCTACGATGTAGATACCGTCATCGGACACCCACTTGAGTCATATCAAAAATAGTTTTGATGATTATATATACACGATAGTAATAAAACGAATGCGTAAAAGCGTTTTAAGGGTTGACTCGTCTTAGACAACCAAATACGCGACGCGAAGAGATAAGCGACCAGCGACGCGACTGCGATACTCTTGTGTTGGGATTTCCTTATTTGGTCACCCTTAGTAGCCAATACGTAAAAGAACGAGCATTTTAGCGTAGAAGTTAGGAACGAAAAGTAAATGTTCGATGCAAGTAACGAAAATGTTAGTAGAGTTAGTTACGATAATTAAAAGAGTTTAGAGTTTAGAATCGGGATTTGGACAAATGTTTCGAAATACGGGCTCGCGGGTATCGTCGTAGACACAGGGAGCGATTCGAGGTATATAGGAAGAGTTAAGGGGTACTTGTTTGCGGTTTTGAGTATGTGTGGGAAAGGTAAAAGCTCTCACACTCGATTTTTTAGAATTCTGAAAGTCCTCGAAATGGTGTATGAAGGGGTGAATTTATAGAGCTGGCAAATGTTCCGAAACGTTTCTGATTTCGAGACTCAGGCGCGACAGGCCTTGCGCCCTGATCTTCAGGCGCGACACTTGGGGCGCCTCAATTCTGAGGCGCGGGGATGCGTGCAGTCGAATTCGCGTGTCAGAAGTTGCTCAAAATACGGATTGATATCCGTGTTAAAGGAGGCAATTTCGATTCCGTTTTGACTTGGTTTGATTGCGTATTTGGACGCTTTTGTGGCTTGCTTTGTTTTCGGGTTTCGACTTTGACCGAGTTTGACTCGGTGGACAAAGAATGTTTTGCCCCTTGTGGCGGTTTTGGCTCAAAGTAGCTTTATTTTATTGGAAATGACCCATGAGTCTGATTTTTAGGTTGGTTTTGAGAGATTTGTACTCCGCTGAGTGCTTACGTCAGATATTATTGATTTCGAGCCTGTATTTGAGTGCATTGATGCATGTTAACGTCCGATCATCATCGGGTGTTTTGTTGGAGATTGCTACAGACACAAGCAGGCAAAATGCGGGTGTCTACAGTATTATATTCAAATGGGAAGATAAAATAAAACTAGAGGAAGTAATTTTTTTTTTACATTTGTCGAGATATATTTTAGCCCATCTGTATCTTTCATGTTGCATTAACAAAAATTAGGGATTTTCTACGTGGTGCCCCCGAATTATTTGGTGTTCTACGTGATACCCCTACACTTTTCGAAACATACAAGACACCTCTCAGTTCTCTGATAAGTCACCCGGCGTGCCATTACTAACCCCATCCATTAGTTTTATCCCCAAATCTATCGTTAACTGATGAGGTGGCATCTAATTAATCTAATGTTATCCCTAATCTATATAATCAAACTAACTACCTATGTTTAACTATTTCCCTCATATTCGTCCCTTCAATTCTCGCCAAACTCCCCTTTTTATTACCTTGATTCATCCCTTCCTCCTCTCCTCACTTCACCTCCTTCCTCTATTCTTCATTTCTCATAAATTTCCGCAAATCACCCATAGATGGCCATGTCCAGTAGTGCACAATCTCTTTACTGGCAATCACCCCTCGAGGGCCTTGATTTTAACATTCAACATCGTCGCAATTTTGGGTTGAATGCAGTAATCAAGATCTCTAATTCCCGGCCAACCCAATGAAAGCTTATTTCAAATGTCTGGAGTTTGACCGCTTTGTTATGTGGCTGACTGAAGCACATATTAAAGTTAAAAAGCCATTGAGAATTAGGGGGTCAAATCGCCACAAGAACTGGGGAGAGGTCTAGCAATTCTGGGCGTAGTGTTGAAATTCGAAGAAACGAAGTCGAAGTTGCAGAGGACGTTATATCTAACATAGCTAATGGTGGATCTCACGTGGCTGTTGATGAAGTTGTTGTTGGGTTGAAGGACGAAATTCAGAAATTAGATGCGTTTGTTAGGTTTTCATATAAGAGTCTTACTACTTTGTTGTTGTTACTTATTTTAGTCATAATAATTAAGGTTTGATTAAGCAGAAATTAGATGGCTTTCGAGCAGTTGTTTGTTGTTCTTTGTACAAGCCATAGACATCATAGTTTGGGTAGTTGCGGTTATGGTTTATATTCTTAGTAAGGAATTTAGTTTGTTCTATCAAACAAACATATCGTTCATGTAGTAAGTGTTTTAGTTGTTTGTGAAAGTGAATCTTCATATCGTTGATGTACTTCTTCTCGTTGTAGTTAGCATTTTAGATGTTTGTTTATGTGAAAATCCATATGAATCTTCATATCATCATCGCTGTAACATGAACATAACGTACCGCAATATTAAGAGCCCGCTTACGGGCTAAAGGAGAAATATCATGAGAGTCCTCCCGTGAGAACACTTTAATAAGAAGCATCAAGTCAATACCACCTTCTCCAAAGAAAACACTAGCCTCCTCCAACAAAGGGATGTCCAAAAAAATGACGGAACCGTTCTACGGAAACATCACCCTCGATAGGTATACAAGGATGAGTCGAATGCCATCCCCCAATGGCGTCTAACTCCTTGGGAAGAGGACAAATATCACCCCTTGGGAATGCAAAAACATGGTGCTTAGCATCCCAAAAATGAGAACACGCCAACAAAAATTCGTCTTGCACCTTAACTTTCTTTAGCGAGATAATAGCGAAGAAGCCATCACCTAGCAATACCTCAAGATCACCCTTCTTAAGACAACCCATCCACCCGGTCATAAGGCTACCAAAACCTAACATGACTCAAAAAAATAAAACAAGAAACTATAAAGATGTGGTCGTCCGTCCGCACCGTCCGACACCCCCGCGCGGGACCGACCCGGTTTTCAATCCCGGCGGCCACCCATGCGCCCCCTCCCGGTCGGGGGTCGGTCCGATCTCACGTTTGGGGCGATGTGTCAGACCTCGATTCGGATGACGATTCAGACTTGTACTAGACGGGCGCAAGCACCCGTGTTTCATTTGTATTCGATCGAGTCGTGGTTGTAAATGTTTTTAGTGAACTGAATTCGTTGCCTATTTGTGGAGTCGCCACCGAGTCAATTATGGGGACTCATAAACCGTTCAAGTCAACTTTGATTCTTAGTCGGCTTAAAGCTGAGAGGCACGGGACCTAAAGATAAAGACTTGTACCCTTAAGCACTCCATGCCAGAAATGACTCTCATTGCCAATGGTTTCGGACATCCGGAAACCGTCGATTCTGAGTAAGGGGTGAGGGTACGTATTGGGAAGCCAACGTCCGATAGACATCGACACCCAATCCCGCCAGCACTATAGTGGCCTCTACTAATCAATCGGTAAGCTGATAATTTCGTTCCTTTGTTGTGGCGGAAGTACTGTAACATCCATTGTTTTAACCCTATACCTTTTGCTATGTCGGTTGTTTAAGGACAAGTAAGTTTTGTCGTCGAAGTAGTTGTGTTTACATTCTTTGCATGCGATTTCAAATGACAGGTAGGCCATGAAAAGATGCACGTAGGAGAGTAGAGAGTACTAGTATTATACGTATTAGCAATCAGTTTTAACGTGATAATACGGATATTAGTCATTCTCGTGGTATACCTTACTCGGTGTTCTGCTTAAGATGCGTCGGTTTGGTCTTAATAGGGATGCGTCAAATCGTGTAAGATGAGCACCGAGACTAATATGGAACCCGACCATCACTTTGTTCAGTTTTAGCTTATATACGTTTTGAATTTTGTATTAGGTGATTTAGCATGCGATTATAAGGTCATAAACGCAATAAATCATAGGAAAGCGGTAAATGCGAATGTAAGTAAATCACGTAGTGAGGAGTTGCACCCTCGAAGTATACATTAAACGGGACATGATGCATAGATAATCGAGAACGGATCTCGGAATTACTCGGGTCTATTTAGAGTGTTTTAGTGCTTATGATTGAACTTGGGACGTTACGTATTTTAGTACGTGTAATGGACCTAGCGTCCACGTTTGACATTATCGCAGTGCATATTAAAAGTACAAAAAAGTAATGTTTTGTTTAGATGACATCCTAGTGATGATTCGACTTCGAAAGGCGGATCCTCCTAGCTTGCCTGGTGATTTCGGCAGAGTTCCGTTACCGTTGACCCTTCCTGCGGCTAATCCGGCAGAATTCCGTTACGACTTGTTGGTTCTGCGGCTAATCCGACCGAATTCAGTTACTAGACTAGGACTAGCTAGTCGAACACAGGCACCTCGGGATCGAGTGAGGTGCTCGAAGGTGAGGAGTAGCGTTGATTTCGCTTTATCAGAATTACAATCGAGTGGATCGTTTGCCTCGGATGTCGGAGTGCGAGCCCTTAGCGAGAAACTCTTAACGAGTGAAGAGGAAAGAGAGAATGTGAGTTTGTGTGACGAATGAAGGGGATAAAGGGGGGTATTTATAGGTGTTTCGGCTCTCGTCACCCGGATGGACGCCTGAGTCCAGGCGCACCAGAACTCAGGCGCCTGGGTTCCGGCGTGTGAAGCCTGAGGCGCGCAAGGTGAGGCGCTCGGGATTTTGAAGATACAATTTTGATACTTTTCAAAACGAGACTCGTACGTATTATACGTGACTCGGGGATTAAGCTTTCCCCTTCTTGACCTAGCACCGCTGCGCCGAGTGGGCCTCGGGTGTGCGTCCCGAGGTTCGCTTGGCGCGGTGCTGACTCGGACCGTGTTTCGGGACCGACTGGGGTTCCGGTGTTAGAATTGACTCTAATTAGTGTCTATGTGACCGTAATGACACGACTAAGATTGCCTTGATGTTAATTTAATTTTTCCGAGTAATTATTTGATCTGTTCTATAGAAAAACTATCTAAAACATCGCGAACCCGCGTCGCGTTGCATTCCGATCGTCATCGGGTGTTTGTTGGGCACTCCTGCAGCCACCAGGTCCAAATATGGGTGTCTACAGAAGTCCCCACTTTGACCGAGGCTTGGACAGGGCGAAAGTCAAAGTATAGCCACCCAGGTCAATCAAGAATTACGACCTGGTGGCTGTCCGGTCGGGTCGTTTTAAGTCCGTTGGACTACGTGTTGAGGCTCGCCAGCCAAGGCTTAAAAATCATACCTGATGTCCTTGCCTATGGTCGCCTATAGGGGCCCGGCCCCGTGCTTGTCATCTTGTTCTAGGTTCTTCATGTTTGTGCGTTTTGCCTTTTCGGATGTTCAAGAATCCGTCTGAGTTTACCTTTTGAGTGTGTGTGACACGTCAAGCGTGGACGTGGAAGAAAAAATGTTCTATGTGTCAGCTTCCATTCGAACCACTGTCTTCGGGATGCCTATGACCCCTCAGACTCAATAAAATACCTTTTGGGATGCTTATGGTCCCCCTGGCTCGAGAATAACATAAAATGTTCGAGTGTGTCTGTATCCACCCGAACAATAGCCTTCAGGATGCCTATGACCCCTTGAGCTCGAGAAGGAAACAAAATGCCCTTTGGGATGCTTATGACCCCTCGCGCTTGGGAATGAAATAAAATGCTCGAGTGTGTCAGTATCCACTCGAACAATAGCCTTTGGGATGCCTATGACCCCTTGGACTAAACATGTTTGAGCGTGTCAGTATCCGCTCAAACTCAAATTGGTGTTCGCTGTGCCCTCAGGATAACTAAGACCCTTCGGGCGAAATATGTTTGAGCGTGTCAGTATCCGCTCAAACTCAAATTGTTGTTTTGCTACTAGTGGCGAGACCGCCGGGACGAGCTCACTGACTCCCCGCGGGATTCGTAGGACACAGCGGAGCGTTCAGTCGCAGCATCGTGATCCGGAGGCCATAAATGAGGCCGATTTTGATAGGGTAAGGAAGCGTAGGCTTTCCGAGACGGTTGCTAGGAGGGCCCATGTCCCGATTCCCATGCCAGTGAACGAGGAGATCGGCTACGAGGTTCCTGAGTGGGCCCGGGACTGGGACGACCACTAGTTGTTGTTTCGTTCCGACCTGCACGTTTCTTACCGCATTGTGCGGGGTCTAGTGAGTACTCTAGCTCTTGCATTTTGTTTTAGGCTTTGAATCTTGATTTTGGTTTGGTTTGGCTTGTTTATAATTGTATTGCCTCGACTTGCAGCCCCTAGGTCCGATGAGGACCTTCTCGGGTTTTACGACATGCCTTGAGATTTATTCTCAAAAGTTGACCCCCGCGGCAAAGGGGATTATCGTGAGGACCGCTCTGGGTCCTGTGGTCGAGCAATGGGTTCGATTGGTGGGTTGCAAGACCAAGTGCAACCTTATGGTGATTAGAGCGATGGTAGATCGCTTTCACGACACTACCTCGACCTTCCATATGTCCTTTGGGGAGGTCGGGATGACTTTAGAGGACTTCGGGGTCATTACGGGTTTACTCTGGGGTCCTGAGAGGATTAGGTTGGATGTCGAAGGCCCTAGGCTAGATAGTGATGAGGTCCGGGGCCTCATCAGGGATTGTTTGGAGCGTGAGGCTTACAATACGCCTCATGCTCTGGTGAGTTCGTACATCACCGATCACTTTGAGAGGGTGGCGGTGTTAGAGGGTCGAGCACCTAGCATGCCGGAACAGGATGCCCGGTTTTGGTTGTAGTACTTCCTAGGATTGACCCACTTCTCGGATAAGGGCGAGAGGTTTAGTACTAGGATTTTGCCTCTCCTAGATGATCTATATCAGTTAGGACGTTT
Organism: Agrostemma githago; assembly: GCA_958450325.1. Lineage (NCBI taxonomy): Eukaryota > Viridiplantae > Streptophyta > Magnoliopsida > Caryophyllales > Caryophyllaceae > Agrostemma > Agrostemma githago. Next base: position 30,819,350 of record OY288262.1, read on the forward strand.
TGATTGGGTGACCGCGACTTTTGCGGAGAAGACTCGCTGCTTGCAAGTCATGGTGGAGCCGGCCTCGGCTTTGCCAATCGTGGGCCTAGGCCTTGTGCTGGAGGTTAGTAATCGTTTCTGTATTTGCTTCGAGTTTTGTTTAGTTTTAGTTTGATTTTGCTAAAGGTGTTTTGGGGTTCTGTAGGCTTGGATTTATTCTTAATTCCCTTGCTTGGGACCTAAAACGGCGCGGGCTCGTCTGACCAGATTCCCGGCGGGGATTGAATGGAGGCTGCCTCAGCCTAAGAGTATGACCAGCCATTACCAGTCGGAGAACGTGTTGGTTAACCAGCTACGCCTCGAGGATGTAAGTTTTCTCTTTACAGCTTGTTTTATTTAGTATCCTATAGGGGTATAGGGTTATTGAAATGCTAGTTTTGTTTGTGTAGTTTGTGGCCCGTCCTTGGGCCGACTACGAGGGTGCGCCCGGGTATGTGGCTGCGGAGTTGAGGCCTAGGAGCTACAGGAGGATGCTCCTTCCTGCGTTGTTTTGCCTGGTTTGGTATCTGGGCGAACGGTTGGTGCGTCGGTGCTTATATGACGACTTCAGGGTACCGGTTGATCGTCCCCGGAGCATGTTCAGACCACCGACCGCCACAGAGGTCCTTGAGGGAAGGGAGGCGATGCACTCTTGATTCCTGGTGCCTCCTATCTGTCTCATGTCAGCCAACGACTAGGTTGCCACCGCCTCGTGGTGAGAACTCAATTTTCGGTTTTAAAGTTCGTTTCGTTTTATGGCTTAGTCTCTGCTCGTCCTCCGATCGGTTCACTTTTTTTTTTTTTTTTTTTTTTTTTTTTTTCAGCTGGCCGTTCCTGCTGATGCTATTCAGCCCCCAGACTTCCCTTTGATGCTGCTCAGGGTTGATGCAGCCGAGGTAGCCTTCACTGAGCCTCTCCCCCTCGTGTTCCGCCGAGGATATGGATGCCAGGATAGAGTGGCGTGACCGGGTCTACCGGGTAAGTTTCGGTTCCTGTTTATGATTTGGTGTTCTAAGGGTTAAGTTTTGTCTGGCTAACTTGTGTGGTTTCACCTTCCAGGTTTTGTCAGCTTGCCATCAGCGGTTGTGGCAGGCCGCCAACTGCTTTCGGATCTACGCCTCGAGGGTCTCCCGTGACACTTCGGGACCTCGATTGGTGAGTATGTGTGCTTAAAGTTGGTTTGCTAGGCTTTTGTACATTTTCCTAAGGTACGGGTTACACTTGTAGGATATCTCTGATAGGGTGGGACAGTTGGGGACTCAAGTAACCGCGCTCGAGGCGGAGGTGGCTGATGCAAGACAGCTCTTGCAATCTCGGGACGACGAGATTGCCCGACTTAAGGAGCAGTTGGTTCGGCATCATGGGGAAACCTCAGCGCAGGGTGAGGCTAGGCAAAGGGTCGAGATGGAGAAGGAGGCAGAGGCTGAGGCTGCAGGTCATGTCACGGGTGCTACCTAGGATGTTGGAGGGATTCCCGAGACAACTACCTTGGACATGTTATTGGGGATGGACGGTAGTGAGTCTCTTCTTCTGGATCTAGAAGATCTGGGTTTGGACGACAATATCGGTGGATTCGTGATGGCTATAGGTGTAGCATCTAGGGGTCCTCCCTAGTTTTATGAACTCGATTCGTGCATGGATTTGTCTGTTTTGTATACTTTCAAGACTTTTAGTATTCGAATTAATTAGTTTAGTCTTGTGTTTTCGTTTGGTGAAATGTTGACCTAGCTTGACAAGTAATCACTTCGTGTTCGTTTTATTTGCGATTTCATCGTAGTTTAGGACGTTTTAAAATGCGTTAGGGTTGCATGAGAGTACGAAAACGGGTTTTCGGACTTTTGAAATGCGTTAGTTTGAGCCGGGAATTGGATCTGATAGTACGTCGATTAAAATGCTTGACTCGACATGGTGCGAAACGTAAAAAGTCGACATGTTTTGACCGAGTGCGTTAGGAGGCAAGTGTAGTTGCCTCAACATTTATTTTTAGGATGAGGCAAGAACCAAAAAGAGCTAGACTACTTTCTCTCTTTTTTTTTTACAAAAAGTTAGATTACTTTTTGTATATTCATGACAATGCCGTACTGGGCTACAGACACGATCTGGCAATAACCGTTAAAGGCAACAACATGCCTTGGTGGGGTAGCTTCTCCCTCTAGAAGAAAAAAAATGAAAAGACGTCTAAGTCTGGTGAATCTGTCGAGTGATATGTGACCTCGCAACTCTTGCATGGGTGTTTTGGTCTCCGGAGAGGGTTTTAGTTACTTCGGGAGGTTGTTCCCGACGTCTGAGATGTCAGGTGGTAGTTGTGGTGGCAACGCGGGATCGACGTCTCGGTATTCTGGGTTGCTTGAGAGGCTGGTGGTTCAGGAACAGACGCCTGGACTATAGCAGTTGAGTTCCGGGTCGCTTGAGCTCGGGCGGCTGGAGATTTGGGCGCCTGGGCTTGAGCGGTCCAGATCCCATTTATTGAATTTTCGTGGTTTCCTAATTATGGTGGGATTAGGGCTATATATACGGGTTACGGGGGCTTGTTTTAGACATACTAAAAATACCCAATGTGTGCCTATAGTTCCTTGTATTGTTTTGGGTCATGTCGGGTTTCTGGAATCTCCTGATCGAGTGAAAGGGCTGTTTCAAGAAAGGTGACCCCGAGGTTGGTCCGAGTGACGGGTTGTCAATGATCGTTGCGTTGAGCCGAGTTAAGGTGCAAGAGGACTTCTTGCTAGCATGTTCTAAGTTTTGGGACACAAAGGTCATGTTTTTGCTTTTCCCGGGGGTAAGGTCTGCCATTTCCCAGAGGAGCTAGACGCCATAGGTGGGTGGAGTTCGGTTCGACCTTGTGTGCCTTTGGGAGACGACGCTTTTGTGGAACGGTTTCGTCATTTTTTGGACCTTTCTTCGTTGGAGGAGGCTAAAAGTTTCTTTGGGAGAGATGACATTGATCTAGAGTTGCTTTTCAGGACATTCTCACAGGCCGGTTCCTACGATATTTCAACTTTAGCATGTAGGCGGGCTTTTAACATTGCGGTGGCATGTTACTATCTTTTCGAGGATGCGACATCGCGTAAGGGTTGGGGTAATCCTCAGGTTCTGGACGTCGTAATGGGGATGGAACATGAACGATCACCCTCTTTTCTTATTTTGAGTGAACTTATTCTAGGTCTCGATGCTCGTGCCCGATTGCATCAGGCTCCTTTTCAAGGTTCTAGGATCATTTTGCATGTGCTTAGGGTGTTATGTCTCTTTGTTGCTTCGTTGTTTTTTTTTTCTTTTTGGGTTTGAAGGCGTGATGTTTTGTTGTGGTTGTGTAGGTTTGGCTACTGGAGCGGCTTGGCTTGGTTGACCCTTCCCGGGCCGTTAAAGGTTATAACTATAGGGGTTTTACGGGTCGTAAGGTGGTGCAGGCGTGGAGCACTGGTCATCCCGAAGAAAAATGGCTTTCCTACTTAGACACTGGACAGGCGGCCATCAGATGGGCCATCCCGTGGTGGCATATTAGTGGACAGGCCTGGCCGAGTTTCCCTTTTCTTCCTAGACTCAGGTTATGCTAACATTATCCTTACGGGACCCGGTTTATATTTATTCGAGCGAGTTATCGAATCAGATGGGGGTTAAATCAACCGCTTCGGAGACTGCTAAGGGTGTCTTTAGGTTCGACTCATGGACGGAGAATTCGTTTAGGGAGTTTAGGGTGTCTTGGGAACAGAAGTTTTCACGTCCCGTTGCCATAGAGAGTGTCCGACCGACCGACATTATTTCCATCCGGCGGGGGGTTTTTGAACACCCGTCAGGACAGAGAAATTCGAAAGTTAGGAAGACAGCGGCGCTAGAGGATAAGAAGGCGACTCGAGGAAATGTCACTAAGCGCTTGACCAAAGACAGCGTTACCGATCCTGGTACCATCAGTTCATCTATACGGGCCAAGACTGAGGAGACTCTTATTGAAGGTGCTAGTGACGAGAAGAAACATGGTTGGCTGAGCTCGCCTTTGGCTAGGGCGGTGGAAGCTTGTATTAAGAGGGGTCGATGGTGAAAGACCCGAACAAGCCTGCCCAGATGGCGATGGGAGAAAGAAATTGGACCGGTAGAGCCCAGCCGTTTTGTACTATGTTCTATTAATTTGTATTATGTGGCGTATTAGTACTAGCTTTTGTGGGGTTTTAGACACGTTGTCGTTCTCCGGGATAGTCGGATTTCAGATGCTTGATGTAAAGGCCTTGACTTAATCGATTTTTATTGTTAATGAGAAGCACATTTATTTTTTATTATGTATATTGTTTTTTGTGGTGGCTCGCAACTCGATTCTTCATTTTACCCGGAGCGCCCTTTCGGGTTTTCACTCCGTCCTCGGCTCACCGTTTTTTTTTACGGCTCGCAACTCGTTTCTTCATTTTGCCCGGGGCGCCCTTTCGGGTTTTCACCCCGTCCTCGGCTTGTCGTTTTTTTTAACGACGGCTCGCAACTCGTTTCTTCATTTTGCCCGGGGCGCTCTTTCGATTTTTCACCCCGTCCTCGGCTCGTCGTCTGTGCTTTGTTATTGGAATCACTCGTTAATCGGAACATAGGGATGATCCCGATTTGCATGTAAATCGAGTAATCAATTTTAATTTGTTATTTTTGTTGGTTGTACCCTTGAAAGGGTTGCCTACGTATCCGTTTTTAGACGGAATCAAACCATGTTCGTAGTTCATCATAGATGTGAGTGATTTTGCTTTAGACTCGTTATGCCAACTATCGATGCGAGATTTTTAGAGTGTTTTGCATGGGTTTTCACCCTAGTTGAAAACTAAGGTGAAATGGTCTGGTGTGACCTCTTGAAAGTGAGAATTACTGAGATGCCGCGTTTAGGTTAGGGCGACTGGCTAGGATGGTTTTGGAATATGGAGCTAGGTAGTGAGTGACTTTGATAAATCAAAATCTGGAGCTTGATTTTGTGGAGTTAAAGCGATGGGGTTACGGTTTCGTGATGTGGTAAGAAAGAGGAAGACGAGTAAAAATGACTCAAACTTCAATCGGGTGGGATGTAAATTACGTGGGATCTGATTTCCATGTCTAACCCTAACGGTTGGGATTATCCTATTGAGCTTGTGTGGACATGACATAGGTCCACCCCGACGCGGCCACGCACAGGTTTGGGGAGGCGAATGAATCTCCATATGAGATGGGTCGAATTGAAATTTAAATCGAAGTGGAGTCGCCACCGAACTTTGTGGGAGTTCGGGCCCGTTCGAACCCACTCTATATCTTAGTGGGCCGTGTACAAAATACGGCCTATTCCGATTTCGTAGTTTATTGGGTTCGTCCTTTTGCATTTTGATACCAATACCGACGTTATCGGATACCGTGTATTGAATGACTCTCGTGCGCCAACGGTTTCGGACATCAGGAAACCGAGGTTCTGAGTAAGGGGTGAGGGTACGTGTTGGGAAGTTCACAAAGAACACCCAACCCCGCCCGCACATTAGCGGCCTCTACTAAGATATCGTTTAATTTTGAAATACGCGCGTTAGTAATTCGATGAATGATATGCAAACATTGTTTTTTGCCTAAACATGCGAATAATTGAATGGGTTGCTATGTCGATTTAATGCATCTAAAGTTAACGTCAAAGTTGTTTTAGCATGCGAAGTTCGTTTAGTATAATAAACAAATAATGAAAAGAAATTGCTACAAACATGAACAAACAAGTTAGTAACGGTTTGTAAATTAAATAATAAAAAAATAGATACGATGGCATGAATGGTTTGGAAAATTTTATGACACGTGATGGATTTGTAGACACCCGCATTTTGACTGCCACGTGTCTATGGTAGTCTCCGAAAAACACCCGATGATGATCGGACGCAAACGTGACTTGGTATACTCGGATTCGGGCTCGGAAACAATAATATCCGACATGGACTTTTAGCGGAGTAAAAATCTCACAAAACAGACCTCAAATCCAGGCCTAGTGGGTTGTTCCGAGCAAAAAGAGACTAATTTGGGCCAAAACCGACACCAAAGATAAATCCCGTCTTTTGGCGACCGGGTCAAAACCCGGTCAAAGACGAAACCGTCTCATAAATCAGCCAAGTTCAGTTGGCGCACAAAATAAAATTCAAAAAATCAATCACAACAACAAGATCAATTCTTCCCTTATTTTTCTCACCCGTTTGACCCACTCGATCGAGTGGATTGACCTCACTCGATCGAGTGGATTGACCTCACTCGATCGAGTGGAGCCTTTTGAACCCGGGTTTGGCCCGTTTGCGAAGGCACTCGATCGAGTGCACTAGGGCCACTCGATCGAGTGCCCTTATGTCGAGGTAAAAGTCTATAAATACCGCTTCACCCTCATTCATTTACACAGTTTTTACCCTAAGTATTTACCCTATACTTTACATCCTAACCCTACTACACTCCCCATACTACGTCCCTAGCAAGACTACACAAAAACCCGAGCCTTTGTCCCTCGGAAACCGGCGAAACATACACACACACCCATACACACCATAACTCGCATACATCCTCGATACTCCCAAGCCCGTGCCGCTATTACGAGTCCATTTCCGAGGTCCTTACTAAGCATGTATGTTGAGGGTGTCCCAAACCCCATCTCGATCTCTTCTATCTAGTCTTATTTTCATTTTATTTACCGTATTTTTGCATCATCTTTGTAATCGTAGTAACACTAACACTAACCTTTTTTATACTTTTGCATCTTCATTTTCGCATCATCTTTTATTACTAATATCGTTATTATACCGTGTATACGTAAACTATTATCAAAATCCGGTTTTAAATCCGTTTGACTACGATGTTTGCCTAAAATCCGTCTAATCCCTTTAAGAGCAACAATGGAGGTGGAGCCCTTTCGAGGAGCCCCGCCCCAACGTACTCAAGGGCGTGACGCGATTGCAAACGGTCGTAGTTGAACGTATTTAATCCCATTTCCATAATTGGTACGAAACCCGTTGACGCGAAAACCGACATCACGTAATCCGAAAGGGTTAGTTTCGATGTCGTGACGTAGAGGGACATCTTTCGTTACTAATTCAAAATTTCTAATACAACGATAAACATTTTTCATAAACTCCGGTAACGGTATTATAATCGTTCGTACACGATTATAGTACCGGAGGCCGAGTTAAATACAAATCGTGCGATATTTGTATTTGATTCGGCCGATCATCGATTTCAAGTCATAAAACGAAACGAATCATCATTCGTACAGGGTCTACTCGACCGAGTACATATGCTACTCGATCGAGTAGCACCCATAAAAGTGGGCAGTAGCCACGTAAAAGGTGCACTCGACCGAGTCACACCACGACTCGGTCGAGTGGGTCCTGTAACCCATAAAACCGAGGGGTTTGACCCACAATTCAAGCCCCGACCTTTTTATCGACTTTAGTCATCACGTGCAAAGACCATCACGTGACTATCCTATTTTCAAAACCATGCACATCACGACACGTAGAACGACTTTGACCACCCTTTGACGTGATAAGTCGGGACAAGACTACGGGATATGAGATCGGGCTAGCAATATGCCACAGTCTCATATTTCCGTCCTTCGTTTAGTACACGACATAATGTGTATTTAATCGGGGTTAGTCCATCTACATATTTCGCGGTCTAGTTTACATACGGGTCCGTTTTACCATTATTTTGCGATGTCATTACTTCATTTATTTTTTACGTAATGTTGTATTGTGAATTCCGGGTTGTATTTCCGCCCGTGTAATTTGTACGTTATTTTTATTTACTTTCGAGCTTTGTTTATTTACTTGCTTTTACGCTTTATAAACGAACCTCGCATGCTAAATCACTTTGACGTGAATCAAGATGCATTAAATGACGTAGCAAATCAATAATTCACATGCTTAGCCCGAAAACGCTGTTTGCATATCATTTAGTCGTTTTACTAGCGCGCGTACACGAACATGAACGATGTCTTAGTAGAGGCCGCCATGTGCGGGCGGGGTTGGGTGTCCTTAGTGGGCTTCCCAACACGTACCCTCACCCCTTACTCAGAACCTTTGGTTTCCGGATGTCCGAAACCCTTGGCGCACGAGAGTCATTCTATATACGAAAGCCGGTGTAAACGGTATCGATATTGCAATGCAAAGGGACGAGCCCCATAAACTCTGAAATCGGAGTGGGCTTACTTTGTGTATAGCCCATGACGACATAGAGTGGGCACGTATGGTTCCGAATAACCACAAAATTCGGTGGCGACTCCATTTTGACTTAAATTTCGAACCCGAGAACAATCTTACCACGAGATTCATTCGCCTACCCAAACCCGCGCTTCGCCGCGTCAGGGTGGACCTACGTCATGTCCACAATTTGGCGACTCCGCTGGGGATACCTGATGTACCACATGTCATCGGGGTTCCTAGGGTGAGACTCGAAGAGAAATCGTTCGTAGATTAGTGTGCGCGCATTAGTTTAATGATTCATGCATAACCCAAATTTGCCCGGGCCGGTTACTTGTGACCGACGTCCCACTATACCACGGTGCATTCCTACATGGGTGCGCTAAAAACATCGATGGTGGAACTCGTCTCGGTTTCGCGGCATGTCCTAAGACCAACTCGGCTTAGGGAGTCCGTCCATCACACGAGAAAGCCATCGTTGTTGGTATAGACCCTATTTTGACCGACCGAGACTTAGCGTAAAGCATACATAAGCGTCGTTATAATGCTTGTTTGACTACATGCTACTTGGTTTCCGTGTCAATTTTTCAAAAAACCGTCATTTCAAAAAATTGCATCTTTCCAAAAATACCCACCTTTCGATAAACCCGAAATACTGTCCATTTCGGGACACGTATTTCCAAAACGCCCAATTTCGAAAAACCCGAAATGCTGCCCATTTCGGGACTCACCTTTTCAAAAATATCCCATTTTCAAAACTCGGAATGCCGCCGAAATTTAGGATCAACGATTTGACTCAAAATATCCTTTTCTGTAGTCGGCAGGCATGCTGTCCGTTTTAATTCTCGAATTTCCACCCCCCACCACCTTGATTTTCGGAATTTTCCTTTTCAAAATTCTAATCTCGGTTTTCGAAATTCCGTTTTCAGTTTTCAAAACTCTCGGAAATTCGTTCATTTTTGCATTCAAACCTCAACCTTTCCAAAACTTTCAACTTTCTTAAAATAAACCTTCCTTATTATAGGACCTACCGTCTATCCGTGTGTCGGTTCTTTGCATAGTGTGTAGAGGGTTTATAGCGTCGAAACTCCGTTGATCTTATATCACGAGTTTCCTCCCTTTCCCGAGTCCGGCTTATCTGTCAAGGCACGACCAACCCGCGTGGGGCATACCCCTACAAAGAAAAGTCCGTCTATACACTCGAGTCAAAAGTCTGGGGAGTAATCTCACGTGGACCTTCCTTCGAACGGGACTAGGCCCACAAAGCCGAAATCTTAAGGAAGTCATACCACCCACGAGTCATCCGTCTAGGTGTCTTTCTCGAGTCTTTTCCACTCAGTCCTTTCCTTTTGGGTCGCTCGGGATGTACTTTTTCCTTTGATTCCAAGACTGGGTTCGTTTTCTGATTACGTGGTGTTCTTACAGACAGGCCACCATCCACAAGGCTCACCCACAAGATGGAAGCTGCTTTAGCTGATCTGAAAACCTCTGTGGACGCCATGATCGACAAACAGGCCGACATCGAAGCCCAACTGAATGAAATGAGGGCTGGACAAGTTGCTATCGTCACTCGATTGGCTACGGTGGAGCACAGAACTCCAAATATCGGGACTAGTGGGCCTCTAGCTGATCTAGTTAGCTCAGTACGTCGACTAGAGGAGCAAGTTCACTTGACTGGGAGTAATAATATCCATCGGGAGAATAGTCGTGAGTACAGCCCGGTGAGTGACAAACTGCCCGCAAACCTGAATCTCACGGGTTTGCCCGTGTTTGAGGGAACTGAAGACCCGTTACTACATGTACGGGCCTTCAAGGAGTTCATGGCCATTAAGGGAGTGGATTCCTCCATGTTCAAGAACCTTTTTGCTGCATCTCTTGAAAAGCACCCTCGGGCCTGGTACTACAGGCTAGACCCGAAGAAATACCCTACATGGGATGATGTGGCCACCGAGTTCGCTCGGAACTATGCTGACAACACCGAGATCCAAACCACAATGAGATCTCTGGAGGTTATGGCCCAAGAGCCGAAGGAAGGTTTTACCAAATACCTTCAACGTTGGAGGGCCGAGAGCGTGAAACTGGTCGATAAGCCCAGTGAGAAGACTTTGGTGGAGGCCTTTGTCAAGAACCTCCTCCCATCCTACCGGGTTCACCTCCGATATGCTGTCATACCCAATTTCACCACCCTTACTGAAATGGGTATGAGGATCGAAGATGACTTAAGACTGGAAGGCCTCACTAAGGCCGATGCTAAGGGTTACCAAGGGGCATCTTCCTCCACTACCAAGCCTCAAGCTGCAACCCGCAGTATTTTCGACGCGGTTAATCTACTAGATGCCCCGTCCAAGAAGAACACCCCACCTCGGGTTTTTACTGACATAGATGCGACCTATACTTATGCCTTTCAAAGGCTATCCTCTAAAGGCCTAATCCAACCGATAGGCCCAACTCCTGAAGTTCCGGTCGAGCGACGCTCCAAGAACTACAATGCCCAAGCCTATTGCCAGTACCACCGAGGCAATGGGCATGATACCGAGAAGTGCTGGAAGCTGAAGCACTTGATTCAGGACCTGATCGAAAGCGGTAAAATCCCGCTACCCGGAGATAAGCCCAACAACAAGGAGAACCCTTTCAGCTCCCACGCCATCTTTACCGGGGAGGTGATTGATTGTTCTCACCTTATCTCTCCATTCATCCCGCAAGTGAACGGGATCTGGTTTGACGACGAGGATGACGTTTACCTCACCAAAGGGGAAGCTGTCCCCATCACCTCCGAGGAGATCCGAAGGACTAAATCCCGGGTCTTAACCAGTAACCACCTTGGTCGTCCCTATCAAGCCACTAGCTCTAGGGACACCCCTATCCCGACAACCGTCACTGAACCATTCAGGACGGAAGTCGCCCCTGAAGAGGCGACTGCTGAAACGGCTCTCGTGAGGCAATTGAAGAAAACCCGAGTTGACCTCACTATATGGCAACTCCTGGTTAGTTCTCAAGAGCATCGAGAAGCACTTATAAAGGCTCTCGATCAAATTAAGGTTGACTCTTTGGTTACCCCTGCTGAGATGGTAGCCACGGTCCTGCCCCACCTAAAGGGCAAAGCTAAGGAAGGAGGTCCGACGATCACTTTCTCCGAAGCCGACCTACCGCCATTCGGGGCCTCCCACAATCTGGCCCTCTACATTACGGTGGTTTGCCGAGGAAAATACCTCCCTATGACCCTGGTTGATGATGGGTCCGCTGTGAATGTCCTTCCTCTAAGGACCGCAAAAGCCCTCGGCATTACCGAGGCTGACTATATCCCGACTGCTCAGACCATCCAAGCCTTTGATGGGAGCCCAAAGTCGGTAGCTGGGGCCGTGAAACTGACCATCATAACCGGCCCGATAGAAAAGGAGCTCGAATTCCAGGTGATCGACGTCACCTCGTCATTCAACCTGCTCCTAGGTAGGCCTTGGATCCACGCGGTCAAGGCGGTGTCCTCCACCCTCCACCGAAAGATCAAGATGCCTCTGCTTAACGATGTCATCACTTTAGAGGCAACACCAATGACTGTGGCTAGCTGTAACGCCACGGGTCGCGCGGACCTCTGGGGGTTCGATTTTGTGGGGATGATCGAGGAAGAGTACCTCTTTAGGCCTTACTTCACTACGAGCATCGACACGATGCTCCAAAACCTAGGGTACTTTCCGGGGGCTACGTCTCGACCCGATCTTCCAGCTGGGAGGATCATCGAGGTTCTCAAAGATGAAGAATCTCACTTTGGTCTCGGGTATGCCATAACTCCCGACAAAGTTGTCCGAGCAGGGATCGAAAAGGCCTGTAACATCCTTAAGGGTATCCACTTGAGCCGTTATAGCCCACGGTTGGCTGACTACTTTGTCACACCGGTGTTTGGGGCTATCCAGGTTGGTCTATACCAACCCAATGCTATGCAGCTCGGGACCCACTTGGCCCGGGACTGCAACTATATTCCGGATGATGTGTTCGCCCTCATCCGGTCCAACGGAGCTGAAGATGCTGAGCCCGCGCTAGGGCTACTATTTGGGGAAGACACCATAGCCCCAACTCCAAGGGAAGAACTGGTCAACCTAATTCTTCGCAGCAACAGGTTTGACCCGACCAAGCTGATCTCGGATGTTGGTTCCGAGAGGGGAAACAGGGCCTGGAGGAAGACCGTCAAGTGGACTGACAGTCAGGGAAGGATCTACAAGCTGGTCACCGGAGAGGGAGATATGCCTGAGTCTGAGTCCGAGTCTGAGTCTGAGTCGGAGTCTGAGTCAGAGTCTGAGGTCGAATCTAGGGAAGTCGATGCTAGAGTCACTCCTGTAACCACTCTCCCTTTTATCATTCCTGCTGCTGGCACTTCGGGGTCTGTCCCGAGTGCCCTACCTATCCCGCCACTGACCAATGATCAGATGGCTGCTCTCTTTGAGCTGTTCTCCAAATTTTCAATCAATAATAACAACCGTTCTGCTTACGACTTGTCTCTTTCAAATTCTGCTTTCAAAAATGTTTTATGCTATGACATTGAGAAACCAGACGAACAGGTACCCTTACCTCCGCATCTGATCGAGCAACTAGAGCAAAGGGAGTCCAGAAACCCGGTGATCGAAAAAACCGAGTCCATAAATGTGGGAACAACCTTAGAGCCTCAGACACTTAAGATAGGGTTATCCTTAGATCCCGAGGAGAAACAACAGTTCGTAAGCCTCCTCCAGGAGTTCAAGGATGTCTTCGCATGGTCCTACAAGGACATGCCGGGGATAGACCGGGAAATAGCCGAGCACCACATACCAATCAAAGACGGGTGCAAACCGGTCAAACAAAAGCTTCGTCGGATGAGGCCCGAGTGGTCTCTCAAGGTAAAAGAAGAAGTCGACAAACAATTCAAAGCCGGCTTCATACAAGTGTCCGAGTATCCGGACTGGGTGGCAAACATCGTGCCGGTTCCTAAAAAGGACGGTAAGGTGCGGGTATGTGTAGATTTTTGGGATCTCAACAAGGCGAGCCCGAAAGATGATTTTCCGTTACCACACATCGACATACTGGTGGATAACACGGTCGATCATGCCCTTCTATCATTCATGGACGGGTATGCCGGGTATAATCAGATCAAGATGGCGGAAGAAGACATGAGTAAGACTACCTTTACCACACCTTGGGGTACTTACTGCTATACCGTCATGCCGTTCGGTCTCATTAATGCCGGGGCCACATACCAAAGGACCGCTACGACTTTATTACACGACATGATGCATAAAGAGGTAGAAGTTTATGAAGACGACATGATCATCAAATCCAAAGAACGGGACGGTCACATCACCGCCCTAAGAAAATTCTTCACCCGATTGCGCAAATACAACATGAGGTTAAACCGTCAAAAGTGCAGTTTCGGGGTAACATCAGGCAAATTACTGGGTCATATCGTTAGCCAACGAGGTATCGAAGTCGACCCAGCTAAAATCAAAGCCATCACCGAGATGCAACCTCCTAAAACCGAAAAAGAAATAAGAGGATTTCTCGGGAAAGTCCAGTACATCAGTCGGTTCATTTCCAAACTAACCATGGTGTGTGAACCAATTTTCAAGAAACTGAAAGTAGGAGAACGGGTACTATGGGATGACCAGTGCCAAACAGCTTTCGACAAGATCAAGGAAATTCTGTCCGCACCGCCAGTCTTAATGCCACCTCAAACCGGTTTGCCTCTGTCGTTATACCTAATGACGACCGAGACAGCCATGGGGGCTATGCTGGCTCAGACAGTTGACTCCGAAGAAAGAGCCATTTACTACATCAGCAAGAAGTTTTTAGAGTATGAGTGCAAATATACCATGCTCGAAAAGACGTGTTTGGCTCTAGTTTGGGCCACTAAGAAGCTTCGACATTATATGCTCAGTTACGAGGTCCATGTGCTATCCAAGATGGATCCCATCAAATACATCTTCGAAAAGCCCATTCTCAATGGTCGAATTTCTAGATGGACTCTAATGCTGGCAGAGTTCGACCTAAAGTTCGTACCATTAAAAGCTATCAAAGGTCGAGTAGTAGCTGAATTTCTCGCCGACAGTCCGATAACCGAAGAAGGACACACCGACACCTGGTCCTTCCCAGACGAAGATATTTTCCATACTGATACTGAAACTTGGGATTTATACTTCGATGGTGCATCTAATTTTCGAGGGTTCGGAGTCGGGATCCTCCTAATTTCACCAAAAGGGGAACATACTCCCGTCTCCATCAAACTGGACTTTGATGTTACCAATAATGCAGCAGAGTACGAAGCATGCATTTACGGGCTACAAGCCGCCGCCAATCTGGGGATTACAAATCTCCGGGTACATGGTGACTCATCCTTGGTCATTAACCAAGCACTTCAAAAATGGAAGACTCGAAATGCTAATCTCGTGGCCTACCAGGCACGAGTAAGGGATCTCGAGAAACAATTCCAGAAGGTAGAGTACATATACCTACCCCGGGAAGAGAATCAGTTTGCAGATGCACTCTCGAAATTGGCATCTTTACTGAATATTCCCGACCACGTGACCAGTATGCCAATTTGCGTCGAAAGACGGTCCGAGCCAGCATACATTTGCGACATTGAAGACATTGAGATAACTGATCCCGAACCAGTATCAGGCTGTGTTAACGTACCTGACAAACGGAGAATATCCTCCCGGGTCGGAAGGACGAGCCAAGAAAGCCTTACGGAGGCTAGCCACCCAGTTCATCCGCACCGACGACGGGCAACTGTACAAAAAGACGGCACAGGGGGCTCTTCTCCTTTGTGTTGGCAAGTATAAGGCTGAAAAGGTTATGGCCGAAGTACATGATGGTGAGAACGGCCCACACATGAATGCCCACATGCTGGTCCGGAAAATCATGAGGCTCGGTTATTATTGGAATACCATGGAAGCCGATTGCCGGTCGTATGTCAAACATTGTCATAACTGTCAAATCTTTGGCAATGTGCAACATATGCCGTCATCACTGCTGTATACCATGATGTCACCCTGGCCATTCTCAACGTGGGGTATTGACATAATCGGGAAAATAAATCCCTCTGGTACCGGTGGGCACTGCTTTATTTTGGTAGCTATCGACTATTTCACCAAATGGGTCGAAGCTGAATCATATCGCATTCTCAATGCCAAGCATGTGGCCAAGTTCATTCAGAACAAGATAATCTGCCGGTATGGGATCCCTTCTGAATTTATCAGTGATCACGGGACTCATTTTCAAGCCGAGACTGCGGCCCTGCTGACCAAATATAAAATCCAAAGGCATACTTCCTCGTCTTACCGTCCCCAAACAAATGGAGCAGTAGAGGCGGCTAACAAAACAATTGTCACCATACTCAAAAAGATGGCTGATAATTACCGGGACTGGCCCGACAAAATACCCTTTGCACTATGGGGGTACCGGACGTCAATTCGCACCGCAACTGGGGCT
Source organism: Agrostemma githago (assembly GCA_958450325.1). NCBI lineage: Eukaryota > Viridiplantae > Streptophyta > Magnoliopsida > Caryophyllales > Caryophyllaceae > Agrostemma > Agrostemma githago. The sequence continues at coordinate 30,834,961 of OY288262.1, forward strand.
ACGCCGTATTACCTAAATTATGGGATGGAGGCAGTCCAACCAGTTGAGCTGGAGGTACCATCCCTCAGAATTCTGCTAGAAAGTCAAGTACCAGAAGCTGACTGGGTTCGAGCACGATATGACTCGTTGGTTCTACTAGACGAACGACGATCTCGTGCCCTCAATAATATCCAAATCTACCAGAAGAGGATCCAACGGGCCTTCAACAAGAAGGTAAGGCCCAGGAACATTAAGGAGGGTGATCTAGTCCTTAAGTCTGTTCGAGCTCTACTACCAGTTAACCCGAGGGGAAAATTCAAACCCAATTGGGCTGGTCCATATCTGGTGAAGAAGATCCTATCAGGGGGAGCAGTGATGCTGAGGACCTGGACGGGAACGAGTTTGTCAACCCAACCAACCTGGACCAACTGAAGCGTTACTACCCCTAACCTTTTCTCAATGTCATTAGCAAATTTTATCAAAATCATTTTTTTACAAAAAGCAAGTCAATTAGCTAGAATTATTTATTCTACTGTCAAAAACATCTTGAACCAATAGTCTTGGTGTAATTCGGGATTGCAAATTTCCTATGCCTGAACTACGTTTGGTTTGATTCTGCTAATCGCGGATACGTAGGCAACCCCTCAAAAGGGTACAACCAATGCAATCACGAAAAGACAAGAGCGGTTTAATAATAAACTTCTTTTATTAATTCAAAAAATCCCGATAAACTCGGAAAATTACAAAAATGCAGGAATTCAAAAAAAATAATACAAAAAAAGGGCACACAACAAAAAATAATAATACTTAAATAATAATAAAGCTAAAGGACTCGGCATTCAGGGCATCTTGCCCTTCCCCTTGTCCTTGGCTTCCTTAGCCGTCCACTGGCGACGACGCGGAGGGGAGCGTTCCCGAATCACCACGGGAACTTCTCTAGCTCGGGCTCGATTGTTTGAGCCCGACTCTTCTGTCACATCAATAGGCCCAAGTCGAGCCCTCACGGGCTCAGGGAGCCGGTCACGCGCACCGAGTCGGTCCCGGACCGCCAACCTCGGCCCTAGTCGTCGTTCCAAGTCGGTCTGCCCTCGAGTGCTGCTAGAACCGACTTCCTTAGATCGAGTCTTAGTTTGTGACTTAAGACCCGATTCTCCCCGGACTGTAGCCTCAGGAATATATTCCCCGGTGAAAAAGTCCCTGTTGTCCTTCGCCGACTCGCGATGAACCAATTCAAAGGCCTCCTCAAGCTTCAGGGCCTTTCGAGCTTCCTCGGACTCCTCAGAAGTCCATTTCTGGTAAGCCCGTGACACCCAAGCGGACTGGCAAGGGCTGGGTATAGTCCATGTAGGACGAGTGAACCATCGTTGCAACCAGGTGTCGCACATAGCGTCCGTCAATTGGAGCGAGACGCTGATAATGGCTTCAGTCTCAAGGATGCGCTGAGACGAACCGAACTGTCTTAGGAGACGATCCGGATAAATGTGAACTGTCCAGTCAAGGGACAGAATCACCAGGTAGCGAGCTTGGTCTCTCTTGGCCAATCCGGTCAACTTCGAAAGAAACCACCAAGCAACGGTCCACCTGATCAAGGGACCCCCATGGAACACCAACTCCTCGTCCCAGTAAGCTCGATCTATCCGATGACTCGAGCTTATCTTCCGCCTTCGGGAGCTAATCTGACTGCTCCGATAGTTGGGAATGCTCGGAGGGGTCTCTATGATCGATAACCGCTCCGACAACCATATCTGAAAAGAATGCACAAATTTTATAAGCAACGGAATGGTTCGCCAGGGTCCACTCGATCGAGTACAGCAGATGACTCGATCGAGTTAGCCCTCTGAAAGCAGGCAGTAGCACGGTATGAGTGTCACTCGATCGAGTGACAGGTCCACTCGATCGAGTGACTTGCGTACTTCAGGTATTTTGCGTGAAAAAAAAAAAAAATCGAGGTGCATACTTGCAGAATACGGGTACTCCCCGTCAGCGGTCGAGTTGGGTCAAGCCGCCTGGCGTCTAGACCCATGATGATTTCTCCAGTGGCTAGCCAAGCAGGGCTATGACCAGTCTCCATCTGGTCAACCATTCCAATCAGCCTGATTTGACCCCTACATGAATCAAGCTCCATCAGCCCCTCGAAGACGTAGCAATGCAGCATGCAAAAGGCGAATGCCCTACGCCTATGAGCAGGGGTGGCCCTTACGTCCCGTGGATTCATGAACTTGTCGGCCAGGTCAAACAGGGAAACGGTATCTCCCAGCACCATCCGATTTGCCTCAGCATGAGACAAACACAGAAACTCCCTTAATCTCCTCCTTGGATCCGGGTAGAACGGGGGAATAGCTGGCTGAACAGTAAGGCCCCAACCGCCTATGGCCGCAACCTCCTCGGGTAAAGGACACATTTCTCCCCGTGGGAACGCGAATACGTGATGGGTGGTGTCCCAAAACGACAAGCAGACATTCAGGAAATGCGAGTCAACTATTAGACGCTGGAAAGGGAATAAATTGACAATTCCCATCTGGGTCAGTCGGACTTTTTCCTCATCCCGAAAGTATTGGGACCAGGCGAGAAGCATAGCCGTCAAATGGTCGATACCCATAGCGTAGATTTCTAACTTTCTTGAAAGTCTAAAAGATTTTGAGAAGGAAAAGAAGAATTTGAGTTGAGATGTAGAAAACTGAAGCAGGGATTCTCATATTTATAATGAGAAAACCTAACTGAAAACCTAACTACTCTGCCTCCTCAGCAAACTGGGCCCTATGCGCGCGCAGGCCTGATTTCAAATTAGAACCCAGAATAGGAGTCAAGCTGTCCCGAGATTTCCTAAGAGTCTCCAAAATTTTTCTGTGATAAAATTTCTTCGCGATAAAAAAATTCTTTTCAAAATTTTGTCCCTTCGAAAATTCAAATATTTTTATCTCCCTAGCACGAGTCAGTTTTTTGCCTATGTATTACATACAAGTTGTTATGTGTCAGCATGCAGGTACACTCTAGACTTCAGAGGCAAGTCTCCGCGAAATTATTAAATTCCCCAACGGAGTCAGCTTTCCCCCGGTATGCTACATCCAAGGTGTGATGTGTCGGCATACGGGTACACCTACTCCCCAAAAGAGGCAAGCTTTACTCCCCACGGAGCCTCATCATCAGCTCAGGTACGACTCAAGGCTTCAAAAGTAAGCCCGTACAGCTCACATATTTCCCCAGCGGAACGCCCAAGGCGGCATTTTCCCCAAAATGATACGGGATGGGCCCACACGTAGGCGTGCCCAGGACTTATGCTACAAGTCTGACTCCCCGCGAAGCTATCATCATCAGGACAGGTATGACCCTCTGCTTATGGCTGGCGAGCCCTTCACGCGAGTCCACTGGACTATAAACGACCCGACCGGAAGTCTACCAGATCTTAACGGGCTTGGTAGCTACTCTGACTTTCGCCTTGTCCAAGCCTCAGTCAGAGTGGGGGCTCTGTAGACACCCGCATTTTGACTGCCACGTGTCTATGGTAGTCTCCGAAAAACACCCGATGATGATCGGACGCAAACGTGACTTGGTATACTCGGATTTGGGCTCGGAAACAATAATATCCGACATGGACTTTTAGCGGAGTAAAAATCTCACAAAACAGACCTCAAATCCAGGCCTAGTGGGTCGTTCCGAGCAAAAAGAGACTAATTTGGGCCAAAACCGACACCAAAGATAAATCCCGTCTTTTGGCGACCGGGTCAAAACCCGGTCAAAGACGAAACCGTCTCATAAATCAGCCAAGTTCAGTTGGCGCACAAAATAAAATTCAAAAAATCAATCACAACAACAAGATCAATTCTTCCCTTATTTGTCTCACCCGTTTGACCCACTCGATCGAGTGGATTGACCTCACTTGATCGAGTGGAGCCTTTTGAACCCGAGTTTGGCCCGTTTGCAAAGGCACTCGATCGAGTGCACTAGGGCCACTCGATCGAGTGCCCTTATGTCGAGGTAAAAGTCTATAAATACCGCTTCACCCTCATTCATTTACACAGTTTTTACCCTAAGTATTTACCCTATACTTTACATCCTAACCCTACTACACTCCCCATACTACGTCCCTAGCAAGACTACACAAAAACCCGAGCCTTTGTCCCTCGGAAACCGGCGAAACATACACACACACCCATACACACCATAACTCGCATACATCCTCGATACTCCCAAGCCCGTGCCGCTATTACGAGTCCATTTCCGAGGTCCTTACTAAGCATGTATGTTGAGGGTGTCCCAAACCCCATCTCGATCTCTTCTATCTAGTCTTATTTTCATTTTATTTATCGTATTTTTGCATCATCTTTGTAATCATAGTAACACTAACACTAACCTTTTTTATACTTTTGCATCTTCATTTTCGCATCATCTTTTATTACTAATATCGTTATTATACTGTGTATACGTAAACTATTATCAAAATCCGGTTTTAAATCTGTTTGACTACGATGTTTGCCTAAAATCCGTCTAATCCCTTTACGAGCAACAATGGAGGTGGAGCCCTTTCGAGGAGCCCCGCCCCAACGTACTCAAGGGCGTGACGCGATTGCAAACGGTCGTAGTTGAACGTATTTAATCCCATTTCCATAATTGGTAGGAAACCCGTTGACGCGAAAACCGACATCACGTAATCCGAAAGGGTTAGTTTCGATGTCGTGACGTAGAGGGACATCTTTCGTTACTGATTCAAAATTTCTAATACAACGATAAACATTATTCATAAACTCCGGTAACGGTATTATAATCGTTCGTACACGATTATAGTACCGGAGGCCGAGTTAAATACAAATCGTGCGATATTTGTATTTGATTCGGCCGATCATCGATTTCAAGTCATAAAACGAAACGAATCATCATTCGTACAGGGTCTACTCGACCGAGTACATATGCTACTCGATCGAGTAGCACCCATAAAAGTGGGCAGTAGCCACGTAAAAGGTGCACTCGACCGAGTCACACCACGACTCGGTCGAGTGGGTCCTGTAACCCATAAAACCGAGGTGTTTGACCCACAATTCAAGCCCCGACCTTTTTATCGACTTTAGTCATCACATGCAAAGACCATCACATGACTATCCTATTTTCAAAACCATGCACATCACGACACGTAGAACGACTTTGACCACCCTTTGACGTGATAAGTCGGGACAAGACTACGGGATATGAGATCGGGCTAGCAATATGCCACAGTCTCATATTTCCGTCCTTCGTTTAGTACACGACATAATGTGTATTTAATCGGGGTTAGTCCATCTACATATTTCGCGGTCTAGTTTACATACGGGTCCGTTTTACCATTATTTTGCGATGTCATTACTTCATTTATTTTTTACGTAATGTTGTATTGTGAATTCCGGGTTGTATTTCCGCCCGTGTAATTTGTACGTTATTTTTATTTACTTTCGAGCTTTGTTTATTTACTTGCTTTTACGCTTTATAAACGAACCTCGCATGCTAAATCACTTTGACGTGAATCAAGATGCATTAAATGACGTAGCAAATCAATAATTCACATGCTTAGCCCGAAAACGCTGTTTGCATATCATTTAGTCGTTTTACTAGCGCGCGTACACGAACACGAACGATGTCTTAGTAGAGGCCGCCATGTGCGGGCGGGGTTGGGTGTCCTTAGTGGGCTTCCCAACATGTACCCTCACCCCTTACTCAGAACCTTTGGTTTCCGGATGTCCAAAACCCTTGGCGCACGAGAGTCATTCTATATACGAAAGCCGGTGTAAACGGTATCGATATTGCAATGCAAAGGGACGAGCCCCATAAACTCTGAAATCGGAGTGGGCTTACTTTGTGTATAGCCCATGACGACATAGAGTGGGCTCGTATGGTTCCGAATAACCACAAAATTCGGTGGCGACTCCTTTTTGACTTAAATTTCGAACCCGAGAACAATCTTACCATGAGATTCATTCGCCTACCCAAACCCGCGCTTCGCCACGTCGGGGTGGACCTACGTCATGTCCACAGGATTAAACACGTGTTGACCGAGGTCAAGAAAATATTTATCGAGACCTGAAATATGTCGAAAAAACCGCTATTTTGTTTAAGAAACGATGCTTGAAAAATTAGAACGAAATTGCTTTTTTATGTCGCGGTTTTTAGGGGTTCGTGCGACCCGCGCGAGGAGGGCACGACTCGCGCTGTTGTGTGACTCGCATGGCGGCCTGTTTTCGGAATCGTTTTTTATAAAATCGACGGTTTTGTTAAATCACGTATAAATATAGCATAATTTATACTCGACTTAAATTTGCGATATTCGTTATATTCGATATTCGATTATGAAATCGATATCAAATATTCGGAATAATTTTTATAAAGGATAAAAAAGGTTTTGTAAATTGTTTTTAAAAAAATTGAACTAAAAAAAAACAATGTCGATTCTCTCCGCGTTTAAAATCGTCGTATTTTGTTTTTAAAACCATGTGACGATTTTTTAGCATCAATGAGATTAATTTAGTTCTTTTTAGATACGACATTTGACTATGGAGTCAATATCGTATTTTAAGAACGTTCGTTTTGTATGAAAATAGATTGTAGTATCGATATTAGAAAAAAAATGTGACGATGACCCATAAAAAAACGGACCGACGACGCAACGACGAAGAAATTGACGAGAGGAGGAAGAGAAAGGAGAGAACGAGTTTGATTTTACACCCTCAACCTACATGCTTTGTATTATCGGAACGGGGCTCGTCGGAATGTGGCTTAGACACGGGAGCGTCGAGATAATATCGGTGAGTTATGGTGGTTTTGGACGTGTAAGGAGTCGGGTGAGGTGGCCGGTTTTTTCGGGTCTACGCGGCGTGATCTCGGGTTGTAATATCGGTTATTCGATGCTATGTGTGTATTATTGCTATATGGGATGTATATGTGTATGAATCTCGAGGCCGAGTATGCTTCGTGCTCGGTCGAGTGCTCGGGTAGGACTCCTACTGGGAATCAAATTCTACCTTTAACAGATTTGTTTAATATTTTTGTAGCTGATTTTTGTAGTGTTTAAGCTCAAACCGGACTCGTGGGGTGACACGGCTGGTTTCTACATCTCGGAAAATATCTTTGACCGGATTTTGACTCGGTAGCTAAAAGATGGTTTTGCCCTTGGTGTCGGATTCGACCCAAATTAGTCTTATTTGACTCGAAATGACCCACTGGGCTTTAATTTGAGGTTGATTTTGTGAGATTTGTACTCCGTAAAAAGCCCAAGCCAAATGCCAATGATTTCGAGCCCATATTCGAGTACGTTAAAGCATGTTTGCGTCCGATCATCATCGGGTGTTTGTCGGAAACTTTTATAGACACCTGGCAGCCAAATGTGAGTGTCTATAGAGCCCCCACTCTGACTGAGGCTTGGACAGGGCGAAAGTCAGAGTAGCTACCAGACCAATCAAAGATTAAGACCTGGCAGACTTACGGTCGGGTCGTTTATAGTCCATTAGATTTGCGTGAAGGGCTCGCCAGCCATAGGATAGAAATCATACCTGAGCAGATGATGACTCCGTGGGGATCCGGACTTGTCGCGTAAGTCCCGGATGTGCCCATATGTGGACCCATCCCGTGAAAAATGCCGCCTTGGGCTTTCCGCTGGGGAGTTAGTTGCACAGCCCTGCTTGAATCGTTCTTGTACATGACTATGCAAAGTTTTGCATGTAGCAGTTAGGTAAAAATGACTCGCGCTGGGGAAAAGAAAATTTTGAAAATTATTGGATTTTTTTTAAAAAAAATCTGACTCCGAAAAGGAATAGGAATGCTCGGGATGACTTAGCTAGACTCTGATATAAAGCCTGTATGCTAAATCTTCTGGGATTAGGAATCCTAAAGCAAGGAGGAAAGTACGGGTTTAATGCTATAAATACCCTTCCCTTGCTTTTAATTTTCTTCATAATTCTCACAATTCCCTTCCTTCTAAAGAGAAACAAGCCCCGAGAATCTTATTCTTTTTTTTTTTTTTAAGAAATTCCACTATGGGAATCAACCGCTTAATCGGAATGCTGCAGGATTGATCCCGATACTTTAGAGACGCAGACAAAGTTATTTAGAATCAGAAGGGTATTACTCAATTGTTCGCAATCCGTCAAATGCAAGTGGATCGTCACTTTCTGGATGCTTGCTTGTCCTATTGGGACGATACCTATCACGTTTTTGGCTTCCCTCGAGGCGTAATTTGTCCTATTCCTAAGGAAATTGCTGTCGTAGGTGGATGGAATCTCATACTTCGCCCTGCTATCCCGTTTTCAGTTCATGATCCGAGGAGGAAATTACGGGAATTTTTAGGACTTTCGCACATGGAGGTATCTCGTATGCTGGAAGGAGATACTGTCTCTTTGATCGACCTGGCTGAAAAATTTATGAATCCACACGACGTTCGGGTCAGGCCAGTCCATAGCCGTAGGGTCTTCGCCTTTTGTATGCTCTATGTTTATGCCTTCGAAGGTCATATGGATCTGTTATCATGCATGGGCCATGTCCGACTTTTCACCGTGGTTGACTTGATGGAAACGGAGCACTGCCCGGCTTGGCTGATTACGGGAGAAATTATCCAAGGTTTGGATAACCGTAAAAGGGATTGATCGATCCGGTTGACTGGGAGTACCCGTCTTCTGCAGGTATATTGCCTTGATTTTTTTTCTCGATTTTTGATTTTTTTGCAATTTTTTATTTTTTGCGCTTTTCTCGATTTTCCCGCGGTTTTCTCGATTTTCGCATTTTTTTTGATAATCATATTCCCCGTTTTTTCAGCTTTGGCCATTTGAGAGATTATCAATCGTGGATCCTCCCCTTGACGTGTGCCGATATCGCCCCAATCAAGTGATGACGAGAAGACGGACCGTTGACTTTTCTCGCCTCAATACTCAAAAATACTGGGACGAAGTGCTGTCTTTCTATGGAGGCCCATTGATCCGCTGGACCGTACCATGGTGGCCCATTTATGTTCGGACCGGTTTGGAATCGAGAGATAGGGCACGATATCAAGTGATCCTATCTTTTAGGCAGACAATTCACCTTTACCCCGATCGCATACTTAGGCAATATGGTCGGGCCAAAGAATCCCAGAAATTGAGGCGGTCGTGAGTGAATCTACTCAGCTGATGGATGTGATGTGTGACACCTGGATGCAGCGGTGGTACACCCGGGCTACTTGGTCTGTTTCCAAGACTCTTCACTCAATCTGGGTATCGGATTCTTCTGTGAAGTGGACGAAGGCGGATTCCACTAAAACCCGAGCTGCCTTGAAGACTGATGAAGCTTTTGACCTACTGCGCCGAGAACAAGCTAAAGATAACCGAGGCTTCTTTGACGTTCGGCTACCTTAGTTCGATTGATGTCAGGTCGGAAGGGAAAGACTAGGACTTAGGCTGAAGGGTCCAGTACTAAAGGTGCACGGGGGAAAGTGAGCCCCCAGACGGACCTGGAAAGGAGACTTGATCCAAGATTGGCGGTTCAGGACTGACTTGGTCCTCGAGACAGACTACCCGAGCATGTACGGGCTCGGCTTGGGCCAGTGACAGTGGCAGAAAATCTGCGGTCGAAGAAACGGGTTCGAGCAAAGGAGATTCCTCTGGTGATCCGGGAACGCTCGCCCCCGCCCCGTCGACCTCGGTCTCCACGTGACCCAAAGGATAAGGGGAAAGGCAAAATGTATGAACAAAAGTCTCCCTAGTTTTATTATTTAAATACTACTACTAATTTTGTGGTGTGATTTTTTGTTGTTTGTTTTTTTGTGTGATGTATTTTTTGAAATTCCCGAGTTTATCAGTTTTTTTAATAAAAGACATATTAGTGAATACCGTTCCCGTCTTTTCGTTATTGCAGTGGTTGTACCCTTTTAAGGGGTTGCCTACGTATCCACGATTAGTGGAATCAAACCAAACGTAGTTCAAGAATAGTTTTTTTTTTGCAATTTTCGAAATACATCAAGACTATTAGTTCGAGATGTGCGACAGTAGGATAAGTAATCCTAGCTTATTGACTTGCTTATAATTTTTGAAAATCTATAAAAAGATAACTTTTTTATAAACTTTTAGCAAATGACATTGAGTAAGGTTTAGGGGTAGTAGCGTTTCAACTGGTCCAAGTTGGTTGGGTTGACGAATTCGTTCCCATCCAAGTCTGTCAGCATTACCGCTCCTCCTGATAGAATCTTTTTTACTAAATACGGCCCGGCCCAATTGGGTTTGAATTTCCCTCTTGGGTCGACTGGTAGTAAGGCCCGGACGAATTTCAGGACTAGATCCCATTCTTTGATATTTCTGGGCCTAAATCTTTTATTGAAAGCCCGTTGTATCCTCTTTTGATATATCTGAATATTGTTGAGGGCTCGGGATCGCCGTTCATCCAAAAGAACTAGCGAGTCATATCAGGCTTGGACCCAATCTGCTTCAGGCACCTGACTCTCGAGTAAAATCCTGAGGGATGGTAGTTCTAGCTCGACCGGTTGGACTGCTTCCATTCCATATGTCAGATAATATGGAGTTGCTCCAGTTGCGGTGCGAATTGATGTTCGGTACCCCCATAGGGCAAAAGAAATTTTGTCGGGCCAGTCCCGGTAGTTATCAGCCATCTTTTTAAGTATGGTGACAATCGTTTTATTAGCTGCCTCTACCGCTCCATTTGTTTGGGGACGGTAAGGCGAAGATGTATGCCTTTGAATCTTATATTTTGCTAACAAAGTAGCAGTTTCAGCTTGGAAATGGGTCCCGTGGTCACTAATAAATTCGTGCGGGATCCCGTATCAGCATATAATCTTGTTTTGGATAAATTTAGCCACATGTTTGGCGTTCAAAATCCGATATGACTCGGCTTCGACCCATTTGGTGAAATAGTCAATAGCCACTAAAATGAAACAGTGACCCCCTGTCCCGGAAGGGTTCACCTTCCCAATTATATCAATTCCCCATGTCGAGAATGGCCATGGTGATGTCATGGTATATAATAGGGATGACAGCATATGCTGTACGTTGGCGAAAATCTGACAGTTACGGCAGTGTTTGACATATAACTGGCAGTCAGTTTCCATGCTATTCCAATAATATCCGAGTCTCGCGATTTTTCGGGCTAGCATATGGGCGTTCATATGCGAACCGTTTTCACCATCGTGTACCTCCGCCATGACCTTTTCGGCTTGCGTTTTGTCGATGCATAGGAGTAAAGCCCCCTGTGCCTTCTTCTTGTATAACTGTCCATCGTCCGTGCGGAAGAATTGGGTTGCCCACCTTCATAGGGCTTTCTTGGCCCGGTTTTCAGCTCCCGAAGGATATTCTCCCGATGTTAAGTAGGTTAGAATAGCCTGATACCAAGGTTCCGGATCAGTTATTTCGATGTCTTGGATAGCGTGGATGTATGCCGGCTCGAATCGCCTCTCGACGCAAATCGGCATGCTGGTCAGGTGCTCTGGGATATTTAGTAAAGATGCTAACTTGGAGAGTGCATCTGCAAATTGGTTTTCTTCCCGGGGCAGATAAATGTATTCTACCTTTTGGAATTACTTTTCGAGAACCCTGACTCGTGCTTGGTAAGCTACGAGATTGGCGTTCCGAGTTTTCCATTTTTGGAGTGCTTGATTGATGACTAGAGACGAGTCACCGTGGACCCGGAGGTTCGTTACTCCTAAATCAGCGGCGGCCTGCAGCCCGTGTATGCATGCTTCATATTCGGCTACGTTGTTAGTCACGTCAAAATCCAGTTTAATGGATAACGGGGTGTGCTCTCTTTGTGGTGAGATCAACAAAATCCCGACACCAAATCCTCGGATGTTGGACGCCCCATCAAAATATAAATCCCATGTCTCCGTGTCGGTATGGAATATATCTTCATCTGGAAATGCCCAAGTATTGGTGTGTCCCTTCTCGGATACCGGACTATCGGCAAGGAATTCTGCTACTACTCGGCCTTTGATGACTTTTAATGGTACGAACTTCAGGTCAAACTCTGCTAGCATCAAAGTCCATCTAGATATCCGGCCGTTAAGGATGGGCTTCTCGAACAGGTACTTGATAGGATCCATTTTGGACAGAACATGTACCTCGTGACTGAGCATGTAGTGTCGGAGCTTTTTAGTGGCCCAAACTAAAGCTAGGCACGTCTTTTCGAGCATCGTATATTTGCACTCGTATTCCAAGAACTTTTTACTGACGTAGTAAATAGCCCGTTCTTCTGAATCGACTGTTTGAGCCAGCATAGCCCCCATGGCTGCCTCGGTCGTTGTTAGGTATAACGACAAAGGTAGACCGGGTTGAGGTGGCATTAATACCGGCGGTGCAGACAGAATCTTGTTGATTTTATCGAAAGCCGTTTGACATTTATCGTCCCATAGTACCCGTTCTCCTATATTCAGTTTCTTGAAAATGGGCTCACATACCATGGTTAGCTTCGAAATGAACCGGCTGATATACTGGACTTTCCCGAGAAACCCCCTTATCTCCTTTTCGGTTTTAGGTGGCTGCATCCCGGTAATGGCTTTGATCTTGGATGGGTCAACCTCGATGCCGCGTTGGCTAACGATATGGCCCAGTAATTTGCCCGATGTTACTCCGAAACTGCATTTTTGAGGGTTTAGCTTCATGTTGTACTTGCGTAATCGGGTGAAGAATTTTCTTTGGGCCGGAATGTGCCCGTTTCGGTCTTTGGACTTAATGATCATGTCATCCACGTAAACCTCTACTTCCTTATGCATCATATCGTGTAATAAGGTAGTGGCGGTTCGTTGATAAGTGGCCCCGGCATTGATAAGCCCAAATGGCATGACGGTGTAGCAGTAAGTACCCCAAGGTGTAGTGAAGGTGGTCTTACTCATGTCTTCTTCCGCCATTTTGATCTGATTGTACCCGGCATACCCGTCCATAAAGGATAGAAGGGCATGATCGGCCGTGTTATCCACCAGTATATCGGTGTGTGGTAACGGGAAATCGTCTTTTGGGCTGGCCTTGTTAAGGTCCCGGAAGTCTACACATACCCGTACCTTGCCGTCTTTCTTGGGTACCGGTATGATGTTCGCAACCCAATCTGGATATTCAGATACTTGTATGAAGCCTGCTTTGAATTGCTTGTCGACTTCTTCTTTGACTTTGAGAGACCATTCGGGCCTCATTCTTCGGAGTTTCTGCTTTACCGGCTTACACCCGTCTTTGATAGGTATACGGTGTTCAGCTATCTCCCGGTCTATTCCCGGCATGTCTTTGTACGACCATGCGAAGACGTCTTTGAATTCTTGGAGGAGGTTCGTGAATTGTTGTCTCTCCTCGGGATCTAAGGATAAACCTAACTTAAGCATCTGAGGCTCTAAAGGGGTTCCTACATTGATGGAATCGGTTTCCTCAACTACCGGATCTCGGGATTCCCTCTGTTCGAGTAGCTCGATTAGATGCGGAGGTAATGGTATCTGTTCGTCGGGTTTCTCAATGTCATTGAAAGTAAAATTTTTGAAAATGTTTTGAAAATAAGACAAGTCGTAAGCAGAACGATTATCGTTATTATTGATAGTGAATTTTCAAAATAGCTCAAAGAGAGCAGCCATCTGATCGTTGGTCAGAGGCGGGATAGGGAGTGCTCTCGAGACAGACTCCGAGACTCCCATAGGTGTGACTAAAGAAGGGGGGTTACAGAGTCGACTCTAGTACTGGACCCTCTAGACTTGGACTCATACTCCGACACTAACTCTGACTCAGACTCGGTCTCAGACTCAGTGTCTGGCATATCTCCTTCACCGGTAGTCAACTTGTCGACTCGATCCTGGCTGTTGGTCCACTTGATTGTCTTTCTCCAAGCCCTTTTCCCAGTGCCAGCATCGGCTTCAGAGATCAGCCTGGTTGGATCGAACCTGCTGCTGCGGAGAATCAGGTTCACTAGTTCTTCCTTAGGAGTAAGGGATAATCTTATCTTCCCCGAATAGGAGCCCCAGCACGGACTCGGTGTTACCTGCACCTCCCTTTGACTCGGCCTGGATGAGGGCAAAGATGTCATCCGGGATGAAATTGCATTCCCGAGCCAATTTGGTCTTGGGATACGAGATGGTGGGCTGATAGAGGCCCATTTGAATAGCTCCGAACACTGGAGTGACAAACTTGATTGCATTTGTTCGGTCCACGTGTCCTGGGGTCATAGTGTAACCCAAGCCGAACCGAGACCCTCCGTCATTCAGGACCTCGACAATCTTCCCAGCTGGAAGATATGGTCTAGAAGTAGCCCCCGGTAGGTAGCCCAAGTTTTGCAGCATCGTGTCGATGCTAGTGGTGAAATAGGGCTTGAAGAGATATTCCTCTTCAATCATTCCTACAAAATTGAATCCTCGTGGGTCAGCCTGGCCCGCAGTGTTGCAGCTTGCCACGGTTATGGGGGTAACCTCGAGAGTGATAACACCGTCTTGTAGAGGCATTTTGACCTTCTTGTGAAGGGTAGAGGGTACGGCTTTGACCGCGTGAATCCATGGTCTCCCGAGTAGCAGATTGAAAGATGAGGTGAAATCGATCACCTGAAATTCTAGCTCTTTTTCTATTGGGCCGATTATAATTGTTAGTTTGACGGCCCCAGCAACCGATTTCGGGCTTCCGTCGAAAGCCTGGATAGTTTGCGCCGTTGGGAGATAATCGGCCTTGGTGATGCCGAGGGCCTTAGCAGTCCTTAAGGGAAGGACGTTTACAGCGGACCCGTCATCGATCAGGGTCATCGAGAGATATTTGCCCCGGCAGATCACCGTAACGTAGAGGGCTAAGTTGTGGGTCGTCCCGAACGGTGGCAAGTCGGAATCTGAGAAGGTGATGAGCGGGCCTTCTTCCTTGGATTTGCCCTTGACATGGGGCATGATGGTGGCTACCATTTCAGTTGGGGTAACCAGCGAGTCGACTTTGATCTGATCGAGAGCCTTAGTAAGCGCCTCTCGATGTACTTGTGAACTAACCAAAAGCTGCCATATGGTGAGATCTACCCGAGCCTTTTTTAGCTGTTTGACCAAGCCGTATCAATATTTGGCTCTTCAAGGGTTGATTCGGCCTTGGCTGGCTCGGCGACCGTTTCCGAGGTGGGCCGACTGGCGGTAACGTGGTGGTTACTGGCCAAAGCTCTGGATTTAGCCTTCCGGACTTCCTCAGGGGTGATAGGGACAGCTTTCCCTTTGGGTAGGTACACATCGTCTTCATCATCATTCCATATCCCGTTAATTTGTGGGACAGATTAGATGCGAACAGTCGATTATGTCTCCGGAAAAGATGGCGTGAGCGCTGAACGGGTTTCCCTTATTGCTCGGTTTGTCTCCGGGCAATGGTATTTTCCCGCTTTCGATCAAGTCTTGGATGAGATGTTTCAACTTCCAACACTTTTCTGTATCGTGCCCGTTACCTTGGTGATAATGGCAATAGGCCTGGATGTTATAGCTTTTGGACCGTTTTTCGACCGGGACTTCCGGAATCGGGCCTATCGGTTGGATTAGGCCCTTTGAGGATAAACTTTGTAAGGCGTGAGTATAGGTAGTTCCTATGTCAGTGAATACTCGAGTCGGAGTATTCCTTTTGGTTTAGGTATCTAGTAGATTGACCTCGTCAAAGATGCTACGGGCCGCAGTTGTAGTTGCGGGCTTGCTGGAGGACGAACTGGCCCCTTGATATCCTTTGGCAGAGGTCTTAGTAAGGCTCTCTAACCTCAAGTCATCTTCGATTCTTGTACCCATTTCGGTTAAAGTGGCAAAATTGGGTATGACGGCATACCGTAGATGAACCCGGTAAGAAGGGAGGAGGTTCTTAACAAAGGCCTCCACTAAAACTTTTTCGCTGGGCTTGTCAACCCGCTTCACGCTTTCAGCCCTCCACCTTTGAAGGTATTTGGTGAAACCTTCCTTTGGCTCTTGGGCCATGACCTCCAGAGTACGCATAGTAGTCTGGATCTCAGTGTTATCTGCGTAGTTCCGGGCGAATTCTGTCGCCATGTCGTCCCAAGTTTTGTATTTCTTGGAATCAAGCATGTAATACCAGGCTTTCGGGTGCTTCTCAAGGGAAGAAGCAAAGAGATGCTTGAACATTGTCGACATGACCCCCTTAACAACCATAAATTCTTTGAAAGCCCGGATATGGAGTACCGGGTCTTCAGTTCCATCAAACATTGGCAGACCCGTCAAGTTGAGATTGGCGGGCAATTCATCAGTCAGGGGCGAATATGCACGGGCATTCTCCGTGTGGATGGTATTGTTGGTTGTCAAGTGGACCTGCTCGTGCAGCTTGCGGACCACGCTGGCCAGTTCAGCTAACGGCCCGGTAGTCTCGACTCCACTGTTAGGGGTTCCTTGTTCGACTGCGCTCACACGGGTAAGGATGGCGATCTGGTCCTTCCTCATCCTCGTCAATTGTTCCTCTAGCTTAACCAACGAGGCTGTCAACTCATCAATGGCTTCTTTCGTCATGGTTCGGGTGAAAGGTGGCCTGTCTGTAAGAATACCCTGTGATCAGCAACTGAACCCGAATCCTAGAACAAAAGTACATCCCGAGCAAGGGAAAAGAAAACTAGGAAGGAAACGACTCGGAAAAGACACTTAGACGGGTGACTTGTGAATAGTGGGCCTCCTTTAGGATCCAGCTGTGTGGGCCGAGTCCTGTTTGAAAGGGGTGTTCTCGTGAGACATTCCCCAGACTTTGGACTCAATTGTGTAAATGGGCCACCCTTTGTAGGAGTATGTCCTACGTAGGTGGGCCTTGCCTTAGTCAAATAAGGCGGACTGGGATAGGGAGGAAACCCGCGATATAAGATCGACGGAGTTTTGATGCTAAAAACCTCGATGAATTACGACACGACCCGACACTGCTAAATACGGGAAGTCCTAAGAAGAGGAAGTTTTTGAAATAGATTTTTTTTGAAAGCCCGAAAAAAAAAAATTCGGGGAGGGGGAAAGCCCGGCCTTTTTTCGAAAGAAAAAAAAACGGAAAGGCGAGCCGTGTGACGGTTTTGAAAGTTCGAAAGTATTTTCGAATTTTGAAATGGGCAGAATACCGACTAGAAATAGGCAGTTTTGAGTAAAATCGTAAATCCTAAATTCGGTATATGTCCCGGGTTTTGAAATTGGATATTTTGAAAAGGATGCAACTTTTGAAAATGACGGTTGTTTGAAAAAGATGTCATGTAGATCAAGTAGCATGTAGTCATGGAAGCAGTATAACGACACCGTGTATGCTCTTAAACTAAGTCTCGATCAGTCTATAAAGGGTCTATCGGGGCGGACTTCCTAAGTCGAGTTGAGCTTAGAACATGCCGTAAAACCCATACGAATCGACTATAGACACCTTTGACATATCCAATTTGGACTACATCAATAGTATAGTGGGACGTCGGTCACCAGTACCGGCCCGGGAAAATATGAGGTCATGCATGAAGTGTAAAACTAAAACGCGTATTGTATTAGTCAAACGATTTCTATTCGAGTTTCACCCTGAGGATGCCGATGGTAAGTCACGCATCAGTTAGTCCCCAGCGGAGTCGCCAAATTGTGGACATGACATAGGTCCACCCCGACGCGGCCACGCGCGGGTTTGGGGAGGCAAATGAGATAGGTCGAATTGAAATTTAAATCGAAGTGGAGTCGCCACCGAACTTTGTGGGAGTTCGGGCCCGTTCGAACCCACTCTATATCTTAGTGGGCCGTGTACAAAATACGGCCCATTCCGATTTCATAGTTTATTGGGTTCGTCCCTTTGCATTTTGATACCAATACCGACGTTATCGGATACCGTGTATTGAATGACTCTCGTGCGCCAACGGTTTCGAACATCCGGAAACCGAGGTTCTGAGTAAGGGGTGAGGGTACGTGTTGGGAAGTTCACAAATAACACCCAACCCCGCCCGCACATTAGCGGCCTCTACTAAGATATCGTTTAATTTTGAAATACGTGCGTTAGTAATTCGATGAATGATATGCAAACATTGTTTTGCCTAAACATGCGAATAATTGAATGGGTTGCTATGTCGATTTAATGCATCTAAACTTAACGTCAAAGTTTTTTTAGTATGCGAAGTTCGTTTAGTATAATAAACAAATAATGAAAAGAAATTGCTACAAACATGAACAAACAAGTTAGTAACGGTTTGTAAATTAAATAATAAAAAAATAGATACGATGGCATGAATGGTTTGGAAAAGTTTATGACACATGATGGATTAAACACATGTTGACCGAGGTCAAGAAAATATTTATCGAGACCTGAAATATGTCGAAAAAAACCCCTGTTTTGTTTAAGAAACGATGCTTGAAAAATTAGAACGAAATTGCTTTTTTATGTCGCGGTTTTCAGGGGTTCGCGCGACCCGCGCGAGGAGGGCGCGACTCGCGGTGTTGTGCAACTCGCATGGTGGCTTGTTTTCAGAATCGTTTTTTTTATAAAATCGACGGTTTTGTTAAATCGCGTATAAATATAACATAATTTATAATCGACTTAAATTTGCGATATTCGTTATATTCGATATTCGATTATGAAATCGATATCAAATATTCAGAATAATTTTTATAAATGATAAAAAAGGTTTTGTAAATTGTTTTTAAAAAAGTTGAACTAAAAAAAAACAATGTCGATTCTCTCCGCGTTTAAAATCGTCGTATTTTATTTTTAAAACCATGTGACGATTTTTTAGCATCAATGAGATTAATTTAGTTCTTTTTAGATACGATATTTGACTATGGAGTCAATATTGTATTTTAAGAACGTTCATTTTGTATGAAAATAGATTGTAGTATCGATATTAGAAAAAAAACGTGACGATGACCCATAAAAAAACGGACCGACGACGCAACGACGAAGAAAACGACGAGAGAAAGAGGAAGAGAAAGGAGAGAACGGGTTTGATTTTACACCCTCAACCTACATGCTTTGTATTCTCGGAATGGGGCTCGTCGGATTGTGGGTTAGACACGGGAGCGTCGAGATAATGTCGGTGAGTTATGGTGGTTTTGGACGTGTAGGGTGTCGGGTGAGGTGGCCGGTTTTTTTCGGGTCTAGGCGGCGTGATCTCGGATTTTAATATTGGTTATTCGATGCTATGTGTGTTTTACTGCTATATGGGATGTAGATGTGTATGAACCTCGAGGTTCATGAATGTTCTCGGGAAATGTCGATGATGTCTATCGATGTGTGAGAGGGTCCTATTTATAAGAGAGGTCCTCGATTGAAGCTAGGAGAGGTAATCTTGCTTGGGTGATAAGAAATACCGGTTAGGATAGTTAAGGTAAGCAATTTGAGTGGAACGAGGATCTCGTTACTTGGTGAGGAAGGCATGGAACCCGGCTGGACAAATAGTACTCGGCCGAGTATGCTTCGTGCTCGGTCGAGTGCTCGGGTAGGACTCCTATTGGGGATCGAATTCTACCTTTAACGGATTTGTTTAATATTTTTGTAGCTGATTTTTGTAGTGTTTAAGCTCAAACCGGACTCGTGGGGTGACACGGCTGGTTTCTACGTCTCGGAAAATATCTTTGACCGGATTTTGACTCGGTAGCTAAAAGACGGTTTTGCCCTTGATGCCGGATTCGACCCAAATTAGTCTTATTTAACTCGAAATGGCCCACTGGGCCTGAATTTGAGGTTGGTTTTGTGAGATTTGTACATCGTAAAAAGCCCAAGCCAAATGCCAATGATTTCGAGCCCATATTCGAGTACGTTAAAGCATGTTTGCGTCCGATCATCATCGGGTGTTTGTCGGAAACTTTTATGGACATCTGGCAGCCAAATGTGGGTGTCTATAGCTTGAATCCTCAAAATACCGGACTGTCTCCTAACGACTGTCTCAGGAAGGTCTTAAGGGTTGTAATGTAGGGAAGCTAGTATTTGGGTGCTAGTTGACTAGTCTGTTCGTTTTTTTACCCCTTTTTTTTTTCATTTTTCTTCATTTTTGTTTTTTTTTGTTTGGACTTTTATTGGGTGATTGAGTCTTGACTCCAACCTCTAAACTTGGCCTCGGTCGTTTCTGCATTGGTGGATATGACCGTTTTGGTTGGCTTTGGTTTAGTTTTCCCTTGGCTCCTTTTGGTCATTTCAGACTCTTTTTTTGTTTTTTTAGGGCTAACACCTATGGTAGAAATTGGTCGGTCTTTGTTCGAGGGATGTTTATTGTGGGAAATGGGGTTGTCTTTCGTCTTTGATCACAAGCTAGGTGACTATCTAGCTTTGTCATAGGATTCAGGAATGCTCGTTCTAAGGGATAGTTTGTGGCTTTCTATACCAGACATGGAAAAGGTGAAAAAAAGGAACACGGGATCTCGGTTCTTGTAATTCCTCGTTGTTTTGAGGTATGTTTGATTGTTATTGATAAATGACATAGTATCGAGTCTTAAGTGAGAAATGTATGTTTTAAATCAAGCGATTGTCGAGACGAATTATAAAGGAAGAAAAGTTTATTTCTTTTTATTGATAGTAATAAGCGGGCTATACGCCCGAGATATTGTTTTTCGGGGAGATGGAGGACAGATCCCCTCGCACCTCCTAACTCGATGTAAAAAAAACAAAAAGCAGTTGTTATACTATTAGATCTAGGCCCTAAGACAAACTAGACTCTGACTTGGACACAGATTTGCTCGTCTTGATGGGTGCCCGTGGATTGTCGGGATCTTCCTCGTTATTCAGGACATTCTCCTCTATAGGGTCGAGGTGGGAACAATCATGGTGTCGTCAAAGACAACGAATGCTAAAGGGGTTTGTGGTATTGTTTGGTTTCTCGGGTGGAGGGAGAGGAATCGTCCCGTTTTCGATCATGTTTTGTATGACATGTTTGAGTCGAAAGCAGGATTCGGTATCGTGCCCGTTACCTTGGTGATATAGGCAATACGCATTAGGGGTCCAACTTTTGCCTCGTCTGCCGACTGGTGGGTCCGGAGTGGAACCCATGGGCAAGAGCAACCCTTGATCGACTAGGATCTTAAGAGCTTCGGTGTAAGATGAATTGATTGGGGTAAACTCCCTTGGTGATCTTTCTACTTTGTTGGATGTGGTTTTATAAGGTCTGGGTGTTCTTTCTGTATCGACTTTAGGAAGCTTCGATCGGGCAGATCATTGGGATAATCTATCCTGGGTAGGCTCTTGGGCATGGTAATTTCCCGAATTGGCGTTCGACTCGCTTTCTGCGTCCCTACTCTCAAGGAAATTGAGGCGGTTGTCGATGTGACGGACGGAGGAAGTCAAACGGGTTACCGAAGTTTGGATGTTGCGAACCAATTTGGTTAGGGTATTGACATCGTTGCGGATGCTTTCGATGGTGTTTCGATCTATCGACATGTTGGAGATTGATTCTGTGGGAAAGGATCAAAAGATCAGAACGGATCCACTGGACGACGTAACAGACTCGAGGGATGCTCGTAATTAAGCGATACGGAAACGAGACCCTTGATTCGCGCGTGTTTGCGGTCATCAGCTTAGGGACTCGGGTGCTTTAAACTCTCAGTGTATTTGGCGGAACGCCTAGTGTCCTATGTCTCTAGAACGAGACGATTTGTCACAAATCTCGGAGGTGAGATTTAAAGAGGACTTCTCGAGATAAGACGACCCCGAATGTAAGACCTCGAGTACAGGTGACCCTAGTAACTAACACAGATAGTTAATCACACGGTTGTATGACGTAAGAAATTGATCGCGATCCCGGCTCAGAATCAAAGCGTTTTGATGCGTTTTTTTTTCTTTTTCTGAAAACGATCGAGCTTTTGAAAAGAAAACCTTTTCTTCCGAAAAAAAGGGATTGCAAGATTGGGGTGACGATGGTGTGGTGACATCGTTGGTGACGTGAAAACGTGTTGCTACATGTGTGTCAAAAATTTGACGATAGCGAAGGTGTAAATGATGATTTTGCAAAAAAAGCGCGGTTCTAAAGGAACCGCTTTTGAAAATGGCGATATTGTGCTTTTATCGAGACTACTATTAATTAGTTAGTTCGATGTCCGTGGTGTAGGTGGTGTTCGTGACAGAACATGATGTCTGGTGACGGTATTTTTGAAAACGTGACTAAATCTTTATTACCAAGTTTAGGTAGTGAACGTGTTTTTAGAAAGTTTTTTTTTTTAAAATGTGTAATCATATTTGTCCATCCTTAGAATTTCGATGGTGGTGATGGCGTGTAAAAAATGTTTTGTGAATGTAACCATTTCGGATTCCTTGACTTCATTAATTGAAGCTTTGGTCGTGTTAACGGTATGTGCAAAAAAATAAAATGTAACCGCTTTAGGTGCCTCGGTCCCATCGATTGGGAATTTGGCATTTATTGGCGGCCCTCGTCGCTGTTAAGTTTTACTTTGGCCAAGGTGATGGTGCTTCAAAAGTTTTTTTTTTCGAAAATAGTGAGTGTAAAAATGACGACAGCTTGTAAAACGTTTTTTTCGAAGATAACCATGATTTGACCGGAGCGTCGGTGCTCAAAAAAGGTTGTTTTGAAAAGAAGAGATTTTTTTTTTTATAAAAAGGAACTGGGTGGGGTTGAATATGTTGGCGTGGTTGAGTCCAGATTTTAGTGTCTTATTTAAGTTGTTCAAACACGCTACACATAACTAGAAATGCATACACTCATGCAGGATGCAGACACGGGTAGGTTAGGGTAGGCTACCGCCCACGAGTACCCTTTGCTTAGGTGTCGACAGGTCATCTGGGGAAATGAGTGTCGTACCATATGTTCAGAATTACTCGTTTAGTATATCCGCGGAGTACGCGTTAGGCGGCCGGAGCATCAACCGAGGATCTCTCCGCGTATCCATAAGAAACTTACCGCGAAGAGGTCGATTTGTCTTGATATCGGTTAGGGTGGGCTTTTTAGGACCAAAACCTGTAGTGACCACAATTAGGAACTAGGAAATGAGCTTCACTGACCTCGTCCAAGTTACACCACCGCTGGAAACTTGTTTCCAAATCCCCAGCGGAGTCGCCAAACTGTGGACGTCCGTTCGCACCGCACGATGCCCCGCGCGGGACCGATCCGGTTTTCAATCGCGACAGCTACCCACGCGACCCCCTCCCGGTCGGGGGCTGGTCCGATCTCGCGTTCGGGGCGATGTGTCGGACCTCGATACGGATGACGATTCGGACTTGTACTAGAAGGGCGCAGGCTGTATTTCCGTTGGAATAGATCGAGTCGTGGTTGTAAATGTTTAAAGGCCGATATGCTTGGTAAGGCGACCTTTTTAGTGAACTGAATTCGTTGCCGATTTGTGGAGTCGCCACCGAGTCAATTATGGGGACTCGGAAATCGTTCAAGTCAACTTTGATCCTTAGTCGTCTCAAAGCTGAGAGGCACGGGACCTAAAGATAAAGACTTGTACCCTTAAGCACTCCATGCCTGAAATGACTCTCATTGCCAATGGTTTCGGACATCCGGAAACCGTCGATTCTGAGTAAGGGGTGAGGGTACGTATTGGGAAGCCAACGTACGATAGACATCGACACCCAATCCCGCCCGCACTATAGCGGCCTCTACTAATCAATCGGTGGGCTGATAACTTCGTTCCTATGCTGTGGCGGAAGTACTGTAACATCCATTGTTTTAACCTTATACCTTTTGCAATGTCGGTTGTTTAAGGACAAGTAAGTTTTGTCGTCGAAGTAGTTGTGTTTACATTCTTTGCATGCGATTTCACGTGATAGGCAGGCCATGAAAAGATGCACGTAGGAGAGTAGAGAGTACTAGTATTATACGTATTAGCAAATCAGTTTTAACGTGATAATACGGATATTAGTCATTCTCGTGGTATACCTTACCCTGTATTCTACATAATATGCGTCGGTTCGGTCTTAATAGGGATGCGTCGAATCGTGTAAGATGAGCACCGGGACTAATACGGAACCTGACCATCACTTTGTTCAGTTTTAGCTTATTTACGTTTTGAATTTCGTGTTAGGTGATTTAACATGCGATTATAAGGTCATAAAAGCAATAAATCATATGAAAGCGGTAAATGCGAATGTAAGTAAATCCCGTAGTGAGGAGTTGCACCCTCAGAGTATACACTAAGCGGGACACGATGCATAGATAATCGAGAACGGATCTCGGAATTACTCGGGTCTATTTAGAGTGTTTTAGTGCTTATGATTGAAGTTGGGACGTTACGTATTTTAGTACGTGTAATGGACCTAGCGTCCACGTTTGACATTATCATAGTGCATATTAAAAGTACAAAAATGTAAAGTTTTTTTTTAGATGACAACCTAGTGAAGATTCGACTTCGAAAGGCAGATCCTCTTAGCTTGCACGGTGATTTCGGCAGATTTCCGTTACCGTTGACCCTTCCTGCGGCTAATCCGGCGGAACTCCGTTACGACTTGTTGGTTCTGCGGCTAATCCGACCGAATTCAGCTAGTCGAACACAGGCACCTCGGGATCGAGTGAGGTACTCGAAGGTGAGGAGTAACGTCGATTTCGCTTTATTGGAACTACGACGAGTGGATCGTTTGCCTCGGGTGTCGGAGTGCGATCCCTTAGCGAGAAACTCTTAACGAGTGAAGAAGGAAGAGAGAATGTGAGTTTGTGTGTCGAATGAAGGGGATGGAGGAGGATATTTATAGTTGTTTTCGGCTCTCGTCACCCGGATGGACGCCTGAGTCCAGGCGCACCAAAACTCAGGCGCCCGGGTTCCGGCGTGTGAAGCCTGAGGCGCGCAAGGTGAGACGCTAAGGATTTTGAAGATACAATTTTGATACTTTCCAAAACCGAGACTCGTACATATTATACGTGACTTGGGGATTAAGCTTTCCCCTTCTTGACCTAGCACCGCTGCGCTGAGTGGGATTCGGGTGTGCATCTCGAGGTTCGCTTGGCGCGGCGCTGACTTGGATCGTGTTTCGGGACCGACTCGGGGTCCCGGTGTCAGAATTGACTCTAATTAGTGTCTATGCGACTGTAATGACACGACTAAGGCTGCCTGGATGTTAATTTAATTTTTTCGAGTAATTATTTGATCCGTTCTATAGAAAAACTATCTAAAACATCGCGAACCCGCATCGCGAATGCAGTCCGATCGTCATTGGGTGTTTGTTGGGCACTCCTGCAGCCACCAGGTCCAAATCTGGGTGTCTACAAAAGACACTATGGGTATTTAGTTATGTCTAAGATGAGCACTCATAACCCGCATACATAGCCGTAACCGCACCGCAATTAGGAAATTGCGGAAAATTTCTATAATCGAGAACCAAACCACCCCAGCCTAGGCATCCCAGAACCGGATCGCTCAGGCCCAGGCGCCTTTCATTGCCTCATCAGCTGTTATTCGTCAACCTTGGACGTTAGGAACGACCTCCTAAAGTCAGTCACCCTCTTTCCAAAAGCCAAAACGTACGTTACGAGCACCATGCAAGAACGAGAGGGGCGGATTACAAAAATGAAGGGGCTGTCGTGGCGGAAAAATCCGCCGCAAAACACGATAATCCGACGCAAAATCAAGTTTGCGGCGGATTACGCGACGCGAAAGGCTGCCATTAATTTTCGACGCAAAAAGAAGCATGTGTGTCGGATTGGCCGACGCAAGGTACTATTCATCGGACTTGTGGCGGATTGGGCGACGCTTGCCAAGTCAAAGGGGATTTATAGTCAACTTTTCAAACGTCGGAAATAGGTTGGTTTGCGGCGGATTTTCCCACGCAGATATGGGTATATGCGACCAAATTGTGTGGGAATTTCCCTTGCAGAATGGGTGTGTGCGACCAGTTTCGCGTGGGAAAATCCCACGCAAAATGGGTATGCACGACCAGTTTGCGTGGGAAAATCCCACGCAAGCTTCTTTATATATAGGCTCACAATTACCGAATATTGAACGTCCCCAAAATGAAAAGCGACCTGAAAAAAATAAAAGCACATCGCGTGCAACCAAATGTGCTCCTCCCGAGCAAATTCCACATCGAAGTTTTCACGCAGAAGTAGCAGAACCAGAACATGCTCAATGATGGAAAAGAAACTAATATATTACCGAGTCTACCTAATCTCAAGTTCACAACTTCACAAGTTCACAAGTCTACCTAATTTCCAAGTCTACTTAATTCCCAAATTCACAAGTCTACTTAATTTCCAAGTCTACCTAATTACCAAGTTCACAAGTCTACCTAGTTCGAAAGAAACTAATATATATATTACGTTAACAAGTTCAAGGACTAGTAATTAGAAAATCCATATTACCGAGTCTACCTAATTACCAAGTTCTACCTCCGTGTTACTACCAAACGCGTGTCCATCGTCAGCGTTGTCGTCACGCCTCTGACCCCGTGGCATGGAACCGCAACCTTCGTCGGACATAGTGATCCTCTCCTTCAGCATCTCTATCGTCCTCCTCTGGTCCTGCATCTCGCGCTCATGCTGCAGCTGCCGTTCCTCCATTCTCTTCAAGTCCTCTTTCATTCTCATGTTCTCGGTCCGTTGCTGGGTGGCGGCGGTGGGTACGTACGAGTCATCAACCGCGGTGCTGGTATGGTTCATGCACGGTTTGAACAGTTCTTTGGCTGCACTTCCAACGCCGAACACACGTTTCTTCTTGTTGAACCCCCCCGAGGCGTCATGGTATAATCGAAACTCGTCCACACGTGATATCCCCTCCCCTCCTTGGGACTTCGCCTCTTCCCTCGCTTGTACAAATTTTTGCTGAAATGACATTTAAATGTTAAATTATAAGTAGCTTAACACCAAATGATGAAGTTGAGATAATTTAATCTGATTTGAATTCTATTGTCAGAGAACTTACGTCCACCTCCTCTGCAGTGGGATCAACCCATTGACCTTTCTTGTTCTTCTTTATCTTGTGAAGCAGCTGAATCGGAGTCGCATCCGGTCCCTTCAAAATAAAATGTCAGAACACAGTACAAACCATGTTATATTGAACACAAAAAACTAATAATTTATTTTCAAAATGCATACCATTTTATTGAAAGCTTTTGTCGCGCTATTACGCCCTAGCAGTTGGTCCGTTTCGCTACGCCGTCTTTGTTTCCGCCACAACGGTTCGCTTTGTTCACTTCCACTTTCTTCAGGAATTTAGGATCCATCGCCCTACGTTGCAGCTCCTGGTACTTGTTCTCCGGGATCCAAGTAGGCCTATCCTTCGCCTTTATTGCTCTCTGGAAGATGTCGGAGAGACGCTTCTTGATCCTTACCTCATACGCGTTTCTCAACTCATAGCTCGGATCGACCCTCACTCGTTTCTGTTTGCAAAAGACAAACAAGTTATTAGAAAATTAACAAATTACTTAAATAGTTCAAGTAGTAGCCCAAAATAAAATAAAAAACACTCACTGCGAAGTGGGAGTACATGGCGTCCCTCGCCTGTTGGGGCGCCTCAGTCCAGTTCCTGTAAACGCCAGGGGCGTTCATGTAAGTGCCGATGATGGACTCGCGTAGGTAGTCAACAATGTCGTCATCTTCCCACCTACAACGACAATTTAACGAGTTAGTAGTATATCGTAAATGAAATAAATATCATATGTTAGGAAAACATTAATACAATACAAGAATTCTTACCAAACGCCGGTTTCGTTCCGCGAAAGGTATTTCTTATCGGCATCCGGTATATCGTCGTTGTTCCCAGCACCTGCCATTATTACGTTTCCGCTACGAGAACCATAGTTGCAAAACGTGAAAACACATTAACAATGTACAATACTAATACTGAAGGTACATTAGTAGTTAAAGATTAGTAGTAGTAGTAGTAGTAGTTAAAGTAGTATTAGTAGTAGTAGAAGATTAGTAGTGGTGGTGGTAGTAGTATTAGTAGTAGATTAGTAGTAGTAGTAGTAGTATTAGTAGTAGTAGTAGTAAATGAGTAGTAGTAGAAGATTAGTAGTAGATTAGTAGTAGTAGTAGTAAATTAGTAGTAGTAGTAGTAGTAGTAGATTAGTAGTAGTAAATTAGTAATAGTAGTAGTAGATTAGTAGTAGTAGTAGTATATTAGAAGTATTAGTAGTAATAGTAGTAGATTAGTAGTATTATTAGTAGTAGTTGAGTAGTAGTAGTAGTGGTGGTAGTAGTAGTATTAGTAGTAGATTAGTAGTAGTAGTAGTAGTAGTAGTAGTAGTAGTAGTAGTAAATTAGTAGTAGTAGTAGTAGTAGTAGTAGTAAATTAGTAGTAGTAGATTAGTAGTATTATTAGTATAGTAGTTAAGTAGTATTAGTAGTAGTAGATTAGTGGTAGTGTATTAGTAGTATTAGTAGTAGGAGTAGTAGAAGATTAGTAGTATTATTAGTAGTAGTTAAGTAATATTAGTAGTAGTAGATTAATAGTAGTGGTGGTAGTAGTAGTATTAGTAGTAGATTAGTAATAGTAGTAGTAAATTAGTAGTACTAGTAGATTAGTAGTATTATTAGTAGGAGTTAAAGTAGTATTAGTAGTAGTAGATTAGTAGTAGTATATTAGTAGTATTAGTAGTAGTAGATTAGTAGTAATATTAGTAGTAGTTAAGTAGTATTATTAGTAGTAGATTAGTAGTAGTGGTGGTAGCAGTAGTAGTAGATTAATAGTTTAGGAGTATTAGTGGTATTAGTGAAATAATATTAGTATTAGTGTAGTAGTTAAAGTACTTCACTAGCACTACTAATCTACTACTAATACTACAACTACAAATAATACTACTAATCTACTACTATTACTTCTAATCTACTACTACCATTAATACTAATCTACTTCTACTACTTTTACTTGGATGGATGGAATTAAAATGGATGGAATATTGATCACCATTACAACAACAACCTTATAGTATTTTGGTGACTTTTTCTGCACTTCTAGCAAATTGATCAACTTCTTCAATCGTAATTTTTTTATTTTTTTTTGGGTGTAGTTTGTGTTCAACTGTTCATTGATAGTTCATCTTCACTTCTTCAGCTATAAAAAAGCTTAGACTTTTGTCCTTTTTTTTTTTTTTTTTTTTTTAACTTTTTGTCATTTTCTTACATATATTTTTTTTTTTTCAGTAGGAAATTTCCAGGTATTGCTTCCTTTTTATTTATAGTATATGAAATTTTTTGAGGAATTTTTTTGTTACAGTAGCAGCAGCAGATGAAATTCATCACAAATCCCCAATTCCCAATTCATAGTAATTGATCAACAACAACAACAACAACTATAATTGGTGACTACAAAATTTATAAGTAACAACCTTTACTTCTACTACTATAATTTATAAGTAGCAACTCTAAGAAACCCCAACACTAACACAACCAACCACAACAATAACCTAATCAACAATAACATTAACAATAACAATAACAATAACAAATATTTTAAAAATTTAACAGTTTGAACATACTTTAATGGAGAAAAGATGGAAAAATGAACCGAAGATGAGAATGGCGTGCG
Organism: Agrostemma githago; assembly: GCA_958450325.1. Lineage (NCBI taxonomy): Eukaryota > Viridiplantae > Streptophyta > Magnoliopsida > Caryophyllales > Caryophyllaceae > Agrostemma > Agrostemma githago. The sequence continues at coordinate 30,864,236 of OY288262.1, forward strand.
GCAAGGGGGAGGGCGACCCGGATAACGCGACAATAGGGGGAGACGCGGCAGTGGAAGGGTGCGCCGGCAGTGGCGCCGGCGTATGATGCATTCGCCGGAGGGGAAGACGGGAAGGGGGAGGGGAATTGGGTAGATTAGGGTTGGGCAAATCGATTTGGGGAAATCGATTTAGGGTGTTTGTGTATCTGTCCGCGTTTTTTTTATTTATATGACCTTCTTTGCGGCGGAAAATCCCACGCAAGATTCGCCGCAAGTCATTAATTATGCGTCGGGTTTTCCGCCACATCGTACGATGATTTTTTTTAATTACATGTCACCCATGCGTCGGTAAAAGGAATAGCACACGGCGGATTGGCCGCCGCATAACTGACTATGCGACGGATAATCCGCCGCATAATTGAGCGCGAAACTCACTCACATGGGCGCCCTTACCCTGCGTCCATCTTGCATGGGGTATTCCTACACAAGCCAGTCGCGTCGCCTAATCCGACGCAAATCCGACGTGATCGGAAAACATGTATCGGATAGTTAGTCCGCCGCAAAACGTCCGCCGCAATTTCATCTGCTTTTTGTAGTGATAACTCTAACATTTTTATTTCGTTATTACTAACTTTTATTTTCGTATGCTAACACTATCATTTTATTATTGCTTCGTTTTATTTTTTATTGTTCTGTTTTATTTCGTTACTAACATTAATACCGCGTATAATTACATAATATTTAAAGCGCTTTCGGATCGAACACGCTTAATTATGGTTTCTGTTTCAAGTCCGTTTAATCCCTTTACAAGTCATAACAGTGGTGGCACCCTTTCGAGAAGCGCCGCCCTAAACACTTAAGGGCATAACGCGATCGCGGTAACATGTAGTTAAACGCGCTCGACGCCATTTTTGGTGATTAGAACGAATCCCGTTGACGCCGAATTAATTGTCACATGATCCAAAAGGATCGATTACGACATTATGACGCGGAGGGAACCGATATTCGTTCTAGTCCGATCAAGTTCGATTTTGCAAAATCCTCTTTAGATCAATGGCTAAGAATAGGACTCATGGACTCAAAAAAGAAAAAGGGACTCACTTGATCTTCTCTCTCTCGATCAATGGCTAAGAATAGGACTCATGGACTCAAAAAAGAAAAAGGGACTCACTTGATCTTCTCTCTCTCTCTCTCTCTCTCTCTCTCTCTCTCTCTCTCTCTCTCTCTCTCTCTCTCTCTACATATATATATATATATATATATATATATATATATATATATATATATATATATATATATATATATATATATATATATATATATAGAGGTAGGTTCAAATAATGTCCACAATTTTTTTAAGTCTATATTGAAGTTACAGATGACATACGCTAAAGTTGCATTTGTATATATATCAATTTTGAACAAATGCAACTTTAGCGTATGTCATCTGTAACTTCAATATAGACTTAAAAAATTTGTGGACCTTATTTGAACCTACCTCTATATATATATATATATATATATATATATATATATATATATATATATATATATATATATATAGAGGAGAGATCATATAAGGGCCACTTATGGTAAGGCTCTTATGAGCCCTTCTCTATATATGAGTCCATAAATCCTCATCCCATCCATTGGATGAGATGAGGATGGATGGACAGGATTCATTCTACAAGTTGCATTAAAAAAAAAGGGGAGATACTGCTTCCTAAAATAACTCCCATAATTTTAGGAAATAATAATATCACATTCATTCACCCATTCATTCATTCACGTTACCACGTTCATCAAACCTAAAAAAAACGCTTCCAACATCACGTTCATCCATTCATTCATTCAAAATCTGTGCTCGACATCACGTTACTATGGATTCAATGATCGCGACATCATCATCAACTGTTGATATTGATGGTAGGGTTTTGCCGCGGGTCCTACCGATCAATATTAACCAACTAATCCTAGTTAGCTAGGGTAAGTCGGGTCGTGTCTACGGAGACGGTTGTAGGTTGTCTAGACTAGGTCGACCTAATAACAAGGCTAAGTCACACAAACAAACACAAAGATGAAGAGAATTGACTAACTATGGTGGTTGGAGGTGGAGAAAGTGGACTATTGTAGACACCCACATTTTGAGCCAGGTGTCTATAGCAGTTTCCGACAAACACCCGATGATGATCGGACGCAAACGTGCTTTAATATATTCGGAAACGGGCTCAAAATCATTGGCATTTGGCTTGGTCTTTTTACGAAGTACATATCTCACAAAACCAACCTCAAATTCAGGCCCAGTGGGTTGTTTCGAGTCAAATAAGACTAATTTGGGTCGAATCTGACACCAGGGGTAAAACCGTCTTTTAGCGACCGAGTCAAAACCCGGCCGAGAATATTCTCGAGGTACACGGACCAGCCGTGACACCTCACACGTCCGGTTTGGACTCCAACACCACAAAAAATCAGCTACACAAAATATTAAACAAATCCGTTTAAGGATAGAATTCGATCTCAAGTAGGAATTCTATCCAAAAACCGAATCAAACATCCGACCAAGTGTAGGACACTCGGCCGAGCTCCACCAACTAGCCGAGATTCCCTTTCTTCTTTGCCAAGTAAATGGAATTCTCGTGCTTCTCAGCTTCTTACGTTTCCTATCCTAAACGGTAGTTCTAACCCAAACACTTCTCCTAGCCAAGGTCGGAAATATCCCTATAAATAGGCTCCTTGCACAACACTTTTGAGACACCAATCAATCGTCCATCATCAACTTTTTATCACACATCTACGATTCAGAAATATATACTTAGCATCGAGAAACCGATAGTATATCCGAGATCCGACGAAACCAGCCAACTCTTACCCTTTACACGTCCAAACCAAAAAACCACCATAACTCACCGACATTAACTCGACGCTCCCGTGCCTAAGCCACATTCCGACGAGCCCCGTTCCGAGTACACAAAGCATGTAGGTTGAGGGTGTAAAATCAAACCCGTTTCTCTCCTTTCTCTTCCTCTTCCTCTCGTCTTTTCCTTTTTTTATGCGTCGTCGGTCGATTTCTTTTTACGGGTCATCATCGTATTTTTTATTATTTCTAATATCGATACTACAAAACTATTGTTATAAAATAAACGTTCTTAAAAATACGATATCGATTCTCTATAATCGAATATCGTATCAAAAAGAACTAAATTAATCTCGTTGATGCTAACAAATCGTTACATTATTTTCTTAAAACAAAATACAACGATTTTAACGCGGAGAGAGAGTCAAACATCGTTTTTTTAGTTTAATTTTTAAAACGATTTACAAAAACCTTTTTTTTTTTACCTTTTCTAAAAAAATTATTCCGAATATTTAATATTGATTTCATAGTTGAATATTGAATATAACGAATATCGCAGAATTAAGTCGAGTATAAATTATGCAATATTTATACGCGATTTAATAAAGCTAAAATTTTCCGAAAATCAATTTCGAAAACAGTTCGGGACGCGAGTTGCGTGCGTCCTGGGCGAGGCGCGCGGTTCCCTGAAAACGCGACACAAAAATCGATTTCTCTCAATTTTTTTATTATTCTTCGAACATCGTTTTTTAGACAAAACAACGTCTTTTTAGCAATATTTTCAGATTTCGACTAATATTTTCTCGATCTCGCATATTCATCATATTTGCTATATTATTATTCACAATTCGATACTAACTCGTTTGTTCATCTTTTGTAGCAAATTCATTTTTTTTCATTATTTGTTTTATCATACTAAAACGAACCTCACATGCTAAATTCAACTTTGACGTTAAATTTTTCATGCATTACACCGACTTAGCAACCCATTCAATTCCTCGCATGTTTAGGAAAACAATGTTTGCATATCATTCATCGTATTACTAACGCACGTATTAAAACATCATTCGATATCTTAGTAGAGGCCGCTAATGTGCGGGCGAGGTTGGGTGTTCTTTGTGAACTTCCCAACACGTACCTCACCCCTTACTCAGAACCATGGTTTCCGGATGTCCGAATCCATTGGCAACGAGAGTCATTCAATACACGATATCCGATCAAGTCGGTATCGGTATCAAATGCAAAGGGACGAGCCCAATAAACTCTGACATCGGAAATGGGCCGTATTTTGTATACGGCCCACTACGACATAGAGTGGGCTCGAACGGTTCCTAATAACCACAAAATTCGGTGGCGACTCCAACTTCGATTTAAATTTCAATTTGACCATCTCATATTGAGATTCATTCGCCTCCCCAAACCCGCGCGTGGCCGCGTCGGGGTGGACCTATGTCATGTCCACAACTATCATTGAACTAGATATAATATAGGCTAAATGAAACAACTAAAGATTATCTAAGCAATGAACTAGAGAAATGATGACTAACTAGAAGGATGAATCAATAAGAAAGGGAGTAGGGTTAGGTCGGGTTCTCAAGTGTAGTAGGATGATTGGGTAATCAAGGGTGTAGGTGTCTCTTAGTTACTAGGGTCGGTTTGCGCTCTCGCGCCAAAGCCAAAGTCCGCACTCTAGTGTCTAAGACTAGACCCGAACACTCATGCTAGATGCTACTTAAAAAACAAAGATTAAATCACATATTAGTCAAACAATGAGGAGAGGAACACAAGTATGAGAAGCATTGGCCACTACTACCCACACAAGCAATACAACAAACACCTAGTGTGCCCAATATGTGACTAGCAACAAAGATGCAACCTTTTCCCCTAATCAAACCCTAATCACCCATAATCCACACTTAATCCCCCTACTAACCCCACAAGGAATCTACTCACTCATTATAAAACTAAGACTAACATAACCAAGCAAAATCAGCATAAACATCCAAACATTCATAATGAAAAAACAAGAACAATAAACCATAGGTAAAGATTCAAACTTGAAAGATAAACAAAGATTAAAAGTAAAGAGGAGAAGAGGATTATACCAAACTAGCAAGAATATAAAAAGATGAGAACTTGCATTAATAGAAACCCAAACAAATCTCCAAGGTTGTCAAGCTTGGATGAATCTTCAAGAATCCCTTAATACAAGACTAATTGTTAGATTAAACTAAGATTAACTAAAGATTAATATGAAACTAAACTAGAGATGAAGAGAAGCTAATTAGGGTTTTGAATGTTCAAGAGAGGCTTAAGAGAGTCTAATGTGATGTAGGATCCCTAAACATTACAAGGGAGGAGTATTTATAAGGTTACAAGAATGAAGGAGGAGAGAAGAATCAAACACGAGCTGCAGCAGGGCCATCCCGTCCGGGACGGTACGGTCCCGTCCGGGACGGAGTGGTCCCGACTGGGACGGAATGGTCCCGACCGGGACGGACCCAAAACAAACGCTGCTTCATTTGCACACTCCTTCCCGGTCGGGAAGGCCATCATCCCGCCCGGGAAGGGCCTTGTAAGCCTCCAATATGATCTTTTTGGTCCCTCCTTGCTTCTCATGTGCTTCTCATCGATTCTCGGGGCTCAGGATCGAGTCTAAGGGGCTCGGGAATGGGTCCCAAGGTCTCGGGATCGAATACAAGGCACCGAGTGATCGTTCCTTCTCTTCGTTGGCTCCAAAAGTGTATGAAACGAGTCGGAATCGCTCCAATTCTCCATGAATGGTCTTGGGAACCTAAAACGAGCTAAAAGAAGTATAAGTAGCCCAGAAATCGCTCAGAGCGATTTCACAAGGAAATATAGAACCAAATACACTAAGATAGGCACTACAAACTACACTTATCAACTCCCCCACACTTAACCCTTACTCGCCCTCGAGTAAGCACAAGCTAACTACTAAACTAGCCGAGCGGGTATTAGCGCACCCTACGCCCTTTCAACTCACGCGAGTACACTTAGAGGAAAAGTGCACTCCACAAGGCAAGTAAGGTCTTGCGACAAAACTGTGGATGCAACCGGACACAAAAACACATAAACAAACAAGCATACAAACAAACAAACAATAGGTTGCACCCGAAGAGAAATAAATACCGCTTCCCTCTAAAAAGCGGTGAAAGAAGCACCGGTTTAGGACTCAAGGAAAGTGACAGCGTTCCCAAGCTAATAATACAAATCGAAATGAACTAAACTCTAATAGTATGACAACAAAGCAATAAAAACGTTGATAACTTACCTAGGTCCTCCTAACCTTCTAAGAACGTACTACGGGACGATCGGCGGGATGAAAAAATGATGAACCACGGTGTTAGTCGACACTGTAGGTAAGTGAGAACCCGCCTCCTTTAGCGATGAGCCAAGAGGGTCGTCCCATGTCCAAAATCGCTCAACTAATCCAAGTAAAAAGGTGGATGCGATTGCAAAATGAGGGAAGACTGACCGTTACCGCTATCATCCTTCCTAGGGACTCGGTCCTTTGGTAGGCTCTTCACGGTAATAGTCGGTAAAAGGCTTATTTTTGAGATGTGGGGATTCTTTTTGTGAGACGGTTTTCTTTTGCATTTTTGCTTTGTGTGTTGCTATGCCTTTTCTTTTTCATCTTTTGTATTTTCTTTTTAGCTTTTTGTGCCTTTTCTTTTTCTTCAACCTTTTCTTTCTTTCACTTTTTCTTTTCTTTGCCCTTTTGGCTTGATTTGAGTTGTAGGCATTCCTTCTTGCAACTAAGAAAGAAATTTCAACAAATTGCAACTTTATTTGGTGGATATGTGTAGGAGGTAGGGGAATGGGTAAGTCGGGAGTGCGCTTTCCCTTCAAACCCACAAAAAAGGGGAGAACTTGGACTAATCAAACAATCCCAAACACGTTCACCTAAAGGACGGGACTCGGCAACCAAGGCCTTTTCATACCGTGGGTGGTCATAATGGTCAAAATGCAAATCCCGTAGTAAATCCCTAGTAAGCTAAGTGGACTAAAGGTAAAGGACCAACGAAACTATTGATTTAGGGTCATTCTACTAGACTAAAGTCCAAGACTCGATTCATACTACTAAAAAGGGAAAGTAAACACTTGCACACTAGCATCAAAACCGGGTTTTCGAAAACCTTTTTACACACTAGACACAACTACACATCACAAGACGAAGACACGATGAAAACGAAAAAAAAAGAGGCAAAGGCAACAAAATAAGACAAAACAAAACAAACACATAAAGAGAACAAACATCACCCCAAATTTCCAAATAAGCAACCAATCAACCACAAATCTTCACAAAGCTCCACCCGAGCACACATCATCACAAATCTCCTCCACACTCCACAAGAGATAAAGAAGAAAAAGGGATAAAGATGTTACCGGAAGTCTTGAAAGCCCTCCAAAGTTAACGGTGATTAAGCGACCTACAAGGAAAAAGAGAGGCAAAACACGCACAACAAAACAAACATACGATACAAGGACATAAAAGGAAAACACACAAAAGAATTTTTTTTTTTTTGATTTTTGTGAAATCTTTTCAAATTTTTAGGGTTTTTTTAAAGATTTTTCGAAAAACAACGAAAATAAAATTAAACTATACTAGAATATCGCTCCCCCACACTTAAACCGAGCAATGTCGTCATGCTCGATCGTAGTGTATGGAGACACCAAAGAAAAGAAAAGAAACTACGAAAATAAAGCTAAAAATCAAAAAGAAAGCGGAGAAAATGGTAGAATGTGTCAGCCCGGGGTGTAATCAAGTCACCATGGGCCGAGACGAGAAAAGATATGGATGGGGGAAGAAATAAAAAGAGGGAAATAAAAGGAAATGGGAGGGGAGGACTAGGTGTAATCAAGTCACCTAGCCCGGATTCCGCCCGAATCCGACTAGATCCTAAAAAGAAAGTAAAATCAAAGAAAAAGTGAAAATACTTGTAAACTTGTATTTTGAAATGACTCTCGATGTAGTCACGTCATCGAGAGTCGGGAGCGATGTCTACCAAGGCCTCAACGGCCACCATGACACAAAAGTGGAAGGGAACAAACAAAGGAAGACAAGCCATAAAAGACGGAAAAGAAAGGATTGTTGTCGTACCAATCGGTTAGCAACTCACTCGCTCCATCGTCTCATAGTTCGATATCGGCACGTAGCTAGTCTTCGTCATTGTTATTCCTCTTCATTCTTGATACGGTTCCATGGTTGAAGTACGAAGGCTTGCACTACTACAAATCACTCACTTATGCGACGCTTTTAAGGGCTATTACTGACGCTTAAAAGCAACAAAAATTTATTTATTGACGCTCCTTATAAGCGTCAAATTTTGAGCTGTCATAATTTTTTGACGCTCTTTTGTGTCAATCATATCAACGCTATTGTGCGTCACAATTCTTTGTGACGCTTTTTATCGTCAAATTATTAGAACATTAAAACTTCAATTTTATTAAATTATGACGCTTTTTGGTGTCAAGTCCATATATTTGACATGTCTAGGTATAGAGTAGAAAAAAGAATTTGACATTAAAAAGCGTCACAAAGGAAAACACTAATTATTCTATATATATATAGTAATTTATTATTTAATTAAAATGTACTGTATCAAATACAAAACTAGCCAATTACAATTAACTAACAAATGTAGTAATTAAACTAAATCAAAATAATATTATCAAATAAATTTAAAAAAATATGTCGTTAACTCTTAAAATTACATCAACCAAACCCACCATTTCGTCAAACGCACTTCAAATGCATTACATAATTTCTGAAATTTAAACTACATCAACTCAACTCTAAGAACGATAAAAAAAATCAAATGTCGTTGATCGACAAAGATCTATTACACATGACATAATATGTTCTTCAATCTTCATTTAGGCAAATCTGGACTTGTTGGAGTCTTTGAAACCTATATAAAGGGAAAAGAACTACTATTATTGAAATGACATAATATAATCAATGTATGTATCGACAGTAACTGTAGTCAGCAACAATCAATAATTTAACCAACAAACAAGCTACAAATATTATAAGCATCATGAAAACAATACATTCCTCGACATTAATAAATTATCTTACTAACAAACAAGTCTAGAGGTAATTAACTTACTACTTGTAATAAAGAGACAGGAACTAAACACTAGCAGCGTAGTTAGCAAAGCGTTCTAGGATACGACCAAACTTCAAAGCACACCCCAACGTTGAAGTACATTTACGGGAACATAACACTGTTTCCATAACGGCATATGATAAGACGGAACATACTTCAGTATGAGTTGTAGGATCAAGTCCATACAATGGGCTACGTTCAGGAGTGGATGGTGGCGTGTTCTTAAAAAATTGCCTTAACTTGAGAAGTATACCAAGTGAAGCTAAGAGGCACAAAAAATTATATGTTGCAGACCCTAAAGTCACTTTTTAAGGGAGGAAATGAAGCATTGGCTTACCTTATATAAGCAGCACAACTTCTACACCTATGCAAAAGACATCCGCACAGGACATCAGGACATTCGACTTCTAAAACTACACTTTCCAGCATCCACAAATGTATCTCCTCTCACACTGTGATTAGACTTGCGGTTTTCTTTGTCAAATTTTCCTCTATATGAATTTATGCATGCATCGAATCCCTGTTCATCATTAATGAATAGTACATCATTCAATGACTAAATGACAGTGTCAAAGAGAAATAATTTACCAACCCATGATATATTTTTTTCTCAATATATTATACTTCGTATTTAGTATGAGTATATGATAAGCTAATGAAAATTTATCAATAAACACATAAATACCAACTAAGTGGCAGTTGTTGGTTGAGTTTTGACACAAAAAAATACCAACCAACCAACTGTACTCAACATCGACATATTCGTCAAAGCATTTCCCACTCTAAAAACCAACATGAAGACCCGAAGGAGGATAAGAAGGAGGAAGCACAATAAGGGAAGGCATATTTTGTGATACGTAGTAACGTAGAATATATAAATTTTGTGATAATGATGAAAGAAATTAAGTAACCAAAAGAAAGAGAGTTGAAAGAAGCAAAAAAAAATTCCTAATTTTATCAACCAAAAAACTGTAGAAATTTATTTGAATAAGTAGAAGTCTATAAAACAAATAGAGTACATATTGGAGAAATAGGTTGATGGATCCGATGAGTCATCATTACCTTCAATTTGATATGACGAAAACATTCATCCGTTTGAGCGATAGAGAAAATGAGGGAAAAGAGTTAGGTGGGAAGAGGTGAGCACAAACATATTCCGTATACAATAGTACAATAGTTGGAAAAAAAAATTAGAATTTTTAAGTCTTATTAATCTAGTACCCATACACATGTGTCTAGGTTATGCTCAATTTCATGTTTCAACATATAGTTTGAAAAGGAAGCGACTTAAGGTGGAACGCATGCTAGATGAATTCAAATAATCATTGCATCGGGTTCATGAAGGCCGTTTCAAGTAAGTATACGAATGCTACTCATTCTATTATCAGATGCAAGCCCCTCTTATGTTCCTATATGAGACAGTTGCACTCTACAAATTAGACTATGACGTAATGGTGTGTAATAAACAAAAAACAATAGTTGTTCACGCTGCTACTAAATCTGATGCAGACTGCGCTGATTTGCATACGCAAGAGATGCATTCTACCCATGGTGTCATGGGTTTGAATCCAACCACATGATCACTACCAAATGTATCAAGTACCAATGTCAGCTCAAGTTCTACCAATTTCCCACCAAAACCACCAAAATAAAACCTTTAACACTAATCTTCAAATAAATAAATAAATAAATAAAACAGAATCGACAATGTAAACACTCCTAAAAATTCTAATGATGTTGGATTCAGGCAAGTATATACTCTTTACTGAATAGATAGGTGATGTAGGCTATGGTTCTAAGCTGAATTCAAACTAAATTCATATGTTAGGCTGCGGTTTTGGGATGTTAGGATCACCCCATGAGAAGTCAAACCTAGCAACTAGATACAAATGAAATAAAATCTCAATGAGGAAACTTTGAACAAAACCCTGCAATACAATCTGATCTAATATGAAATGAAATTAAGTGAGGGGGTAAAAATGACCTGACGTTCCAGCGTTGAGTAAGCCGGAAATGACCTCGATAGATTGCGAGCTTGGACCGAGACTTCTGACGATCTTCGTCATCGCCGAGAAAAAATTCTACACAGACAAATCAAATCAATGTTTGTGAGATTTAGAAATATGACAATGTATAACTGTAACACGACCTTGCAATGCCAACAACACCACATATGATAATAACCGTAGATGGAAATGAAGAACAAAGAAATCAAGTAGAATCAAATAAAAACAGTACTCCAGTAAAGAAGGAAAGGAATAAAGAATATAGATTTTGAAGGTTCAAGAATGGAGCCCATCCGAGTTGGTTCTTCAAGGAGCAAGTTAGTAGACGGCATGCATGACTTAATGATGGGATGAATTAGTTGCAGAGTAGGAGATGGAATATGATTCTGAGTATCTGGGGACACATAAGTAAAAGAAGGGAGTGTCATTTTAGCCATAAAATCAAAATTGGGCTATTAATTAAGTATGCTTTTACTAGAACAAAACTATATCAATTGGAATTTGCTCATTCTAATTGTGGCATCATTTTTATAAAGGTCTGCTACTCTTTACTGAAGAAATGGGGGCTGCAGGCTATGGTTCTTAACTGAATGCAAACCTGAGTTCTAATGTTAGGGTGCAATTTTGATATGTGTTCGAATACGACTAACATAGAATAAAGATTACTATATACTCTGCATTGTTTTATCACTTAGTAGATGAAATACTTACATTTCTAACAAAAAAACACCAGCAAATGAAAACCAATGCTAGTAATCGCAAGAATAATAGGAACAAATTCAATCAAAGTAATCTTAAAAACAAAAGGATAGCATAAGTTGAAAAAGGTTACAGTAAATTACCATCTCGAGTTTGATTGAAAACAAATAACAACTATAAGATTCACAATCAATAGTACGAGTAGGGTCCTACAAAAAAATTAGGGTAACACTATGATCAAGAAATACGTTATACATACAGATTTGGAGTAAAAAAAAAGGTAATCAGCCTACCCCAAAGAAAAATAATCGGAATTTTCTCGAGTCTTTTTCGATTTGAACTTTCCCCCAAATTGAATGCTTCAAATTATGTATGGACAATTTATTATAATTCACATGTATCAGTATACCTTAATTTCGTCGAAATCATTCAACCCTAAATTAAGAATGTTTCGTAATTAAATTGGGTATTTAAGTTGCAAAAAAAAAAGTGAATGAGAACAAACCTTGAAAGAATGTTACGTAACATTTCCATGAATGAATAAAGTTGCGTGCAGTTGATTAGCTACCGTTAAATTCTTGAAAGATGAAGATGAAGAAGAGAATCAAATTCTAGAGAAGATCTTGATAACTGATGAGGGTTAAAGTTTAGGGAAAAAGCAAATAAGAGAGGTGGATATTTTTTCGTGGGTGTACTGAGAAGGCGCTGCGAGTTTGGTTTTAGAATTAATAATTAGGTTTAAGGTGACGATACACATCCCAAAAAATTAATAAGAGAGAGCGGTTAACTGAATGTGACACATAGTGGTGTCAAAATTGAAAGGAGGGAAAATAATGGGTTCGACGCTCTATAAAAGCATCAATAATGAAGCGTTATAATTATAAGGGATTTGTAGTAGTGTTGCAATGGTGTGAGGAGGTGGGATTTGATGTGAATCTCGGTGTAAAGTGAAGAGAAAATGAGGTGAGGGTATGCAAATGAGGTGCATGGGTCATATGATATTTGCAAGGATAGTTAGGGAGGTTGGGAGGGGGTATAAAGTGGTTGGGTGGGTTCTCATGACCAAGAAGAGGCAAAAGGGGGAGCAGGGGACCATCCCGGTCGGGATGGATGGTCCCGATCGGGATGACATGTCCTTACCGGTCGGGAAGCTCCCTTCCCGGTCGGGATCATACTCCAGAAAGCTCGAATTTTGGTGCCCCCATCCCGATCGGGATGACTCCTTCCCGGTCGGGACGCCTCATCCTTCCCGGTCGGGATGCTCTCTTCTCGGCCGGGAAGAGTCTTCTAACTCTCCATAACCCCAAAAGCTTATCCAAAGCTTCAAAAACCGACTCCCTAGCTCACAATCCAAACTCTATCCACAACCATTCCTCTCTTTGGTTCATCTTCACTTCACACCTATCGAATAAGCTCAAAACATTCATTAAAATCCCTCCCTCACATCGTTCATCAAAAATACCAAATTACAAGAATTCACAAAACTCAAAGGAACTACAAGAAAGAGATATATACAACAAGACGGTTCTTTTGGAACTCCGTCTAACCAAGGATGGTGCATTCTTCAATTCTTTTTCAACAACACTAAAACCAATTCCATCGCCATCAAGGGCACGAAGAAACAAATCGAAGGCTCTTGCGAAGTCTTCAATCAAGCTTGTGGTGTAACCATCCACATTACAAGGTTCTTCACAACCTTGTCTTGACGTTCCCGGGGCATCCCGATCTACTAAGTTCAATGACTTGAACTTGTACTTTCGATCCTTCGATATATACCCAAACGTCCATTTATCCTCATGTGGCCCCAAGGGAGGCTCATCTTTCTTCTTGTCTTGGAACTTGTCTTCAAACTCACGATATGGGCACTCATCCGCCCCAAGCTCGGAATCATCATCCTCAAGCCCATAGAAGTCGTTCTTCAAGCTTTCACCCGACTCATCCCCTAGATCGATGTCTTTCATGGCGTGGATCATTTTACAAGACTCATCATTAGTAGGCGAGGTGTTGCCTTGGAGGTCAAACATTAGCTTTTCTTCGCCTAACTCAAATGTGATCCTACCATTCTTCACATCAATCATAGCACCGGCGGTATGTAGAAATGGGCGCCCAAGGATAATGGGAGTGATAGCATCTTCCGGCATATCGAGCACGAGGAAGTCGACCGGAATGAAGTACTTCCCGATTCTTATCGGCACATCTTCTAACATCCCTAATGGTCGGTTGAGTGAACTATCGGCCATTTGGAGTGTAATGGAAGTACACTTGAGCTCCTTCATCCCAAGTCGCTCACAAATGGAATAGGGAATGATGCTTACACTCGCACCCAAATCACGTAGTGCTCTTTCAATCTTGAAGTTGCCTATGGTGCACGGGATCGAGAAACTACCCGGATCCTTCAACTTGGGAAGCGTAGAACCTTGAATAAGCTCGCTCACCACTCTTGTGAACGCTATAGTCTCTTCCTTGTCGACAGATCTCTTCCTAGCCAAGATTTCTTTCATGAATCTTCCATATGCCGGGATTTGGGTAAGTAGCTCGGTAAATGGGACACTCACATCCAATTTCTTAACAATATTAAGGAGTTTGTCGTATTGAACATCCACCTTGGTCTTTATTTGCCTTGTTGGGAAAGGCAACTTGATATGCACTTTGTCTTGCTCGATAGGGGTGGACTTTTCAAATGACATTTTCCCTTTACCTTTGTCTTTTCCTTGAAGTGGGGGAAGCTTGTCTTCATGGGGTTTCTCAATCTCCCACAAGACTTGTTCCTCCATTGGATTTCCAAAGCTTGAATTGTCTTGAGAGGGGGGTATAACTTCTTGCATTGGTACTTGCTCACTAGGGGATAAGAGGGAATCATAAGATGCACCACTCCTCGTGGTAATAGCATTTACATGCTCAAATTTAGCTGTTTCACCTTGAAGAGGTAGTTGCTCCTTTTGTCTTGAAGAGCTTCCCGAAGCAACTTGAACTATTTGAGTCTCAAGCATCTTCATATGAGCATCTCTTGCTATGTTATCCCTTTGAAGTTGCGCAAAGAATTCTTGTTGGTTTCTTATAATCTCCATTTGGCTTCTTTGCAATTCTTGATTACTCTTTTGCACATCCAACATAGATTTTTGCATGTTGAAATCTCGGGGTGGAGATTGTGGATTGTGCGGAGTATCGGTGATGGATAGAGGAATGCCATAGTCATAAGTGGGAGACTTGATTTAGGTGGCTTTGGAGCTTCTTGTCAATAGTCTCCATGTGAGTTTTTAATTGAGCTCCAAGATCAATGCTTAGTTGTGTAATGGCATCGACCTCGTGCCTACCTCCTCGATTCGCTTTTCTAGGCCTTGAGTATTGGGAGTTGTGCACCACCATCTCCTCGATTCTTGACCAAGTTTGATCGTCATCGACCTCGGTAAACCTACCATTGGAGCCCATATTGAGTATAGCTCTTGAGTCCTCATATAGACCGTTCCAAAACTGTTGGACTTAGAACCATTGTGAAAGTCCATGGTGGGGGCACGATCTAACCAAAGATTTGAACCGTTCCCAAGCTTCATAAAGGCTCTCCTCATCCCGTTGTTGGAAACCGGTGATGGAGGCCCTTAGCAAATTTGTCTTCTCCTGAGGGTAAAACTTTTGGTAGAACGCCAATGCAAGTTTCTTCCAAGTATCGATACCCATGGTTGCCCTATCGAGATTCTTGATCCATTGCTTCGCTTTTCCAATGAGAGAGAACGGGAAAAGTACCCAACGGATTTGATCTTGAGTAATCCTGGTTTGGGAGATAGTATCTCAATAATCGGAGAAGAGAAAGAAATCGCCTCTCCTCCTAGGCATACACTACACACTCGAACAAACGTGAGAACACCTAGTGCTTTATGGGCACTAGGCAAAGACAATAAACGAACACAACGAAAAACAAAGAGAAAAGAAAGCTAAGAAAACAAGAAAAACCTACAAAATATGCACAAGAGATAATAGAAGAGCACAAAGAAGGGTAACTAAAGTCAAGCTAGAAGTAAACTAAGTCTAACAACGCACCGTTCCCGGCAACGATGCCAAATTGATGGTAGGGGTTTGCCGCGGGTCCTACCGATCAATATTAACCAACTAATCCTAGTGGGTAGCTAGGGTAAGTCGGGTCGTGTCCACGGAGACGGTTGTAGGTTGTCTAGACTAGGTCGACCTAATAAAAAGGCTAAGTCACACAAACAAACACAAAGATGAAAAGAATTGACAAACTATGGTGGTTGGAGGTGGAGAAAGTGGACTATCAATGAACTAGATATAATATAGGCTAAATGAAACAACTAAAGATTAACTAAGCAATGAACTAGAGAAATGATGACTAACTAGAAGGATGAATCAATAAGAAAGGGAGTAGGGTTAGGTCGGGTTCCCAAGTGTAGTGGGATGATTGGGTAATCAAGGGTGTAGGTGTCTCTTACTTACTAGGGTCGGTTTGCGCTCTCGCGCCAAAGTTAAAGTCCGCACTCTCGTGTCTAAGACTAGACCCGAACACTCATGCTAGATGCTACTCAAAACACAAGGATTCAATCACATATTAGTCAAACAATGAGGAGAGGAACACAAGTATGAGAAGCATTGGCCACTACTACCCACACAAGCAATACAGCAAACACCTAGTGTGCCCAATATGTGACTAGCAACAAAAATGCAACCTTTTCCCCTAATCAAACCCTAATCACCCATAATCCACACTTAATCCCCCTACTAACCCCACAAGGAATCTACTCACTCATTATCAAACTAAGACTAACATAACCAAGAGAAATCAGCATAAACATCCAAACATTCATAATGAAAAAACAAGAACAATAAACCATATGTAAAGATTCAAACTTGAAAGATAAACAAAGATTAAAAGTAAAGAGGAGAAGAGGATTATACCAAACTAGCAAGAATATAAAAAGATGAGAACTTGCATTAATAAGAAACCCAAACAAATCTCCAAGGTTGTCAAGCTTGGATGAATCTTCAAGAATCCCTTAATACAAGACTAATTGCTAGATTAAACTAAGATTAACTAAAGATTAATATGAAACTAAACTAGAGATGAAGAGAAGCTAATTAGGGTTTTGAATGTTCAAGAGAGGCTTAAGAGAGTCTAATGTGATGTAGGATCCCTAAACATTACAAGGGAGGAGTATTTATAAGGTTACAAGAATGAAGGAGGAGAGAAGAATCAAACACGAGCTGCAGCAGGGCCATCCCGTCCGGGACGGTACGGTCCCGTCCGGGACGGAGTGGTCCCGACTGGGACGGAATGGTCCCGACCGGGACGGACCCAAAACAAACGCTGCTTCATTTGCACACTCCTTCCCGGTCGGGAAGGCCATCATCCCGCCCGGGAAGGGCCTTGTAAGCCTCCAATATGATCTTTTTGGTCCCTCCTTGCTTCTCATGGGCTTCTCATCGATTCTCGGGGCTCGGGATCGAGTCTAAGGGGCTCGGGAATGGGTCCCAAGGTCTCGGGATCGAATCCAAGGCACCGAGTGATCGTTCCTTCTCTTCGTTGGCTCCAAAAGTGTATGAAACGAGTCGGAATCGCTCCAATTCTCCATGAATGGTCTCGGGAACCTAAAACGAGCTAAAAGAAGTATAAGTAGCCCAGAAATCGCTCCAAACTACACTTATCAGATAAGCAATTCGTGGAGTACAACAATGGTGAGTTTCGATATTACTTTCTTGTTTTGCGTCAATTTTATTCATTTCATTCATCAGATATTCATATAAAAGATTCATTGCTCTTGTGTTAGTATAGATTGCAGATTGTTAGGTTTATTATTTAGGTTTTTTTCATAATCTTTACTGATTATTATTTAGGTTTTTCATAATCTTCATCAATTGTTATGCTTTCATTGCCATGGAAGTCATTAAGATGCTCCATATTATTAGATTTTACGTTCATAGTATGATTTTTTAAAGATATAATCATTATATTATTTTTTCGCACAAACATATATATGGAGTTATTGTATTGCACATAATGTGTTACTTTAATGCAGACCGTCTGTTATTTTAATGTCTAACCTTGTGTATAGACATCTTCTGTTAATTGAATCTCGTGTTACTTTAATGCACTTCATCTGTTACTTTAATTCTTGTCATCTGTTACTGTAATGCATTGGAATAACAAAGGATTTAGAATACTGCCATATTTAAAAAATACTGCTTCCTATAATGATGGAACGTGATTGCCATCAAAATAGGAAACAATATCAAAGTATAACGTTCTCATTCATACTCTTATTCATAGCAGTATACATGTTTATACTGTCATTCATACTCTCATTCATACCTAATGTATTACAGTAACACGTTTGAAGCATTAGAGTAACATGTCATCGGATTTAGTTATTAATGTTTTGGTTAGAATACCGCCATATTTCAAGTTCTGATTGTTTGTTTGTTGCCACGTTTATTGACATTGTTCTTGTTTTTGTAGTAGACGTAAAAGCAGAGAAATGGTGCAAGGATGTGGGTGAGAGTTTCACTCCATACATAGAGTAGATCTTCAAAGATGTAGATGATAAGAAGAAGAAGAAAGAATCATTAGGAAACGTCATGTAAGTCATCGTTTGACGATGAAGAAGGAGAATAAGAAGAAGAAGAAGAAGAAGAAGAAGAAGACGAAGAAGAAGAAGAGGATGAAGAAGAAGAAGCACAATTCTGAGTAGGACAATATACTGTTAGAGTAACATACATTATTCATTAGAGTAACATACTGAATAAGTTACAGTAATACAGTTTATGAGTTTGATTGATTTTCCAATATCTAGTCCTTAGAGTAACATCCTTTATTGGAGTAAAATGAGTTAGAATAACACACATTATGCGTTAGAGTAACATACTTAATGAGTTACAGTAACACAGTTTATGAGTGTAATTTGATTTCCAATATCCAGTTCTTAGAGTAACAGGTGTGAAACATTTGAATTATAATGGAGTTTTATAATTTTTGTTTAGGAGTATCCTTAATAGAAACATACATTATTCTTTTGGTTGATTGGAAGTCATGTTTTTGCAAAAGACTATTATGCAACATAACAGATTTTATGAGTTAAAGTAACACAGTTCATGAATTAGAGTAACAAATTATATGAGTTAAAGTAACAGTTTTTGCAGGAGACTATTATACAACGTAACAGATTTTATGAGTTAAAGTAACACAGTTTTATGAGTTAAAGTAACACAGTTCATGAATTAAAGTAACACATTGTTAAGTTAAAGTAACATAGTTTATGGATTATGGCAGTAACATACTAACATACGTACAATGATAGTAGAAAAATGATGATTTTTTGGTGAAGATGAAAAAAAACTTAATTTTGAAGAAACTTGTTGTGTGAGAGAAAGAGGCAATTAAAAGATTGAGGTAAGAGAGAGAGAGAGAGAAGATATGCATTGAGATAATTAAGGAAGGGAGAGAAATGATATATTTACCAAGATTTGTTAGTTATTTTCTTATTTCACCTCAAGCAATCACAACCATCCATCTTCCACTTGATCAATGGTCCAAGATTGGACTCATGGACTCAAAATATATAGGAGGACTCACTTGATCCTTCCTCCCCCCCTCTCTCTCTCTCTCTCCCTCTCTCTCTCTCTCTCTCTCTCTCTCTCTCTATATATATATATATATATATATATATATATATATATATATATATATATATATATATATATATATATATATATATATATATATAGAGGTAGGTTCAAATAAGGTCCACAATTTTTTTAAGTCTATATTGAAGTTCCAGATGACATACACTAAAGTTGCATTTGTATATATATCAATTTTGAACAAATGCAACTTTAGCGTATGTCATCTGTAACTTCAATATAGACTTAAAAAAATTGTGGACCTTATTTGAACCTACCTCTATATATATATATATATATATATATATATATATATATATATTGCTAGCAAATCCTTTTTGGGATAAAATTGTTGAAACTGATGCTTCAGACATTGGTTATGGAGGAATTCTTAAACAAGTTAATCCCACGGATAAAAAAGAATATTAGAGAAAAAAACTTATAGGACCATCTAAATCTCCATGGTCCTGTACAGCTTTTTATGTCAATAAAAATGCTGAGAAAGAAAGAGGGGTTCCTAGGTTAGTCATTAACTATAAACCCCTAAATAAAGTTTATATATATATATATATATATATATATATATATATATATATATATATATATATATATATATATATATATATATATATATATATATATATATATATATATATATGATCTGGTGTAAACACACCAATTTGGTGTAAACATCCTAACAATCTGAACCGTTGATCTAATACTTGATCAACGGCTCAGATTTAATCTTCAAAAGAGAACAAAACCTTCACAAAGTCCCTCCTTTACCTCTCTTTTCTCTCTCCTCTCTTTCTTTGATACTCATGTAACCAAATTTTCTCTACAAATTTTGCTCTCAAAATTGAAATGCTTAATTTTTCCGGATAAATGCTCAATTATAAGTTCCTATTGCTAATCGTAATCTTAGATTGAAGATTACTTCAATTAATTCGTTATAATTTTCCAGAAATTTATTCAATTCATTCAATTTTTTGATTAAAATTGTAATTTTTGTAGAAAATTCGTTCCTATTGCTCGATTTCCGAAAAATTGCTCAATTATAAGTTCTTGTTGCTTAATCGTACGTAAGATTAGATTGTAGATTACTTTATTGAATTCGTTTTAATTTCCAGAAATTCGTTCAATTTTATGCAAAATATATGCGTTCATTAGAATACTTGAATATATGCCTTGGAATACTTGAATATATACGCTGGAATACTTGAATATATACTCAGTTATTCCAACACATATATTCAAGTATTCCAACACATATATTCAAGTATTCCAACATATATATTCAATTATTCTAACATATAAACTCAGTTACTCCAACACATATATTCAAGTATTCCAACATACATATTCAAGTATTCCAACATACATATTCAATTTTTTTCACCGACTAATACTGTTTTACAACATTCGATGATGAAGAAACAATGAAAGAACACAAGTTCAGAGATACCAAAACATCTACCGTGTCGGAATATCAGAAAGACGGATTTCAAAATGGTCGAACTTGTCGTATTTTAATAGTCGTATCCCATATGTAATTACACGTATAGAATTAAGCAGTTACTCCAACATGTTTTGTTGATTATTCCAACAATCATTCAAATTATTTATTGAATCAATCAATTATTCATCCTCAATTACTTTAATGTCGTTATTTCAATGTTACAAGCAATTATTCCTATGTTCGACAATAGGTATTCAAACATTTACCAATTGCTGATGGAATCAATCAATTTTTAAATCTTCAATTACTCTAATGTCGTTGTTATTCTAATGCTTACAAGCAGTTATTCCTATGTTCGACGACAGTTACTCCAACATTTTACTAGTTGATTGAATCAATAAATTTTAAATCTTCAATTACTCTAATGTCGTTGTTATCCTAATGCATATAAGCAGTTATTCCTATGTTCGACAACAACTACTCCAACATTAATTGTTGATTGAAACCACATGTAAAGAAATACATCTTATAAAAACTATTCTATTCTTCATGAGTTTTGAAACATCTCTCTATCTTAGGCATGGGCTCATCTTCTACCGTCCTTATCCAATTGTCGTTGGCACCCGGAGTCCAAGTCAAGCTTAGAGAATTCGTGCTATTTTCAATAGTTGGTGTTGAGCATTGTTGTGAACTTTGTATTGTTGCTATCAACTAATTGAATGTCTGCAAACATATACAGGTACTCCAATATTCAAATTCAAGTACACTAATGCATATTCTCAAGTACTCTAATGCATATATTCAAGATTATGCAAAAACATACATTCAAGCACTCTAAAATTCCGTAGATTCAAATACCTATTTTAACCTTCCAATTCAGTTATTCCAACATACATGTTTAAGTACTCCAACATATATAAATTAAAGTATTCTAAAACATATAGTCAAGTACTACAATGTATACGTATACTCAAGTATTTCAATTACTCCAAGACATATACTCAGTTACTCCAACATAAATATTCAAGTATTCCAACACATATATTTAAGTATTCTATTAAATTTTGAGATTCATATACTCAAGTACTCCAACTACTTTAAGAGATATATTCAGATATTCCAACACATATATTCAAGTATTCCAACATATATGTTCAAGTATTCCAACATATATATTCAAGTATTCCAGCATACATATTCAAGTATTCCAACATATATATTCAAGTACTCTAAAAATTTTGAGATTACCTTCAAGTTGATTCATGTCTTCTATGTTGAAATCGATATTCATCATAAAGAATTCTGGAAGAATTCAAAAACGAATAGTAATTCAAAAACGAATATATGTCGTGATAAATTACCTTAAAAAACGAATAGGCGTTCAAAAACAAATATGTATTGAAGTATAACGATATTACCTTCATGTTCATCAACAATAGGTTCATGCTTAGTGAAATTCATGCTCATCAAAAACGAATTTCGTATAAAATTTCTGGAAATTTGAATGAATTGAACGAATTTCCGAAAATTGAATGAATTGAATGAAGTAATCTATAATCAAATCTTACGATTGAGCAATAGGAACATACGATTGAGCAATTTTCTGTTTAATTAGGCGTTTCAATTTGAAAGATATGATCAATTTTTGGGAGAAATTTTTTTGAGAGGAAATTTGGGGGTTTACCAAACCCTAAAGAGAGGAGAGAGAAAGGGAGGAGAGAGAAACCCTAATGAAAGTTTGGGGGTTTTGTTATCTTTTGAGAATTAATCTCGACCGTCAATCTTGCAAGATCTAATAGACCGAATTGTTAGCGTATTTACACCAAATTTGGTGTTTACACCAAATCCCACCTCTCTCTCTCTCTCTCTCTCTCTCTATATATATATATATATATATATATATATATATATATATATATATATATATAGAGAGAGAGAGAGAGAGAGAGAGAGAGAGAGAGAGAGAGAGAGAGAGATCATATTAGGGCCACTTATGTATATAAGTTTGTAAGTCCTTTTATCAGCCGTCAGATCAATCATAGATGGATGGCTGAGATGTGAAGATATATATTTATTTTTAAAAAAAGAAAAAGGGAAATCCCCATTTGTGCCCTCTAAGTTTTCACTTTTCCCAGTTGAACCCCTGCGTATAACTAATTCCCAACTGTACCCCTGAACTCTATTAATTACTCTCAACCGTGACTAAACTAGAATTAGCCGTTAAGTATGGCTGTTAAGTGGCAACTTGCAGTCCTAATCTAATGACATGGCGAGTGACATGTCGGTCTAGTAGCCTTTTGGCCTTCGTTAATCCCTAATTACCCCTTCATTTTAATTTCAAACTACAAACTCTTCCTTTTCCTTCATTTCTTCCCCTGTTCGAATTCACTGATCGATCATCATATCATCTGCCATTCTTCCTTTATGTACTATAATCATCATCATCATCATATTCTTCGTTGCTTTTCTCACTTATTATTACATGTTGTTGTTGATTTCGACGAGGCGAAAACTCGAAATTAGAATGAAGGGGTAATTAGGGTTTAACGAAGGCCAAAAGGCTACTAGACCGACATGTCACTCACCATGTCATTAGATTAGGACTGCAAGTTGGCACTTAACAACCATACTTAACGGCTAATTCTAGTTTAGTCACGGTTGAGAGTAATTAACAGAGTTCAAGGGTACAGTTGGGAATTGCTTATACGTAGGGGTACAACTGGGAAAAGTGAAAACTTAGAGGGTACAAATGGGAATTTCCCAAATAAAAATGATGTTTACATTTTCCATGCACCTCCTCTTTTTTCGCACTCTCTTTTTCCCATCACATTCATTGCTCCATCACATTACTGCATCACATTCCAATCCTCAATTCATTTGCTCCAAAACATTCTACCTCCATCACATTCCATTTACTTGCAAGCTCCGATTCGGGATATTTCGACACAACCCAAAACCTTAAAAGCTCCATTGTTACGTAACTGTTGAAATTGGTCCAAAATTGTCAACACATCCATTGATTTTCCCTCTTCACGATTACTGGCGAAATTGCTCCAAAATTATCAACACCTCCATTGATTTCCCCTCTTCACGATTCAATTCATTGTGTTCGAAATCTCCATCGTCAACACCTCTCCAACTCAGGTAACAATGGAAATCGTTTTTCTTCAAATTTGTGCAATAAATTATGGTTTAGTGTAACGAATTTTCCATGACATTCATACTGATAATTAATTTGACATTTGAGTAATCCCTAATTTTTTATACTGATTATTTTCATGCTCTTTTTCTTCACTGATTTTGTCATGCTTTGGTTGAATTAAGAAAACCTAATCATTGCATTTTGTCAAGGGGAATTATAAGTTGAAATACGGTCCAATGTCAACTGCTTCTTCCTTGTTTAAATGCTTTTCCTTTTCCTTTGAGTCCAATATACCTATTTTGAAATCATTTTGGTTAAGATAGTGAATGGCTTCTTTGGTTGAATTATGTATCAGTTTTGACTTAAGATTGGTTTTACTGGAATTTTATTCTACACCTTCATACTGTAAGTTCTTCTGTGTATTTTTTTTTGCGTAATACTGCGTCTGACTTGACTACTGGGTTTGTTCCATATATTTTCTTCAACTCATGTTTTTGTTATGATTTTATACAGATTTTCTTCATTGCATTCGTGCTGATTTTGTTCACGAGTGATTTTGTCAAGCTTCTTTTTTATTCAATTAGGGATTAATCCTAACACGAGTAATCCATTTTTCCTTTACCAGTTCGACTAATTAGGGATTAACCCTACTTTG
Source organism: Agrostemma githago (assembly GCA_958450325.1). Lineage (NCBI taxonomy): Eukaryota > Viridiplantae > Streptophyta > Magnoliopsida > Caryophyllales > Caryophyllaceae > Agrostemma > Agrostemma githago. The sequence goes on from OY288262.1 coordinate 30,888,787, forward strand.
AGAGGGTTAGTTTGTTATCTTGATTGGTCATTAGATACTCCGTAGGAACTAACTTCGTATGAGTCTAAGAAGTGCGTTTTGTGTTGTTGATAGTGCTATAATTGAAATTGTGGAGAATATATGGGACACGTATTATGAAGTTTCAGAAGATGAGAGTTGAAGTTCTGCGGTCTTGGAATTGAATTTTCAAGCATACATTTGAATATATGAGCAGAAGAAAAATAAACATTCCACCATTTAATTATGAAGTTGTAGACGTTGTGCACTGAAATTGTAAAGAGAAGGGCTTAAGGTTTCAAAGTTATGTTCTACAAATCAAAAGGGCATGATGTCGTAGTTTCAGAAAATGAGATTTGAAGTTGTAATGTTTTTGAACTGAAGTTGCAAGAGTGTGGTAGATTGTTTTGAATGTACACCAGTTAACTATGACGTTGTAAATGTAATATACTGAAGTTGCATTGCAGCTGAATTAAAGTTCAAAACAAACTGTTATTTAAATATTGAAAGTCATGCACTGAAGATGCAAGTATACGTGTTTTGAAGTCTCAGAAGCTTAGAGTTGAAGTTTCATAAATTGAGAGTTGGAGTTGTAAAGAATTTGAATTAAAGTTCCAAGCATGTCGTTGTATGTTCTTACAGAGTAGTAATAATGTTTAACTTTCCAGCAGTTATATATAAGGTTGTAATTGTTGTGCTTTGAAGTTCTAAAGTGAATGAGTGGAAGTTATAAAGTGAGTTTGTTGAAATTATAAATACTATAGTATTCGACGTTATGAACTGAAGATGAAAGTATGTGGGAGACGAGTTCTAAAATTTCAGAAAGTGAGAGTTGAAGTTGTGTAGTAATTGATTTAAAGTTTCAAGCGTACAGATGAATATTTTGTCAAAAAAAACTTCGTATTCAATATTTGGAGAAGACACTATCATTCATAATTATGTTCTACGGAACTATTGACGAAGGCGATTTTATTTAAAGAACGATTTAAATTTCGTATTCAATATTTGAAATAGAATTTACGGAAAAATATTTGAATAAATTAGAATTAACAAGGGAATAGTGACATGTAGAAAAAATAATAAAAATGAATAATTGAATGAAAAATGTTGGAAGTAGGGAAGAGACCTAGTATTTATTAGAAGCATTGGAGTCTCAACATTGGAGTTGGGAAGAGACCTACTATAAATTGCCTCCAACTAATCTAAACATAATCTAAGTCACCCATCTAATTTAATCCAATGGTGAGGATTAGAATTTAGGCACTTAAAGTTATTCATGCCCTTATTAGAACTTCCCTATATATATATATATCCATGCCCTTATTAAAATTGGGTAAACACCAATTTTGGTGTAAATATCCTAACAATCTGAACCGTTGATCTAATCTTGATCAACGGTTGAGATTAATCGTCAGAAGATAACAAAACCCCAAAAAAAAATCTCACAACCTGCCTGGCCCCACCCCCTCCCTCCTCTCTCTCTCTCTCTCTCTCTCTCTCTCTCTCTCTCTCCTGTTTAGGATTACATCAATTTTCCTCCCAAAAACCCCCAAATTTCCTCTCAAAAATTCATCATCCTAATTTACCAGAAATTCGTTCATCCTATCATCCTAATTCGTTCTATCTCAAAAATTTGCTCAATTGTGTACGAAATTCATTCAATTCGTATACAATTCATTCAATTCAATTCAATTCGTTCAATTTTCATAAATTCGTTCAATTCATTCAATTTTCCAGAAGTCTTATACGAAATTCGTTTTTGATGAGCATGGATTCCACCGAGCATTAACCTATTGTTGATGAACATGAAGGTAATGTCTAATAATATTTTTTAAAAAATTTTTATAACATCAAATAATAATAATTAATTAATTAATCATAGTAGTAGTAGTATTAGTAGTAGTAGTAGTAGCAGTAGTAGTAGTAGTAGTAGTAGTAGTAATAATAATAATAATATTAATATTAATAATAATAATAATACTAATATTAATACTAATAATATTAATTAATTGATTAGTCTAGTCTAGTAGGGATTAATAAGGGTCATTTAGTTGACTATTTTGTAGTTTTGGGTGTGTTTTAAAGGACTTTGGTGCATATGTCCAAATTGATGGATTAGTATAATAAAATGTGTAATTAGGTGGATTAAAGAGTGAAAAGTAATATGGGTTGCAGTTGAAATGTTTATTGGGTTAAAGTGTCAACAATCCTTTGGAAGTGGAGACAAATCAAGCCAACGTTAAAGTGGAAGCCCAGACCAAGTAGATGGAAGAAGTGGATAATTTCTAAAATCCGCTGCCAACGGCAGAAATTTGTGCATAGGATTCTTTATTGGATTCTTTTTCGCATAGGATTCTTTATCTAGTCTTTTGTTCTTCTTCTTTACTCACCTCTTCTATTCTTCTTCTTCATTATGATCATTTTTATGAGGCATTTTATGAGGATTAAAGACCATTGATGGAGATTCCTCATGAGTGACTATATAAAGGAGGAGAATTCATCATCACAATTGTCATCCAAGACATAAAGTATCATTTGTAATTCTCAAAAACACATACATTTTCTGGTTTATTTTGCAAGTAGTTCTTTTGTATGGAGGGCTAAGTTCTTATTCTTGGAAAAAGTAGTTGAAACCTTTCATGTTAGTGAATTGTAAGACTCATTTCTATTTTACTTTTATATTAGAATATCAAGTTTAATTTGCATTATTTCTTGGTTTGTTAATTCATCTTCTAGCTTGATCACCTAATTTTTTGTTATTGATAAATCATTGCTAGAATAGTTATATGAATCTTTTGTTTGTTTAACTATATCCGAGTAGCAAATATAATTCACCAATTTGTATGCTTTTCATCGTTGTTGAGTTATAAGGATTAAACTTGTATGAAACATAGTGATACCGTTTGGGTAATCATTCTTTCATCTTTGCTAAATTCATCGTTTTAATCTACATGTTGATACGATTTAGACGTTTGATTTAAATTGACAATATTGTAAGGGTTATTTGAGTATGCTTCTCATATCTTATAACTATTAATAAGTGGAATTAGAAGTCGATTAAACTTCAGAGCAAAGTATTCTAGTATAAATTGTAAAGTAGAAGAGTCAATGATCAATTCGTTAAACTTGATGGTGGATATTGCTTGGTCCAACTATTTTTCTCATATTTGTTACATCGTTTATTCATATTAGTTTATTTTATTTTGTTCAAGTATTTCATTAGTATATTAGACTTAGACTCGAAACATTCAAATCCCCCCATTTGCTTACTTTTATATATCGATTTACGCACACTTAAACGACATAATCACCTTCCTTGTGGGTTCGACCTCTACTTTCACTAACTACTAGTTTGTGTTAGAAGTGGATAATTATTGTAATTTGGAGGATCACGACAAGCCTAGCCAAATTTTGGCGCCGTTGCCGGGGAAGGCAATTATTGTTTTTTTTGTGTGTGTTTCTTGTAAATATTTATTTTAATTAAGGTTCTTCGTCTTTGTCTTCTAAAATGAATTTGTGGTGTCCCCAACTTGATAATGAGTTACTACATCACTATTTTGAAAGCCTCACGGAGTATGTACTAGAACGTCCATATTTACATATGAGCAATGAAAAACTCTTAGTAAAGATTTACCATAACTTTAATCTAGCAACTCAAATCGATTTGCAAGTTAAATGTGAGGGTAGATTTCTTGTGTTAAGTCATACTGAAAAGTGGGATATGTTTGATCTTTTGGTTATCAACGCTCGAGAACTAGAGATAAGCACTTTATTTCTTGAACTTCCCCAATATTTTGAGAATGCTCCAAGCCATGAGCCTATTTCTAGTGATGATGTGCCCGAAAATGAATTTTCTACCTCCCTTAACCATGACGACGGTGCTCTACTAGATGATGAAGGGGAGGTAAGTGACTCATTTTTGTTGACTTTGTCGTATATTGAACCCGAATTTTATTTGCCATCTCCCATAGGTGAGGCTGATATTTTATGGGATTTGAACGACACATTAGCAAGGAGTGGGGAAAAGGAAAACTTGTTTGAGATGACACCATTGGTTAAAGTCCCATACCATGAATCTGTATTTATTTTTAAAAAAATTGTAGACACGGATAATAACATTCCATATGCTTGTATATTCATGTGGAGTATATGGTATCTTCTCATTATATGCTTTTATAGAGTTTTCACTAACTCTTTTGCTATCTTATTTGACTGTCTTCTAAGGGCATTAACTTGCTCCGATCTTGGTAGAAAATGGGCAACTTTATAAAGGAGTAGTTCTGTGTGACCCCGTGCCTGATCATAAAATGAATAAGCGTCGTGTGGGACAATAAACCAGCGCTTACGGGAGGCAACCCGGTTTTTGCTATTTGATGCATTTGTTGTTTTTTAATAAGGTAGTTTGTAGATGAAGATAGACGAAGATCTAAGGAAAGCGGTCATAAGAATCCATCTTTTTGACCCAAATTGCGAAAATTAAATCCGTTCTCCCTATGCCGAGCCATGACTTTAACTAAGGCGCTTGTCGGGAGGCAACCCGTCTTTTCTTTTAATTTATTTTCTGTCTTTTAAGCTATTTACTTTAGAATAATTTTCTTCATTTTTAACTTCTATTTTATAGGTACGGTTCTCGGTTATGAAATCAACCGTAACTTGGAACATAAATGTATACCAAAAAAAAAAAAGCAATCAAAAGTCGGCATATGAACCGACCATCATCACTAGGCTAGCAATCAGTTGGTAGCGCCTATCCACGACCGTTAGAGGCGGACCCTTTGCAGCTGGGCGCGGAGTACGAACAGGGGGAGTGGCATGATGCCGCTGGTGGTACGTTCTGGCCGCTGGGCGCGGCAATTCTGGCCGCTGGCAGCGACAGATTCCTCTAGGCGCAACGTCGATCAAGCTTCAAGTACATATTCTTCTTCTTTCAGCTCATCTCTTCCCCTACAATTGCTGGTACATGAAAAAACCAGAATAAAAATGCGGAATCTTGCATCCACAAACCTCCATTAGTTCAAATCAGCTTTCATTCACATAAACCAATTTCAGTTTCAAAAATAAATTAAAATATCAAACCTCCTCCAAACTTCTTCTTCAATTCATGTCACCTGCTCTTTTCACACATATTTGTTCCCCAATTCAGCACATTCCGTCTGACCTTTCCATTTCTAGATTTCGAGAATTTTTGATTTTTGCTAAGAATTTTGGAAGTGTTCTTGGATTTGTTCTTTGGGGATTGGGTGAGATTTGTTGTTGGCATTGTGTTCGTGGTATGATTCCAATTGTTGAGGGCGATTTGAAGTGTGAGTGTGAAATATTGAAATTGTAGTGTGAGCTGTCGATTCTAAGTTGTGTTGAACTCAATGATGTGAAATACTTGAGTGAGATATGCAGAGAGAGTGGAATTTGAGTGAGATTCAGGGGTGTTGCTTTTATCGTCAAGTGGATGATAGTGTGTTTAGTTGACTTTTTGAAGCAATTGGTGTTATCAATGGTGGGTAATTTATCGAATGTGTTATTGTTGGCGAGAGTTGTGTATGGAGTATACTTATTTCTTTGTCACTATGGCTCAAGCAAAATAAAATAAGCGAAAAATTACACCTAATCCTATACCTAGATAAGAGTCGTGAAACTATCAAGCTGAGGACGAACCACTACACCAGCGACTATCCAAATTATCATCCCAAACAAAAAAAAAACAAGAGGAGAGGTGTTGTGGAGATGACGGTTTGTATGACCCAAGTTGCTAGAGAAAAGGCATGCGCCTTCAAGAGTGGTAATATCGAGATGCCCATTGGTACTTGATTGCTTGGTATGTTCTTTTTTCTCATTTTCTATGTCTTTTTCTTTATTTTTCCTCACATTGAGGACAATGTGGAGATTAAGCGTGGGGAGTGGAATATACTTGTATATATGTTATTTCATATTTTTTAAAAAAAAAAATTGAAAAAAAAAATGAAAAAAAGAAAAAAGAAAAAGAAAAAAAAACCCGGTTAGGTGAAAACTCGCAAGGGCGAGCGCCTAGGCAAAAATGGGTATATGGCCGATGACAGAGTGAAAACCCGAAAGGGCGCTCCGGGTAAAAAGAAGAAACGAGAAGCGACCCATGAGAGTAGAAGTGAGAAATAAAAGCTAAATCGAAAACCCGCAAGGGGCGGTTTAGGCAAAATGAGGGATTAGGAAAAAAGAAATCATTATTTTGATTACTATTTTTGCTATTTCTCCATGATTCGGGAGTCAAAAGGAGGTTAGAAGGGTGATTCGGGTTTAGGATCATCTTAGAGTTGGAGTGATAAGTGGATGTCAACTCCACGTTTTTATTTGTCAATTGTTTTTCTGTAGTTGGTATTGTGATTTATTTTGTGAGCGGGCATTGATTGTAGTATGGTCTTAGTAAATAGGTTATTCTATTTCTTTGACCATATACATTTTGAGAGGGATGTTATAAGGAGGGGATGTGAGTGTCGAGAGTAGTTGTTGGTTGTATCAAGCTACCTACACTTCGCTGTATAGACCTTGTGGAGGATCGTTATTTTGATTTAATTTACTCGAGGACGAGTAAAGGTCTAAGCGTGGGGATGTTTGATTAGTTTAGTTTAGTAGGGATTAATAAGGGTCATTTAGTTGACTATTTTGTAGTTTTGGGTGTGTTTTAAAGGACTTTGGTGCATATGTCCAAATTGATGGGTTAGTATAATAAAATGTGTAATTAGGTGGATTAAAGAGTGAAAAGTAATGTGGGTTGCAGTTGAAATATTTATTGGGTTAAAGTGTCAACAATCCTTTGGAAGTGGAGACAAATCAAGCCCAACGTTAAAGTGGAAGCCCAGACCAAGTAGATGGAAGAAGTGGAGAATTTCTAAAATCCGCTGCCAGCGGATTTTCCAAATTCCGTTGCCAGCGGATTTCCAAAAATCCGCCGCCAGCGGCAGAAATTTGTGCATAGGATTCTTTATTGGATTCTTTTTCGCATAGGATTCTTTCTCTAGTCTTTTGTTCTTCTTTACTCACCTCTTTTATTCTTCTTCTTCATTATGATCATTTTTATGAGGCATTTTATGAGAATTAAAGACCATTGATGGAGATGCCTCATGAGTGACTATATAAAGGAGGAGAATTCATCATCACAATCATCATCCAAGACATCAAGTATCATTTGTAATTCTCAAAAACACATACATTTTCTAGTTTATTTTGCAAGTAGTTCTTTTGTATGGAGGACCAAGTTCTTATTCTTGGAACAAGTAGTTGAAGCCTTTAAAGTTAGTGAATTGTAAGACTCATTTCTATTTTACTTTTATATTAGAATATCAAGTTTAATTTGCATTATTTCTTGGTTTGTTAATTCATCTTCTACCTTAATCACCTAGTTTTTTGTTATTGATAAATCATTGCTAGAATAGTTAAATGAATCTTTTGTTTGTTTAACTATATCCGAGTAGCAAATATAATTCACCAATTTGTATGCTTTTCATCGTTGTTGATTTATAAGGATTAAACTTGTATGAAACATAGTGATACCGCTTGAGTAATCATTCTTTCATCTTTGCTAAATTCCATCGTTTTAATCTACATATTGATACGATTTAGACGCTTGATTTAAATTGACAATATTGTAAGGGTTATTTGAGTATGCTTCTCATATCTTATAACTATTAATAAGTGGAATTAGAAGTCGATTAAACTTCATAGCAAAGTATTCTAGTATAAATTGTAAAGTAGAAGAGTCAATGATCAATTCGTTAAACTTGATGGTGGATATTGCTTGGTCCAAGTATTTTTTCTCATATTTGTTACATCGTTTATTCATATTAGTTTAATTTATTTTGTTCAAGTATTTCATTAGTATATTAGGCTTAGACTCGAAACATTCAAATCCCCCCATTTGGTTACTTTATATATCGATTTACGCACACTTAAATTAAATGACATAATCACCTTCCTTGTGGGTTTCACTAACTACTAGTTTGTGTTAGAAGTGGATAAATATTGTAATTTGGAGGCTCACGACAAGCCTAGCCTTTAATTAATAATAGTAATAATAATAATAATAATAATAACAACAACATAGTACTCCCTCCAATTCATTTGATTTCTACTTTTGTTTTTTTTTCATACCTCGTAATAGAAAATGTTATGTATATATCTTTGATTATGTAATATACAAAATTTTAAATTTTGATGTTCTTAAATCTTAATACAATACAAATAATACTCATATGCTATATTGTATGATATATATATCAATAACGCCTCGCCTCTCTCTCCATCTCTGTCCTCACGAACCTCTGCAGTAGTCGGAGGCCTAAACATGGATCAACCGGCACCCCAAACTCATCATATAGGCACTGGAGCACCAGTCTCTCGCCTAAGTACCACACCGAACGAAATAGCCAGGGAGGAGCATCCTCCTGTAGCACATCGGCCTCAACTCCGCCCCCACATAGCCATGCAGACCCTCATAGTTGACCCAAGGACGGGCCACAAACTGCATAACCAAAGCTACATCTCAAACACCTAATCTTGGGGGCTACCTAAGAAATCAAACAGTAAGAAGGAAAACATATATCATCGAGACGCGGCTGGTACACCAGCACGTTGTCCGTCGAGTAGTGGCTCGTCGTAGTCTTGGTCTGAGCCAACCGCCACTCGATCCCAGCCGGAAACCTGGTCGGGCTAACTGGCACTATTCTAGGTGCCAAGCACGGGAAGTAAGAGTAGATCCAAGCCTGCAAAACCCGGGATATCATCAACAAACCAAACCAAACTAAGTAAAACTCTGAAACCAAATGCGGATTTAAATAACTAACCTCCAGCATGAGACCTGGACCCACAATGGGTATAGCAGTACCAGAGTCCACCCTCTGCGGTGTCACCATGACCTGTAGGCAGTGGGTCATCTCCGCCAAAGCTGCGGTCACCCAATCAAAACATCCCAATTGACTCAAGTCAGCCAAGAAAGGCAAAATCCTACTACTAAACCTCTCACCCTTATCCGAGAAGTGGGTCGACTATAGGAAGTACCACAACAACAAATGGGCATTCTGCCCCACCGTGTTGGGCACTCGACCCTCTAAAACCGCAACCCTCTCGAAGTGGTCGGTGATGTAAGAACTAACTAAACTATGGGGCGTACCATAAGCCGGGGGCTCTAAACAGTTCCCAATCCAGCCCCTAACCTCCGCACTATCTAACCTACGACCCTCCGAAGCCCACCTAATCGACTCGGGACCCCAAGGCGGCCCCGTGATAACCCCAAAATCCTCTAAAGTCATGTCGACCTCGCCAAAACACATGTGGAACGTAGAGGTTGTGTCATGAAAGCGATCTATCATCTCTCTAATCACCATTAGGTTGCACTTGGTCTTGCAACCCATCAACCGAACCCAATGTCCGACTAAGGAGCCAAGAACCGTCCACATAACCACCTCCTTAGGCTCGGGGGTAAGCTTCTGAGCATAGATTTCCAAGCACGTGGTGAAGCCTGAGAAGGTCCTCATCGGACTTGGGGGCTGCAAATCGTGACGATACGAGTATAAATAAACAAAACCATCACAAACCGAAGTCAAAGCATGTGCCAATAACAGAAATCGAAACACTCACCTTGCCGTTTACGAGACGGCTAGACGTGCAAATCCGGACGGAGCAACAACTGTCGACCGTCCTAATCCCGAGCCCAAATGGGATCCTCGTAAGCAGTCTCCTCATCCTCATCGAAGGGTCTGGGGACATGCTTCCTCCTAGCCACTATCATGGGCAAGGTAGGCCTCGTGACCTGATCAAAACTAGCCTCATCTACAGCCCCAGGCTCGAGGCAAAGCGAAAGAGCGCTCCGTCGCCTCTTGCGGGCCACCCGGGGAATCAGCGAAATTGACCTGGCAACATCACCACTAGTACCACCTGTTGGGACTCCCTCGGGATGTCCTTTACCATCTCCAGCTGCAAAACAAAACAATAGTGCACCTCGGGTCAGGTCAAGACAGCCCAAACGGGTCAAAATAAGCTCAAAAATTTGGAAAGCAATATCAAAATTCCGAAAAAACCACTAGCACCCATTTTTGACCCCGGCCAAAATAAATATGGTTTCAAGAAAATCTGACATCATTACGATATTGTTTGGTCCGTCGTAAGGGTCACAAACTCGCACAGAATGACCTAAAGTACATTTGGACTCACGAAAATCGACATATGAGCTACCCATAACACCATAAGTAATAATCGAGCAAGATTACAAGAGTCAAGTACGAGAATAATCGAGAAATCAACACCTAAACCCTAACATCTCGATTTTCACCCATGGGATGCCATTAAAGTACCTCGAAGCTTTCACCTCAAGCAAATAACTACACTATCAAGCTCTATCCTACCCTAATTCAACAAAGGAATCAAGAGAAAGCACTGAAATATAGAAAAACCAAAACACCCAAATCAATTTCTAAGGTTTAAAAAAATCGACCCAAAACCACACCAATCAAGCACAAATCGACAATAGGGGAGTAAGGAACACTTTTCCGTAGTCAACATAATCGAGTATGACGGAAATCGAGTCGAAAATCTGTTGATCGAGTCGAGAATACAAACTTGGGATGAAAGGGTTCACGTGTCTGATTTTTGGGACGAATAAACCCTTCCCCCTTTCAATCACGACCTTTAAACAAAATTAGAGAACAAAACCCAGACCGCCTCAGCGCGGGCGTCTGATTTCCAGTGCGCAGCAGGGCGAGCGACTGAATATTAAGTCGCTGGGGGATAGGCGCCTCACTTTTAAGTCACACAGAAACGCGCGCCTGAACTTTCAGTCCAACATGAAAACCGAGATAATCCAAACGCAATTCTCAATACCCGCGAGACGTACATTCATGTGCCAAAAAAAATAAACAATGAGGGCGCAATGTACCCCTCCTCAGCAGACTAAGCAAGTCTTAATACCTCCCTCTAACGGAGTAATAAAATCAATCTACCCCTCCCCAATGGGATAAGCAAGACATACGAAATCCCCAACTAGTATGACAACCCGTACTAAAACCTATGGCAACCAAGTTTACTATCTCAGCAGAGCATCTCACAAGCCGGCACCGCCCGTTATGGAAACCCGTGAAAAACGCCAGTGGTACCCATCAACTCAAAATGTCAAAATTCAAGTACAAATCAATTACCCTAGCAAATCCTCAATCTAAAGCAACCAACTCGCATCCCCAACAGGAAACCATAAGCCCCCAGATCAAATGCAAATGCAAGAATCAATGCAAATTAACACCATTATGAACTCGCCAAGAGTTTATACAAAAACTCCAACAAGAATCAAAAGCAAAACTATCATCGAATCTGAACAATCATTGATAAGTGTATTTTGTAGTGTTTATTTCACGTGATTGGTCTCGCTTTCTCTTGTGAAATCGCTCTTTAGAGCGCTTTTGTGGCTACTTACGCTTCTTCTAGCTTGTTTTAGGTTCCTAAGGCCTATCATGGAGAAACAGAACCATTCTGATTCGTTTCTGATGCATATGGAGCCAAATGAAGAGAAGCGACGATGATTCGGTGACTTGGACTCGATCCCGAGTCCCTTGGATCCCACTTGAGAATATCCCGAGCGCCGAGCATCGATAAGAAGCCTAGGAAGAGCAAATAAGGACCCATCACGGCCGGGAAGGACCCATCACGGCGGGATGAAATGACGAGAAGAAACCAGCCTCTATAGGGCCTTCCCGGCCGTGACCACCTTCAGATCATCACGATCGGGATGGGACCCTTCCCGACCGGGACCACCACCTTCCCGGTCGAGAAGGGCCCAGCTCGCACTCCGCTTCATTCTTTTCATTCCCCTCGCTTATGGAACCATGTATATACCTTCCTCTTGTATTGTTTTAAGGACATTACCTTAGATGAAACCCTAGATAGAAATTAGTGTAGCTTAGCTTAGTTTCTCCTTAATTTTTCCTTAATCTTTCTTTAATCTTAGCCTAATATTAGCTAGTTACTCTTGTATTATTGGAATTCTCGAAGAATCTACCAATCTTGACAACATTGGTGGATGTTTTGGGTTTTCTTATATGCAAGTTTCAATCCTTTCTATTCATCTTGTAGTTGGTATAATCCTTCTTCTCTCTTTTCCTTTAATCTTTCATTGTTAGTAAAGTTTCATTCTTTATCTCTTGCTTATTGTTTCCCCTTGTTTATTCTCCATTATGAATGTGTTTGTTCTTATGTTGGTTACTCTAGCTTATGTTGGTTTTAGTTCTTTAATTATGTGTGAGTAGTTCTCCCCTAGGGTTAGTAGGGGGATTGGGTGTGATTAGGGATGATTAGGGTTAGATGGGTGATGCTAGTTGTTGTTTTTGTTGTTTCCTAATGCCTTGCACTCAACATGTTTGATGAAATGCTTGTGAGACTTGAGACGATCACTCCTTGTTTTTCTTGCTTTTTATCTTGCATGTCTTTGTTTGGTGATAGGTTTGGTTCCTCTACTAGGAGCGAGAGCGTGGTGAGGAGACCCCTAGGCCGTTTAAGTAGCGAGAGCCCGAGTGTAACCTAGGCTACGAAACCATGCTAGTACCCCCGTTTCCCCTTTTGATCTCCTTGGCATCCATGAACCCGACCTAGCCCTAGTTTCCTTCTTATTGATTTAACTCGCTTTCCATTATCATTAGTTGTTTGTTTTGCCTTGTTATTTCGTGTTATACACTTTAGTTTAGTCATTAGTCAATCTCAGTCAATCACTTTAGTTTGTCTTGAACCTAGTCTTAGACCATAGCACTCTTTAGTTTGGAACTCCCATCCCTGAGGATCGACTCAACTTACCCTAGCTACCTAGCTTAGGTTCGTTGATTATTATTTTGATCGGTAGGATAGACGACAAACACCTACCGTCAAATTGGCACCGCTGCCGGGGATGGCGTAGTTTAGACTCTTGTGTGCTTAGTTTTAGACTTTGTTCTTGATTTTTGTGTTTTCTTCTCCTTGTGTATCTCCGTTCATTCTTCTTGTGTGCTTATTTCTCTCTTCCTAGTGCCTCAAAAGCACTAGGCTTCTAACGTTTGCTCAAGTGTTTCTAGTTCATTCGATGTATCAAGGCAACGTTATGACAATGACACATCCAAGCTACCATCAATCGTCATGGGACAATCATGGGACAAATTACCAAGACCCACAATTTTACCAACTATCTCAATCTCATCAACAATCTTATTAAACCCCTTCATTTGACTACCATGGAAGTTGTCAAGGATCATTCCAAAGTCCTAACAATTATCAAATACCTTCACATAACTCACAACCAAAAATCCCCAACTTTGAGCTTTGTCAAATGATTCTTCAAATGCAAAAGACTTAACAAGAGATGCAAAAGAATCAACAAGAGATGATGATTCAAATGGAAAGGGACCAAGATGAGTTCATGGCTCAACATCAAAGAGAAAAAAAAGGTGCAAGATGCTCGAATTAATGCACTCATAGCTCGTTACACGATGTTGACCACTCGGACTCCACAACTTGTCGAAGGAAGGTTCATTTGGGCAAGAAGATCGGTTGTCTCCACAAGGCAATCAACACGATTATGAGGCCACGAATGAAGAAGAGAGGGTCAACCAAGGGATCATTGTTGAGAGTTGCCCGGATGGTAAAGCTATGGGAATTGATAAGTGTGTTTTGTAGTGGCTATTTCACGTGTTTGGTCCCGCTTTCTCTTGTGAAATCGCTCTTTAGAGCGGTTTCGTGGCTACTTACGCTTCTTCTAGCTTTTTTTAGGTTCCTAAGGCCTATCATGGAGAAATGGAACGATTCTATTTCGTTTCCGATGCATATGGAGCCAAATGAAGAGAAGTGACGATGATTCGGTGACTTGGACTCAATCCCGAGTCTGTTGGAGCCCACTTGAGAATATCCCGAGCGCCGAACATCGATATGAAGCCTCGGAAGAGCAAATAAGGACCTATCACGGCCGGGAAGGACCAATCACGGCCCGGATGAAAAGACAAGAAGAAACCAGCCTCTGTAGAGCCTTCCCGATCGGGACCACCACCATCCCGACCGGGACCACCCCCATCCCAACCGGGACCCCCATCTTCCTGACCGGGAAGAGCCCAGCTCGCACCCCGCTTCATTCTTTTTATTCCCTCACTTTTGGAACCCTATATATACCTCCCTCTTGTATTGTTTTAAGGATAGAGGAAACCCTAGACATATTTTAGGTTAGATTAGCTTAGATAAGTGTAGATTAGCTTAATCCTTCCCTAATCACTTTTCATTAAGCCTTAATCTTAGTTTAATCCTTGTTTCATCTTTGTAATATTGAAAACATTTTGGGTTGATCTACTCTATTGACAACATTGGAGATCTTCCTTTGGGTTTATGTATGCAAAGATTCAATATTTTGTTCATCCTTTGGTATTGGTATAATTCATCTTCTTCCTAATCTCTTCTACTTAGTTTTCATTTGTGTTTATGCTTAGTAATCTTCAATATTCCATTATGAATGTCCATGTTTATGCTTGTTTCATTATGGTTGTTGGGTTTACTATCTTGAACATGAGTGAGTAGTCTTCTTGCTAGGATTAGTAGGGGGATTGGGTGTCTTCATGGGTGATTAAGGGTTTGTGTAGGGTGTTGGTGGTTGTTTAGGCTGCTTCTTGGTTGAATGCATGTGTCATGTTTGATGAAATGCTTGAATGACTTGTAGTTGCAAATGCATGTTTTCTTGCCTTCTTCTTGTGACCTTGTATGTTGCTAGGATGGGTTTTTGCGCGAGAGCGGGAGACCTCTAGGACGGTTTTGGAGCGAGAGCCTGGATTATCCCTAGATAGCTTGACTACCCTTTCATTCTTGCTTTCTCTTGATTGTTTCGAAACCCTTGAACCCGAACTAATCCTAGTCCTTCTCTTATTTATTTCTTCTTCATCTTAGCTATTGTTCCTCTATTTTGTTGTTTGAATTTAGTTCTAGTTCATTCGATTAGTTTCTGTCATCATTAGTTCATTCATAATCATAGCTCTCTTTTCTTTCATTGTCTTAGTTTGTTTATCCTTGTTTGTTAGCCTAGTGATTGTGTTAGTAATCAATTCCTCTTCCTTGTTTCCTTGTGACTTAGTCTAGTCTTTAGGTGAACATTAGTCTAAACCCTTTTTCCGTCTTCGTGGATCGACCCAACTTACCCTAGCTACCTAGTTAAGATTAGTTGGTTTATTTGGTGTCGGGGTCCACGACAAATTCTACCATCATGAATAATGGAAGGAGTTGAAGCTTCAAGGGGTGATCTTGAGGAGAATATCATTTTCAACTCCCATGCCACCAATGCTTTAAGAAGCAATCTTGAAGAAAGTCATGCAATTGGTGAGGTTGACAATGAGGAGGAAATTGAACATGATTCTCAAATTAACTCTTGGGAAGCCAATGCTGAGGCTATTAAATCGGATTTACATGATTTTCTTCGTGATGAACCCGATCTTATTTTTGGATAGATTGAAACCATTCCTTCAAGACAATCTCAAACCAATATACATCAACCAACTTTGAAGCCGGTAGGAGTGGAGGTGATACATGAGGATATAGATGAAGATGACAATGTTTTGTCGTCAAAGAATGTGTTTACCTATTTCATTCCTCAAAAGAAACCGGAAGTCCCAAAGATAGGTCTCAAGAAAGTTGAAATCATGAGTGAAAAGCCAAAAACAAGTGAAGATAAGACTCCTCTAAGCCAAATTGACAAGGTGAGTGAAAATGAAGGCTATACTTGGGAGAAAGAGATAGATGCCTTAGAACTTGCCTTGAATGGGAAGTTGGGGGAGCCTATTGGGGGATTTGAATATGCCATACTAGACCAAACCGTCGAAGAAAGTGAGGCCGCCCTCAAAGGCCTTGAATTTCTTCATGGTGAGAATTCTAGTAAGAATGACGATGAGGTTTCCCCTAGAGCCTCCAAAGAAGAGAACTTGATGCCTTCACCTCCTTTATTGCACTTGATTTCATGTCCTATGTTGTCTTGTAAGATGCTTGATAAATTGGATCCTTGTCGAGCGACGGAAAAGAATTTTACCCTTAACCCCGTAGAAGAAGCAACACCCTTAGGGTATGATCTCCCAAACCATAACGCCAAGCATGACCTTAGACCACTATACCTAACGGATGGTCATAAGAATCGTTGCTTTGTTGGTTGGAAAGACCCGTGAGATCACGAGAAACCCGGGCATAATGAATTAGATGATTGCTTCTTGCCTCCGACTTGGAAGCTTTTGATGATAGCTTGGCTCGACCACATGAGCCTTCATGAAGATGTTGCTAGAGCATTTGATTTACTCCTCCGAGCCCTTGAGGGCTATGGGGTTGTAGACGGTGAGAGTACCAAGGTTTGACGGAGTTCCTCAAGAACCGTCGTTTTGTATATATCTCTTTCCTCTTCTTTTGAGTTTTTGTATTTGTATTTGTGTGATTTGTTGGTTTGTTTCTAGGTTTTGTATATTGTTTGGAGTTCTTGTAATTTGGAGTTTTGATGAGTGATGTGAGGGAGGAATTTTTGATGGAAGTTATTGAGCTTGATTGATAGGTTTGAAGTGAAGTTGAAGAATTAGAAAGGGTTATGGATGATAGAAGCTTTGAAGCTTGGTGGAGGAAGTTGGTTTTAGAGCTTTTCGTAAGCTTTTGGGGAGGGGATTTTTATCCCGTTGTTGGTAATGTTCTTAGGGTGGAAGACTTGGTAAAATCAAGGGGAATGAAGAGCTAGAGAGGTGTCACTACCGTGATGAAGCCCTCACGACCGTAACGAGTTGTGCTATAAAAGACTGCTCGCTGACAGGCCATCCCCCCCGGGATCATTGTCTTCCCGCCCGGGACCAAGACTTCCCGGCCGTGATGGGTGTCTTCACGACCAGGAAGGGTGTCTTTTGTGTCATTGTGTCGTATATTTGTTGTTTTGTGTGTGTGTTGCCTCCCGATTTCCTTGTAGGTTGCTTGATCGCCGTAAGTTTCGGAAAGCTCTTGACATCCGGTAATACCCTTCTATCTCTTTCTCCTTTTCCCTTTTTGGTGTTTGGAGGAGAATTTATGATGGTGTGTACTCGGGTGGAGCTTTTTGGAGTTTGTGGATTGATGTGGTTGCTAGCTTGGAAAGTTTGGGGTGGTGTTTGTTTATTTTTTGTGTGTGTATGTTTTATTTTGTTTTGTTTGTCTCATTTTCTTTCGTCTTTGTTTTGTCTTGTATAGTTTGTGAGTCTAGTGTAGAAAATGTTTTCGAAAACCCGGTTTTGAGGCTAGTGCGCAAGTGTTTGCTTTTCCTTTTTAGTGACACGAATCGATTCTTGGACTTTAATCTAGTAGAATGACTTTAAATCAATAGTTTCGTTGGTTCTTTACCTTGTGTCCACCTAGTCTACTAGGGATTTACTTTGGGATCTGTATTTTGACCACCTTGACCACCCACGGAGTGAAAACGCCTTGGTTGCCGACTCCCATCTCTTAGGTGACCATGTTCGAAATGGTTTTGATTAGTTTAAGTTTCCACCTTTTTGTGGGTTTGAAGGGAAAGCGCACCCAACTCACCCATTTTCCTACCTTCTACACATATCTCACAAATAAGTTGCATTTTATCGAGGTTTCTATGCTTGGTCGTGATGATTGCCTACAATACAAAATTTAGCCAAAAGAGCAAACCAAGGCAAAAAGAAAGAAAAGAAAGAAGAAAAAGAAAAGGCACAACAAATCAAAAACAAAATACAAAAGAAGAAAAAGAAATGGCAAAATGCAAATCAAAAGCAAAATACGAAAGAAGACAAATGCCAAGAAAAATCATTTCACAAAAAATATCTTACCCCTCAATAATAAGCCTTTTACCGATTGTTATCATGAAGAGCCTACCAAAGGACCGAGTCCCTAGGAAGGATGATAGCGGTAAAGGTCGGTCTTCCCTCATTTCGCAACCATTATCCCCCTTTTTACTTGGACTAGTTAGGCTATTTTTGAGCATGGGACGACCCTCTTGGCTTATCGCTAAAGGGGGCGGGGTTTCACTTTACCTACAGTGTCGACTAACTCCATGGTTCATCCTTTTTCCATCCCGTCTATCGTCCCGTAGTACGTTCTTAGAAGATTAGGAGGACCTAGGTATGTTACCAATGTTTTTATTGCTTTGTTGTCATACTGTTAGGGTTTTGTCCATATCGATTTGTGTTATTAGCTTGGGAACGTTGTCACTTGCCTTGAGTCCTTAACCGATGTCTCTTTCACCGCTTTGTTGATGGAAGAGTATTTGTTTTCCTTCTTGGATGCAACCGATTGTTTGTTTGTTTGTTTGTTTGTTTGTGTGTTTTTGTGTTCGGTTGTATCCACAGTTTTGTCACAAGACGTCACTTACCTTGCGGAGAGCACTTTTCCTCTTAAGTGTTCTCGCTTGAGTTGAAAGGACGTAGGGTGCGCTAATACCCGCTCGGTTAGTAGTCTAGTTTCTATTAGTTAGTAGTTAGTTCGTGCTTACTCGAGGGCGAGTATGGGTTAAGTGTGGGGGAGTTGATAAGTGTGTTTTGTAGTGTTTATTTCACGTGTTTGTGTGGACGTCCGTCCGCACCACCCGGCGCCCCGCGCACGCCCGCGCGGGCCGGTCCGATCTCGCGTACGGGGCAATGTGTCGGACCTCGATTCGGATGATGATTCGGGCTTGTACTAGACATGTGCGGGCAGCCGTGTTTCCGTTTGGAATCGATCGAGTCGTGGTTGTAAATGTTTAAAGGCCGATTTGTTTGGTAAGGCGACCTTTTTAGTGAACTGAATTCGTTGCCAATTTGTGGAGTCATCACCGAGGCAATTATGGGGACTCGGAAACCGTTCAAGTCAACTTTGATCCTTAGCCGGCTCAAAGTTGAGTGGCACGGGACCTAAACATAAAGAACCCTTAAGCACTCCATGCTTTGAATGACTCTCATTGCAAAGTGTGTGACTATATATGCTTTTGCCTGTGACTATACAGCTGAAAGTGTGTGACCATACAACCTTTTCTGTATGACTATACAACTTATAGCGTGTGATTATGCAGTTTATAGTGGTGACTGGACAACATTAAGTGTGTGACTATACAGCTAATAGTGTGTGACTATACAGATAAACATAAAGCTGAGTGGCACGGGACCTAAACATAAAGAACCCTTAAGCACTCCATGCCTTGAATGACTCTCATTGCCAATGGTTTAGGACATCCGGAAACCGTCGATTCTGAGTAAGGGTTAGGGTACGTATTGGGAAGCCAACATCCGAGAGATGTCAACACCCAATCCCGCCCGCACTATAGCGGCCTCTACTAATCAATCGGTGGGCTGATAACCTAGTTCTTTTGTTGTGGTGGAAATACTGTAACATCCGTTGTTTTCACACTATACCTTTCGCTACGTCGATTTATTTAAGGACAAACAGGTTTTATCGTCAAAATAGTTGCGTTTACATTCTTTGCATGCGATTTCACGTGACAAGCAGGCCATGAAAAGATGCACATAGGAGAGTAGAGAGTATTAATATTATATGTATTAGCAAGTCAGTTTTAACGCGATAATACGGATATTAGTCATTCTCGTGGTATACCTTACCTAGTATTCTGCTTAAGATGCGTTAGCTCGGTATTAATGGAGATGCGTCGAACCTAGCAAGGCGAGCACCCGGACTAATACGGAACCCGACCATCGTTTTGTTCATTTTTAGTTGTTTTACGTTTTGAATTCCGTGTTAGGTGATTTAGCATGCGATTATAAGGTCATAAAAGCAATAAATCATACGAAAATCTGTAAATGCGAATGTAAGTAAATCACATTATGAGGAGTTGCACCCTCGGAGTATACACTAAACGGACACGATGCATGGATTATTGCGAACGGATCTCGGAATTACTCGGGTCTATTTAGTGTGTTTTAGTGTTTGCGGTTGAAGTAGGGATGTTACGTGTTTTAGTATGTGTAGTGGGCCTAGTGCCCACGTTTGACATTATCGTAGTGCATAATAATAAAGTGCGAGAATGTAAAGTTTTGTTTAGACGACAACCTAGTGACGATTCGACTTCAACAGGCGGTTCCTCCTAGCTTTCCCAGTGATTTCGGCAGAATTCCGTTACCGTAGACCCCTCCTGCGGCTATTCCGGCAGAGCTCCGTTACTATGGACTGATTCTGCGGCTAATAAGGCAGAACTTCGTTACTCTACTCTAGCTAGTCGAACACAGGCACCTCGAGATCGAGTGGAGTGCTTGAAGGTGAGGAGTAGCGTTGATGTCGCTTTTATAGGAACTACGATCGAGTGGATCGTTTGCCTCGGGTGTCAGAGTGCGAGCCCTTAGCGAGAATGTAGAGGGAGAAGAGAAGATGTGAATTGTGTGTCGAATGAATAAGGTGAGGGGGGGGGGGTATTTATAGGTGTTTTCGGCCCTCGTCACCCATATGGACGCCTGAGTCCAGGCGCACCAAGACTCAGGTACCTGGGTTCCGGCGTGTGAGGACTCAGGCGCGCAAGGTGAGGCGCTCGGTGTTTTGAAGATACGATTTTGATACTTTCCAAAACCGTGAGGCGGGTGTATAATTCATGGCTTCGAGACTAATTTTCCCCCATCTTGACCTAGCGTCGTGGGTTTAGCGAGCCTCGGGTCTGCATCCCGAGGTTCGCTTGGCACGGTGTTGACTCGGTTTGAGTTTCGGGGCCGACTCGGGGTCCCGGTGTCAGAATTGACTCTAATTAGTGTCTATGCGACCGTGACGACACGACTAAGGCTGCCAATATGTTAGTTTAATTTTTCCAAGTAATTTATTTGATCCGTTCTATAGAAAAACTATCTAAAACATCGCGAACCCGCGTGGCGTTGCATTCCGATCGTCATCGGGTGTTTGTTGGGCACTTCTGCAGCCACCAGGTCCAAATCTGGGTGTCTACAGAAGCCCCCACTTTGACCGAGGCTTGGACAAGGCGAAAGTCGAAGTATAGTCATCCAGGTCAATCGAGGATTACGACCTGGTGGCTGTCCGGTCAGGTCGTTTTAAGTCTGTTGGACTACGTGTTGAGGCTCGCCATCCAAGTCTTAGAGACCATACCTGACGTCTTCGCCTGCGGTTGTTTGCTTGGTCCTGGGCCGTTGCTTGTCATCTTGTTCTTGGTTCTTCATGGTCGTGTGTTTTGCCTTTTCGAATTGTTTAAGAGTTTGTTCAATTTTGAATACCTTATGTTTGGGTGACGCGTTATGCGTAAGTGCGAAAAATGTTCGTATATGTTGGCTTACATTTGAACAAATGTCTTTTGGATGCTTATGAACCCCTGGACTTAATGAAATTAACGTTCGAGGGCGTCAGTCTCCACTCGAGCGGTCGTCTTCGGGATGCCTATGACCCCTTGGACAAAATAAAGCGAGATAAAATGTTCGAGGGCGTCAGTCTCCACTCGAACAGCTGTCTTTCGAGATGCTTATGACCCCTAGGACAAAATAAAACAAGATAAATTATTCGAGGGCGCTAGTCTCCGCTCGAATAGCTGTCTTTCGGGATGCTTATGACCCCTAGGACAAAGTAAAACAAGATAAACTATTCGAGGGCGTCAGTCTCCACTCGAATAGCTGTCTTTCGGGATGATCTCTAGGACAAAAATGTTGTTGCTGTGCCTCCGGGATAACTAAGACCCCTCGGGCAAAATTGCTGTTGCTGTTCCTCCGGGTTAACTAAGATCGCTCGGGCAAAAATTGTTGTGCCTCCGGGATCACTAAGACCCCTCGGGCAAAAATTGATGTTGTTGTGCCTCCGAGATAACTAAGACCCCTCGGGCAAAAATTGCTGTGCCTCCGGGATAACTAAGACCCCTCGGGCAAAATTGCTGTTGCTCGGCCTCCGGGATAACTAAGAGCCCTCGGGCAAAAATTGTTGTGCCTCCGGGATAACTAAGACCCCTCGGGCAAAACTGCTGTTGCTGTGCCTCCGGGATAACTAAGACCCCTCGGGCAAAAATTGCTGTTGCTGTGCCTCCGGGATAACTAAGGCCCCTCGGGAAAAAATTGCAGTGGAGGTATAAGACTCCAGTGCCTCTTGGATGACTAAGACCCGTTAGGCAAAAATAGTTGTTGTTTATTTGTTTTAGTTAAGTGGTTTTGTTTTGTGGGTTTGTTTTACTTCG
The DNA here is from genome assembly GCA_958450325.1 of Agrostemma githago. Taxonomy (NCBI): domain Eukaryota; kingdom Viridiplantae; phylum Streptophyta; class Magnoliopsida; order Caryophyllales; family Caryophyllaceae; genus Agrostemma; species Agrostemma githago. The sequence goes on from OY288262.1 coordinate 30,910,889, forward strand.
TTCGGGTTTGCCTTTGCTTTGTCTTGGTTTGTTATGCATTTAGGATTTGTTCGGAGTTTGCTTAGATTGGTTCGGTTTGGGTTGCTTTATTACGTATTCGGGTGAAATATTCGCGTTAGGTGTGGTTTTCATCATCGTGCTTTGTTGGCGTCGATTAGTAACTGCTTTGTCGGTGTTATTTTGCTTGCTTTAAAAGGGTGTATGTTTTGCGTATATCGAATGTTGAGCCTCGTTTGTTTCTGCTTTATTCTGCGTTGGATTGTTCAGACTCGTGCACATCTGCGCCGCAGTCTTCAGGCGCCTAGCCCCCAGTGGTTTGGAATCTGGGCGCGTCACATGAGGCGGTCGGGTTTTTGTGGATCGGGTCTGTTTAAGTTGGCGAAGGTTGGGGCGATTTGTTCATTAGTTTCACAAACCAAACGCGTCACCCCCTTCGCCCTAATATCGCCTTCTCGATTTTTCTTGCCAAATTTCGTCTCGATTTCCGCCATACGTGAAAATGTCGACTCCGGGTAAGCGTTCTTTACTTGTTTATTGTCGGTTTTGCTTGATTTGGTTGATTGTGATCTTGTTTTGTTAAACCTTAGAAAATCGATTTAGGAGTTTTTAATACGTTAAGATTTGATGCTTGTGCTTAACCCCATTGTTAAATTAGGGTCGATTAGAGCTTGTTAGGGTAGGTATAAGCTTGATAGGGGGTTTTGAGGTACGACAATGGCTCCCTATAGTGATAGGTTCGAGATGCTAGGGTTAGGGACCGTTTTTTCGGATATTTCCTCGTTTGTTTTGCATCATCTTGCTCATTAGTGTTTGTGAGGATGTGGGCAGCTCCCTTGTCAATTTTCATGGGCTAGGATGGCTCTTAGGGCCTTTCTTGAGGTTTTGTGTGTCTTACGACAGACCAAAAGGTGTCGTAACGATGCCGTATTTTCCCGAAACCACTTCCATTGTGATCGGGGTCGAAAACGAGTGTTAGCGGTCTTTTCGGAATTTTAATATCCTTATCCAAAATTTTGACCCTATTTTGACCTATTTAAGCTGCTTTAACCTGACCTGAGGCATGGGTTTTTCATGTTTTGTCTGATTTCACAGCTAGAGGTGATACCGAGCGTCACGAAGGAGCTTGTACGGCTGGTGCTAGTGGCGAGGCTACCGGGACGAGTTCACTGACTCCCCGTGGGATTTGCAAGAGACGACGGAGCATTTCATCTCAACGTCGTGATCCGGAGGCCATAAATGAGGCCGATTTTGACAGGGTGAGGAAGTGTAGGCTTCCCGAGACAGTTGCTAGGAGGGCCCATGTGCCGGTTCCTGTGCCGGAGAACGAGGAGATTGGCTACGAGGATCCCGAGTGGGCTCGGGACTGGGATGGTCATCAGTTGTTGTTTCATCTCGATCGGCACGTTTCTCATCGCATCGTGCATGGCCTGGTGAGTGTCCTATTCATGTTTGTTAGTTATGTTTTAGATTTTGGCTCGGGTTGGGTTAGGTTTGTTTCGTTTATACTTGTATTGTTTTGGTTTCCAGCCCCCAGGTCCGATGAGGACTTTCTCAGGCTTTACTACATGTCTCGAGATTTACTCTCGAAAGTTGACCCCTACGGTAAAGGGAACTATCGCGAGGACTACTCTAGGTCCCGTGGTCGAGCAGTGGGTCCGCTTGGTGGATTGCAATACTAAGTACGATCTTATGGTGATTAGAGCGATGGTAGATCGCTTTCATGATACTATCTCAACCTTCCATATGCCCTTTGGGGAGGTCGGGATGACTTTAGAGGATTTCGGGGTGATTACCGGTTTGCCCTGGGGTCCAGAGAGGATTAGGTGGGCTGCTGAGGGCCCTAGGCTAGATAGTGAGGTGCGGGGCCTCATCAGGGATTGTTTGGAGCGTGAGGCATATAGTGCGCCTCATGCTCTGGTGAGTTCGTTCATCACCGATCACTTTGAGCGGGTGGCGGTGTTAGAGGGTCGAGTGCCCAACACGCCACAACAGGATGCCCGGTTGTGGTTGTGGTATTTTCTAGGATCGACCCACTTCTCGGATAAGGGCGAGAGGTTCAGTACTAGGATTTTGCCTCTCCTAGCTGATCTAGAACAGCTAAGACGTTTTGATTGGGTAACCGCGGCTTTTGTGGAGATGACTCGCTGCTTGCAAGTCATGGTGAGGACGTTGGTGGTGGAGTCGGCATCAGCTTTGCCCACCGTGGGTCCGAGCCTTATACTGGAGGTTAGTTTGCAATTCTTGTTTTTGCATCTCGGGTTCTGCTTAGTTTTGGCTTAGTTTTGCTAAAGGTATTTCGGGATTTTGCAGGCTTGGATCTATTCCTACTTCCCTTGCTTAGCACCTAAAATGGTGCGGGTTCATCCGACTAGATTCTCGGCGGAGATCGAGTGGAGGTTGGCTCAGCCTAAGAATACAATCAGCCACTACCCGTCGGAGAACGCGTTGGTCAACCAGTTACGCCTCGAGGATGTAAGTTTTCTTTTTATGTCTTGCTTTATCTAGTGTCTGTCGTGAGTTTAGGGTTGTTGAAATGCTAATTTCGTTCGTGTAGTTTGTGGCCCGCCCTTGGGCCTATTATGAGGGCGTGCCTGGGTATGTGGCCTCGGAGTTACAAGAGGATGCTCCTTCCTGCGTTGTTTCGCCCGGTTTGGTATCTGGGTGAGCGGTTGGTGCGTCAATGTTTGTATGACGATTTCAGGGTGTCGGTTGATCCTCCCCGGACCATGTTTAGACGACCGACCACCGCAGAGGTCCTCGAGGGTAGGGATGGAGAAGAAGGCGATGCGCTCCTGGTGCCTGGCGCCTCCTATCTATCCCACGTCAGCCAGCGGCTAGCTTGCCACCACCTTCCGGTAAGGTATTAATCTTTGGCTCTAAAGTTTTTTTTATGGTTTGGTGTTTTCTTGTCCCTTGACCGACCTGCTTTCCCTTCAGCTGGCCGATCCGGCTGATGCTATTCAGCCCTCAGACTTCCTCTTGACGCTGCTTAGGGTGGATGCAGCTGGGATAGCTTTCACTGAACCCCTCCTCCCATGTTCTGTCGAGGAGATGGACGTTGGGATAGAGTGGCGTGACCGGGTATACCGGGTAAGTGTTGGTTTTTTTTTTATTTTGGATTTGGGTTCTAAGAATTAGGTTCCGTCTGGCTAACTTGTGTGGTTTCATCTTTTAGGTTTCATCAGCTTGCCATCAGCGGTTGTGGCAGGCCGCCAACTGCTTCCAGGCCTACGCCTCGAGGGTTTCCCGTGACACTTCGGGACTTCGATCGGTGAGTTTGCGTGACTAGAGTGGCTTTCTAGGCTATTCGTGTGCTTACCTAACGCCTAGACGTATGTGCAGGATACTCAGGATATGGTGGGGCAACTAGAGACCCGGGTGACCGAGCTTGAGGCGGAGGTGGCTGAGGCATGACAGCTCCTGCAATCTCGGGCTGACGAGATTGCCCTGCTTAAGGAGCGGCTGGCTTGGTCTCAGTGCGAGACCTCTTCGCAGGGTGAGGCTAGGCACCAGATTGAGGTGGATAGGGAGGCCGAGGCTGAGGCTACGGGTCATGCCACGGGTGCTATCGAGGAGGTTGGAGGAGTCCCCGAGACAGTTACCTTAGACACATTGTCAGGAATGGATGGTAGCGGGTCTTCTCTTCTGGATCTGGAGGATCTAGGTTTGGCCGACAACATTTGTGAGGTCGTGATGGCCATTGGCGCGACTTCTATGGGTCCTCCCTAGTCCCGATTTGTGTATGGATTTGTATGTTTTGTATATTTTCTTCGGTTTTTTAATATTTGAATTAGTTGGATTAGTCTTGTGCTTTCGCTTAGTGAATTTTTTACCTAGATTGACAAGTAATCACTTTGCATTCATTTATTTGCGATTCGACCTTAGTTTAGGATGCGTTGGCATTACATTGGAGTACAAAAACAGTTCCTTTTGGATGTTTTGAAATGCGTTAGTTTGAGCCGGGAATCAGATCAGATGATACGTCGATTAAAATGTTTTGACTTGAGATGGGCGGGATGTGAAACATTAACGTGTTCTGACTGAGTGTATTAGAAGATGAGTGTAGCTGTTTTGACATTCAGAACGAGGTTGAAGTTAAGATCCGGATAACTTTTGAAAAAAGTTAGACCACTTTTTGCATACTCATAACATTGCCTTATTTAGGCTACAGACGCGACTTGACAATAACCGATAAAAGGCTACAACACGCCTAGGTGGGGTAACTTATCCCCCTAAAAAAATGAAAAGACACCTAAGTCTCGTATGTCCGACGAGTGAACTCGCGTTCCTGCAGCTTCTGCATGGGTATTTTGGTCTCTGGGGCGGGTTTTAGTGACTTCGGGAGGTCGTTCCCGATGTCCGAGATATCTCGTGGTGGCTTACAGTGATAATGCAGGATCGTGTCTCTGTCTTTTGGGTCGCTTTAGATGTTGGATGCCTGGGGATAGGCGCCTGGGCCTAGGCACTCGGGTTCAGGGTCGCCTGGGCTCGAGCGCCTGGATACTCGGGCGCCTGGGCCAGGGCGGTTCGAGTCTCTGGTTTATGGAAAATTTTGTTGTTTCCTAATGGTTGTGGGATTAGGGCTATATATACGGGTTGTGGGTGCTCGTTTTAGACATATTAGGATATCCATAGGGTCTAAGACATTCATACTTAGAGTCATGTCGGATTTCGGGAATCACCTCACCGAGTGGGCGGGTTATTTTAAGAAATGCGGCCCCGAGGTTTGTTCAAATGATGGTTTGTCAACGGTCGTTGCGCTGAGTCGAGTCAAGGTACAAGATGACTTCTTATTGGCATGTTCTAAATTTTGGGACCCAAAAGGCCATGTTTTTGCTTTCCCCGGGGGTAAAATTTGTCCTCTTCCCGAAGAGAAAGACATTATAGGTGGGTGGAATTCGGTTCGACCTTGCGTGCCTTGGGGAGATGATGCTTATGTGGTGCAGTTTTGTCACTTTTTAGACCTTTCTTCATTGGAGGAGGCTAAGGTTTTCTTTGGGAGAGATGGCATTAACTTAGAGCTGCTTTTTAGGACATTCTTACTGGCTGGTTCCTATGATATTTCGGTCTTAAGGCATGTTCAATGGAGGGGTAACCTCTTCCCCTCCAATTTTCCTCTCTCCTCCTATATTTCTTACACCTCATCTTCTCTTTCATCCAACTCATTTTTCCATTACCTCTTAACTTTTACCGAAATTTCTCTACAATGGAGGGGCAAACCTTTCCTTTAATTTGACCCCACCATATTAAAACATCCATCATTTTTAATAAACATCATAAAACATAATTATTTCATATAAACTAATTAAACGTACATTATTGTTGATAACGTGCTTACTTACATATAAACTTAAAAATATTAAAACGTGCATTTTAATTTTAAAATAATTGAATGGACATTCTTAACCTGACGTACTTGTATGGAAATTATTCCATACATGCTCAACCAAATCGTTTTTTAATGCAATATGTGTTGCCCTATCTCGAATCTCATTCTCAACTTGCATATAATTGCCTAAATTTAAATTTCCAAGTCTTCCCGGACGAACATTAAATGACATGTTAGAAGTCCCTTCAGATGTTTCAGCTATATTTTCAGCTTAACATTTGTAAATAAATTTGACCTTGAGGGGAGTTTAGAAAATTCGGATCAAACTGAAAATTAGTTGGGTTGAACTGATTGTTTGAATTTTCTTGAGAATATGGATTATTTCCATAATTTCGATTATTATCATCCATAACGACACTCAACTAATTAGAGGGAGAAAAAAGTTAGGAGATTTATTTTGAAAAAATATATTGATATTGGACTCTATTTATAGAGGGGATGAAGTGAAGATTTTTTTGAAATTTTTTTTTTTTAAAAAAAATGTACATTTCAATTATTAGTTATAAACTAACCAAATGACCATTACCTACTTAATTAAATGCCAAACAAGAGTTGAAAATAAAAAAGAAAAAGAAAAAAGAGAGGAGGATGGCACATGGGCCAATGGAAAGAAAACCCCAAGTAAGGGGGAACCCCTACGTAAGGGAAAAAAAAATTGAGACCACATTGGAGGGGTTTGCCTCTTAGAAGAGAGAGAAGATAAGAGGCAAACAAAAACCCTCCATTGTGTATGCTCTTAGCATGCAGACGTGCTTTCAACATCGCGGTGGCTTGTTATTATCTTTTTGAGGATGCGAGGACGCGCGAGGGTTGAGGTAATCCTCGAATTTTGGATGTTGTAATGGGAATGGAACATGGACGATCACCCTCTTTTCTTATTTTGGGTGAGCTTATTCTAGGTCTCGATGCTAGTGCTCGGTTCCATGAGACACCTTCTCGGGGCTCTACGACCATTTTGCAGGTGCTTGGGGTGTCGTGCTTCCTTGTTGTTTGTCTCCCCCTTTTTTTTATGTACCCTTTTTTTTTGTTTTTTTTGTGGTTGCTTTGGCTTGAAGGTGTGACATTTTGTCGTGTTTTGTGCAGGTTTGGCTACAAGAGCATCTTGGTTTGGTTGACCCTCCCCGGGGCTTCCAAGGTTATAACCACAGAGGTTTCGCGGGCCGGAAGACGGTGCAGATGTGGTGTAAAGGTCGCACCGAAAAGGAGTCCCTTTCCTATTTGGCTGAAGGGCTGTTGTTTATTAGGTGGTCTATCCCATGGTGGAAAATTAGCGGGAGTACCGGATTTCCATTTTCATCTTCGACCGAGGCTTTGTTAATACTGTCTATGAGGGATCCGATTTACATTTATCCGCGGGAGTTGTTGAACCAAATGGGCGTTAAGCCATCCACTTCGGTGGCTGCTAAGGGTGTTTCTAGGTTCGACTCGTGGACAGAGAATTTGCTTAAGGAATTTAGGGTGTCCTGGGAACAGAGGTTTTTGCGTCCCGTCGTTATTGGGGATGTCCGGCCAGCCGACACTGCTCCCGTCCGGCTGGGGGTTTGTGAAAACCCGTCAGGACAGAGCAACTCAAAAGTTAGGAGGACGGCGACACTAGGGGACGAGGAGATGACTCGAGGAAATGTCACTAAGTGCCTGACCAAAGACAGCGTTACCGATCCTAGTACCGTCAGTTCATCTATGTGGGTCAAAACTAACGAGACCCATATTGAAAGTGTGAGTGAGGAAGGGATATGGGACTGGCTGGGCTCGCCTTTGGCTAGGGCGGTGGAAGCTTGAGTTCAGAAGATCGATGATGAAAATCACAAGCAGGCACACTCGAATGGCAAGGGAAAGAGAAAGTTAGACCGGTAGAGTCCAACCATTTAGTATTATGCATCATTAGTTGATATTATGTGGCGTATTATTACTAGTTTTTGTGGAGTTTCGACACGTTGTTGCTTTCTGGTATAGCCGGGTCTCAGATGCTTGATATAAATGCCTCGACAAAGGCTTGATTCAACCAAATTTTATTGTTAATGAGAAGCACATTATTATTATTTCTTTTTTTTTTGGGGGTGGCTCGCAACTCGTTTCTTCATTTTACCCGGAGCGCCCTTTCGGGTTTTCACTCCGTCCTCGGCTCACCCTTATTTTTGGTTTTGCTTTTTTTGTTTTCGTTTTTTTTACGGCTCGCAACTCGATTCTTCATTTGCCCGAGGCGCCCTTTCGGGTTTTCACCCTGTCCTCGGCTTGTCATTTTTTTACGACGGCTCGCAACTCGATTCTTCATTTTGCCCGGGGCGCCCTTTCGGGTTTTCATCCCGTCCTCGGCTTGTCATTTTTTTTTACGATGGCTCGCAACTCGATTCTTCATTTTGCCCGAGGCGGCCATTCGGATTTTCACCCCTTCCTCGGCTTGTCATTTTTTTTTACGATGGCTTGCAACTCGATTCTTCATTTTTCTCGGGGCGCCCTTTCGGGTTTTCACCCCGTCCTCCGCTTGTCATTTTTTTACGACGGCTCGCAACTCGATGCTTTATTTTGCCCGGGGCGCCCTTTCGGGTTTTCACTCCGTCCTCGGCTCGTCGTTTGTGCTTCGTCATTTAAATCACTCATTAGCCGGAGCGTGAAAGGAGTCCCGGTTTGTACATGAATCGAGTAATCAATTTTTTGTTTGTTTTTATTTGTTTGGTTCTACCCGAAGCAGGGTTGCCTACGTATATGCTTTTAAACGGAATCAAACCATGTTCGTAGTTCTTTCGAAAATGTGAGTGGTTTTGCTTATTATCGATGCGAATTTGTTTGTGTGTTTTTTTTTGTTTTGTCGCTTTGCATGGTTTCCCCCTAATTCGGAGGTCGGGATGTGGTTGTTGGGATGTCTATGGGTAGTATCGTTTGAGTTGATCCATGTTGGTTGGAGTTGCGAATTCTTGACCGTCTAGGTCGGTGAGGATCACGGCGCCCCCGAGAGTATTTTCTTGACGAGGTAGGGGCCCGCCCAGTTTGGTTTAAATTTCCCTCTAGGGTCGAGGGGAAGAGGTGCTCTAATGGATTTGACTACTAAGCCTCCCTCGTGCATGTTTCGGGATTTCACTTGTTTATTAAAGGCTCTTTGTATGCGCTGCTGGTAGGCTTGTACGTTGGATAAGGCATGTATCCTACGCTCATCTAAGAGTACTAGCTCGTCATATTGTTTTTGGTTCCATTCTTCTTCGGGAATACGCTCTCAGCTAATATTCTTAGTGATGACATTTCTAGCTTTCCGGATTGCACGGCTTCAGAACCGTAGGTTAGGTAATATGGGGTTGCTCCGGTGGGTGTTCGATAAGATGTTCGGTACCCCCATAAGGCGAAGGGGATTTTTTTTGGCCAACCCCGGTAATTGTCTATCATTTTCTTAAGGGTCGTGGTGATGGTTTTGTTGGCTGCTTCTACGACCCCGTTTGTTTGAGGTCTGTAGGGTGAGGATTTGTGTCTTTGGATTTTGTATTTGTCGAGGAGCTTTTGGGTATCGGCCCTGAAATGAGCCCCCTAATCACTAATGATTTCGTGAGGTATGCCGTAGCGGTAGATGATGTTATTTTGTAAGAATTTCACTACTTGTTTTGAGGTTAGTATGGTGTAAGAGGCGGCTTCTACCCATTTGGTGAAATAATCGACGGCTACTAATATAAAGCAATGTTCGCCGGTCCCGGATGGGTGTACTTTTCCTATGATGTCTATTCCCCAAGTAGAGAAAGGCCAAGGTGTGGCTATAGTGTGGAGAGGATATGGCGGTAGGTGTTGGATGTTGGCAAATATTTGACAGTTGTGGCAGTGACGAACGTAACGTCGACAGCCTACCTCTAAGGTAATCCAGTAATAGCCCAGTCTCATTATTTTTCGGGCTAGTAGGTGTGCGCTGATGTGGGGTCCGCACTCTCCGTCATGTACCTCTTCCATGACTCTCTCGAATTGGTTGTTGATTATGCACCTGAGGACTCCTTTTGGGGTACGTTCGTATAATAATCCTTGACTCAGCACGTATATGGGCGGCTTTTATTCGTAGGGCTCTTTTGTTCTTCGTGTTGGTGTCGGGTGGATATGACCCGTGGGTTTTAAAGTCTAGGATTGCTTTGTACCAGGGTTCTTCGGGGGTATTGTCGGTTTCGAGGTTATGGATGTAGGCTGGTTGTTCGCTTCTCTCTACGCAGATAGGCATAGAGAAAAGGTGGTCGGGAATGTTTGTTAGCGAGGCTAGTTTGGATAAGGCGTCGGCGAATTGATTTTTTTTGCTGGGTATGTGTATGAAGTCGATTTCGGTGAATTCTCGGGACATTGTTTCCACTTGGGTTTGGTATTGGGTTAGGCTTTTGCAATAAACCTTCCAGGTACCCGTGGCTTGGTTGACTACTAAGGATGAATCCCCGTGCACTCTAAGGTTTTTAACTCGTAGAGATAAGGCTGCTTTTAGTCCTATTAGGCAGGCTTCATATTCATCAGCTTTTTAGGGTGAAGTTAAGTGGGCCGTTTGTTGTAGCTCTTGCATTTTAGTCAATCGTTATCGATAAGTGGCATAGTGTCGAGTCTTTAAGCGTTAAAGTAAATTACTGAAAGAAGTCAAGCGATTGTCGGGCATGTAAGGAAATAGTTGTTTTATTGATAAATAGTAGACAGGCTAGATGCCCATGATTTGGTTTGTTGGGGGGGGGGGGGGGGGGGGTGGAGGACACCTCCTTGCACTTGATAAAAGAAGACATTATTATTATTATTAAGCCTAGGGCCCAAGGATGAACTAGACTCTATCTAAGACCGGCCATGCCTCTAAGCATCGAGGCTCCCTCCGGGGAATAGCACCTTGATGGTGCCGCTTGTCCTTATTATCACAGATATGGTCGTCTCGTCGCTAGTCTTGCCAGCAGCGGGTTGTGGCGTCCGTGCCTTTACTAGAGGGAAGGTTCCGGCATCCACCAGGTCCTAGATGTCGTGTTTGAGGTGATCACAGTCTTCCATCGTGTCTACCCTGATGATACAGGCAATAGGCACTGGGATCCCAATCCGCCCCCCGGGCTTCGGGAGGCGGATCCGGAGTAGGGACGAGCTGAGCCAACTGCCAGTCCTCGTTTGCAATTCTAAGGGCCTCGGAGTAGGTCATGCCTAGGTCGGTAAGGCTTCTAATGGGGCGCCCCCCCCCCCCCCCAAGGGATGGGACAAACCTAGCCGGCCCGAGTCTCATCCTTCCTTTAGGGATTAAGGGCTTCTCGTCCACCTCCTCTCGGGGGAGGTTCTGTGTCCTATTGGTCGTGCCTTCAAGCTCGGCGAGCTTGAGTAGGAGGTTGTCGTGGGCGGCAGTTATTTGGGCCATGTTGTTTTGGAGTTCTGTAACAAGCCCTAGCATTAGGTTGAGTGGTTCGGTGTTGTCGTTGGAGGACATCTCTAGATCTGCGAAATAGGACTGAAGGTGAGACTGAATCCACCAAACGATTTAAGGACTCGGGGAATGCTTGCGGCTGAGCGACGCAGAAACCAGACCCTTGACTCGCATGTGTATGCGGTCACTGGTTTAGGGACTCGGGTGTTTTAGACTTTTGGTGTACTTGGCGAAACGCCTAATGAATTATGTCTCTGTACCGAGACGACTTGACATAAACCTCGGAGGTGAGGTTTAAAGAGGACTTCTCGAAATGAGACGACCCGAAATGTAAGACCTCGAGTAGAGGCGATCCTACTACCTAACACGGGCAGTTAATCACACGGTTGTACGACGTAAGAATTTGATCGCGATCCCGGCTCAGGATCAAAGAATTTTGATATATGTTTTTCTTTCGAAAACGACCAATCTATGCGGCGATTTTTTTTTTCCAAAAAGATATTTCTAAATTCTAGAGTGACGATGGTGTGGTGACATCATTTGTGACATGAAAGTGTGTTGCTATACGCGTGTCGAAGATTCGACGATAGCAAAAGTGTAATTTTTTTTTTCAAAAGAAGCATAGTTCTAAAGGGAACCGATTTTGGAAATGGCGACGTGGTGCTTTTATCGAAGCTACTATTAATTAGCCAGTTCGATATTTACGGTGTATATGGTGCTCGTGATAGAGCGTGATGTCTGGTGACGGTGTTTTGAAAATGATGTTTTGTGAGTGTAACCGTTTCAGGTTCCTCGACTTCATTAATTGAAGCTTTGGTTGTGTTAACGGTATGCGTATAAAAAACGTTTCTTTTTTTTTTGAAATAAAATGTAACCGTTTGAGGTACCTTGATCCCATTTATCGGGATTCTCGGTGGTATTAACGGTATTCGTTGTTGACGGGTTTTACTTTGGCCATAGTGATGGCTCTTAAAAATTTTGAAAGTAGTGGGTGCAAAATTTGCCATGATAACGGCATTTAAAACGTTTTCTTCCCTTTTTGTTTGGAAATTGCGGTTTGACCGGAGTATATGTGTTTAAAAGGTCGTTTTGAAAAGAGGAGATATTTTTCGAAAACGGAATTGGGTGCGGTTGAATATGTTGGCGTGGTTGAATCCATATTTTAGTGCTTTATTTGGGTTGGATTTTTCAAACACGCTACACGTAACTAGGAATGCATACACTCATGCAGGATGCAGACACGGGTAGGTTAGGGTAGGCTACCGCCCACGAATAGTCTTTACTTAGGTATTGACAAATCATCTGGGAGACGAGTGTCATACCGTCCGTTCGGAACTACTCGTTTATTATTCCCGTGAGGTACGCGTTAGGCGGCCGGAGCGTCAACCGAGGATCTCTCTACGTGTCCCTAAGGATCTTACCGCAAAGAGGTCGGTTGGTCCTGATATCGGTTAGGGTGGGGCTTTTAGGGCCAAAACCTGTAGTGACCACTACTAGGAACTAAGAAATGAGCTTCACCGACCTCGTTCAAGTTACACCACCGCTGGAAACTTGTTTCCAAATCCCAAGTTGAGTCGCCAAACTGCGGACGTCCGTCCGCACCGCCTGGCGCCCCGCGCGCGCCCTTGCGGGACCGACCCGGTTTTTCAACGTGTGGCGGCAGCCACCCACGCGGCCCCTTCCCGGTCGGGGGCCGGCCCGAACTCGCGTACGGGGCGATGTGTCGGACTTCGATTCGGATGACGAACCAGACTTGCACTAGACGGGTGCGGGCACCCGTATTTCCATTTGGAATCGATCGAGTCGTGGTTGTAAATGTTTAAAGGCCGATTTGTTTGGTAAGGCGACCTTTTTACCGAACTGAATTCGTTGCCGATTTGTGGTGTCGCCACCGAGTCAATTATGGTGACTCAGAAACCGTTCAAGTCAACTTTGATCCTTAGCCGGCTCAAAGCTGAGTGGCACGGGACCTAAAGATAAAGAACCCTTAAGCACTCCATGGCTTGAATGACTCTCAATGCCAATGGTTTAGGACATCCGGAAACCGTCGATTCAGAGTAAGGGGTGAGGGTACGTATTGGGAAGCCAACATCCGATAGATGTCAACACCCAATCTCGCCCGCACTATAGCGGCCTCTACTAATCAATCGGTGGGCTGATAACCTAGTTCTTTTGTTGTGGTGGAAATACTGTAACATCCGTTGTTTTCACCCTATACCTTTTGCTACGTCGGTTTATTTAAGGACAATCAGGTTTTGTCGTCAAAGTAGTTGCGTTTATTTCACGTGACAAGCAGGCCATGAAAAGATGCACATAGGAGAGTAGAGAGTACTAATATTATATGTATTAGCAAGTCAGTTTTAACGCGATAATACGGATATTAGTCGTTCTAATGATATACCTTACCTGTTATTCTGCTTAAGATGCGTCGGCTTGGCATTAATGGAGATGCGTCGAACCTAGCAAGGAGAGCACCCAGACTAATACGGAACCCGACCATCGTTTTGTTCAGTTTTAGTTGTTTTACGTTTTGAATTCCGTGTTAGGTGATTTAGCATGCGATTATAAGGTCATGAAAGCAATAAATCATACGAAAAACTTCAAATGCGAATGTAAGTAAATCACATTATGAGGAGTTGCACCCTCGGAGTATACACTAAACGGGACACGATGCATGGATAGTTGAGAACGAATCTCGGAAATACTCGGGTCTATTTAATGTGTTTTAGTGTTTGCGGTTGAAATAGGGACGTTACGTGTTTTAGTATGTGTAGAGAGCCTAGTCCCCACGTTTCAAATTATCGTAGTGCATAATAATAAAGTGCGAGAATGTAAAGTTTTTTTAGACGGCAACCTAGTGACGATTCGACTTCAACAGGCGGATCCTCCTAGCTTGCCCAGTGATTTCGGCAGAGTTCCGTTACCGTAGACCCTCCTGTGGCTATTCCGGCAGAGCTCCGTTACTATGGACTGATTCTGCGGCTAATCCGGCAGAACTTCGTTACTATACTCTAGCTAGTCGAACCCTATATATACCTTCCTCTTGTATTGTTTTAAGGACATTTCCTTAGATGAAACCCTAGATAGAAATTAGTGTAGCTTAGCTTAGTTTCTCCTTAATTTTTACTTAATCTTTCTTTAATCTAAGCCTAATATTAGCTAGTTACTCTTGTATTATTGGAATTCTTGAAGAATCTACCAATCTTGACAACATTGGTGGATGTTTTGGGTTTTCTTATACGCAAGTTTCAATCTTTTCCATTCATCTTGTAGTTGGTATAATCCTTCTTTTCTCTTTTCCTTTAATCTTTCATTGTTAGTAAAGTTTCATTCTTTATCTCTTGTTTATTGTTTCTCCATGTTTATTCTCCATTATGAATGTGTTTGTTCTTATGTTGGTTTCTCTAGCTTATGTTGGTTTTAGTTCTTTAATTATGTGTGAGTAGTTCTCCCCTAGGGTTAGTAGGGGGATTGGGTGTGATTAAGGATGATTAGGCCATAGCACCCTCTAGTTTGGAACTCCCGTCCCTGAGGATCAGCTCGACTTACCCTAGCTACCTAGCTTAGGTTCGTTGATTATTATTTTGATCGGTAGGATAGACGACAAATACCTACCGTCAATCACTCACCAATACAGAATAGTCCAGGGATAGTCGGAAACTATCCCAAAGACAGCAAAATTCCAGGGATAGTCGGAAACTATCCTAAAGGAAGCAAAAGTCCAGGGATAGTCGGAAACTATCCCAAACTAAGAAAAAGTCCATGGATAGTCGGAAACTGTCGCAAAGAAAGCAAAAGTCGAGGGACTTGGAAACTATCCCAAAGAAATCAAAAGTCAAAGGATAATCGGAAACTATCCAAATGAAAGCAAAAGTCCAGGGATAGTAAGAAACTATCCCAAACAAAGTAATATTCCAGGGATAGTCGGAAACTATCCCATAGAAAGCAAAAGTCCAGGGATAGTCGGAAACCATCCCAAAGAAAGCAATAGTCCAGGGATAGTCGGAAACTATCCCAAAGAAAGCAAAAGTCCCGGGATAGTCGGAAACTATCCCAAAGAAAGCAATAGTCAAGGGATAGTCGGAAACTATCCCAAAGAAAGCAATAGTCTAGGGATAGTCGGAAACTATCCCAAAGTAAGCAATAGTCCAGGGATAGTCGGAAACTATCCCAAAGAAAGCAAAAGTCAAGGGATAGTCGGAAACTATCCCAAAGAAAGCAATAGTCCAGTGATAATCGGAAACTATCCCAAAGAAAGCGAAAGACCAGGGACAAAGATCCATCCGAAAGAACAGGCCAGAGATAGTCGGAAACTATATCAAAGAAAGCAAAAGTCTAGGAACAAAGATCCGTTCCAAAGAATAGGCCATAGATAGTCAGAAACTATCTCAAAAAAGACCATGAGTAGACAGGATTCTGTTCCAAGGAAAATAAAATCTAAAATCAACGCAGCCACCCGAGAGGGATAAATCTAATTTAATGCAATCACCCATAAGGGATTAAATTTAAACCATGTCACCCATAAAAGACTCGAGCAAAAGGTCCATGTCAAAGACCGAAACACTAATCAATTATAACAACCCAAAGCAAGACATGCAAGCCCAGACCAGATCTTCAACAGACGACCGCATGCAAGGAGGTCAGGTATGATTTCTAAGCCTTGGCTGACGAGCCTTAGTACGTAGTTCAACGGACTTAAACGACCCGAAGGAACAACCGCCAGGTCGTAATCCTCGATTGACCTAGGCGCCTATACTTTGACTTTCACCTTGTCCAAGCTTCAGTCAAAGTAGGAGCTTCTGTTGACACCCAGATTTGGACCTGGTGGCTACAGGAGTGCCCAACGAATACCCGATGATGATCGGATTGCAACACGACACGATTATTCGATGTTTCAGATGGTTTTTCTATAGAATGAATCAAATAATTACTCGGAAAGATTGATTCAACATCAAGACAGTCTTAGTCATGTCATTACGATCGCATCGACAGTAATTAGAGTCAATTTCGAGACCGGGGCTCTGAATCCGTCCCGAAACACGCAAAGTCAAACCCGAGTTAGAGCAAGAGGCCGAGCAAGCCTCGAGACGCACGCCCGAGGCCCATCAGCGCATGCGTGCTAGGTTAAGGAGAGAACACTTAATGCCAAAGCAACCTAATATTACGTATAATAATCTCCGCTTTGGAAAGTTTTCAAATCGGATCTTCAATATTTCGACCGCCTCCATGCAGGCGCCTTGGTATTGCACCGCCTCACCTCAGGTACCTCAACTCTGGGTCGCACGCCACCACGCGCTTGAGACTTTGATTTGAACTACGAGAAAAACTATAAATCCCCCTTCTCCGCTCATTTTGACACACAATTCACAACTTGAATCCCCTCTCCTCTATACGAGCTCCTTGCTCCGTCCTATTTAGTATCGTACTCCGACATTAGGCACGATCCACTTGATCGTTTTCTCCCCGATTCGCGGATTAACACTACTCTTCTTAGTTCCTCGAGTCATTGGCTCGATAGAAATGAAAAAGGGCACCCGTGTTTGACTAGCCGACTCAAGCCTGCCGTAGCAAAGCTCTGCCGGAATTACCGCGGAAAAGCTAGGAGGATCTGCCGATAGAAGTCGTATCGTAACCAGGTTCTCATCTAAACACAACTTTACATTCCGTACTTTTAATTATACACTTCGATAACGTCGAGTTCGACTCATGTGGATACTAAGTCCACGACGCGTCGTAAACATACGTAACATCCACAACTTCAACCATAAGCACTAAAACACCCTAAACTAAAACTGAGTAGCCATGAGATCCGTTCTCAACCATCTACCCATCGTGTCTAGTTTAGTGTAAACTATGAGGGTGCAATTCCTGACAATATGATTTACTTACATTTTGCATTTACCGCTTTTGTATGATTTACCGCTTTTATGACAATAATTGCATGTTAAATCACCTAACACGAAATTCAAAACATAAACAAACTAAAACTGAACAAGTGGTGGTCGGGTTCCATATTAATCCCGATGCTCACCCCTCACACGTGGTTCGACGCATTCTTATTAATACTGAGCCGATGCATCTTAAGCAGAATACCAGGTAAGGTATAACCACGAGAATAACTAATATATGTACTATCACGTTAGAACTGATTTGCTAATACGTATAATATCTAGTACTCTGTACTCTCCTACGTGCATCTTTTCATGGCTTGCTTGTCACGTCAAACTGCATGCAAAAAATGTAAAAGCAATTTCTTCGACGATAGAAGCTTACTTGTCCTTAAACAATCGACGTAGCGAAAACATAAGGTTAAAACAACGGATGTTATCATACTTCCACCACAATTAAGGAACGAAGTTATCAGCTCATCGATTAATAACTAAAGGCCGCTTCGTCCGGGCGGGATTGGGTGTTGACGTCTATCGGACGTTGGCTTCCCAATACGTACCCTCACCCCTTACTCAGAATCTATGGTTTCCGGATGGCCGAAACCATTGGCAATGAAAGTCATTCTAGACATGGAATGCTTAAGGGTACGAGTCTTTATCTTTAGGTCCCCGTGTCACTCAACTTTGAGCTGGCTAAGGATTAAAGTTAACTTGAATGTTTTCCGAGTTCCCAAAATTACTCGCTGGCGACTCCACAAATCGACAACGAATTCGGTTCACTAAAAAGGTCATCATACCAAACATATCAGCCTTTAAACATTTACAACCACGTCTCGATCGATTCCAACGAAAACACAGATGTCCCCATATTCGTCTAGTATAATTCAAATCGTCAACCAAATCGAGGTCTGACACATCGCCCCAAACGCGAGATCAGATCGGCCCCGGGACGCGAACGAGCGTGCCAACAACGGGCCGTGTGGGTGGCCGCCGCGACCGGGTCCCACGCGGGCGAGTGGTGTGAGCGAGCGTCCACATTAGTGAGTTGTTTTTGTTTGAGCTTCGCCCTTGTACTTGACAGGGAGCCGGTAGGCCGGCCTGCTTGACTATTACTGACTTTTTGCCCCTTTTCTTTTAAGTAGGAGATTTAGCAACATGAGGGAGCACCACTTATCATTTTAGAAATACAGTACGTGAGGTTTAGCATTCCCATTTTCTTTCCGATCCTGTACTCAGATTCGGTAATTTTGTTTATGCAATTTCTAGTTTTTCCATTATAATCTTCATCATTTCTCATTCTAGTTTATCTCCAATTTTGTTGTTTTTGCTATATTGCTAGCAACATTTTTTTATTAGAATCTATACCATTTTTTATTATGAATTCTCTAATTGTTATTTGTAGTTTGCTAGTTACTATGAGTAGCTAATCCTCTCACTAGGGCCGAGGGGAATCAATGAGTATTTCTTAGGTTTTGCCATTTCGATACTAAACTCGTAATTATGCTCGTGCCAATTTTGCATGTTATAAAGTTTCATCAATTTTTTAAAGGCCACAACTTATTAATCTGATTTGCGATCCTCTAATTCATGTGCGAGAGCTGAGTTCGATTTAGACCACACGCGATTTGGTGAGGAGTCTAATAAATAGCGAAAGCCCGTTAGGTCCTTCCTAGGCAGATACAGTTCTAAGAGAACGTATTATAGCCAACTAGCATGTCTACGTGTTTATTGTTGTTATTGCATAATCGTTGAATGCTCAGTATGAACCCTTAGCCCAAGACTATTCGTTAAGTGATTTATTCGTATTTGTGTTTGATGAGGGTTGGTAGCCTGCCACGGGTCGCTCGTCAATTGGGCCCCGGGACGGCCCGGCCCAAGAACAAAAGAGAGCCTGCCCAGCGGGCCACCAAGCGAGATCACTAAAAGAACCCCCAAGTGGGCGACCTTAGTCACTCAAGCTACCCAGCAGGGCCATGCCGCCTGTCTAACAGGGCAACCAAGCCCCCCTGCCTGCCTGTCTCCGGGGCCCTCATCCCCCAGGCAGGGACAGGGGAAACCAGGGAGTCCTCCATCATTTTAACTAAGGTAAAGGAGAATGAGTGGATTAGACGGATCCACGTGTCACCTCGCCATCCACTCATTCTCCCTCTCTCTCCTTCTCTTTTCACACTCTTGGGGGAAGGTATAAATACTTCCCCTCCTCCCATATACAAAAGGTTGGATTTTCTCTCTCTAAACTCTCACTCTAAAAATCGCCACCTAGCTCCTCACGAACTAGGTTCATCAACGCATTCTCACGGACTGACTTAGGCATCGGAGAAGGTTCCCTCGGAAACCTTCGAGGCCGTGCGTTTACTGTGCAGGGAGCAAGCCGTCTTCGCCGGGGAAGTCCGATCGTCGGAGTAAGGGGAAGGAGAGACCAAAGGAAGTCAAACGATTGTCACATAAGCAACGTCACATTTTAGGGACCCAAATCCGAAGTCGGGTTAATTGATTCCGTGACCGGAATAATTTGGTGCCGTCTGTGGGGAAGATTTCGGTTGTACTCGCGAGTTACCCACAAGAAAATCAACCAGTTAAACAGTAATGCCTGAAATTGTTGATGCTAGTTCTAGGGCGGGTCCGACGGTACCACCGGAGACCGCCCTGTATGGCATGCCGTTGCCGGAGAAAATGCGCGCCGCCACAATTGCGGGGGTAGGGCGGGCTAGTCTTCAGGGAGCACCCGGTAAGGACGCCGCTGTCACAGCTGGGCAGGCTGGACATCCGAGGCACAGCTTGAACCTCACCCCTACTCAGATGGCGCAAACAGCAGCCTTCTTCTCGGCGATGCTCAACCAAGAGTTCACTCCGGAGGACCTGGTGGGCAGGGTCGCGACGACCCCCAAGCAACTTCACTTTGAAAGTGGGGAAGGAGCTGGGGGCACAAAGCGGACTGCCGCCAGAAACCTCCAAAGAAAAGCAAGAAAAACGGCACAAGGGTATGCGCAAGTGCAGAAGCGCATTACCGCAGGCAACCAGGAGTAGCCTGCTCAACAGCAAGCCTTCTCCATACACACCACGGAGTCCTCGTCTGCCCTCGAAAAAAGGGGTTTGTCCCAAGATCTCTAGGATCGAATGAAACACAGAGAACCTGTGTCCAAGCATCTGGGGGAAAAGCAGGGTGATGTCTTCTCCAGGTTGACGCCCACGGCAGAGCAACAGCCAGCACCAGGGCTGTCTCAAAGCCTACAATCAAGACTTAACCATGGGCAACCTCTGAGCTCAAGACATCGTCAGGGCGATAACCTTGAGCCTGCTCCTCAGAAAAAACGCTCGCGTTATCACTCCCTGGCCAGAGATGATGAGGCAATAAGTAGGCAGCCGCCCATGCATCGCTCCCCCGGCAGTAGGAAACCGCCCATGACAAATGGGACGACTACGGTTACCACTACGTCGGGAGCAGGTCAAGAATGACAGGCAGACCAACCAAGACCCCACTCCACCCGGAAGTGCAGAGTATCCCATTCCGAAAATCAAGATGCCATCTGTCAAGTTCGACGGAACCACCGACCCGGAAGATCATCTGGCTGCGTATGAAACTCACATGGGTATGTACGATGCCGACGATGCGGTCTGGTGTAAAATCTTCCCCACCACCCTGGTGAGTCTGGGCCAGGGGTGGTTCAGGGATCTACCACAGGGTTCGATCAGTTACTTTATAGAACTGGCCAAAGCTTTTCTAGACCAATACGCCGGGAACAAAAGACGCCGTCTCACCCGTTTTGACCTGATGACCCTTAGACAGGAGAAGGGCGAAACTGTCGGGGAGTACTTGAAAAGGTTCGATCTATCCTTCCAGCAGGTCAAGGAGATAGATGACCCGACAACAACATATGCATTGACCAACTCTCTGGTCCCCGGAGAAATGAAAAAACAAATGATTAGAGCCCAGCCAGAAACTCTGGCCAAGGCTCGAAAAATTGCGGAAGGTTTCATGCTGCAGGAGGAATTCCACAGTCTGTCGGACACCCCCGCAGGACCTACCAGGCCGCAGGGGGGACCGCAGGGTGGACACGGCAGGACCGAAGCAGGGAAGCAGAGAGCTGAGGAGGGAGACACCCCCAGAAAAGAGCGCGTAGCCTACCAGCCCAGATTTGATAGCTATACGGCTCTCAACAAATCCAGGGTAGAAATCTTTGAGCTAGAAAAAGAAACAGCCAAATGGAATCGTCCGAGCAAGCCGCGCAGCCCGAAGGGTGATCCGAAGAAATTTTGTATGTTCCACGACTGTGTAGGGCATATCACCGAAGAATGCCGCCACCTTAAAGACGAGATTGAAAAACTCATCAGAAATGGTTAGCTGAGCAACTATGCCGCAAGAAACAAAAACCAGAAGGAAACGGCGGACAAGCCCGAAGGGTCGGCGCAGAATCGCCTGATAATTCACGTGGTATCGGGGGATGCAGAGGGCTAAACAAGCAAGAGAGGCCGAAAAAGGCAGATCCGGGAGTTAAGGAATCAGATATGCTACGCTGAGAAAGCAGGGAGTCCCAGGGGCCTGACCCTGAGCATCACCCCCCAAGATGCAGGGCGGGTGGTATGCCCTCACAGCGACCCCTCGGTGTTGTCCCTTGTCATCAGCAATCATATCGTGAGAAGATGCATGGTGGACACGGGAGCGTATACCAATCTGTTATACAGGAGTTCTTTCGACAAAATGAATTTAGAGAAGAGGCATCTCAAGCCTGCCCCTGGATCGCTGTATGGATTCAGTGGGGCAGGCGTGATTCCCATGGGGATTATCGATCTACCAGTGACTTTTGGAGAGGGGGCTTCTGCCAGGAATATCAGGGTGTCATTCGTCGTCGTAGATGCTAAATCCGCATATAATGCCCTTATAGGCAGGGCTACCCTAGACGAAATCGAGGCCGCCATATCCATCAGGGCCCTGACCATCGCCTACATCATAGACTTCGGCATGGAGGAAAAGGTGCTCGGAGACCAGGAGTCTGCCAGACAATGCTATTCCGTAGCCCTGCAGACCCACGAGACCGAGAGAAAAGGAAAACGGAAGGCTGAGAACTCCCCCAGCAGGGAAGGAGAGATCCCAGCTAGCCAGCAGACTGCCGACCACCTTGAACCTGGGGGAGAAAGCATGCTGGTGGATTTGGAGTCTGGAAGACATGTTCTCATAGGGGCTGACCTAGTAAATCCCTATCGCGAGGAATTGATCAAGGTCTTGAAGGATAACAGGGACGTGTTCGCCTACTCGGCAGAGGAGATGCCGGGGGTCGATCCAGCGTATATCGTTCACAAGATGAACGTAAACCCGGAAGCACGCCTTGTGAAGCAGAAAAAGATGAACATGTCTGCAGAGAAGGATCAGGCCATCAAAGAAGAAATCGAAAAACTTTTGAAGGCCGATTTCGTAGAGAGTTGCGACTACCCCGAATGGTTGGCCAATGTGCTGATGGTAAAAAAGTCTTCAGGAGCATGGTGAATGTGTATGGACTTTACGAACCTTAACAAAGCCTGCCCAAAGGACTGTTATCCCCTCCCAAGGATCGATCAGTTAGTGGACGCCACCAGCGGGTATACCACGCTCAGCTTTTTGGACGCCTTTTCAGGGTACCATCAAGTTTATCTCTGGCAGCCAGACAGGGTAAAGTGTGCATTCATCACTAGCGTCGGGACTTATATGTATAAAATGATGCCATTCGGGCTAAAAAACGCAGGCGCCACCTACCAACGACTGGTCGACAAAGTCTTCGAAAATAAGAAGGGTAGGAATCTGGAGGCCTACGTAGACGACGCCATCGTGAAAAGTAAGGGGGACGCAGAGCACCTGAAAGATCTGCAGGAGACCTCCTCCTCCCTCGCGCATATCAGATGAAGCTTAACCCCAAGAAGTGTACTTTTGGGGTCCGCTCCGGCAAATTTCTAGGCTTCCTGGTCAGCGCCAGAGGAAGTAACGCCAACCCTGAGAAAGTTCAGGCGGTCTTGGACCTTCCAGAGCCGAAGACAATAAGAGACATCCAGCGCCTGACAGGCAGGATGGCCGCCCTGGCACGGTTCATCGCCAGGTCAGCCGATAAATCAACTCCTTTCTTCAAGATCCTGAAAGGCAACAAGCAGTTTAAATGGGAAGACGAGCAAAAAGAAGCCTTCGAACAGCTAAAGAAGCATTTGAAGAAGCTGCCCACCCTGGTAAGACCGGTGGCAGGGGAGACGCTTTTCCATTATATCGTCGTGACAAATACAACAGTTAGCGCGGTAATTCTGAGGGAGGAAGCAGGATCCCAGCAGCCCATATATTTCGTGACCCATGCCCTGGGGGCAGCAGAGAGGAACTACCCAGTGGTGGAAAAGGCAGCCTACGCAGTCGTCATTGCAGCCAGAAAGCTTAGGCCGTACTTTGACGCCCACCCTGTCATAGTACTAACTGACCAACCCCTGGAGAAGGTGCTGGAAAAGTTTGAAAAGTCGGGAAGATTGTTAAAATGGGCCATAGAATTGAGCGGATTAGGAATATCGTACCAATCCAGGACAGCCATCAAGGCGCAAGCCTTGGCGGATTTTCTGGCCGAGTGCTCTCATTCAGAGGAGGATGATCCACCCGCCGGAGAATGGGTGGTATACATTGATGGATCCTCGACAGCCAACGGTGCAGGGGCAGGAATTGTGCTGACCAGCCCTGAAGGAATAGACTTCGAGCATGCGCTCAGATTCACCTTCCCTGCATCGAATAACGTGGCCAAATACGAGGCCGTACTAGCAGGCATCAATCTAGCCAAAGCGGCAGGGGCTGAGAGACTCATCTTAGCGACAGACTCCTAGCTCATCGCCAATCAGATTAACGGAGAGTACGAAGCCAGAGACCAGACTATGGCCGCCTACTTATAAAAGGTGAAGCAAGAATTATCAGGTTTGAAGTCTTATGAGGTCAGGCAAATCCCCCGGTCCCAGAATAACCGGGTGGATGCCCTATCAAAACTGGCCAGCTCTAGCCTGCAAGACATAAGAAGGTCAGTCTGGGTGGACGTGGTCCAAGAAAAATCCACCACCCCTGCCAACCGGTTAGTGTCATTGAAGAGGCAAGACCTGGAGATTGGATGACCCCAATCATTCAATTGAAGAAGTACGGAACGCTTCCCTCTGACCCTGCACAAAAGAGGAAGATGCCAGCGAAGGCAGTATGATTCATACTAATCGGAGAAGAGCTGTACAAAAAGTCATTCTCCTCACCCATGCTCAGATGCCTGGGGGCAGGGCAGGCCGCCGCCAAAGATCTGGACGATATTCACTCAGGAATTTGCGGCCACCACATAATTGGGAGGTCACTAGCCCACAAGGCCCTGAGGGAAGGCTATTAGTGGCCAACCCTGCTGGCCGATGCCAGAGATCTAACCCGGAGGTGCAGAAAGTGCCAACTATTCGCCCCATCAATCCATGCCCCAGCCCAGGAACTCAGGCCAATTCTGTCTCCCATCCCCTTCGCTCAGTGGGGGAATGGACATATTGGGTCCTTTCACTGTTGCGACTGGGAGCAGGAAGTTTTTAATAGTAAGGATCGACTATTTCACTAAGTGGATCGAAGCCGAAGCAGTCCCAAACATTACCGAGCCTGCAGTCAGAAAGGTAATTTGGAAGAATATCATAACCAGGTTCGGCCTGCCAAAAATAGTGGTATTCGATCACGGGAGACAGTTCGACAACGACCCCCTGAGGGCTTGGCTGGAAAGCCATGGTATAGCGGTCGCCTACTCTGCTGTCTGCCATCCCCAAACTAACGGGCAGGCTGAAGCTGCCAACAAACAAATTCTGAATGGGCTCAAAAGGATGGTGGATGAGCTTAAAGGCAGGTGGGCAGACGAGCTGCCAAGCATACTATGGTCAATCAGGACCACCCGGAAAGAATCCATGGGTCAGACCCCCTTTGGCCTGGTCTACGGGGCGGAGGCCCTGCTGCCCATTGAGGTACGAATTTCTACCCTGCGATCCCAACAGTATGACAAGGCGGATAATGAAGCGGCAATAACCGAGGCCCTGGACCTAGTCGGTGAGGTAAGGCAAGAGGCCGGCATCAACATTGCCGCCTACTAGCAGCGGATGAGAAAAGCGTACAACAAAAGGGTGAACGAAAGAAGTTTCCAAATAGGAGACCTGGTCTTGAGGAAAACACAGGCAGTCGAAAGATCAAGAGAACATGGGAAGCTAAGTGCCAATTTGAAGGGCCCATACGAGGTCACCCGGATCATGGGGCCTGGAACGTACAAGATCGCCCACCCTGCAGGACAAGAGCTGGCTGCCCATTGGAATGTGGATACCTTAAGGAAATATTATGTCTAAACACAAGGAAATTAAGGAATTTTCTTTCTTTTTTCTCTGTTTTCCAAAATTGGCGGAAGACGGTCTGAATAGAATGTCGACGTCTCTGACCACGGATATCTTAAGAAGTTTTTTACAAGAAATGAAAAAGTCTGAGGCTTATACTCGTTGTCTGTTCAAACTTGCATTTTCACACACAAACGAGGAGGGGGCAATAGGGGGAGGCCCCCTGTTGCCAGAACCAAGGAAAATGGACCCCCCAACAAAATTCTAAGTCTCCCTACCTACCCCTGGGCAGTCAGGGGGCAGGCCCCCTGACTTCGGCCAGAAGCTAGGGTCAAGCCGGGCCCCACATGCCGAATGAACAAGGACTGGGGGCATCCCCCAACCTTGTATAAAAACGCTAAGTCCCCCTGCCTACCCCTAGGCAGGCAGGGGGCAGGCCCCCTGGACTTTGGCCAGAAGCTAGGGTCAGGCCGGGCCCCACGTGCCGAATAAACAAGGACTGGGGGCATCCCCCAACCTTGTATAAAAACCGCAAAGTCCCCCCGCCTACCTCTGGGCAGGCAGGGGGCAGGCACCCTGGACTTTGGTCAGAAGCCAGGGTCAGGCCGGGCCCCACGTGCCGAATAAACAAGGACTGGGGGCATTCCCCAACCTTGTATAAAAAACGCTAAGTCCCCCTGCCTACCTCTGGGCAGGCAGGGGGTAGGCCCCCTGAGTTTCAGCAGACGAGCCAGGGCTAGGCCTGATCTCGAAAGAAAAACAGCAAGTAAAACAAAGAGAAAAAGGTACATTCATAATGAATCCGGCAGAGTTTAACAAGGATGAACAAAAATCCAGACACGAGAAAGTTATAATATTACATCAAACCGGCAGCCGACCACATCAGGGCTCGGCGCGCAAAAAGATTAAAATACTAGCAAGGTAGCAAAGGCGCAGCAGGGTTGGGGCAAAAGCCCTCAGAGGACGACTACCCCATATGTTAAGCATTGGGGGAATCTTGATCAGGGTCAGTAGCCTCCTCAGGCGATCTGTTGGCCCGAGCCTCATTCTTGGCTACGTAGAGGTCCTGAAAAGCGTCCTCATCAAAGTTCGGGAGCATCTCCCTGATAACCTCCATAACAAACTTTAAGAAGGAAGAGGCTCCAGCAGCAAAGTTCGTATCCACTGCAGCGTTGGCCTCCTGAATGACGGTATCTTTCTCTTCCTCCCACTTCTCACCCCGCGCCTTCAGATTGTCCTCCGCCTTCTGGAGGTCCGAGTTAGCCTTAGTAAGGCGATCTTCCAGCTCAGCAGTCTTCTTCTTGGATTGCTCTAACTCAGCAACCGCCTTCTTGGCCTCCTCCAGCTCGGCGACCGCTTTCTTGGCCTTTTCCAGCTCTGCCTCCAGGCCAGCTACCTCCCTCACAGACTGTTCACCCTGAGCCTTCCAATGCGTTGCCTGCTCCTTGGCCTCCCCTAGGTCGCCCTCGCATTTCGCCAGCTGGTCCTTCAAGATGGTGATAAGGGTAACATCCCTCTCAACCATTGCCAGACGATCAGAGAAAGGAAGCCCAGGAGTAGCGACTAACTCTTCATCGCTCAAACGGCTGAGGGCCGCCAACTCGGCAGAGGCCTGGAACACCCTGGAAGTGCGCTGGATATACTGAATCACCTGATTAGTAGTGGAAGTCACGGACTTAGTAAGGTGATCTGCCAATACAGCGCTAGAGTCAGAAAGCAGGGCGGAGACATCAAGACTGTCGCCGGCAGTATAATGGAACTCGGTATTTTCCTCTGAAAAGAGAGTGCTTGGAACGTCGTGAGCAGGGCGCTTGGGGTCAGGGGTATTGGCGTCGGCCTCTAGATCCACCACTGGCGTAGCATCTGTGGGTTCTCTGTTTCTCCTCTTCCTGCTCACCAGGGGAATGCTCTCCCCAGTTTCCTCAGAGCCAGCAGGTTGTGATCCCAAGGGAGGATGAGTCCCTGCAGGAGAACCTCCCTGTTTGCTGACAAGGGAGGGAGTGGCCTCTAAGGCATCCTCCCTCTCCATGTCATGGGTGGCAGAAGGGGGAGCCGCCGACCTTGCAGGCGTTAACCTGGGAGGAAGAGGAAGTCTTGCCCGGTTGGCAGAAATACTCTTCATGTACTTCATCAGGTTTTTCCTACCTTTCTAATAGCTGGAGGGTAAAGAGGGACGTGTTACGGCAATGGTGAAGTCACTGCTTACTCCGAGGTCCCTCGCCTCGTTCTTTGACCAGAGACAGGTGGCGAGATCTGCAGGGCAAAGGAAAGACTGATCAGATAAATACAGAAAGATAAGGCTGAAAGAGGACAAAATGTCAATAATATCCCTGAACTACCTCCTCCGAGGCCGGGAATTAGACCCACTCTGGTCAAATAATCATCAGTGGCTATGAGCTCCGCATGAGGGAGCCAGAAGTCAGGGCCATACAAGCCTGATTTGTCTGAAGAAGCAGCAAACTTCTTAACCAGGTCCAGATCCTTGTCAGTCAATTTCACCTCGAGGGCCTTCCCCCCAACGCCAGGGCGATACTCCTGGTGGGTTTCCAATCGAGTATGAACATGATTCCTGAAATGTCGAGGAATCCTCCACCCTGTGGCGCTGTGCACATACAAGAAATTGTTTTTCCAGTCCTTCAAACTATTTAAAACTGGCCAGACCAAAGAGTATCCTTTCTGCCTTTGGATAGAAAAATATCCAGGGGAACCCTCACCTCCAGAAGAGGACACCATCTGCAGGCCGACCATGAACCTCAAAGCATCGATGGAGGGTCCTTCATCATGGAATAAACAGGTCCATGTATAAGCTATCAACGACCTGACCGCCATGGCGGTCAACTGAGCAATGGCCACATTCATTCGCCTGAAAGTCTCCTCCAAGAAAGGGTGCAGAGGAAAGCGCAGGCCAAACTCCAAACACTTATGATAGACGGCAATGCAGCCGTAAGGAGGGCAGCACACAGTGTCCTTCTCTCCAGGGATAACTACTGTGTACCCTTCCCCGAAATTGTAAAATCGTTCGATGGCCCCAGCAGCGTTTTATCTAAAATCAAGTCCCGGTTCTTGGGCTCCGGGTAGGTTTTCAGGGGAACTTTGTACTTAGTCTTGTCTAAATAATAGGTCCTCCCCGGCTCCCTGGGATGAGTGGACTGGCGATTGTGGAAGAATCAATCTCCATCGCCTCGTCATCAGAATCAATGACATCAAAGGGGGCAGGGTCAGGAGATTTAGCGCCCCCACTCCCCTCCGAGCGGTCCTCCTCGGCCGTTCTAATGCTAAGCCCCCCAGAGGAGGAGGCAAGGTAAGTTCTAATCCTGTCCCTACCCCCCGCCTCTTCAGCCGAAGGGTCAGTAAAAGTAAGAATGCGAGCACGGCGGCTGCCCATGATGACTAAGTAGAAGAAAAAGCGAAAGAATGAAAAGATGAAAACTGAGGAAAGGATTCTAACCTAAATTGATGGCCGACCGGACGAAGGTGCAAGAAAAGAGTTCTTCAGTCTAAAGCGTTTTAGCGAAGAAAGATTGAGAGGAAGGGTTTTCTGGGTTTTCTAAAGCATAAAAGGGGGAAATGGTAGGAGTAGGAGTGCTTTTATAGGCAAGAGCAAACGAAGGGTCGCCCATCCTGAGGACTTCCCCGAGAAAAGCCCTCACGTGTCACACTTTCAAAAACCCAACTACCCATCACTTCCCAAGAAACCTCGAAAAGGCAACAGATGTCAGTGGATAATCATTGCATGACGTCATTCATTCATTCATAAAAAAACACAAATAAAAAGCTTGCCTGATTTTCCATTAGAAAAGGTCCGAAAATGGCCAAAAGTTACAAACTGGGCATGAAAGAAAAATAGATTACAAGAAGAGCTTGACAGTTTGGCTCAATCAGCCTGCATACGCAGGGTAAGCCTAATCATCGTCAAAACCTGGAAAATAATCCCCAGGGCTATCATAGCCACCGGCATCGGACCCCCAGTCCCAGTCATCAAAGTCCTTGAATGGATCATCAGGGCCTTCTTCTTCATTTCTACCAGAAGAATAGCCTGGCCTTCACTGTCTTCGGAGTCGTGGCTGCTTACGTCCTAGTCCCTGCCATAAGGGACTGCCCTGACGCCGTCAGAGGAGCCACAACCCACCTTCCTCATCAGAGGAGAGGACGGGTCCGACTTAGGGGAAGAGTTTAGTTCAGAGCAATTGGGGACAAATTGCTCTGGATGCAACCAAGGGAAGCACTTGTGGCATCCCCTGTAAGAACAGCCCCCCACCTGGGAGCACCGCCTGGGCATAGGACCAACTGGAGATGAGGACTTTTCAGGGCGCTTGCCCGCCCTAACGAAAGCTCTCCTCCTGGCATTCCGTGAAGAGCGAGAGTGAGACCGCCTACTGCGACGCAGAGCCAGAGAAGCCGCCCTGAAGTACTTCAGTCTCCGGCGCCCCCTGAAACAGAGAACGTCCACATAGACTCCACAATGAAAAACCATTTTCTTGATCCAAGACATTTTTCTTTGAGAAAAGAGTAGAAGAAAAGTGAAGATTGGGTTGTGAAGGTGGTGAAGGAAAATCAAAATTTATACAAAAGCAAACACAGAGCATTAATGGCGCCCCAACCATCTCTACAAGGAGGAGAGCCAATCATCAATCTTGTACACTGCTCAAAGAGATCGCTTTACGAGGAAAGTAATCATGAGAGAAGACATTCCAACTCTTTGCATGCTCAATACGGTTGAGTTCTCCCCCTTGGGAACATGCGACGCATTAAATGCAAGGATGGAGCTCAAAAGGTCAACCTCCCACCATCCAAATCATACAGTCGCCTGCCGAGGGGAAGCCCTGCTTCCCCCCAGCCGGCGAGGGCCAATTGATGGGGGTCGGTAGCCTGCCACGGGTCGCCCGTCAATTGGGCCCCGGGACGGTCTGGCCCAAGAACAAAAGAGAGCCTGCCCAGCAGGCCACCAAGCGAGATCACTAAAAGAACCCCCAAGTGGACGACCTTAGTCACTCAAGCTGCCCAGCAGGGCCATGCCGCCTGTCTAACAGGGCAACCAAGCCCCCTGCCTACCTGTCTCCGGGGCGCTCTTCCCCCAGGCAGGGCCAGGGGAAACCAGGGACTCCTCCGTCATTTTGCATAAGGTAAAGGAGAATGAGTGGATAAGACGGATCCACGTGTCACCTCGCCATCCACTCATTCTCCCTCTCTCTCCTTCTCTTTTCTCTCTCTTGGGGGAAGGTATAAATACTTCCCCTCCTCCTACATACAAAAGGTTGGATTTTCTCTCTCTAAAATCTCACTCTAAGAACCGCCACCTAGCTCCTCACGAACTAGGTTCATCAAGGCATTCTCACGGACTGACTTAGGCATCGGAGAGGGTTCCCTCGGAAACCTCCGAGGCCCTGTGCGTTTACTGTGCAGGGAGCAAGCCATCTTCGCCGGGGAAGTCCGATCGTCAGAGTGAGGGGAAGGAGAGATCAAAGAAAGTCAAACGATTGTCACATAAGCAACGTCACATTTTAGGGACCCGAATCCGAAGTCGGGAGTTCATTCTGTGACCGGAACAGTGTTTTCGCATATTCTAGTTTTAATCATTAAACTACTAAACCGTTAAAAGTAATTCACCGTTAAAAGAAAATTCCGGAAAATGTATGAGTTTTTGTTTTAATCTTAGCCTTTAATTTGATTTTAATCTAATGGTTGAGATTGTGCCTCAATGGGTGCGGCGAGTTGAGCTGCCTCAAAGGATCCTAGATATATATATATATATATATATATATTTGTCCCTTAATCTTCATCACAATAATTTTTAATTAATTAGTACCACAAAAATTGCAATTAAGTATAATCATCTATACAAAAACTCAAACTTTCTTATATCTCACGCAAAAAAAAAAGTTAAAAAGTAACTTGTGCATTACATGAATATGCTTTCTCAAATTTAATGTCAAACATGTTATTAATTTCAAAGAATAAAAACATTCTGAATCAATGTATCACGTTGTGTAGTCATTCTAAGCCTACTCGCTCCCATTTCAAATTTCCACCTACATTTGCAAGCAGAAATGCATTAAGTAAGATAAACTTATTTTATTATGAGCAACGAACATGTGTACATGAGTTTTACATATGCATTATCATGAAGCAACATGCTTATTGCACAAACCACAATATAAAAAGAAGTACTAGCTACTACAAAGTTACAACGCATGAGATAATAACATTATACAAACTAACCTTTGAAATATACCAATAGTCATGGTTTTTGAAGCTTGAGAGTGTATTTAGCCAAAATATCTCGCACCTCGTAAATTTGCTCAATCGAATGTGTCTTCGGACCTCTTATCATAAACAAAGAACAAAATTAACTATCTTCCTATAATAAGCTCCAACATATACCGACAAACATAGTATCCACGTAGGATACTACTGTGGACATGACATAGGTCCACCCCGACGCGGCCACGCGCGGGTTTGGGGAGGCGAATGAATCTCCATATGAGATGGTCAAATTGAAATTTAAATCGAAGTAGGAGTCGCCACCGAATTCTGTGGTTATTCGGAACCATTCGAGCCCACTCTATGTCGTTGTGGGCCGTATACAAAATACCGCCCATTTCCGATGTCAGAGTTTATTGGGCTCGTCCCTTTGCATTACGATACCGATACCGACATTATCGGATACCGTGTATTGAATGACTCTCGTTGCCAATGGATTCGGACATCCGGAAACCATGGTTCTGAGTAAGGGGTGAGGGTACGTGTTGGAAAGTTCACTAAGAACACCCAACCCCGCCCGCACTTAGCGGCCTTTACTAAGATATCGTTCGTTTTTGGTGTACACGGGTTAGTTCGAAGGTTGAATGATATGCAAACATTATTTTCCTAAGCATGTGAGAGAAATAAAATGGGTTGCTAAGTCGTTTAATGCATGTTAAACTAATAACGTCAAAGTTATTTTAGCATGTGAAGTCGTTTTAGTCTAATAAAACAATAAAATAAATAAATTGCTACAAACACGAGAAAACGAGTTAGTAACGATTGAATAAATTGAATAAAGACGTAAATAAATAATATGCATGATTTTGGAAAAGATTTAATGACACGTGATGGATTAACACGTGTTGACCAAGGTCGAAAAAATTATTTATCGAAATATGTCGCGAAAGTCGCTTTTTATGTAAGATTCGAAAAGAATAAAAAATAGAAAAGCGAGGAAACAAAACAAAAAAAAGACCCGGCTAAACAGGCCACCGCGCGAGTCGCCCGACAGGCGCGCGACTCGCGTGGCGGTCTGTCCGCTTTTTTTTATTTGTCGAAAACCGTTAATTTTTATAAATCGCGTACAAATATGGATTAATTTATACCCGATTCATATTTTCGATATTCGTCGTATTCGATATTCGATTATGAAATCGATACCGAATTGTCAGAATGATTTTAGAAAAGGTTTTGAAAAAAGTTTGTTTTGAACGAAAAAGTGAAAAAAAAAAAAAAATTGAACGAAAAAAATGTTAATTCTCTCCGCGTATAAAATCGTCGAATTTTGTTTAAAAAAAAGATGTAACGATTTTATTACCATCAACCAGAATTAATTAATTTAGTTCTTGTTAGATACAGTATTTGATTAGAGAATCGGTATCGTATTTTAAGAACGTTATAAAATAGTTTTTTGTAATATCGATTATTAGAAATAAAAAATATGCGACGAACGACCCATATTAAAATATGAAACGACCGACGAAAACAATGAAAAAAAGGAAAAAAAAACGTGGAGGAGGAGAAGAGAGAAACGGGTGTGATTTACACCCTCAACCTACATGCTTTAGTTTCTCGGTATAGAGCTCGTGGACGATGGCTTAGGCACGGGAGCGGCGAGATGATGCGGGATGAGTTAAGGTGTCGGTTTGGTGCGTTTTTTTTAGACGTGTGATGGGATTGGTTCGGCCGGATGGAAGGAGGTTTCGTCGATATTTCGGGACGGTATTTCGGTATTCCTTCGGATGTGTGTGACTAATAATTGTTGTATATCGATCGATGGTTTTTTTTGTGTCTGTGTTTGTGTATGAGGTTTTATTTATAGGCGCAGAGGTTTAGGTGAGGTGTCTTGCTTGGATAACAAGAAACACGGGTTTGGATAGGAAACAAGAGAGTTCGAAAGGGAACGAAAGTCTCGTTTCTTAGTGGGGAAGCCAAGTATTCGGCTGGTTGGGGAGTGTTGGCCGAGTATTCGGCTGTCTTGGCCGAGTATTTGGAGCTCGGTCGGTGTCAGATTCGGTTTCCGGATAGAATTCCTACTTGAGATCGAATTCTATCCTTAAACGGATTTGTTTAATATTATTTGAAAGCTGATTTTTGTGGTGTTTGAGTCCGAATCAGCCGTGTAGTGTCACGGCCAGCTCGTGTGACTCGGGAAAAAATATCTTTGACCGGGCTTGACTCGGTCGCTAAAAGACGGTTTTGCCCCTGGTGTCGGAATCAACCCAAATTAGTCTCATTTGACTCGAAACGACCCACCGAGCCTGGATTTGAGGTTGATTTTGTAAGATTTGTTCTCCGTAATAAGCCTAAACCAAATGTCCATGATTTCGAGCCCATATCTGAGTCCATTAAAGCATGTTTGCGTCCTATCATCATCGGGTGTTTGGTGGGACCTACTATAGACACCTGGCGGTCAAAATGTGGGTGTCTATAGAGCCCCCACTCTGACTGAGGCTTGGACAACGCGAAAGTCAGAGTAGCTACCAGGCCAATCGAGGATTAAGACCTGGCAGACTTCTGGTCGGGTCGTTTAGAGTCCATTAGACTTGCGTGAAGGGCTCGCCAGCCATAAGATAGAAATTATACCTGGATAGATGATGGCGCGGGGACTTCTACTAAAAAGTCTTGGGTGTGTTTGTTTACAAGCACACCTATCTTGGAATGACGCGGGAGCCTCTATTGGAAGCTGTGGGTATACCGCTTACTGATAATCCCACTCGGTAATAGCGCAGGAGCCTCCATTAGAAGCTGGGGATGTACCGCTTACTGATACATCCGATTCTTCAGTAAAAATGTTGCTTGAATTTTCACTGGGAATTTTCTTTTGAGAATTCTCCGGGAGTCTTGGGATACCTGTCTGTTTTGCATGCAACATTTAGATAAAACATTGACTCACGCTGGGGAAGAAAATGATTTTTTTGATTGATTCTTTTTTTTTGGTAAAAGGTAAGTATATATATATATATGTGTGAAAAATTTACAAATCGACTACATCAGAGTATTTAGCCAACGAGCATCTTTTGCAAGAATCGGAAATTTGATCTTACAGCTTATTCTATTTTGAACATCCAATTTAATCCTTTGAAACACACAATTCGGTTGCTGCATTGTTCCATCAGTTCTGCAAACATTCCTTTGCCTCCAAATATGGTATATCGTCGCATTAATCATAACCCGAAGAATGTTGCACTGAAATTTTGATCCTCGCAATTTACACGCCCAAACGAAGCCTCCTCTCCTCGGGAATCGTTTACACGCCCAATTGCCCAATAACTCAATCACCCGAGAGCTCCACGAACAATCGAAAAACAAATGCTCGAAACTCTCCTCTTCGTCTTCGCACAGATAACAACGATCAAAATCGGCTACCCCAATCTTAAAGAGTTTCTGTCGCGTATTCAAAGCACCCCTAAACACCAACCAAGCAATAAAGCTGTGTTTCGGGATACTCCAAGCGCTCCAGACGAGACGGGCCCACTGAACCGTCGGTCTCGGAGGCCGAATTTCCTGATATGCTCTCGCAATAGAGTAATGGCCGCACGATCCATGCCACACCCCATTATCATACATGCTCTTGATCTTCTCCTTAGCCTGACAAATTTTCCTCCACGCCCAAGTAGCATCAGTGTTAGGCCGATAATCACTCCAGTTGACTCCCTTCAAATAGATACTATTTACGCACCGAACCAAAAGACGATCCGGTTGGTCGAATACCCACGAAGCGAGCTTCGCTACTGCTACCTCATTCCAAATATATATATCACGGATTCCAAGACCACCCTCCTCCTTAGAGCAGCAGATTTTCTCCCAACTTACTAAAGCTCGATTCGTCCCTTCCACTCCGCCATCCCACAAAAAATTGCGACACAGGGAATTAATACGGGCGATAATATATTTTGGGATAATGAACACCATTGCCCAATAATTATGCAGCTGAGATGAAACAGCCTGCACCAAGGTCAGCCTGCCAGCATATGAAAGCTTACGAGCACCAATACTCGAAATTCTCGCAATAATACGGGCTAGTAATTTCTCACAATCAGTCTTACCTAATCTGATACTTTGAACAGGTAATCCAAGATACCGAAAAGGTAACGTACCTTCCACACAGCCAGAAAACTGCAATATAGCTGCTTTCCTATCAGGATCCACTCCTGCAAAATAGGCATGTGACTTGCCCGCACTAATGGTTAACCCCGAGGCTCGGCTGAAAGTTGCAAACGCCCTCCAAATAAACTTCATCGATTCCGTCTCCCCTTTACAAAAAAGGAGTAGATCATCAGCGAAGAGTAAATGGGTCAGCTTCATCGGGGCACATCGAGGGTGATATTTAAACTTCCTATCAATCTCGCCATAAGACAAAATTCGGGAAAAATACTCCATACATATTGTGAACAATAAAGGGGACATGGGGTCGCCTTGTCTCAATCCACGCTTCCCACGAAAAAAGCCAAAATTGTCCCCATTAGCACACAGCGTATAAGAGACCGTCTGAACACATTCCATGACCAACCGGCAAAAATGCTCTGGAAAATTTAGCGCTCGAAGCATCTGATCGAGAAAACACCACTCCACGCTGTCATAAGCCTTATGAATGTCGACTTTAAACAGGCATCAAGGTGAAATACGACCTCTCTGATACAGCCGGACTAGGTCCTGACAGATCAGGACATTCTCAACAATGCTTCTCCCTTCAATAAAGCCTCCTTGTGTAGGAGATATTATTTCAGGTAACATTTTCGCCAGTCTCGAGCAAATGATCTTCGCGATACATTTGTACAAAACATTGCAACAAGCAATCGACCGGAATTCTGTCACAGTCTGTGGTCTATTCACCTTCGGAATCAGAACAATATTAGCACAATTTAATTGTTTAAGTAGCTTACCTGAGACAAAGAAGTCTTGTATAGCTATAACAATATCATTTCCAATTACGTCCCAAGAATCAATAAAAAATTGACTCGAGAAACCATCTGGTCCCGGCGCCTTATCCCGAGGAATGGACATCAATGCCTGCTTGATTTCATCCGGGCTCACAACCGCCTCAAGGATCGAACTATGCTCCTGTGTGCAAGTCTTCCCCCGTCGAATCAACCCAACATTAACCGAATCCACCTCGCGAGACTCACCAAGCAAAGATTTATAATAATTCAGAAACGCACCTTCGATAGCGTCTTGACTCGCACATTCTCGCCCCTCGTCATCGGTTATTTTAGCAATGGCGTTTTGGGCCCTTCGAGCCCGAAGAATACCATGAAAATAAGCCGAATTTACATCACCGTCTCTTACCCATTTTTGCTTCGACTTCTGAGCCCAGAACTCAGCTCTCGCTAATTGCAAGAACCGCACCAGCTCATTCTGCTCTGCCTCAGCACGCAGCGCATCAGCAGACCTGGTAACACGAATCTCAGTCTGCAATTGTTCCAATTTTAGCTCCGCCACACTGCATTTATTCTCAATGTCAGCAAAACAGTCCGCATTAAGACGCTTCAGGGGCTGTTTCAAGTTACGCAATTTCGTCAAAACTTTGTACATCGCAGTTCCTGCAATCGGTGCACCCCAAACAGCAGTGACACATGCGATATAACTCGGCGCCTTGCTCCACATATTCATGTATTTAAAGCTCCGATTCTTTCTAGCCGGGGGCTGCTCCAATTGCACAATACATGGGCAATGATCGAACGTCCCTTCAGGCAGGAAATTCGCTACTCCATTCGGATATACACCCATCAACTCATCGTTTACCAAACAACGATCAATGCGACTATATACCCTCGTTTCAGCCACTAACGGGCAGCATTCGTCTCTAAATTGTGCCATCTCCCCAACCTGATTGATTCGTCTCTAATTTTTGTGTTTGAGAATGGTTGATTCGTTTATTGTTCCAAGTGAACCAAGACCCACTAGCCTTACAGTCACCTACCTCACAATTAGCCAAGCAGTCTCTAAATTGTGCCATCTCCCCATCCGAAGACACCCCTCCTCCAAGACGCTCCCGAGCCTCTAGTACACAATTAAAACCCCCCATAATCATCCAAGGTCCTCTCAAAGCATAGGACTCCAGACGCCTCCAAAGATCAATTCTCTCTGAGGCCGAATTAATTTTGCCTAGTGGTTAAAACTTGTGGTCATCAGCCCAAGGGTCTCAGGTTCAATCCCCTGCAAGCGCGAACTTGTGGGAGTTGTATGGCTTGAGACTATGCCTCTAGACTTCGAGCCTGTCGCCCACGGGCGGTTTACCTTTGTGTGCGTGGTTTGCAGACTATGCGTACACCCGAGGGTTTACCCAGAGCGCACCAAAAAAGGTAGCGGCTGCGGGTTCCCTCGTTTAAAAATTTTTTGATTGATTCTTGGAAAGGGCAAAATGCCGGAATTTTTTTTTTTTAAAAAAAAAAAAATTGGAGATGCCGAATTTTTTTTTTTTTTTTTGGGAAATTAGATTGCTTGGGATGACTTGATCCCTAATCAGATTCTGACACGGGTTCCTAAAATTTCCTGGTTAGGCCTGTATGCCTAGGTGAAGTAGGGAACATTGTAAAAATCCTTATTCCAGGGGTGACTAGGAGAGGGGATTTCTCTATTATAAATAGAGAGTTCTTGCCCTTTAATCTTCTCATATTCCAACCCAAAATATTTCCTTCTTATCTTAAAATCCCTTTAGACTTTTTAAGATAAAAAAAACTTTCTGCTATGGGTATCGAACATCTGACCGCGATGCTTCACGCGTGGGCCCAGGATTTCCGAGATGGAGATAAGGTCCAACTTACTCAGATGGGAATTGTGGCTTTGTTCCCGCTCCAGCGGCTTAAGGTGGATGCACATTTCTTGGATGCTTGTTTAACTTTTTGGGATACTACCCACCATGTTTTCGCCTTTCCCCGGGGTGAAATATGTCCCCTTCCCGAAGAAATTGCTGCTGTAGGGGGTTGGTGCCCAAATGCTCATCCTGCTATTCCTCCTTTTTATCCTAATCCAAGGAGGAGATTGAGGGACTTTCTTGGGTTGTCTCATGCTGAGACTTCTCGTATGGTGAAGGGAAGTTCTGTTTCCCTATTTGACTTAGCTGATAAATTCATGGATCCAAATGGTCCCAGAATTTCTTCTATCCATAGGCGTAGGGCCTTTGCCTTCTGTATGCTGCACCGATATGCCTTCGAAGTTTGGATGGATGCTGACTCATGTGTAGGCGAAATCAGGCTAATCAGCATGGTGGATCAAATGGAGGCAGGTTATAGCCCAGCCTGGCTGATAACTGGGGAGATTATCATGGGCCTTGATGCGAGGAGACTTGATCCAGATCGGCAATTAACGGGCAGCATTGGTCTTTTGCAGGTATTTGACCTTCTTTTTTTTCGAAAAATTAAATTATTTCCGAAATTTTTTTTTTTTTTTCCGAAAATTTTGATTTTTTTTTTTTGAATTTCCGAAATTTTTGAATTTTTCGAAATTTTTTTT
Organism: Agrostemma githago; assembly: GCA_958450325.1. Lineage (NCBI taxonomy): Eukaryota > Viridiplantae > Streptophyta > Magnoliopsida > Caryophyllales > Caryophyllaceae > Agrostemma > Agrostemma githago. Next base: position 30,949,512 of record OY288262.1, read on the forward strand.
TTTGAATTTTTTTTCGGAAAAATTTTTTTGATTTTTTTTTTCCGAAAGTTTTTGACTTTTCGAAAATTTTGCAGATTTGGTTATCCGAGCGTCTGTCTATCATAGAGCCCCCCGGTGAGCATATCCAGATATCGAAGCTGTCAAATTGGCTCGCGGTCCCGACGAATTAGCTCGAGTCATCACATAAATCGGAAGTATTGGGATGAAGAGCTAAAATTCCATGGCGGGCCCTTGATTAGGTGGAACGTGATCTGGTGGTTCCTCTCGAAGATGACGGGCCTAGCTAAAAGAGATAAAGCCCGTTACCTGGTGATCTTGTCCTTGGACTGGACCGTCCATATTTACCCAGATCGTCTTCTAAGGCAGTTTGGTTCGTTCCAACAGATCCCCGAAACTGAAGCAATTATTAGCGTTTCGCTCCAATTGACGGACGCTATGTGTGATACGTGGTTACAATGCTGGTTTACCCATGTCATGTGGACTATACCTCGCCCTTGTCAGACCGTTTGGGTTTCCGAATCATATCTCAAGTGGGCTTCTGAAGAATCTAAAGAGGCCCGTGAAGCTTTAAAGACCGATGAGGCTTTTGACTTAGCCCGTAGAGAATCGGTGAAAGACAATAGATGGTTTTTCGATGAGGAGGAAATCCCAACTACCCATGTCCGGTCGGAGTCGGGTTCAAAGTCAAAAGCTAAGACTCGAGCTAAAGAGACCGGTGCTAGCGACTTACAGAGAAGACTTGGACCAAAGCTAGCGGTCCGAGACAGACTTGGGCCGCGGGAACGGTTACCCGAGAGGGCGAGGGCCCGGCTAGGACCGTCCAAGGTGACCGGGGAGTCAAGTTCGAAGAAACGAGTCCGGGTTAAGGAGATTCCCTTGGTGATTCGGGAGCGTTCACCTCCACGCCGACGTCGGTGGACCGAAAAAGAGGCTAAGGACAAGGGAAAGGGAAAAATGCCTTTGATTTTTTTATTATTTAAATATTAGTACTATTTGTGTGTGTTTTTTTTTGGATTTTTTTTTGTAATTGGATTTTTTTTTTGAAATAAATAAAGGAAGTTTATTAGAAACTGTTCCTGTTTTTTTTCGATTGCAGTGGTTGTGCCCTTTTGAGGGGCTGCCTATGTATCCACAAATAGCGAAATCAAACCAAACGTAGTTCACATATTTGCAATTTCGAAATACATCCAGACTATTGGTTCAAGATGTTTATAACAGTAGAATAAGTAATTCTAACTTTTGACTTGTCTTTAAAAGTTTATTTTTGAAAAGATATTTTTAATAAACTTTTGCAAATGACATTGAGAGAAATGGGTTAAGGGTAATAACGTTTCAGCAGGTCCAGGTTAGTTGGGTTGACAAACTCGTTCCCATCCAGATCTGTTAACATTACCGCTCCGCCTGATAAAATCTTCTTTACCAGATATGGCCCGGCCCTGTTAGGTTTGAATTTTCCCCTTGGGTCTACTGGTAATAAAGCCCGTACAGACTTGAGAACTAAGTCTCCTTCTTTGATATTCCTGGGCCTTACCCTCTTGTTGAAAGCTCGTTGGATCCTTTTTTTGATAAATCTGTATGCTATTGAGGGCACGAGATCGTCGTTCGTCTAAAAGTACCAGCGAGTCATATCATGCTCGAACCCAATCGGCTTCAGGTACTTGACTTTCAAGTAGGATCCTGAGTGACGGTACCTCTAACTCAACAGGTTGGACCGCTTCCATCCCGTATGTAAGGTAATACGGTGTTGCCCCGGTCGCAGTACGAATCGAGGTTCGATATCCCCAAAGGGCAAATGGTATCTTATCGGGCCAATCCCGATAATTGTCAGCCATCTTTTTGAGTATGGTGACGATAGTTTTGTTAGCTGCTTCTACCGCTCCATTGGTTTGGGGTCGGTAAGGTGAAGACGTATGCCTTTGGATCTTGTACTTGGCTAACAGGGCTGCCGTTTCGGCTTGAAAGTGGGTCCGGTGGTCACTGATGAATTCATGAGGGATCCCATACCGGCATATTATCTTATTTTGGATAAATTTGGCAACATGATTGGCGTTGAGAATACGGCAGGATTCTGCTTCGACCCATTTGGTGAAATAGTCGATTGCTACCAAAATGAAGCAGTGTCCTCCGGTTCCCGAGGGGTTTATCTTTCAAATTATATCGATTCCCCACGTTGAAAACGGCCAGGGTGACGTCATGGTATACAGCAGGGATGGTGGTATATTGATAAGTGTAGTTTGTAGTGCCTTTTTCACTATGTTTTGGTCCCATTTCCTTGTGGAATCGCTCCTTGGGAGCGATTTATGGGCTTCTTATGCTTCCTTTGGTTCGTTTGAGGTTCCCGAGACCGATTTGGAAGAGTTGGAGCGATTCCGACTCTATACACACACATTTTGGAGCCAACGGAGTAAAGGAACGATGACTCGATGCCTTGGAATCGACCCCGAGACCTTGGGACCCAATCCCGAGCCTCTGAGACCCGATCCCGAGTCCCGAGAATCGGCGAGAAACCCATGAGAGGCAAGGAGGGACCAAAGAGCTCTTAAGGGAGGCCTACAAGACCCATCCCGTTCGGGATGGCCTCATCCCGTTCGGGATGGGGTGCGCTTTTGAGGAGGCCACTGTGAGCCTATCCCGGTCGAGACCAACCCGTCCCGATCGGGATGACAGGGCCGTCCCGGTCGGGATGATCTGTCCCGGTCGGGATGGGCTACAGCTCACCCGCATTGTTTCCTTTCTTCTCCTTTCCACTTGTAACTTTATATATACCCCCCCTCTTGTATTAAGACACCATCTTATGTTATATTCTTCACCTCTCCCAAAACCCTAGACTACTTTAGGTTAGATTAGATGAGATTAGTGTAGATTAGTCTTTAATTAGTCTTTAATCTTAGTTTAGTGCTTGTATTAAGGGATCTCTTGAAGAATCCACCAAGATTGATAACCTTGGTGGAATTATTTTGGTTTTCTTCTATGCAAGTGTTCTCCTTTTCCATTTCCTTTGTAGTTTGGAACAATCTTCTTCTCCTTTTACTCTTAATCCTTTATTGTTCATCAAGTTTGAATCTTTATTATTTGTTGTTCTTGTTCTTGTTAGTTTGGTTGAGTTTGTAGATGTATGCTCTTGTTCTTATGTTGATTCCTCTTATTCTTGTTAGTTGTAGTTTGATTATGTTAGAGTAGTATCTTGCTAGGGTTAGTAGGGTGATTAGGGTGTTAATTGGGTGATTAAGGGTTTGTTGGAGATGTTGGTGGAAGATTTGGGTTTTGATAAGTGTAGTTTGTAGTGCCTTTTTTGTAGTGTTTTGGTCTCATTTCCTTGTGGAATTGCTCCTTGGGAGCGATTCATGGGCTTCTTATGCTTCCTTTAGTTCGTTTCAGGTTCCCGAGACCGATTTGGAAGAGTTGGAGCGATTCCGACTCAATACATACACATTTTGGAGCCAACGAAACTACGGAACGATGACTTGATGCCTTGGAGTCGACCCCGAGACCTTGAGACCCAATCCCGAGCCTCCGAGACCCGATCCCGAGTCCCGAGAATCGACGAGAAACCCATGAGAAGCAAGGAGGGACCAAAAGAAGCTTAAAGGAGGCCTACAAGGCTTATCCCGTTCGGGATGGCCTCAACCCGTCCCGGTTGAAGTGCACGAATGGAACTGCTGCTGTCTTGGGTCCATCCCGACCGGGATGAGTTCATCCCGATCAGGACCACCTCATCCCGATCGGGACCAACTCATCCCGACCGGGATGAGCCCAGTTCAGCCCGCAATCGCATTGTTTAATCTCCTTTCCACTTGTAACCCTATATATACCCCCCCCTCTTGTATTAAGACACCATCATATGTTATATTCTTCACTTCTCCTAAAACCCTAGACTACTTTAGGTTAGATTAGATTAGATTAGTGTAGATTAGTCCTTAATTAGTCTTTAATCTTAGTTTAATCTTGTATTATTGGATCTCTTGAAGAATCTATGAAGATTGACAACCTTGGTGGAATTATTTGGGTTTTCTTCTATGCAAGTGTTCTCCTTTTCCATTTCCCTTGTAGTTTGGTATAATCTTCTTCTCCTTTTACTCTTAATCCTTTATTGTTCATCAAGTTTGAATCTTTATTATTATTTGTTCTTGTTCTTGTTAGTTTGGTTGAGTTTGTAGATGTATGCTCTTGTTCTTATGTTGATTCCTCTTATTCTTGTTAGTTATAGTTTGATTATGTTAGAGTAGTGTTCTTGCTAGGGTTAGTAGGATGATTAGGGTGTTAATTGGGTGATTTAGGGATTGTTGGAGATGTTGGTGGAAGATTTGGGTTTCCTCTTGGTTTGGTGCACATCACATGTTTGTTGAAATGCTTGATTGAGTAAGTAGTTGCGAATGCTTGTTTTTCTTGCCTTTCTCTTGTGGGTGATAGTTTGTTTGTGGGTTCGGTTCTCTCACTAAGTTGCGAGAGCCCGGTGAGGACGACCCCTAGGTCGGTCTAAGTAGCGAGAGCCCGGATGCGACCTAGGCCACCATAGCGCGCTAGAACCCCGTTTGTCATGTGTGTCGTCGAGATAGGTTTTAGGATGAACCTCTAGGTAGGCCTAAGTTGCGAGAGCCCGGACCAACCTAGATTACCCTACTACCTCCTTCGCTCTAGTTATCCCTCGACCATTCCGTTACCCCTTTGACCCCGACTTAATCCTAGCCCGTTTTCCTTAGTTGTTTCTCCGGTACCTTAGTCTTAGTCTAGCTTTCTCCCCTTCTATCATTCTCTAGTTTAGCTTAGCTCGTTGACTTAGTCTAGTATTTGGGCCGACCTAGTCTAGGCTATACATTACCGTCCCCGTGGATTCGACCCGACTTGCCCTATCTACCGTAGGAATAGCCGGTTATATTATTGACGGTTGGGATTCCGCGACAAATCCCTCCCATCAATTTGGCGCCGTTGCCGGGGACGGTGCTAGTTTAGACTTTGTTTTCCTATTTGCTTGACTTTGTCTTTTGTGTTTGTGTTTTTCTTTTTTCTTTTTGTTACTTTGCTTCTTGTGTGTGTGGTTTATTTCTCTCTTGTCTAGTGCCCAAAAAGCACTAGACTTCTCACGTTTGTTCTTAGTCTACAGTTTGTGCTTAGAGGTGGTGACTATCTTCTTCTTGCAACTTAGAGTCGCTTTAACGGACGGTTGCTAGGGTGAGAGGTTGCCAACCGGGTATGGACTACGATTTTCGAGCAAGCATGGGGTTTGATCTAAACTCCCCACATATGGAAGCCGATATGAGCTACCCCTCTTCTTCCATGAACCAAAGCTATGACATGATGACTCCTAATCACTATCAAGCTTCTTGAGGGGATCAAGACGGGTATGAACTTCAAGGTTATGAAAACGTCTACCAACAAGTGAACGATTACCAATCCTACGATCATGGTGACTATTACTCGAGTTATCAATGTGAACCCACCATGTTCAATCAAGATTCACCTTATGGAAGCCAATACCCCCAAAACCCACCATATTACCCTCCACCCCAACCACAATATGAACCCCATGACCCACAATACTACCAATCATCCCAACCTTGCTACCAACAATATGATGCCCCACCCCTTGGGCATCATCAAGATTTTCAAGGACCTTTAAAAGACCCCAATGATCACCAATTACCCGACATGGAGGTGTTTCATTCTATGCTTCAAATGCAAAGGAGCATCCAAGAAACGGCCATTCAATTGCAAAAAGTACAAGAGGAATTAATGGCCCAAATTCGAAGGGGAAACGAGGCGAGGAATGCTCAATTAAATGCATTATCGGTTCAAACCATAATGTTTTTATCCTGAGCATCACATTTTGATGAAGGATACCCACTTGAGAAAGGGGAGCATCCTAACCATGAAGCCGTCAATGTAGTTCCCTTTGATAGAGAAGTTTGCTTTGAAGAACCTCAATCGTCTACCCAAAAAGAGACGGATGAGGATATGACCCTTGGTGAAGTCAACATTGGTGTGGAATTGGAGGAGGATAGTGAGTTGGATGGTTTGGTAGAATTCGTGAGGTTGTTAGGTGAGATTGATAGCCTCGAGTTGCCCTTGTGCGATAATGTGACTACGCATCAAGAGCCCCTTACTAGTACACCAAGCGATGGTTTGGAAGAGATTTAAACCGCCGGTAGAAGTTTCGATTCTCTCCTCCATGATGACGTGGGGACAAATGATGAAGATGGGGAACCACAACTTGAGGAAAGTGTGGGGGTGTGCAACAAGGAAATGAGGCCAAAGCCGCTTTTTGTGCCTTGTTTCTTGGAAATGAAGTTTGCTTGTGATTGGAGGCAATGCTTAGGGAGGAAGAGGTCGGTGAAGCTCGTAGGATGGATAGACCCCGAAGACAACTTTGAAGATGATTTTGGGTCTTGGGATTCCTACTTCTTGCCTCCTCCTTGGAGGCCGTGGAGGTCGGCTAAGCTCGAGCGCTTCTTGGGCCTTCACTATGATGTCGGTAGCGCGTTCGACTTGCTCCTCCATGCCCTTGAGGGCTACGGTTGAAGAAGAGTCCACCCTCCTAGGTTTGACGGAGTTCCTAAAGAACCGTCATGTTGTATATTCCCCTCTCCTCTTCTTTGGAATACTTGTGTTTGTATTTGTGTAGTTTTGTTTCTTGGATTTGTTTGTTTTTGTGGGATTCTTGTATTTGATTTGGTATTTTGATGAGCGATGTGAGGGAGTGAATTTGATGTGTATTTTGAGTTTATTGTGATAGGTTAAGTGAAGGTGACTCCTAGAAAGGAGTGGTTAGTGATAGAGCTTGGATCGTGAGTAAGGGAGTCGGTTTTTGGGGTCTTGGGAGTCATAAAGACCCTTCCCGACCGGGAAGGGTGTGTCGTCCCGACCGGGATGGGGCCGTCCCGATCGGGATGAGGGTGCCAAAAATCGAGTCCACTGGAGTGTCATCCCGATCGGAAAGGAGGCTTCCCGACCGGGAAGGGTTTATCAACCCGACCGGGATCATCCATCCCGACCGGGATCATACCCTACTCCTTTTTGGTGCTTCTTCTTCGACATTTAAGCCCACCCAACCATTGTATACCCCCACCTAACCTCCCTACCTTCCTTTCTCATATCATACCACCCATGTACCTCATTTACATACCTTAACCTCATTTAATCCTCACTTTAGACCGATATTCACATCAAATCCCACCCCCTCGCACCATTACTACTTCTACCATGCGGTTCTATCAAGCTTGAAGCGGGATAGCAATGACGAAGACAAGCAACGTGCCTACATTGATCTATGAGTCGATGGAGCGAGTGAGTTACTAGTCGATTGGTTTGGGTAACTATCCTTACTTTTCCGTCTTTTATTGCTTGTATTCTCCTTCTTTATCCCCTTCCCCTTGTACACTTATGTGTCTTGATGTCATGGTGGCCTTCGAGGCCTCGGTAGTGGTTGCTCCCGATTCCCGACGATGTGATTACGTCGAGAGTCATTCTCAAAATCCAAATTTTACAAGATTTTCACTTTCTTTTTTGAGGATTTAGTCGGATTTAGGCGGAATCCGGGCTAGGTGACTTGATTACACCTAGCCCTCCCCTCCCATTTCCTTTTACTTCCTTCTTTTTATTTTCTTCCCCCATCCATACCTTTTTCTCGTCTCGGCCCATGGTGACTTGACTACACCCCGGCCGGACACCTTCTACCTCTTTCTTCACTTTATTCTTTTATTGTTAGCTTTATTTTCGTAGTTTCTTTTCTTTTTCTTTTGTCTCTCCGCACACTACAATTGAGCATATGAGGACATTGCTCGGTTTAAGTGTGGGGGAGCGATATTCTAGCATAGTTAGTTTTATTTTCTTAGTTTTTTCGGAAAAAAATCTTGAAAAAAATCCTAAAAATTTGAATTTTTTTCACAAGAATCAAAAAGATTTTTCTTTTGTGTGTTTTCCTTTTGTGTCATTGTGTCGTATATTTGTTTTGTGTGCGTGTTTTGCCTCCCTTTACCTTATAGGTTGCCTTAATCGCCGTTAACTTTGGAAGGCTTTCAAGACTCCCCGTAACATCTTATCCCTTTTTCTTCTTTACCTCTTGCGGAGTTTGGAGGAGATTGTGATGTTGTGTGCTCGGGTGGAGCTTTGTAAAGTGTGGTTGATTTGGTGGCTTGTTTGGATGATCGGGGTGGTGTTTATGCTGTGTATGTGTTCATTTTGTGTTGTTTTTGTTTCGTTACTTTTACTTCTTTTTCTTTCGTTCTCGTTGAGTCTTTGTTTGTGTGTTTTTGTGTTGTGTGTGTAAAAAGTTTTCGAAAACCCGGGTTAGAAGCTAGTGTGTGAGTGTCTATTTTCCCTTCCTAGTTGTATAAATCGAGTTTTGGACTTTAATCTAGTAGAATGACCCTGAATCAATGAGTTCGTTGGTCCTTTACCTTGAGTCCACCTAGCTTACTAGGAATTTACTGCGGGATTTGCACCTTTGACCATTATGACCACCCACGGTATGAAAAGGCCTTGGTTACCGAGTCTCGTCCCTTAGGTGACCGTGTTTACGATCGTTAGATTAGTCCAAGTTATCCACTTTTTGTGGGTTTGAAGGGAAGGGCCCGTCCCGACTTACCCATTTCCCTACCTCCTACACATATACACACAATAAATTGCAAATTGTTGAATTCTCTCCTTCTTGTCAAACAAAGAAATGCCGAAAAGCGAAATCTTGCCAAAAGGGCAAAGAAAAGAAAAGGAAACAAAATGAAAGAAAAAAAAGAATGAAGAAAAAGAAAAGGCACAAAAGCCAAAAAGAAAATAGAAAAGAAAAAAAAAGAAATGGCATGGCAACAAACAAATCAAAATGTCGAAAAGAAAGAAAATGCCAAAAGAAAACCCGTCTCACAAAAAGAAATCCCCACAAAAATAAGCCTTTTTCCGACTTTTGCCGTGAAGAGCCTACCAAAGGACCGAGTCCGATGACAGCGGCATTAGTCGGTCTTCCCTCATTTTGCATGTTTTCCACCTTTTTACTTGGACTAGTTAGGTGGTCTTGGACACGGGACGACCCTCTTGGCTCACGCTAAAGGGGGCGGGGTCTCACTTACCTACAGTGTCGACTAACACCGTGGTTCTTCACTTTTCCACTCCGCCGATCGTCCCGTAGTACGTTTTTAGAAAGTTAGGAGGACCTAGGTAAGTTACCAACGTTTTTGTTGCTTTATCGTCATACTATTAGGGTTTAGTCCACCTTGGTTTGTATTGCTAGCTTGGGAACGGTGTCACTTACCTCGAGTCCTAAGCCGGTGCTTCTTTCACCGCTTTTAGAGGGAAGCGGTATTTCTTTTGTTTTGGGTGCAACCGTCTAAGTGTTTGTTTGTGCGTTTGTTTGTTTGTGTGTTTTGTGTCCGGTTGCATCTGCGGTTTTGTCGCAAGACCCGACTTGCCTTGCGGAGTGCACTTTTCCTCTAAGTGCACTCGCGTGAGTTGAAGGGGCGAAGGGTGTGCTAATACCCACTCGGATAGTTTAGTAGATAGTATGTGCTTACTCGAGGGCGAGTAAGGGTTAAGTGTGGGGGAGTTGATAAGTGTAGTTTGTAGTGCGTTTTTTGTAGTGTTTTGGTCCCATTTCCTTGTGGAATCGCTCCTTGGGATCGATTCATGGGCTTCTTATGCTTCCTTTAGTTCGTTTCAGGTTCCCGAGACCGATTAGGAAGAATTGGAGCGATTCCGACTCAATACATACACATTTTGGAGCCAACGAAACTACGGAACGATGACTTGATGCCTTGGAGTCGACCCCGAGACCTTGAGACCCAATCCCGAGCCTCCGAGACCCAATCCCGAGTCCCGAGAATCGACGAGAAACCCATGACAATCAAGGAGGGACCAAAATAAGCTTAAAGGAGGCCTACAAGGCTCATCCCGTTCGGGATGGCCTCAACCCTTCCCGGTTGAAGTGCACGAATGGAACTGCTGTTGTCTTGGGTCCGTCCCGACCGGGATGAGTTCATCCCGATCGGGACCACCTCATCCCGATCGGGACCAACTCATCCCGACCGGGATGAGCCCAGTTCAGCCCGCAATCGCATTGTTTCATCTCCTTTCCACTTGTAACCCTATATATATCCCCCCCTCTTGTATTAAGACACCATCATATGTTATATTCTTCACTTCTCCTAAAACCCTAGACTACTTTAGGTTAGATTAGATTAGATTAGTGTAGATTAGTCCTTAATTAGTCTTTAATCTTAGTTTAATCTTGTATTATTGGATCTCTTGAAGAATCTATCAAGATTGACAACCTTGGTGGAATTATTTGGGTTTTCTTCTATGCAAGTGTTCTCCTTTTCCATTTCCCTTGTAGTTTGGTATAATCTTCTTCTCCTTTTACTCTTAATCCTTTATTGTTCATCAAGTTTGAATCTTTATTATTGTTTGTTCTTGTTCTTGTTAGTTTGGTTGAGTTTGTAGATGTATGCTCTTGTTCTTATGTTGATTCCTCTTATTCTTGTTAGTTGTAGTTTGATTATGTTAGAGCAGTGTTCTTGCTAGGGTTAGTAGGATGATTAGGGTGTTAATTGGGTGATTTAGGGATTGTTGGAGATGTTGGTGGAAGATTTGGGTTTCCTCTTGGTTTGGTGCACATCACATGTTTGTTGAAATGCTTGATTGACTAAGTAGTTGCGAATGCTTGTTTTTCTTGCCTTTCTCTTGTGGGTGATAGTTTGTTTGTGGGTTCGGTTCCCTCACTAAGTTGCGAGAGCCCGGTGAGGACGACCCCTAGGTCGGTCTAAGTAGCGAGAGCCCGGATGCGACCTAGGCCACCATAGCGCGCTAGAACCCCGTTTGTCATGTGTGTCGCCGAGATGGGTTTTAGGATGAACCTCTAGGTAGGCCTAAGTTGCGAGAGCCCGGACCAACCTAGATTACCCTACTACCTCCTTCGCTCTAGTTATCCCTCGACCATTCCGTTACCCCTTTGACCCCGACCTAATCCTAGCCCGTTTTCCTTAGTTGTTTCTCCGGTACCTTAGTCTTAGTCTAGCTTTCTCCCTTTCTATCATTATCTAGTTTAGCTTAGCTCGTTGACTTAGTCTAGTATTTGGGCCGACCTAGTCTAGGCTATACATTACCGTCCCCGTGGATTCGACCCGACTTGCCCTATCTACCGTAGGAATAGCCGGTTATATTATTGACGGTTGGGATTCCGCGACAAATCCCTACCATCAGGTTTCCTCTTGGTTTGGTGCACATCACATGTTTGTTGAAATGCTTGATTGACTAAGTAGTTGCATATACTTGTTTTTCTTGCCTTTCTCTTGTGGGTGATAGTTTGTTTGTGGGTTCGGTTCCCTCACTAAGTTGCGAGAGCCCGGCGAGGACGACCCCTATGTCGGTCTAACTAGCGAGAGCCCGGATGCGACCTAGGCCACCATAGCACGCTAGAACCCCGTTTGTCATGTGTGTCGCCAAGATGGGTTATAGGATGAACCTCTAGGTAGGCCTAAGTTGCGAGAGCCCGGACCAACCTAGATCACCCTACTACCTCCTTCGCTCTAGTTCTCCCTTGACCATTCCGTTACCCCTTTGACCCCGACCTAACTCTAGCCCGTTTCCTTTGTTTGTTTCTCCGGCTCCTTAGTCTTAGTCCTAGCTTTCTCCCCTCTCTACCATTCCTAGTTTAGTTTAGCTCGCTGACTTAGTCTAGTATTTGGGCCGACCTAGTCTAGGCTATACATTACCGTCCCCGTGGATTCGACCCGACTTTCCCTATGTACCGTAGGAATAGCCGGTTATATTATTGACGGTTGGGATTCCACGATAAATCCCTCCCATCAATTTGGCGCCGTTGCCGGGGACGGTGCTAGTTTGGACTTTGTTTTCCTATTTGCTTGACTTTGTCTTTTGTTTTGTGTTTTTCTTTTTTCTTTTTGTTCCTTTTGCTTCTTGTGTTTGTGTGGTTTATTTCTCACTTGTCTAGTGCCCAAAAAGCACTATACTTCTCATGTTTGTTCCTAGTCTACAGTTTGTGCTTAGAGGTGGTGACTATCTTCTTCTTGCAACTTAGAGCCGCCTAAACGGACGGTTGCTAGGGTGAGAAGTTTCCAACCGGGTATGAGCTAAGATTTTCGAGCAAGCATGGGGTTTGATCTAAACTCCACACACTCGGAAGCCGATATGAGCTACTCCTCTTCTTCTTTGAACCAAAGTTATGACATGACGTCCCCCTACCATAATCAAGCTTCTTGGGGTAATCAAGACGGGTATGATCCTCAAAAATATGGATATGGCTACCAACAAGTGAATGACTATCACTCCTACGATCATGGTGGCTATTACTCAAGCTATGAATGTGAACCCACCATGTTCAATCAAGATTCACCTTATGGAAGCCAATACCCCCAAAACCCACAATATTACCCTTCACCCCAACCACAATATGAACCCCATGACCCACAATAATACCAATCACCCCAACCTTGATACCAACAATATGATGCCCCACCCTTGGGCATCATCAAGATTTTCAAGGAGCTTTACAAGACCCCAATGATCACCAATTGCCCGACATGGAGGTGTTTCAATCGCTTCTTCAATTGCAAAAGAGCAACCAAGAAATGGCCATTCAAATTCAAAAACAACAAAATGATTTAATGGCCCAAATTCGAAGGGGAAACGAGGCGAGGAATGCTCAATTAAATGCATTATCGGTTCAAACCGTAATGTTTTTATCCCGAGCATCACATTTAGATGAAGGATGCCCACTTGAGAGAGAGGAGCAACCTAATCACGAAGCCGCCGATGTAGTTCCCTTTGATAGAGAGATTTGCTTTGAAGAACCTTAATCGTCTACCCAAAAAGAGACGAATGAGGAGATGACCCTTGGTGAAGGCAACATTGGTGAATAATTGGAGGAGGATAGTGAGTTGGATGATTTGGTGGAGTTTGTGAGGATGTTGGGTGAAATTGATAGCCTCGAGTTGCCCATGTCCGATAATGAGGATAAGCATCAAGAACCCCTTATATGTACACCAAGCATATGACTTGGAAGAGATTGAAACCGCCGGTAGAAGTTTCGATTCTCTTCTCCAAGATGATGTGGGGCCGAGTGATGAAGATGGGGAACCACAACTTGAGGAAAGTGTGGGGGTGTGCAACGAGGAAGTGAGGCCAAAACCGCTTTTTGTGCCTCGTTTCTTGGAGATGAAGCTTGCTTGTGATTGGAGGCGATGCCTAGGTCGGAAGAGGTCGGTTAAGCTCGTAGGATGGATAGACCCCGGAGACAACTTTGATGATGACGTTGGGTCTTTTGATTCCTACTTCTTGCCTCCTCCTTGGAGGCCGTGGAGGTCGGCTAAGCTCGAGCGCTTCTTGGGCCTTCACTATGATGTCGGTAGCGCGTTCGACTTGCTCCTCCATGCCCTTGAGGGCTACGGTTGAAGAAGAGTCCACCATCCTAGATTTGACGGAGTTCCTAAAGATCCGTCATGTTGTATATCCCCTCTCCTCTTCTTTAGAATACTTGTGTTTGTATTTGTGTAGTGTTGTTTCTTGGTTTTGTTTGTTTTGTGAATTATTGTAATATTAGATTGTTGATGAGCGATGTGAGGGAGGGAATTTGATGTTGTATTCGAGTTTATTGTGATAGGTGAAGTGAAGGTGACTTCTAGAAAGGAGTGGTTAGTGATAGAGCTTGGATCGTGAGTAAGGGAGTCGGTTTTTGGGGTCATGGGAGTCATGAAGACCCTTCCCGACCGGGAAGGGTGTGTCGTCACGACCGGGATGGGGCCGTCCCGATCGGGATGAGGGTGCCAAAAATCGAGTCCACTGGAGTGTCATCCCGATCGGGAAGCAGGCTTCCCGACCGGGAAGGGTTTATCAACCCGACCGGGATCATCCATCCCGACCGGGATCATCCCCTACTCCTTTTTCGTGCTTCTTCTTCGACATTTGAGCCCACCCAACCATTATATACCCCCACCCAACCTCCCTACCTTCCTTGCTCATATCATACCACCCACATACTTCATTTTCATACCCTCACTTCATCTTCTATCTACTTTAGACCGGTATTCACATCAAATCCCACCCCCTACCATTACTACCCCAACCATGCGTTTTATCAAGTTTAACGCGGGATGACAATGAAGAAGACAAGCTTTGTGCCAATATTGATCTATGAGACGATGGAGCGAGTGAGTTACTAGCCGATTGGTTTTGGTAACTATCCTTACTTTTCCGTCTTTCATTGCTTGTTTTTCTCTTGTTTGCCTCCTTTCCCCTTGAGTCATGGTATCTTGGTGGCCTTCGAGGCCTCGGTAGTTGTTGCTCCCGACTCTCGATGATGTGACTACATCGAGAGTCATTTTCAAAAATCCAAATTTTACAAGATTTTCACTTTCTTTTTGAGGATTTAGTCGGATTTAGGCGAAATCCGGGCTAGGTGACTTGATTACACCTAGCCCTCCCCTCCCATTTCCTTTTATTTCCTTCTTTTTATTTTCTTTCCCCCATCCATATCTTTTCTTGTCTCGGCCCATGGTGACTTGACTACACCCCGGCCGGACACCTTCTACCCTTTTCTTCACTTTATTCTTTGATTTTTAGCTTTATTTTCGTAGTTTCTTTTCCTTTTCTTTTGTCTCTCCGCACACTACGATTGAGCATATGAGGACATTGCTCGGTTTAAGTGTGGGGGAGCGATATTCTAGTATAGCTTAGTTTATTTTCTTAGTTTTTTCGAAAAAAATCTTTAAAAACCATAAAAATTTGAAAAATTTCACAAAAAATCAAAAAGATTTTCCTTTTTGTGTGTTTTCCTTTTATGTTTTTGTATCGTGTTTTTGTCGTATTGTGCGTGTTTGCCTCCCTCTTTCCTTATAGGTTGCTTAAATCACCAATGGCTTTGGAGAGCTTTCAAGACTTCCGGTAACATCTTTATCCCTTTTTCTTCTTTATCTCTTGCGGAGTTTGGAGGAGATTGTGATGTTGTGTGCTCGGGTGGAGCTTTGTAAAGTTGTGGTTGATTTGGTGGCTTGTTTGGATGATCGGGGTGGTGTTTGTGTTGTTTATGTGTTCGTTTTGTTTTGTTTTTGTTTTGTTGCTTTTGCTTCTTTTTCTTTCATTCGTTTTCGTCGTGTCTTTGTTTTGTGTTGTGTTGTGTGTCTTGTGCGTAAACCGTTTTCGAAAACCCGGTTTAGAGGCTCGCGTGTGAGTGTCTATTTTCCCTTCCTAGTTGTATAAATCGAGTTTTGGACTTTAATCTAGTAGAATGACCCAAAATCAATGGGTTCGTTGGTTCTTTACCTTGAGTCCACCTAGCTTACTAGGGATTTACTACGGGATTTGCACCTTTGACCATTATGACCACCCACGGTGTGAAAAGGCCTTGGTTACTGAGTCTCGTCCCTTAGGTGACCGTGTTTAGGATTGTTTGATTAGTCCAAGTTCTCCACTTTTTGTGGGTTTGAAAGGGAATGCGCAACCCCGACTTACCCATTCACCTACCTCCTACACATACCCACACAAATAAAATGCAATTTGTTGAATTCTCTCTTTCTCAATTGTCAAGAAATGCCAAAAAGCCAAATCTTGCCAAAAAAAAAGGGCAAAGAAAAGAAAAGAAAGAAAAATGAAAGAAAGAAAAGAATGAAGAAAAAAAAGAAAAGGCACAAAAGCCAAAAAGAAAATAGAAAAGAAGAAAAAGAAGTGGCATGGCAACAAACAAGGCAAAAATGCAAAAGAAAGAAAATGCCAAAAGAAAACCCGTCTCACAAAAAGAAATCCCCACAAAAATAAGCCTTTTTCCGACTTTTGCCGTGAAGAGCCTACCAAAGGACTGAGTCCCGAGGAAGGATGATAGCGGCATTAGTCGGTCTTCCCTCATTTTGCATGTTTTCCACCTTTTTACTTGGACTAGTTAGGCGGTTTTGGACACGGGACGACCCTCTCGGCTCACGCTAAAGGGGGCGGGGTCTCACTTACCTACAGTGTCGACTAACACTGTGGTTCTTCACTTTTCCACTCCGCCGATCGTCCCGTAGTACGTTTTTAGAAAGTTAGGAGGACCTAGGTAAGTTACCAACGTTTTTGTTGCTTTATCGTCATACTATTAGGGTTTAGTCCACCTTGGTCTGTATTGCTAGCTTGGGAACGTTGTCACTTATCTCGAGTCCTAAACCGGTGCTTCTTTCACCGCTTATTTGAGGGAAGCGGTATTTCTTTTGTTTTGGGTGCAACCGTCTATGTGTTTGTTTGTGTATTTGTTTATTTGTGTGCTTTGTGTCCGGTTGCATCCGCGGTTTTGTCGCAAGACCCGACTTGCCTTGCGGAGTGCACTTTTCCTCTAAGTGTACTCGCGTGAGTTGAAAGGGCGTAGGGTGCGCTAATACCCACTCGGCTAGTTTAGTACTTAGTTTGTGCTTACTCGAGGGCGAGTAAGGGTTAAGTGTGGAGGAGTTGATAAGTGTAGTTTGTAGTGCCTTTTTTACTATGTTTTGGTCCCATTTCCTTGTGGAATCGCTCCTTGGGAGCGATTTATTGGCTTCTTATACTTCCTTTAGTTCGTTTCAGGTTCCCGAGACCGATTTGGAAGAGTTGGAGCGATTCCGACTCTATACATACACATTTTGGAGCCAACGGAGTAAAGGAACGATGACTCGATGCCTTGGAATCGACCCCGAGACCTTGGGACCCAATCCCGAGCCTCCGAGACCCGATCCCGAGTCCCGATAATCGGCGAGAAACCCATGAGAGGCAAGGAGGGACCAAAGAGCTCTTAAGGGAGGCCTACAAGACCCATCCCGTTCGGGATGGCCTCATCCTGTTCGGGATGGGGTGCGCTTTTGAAGAGGCCACTGTGAGCCCATCCCGGTCGGGACCAACCCGTCCCGATCGGGATGACAGGGCCGTCCCGGTCGGGATGATCCGTCCCGGTCGGGATGGGCTACAGCTCACCCGCATTGTTTACTTTCTTCTCCTTTCCACTTGTAACCCTATATATACCCCCCTCTTGTATTAAGACACCATCTTATGTTATATTCTTCACCTCTCCTAAAACCCTAGACTAATTTAGGTTAGATTAGATTAGATTAGTGTAGATTAGTCTTTAATTAGTCTTTAATCTTAGTTTAGTGCTTGTATTAAGGGATCTCTTGAAGAATCCACCAAGATTGACAACCTTGGTGGAATTATTTGGGTTTTCTTCTATGCAAGTATTCTCCTTTTCCATTTCCTTTGTATTTTGGTACAATCTTCTTCTCCTTTTACTCTTAATCCTTTATTGTTCATCAAGTTTGAATGTTTATTATTGTTTGTTCTTGTTCTTGTTAGTTTGGTTGAGTTTGTAGATGTATGCTCTTGTTCTTATGTTGATTCCTCTTATTCTTGTTAGTTGTAGTTTGGTTATGTTAGAGTAGTATCTTGCTAGGGTTAGTAGGGTGATTAGGGTGTTAATTGGGTGATTAAGGGTTTGTTGGAGATGTTGGTGGAAGATTTGGGTTTCCTCTTGGTTTGGTGCACATCACATGTTTGTTGAAATGCTTGATTGACTAAGTAGTTGCATATACTTGTTTTTCTTGCCTTTCTCTTGTGGGTGATAGTTTGTTTGTGGTTTCGGTTCCCTCACTAAGTTGCGAGAGCCCGGTGAGGACGACCCCTAGGTCGGTCTAAGTAGCGAGAGCCCGGATGCGACCTAGGCCACCATAGCACGCTAGAACCCCGTTTGTCATGTGTGTCGCCAAGATGGGTTATAGGATGAACCTCTAGGTAGGCCTAAGTTGCGAGAGCCCAGACCAACCTAGATCACCCTACTACCTCCTTCGCTCTAGTTCTCCCTTGACCATTCCGTTACCCCTTTGACCCCGACCTAACTCTAGCCCGTTTCCTTTGTTTGTTTCTCCGGCTCCTTAGTCTTAGTCCTAGCTTTCTCCCCTCTCTACAATTCCTAGTTTAGTTTAGCTCGTTGACTTAGTTTAGTATTTGGGCCGACCTAGTCTAGGCTATACATTACCGTCCCGGTGGATTCGACCCGACATGCCCTATCTACCGTAGGAATAGCCGGTTATATTATTGACGGTTGGGATTCCACGACAAATCCCTCCCATCATATATGCTGTACATTAGCGAAAATCTGGCAATCATGGCAATGTCTGACGTAAAGCTGACAATCGGTTTCCATGCTGTTCCAGTAATATCCGAGTCTCATGATCTTTCGGACTAGCATCTGGGCATTCATGTGAGGACCACACTCGCCGTCATGTACTTCGGCCATGACCTTCTCGGCGTTACCCTTATCGACACATAAAAGGAGAGCCCCCTGCGGTGTCTTTTTGTAAAGCTGTCTGTCATCGGTTCGGACGAACTGGGTCGCTAGCCTACGCAAGGCCTTTTTGGCTCGATTGTCGGACCCGGGTGGATATTCCCCGGTTGTTATGTCTGGATTGCTTTATACCACGGCTCGGGATCGGGTATCTCGATATCCTCGATGTCGTGGATATATGCTGGCTCGGATCGTCTTTCGACACAGATCGGCATGCTGGTCATATGATCGGGAATATTTAGTAAAGATGCCAGTTTTGAAAGTGTATCCGCGAATTGATTTTCTTCCCGAGGTAAGTATATATCTTCTACCTTTTGGAATTGTTTCTCGAGATCCCTTACTCGTGCCTGGTAGGCCACGAGGTTGGCATTTCGGGTTTTCCATTTTTGGAGTGCTTGGTTAATGACTAGAGATGAGTCGCCGTGTACCCGGAGGTTTGTGACCCCTAAATCGGCGGCGGCTTGTAGCCCGTGGATACATGCTTCATACTCAGCAGCGTTATTGGTGACGTCAAAGTCCAATTTGATAGACACGGGAGTATGTTCCCCTCTTGGCGAGATTAGGAGGATACCGACTCCAAATCCTCGGAAGTTGGATGCCCCATCAAAGTATAAGTCCCACGTTTCGGTGTCACTATAGAAAATGTCTTCATCCGGGAAGGACCAAGTGTCGGTGTGTCCTTCTTCGGTTACGGGACTGTCGGCGAGAAATTCGGCTACTATTCGGCCTTTGATGGCTTTCAATGGTACGAACTTTAGATCGAATTCTGCCAGCATCAGGGTCCATCTTGATATCCTGCCGTTGAGAATGGGCTTTTCGAAAAGATATTTGATCGGATCCATTCTTGACAGTACCTGTACTTCATAGCTGAGCATATAATGTCGGAGCTTCTTAGTGGCCCAGACCAAAGCTAAACACGTCTTTTCGAGCATGGTGTACTTACACTCGTACTCTAGAAACTTCTTGCTGATGTAGTATATAGCTCGTTCTTCAGAGTTGACCGTTTGAGCTAGCATAGCCCCCATGGCTGTCTCTGTCGTGGTTAGATACAGCGACAAAGGCAAACCGGGTTGAGGTGGCATCAGGACCGGCGGTGAAGACAAGATTTCTTTGATTCTGTCAAAGGCTACTTGACACTTGTCGTCCCATAGTAACCGTTCCCCTATTTTCAGCTTTTTGAAGATCGGTTCACATACCATGGTTAGCTTCGAAATGAACCTACTGATGTATTGGACTTTTCCGAGAAACCCTCTTATTTCCTTTTCGGTCTTAGGGGGTTGCATCTCGGTGATGGCCTTAATCTTGGCTGGATCGACTTCGATACCGCGTTGGCTGACGATGTGACCCAGTAATTTGCCAGAGGTTACCCCGAGACTGCATTTCTGAGGGTTTAGTCTCATGTTGTATTTGCATAATCGGGTGAAAATTCTTCTCAGGGCGGTGATGTGACCGTCCCTGTCCTTGGATTTGATGATCGTATCGTCCACGTAAACTTCCACTTCATTATGCATCATGTCATGTAATAAAGTCGTGGCGGTTCGTTGATAGGTGGCCCCGGCATTGATGAGGCCAAACGGCATAACAGTATAGCAATAAGTACCCCCAAGGTGTAATGAAGGTGGTCTTATCCATATCTTCCTCTGCCATTTTTATTTGATTGTACCCGGCATACCCGTCCATGAATAATAGAAGGGCATGGTCAGCTGTGTTATCAACCAGTATATCGATGTGTGGTAACGGGAAATCGTCTTTCGGGCTCGCCTTGTTAAGATCCCGAAAGTCCACGCAGACACGTACTTTACCGTCTTTTTTAGGGACCGGTACGATGTTCGCAACCCAATCTGGATACTCGGAGACTCGTATGAACCCAGCCTTGAATTGTTTGTCGACTTCCTCCTTGACCTTGAGGGACCATTCGGGCCTCCTGCGTCGGAGTTTCTGCTTAACCGGTTTGAACCCTTCCTTGATCGGTATATGGCGTTCGACTATTTCGCGGTCTATCCCCGGCATGTCCTTGTAGGACCATGCGAAGACGTCTTTGAATTCTTGAAGGAGATCGATGAATTGTTGTTTCTCCCCGGGATCTAGAGATAACCCTATCTTAAGTGTCTGAGGTTCTAAGGTTGTTCCCACGTTGACGGATTCGGTTTCTTCGATTACCGGATTGCGGGATTCCCTTTGCTCTAGCTGCTCGATCAAATGTGGAGGTAAGGATATCTGTTTGTCGGGTTTCTCAATGTCATTGCACAGAAAATTTTGAAAATTTAGGAAATTTTGAAAATGAGACAAGTCGTAAGCAGAACGGTTGTTATTATTCATAAATTGAGAGAAAAGCTCAAAAAGAGCTGCCATCTGATCGCTAGTCAGTGGCGGGATAGGTAGGGTGCCCGGGACAGACCCCGAAGCACCAGGAAAAGCTAAAGGGGGAGGGGGAGCAATAGGACTGACCCTAGCACCGGACTCACTAGACTCAATCTCAGACTCTGACTCGGACTCTGACTCAGACTCAGACTCAGATTCTGGCATTTCTCCTTCCCCTGTGATCAGCTTGAAAGTCCTTCCTTGACTGTCAGTCCACTTGACAGTCTTCCTCCAGGCTCTCTTACCTGTCCCAGATTCGACATCTGAGATCAGCTTGGATGGATCGAAAGTGCGGTTGCGGAGAATGAGGCTAACTAGCTCCTCCTTCGGCGTTGGGCTCGTGAGCTCCTCCCAAAAAAGTAGCCCCAGTGCGGGCTCAGCATTCTTAGCATCTTCGGACTACGAGGGCGAAGATGTCGTCGGGTATGTAGTGGCAGACCTGGGCCAAGTGGGTCCCAGGGCGTGCGGTTGGAGGACGGTATAGGCCCGTTTAGACGGACTCGAACACCGGTGTGACGAAGATGACTTTGCCGGTTCCGGTTTGACCCGTGTTTTTCGGGGTTAGGGTGTTACCCTGACCGGTTTGAATCCTCCCGTTATCTAGGACTTCGAGGATTTTTCCTGCGGGAAGATCGGGCCTTGATGTAACCCCCGATAGAAAGCCCAGATTTTGTAATATCCGGTCCATGCTGACCGTAAAGTAGGGTCGGAAAAGATATTCTTCTTCAATGGCCCCTATGAAGTCGAACCCCCAAAGATCGGTGCGGCCCGAGGTGTTGCAGTTAGCCACAGTCATAGGTGTGGCTTCTAGAGTGATGACGGTATCGTGCAAAGGTAGCTTGACCTTCCGGTGCAGGGTGGAGGACACAGCCCTGGTCGCGTGGATCTAGGGTCTTCCTAGAAGAAGGTTAAAGGAAGAGGTCACGTCGATTACTTGAAATTCCAGCTCTTTCTCTATTGGGCCTGTTATGATAGTAAGTTTTACGGCCCCGGCTACTGAATTTGGACTTCCGTCGAAAGCCTGAATGGTTTGAGCTGAAGGAATGTAGTCGGCCTCGGTGATACCGAGGGCTTTGGCGGTCCTCAAGGGGAGGACGTTGACTGCGGACCCGTCGTCGATAAGGGTCATAGGCAGATATTTTCCACGGCAGATTACCGTGATGTAGAGAGCCATGTTGTGGGCTGGCCCAAATGATGGCAGATCAGCATTGGAGAAGGTGATGAGTGGACCTTCTTCTTTAGCTTTCCCCTTTAGGTGGGGCAGAACCGTGGCTACCATTTCAGCTGGAGTAGCCATAGAGTCGATCTTGACTTGATCGAGGGCCTTAGTGAGTGCCTCTCGATGTTCCTGAGAGCTAACTAGGAGTTGCCATATAGAGAGGTCAACTCGAGTCTTGCTCAGCTGCTTTACCAGAGCCTTTTCAGTAGTTGGCGGCTCTTCCGGGGCGGGCTCCACTCTAGGTGGCGACTCGGTGATGATGAGAGCGTGACTGCTGGTTAAGGCTTTGGACTTAGCTTTATGGATCTCCTCGGGCGTGATAGGGACGGCTTCTCCCTTAGTAAGATAGACGTCGTCTTCATCGTCGGACCAGATCCCGTTAATTTGCGGGCTAAACGGGGAAATGAGATGTGAACAGTCTATAACTTCCCCGGAGAAGATGGCGTGAGTGGCCAACGGGTTGTTTTTGTTGTTGGGCTTACCTCCGGGTAAGGAGATTTTCCCGCTTTCGATGAGATCCTGGATAAGATGCTTCAGTTTCCAGCATTTTTCGGTGTCGTGTCCCTTACCCTGATGGTATTTGCAGTAGGCTTGGGCGTCGTAGAATTTGAAGCGACGCTCAACTGGAGGATCAGGTGTTGGGCCTATCGGGGCGATGAGGCCTTTTGATGAGAGCCTTTGTAAGGCATTCGCATAGGTAGTACCTATGTCGGTGAATACTCGGGGCGTGGCATTCTTCTTGGACGGGTTATCAAGTAGATTTACCTCGTCAAAAATGCTACGAGTAGCGGCGGCGGATGTGGGCTTGCTTGTTGATGAGCTGGCCCCTTGGTATCCTTTGGTGGAGGCCTTAGCGAGGCTTTCCATCCTTAGATCATCCTCGATTCTCGTTCCCATTTCGGTTAGGATCGCGAAATTAGTTATGATGGCGTACCGGAGATGGATCCGGTAGGCGGGCAGGAGATTCTTGACAAAGGCTTCAACTAGGACTTTTTCACTGGGCTTATCGATCAGTTTGACGCTTTCAGCCCTCCAGCGTTGAAGGTACTTTGTAAACCCTTCCTTTGGTTCCTGGGCCATTACTTCCAGGGTGCGCATCGTGGTGTGGATCTCTGCATTGTCGGCGTAGTTCCGAGCGAATTCCGTTGCTACGTCGTCCCAAGACTTGTATTTCTTGGAATCGAGCTTATAGAACCAGGCTTTCGGGTGCTTCTCTAACGAGGAGGCAAACAGATGCTTGGACATGTCTGACTTGACTCCTTTTAGGGCCATAAACTCTTTGAAGGCCCGGATATGTAATATCGGGTCTTCGGTTCCGTCGAACATCGGGAGGCCTGTCAAGTTGAGATTGGCAGGCAGTTGGTCGGTCAGGGAGAATAGGTTCGGGCATTCTCCGTATGGATCGAGTTGTGGGTCGACAAATGGACCTGCTCTTGCAGCTTGAGGACTACGCTAGTCAGTTCGGCTAAAGGCCCATAAGCTTCATCTTCACCCTTCGGCTTGTCTTGTTCTATGGCGCTGACCCGAGTAACAATGGCGATCTGGTCGCCCCTGATTTGGTCGAGTTGTTCTTGGATCTTGGCCAATGAGGTGTTCAGTTGATCGATAGCGTCCTTAGTCATGGTTCGGGTGTGAGGTGGCCTGTCTGTAAGAACACCGTGTAATCAGAATCGGACCCCGATCGAAAGGTGCATCCCGAGCAAGAAGAAGAAACAACTAGACTCGGAAACAGACTAAAGACCGACTCCTAGACGGGTGACTCAAGGACGGTGGGCTTTCTTTAGGATTTCGGCAGAATGGGCCTAGTCCCGTGTGAAGAAAGACCTACGTGTGAGCTAATCCCCAGACTTTGGACTTGATTGTGTAAGCGGGCTTTCCTTTGTAGGGGTTTGTGCTACGTAGGTGGGCCGTGCCTTGACTAATAAGGCGGACTTGGGATGGGGTGGAAATCCGTGATGTAAGATCGACAGAGTTTCGACGCTATAGACTCTAACTACTTATGACAAGACCCGACACTGCTAAATACGGGAAGTCCTAAGAAGGAAGCTTTGAAAAGGGGTTTGGATTTGAAAAACCCGAACAAAGTCGGATCGGAAGGCCCAATATTTTTGAAAATCGGAAAAAAGGTTTATCGGGCCGAGATTTTGAATTTTTTTGAAAAGTTTGGACAGCATACCGGCTAAAAAAATAGGCTATTTTGAGTTAAAATCATAAGTCCTAAATTCGGTAGCTTTCCGGGTTTTGAAAATGGATAATTTTCGAAAAAGATGCAAGTTTTTTTTTAAAACGACGGTTTTGAAAAGATGAGACACGGACCAGATAGCATGAAGTCACGGAAACAGTATAACGACACCACGTGTGCTCTTAGTCTAAGTCTCGGTCGGTTTAATAGGGTCTATACCAACGACGATAGCTTTGTCGCAAATCAGGATGGTCTTCCTAAGCCGAGTTGGTCTTAGAACCTGCCGTAAAACCCATGCGAGTTCCGCCATCGAAGTCTTTAGTGGGTCCAAGTAGGAACGCACCATGGTATAGTGGGACGTCGGTCACAAGTAACCGGCCCGGGAAAGATTGGGTTATGCATGAACCACTGAACTAAAACGTGTACATTACTATTCGAACGATTTCTTTTCGAGTCTCACCCTAGGGATGCCGATGGTAAGTGACTCATCAGTTAATCCCCAGCGGAGTCGCCAAATTGTGGACATGACATAGGCCCACCCCGACGCGGCCACGCGCGGGTTTGGGGAGGCGAATGAATCTCCATATGAGATGGTCAAATTGAAATTTAAATCGAAGTAGGAGTCGCCACCAAATTTTGTGGTTATTCGGAACCATTCGAGCCCACTCTATGTCGTTGTGGGCCGTATACAAAATACGCCCCATTTCCGATGTCAGAGTTTATTGGGCTCGTCCCTTTGCATTACGATACCGATACCGACATTATCGGATACCGTGTATTGAATGACTCTCGTTGCCAATGGATTCGGACGTCCGGAAACCATGGTTCTGAGTAAGGGGTGAGGGTACGTGTTGGGAAGTTCACTAAGAACACCCAACCCCGCCCGCACTTAGCGGCCTTTACTAAGATAT
This sequence comes from Agrostemma githago, assembly GCA_958450325.1. Taxonomy (NCBI): domain Eukaryota; kingdom Viridiplantae; phylum Streptophyta; class Magnoliopsida; order Caryophyllales; family Caryophyllaceae; genus Agrostemma; species Agrostemma githago. The sequence goes on from OY288262.1 coordinate 30,974,456, forward strand.
CGTTCGTTTTTGGTGTACACGGGTTAGTTTGACGGTTGAATGATATGCAAACATTATTTTCCTAAGCATGTGAGAGAAATAAAATGGGTTGCTAAGTCGTTTAATGCATGTTAAACTAATAACGTCAAAGTTATTTTAGCATGTGAAGTCGTTTTAGTCTAATAAAACAATAAAATAAATAAATTGCTACAAACACGAGAAAACGAGTTAGTAACGATTGAATAAATTGAATAAAGACGTAAATAAATAATATGCATGATTTTGGAAAAGATTTAATGACACGTGATGGATTAACACGTCTTGACCAAGGTCGAAAAAAGTATTTATCGAAATATGTCGCGAAAGTCGCTTTTTATGTAAGATTCGAAAAGAATAAAAAATAGAAAAGCAAGGAAACAAAACAAAAAAAAAGACCCGGCTAAACAGGCCACCGCGCGAGTCGCCTGACAGGCGCGCGACTCGCGTGGCGGTCTGTCCGCTTTTTTTTATTTGTCGAAAACCGTTAATTTTTATAAATCGCGTACAAATATGGATTAATTTATACCCGATTCATATTTTCGATATTCGTCATATTCGATATTCGATTATGAAATCGATACCGAATTGTCAGAATGATTTTAGAAAAGGTTTTGAAAAAAGTTTGTTTTCAACGAAAAAGTGAAAAAAAAAAAATTGAACGAAAAAAATGTTAATTCTCTCCGCGTATAAAATCGTCGAATTTTGTTTAAAAAAAAGATGTAACGATTTTATTAGCATCAACGAGAATTAATTAATTTAGTTCTTGTTAGATACGATATTTGATTAGAGAATCGGTATCGTATTTTAAGAACGTTATAAAATAGTTTTTTGTAATATCGGTTATTAGAAATAAAAAATATGTGACGAACAACCCATATTAAAATATGAAACGACCGACGAAAACAATGAAAAAAAGGAAAAAAAACGTGGAGGAGGAGAAGAGAGAAGAGAGAAACGGGTTTGATTTACACCCTCAACCTACATGATTTAGTTTCTCGGTATTGAGCTCGTCGGACGGTGGCTTAGGCACGGGAGCGTCGAGATGATGCGGGATGAGTTAAGGTGTCGGTTTGGTGCGTTTTTTTTAGACGTGTGATGGGATTGGTTCGGCTGGATGGAAGGAGGTTTCGTCGGTATTTCGGGACGGTATTTCGGTATTCCTTCGGATGTGTGTGACTAATAATTGTTGTATATCGGTCGATGGTTTTTTTTGTGTCTGTGTTTGTGTATGAGGTCCTATTTATAGGCGCAGAGGTTTAGGTGAGGTGTCTTGCTTGGATAACAAGAAACACCGGTTTGGATAGGAAACACGAGAGTTCGAAAGGGAACGAAAGTCTCGTTTCTTGGTGGGGAAGCCAAGTATTCGGCTGGTTGGGGAGTGTTGGCCGAGTATTCGGCTGTCTTGGCCGAGTATTTGGAGCTCGGTCGGTGTCTGATTCGGTTTCCGGATAGAATTCCTACTTGAGATCGAATTCTATCCTTAAACGGATTTGTTTAATATTATTTGAAAGCTGATTTTTGTGGTGTTTGAGTCCGAATCAGCCGTGTAGTGTCACGGACAGCTCGTGTGACTTGGAAAAAAAATATCTTTGACCGGGTTTGACTCGGTCGCTAAAAGACGGTTTTGCCCCTGGTGTCGGAATCGACCCAAATTAGTCTCATTTGACTCGAAACGACCCACAGCGCTTGGATTTGAGGTTGATTTTGTAAGATTTGTACTCCGTAATAATCCTAAACCAAATGTCCATGATTTCGAGCCCATATCCGAGTCCATTAAAGCATGTTTGCGTCCTATCATCATCGGGTGTTTGGTGGGACCTACTATAGACACCTGGCGGTCAAAATGTGGGTGTCTACAACTACCTATCGACTGGATAGGTGACTAAAATATATACTCACTATTAAAGTCAAACACAGATAAAAGTATCTAAATGCGCTAATAAATTGTTGACATTGAAAATACCTTAATTGTCTCCACACAATACTTTTTGCCTCAAACCCAGCAAGTGCATCGATAGAGTTTCTTTTAGCAAATGCCCTGTATTAGATACATAATTTTATGCTATATGTTTAATACAGAGAGCTATTAACAAAGTGTTAACCTTGAGCACATTTATCAAATATAAAATGTATATTGAGCTTACATGGTATGTGTCTCTTTACAAAACGGACAAGGCTCTGAAGAGCTAGAAGGATCACACCAATATGGTACACTTTCAGATGGACTAATAGCAGCCAACATCCGACGTAAACTACATGTTCAAAATTTTAATGTTTACTACCATCATTATATGTGTATAATTATAAAATCAATAGTATTGTGAAAAAATAAATGTTTATTTACCCTTCATGATAAGGTGCAAATATAAGCTTCCGACCCTTGCCACGAATGGTACATGATATAGCATTAGCAATATAATCCAAGCGAACATCGTCATTCTCAACACCAGCAAGTCCAGACAATGTCTCTGGGCACAAGAATCCATATAAATTACTACAACCATTTTACTCAATGAAGTCCCTCAAATATCTACCACAATAATAAATAAATTAAGGAGGAATGTCACTTAATAATCAGTCGATAATAATCACTTAATGTCACTTATCACTCCAACCTAAACCCATTCTTAAACATTTCACATCATATGAAAATACATACAACAAATAAATCTTATACTCCCTTCGTCTCAAAAAGATTGTCTCATTTCCCTATTATATGTGAGAGTGTATTTTAATGAAACGTGATAATCTTAATAGGACAGAGGTAGTATATCATATATATTAGTGTCCTAATCTGATGTTATACGACTACGTAAATTAAAATGTAGGTGGGTAATCGTACAAATGTGATTTGGTGTGATATACTTGGATGTTTAACTGTTCTAGGTTAACAAATAGTTTTCATTTGAAGAAACATTGGTGAGAAACAGCAAATTATACTACAACTAGCTACACTAATCCCTTAATCAGTAATCATTCAAGTGGTACATACTAAGTACGAGTACAAACCTAATAACAGTTGGTCTTACTTGTGACGGACATATTCATCATAACATTAAAACGGATCAAATATATCCAACTATGAAGGACTATCAAAAATCTTTTCCTACAACTTAGACACATGGGTTTGTCTTATCCTAAATGTTTGACCCGTCGTAAACTTAAGATGGATATTTCCATCACAAACAAGAATTTGTCACCAAACAATTAGATGAATTATTATCTTCTTGGATTTTGGTTTTAAACTAAACAAGCTAGTGCATTAGTTCATACGTATCTTATGTTATTAGATATATACCTATATGTGGAGTACTACAAGCTAGAATTGTAGTAGTGGAAGAAAATGAAAAATAAGGATAAAATAAGACAAAACAAGAAAATAAAACAAATAAAATAAAATAAAGTAAGAAAAGAAAATGAAATAAAGTGAAAATAAAAGGAGTAAATGAAAACGAAAAAGAAAAAGGAGAAAAACCGAGAAGGGGAAAGAGGCGTAGGTGTAATCACGTCACCTCGCCCCGATTCCACGCGAATCGGAAAAAAATAAAGAAAAAGAGAATAAACATTTGGATTTAACAAATTGTCTTGGTGCAATCACTTCACCTAAGACCGGGAGCTTAAAAATCAGGTCCTTCTTGTCTAAGGCACCTGCAATAAAACCTCACGCATACACGACCCAAGTAGGATCACGAAGGGGCTGACAACTTACCAAATCACCAAAAATTACCAATTACAAATCAGAAATAACCAACAATCATCAACCAACAAAAGCCAAAACTGGAGTTGGAGCTATAGAGACTGACACAAATTACTGATAACCACTCGATAGACTGCCAAGCACGACTGACACCACCCCCACACTAACCACCAACACACTCAACCACTCACATTGGACCCGGGGGACGAGTTGGTGGGTAATAAGACTCGCCGGAGGCATACTGAAAAATCGATCAAAGTAGTGTTGTTGTTGTAACAGCCTCTGGTTCTCCTCCGCCGCCAACCTCGCTTCTTGGGCATCCCTTACAGCGTCTCTGCCCATTTTTTAGCTGTCCCAGGCGTACTCAAAACCGTCTCTAGAGTACGTGTAGGAGTTATGCGCAGTATCGCGCGCATTCCGGCCTACCTTATAGGCATCATGGACCAAATTGAGTGACGTGGTTGAATTCTCCCAAGTCTGACGAGTGCGATCATAAACCCCCCCCCCCCCCCACTGGTTATAGAATTCCTCCTATCCGAAGAACGAGGAGTCTCGGAGGACTCATGTTGGCATCCTCCTGAAATCCGGGGGAGACTGGGTAAAGGTCGAGTGTCTGTGCGGGGTAAAGTCTGTAAAATCGGGGGTGAAAAAGTGAGAGACCTGTGGTTCGGACTGGCGAGAGAAAGAGGGTCCATGGGATAAAGAAGGCAATGCTCTCTGACCTTCATCCCGGAAGGTTGCGACCTCGGGTTCCTCCTCTGTTACGTCCTCGACTTCTACCTCGTCGTCACCATAGTCTAGGGATACTGCGGGGTAATTGACTTGATAAAACTTACCTCGGGTATGATCACGAATATATTCCCCGGGCCTCTTTGGCATGCCAAAATTCTCTTCATTATCGAGCGAAACCCACTAGGGATTAGGCATTCTATGGCTCTCAGCTCAGTAATTTTGTACAGAAACAAACTGTTATAGCTACCTTGGGGCCAAACCAGAAAAGAACAGTAAGTCTCATCTAAAAACTTCCCCAATCCTACCACCGGTGCCTCGGTGCCCAAATCAATGCCCAAAGCTCTAGCTATCATTGAAACTACACCACCACAAGAGATTTTCTTGCGGTTGCCCTTCGCAACTTGGGCAAAATGCGTAGCTAAAGCCTCGGACATATCAATGGAAGGGCCTCTGTTCTGGACCGCATCCTCAAGCAACTGTACGGCCGTACTGCTACAGTTATGGTGCGTATCATAGCTCGAGAGAAAAGAGTTGGCTATGATACGTGCCAAATACTTCAGGATGGGGTTCCGAATTGAGAATGAGCGCATTTTACCCCCTTGAAAAGTCCTCTGGCGGGAAATCTTTTGCCAAAACCGATCTCGGGCAAACTTTTCCTGTCTAGATTGCCTCGCCCGAGGTTTTCCTAATGTAATCCCCTATAGATTCTAACGCAATACAGTGGCGGAAACACTGTAGATTTGGGATTAAAACACACTGATGTTCTATATTTTAGAGAAAGAACGGTCAGTCAATACAAAGGTCACTTTTTACAAAAGGGCTAAAAATTAAAAATCCTTCAAATGGGTTTAACAATCCATAAATAAACATGATTAAACCAGAGTAGGATCCATGCCACTCGCTAGCGCACACCAAACCCCGGAACAAAGAATATCTGTCATGTTATAAACATAACAACCACAATTCAGTGGGGAGCAACTCAGGCAGGTCTCCCAGCCATATTACATAATATATAAGCAATAGAAGCATAATATACGAAAATAGATTAAAACTCAAAACATTATATGTATCAAAATAGATTCAAAACCTGAAAACAATTCAGTAGCCTGACGGCGTCAAAACGAATAATGGAATATATAAAACCGATGATAAATACAGCTTTTACTACTAGAGATATGTCAAAACAACACCGAAGTGTAACTTAGTGCCCACGAAGCGACCTCTAAGCCTCACTGGTTAAGGAACTCAGTGCCCACGAAGCGACTCCTAAGCCCTCTTACCAGACAACTCAAACTATAATAGGACTGCGTTCAGCGAGGTCCTAGCCTAAGTACATGCGCATGACTCCTGAGCATAAACGATACCCAGTTCGACAATCAATGTATCCCTGACGCAAATACACTGACCATATAGCTGATGGCAACAAACAACATATCCTAGACTTATATACTGTACATTCTCATTTCCAACATTATTCCATATTCAACCAATAAATATTTTATCCGAAGATATCTTAAATATTCCAAAAATAGTAACCTTCCAAAGATAGAAACTTTCTTCAAATAGTAACTTTCCCAAAAATAGGTGTTATTATAATTAGAAATCGTTTAACATATGAGTTATATAAAATATTTAATATTAGGCCTTGAGGCATAAACATTATATTTATTAGATAAATGTATAATTAATGATTAAAAGTCAAAGAAAGCGAAAATCATAATTATTTCTCAAAAGGTTGGAGTTTAAGTAATTAAAAGTAATAAATTATAAATTTACAGATTTTTCAGATTTGCACTGTCTCACTATAAAATCCATAATTAAAACATTAAAAATCAATACGACGTAAGATTAGTGAGGTTGAACACTTTAAAAGCTTAACTACAACTTTTGTTTCTGGAGAAAATCGAAATTCTTAACTTAAGAGGGGTTTTTATTCGTAGTTTTATAAACTGTCAGAATCCGACACCCGATAGTATTTCTTTAATAAAACAAGTTTAAAATTTTATTTTAAAACAAATCCAATTAGAAACATTAACTAGACTATTTATAATTTATGTAGGTAAATTAACCAAATTAAATTCAAAGTTTATCAAAGGTTTTAAATTAGGTTTTACAACAACTGACAAATTCGAGGACTAATCTGTCCCAGTTTCATAAACGATTTATTGTGACAAAACTACTTGGAATTAATTTATGAAATTTAACATACATATAATAGACTTAAAATAAATAATAGTCTCTTTGCAAACTTTTTGAAAATAAGATCTGTAAACATGGGTAATAAATCGATTCTGAAACATGCTGTAACCTCGTAAAAAATATTAAAACTTTCAATTTGATAATTCATATTAAAAATCACGAAAATTAAAAAATTAAGTCTTATTTATACGTTTCGAAACATATTATCATAATATAGTTCAAACACGTTTACTAGTAATCTAGTATAAGAATTCGTTTTAAAACGATACTACAAGAAACTACAACATATATATCATGCAATACCGAGTCAAGCCATCATGTGTTACCTTCATCGAGATCCGAGTTAATAAAATAACCATCTTCATCGGACCTAGCACGATACCCTACGAAAAATTAAAACATATGGTATTAGAACCACATAAGAAGGGATAGAGAGAGGGAAATGAGATGGAGAATAAGAGTAATTAAATTACCCTCGGACTAGAATGAACGAAGGAGAAGAGATACGTAACAGGCTGAGCAGCAATAACGTAATTAAACGGAATTGGAGGAGGATGAGTTTTACGTACAATGAAGAAAGTGTAATTGAAGAGTTTGGGGAATATAAAAAGAATGGAGTAAATAACGTAACAACAACTACTAGAGAAGTAGAGATGGAAGCAGTTGAGTAGAATTAGGATAAAAACATGTGCTTAAATTAATAAAATATTTAGTGACTCATCTAGTTAGTGACGAGGTAACGGACTCGATTTGGGTCAGGAAATAATTTACGGTGTGATCGAAATCATTAGTAAAAATAAATAATCGGTTTCGAATTAATCGGGTTAAAAACTTGTTAGTAAAGAATTAGGTCCAAATTGTGAAATGAGTTGTAAAATACTATTTTCGGTCTGAAAATAAATATTTGGGTCAAGTCCGAAATCAAATGAGTCTATCTCAAGTTTAAAATAATTACATTGTTTACAAAGAAATAGATATTCTCGACGAATAAATATAATAAATAGTTTTTCCACGAAAACAAATTAATTAAATTGATTTCTCAAAAGCAAAATGATGATTATTCAACGAAAGTTTAATAAAATGATTTCTCGAGAAAATAATAAAATGTTTTAATGAGTTTCCAGTTGGAAATGGAAATTCGAGCTAAAATAAAGATTTTAGGAATTCAAGATGAATTGAAAATAAATCTGAGAAGAATTAAAATCGATTACGAGTTAAATCGCGAACAAAATAAAAATATGATTACAAATTTAATTTATAAAAATTAGGGGTGTTACACCTAAGACCGAAGTGGGTAGGCCGAGCAATCCGCCAAAATCTCTAAGAGATAAGACATAAAGAGTCTCACGCAACTAAAAGGAGACGGTAGTGTCATCACCACCACTCAGCTTATAAGTCGCGAAGAATTCACAAGTCAAGTTTCTAAAAGTTTCCTCGGTTGAGGTATAAAAATTTATCAGACCAATATTTTGACACATTGCTCGGACCTGCAACTCAATACCCATATGGGCAAGAACAGCCTGCGACGCCCAACGACTAGGCTCGAGACGACAATCCCAAAAATAAATTAAATCGTTCAAGATGGGTTTTCTTAGCCAAATGAACACCAGAATCGGAGTGGCGAAAGTTATGACGAATAGTCAGGTAACGTACCTTGAGCGGAACAGGTTGTTCGCGCAGGACTGAGCCTTGGACTTGGACCGGTACCGGAGCAGGCTCTTCCCGGAGCTCGACCGGCTCTTCCGAATGTGACAAGGACGATGAACCCGAACGACGATTGAAAACAAACGAAAGCCTCTTTCTAGCGGTTTGTTTGAATCCCCTCATGATTGATGATTGAAATTGGTGATTATGGTGATTGGGTTAGGGTTTGGTGTTGTAAAAATTTAGTCGATTTCTCAAAAATAACTCCTAAAAGATGTTAGGAATTCGATAGAGATTAAAAGGGTGAAATTTGATTTGAATTTGATTGAGAAGATGGAGGACTAGAAGAGATTGAAGATGGTAGAATTTGGGGGGTTTTGGGTTTTTTGAGGGGAGAGAGAGAGAGAGAGGACGATGATGAAATAAGGAGGAAAGGGGGTTGGGCTTGGGGTTAAAGCTAACGCGGGGTGAAGTTTCACCCGGTGGTCACCATCGGGTGAAATTTCACCCGACGGTCTTTGGACCAAATATCGACAATTCTGCACAATTTACCGTCAGGCAAAATTTCGCCCGATGAGATTCCATCGGGTGAAATTTCACTCGAAGGGCTTTTTTTCAGCTCCAGTAAATCCAGCATAATTTCTATCGGGTGAAATTTCACCAGACGGAGTTTAGGCATATACTCCACCGGGTGAAATTTCACCAGGCGGTTTTATTCGCTCAAATTAAGCCTTTTTGCTCCAATAAATCTTCTCGACCTGGTCCAAACCAACCTTGATTTCTTAATATACACTCTTCTCAATCCATTTATTAAATTTCATGGAGGAAATTTGTCGTAGTCAATGAAGAGCACCTCAAATACTCCAAAAAAGAAATCATCTCAATTCCTGCAAAAATAATTAAAACAAGCTCCAAAGGAAAACCAAAAACTATTGTACGAGAAAAATTTGATCTAAAAGAGTAAGGCCATGTTCTTTTCAGTTTATTTTCAGCCCGTTTCAGACCAGCTTAACTTCTATCAGCTCAGCCCAGCTTCTATAAGCTCAGCTCTAATATTTTCAGCCCAACTCCAATATTTTCAGCTTCTAAAATAATACTTCAATAATAATAATAATAATAATAATAATAATAATAATAATAATAATAATAATAATAATAATAATAATATCTCGGCTACTTTCTCAAGCGGATTCAAAAATTCTCTATCTCTCAGGACGCGGGAGCTCGCGCAACTGCTTTTATTTTTACTCGGCTTAGTTTTTCTATTGCTAAGGGAGTGGGTGCTAAGATAGTATCTCGGCTACCCACTAACTTCTTGTAATTTGTTTCATTATTAATGCAAGCTCCGGTTTTTATTAAATATATATATATATATATATATATATATATATATATATATATATATATATATATATATATATATATATATATATATATATATATATATATATATATATATATATAATAAATTGCTCCATTTATATTAAAAAATTAATAATAATAATATTAAGAATAATAAATACATTATTATTATTATTATTATTATTATTATTATTATTATTATTATTATTATTATTATTATTATTATTTATATGAAACGGAAGTTGCAATAAGATCGAAACAAATCAAAATAAGTTATTATTATTATTGCCGTTGTTGTTATTATTATTATTATTATTATTATTATTATTATTATTTTATTATTTTATTATTTTATTTATTATTATTATTATTATTGCATTTCGATATAAATGCAAGTTTCTTTTCATAAAAAAAATTATAATAATGATATTATTATTATTGTTGTTGTTGTTGTTATTTTTATTACTCATATCTCTTAACGCTAATAATAATAGCAAATAATTATTATCATCGTCATCTAGTTGCCGTCATCATCATCATCGTCATTGTTATTATTATCGTTATTATTATTAGTTTTTATTTTTTTATCATCGTTGTTATTATAATTTACAATCAAATATTTACAACTTTGTCTCAATGCATTTACGTTTAATTTACGTTTTTTTACTCTATTTTTAAATGTGTATATATATATAGTGAGAGAGAGAGAGAGAGAGATAGGTTCAAATAAGGTCATAAGTTCATAAGTTTCAGTGTTAAATTTACATAAAAAGTGCTTAAAGTTACACGAGATGAGTAATAAAGTTGCACTTTATCACTTGATGTGATAAAACAGCTGAATGTTATAATTACATATCAATTTTAAACAATGCAACTTTATCGTATGTCATCTGTAACTTCAATATAGACTTACTGACACATGGTGACCTTGTTTGATCTCTACTATACATACATACATATATATATAGGGGGGATTAAGGGAGTTACTAACTCTCCAACTCTCCCTTAGTGTTAATCCCCCCCATCCATTTAGTTTAATATGGACGGTGGATGGATGGCTTTAGATTGTATAAAAAAAAAAAGGGGCTGCGGGACAGACAATCTGCGGACAGCCATCACGCATCAACCCCATCACCAGTCAATAACCCTCTCAACCTACACCCCAATTAATTTCCCTCCTCTCTATTCTCCCGCCCAAAGCCATTACACTTCCCCATTCACCTATTTTCAATTCATTTTACTACCTAATCACTCACCGCTCTCTTCCTCTCTCTAAAAAAAAACCCATCTCCATCTCCATCTCCATTTCCGCAGCTTCTCCATCTCCGATAATGCCTAAAATTCCGGTGATGCTACAAAGGTATGTTGAATGTTCAATTTTCGACCTCCGATTTTCCTTTTGTTCAACCCTTTTTTATTCCTTTTTCACGAACCCTAAAATGTGGTCAAGAAGTCCGGCATACATGAACCATAAAAAATGTTGAAAGAGCATTTTTCCAACACGATAACCCTAATTTTGAGTTGAAGTTGTTGTAGTTGTACAGTAGTTGTAGTTATAGAGTCGAAGATGAAGTTTTTTTCTCTGACAACTAATATTCATACAGTTTTTATTCTTGATTAATCGTTATTCCTCTAGTTATAACCCTAATTTTGAGTTGAAGGGGTCGTAGTTGTACAGTAGTTGTATCTATAGAGCCAAAGATGAAGTCTTTATTTCTTTGTTGAAGTTCATGTTGAAGTTCCCATTGTCGTCATTGTAAGTATGCATGTGCCATCGAGTAGACATTTTTTTGTTGAAGTTTTGCATGCTTCCATGTTGAAGCTTACGTAAAAGCAGTCTTATAGTCACAGACTTGGTGTTTGGGAAGAAATAAAGATAACATTTGAATAGTCATACAGAGTTGGTTGTACAGTCATACAGAGTTGCGTATACAGTCACCCGTTTGAAGATACATAGTCGCACTCGTTACATTTTGTTGTGAAGTAACAGAATGCTGTACAATCACACCTTTGAATCTACATAGTCGCACTTGTTATGATGCAAAGTCACACGCTCTATATTGTATAGTCACAGAGTTGTAAAGTCATACAGAGTTGGTTATACAGTCATACGGAATTGGTTATACAATCACCCGTTTGAGGGTACATAGTTGCACTCGTTACATTTTGTTGTGAAGTAACAGAATGATGTACAATCACACCTTTGAATCTACACATTCACACTTGTTATGATGCAAAGTCACACGCTTTATATTGTATAGTCGCAGAGTTGTAAAGTCACAGAGTTGGTTACAGAGTCATGCAGAATTGGTTATACAGTCACCCGTTTGAAGGTACATAGTCGCACTCGTTACATTTTGTTGTGAAGTAACAGAATGATGTACAATCACACCTTTGAATCTACACAGTCGCACTTGTTATGATGCAAAGTCACACGCTTTATATTGTATAGTCATGCAGTGTTGGTTGTACAGTCACACGTTTGAGGCTGTATAGTAACATTCGTTATGTTGCAGAGTCGCTCTCTTTTTACTGTAAAATCACACTCATTACGCATGTTGTTATTGCAACAGAAAGTCGGGTGCGAAGAAGAAAGTTCGAACGAAGACCAGTAAGAAGAAGGCCATGGCAGAGACATCAGTCAGCGAAAATGTAATTGATGATAGATTGGTTGTGGACCAAAATTTGGGTAAGAAGAAAAAAAAGAAGAAGAAGACTGTTGTAAAGTCTGTTGAAGATACATCGGGGGACCACATCGTTGCCGAGACGAATGTGGGGGGGACAGAAATCGTTGACGAAGGCAGACAAAAGAAAAAAAAGAGGGTGACTTTTGATACACCGGTCGCCGATCTGGATGTGGGTGAGACAGAAAGTGTTGAGGAAAGCAGGCCAAAAAAAAGAGGAGGGTCAAATCTGATACACCGGCCGACCGCACATACGTGTGTGTGTCTCGGAGGAGGAGAGGGGGGACCGCCGACAGGGTCAGCCCGATATTCACTATAGGCCCAAGCGGTTGCACCAGCTAATTGGGCGATTATCGAATGATCAGATAGAGAAGGTGCGTGCTGTTGGATTCGGCGGGCTGTTGAAGCTGAGGCTTAAATTGGTACCCATTGAGTACGCGGTTATGTTCCTCCGTGCATTTTCTGACGGGTCCCATATTTTCCGTGCCTCACGCCAGAAGGCATTCATGATGTCAAAGTACGACGTCCACGACTGCCTCCAGCTACCTTTGGGCCCACATCCGGTGAAAGTAATCCCAACCAGCAACAAGAAAGGGGCAGACTCACCTGACGTGATCAAGTTAAAGAGTACCTGGAGGAAAGACTTCAGTGTGGTGGACAACAGCAAGCCAATAACATTAGGGAGGGTGCACGAACAGTTGATGGTAACCAAAACCACTGACGACGACTTTGTCCGCAGGTTTGTGTTGTTCGCGTTGTCATCCTTCCTCGCGCCTACTACGAACAACTCACTGGACCTGAGACTGCTGGCCACAGTGGAGGACGTGGACTTGATTCGGGAACAGGACTGGTGTAGCTTTGTCCTGCACGATCTGGTACGGGCGGGTAAGGGGACGCGTGACCCCAACAAAGTCCTCAACTACCTCCGGGGATGCATCCCCATTCTAATGATTGCGTACTTCCAGCGCTACAATTTCCGTAGCGAGAGTTGTAGATGCGACATACCATTTATCGCACATTGGGATGCACGGAGAATATGCGATCGTCTCGCTGAGGAACTGGAGACAAGGTCGCTGGGAAATCAGCTACGTTCGAAGGTGTCGTACCCACGTACATGTGGGACAACAGGCAGCAAGGGCGCCCCCGCTATAACGATGCCGTCTGACAACCAGCACTCTAGTCCCAAAAGAATAATGACAAGGACTGAGAGAGACAATCAGTTGGAAGACATCGAGGAGGTTAACGTAAGTGATCTCCCAGCCACTCTATAAATCATCAATAAATCATCAACTCTTTGTCCGTTAAACGATTTAATCTGACAGCCTTACCTATGTTTATAAAAGCATATACGATTCATAAAACTGTTATGATCACACTCATCCTAATGTATAGTCACATACTATTGGCTGTATAGTCACATACTATTAGCTGTAGAGTCACACACTATTACCTGTATAGACACACACATTACGTTGTCCAGTCAGTACTATAACGTGCACAGTCACACGCTACAAACTGTACAGTCGCACACTTTATGCTATATAGTCACACACTTTATTTCGTACAATCACACAATTACGTGCTTAGTCATACTCACACTGCCAGCCTCAACACCACTGAGCTTCACACTAATGATTTGACTTCAACTGAATTATAGGACGACCGGCGTTTTTTCATGAATTTTCGGAGGTGTGCGCTAGCCTTTTGTGGTTTCTGTGAGCAGGCTGCCATTAAGTAAGAGAAATATCGACGAGGAACAACGCAGTTCCAAGTCAAGACCCGTCCTCCCAACAATTCTGGGAAGATCCAGCTGTCCTCCGGTATGTCGATCAAGTCACTTCGTTGGCCAGCCAGTTGAAGTAGACTACCGAGAACGCCCCCGTCGTTGAGGGCGAGGCGCACCTCGATGCTGAAGCCTACAATCTGATAAACCAAGTTGTGCAAGACATGCATGACTCTGGATACACGGAAGAAGAAATTGAGGAAACAAATTTTTGTGTGGGATATGGTGACGGGACAGAGGGATATGGAAACGATGATGAGGGCACTTTTGATGGTGGCGTCGTGACACCGGGTTTCTGCGTGGGAGAATTTGAAGAGGATGATGCCGCTGAAGAAATCAGCGTTGAAGAGGATGATGCCGCTGAGGACGATGTGCAGGGTTCAGTTGACAGGAGTCCGACCGTAGTGTTGGCTCTACGGCAAGCAGCGGGGGAGACAACTGACGCACGATCGGCTTCCAATGAGGAGGGAACGCGTGATGTAATGTCGACTCCGCCCGACGCGACAGTGAGTTATAGTCTTGAGAAGGAACTGAACAAAGCAGGCTGGTTTGTAGCGGACGCTGTTGCCACCACGCCTGCAACGGCGGTAATCGTCACGAACGATGATCAGCAGACAGGCGAGGGCTCAGGGACCAGGACGCACCCCAGGGAACTACATCATCGGTACATCTTCCACTCCGACGTGGCATTTGAATGCATGGATACGATTCCAGACAATTTGGGCTGCACGTTGGACTGTGGGAAAATATTGAGGGGGCAGTTTGTAATCTTTGGATCCATGTGCTCCAATATTGTCATCTTCTGGGATATCCTCCACGTACGGAAAGATGTAATCGACTACGTCTTTGACCACTCAACGCCACGTCCGTCGGGGTACGTATTTATTGTGCTGCTCGTGTCGTTTTTTAAATGCATGTGCTAATCGGGACTTTGTTTGGTCTACAGCGAAATGCTGGTCGAGTTCACAGATTACGACTATATAGCGAGGAGCGACATGCAGACGCTCAAGCCTGGCTTGCAGGTGATGAATAACGTCATTGACTGCTGGTGTAGGCTGTTGAACCAGCTGGTGTACGAAAAAAAAAGCACCAAGAGTAACCAGTAGATGTTACTTCTCTCTTGGACATACGGTACGTTCACCCCCCAATTTAGCTGTACAGTCGCGCACTATTGGCTATATAGTCACACACTATTGTGTGTACAGTCACACATATTATGTTGTCCAGTCACCACTATAAACTGCGCAGTCACGCACTTTAGGCTGTACAGTCACGCACTTCAGGCTGTACAGTCACGCACTAGTTGCCGTACAGTCACACCTTTTACACTGCACAGTCACACCTTTTACGCTGCACAGTCACACAATTATAGATGTGCAGTCACGCTCATGTCAAACACACACTAACTACATGTATTACAATCAATGCATGTGAGCAGCACCCAATGTTGGCACTGTGGAGGAAAGGAGGCCAGGACAACAGTCATGACGAAGAAATATTTTACGTGTGGAAAGAGTGGATAAAAAACAGTTTCTCCGACTTTGCTTTGGACTCGGACATGGTATTACCCTGCGCATACTGTTTATTCGTCCCGATCCTGACACATAATACCATGTCTGCCCATAATCCTGACACATTGTTTGCAAGTGTTCGTCCCGATCTTAACGGGTGACGAGGGCCACTACAGTTGCGCCTGCATCAAATTCAATACTGAGCAAATAGATTACCTCGACAATAGGAGGTACGATAAAGATTTTACAAAGTTGCCTTACTATGGCATTGCTCGGACAGCGGTCAGGCCTTTTAAATTTAATATTAAATCAATTATGTGACGGCGAATGTGTTCACCACCTGATCCTGTTTGAACTTGTTTTGCAGGCTAATAAGATGGGGGAGTTCATGGTACGACAAGGGCTGAAGAAAGGTGAGAAGGTCCGTGCGTTTAAATTGGTAAACGTTCCCTTATCATGGCAGGGGGTGGGGTACTCCGCCAATGACTGCGGAGTGTACCTGATGATCCACATGATGCAGTACAACGGGTCCCCGTTCCACTGCTCCTTGGGGACAATGGCGGCCATGAATATGTGCAGGGCGAAAATCACGGCGACCCTTATACTGAGCGACGTGAACAAAATGAGGGACACTGTTTTGGAGAGAGTGGAAAAATTCGGAAAATACCAGGAAGCGTTGGACTCTGCCCGTACGCATAAAACCACTCCTGTGAAGGAAACCACAACCAAGCGTCGGAGCAAATAACCGAAAACACCTGAACCCACCCCCCGATCAGTCCCAAAGGAAAGACAGTCGGCAGTTAGGTCTCGGATACGGGGCTGTGGGGATGGTTTGGGTTGCTCTTTGAACCAAGGGAGTCCTGACCCCAGCACCATTGTCATGTCGGCCTTGTTTCTCCTGCAACGACCGCTGACGAGTAAGATGCCCACCCTGCGGAAGCACACCGCCGACTACTGCTTCCTTGACGATAATGGGTACGACGAAAGGTGACTAACCGTCTTTGTTTACTGATACGAGTTGCATACTACACATACTGACCGGTGTCAAAAATCTCGCAGTGAACAATTAGGGTCCTACAGCACTCATGTGCAGCTGCAGAGACGTGACATTCAAACGCTATTGTCCGGAGATAGCATGAGCGCCGCTGTGCTGGAGTGTTGGTCGCACCTCATGAACTGGTGCGAATCGGACGACCACAGGCGTGGGTTATCCTCCCCCGCTGACCCAACGATGGCATGGTTCGGAATTCAACACATGGTATGTCCCAGTTACCTCTTACCTATCACATTCAATAGTACAAATGACCCCTCATTCACATTAACTGAAAAGATGTAAAGTCCGTGTAATAGTTAGAAATAACCACAAAGTTCACGTTGCACAGTCACACATGTTGATGTGTACAATCACATGTCATGAATTGCAGAGTCACACATGTTAATGTGTACAATCACATGCTAGATATTGCATAGTCACGGTCAGGGTCACTCGTGTTGAGGTGTACAATCACGTGATATAAAATGTACAGCCACGCACATGATGTAGTCTTGTATAGTCACAGTCTGTACGCTGCAAAGTCACCCAGCTTAGTCTGTACAATTACACACTTCGCGATGTGCAGTCACGCACATGATATAGTACTGTCTCGGGCCCCGTCACTGATGGCAATTAATATTCACCGTCTGTTAGGTCTCACTGACCCGTATAATGGACGACCCGACCCAAGTACCCCTGCGGACGAAGACACTGACGGTGTGAACGAAGCGTGGGACAGATTCATACAAGACTGCGCCGGGACATTCGACTTGAACGCCGAACTGTTGTTTTTTCCGGTGCATACTATGGGGCACTACGCGTGCATCTGCGTCAACTTTAGAGATAGAACACTTGATATCCTCGATCACCAGACACACGCCCCAGGGTCGCATATGTTCCGGATGTCCAGCATAATAGTAAGTTGCACGCATATGCTTTATTTCACCGCGTCAATATTATACCGCTCCCATAAGTGCTGACGTTTACTGTTAACTAATACTGCATCAGCTGCAAGCATTGATCGACTACATAGACGAAAAGGGGCTGATTAAGAGCAGTCACATGTCAAAATTTACACATCGACAAGTAAAAATGGAATGGCAGAGCGCCCGGAAGAACGATCCGGAGTCCGGCATTTTCTGCTTGATGCACATGTGCCTGTACGACGGTGCGCCATTCACCCACCCTGATATTGGGACAAAGCTCGGGAGGCGTTACTTGTCGTTCGAGGTTGCGGCAGCCCTCGTACTTGCTACATGAATGGAGCACGTGAGGACGTGTTGCCGAAAATTCATGCTTTCATGGATAACGCGCCAAAGATATGGAAAGGAATCGATGAAAGTCGTAAGATACGCAATATCGTGAAGCCTTACACGAAACGTAAGGCATGAATGTAGAGTGAAGTAAACACACTTTTTTGTGAACATAGAAAAGAATTTCATGTTGGAGTATCTTCTGAGTATCAAATGTATGACAACTCAGTACCAGGGTAGCATGTGCGATGTGATACAGTCACGCAATTTCTGACTCACAGTCACAGTAAAAACTCCGCAGAGTCATGACAGACAACCACAAATTAACTAAATGCACTAGATTAATTTAACTTAATCACCCCCACGTATGTCACCATCCATTTTCTTTCAGTTTAAATAATTCATAAGATGCATTTTGAATCGCCACATACAAACAACAAAATATTGGTTTTCCGACGAATGGTTCGTGAATTACATTGTAAATTATAAAGCGAAATAATCGTAAAAAATTTCCAAAAAACGATGTCGACAACGAATGTTAAAAACCGAGCCGAGACTGTGAAGGGATGTTTGTGAGTCTCAATGAAACATTGAGGAACACAAACACCCACCTCAAACGTCTAACCCTGATTAATTGATGAGGATAAGCACCCCACCTAACCCATTAAATTTTCACCCCCACCTACCCTATTCAACTTTCACCCACCTTTACTGCCTAACCCATGCATTTTCAACCACCTATTTACTGCCTCCCCCTCTATAAATACCAACCCATTTTTCACAACTCCACCACTTCAAACTTACAAAAAAATGGCAAGCAAGATAGAAGAAATCAGAAAATTGATCGAGGAGTACGAGGGTTTATTGAATACCACTATGTCCACTGAATTAAAGGTCGTGCAGCAAGCAGCAACTGCAGTTGACACGAGGAAATTCGTAGCGTCCATCGGCGATACACATAAAGAGGCAGAACTGGATAACTGCATCCAGTTCTTCATGAAGAGGTCTATGTACTGTTCCCGCGCAAGGAAGGGGTTCCAGCGCGACTTGGCCAACTTGAAGGAGATGCTTAAAAAGTACAAAGGTTAAGTATGTATGGATTAAGATGTAGCGTTTAGTAACGAACTTTTTATTTGTTTTAAGTTCTAATGAATGTTAAAATGTAGCGTTTAAATGGTATGCAATGGATGTTTTTCGCATTATGTCGTAAAATGTTTTCGGCGTTTAATGGTATGCAAGTATTATATGTTGTGTAAAAGATGGACTTTTTCTAATGTACAAATATTTCTATCGCTATTTCGCTATTTCTCTATTTCCTTTGCTATTTTTCTAATATACAGACACATGGTGTATAGTCACAGTTCACAAGTTTTTTAGTCACACTAAACATGGCGTATGATGCGCGTATTTTATATATACTTTTTATGCCTTTTATACGTGCATTCTCGTGTTTATTGAATAGTGAAAACTATTATTTTGCCCCGAATAGGCTACTTTGTGGTGTGTATTGTCCTTTTGCATAAACGGAAGATAAAGGAGCTAAAACGAACCAAAACCGGGTCAAAGCAAAGCTGGAAGGAGATGTTCGCTGAACTGGATGATAGTCGACCGACTATTAAGATAGTCGGCCAACCATGACGATAGTCGACCGACTATTACTATAGTCGGCCGACTATTCTGGAGCTGCAGAGATCAAGTTTATGAATCAGTAGTCGACCGACTATTACAATAGTCGGCCGACTATTTCCTGGGCCGCAGACAGATTTCCTATTCAGCAAGTTATTTCCTAAACCGTTCTAACTCATCCTAAGCTGTATAAATAGGGCTTTTCATCAGCCACTTTTAAGGTTACACAACTTACTACTCTTTAGATTTCTTTTCTACTTTTATTCTCTCTCTAGTTTAATCTCTTCCCAAAAACTCGGTTATTGTAAGAATTTCGGATTCGAATCGCCTTCATTCCTTTGGTAATTTTATTAATCTTCCTTCCTTCTTCTTTGTTCTTGATTGTTTTCTTCTTCATATTTAATTATTCTTAATTATTGTTTTATGCTTGTCGTAAATTTATTATTATTTATCATGTTTAGTCTAGTAAAATCTTTGATTAATCTTGATGTTCTTAAATTAATTATGAGTAGCTAATTTCCCTCGCTAGAATTTAGGGGATCTGCGAATTGAATGTGGTCGCTAAATAATTTATAGATCTGTCAATGATTTTGTGTCTGAGTTGTCAATTGTAGCATATAATCGCGATTAGTCAGTTAATGCGCATGATTGATTAATTGAATTCGGTAAACTTGAACCTAAGATCGGAAGCCTGGTAAAAGTTAGACCTGCTACAACACATTAGTTTGCCCTAATAAGATCGGAAGCCGTTAGAAGCATGCTAGGGTGAATAGCGGACCGGAAGGACCTTTTCAATACCCCTTAGACCAATATCTGCGACAGACCTGTGACTTAGACCGTGACCATATGAGATTCGTAGTGAACCGACAATCCTAGTTTTCTCTCCATATATTTATTCATCTTAAATTCATCTTATTTTATTTTAGTTATTTCTTCCCTTTTAAGTTTATTTCCTTCACTACTTTAGTTTAGATAAACACAATTAAAAACCCCCGATTTGTTACGTAGATAGACGTTAATTACGAGTAGAATTTATTTGTCTCCCTGTGAATTTGATCCCGACTTCCCTAGCTATATTTTTAGTTAGACCGTAGTGGGTTATTTTTGACAGGTATACAACTAGCTTATCAAATTTTGGCGACGTTGCCAGGGAGACGGTTAATTTTACTTGTTGTTTTAGTTTATCTTTTGTCTCAGGGAACTTTCAGTTTTTTGGGACGATTATTATTATTATTATTATTATTATTTATTATTATTATTATTATTATTATTATTATTATTATTTCTCTCTTAGTTTTATTTTTCTTAGTTTTTTTATTTTTATTTTTTTAATCAATTTTTTTGTTTTTTTGTTTTTTTGTTTTTTTTATGACTATTTTCTACTTCTCTCAATTTGAACATGAACCACTGCATACTTATTTTGATAGACTTGACTCTTTTATTACTCAAAATGGTTATCATGTGAGTGTGTGGGAGGTGAGTCATATGATTTATGAGGGTGTGGATGACGCGACACGGGCTTATATTGAGGAAAAATGTGAAGGCATGTTTAAATACATGTCTTATGTGAAACGATGGCCGCTACTCCAATATTTAATCCGAAACAGTTTGGAGTCAGAGATAAAGAGGAAGGCTGCGATATCGGAGCTTAAGGCGATGATGCAACAACTTATAGATATGGTAACTTTCAAGAAAAACGAGCATGATACTCCATGTGAGTTAGATACTAAAGTTAATTTCTCACATTCCACTGATTATGTTATGACTGAATCTGTTGCATCTATTAGACAGGACATATGCCCATTTGAGGAAGATGATGACGATGTGTATAATGTTCAATCTAACATCGTTCCCCAAATCCCCATGATTTCTAACTTGATGCAGGAAGATGACTTGCATTCCTTGGATACTTGTGAACCACCTTACCCTTCTACAGAACATTTTTCACACCTTTTAGTTAAACCCACTTCTCATTTTGTGAATGTTGTTGTGACAAACAACGATTGTGAGATGGAAAGTGTTATATTTGAGGAAAATGTGTGTATTGATGCTTTGAATGATATTTCTTGTGAGGATAACATTGAGGATTTTGGTTCATGTGAATTTGAGAGTGTGTCATTTGATGTCAACTTTTAGGTTTTGGAAAGAGAGTTGAACAAAGGAGAAGCCCATGATCGTGAGAGAAAAGATCAAACGGACGAGAGTCGGGAAAATAGTACACTTTTGAAGGATACTTTGAGTGAAGAGAGTTTCATTATTGAGGATACTTGGGATTGCGAATCTAGTTTCTTTGAGAAACCTATTTTAGAGAAATTTGAGTTTTCCCCTTATTTTGAAGATGAATCTCCTTCACCCATTGATTATTTTGATCTAGATTCCTTTACACCTTTGCTTGAACCTATGATTATGGATGAGGATTGTGAGACTCTTTTAGAAGAGATTGTTTTGGCTCTTGGTCTCTCGTTTGATGGTTGTTTGCTTAAGAACATTGAAGATGGCGATCATAACAACTTTTCCGAAGAAGGTGAAAAATATAAGTTTGATGCTTTGAGTAGTTTTGAGTTATTTGACTCTCCTCTTGTGCAATTTGAGTCAAATGATAAGACTTGGGATAATTTTGAGATATTTGGTATTTATGTCTTTTTTCATAAACTGCTCACTACTCTTCTTACTTATCATACTTATTATTGGTCATGCTTGTTAATGTTGATTTCTTATGACCACTTTGCTGCTGATTGGTCTAGCTTGTTTGACAAGCTAATGCGATCATTGACCTACTTTTTAGGCGATTCACGTAAGTTACTAGGATGTGTTCTATATATTTTCTTTGCTTCTCTTGTATTTTTTTTGTTTTTTTTTTGGTGTAGGTACCGTTTTGCGACGGAGACATCGACAATTCCGATTATGAAGAGGATGCTTCGATGCGGTTTGGGGATGTCTCCTTTATATGTATCTTGTAAGTAGTTTCATTTTTCTTTATTTCAATTATTTTTGCACTTTCATCGTCTTTCATATCTTTCCACGTTTATTTTTTTTGTGCCACTTATTGTTTATTATTGTACACAATGAGGGCATTGTGTGATTTGGTTTGGGGAGGGTATGCATCTGTTGTTTTCATCCATCTGCATATTTCTTGCATTTTCGCATGAATAAAAAAAATCAAAAATATCAAAAATATGTTTTTGCATTTAGTCGAGTTGGAATGCTATGTAGCGATGATGATAATGCTTCTATGTCTTCATTTAGTTGCTTATGCTAGTGCGCCGTAGAATTTTTGTATATAATTACAAGTGGCATTCTTGCATCTTTGGTTAATGATACTGAACGAATAAACTTGACTCATTGTTGGCAAACTACTCAGATTTGTAAGAAATTAGAGTCTTAAACTGATGACATTCATGATCAGTTTTCTTTAGGTTGAGAGTAGTACTCCTTATGAGGCATGTAATATCAAACTGCATAAGCATGACATTCGTCTCTTAGGTACCTGTACGTTTTTGACTCGTGGTTTTGACATGTGCGAAAAAGGCAAATCCTTTCTTTTAATTAATTCCCATGAGCGTCACATAGCCAAATTGACATGTTTGACCCGTTTTTCAACTACATGCCATATATTGCGTACCCTAGTCAAGCTAGTAGATTAGTTGAACGAAATTGTTTTTTCCGGGTTGATTGTGGTACCGTGATGATTGGAAAAAAAGGGGAATTGAAAAAAAAAAAGTTGAAAAAAAAAATCAATGAGAAAAAAATCCTGAAAAAAAAAGAAAGGAAAGAAGAAAAGAAAAAAATGAAGTGAAACTAGAAGAAGAATGTGTTTTTGCTATGAAAAAAGAATTGATCTCTCTAATTTCATAGTTATTGGTGAGAAGCGATTTTTATAAGGCGCTTGTTATTATGCCTAATTTCTTCGACTAGAGTTTGGTGAGAATGGAATGAATTTAATGTTGATTGTAGTTGTACTAGCTTGGCTTTTACCTCCACATATCCATATCGTTTTGCCCCTTCTTACCCGATTAACCTCACTTTATACCATATGTAAGTCGTTGGCACGTGTCTTTACCCGATAGAATGCGTATGTACGGTTATTAGAGATTGATTTCATGTTAGATTGCATGCATGTTCTTGTAGGTCGCAGTTTAGGTGAGTGCTTTGTCTTTCCATTTTTACATAAACTCACAATATCACCCATTTTGTGTGATGAGCGATCCGTGAGAGTCCGACATAGACGAGTCTTGCAAGGTTGAAGGTTCAGTATTGTTGTCATTGGTCAAGCTTGTTGTATGTGATTGTTTACATTGACTTTAATCATTGTGCATTGGTTTGGGTGAGTTTGGAGCATATTCCGCTATGAGCTATATACATTCCATTAGGATTGAGTTATCGTTTTGTGTTTGCTTGAGGACAAGCAAGGGTTTGGTTTGGGAAGATTTGATGCGCGTATTTTATATACACATTTCATGCCTTTTATACGCGCATTCTCGTGTTTATTGAATAGTGAAAACTATTATTTTGCCCCGAATTGGCTACTTTGTGGTGTGTATTGTCCTTTTGCAGAAACGGAAGATAAAGGAGCTAAAACGAACCAAAACCGGGCCAAAGCGAAGCTGGAAGGAGATGTTCGCTGAACTGGATGATAGTCGACCGACTATTAAGATAGTCGGCCGACCATGACGATAGTCGACCGACTATTACTATAGTCGGCCGACTATTCTGGAGCTGCAGAGATCAAGTTTATGAATCAATAGTCGACCGACTATTACAATAGTCGGCCGACTATTTCCTGGGCCGCAGACAGATTTCCTATTCAGCAAGTTATTTCCTAAACCGTTTTAACTCATCCTAAGCTGTATAAATAGGGCTTTTCATCAGCCACTTTTAAGGTTACACAACTTACTACTCTTTAGATTTCTTTTCTACTTTTATTCTCTCTCTAGTTTAATCTCTTCCCAAAAACTCGGTTATTGTAAGAATTTCGGATTCGAATCGCCTTCATTCCTTTGGTAATTTTATTAATCTTCCTTCCTTCTTCTTTGTTCTTGATTGTTTTCTTCTTCATATTTAATTATTCTTAATTATTGTTTTATGCTTGTCGTAAATTTATTATTATTTATCATGTTTAGTCTAGTAAAATCTTTGATTAATCTTGATGTTCTTAAATTAATTATGAGTAGCTAATTTCCCTCGCTAGAATTTAGGGGATCTGCGAATTGAATGTGGTCGCTAAATAATTTATAGATCTGTCAATGATTTTGTGTCTGAGTTGTCAATTGTAGCATATAATCGCGATTAGTCAGTTAATGCGCATGATTGATTAATTGAATTCGGTAAACTTGAACCTAAGATCGGAAGCCTGGTAAAAGTTAGACCTGCTACAACACATTAGTTTGCCCTAATAAGATCGGAAGCCGTTAGAAGCATGCTAGGGTGAATAGCGGACCGGAAGGACCTTTTCAATACCCCTTAGACCAATATCTGCGACAGACCTGTGACTTAGACCGTGACCATATGAGATTCGTAGTGAATCGACAATCCTAGTAGAATTTATTTGTCTCCCTGTGAATTCGATCCCGACTTCCCTAGCTATATTTTTAGTTAGACCGTAGTTGGTTATTTTGACAGGTATACGACTAGCTTATCAGCGTACAGTCACAGTCATCATGTCATAAAACCGGTTTAGATTTCTAACTTCATTTTGTAGAATCACAGACTGTGTATTGTAGAATCACAGTCATTGCCTTGTACAATCACACTCCCATAATTACAATCACACTCCACCTCTTGTTCTACAGTCACGCACTGCCTACTGTAAAGTCGCACTCATTGCGTTGAACAATCACACTCACTTGTTTCGTGTCAACCAAATATTAAGGGCATAATGTTCCTGTACAGCTGTATTTGTAGCCAAAGATGATGCATTCCAGAATGAAAACGACTACGTTCCTCAATGTATTCTTACAATCCAAAAAACAAAACCAATTTTACGGACCCCCATGCTTTACGACTACGCCATATTAGAAATAATTAAGGTCCGCAATAGACGTAAACAAAATCACGGACCTTGACCATTTCAAATGCCGCCAAGTCTTTATGTTTCACAAAAAAATAAAAAAAGCCCCCATGATCTACGACTTACACCATATTAGAAATGGTTGAGGTCCGCAATATACGAAAGCAATGTCACGGACCTTGACCATTTCAAACGTCGACAACCTTTGTGTTCCCCAAAAGAATGTTCCTAAGTATCAGATGATATTCATGAACAATCCTCCTCGGCAATCCCTGCCGGGTCCTCATCCTCCTCCTCCTCAACATCGACAGACAAGTCAGCAATCGGTGGGTACTCAGCAAATGGGTTGGGGCAGTTCCTCGTGTCATGGTGACCCATCCTCTTGCAGTTCTTACACAGCCGTTTAGGCTTGGCGGCAATTGCAGCAGCCTTCGCCTTAGAAGAAAGCATCCGCTTCCCACTGCCCTTGTTCTTGGCTTTCTTCGGGGGCAATATGGTTATTTCAATTGCGCTCGTACAGCCGAGGATCTCCTCTAATTCTTGCGTCTTGCTACAAGAGCCAGCAAGGGCAATATTGGACCTGATGTCGCGAATGACGTCAGCTAGATTACTAACGTCTTCCTTACCCATTTTGCTGACATGACTGACGGTCTCATAGAACTTCGAAAATAGCCTCGTGACTGTAACAGCCTTATCATCGCTTAGGCGACTCTCTGACAGGGGACACGCATTAACATTACGTAGAGCATCCCTTGTCCATCTACATGCCACGTACCGTTCTGGGATCGTCTCCCGTCCTTTCGAAGAGTATATCCAAATGGCATGACTACAAAGAATTCCATACCGACCGAACTTCCTGCAAGTACAGCTGATCTCACAGGTACCTGCGAGTGCATTAAGAAACACATAAAGAGTGTGACTCCTGACCGTACGGACAGTGGCTACGCAACGTACGGGATGTGGCTTTCTAAAGGTATGATCACAACCTTGACAGAATACAGTCACACCCGTTATGCTGCATAGTCACAGTCCTTACGTCGCAGAATCAAACGAATTGCGTTGTACAATCACACGCACCGCATTCCAGAGTCGCACCCTTTATTGTGTATAGTCACATTCAATGAATTATGGAATAAAACCCGTTACGTTTGGATCATATAGTCAGGCTATGTGACTATGGCTACACGACATGGACAGTGACTTTCTATGCCAGTACCTGGGTTGTATTCAACAATGTAGTTGCGGTCCCGGATAGAGTCCAGTACTGTTGTCGCTTCGATCCCGTCCTTCTCCTGATACCCACGGACGCTGCACGTGTAGAGCGAAAACTTAACCTCTTCCTGAAAGTGTGCAAAAGCCACGTGTGTGTACACCCTTGCCGCGTGGCTCTCCATCGGATTCGTCGATCCAATTTCGGGGAATCACTGTCGGTTATCGTTGTCTAGCCTCTTCTGCCTTTTTTGGTCCATCGCACTTTCGAAACGCATCCAGAACTGGACCAACGTACCATTGTTGTCTTCAAACTTTTTGAAGAAAATGTTCTCGCTCTCTGATCTCTGCGTTGTCCTCATAATTCCGGACATCCTCACCTCCCTGCAATGTGCGGCGACCCATTTGCTCCTTTCTTCGAACATATTTTTGAACCATTCGATCCCAACAGCATCATGGTCAATCATGATCCACCCCCACCTGTCGTCAAACTCCGACGCCTCGATGTCATCGTCCCATATAATTGCATTGAGGGCTTTTACGAATTCCGAGGCCTCCTCTCTTGATCTGCCGTACTTTGCTGGAACCTTGTTCATGATGTGCCACGTGCAACACCGTTGGTGCGCTGCTTTGTATATTTCCGGGACGGCTTTTAAAGTTTCGGGATCCTGGTCTGTAATGATATAACACGGTTCCTTCCCGCCCATGGCTTCCAGAAACCGGGAGAGGACCCATGTAAATGACTCGTAGTCCTTCTTAAATAGCAACGCCTCACAGAATGTGACAGACCGTTTGTGGTTGTCCATGCCAGTGAACGGTGTGAACACCATGGAATACACGTTGGTTCCATACGTTGGGTCGAACGAAACTGTATCCCCGAATGCCGCGTAGTTCCTTCGAGTTGCACCATCCGCCCAAATGACCCTACGTAAGCTCCCGTCTATATCCACATCGTAGTCAAAGTAGAAATCCTCCTGACTGTCCCTCAAACTCTTGAACCGGTCTATGAACAACTGACCATCCTGCTCGTGGACGAAGCACTTGACGTCCCTCCCCCAGTTCTTGAAATCAACCAACGATGCTCCGATATTCTGATATCCGCCCGACAACTCCTTGCACATCCTGTATGTCCGAGTCGCCCCGATCTTCAGCTGCACACACAAAATTGCAACTGCATTAGTCGCGCAGAGTTAGCAGTCAACCATACACTAACAACATTGTTGACAGACATTACGCACCCTCGAGTTACAAACGATCATCTCCTTGTGATATCTTGATAAATTTCGAGATGACTTTTGAAACTCTCGATCCTTAACCATCACAAGATCGTGGTTGTGTTCCTCGATGAACTCTTCAATATAAAACCCCTCGATCATTGCACAGAGCCTAATTCTTGCTCCACATTGCGTCCTCGTCGCCTTCGTAATCCTTTTGGGTTCGTACGATCCCACATACTCTTGCCCCTCCTTCTCTCCGGTGCTCGACAGCTTCACCATGCTCTGGCTGGCTGTTTTGCCCTCCTTGTTACAAGCCAACAATTTCTTCTTGATCGAACAATCAAATGATCTAGTTGTCGTGTACCTCTTCGCCTCGAAACCAAGATAAAATGCGTAAGCTTGATAAAACTTGAATGCTCCATCGATGTCCGCAAACTTCTGCCCTACGTAAGGGACAATCACTGTGTCTTCCGCTGACATATAGGTTGGAACAATAAAAACAAAAAACACTATCAGTGGTTGGAACAATATATTACACACTAAAAACTACTTAGAAATAGTTAGAAATAATCACAAAGTTCACTTGGCATAGTCACACATGTTGATGTGTACAATCACATGCTATGAGTTGCATAGTCACACGTATTAAGGTGTACAATCACGTGATATAATAAGTTGCATGGGTTAAACTACTGTCGATAAAAAGAATCCCTATATTACATGCTATCAATCTTGCAACGCACGCATTCATCTCTAACCTTCATGAAATGTGACCTTTCTCAACAGCGAGTGTGACATTGCTCATATAACAGCATGATTTTACTAAAAACTAGTTAGAAATAGTTGGAAATAATCACGTGATATAAGTTGCATGGGTTAAACTATAATAAATACTCGACAACGCATAAGAACTATAAGTACATTACTCGACAACCAAAAAAAATAACGATAATAAACATAACAATGGTGGAACGTGTGGATAATGAATGTAACGTAATAAATATATCAGTCTTACCAGCACCAATATTTGGAATAATACAATTGCAACTTCACATAATACAACTACATCTACAGCAAAAAAGCTACAACGACGTGGAACGTGTGACTGTCTATCATATTAAGTGTGACTACCATGTTATAACTGTGCGACTGTCCATCATATAGAGTGTGGTTGTGACATTACAACTGTATAACTTTTCAAATTAACAAACCAAACAAAAAAATGGAATTCAAAATGCAAGATACCAAATATATATGTATGTACTCATCTTACCTCTTGCAAGTTGAACAGAAATTTTCGACTGGACAATTTCGAGCACAGACGAATCTTCAAGGAACAGCACCATTGGAGCATGGAGATGTAGAACAGATTACGAATTAGGGTTCAGTTATTTTGTATAAATAAGGAGATGAATATTGATTTGGGATGAATTTTGAATTTTAATGAAATGAAATGGTGAGCAATAGGATGAATTTTTGAATTTTAGTGAGAGAGTGAATTTTGGTGAAAGATTGAGAGAAAGAAAGTGAATTTTGGTGAAAGATTGCGCTGCGAAATGGTGAGCAATTAAGAGAAAGGTGGATTTTGGTGATGGAAATGATGAAAGATTGAGAGAGAGAGTGCTCTGCTTTACCTTCTGTTGCTCTGCTCCTGTTTGCTGCTGCCTGCTACTAGTCATTCCACGTACTTCATCTCCCCTTTTTTTTTTGTGATTAATCTAGGTCATCCATCCAACCCAAATCAAGGGCCATAAACACAACCTACCAACTTCCTACTTTTACCCAAACTCCCTTGATCCCTTTTCTATATATATATGTAGACACCCGCATTTGGCTGCTAGTGTCTATAGCAGTCTCCAACAAAACATCCGATGATGATCGGACGTAAACGTGCTCTAACGCGCTCGGATATGGGCTCCGAATCAGTAATGTCCGTCATGGGCATTTAACGGGATACAAATATCTCAAAACCGACCTCAAATTCAGGCCCAGTGGGTCGTTCCGAGTAAAATAAGACTAATTTGGGTCGAAACCGACACCAAAAATAAAAACCGTCTTTTGACGATCGGGTCAAAACCCGGTCAAAGACGAATCCGTCACATAAAGTCAACCAGGTGCACTTCTAGAAACTTGCGCCCAAATACAAAATTCAAAAATATCAAAAGTCAACCATTTCCTAAAATGGCTCGTCCAACTTGATCCACTCGGTCGAGTAGATTGACCCACTCGGTCGAGTGGAGCCTCAAAATCCGGAACCGACCCGTTTTCAAAGGCACTCGATCGATTGACCCTAGGTCGTGGGGTTTCTTCTATAAATACCCCATCAACCCACAACATTTCACAACTTTTTCCCATCACTTTTCAGCCAACTTTACACATCCAAACCCTCACATTTTCAGCCATAACATCAACCCTCAAGCATTACACACATTGATACACATCTCGAGAGCAAAAACCCGTAAAATCCGTTTCTACAACAACCTTATACACATCATCAACTCCTCCTACGCATCTCGACGCTCCCGCGCCCTTGCCGCCATTTGACGAGCCGTATCCCGAGAATCAAGAGCATGTAGGTTGAGGGTGTGACAATTCAACACCGACATCTCCTTCTTCTTTCCTTTCCATTTTTTTGTACATTTATGTTTATGTATTATAATTAGTCGATAGTAACGACATGATCACTAACAACTAACATCTTCTTTATCGCATCTAACCGCTAACATCATTTATTATTCGTTTTTATCATATTAATATTAATACCGCGTACTTATAAATCTATAAACCAAGTTCGGGTTAAACCCGTTTAACTATGACTATTGCACAAAGTCTGTTTAATCCCTTTACGAGTCGCGATAGTGATGACGCTCAAGGGAGGAGCATCGCCCTAGACACTCAAGGGCGTAACGCGATCGTGATAGTACGTAGTTGAGCGTGTCTAATTCCATTTTCAAGGATCGGTACAAAACCCATTGACGCTAAACCGGACATCATTTAATCCGTGAGGATTATTATGGATGACGTAACGCGGAGGGAATTATTTCGTCCCGGTCCGAATCAAAATGACTCTTATGTCACCTTTTTCAAATCTCCGATAACGGTTTCGTAATCATTATATACGCATTACGAATACCGAAAATCGAGTCGCATATAAATCATGCTATATTTATATGTGATTCGGTTGACCATCGATTTTAAATAAGTAAAAACAAAACGAGTCATACCTCGTACAGGAGGCACTCGACCGAGTGGCATGGACCACTCGATCGAGTAGCACCCCAAAAACCAGGCAGTAGCCACCTTAAAGGCACACTCGATCGAGTCCAAGCCATGACTCGATCGAGTGAGCCCTGTAGCCCGGAAAACCGAGAGCTTTAATGCATCATTCGAGCCTCGTCCTTTTTTACGACTTTAGTCGTCGCGCGTAAAGTCAATCACGCGATCTCTTTTTCAAAACTTATGCATATCACTTCACATAAACAACTTTGATCGACGGTCTCTCACTATTAATCTCGTGTCGACGACTCCTTAGTCGTACCCGACACGTGATTAATCTAGACTCCAATTTCTCGATATGATAAGTTGGGACAAGGCATCGAGATTCGGGATCGGGCTAGCACCACGCCTAGGTCCTATGTCTCCGTCCTTTGATTAATACACAAAATAATGTGTATTTGATCGGAGTTCGTCCATTTACACGACTTACGGCCTAACTTGCATTTACTATATACGGGTCCGTTTGCAAGTGTCATTTATTTTCATTATATCGTTACTCTTTTTCATTCGCTATTTTCGTTTTGGCCGGGTTGTATTTCCGCCCGTGTAACTTGTAACCGATTTACTTTTGCCTTGCTTTTGTTTATTTGCGTTTTACCGTTTATAAATGAACCATCGCATGCTAAATCACCTCGACAATAATTTAGATGCATTAAAATGACGTAGCAACCCATTCAATTTTTATATCTTGTAAAACGTTGTTTGCATAACATTTCACCGGATTACTAATGCGCATATTAGAAAGTCAAACGATGTCTTAGTAGAGGCCACTAAGTGCGGGCGGGGTTGGGTGTCCTTAGTGGGCTTCCCAACACGTACCCTCACCCCTTACTCAGAACCTCGGTTTCCGGATGCCCGAAACCGTTGGCGCACGAGAGTCATTCTTTACACGATTACCGGTGTAGATGGTATCGGTATCGTTATGCAAAGGGACGAGCCCCATAAACTCTGAAATCGAAATGGGCCGTACTTTGTGTACGGCCCACAATGACATAGAGTGGGCTCGAATGGGTCTGAACTCCCACAAAGTTCGGTGGCGACTCCATTTCGACTTAAATTTCAATTCGATCCATTCTCATATGGAGATTCATTCGCCTACCCAAACCCGCGCATGACCGCGTAGGGGTGGACCTACGCCATGTCCACAATTTTGCGACTCCGCTGGGGATTAACTGATGCGTTACTAACCATCGGCATCCTCAGGGTGAGACTCGAATAAAAATCGTTTGACTAGTACAATACGCGTTTTAGTTTTACGGTTCATGCATAACCTCATATTTTCCCGGGCCGGTACTGGTGACCGACGTCCCACTATACCGTGATGTACTCCGACTTGGATACGTCAAAGGTGTTCATAGTCGATTCGTATGGACTTTGCGGTATGTTCTAAGCTCAACTCGACTTAGGAAGTCCGTCCCGATTCTCGTCTAGACTATGAGCACTGGTATAGACCCCATTTAGACCGACCGAGACTTAGTGTAAAGCATACATGGCGTCGTTATAATGCCTGCGTGACTACGTGCTACTTGGTTTCCGTGTCGTTTTCAAAAACCGTCATTTCAAAAATGCATCTTTTCAAAAATATATTCAAATTTCAAAAACCGGAAAACTACCGAATTTAGGACTTATGATTTTACTCAAAATAGCCTACTTTCTAGCCGGTATGCTGCCCGATTCAAAACTCGAAAATATTTTCGAACTTTCAAAATCGAGGCCTGATACACTTTCCGATTTTCACGAAAAATCGGGCCTTTCCCCAAGTTTTCTCGGGTTTTCCAAAATAATCCATTTTCAAAATCTTCCTCTTCTTAGGACTTTCCCGTGTCGGGTCATGTCATAAGTCATCAAGGTCTTTAGCGTCGAAACTCCGTCGCTCTTACATCACGAGTTTCTTCCCTATCCCAGTCCGCCTTATTAGACTAAGGCAAGGCCCACCTACGTAGGACATACTTCTACAAAGGAGGGCCCGTTTGCACAATCAAGTCCAAAGTCTGGGGACATCTCACGTGGACCCTCCTTCGAACAGGATTCGGCCCACCCGTCGAATCCTAAGGAAGGCCCGTCATCCACGAGTCACCTGTCTAGAAGTCTTTTTCAAGTCGTTTTTTTAGTCTTTTCCCTGCTCGGGATGTACTGTTTTGATTCCGAGGTCCGGGTTCAGTTTCTGATTGCGTGGTGTTCTTAAAGACAGGCCACCGTCCACCAGACACAGCCGCAAAATGGAAGCAGCTCTGAACAATCTGAAGGCCTCTGTGGATGCCATGGCCGCCAAACAAACCGACATTGATGCCCAACTGACAGAAATGAGGGCCGGTCAAGTGGCTATCGTTGCTCGCATGGCTACAGTGGAGCAAAGGGCGGTGCGCGGTGCGCCGACTAGAGGAACAAGTTCACATGACTGGGAGTAACAATATCCATCGGGAGAACAGTAGTGATTATTCCTCGGTGAGTGAAAAGCTGCCCGCGAACCTGAATCTCCCGAGCTTACCCATGTTTGAAGGGACTGAAGACCCGTTGCTACATGTACGGACCTTCAAGGAATTCATGGCTATCAAGGGAGTGGATTCTTCGATGTTCAAAAACCTCTGTGCTGCATCCCTTGAGAAACACCCAAAGGCCTGGTACTACAGGCTAGACCCCAAAAAGTTCTCGACATGGGATGATGTGGCTACGAAATTTGCTGGAAACTATGCTGACAACACCGAGATCCAAACCACAATGCGGTCTCTAGAGGTTATGGCCCAAGAACCTAAGGAAGGTTTTACCAAATACCTCCAACGTTGGAGGGCCGAGAGTGTGAAACTGGTCGATAAGCCCATTGAGAAGACTTTAGTGGAGGCCTTTGTCAAGAACCTTCTCCCTTCCTACCGGGTCCACCTCCGGTATGCTGTCATACCCAATTTCACCACTCTTACTGAAATGGGTGTGAGAATTGAAGATGATCCGAGACTAGAGAGCCTTACTAAGGCCCCTAGCAAGGGATACCAAGGGGCTTCCTCATCCACTGCCAAGCCCCCGGCTGCAACCCGCAGTATCTTTGACACGGTTAATCTGTTAGATGCCTCGTCCAAAAGAAATACCCCTCCTAGGGTATTCACTGATATAGGGACTACCTATACATACGCCTTGCAAAGGCTATCTTCCAAGGGCCTGGTCCAACCGATAGGCCCAACTCCTGAAGTTCCAATTGAAAAACGCTCCAAAAGCTACAATGCCCAAGCCTATTGCCAATATCATCGGGGCAACGGACATGATTCAGGATCGAGAAATGTTGGAAGTTGAAACATCTGATTCAGGATTTTATTGAGAGCGGGAAAATACCGTTACCCGGAGAGAAGCCAAGAAATAAGGACAACCCTTTTAGCTCTCATGCTATCTTCACCGGAGAAGTGATTGACTGTTCTCACCTTATCTCTCCTTTCATCCCACAAACCAATGGGATCTGGTTCGATGATGATGAAGATGTGTACCTCACCAAAGGGGAAACTGTCCCTATCACACCCGAAGAAATCCGGAAGGCTAAGTCCAAGGCCATAACCAGTAACCACCTCGCCAATGTCGGTCGTCCTTACCCAGCCACTAGCTCCAAGGACATCTCAGTCCCGGCAACCGTTACTGAACCTGCCAGGACGGAAGAGGCCATTGAAGAGCCAATCACCGATACGGCTCTTATCAAACAATTGAAAAGAGCTCGGGTTGAACTCACTATATGGCAACTCTTGGTTAGCTCGCAAGAAAATCGAGAGGCACTTACTAAGGCTCTCGATCAAATCAAGGTCGACTCCCAGTTTACCCCTACTGAAATGGTGGCCACCATCGTGCCCTACCTCAAGGGCAAGTCCAAAAAAGAAGGCCCATTAGTCACCTTCTCGGATTCCGACCTACCACCGTTCGGGGCCTCTCACAATCTGGCCCTGTACATCACGGTAATTTGTCGGGGTAAGTATCTCCCGATGACCCTAGTTGACGACGGGTCTGCTGTGAATGTCCTCCCTTTAAAGACTGCCAAAGCCCTCGGCATCACCGAGGCCGACTACATACCAACTGCCCACACTATCCAGGCTTTTGACGGAAGCCCAAAGTCGGTTTCTGGAGCCGTTAATTTGACAATTGTGACAGGTCCAATTGAAAAGGAGCTAGAGTTCCAGGTGATCGATGTCACCTCCTTTTTCAATCTGCTCCTAGGAAGGCCATGGATTCAAGCTGTAAAGGCGGTGTCCTCTACTCTTCACCGAAAGATCAAAATGCCCTTGCAAGACGGTATTATTACTCTAGAGGCAACCCCTATGACCGTGGCTAGCTGTAACACCACGGACCGCACTGACCTTTGGGGATTCGATTTTGTAGGGATGATTGAGGAAGAATACCTCTTTAGGCCTTATTTCACTACTAGCATCGACACGATGCTACAAAATTTGGGGTATCTACCGGGGGCTACCTCGAGGCCATATCTTCCAGATGGGAAGATTATTGAAGTCCTGAATGACGGGGAATCTCACTTCAGCTTGGGGTATGCTGTGACCTCGGGAAATGTGGTCCGAGCGGGCATTGAGAAAGCTTGCAACATCATCAAGGGTACCTACTTGGGCCCTTATAGCCCAAGGTTGGCTGACTATTTCGTCAAACCGGTATTCGGGGCTATTCAAGTTGGCCTATACCAACCAACTATCACATATCCCTAGACTAAACTAGCTCGGGAATGCAACTATATTCCGAATGACATATTCGCCCTCATCCAATCTGAATCCAAGGAGGGGGCTGACAATGCCGAGCCCGTGCTGGGGCTCTTATTTGGGGAAGACAAGGCTGTCCCGACCCCTAAAGAAGACTTGGTGAACCTGATCCTTCGAAGCAACAGGTTCGATCCTTCAAAGTTGACCTCAGAGGTCGGTGCTGATACTGGGAAAAGAGCATGGAGAAAGACCATCAAGTGGACCGACGGCCAGGGCCGAGCCTACAAGCTGACCACCGGTGAAGGAGACATGCCGGACACCGATTCCGGGTCTGGGTCTGAGTCTGAGTCAGAGTCTAAGTCTATATTCGAGTTTAAGGGTCTGGTGCTAGAGTCCAAACTGTAACCCCCCTCCCTGTAGTCACTGCCACCGGAGCCTCGGGGTCTGTCCCGAAAGAGCTCCCAATCCCGCCTCTGACCAATGATCAGATGGCCACTCTCTTTGAGCTGTTTTCCACATTTGCTATCAATAATAACGACAACCGTTCTGCTTATGACTTGCCTTATTTTCAAAATACTTTCAATTTCGAAAATATTTTCTACAATGACATTGAGAAACCCGACGAACAGGTATCCTTACCTCCGCATCTGATCAAGTAGCTAGAACAGAGGGAATCCCGAGACCCGGTAGTCGAGGAAACCGAGTCTATCAATGTGGGAACAACCTTAGAGCCCCAGATGCTTAAGATAGGGTTATCCCTAAATCCCGAGGAGAGGCAACAATTCACAGACCTCCTCCAAGAGTTCAAGGATGTCTTCGCATGGTCCTACAAGGACATGCTAGGGATAGATCGGGAAATAGCTGAACACCGCATACCATCAAAGATGGGTGTAAGCCGGTAAAACTGGAGCTTCGAAGAATGAAGCCCGAGTGGTCTCTCAATGTCAAAGAAGAGGTAGACAAACAATTCAAAGCAGGCTTTATACAAGTGTCTGAATATCCAGACTGGGTTGCAAACATCGTGCCGGTACCCAAGAAGGACGGCAAGGTGCGGGTATGTGTAATCCCCTTGAAATTCTAACGCGATACAGTGGCGGAAACACTGTAGAGTCGGGATTAAAACACACTGTAACTATGTCTTAGTAAATTAAATTGGTAAAGTCAAACGTATGCCATACATAAAAATGGCTAAAATTTAAAACAATCCGTAAAAAGGTTAAACAATCCGTAAGACATAATTATTAAAAAAAATCAAGCAGGATCCAAGACTGCTCGTTAGCCCACACCCACCGGAAACAAACACGTATACCTGCCATGTTAAAACATAACAGCCACAATCAGTGGGGAGCAACGTCAACGTTCTCCCAGCCGTATAACATGATTTTAAAACTGTACTTAATACTATAGAAAAAATAATAAAAATGGAAAACAGTAAAACATCATATTAAAATAAGTTTTCGGCACAAAACCAAAAAATTAAAATGGTTACCGAAGAAACGTAAAAATATTTGCCAACCTGCAAACCAATTTATATCGATAACAAATAAAATAATCAAAATGGCGTTATGGATAGGATTAATGTAGAATCTAGACTTTCACTAGGACAATACTAAAATCTAGTTTCTAGAACTTAGTCAAAACAAATAAGACTTTGGTCTCTAACTAGGCAACTCAACTATAACAGTACTGCGTGCAGCGAGGTCCTGGTTTAAGTAGTGCACACCCCTCCTGGATACAAACCATACCCAGTTAACCCCGACGCGACTTACACGATGCGATATCTAAGTTTAAGGTAAACATACACTCTCCTTAACACAAACCATGCTCAGTTCAACGACCAATGTGTCTCAACATAGACACACCAGCTTTATAGTTGATGGCAAAACGTACAGCCTAGACTATATTACTCTAAACTCATACTTTTCCTTATTCCATAACTCCAAAACAAGGCCATTATCGATATTCAAAAGATATAATCATCATAATAATAAGAGAACAAAAGGAGTAATCACAATATTCTAAAAGAGGAAACTTTCTATTTTAGGAAACTTCTATTTTTAGAAACTTACTAAAAATAGCATCATATGAAAATAGCAAAATATTAGTTTAAACTAATACAACATTTTTAGTAAACGATATAGATTTATAAAACTAGTACTTTCGGCCTTAACGATATTAATTCTTAAAACGAGAACTTTTGCGTTAGTGAAATTATTGAAACGTCATACAAGTGTTTATTAAATGATTTAGAAATGTCTTAAACATTTTAAATACTACTAATTAGGGTGTTTCCAAAATCTACAAAACTAAAATTCCCTAATTATTATTAGTTTCGACAATACGATTATAAATAGGATTTTACGGCAAATGTCAAATAAAATCTTTTAACATCTTTTATTTAATTAAACCATTGAATATATTTAGAATATGTTAAGAGATGATTTAACTCTTAAATTTTCAGATTTAAATACTTTCAAAATTGCTGGAAAAATAATTCTTTTAGGTAAGACGAAGAATTTTATCGATAAAACACAATTTGTCCGAAAATCAATAATTATTAATTAAAGACTTTAATAAATAGTACAAAAATTACGTAAAATAGTTAAAACATAATTATGGACATTCTGTCCAGAAAGTAAAATTTTCCAGAATCCTAAAACTCGGTTTTTAAAGCATTTTCCCGTTAATCATCTAATCTCGACAATAACGATTAATAAAAATAGTAATTACAAAACGATTTAAGTATTAATATCCAAAAATTATTATTACACTCTAAAATCCTGATTTTCCAGAATATGAATTGTCCAGATTTTTCCAAAATTCCAGATTCAACAAATTCTAACAAAACCGTAATTTAAACTCGTTTTCACAATATTAACGATTTCATTAATAAACTTATCGTTCCTAACATTTTATTAAGGCACTAAAAATCATAAAAATACATTTTAATATGAAATCATCAGAATCACATTTTCTTCCAGATTTAAACTAAAGACCAGAATTCGAGAATTTAAACAACAAACACGGTTTTAACGATAAACGATGATTTAAAGTGATTAATTAATTCATCCACTTAACAATTCCGAAAAATTATTAAAAAATTCAGAAATTTCTATTTCACCAGAACGTTTCACCACACCAAAAATCAGATTAAAATAAAATATTTAGGTACTAGAACTAAAAATCGCTTTTAATCGTTTTTGTCCGTAAACGGTAATAATTCCATAATCGATATCTAAAATATCAGAAAAATCTTAAATTATTATAAATCATCAAAAATATCAATTTTACAGAATATAAACATATATTACATGCTTAGGCCGAATATTATGATTTTACAAATTAATATAACAATTTAATCGTTAATCTCGTAAGAGCGATAACAATACCGAAACATGCAAATTTTCAACTTTTAAAAACTTTCCAGATTTGGTGACATACATATATTGTCAAAATAAAACATAAAAATATATACATGCAAATACACAATTAAAATCATGAAATACCGAGTAACATCGACGTTACCTCTACTCCAAGTCTGAATCGATTATATACTCGTCGGCCTCGGAATCGTCCATAAATCCTACCAAACACGAAAATCATGGAAAAAAAAAATACCATGAGAAAAGCTAAAAATCAAGGTAAATAATGATCGAAAATGACATCGATTATTACCTTAAAGAAGGAATTGGAAAGAGGATTAATTCGACGCTAAAAATGAGACGATTAGGACTCGAATTTAACAAAAATCAGCCAAGAGAAGATGAGGAGTAACACGGCCAAATGATGATGAGGAAGATGTTGTAGTAATTTTTTGTTAATGCAAAAATGAATGTAGAGTAAAGGAGGAGATGGGGGTTACTACACTTTAAAGAGTAAGAATGAAATTAAAGCCTCCAAAATGAGGAATCCAAAGTGCATCTAGACTCCAAGTTGGCCGGCCAAGAGTAAAAGAGAGGGAGTAGGAAGAGCTTGAGTAGTAAAGCCTCAATTTAATGAAAAGAAAAGAATCTTATGTTTACGGTTTAAAGTGATAAAATGAAACGTGTTAGTAAAACGTAGTTAAATTGCGACAAGAAGCTTTGTCGGTCCAAAATATGAGAAAAATGTCTCAAATGATTTATAAGTTGATAAAAAGTATAATCGTAAAATAGTTAAAGGCATTTCAAGGTAATTCGAGTAGACCTCGCGTAAGAAAATAATTATTCGCGAAGCTTCGTAATAAAATTACTAACGACTAAATACTTGTAAATAAAAATATTTACTAGTGAAAATATTATATAAACGTATCCAAATATTTTTAGGAAAAGGAATAACTTAAATCCGAGTTTAAAAACGTCAATTCGAATAGAAATAGAATTCCTTGCGGAGAAATTAATTAGTTTACGAAGAAACCACGAAAATGGATTTAAAAGAATTAAAATCTTTAAAATTAAAAATAAAAATTATTAAACTCGAAAATTAAAATAGAGCTTAGTAAAGTGATGAAATATGAGGCCGAAAAAGTGACAGAGTTAAGACGGAGTCCTAACGGAAAGAATAAAAGTGATAGGAAAAATAGCGGGTGTTACAGTATGTGTGGACTTCCGGGACCTTAATAAGGCCAGCCCTAAAGACGATTTTCCGTTGCCACATATCGACATACTGGTGGACAACACGGCTGATCATGCCCTTCTATCATTTATGGACGGATATGCAGGGTACAATCAAATCAAGATGGCAGAAGAGGATATGGGTAAGACCACCTTCACCACGCTGTGGGGGACTTATTGTTATACCGTCATGCCATTTGGTCTCATTAACGCTGGGGCCACTTATCAACGAATAGCCACGACCCTGTTACATGACATGATGCATAAGGAAGTGGAGGATTATGTGGATGATATGATCGTCAAGTCTAAAAGTCGAGATGGGCATGTTGCTGCCCTAAGAAAGTTCTTCACCCGACTGCGTAAGTACAACATGAGGCTAAACCCTCAAAAGTGTAGTTTCGGGGTAACATCAGGCAAATTACTGGGCCATATCGTTAGCCAACGCGGCATCGAGGTCGACCCAGCTAAAATCAATGCCATCACCGAGATGCAACCACCCAAGACCGAAAAAGAAATAAGGGGGTTTCTCGGGAAAGTCCAATACATCAGCCGGTTTATCTCGAAGCTAACCATGGTATGTGAGCCCATTTTCAAAAAAATGAAGATAGGGGAACGAGTACTATGGGACGACAAATGTCAAATGGCTTTCAATAAAATCAAGGAGATTCTGTTTGCTCCGCCGGTATTAATGCCACCCCAACCCGGTTTGCCTTTGTCGTTATACCTAATGACGACCGAGAGAGCCATGGGGGCTATGCTGGCCCAGACAGTTGAATCAGAAGAGCGGGCTATTTACTACATCAGTAAAAAGTTCTTAGAATACGAATGCAAATATACAATGCTCGAGAAAACGTGCCTAGCTTTAGTCTGGGCCACTAAAAAGCTCCGGCACTACATGCTTAGCCACGAGGTACGTGTTTTATCCAAAATGGATCCTATCAAGTACCTATTCGAGAAGCCCATCCTCAATGGCAGGATGTCCAGATGGACTTTAATGTTGGCTGAGTTCGACCTCAAGTTTGTACCACTAAAAGCCATTAAAGGTCGGGTAGTAGCCGAGTTCCTCCCCGATAGTCCGGTATCTGAGGAGGGACATACCGATACTTGGGCTTTTCCAGATGAAGACATATTCCATACCGATACCGAAACATGGGATTTGTATGGAGCATCCAACTTCCGAGGATTTGGGGTCGGTATTCTCCTAATATCACCAAAAGGGGAGCACACACCGTTATCCATCAAACTGGATTTCGATGTGACTAATAACGCGGCCGAGTATGAAGCATGCATCCACGGGTTGCAAGCGGCTGCCGATTTAGGAGTTACGAATCTCCGGGTTCACGGGAACTCGTCTCTAGTCATCAATCAAGCCCTTCAAAAATGGAAAACTCGGAACGCCAATCTCGTGGGTTACCAAGCGCGAGTAAGGGTTCTAGAGAAGCAATTCCAGAAGGTAAAATATATTTACCTCCCACGTGAAGAAAATCAGTTCGCGGATGCACTCTCCAAACAGGCATCCTTACTAAATATCCCGGAACATTTGGCCAGTATGCCAATCTGTGTCGAAAGACGGTCTGAGCCGGCATATGTCAACGCCATTCAAGATATCGAAATCGTTGATCCAGAACCTTCGTATCAGGCTGTTCTAACCTATTTGACTACGGGAGAATATCCCCCAGGAACTGAAAACCGGGCCAAGAAAGCCCTGCGAAGACTGGCCACCCAATTCGTTCGCACAGACGACGGTCAGTTATACAAAAAGACGGCACAGGGGGCTTTATTCCTATGTATCGACAAAACGCAGGCCGAAAAGGTGATGGCCGAGGTACACAACGGTGAAAACGGCCCGCATATGAATGCCCATATGCTAGCCCAAGAAATCATGAGGCTTGGATACTACTGGAACAGTATGGAAACCGACTGTCAATCATATGTTAAACATTGCCATAATTGTCAAATTTTCGGCAACATTCAGCATATGCCATCGTCTCTGCTATACACCATGACGTTGCCATGGCCATTTTCGACATGGAGAATTTATATAATTGGGAAAGTGAACCCCTCCGGGACGGGAGGTCATTGTTTCATTTTGGTGGCTATCGACTATTTCTCCAAATGGGTCGACACCGAGTCATATCGTGTCTTGAACGCCAAGCACGTGGCCAAATTCATCCAGAATAAGATCATATGCCGATACGGGATCCCACACGAGTTTATCAGTGATCACGGGACCCACTTCCAAGCCGAAACCGCTACTTTGCTAGAAAAATACAAATTCCAAAGGCATACATCTTCGCCTTACCGTCCCCAAACAAATGGAGCGGTAGAGGCTGCTAATAAAATAATTGTCACCATACTTAAAAAGATGGCTGATAATTATCGGGACTGGCCCGACAAAATACCCTTTGCCCTATGGGGGTACCGGACGTCGATCCGAACTGCAACAGGAGTGTAGACACCCGCATACATTCGCCTACCCAAACCCGCGCGTGGCCGCGTCGGGGTGGACCTATGTCATGTCCACAAGGAGCAACTCCATATTATTTGATATATGGAATGGAAGCAGTCCAGCCAGTCGAATTAGAAATACCGTCTCTCCGAATTCTGCTAGAAAGCCAAGTGCCCGAAGCAGATTGGGTTCAAGCCCGATATGACTCGTTGGTCCTCTTGGACGAACGGCGGTCTCGGGTCCTCAATAACATCCAAATATATCAGAAGAGAATCAAACGGGCCTTTAACAAAAGAGTTAGGCCCAGGAATATCAAAGAAGGGGATCTGGTTCTCAAATCGGTCCGTGCATTATTACCAGTCGACCCAAGAGGAAAATTCAAACCCAATTGGGCTGGACCGTACCTGGTAAAGAAGGTTCTATCAGGAGGAGCAGTGATGCTGACAGACCTGGACGGGAATGAATTTGTCAACCCGACCAACTTGGACCAGCTGAAGCGCTACTACCCCTAAACCTTATCTCAATGTCATTTGCAAAATCATTCTTTTCAAAATTTATAAGCAAGTCAATAAGTTAGGATTATTTATCCTACCGTCGCACATCTCGAACTCATAGTCTTGATGTATTTCGAAATTGCAAAAAAAATCTACGCCCGAACTACGTTTGGTTTGATTCCACTAATTGTGGATACGTAGGCAGCCCCTCAAAAGGGCACAACCACTGCAATAATGAAAAAGACAGGAACGGCTTCACTAATATAGTACATTTATTATTCGAAAAAAAAACCGATAAACTCGGTAATTCCAAATTACAAAAAAAAGCAGCCACGAAAAAGCCAAAAAAAAAAATGCACAACAAAAATAGTAATAATATCCAAATAATAAAAGGAGACATTCTAGGGCATCTTGCCCTTGCCTTTGTCTTTAGGGTCATAAGGGGCCCGGGGACGTTGAGGCGGGGGCGAGCGTTCCCGGATGACAAGGGGAACCTCCTTGGCTCGGGTCCGCTTCTTCGACAAAGGATCTTCAGCTATTGTTGCAGGCCAAAGTCGAGCCCGTACGTGCTCCGGCAACCTATCCCTAGGACCAAGTCGGTCCTGCACTGATGGTCTAGGCCCTAGTCTCCTCTCCAAGTCTGTCTGGGGGCTCACTTCCCCCAGAGCACCTCTAGCACTAGACCCCCCAGTTCGAGTCCTGGCTCCTCCTCTCTGACCCGATATTAGACGGACCAGCAGGGCCGGAGTCTCACCTTCAGCAAAGAAGTCCCTGTTATCTTTGACCTGCTCTCGCCGAAGCAGGTCGAAGGCTTCATCAACCTTCAAGGCAGCGCGAGCTTCGGCGGTCTCCGCTTTGGTCCACCTCTCGTAAGAGTGGGACACCCAGATTGACTGAAGCGACTTGGGAACAGACCAAGTAACTCGGGTATACCACCTCTGGATCCAAGTGTTGCACATAATGTCGGTCAGCTGGGTAGGTTCACTCACAACTGCCTCGTTCTCCGGGATACGCTGAGTCCACCCATACTGCCTGAGTATGCGGTGAGGATAAAGGTGAACTGTCTGGCTGAGGGACAAAATCACCTGATAGCGTGCCTTATCTCTGGGCGCCAAACCCGTCCAGACGTAAATAGGCCACCATGGAACCACCCATCGAATCAATCGACCGCGATGGAATGATTTATTCCTCCCAATACTTCTGGGTAATAAGGCAGGATGAATCAGTAGGCCGTCTCCTCGTCATCACTTGGTTAAACCAATA
The DNA here is from genome assembly GCA_958450325.1 of Agrostemma githago. NCBI lineage: Eukaryota > Viridiplantae > Streptophyta > Magnoliopsida > Caryophyllales > Caryophyllaceae > Agrostemma > Agrostemma githago. Next base: position 31,019,178 of record OY288262.1, read on the forward strand.
TCGGCTCGGGTCTAGAGGAGGCTCGATAATCGATAACCTCTCAAATAGCCAGAGCTGAAAAAAAACAACGCTCATGAGATTTCGGGACAACTTAGACGTCGGCCCAGGGGCACTCGATCGAGTGCTCGGACGTCACTCGATCGAGTGACACCCCTGAAACAGGGCAGTGAGCTCTTTTACGAGGGCACTCGATCGAGTGCCAGGGTGACTCGATCGAGTGCCCCCTGTAGCAGAATATCGCACGAAAAAAAAAACGAATCGGAAAAAAAAAAGAGAAAAATTAAGAAAAAGGGAAAGCGATATACCTGCAGCAGACGGGTGCTCCCAGTCCAACGGGCCGACTCATCCCTCTTGCGGTTGTCCAAGCCCTGAATGATCTCCCCCGTGATCAACCACGCAGGGCTGTATTCCGTCTCCATCAGGTCAGCAATGACAAGAAGACGAACGCTGCCCATACAAGACAGCAAGTCCAGATGGCCTTCAAAAGCGTACACGTGAAGCACGCAGAAAGCGAACGCCTTGCGGCTATGAACAGGCAAAACCCGGATGTCGTACGGGTTCATGAATTTCTCAGCCAAGGCAAGCAAAGAAACGGTATCCCATTCGAGCATGCGGGATACTTCAGCATGGGAGAGCCCCAAAAACTCCCGTAATTTCCTCCTGGGGTCTCGAACTGAGAAGGGGACAGCGGGACGGAGCAGTGGGTTCCACCCTCTTATGGCAGCAATCTCCTCTGGGAGAGGACAGATTTCGCCCCGAGGAAAGACGAAAACGTGGTAGGTGTCTTCCCAGTAGGACAGACCAGCGTCAAGAAAATGGCGGTCCACATGCATCTGGCGAAACGAGAACAATTGAAGTATGCCCGACTGCTTTAGGGCTACCTTGTTCGCGTCCCTAAAGCGGTGGGACCAATCTTGCAGCATGCCAGTCAGACGCTCAATACCCATATTAAATTTCTTGAAAGTGATAAATTTTTCTTGAAGGAAAGAAGTTTTGAGAATTGTGAAAAGGAAGAAGCCAGGATGATGTATTAATAACATCAAAACCCTGGTGGCTCCCCTGCTGCTGTGCCTCCTTGGCCCAAGCGGGCCTAGGCATTCAGGCCCGACTCTTGTCTCCTCTTACGGACGTAGGAATTAGGTCATCCCGAGCAGTCTGTCAAAATTCAAAAAAATATATATTTCTAAATTTTTCATCCAAAATTTTTTTTACTCCCCAGCACGAGTCATGTTCTGCCTAAATGTTGCATACAAAGCTCTATGTAACTGATATAGGTACAACTCGAGGCTTCAGAAGCAAGTCCGCATGGTTCATATATGCCCCCAGCGGAAAGTCTAAAGACGACATTCCCTCAATTTAGCACGGGATGGGCCCACATACAGGCACACCCGGGACTTATGCGACAAGTCCAAATTCCCCACAGAGCTGCCCCTGTTAGCAAGAAGTCAAGTATGATTTCTGTTTTATGGCTGGCGAGCCCTTCCACGCAAGTCTAACGGACTATAAACGACCCGACCGGAAGTCTACCAGGTCTTAATCATCGATTGGCCTGGTAGCTACTCTGACTCTCGCCTTGTCCAAGCCTCAGTCGGAGTGGGGGCTCTGTAGACACCCGCATTTGACTGCTAGTGTCTATAGCAGTCTCCAACAAAACACCCGATGATGATCGGACGTAAACGTGCTCTAACGCGCTCGGATATGGGCTCGGAATCAGTAATGTCCGGCATGGGCATTTAACGGGATACAAATCTCTCAAAACCGACCTCAAATTCAGGCCCAGTGGGTCGTTCCGAGTAAAATAAGACTAATTTGGGCCGAAACCGACACCAAAAATAAAAACCGTCTTTTGACGATCGGGTCAAAACCCGGTCAAAGACGAATCCGTCACATAAAGTCAACCAGATGCACTTCTAGAAACTTGCGCCCAAATACAAAATTCAAAAATATCAAAAGTCAACCATTTCCTAAAATGGCTCGTCCAACTTGATCCACTCGCTAGAGTGGATTGACCCACTCGGTCGAGTGGAGCCTCAAAATCCGGAACCGACCCGTTTTCAAAGGCACTCGATCGAGTGACCCTAGGTCGTGGGGTTTCTTCTATAAATACCCCATCAACCCACAACATTTCACAACTTTTTCCCATCACTTTTCAGCCAACTTTACACATCCAAACCCTCACATTTTCAGCCATAACCTCAACCCTCAAGCATTACACACATTGATACACATCTCGAGAGCAAAAACCCGTAAAATCCGTCTCTACAACAACCTTATACACACCATCAACTCCTCCTACGCATCTCGACGTTCCCGCGCCCTTGCCGCCATTTGACGAGCCGTATCCCGAGAATCAAGAGCATGTAGGTTGAGGGTGTGACAATTCAACACCGACATCTCCTTCTTCTTTCCTTTCAGTTTTTTTGTACATTTATGTTTATGTATTATAATTAGTCTATAGTAACGACATGATCACTAACAACTAACATTTTCTTTATCGCATCTAACCGTTAACATCATTTATTATTCGTTTTTATCATATTAATATTAATACCGCGTACTTATAAATCTATAAACCAAGTTTGGGTTAAACCTGTTTAACTACAACTATTACACAAAATCCGTTTAATCCCCTTACGAGTCGCGATAGTGGTGACGCCCTTTCGAGGAGCATCGCCCTAGACACTCAAGGGCGTAACGCGATCGTGATAGTACGTAGTTGAACGTGTCTAATTCCATTTTTAAGGATCGGTACGAAACCCATTGACGCTAAACCGGACATCATTTAATCCGTGAGGATTGTTATGGATGACGTAACGCGGAGGGAATTATTTCGTCCCGGTCCGAATCAAAATGACTCTTATGTCACCTTTTTCAAATCTCCGATAACGGTTTCGTAATCATTATATACGCATTACAATTACCGAAAATCGAGTCGCATATAAATCATGCTATATTTATATGTGATTCGGTTGACCGTCGATTTTAAACAAGTAAAAACAAAACGAGTCATACCTCGTACAGGAGGCACTCGACCGAGTGCCATGGGCCACTCGATCGAGTAGCACCCCAAAAACCAGGCAGTAGCCACCTTAAAGGCACACTCGATCGAATCAAAGCCATGACTCGATCGAGTGAGCCCTGTAGCCTGGAAAACCGAGAGCTTTAATGCATCATTCGAGCCTCGTCCTTTTTTACGGCTTTAGTCGTCGTGCGTAAAGTCAATCACGCGATCTCTTTTTCAAAACTCATGCATATCACTTCACATAAATAACTTTGATCGACGGTCTCTCACTATTAATCTCGTGTCGACGACTCCTTAGTCGTACCCGACACGTGATTAATCTAGACTCCAATTTCTTGATATGATAAGTTGGGACAAGGCATCGATATTTGGGATCGGGCTAGCACCACGCCTAGGTCCTATGTCTCCGTCCTTTGATTAATACACAAAATAATGTGTATTTGATCGGAGTTCGTCCATTTACACGACTTACGGCCTAACTTGCATTTACTATATATGGGTCCGTTTGCAAGTGTCGTTTATTTTCATTATATCGTTACTCTTTTTCATTCGCTATTTTCGTTTTGGCCGGGTTGTATTTCCGCCCGTGTAACTTGTAACCGATTTACTTTTGCCTTGCTTTTGTTTATTTGTGTTTTACCGTTTATAAATGAACCATCGCATGCTAAATCACCTCGACAATAATTTAGATGCATTAAAATGACGTAGCAACCCATTCAATTTTTATATCTTGTAAAACGTTGTTTGCATAACATTTCACCGGATTACTAACGCGCATATTAGAAAGTCAAACGATGTCTTAGTAGAGGCCGCTAAGTGCGGGCGGGGTTGGGTGTCCTTAGTGGGCTTCCCAACATGTACCCTCACCCCTTACTCAGAACCTCGGTTTCCGGATGCCCGAAACCGTTGGCGCACGAGAGTCATTCTTTACACGATTACCGGTGTAGATGGTATCGGTATCGTAATGCAAAGGGACGAGCCCCATAAACTCTGAAATCGAAATGGGACGTACTTTGTGTACAGCCCACAAAGACATAGAGTGGGCTCGAACGGGTCCGAACTTCCACAAAGTTCGGTGGCGACTCCATTTCGACTTAAATTTCAATTCAATCCATTCTCATATGGAAATTCATTCGCCTACCCAAACCCGCGCGTGACCGCGTCGAGGTGGACCTACGTCATATATATATATATATATATATATATATATATATATATATATATATATATATATATATATATATATATATATATATATATATATATAGAATATCAATATTTAAAATTTGATACAAAGTCTTTATGATTATTGGGTTTTGGAATGTTCGGGGAATGAATAGGGGGCGGAAGCAGGAGGAGATTTCCAAGTTTTTACTGTCTAATAAAGTAGGTCTATTTGGATTGCTCGAGACAAAAATAAAGCCTTGTAATCAACATAAGGCTATGAGTAATGGGTTTAGTAGGTGGTGCATTACCACTAATAGTCATATTCACCCAGGAGGGCGAGTATGGGTGCTTTGGGATGCAAATCAATGTGATGTTCTCATAATGAAGTACATTGATCAGTTGATCCATTGCTCAGTTTTAGAATTAGGAAGAGGAAGGAAATTTGAGGCCACCTTTGTGTATGTGTATAATAAAATTGGGGAGAGAGAGCAACTCTGGAGTGATTTGCAGCAATTACATACTCATATTCAGGGTGCTTGGTGGATAGGAGGGGATTTCAATTGTGTTCTACATCCTGTGGAGCGACTTGGGGGAGGGTTTAATGTTAATGAGGCTCGACCATTCCAGCAATGTATTGACTCTCTAGCTGTGACGGATTGTCCAGCAGATGGTGCTTTCTTCACGTGGTCGAATAAGCAACATCCGGAGGATAGAGTGTTCAGTAGGCTTGATAGAGCTTTTGCCAACCTTGAATGGTTAAATATGTTTGAAGGCTTTCGAGCCAAATTTCTTCCCGAGGGTCTTTTCGATCATACTCCTTGTGTGGTGTCTGGAAATAGGGGGACGCACAGTGGGAAAAGAAGCTTCAAGTACTACAATATGTGGAGTCAAGCTCCAAACTTTGGAAAAATTGTGGAGAGCTCTTGGAAGCAGCCTGTGACAGGCACGAGGATGTTTATTCTAGTTTCTAAACTCTGAAGGCTCAAAAATCCATTGAAAGTATTGAATAGAAGTCGATTCCATGACATTGAACAACAAGCTGATGTTGCTCAGGTCAGGCTCATAAACCTGCAGAAACAGTTGGGCAAAAAGCCGGATGACAGGGAACTGCTGCGGGCAGAGTATGATACTGAGATGGTGTTTAAGGAGTTGGATAAGGCCAGATGGAGCTACCTTAGTCAAAAAGCAAGGAAACATTGGATGAAGGAAGGCGATTGCAACTCAGCTTTCTTCCATGGATCTTTGAGAGCAAGAAGAATCAGGAATAGTATTACACAAGTGGAGGATAGAGATGGGTGCTTGAAGAGTACGCCTGAAGACATTCAGGATGCTTTTCTCTCTTATTATAAGAGCCTCTTGGGAGATAGGAAAGAAACAGTCCATGTTCATGCTAGCATAGTGGAGTTGGGACCAATATGTCAGCCTGCTCATCATACTATTTTGCAGGCACCCATCACAAATGAGGAGATCAAAGAGGTGTTGTTTAGCGTACCGAATGAGAAAGCTCCAGGACCGGATGGGTTCTCGAGCAAATTCTTCAAGGATGCTTGGTCGATTGTGGGTGACGACTTCTGTGAGGCAGTCAATGACTAGTTCAGATCAAGTAGGATGCTGAGGCAAATAAATGCTACATCGATCACACTCATTCCTAAGGTGGATCGACCCAAATCAGTCATGCAGTTTCGACCAATAGCCTGTTGCAATACAGTTTACAAGTGCATATCAAAACTAATTTGCAATAGGTTGGCAAAGGTGTTACCTGATATAATATCTCCTGTTCAAGGAGGATTCGTTAGAGGGAGAAGCATTGTTGAGAATATTTTAATTTGCCAAGATCTGATCCGACTCTATTCTAGGAGTTCTGTTTCTCCTCGATGTATGATAAATATGGATATGCAAAAGGCGTACGATTCGGTTGAGTGGGAATTTCTTCAACAAATGATGGAACATCTACACTTCCATGTACCTTTTTGTAACCTGGTAATGCAATGCGTAAAGACAACTTCCTTTTCTCTGAGCTTGAACGGAGATACATTTGGTTTTTTCCCGGGGAAAAAGGGTTTGAGACAGGGTGACCCTCTATCTCCGTTATTATTTACTATTTGTATGGAATACTTAACGAGGTTATTGATTCACACCACGGCAAGCAAAGAATTCAGTTTCCATCCAATGTGTAAGGAGATGAAACTGTCCAGTCTTATTTTTGCAGATGACCTAGTGATGTTCAGTAAAGGGGATGTTAAATCAATGATGGTGCTTCTCCGTACGTTCTCCACTTTCTCTGCAGCATCGGGACTAATGCTTAGTAGAGGGAAATCAAATATGTATTTCAATGGGGTCAAGGCAGAGATTAAGAGAGATATACTTGCGGTCTCGTGTTGTGCTGACGGTCAACTTCCGTTTAAGTATCTTGGAGTTCCAATTAAGAGCTCGAGACTGACGATCTTGGACTGCCAGCCGTTGATTCACTTTGTTACGGAGAGGATTAGGAGGCTTGGGGCCAGGAAGCTCTCGTATGCAGGACGACTAGTATTGGTTAAATCAGTACTAGGCACTCTTCATAATTACTGGGCAAGCATCTTCCTTATCCCATCGGGGGTAATTAAGCAAATCGAATCAATTTGTCGTACCTATTTGTGGGAAGGAGGAACAACATACACGAAAGCTCCGTTGGTCTCCTGGGATAAGGTGTGTGTACCCTACGAGGAAGGCGGACTGAATCTCAGACAGAGTAGTAGCTAGAATAAAGCAACGATCGGGTAAATGTCGTGGTGGGTACTGAAACACCCGTCCAAACACTGGGTCCAATGGGTTAACTCCGTATACCTGAGAGGGAAAGATTGGTTGAGCTATAATCCATCAATTAACACCAGTTGGGGGTGGCGTAAGATATGCATGGTCAAAGAAGCTTTTAAACCGGCATATGAGCAAGGAGAATGGACGGACTCACACCAGTACACAATTTCTAGAGGCTATGAATGGTGCAGGTGCAAAAGGGCGAAGGTAGAATGGCACAGGCTGATATGGAACAGGTGGACAATCCCAAAACATCGAGTCATTGCCTGGTTCCATCAACAAAAGGCCATGAATACTAAGGAACACCTGAATCGACTGAATATAGTCAATGATGATCGTTGCTGCATCTGCGATATGAGCACGGAAACAATGGCTCACTTGTTCTGCAACTGCCCGTATAGTGGAATGCTGCTGCAGTACGTGACGGACTGGACTGGATTTTTGATATCTGCTTCTATTCCTAACAGTTGGAGGCTTGCAATAAGGGGATCGAAGCTAAAGAGAGCAATAGTAAATGGAGCGATTAATGCATCTATATACTACAGCGTAACAGTAGCAAAACAGAAGGTGTTTTAATGAGACCGAAGACGATGGGCACGGGTTTAATCAAGGAATTGCAAATGTATTTTCGTAACCTGAATAAAGGAAATATGAGCACGAGGGACACCGATTATGTAACTAAAATTATGGAACATTGTACATGATTTTTGATTATTAATATACACTTACCTTTTACCAAAAATAAAAAATATTTAAAATTTTGTATATTACGTAATCAAAGATATATACATAACATTTTATATTGCGAGGTATGAAAAAAAAAGTAGAAATCAAATGAATTGGAGGGAGTACTATGTTGTTGTTGTTGTTGTTGTTGTTATAAAAACGGAAATCGCATTAAACACCAGAACAAATTACAAGAAGTTAGAGGGAAGCCGAGATACTATCTGGGCCCCCACTCCCTTAGCAATTGCAAAGCTAATTCTAGTGAAAATATGAACTGCGGCACGCGCTCCACTCTCTTATTATTATTATTATTATTATTATTATTATTATTATTATTATTATTATTATTATTATTATTATTATTATTATTATTATTATTATTATTATTATTATTATTATTATTATTATTATTATTATTATTATTATTATTATTATTATTATTATTATTATTATTATTATTATTATTATTATTATTATTAATTAATAATAATAATATTATTATTATTATTACTACTATTACTATTATAATTAATTAATTAGTTATTATTATTATTTGATGTTATACTTTTTTTAAAAATATTATTAGATAATTTATATAAATAGTTATTAGTTTCAACTTCTTTTAGTTCAGCTCAGCTTCTATCAGAACAGCTCAGCTTCTATTAGACCAGCTCAGCTCCTATCAGACCAGCTCAGCTCAACCCTGTTTCAGCCGAAAAGAACAGGGCCTAAGAATATACATATTTACAAGATGGTTATTGTGGACACCATCAAACTGAATAAAATTATTTAAACTCAAATGGGGTTGCAAGAAAAGCAACCCGCAGGGTCATGGTTCATGCTCTTGAAAGTAACTTTACCAACCACACGCTCTCTTCTTGGTCTCGGCAAGCCCATAATTCGAGCCACCTCGGAAAGCATATTACAATCCTCGGCAATGTCTTCGTCGGAGGCGGGACCAAGTATTAATAGGGCACCATCATCTTCACTATCATCATAATAGACATCTTCTATAGATGGTTCCTCGGTGGCATAATCCATGGTCGGTCCAAAGTTCAACGGATTAGAGTTTTGGTAATCATCTTGTGCTAATAGCTCATCATCGGATGGTATTTCCACCATGTGGTTCCACAATTCCTTTCCAAAAGGAATATTTGGCAAGAAGGCGGGCAATACAAATTGAATGGTGCTATTATCAATGTTGAAAGATAATCTCCCTCTTTTCACATCAATAAGCACTTCGCCGGTGGCTAAGAAAGGCCTTCCTTGTAACAGCCCTAAATTTTCGCAACCAAAATTATAAACCAAAACGGAAAACTCAAAGCTGTTACTCCACACTTAGCTTACTGAGCCAAGTGCAAGGAAAAGGATAAATGAATAAAAAACAGAAATTTGATAGCTAATAAAATAGAAATGTTGCAGCGAAAGTCTTAAGTCTTACAAAATCCAAAACGGTTTAAAACAATAGCAAACCAATAATAATAAATCCAATAATAATATAAATAGTTTGGAGTCAAGTTAAATAAATAAAGTCCTTTCTCACTCAGCATAACTTGATACCAGAATGCACCCATGCAGCAAATCAAGTGTACCTATCAGCTGTACCCAAAAAAACACAAATAGGTACAGGTTCCAGCGGGGGAACGACCCAAAACAAAAGGACGTCAGCAAAGCTGAGTAAAAGTATAATAATGTAATAATTTGTGAAATAATAATAATAATAATAATAATAATAATAACAAAATGAAATCAGAGTTAAAACCATCGTTTAAATACCAGAATACCATAAAAATAATAGTCAAAATCAAACCAACCAATATATATATTTTTCGCAACCTGCGTGCTAAGGTCCTACGCTTGCACAGTCTAGAGGTAACCACCTGTGCTTAGCTAGACTCATAATAGTGCGCACCTCTCACATTTGGACAGCCAGTAGGATGAAACTGCCAAAGGAGAAAGTCTAACTCCCTAGCGAGTGAGGACCGGACAATCCTCACTCAAAAATAGTTTCGGGACAAAGTCCCAGGAACGTCTTAGACGCACCTTAAAACCGTCTAGACCAACAGAACTCCCAGAGTCTGTTATAAGTTACTAAAAATTTTACCAAAATAGTACCAATATGTGAGTCGTGTCACAAATTTCAATATCCAAACATTACGAGTATTATAGAAATATTAACGATCGACGAAATAATTTACAAAACCGTTATAAAAATATATTTTGATCTGAACATGCTCTTTACTTAAAAGTGAAAAGGGTAAAACATCCTTACCTCTCAAGGCGGTCAAAACTCAACTAGTATTACTCCAAGAATTCTTTCTCCTCGAACCCACAAGCTACAATAATATAAATATAATTTAATAACTAATTGACATTAAAACGGTCTAACCTATATAATACCCATCTATACTATCGAACCCACTCAACCTCAAGACAATAACTATTCACTCACTCGATAATGTCAAAAGGCGACAAACTTCCAAACCTAATCTAAATTATCACTCGATCTAAACTACGTGACCAAAAATCGAATACTTCTTTAAATAACTTAGACCCCAAGTGGTGGAGAAACCAACTGAAATCAATTCTAACACAATTAGAACCAATACACCACAATCAACCGAAATCAATTCTGATTTATGTAGCTGCCTCATCACTTCATCATCACTGCATCGTCATATCATCATCACAACATCATCATCATTGCACCATCAAAGAACCTCTGCACTTTTCTTCCTACGCAAATTACCAATAGAGAACCCAATGTCCATGGACAAAATACTACGCCTCAACCAAATTACTACGCTCACTCAAACTACTCAAATATCAACATATACGCTCCTTTCCCATCACAAATCGATACTTAAAAGAAAATAAACTCCCCAAGTATTATTCAAACAATCCCCATAAAATTAGTAACTTATAAAAATCACTTACAAAACTCGGTTTATAGATAAAAAGGAAAAAAAATTGATTTTTCTACAATAATACAAATAGATAAATAAGTCGGGACTTACTATTTGATGAAGAAAGTAAAGCGAGTTGGTGTAGATAAGGACCAAGACCAAATTAAAGCTCTGAATAATTGATCGGACAATTGAAAATCGGGGAAAGACGAGACTTGTGCAGCAGAGAGGAGGACTTAAGCAACAGGGTGTATTGTGAGATTATAGGATGATTGGGAGTTAAGGTGGGGTTTTTAAATAGGTTTTAGGATTTTCCTTTTTTTTTTCTCTTCGTTTGACCCAAAGTCCAACCCGAAAACAAGTCGGTTTAGAAAGTTTCACCTTTAAAGGAGTTCAAAACCAATAAGTTTTAAGAAGGCCCAAAATAAACTCGAAAATATTTTTTCCAACTTAAAAACCCAATTTAAAAAGAATAGAAAAATAATGCCCTATAAATGACTCGGAAAATAACGGGGTGGTACAGACTTCCCTCCTTAAAACAAAACTTCGTCCTAGAAGTTTAAACTCGTCCTCAAAATAAAGTCTCACATTACTCATATGTATATTCAACATGAACCGTTTGCTCCATATATACCCAAACTTCGCCAAAACAAACATACAACCTCTAAGATGCTCACATTTCTAAATTCTCCAAAAATTCGAAAGGGTCTAATTCCTCAAATCCAAACAACTTCACCACCCCTAATTCCACAAGGTGAGAACATATTCCACAAAATAATGCTAGAGTTCTAACCCACAAAATTCTCACAATCCTCAAAAATGTCACTTAGAAAGCTAAGAGCATGCCGGATAAATAATAATTAAATATTTTCAAAGTTTTGAAATTTCCGAAGTTAAATTTTGAGTACAAATAAACCACCAATATGAGTAAACAAGTGTTTCAAGAATTATAAAAAAAAACCAATATCAAACGATAACCAACAATAAGCAATAGAAAAACCAACCCAACAATAACCAATAATAACCAACAGGCTCATATTTGAAATCAATAAACAATAAGCAGCATGAACCACACAAGAACATGGTTAATCAAACACAAAAATAAAGTAGTAAACAAGGTAGTCAATAAAGTAGTCATGCATATTTTCTATCCCCCTTAAAATAAAGCTTCGTCCACGAAGCACGAAAATTTACCTTAGGCAAAAAGAAGAGGGTATTTGTCTTTCATAGCTGACTCGACTTCCCAAGTAGCTTCCTTCACATTGTTATTATTCCATAAAACTTTGACCATTCTTGTTTCAGTTCTACGGGTTTTACGCACCTTACTATCCAAAATCTGAATAGGAGTCTCCTCGTAAGTCATAGTTTCATCAAGCTCAATAGTCTCCGGATCTAACACATGTGATGGATCACTAATGTATTTCCTTAGCTGGGAAACATGGAATACATTATGCACTCGTTCTAGATCAGCTGGTAAATCAAGTCGATAAGCCACCTCGCCAATACGCTCCAAAACATTCATACGGACCAATAAACTTTGGGCTCAATTTGCCCTTTTTACCAAACCGCATTACTCCTTTAGTAGGCGAGACACGCAAAAGAACTTTGTCACCAACCTCAAATTCCACATGCCTACGAGTCTTATCTGCATAGCTCTTCTGACGGTCTTGAGCTGCTTTCATTATGTCCTGTATAATCCTAACACTCTCAACCATTTCAGTGATCATCTGAGGCCCTAGAATCACATGCTCACTAATATCACCCCAACATACCGGACTTCTACATTTGCATCCGTACAACGCCTCAAATGGTGTCATCTGAATTGTAGCCTGATAATTGTTATTATAAGAGAACTCAATAAGATCTAACTTATCCTCCTAACCTCCCTAAAATTGTAAGATACAAGCTCGCAACATGTCCTCAAGTATTTGATTTGTTCTTTCAGTTTGACCATCGGTAACTGGATGAAATGTTGTGCTCATATTAAGTTTGGTTCCTAAAGCTGTCTGAAGTTTCTCCCAAAATATTGAAACAAATCTGGCATCCCTATCTGACACAATATCCTTAGGAACTCCATGAAGTCTTACACATGATGTACATAAGCATCAGCAAGCTGCTGCTTCTTCCAAGTATCTTTCATCGGAATAAAATGTGCACACTTAGTCAGCCTATCAAATATCACCCAAATCATATTATTATCTTTCTGTGACCTTGGCAAACCAGCTACAAAATCCATGGATATTGAACTCCACTTCCACTCGGGAACCTCTAAAGGTTGCAACTTCCCCTGGGGTCTCCTATGTTCATTCTTAACCTTCTGACATATCAAGCATCGAGACACGAAATCTGCAATATGTTTCTTCATACCGGACCACCAAAATGCTAATTTCAAGTCCGCATACATTTTATCACCCCCGGGGTGAACAGAATACGGTGTTGCATGTGCCTCAGTCATTATTCTTTTCTTTATCTCCCAGTGGTTAGGCACACAAACTCTATCATGAACCTTAATCAATCCACTCTCATCGCGTCTGAACAAAGTAGGCTCATTCACTAACTTATCCTGCAAATACTTATCACCAACCTGCAATTCTCTAATCTCCCCTATCAAATCACTCTCGACAGATAACACATTAGACGGGGTTCCTGGCTTCGCCATTTGGATCGCAAAGTTCACAAACTCTTCCCTCAATTTATCACGGTTCATCACTAACTGTATCGTATGGATCAGAGAGATTTTCTACTTAAAGCATCGGCCACCACATTAGCCTTTCCTTCATGATATTGAATCTCGACCTCGTAGTCCTTAATCAGTTCTAACCACCTTCTCTGTCTCATATTAAGCTCCTTTTGAGTGAATATGTATTTTAAGCTTTTGTGATCAGAGAAAACCTTAAAGGGTACATCAAATAAATAATGTCTCCAAATCTTCAAGGCAAAGACTACGGCTGCTAATTCTAAATCATGAGTGGGATAATTTTCTTCATAAGGTTTCAACTGCCTAGAAGCATAGGCAATCACTCTCCTATTCTGCATAAGAACACAACCTAACCCATTCTTAGATGCATCAGTATAAACTTCATAAGCTTCATTTCCATCCGGTAAGGCTAACATCGGAGCAGTGGTCAACTTCTCCTTCAAAATCTGAAACGACTCCTCACATCCCTTATCCCAATGAAATTTTGTGGCTTTCCTCATCAGTGTAGTCATTGGTCTAGCTATTTTAGAAAAATCTTTCACAAATCTCCTATAGTAACCGGCTAAACCCAAAAAGCTATGAATTTCAGTCACAGATTTCGGTCTAGGCCACTCCTTAACAGCTTTAATCTTAGCAGGATCTACGATACCACATCCTTAGATATAATATGCCCCAGAAAAGCTACTTGATCCAACCAGAACTCACATTTCAAAAATTTGGCATACAACTGTTTTTCTCTCAAGATACCCAGAACAATACGTAAATGTTCCTCATGCTCATCCTCACTCCTCGAATAAATCAGTATGTCATCAATGAACACCACAACAAATTTATCTAGGTAAGTCCTAAAAGTTCGGTTCACCAAGTCCATAAACACAGCAGGTGCATTAGTCAACCCAAAAGGCATCACAGTAAACTCATAATGGTCATATCTAGTGGAAAATGCAGCCTTAGGGACATCCTCAGGTGCTATCTTCAATTGATGGTACCCAGATCGCAAGTCTATTTTAGAGAAAACAGAAGCTCCCTTCAACTGGTCAAACAAATCATCAATCCTAGGTAAAGGGTACCTATTCTTGATAGTAACTTGGTTCAATTCCCGATAATCAATACACAACCTCAAAGTTCTATCATTCTTTTTCACAAATAAAACAGGGGCACCCCAAGGCGACACACTAGGCCTAATATACCCTTTCTCCATCAATTCATCTAATTGTTTCTTAAGTTCTTGCATTTCTAACGGTGCCATTCGATATGGTGATTTAGCAATTGGACCCGTCCCTGGCACTAGGTCGATTTTAAACTCAACTTCTCTAGCAGGAGGCATTCCCGGTATTTCCTCAGGAAACACATCAACAAACTCACTCACTACTGGAACTTCACTCAAGTCAGGATATTCAACCCTTAAATCTTTTACATAACACAAAATCAACTCAGCTCCCCTAGATAAATGCTTTTTCACTTTCATAGCAGAAATAAGTTTCACTCTAAGACCCCTTACATGACCCCTATAAGATACTCTCACATTTTAGGCCCTCTCAAGGAAACTTTACTCTGTGCACAATCAATATTAGCCCGATGAGAACCGAGCCAATCCATCCCCAAAATCACATCAAAGTGAGGTAACAGAAATTCTATCAGGTTCGCCTTAAAATCATGATCACCAATAAACACAGACACATCCTTAAAAAAAATTTTAGAGTTCACTAAGTCCCCAGATGGCATCGCAAAATCATAATCCACAATTTCACTAGGTTCAACATTCATTTTATCCACAAACTTAGTTGAAATAAAAGAGTGAGATGCACCAGAATCAAACAGAACATGAGCTGAAATAGAATTCACAAGAAAGTTACCAGAAACGATGTCAGTATTTTCTGTTTCTTCTCTATTCATGACATAGAGCTTCTCAATGGGCTTCTTAGTACTCTGTGCCTCATTCACTTGCCCTGCGGGCTTACTAGCTGCTGTAGTGTTGCCCTGAGTCGGAGCGGGGTTCTTATAAGTGTTATTAGATGCAGACCCACCATAACTCTGTGTTCTTCCCTGACCCTGAAATCGGTTACCCTGATTCACTCTCACACTGGCAGATTGTGCACTACGGGGTCCGCCTGCCTTCTTATTAGTACATTCAAACTCACGGTGTCCCAATTTTCCACACTAGTGGCATGTCACCCTATTTCCCTGACAGTCAACTCCTGGGTGATCTCCTTTACATATCTTGCAGTAATAGTGTCTGGTAAAAACTTGCCCTGTCCCCTAACTTTTACCATTTCAGTTATTCCCTTCTTCTTTCATATTCCCGCCAAAAGATCGAGACTTATTATGAGGGTTGTTATTATTATGAAAATTTCCTCTCTTAGCTGCGGTGTCAGATTGACTCCCCTGATACTCCCACTTTTTGGTCACACTAGTTCCCAACACAGCCTCCATTTTCTGGTTACTCCTCTCAATGTTCACAGCTCTAGCATAAATATCCCTCAATGAAGTGAAGGTCTACCTAGCAAACCTACCCTTAATCTTCCAATTTAACTTATCCTCAAACCTTGCCGCTTTAATTCGCTCAGTTGGCACCAACTCCGTAGCGAATCTGCTGAGTTCAATGAATTTGTTATAAAAATCCTTCACACTCATCTCATTTGTCTTCTTTAGATCTCCAAATTCAGCCAGTTTCTGGTTCTTCACATGATCGGGGAAAAATTCTTCCTCGAGTAAGTCCTTAAGGTCATCCCAGTCTTTATCATGAAGTACGACGGTACCATTTGCATATCTCACCCTCTTAGGTTTCATGAAATCATCTTTCACAGTCTGCCACCAGATATCTGCTTCCTCCTTCAAATAGAAAACAGCGATCCTAGCCTGAAACTAATGTGGGCATCCAACAACCAAGAAAATTTTCTCTATCTCCCTAATCCAGTTATCTAGCTCAGTAGGATCCCCTTTTCCAGTAAAAGACGGCGACCTCTTCTTCTGTACCGCTTCGGACATCCCAGCAACAGTAGGTATAGAATCATTTTCATTCTCAACCCTCTCATTCATATTCCGCGCAACCGTAGTCATTTGTTGCACAGCTTCGACAAGAACTGTGTTTTGAGCTATAAGTTGCGTCACCATAGCAGTCATATCAATATTGTTGTTTTCATTTTCCCTTCGTGGAGGCATGGTTACTATATATATATATAAACAAGATTCTATTAAATATTGACATAAAATCGTTCTATCACTAATAATATCACAAAGAATAACATAAGTAGCATTCACAGTTCAGGTAAGGGTAAAATATTATCATGTTTATACAAATATGAATATATAAATCAAGCGTATGCAATGCACTCAAACCACTCAACTCTCTGTTTATATATATATATATATATATATATATATATATATATATATATATATATAAAGGTAAAAGTTAATTTATTTATTTTTAAACCATTTCAAATTTGGAAAACCTATTGCTCTGATGCCAACTGTAACAGCCTTAAATTTTCGCAACCAAAATTATAAACCAAAACGGAAAAATCAAAGTTGTTACTCCACACTTAACTTACCGAGCCAAGTGCAAGGAAAAGGATAAATAATAAATGAATAAAAAAATAGAAATTTGATAGCTAATAAAATAGAAACGTTGCAGCGGAAGTCTTAAGTCTTACAAAATTCAAAACGGTTTAAAACAATAGCAAACCAATAATAATAAATCCAATAATAATATAAATAGTTTGGAGTCATGTTAAATAAATAATGTCCTTCCTCGCTCAGCATAACCCGATACCAGAATGCACCCATGCAGCAAATCAAGTGTACCTATCAGCTGTACCCAAAAAAACACAAATAGGTAAAGGTCCAGCGGGGGGAACGACCCAAAACAAAAGGACGTCAGCAAAGATGAGTAAAAGTATAATAATGTAATAATTTGTGAAATAACATAATAATAATAATAAGGGAAAATAGATAACTTATACCTTCAATAATTTCATTTTTCAAACTTTATACCTTGGATAATTTTTTTTCAAAACTTATACCTACTTATTTAATTTATTTAATAATGCATACCTTAATCCAAATTCTGTCAAAAAACTAACGGATTCCGTCATACTTTAGTTTTAAGTTGCAAAATTTGTTTATCCTTTTACGTTTATATCCTTATTCAACGTAAAAATTGATATGCGAATTAGTGAAATCGGGTCAAAAACTGGTTCGGAAACCGGTTCAAAAAACCGATTTATAACAAAGATAACCATATTTTGAAAAAACTGGGTCACAAAAACCAGATCGATTTCGGTTTACAATTTGGACAAAAAAACGGGAACCCGATTCAAGCCGGGTTGGTTTCGGTTCAGGAAAAAAACGGTTTTTAAAAACCGGGTAACCGAACCGGTGTAGGTACTCGGTTTTGCTCACTCCTACTTATGTTATAGTAGTCGTCCAATGTTATTAAAATAAGGGCAAAATGGTCAATTAGTAATATCCCGTTAGTTTTGTGACGGAGGTATGCAATATGAAATAAATTAGATAAGTAGGTATAAAATTTGAAAAAAAATTATCCAAGGTATAAAGTTTGAAAAATGAAGTTATTGGAGGTATAAGTTATCAATTTTCCCTAATAATAATAATAATAATAATAATAATAATAATAATAATAATAATAATAATAATAGTAATAATAATAATAATAATAATAATAACAAATTGAAATCAGAGTTAAAACCATCGTTTAAATACCAGAATACCATAAAAATAATAGTCAAAATCAAACCAACCAATATATATATTTTTCGCAACCTGTGTGCTAAGGTCCTACCCTTGCACGGTCTAATGGTAACCACCTGTGCTTAGCTAGACTCATAATAGTGCGCACCTCTCACATTTGGACAGCCAGTAGGATGAAACTGCCAAATGAGAAAGTTTAACTCCCTAGCGAGTGAGGACCGGACAATCCTCACTCAAAAATAGTTTCGGGACAAAGTCCCAGGAACGTCTTAGACGCACCTTAAAACCGTCTAGACCAACAGACTCCCTGAGTCTGTTATAAGTTACTAAAAATTTTACCAAAATAGTACCAATATGTGAGTCGTGTCACAAATTTCAATATCCAAACATTACGAGTATTATAGAAATATTAACGATCGACGAAATAATTTACAAAACCGTTATAAAAATATATTTTGATCCGAACATGCTCTTTACTTAAAAGTGAAAAGGGTAAAACATCCTTACCTCTCAAGGCAGTCAAAACTCAACTAGTATTACTCCAAGAATTCTTTCTCCTCGAACCCACAAGCTACAATAATATAAATATAATTCAATAACTAATTGACATTAAAACGGTCTAACCTATATAATACCCATCTATACTATCGAACTCACTCAACCTCAAGACAATAACTATTCGCTCACTCGATAATGTCAAAAGGCGACAAACTTCCAAACCTAATCTAAATTATCACTCGATCTAAACTACGTGACCAAAAATTGAATACTTTTTTAAATAACTTAGACCTCAAGTGGTGGAGAAACCAACTGAAATCAATTCTAACACAATTAGAACCAATACACCACAATCAACCGAAATCAATTCTGATTTATGTAGCTACCTCATCACATCATCATCAATGCATCATCATATCATCATCACAGCATCATCATCATTGCACCATGAAAGAACTTCTGCACTTCTCTTCCTACGCAAATTACCAATAGAGAATCCAATGTCCATGGACAAAATACTACGCCTAAACCAAATTACTACGCTCACTCAAACTACCCAAATATCAACATATACGCTCATTTCCCATCACAAATCGATACTTAAAAGAAAATAAACTCCCCAAGTATTATTCAAACAATCCCCATAAAATTAGTAACTTATAAAAATCACTTACAATACTCGGTTTATAGATAAAAAGGAAAAGAATTGATTTTTCTACAATAATACAAATAGATAAATAAGTCGGGACTTACTATTTGATGAAGAAAGTAAAGCGAGTTGGTGTAGATAAGGACCAAGACCAAATTACAGCTCTGAATAATTGATCGGACAATTGAAAATCGGGGAAAGACGAGACTTGTGCGGCAGAGAGGAGGACTTAAGCAACAGGGTGTATTGTGAGATTGTAGGATGATTGCGAGTTACGGTGGGGTTTTTAATTAGGTTTTAGGATTTTCCTTTTTTTTCTCTTCGTTTGACCCAAAGTCCAACCCGAAAACAAGTTGGTTTAGAAAGTTTCACCTTTAAAGGAGTTCAAAACCAATAAGTTTTAAGAAGGCCCAAAATAAACCCGAAAATATTTTTTCCAACTTAAAAACCCGATTTAAAAAGAATAGAAAAATAATGCCCTATAAATGACTCGGAAAATAACGTGGTGTTACAGTCCTAGTAAAATGGGGTTACGCTCCTCAATAGGCATGTCAAGAACCTAAACCTATCGTCTCTTTCGTAGTCCCATCGGCCATCTGAACATTAAGCGGAGAGTGTACCATACTCTCAATATTAATGATTTGAGCAATGATCAAAGGCATAAGGCTAATGTCTGCCCCCAAGTCACATAAGGCTCGATGTATGTCAACATTATCAATGGAACAAGGTATGGAAAAAGGAATGGTAACTTTTGGGGTGACCCTAGGTAATGTAGGAGTTTCCTTCTTCATGGTAGAATTCAAGATCATATTTCTTCTATACTCGGTAGGGGTAGGCATGGAAGGGCTAGTCTCTAGATTCTCAAGCAAGTCGGTTAAGGTTATGTTTTCCATAGCTTGGTTACACGAGGAGACTTGTTGTATGTCATTAAATGGTGGAACATTGATTCTAGAGATCAAATTCATGGCTTCCATTGGGATTTGTTCAATAACATAGGTAAGGTCTCCTACAAGGTATTTAGAAGGATCTCTCTTTGGTTGTTCGGTAATGTCCCTAACCACATTCTCATCAAAGGCAATGATTGAGGGATGAGATGTATAGGTTTGTGGGTTAAAGGGTTTCACTGGTTTTTTGTTGTTCACTACTCTAATGGCATTCATGGACGCATAGTTGGAAGGATATGTCGATTCTGGGGAATATCGAGCTCGAGAGGCGGCACGCACCTCCAACGCTTCAATTCTAGCTCGATTAGATGCATTTTCTTCCAATAAGTATTTGAGTGTCCCTTGAATATCATAAGAATATTGAGAATTACCTTGAGCATACATTGAGGGGCCTTGATTACTTTGGGGTTGAAATCCAAAAGAAGGACCATAACTAGGTTGTTGGGGTCCTTGGGGATAGTAATTTCCTTGATTAAAGTGATTCCCACAAGAAAATCGTTGTTGATGGTCGAACCTATAGGAATTAGAATAAACCCTTTGATTGGGGGCTCTTGGAGTTGTTTGATCTTGGCAAGGATATGGTTCTCGGGTTGGCATAGAATAAAACCCGACACTCCAATTAGGATTGTGTGTGTGAGATTCTTCATAGGTTTCTTGAGCATCAACTTGGTGTACCTTCTCTTATTTCATAGAAAAATCGGAATCATGGTCATACTTCCCACAATGATCGCAAGGGATCTCAACTCGATATAACTTGGGAGGTGAGATAGATGCTCGCCTTGGTGGTGTGACTCTTCTAGGTAGGATCAATTTCCTTGATGAAGGCCTTATCTTGGGTTGAGAAGCGTCTCTAGCAACAATTGTCTCAAATCTCCAATTAATTGGTCGATTCTCGCCTCAAGATTGGCTTCCATATCATTTGATGACTTAGACCTTTTGATTGACTTACCACTTTGCATTTCTTTAGAATATTCACCACTTTTGGCTATCCTCTCAAGGAGCCTCTGGGATTCGGTTTCGTTGAGTAAAAAGAAGTCGCCTCTTGCAGCTGTGTTGATATTCTCCTTTGCGTCGGCAGATAAGGAATTAAAAAATATATGGAGCAAAAGCCAATTGGGAATACCATGGTGTGGGCACTTTCTTTGTAAAACTTGAAATCGATCCCAAACTTCACTTATGTTTTCATCTTCTTGTTGCTGAAATGTCTGGATTTCCATCCTATATTTATTAGTCTTGGATGGCGGGAAGAATTTCTCAAAAAAAGCATTGCATAAATGCTTCCAAGTGTGAAAAGTATTACTAGGGAAACTTTGAGGCCACCTTCTCGCTCCATCGCGCAAGGTTCGGGGTAAAAGAATCCAATGCAATTGACACTTGATAAGACCTTCAAGTTTGATACCAATTAAGCTTTCCTTGAAAAGATATACGTGCTCTATAACGTCTTCATCCGGTAACCCATGGAAAGTATGTTGTTGAATTAAATTGATTACCGAAGGCTTCGGCTCAAAACTTTCCGGGAGAAGAGATTTCCTCGCTAGACAGTTGAGAATGAGAACCGAGCGTATCCATGCTCGAATCTTTAGATGTTGGTTGATAGAGACTTGATCTGAACAATTATGAAGTGTTGAGGAATGAATGATGGTCGGTGTGAAATCACAATATTGGGTTGTTGCCTCGGCACACAAGATTTTCAAGAAACTTGCTCTCCAAATGGGGATCAAGCAACCTAAATAACAAGTATTCCTAGCAAAACTCAACACACGATGAGACTCCTAGTACCAAATGGCACTAAGGTAGGAGGAACAAATAAAATTTAAACAATTAACCAAACACAATTAGAACAAAGACTTAATCAATTAGCTACCGCCTCCCCGGCAACGACGACATTTTGATGCGCGCTGTCGTTAACACACATGCAAACAATATTTATAGTTCCAACTAGCTATTATATAGCAGTGGTAAGTCGCGGTCGAACCTCAGGGAAGCAGTGAAATGTAATCGGTCAAGTCTAGGAATGACTGCGATTGGGGTCTAGAAAGGGGGGGGGGGGGTTGAGTCGAGGTAATTAAACTAAAGCAAACGAATTAAATAACTAGAAATGGGAAACAATGATAAGGAGGGCGTTAGGGGGAGTCGGGGAGTCGAAACTAAAGACAAGGGCAAGGGAATCACAGAAATCGTCACAAGGTAGATAAAGGGAGGAGCCACCTTTCGGTTTCTCTACCCGACCTAGCAAAAACCCGCTTTCGCGACGAAAGGGCTAAGGTCTCAAGACAAGATTACCCAAACCCCGAGTTCCCCCATATTGGTTCGAGTGAGTCAAGCTAACTGAGCTGATCAGGCTAAGTCAACCAAATACAATAATGTCATACAACACATATTACCACAAAATGCAACAATCTTCATAAAACCAAGGCTCAAATCTATAGTTCCTCCTCCCCTAACCCCCTAACAAAAATCTACTCACTAGTCATAATAAGCATAACAAAGTAAATAACAAGGAGGCTAAGAGAAAGGTAATACATATTGATCAAGAGGAATGAAAAGTAATCCAACACAATAGAGAGGAAAATACGACCAAAACAACAACCAAGAAGGAAAATAAACAATCAGGCAAAATGAAGAAAGGAAAACAAATACTAGAGAGGAAAATGAAGGAAATAAACAAAGGAGAGAGAAAATAAGAAAGTACCAACAATGAAGAACACCATAGAAGAGAAAGATGAAGACAATAATAATAAGAAGAATAATGAAGCTTCAAGGCACCCAACAAGGATCTTGTCACATAACCCTTGCAAAACCCCTTGATCTTCAATGATAATAAAAAATCAAATCTTCAACAAAGATAATAACTTGATTGCCAAAATGAAAGATTAACATAAATCAAAATAGTAATCTTGATCTACTTCTAGAATTCTTCAATGGAAGAATACAAAGGATGAAAATCTAATTAAGGAGACTACTAAAAACTAAGAAGATGATAAACTAAACTAGGAATGAAAAAGGTAGATTAAAGATGAATTTCTTGACTAAAAGAAGAAGGTAGCTTAATGGATGATGATGAATGAAAACCTAGGGTTCACTATATATACATAACTCTTAATGGATCACATAAACTAAGGTCCAAATCCAATCTTCCTTCATTAATGAGACTTTTGCCCTATAGGTCTTCATATATGGTGAAACTTCACCCTGCGATTAAATGTCTTCCATGAGCTAATACCGCTGGGTGAAACTTCACCCGGTGGTTTCACCCGGTGGACATCTCTTCCAGGCCACGCATTTCGGATGTAACACCCGCTAATTTTCTAGGCGTTGTTATCTATTCTGTTATGACTCCGTCATGACTCTGTGATTTTTTTTTTCTGCCTTCAGTATCCTTCATTTTCAAACTTCATAATATTTTCGAGTCAAATATTATTTATTTTCATTAAAATATTTTAAATATTTTATTTTCCTTTAATAAATCTATTTATTAAATTTTCGTCGCAAACTATTTATTTAATTCACAAAGAATCTCATTTTATACGAACTATCATTTTAAGCTTGAATTTGGGTTATTTATTTTTCTAAAAGGGCCCAAATACGTTTATATAATATTTCTAACTAAGAAAATATTTTTATTTATGAAAATATATTATTTAATGATTTTATTACGAAGTTTCGTAATTAATTATTTTCGGACGCGCGGTTTACTTGAATTGATTTGAAATACCTTTAATAATTTTACGATTCTTCTTTTTATCAACTTACAATTATTTTGGAACCTTTTCTCACATGTTGGACCGTGACAACCCTTGTCACACCCCTAACTACACATTTTACTACACATTTCATTTTATGATGTTTAAGCCTTAGATATTTTTTTTCTCACCCATTTATTTTTAGCCTTAAACACAAACTCTTCACACTCCCTTCCTCTCTCATTTTGGCTGAATTGTGCATGTATTATGACATAGTTTTCATCAAAATTTACTTATCATTTATGCTTTAGAAAACCATCCACTTTCTTATCATTCATTTTACAAAAAATTAAACATTTCCTCCCTTTGTCTCTCTTGGCTGAGATTTTCCAGCAGATTTTCTAGCCAAATTTTGTCTCAAAGTGAGTCTTGATCGTCTCATTTTCATCTCCAAATTAATCGTCACTCCGATCCCTTCGTTAAGGTAATAATCGATGTTGTTTTCGATCGATATTTGCCTTCATTTTCTTAGTTTTCTCATGGTATTTTTCCACCATGTTTTTCATGTGTTGAAGGATTTTTGAATGATCCCGAAGCCGAGGAATATATTATCGATTCAGACTTGGAGTAGAGGTAACGTCGATGTTACTCGGTATTTCATGATTTTAATTGTGTATTTGCATGTATATATTTTTATATTTTATTTTGACAATATATGTATGTCACAAAATCTGGAAAATTTTCAAAAGTTGAAAATTTGTATGTTTCGGTATTTTTATCGCTTTTACGAGATTAACGATTAAATCGTCATATTAATTTGTAAAATCATAATATTCGGCCTAAACATGTAATATATGTTTATATTCTGTAAAATTGATATTTTTGATGATTTATAATAATTTAGGATTTTTCTGATGTTTTAAATATCGATTATTGAATTATTACCGTTTACGGACAAAAACGATTAAAAGCCGATTTTTAGTTCTAGTACCTAAACATTTTATCTTAATCTGATTTTTGGCGTGGTGAAACTTTCTGGTGAAATAAAAGTTTCTGAATTTTTTCATAATTTTTCGGAATTGTTAAGTGGATGAATTAATCAATCACTTTAAATCATCGTTTATCGTTAAAACCGTGTTTGTTGTTTAAATTCTCGAATTCTGGCCTTTGGTTTGAATCTGGAAAAAAATGTGATTCTGATGATTTCATATTAATATATATTTTTATGATTTTTAGTGCCTTAATAAAATGTTAGGAACGATAAGTTTATTAATGAAATCGTTAATTGTGAAAACGGGTTTAAATGACGGTTTTGTTGGAATTTGTTAAATCTGGAATTTTGGAAAAATCTGAAAAATTTATATTCTGGAAAATCATGATTTTTAAGTTTAATAATAATTTTTGGATATTAATACTTAAATCGTTTTGTAATTACTATTTTTATTAATCGTTATTGTCGAGATTAGACGATTAACGGGAAAACGCTTTAAAAACCGAGTTTTATGATTCTGGAAAATTTTCTTTTCTGGACAGAATGTCCATAAATATGTTTTAACTATTTTACGTAATTTTTGTAATATTTATTAAAAGTCTTTAATTAATAATTATGGATTTTCGGACAAATTGTGCTTTATCGTTAAAATTCTTCGTCTTACATAAAAGAATTATTTTTCCAGCAATTTTGAAAATATTTAAATCTGAAACTTTAAGAGTTAAATCATCCCTTAACATACTCTAAATATATTCATTGGTTTAATTAAATAAAAGACGTTAAAGATTTAATTTGACCTTTTGCCGTAAAATCCTATTTATAATCGTATTGTTGTAACTAATAATAATTAGGGAATTTTAGTTTTATAAATTTTGGAAACACCCTAATTAGTAGTACTAAAGTGTTTAAGACATTTTTAATTATTTTGTAAACACTTGTATGGTTTTTCAATAATTTCATAAATCTAAATACTCTCACTTTGATAAGTAATATCGTTAAGGCCGAAAGTACTAGTTTTTATAAATCTATATTGTTTACTAAAATGTCAAATTAGTATAAACTAATATTTTCACTATTTTGATATAATGCTATTTTTAGTAAACTTTCTAAAAATAGAAGTTTCCTAAAATAGAAAGTTTCCTCTTTTAGAATATAAATGTTTACTTATTTTATCCTCATATTATTTATATTGATTATATCTTTTGAATATCGATAATGGCTTTGTTTTGGAGTTATGGAATAAGGACAAGTGTGAGGTTAGAGTAATATATTCTAGGGTTTACGGTTTTGCCATCAACTATAAGGCTAGTGTATCAGGAATCGGTACATTGGTTGTTGAACCGGGTGACAGGTATCCCGGGAGTTGTGTACATTTTGACCTTAAGCTTAGGCCTCGCAGTAAGTCGCCGTCATAAGTTGAACTGGGTGACAGGTAATCCCAGGAGGGGTGTGCATTGTCTTAAACTAGGGCCACGCATTTATAAGTCGCCGCTCTATTATAGTTGAGTAGCCTAGTTAGAGACCGAAGTTTGATTTGTTTGAACTAAGTTCTCGAAGCTAGTTTTTAGTATTCTCCTAGTGAAAGTCTAGCCGTATACATTACTCCTATCCATAACGCCATTTTGAATATTTTTATTATTATCGATATATTTTCATTTGCAGGTTGGCAAATGTTTTATGTTTTCTTCGGAAAACTCATTTTATTTATATTCTTCGTTACGTGAAGTTTTTCACTGAAAGCTTATTTTTAATATGCTGTTTTACTATTTTCCATTTTTACTATTTTTCTATAATAGTAATTACAGTTTTAAAATCCTGTTATACGGCTGGGAGAACGTTGGCGTTGCTCCCCACTGATTATGGCTGTTATGTTTTTAACATGGCAGGTATATGTGTTTTCCTTCGGGTGGGCTAGCGAGCAGTTATGGATCCTGCTTGTTTTAATCATATCACTGTATTATGGATTGTTAAAACCCTTTTTATGGATTTTATTTATTTATTTATTTTTGTAGCCATTTTTATTTTATGGCTTATGTATTGACTTACCATTTTTATTTAATCAAGACATAGCTACAGTATGTTATAATCCCACTTCTACAGTGTTTCCGCCACTGTATTGCGTTAGAATTTCTAGGGGATTACAGTTGGTATCAGAGCATCACTGCTCCCAACGCTTACACCTGAAAATAGGGAAAATACCAGTAAATTATTTAAACAGTAAATAAAAATATTATTAGAAATGGGTAGAAACAAATAAGGATTTAACTGTTAAGGTTATCTGTTCCTGAACTCAATGATTAGCATTGAATAATTGTTGCTTTTGTGGGAAGAAGACGAATGAACAAGATATTGATATGATGCTGCTCCAGATCGGGACAAGACCTGCTTAGAACTCCCAACGCCTGCTGACTCGAGTGAACAACTTGGTGCTCCAAGAAAGATGCCGATGGTGACTTTTAGCTCCGGTTTAGTTTACTTAAGCTACAGGCCAGATAATCAAGAGTAGATTCCTGTTCCATGATGTCGCAGTAGATCGAGATGGAGCGACCCAAGACTTGTGTGCTCGTTCCTCTACAAGAAGATGAAGTAAGCCATTTGGATCCGGCGTGAACTCTGGAGGCCCGAAGATTCTCCTCTGGTTCAAGAACTTAGTGATATAGTACCATCTACTCTTTTCTTCCTTCCTCTACTTCTTCTAATTCTTCTCTTTTATATTCTCTTCTTCATCCGCTTGGTGAATCCTTGTTATATTCTTCTACTCTACCATCTTTCTCTTGAGATTCTTTGGCTAGACCGATTTCCGTCTCAGTGAACCCCGTGAATGGATATAGATGTTTGAGGTTTAGTAAACCCTTGTTACCTATGGCTTGAGGGTTGTGAGTTATACCATGTTATCTATCTTAGTAAGCTTTTGAGGATCGATTTGAATGATAAATTGTCAATTAATGGAATTAGGTTGGTACTTTAGACACTGAACTTTGGGTTATAGGTTACTTTGACTATTTTGGAGTACTTAGAGTTGAATATATTTTGGAGTAGTAAGAGTATATCGTATTTGATGGATACCTAGTACCTAATTTAACCTAGAACCGAACCAAGTGTAGCTAATAATAGTATTTTGGGGTTCCTACCTAATGCTTATTTGATGGATGCGTCGTGAATATTCGGGATCATAGAGTGTTGTTTAAAGTGTTAGCCTGAGTGTTGTGGTGACATTAAAGGTTTTCATTAATGTCGTTAGAAATTTTGGTTTACATAGATTACCCGTGTTTCTTAAGGATTTGATCATTGATCGTTGTTTAAGGTTGTAACCTATGAACTTTGGAGTTGAGTGATCTAAATTGGATAAATTGTTGTTAACCTTGAAAAGGAGAAACATATTGCCATTAGAGGTTGGATTTATCGCGTTGTTTTGAGGAATACTTTGATGTCAATCATCTTAATGGATTTACAGTTCAGAACCTTAGACAAACGAGATTGTGGCTTCGTTGGGTGGGGTGTGCATTGTCTTAAACTAGGGCCACGCATTTATAAGTCGCCGCTCTATTATAGTTGAGTAGCCTAGTTAGAGACCGAAGTTTGATTTGTTTGAACTAAGTTCTCGAAGCTAGTTTTTAGTATTCTCCTAGTGAAAGTCTAGCCGTCTACATTACTCCTATCCATAACGCCATTTTGAATATTTTTATTATTATCGATATATTTTCATTTGCAGGTTGGCAAATGTTTTATGTTTTCTTCGGAAAACTCATTTTATTTATATTGTTTCGTTACGTGAAGTTTTTCACTGAAAGCTTATTTTTAATATGCTGTTTTACTATTTTCCATTTTTACTATTTTTCTATAATAGTAATTACAGTTTTAAAATCCTGTTATACGGCTGGGAGAACGTTGGCGTTGCTCCCCACTGATTATGGCTGTTATGTTTTTAACATGGCAGGTATATGTGTTTTCCTTCGGGTGGGCTAGCGAGCAGTTATGGATCCTGCTTGTTTTAATCATATCACTGTATTATGGATTGTTAAAACCCTTTTTATGGATTTTATTTATTTATTTATTTTTGTAGCCATTTTTATTTTATGGCTTATGTATTGACTTACCATTTTTATTTAATCAAGACATAGCTACAGTATGTTATAATCCCACTTCTACAGTGTTTCCGCCACTGTATTGCGTTAGAATTTCTAGGGGATTACAGTTGGTATCAGAGCATCACTGCTCCCAACGCTTACACCTGAAAATAGGGAAAATACCAGTAAATTATTTAAACAGTAAATAAAAATATTATTAGAAATGGGTAGAAACAAATAAGGATTTAACTGTTAAGGTTATCTGTTCCTGAACTCAATGATTAGCATTGAATAATTGTTGCTTTTGTGGGAAGAAGACGAATGAACAAGATATTGATATGATGCTGCTCCAGATCGGGACAAGACCTGCTTAGAACTCCCAACGCCTGCTGACTCGAGTGAACAACTTGGTGCTCCAAGAAAGATGCCGATGGTGACTTTTAGCTCCGGTTTAGTTTACTTAAGCTACAGGCCAGATAATCAAGAGTAGATTCCTGTTCCATGATGTCGCAGTAGATCGAGATGGAGCGACCCAAGACTTGTGTGCTCGTTCCTCTACAAGAAGATGAAGTAAGCCATTTGGATCCGGCGTGAACTCTGGAGGCCCGAAGATTCTCCTCTGGTTCAAGAACTTAGTGATATAGTACCATCTACTCTTTTCTTCCTTCCTCTACTTCTTCTAATTCTTCTCTTTTATATTCTCTTCTTCATCCGCTTGGTGAATCCTTGTTATATTCTTCTACTCTACCATCTTTCTCTTGAGATTCTTTGGCTAGACCGATTTCCGTCTCAGTGAACCCCGTGAATGGATATAGATGTTTGAGGTTTAGTAAACCCTTGTTACCTATGGCTTGAGGGTTGTGAGTTATACCCTGTTATCTATCTTAGTAAGCTTTTGAGGATCGATTTGAATGATAAATTGTCAATTAATGGAATTAGGTTGGTACTTTAGACACTGAACTTTGGGTTATAGGTTACTTTGACTATTTTGGAGTACTTAGAGTTGAATATATTTTGGAGTAGTAAGAGTATATCGTATTTGATGGATACCTAGTACCTAATTTAACCTAGAACCGAACCAAGTGTAGCTAATAATAGTATTTTGGGGTTCCTACCTAATGCTTATTTGATGGATGCGTCGTGAATATTCGGGATCATAGAGTGTTGTTTAAAGTGTTAGCCTGAGTGTTGTGGTGACATTAAAGGTTTTCATTAATGTCGTTAGAAATTTTGGTTTACATAGATTACCCGTGTTTCTTAAGGATTTGATCATTGATCGTTGTTTAAGGTTGTAACCTATGAACTTTGGAGTTGAGTGATCTAAATTGGATAAATTGTTGTTAACCTTGAAAAGGAGAAACATATTGCCATTAGAGGTTGGATTTATCGCGTTGTTTTGAGGAATACTTTGATGTCAATCATCTTAATGGATTTACAGTTCAGAACCTTAGACAAACGAGATTGTGGCTTCGTTGGGTTATTAAATATTTTGTGGTTGCACCATTACGATTAGAAATTTGATGGACTTCTCAGAAACATTAATCGAATGACGTGTTTGAAGATGTGAGTGTTTGCGCCATTACCTATAGGTTTGAGCGTGTTTGAGGATTTATTGTACTTCCCCAACTTTTGCACTTGTGGTATTATAAATATGTTGGTGATCATTTTTGAGGATTTTGTGTCCGAACATTGTTAATTGGTGGATTTTATTTAGTCTCCCTTACTCGAGAAATTTGAAGTACACCTCGAGTTGAGACCTTATGAGCTTTAAATTTATGAACCTTAGTGATTACAAGTTTGGGTATGTTTTGATAACCGTTGGAATCTTAATTAATGGATTAGTATAAATCATTTGTGGATTCTTATCATACTAATTGAAAGATTATATATGTACGTAAGACTTAATTTTGGAGGCTATCGTAGTTGATAATCTTGGAGGTTGTAGATTGTGTAGGACCACCTTGTATCGATATTAGACTTAGCGTTAGTTGATGGGACATTTAGGAACCCGTGTTTCTGAGAGTCGTGCCAAGATTCTCGAGATGGTTAATTTCTTCTATAATCCTTGAGAGCTCTTTCTGACTCTCAACTCCGTCTTCCTTTCTACTTCTATTGAATTCTGTTACCGCATCTACTGCTAATCCCTTCAACTTCTTTTTCGGGTTTGAAACTTATGTTTCGATTTGTCGTTGACCTTGACTCTATTTATCCGTTCATCATTTCCCCAAACCTATGAAAAGTTTGACTAATTTAAAAATTTTGATTTTCATGAAATTTTAACATTTTGATGCATAATTTCAAATTTTAAAACTCCCCATTTTGTAAAAACATTGAGCAATTTAACATTTTAGGTTATCGTGAAATTTTAACATTTTGAATTATGATTTCTATTTATGAAACTCCCCGTTTTGTAAAAATTTGACTAATTTAAACTTTTCGGATATCATGAAATTTAACATTTTTGAATTATAATTTAAGAACTTTATACTTCACTTTTGTTTTATCTTTGGTTGATATTTATATTTAGTCCTGTTTCAAAATGCCTTAATAATTTATTTTAAATTATTTTGAAAATATTTCAATATTTGATTTTCAAACGATTGGAATTTTATGAAGACTTTCATATTTCTAAATACTTCAACTTCTATAGGATTATTTTGTAAAGCGTTTTAACATTGTCGAAATTATTTTGAATGTTCAAGTTTGATAACATTTTTGAAAACTTTCACAATTACTTTGATAACATTTTCGAAATTTTAACGTTTTGAAATTAGTTTCACTTTATTGTTGGTG
The DNA here is from genome assembly GCA_958450325.1 of Agrostemma githago. Lineage (NCBI taxonomy): Eukaryota > Viridiplantae > Streptophyta > Magnoliopsida > Caryophyllales > Caryophyllaceae > Agrostemma > Agrostemma githago. The sequence continues at coordinate 31,050,831 of OY288262.1, forward strand.
GACTTTTGAATCTGTTATTGAAAATGTTTGACGACTGGTTTGATTTTTACTAACTACAAATTTTGATTTCTCCAAACTAAATTTCGTCTCATCATAAAAAGAAATATTATTAAATTTCTTAATCAAATTGTTTTACTTTTGTTTTGAAAATGTTTTAATTACTCTATTTCCTTCAAGCTCGTTACAAATGCTATTTAGCGTCGTTATTTTATCAAATAACTTTACTTTACGATTTCACTAATTAAAAGATTTCAAATTCCGGGTAGCTTAGCCCAATTTCTCTTGGAATAAATGATTGCATTTGATTTCATATCACTTTAAAGGTTGTAAAATTTTCTTTTACAGCAAAATTTTTATGCGAAATTTATATCCTCATCTTTTCGAGTAGGGTAATCTTGACTCCTTTTTGCTTATTCTTAGTTTCGAGGATGAAACTTTCTTTTAGTGGGGAGGATTGTAACACCCGCTAATTTTCTAGGCGTTGTTATCTATTCTGTTATGACTCCGTCATGACTCTGTGATTTTTTTTTTCTGCCTTCAGTATCCTTCATTTTCAAACTTCATAATATTTTCGAGTCAAATATTATTTATTTTCATTAAAATATTTTAAATATTTTATTTTCCTTTAATAAATCTATTTATTAAATTTTCGTCGCAAACTATTTATTTAATTCACAAAGAATCTCATTTTATACGAACTATCATTTTAAGCTTGAATTTGGGTTATTTATTTTTCTAAAAGGGCCCAAATACGTTTATATAATATTTCTAACTAAGAAAATATTTTTATTTATGAAAATATATTATTTAATGATTTTATTACGAAGTTTCGTAATTAATTATTTTCGGACGCGCGGTTTACTTGAATTGATTTGAAATACCTTTAATAATTTTACGATTCTTCTTTTTATCAACTTACAATTATTTTGGAACCTTTTCTCACATGTTGGACCGTGACAACCCTTGTCACACCCCTTACTACACATTTTATTACACATTTCATTTTATGATGTTTAAGCCTTAGATATTTTTTTTTCTCACCCATTTATTTTTGGCCTTAAACACAAACTCTTCACACTCCCTTCCTCTCTCATTTTGGCTGAATTGTGCATGTATTATGACATAGTTTTCATCAAAATTTATTTATCATTTATGCTTTAGAAAACCATCCACTTTCTTATCATTCATTTTACAAAAAATTAAACATTTCCTCCCTTTGTCTCTCTTGGCTGAGATTTTCCAGCAGATTTTCTAGCCAAATTTTGTCTCAAAGTGAGTCTTAATCGTCTCATTTTCATCTCCAAATTAATCGTCACTCCGATCCCTTCGTTAAGGTAATAATCGATGTTGTTTTCGATCGATATTTGCCTTCATTTTCTTAGTTTTCTCATGGTATTTTTCCACCATGTTTTTCATGTGTTGAAGGATTTTTGAATGATCCCGAAGCCGAGGAATATATATTATCGATTCAGACTTGGAGTAGAGGTAACGTCGATGTTACTCGGTATTTCATGATTTTAATTGTGTATATGCATGTATATATTTTTATATTTTATTTTGACAATATATGTATGTCACAAAATCTGGAAAATTTTCAAAAGTTGAAAATTTGTATGTTTCGGTATTTTTATCGCTTTTACGAGATTAACGATTAAATCGTCATATTAATTTGTAAAATCATAATATTCGGCCTAAACATGTAATATATGTTTATATTCTGTAAAATTGATATTTTTGATGATTTATAATAATTTAGGATTTTTATGATGTTTTAAATATCGATTATTGAATTATTACCGTTTACGGACAAAAACGATTAAAAGCCGATTTTTAGTTCTACTACCTAAACATTTTATCTTAATCTGATTTTTGGCGTGGTGAAACTTTCTGGTGAAATAAAAGTTTCTGAATTTTTTCATAATTTTTCGGAATTGTTAAGTGGATGAAATAATTAATCACTTTAAATCATCGTTTATCGTTAAAACCGTGTTTGTTGTTTAAATTCTCGAATTCTGGCCTTTGGTTTGAATCTGGAAAAAAATGTGATTCTGATGATTTCATATTAATATATATTTTTATGATTTTTAGTGCCTTAATAAAATGTTAGGAACGATAAGTTTATTAATGAAATCGTTAATTGTGAAAACGGGTTTAAATGACGGTTTTGTTGGAATTTGTTAAATCTGGAATTTTGGAAAAATCTGAAAAATTTATATTCTGGAAAATCATGATTTTTAAGTTTAATAATAATTTTTGGATATTAATACTTAAATCGTTTTGTAATTACTATTTTTATTAATCGTTATTGTCGAGATTAGACGATTAACGGGAAAACGCTTTAAAAACCGAGTTTTATGATTCTGGAAAATTTTCTTTTCTGGACAGAATGTCCATAAATATGTTTTAACTATTTTACGTAATTTTTGTAATATTTATTAAAAGTCATTAATTAATAATTATGGATTTTCGGACAAATTGTGCTTTATCGTTAAAATTCTTCGTCTTACATAAAAAAATTATTTTTCCAGCAATTTTGAAAATATTTAAATCTGAAACTTTAAGAGTTAAATCATCCCTTAACATACTCTAAATATATTCATTGGTTTAATTAAATAAAAGACGTTAAAGATTTAATTTGACCTTTTGCCGTAAAATCCTATTTATAATCGTATTGTTGTAACTAATAATAATTAGGGAATTTTAGTTTTATAAATTTTGGAAACACCCTAATTAGTAGTACTAAAGTGTTTAAGACATTTTTAATTATTTTGTAAACACTTGTATGGTTTTTCAATAATTTCATAAATCTAAATACTCTCACTTTGATAAGTAATATCGTTAAGGCCGAAAGTACTAGTTTTTATAAATCTATATTGTTTACTAAAATGTCAAATTAGTATAAACTAATATTTTCACTATTTTGATATAATGCTATTTTTAGTAAACTTTCTAAAAATAGAAGTTTCCTAAAATAGAAAGTTTCCTCTTTTAGAATATAAATGTTTACTTATTTTATCCTCATATTATTTATATTGATTATATCTTTTGAATATCGATAATGGCTTTGTTTTGGAGTTATGGAATAAGGACAAGTGTGAGGTTAGAGTAATATATTCTAGGGTTTACGGTTTTGCCATCAACTATAAGGCTAGTGTATCAGGAATCGGTACATTGGTTGTTGAACCGGGTGACAGGTATCCCGGGAGTTGTGTACATTTTGACCTTAAGCTTAGGCCTCGCAGTAAGTCGCCGTCATAAGTTGAACTGGGTGACAGGTAATCCCAGGAGGGGTGTGCATTGTCTTAAACTAGGGCCACGCATTTATAAGTCGCCGCTCTATTATAGTTGAGTAGCCTAGTTAGAGACCGAAGTTTGATTTGTTTGAACTAAGTTCTCGAAGCTAGTTTTTAGTATTCTCCTAGTGAAAGTCTAGCCGTCTACATTACTCCTATCCATAACGCCATTTTGAATATTTTTATTATTATCGATATATTTTCATTTGCAGGTTGGCAAATGTTTTATGTTTTCTTCGGAAAACTCATTTGATTTATATTGTTTCGTTACGTGAAGTTTTTCACTGAAAGCTTATTTTTAATATGTTGTTTTACTATTTTCCATTTTTACTATTTTTCTATAATAGTAATTACAGTTTTAAAATCCTGTTATACGGCTGGGAGAACGTTGGCGTTGCTCCCCACTGATTGTGGCTGTTATGTTTTTAACATGGCAGGTATATGTGTTTTCCTTCGGGTGGGCTAGCGAGCAGTTATGGATCCTGCTTGTTTTAATCATATCACTGTATTATGGATTGTTAAAACCCTTTTTATGGATTTTATTTATTTATTTATTTTTGTAGCCATTTTTATTTTATGGCTTATGTATTGACTTACCATTTTTATTTAATCAAGACATAGCTACAGTATGTTATAATCCCACTTCTACAGTGTTTCCGCCACTGTATTGCGTTAGAATTTCTAGGGGATTACAGTTGGTATCAGAGCATCACTGCTCCCAACGCTTACACCTGAAAATAGGGAAAATACCAGTAAATTATTTAAACAGTAAATAAAAATATTACTAGAAATGGGTAGAAACAAATAAGGATTTAACTGTTAAGGTTATCTGTTCCTGAACTCAATGATTAGCATTGAATAATTGTTGCTTTTGTGGGAAGAAGACGAATGAACAAGATATTGATATGATGCTGCTCCAGATCGGGACAAGACCTGCTTAGAACTCCCAACGCCTGCTGACTCGAGTGGACAACTTGGTGCTCCAAGAAAGATGCCGATGGTGACTTTTAGCTCCGGTTTAGTTTACTTAAGCTACAGGCCAGATAATCAAGAGTAGATTCCTGTTCCATGATGTCGCAGTAGATCGAGATGGAGCGACCCAAGACTTGTGTGCTCGTTCCTCTACAAGAAGATGAAGTAAGCCATTTGGATCCGGCGTGAACTCTGGAGGCCCGAAGATTCTCCTCTGGTTCAAGAACTTAGTGATATAGTACCATCTACTCTTTTCTTCCTTCCTCTACTTCTTCTAATTCTTCTCTTTTATATTCTCTTCTTCATCCGCTTGGTGAATCCTTGTTATATTCTTCTACTCTACCATCTTTCTCTTGAGATTCTTTGGCTAGACCGATTTCCGTCTCAGTGAACCCCGTGAATGGATATAGATGTTTGAGGTTTAGTAAACCCTTGTTACCTATGGCTTGAGGGTTGTGAGTTATACCCTGTTATCTATCTTAGTAAGCTTTTGAGGATCGATTTGAATGATAAATTGTCAATTAATGGAATTAGGTTGGTACTTTAGACACTGAACTTTGGGTTATAGGTTACTTTGACTATTTTGGAGTACTTAGAGTTGAATATATTTTGGAGTAGTAAGAGTATATCGTATTTGATGGATACCTAGTACCTAATTTAACCTAGAACCGAACCAAGTGTAGCTAATAATAGTATTTTGGGGTTCCTACCTAATGCTTATTTGATGGATGCGTCGTGAATATTCGGGATCATAGAGTGTTGTTTAAAGTGTTAGCCTGAGTGTTGTGGTGACATTAAAGGTTTTCATTAATGTCGTTAGAAATTTTGGTTTACATAGATTACCCGTGTTTCTTAAGGATTTGATCATTGATCGTTGTTTAAGGTTGAAACCTATGAACTTTGGAGTTGAGTGATCTAAATTGGATAAATTGTTGTTAACCTTGAAAAGGAGAAACATATTGCCATTAGAGGTTGGATTTATCGCGTTGTTTTGAGGAATACTTTGATGTCAATCATCTTAATGGATTTACAGTTCAGAACCTTAGACAAACGAGATTGTGGCTTCGTTGGGTGGGGTGTGCATTGTCTTAAACTAGGGCCACGCATTTATAAGTCGCCGCTCTATTATAGTTGAGTAGCCTAGTTAGAGACCGAAGTTTGATTTGTTTGAACTAAGTTCTCGAAGCTAGTTTTTAGTATTCTCCTAGTGAAAGTCTAGCCGTCTACATTACTCCTATCCATAACGCCATTTTGAATATTTTTATTATTATCGATATATTTTCATTTGCAGGTTGGCAAATGTTTTATGTTTTCTTCGGAAAACTCATTTTATTTATATTGTTTCGTTACGTGAAGTTTTTCACTGAAAGCTTATTTTTAATATGCTGTTTTACTATTTTCCATTTTTACTATTTTTCTATAATAGTAATTACAGTTTTAAAATCCTGTTATACGGCTGGGAGAACGTTGGCGTTGCTCCCCACTGATTGTGGCTGTTATGTTTTTAACATGGCAGGTATACGTGTTTTCCTTCGGGTGGGCTAGCGAGCAGTTATGGATCCTGCTTGTTTTAATCATATCACTGTATTATGGATTGTTAAAACCCTTTTTATGGATTTTATTTATTTATTTATTTTTGTAGCCATTTTTATTTTATGGCTTATGTATTGACTTACCATTTTTATTTAATCAAGACATAGCTACAGTATGTTATAATCCCACTTCTACAGTGTTTCCGCCACTGTATTGCGTTAGAATTTCTAGGGGATTACAGTTGGTATCAGAGCATCACTGCTCCCAACGCTTACACCTGAAAATAGGGAAAATACCAGTAAATTATTTAAACAGTAAATAAAAATATTACTAGAAATGGGTAGAAACAAATAAGGATTTAACTGTTAAGGTTATCTGTTCCTGAACTCAATGATTAGCATTGAATAATTGTTGCTTTTGTGGGAAGAAGACGAATGAACAAGATATTGATATGATGCTGCTCCAGATCGGGACAAGACCTGCTTAGAACTCCCAACGCCTGCTGACTCGAGTGGACAACTTGGTGCTCCAAGAAAGATGCCGATGGTGACTTTTAGCTCCGGTTTAGTTTACTTAAGCTACAGGCCAGATAATCAAGAGTAGATTCCTGTTCCATGATGTCGCAGTAGATCGAGATGGAGCGACCCAAGACTTGTGTGCTCGTTCCTCTACAAGAAGATGAAGTAAGCCATTTGGATCCGGCGTGAACTCTGGAGGCCCGAAGATTCTCCTCTGGTTCAAGAACTTAGTGATATAGTACCATCTACTCTTTTCTTCCTTCCTCTACTTCTTCTAATTCTTCTCTTTTATATTCTCTTCTTCATCCGCTTGGTGAATCCTTGTTATATTCTTCTACTCTACCATCTTTCTCTTGAGATTCTTTGGCTAGACCGATTTCCGTCTCAGTGAACCCCGTGAATGGATATAGATGTTTGAGGTTTAGTAAACCCTTGTTACCTATGGCTTGAGGGTTGTGAGTTATACCCTGTTATCTATCTTAGTAAGCTTTTGAGGATCGATTTGAATGATAAATTGTCAATTAATGGAATTAGGTTGGTACTTTAGACACTGAACTTTGGGTTATAGGTTACTTTGACTATTTTGGAGTACTTAGAGTTGAATATATTTTGGAGTAGTAAGAGTATATCGTATTTGATGGATACCTAGTACCTAATTTAACCTAGAACCGAACCAAGTGTAGCTAATAATAGTATTTTGGGGTTCCTACCTAATGCTTATTTGATGGATGCGTCGTGAATATTCGGGATCATAGAGTGTTGTTTAAAGTGTTAGCCTGAGTGTTGTGGTGACATTAAAGGTTTTCATTAATGTCGTTAGAAATTTTGGTTTACATAGATTACCCGTGTTTCTTAAGGATTTGATCATTGATCGTTGTTTAAGGTTGAAACCTATGAACTTTGGAGTTGAGTGATCTAAATTGGATAAATTGTTGTTAACCTTGAAAAGGAGAAACATATTGCCATTAGAGGTTGGATTTATCGCGTTGTTTTGAGGAATACTTTGATGTCAATCATCTTAATGGATTTACAGTTCAGAACCTTAGACAAACGAGATTGTGGCTTCGTTGGGTGGGGTGTGCATTGTCTTAAACTAGGGCCACGCATTTATAAGTCGCCGCTCTATTATAGTTGAGTAGCCTAGTTAGAGACCGAAGTTTGATTTGTTTGAACTAAGTTCTCGAAGCTAGTTTTTAGTATTCTCCTAGTGAAAGTCTAGCCGTCTACATTACTCCTATCCATAACGCCATTTTGAATATTTTTATTATTATCGATATATTTTCATTTGCAGGTTGGCAAATGTTTTATGTTTTCTTCGGAAAACTCATTTTATTTATATTGTTTCGTTACGTGAAGTTTTTCACTGAAAGCTTATTTTTAATATGCTGTTTTACTATTTTCCATTTTTACTATTTTTCTATAATAGTAATTACAGTTTTAAAATCCTGTTATACGGCTGGGAGAACGTTGGCGTTGCTCCCCACTGATTGTGGCTGTTATGTTTTTAACATGGCAGGTATACGTGTTTTCCTTCGGGTGGGCTAGCGAGCAGTTATGGATCCTGCTTGTTTTAATCATATCACTGTATTATGGATTGTTAAAACCCTTTTTATGGATTTTATTTATTTATTTATTTTTGTAGCCATTTTTATTTTATGGCTTATGTATTGACTTACCATTTTTATTTAATCAAGACATAGCTACAGTATGTTATAATCCCACTTCTACAGTGTTTCCGCCACTGTATTGCGTTAGAATTTCTAGGGGATTACAGTTGGTATCAGAGCATCACTGCTCCCAACGCTTACACCTGAAAATAGGGAAAATACCAGTAAATTATTTAAACAGTAAATAAAAATATTATTAGAAATGGGTAGAAACAAATAAGGATTTAACTGTTAAGGTTATCTGTTCCTGAACTCAATGATTAGCATTGAATAATTGTTGCTTTTGTGGGAAGAAGACGAATGAACAAGATATTGATATGATGCTGCTCCAGATCGGGACAAGACCTGCTTAGAACTCCCAACGCCTGCTGACTCGAGTGGACAACTTGGTGCTCCAAGAAAGATGCCGATGGTGACTTTTAGCTCCGGTTTAGTTTACTTAAGCTACAGGCCAGATAATCAAGAGTAGATTCCTGTTCCATGATGTCGCAGTAGATCGAGATGGAGCGACCCAAGACTTGTGTGCTCGTTCCTCTACAAGAAGATGAAGTAAGCCATTTGGATCCGGCGTGAACTCTGGAGGCCCGAAGATTCTCCTCTGGTTCAAGAACTTAGTTATATAGTACCATCTACTCTTTTCTTCCTTCCTCTACTTCTTCTAATTCTTCTCTTTTATATTCTCTTCTTCATCCGCTTGGTGAATCCTTGTTATATTCTTCTACTCTACCATCTTTCTCTTGAGATTCTTTGGCTAGACCGATTTCCGTCTCAGTGAACCCCGTGAATGGATATAGATGTTTGAGGTTTAGTAAACCCTTGTTACCTATGGCTTGAGGGTTGTGAGTTATACCCTGTTATCTATCTTAGTAAGCTTTTGAGGATCGATTTGAATGATAAATTGTCAATTAATGGAATTAGGTTGGTACTTTAGACACTGAACTTTGGGTTATAGGTTACTTTGACTATTTTGGAGTACTTAGAGTTGAATATATTTTGGAGTAGTAAGAGTATATCGTATTTGATGGATACCTAGTACCTAATTTAACCTAGAACCGAACCAAGTGTAGCTAATAATAGTATTTTGGGGTTCCTACCTAATGCTTATTTGATGGATGCGTCGTGAATATTCGGGATCATAGAGTGTTGTTTAAAGTGTTAGCCTGAGTGTTGTGGTGACATTAAAGGTTTTCATTAATGTCGTTAGAAATTTTGGTTTACATAGATTACCCGTGTTTCTTAAGGATTTGATCATTGATCGTTGTTTAAGGTTGTAACCTATGAACTTTGGAGTTGAGTGATCTAAATTGGATAAATTGTTGTTAACCTTGAAAAGGAGAAACATATTGCCATTAGAGGTTGGATTTATCGCGTTGTTTTGAGGAATACTTTGATGTCAATCATCTTAATGGATTTACAGTTCAGAACCTTAGACAAACGAGATTGTGGCTTCGTTGGGTGGGGTGTGCATTGTCTTAAACTAGGGCCACGCATTTATAAGTCGCCGCTCTATTATAGTTGAGTAGCCTAGTTAGAGACCGAAGTTTGATTTGTTTGAACTAAGTTCTCGAAGCTAGTTTTTAGTATTCTCCTAGTGAAAGTCTAGCCGTCTACATTACTCCTATCCATAACGCCATTTTGAATATTTTTATTATTATCGATATATTTTCATTTGCAGGTTGGCAAATGTTTTATGTTTTCTTCGGAAAACTCATTTTATTTATATTGTTTCGTTACGTGAAGTTTTTCACTGAAAGCTTATTTTTAATATGCTGTTTTACTATTTTCCATTTTTACTATTTTTCTTTAATAGTAATTACAGTTTTAAAATCCTGTTATACGGCTGGGAGAACGTTGGCGTTGCTCCCCACTGATTGTGGCTGTTATGTTTTTAACATGGCAGGTATATGTGTTTTCCTTCGGGTGGGCTAGCGAGCAGTTATGGATCCTGCTTGTTTTAATCATATCACTGTATTATGGATTGTTAAAACCCTTTTTATGGATTTTATTTATTTATTTATTTTTGTAGCCATTTTTATTTTATGGCTTATGTATTGACTTACCATTTTTATTTAATCAAGACATAGCTACAGTATGTTATAATCCCACTTCTACAGTGTTTCCGCCACTGTATTGCGTTAGAATTTCTAGGGGATTACAGTTGGTATCAGAGCATCACTGCTCCCAACGCTTACACCTGAAAATAGGGAAAATACCAGTAAATTATTTAAACAGTAAATAAAAATATTATTAGAAATGGGTAGAAACAAATAAGGATTTAACTGTTAAGGTTATCTGTTCCTGAACTCAATGATTAGCATTGAATAATTGTTGCTTTTGTGGGAAGAAGACGAATGAACAAGATATTGATATGATGCTGCTCCAGATCGGGACAAGACCTGCTTAGAACTCCCAACGCCTGCTGACTCGAGTGGACAACTTGGTGCTCCAAGAAAGATGCCGATGGTGACTTTTAGCTCCGGTTTAGTTTACTTAAGCTACAGGCCAGATAATCAAGAGTAGATTCCTGTTCCATGATGTCGCAGTAGATCGAGATGGAGCGACCCAAGACTTGTGTGCTCGTTCCTCTACAAGAAGATGAAGTAAGCCATTTGGATCCGGCGTGAACTCTGGAGGCCCGAAGATTCTCCTCTGGTTCAAGAACTTAGTGATATAGTACCATCTACTCTTTTCTTCCTTCCTCTACTTCTTCTAATTCTTCTCTTTTATATTCTCTTCTTCATCCGCTTGGTGAATCCTTGTTATATTCTTCTACTCTACCATCTTTCTCTTGAGATTCTTTGGCTAGACCGATTTCCGTCTCAGTGAACCCCGTGAATGGATATAGATGTTTGAGGTTTAGTAAACCCTTGTTACCTATGGCTTGAGGGTTGTGAGTTATACCCTGTTATCTATCTTAGTAAGCTTTTGAGGATCGATTTGAATGATAAATTGTCAATTAATGGAATTAGGTTGGTACTTTAGACACTGAACTTTGGGTTATAGGTTACTTTGACTATTTTGGAGTACTTAGAGTTGAATATATTTTGGAGTAGTAAGAGTATATCGTATTTGATGGATACCTAGTACCTAATTTAACCTAGAACCGAACCAAGTGTAGCTAATAATAGTATTTTGGGGTTCCTACCTAATGCTTATTTGATGGATGCGTCGTGAATATTCGGGATCATAGAGTGTTGTTTAAAGTGTTAGCCTGAGTGTTGTGGTGACATTAAAGGTTTTCATTAATGTCGTTAGAAATTTTGGTTTACATAGATTACCCGTGTTTCTTAAGGATTTGATCATTGATCGTTGTTTAAGGTTGTAACCTATGAACTTTGGAGTTGAGTGATCTAAATTGGATAAATTGTTGTTAACCTTGAAAAGGAGAAACATATTGCCATTAGAGGTTGGATTTATCGCGTTGTTTTGAGGAATACTTTGATGTCAATCATCTTAATGGATTTACAGTTCAGAACCTTAGACAAACGAGATTGTGGCTTCGTTGGGTGGGGTGTGCATTGTCTTAAACTAGGGCCACGCATTTATAAGTCGCCGCTCTATTATAGTTGAGTAGCCTAGTTAGAGACCGAAGTTTGATTTGTTTGAACTAAGTTCTCGAAGCTAGTTTTTAGTATTCTCCTAGTGAAAGTCTAGCCGTCTACATTACTCCTATCCATAACGCCATTTTGAATATTTTTATTATTATCGATATATTTTCATTTGCAGGTTGGCAAATGTTTTATGTTTTCTTCGGAAAACTCATTTTATTTATATTGTTTCGTTACGTGAAGTTTTTCACTGAAAGCTTATTTTTAATATGCTGTTTTACTATTTTCCATTTTTACTATTTTTCTATAATAGTAATTACAGTTTTAAAATCCTGTTATACGGCTGGGAGAACGTTGGCGTTGCTCCCCACTGATTATGGCTGTTATGTTTTTAACATGGCAGGTATATGTGTTTTCCTTCGGGTGGGCTAGCGAGCAGTTATGGATCCTGCTTGTTTTAATCATATCACTGTATTATGGATTGTTAAAACCCTTTTTATGGATTTTATTTATTTATTTATTTTTGTAGCCATTTTTATTTTATGGCTTATGTATTGACTTACCATTTTTATTTAATCAAGACATAGCTACAGTATGTTATAATCCCACTTCTACAGTGTTTCCGCCACTGTATTGCGTTAAAATTTCTAGGGGATTACAGTTGGTATCAGAGCATCACTGCTCCCAACGCTTACACCTGAAAATAGGGAAAATACCAGTAAATTATTTAAACAGTAAATAAAAATATTATTAGAAATGGGTAGAAACAAATAAGGATTTAACTGTTAAGGTTATCTGTTCCTGAACTCAATGATTAGCATTGAATAATTGTTGCTTTTGTGGGAAGAAGACGAATGAACAAGATATTGATATGATGCTGCTCCAGATCGGGACAAGACCTGCTTAGAACTCCCAACGCCTGCTGACTCGAGTGAACAACTTGGTGCTCCAAGAAAGATGCCGATGGTGACTTTTAGCTCCGGTTTAGTTTACTTAAGCTACAGGCCAGATAATCAAGAGTAGATTCCTGTTCCATGATGTCGCAGTAGATCGAGATGGAGCGACCCAAGACTTGTGTGCTCGTTCCTCTACAAGAAGATGAAGTAAGCCATTTGGATCCGGCGTGAACTCTGGAGGCCCGAAGATTCTCCTCTGGTTCAAGAACTTAGTGATATAGTACCATCTACTCTTTTCTTCCTTCCTCTACTTCTTCTAATTCTTCTCTTTTATATTCTCTTCTTCATCCGCTTGGTGAATCCTTGTTATATTCTTCTACTCTACCATCTTTCTCTTGAGATTCTTTGGCTAGACCGATTTCCGTCTCAGTGAACCCCGTGAATGGATATAGATGTTTGAGGTTTAGTAAACCCTTGTTACCTATGGCTTGAGGGTTGTGAGTTATACCCTGTTATCTATCTTAGTAAGCTTTTGAGGATCGATTTGAATGATAAATTGTCAATTAATGGAATTAGGTTGGTACTTTAGACACTGAACTTTGGGTTATAGGTTACTTTGACTATTTTGGAGTACTTAGAGTTGAATATATTTTGGAGTAGTAAGAGTATATCGTATTTGATGGATACCTAGTACCTAATTTAACCTAGAACCGAACCAAGTGTAGCTAATAATAGTATTTTGGGGTTCCTACCTAATGCTTATTTGATGGATGCGTCGTGAATATTCGGGATCATAGAGTGTTGTTTAAAGTGTTAGCCTGAGTGTTGTGGTGACATTAAAGGTTTTCATTAATGTCGTTAGAAATTTTGGTTTACATAGATTACCCGTGTTTCTTAAGGATTTGATCATTGATCGTTGTTTAAGGTTGTAACCTATGAACTTTGGAGTTGAGTGATCTAAATTGGATAAATTGTTGTTAACCTTGAAAAGGAGAAACATATTGCCATTAGAGGTTGGATTTATCGCGTTGTTTTGAGGAATACTTTGATGTCAATCATCTTAATGGATTTACAGTTCAGAACCTTAGACAAACGAGATTGTGGCTTCGTTGGGTTATTAAATATTTTGTGGTTGCACCATTACGATTAGAAATTTGATGGACTTCTCAGAAACATTAATCGAATGACGTGTTTGAAGATGTGAGTGTTTGCGCCATTACCTATAGGTTTGAGCGTGTTTGAGGATTTATTGTACTTCCCCAACTTTTGCACTTGTGGTATTATAAATATGTTGGTGATCATTTTTGAGGATTTTGTGTCCGAACATTGTTAATTGGTGGATTTTATTTAGTCTCCCTTACTCGAGAAATTTGAAGTACACCTCGAGTTGAGACCTTATGAGCTTTAAATTTATGAACCTTAGTGATTACAAGTTTGGGTATGTTTTGATAACCGTTGGAATCTTAATTAATGGATTAGTATAAATCATTTGTGGATTCTTATCATACTAATTGAAAGATTATATATGTACGTAAGACTTAATTTTGGAGGCTATCGTAGTTGATAATCTTGGAGGTTGTAGATTGTGTAGGACCACCTTGTATCGATATTAGACTTAGCGTTAGTTGATGGGACATTTAGGAACCCGTGTTTCTGAGAGTCGTGCCAAGATTCTCGAGATGGTTAATTTCTTCTATAATCCTTGAGAGCTCTTTCTGACTCTCAACTCCGTCTTCCTTTCTACTTCTATTGAATTCTGTTACCGCATCTACTGCTAATCCCTTCAACTTCTTTTTCGGGTTTGAAACTTATGTTTCGATTTGTCGTTGACCTTGACTCTATTTATCCGTTCATCATTTCCCCAAACCTATGAAAAGTTTGACTAATTTAAAAATTTTGATTTTCATGAAATTTTAACATTTTGATGCATAATTTCAAATTTTAAAACTCCCCATTTTGTAAAAACATTGAGCAATTTAACATTTTAGGTTATCGTGAAATTTTAACATTTTGAATTATGATTTCTATTTATGAAACTCCCCGTTTTGTAAAAATTTGACTAATTTAAACTTTTCGGATATCATGAAATTTAACATTTTTGAATTATAATTTAAGAACTTTATACTTCACTTTTGTTTTATCTTTGGTTGATATTTATATTTAGTCCTGTTTCAAAATGCCTTAATAATTTATTTTAAATTATTTTGAAAATATTTCAATATTTGATTTTCAAACGATTGGAATTTTATGAAGACTTTCATATTTCCAAATACTTCAACTTCTATAGGATTATTTTGTAAAGCGTTTTAACATTGTCGAAATTATTTTGAATGTTCAAGTTTGATAACATTTTTGAAAACTTTCACAATTACTTTGATAACATTTTCGAAATTTTAACGTTTTGAAATTAGTTTCACTTTATTGTTGGTGGACTTTTGAATCTGTTATTGAAAATGTTTGACGACTGGTTTGATTTTTACTAACTACAAATTTTGATTTCTCCAAACTAAATTTCGTCTCATCATAAAAAGAAATATTATTAAATTTCTTAATCAAATTGTTTTACTTTTGTTTTGAAAATGTTTTAATTACTCTATTTCCTTCAAGCTCGTTACAAATGCTATTTAGCGTCGTTATTTTATCAAATAACTTTACTTTACGATTTCACTAATTAAAAGATTTCAAATTCCGGGTAGCTTAGCCCAATTTCTCTTGGAATAAATGATTGCATTTGATTTCATATCACTTTAAAGGTTGTAAAATTTTCTTTTACAGCAAAATTTTTATGCGAAATTTATATCCTCATCTTTTCGAGTAGGGTAATCTTGACTCCTTTTTGCTTATTCTTAGTTTCGAGGACGAAACTTTCTTTTAGTGGGGAGGATTGTAACACCCGCTAATTTTCTAGGCGTTGTTATCTATTCTGTTATGACTCCGTCATGACTCTGTGATTTTTTTTTTCTGCCTTCAGTATCCTTCATTTTCAAACTTCATAATATTTTCGAGTCAAATATTATTTATTTTCATTAAAATATTTTAAATATTTTATTTTCCTTTAATAAATCTATTTATTAAATTTTCGTCGCAAACTATTTATTTAATTCACAAAGAATCTCATTTTATACGAACTATCATTTTAAGCTTGAATTTGGGTTATTTATTTTTCTAAAAGGGCCCAAATACGTTTATATAATATTTCTAACTAAGAAAATATTTTTATTTATGAAAATATATTATTTAATGATTTTATTACGAAGTTTCGTAATTAATTATTTTCGGACGCGCGGTTTACTTGAATTGATTTGAAATACCTTTAATAATTTTACGATTCTTCTTTTTATCAACTTACAATTATTTTGGAACCTTTTCTCACATGTTGGACCGTGACAATCCTTGTCACACCCCTTACTACACATTTTATTACACATTTCATTTTATGATGTTTAAGCCTTAGATATTTTTTTTCTCACCCATTTATTTTTGGCCTTAAACACAAACTCTTCACACTCCCTTCCTCTCTCATTTTGGCTGAATTGTGCATGTATTTATGACATAGTTTTCATCAAAATTTATTTATCATTTATGCTTTAGAAAACCATCCACTTTCTTATCATTCATTTTACAAAAAATTAAACATTTCCTCCCTTTGTCTCTCTTGGCTGAGATTTTCCAGCAGATTTTCTAGCCAAATTTTGTCTCAAAGTGAGTCTTAATCGTCTCATTTTCATCTCCAAATTAATCGTCACTCCGATCCCTTCGTTAAGGTAATAATCGATGTTGTTTTCGATCGATATTTGCCTTCATTTTCTTAGTTTTCTCATGGTATTTTTCCACCATGTTTTTCATGTGTTGAAGGATTTTTGAATGATCCCGAAGCCGAGGAATATATTATCGATTCAGACTTGGAGTAGAGGTAACGTCGATGTTACTCGGTATTTCATGATTTTAATTGTGTATATGCATGTATATATTTTTATATTTTATTTTGACAATATATGTATGTCACAAAATCTGGAAAATTTTCAAAAGTTGAAAATTTGTATGTTTCGGTATTTTTATCGCTTTTACGAGATTAACGATTAAATCGTCATATTAATTTGTAAAATCATAATATTCGGCCTAAACATGTAATATATGTTTATATTCTGTAAAATTGATATTTTTGATGATTTATAATAATTTAGGATTTTTCTGATGTTTTAAATATCGATTATTGAATTATTACCGTTTACGGACAAAAACGATTAAAAGCCGATTTTTAGTTCTAGTACCTAAACATTTTATCTTAATCTGATTTTTGGCGTGGTGAAACTTTCTGGTGAAATAAAAGTTTCTGAATGTTTTCATAATTTTTCGGAATTGTTAAGTGGATGAATTAATTAATCACTTTAAATCATCGTTTATCGTTAAAACCGTGTTTGTTGTTTAAATTCTCGAATTCTGGCCTTTGGTTTGAATCTGGAAAAAAATGTGATTCTGATGATTTCATATTAATATATATTTTTATGATTTTTAGTGCCTTAATAAAATGTTAGGAACGATAAGTTTATTAATGAAATCGTTAATTGTGAAAACGGGTTTAAATGACGGTTTTGTTGGAATTTGTTAAATCTGGAATTTTGGAAAAATCTGAAAAATTTATATTCTGGAAAATCATGATTTTTAAGTTTAATAATAATTTTTGGATATTAATACTTAAATCGTTTTGTAATTACTATTTTTATTAATCGTTATTGTCGAGATTAGACGATTAACGGGAAAACGCTTTAAAAACCGAGTTTTATGATTCTGGAAAAATTTCTTTTCTGGACAGAATGTCCATAAATATGTTTTAACTATTTTACGTAATTTTTGTAATATTTATTAAAAGTCTTTAATTAATAATTATGGATTTTCGGACAAATTGTGCTTTATCGTTAAAATTCTTCGTCTTACATAAAAGAATTATTTTTCCAGCAATTTTGAAAATATTTAAATCTGAAACTTTAAGAGTTAAATCATCCCTTAACATACTCTAAATATATTCATTGGTTTAATTAAATAAAAGACGTTAAAGATTTAATTTGACCTTTTGCCGTAAAATCCTATTTATAATCGTATTGTTGTAACTAATAATAATTAGGGAATTTTAGTTTTATAAATTTTGGAAACACCCTAATTAGTAGTACTAAAGTGTTTAAGACATTTTTAATTATTTTGTAAACACTTGTATGGTTTTTCAATAATTTCATAAATCTAAATACTCTCACTTTGATAAGTAATATCGTTAAGGCCGAAAGTACTAGTTTTTATAAATCTATATTGTTTACTAAAATGTCAAATTAGTATAAACTAATATTTTCACTATTTTGATATAATGCTATTTTTAGTAAACTTTCTAAAAATAGAAGTTTCCTAAAATAGAAAGTTTCCTCTTTTAGAATATAAATGTTTACTTATTTTATCCTCATATTATTTATATTGATTATATCTTTTGAATATCGATAATGGCTTTGTTTTGGAGTTATGGAATAAGGACAAGTGTGAGGTTAGAGTAATATATTCTAGGGTTTACGGTTTTGCCATCAACTATAAGGCTAGTGTATCAGGAATCGGTACATTGGTTGTTGAACCGGGTGACAGGTATCCCGGGAGTTGTGTACATTTTGACCTTAAGCTTAGGCCTCGCAGTAAGTCGCCGTCATAAGTTGAACTGGGTGACAGGTAATCCCAGGAGGGGTGTGCATTGTCTTAAACTAGGGCCACGCATTTATAAGTCGCCGCTCTATTATAGTTGAGTAGCCTAGTTAGAGACCGAAGTTTGATTTGTTTGAACTAAGTTCTCGAAGCTAGTTTTTAGTATTCTCCTAGTGAAAGTCTGGCCGTATACATTACTCCTATCCATAACGCCATTTTGAATATTTTTATTATTATCGATATATTTTCATTTGCAGGTTGGCAAATGTTTTATGTTTTCTTCGGAAAACTCATTTTATTTATATTGTTTCGTTACGTGAAGTTTTTCACTGAAAGCTTATTTTTAATATGCTGTTTTACTATTTTCCATTTTTACTATTTTTCTATAATAGTAATTACAGTTTTAAAATCCTGTTATACGGCTGGGAGAACGTTGGCGTTGCTCCCCACTGATTGTGGCTGTTATGTTTTTAACATGGCAGGTATATGTGTTTTCCTTCGGGTGGGCTAGCGAGCAGTTATGGATCCTGCTTGTTTTAATCAGATCAGTGTATTATGGATTGTTAAAACCCTTTTTATGGATTTTATTTATTTATTTATTTTGTAGCCATTTTTATTTTATGGCTTATGTATTGACTTACCATTTTTATTTAATCAAGACATAGCTACAGTATGTTATAATCCCACTTCTACAGTGTTTCCGCCACTGTATTGCGTTAGAATTTCTAGGGGATTACATCGGAGCTTCTTTACCGTCGGGCAAAACTTCACCCGATGGGTGAAAGTTTCGCCCGGTCATTTCGCCCGGTGGTGAATGTTTCTCAAAGATCTTCGGGGAGGTAAAAATGTCGTCGGGCGAAACTTCGCCCGGTGATGTCTCATCGGGTGAAACTTCCCCCAATGGTTTTCTGCCCTCGTTTCTGGTCTCTTTCTTTGTCGATTGATTAGATTGCTTGAACTTCTAGTTTGCACGTTGCTTTTCTGACGATATTCCTTTCTCTTGTTGTGGACATGACATAGGTCCACCCTGACGCGGCCACGCGCGGGTTTGGGGAGGCGAATGAATCTCCATATGAGATGGGTTGAATTGAAATTTAAATCGAAGTTCGAGTCGCTACCGAACTTTGTGGGAGTTCGGGCCCGTTCGAACCCACTCCATGTCGTAGTGGGCCATGCACAAAGTATGGCCCATTCCGATGTCAGAGTTTATTGGGTTCGTCTCTTTGCCTTTGATACCGATACCGATATTATCAAATACCGTGTATTGAATGACTCTCGTGTGCCAATGGATTCGAACATCTGGAAACCATGGTTCTGAGTAAGGGGTGAGGGTACGTGTTGGGAAGTTCACAAAGAACACCCAACCCCACCCGCACTTAGCGGCCTCTACTAAGATATCGGTTGACTCTCGAATACGCGTGTTAGTAGAACGATGAAATGATATGCAAACATTGTTTTGCCTAAACATGCGAGAAATTGAATGGGTTGCTAAGTCGATTTATTGCATCTAAAGTTAACGTCAAAGTTGTTTTAGCGTGCGAGGTTCGTTTTAGTAAAATAAAACAAATGATGAAAAGAAACTGATGCTTGATTATCTCGAAAATGGACTTGTAGTAGCGGCCTAGGCGCGGGAGCGTTAAGATGTATATAGGTGAGCTATGGTGTGTACGGTTAGGGATTTGGCGAGTTTTGCTCTCGGGTTTGTATATGGTTTGCCTAAAATTGCCTAGAATTTCAGGTTGTGAATGGTCGAGAATCCTATAGGTTTTCTAGAGGAAAGATCGGAATATAATATGCCTAGTATTGCTGGAATTCCGGGTTGTAATTTGTGTATGTCGGGATTGGAATTGTTGTGTTGTGAATTGTTTATATGACTTGATGTTGTAATTGATGTCGGGAATTGTGTGTATTAATTGTGTGTGCAAGGGTGGGGTATTATAGGATGAAATATCGACTTGGGATAGGAGATTGATATCTTGCAAAGGAAGAAAACAACTGGTTCAGATGAAGTGGGATTCCGTCTTTGGATAGGAAAAGGTTACTTGCATGGGAAGAAACACTCGGTTTAGATGGAGTAGGATTCCGACTTTGGATAGGAAAGGATTCCTACTTTGTAGCTGATATTTGTGTAGTATTTGACTTCGAGTCAGATTTTTGAAGTGGCGTGACAGATTTTTATGTCTCGGAAACGTCTTTGACCGGGGTTTGACCCGGTTGCTAAAAGACGGTTTTGCCCTTGGTGTCGGTTTTGACCCAAATTAGTCTCATTTGACTAGAAACGACCCACTGGGCCTGGATTTGAGGTCTATTTTGTGAGATTTTTACTCAGCTAAAAGCTCGTGCCAACTACTATTGATTCCGAGTCCAAAAATCGAGTGTATTAAGTCATGTTTGCGTCCGATCATCATCGGGTGTTCTTTGGAAACTGCTATAGACACCTAACGGCCAAATGTGGGTGTCTACACTTGTGTTCTTGGAAGCTAGGACATGCCTTTGGTTAAGAATCCTATCAAAATAGATAGAAAAACTACCAAAAACACGTAAAATGCAAACGAGAGACGCTAATGCGAGAAAGACTAAAAATAAGCAAAGGCGATAATCGCACTCTAGTCTCGCAAAACGGAGGAAAAACGGGTCTAAATGGGAGGAAAAACGATCCAAATTTGACACACATCAGTCGTGAAGTTAATATCCACATGGGACGGACTCGAGGTTAGCGAAATGCATATTTAAAAGTGTCATATGTAAAGTTTTGTTTTAGACGACAACCTAGTGACGATAACGACTTCAACAGGCTGATCCTCCTAGCTTCCTGCGGTGACTCCGCCAGAGCTGCGCTATGGTGAGTCAATTCGATAAGTCAACACAGGTGCCCTTTTTTCTTCTTGTCGAGTCAGGAACTCGAGGAACTACGAAGAGTTGTGTTGATTCGTGGAATGTGAATCGAAGAGAAAACGATCGAGTTGATCGTGCCTAATGTCGGAGTGCGGCACTAAAGAGGAGCTGCAAGTTGTGTGGAGCTCGTAGAGAAGAGAGGAAAAATTGAAATCTGAATTGTGTGTTGTGAATTATGTGTTAATTATGAGTAGAGAGGGGGGCTATTTATAGTTTTTCTTGTAGTTCAAATCGAGATTTCAGGCGCCAGATGTCGTGCGACCCAGCATTGGGACGCCTGACACCAGCCGATGCAGAATTAAGGCTCCAGAGTGGAGGCGACCGAGATTTTGAAGATCCGATTTGAAAAGTTTCCAAAGCGGAGATTATACGTAATCTTATGAGTTTCTTGGTCGTTAAGGCTTCGCTCTTTGCCCTAGCGCGTGCGCTGTTGGGTCTCGGGCACGCATCCAGAGGCTCGACTCGGCCTGAAGCGCTGACTCGGGTTTGACTTTGCGTATTTCGGGACCGATTCGGAGGCCCGGTGTTGGAATTGACTCTACATAGTGTCGACGCGACTATAATGACACGACTATGACCGTCTTGATGTTGAATTAATTTTTTCGAGTAATTATTTGATCCGTTCTATGGAAAAATCATATGAAAAATCGTAAAATTATGTCGTGTTGCAGTCTGATCATCATCGGGTGTTCGTCGAGCACTCCTGCAGCCACCAGGTCCAAATCTAGGTGTCTACAGAAGCCCTCACTTTGAGTGAGGGTTGGACAAGGCGAAAGTCAAAGTATAGCCGCCCAGTTCAATCGAGGATTACGACCTGGTGGCTGTTCGCTCGGGTTGTTTTAAGTCTGTTGGACTACGTACTAAGGCTCGTCAAGCAAGGTTTGGAAATCATATCTGACCTCCTCGCTCGCGATTGTTTGTTGAAGCTTTGATTTAATCCCTCGCGGGTGGCTGCGTTGAATCGTGTTAATCTCTTTCGGGTGGCTGTCTTTGTGTTGTATAAATCTTTTTCGAGCGGCTGTCCTGAATTGTATAAGTTCTTCTTGGGTGGCTGTGTTGTATTCTATAAATCCCTTTCAGGTGGTTGTCCTGAATTGTATAAATCCCTCTCAGATGGTTGTCCTGAATTGTATAAATCTCCCTCGGGTGGCTGCATTGAATTGTACAAATCCCTCTCGGGTGGCTGCGTTGAATTGTATAAATCCTTCTGGAGTGGCTACGTTTGTATTGTGTAAATATCTTTCGGGTGGCTGTCCTGAATTGTATAAATCCCTCTCGGGTGATTGTGTTGAATTGTATAAATCTCTCTCGGGTGGCTGCGTTGAATTGTATAAATCCCTCTCGAGTGGCTGCGTTGAATTGTATATATCCCTCTCGGGTGGCTGCGTTGAATTGTATAAATCTCTTTCGAGTGACTGTGTTGAATTGTATATATCCCTCTCGGGCGGCTGCGTGGAATTGTATAAATCTCTTTCGAGTGGCTGCGTTGAATTGTATAAATCCCTCTCGGGTGGCTGCGTTGAATTGTATAAATCCTTCTCGGGTGGCTGCGTTGAATTGTATATATCCCTTCGCGTGGCTGCGTTGAATTGTATTCTTTGGAATAGATTCATGTCTGTTCCTAGACTTTGCGTATTGTATTCTTTGAGATAGATTGTGACTATCTCTAGACTTCGCACATTGTATTCTTTGGAACAGATTCCTGTTTGTTCCTGGACTTTGCGTATTGTACTCATTGAGGTAGATTCTGACTATCTCTGGTTTTTGCACATTGTATTCGTTGGAACAAATCCATGTCTGTTCCTAGGCTTTGCATATTGTACTCTTTGTGTTTTTGGTTAAACGATAGCGCACTTAGTTGCATTACAATATAGGGGGAGGGGGTATTCGAACCTGAGACCTACTATCCCAGAGCACCTAGTCCTAACCACTAGGCTAAGACATCTTCGGTTGCATATTGTACTCTTTGAGATAGATTCTGACTATCTATGGACTTTGTATTCCGGCGAGTGGTTGTATAAACTTTGGTAAGTGTGGGATTGTATTTGTATTGCTTCTTGCTTTCTTGTACTTTGTCTATAGTTTGTGGTCTCCTGTGGGGATGTAAGTTTGATGGTTTTGGATTGACGATTTGTTGGGGACTGAGCTAAAGGATTCGCTACTTGAACTTTATATTCCAGTTTGATAGGTGCCGCTGGGGGTCTACGTTGGCTTGCATAATGGGTTGTGCCAGCTTACAGGATGCTCTGCTGGAAGGGATAGTATAGTTGGTTGTTATGGGTCTTAGTATGGTTTGCTATACCGGTTGGTGATTTTGTATGTCTTGCTTATCCTGGAGGGGTAAACTGTCTTAGTTATCCCATTAGGGGAAAGTAATATGACTTTCTTAGTCCGATGGGGAGGAGTAAATTGTCTCGACATTGTTTATTTTGCTATTACATGAATGTATGTCTTTCGGGTATTGAGAACTGTGTCTGGATTAATCCGGTTTTTGTTTTGAGCTGAAAGTTCAGGCTAACGTCCTTGGGCAACCTGAAACTGAGGCGCCTCACCATCAGCGCCCTAGTATTCAGGCGCTAGCCTGGTCGCGGCTCAGCTTTCGTTTCATAGACTTGTTTTAAAGT
The DNA here is from genome assembly GCA_958450325.1 of Agrostemma githago. Classification (NCBI taxonomy): domain Eukaryota; kingdom Viridiplantae; phylum Streptophyta; class Magnoliopsida; order Caryophyllales; family Caryophyllaceae; genus Agrostemma; species Agrostemma githago. Next base: position 31,074,453 of record OY288262.1, read on the forward strand.
CGCGATTAGGGGAGTTAGGTTTATTCGATCGAAATTTCAGACGCCATCTTTCCCTCGCCTTACTCTCGATTTTCACCTCCATTAAACCGACTTCAAGCTCGATTTTTGCTAGACTCGATAATGTCGAGCCCGGGTAAGTGTTCCTTACTCACTTATCGTCGATTTGCACTTGATGGATGTAGTTTTGTATTAAATTGGTTTAAACCCTAGAAATTGATTTGGGTACTTTCTCTTTGCTAGGTTTTGATGCTTGTTCGTGGTTCCCTTTTCAAATTAGGGTAGTATAGAACTTGCAGGTGTAGTTATTTGCTTTAGTGAAAGCTTGAAGGTCCTTTAATGACCTCCCATGGGTGAAAATCGAGATGCTAGGTTTTAGGGACCGATTTCCCGATTGTTTCCGCACTTGACCCTTGTAATCTTGCTAGATTCTTGCTTGTGATGTTGTGGGTAGCTTGTATGTCGATTTTTGTGACCCGGAATGCATTCTAGGCTACTTTGTGTGAGTTTGTCATGCTTACGACGGACCAAATGATACCGTAACAATGCCGGATTTTCCCGAAACCACATTTGTTGTGACCGAGGTCGAAAACGGGTGTTAGTGGGCATTTTGGAATTTTGATATTGTACTCCAAAATTTCGAGCTTATTCGGGCTGTCTTGACCTGACCGGAAGTGCATTGTTCGTTTTGTTTTTCCGCTGAAGATGGTATTGGACGTCCTGATGAGGTCCCCATAGTTGCTACTAGCAGCAAGGCTACCGGTTCGAGTTCCTTGACTCCTCGGGTGTCCCGCAAGAGGCGTCGGAGTGCTTCTTCGCCTTGACTTGAGCCCGGTGTGGTGAATGAAGCTAACTTTGATCGAGTCACGAGGCGTGTCCTGCCTATGACGGTTTAGAGGAAGAGGCACGTTCCTAGGCCCGCTGACGAGGCCGAGGAGGCCGCTTACAAGGATTCTGTTTGGGTTCGGGGTTGGGACGGACGGCAACTATTTCGTCGTCTAGACTTACATGTGTCTAGCCGTACTGTAAACGGCAAGGTGAGTACCTTGATTTTTGTTATTGGCTTGTATTTGACTCTGATTTGTACTCGTAATGCTTGTTTATACTTGCATCGTTGAGGTTTGCAGCCCCCATGTCAAATGAGGACCTTCTCGGGCTTTACGACGTGTGTGGAGATATATTCTCAGAAGCTTAGCCCTGAGGCTAAGGAGGTGATTATGGAGACGGCCTTGGGAACCTTAGTCGGACATTGGGTTCTGCTGATAGGTTGCAAGACCAAGTGTAACCTAATGGTACTTAGAGCGATGGTAGATCGTTTTCATGACAAGACCTCGACATTCCATATGTCGTTCGGAGAGGTCGGCATGACTTTGGAGGATTTTGGGGTGATTACGGGACTGGCATGGGGTCTCGAGTCGATCAGGTGGGCGTCGGAGGGTCCTAGATAGCGCCGAGGTTAGGGGTTGGATCGGGGACTGTCTGGAGCTTTCGGCTTATAGTACGCCCCATGCCTTGGTTAGTTCATATATCACCGACCACGCACTTTGAGAGGGTGGCGTTTTTAGAGGGTCAAGAGCCCAACACGGCGGTGCAGGATGCCCATCTGTAGTTGTGGTACTTCCTAGGCTTGACCCACTTCTCGGATAAGGGCGAGAGGTTTAGTACTAGGATTTTGCCTTTCCTAGATGACTTGAGTTAGCTAGGATATTTTGACTGGGTAACAATGGGTTTTGCGGAAATGACCCGATGCTTGCAGGCCATGGTGAGGCCTCAGAGGGTGGCTTCAGACTCGGCCATACCCATTGTGGGTCCAGGTCTCGTGCTGGAGGTTAGCTGTTTAACTTGCATTTGGTTTTTGGATTTTACTTGGCTTTGTTTTGTTTTGCTGACGGTATCTCGGGTTTCAAATGCTTGGATCTACTCTTACTTCCCGTGCTTAGCACCTAAGACGGTGTCGGTTTGCCCGGCTAGGTTCCCGGCTGGGATCGAGTGGAGGTTGGCTCAGACCAAGACTATTACGAGCCACTACTCGATGGAGAACGTGCTGGTGAACCAGTTGTGTCTAAAGGATGTAAGTTTTCCCCTTATTTGCTTTCTTAGGTAGCCCCCAAGATTAGGAGTTTTGTGATGTAATGTAGGTTTGGTTGTGCAGTTTGTAGCCCGTCCTTGGGCCAACTACGAAGGTTTGCCCGGGTATGTGGGGGCAGAGTTGAGGCCGAGGAGCTACAGAAGGATGCTCCTCCCCGCACTGTTCCGCCCGATGTGGTATCTTGGCGAGAGGCTGGTGCGCCAGTGCCTCTATGAGGAGTTTAGGGTGCCGCTTGACCCTCCCCGGACCATGTTAAGGCCTTCGACCACTGCTGAGGCCCGCGAGGATAGGGACGGCGAAGGAGGTGAGGCGTTACTAGTGCCCGGTGCCTCGTACGTGTCTCACGTCTACCAGCGGTTGGCTTGCCATTGCATCATGGTAAGTATCCGGTTATCGTTTGTTTGCTTTTTTTTCCTTGTGGTTTGGGTCTGTTGTGTTTTGAACGGTGTGTTTTTTTGTTCTAGTTGGCCGACCCGGCTGATGTTGTTCAGCCCCAAGACTTCCCTCTGACACTACATAGGGTGGATGCGGCAGGGGTGGCTTTTACCGAGCCTCTTCCTCCTTGCTCTACGGAAGAGATGGAGGTCGAGATGGAGTGGCGCGACCGGGTGTACCTGGTAAGTTTTGTGATTTTGCTTTGAAGTTGCGTTTACGGGTTAGGTTTTGTTGGCTAACTTGTTTGGTTTTGTTGTTCAGGTTTCGTCGGCTACCCATCAATGGTTATGGCAAGCTGCCAACTGCTTCCTGGCCTACGCATCGGGGAGGGCTGCTGCCTCGGCTCGCAACACGTCGGGGTCTCGATCGGTAAGTATTGTATTTTTATGGGTCATTTTTAGGCTATTTGCTCTGTCTTTTCCTAAGGGATAGTTATGTCTTTTGAAGGATGTTCCCGACATGGTAGCGTAGTTGGGAGCGCGGGTGGCTGAGCTCGAGGCGGCTGAGCTCAGTATGATCCAGTCTTTGCGGTCTCAGGATGTCGAGATCGCTAGGTTGAGGGAACAGCTGGCTCGGTCTCAGGGTGAGACTTCGGCGCAGGGCGAGGGTAGGGCTGAGGCAGAGGGTGAGGTAGAGGGAGAGGCTGTGGCTGAGGATCAGGCTACTGGTGTTACTGAAGAGGTTGATCCTTCCGGAGGGTTTCCTAGTACAGGAACGGCTACCGTGGATATGTTGGCGGGCATGGGTCGCTCAGTAAATGACGATGGTACATGGTCTCCTACGTTTGATCTGGAGGATCTAGGCTTAGATGATAACATGTGACACCCGCTATTTTTCCTAGCGCTTTTACCTTTTCCGTTATGACTTCATCATAACTCTATCACGTTTCGGCCTTCTATTTCATCATTTTTCCAAGCTTTATTTTTGTTTTAAAAGATTTTATTTCTTTTAAACCTAAAGATTTTAATTCTTTTAAACTTAGCTTGTTTATTTGATTTTCATCGTAAACTATTTATTTTTCCGCGAGGAATTCTATTTCTCTACGAATTTACGTTTTAAGCTCAAATTTAAGTTATTTCTTTTCCTAAAAATATCTAAACACATTTATATAATATTTTCAGCTAAGAAATATTTTTATTCATGAAAATTTAGCCTTTAATGATTTCATTACGAATTTTCGTAAATAATTATTTTCTAACGCAATGTTTACCCGATTGGTTCAAACCACCTTTAATAGTTTTTCGAACTTCCTTTTTATCGACTTATAAGTTATTTGAACCTATTGTTGGACCATTTTGGACCGTGGCCCCATGTCACACTCCTTACTACATTATTTTTATATAATTCATTTTATGAAATGTTATGTATGTAGACATTTCTTTTATTCAACTCACTTATTTTAGTGCTTAATGATCAAACTCTTCACTCTCCACACTCGTTCATTTTGGTTGAAATTTTAATTAAGACTATATTTACATTGTTTTTGTCAATTTTATGGCTTCATTCCTCCACCATCTCTTCATATTTTTCTTATTCATTTTTACATCAATTTTATTTTAGCAAAAACCTCTTCTTTCTCCCTCTTTTTGGCTGGTGTTCCTGCCCATTTTCATCAGCCATTTTCGTCCCTAACCAACCTTTGATCGTCCTATTTTCGCCTTCTAAATTATCGTCTTTCTTTTTCCTTCGTTAAGGTAATAATCGATGTCATTTTCGATCGTTATTTACCTTGATTCTTTTAGTTTTCTCATGGTATTTTGTACCATGTATGTCGTGTGATGTAGGATTCTTGGACGACCCCCACGCCGACGAATTTATCGTAGACTCGGATTTGGAGTGAAGGTAACGTCGATGTTACTCGGTATTACTTGTTTTTAATTGTGTAATTGCATGTATAGAATTATAATTTTATTTTTGATAATATGTGTATGTCTCATATTCTGGAAAAATTTTAAAAGTCATAAATTTGTATGTTTCGATATTTTTATCGCTTTTACGAGATTAACGATTAAATTGTTATATTATTTTGTAAAATTGTAATATTCGGTGTAAACATGTAAAATATGAATATATTATGTAAAAATGATATATTTGATGTTTTTTGAGAATTTCTTTTATTTTTCTTATATTTTAAGTATCAATTATTGAATTATTACCGTTTTCGGACAAAAACGATTAAAAGTCATTTTTTAGTTCTAGCACTTAAACATTTTATTTTAATCTTAACTTTGGCGTGGATAACCTTTCTGATGAAAAAGAATTTTCTGAATTGTTTCATAATATTTCGGAATTGTTAAGTGGGTGAATTAATTAATCACTTTAAATCATCGTTTATCGTTAAAACCGTGTTTGTCATTTTAATTCCCGGTTTCTGATTTTTGTTTTGAATTTGGAAAAAAAATGTTCCTGATGGTTTCTTGATAAAAATATATTTTTATGATTTTTAGTACCTTAATAAAATATTAGGAACGACAATTTTTATTAAGAGAATCGTTAATTGTGGAAATGGGTTTTAAAAGACGATTTTCTTGAAATTTGTGAAATCTGGAATTTTTTAAATCTGGAAAAATTGATAGTTTCTAAAAAATCATAATTTTTAGGTTTAATAATAATTTTTGGATATTAATACTTAAATTGTTTTGTAATTATTATTTTTATTAAACATTATTGTCGAGATTAGACGATTAACGTAAAAACCCTTTTGAAACCGAGTTTACAGATTCTGGAAAATTTATTTTTCTGGTCAGAATGTGCAAATATGTATTTAACTAATTTACGTAATTGTCGCACTATTTATTGAAGCCTTTAAATGGTAGTATCAAGTTTTGAGCAAAGTTACGAATTACCGATAAAATGTCCCGTTTCAGCTAACTAAATTATTTTTCCAGCTATTTTGAGAGTTTTGAAATCTGAAATTTTATAAGTTAAATGACCCCTTATGATGTCCTAAATTTGTTTAAGTGTTTAATAATAAAAAGGCGTTAAATAATTTGTTTTGATATTTGCCGTAAAATCCTATTTATTCTTGTTTTGTCGAAACTATTAATAATTAGAGAATTTTAGTTTTATAAATTTTGGAAATACCCTAATTAGTAGTATTAAAACGTTTAAGATATTTTTAACCATTTCCTAAACACTTGTACCACATTTCAATAATTTTATATACCCGATTGTTCTCTTTTTAACAATTGATATCGTTAAGGCCGAAAGTATTAGTTTTATAAATCTATATTATTTATTAAAATGTTGTGATAGTATGAACTAATATTTTTGATACTTTGATACGATTCTATTTTTAGAAAGTTTCCTAATATAGAAAGTTTTCTCTTTTAGAATATAATGAGTACTTCTTTTATCCTCATGTTGTTTACAATAATTATATCTTTTGAATATCGATAATGACTTGTTTTGGAGTTATGGAATAAGGACAAGTGTGAGGTTTAGAGTAATATATTCTGAGGTTTACGTTTTTCCCATCAACTGTAAGGCTAGTGTGTCTATCTGGGGCCCACTGGTTGTTGAACCGAGCATATATAGTGCTCGGGAGTGTGTGTATATTTTTTTAAGCTCGTGCCTCACAGTAAGACGTCGTCGGGTTGAACTGGACATATATGGTGTTCAGGCGGGGTGTACGTATCACCTTAAACTAGGCTCACGCATTTATAAGTCGTCGTCCTATTATGGTTGAGTTGCCTAGATTAGAGACTGAAGTCCGATATCTGTTAAGACTGAAGTTCTCGAAGCTAGTATTAGTATTCTTCTAGTGAAAGTCTAGCCGTCCACATTGATTCTGTCCATAACGCCATTTTGAATATTTTATTATTATCGATATATTTTGGTTTGCAAGTTGGTAAATACTTTATGTTATCTCCGGAAAACTCATTTTTATTATATTGTTTCGATGTGCGAAGTTTTTCACTGAAAGCTTATTTTTATTATGATGTTTCAGTGTTCTCCGTTTTTACTATTTTCATATAATAGTAATTACAATTTTAAAATCTTGCAATATGGTTGGGAGAACGTCGTCGTTGCTCCTCACTGATTGTGGTTGTTAAGTTTTTTAACATGACAGATATATGTGTTTCCCTTCGGGTGGGCTAGCTAGTAGTTACGGATCCTGCTTCCCTGATTAATAATTTGAACATGGATTGTTGTAACCCTTTTTATGGATTTTATTTTATTTTTATTTTGTAGCCATTTTTATTTTATGGCTTATGTATTGACTTACCGTCTTTATTTAATCAAGACATAGTTACAGTGTGTTACAATCCCATATCTATAGTGTTTCCGCAACTGTATTTCATTAGATTTTATAGGGGATTACATAACATCGGTGAGTTTGTACCGGCTGTAGCTGCAGCCTCTAGAGGTCCTTCCTAGTTTGTAAACTCGGTTTTGTATTGGATTTGTATGCTTGTATATTTTATTGAACCTTATTGCGCTTGATCGGCTTGCTTTGTTGTGCTCCTAAAATGTTAGCTTAGATAACACGTAAACACTTCAAGGTTGATTTACTTATGGTTTAGCTGCGACTTATGGTTTAGCCGCAATTTAAGGTTTTTTAATGCATTAGGAATGTACAGATGCGCGAAAAGGTTTTTCCGGATGCTTAAAATTTGTTAGTTTGAGCTGGGAATTGGATCGAGTAGTACGTCGATTAAAACATCTGACTTGAAATGTGCAAAACATGTATAAAGCATTTTGTGATTAAAACGTTTTGACCAAGTACGTGCGCAACGCTGGAGACGTGTATAACTGTTTTGGGATTATGACGCTAATAATAATTAAAAAAATTGGACCACTTTTTATGCTTTATTGATAATGTCGTGTAGGGCTACAAACGTGTATTGATGGTGTCGCGTAAAGCTACAGCACGCCTAGGTGGGGTAGCTTACCCCCTAAAAGAAAAAAGAAAAAAAATGTCTAAGTCCGGTGGATCGGAGGGACGAAAATGGATCGTTTGTTGCCTATGAGGGAACTTTTGTTCTTTCATGGTGCTTGTAACGTGCCTTCGGGTTTTGGAAAAGGGGATGACTGACTTTAGGAGGTCGTTCCTATCACCCAAGATTGTCGAATAGCAGCGTGATGAGGCGCGGTGCAGTGGACGGCCTAGAGTTCGGGCGCCTGCTCGACAGCGGCCTAGTATTCGGGCGCCTAACCTCTAACGACCCGATTCTCAGGCGCCCTGACCCGAGGCAGCCTGGTTCTTGGTTGTGGAAATCTTTCGTAATTTCCTAATTACGACACCATTACAGCTATATATACGGGTTATGGGTGTTCTCTTTAGACATAATTAATACCCAAAGTGTCTTGATAGCTCTTGTTTGATTTTCCAAGTCATGTCGGGTTTCGGCCGTCTTTTGATCGAGTGGATGAGTTATTTCAAGAAGGTGAACCCTAAGATTTGTTAGACAATGGTTTGTCTGCTATTATTTCGCTGAAGTAAATTAAAGTGCAAGATGACTTTTTAATTGCATGTTGTGGACATGACATAGGTCCACTCCGACGCGACCACGCGCGGGTTTGGATAGGCGAATGAATCTCGTGGTAACATTGTTCTCAGATTGAAATTTAAATCGAAGTTGGAGTCGCCACTGAAGTTACTGACTGCAACAACAAGAGGAATCGCACGACAGTAAGAATGAATTCAGAGTGAGAAGAAGCAACAAAATGAAATAGCAACCACGCACAAGAGAACTACGAGAGGGAGAAGAAGAAGAAGAAGGAACAGAGGTTACCTTGTCGTAGAAGTCGAAACCAAATAAGGGAAACAACGGGTTGATCGAAGTGCGATGATAAACATAGCAGAGGGATCGATTGATTGATTGATAGAGGATGATGAAGGAAGAATACGAAAGGGAGGAGGCATAGGGGTGAGCGGCGGATAAGAGAACAAAGAAGGCAGTAGGGTTTGTAAATAGGTTTAAGAGTTTGAGTAGGTATAACGTGATAGGTGGTAAGTAGAATCGAGTCACAAGTTGACCCATGAGAGGAATCGGATTATACCTGACGGTAAGTGTTTGTCGTCTATCCTACCGGTCAAAATAATAACCAACGAACCTAAGCTAGGTAGTTAGGGTAAGTCGGGTCGAGATCCTCAGGGACGGGAGTTTCGAACTAATGGGTGCCATGGTCTAAGACTAGGTTCAAGACAAGCTAAAGGGTGAATGACTAAGATTGACTAAATATCTAAACTAAAGTCTATAACATGAAATAAAAAGGCTAAACAAACAACTAATAATAATGAAAAGCGAAGTAAATCAATAAGAAGGAAACTAGGGCTAAGTCGGGTTCATGGATGCCAAGGAGACCAAGGGGAAACGGGGTTGCTAGCATGTTTCGTAGCCTAGGTTACATTCGGGCTCTCGCTACTTAAACGGCCTAGGGGCCTCCTCACCACACTCTCGCTCCTAGTAGAGGAACCCAACCCATCACCAAACAAGAACATGCAAGAGAAGAGGCAAGAAAAACAAGGAGTGATCGTCTCAAGTCTCACAAGCATTTCATCGAACATGTAGAATGCAAGACAATAGGAAACAACAAAAACAACAACTAGCATCACCCATCTCACCCTAATCATCCATAATCACACCCAATCCCCCTACTAACCCTAGGGGAGAGCTACTCACACATAATTAGGAATACAAGAACATAAACCAAAGAAACCAACAAAACAATGAAAACATTCATAATGAAATCTAAACTAGAAACAACAACAAACAATAGATAAAGATGGAAATTTTACTAACTATGAAAGATTAAGAGAAAAGAGAGAAGAAAGATTATACCAACTAAACAAGGAAGAATGAAAGGAGAGAACTTGCATAAAAGAAAACCCAAAACATCCACCAATGTTGTCAAGATTGGTAGATTCTTCAAGAATTCCAATAATACAAGAGTAACTAACTAGATTAAGGCTTAATGGAAGAGTAATTAAGGAGGGATTAAGCTAATTTACACTAATATAAGCTAATCTAACCTAAAGTAGTCTAGGGTTTCGTGATTCCCTTAAAACAATACAAGAGGGGGTATATATAGGGTTCCATAACTAAGGGAGGCGAAAGAATGAAAAACGGGCTGAGCTGGGTCCTTCCCGGCCGGGAAGGAGGTGATCCCGGTCGATAAGGGGTGGTCCCGGTCGGGATGGTGATGCTCCCGGCCGGGATGGCCCCACAGCAAGCCTATTCTTCTCGTCTCTTCATCCCGGTCGTGATGGATCCTTCCCGGCTGTGATGGGTCCTTATTTTCTCTTCCTAGGCTTCTTATCGATGCTCGGTGCTCGGGATATCATCAAGTGGGCTCCATGGGACTCGGGATCGAGTCTAAGTCACCGAATCATCGTCGCTTCTCTTCATTGGCTCCATATGCATCGGAAATGAGTCGGAATCGTTCTATTTCTCCAAGATAGGCCTTAGGAACCTAAAACAAGTTAGAAGAAGTGTAAGTAGCCTCGAAACCACTCTAAAGAGCGATTCCACAAGATAAAGCGGGACCAAACACGAGAAATAAACACTACAAAACGCACTTATCAATACCCAAGTTAGAAAAATAAATAAATAAATAAATCTTAAAAATATAAAATGTTTCTCGAGGTCAAAATAAGTATTTGGGACTAACAAAAATTTCGTAAAAATTAGAGTTGATCATGGGCCGGGTTGGGCCGGCCCGGTGATAAAAAATAGCCCAAACATTTAGGTCGGGTCGGGCCGGGCTTTTTACACGGGCCTATGAATCAAGCCTAAGCCCAATCATTTCGGGCTTTTTCGGCTTCGGGCCAAAATCGGGTTGTTTTGGGTCATAAAGTTATTTTGTAGTAGGTTAACAGAAACTTCTATTGTTTGTGTAGCAACCATGAAACAATTGTAAAAAAATTGAAATAACTCAAATAACAACAGAGAAATTAATGTCATACAAAAAGTCAAACCAAATTGAGATTAGGAGTCTAATGTTTGTGCCATTGTAATTGGGGATTGAAAACGGTGATGGAGTGGTGTAGACAGTAGATTATGTAGAATTTGAAGGGAGTATTGGAGTTGATGGAGTATTAGTCACATTGTTCAATATTTACCCTTCTTCTTGGGAAAATACGGGAGTAATAGTATGAGTCACATTGAAAAATACGGGAGTATGAGTCACAATGTCACAAACTACTCTTCTTCTTCAATATTCACCTTTTGTATTTAGATTTTAGAGTTAGTAGTTGTAGTTACTAGATTAATAGTCTTATTTTATAAATATGTGGTCTGACTTACATATTTATCTCAGAAGTACATAATATTTTTCTTAAAATCAGGTCGGGTCGGGCCATATTTCGGGCCTCAAGTTTAGCCCAAACCCGGCCCAAAATTTATATTGGGCTTAGTTCGGGTCGGGCTTCGGGTTTTTTTGGGCCAACACGGTGGCCCAAGCCCGGGAAAAAATCGGGTTGGGTCGGGCCGGGTCACCGGGCCTGGGCCATTTGATCACCTCTAGTAAAAATAAATAATCATCTCCAAGACAATATATAAAATGTATCTTGAGATTAAAATAAATGTTCACGAAGAAACAATTTTCGACGAAATTAAATTAAATTGATTTCTCTAGGAGGAATAATAAATGTTTCGATGAGAATAAATAAAAATGAGTTTCGAGTTGAAAATAGAAATTCGAGCAAAAATAAATAATTTAGGAGTTAAGACGAAGTCAAAGTAAATTCGATAAGAATTAACATTACAGATTACGAGTTAAATCGCAAACAAAATAAAAATATGAACACTAATTAATTCGTAAAATCAGGGGTGTTATTACAGGGCGTCTGGTAATAAAATTTTACATAGGATTTAAATATTAAATGTTTGAATATTTTTTTCTAAATTTTTTTTAAATATATATGGAATTCTTGTAACGGTGTAGGTTTTGGCAAAAGGACGTCAAAAAAGGATGTTCTAAGAGCTACATGGTAGATGGCGGCGGATATACATGTTGGAGTCAAGTGCCGCATCACCAAAAAGAGAAATGGTTTAAAAATTTTAAGGTGCGTCATTTTTTTTCTCATTTGGTTATTAATCAATTGTAGGAGATGTGTTATTTGTTACTAATATCGAACATTCTTGTAGCTGAAATTCTGTTGGGATCCTAACTTGAAAATTGTAGCCTGGTCTTGGTACATGACGAATTCTAACATTAGGTTCAAGGACAACATCTACAAACGGGAGTCGAGAAACAATCAAGATAGAGTTTTGCAAGGTATAGTTCTTATAACTTGATTTTTGATGTCATTAATTAGTGAATAAATAATCTAACTTGGGGATATTCTTCTAAAGGTGATTTAGGTCAAGCGTCGGAGGATTTTAACAATAGACGTTCCACTCCAGAATTTAAGAAAATATCAGAACAGGCGAAGAAAAACAAAAGAAGGGGAAACATCAGGGGCACAATCAACATACGAGCGCACGATGGAGGCAAGTTTATAATTTTGTATACCGTTGTGGTTTTGTCATCCTCAGTTATATTTGCATAATTAATAACTAAATTTTTCTTAACTTTAATAGCTTCAACGCCAAACAGGGAAAATGCCCAACGCTCCGGAACTCTTCTGGGATTGACTCTGCCTATCTAGGATCGGTCATTAAAGATGGGAAAGAGGAACAAACAATATTTATAAGACTCGAAAAAGAACACAAAAACAAATAAATGTAGGTGTGGTAATTCGAGGTCGGTCCACAGAGATGACGGTGAGTTGATTGAGAAAGAGCGAATGCGTTTGGGGTCTTAATGGGGGTTTTTGAGTCGAGTATACACTAATGATGCGATTAATGACAAATAGTAATCAATAAGGAAAATGCGTTGGGGGAGTCGGGGAATCGGAAATCGGGTTCTACAAATAAAGGAATTATGGGGTCGGTCACAAAGTCGATAAAGGGAGAATGCCACCTTTCGATTTCTTCCCCCAACTTAGCTAAATCCCGCTTTCACGGTGAAAAGGGCAAGTCTCAAGTCAAGATAACCCCTACCCCGAGTTTCCCCATATTGATAAAAGTGAGTCAAGGTCGATCTAGTTGGTCAAACTAAGTCAACAAAGACACAATAACCTTAAACAAGATAGATCGACAAACATGCAACCAAACCAGAATTCCTCAATTCATATTACCCAAAATCTTCCTCCCTTAACCCCCTAACAAGAATCTACTCGCAATTCATGGAGGAAATATCAAGAACAATAACAATGGTGATCATACCAACAACATGCATAATGATGAAAACTAGAGGAATTTAGTCTAAAACAATGAAGGAAACTAAGATCAACAAATGAAACTACCCAACAATCCAAAAACAATGCAAGAAAAATCAAAGAAAATGATGCAAGAAAAATCAAAGAAAACAATAAAGAAACCGAAAGTGGCATTATCCCTCTACCGATGTTGTGACCGACCCGATTCCGAGATTCTTAGACCCCATTTTCCGACTCCCAACTTCCCCCTAACACCTTTTCCCTATTTGATCATCCCTTGTTATTTATTGCATTTTAATCTAGACTCGACCCTTAAAACCCTCATTAGAACTCATGCACATTTCTTTTACTCAATTCCGTACCGTTCGCCTGTGGACCGACCTCGACTTACCACGATTACACTTAATTGTTTTTGTGTTATTTACGAGTCTTATAAGTATTGTTTGATCCCCCATCCTTCGCTAAACAACCGATCCGATTGGGAGCCGATCAATCTCCAAGAACTTCTTGATTAAATCTAGAATTAATTACAATAACTTGAATCTAAAGCTAAAGGAAGAACATGAAGATTGATGAAAACTATGTAGCCTCCTAAATGTTGCGTAATGGCTTTCTAAAGTCTAATGTAAGGTTCTATCTAATATGTCTATCATCTAACTAGGTTAAACTATATATAGTAGTAGCTTAATGATCACTAAACCAAGCCCAAATCTGATATTTGCACTTTGAGTGAAACTTTTGCCCTATGGATCTACAAAGGGTGAAACTTCGCCTTGCGGATTAGTGACTTTTAAGAACCATTTCCGTCGGGTGAAACTTCATCCGGTGGTTTCACCCGGTGGACTTTTCTTCTAGATTTGCATTTGGGGGCCTCGCTTTGGTCGGGTGAAACTTCACCCAGTGGGTGAAAGTTTTGCCTGGTGGGTTCAATTTTCTGAAGATCTTCGAGGAGGTCGAAATGTCGTCGGGCGAAACTTCGCTCGGTGGTTCCTCATCGGGTGAAACTTCACCTGATGGTTGACCTCTTTTAGGGTTTCGCTCTTTGTTGTTTGATTGTTTGGACTTTCGGCTTCGTGTGTTGCTTTTGGACGGTAATCCACTCTCTTGTGCACGTAGAAGCTTGGACATGCTCTTGAGGACGAATCCTATCAAAATAGATTAAAAAACTACCAAAAACACGTGAAATGCACAAGAGAGACGCTAATGCGAGAAAGACTAAAAACGCATTCTAATCTCACGAAAACGGAGGAAAACAAATCTAAATGGGAGGAAAAATGGGCTAAATTTAGCACACACCCTGGATATGCATAAAAAGTCAGGCGACCAATGGAATGCACACTTTGTTACCCAGAGGGACCAGGATATTTTAGTGAGCTCCTATGGAAATCAAACAACATTAATGTAGTGAGAAGCACCCAAACTTTTTACTTTCTTTTTTGGTATAATACTTAATCCTAAAATCCTTGTTGTTTAAGACACTTACACAAAATGATTTGGGAGTGCTTCTGAAGGTACCCAAGAACCAAATCAGATTTACTTCGAGGTGGTCGACTGGTACCACAAAGGGGGTGTATATGGTTTAAGGAATCCACACGGTCTATTCTTCACACGTCCTACACCACGTGTAGGCACCTCGTCGCAAACTGAGTATGAACCGTCTGCTCTATCGCAGCTAAGGTTGCAGTATGATGCAGACCAAGTGGCTGCCATAGAAAAAGAAGAGGCCACGAGACAAAGAAATGTGGAAATGAATGCAAAATTGCCGCCAAGAGGAAGAAATTGCGAGGATGCGCGCAGACATGGAACGATTCAACTAATTCTAGGCGTCCTGCAACCAAGGATTCACTCCACGTCCCCCAGACGATAGAGAGCCCTTCAACAATGGTGGTGGGAACAGTGGTGCTGCTACTAGCTTCCCGGTTAGGTGATTAGTTAGATAAATTTCAACTTGTTGTAAACTTGAGAAATTATTTGGATTATCGTTTCTTCAAAACAATCGTAGCTAATTTGTAAAATGAATTTGATTTATTGTTGCTCATATGACTATGTCATCTTCATTGACACTTTTGGAAGCGCTTATTGGGCTTGGATTGTACTGAGAGAAAAGTTTGGTATCGTATTGTTGTTGTTGGTATGTTTTTGTTTTTGCAGAATTTGGCTGTTAATAAAACGAAATGATACGGCTTAACATCAGCGAAGTTATCGGTCTCCAAAATGGGGCGATTATTGGGTTTGAGGGCGGGTCAGATCAAGAGCTGGCGACCGATAGTTGTAATCCCCTCTAAATTTAACGCAATACAGTGGCCAAAACACTGTAGATTTGGGATTAAAACACACTGATGTTCTATATTTTACAAAAAGAACGGTCAGTCAATACAAAGGTCACTTTTTACAAAAGGGTTAAAAAGAAAATTCTCTAAACGGGTTTATACAAATCCATATATTAATAAAAATGAAGAAAGAGTAGGATCCACGCTACTCGCTAGCTCACACCCAAAACCCATCAACAAATTACATGTCATGTTATAAACATAACAGCCACAATTCAATGAGGAGTAACGACGACGTTCTCCCAGCCATATTACATGACATTAAAGCATAATTACTATTATATCAAAATAGTTCAAAATGGAAAACGTTTAAAACGATATAGTAAAATAATTCATAATGATTGTCAACCTGTAAGTCAATATCAACCGATAATAATAACGGCGTTATGGATATGAATCAGTGCAACAAAATAGACTTTCACTAGGAGAATACTAAAAACTAGCTTTGAGAACTTAGTTCAAACAAATCAAACCTCGATCTCTAACTAGGCTACTCAACCATAATAGGACGGCGACTTCTAATGTGAGGTCCTAGCTTAAGTAAATATGCAAACCCCTCCTGGAACACCAATTGTGCTCAGTTCAACCCGACGGTGTCTTACATGCGAGGTACGAGCTTAAGGTCAAAATGAACATACACTCCTGGACAAAAACATGCCCAAATCAACAACCAATGCATCTCACTCGGGATACACTAGCCTTATAGCTGATGACAAAACGTATACTCTAGACTATATTACTCTACCCGTACACTTCAATATAGTTCGTTTTTTTTCAAAAGAGGAAACTTTATAGATATAGAACTTTTCTTAAAATAATAACTTTCCAAAAGTAGGTACTATTCTAAATAAAAATCGATTAAAATAGGAGTTATATTAAATAGTTAATATTAGGCCTCGAGACATAAACATTATATTTAGTATATAAATGTATATTCATGATTAAAAGTCAACTAAAGTCAAAATCATAAATATTTCTAAAAAGGTTGAAGTTTAAGTAATTAAAAGTATTTAAATAACAAATTGACAGATTTTTCAGAATTGCAGTCTTACTATAAAATTCGTAATTAAATCATTAAAAATCAAAATAATGTAACATCAATGGGATTGAAAACTTTAGAAACTAAGTTACAACTTTTATTCCTGGAGAAAATCCAAATTTTAAATAAAACATGAGGTTTTATTCGAATGTATAAAAACTGTCAGAATTAGACACGCGATTGTATTTCTTTAATAAAACACGTTTAAAAATTGATTTTAAAGAAAATTCAATTGGAAACATTAACTATACACATTAAATTTTATGTAAGTAAATTACCAAGATTGAATACAAAGTTTATTATATGTTTAAAATCAAATCTTATCACAACTGACAGATTCGGTGATTAATTTGACACATGTTCATAAACAATTTATTGTGACCAAACGACTTGGAGTTATTTTATGAAATAAAACATACATAACTTAGACTTAAAATAAACAGTAGTCTCTTTTCAAAGTTTTCGGAAAAAAAATGAAACTTTCAATTTGACAATTCATACATTAAAATCACGAAAATTATGAAATTAATTATTATGTGTATGTTTTAGTCTCGGCCTTATAATACTTTTAAATAATTAAACGAATGACTTATTTGCAAATCTCGTAAAAATGATTTCAAATAACGAAACATGTGAAAATTTACGATTTTAAAGTTTTTGTTATTAAAACGGGACATACATATATTGTCTAACAAAAATCTAATTTTCTATATATGCTACTACAATTGTAACACCCCATATTTTTCAAATAAAGTTAAAATTTTAAACATTTATTTAAACAAAGTTTAACACTTGAAAAATTATTTTCGTGAATTAAATATTTTATTTTCGTTAAAAAAAATTAATTATTAATAATAATAATGAAAGCGAAGTGAGATAAACTTTTTCTCTCTCTAGGCAGTTTCTCTCGAGCGATTCTGTTACGTGATAACTTCCTTGTTCGTTCATGGCTTTCACCATAGTGAAGCGCGGTCCAGGTCGTCCAAAGAAGAATCACCATTCCTTGCCTCCACCTAATAATGGCGGATGTGAGGAGCATAATGCAGAATTGCAGAAAGATTACGAAGCTCAGGTTCTTCGCTAAAGACTTCTATGAATGATCTCATAATCAATGCTATAGCTACTTCTGGTAAAATTCTTTCTCCTAATCCCTCTCCGCATATTTCTGCTGTCAATTCTGAGCAAATTGTGGATGTTGTGGATAAAAATGTTTCGAATTCGGTAAAACCCCCTGTTCTTGAAGATGGTAAGGTTCGTCCAAAATCTTGGTCGCATATTGCCTCTAAGAAGCAACAGTTAGGTATGAACCTTCAATACTATGAGGAGGTAATTGATAGCCCTGAGATTAGTATTGAATTGAGCGATTTTGAGGATGAACTTGATCTCTAGAAGTACACGCTTATGGGCAATGTTATTGGCTTTAAGCCATCATTGCAGCAGATAAAGCAATTTGTTAATGAGAAATGGAGTAATTTGGCTTCTCCTGTAGTCCAATACTACAAAAAGGGGTGGTTTTCTTTTCGATTTGAATCAAAGGAAGCCACGGAAGGGTTTTAGGGTGAGGGCCTTGGAATCTGGGCATTTACACTCTAATCTTAAAAGAATGGTCCCTTGCTTTCTCTGAAACCATGGATAGAGTATCATGTGTTCCTATTTGGGTACTTTTTCCTAACTTAGACCCTTATCTTTGGTCTGAAGTTGTGCTTGGTAAGCTAGCAAGCAAGATTGGAAAACCTCTTTGTTCTGATCTTGCCACTACTTTGAAAGCTAAGCTCTCCTTTGCTAGGGTGTTAATTGAAGCTGACATATCTAAGCCTCTACCTGAGCAGGTTGTTATTAGCACACCTTATAATGATTTCTCGGTTCAGAAGGTCCAATATGAATGGATTCCTTACTACTGTAAGGGATGTGGTAAACTGGGTCACACTATCTCCAAATGTAAGTGGGAGAAAAAGAAGATTCAGAAGCAGGAAGAGGGGAAGGTGGTTGTGGGGGCTACTCTGGAACCTACAGCTGCTGCAATTCCTTCTTCTAAAGAGCTAGGTGGTACCTCAGAGCCCTTAGGGTTAAGAAAGTACTCAGAGGTGAGGTTGGAGACCTCTTTTCCTGATGGAAATCACCCTAAGAAAGCTGTTGTAAAGCACTCAGGAAGCTCTTTTGATGATAAGGAGGAAGCATTTCAGCTTGTTTCTAAGAAATGTTCCTCTAATAAGACTCAGCAGCCTACACCTAGAAAGGAGCCTATGCCTTTGGTGAATAAGTTCCAGATTTTTCTAGGATTAAATGCAGGTGATAGTGATGAAGTAGGACTAGGTGGTACCTCAGTGCCTTTGGAGACCTCTGAGTACCCAGATGGTGTTCCCGGGGAAAACATCTTTGAAGTGCCTGTAATGCATCAAGGATGTCCCAGGGTAAAGGCTGTTATGGATGATCTAAAGGTCCCTCCAGACATAATCTCTCATGATAGTAGCTTCATGGAACATTAGGGGCTTTAATGACCCTTCTAAACATAGTGAGGTTTTAAGTTTTTTGCTTACTAATAAAGTGGATGTCCTAGCTATTATTGAAACCTGGGTCAAAGTACATAAAGCTCCCAAAATTTGGAAGAAGTGGTTTAATAAATGGACAGTGGTACACAACTATTCTTGTCACTATAATGGTAGGATTTGGTTGCTGTATAATGCTGTCACTGTTGGTACAAGGGTTCAGAAAATTTATGATCAACAAATCACTGGTAGTCTAATGCATTATCAGACTAATGCAACATTGCAGCTTACTGTGATGTATGCACACAATGATGGTCATGAAAGACAGGCTCTTTGGAATGAGATGGATGTTTCCTCTGTTTCTACTCCTTGGTTGGTCTTGGGTGATTTTAATGTGATTAGGCATCCTGATGAAAAATTGGGATCTGTTCCTCCTTCTTTGCAAAACATGTATGAGTTCAACAATTGTCTTCTAGCATGTCAGTTGGATGATATAAATGATACTGGTAGCGCTATGACTTGGACTAATAAACATGATCCTCTTTCTAGAGTTTGGTCTAAGCTGGATAGAGCTTTGGTGAATCCTGCTTGGCTAAATTCTTTTCCTAACTCTTTTGTTGTTATTGGGGAGCCAGGTATATCTGACCATTCTCCAGTTCTTGTTATTGTCTCTCAGGATAAACAATTTAGGAGCCTTTTCAACTTTCAAAACAATTGGATCTCTCATCCTTCTTATCTTTCTGTGGTAAAGAATGCCTGGAATTATCACACTCCAGGCTCCCCAGTGTTTTGTTTCTTCCAGAAGTTAAGGCAAGTCAAGAAGGACCTGAAGCAACTGCATAAAGCCCATTTCTCTAATATCTCTAGTAGAGTTTCTGATGCTAAGAATTGCCTGATTAAATGCCAGCAGGATCGTTGCAGCCTTTTTCCTTACAGCTTATTGAAGAGGAAAGGAGGTTAATTGCTCTATATTCTGATCTTAAGGCTTCTGAGCTTAACATTTTAGCTCAAAGGGCTAAGGTTCAACACTTACAGTTGTCTGATTGTTCTTCCAAATATTTTTTTTGCTAAAATTGCTGAAAGAAGACATCAGCAGATTATAGGGGCTATATCTGATGTACATGGTAATCTGCAGACTGGAGTGGATGTTGTTGCTACAGCTTTTTTGGATTATTACACTGGTGTCCTTGGGAAAGGTGGTTATGTCTCAGAGTTCCCCCCTTATTCCCCTTCTTCCCTCCCTGGAGAAGATATCTCTAAATTGCTGGCACCTGTTACTACTGCTGAGATTAGGAGTGCAGTCTTCAGTCTAGATAGCAACAGTAGTCCAGGTATAGATGGTTTTTCTGCTGGCTTTTTCAAATCTTCTTGGAATATTGTGGGACATGACTGCTGTAGGGCAATACTGAGTTTTTTTAAAACTGTTGTAACGGAGGCGTCCCGTTACCTACGGTTTGTTAATTATGCGAGAAGAACAAAACAAATAGCAAACAATAATAAACTGACACACCGATTTACGTGGTTCACCAGCAAAATCACTGGCTACGTCCACACCGAGAAGGAGACCAAATTCACTATTGTGGAGATAATAGTACAACAGTAGACCGTAATACACGTGCTTAATAGCTCACAGCTAAAGCCAAAAGTACTACCAATTCTACCAACCAGATAGTAATCTCAAACTGGAAAGAGACTACCCAGACTTGGTTCGACCTGCGACGAACTCACCGATGAGACGAAGGACAGACGATCTTGCGGCCAACCAAGATCCGAACAAACTCCAACGGTCTCCAACGAAGACGAGATCAATAGAACCACCAAATAACAGGGACTCGGAACAAACTGAGTTTTTCCCTCAAGAAAACCTCACAGATCAGCCCTCTATATTGTGCTCTCAAATCATTTCTCTGTCCTAATTAACCTAGAAACTAGTCAGGTCTTTATATAGTATTATTTCACCTAAACTAGTTACCTAAACCAATTAGGAAACAAAGGCCAATGTTTCCTAAAACCAAACAATCTTATGTTACCAAAACAAGAAGATCAACTTTAGGAAAGATATTAGGAACAAATCAATTCAAGGTCCAAAAAGACAATTTCTAGGCACTTATTTCCTAACACTACTACAATTCTAGCCTACCATGACACTAATTAGAGTACGGTCACACACGGAACCGTGCTCTAGATAAAAAAAATTAACAATTAGGACGGTTGGGCAAGAAAAGTGAGATCTTATGTATAACAAAGAGGTCGGTTGGTCAAAATAACCATACTCTGTTAGGTAAGAAACCGGGTGGGAAGGAAAACTGACCTCTATGATAAACAAAAAGGTTGTTTTATTCCTTAAAGTGACATAAATGTTAATAATAATATTTTATTCCAACCTAATATGAACTTTATTATTAATCTCCTCTGAACCCGCCCTCACTAAACCTACGCACAATAGTTTTACAGAGCCGCTGCACTCTGTATTCCTATCCCCTAAACTTTGAACCGCATCATCTTCATCAGATTCAATACAAGGTTATCCTTTAATTCCTCCTGAACTTGACTCAAATCCTTGGAAATCCTATACGAGGTTCTTTTCGATTTCTTTTTCTCTCAATTTTAAACACACAATTCCTGTATTTTCATTCATTTAGGGTTGAATTAGAGTTGAATGAACTTGCAATTTAGGGTAGAATGATTCAGTTGAATTGTAATTAACTATTCTTATATAATTTGAAGCATATGATTCGGGAAAATTCCTAATCGAGATACGTGTTCGAGGACTTGCTCGAGTCTAGACTATACTGTTAATTTTTCTTTTGTCTAAGTTGATTAACTTTTTTTGGTCCAAATATGTATGTATTACGCATTTGGTGATTCAATCAAGTAAACTATATGAATTGTCTACTGGTTACGAAAAAAGAGAGAAATCGATCAGTTCGCAAATCACCTACAATACGATATCAACCTCCCTAAACATTAATGAAATTCGTTTGTGTTGATTTTCTGTTGCATTTCAGTATTCCATTGATTTGTTCTGTATTTCGTTGATTGTATTTCTTCTTTTCTGTTGATTTCTGCAGTTCAGTATTCCATTGCTTTTATGTATGCTATTCCGTTGCAGTTCAATATATATATATGCGAAAAATGAACATTATGCATCATGACTGATGAGTTTAAGTTAACTCAAACAAAAAATGTTATTCATATAGTATATGCAATTCAGAGAAACTTACAAGAACACTACAAATTGGAATTGTTTTAGGATGGAAAGGATACTTAAGATATCTATCATATCTTTTACACCAAATCTGTAAAATGGGGTGATGATGTTCAACAAAATTTCAATACAACCAAGAGTAATAATATAAGCCAATCATGGAGGTGTGTTCTTATTATTGACGACACAAAGGTTCCGCAGGGAATCATTAACAGAGAACATCATCGACTGCCTCAACTCCCTTCAACGATGCTTAAAAAGAATTTTGTAAGCATATCATCTATTTTCTATGCCCCATCTTGATCTAAGGTCATTCAAATATAAATACGTGTTTTCCTTTTGTTGATGATTTGTGATGTTCAGGTTACGACAATATTTTCTAAAACACTCTCGTTTATCAATGCACAACTCCTCAACAGGTAAGTTCGTTTTGGCTTTGTTTTGTTATATTTTTTTTTAATCTGAACACTCACTAGTCACTAGACATAATGAGCTTGATTTTGATATGTTGTAGTCTATTACTACGCCGTGATGCTATTCTTTTGGTAATGGGTAATACGTTAAAGTTGGATTAGCCGAGTTAGAACTTTGGTGTCCCCAAGCTAAGGAAAGGGCTAGTCTCTTATAATCTACCAATTGTTCATAAGAAATGTCATCTCATTCAATATGGAATACTTCAATCAAATGACACCTATTCACGATGAAAAGAAGCACAATAATTATTTTGAGTTATTTTGCTTAATTGCCTCATAATCTCAAGTCGTATTCTATTTTTTTTTTTTTTATCTTTTTCTAGTATGCCGGTTCCTCTTGAGATAAACTTAAGCACTCAAGGCAACATGTCGGCTTCCTGGTATCTACAATTCTTTTTTTAATGTTTTCATTCATATTGTTTGATCATATTATCTCTTTCCATTTATATTATTTTCAGGTATTCAGATGTTTCGAGTCTGTGAAGGTCCAACTTATATTCTAAATCCGTCGCCCGTGTTCCATGTCTAATGATGCCTTGTTTATCTGTCTAATTATTAAGTGTTATTGAAGTTTAGGTTAGCCAATATGAATTTATATCTAACTTTATGTTTATATCACCAAATCTATTCCTAATATAATTCATGTTTTGGTGATTAAATCTGACTCTTGGTGGATTAATAATTGGGCGTTTAAATTTGTCAACTAGTAGTTTTGTGATGTTTATTTACTACATTCAAGTGAAACTTATCAAAACTATATGGCTAGTTAATAACAAGCTTTCATTTATGGTTTTTCCTCATTTTTCAGCGTATCTGCAATTTCTACACGAAGTCATCGCTCATCGGACACTTGGAGTGAATCGCCTTTGCTAGCATTCACTGATTTGCAAAGACCATGCATTTATAAGTTGCTATTTTGATGTATTTTGGTTTGTCTTCTGCAAGAATATGTATTTTGTTTGTAGATATTGAAGTTCTTGTAGTCATTCTGTGTGAAGTTTCTTTTGTCAAATTCATATTGATTTGTATTATATTGAAGTTCATGGAACGGAATCCCGGTTTCTTTAGTAACTTTATTTGTTGGAATTCAATGTTCGGCTCTATTGGATTGTAGGATGTATTACATGGTCCGGATAACTGAAAACAGATTGTGTAAAAAAAATATGTAACAAAGTCGTGGTTGCGCTGTATGATACAAACCAATCATGATTTTGTTAAATATTTTTGTTTACAAAGATGACGGTTTTAACAACAAAACATGTTGTTTTAGAAGGGCAACAAAGATCACGGTTTTGACAAGGATTGTCCTCTCTGAAAGCGTGCTCTGTAAGTATAACAACAATGACGTTTATGTAGTTCAACCGTGATCCTTGATAACAACAAAGAGGACGTTTTGACTCACTTTAAACCGTGATGGATTATCAACGATCACGGTGACCTATATGACGGTTATAATCTTATTCAAGGACGCTTTTTAACCGTACTCTTTTGTGTGTTTTGTAGTAGTGTATAACAAAAACCAGTAGAATGTCAAAGCAGGCCAATTCCATTTTGATTTCTGTAATTCCTAAGAAAAAGAATGCTCATTCAGTCATGGACTATAGGCCTATTTCTTGCTGCACAGTTTTTTACAAAACTATTACTAAAATTCTTGCTCTTAGATTAAAGCCTCTTCTTCCTTCCATCATTGGTGAAGAGCAAGCTACATTTATCTCGGGTAGAAGTATCTTTGATAATACTTTACTTTCTCAAGCCCTTGTAAAAGGATATACCAGAAAGTATCTCACTCCAAGATGCTTGATTAAGGTTGATATCAGAAAGACCTTTGATTCTCTGAACTGGGATTTTATTGCTAAAATGCTTCAGTGTTTGGGTATACCTGATCAATTTGCTCAGTGGATTATGGGGTGTATTTGTAGTCCTTGGTATTCTCTCAAATAAAATGGGGAGGTTACTGGTTTCTTTCGGGGGAGAAATGGTATTAGGCAGGGTGATCCCTTGTCACCTTACATTTTTGTCATGAGTATGGAGATTCTTTCTAAGTCTCTTAGAACTATGGGAAATATTAGGGATGTTTCTTATCACCCTAAATGCTGCAGACTTAATCTTACTCATCTTATTTTTGCTGATGATTTCATGATTTTTTCAAGAGGAGATCTTCCTTCTGTCTTAGTAGCTAAAGAAATATTGGATTCTTTTGGTTCTTGTTCTGGTCTGGTTGCTAATGTGGAGAAAACCAGTATATATTTGGGTGGTGTATCACAGGCTGTTCAAGAGGAGATACTTACTCAAACTGGTTTCTCTATGGTATCATTCCCTTTTAGATACTTGGGTATTCCTCTCTCTGATGCTAGGGTTAGCATTGAAATGTTTAGTCCCCTCATTTTGAAGATACAACATTCTATTGGTCACTAGTCTACTCATCATTTATCTTATGCAGGAAAGGCTCAGTTGCTTAGCTCTGTTGTTTTTGGTTTAGAAAATTTCGGGTGCTCAAGTCTGTTGTTGCCTAAAGGTACTGTTAAGCTTCTTAACAAGCTTTGTAAAGACATTTTTTGGGGCGTTCAAGATGGTAAGAGAAGGCTTATTTTAAGAAATGGAAGGATATTTGCTCCCCATGGGATTCTGGGGGTTTCAACATCAAAGATTTGCAGAACTGGAATGTAGCTTTGCTATCTAAATGGGTTTGGTCTTTTTCTCATGAACCAAGTAGTTTATGGGGGAAATGGTGCAAATCCTATGTTTTTGGCTCAGAAACTATATGGCAAGTGAAGGGTAAGGATTTCTTTCCAGCAGGCATTAAGAATATTCTTACAGTAAGAGACAGACTTATTGAAAAGTTTGGTTCACATGAACTGGCTAAGAGTTTTCTGCAGGAATGTGTTTCTGGCTCTAAATTTCAAGTTCATAAGGTCTATTTGGGACTTCGTGCACCAGCCAGGAAAATATGGCACTCCATTATCAATTCTTCCATCCCTTGTCCTACTCACAAGGTTATTATATCCATGGCATTGCAGCATCAATTGGCTACTGCAGCAAAACTGGCTAGTAGATGTTATCTTTGTCTAGCTGCTGAGGAAAGCTGTCAGCATCTCTTCTTCAAATGTCCTTTCTCAAGACAGGTCTAGCAAGGTGTCTTAAGGTGGATTGATGTCCCGTTTATAGGCGAATCCTTACATGAGGCCTGTACTTGGTTGCGTAAGGCTAATAACTGTAAGCATTTGAAGAACATTTGGATTCGAGTCAGTTTGATAACTGCAGTCTATCTTCTTTGGAAAGAAAGGAACAAGAGAGTCTTTGTCAACAAAGAGCAAACAGTAGAGGCTATTATTGAGCATCTTAAATTTCTAGTTAGAACTAGATTCATTTGTAAAGATGGTAATCCTAAATTCAGTAGGATTCTAGATAGACTTGCTACTTGCTAATTTTTGTAGTGTGATAGTCTTTTGCAACTTTGTAATTTCTTTCAAAATGAAATGAAATGATACTCTTTCGCAAAAAAAAAAAAAAAAAAAAAAAAAAAAAAAAATTATTCTGTATTAAAAACATGAGAATTAATTTATCGAATTATAAAAAAAATCTCTTTCGTTAAATAAAGTTTAAAACTCGAAAATATTTTTAATATTGACCTGTCGTTTTGACGTTTTCTCATCTCGTAATTTTTTTTAATAATTTATCGAATTCTTAAAATAATGATTTCTTATAACTTTTGTCTCATAACTATTTACCGTCTATTTTACTTACCGTCTTACAAATTCGTTTTTAAAAATAAATTTTACGATTTCTATTATTTTAATTCCGTAATCTTATATTTCAACTTTTTAAGAAAGAAAGAAAGACGTTTGTACGAGAAACAGACCGGAACATGACCCTAAGTGTCATGTGTCACGCTAAAATTCCATAGCGTGCCACACTGCCTCTTTAAATTTGATACACTACATGCACACTAAGCACACCTAATTAAGCTACACCTATACCCTATTATGTACCACTAATCTAACCTATACTTACACAACATACACCTATGCTTATTCCACTCCACTGCTTCACTTAACAGTCCACACTCCACACATACTACACACTATATATACATATGTATACACTACTCGTACATACTCCACTACTTACTACTTCGTACTACATACTCTTCGTACTATATAACGTACTACTTCTACTTACTATACTATACTATATACTCTGTACTACATATTATATTGGAGCATCGGGAAAGAGGAGCTGCCCAATAATTGGCAGAATCATTTTTCTAGAAACGTATTTGGGTCATTTCGACCGAAAATTTCTTTAAAAGGGGAAGAAGACGACTTTTCTAACGTAGACAGTATTATTGACCTGTCGATCTTTAATTCTTAATAACGTTAATAAATACTCCGTGATAGCTATTAAGGTAACCAAACTTTTCTTCTAACAACATTTACTATATATAAGTATACTGTGTTACTAACTTAATAAATTGTTTATTTAAATATTTAGGCTTATTTGTATGACTAAATTACTTATGTATATAAAAAAATATTACGTGATATTTTATTTTTGTTATATATTTATTTATGATTAAATTCACCTCGACTAAATTATCACTTGTTTAATTTATTTATTCATCACCTTTACATTTCTGTTTATATGAAAAATGAGAAAATGAATAAAAAAACTTAAAATGATAAAATTACTTATATCATTTTCATTGTATTTTATTTAAGTCTATTTGCTATGTATATAGTTATAACGGAAGAGAGACAAACAAATTAAGAAAGTAAAATTGTGAGACAGACAGATTTACGTGGTTCACTAACAACCGGTTAGCTACGTCCACGGGCAGAAGGGGGATAGTTTTATTAATTTGAGGATAGGCTACAGATTTCATCATAATTTCTAGGGTAGATGTATGAGAGTTTATATACTACTCTCAACCAAACAGAAAGCCTAAACAGATTAGGAAACTTCTATACAATAGGAAACCTAGGTCATATACTTAGATATTGATTAGGAAACTCTAATCAATCAGATATTAATTAGGAAACTTTCCTAACTAAACAGATTCAGGTCGGAAACCAATTCGAGATTCAAAAAGACAACTGCTAGGCACCTATTTCCTAACAATTTTCACCTTGACTCGAATTGTCTCTCAATCAGATCAGACAGATGCACTCCAACGAATGTCAGATGTACCAGAAATCTCCTCAATCAGAGAGATGTACCCGATGCACTCCAACGAATGTCAAATTTACCAGAAATAAAACTCCTCTCCCCTTCTGCCTCAGATATTGCCCAACAAAGGACAATCAGATATTTCCAGAATTTAGCAAGTCCAAACCATGATGTAACTTGCTATTCGGAACCAGATCAGACAGACCCACCTCATCTTCATTACCATACATGTTCCAAAACTTGATTGGTCGCTCACGGACCAAACTTTGCTGCTTCTGAACTGGTGATGAAGAACCTGATGGTTCAGATTCAGATTCAGATTCAGATTCAGACTGTAGTGATTGATCTTTAGACTTTGTTTCACTCTCATCAAGAGTTACTTGCTGCTCCACCTGTTTATCAGTACTACCACTACTACTTCTATCTTTCTCCAGTGATAATATCATCAGACAGACTGTACTCTCCTCTAGAACGGCCATCTCAGCGGTGACCGTGTCGTCTTTCTTCACGAATGACGCCCACCGTCTCTATTGTTTTAACAACGCCCGCATCTTGATCTGCCACAGACTAAAACTATACCTCCCATAAAAACTCTCAATTTTAACGCTCATCCCAGACATCTTTCTCACAGATCGGATGAACCCAAAGCTCTGATACCAGTTTGTTATAACGGAAGAGAAAGAGAAACAAATTAAGAACGTAAAATCGTGAGACAGGCAGATTTACGTGGTTCACTAACAACCGGTTAGCTACGTTCACGGGCAGAAGGGGGATAGTTTTATTAATTTGAGGAGAGGTTACAGATTTCAGACTGAGAGGTTACAGATTTCAGACTGATATCATAATTTCTAGGGTAGAGGTATGAGAGTTTATATGCTACTCTCAACCTACTCTCAACCAAACAGAAACCCTAAACAGATTAGGAAACTCTTATACAATAGGAAACCTAGGTCAGATGCTCAGATATTGATTAGTGTAGACACCCACATTTTGACCGCCAGGTGTCTAGCAGTTTCCGACAAACACCCGATGATGATCGGACGCAAACATGCTTTAACGTACTCGAATATGGGCTCGATATCATTGGTATTTGGCTTGGGCTTTTATGGAGTACAAATCTCACAAAACCAACCTCAAATTCAGGCCCAGTGAGTCGTTTCGAGTCAAATAAGACTAATTTGGGTCGAATCCGATACCAGGGGCAAAACCATCTTTTAGCGACCGAGTCAAAACCCGGTCAAAGATATTTTCGAGACATGCAAGTCAGCCGTGTCACCTCACACGTCTGATTCGAGCTCAAACGTACAAAAATCAGCTACACAAAATATTAAACAATTCCACTTAAGGATAGAATTCGATCTCAAGTAGGAATTCTATCCGAATACCGAATCAAACACTCGACCGAGCACAATATACTCGGCCGTGCTCCTCATCCCAGCCGAGATTCCTTTCTTCCTCACCAAGTAACGGAATTCTCGTTCCCTTCAACTTCTTACATTTCCTATCCTAATCGGTATTTCTTATCGCCTAAGCAAGAGTACTTATTCTAGCTTCAATCGAGGACCTCTCCTATAAATAGGACCTTCACAACACATTGAATTCATTCAGAAATAACCACACATCTACGATTCATAAAAAATACATACACCTATACACTAAGCATCGAATAACCGATAATACAAAACCCGAGCTCACGCCGTTCTAGCCCGACGAAGCCGGTCACCTCGCCCGCCACTTTACACGTCCAAACAAAAACCACCATAACTCACCGATATTAACTCGACGCTCCCGTGCCATAGCCGCATTCCGACGAGCCCCGTTCTGAGTAAACAAAGCATGTAGGTTGAGGGTGTAAAATCAAACCCGACTTCTCTTTTCTCTCTTCCCTTCTCTCGTCTTTTCCTCGTTTTTTTCCTCGTCTTATCGTCGTCGGTCGTCAATTTTTTTATGGGTCGTCGTCGCATTTATTTCTAATATCGATACTACAAACTATTTTCATATAAAACAAACGTTCTTATAATACGATATCGATTCTCTAGTCGAATATCGTATCAAAAAAGAACTAAATTAATTTCGTTGATGCTAAAAAATCGTTACATCGTTTTAAAAACAAAATACGACGATTTTAGCGCGGAGAGAATGACATTGTTTTTTAGTTCAATTTTCGAAACGATTTATTAAACACTTTTTTTCATCTTTTCTAAAATTTCATTCCGAACATTCGATATCGATTTCATAATCGAATGTCGAGTATAACGAATGTCGAAAATTTAAGTCGAGTATGAATTAATCTATATTTGTACGCGAATTAATAAAATTATCAATTTTCGGAAAAACGACCTCGAAAACAGGCCGCCATGCGAGTCGCACGTGACCTGTGCGAGTCGCATGGCAGGGCGAGTCGCGCCATGTTCGCGCGGGTCGCGTGGCCTCCTGAAAGCCGCAGCATCGGAACGCAATTCCGTCTTATTTCTTCTAACATCTTTGCTTTATTAAAACGACAGTTTTCCTTGGCATATTTCAGGTTTCGATATATTTTTCTTTTCTCCTTGACCTCGGTCAACACGTGTTAATCCATCACGTGTCATAAACTTTTTCGAAATCATGCATATCATCATATTTATATTGTTTATTCGATTTACAAACCGTTACTAACTTGTTTGTTCATGTTTGTAGCGATTTCTTCTTATTTTTTTGTTTTATTATACTAAAATGAATCTCACATGCTAAAATACAACTTTGACGTTAATTTTATATGCATTAAACCGACTTAGCAACCCGTTCAATTTTTCGCATGTTTATGGAAAACAATGTTTGCATAACATTCATCCTATTACTAACGCGCGTATTTCAAAATCATTTGATATCCTAGTAGAGGCCGCTAATGTGCGGGCGGGGTTGGGTGTTCTTTGTGAACTTCCCAACACGTACCCTCGCCCCTTACTCAGAACCTCGGTTTCCGGATGCCCGAAACCGTTGGTGCACGAGAGTCATTCAATACACGATATCCGATAATGTCGGTATCGGTATCAAATGCAAAGGGACGAACCCAATAAACTATGAAATCGGAATGGGCCGTATTTTGTACACGGCCCACTACGACATAAAGTGGGTTCGAACGGGCCCGAACTCCCACAAAGTTCGGTGGCGACTCCAACTTCGATTTAAATTTCAATTCGATCCATTCTCATATTATGGAGATTCATTCGCCTCCCCAAACCCGCGCGTGGCCGCGTCGGGGTGGACCTATGTCATGTCCACAATTAGGAAACTCTAATCAATCAGATATTAATTAGGAAACTTTCCTAGTTAAACAGATTCAGGTCGGAAACCAATTCGAGATTCAAAAAAGACAATTGCTAGGCACCTATTTCCTAGCTAACATATATTTATTCTATGTACTTTATATTTTGTATGTATTTTATATAATTGTAATTTCGGTCATATTTAATTTTCTTTAGTACTTTTACATTTGTTTATATATTATAATAATAGAGTAAATTAGTAACCTACAAAATATTTTATTTTAATAATACTTTAATTATTATTTTTATATAGGTAGAAATTTATAAATTACATTTTCTAAAATAAATGGATTTATTTTATTCCGAAACTTTTACACGACATTTATAAATATTAAAAAAAATGATTTTACGTCAAAATTTTGTAAATCGATTAAGTACGACTTAGTTTATATTTCTCATAAACTTTTATATTTTTCAGAAACTATAAATTTTAAAATAATATTTTATTATTATTATACCTTAAATTTTATTTTTATATAAAACTTCATTTTAAAGAATTTACTATTTTAAAAATATTATACGATATTTGGGATATGATGTTTCGGGTGACACTTGAGGATTAAAGTATGATGTTGTCATACTGAAAGTAAGAATTTGAGGATTTGACTGTTTCAAATGAGTCCGACCAATTATTGAAGGTCACCAAATAATGTACTCCCTCCGAGTTTCTAACATTGCCCCGTATTCCTTTTTGGGCTGAGTTTGATCTCTTACCCACTTTCCACTTTGGGCCATAAAGGTGTGGTTCACATTCAACCACCTATTTCTCTCTCTCTTCCTCCTTCTTTTTTAACCACTCATTTTCTCTTCCTTATTTTCCACCCAAAAAAGAAACGGGGCAATCATAGGAACTCGGAGGGAGTACTACTTTTTCACGGGCGACTTTTATATAAGGTTTACGATGCGCGTCTGGGACGAATAGCTTGTGTTGGATTCTACCATATGTGGTGTTTTGACTGCACTTGTAATGAAAAGCAGACTCGGAGGCTACGGTCCGAGAGTCGACCTAGTGCTTAAGGTAGTCGTCCTACGGCAGTGAGAGCTGCGGTTTAAGAGTCTGCGTAGGGTATGTCATATGTGCGCATGTATAGACAAGTACTTGATCAGTATTACCACCTAGGTAGCCGGGGCAGAACACTGCGGGTTCCCGGCCTCTTGGTGATGCAGAGAATGTAATCATCAGCTTTCATTTCAGCCCAGAGCCCCATTTGAATAAACGTATAATATAATAGAAGTTTGGGCCCGATTGAGCTTTATGGGTGAGATGTAAACCTCATAAGATCGGTTCGGTCTACGAGTCGGTAACACGGTTACTTCTATTGATGACATGCAAGCCAATAGAGTGTAGCGGTGATACTAGGAGCCACGACTCGTGTGTTTATTCTTTGTTTACGTAAAAAAAGATTTTAATATCAAATGCCTGCCAATGTCCCATCTTTTAAACTTTATCGTTTTCATCACCTCACATAGGGCTGTTCAGTATACTACCCGGACCGATGAACCGGACCTGTCCGGACCGGTGAGGAGCAGATCGGACCGGACCGGCCACCCTCCGGGCCGGTCGCCGGGTTGAGGAAAGGGCGTCTCCGGTCCCCGGTCTTAACCGGTCCAGAGTCGGGGGTGACCCGGTACTACCCGGCGTAGATCGGCCGGCAAATCGGTGGAGATTTTAGCAGGATATTCACCAACTCAAAAATCTTGACAAATTTGAATGAAGATACTTCAATGAGGAAAATAAGGTGAGATTTGGAAAGATTTTGTTGGCAAATATTTAAGAATTTGAATTACAAATCATCTGCCTTAATTTGAATGATAAAAAACAATCTAATTCTCATAAACTACTCCCTAAAATTAAGGAATCAAATATTCAAATATATCATTATACGTTAATATAGATTAATTCATCCTCTTTTTGCATCTTCTCTGTTCACAATCACAGTATTCACAAATACAGAGTAATATTCACATCAATCAGACAATCACAGGATTCACAGCCTTCAAAATTCACATCGAAAAATTCGGAGCTGCATCCTTCATACCCGGCACCCGCATAGGTAATCTTTGGGTTCCTTTGTTCTGTTTGCATCGAAAAATTCGTCTAATCTTTGCATCGAAAAATTCTGTTTTTGCACCAAAAATTCGTATCTGTTCTGCTTCTGCACGAATGGCGACTGAATGTTACTGCACGAATGGTCTGCAGTTGTTCTGCTGTTCTGTTGTTCTTCTAATCTTCTGTAATTAGAGGTATGGTCATTCGGTGTTGTAATGCACGAATGACTGTAATTCTGTTTTTCTGTTTTTTTTTTTTTACTGTTGGCTGCTGCTATTTTTCTGTTTTTTTTTTTTACTGTTGGCTGCTGCTGTCTGCTGACTCTGGCCACTCTGCTGTTTCACCTGTTTGCCTGTTTTTACTGTAGTCTGTAGGCTTCAAAATACACTCTCGTTTTTGTAATGTCTCTTTATCTAGTATTTTATTGTTTATATGATTATATGATTTTCAGATGACAAGCTCTAGAGGTAAAAGACAAAGACTCGACATCGATTTAGAAGAAGATGATGAATCTGTAGATGAAATCGGTGTTAAGGCATTGTTGCCTCCTCGACCACCAGTTGAAGGACGTAACTATGCCACAGTTAACAAGAAAGCGGGGTACTGGATTCATTTTCGTGACTATGACGACGAAGATGGTAAGAGAAGGTCGGAGTGTATTTATTGTCTTAATAAGACCTTTGCATCAGATGGTAATAAGAATGGCTCGAAAAACGTAAATTATCATTGGAAAACTTGTCCGGCTAATCCTGATGCCCCGAAAAATAAATCTAGAAGCAAACAAACTGAGCTTGTGTTTGATAGGGTTGGTAATGACGGAGAAGGTCAATTAAAGAGTTGGACCTTGGATTTGAATGAGGTTAGGGAAGCCGTAGTTTTCATGATAGTAATTGATGAATTGCCTTTTAGATTTGTTGAAAAAATTGGCTTTCGGCGTCTTATGTCTGTGAGTGTCCCTTCATTTCGTATTCCTTCCCGCATTACCATAGCTCGAGATGTCTATAAACTTTACTTGGGTGAGAAGGTTAAACTTAAAGAGCTCTTTCTAAAGTCATCACAAAGAGTGTCATTCACTACTGACACATGGACAAGCATTCAAAAGATAAATTATATGTGTATTACTGCCCATTTTGTTGATAATGATTGGAACTTGCATAAGAAAATTATTGTCTTTTGTCCAATCTATAGTCATAAGGGTAAAGATATTGCTAATATTCTTGATGAATGCTTTAAGTCATGGGGTTTGGAGGATAAAGTGTTTACCGTGACAGTGGACAATGCCAGTTCTAATGACACAGCTTGTGTAGAATTGAAAAAACTCCTTCAAAAGAAGCAAAATTTGGTGGGTAGGGGTAATTATATGCATGTGAGATGTGTTGCCCACATTATTAACCTTATTGTTTGGGATGAACTGAAAACAAATAAGAAGTCCATAAGTAAGGTTAGGTATGCAGTCAAGTTTGCTAAAAGTTCTCCAAATAGGCAACAATACTTCAAAACATGTGCTCTCAAGTATACACAATGTAAGTTATCGTTATCACTTGATTGTCCTACTCGATGGAATTCTACATTTACTATGTTGGAAACTGCTTTAAAATATAAGGATGCATTCGGTGATATTGATGTTCCATTGAACCCCCAAGGAGATGAGGTTGATTCGAATATTGAGTTTGTAGATGAATATGGCAATCTAATTGTAGGTGAAATTGAAAATTCTGGAGCTCCTAGCGAGAATGATAGGCTTGTTGTAGAATCAATGGTGTCGTTCTTGAGAGATTTTAAAGTCTTGACTGAGCAAGTTTCTGGTTCGTTGTATGTTACTAGCAATTCTAGTTTCTTTTACATTGCTCGTGTGCTTGAACAATTGAATACGTGGCTTATAAGTACCGATAATGAATTTAGAGCTATGGCATTGGCTATGAAGCAGAAATTTGATAAGTACTGGGGGATGTGGAGAAAATGAATGTGTTGATGTATATGGGTGCTATCCTTGATCCCAAGTTGAAGTTAGTAGGATTAAAAATTGCTTTTACTCGTATTTATGGGGCACCTAAAGATGAAGAGTTGAAAGAGCAAGTGTATAATAAAGCAAAAGATCTATTTGATGAGTATAGACGATTGTATGGCTCCTCTACTTCTCAAAATGATGATTCTACAACTAATTTGAGATCTAGTGTGGGACAATTAGACTCTTTAGATTTTAAAAAATCCATTGAGATGCAAGTGCGGATGCGAAGAGGTGATGGTGTTTATGCAAGCTCGGAATTTGATAGGTATTTGAACGAGGAGCTTAGCGAACATGAGCTAGGTATTGATGTGTTGGCATGGTGGAAATTGAACAGTCATAGATATCCAATTTTAGCACATTTGGCTCGTGATGTTCTAGGAATGCCTATTTCCACAGTAGCCTCGGAGTCAACATTCAGTGCCGGTCGACGTCATCTTACTCCGTTTAGAAGTTCTTTGACTCCCAAGGTAGTCTCTAATTTTTTCTATTCAATCCTTACTACATGATATAAATTATTTTGTATTACATAATGTTATTTTGTAAATTTAATTGGATTAAATGGTTTTATTTAAAGTTAGTGGAAGGGCTTTTATGTGCTCAAGATTGGATTCGACCAAGAAAAGATAGTGGACTTGACGTAGAGGAGAAATTGGAAGAATTTGAACAACTTGAAGAAGGTATAAGCAATTGTTGGCTGTCGTACATACTAAAATTTTAATATGGTCTTCGTGTTAGGGTATTAAATTTATTTTTTGTTCTTATTTTCAGAGGTGGAGAATACAATGATAATCGATGAAGATCGTCCCCATGTCACTACTCATTGACAATATGAAAATCGGATATTCGGATTTACCGAACTTTTATTCGTTGTGTGTTTTCTTTAAGACAATAAGTGATTGTTAGGATTTCGACTTTTTATGAATTATTTGGTTTAAGACGCTATATTACTTTTTTCAAGACAATATTTTACTTGATATTTACTTTATTACTTATTCCGAATTTCCGATTATCGACGCAATTACAAAGCTACAAAACAGCCGGTCTACCCGGTCCGGGCCGGTTTTACCAAGCTTCGGTCCGGTCGCCGGTCACCCATTCCCCCCTCCGCCGGTCTCTGGTCCACACCGGTCCGGACCGGTGAACAGCCCTAACCTCACATGTTGGTTAATTGAATTAAAGGAAACTATTTGTTACGTGATATCCTTTAATATTTTTATAAGCATATTATTTGTTATTCACATGATTGTCTTATGTGTATAAATGAAATCTAAGGAAAATAACCACAATACAATGGAGAAAATAACGATCAACAAAATAAACTATAAAACGATCTAAAAACGATGGAAATGAAATCTAAAGAAAATAGCATCAAGACAATGAATAAAATTGCAATCAATAACATAAACAATAAAACGATCTAAGAAAGATGCAAGTAAAAGAGATAAAAACGGTGCAATAACGAAAGAACGAAATTAAATCTAGTCTAGAGATTAGGGAGAGGAAGAGAAATATACCAACTATGAAGATCAACAATAAAGAAAAAGATTGCATAAATAAATAAGATGAAGCTTGATGAAGAAGACAAATGATTTGTCACTAATCCTTTAATAATCTCCAAGAATCTTCAGTAAAAACTACTAAAATTCTTCTACAAAGCTTGAATAAAGATCTAGAGAAAGAAAATTGATGAAAACTATGAATAACTACTAAGCTTGCTATCTAAGCTAATGGAGTGGTTCTAGTGGTAATGAAGAGATAAGTGAGAGATCTAATGAAAGGTAATGTGCAACTAACTAGGGTATATATATATATATATATATATATATATATATATATATATATATATATATATATATATATATATATATATATATATATATATATATATAGTAAAGCCTTAATGGATCCTTAAGCTCAAGCCCAAATCCAACTTTTTGCTCCATTAGTGAGACTTTGACCCTTTGAGATCTACCATGCACGAGCCAATACCGCCGGGTGAAACTTCACCCGGTGGACTTCTTTCCAGTTTTGCATTTTTGGACACTTTTACAATCGGGCGAAACTTCACCCGATGGGTGAGAGTTTCGTCCGGTCATTTCGCCCGGTGAAGAAGCTTTCCTGAAGATCTTTAGGGAGGTGAAATTGTCGTCGGGCGAAACTTCGCCCAGTCGCTTCTCATCGGGTGAAACTTCACCCGATGGTTTTCTGGCCTCTTTTCTTGTCTCATTCTTCGTCGTTTGATTGGATGCCTTTGAACTTTAAGTTTTGTGCTTTGCTTTATGGACGACATTCCCCTCTCTTGTGCTCGTGGAAGCTCAAACATGCTCTCGGTGTCAAATCCTACCAAAATCGATAGAAAAACTACCAAAAACACGTAAAAGGCAAAAGAGGGACGCTAATGCGAGAAAGACTTAAAATATGGCGATAATCGCACTCTAATCTCGCAAAACGAGGGAAAAAAGAGTCTAAATGGGAGGAAAAATGATCTAAATTTAACACACATCAACCACTGATCATCATTGAGAACTTGAAGACCTTAAACATCTTTGTCTTGCAGAAGAATAGTAATTAGAGTACCATCGGAGTGCGATTTGAAGTTTAAAACGCGATCAGTGTGTTGACAGGGAGGGTAAAAGTTGAATCTTGCAAAGAAAGTGTCGCCTTCTCCAAACTGGTCAAAGAATGTGTTCTCTTCCAAGTTTAATGATTTAGCTATAGCTTTCAACAAGATTTCTAGCATGATCACTTGAAGTTTGGCACATTTTGTGGCCAAAGCATGAGATTCCTTTGTTGTGGAGGATGAATTTTAAGATTCCTCCTGAAAATTCCCGAACTTGAGTTTAGCTTCCCCTAGAAAATCCGGGGTATTGCCCATTAGTTCGGATGCTATTGTAACAGTAGAATAGGGGTGAATTTGCTTCCATAACAGATGAGTTCCTGAACTTCCTGTAGGTTCGGCTAAAGTTACGTTTATGAGGTAGTGATCGTCTTCGGTGACTTACGGAAGTAGTGGTCACGCATTCAACATCATAAATGGTGTAACTGGGCACACGATTTTCATAAAACAGCCGAGCACTATGAATCTGAATGAATGAATTGCAAATAATTCTAAAAACCTTCCGAAAATAGAAAAGAAGTTGGAATCAATCAAATCAAAATAGAATAGAATAGAATAGAAAACATACATTATTGGAAGGAGTAGGAATGTGAATTTGGCGTTCGAAGATCCTAATTGACAGGGGAGTACCTTTGTAGATCATGGTGAATGGGGAAATGTGGAGGGAGGAGATGACAAGGGTGATTTTTTTAAAAAAACCGACAGGGGTGGTTTTAACTTTTAATTGAGGAAATGACATGAGGTGGTTTTAATTTGATTTAATACTAGGTTAAAACCCGTGCAAATTGCACGGTAGCATCAAAAAAAATATGACAAATTGATTGACAAAATGACGAATAAATTATATGGATATAAACCGCAAGCGTTGAGATCAAACTAAGTAGTTAAAAAAATCAACCATTGTTCTACAAAGAGATTGGTATGTACTTGAAAATGAAAAATTATGGAAAGAAATGACAGAACAACATATTTACGCAAATATACAAAAATTGAAAAAATTCTTGATATAAGACATTAGTGGTAGTGTTAGAAGTCATCTTGATATAGGGCGTCTTCTCAAAATAATAGTAATTTCATTTACTCTGAGAATAACATGTATTATTGGACTAGTTACCTCAGAACCGGATTCGAGGAAGTAACAGTCTGAAAGTGATTGGTTGAAGATTAAGATGGAGAAAGAGGAGGAAGACATTAATCGAGGATGACGATTAACTGCTCCGTACACTGACAATAATGAAGAGAGTGATGGAATACGAAATTAAATAAAAGAAAAAATGGAAGTTGGACGGGTTCACCAGGTAACAAGTATCTGATAAGGCTAAAGTCGTATCACCTATATCAAAATAATCCTAACGAACAACTAACAGGTAGCTAGCAGCAAGCAAGGATCGAATCCACAGAGAGACGGATGAAAAATGTTAATTATCTAATAATCGATTCTAAACTATTTAAATTCCGGTTTGTTTGAATTGTTTTCTAAACTAATGTGACTATGTAAATTAAAAGGTTCTAATAATATTAAAAGGATCTAGGGTCTTACGGTTCACTATGTAATTAAATTGGGTAAAGTTATTCAATCAATCAATCACAGTTATTTAGGGCAAAGACATGGCTTCTCGGATCTTATGTCAACCTTAGGATAGATTCTGACAGGCTCTCGCAACTTACCAGATTATCCTACCCACTTACTTGTAAGTCTACCCTTACCAGTCTTTCGATCTTAGGTTCGGGTTCCTAAACATTCAACTAGTTCAACGTCTCAAACTAATCAAACAATGATACAAAACAAGTAGTAAGGCAATAACATATGAATGATCAATCAAACAATTAATTAAACTAACATCCCCAATTCAATTAACATAGATTCCCTTCAAGCCTAGATAAATAAATTAGCTACTCATACTAAAAGATAAAGCAATAAAGAAATTAACCATAATAAAAGACAATATGAAAATAAGAGAATAAGAAAAAGTACCAATTATGTAGAACTGAAAGATACTAGATGAACTCTAATACTAATAAAAAGTCTAAACTAAACTAATGAATATGAAAGTGTAAACTAAACTACTGAATATGAATGTGTAAATAATTCTAACCCCAAGGAGGGTATATATACTAATAATGAGGAGTTTATCATCTTCTCCTTTCCTAAATAATTAGGAAAAATTAATAAGCTAAGAATATCACGTAAAATAAGATTTATGGTAAGTTACGGAGTCTAAAAATATAGAAATCCCGCGAAACAGCCTCAAACCGGTCGGTTCGGGTCTGTCCCGACCGGTTCAAGGTTGTCCCGACCGGTTCGGGTTTCTCTTCACTACGCGACGAATTTGAAATGCTTGTTGTTTCTTCGTTATTTATCGGATTTGAACGTGTGATATACCGTTAGAAAGATATGAGAAACAGCTTTCCAACACCATAAAAATCAGCTCAATCAAAGTTGTAGAACTCAAGATATTCGCGTTTGAAGTTGACCCTTGTTTTAGCGATCATTCTTTCTTCCCGATTTGCATTCATTCGAGTTTTCCAACTTATTTCTTTGTCGTTTCTTATTGTTTCTTCACTCACGTCCTTCTTCAAGTATTCATTTAGTATCCTCTAACTTTTATCACTTCTTCCTTGTAGATTTCATGGCTCGACTCCCGTCATTGCCCAAAATGTAGCTCAATCGCCTTCACCTGTCTCGTTTCCTACAAAACTTAAACAAAATACCCGACATAACAAATAAGAATAGAAAGCTAGAACGACTCCTATGACACGTAAAATGAACCAAAATAAAGGAAAATTTGGGGTTAAGAATATATATGAAATGAGTTCATCAGTCTCTAATACTGTTCTGGGTTAACTAGTTCAATGATACGTATTATTCTCAGATTAAATGAAATTGATATTATTTTGAGAACACGCCATATAGTTGGTATTATTCTCATTAAATAACCTTAAAAGATACTCCCTCCGTTCCAATGAATTGTTTGCTTTTCCTTTTGGCACCAGGGGTAAGAGATCCAATGATGAGGTGACATGTGGAGCAAAACTCGTGAGAAAGGTCAAATTGCATATAAAAAACTTCCTAAAATAGAAAGATAAACAATTCATTGAGACGCCCCAATATGGAATAGGCAAACAATACATTGGGACGGGGGAATAAATGATATAGATAGATAAATAGATTTAATAACAAGGATTTGTATCTGATAGTAAAAGAAATTGGTACTCCGTATGTGATAGAAATAAGTTTTGAGTATTGTCTAATACTCCCTCCGAGTTCCTATTATTGTCCCAAAAGATTTTTGGGGTGAAAAATAAGGAATGGAAAATGAGTGGTTGAAAAAAGAAGGAGGAGAGAGAGATGGGAGAGTAATTGTGAACCACAAATTGATGGCCTAAAAAGGAAAGTGGGACAAAAATCAAACTCAGCCCAAAAAGGAAAGTGAGACAATAATAGGAACTCGGAGAGAGTAATATAGATGAGTCTCTCTTTCTCCAATGAGAAGATTATACAACCAGTTATACATAACTCTACGTACAACTGGTTTTGTGATTTTGACCTGTAAAGTTGTCGAGACACAAAGGTTTAAGCTCAAAAATTTACAACTTAGCTCAAAAACTTTTATAAACTCAATATATATATATATATATATATATATATATATATATATATATAGAGAGAGAGAGAGAGAGAGAGAGAGAAGGGATCAAATAAGTTCACCATATGTAATTAAGTCTATACTAAAGTTACAGATGACATACGTTAAAGTTGCATTTTTTCAGAATTGATATGTAACTATAACATTCAGCTCTTTTATCACTTCAAATGATAAAGTGCAACTTTAAAACTCATCTCGTGTAACTTTAATCACCTTTTGTGTAAATTTAACACTGGAACTTATGAACTTATAAGAGTTGTTGGCCTTATGTAAACCTCTCTCTCTCTCTCTCTCTCTCTCTCTCTCTCTCTATATATATATATATATATATATATATATATATATATATATATATATATATATATATATAAGGCAACTACTACTACATACCTCTCTAGTTTCCCTCACTAGAGTTTTCTCTCGTTTTTGAGAGTTCTTAAGTAAACACTTACCCATTCATATAATTATCTACCTTCCACACACCTCCTCTTCCATTTCTATCGTGCCCCACATAATTTTACCCTTTTGTCTTGTTGTCAATGCGTTGGCATTTGTTGCCACTAATCCTTACCCAAACAAACCCCACTTACAAAAAATCACCTCCTAAATTCACCCTTGATGTCACCTTTTAAGCCTACTTTCCTAGCTAATCATTACACTGTAACTTCATCTCTTTAAATTTCTTACTCCTCCTTCTAACCTTGCCACCACTCCTTTGTTTCCTTATCCTTCCCCTGTTTTTGTTTCATTTTACCCTTTGTGGTCTATCCTTACCCTTCTAATTTATCATCCAATGGAACCCACCTATAATAACCACGACCCTTTCCAAGCTGGTGCATTGATTAACTTACCTATTAACCTGCGGGGTAACCTTTTGGCTATCGATTTTGATCATTCGTTGGTAGGTCGTTTTGCCGACCAGCGACACTTCAAACTGGAAAGGGTTCAAAATGCTATTAATATTTTCTGGGACCTCCGAGAGCCAGTTAAGATTCATCCTATGAAACCGTTTTTCATTTTTGAGTTCTCGGACCCTGAAGATTTCGTGCTAGTTCGGAGTCTAAAGGTCATCAATATTGAAGGCAGTCTCCTTGTGTTGAATACGCTCCACCGGAACACAGTGAT
This sequence comes from Agrostemma githago, assembly GCA_958450325.1. Lineage (NCBI taxonomy): Eukaryota > Viridiplantae > Streptophyta > Magnoliopsida > Caryophyllales > Caryophyllaceae > Agrostemma > Agrostemma githago. Next base: position 31,116,638 of record OY288262.1, read on the forward strand.
CGAAAAAATCAATTTCAATCGTGTTCCCCTTTGGATCCGAGTTCATGGACTCCTCCTACAATATCTCCATCCAACAGTTGCAGCTTCTCTTTTGGAGCACGAAGGAGACATTATCGAGTTCGAAGAAGCCGGTGACCTTCCACCGAAGCCTTATGTCCGGGTAAGAGTTTGGATTGACATTTCTTGTCCCCTTATCCCTGGGTGCTATATTCCTCTAGAGGATGTCAAGTTGCTTGGATCACTTTTGGTTACGAGAATATTTTCCGCTTCTACCGTCGATGTGGCCTTGTTGGTCACCGGGTCACTTTCTGCAACCTCACGCCTAATCGGGCTTCTGCCCATATTGATCATCGCCTCTTAAGCCTACACCTTCGTGGACTGCAAATCGCTTATGGGCCTCGTTCATCTCCGTTCTACTCCAACCGTATTATTGGTCTTCCACCCACGTTTTCTAACATCAACACAAACATCAGAACACCTCCCGTGGCAGACGCTCATCAACACTCTTCATCATCATCGTCTGTAGCTGATTTCGGTTCATCCTCATCCTCGTCTAGTTCTGCCAATGGGCCGCCTCCGTCACCACCTGGGTTTGGAATGAATTTTGCTGGAGAACCGCACCATACTATCCATGCCGACCCCTACCCTGTTGGCACGAATATCCAAGGAACCGCTCTTTTTATGCAGGCTAATACGGCTCCTGCTCAGCCCTCACCGGTTCCCTCTCCTAGAATTCCTAATGGTGATATACCCGCAGCAGGACGTAGTCCCCGCGGTTTTCGCATTTCGGCTCCTGACCCTTCTTCTGATCCGTCGTTGGAATTTCTGAGTTTTTCTGATTTGAATGATGACAGGAGACCTTCCACTTTGCTCCAACTTAATAATCAGGTGACTTCTAATGCCCCTCATGTTTTCAGTCCTTGTCCTCACGCTGATTTGGAGCCTTTTTCTGCTCCTGCTTTAATTTCTATTGCTGATTACAAGAGCCCCTCGAATCGATATCTTTCACGTTCTGCATCATCATCTGATTTTATTGCCACTGGTCATAATTACAATGTGTTTTCTGCTTCTCCTTCTGTTATTCCATCGCCTCTTATTTCTGCAACAGATGAAGACAGATCCACCTCACCTGATTCTATTGCCGGACTAAATGAGCTACTACTTGTCTACTCTAACAGCAGTTCTCGAGCTTCTTCTTCAATTCCTTCCGAGATGTCTCCTGGTCACCCGGTTTCGGAGTCTAACCGGGTTAGGAAAAGATTGTTCTCGATGATCAACGATGAAGATTTCTCGAAGGGTTACATCACTCAATTCCCTAACAAACGTTTAAAGCTCTCCAACTTTTTTGCAAATGAAAGGAATCGGGAATCTTATCACGCAGCTCTACTGGATATTCACTCACAAGCTGGGGTTGTGGCAGGCCCGTCTCTGCCACCAGTAATCCGATGAAGCTTCTCTCGTGGAATTGTAGGGGCCTGGGAGACACGGACTCCCTTACAATTCCTTTCTTGTCCTGGTGTGTCCGTGCTAACGACATATGTATAGTTTTCCTTCAAGAAACTAAGTGTTCTTTAGCTAATAGTGTGTGTAAAACGAAGTCTCTCAATCTCTGTTATTATACGGGTGTAGACTCAGTAGGGTTAAGCGTGGGCTGTTGGTTCTTTGGGATAGTCGAACCAACCTTTTGCCCCTCCTTTTGGATGCCCATTATATCGTTTGTAAGATCGTTGATCATGTAAATACTAGTGAATGGTACGTGCTTTTCTTGTATGGCGTTTGCTCTTCGGATGCCAAGTCTGCGTTCTGGCTTCATATTGAGGACTTATGCAAGAAATTCAGTCTGCTTGTCATTGTTGGTGATTTTAATCAGGTTGAACACCACAGTGACTAGATGGGCGGGTCTTCTAATATTTTGGGTTGGCAAGATTTTATGCAGTGGCGTCTGCAAACCCAACCTTTTGATCTTCCTGTTTCCGGCCCAAAATTCACCTGGTCGAACAAACGAGATCAGGCTCAACTTATCTTGGAACGTCAGATCGAGGCTACGCTTCCTCAGACTGGATGAATTTATATGCCGACTCTCATATTATTAATCTACCCATCTTCATTTCAGATCACGCCCCTTATTCTTTCCACAGACGCTCCTAGCTATATCCAAGCCCAAGAGACCGTACCGTATTGATAATTGGTGTCTCGACCTTCCTGAGATTAAACAACTTCTCCTTGGTAACTGGCTTCCCTTCTCGCAGGGATCTCCTATGTTCCGGTTGTCTCGAAAGCTTAGTAATATTCGTCTCAAGATTCTCCAATGGGTTCTAAACAATAGACATCGCTTCTTGCTTGATTGGAATATCTTCTCCAAGGACCTGCTTAAATCAGCCAGTAACATTCACGACATTTGTTCTGCTCATTCTTTTGTTCAAACTGTTAAATCAGCTGAACTTGAAGCTTCGATTCAGCGCTCCTTCTGGCAACAACGAGCAAAAGCAGGACACGTTCTTAATGACGGGTTACCTACTTCGTATTTCTTCCATCGTTCTAAAGCAAGGAATCGGTGACTTCGAATTTTCTCCCTCCGAAAATTATCTGGAGATTAGTGCGATTCTGACGCAGAACTCAAACAGCTAGTCTTCTCGCACTTTTCTTCCTTATTCACTGCACCTCCACCTGCGCCCCTGTCTTCCCTTGACAATCTTATTTTTCCTAGCTTAGATCCGCTTGACCAGGATTATTTATCACAACCTTTTCAGCTTGATGAGGTTAAGCAAGCTATTTTCTCTATGAGGGCTAACAAATCGCCTGGACCAGACGGATTCCCTCCTCGATTCTTTCACGTCTTCTGGGAAGAGATTGGTCTTGATGTCTCAACAGCGGTGCTCTCTTTTCTGAACTCCGACAACATTCTCAAAGAATGGAACGAAACTCATGTTGTTTTAATTCCTAAGGTGGAAAACCCTGAATTTATTTCGCAATTTCGGCCTATTAGTTTATGCAATGTTATTTACCGTGCTGCTTCGAAGTGCATTGCTCGGTTCTGTGGAGCTAAGGCTTCGAGAGCCTGTTTGATAATGAAGTAAATGGCCTTGATGACTCGAAATCTGGAGCTCGGTTCTGTGGAGCTAAGGCTTCGAGAGCCGGTTTGATAATGAAGTAAATGGCCTTGATGACTCGAAATCTGGAGCTCGGTTCTGTGGAGCTAAGGCTTCGAGAGCCGGTTTGATAATGAGGGATCTGGTTTTGATGTCTGGCCCTAATTGTTAGGGGTATCCTATGGAGCTTGAATTCTCAACATTCCGGGCTGTCTCTGGCCTGGGTCTCGGGAAGGTCTTGAGGGTTGTAATGTGGGAAGGCTGAGTGTGGTGTTAGCTGACCAGCTTGATTGTTACTCCCCTATTGGATGGCATGGATAATTTTGAATTTGACCGTACCCCGGTCAAAGAATTTTCACTTGAGTTGACCGTTGACCACAGTCATGGGTATTTGATTTTTGATGATAGCCTGCTTTTTTGTTTTGGCCTTTTGCTTTTTTTTCATTTTTTTTTTCATGGACTTTCGATTTTTTTTTTGTCCAGCTTTCTCTTTTTTTTTTTATGGCCTTTGTTTTGGCCCTTTCTTTTTTCCCTTTTTTTTTTACTTTTGATTTTTTTGTCCAGTGTTTTTTGTTTTTTTTCTTCTTTTTTTTGCCGGTCAGACTAACACCTAAGGTAGGGATTGGTCAGTCTTATTGGAGGGGTGTTTTATTGTGGGAAATGGGCTTGCCTCCCGTCTTGAACCCCAAACTAGGAGATTACCTAGATTTGTCATAGGATTCGATACCGCTCCTGCTACGGGTAGTTATGTGGTTTTTCTATACCAGACACGGAATAGGTAAAAGGAAAACACGGGCTCGGTTTCCTGCAGTCATTATAGATGTGCCTATAATAGTCACGTGCGTGTGCTCACAGTGTATGATGGTGTTCATCATGTTCTCGGAAACACATAAGGAAAGTATATATGAGAAAGAATATTGAAAGCTGATTTCATTGAATTTGAAAAAGAGGACAGAATACAACTGACTCTGACTCTGACTTTGACTTTGACTTCGACTTTGAAGGGAATAGTACATCCTAGACTCGGACTCAGACTCGGACTCAGACTCGGACTCAAATCAGATCCGAATTCTCGGATAATGTTGTCATTAGTCATCGGCTTCTAAGGACTCGAGTTGATGTCCAGTATAGCCTTTAGTAGAAACTTCACTCAGATCTTCATTGTGTCGAAGATCGTCTTCAATCCTAATGCCCATTTCGGTAAGTACGACAAAGTTTGAAATGCCGGCATACCTAAGATGGACGCGGTAAGAAGGTAGGAGGTTGTTGATGAATGCCTCCACTAGTGTCTTCTCGTTGGGCTTGTCTACCAACTTCACACTCTCGGCCCTCCATCTTTGAAGATATTTAGTGAACCCTTCTTTGGGCTCTTGGGCCATGACTTCCAGAGTACGAATTGTAGTCTGGATCTCGATATTATCGGCGTAGTTCCGAGCGAACTCTGTTGCCACGTCATCCCAAGTCGGGTATTTCTTGGAATCGAGCCTGTAGTACCAGGCTTTGGGGTGCTTCTGGAGGGAGGAAGGGAATAAGTGCTTAAACATGGTGGACTTTACCCCTTGGACCGCCATGAAATCTTTGAAAGCCTGGATGTGGTGGACCGGGTCTTCGGTACCCTCAAACATAGGAATTCCCGTTAAGTTGAGGTTGGTAGGTAGCTCGTCATTCAAAGGTGAATAAGTACAAACATTTTCGGTGTGGATCGAGTTGCTCGTCGATAAGTGGACTTGCTCTTCGAGCCTACGAACAACACTGATTAACTCGGCTTTGGGCCCGGTGGGCTCAGCTCCTTCAACTGGGGCCGTTTTCTCCACGGTGCTTAAGCGGGTGGATAAAGTCGCTTGGTTAGCCTGGATGGCAGCCAGCTGGGTCTCGATCTTGGTCAGAGCGTTTTTTAATTCATCCATCTTGCGTTGGCTTCTGGTTTCGGGTGGCCTGTCTGTAAGAACGCCACGTAATCAGAGAGGTGGCTTCGGAACTCAAACTCACTAAGGCATAGGAAATAGCGCAAGAGGAGGGACGGCCCCAGTTTGACTTGGGTTAGACTCCCCTAGTACAAATGTGTAGGGTACGATTCTCGGGGTGACTGTGATTAATCACTCCGTCGGAGAATAGCCCCCAAGTGAGACTAAGGACTCAGATGGTGTGGCATCTAAGTGACTCAAAGGTGGGTTATGTGAGACACGTGTAAGACATGACCCTTAGAGCAACCGTGATTGATCGCCCTGCTAAAGGGTAGCCCCCAAGTGGGATCGATAATTTTATTAAGACTCGAGTGTGGGACGAGTGACCCTTAGACGTAAGGACCGTGAACCTTTTGTTATAGGGCTATGCCTTATAAAAGGTTGACTCGGAAAAGACACCTAGACGGGTGACTTGTGAAAGGTGGGCCTTCCTTAGGATTCGGCTATGTGGGCCGAGTCCTGTCCGAAGGAAGGTCCACGTGAGACATCCCCAGACTTTTAGACTCGAGTGTGTAGACGGGCCTTCCTTTGTAGGAGTATGTCCTAAGTAGGTGGGCCTTGCCTTAGTCTAATAAGGCGGACTGGGATAGGGAAGAAACTCGTGATGTAAGATCGACGGAGTTTCGACGCTAAAGACCTTGACAACTTAAGACACGACCCGACACTGCTAAATATGGGAAGTCCTAAGGAGAAGAAGGTTTTGAAAATTTATTGTTTTGAAAAGGGGTCCGAGAAAACTCGGTTGAGGGCCCAATTTTTCGGAAAAAACGAAAGTGGTATTGGGCCGCGGGTTTTGAAAGTTCGAAATGATTTTCGAGTTTTGAATCGGGCAACATACCGTCTAGAAAATAGGCTATTTTGAGTAAAATCATAAGTCTTAAATTCGATTTGTGTCCCGGGTTTTGAAATTGAATAGTTTGAAAAAGATGCAATCTTTGAAAAAAGACGGTTTTTGAAAACGACTCGGAAACCAAGTAGCACGTAGTCACATAAGCATTATAACGACGCCATGTATGCTCTATACTAAGTCTCGGTCGGTCTATGGGGGGTCTATACCAGTTTACATAGTCTAGACGTTGATCGGGACGGACTTCCTAAGTCGAGTTGATCTTAGAACATGCCGCGAAACCCACTCGAATCGACTATGGACACCTTTTGACATATCCATATTGGAGTACATCAACGGTATAGTGGGACGTCGGTCGCGAGTACCGGCCCGGGAAAATATGGGTTATGCATGAACCGTAGAACTAAAACGCGTATTGTATTTGTCAAACGATTTCTATTCGAGTCTCACCCTGAGGATGCCGATGGTAAGTCACGCATCAGTTAATTCCCCAGCGGAATCGCCAAATTGTGGACATGACATAGGTTCACCCCGACGCGGCCACGCGCGGGTTTGGGTAGGCGAATGAATCTCCATATGAGAATGGATCGAATTGAAATTTAGGTCTATGTGGAGTCGCCACCGAATTTTGTGGTTATTCGGAACCATTCGAGCCCACTCTATGTCGTAGTGGTCCGTATACAAAATACGGCCCATTTCCGATGTCAGAGTTTATTGGGCTCGTCCCTTTGCATTATGATACCGATACCGACATTATCGGATATCGTGTATTGAATGACTCTCGTGCGCCAACGGTTTCAGGCATCCGGAAAACGAGGTTCTGAGTAAGGGGTGAGGGTACGTGTTGGGAAGCCCACAAAGGACACCCAACCCTGCCCGCACATTAGCGGCCTCTACTAAGAATGCGAATGACTTACAATACGCGCGTTAGTAAAACGGGAAAATGATATGCAAAGATTTATTTTCCCTAAACATGTGAATGGAATTGAAACGGGTTTCTAAGTCAATTTAATGCAATTAATTCTACGTCAAAGTGGAATTTTAGCATGTGGATTCATTTAGTATAATAAACGAACAATAATTAAATTGACAAAAGAAATAACAAACGCGTTAGTAACGATGCAATACCATAACAACTAATAACGGTTTGTGCAAATATGAGATGAGATGAAAAGATGCAAATATGAGATGCATGTTTTGAAAAGGTAGTAATACACATGATTGACTAAACACGTGTTGACATGAATCATAAATTACTACCGAGTTTTGAAAATAGAATAATGTACGATTTATTGTGTTAATCGTTACGGGTCACTCGATCGAGTGGTCGAGTGGACTTGTAAAAGACGATTTTGTTTTGCGCTACAGACTGTACTCGGCCGAGTTACTGACCAACTCGGTCGAGTACGTGGCCACTCGATCGAGTCACTGTGAGACTCGACCGAGTGGTGGTCGTGACATGCATTCTGACTCGATTTTGTGATGTCACTCGACCGAGTGACTAAGGCACTCGGTCGAGTGGCATCTGTACGAATTGTAATTCGCTTGCAATTTTATATTGATTTTCGAATTTGCTTTAGATTTTTGATGAATCGACGGTTTTACCGAATTGGGCATAAGTATTGCATGACCTATGCTCAATTCGGGTTTTTTATAAATCATTGATTTTATTAAACCGAATATAAATATTGTTGAATTTATACCCGATTCTAAATTTGAATACTCATCGTATCCCATATTCGATTATTGAATTGATATGGGATATTAGAGCGAAATATAAAAAAAAAAAGATAAATTAATTTTAGTGGCTTTAAGTTAATTATCGTGATATGAACAAATCACGTTAATTAATTCATATGACTTGATTGTTAGATTCGATATCCAATTATGCAATTGGTATCGAATCCAAAATCGACGCTTTACTTGAATAAAAAAACTTGATTCCCTCGACTTCTCCGACATCGAAAAATCCCTAGAGATTGTGATGTCGGATACGTGTCAACGGGTTTCGACCCTTATTAAAATTGATTTGAAAATTGATGGATGCAAGATTAATGATGATGATGACGAGAAATAATAACGAATTGTTGTTTAAGTTAATTTATCTCAATAATCAAATAGTCGGGGTATCGGGATAAGCGACCGACGACGCGTGTGCAGTACACTTGTATATGCGGTTTTCCTTATCCCGGTATCCTTCTTATTCGACACAAATCGATAAATATTTTAATGCTTTGATATTAGTAGTACTATCGATATTATGACGCAACGAACGAAATAAAAAAAACGAAAAAAAGACGGAGAAAAAGGAGACAGACGACGAAGAGAAAAAGGGAAGAAAAGAGAGGGTTTTGACACCCTCAACCTACATGTTCTTGTCTCGGCGCGGACTCGTAACCGTGGCTTTAACAAAAGAGTCTTCGAGGTTTATGGAGGTTGAGTTGTGGTGGCTCGGGATTGATTCCTAAAACTAGGTTTAGGGTTTTTGCTAGTGTAGAATTGCAAGGGTTTGACTAGGGTTTGATTAGGGTTTGTAAAAGACGTAGTATGTGTGTGTAGGGTTGCTCTAGGGTTTCTTGAGGTTGCAAAAAGATGTGTAATTGTGTTGCATGGGGGTTGCTTATATAGGCATGGCTAGGGCATCGGTTTAGGGTTACTCGACCGAGTATGGGGCTAACTCGGTCGAGTGGCCCGTGAAGCCTGCCGTCGGGCTTGAAACAAGCCCACTCGATCAAGTGGGTGGGTCACTCGATCGAGTGGTCCAGTCAGGTTGCACGGGTCCATCGTTTTGGACCTCGACTTTGGGTGTTTGATGAGTTTTATGTTTGATTTGGACTTTTGATGGTTGTATGGCTGTTTTTGTGTGTCTCGGAAACGACTTTGACCGGGGTTGACCCAATCGTGAAAAGTCGGTTTTAATTCCGGTGTCGGTTTTGGCCCAAATTAGTCTTGTTTGACTCAGAATGATCCACTGGGCCTGGATTTGAGGTCTGTTTGGTGAGATTTGTACTCTGTAAGTGTGTTAGCCAACGATTAATGGATTTGAGCCCGTATCCGAGTGCGTAGAAACACGTTAGCGTCCGATCATCATCGGGTGTTTTTTGGAAACTGCCATAGACACCTGGCAGTCAAAATGCGGGTGTCTACAATATGCGGTAAATTATTATTTTTAGTTCTATATAATAAAAATTTAATTTTTTTTAAATGAAAATCTTAATTGTGAAGGAATATGTGTAGGAGAGACAATAATTATTTTTTATAGAAGAGATATTAAATGATGAGTAATATAAGGAGGGAGATATATTTACCAAATATAGTCACTTGCTTTAATTACTCAAACAAATCACAACCATCAGTCTCTTTCTAATCCAAGAGATGTGGTGAGGACTCACGGACTCAATTTTAAAAGGTGGACTCACTTGATCCTTCCTCTCTCTCTCTCTCTCTCTATATATATATATATATATATATATATATAGATAGATAGATAGATAGATAGATAGATAGATAGATAGATAGATAGATAGATAGATAGAGAGAGAGAGAGAGAGAGAGGGGGAGTTACTAACTCCCTAACTCTCCCTTAGTGTTAATCTCACCCATCCATTAAGTTTAATATGGACAGTGGATGGATGGGTTTAGATTGTATAAAAAAAATAAAAAATAAAAAGGCGCTGCGAGACTGACAAGCTGCGGACAGCCATCATCAATCACCCATCACCAGTCAATAGCCCCCTCAACCTACCCCCAATTAATTTCCCTCCTCTCTATTCTCCCGCCCAAATCCATTGCACTTCCCCATTCACCTATTTTCGATTCATTTCACCAGCTCTCAATCACTCAACGCTCTCTTCCTCTCTCTAAAAATAAATCCATCTCCGTCTCCATCTCCATCTCCGTTTCCGCAGCTTCTCCATCTCCGATAATGCCTAAAATTCCGGTGATGCTACAAAGGTATGTTGAACGTTCGATTTTCGACCTCCGATTTTCCTTTTGTTCAACCCTTTTTTATTCCTTTTTCACGAACCCTAAAATGTGGTCAAGAACTCCGGCATGCATGAACAATAAAAAATGTTGAAAGAGCATTTTTCCAACACGATAACCCTAATTTTGAGTTGAAGTTGTTGTAGTTGTACAGTAGTTGTAGTTATAGAGTCGAAGATGAAGTTTTTTTTCTCTGACAACTAATATTCATACAGTTTTTATTCTTGATTAATCGTTATTCCTCTAGTTATAACCCTAATTTTGAGTTGAAGGGGTCGTAGTTGTACAGTAGTTGTATTTTATAGAGCCAAAGATGTTTTCTTTATTTCTTTGTTGAAGTTCCCATAGTCGTCATTGTAAGTATGCATGTGCCATCGAGTAGACAGTTTTTTGTTGAAGTTTTGCATGCTTCCATGTTGAAGCTTACGTAAAAGCAGTCTTATAGTCACAGACTTGGTGTTTGGGAAGAAATAAAATTAACATTTGAATAGTCATACAGAGTTGGTTGTACAGTCATACAGAATTGGTTATACAGTCACCCGTTTGAAGATACATAGTCGCACTCGTTACATTTTGTTGTGAAGTAACAGAATGATGTACAATCACACCTTTGAATCTACACAGTCGCACTTGTTATGATGCAAAGTCACACGCTTTATATTGTATACTCACAGAGTTGTAAAGTCATACAGAGTTGGTTGTACAGTCATACAGAATTGGTTATACAGTCACTCGTATGAGGGTACATAGTCGCACTCGTTACATTTTGTTGTGAAGTAACAGAATGATGTACAATCACACCTTTGAATCTACACAGTCGCACTTGTTATGATGCAAAGTCACACGCTTTATGTTGTATAGTCATGCAGTGTTGGTTGAGGCCGTATAGTCACATTCGTTATGTTGCAGAGTCGCTCTCTTTTTACTGTAAAATCACACTCATAACGCATGTTATTATTGCAACAGAAAGTCGGGTGCGAAGAAGAAAGTTCGAGCAAAGACCAGTAAGAAGAAAGCCATGGCAGAGACATGTAAGAAGAAAGTTCGGTCTGCGAAAATGTAATTGATGATAGATTGGCTGTGGACCAAAATTTGGGTAAGAAGAAAAAAAAAAAAGAAGAAGATTGTTGTAAAGTATGTTGAAGATACATCCGGGGACCACATCGTTGCCGAGACGGATGTGGGGGGGACAGAAATCGTTGACGAAGGCAGACAAAGACTACACCGGTCGCCGATCTGGATGTGGGTGAGACAGAAAGTGTTGAGGAAAGCAGGCCGAAAAAAAAGAGGAGGGTCAAATCTGATACAACGGCCGACCCCACATACGTGTTTGTGTCTCGGAGGAGGAGAGAGGGGGACCGCAGACAGGGTCAGCCTAATATTCAATGTAGGCCCAAGCGGTTGCACCAGCTAATTGGGCGATTATCGAATGATCAGAAAGAGAGGGTGCGTGTTGTTGGATTCGGCGGGTTGTTGGATCTGAGGCTTGAATCGGTACCTATTGAGCACGCGGTTATGTTCCTCTGTGCATTTTCTTACGGGTCCCATATTTTTCGTGCCTCACGCCAGGAGGCATTCATGATGTCAAAGTACGACATCCACGACTGCCTCCAGCTACCTTTGGGCCCTCATCCACTGAAAGTAATCCCAACCAGCAACAAGAAAGAGGCAGACTCACCTGACGTGATCAGGTTAAAGAGTACCTGGAGGAAAGACTTCGGTGTGGTGGACAGCAGCAAGCCAATAACATTAGGGAAAGTGCACGAACAGTTGATGGTAACCAAAACCGCTGACGACGACTTTGTCTGCAGGTTTGTGTTGTTCGCGTTGTCATCATTCCTCGCGCCTACAACAAACAACTCACTGGACCTGAGTCTGCTTGCCGCAGTGGAGGACGTGGACTCGATTCGGGAACAGGACTGGTGTACCTTTGTCCTGCATGATCTGGTGCGGGCGGGTAAGGGGACGCGTGACCCCAGCAAAGTCCTCAAGTACCTCCGGGGATGCATCCCCATTCTAATGATTGCGTACTTCCAGCGCTACGATTTCCGTAGCGAGAGTTGCAGGTGCGACATACCATTTATCGCACATTGGGATGCACGGAGAATATGCGATCGTCTCGCTGGGGAACTGGAGACAGGGTCGCTGGGAAATCAGCTACGTTCGAAGGTGACGTACCCACGTACATGTGGGACAACAGGCAGCGAGGGCGCCCCCGCTATAACGATGCCCTCTGACAACCAGCACTCTAGTCCCAAAAGAATAATGACAGGGATTAAGAGAGACAATCAGTTGGAAGACATCGAGGAGGTTAACGTAAGTGATCTCCCAGCCACTCTATAAATCATCAATAAATCATCAATTCTTTGTCCGTTAAACGATTTAATCTGACAGCCTTACCTATGTTTATAAAAGCATACACAATTCATAAAACTGTTATGATCACACTCATCCTGATGTATAGTCACATACTATTGGCAGTATAGTCACATACTATTAGCTGTAGAGTCACACACTATTACCTGTATAGACACACACATTACGTTGTCCAGTCAGTACTATAACGTGCACAGTCACACGCTACAAACTGTACAGTCGCACACTTTATGCTATACAGTCACACACTTTATTCCGTATAATCACACAATTACGTGCTTAGTCATACTCACACTGCCAGCCTTAACACCACTGAGCTTCACACTAATGATTTGACTTCAACTGAATTATAGGACGACCGGCGTTTTTTCATGAATTTCCGGAGGTGTGCGCTAACCTTTTGCGGTTTCTGTGAGCAGGCTGCCATTAAAGTAAGAGAAATATCGACGAGGAACAACGCAGTTCCAAGTCAAGACCCGTCCTCCCAACAATTCTGGGAAGATCCAGCTGTCCTCCGGTATGTCGATCAAGTCACTTCGTTGGCCGGCCAGTTGAAGCAGACTACCGAGAACGCCCCCGTTGTTGAGGGCGCGGTGCACCTCGATGCTGAAGCCTACAATCTGATAAACCAAGTTGTGCAAGACATGCGTGACTCTGGATACACGGAAAAAGAAATTGAGGAAACAGATTTCTGTGTAGGATATGGTGACGGGACAGAGGGATATGGAAACGATGATGAGGGCACTTTTGATGGTGGCGTCGTGACACCGTGTTTCTGCGAGGAAGAATTTGAAGAGGATGATGCCTCTGAAGAAATCAGCGTTGAAGAGGATGATGCCTCTGAGGACGATGTCCAGGGTTCAGTTGACAGGAGTCCGACCGTAGTGTTGGCTCTACGGCAAGCAGCGGGGGAGACAACTGACGCACGATCGGCTTCCAATGTGGAGGGAACGCGTGATGTAATGCCGACTCCGCCCGACGCGACAGTGAGTTATAGTCTTGAGAAGGAACTGAACAAAGCAGGCTGGTCTGTAGCGGACGCTGTTGCCACCACGCCTGCAACGACGGTAATCGTCACGAACGATGATCAGCAGACAGGCGAGGGCTCAGGGACCAGGACGCACCCCAGGGAACTACATCATCGGTACATCTTCCACTCCGACATGGCATTTGAATGCATGGATACGATTCCAGACAATTTGGGCTGCACGTTGGACTGTGGGAAAATATTGAGGGGGCAGTTTGTAATCTCTGGATTCATGTGCTCCAATATTGTCATCTTCTGGGATATCCTGCACGTACGGAAAGATGTAATCGACTACGTCTTTGACCACTCAACGCCACGTCCGTCGGGGTACGTATTTATTGTGCTGCTCGTGTCGTTTTTTAAATGCATGTGCTAATCGGGACTTTGTTTGGTCTACAGCGAAATGCTGGTCGAGTTCACAGATTACGACTGTATAGCGAGGAGCGACATGCAGACGCTCGAGCCTGGCCTACAGGTGATGAATAACGTCATTGACTGCTGGTGTAGGCTGTTGAACCAGCTGGTGTACGAAGAAAAAGCACCAAGAGTAACCAGTAGATGTTACTTCTCTCTTGGACATACGGTACGTTCACCCCCCAATTTAGTTGTACAGTCACACACTATTGGCTGTATAGTCACACACTATTGTGTGTACAGTCACACACATTATGTTGTCCAGTCACCACTATAAACTGCGCAGTCACGCACTTCAGGCTGTACAGTCACGCACTTCAGGCTGTACAGTCACGCACTAGTTGCCGTACAGTCACACCTTTTACGCTGCACAATCACACCTTTTATGCTGCACAGTCACACAATTATAGGTGTGCAGTCATGCTTATGTCAAACACACACTAACTACATGTATTGCAATCAATGCATGTGAGCAGCACCCAATGTTGGCATTGTGGAGGAAATGAGGCCAGGGCAACAGTCATGACGAAGAAATATTTTACGTGTGGAACGAGTGGATAAAACATAGTTTCTCCGACTTTGCTTTGGACTCGGACATGGTATTACCCTGCGCATACTATTTATTCGTAGTTATCGGCACGGATTATACCATGTCTGCCCATAATCCTGACACATTGTTTGCAGGTGTTCGTCCCGATCTTAACCTGCAACGAGGGCCACTACAGTTGCGCCTGCATCAACTTCAATACTGAGCAAATAGAGTACCTCGACAACAGGAAGTACGATAAAGATTTTACAAAGTTGCCTTACTATGGCATTGCTCGAACAGCGGTCAGGCCCTTTAAATTTAATATTAAATCAATTATGTGACGGCGAATGTGTTCACGACCTGAACCTGTTTGAACTTGTTTTGCAGGCTGATAAGATGGGGGAGTTCATGGTACGACAAGGGCTGAAGAAAGGTGAGAAGGTCCGTGCGTTTAAATTAGCAAACGTTCCCTTATCATGGCAGGGGGTGGGGTACTCCGCCAATGACTGCGGAGTGTACCTGATGATCCACATGATGCTGTACAACGGGTCCCCGTTCCACTGCTCCTTGGGGACAATGGCGGCCATAAATATGTGCAGGGCGGAAATCACGGTGACCCTTATACTGAGCGACGTGAACAAAATGAGGGACACTGTTTTGGAGATAGTGGAAAAATTCGGAAAATACAAGGAAGCGTTGGACTCTGCCCGTACGCATGAAACCACCCTGTGAAGGAACCCACCAACAAGCGTCGGAGCAAATCACCGAAAACACCTGAACCCACCCCCCGATCAGTCCCAGAGGAAAGACAGTCGGCAGTTAGGTCTCAGATACGGGGCTGTGGGGATGGGTTGGGTTGCTCTTTAAACCAAGGGAGTCCTGACCCCAGCACCATTGTCATGTCGACCTTGTTTCGCCTGCACCGACCGCTGACGAGTAAGATGCCCGTCCTGCGGAAGCACACCGCTGACTACTGCTTCCTTGACGATAATGGGTACGACGAAAGGTGAGTAACCGTCTTTGTTTACTGATACGAGTTGCATACTACACATACTGACCGGTGTCAAAAATCTCGCAGTGAACAATTAAGATCCTACAGCACTCATGCGCAGCTGCAAAGACGTGACATTCAAACTCTATTGTCCGGAGATAGCATGAGCGCCGCTGTGCTGGAGTGTTGGTCGCACCTCAAGAACTGGTGCGAATCAGACGACCACGGGCGTGGTTTATCCTCCCCCGCTGACCCAACGATGGCATGGTTCGGAATTCAACACATGGTATGCCCTAGTTACCTCTTACCTATCGCATTCAATAGTACAAATGACCCCCCATTCACATTAACTGAAAAGATGTAAAGTCCGTGTAATAGTTAGAAATAACCACAAAGTTCACTTAGCACAGTCACACATGTTGATGTGTACAATCACATGCCATGAATTGCAGAGTCACACATGTTAATTTGAACAATCACATGCTAGATATTGCATAGTCACGGTCAGGGTCACTCGTGATGAGGTGTACAGTAACGTGATATAAGATGTACATCCACGCACATGATTTAGTCTTGTATAGTCACAGTCTGTACGCTGCAAAGTCACATAGCTTAGTCTGTACAATTACACACTTCGCGATGTGCAGTCACGCACATGATATAGTACTGTCTCGGGCCCCGTCACTGATGGCAACTAATATTCACCATCTGTTAGGACTCACTGACCCGTATAATGGAACGACCCGACTCAAGTATCCCTGCGGACGAAGAAACTGACGGTGTGTACGAAGCATGGGACAGATTCATACAAGACTGCGCCGGGACATTCGACTTGAACGCCGAACTGTTGTCGCGTGCATCTGCGTTAACTTTAGAGATAGAACAATTGATATTCTCGATCACCAGACACACGCCCCAGGGTCGCATATGTTCCGGATGTCCAGCATAATAGTAAGTTGCACGCATATGCTTTATTTCACTGCGTCAATATTATACTGCTCCCATAAGTGCTGACGTTTACTGTTAACTAATACTGCATCAGCTGCAAGCATTGATCGACTACATAGACGAAAAGGGGCTGATTAAGAGCAGTCACATGTCAAAATTTACATATCGACAAGTAAAATTGGAATGGCAGAGCGCCCGGAAGAACGATCCGGAGTCCGGCATTTTCTGCTTGATGCACATGTGCCTGTACGACGGTGCGCCGTTCACCCACCCTGATATTGGGACAAAGCTCGGGAGGCGTTACTTGTCTTTCGAGGTTGCGGCAGCCCTCGTACTTGCTGACATGAATGGAGCACGTGAGGACGTGTTGCCGAAAATTCGTGCTTTCATGGATGACGCGCCAAAGATATGGAAAGGAATCGATACAAGTCGTAAGATACGCAATATCGTGAAGCCCTACACGAAACGTAAGGCTTGAATGTAGAGTGAAATAAAAACACTTTTTTGTGAACATAGAAAAAAAATTCATGTTGGAGTATATTCTGAGTATCAAATGTATGATAACTCAGTATCAGGGTAGCATGTGCGATGTGATACAGTCACGCAATTTCTGACTCACGGTCACAGTAAAAACTCCGCAGAGTCATGACAGACAACCACAAAATAAACTAAATTCACTAGATTAATTTAACTTAATAACCCCCACGTATGTCACCATCCATTTTCTTTCAGTTTAAATAATTCATAAGATGCATTTTGAATCGCCACATACGAACAACAAAATATTGATTTTCCGACGAATGGTTCGTGAATTACATTGTAAATTATAAAGCGAAATAATCGTAAAAAAATTCCAAAAAACGATGTCGACGACGAATGTTAAACACCGAGCCGAGACTGTGAAGGGATGTTTGTGAGTCTCAATGAAACATTGAGGAACACAAACACCCACCTCAAACGCCTAACCCTAATTAATTGATGAGGATAAGCACCCCACCTAACCCATTAAATTTTCACCCCCACCTACCCTATTCAACTTTCACCCCACCTTTACTGCCTAACCCATGCATTTTAAACCACCTATTTACTGCCTCCCCCTCTATAAATACCAACCCAATTTTCACAACTCCACCACTTCAAACTTACAAAAAAATGGCAAGCAAGATAGAAGAAATCAGAAAATTGATCGAGGAGTACGAGGGTTTATTGAATACCGCTATGTCCACTGAATTAAAGGCCGTGCAGCAAGCAGCAACAGCAGTTGACACGAGGAACTTCGTAGCGTCCATTGGCGATACACATAAAGAGGCAGAACTGGATAACTGCATCCAGTTCTTCATGAAGAGGTCTATGTACTGTTCCCGCGCAAGGAAGGGATTCCAGCGCGACTTGGCCAACTTGAAGGAGATGCTTAAAAAGTACGAAGGTTAAGTATGTATGGATTAAGATGTAGCGTTTAGTAACGAACTTTTTTATGTGTTTTAAGTTCTAATGAATGTTAAAATGTAGCGTTTAAATGGTATGCAATGGATGTTTTCCGCATTATGTCGTAGAATGTTTTCGGCGTTTAATGGTATGCAAGTATTATATGTTGTGTAAAAGATGGACTTTTTCTAATGTACAAATATTTCCATCGCTATTTCGCTATTTCTCTATTTCCTTTGCTATTTTTCTAATGTACAGACACATGGTGTATATTCACAATTCACAAGTTTTATAGTCACACTAAACATGGCGTACAGTCACAGTCATCATGTCATAAAACCGGTTTAGATTTCTAACTTCATTTTGTAGAATCACAGACAGCGTATTGTAGAATCACAGTCATTGCCTTGTACAATCACACTCCCATAATTACAATCACACTCCACCTCTTGTTCTACAGTCACGCACTGCCTACTGTAAAGTCGCACTCATTGCGTTGAACAATCACACTCACTTGTTTCGTGTCAACCAAATATTAATGTTCCTGTACAGAATGTATTTGTAGCCAAAGATGATGCATTCCAGAAAGAAAACGACTACGTTCCTCAATGTATTCTTACAATCCAAAAAACAAAACCAATTTTACGGACCCCCATGCTTTACGACTACGCCATATTAGAAATAATTAAGGTCCGCAATAGACGTAAACAAAATCACGGACCTTGACCATTTCAAATGCCGCCAAGTCTTTATGTTTCACAAAAAAATAAAAAAAGCCCCCATGATCTACGACTTACACCATATTAGAAATGATTGAGGTCCGCAATATACGAAAGCAATGTCACGGACCTTGACCATTTCAAACGTCGACAACCTTTGTGTTCCCAAAAAGAATGTTCCTAAGTAACAGATGATATTCATGAACAATCCTCATCGGCAATCCCTGCCGGGTCCTCAACATCGACAGACAAGTCAGCAATCGGTGGGTACTCAGCAAATGGGTTGGGGCAGTTCCTCTTGTCATGGTGACCCATCCTCTTGCAGTTCTTACCCAACCGTTTAGGCTTGGCGGCAATTGCAGCAGCCTTCGCCTTAGAAGAAAGCATACGCTTCCCACTGCCCTTGTTCTTGGCTTTCTTCGGGGGCAATATGGTTATTTCAATTGCGCTCGTACATCCGAGGATCTCCTCTAATTCTTGTGTCTTGCTACAAGGGCCAGCAAGGGCAATATCGGACCTGAAGTCGCGAATGACGTCAGCTAGATTACTAACGTCTTCCTTACCCATTTTGCTGACATGACTGACGGTCTCATAGAACTCCGAAAATAGCCTCGTGACTGTAACAGCCTTATCATCGCTTAGGCGACTCTTTGACAAGGGACACGCATTAACATTACGTAGAGCATCCCTTGTCCATCTACATGCCACGTACCGTTCCGGGATTGTCTCCCGTTCTTTCGAAGAGTATATCCAAATGGCATGCCTACAAAGAATTCCATACCGACCGAACTTCCTGCAAGTACAGCTGATCTCAAAGGTACCTGCGAGTGCATTAAGAAACACATAAAGAGTGCGACTCCTGACCGTACGGACAGTGGCTACGCAACGTACGGGATGTGGCTTTCTAAAGATATGATCACAACCTTGACAGAATACAGTCATACCCGTTATGCTGCATAGTCACAGTCCTTACGTCGCAGAATCAAACGAATTGCGTTGTACAATCACACGCACCGCATTCCAGAGTCGCACCCTTTATTGTGTATAGTCACATTCAATGAATTATGGAATCAAACTCGTTACGTTTGGATCATATAGTCAGGCTATGTGACTATGGCTACACGACATGGACAGTGACTTTCTATGCCAGTACCTGGATTGTATTCAACAATGTAGTTGCGGTCCCGGATGGAGTCCAGTACTGTTGTCGCTTCGATCCCGTCCTTCTCCTGATACCCACAGACGCTGCACGTGTAGAGCGAAAACTTAACCTCTTCCTGAAAGTGTGCAAAAGCCACGTGCGTGTACACCCTTGCCGCGTGGCTCTCCATCGGATTCGTCGATCCAATTTTGGGGAATGACTGCCGGTTATCGTTGTCTAGCCTCTTCTGCATGTGCCTCTGTTGGTCCATCGCACTTTCGAAACGCATCCAGAACTAGACCAACGTACCATTATTGTCTTCAAACTTTTTGAAGAAACTGTTCTCGCTCTCTGATCTCTGCGTTGTCCTCATAATTCCGGACATCCTCACCTCCCTGCAATGCGCGGCGACCCATTTGCTCCTGTCTTCGAACATATTTTCGAACCATTCGATCCCAACAGCATCATGGTCAATCATGATCCGCCCCCACCTGTCGTCGAACTCCGACGCCTCGATGTCATCGTCCCATATAATTGCATTGAGGGCTTTTACGAATACCGACGCCTCCTCACTTGGATCTGCCGTACTTTGCTGGAACCTTGTTCATGATGTGCCACGTGCAGCACCGTTGGTGCGCTGCTTTGAATATTTCCGGGACGGCTTTTAAAATTCCGGGATCCTGGTTTGTAATGATATAACACGGTTCCTTCCCGCCCATGGCTTCCAGAAACCGGGAGAGGACCCATGTAAATGACTCGTAGTCCTCCTTAAATAGCAACGCCCCACGGAACGTGACAGACCGTTTGTGGTTGTCCATGCCAGTGAACGGTGTGAACACCATGGAATACACATTGGTTTCGTACGTTGGGTCGAACGAAACTGCATCCCCGAATGCCGCGTAGTTCCTTCGAGCTGCACCATCCGCCCAAATGACCCTGCGTAAGCTCCCGTCTGTATCCACATCGTAGTCAAAGTAGAAATCCTCCTGACTGTCCCTCAAACTCTTGAACCGGTCTATGAACAACTGACCATCCTGCTCGTGGACGAAGCACTTGACGTCCCTCCCCCAGTTCTTGAAATCAACCAACGATGCTCCGATATTCTGATATCCGCCCGACAACTCCTTGCACATCATGTATGTCCGAGTCGCCCCGATCTTCAGCTGCACACACAAAATTGCAAACTGCATTAGTCGCGCAGAGTTAGCAGTCAACCATACACTAACAACATTTTTGACAGACATTACGCACCCTCGAGTTACAAACGATCATCTCCTTGTGATATCTTGATAAATTTCGAGATGACTTTTGAAACTCTCGGTCCTTAACCATCACAAGATCGTGGTTGTGTTCCTCGATGAACTCTTCAATATAAAACCCCCCGATCATTGCACAAAGCTTGATTCTTGCTCCACATTGCGACCTCGTCGCCTTCGTAATCCTTTTGGGTTCGTACGATCCCACATACTCTTGCCCCTCCTTCTCTCCGGTGCTCGACAGCTTCACCATGCTCTGGCTGGCTGTTTTGCCCTCCTTGTTACAAGCCAACAATTTCTTCTTGATCGAACCATCAAATAATCTAGTTGTCGTGTACCTCTTCGCCTCAAAACCAAGATAAAATGCGTAAGCTTGATAAAACTTGAATGCTCCATCGATGTCCGCGAACTTCTGCCCTACGTAAGGGACAATCACTGTGTCTTCTGCTGGCATATAGGTTGGAACAATAAAAACAAAAAACACTATCAGTGGTTGGAACAATATATTACACTACTTAGAAATAGTTAGAAATAATCACAAAGTTCACTTGGCATAGTCACACATGTTGATGTGTACAATCACATGCTATGAGTTGCATAGTCACACGTATTGAGGTGTACAATCACGTGATATAATAAGTTGCATGGGTTAATGACAAGGCTAAAGTCGTATCACCTATATCAAAATAATCCTAACGAACAACTAACAGGTAGCTAGTAGTAAGTAAGGGTCGAATCCACAGAGAGACGGATGAAAATCGCTAATTATCTAAATTCGATTCTAAACTATTTAATTCCGGTTTATTTGATTTTGATCTAAACTAATGCGATTATGTAAAGTAAAGAGGTTCTAACAATATTAAAAGGATCTAGGGTCTTACGGTTCACTATGTAATTAAATTGGGTAAAGTTAATTAATCATTCAATCAATCAATCACAGTTATTTAGGGCAAAGACACGGCCTTTCGGATCTTATGTCAACCTTAGGATAGATTCTGACGGGCTCTCGCAACTTACCAGATTATCCTACCCACTTACTTGTAAGTCTACCCTTACCAGGTTTTCGATCTTAGGTTCGGGTTCCTAAACATTCGACTAGTTAAACGTCTCAAACTAATCAAACAATAATACAAGACAAGTAGTAAGGCAATAGCATATGAATGAACAATTAAACAAATAATCAATCTAACATCCCCAATTCAATTAACATAGATCCCCTTCACGCCTAGATAAATAAATTAGCTACTCATACTAAAACATAAAGCAATAAAGAAATTAAGCATAATAAAAGACAATATGAAACTAAGAGAAACGAGAAAAATACCAATTACGTAGAGTTGAAAGATTAACGATCTAAAGGTAGGATTATAAACTAGAATAATTCTAATACTAATAAAAAGTCTAAACTAAACTACCGAATATGAAAGTGTAAACTAAACTACTGAATGAAAAAGTGAGAAAAAGTTCTTAAATCTAATTTCCCCCCAAACCAGCAACAAACATGGGGGATATGGATCAGCCTCATAACCATCAGTATTAAAATCATTGCAGTTCAAGGCTCGCAGGAGTAGATCAAATGTCTGCGCATGTGCTAAACAGAAGCATAAGTAGCACCAAAATATAGTAAAGACATCATATAAAATCAATGTCAAAGACCGTCTCAGCTTGTCATACTTCCTTTGAAAACTTTGATAAGTCCTTGACATATAATCCCAGCCGTCAACAAATGGTGGAAAATAATAACATAAATTATTGGGTATGTAAGACAACTTAATACCTCTCAAATCAACAACATTATTTTTCACAATTAATTCATGCGAGACCGGAGGAATACCTGTACTAGCATCGAAGCAAGGAGGAAGTTCAAGTGGATGAGAATGATTTATTACCTCAACGAGTGTATCCACAATCCCATATACCTCAAGATTTTCTGTTTCGAGGGTTCCTGGATGATTGAGTGCCGCTTCTAAAGCATCTACCTCGGCTTCCCAAGGGTTTGATTCTCCTGCACAATTCTCAAAACACATCAAATCCTCTAAAAAATCCTCCGGGAAGGATCCTTTTTCAAAATAATCAATAACTTCATCTACCGCATCAGAAGCATTAATGCATAAATTAGGCACGATCTCGGAAGAAAGCTCGGTTGGGTGAAAAAGAGAATGACCAATTGAATCACAAATAGGCTCATTAACAATGATCAAAACCTCAGGTTTTTCCGTCAAAGATTGAATCATTAAATTTTCAGACATAACAGAATCAACTTCAATGACCGGAGAATGGACTTTCAAAGCAAAAATCAAAGGCTCATCATCATCGTCATCAAATAGGTCAATATCCTCTCTAACATGTGCAACGGACGTACTCATAACACAGTCAGCTGATGATGGTGCAGGATCAGCTCTCAAATTTGACTCACGTATGTAGAGTAGCCGTTAATTTTTGCAATATCACCTTACAGTCCGCCATGAAAGCAATCCACCTCTTCTCTGACTCAGCGCTGTTTCGGGCTAAATATTTAAGGAGTTCCCATCGCTCCTCATAAGGCATATAGTTAAACATCCCGTCGCAATTTGCCTCAATATTAGCCCGTGTCTCATCATCCACACCATCATAAATCATATGACACATCTCCCAAATATCAACATGATAGCCACTTTGATAAATAAAAGACTCAAGTCTATCCCAATAAGTATGCTGTGACTCATGATTAAATTGAGGAAAGTAGAAGATAGTCATAATGATTAGACAAAAAAATGAAAAAATAAAAATATATACGAAATAAAAAAAATATATACAAAATAATCTAGAATCCAAAACAAATAATAAGCAATAATACAAAACCGTCTCCCCGGCAACGGCGCCAAAATTGATAAGGCTAAAGTCGTATCACCTATATCAAAATAATCCTAACGAACAACTAACAGGTAGCTAGTAGTAAGTAAGGGTCGAATCCACAGAGAGACGGATGAAAATTGCTAATTATCTAAATTCGATTCTAAACTATTTAATTCCGGTTTATTTGATTTTGATCTAAACTAATGCGATTATGTAAAATAACGAGGTTCTAACAATATTAAAAGGATCTAGGGTCTTACGGTTCACTATGTAATTAAATTGAGTAAAGTTAATTAATCATTCAATCAATCAATCACAGTTATTTAGGGCAAAGACACGGCCTTTCGGATCTTATGTCAATCTTAGGATAGATTCTGACGGGCTCTCGCAATTTACCAGATTATCCTACCCACTTACTTGTAAGTCTACCCTTACCAGGCTTTCGATCTTAGGTTCGGGTTCCTAAACATTCGACTAGTTCAACGTCTCAAACTAATCAAACAATAATACAAGACAAGTAGTAAGGCAATAGCATATGAATGAACAATTATACAAATAATCAATCTAACATCCCCAATTCAATTAACATAGATCCCCTTCACGCCTAGATAAATAAATTAGCTACTCATACTAAAACATAAAGCAATAAAGAAATTAAGCATAATAAAAGACAATATGAAACTAAGAGAAACGAGAAAAATACCAATTACGTAGAGTTGAAAGATTAACGATCTAAATGTAGGATTACAAACTAGAATAATTCTAATACTAATAAAAAGTCTAAACTAAACTACCGAATATGAAAGTATAAACTAAACTACTGAACGAGAAAGTGAGAAAAAGTTCTTAAATCTAACCCTAAGGAGGGTATATATAGTAATAATGATAAGGAGTGTCATTACTTCTACTTTCCTAAAACTAATTAGGAAAGAATATCCCGTAAAATAGGAGTCGTGGTAAGTGAAGGAGTCCAAAAATAGAAATCCCACGAAACAGCCTTAAACCGGTCGGTTTGGGTCTGTCCCGAGCGGTTTGGGTTCATCCCGAGCGGTTCGAGTTCCTCTGCACTGCGCGATGAATTTGAAATGCTTGTTGTTTCTTCGTTACTTATCGTAATTAGACGTGTGATATACCTTTGGAAAGATAAGAAAAAGAGCTTTCCAACGCCACCTGAATCAGCTCAATTGGAGTTGTAGAACTCAAGATATTCACGTTTGAAGTTGACCCTTGTTTTAGCGATCGTTCTTTCTTCTCGATTTGCATTTGTTTGAACTTTCCAACTTATTTCTTTGTCGTTTCTTATTGTTTCTTCACTTCACGTCCTTCCTCAAGTACTCACTTAGTATCCTCTAACTTTTATCACTTCTTTCTTGTAGATTTCATGGCTCGACTCTCGTCATTGCCCAAAATATAGCTCAATCGCCTTCATTTGTCTCGTTTCCTACAAAACGTAAACAAATTACCCGGCATAACAAAGAAGGATGAAAAGCTATAAAAATAACTCCTAGGACACAGAAAATGAACCAAAATAAAGGAAAAGTTGGGGTTAAATATATATATGAAATGAGTTCATAAGTTAAACTACTGTCGATAAAAAGAATCCCTATATTACACGCTATCAATCTTGCAACGCACGCATTCGTCTCTAACCTTTATGAAATGTGACATTTCTCAACAGCGACTGTGGCATTGCTCATATAAAAGCATGATTTTACTAAAAAGTAGTTAGAAATAGTTGAAAATAATCACGTGATATAATTTGCATGGGTTAAACTATAATAAATACTCGACAACGCATAAGAACTATAAGTACAATACTCGACAACCAAAAAAAATAACAATAATAAACATAACAATGGTGGAACGTGTGGATAATGAATGTAACGTAATAAATATATCAGTCTTACCAGCACCAATATTTGGAATAATACAACTGCAACTTCACATAATACAACTACAGCAGAAAAGCTACAACGACGTGGAACGTGTGACTGTCTATCATATTAAGTGTGACTACCACGTTATAACTGTGCGACTGTCCATCATATAGAGTGTGGTTGTGACTACCACGTTATAACTGTGCGGAACGTGTGACTGTCTATCATATTAAGTGTGACTACCACGTTATAACTGTGCGACTGTCCATCATATAGAGTGTGGTTGTGACATTACAACTGTATAACTTTTGAAATCAACAAGCCAAACAAAAAAATGGAATTCGAAATGCAAGATACCAAATATATATGTATGTACTCATCTTACATCCTGCAAGTTGAACAGGAATTTTCGACTGGACAATTTCGAGCGCAGACGAATCTTCAAGAAACAGCACCATTGGAGCATGTACATGTAGAACAGATTACGAATTAGGGTTCAGTTATTTTGCATGATAGTATAAATAAGGAGATGAATATTGATTTGGAATGAATTTTGAATTTTAATGAAATGAAATGGTGAGCAATAGGATGAATTTTTGAATTTTAGTGAGAGAGTGAATTTTGGTGAAAGATTGAGAGAAAGAAAGTGAATTTTGGTGAAAGATTGCGCTGCAAAATGGTGAGCAATTGAGAGAAAGAAGGTGGCTTTTGGGGATGGAAATGATGAAAGATTGAGTGAGAGTGCTCTGCTTTACCTGCTATTGCTCTGCTCCTGTCTGCTGCTGCCTGCTACTAGTCATTCCACGCACTTCATCTCCTCTTTTTTTTTGTGATTAATCTAGGCCATCCATTCAACCCAAATCAAGGGTCATAAACACAACTTCCCAACTTCCCACTTTTACCCAAACTCCCTTGATCCCTTTTCTATATATATATATATATATATATATATATATATATATATATAAAACTCAACAACTTTGCTTTCTCTCCCTCCCTTTCCTTTCTTTTTTAGGTTACTTCAATTTTTCTCCAACAATAGAGAAGATCTCTTATATATGTATTACTTTTCTTGTTATTCTAATGATCATCCAATTTTTATAAAAGCTAAAAAAAATCACATGTAATATATTATTGGTTAATTGGGCACAAGGGCCAATAATACTTGCTTTCTAAAATTAGAGGAAGAAGTATCTTCCGCTTACCAAGAGGATGCACAATGAAGACATTATAATAGAGATGATCTCCTTTGAAAGGAAAGAGAGTGCTAAGAAGAGTTCCTTCCTCTAAGAACCATATATTTTTTTTGAGCGAATAGATCATTTCATTAATAAAAAGTCATACGACATCTACAACTTACATTGAAATTGAATGGATACAATACTATAAAATTTGAGTAAAATAAATTCTCGTCAAAACACAGATCTCTCACTATGATTTTGATCTCCGCTTCTGCTCATCCTCTTTCAACATATCGCTGTTTATGATACAACTTTTCATAAGAGGGTCTTCGAATCTTCCAAGGTTGTGAGGAGAATCGATTTCATCTGACCTGATAGATTGTAGCCGCCAATCTGACGTAAATTGAGAGTGCTAAGAAGAGTTACTTCCTGTAAGAACCATACATGAAAATTGAAAAGGAGGAGTTTTGAGTTTTGAATGAAGAGTAGTTAGGCCCTGTTCTTTTCGGCTTAATTTCAGCCCGTTTCAGACCAGCTCAGCTTTTATCAGCTCAACCCAGCTCTTATCAGCTCAGCCCAGCTCTTATCAGCTCAGCTCAGCTCCAATATTTTTCTTAAAATTATCAGATAATTTATATAAGAAATTATTAGTTTCAGCTTCTATAAATTCAGCTCAGCTCAGCTCAGCTTCTATCAGACCAGCTCAGCTCTTATCAGTCCAGCTCAGCTCCTATCAGACCAGACCAGCTCAGCTCAGCCTTGTTTCAGCCGAAAAGAACATGGTCTTAGTTACTTTGTTGGGTGTTGAACCCTTAGATGGGAAAATATGGTGAAGAAAGAAGGAAAAACCTAGTTAGGTTTAAATGGTAAACCTAGTTTAGACGCGCCCATTTATGGTCTTGCTTCCTACATCCCGTCCCGCCCGTCCCGCCCTTTCATACTCTACTCTTGCCATTTGTTCACATTGAAGTCCAGAGAAATGCTTCTTCGTCTTCAACCCTTGTATCATCATCATCATCCTCACACCACCACTAGGACTACTATACTTATTCACAGACAACTCCTCCTGCTTTCTACTACCATGTCTTCCATCCCCACCTCGCCCTCCTTTACTACTTCTACTTCCACTTCCTCCTTTCTAACCCCTCCTCAACTCCAACCCCTCCTGCTTAATCATAGTAATCATCATCGACTAATTATATCCACTCATTCTGCAAAACCCCTCTCTATTCATTCCCTTCAAACTTCTCATCTTTCTTACTCTGCTCACCCCACTATTCCTATTCCTATTCCTCCACCTGGTACTTTTTTCTTCATTTTTATTATTATTATTATTGTTTCTCATCCTGCTTTTTCACTGTTTCAATTGTCACCCACTATGCATTTCTGGGATTTTTATTTATTTATTTGTTTGTTTGTTTCATCAATAATGCTTCTGGAATGCTACTTGTATTTAGTTCCTTATTCTTATTTATGGGCTCTAGTCGAAGCTTAGTTGGGTCGAATTACTCGTTAATTACGCCCTACTCGTTATTTAATCGACAGCTTAATAGAGTAAACGGTGGTGGCGGATTCCAAACTCGATTTTTTTTTTCTGTGACGGCCTCTTCTAGTTCTAGCCCTCCACTGGTACCGCTGCTGCTTGTACTTCATTTGGATGTTTGGTCAGCTGTGATAGTTTTATGGAACCGTTATAGTTCAATCTTTGCCAAACGGTCTGCCAAATTCTACACCCGCCCGTTAAAAGTAGAAGAGTGTAGTGGGTTGCATAAGAGAAAGAGATTTCCTCCCTCTATGTTGTGGGAAAATATAGAAGGCACAAGATGGAGATAGTGGGAAATGAGGTGATTGAAAGAGAAAGTGGCGTCCCAAAAATGAAGGAGAACCAAAATAAATAAATAAATAAATAAGAGGAAACCTATAATCTTTTCTCCATTGTACATGTTCTTAAATACTAGGGATTAGTTCCACATTTTTTGATTTATGAAGTCTCGATGAAAATTTCCATGTCACTGCCACCTCCATTCCTTATTTAGTGTTTGTATTTGACTTTATTGGTTAACCATTGCTAGCTTTGGTACAGCACAATGTAATGTTCCCTCATGTTTGATTTTTCAAAATAATTATTTCTATATTTTCAGTTTAAATCTGTAGCGTATTCTATTATGTGTGAAGATATAAATCAATGTCGAAATCGTACTACTACCAGTATTAAATGGGATTAGGTAGGTTCTTCATGAAAGATTTGGATTCTAACTATTTTCAACACCATGATTGGGCAGACTGTAGAAGCAAATTTATTTTCTGATGTTGCCTTTTACATTTGGTTTACCCATCTAGTCATATTTGGATCCATCCCGTGTTATTAGCTATCTGCCTTTTGCTTTTGGATGGTCAGAAAACCCCCATTTTTAACTTATTTTGTGATCAATCAGAGCACGTGAACTGTTTGTACTTACTTTTCTCAGAAACTGAAGACATATCCTTTGTCACGCCTGTTTTCTTGCAGTGTCTTTGGAAGGATCCACCCGTGAGTCGAAGAGACTAGCTAAGTTGTTGATGAAATTAAAGGTGCTAAGGATTGAAGGTTTTGATCCCATGCCAGGCCAACACAATCATTTATCTTGCCCAATGGTAACCATTTTCTTAACTTCTACTTGCTAAAATTTTAATTCCATTAGAAAAGTTGTGCATGTTTATTGTTAAATGAATGTGGCAACTTTTGGAAATTAACAATTAAATTGCATTGTGTGACAATGGTCAATTGAAGATTCTTTTGCTTAATCGGTCCTGATTATACTTACAATTGATTGTTTGTACCTTCTCCTTTGTAGTGCAGAGGTGGTGACTCAGGAGAGAAGTCCTTAGCTTTGAATATAAGTGCTGACGGGTATTTATCTCACTGTCTCATGGTATGGCTTTTTTTATTATTTTCCATACCTGATTGTATCTGTTGCAGAAATAACGCAGTTTGGCTCTGTTTTCGTGGCAAATGCGGCTGGCAAGGGAATACAATGGTATTTTTTTTTTTGCATTAATGTTTCCATACTTTGGATGCTACATCTATGCAATATGCTGTTGTCCACTTGTGGCAATGGTTCACTTCACTACCTCTTAACTTTGTGCATATTGCTTGCAGGCAATTGATGATACATTACCAACCCATGGAAAGTCAAAACAAATAATAAAAGCTACAAAGAGAGTACTTACCGAGGACAGTCTCAGTCTTGAACCACTCTGCAATGAAGTAAACCCAATTCCGTTGTGTTTTATTTGATAGTCTTCCATGTTACAAAGGCATATTATTGTGTTTATAAATGCTTTTTGGTGAGTTAGGATCACCGGAGCCCCGAGGTTACCTTGTCTACCGTGGAGATTAGAACTCCGGGTGCCTTTCCACCCCTAGGGGATCCAACTTATTGATCATTGTGTCGTTCACTTGTTCTTCTCTGTTCTTATGTATCTTCATAGAAGCATAGGTAGCATTTTTCTTCTTGTAGAGACAGTTATAAATACTCTCATGAATGATCTAATCTAAATCGTTTCTCTGTCTCTACAAGGGTTGAGTAAAAGTTGGATCAAATCATAACTGATGATATTTTAATTAGGGATTTCGTAGAAGTGTACAATGTGATGCCCTTTGTACCTTGAGGAGAATTAAGGAGCTATGACTTGATTTTAGGCTTGCACTTCCGAGTGTTACTGACAAAGGGATTTAGGGGGCATTTGGTTCATACAAAGGAGAAGTAATAAGAAAAGGAAACAAGGGTAAATGAAAGAAAAAGAAATGAGTTGCCTTTGATTTCCCTTCTTGTTTGGCTTGAAAAGTTAAGGAAAGGGAAACAAACCTACCTACCATCATCACCCACCACCAACCTTTACCACCCATAACCAACGTTTACCTCGTTGTCGCCCCTAAAGTCGATTAACTTTGGCAAAGCTACGCTGCCGTCAACGACTCTACCCTGCCACTTTTGAGTCCATCCATCTCATCGTGACTCCCTTCTTTCTTCATCTGCAACCTTTGAAATTCTTACCTCAGCTTCCACAACCACCCGACAAAATGCAATTAAATCAATCCCCACCACGGAATTCCCTCCCCTCCTCCCAAAACACCTGATTTGCTGATTTGGGAGGTTGGGGAGGAGCTTTCGGTGGTGGGGATGGGGTTTTTATGGAGGGTCGTGGTTGTTTAAGGTGAGCTTAGAGATTCGAGGAAGATGGGTCTAGTTTCACCGGCGATGGAAGGGTGAAGGACGCCAACCATGGTGGTTATGGCAGTGAAATGACGTTAGCAATGGTGGTTGTGTCAGTGGAGTAGGAAGCAGTGGTGCTTGCTGCCATGTCAGGGGTGGCCTATGGTGGTTCTCAACTGAGGTAGGGAAAGACAATCTCATATCCTCGGGGGGTTGGGTAATGGAATTTGAGGAGTTGGGGGTAATGGGAAAGAATGAAGACCACCAAATTAATGACAGATTGACGGAGGACGGCATAACCAATTTTTGTGGATTATACTTTCTCTACCAGTAAATTTCTCAAGGATAGTTTGTACCTGTTGTATACCTACTTTTGTCGGATAGATTTCCCTCATTTGATGGCGTATCAAATTTGTCTTTTTTTTGGTGACTGACACATCAAAATTCTAAAATAACCTTGTACATATTCACTTATAATAACGGCAAATTCTGTTGCTGCTACTTGCATATGTCTCAGAGAGAGTAATGGCTGCTTCTAGATGAGAATACTCAACACTCTCTTAAATGCATTTACTTAATTGATGATTTTTGTTGTTGTTGTGTCAGCTGCTTGCATATTTTGCGGAGAGAATGATAACTGCTTCTACATTGAGGAGAAATTATGTTATGCAGAAAAACAATGGCAATAAGGTACACATAATTCCACTTTCACATAAGGCTCTCACTGTTGGCTAGAGAGAGTAATGTCTTCTCTGTCTTTTTGTGTGCATAGTTGCATACTAATTCCAAACCATGTAATATGGCCTTTCAGGTTCAGCTGAAAACTTATTTATCTTCTGATTTGCCGAGTCTTTATTTTGTTATTTGAGTAGTTTTTCTTTTTTTATTTATGAGTCGAACATACACAAACCGAGGATCATATTTGAGAGAATTTGTATAAGAAATGCAGGTTCTCTATTCATTAAAAAAAAATAGTTGGACAAATCTTTTCTGATTGGAACTCGCAGCTTCATATTTTTTTGGTGCAAAGTCGATACAACTGAATGTAGATTCCAGTATTCCACAATTTTCAACTTCCGTAGGCTTTCTCTTACTCATTTGTTTTTGGATATTTCTTTGTAGAATGCGTGTGTAACTAAAGACTCTAAGTCGCAATGCTGCATTAAAATGATAAACTCACATTAGGTGACCTGAAATCATTTTTAGACTTAGACTGTTGTTTTTTGTACTTGTAATATGCTCTTAATCAAAATTTAGGGCGATGACTCTATTTTCTAGCCTTGTTTAGTTATATAAATATTTTTTATGGCCTTTGGCTCGAAAGTAAAGAAGGCTAAAGTTTCTCTCGGGGTAAGAAGTTTTCTGTTTGACTCTGGTAATTGGTCAGTGCTAATCCTAACGTCCAATGCTGCCTAGTATTGCCCTTAAGCCGGGTTGCATGTGTTTGAATCAATATGTGCATGTCGCTTGATTTTCTCAACCACATAGTAGTTAGCAATAGTATGTGGTGGTTCCTGTGGTTGCTATATTTACTTTTGTGAGCTGCTCTGTTGGTCTGTTGTAATGAATATTCAGCTTTACACTCATGTTTAGTGGAGTTGAAGTGTCCCCAAACTTTGCAATTCTGTATTGAACCGTTTTAAAAAAAATAAATCTTCTTTTTGAATAGTGTGTAGTCATAGTCTGGCCTTCATCCTCCCTCAAGCTAGATTTCATCTATCAGTATAAAGTGTTGCTCAATACTGTGTTGAGAAAGCACTCATTTATGGGCAATAGTTACCTTAGTGGCCTCTGTGGTGGTGGGCAATTGTTGTGTGCGGGCTGGGACAAGTTGTGTGGGTTAGACGATGCCCCTACCTAGAGGTGGACAAAGGCCATGCCTTGCCACAACCGGTTTAGTCTCGTGAAATTGGGCTGAGAGTTCGGGCCGAGTCGGCTTGGCTTGAGCCTCTATTGTCAGGCCGAGGCCCAGCCCATATAGCTTTTTTAGAAAATCGATTTTAGGGGATCAGGCCGAGCTGGGCTGGGATGTTGTAGCCCTAACTCGGGCTGTCCGGGCTGGCAAAAACAGGCTCAAAAGTGCGGGCTGGGCTGGGCTGACTTAGCTTGTATTTTTGCCCTCCTCTACCCCTGCAGACTTAGGTTGGTTCTCCTTGGATTCCTGAATGTCAGTTTTAATTGATTTTGCCAGTCATAATTTTGAGGCAATATTAATTTGATTCTTTATAAGCATTAAAGGAAAAAGATGGACAAATGAGAGTAATCGAAAATAAAGTGAATGAGCTAGAGAAGAAAATCAAATGTAAACATGACAAGGAAAGAGAAAAAAGAGATGGAAGGATAAATGGAAGTAACAAATGAAAATGAAAATGAAAATAACCTGTTTGAGGAAGTAGTGAAAACTGAAAAGTATGTTTTGAAATTCATGTATGCGTATGATCTTGATCATGGCTTTTCCATCTACTTTGACAGAACACGATTATGCCTTTTCCTATATATAATTTGGAAGATGTGCTTCTTATTTAGTCTGTAGGGATCATCGCATCCAATGAAATTGCTACAAGATCTAATTAAATTATTTTCTTATCCTACAAGATACGTGGTAGGCTTTATTTCACTCCATTGTGACTATCATATGTTTACTTTGTTTTATTATTTGAGGTGTATTTTAATCAAAGGTAAAATGATCGGCGGAGTCCTGCATAACTTATCATTGTCATAATGATGCTCCATTTCTAATGTGGTTCTTTATGGCAGGTTGCTATTGCGTTTACATACAGGAGAGATGGAGTTCTAGAAGGCTGCAAGTACCGGGACGAAACCAAGAAATTTTGGCAGGTTGCTGCTATATAACTATATTCTTTTGCCATATTGTTTGAAGACAGATTTTGATACTGCTTTTGTATTATTGCTGTCTAATACTCCCTCCTTGAATAAGCTCCATATTCCTTTCATGGATTTTTTTTGAGTTATCCCTATTTTCTCTTAAGAAAATATTTTCATCTCTATTTCTCTCTCATCACATTCATCATATCAACACTATCTTACTTTTTCACCTTTTCTTAAACTTTGCCAAACCCATATGGAGCTTGTTCAAGGAGGGAGTATTTCACTGTGAATATATTGATCCATAAGTAAAGGTATGCCGCAGTCTTATTATACATAACATGTGTGATTGGAGCGTCTTTCAAAATTATTAGGAGTAGCTACTAAGTCATCTCTTATTCTATGCAGGAAGAAGATACAGAAAAGATATTTTATGGGCTTGATGATATACGGAATACAACTGATATCATCATTGTGAGTAGTCAATTGAGCTGCCAGGAATGCTATTCATATTTGTACTTTTCTGACTTTTTGCTTATATTATATAGGTTGAGGGTGAGGTTGACAAGCTTTCCATGGAAGAAGCGGGCTTTCTCAACTGTGTAAGTGTGCCTGATGGAGCTCCTTCCAAAGTGTCTATTAAAGACCTACCACCTCCTGATCAGGTTTAAATCCTACTCTGTACTTGTTTTTTTTCCCTTTTTTTTTTTTAATGTCACCTATGGTATGAAGAGTATATTGCTGTTCCTTTCCTTTTTACTTTTCATCCTTCACATCTCCGTGATGGTTTGAAAGGATGATTTAAGTTTGCCCACCACTAATCATTTTGGGATTAAAGTTTTGTTGTTGTTGTTGTTGTTTCCTTAATCTTGGTAACGTGCTGTGCTGATAATTGCTGTTTTTATTTCCTTTTCTGAACTTCTTTGAACCTGAGCAAAATAGGAAAACTTTGTGCTGGAGAAGTATGGAAGATGTTTTTGTAGTCATTCCTCAAACGTATCACTATATTCCTCTAACAACCTATGGATTTCAGGGTGTACTAAGTTATAACTAGCGACCTTTCCTCTACATGATGGACCCTTATAGCAAAGAGCTGAGCACCCACTCATAGCTGCTATTTTAGTTATTACACACTACAATTGCTTCCCACTCATCCAGTGTAAAGAGTTTGCAGCTTGGGAACCCCTTAACATGCTTCCTGCCTGAAATCTGAATTCCATCCTCAGCTTACTTAAATCCCATAGCACATGACCACCGTTGGATTCCCAACATCATGTCACATCCCCCAAGGGTACCAACAATACATCACTACAGAACTCATTCCCTTGCAAATTCCCATTTCAATTTTTCACACATGGACTTGCTCATAATGGTTTCAGTATTAGCATCTGACACCGTTAATGGGCAAATATTTGTGATTTTACACCCTAGCTGCCTAGCAATATATATGTCCAAGAAGTTATGGGTGCTCCCAGAATCAACATATCTCCTTGAACCCTTGCAGGGACTCATGGCGTGACACATGTTTCCAGTTATAGCATTTAAAAAAATTAAAGGAGGTACTTCATCAACCTCACCCCCCTCCTGCTATTCATCTCCTGATTCATCATTATCTTCAATCTGAAACTCTTTAGCCGCCAAGGTTACAATTTCAATGCTATGTAGCTGGACTTTACATATATAGGTAGGAGACATTTTTCATTTCAAGTGAAACATGAATTCTTAACCTTTCTCTCAGCAACTTTCTTTTCACTCAACCTGGCACCAGTGAGCTGATGATGATGATGATGATGATGATGATTAACAACAGGTCTATGCCCTTGGTAGGGTGTAGTAAGTTGACAATGGAAATTTATTTGTATAAGGCTGCCCAAATGAAGATTTGGTGGTGGGTTTGTCTAATAAGGGTTGACTGTCGTTACAGATGTAATGGTAGCCTCTTGCAACTTAGCTATGGCAAAGGCGTCAGTTAGTGTATGGGGTTTGTGTATCCTCACGGAGTCACAGTATATCAAGGTCCAACCTTTTCAAGAAACAGCTCAAAGCTTGCTTCTCAAACATGTCTGTCCTATTAAACGACCCATCAAATTGCTATTAGGCCATCAGATGTGGTCATATTCGAATAGGGGTTCCGTTGGTGGAGGAACTGGTGGTTGAAGCGAGATATTTGGTGGCCAGTTCGGTTTAGGTGTGTGAAGATTATGCAAGGGCTGTAATGGTGGATTCAGTGGTGCTTAGTGTTTATTGCGGTGGTGACGTGATGCTAGTGTTGAATCTGTTGATGTAGAGGCTTGATGTGGTTGTTATAGGTCTGGCTAACTGGTTGAATGGTGGTGAAGTGGTGGTGGAATGGTGGAGTAAGGAATAGCGGTCAAGACGCACTGATGTGATTAGTTGTTAATGGACAACTTCATCATTAAACCGCTTTACAAGTCAAAAATCATGGGAGTTTATTTGGAGAAGAGTATATGTAAAGTTGATTTTATTTTGAGTTAAAAGGTAGTTCGGTTATTCTGAGAAGACACCCAATAGTATGGATTATTGTTATGAATTATCCCTTAATATTATTCATCTTTTGGCCGTGACACTTCACAATTGATTGAATTATTTGCAAATTAGTCCTACAGAAATATTAATATACAAAGCAAATATCTCGAATTCATAAAAGTATATTTTTCTCTCTCTGAGAACTTGACCAGCAGTAGTGCAAACATTGAATAGGAGGGCAAAACCGTAAGAGTATCATAATGATTAACTGATCATAGTTTTTTTGTTTGTAATTCTGTTGTTTGATAATTTGAAACAAGTATTTGGTAGCTTTGTCTGACCTTTCCATGCATTTGGTGAAGCTAGGATACAAAGTATCAGTATCTGTGGAATTGCAAGGAGTATTTTTCAAAGGTTAGTAATTTACTGTGCTTCAATTGCTTTAATTGCAAGATTAAATGATTTGACAAATTTGTCGACTCTCAATATTCTGTTAGGCTTCTAGAGTCATTTTAGCAACTGATGGGGATCAGCCTGGTCAAGCATTAGCTGAGGAGCTTGCCCGCCGCCTTGGGAGAGAGAGGTTAGCTCTAGGATGATTGAATGATCTATTTTCAGCCATTTGATGGGAGTAAATAACTGTGTGACATTCTATCTCTAATTTGCAGATGCTGGCGTGTCAAGTGGCCAAAGAAAAACGAGGTTGATAATTTCAAAG
Source organism: Agrostemma githago (assembly GCA_958450325.1). Classification (NCBI taxonomy): domain Eukaryota; kingdom Viridiplantae; phylum Streptophyta; class Magnoliopsida; order Caryophyllales; family Caryophyllaceae; genus Agrostemma; species Agrostemma githago. The sequence continues at coordinate 31,153,468 of OY288262.1, forward strand.
ATGCCAATGAGGTGGGGATATAATATTGTAGCTAAAAGAACTTGTTGTCATCTTAAGTGTTGCTTTCTTTTATTAATTTTTTTCGTTTACAATGATAATGGCTTCCTCAATATGTTCTTATGTACTTTCTAGTATCTCAGCTTCACATCGTACAATTTCCGATTCTGTAATCTACCTGATAGGTCAACCGATTTCATTGAGATGGTGCTCCGTAGTGCCATTCCTACTTTTATGTCATATTGATTTCTTCCTCAATTACTGTGACAAGGAAATGCTGTTTTCTTGCTTCCTCTGTTTTTCTGAAATTGAATACTGTTTGTTACAAGTTCCATTTAGTCAAATCCTTTTTTTTATTGGAAAATATTTTTGGTTTAGTTGTTGACCCTTTACATGACGTGGACAGGTACTTACATATTTGGGGCGCGAGAGACTTAGGGAGACAATTGAGAGTGCTGAGTTATATCCTATCCAGGGCTTGTTTAATTTCAGAGATTACTTCCCTGAAATTGATTCATATTATCATAGGGTTCTTGGTGATGAGCTTGGTCTCTCTACTGGTTGGAGGTGCTTGGATGAGTTTTACAATGTAAGCATATCTATAAATTAATACTCCGTTCTTAATATTTCCTCCAATCCAATTGAATAATAACATGGCCCTTGTCACACATTTTAAATAAAAAAATCTTAGAAGGTGGAAAAATTACAATGATGTCCTCACAATAAGACAAATACTGATTGATTGAGTAGATGCTAATCAATGGCATTTTCCGTAAATATTGGGATTTTGCAAGGATAAGTTGGTCTATATTTTGCTAAAACAGAGATGAAACCATTTTATTGGAAATTGGAGGCAGTATAAGATCATTGATAAATAAAAGAAAGATGTGCAATGGATGGGGGTATTCAGATTAATATTTCATTTCATGTGTTATCTCTCTAAATGAATAGCAGTCTAACAGACTAATGTAAAGGGTAAGTAAAGTATCGGATAGGCTATTTATGGATGACAGTTTAGAATATTCAAACATGAGATGGAAGAAGTTTGCTGCACCAGCACGAGTGCACCACACTCATTTCAGCACGAGTGTAGGTTTATTGATGACAAATTGACACAATACGAACAGGTTATCAACTTGATTCGTTCACGTAGAGTATTATAATGAACATGTCAAGAATTTGTTATGTTAATACGTTTGTTTCTCTCTAAGGTATATTACAAAGTAATATCTGGAAAAAATACCCTAAACTATGGTAAGTCGTTAAAGTGTAACTACAATCCTATTATAAACCGTTCAAAGAAAAATTACAAAAAATACTCGTGAAAAATAACGAAATCTGCAAAACTTGGTATGTTTTCACTTTTCTGAAACTTGTTTAATCATACCTTTTGTGGGTGTTAAGTTGATTATGGTTGTTAGCTGAAAAACAACTCTAAATTATTTTGTACATATGAAAAGATCATGGGGCGATGAACCCTGAAGATCTAAACAACTCAAAATCTACTGCACAAACATTTTTATTTGATGGGAATTGACGCAAAGGCATCAGGAAGATATATTTTTTCAAATTCTCCATAATGAATCTACGGAGTATATAAGTTTGTGGCAGTTTTTTGTGAAAAGTTACAGTCTGATGGTGATGTGCTGAATTGGTCGCATGGATTTCATTGTTTTAATTCTTTCAAGTTTTTATTGAAATTCGTAGTTCCTTGTGATTAAAGGAAGCCGTGTTTGTAGATTTCACTAGTATTGATAAGATTGCTTTAGCGTAGCTGAGGTCAACCTAATGAGGTTGATGTCTGTTTTGGTGGAAAAGGTGATTGAAATATTTTAATGCTGAAGTTTGAAAAATGTCTTACTTCAACTTTACGCGGTAATTGGAATAAGGGGTATAACCACACCTTTGGGATACTATCTGTTTGTCTAAAAAGTTCAAGTTCAGTTTATAGTGTTGATGGGGTATTACCTTGCTTATAATGTTGAAAAGTTAGAATCTGCTTCCTCCTGGTCGTACACTCCCCCGCGCTATGGCCCACACATGGCCTCCTGTTAGATCATAGCATGGATGGTTTGTTGGTTGGTCTCGTTCCTATGAGGTGGATGCTGAATTTTATCGAGACGAGCATGGACAGGATCGAATTGGGCTAAAATTTCACTGGTTTCAGCTGCGGCTACCCAAACACTACCCCTTGGGTTCCCGTACTCAGCTTGATGTGTAGCCATTTCCTCAATCACCTTCCAACCCTTATCATCATCAATATTATTCTGGAAACGTCCGTTAGCTGCACTGTCGAGGATTGCTCGATTATCAACAAATAATCCGTTGTAGAATTGATTACATAGGAACCACGGTTCAAAGCCATGATGAGGAATAGAACGGACTAGATCCTTGAATCGAGTCCATGCTTCGGTTAAGTCTTCCAAAGGCCCTTGCTTAAGACTGGTTATTTGACTCCGTATGTGATTGGTGCGATGAGGAGGGTAATAGTGCTTGTAGAAAGCTAATGCCAAAGAGTTTCAATCATTAATATCGGAAGCTTTCTTATCAAGGTCAACGGACTGGACCTGCTAGAGAGAATGGAAATAAAGACTCCATCCCTTGTTGTGTTACTCCTGCGGTAATCGAAATGAAACAACAATAATCAGTTAATGTCTCCACATGTTGTCCGGTGTCTTCATCCTTCTTGCCTGAGAAAGTGTTTCGTTCCACCAAATTGATATAGGCGGGATAAATCTTAAAGACACCGGTAGGAGTCGACATCTTTCATCCTTTCGGGATGTTAGTCTGCGTCGGCTCAGAGTGAGTAGAAAGTTTCGGCGGCATGATCGGAATAATAATATCAGACTCAGTGTCTGATGCAGAAATAGAGTTATCCTCTTCGTAGGATTGATATTCTGCTTCAAGATCAACGTTATTGGTATCAGGCGGATCTTATTTCTCCGCTTGACAAGTTTCCCTCCAAAAGCTTTGTTTAGCTCGTAGAGTCTTCTCGGGTTCAGGATCAAAAGGGTGGATCTCGGATCTGTTAGAACTGGGCATTAACAGAACTAAGAAAGAAAATATGAGAATTGTCTCAAGGAATTGGAGTTCCCTGGGACAAAAGATAAACTAAAGTAACAAGCAAAAATATGTCTCCCCGGCAACGGCGCCAAAATTTGATAAGCAAATCGTATACCTGTTAAAGATAACCCATTACGATCTAACTAAAAATATACTTCCTCCGTTCCAACGAATTGTTTACGTTTGCTTTATGCACGCACGTCGATGCTAGTGTTATTTTGTTTATATCTTTAATTACGTATTACCAAAAATTATAAAAATTTGATATTTATAATATATTCGACTAGACGATTTAAACAAGATCTGTCATGACTATCTTTTATCTTATATATTAAAAGTTATATTGAAGATTTTTATCACTCATTAATAGTGTCAAAAAACCAAACGTATACAATTTGTTGGAATGGAGGGAGTAGCTAAGGAACTCAAGATCGATTCCCCAAGGAGACAAATAATTTACTCGCAATTGAAGTCTATCTCCGTAACCGAATCGGTTTTTTTTTTTAATTTATAAGTTTTGACTAAACTAAAGTACTGAAAGGAAGAGAAATTAAAGAGAAATAACTCAAACAAATAAGATGAATAAAGAAAAATAGATATGGAGAGAAAACTAGGATTGCCGGTTCACTGTGAGTTTTCTTTGGTCACGGTCTAGGCCACATGTCTATCGCAGATATTGGTTTAAAGGGCAGTGAAAAGGTTCTTCTTGTCCGCTATTCACCCTTGAATGCTTCTAAAGACTTCCGATTTTATTAGGGCAAACTAATGTGTTGCAGCAGGTCTAACTTTCACCAACTTAGGTTCAAGTTTACCAAATTTAATTAATCAATCATGTACATTAACTGACTAATCGCGATTATATGCTACAATTAACAATTCAGACTCAATATCATTGACAGATCTATAAACTAATTAGCAACCATATTCAATTCAAAGATCTCCTAAATCCTAGCGAGGGTATGCGCTACTCAGGATGAAATCAAGAACAAAAATAATGATAAAGAAGACTACTAGAATAATCATAACAAATAATATTAGAGAAAAATTAAGCATAAATAATTAAGGATGAATAAAAGAGAAGAGATTAAGAGTAAGAGAAGAAAGGAAGAGCAAAATGAGAGAATTGATTGCCAAATTCAAGAGAAAATAACCAAGGATTCAAGATCTAAGAACAATTAACGTAAAACCGTGTTTGTAGGAAAGGAGGAGATTAAAAACCTAAAAGTTTGAGTAGACTATGAAGGAAGTAAAAAGGAGAGTCTGAAATTATGATCTAATCTCTCTTTAAATACACTTAATAAGTCTAAGAATTAAATTAGGAAAAAAAAGTGGCTGGCGCGTCTTCCGTCCGCGGTCTCATAAATAGTCGGTCGACTAGATTTGACCCAGTTGGGTTCCTGCAGCTTTACAAATAGTCGGCCGGCTATTATAACACTCGGTCGACTATTTTGACTGTCGAACGACTATTATAATAGTCGGCCGACTATTCTTGACTCATTACAGCTATCAGCTCATTTCAGTTTTGTCCTGACTCGGATTCGGTTTGTTTCAGCTCCTATCGCTTCCATTCCCACAGAGGGACAAAGCACATCACAAAGTAGTCAATTCGGGGCAAATAGTAACTTACACTACCCGATAAATACGGAAATGCGTGCATACAAGGCATAAGTGTATAAAATACACGCATCATGTAACTTGTTTTAAACTTCAACTTTGACATGATAGTTTGGCAGAGTACCTGTCCGTGTAGTTCTGTGCTGTACATGGATGTGCCACATGCTTAAAATGAGAAAAAGTAGGTGGTGAATACTGTTTGTGCAAAGAGAGATATAGTGATTTGACTGTCTATTTCTATTTTGACCTTGTTTGAGCCAAGCTGGATTCACTCCATACGTGTTAGGGGGTTAGGGGCGTAGATTAAATTATATGAAGCTAATTTTTTTTAAGAATGTTGCTAGGGATCTAGTACATATAGTGATGACAAAAATTTCGAAGTGGTTTACTTTTGGTGGCATGTATTGATGTTAACAGTCATATGATGGGCATTGCTATATTAACTCCTACTGATTCCTGGGAGTATTGATTTTTTTGGTCCAAAGGAGTGCGCACTGAGTCTCATAATGAGTATTGTGAAATTTTATCCTCAACAATCAGAGATCTTTGATACAAGAGTCTCGTACAAGGCTTTATTCCAACTTCAAATGCAAAGTTTTTTTAGATATGCACTTTCACTGAAGTTAAATATGCACTTCATTGTGGATGAGATTATATTTTATGAACAGGTGGCCTTTTGTTTTCTCTGCCTATGTGCACTTCGTTGTCCTCCTGTCCCAATTCTATACCAGTCACTGCTTTTATTAAGCTTCACCTTTCACAAGATCAGCAGTGACATAGTCTGATTTTACCTCATGATAACTTGGTGTATGTGTTTCTTGAATTATGATTATGATAGGTTGTACCTGGAGAGTTGACCATAGTAACTGGTATTCCTAATTCTGGAAAGAGCGAGTGGATTGATGCTTTGTTGTGCAATCTAAATCAAAGTGTTGGCTGGAAGTTTGCACTTTGCTCCATGGAAAACAAGGTATGTTTATGTGATATTCTATATTATGAAACAAGTATGCAGTAATTCTCTTTGGATATATCAGCAAATAGAATTTGATTCATCGCTTTGTAGACATTGTGTGAGCGAAAATGTTACTAAGATGACTAGTGACTATTCTCGTTGAAATGTAATCTCTTTCAATTACTCCAAAAGTCCAAATGTTTTTGTTAAGTTTGCATGCAACTTCTTTGACATAATAAAATCGAAAAACATAGTCACCAAAGAAAATAAATTAATTGTGCAGAAAATTAATTCATGCTAGTCTCTCCTAAATCAAGGAAACTCAGTCAAACTTGGCTGAGGAAATATCTAGAAAGAGCCAGCAGAAGATGGATCCTTTGCTGCTGAATTATATATTTTATTATTTCATTTTTTTTTTGGTACAAATATTTTATTATTTCATGAGATGTCTTTAACACACTTGAAAATAGTTATACAAGAAATGACACTGACAAGTATAGACCTATGCCACTGTGCGGACATTATCACATTTTCATTCGTTTTAAACATGTTAATCGTGGCAGAAAAGTTCTTTTTGGCCAGTTTACAGAAAAGACTAGATTTAATACTTTCTCCAACTTTTAATGATCTTCCCACCTTATATTCATTTGAGTGAGAATAAAATAATGAAGTGGGAAGTTCTTAGAAAGTTAGAGGAAGTAATTAGATTGTGATAATGTCTGTACAGCGGCATAGGTCTATTAACTCTTTGGCGACTCTATTAAACTCTCGAAATATTTGTGATTGGTAGCTTGATATTTCTACGTTTTATGAACTAAAATGATTGAAGGACAATCATATTTAATTCATAGTAAATTTTGTCGGTAGCTGACAGTTCTGGTCTGTGCTAAGAAGCAATGTCATCAATAGCTCTAAATGTGACCCACAACACTGCACACCCTTTGCTTTGTAATGGTTTTGAAGGTTACTGATAAATGTGAATATGTAAGTCAAATAGTTACTGTATTCACATTCTACCAGTTACCATGATCATGTTTAAGGTGGAGTCGACTACAACTACTGTGCATAGAACCTCAGTTTCATCTGTTTTGTGTTGTTGAAGCATATTGGATTTTTTTGGGACAAGTGGACAACAAATACTGATTTGTTATCCTCTAAAATTTCTGTAGCTTCTTTTTGCTTGTAGCCTAAGTCGTCAAGTATTTTCCGTAACCATATCACTCGATAAATTGCTTCAGAGGCTGCAGAATACTCAGGCTCCCCCAGTGGTTTAATCTATGATATTTTGCTTCTTTGATATCAATGAAATCACTCCTGAGCCTGAGGAAAATCAATACTTTGAAGTACCTTCCATATCATCAGCTGGGAATTCTAGAGTACCTTTGAAATATCTGAGAACTCTCCTTGTGGTACCCATGTGCACCACTTGGTGAACTCATGAAGCTTAATTACAAGCTTGTTGTGAACATAAGATGCGGCCTGGTCACTGGGAGGTTGAGTACTCGAGTGGGCTTCAGCTTCGATATTGCCTTAAATCGACTTTTTTGACCCATCATTATTAGATAACTTCCCATTCACGCAAGAGGTGTAGTAACTGGCATTCAACGTTATTAAGGATATCCTGAGCACTTAGTTTGGGAAATGAAAATTCTATTTTCTGCTTGTTGGACTTCCGTGTCAAGGAAGAAATCATCAAGCCCAAATCTTTCATTTCAATCTTGTTTGACAGGCCTAAGCGAAAATAACTGTTATTGTTCTAAATTTCTAATCAATAAGTAAGTAGTGTATATTAGTTTTGTCCTAAAGATGAAGATAAGGGAATCTTTTAGCTCAATCTGTAACTTGTATCTCGAAATGCCAATTGCTAGCACTTAGATTTTGATCTGGTTGATTGTTTAAAGATACTAGTACAAAAATGAGATGAAGCATTATTTGAACATGTATTTTCTGGGTGGAATAAAAAAGAATAGGCGTCTATTTTAGGTTGAGGAAAATATGGCGTGGGGAAGTAACGGAAATTGATTCATTTTGATCATGCAACTTGGCTTTATTTTATTTTCTCTTATGGTGATCATTTTTTTTTTTGTTTTTACTACTTTAATTTTCATTTGAATATTTTCTCTATTATATATTTCGATATTTTGTATTACATTTTCTTGCTTGTTCGTGCTGCTTGTTTCTTCTATTGAAATCTGTTAGTAGTTCATTTTAAAGGTATGCACTGGATAAAAAAAGAGGTGTTTGTACTAGAAAAGAACAACAATTGCTGTTCTTAATATTCTTATTTTGTTGGTCTTGTTTTGCAGCTTGGAAATTATCTTCATTAGATGTTTTATTCTACATCATAGCCTTTACATAATTGGATGTCCTCACATGCTCATGTTTAGAGTTTTCGCATCATAAGTATGTCTTTGATGTGAATATTAATTCATCCGTGATACCTTATAGCAATTGTACGGATTGATGTGACAAGATGTCTCTAGCTTTCCTCTTTTTAGCTGTTTATTGCTATTAGTTGTCTTGTTGTTGTTAATTTTCAAACATAGAACCCCTTCCCCACCCCACCAACCCATCCACCCCCTCCACCCCCGCTATATATATACACATTCCATTTAGTTATATTGTTTTTATTATTTAGCCAGTTTGCTGCCTACCTCCTCTGTGCTTATGACTTTCTAAGTTTCTGACAGTGACTTCATTTTTATCTAGGTTCGTGAGCATGCAAGAAAATTACTGGAGAAGCATATGAAGAAACCATTTTTTAATGTCCGGTATGATTTAGCTAGTTTACTTAATGTTCCCTTAATACTCTATTGATTTTCTAAACATTCCCTTTTTATTCTTTCTTTTATTGACTGTTTCTTAGATTTGTATTCTGTCTAAGAAGGAAGGGCGTCTTATTCTTCTTTTTCTAGCTAGCAAGTTAAATTGTACTGAAGGGGTAGTGGCTGTAGCAGATTCACGTGGTTTGTTGCAGGGACTCTTTTTGTCTTAGCTACACACCTAGAACATGAGTAACTTTTTCTTTGTTCTTGAGAAACTGAATAAAAAGATGACTACACGGCCAATGTTTATATTTACTGCTGCTACACTATGAAGTTCAGCAGTCACTATAGATAGACGTACACGACGAGAGCTAGAGACAACGTAGTGTATATCAAAAGATGACTTCTGCAAAAACGTCTCCAGGTTTTAAACTTGATTTTTGGCGCATGAAAGCATTTCTCTTAGATTTCACGTGTCTTACTAAAGACTTGTTGATAGTTAACTGTCTTCATAACTCGGAAACATAATCCTCATCCATCCTTTTTGTGCCATAAGAGCATCGTCAATTCTGTGATGACTCAGCGTGCAAAACCTACTCGTAAGAGCCTTCCATAAACATAGCCTTGATAGATGCTTCTGTACAGATGAGCTGATGAGCAATGTTTAAAATATACTTGGATTTGTAGTAACTGCTACTGGGGAGTGAGGGTATTGGAAATCAAAGCAAAGGAACAAAAGAGGAAAGTGATGGTGGAGAACATAACATACGGAGTGGTGAAGGGAGGATAAAGGGTTTGAGGAATCATTAGTCCCACGTGTGGGCTATACATTACCATTAGAAGGAAGCTGTCTAACATTATTCTCATAATTATACTCATTCCTTTGTCCTCCCCTGTCACACTTTCCACCGTCCTTATGTCAGCCTTAAAAATGAGTTTTTTTAGTAGAACTGAGGACCTAGAAATTCAAATTTGAAGATACGATAAAGTTTCTTAGATTCGTATAGATACTCATGGAACATGAATGTACAAAAATTTATCGGTGAGTTGGTGTGGTTGAGTTTGATAAGCGTTGTCATGATTCCAGGTAATTCTACTTTCCATCCCCAGCATTCCTTAGACTTTTAGTTTTTGTGGAGTATAGATTTCTGACAGAACTTGAAAAAATTAGGACGGGATGGGCATTTGGACATTTTCTTTTGTTGTGTATGATTTGCGTGATGACAACAAAGCCTGTTGTCAGTTTGACTGTTCACAAAGCATAGTGTCAGGGAGGGAGGGACACTAGAGGCTTGATCTTGTGATCTTGCGATCTTGTGGTTCGAATAGATTTGAAGACACTTGATGGGGTTTAGTGCACCCAATGTACTCCAAATAATCCTGAGTGAAGTTTCTCGATGAAATTGTGATATAAGCTTTGGAACGTATAATTATCATGGAACCTGTGTTTGAAGGAACCCTCAAGAGCAGGACTTTGGAGCTTTATTATGTATGTTATTATGTATTTTCTTTTAGGTCCAGCTCGTTGCCTAGACATTGGTTTCTTTTGCTACTTGTTTACGAGTTCACGCCCATACTTTTGTCGTATCCAGCTCGTAATGAAACAATGGCTTTGAATCATTTTGGGTAGACCTCAGTACATATCAAGAGCAAATAATGCAATATTTTTTATAGTGACTTTTAGGCTGTGGCATTGATCTTCTTTCGGAAGGACTGGGAGCACAAGAGTTATCCCTGGATTCCGTTGTGGCACGTTTATGACTTTATGTCAAATATTCCCTCTATTTCACTAAGATCTTCCTCCTTTCCATTTTAGGCCTTTTCTCTAGGATCTTATCCCACTTAACCTCAACCACCCATTTCCCTTCCCTAATATATTGTGCCCACAAGTAACAATATCACAGTGAAATGGAGGGTTTAGCAGGCTTTGTGATACATAAGGTTTATAATTAAATGGCTGGTGTTTTCCTACTTTAGGGATGAGGGTAATGTCTTACAAATGAAGTTGTGCTTGTTGCTTCCCTGTGAATTGAGTTAGTTTTTCCTATTTTTGGAGTCACTCTATGGCTTCTCTTTACAGATCTTTCTGATATAGAACAGGGCCAATAGTTTTTCCCTGAACCTTATACCATAAAAAATGTCGTCGTCCATTATAAAGATCTCTGTTTCCTTGATTGGATAATTTGGAGTGTTATTGACTTATAGTGAAACCACTTCTGATGTGCCTTTTCATACTTTCATGCTGAGAATAATCAGATTGAGTTTATGTATTTTCTCTCTAGCTTTTGTTAGGCCTTAAATGTGTTAGGTTATCAGGCGAATTATTCCTCAAATCATGTTCAGATTTCCTAAAGGAACTAAACTGGTGAGACCTTCGAAGGTTTGAGTTCATAGTGTGGGTAGGGCTATTTTTTTAGTTTTACTCTTACAAGTACTTAAATAAGTATTTGCTTCATTTATCTGGAGGGCATCGTCGCTTCTCTACTTTTTTATAAGCATTCCTTTTTTTCACTCATTGTTCATGCTTTCTGAATGCAGTTATGGTGAAACTGTTGAACGAATGACGGTGGAGGAGTTGGAGCAAGGAAAAGAATGGCTGGACAATACGTTTCATCTCATACGGTAAGTTGTCTATATTTGTTGTATGGGTTTATTGGTCTTTTAATTTGACGGGCTAAGTGCTGTCTCTAATAGTGTAATGCTTAACAATGTTGGTAAGCATTGATAGGCTTATCGTGTACAGAACAAATATACACCCTTAGGACTCGACTAACAAATGTAGTTAGGGTAGAATGGTTGATCACGAGGAAATAGAGTCACTTAATAAATGGCTATGAGGAGTATTAGGAGAACTCTATCTGGTCGATTCGTTGTTTTGAGTTGATTTAGTTACGAACAAAGCAAGCAAGCCATACCAAGATGAACCTGATTCAATATAGGTTCACACATGCTCAGTAAAATAAAGAATGTTTTCAAATTAGGGGAACCATCTTTCGGTCAATTACTGGCCATAGAACGATTCTTAACGGGCTTTCGCACTTACTAGGTCTTAGTCAATTCCTAAACCAAAGTTTCAATTTTCGGATGAGAAATAACCAATTAGTAAAGGGTTGTGGGCACATGCATCTTTTGGGCGGTAAAGAATAGTCCTGTACGAAAAATGCATGTGGCAGAAATGTGTATGCTAAGATGAATGTGTGAGCATACACGAAAGAATCGACTTAGAAATGAGGTGATTAGGGAGAAAGTAAGAGTGCCACCTATAGAGGTTGGTTGATGGAGAATCGGTTAAGATGGTTTGGGCATGTGAGATGGAGATCGATTGATGCACCAATATGGAGACATGAATTATGGAGAGAACATGGGTTGGTGTCGAGGAAGCCTTAAACAGACTTGATAAAAGTGATTGAAAATGATATGAAGTTTATTGGGATTGGTGAAGAAATGACGTTAGATAGGACGGTGTGGAGGGGGAGGATTCAGTAGTGGAGGATATTTGAGGACTACCATTTGTTCTTTTTATTTCGTCTTATTTCTTTTATTTTATTTTTCAAAAAATATTTTCATACTTTTTTTATACTTAGAGTTTGTAATCTTTTAAAACTGACTTGACGACCTTAGATTTTGATTCATGTTAGCCGATCCCAAATCTTTTTGGGACTAAGGCTCTGATGTTGTTGTTGTTGTTGTGGCCAACAACCAAGAACCATAAAAAAAACAAGGATGAATTAGAGGCAATAACATCAATATGAAGACAAACCCAATTCAACAACACAATTAAACGTGGCTACACCCTAAATAATTTGACTACTCACTCATGATTTCTTTTTGCCAACCATTCACCCGTGATAAAGTATATGGAATTCATACTAATCAAATTGATAAAGGAAATGTAAAGAAAAAGGGGATGGAATTACCAAAATAAAGTGCTTGATTAAGATAATAAAAACTTTGAATGATCTTCAAATACAAAACTCAAATCTGAAGCAAGAGAACTTGGCTAATTTTTATGTGTTTTTGATAAGAGTGAAACACTAAGATAATAGAACCCAGAAAATACGGAGAAAAGTGTGGTTTTTACATTCTGGACAGTGAGGTATAAATAACAAAACTAGACAAGGAAATGAAGAGTCTCATAGTTCTCGAAGGCCCCGGGTAGTCGGGGTGTCGGCCCCGATCCGGGACGTAGCAAACTAGTCGAAGGAGCTAAAAATCACTAGAAAATGTGGGTCCGACCCAGGGGTGCTCACCCTGGTTGGGGTCGTACCGAAAATGACACACGAGCTTAAATCTTCAACTTGAATCGAATCTGCTGAAGGGTCCAACCCCTGGGGTTAAACACATCCGTAGTAGCCTTCGCTGTTTTGCTCCATTACCTTTCTCTTCACTTCATTCGATCTTCAAATCCAGAAATGACTTCCGTGAAATGATTTAACCACCTAACGTTGTTCTTTTATCATGCACTTTCGTTTGCCTCATATACCTTGCAAATAGGAATTTATTTAAAGCAATTGATGGGAGAGATTTGTCGTGGATCCCCGCCAACAAATAAAAACCAACTATTCCTAACACGTAGATAGGGCAAGTCGGGTCGAGTCCACGGGGATGGTAAAGAGGTGTCTAGACCAAGTTTCACCCAAATACAAGACTAGGTCAACGAACTAAACTAAACTAGAACGATAAGAAGGGGATGAACCTATGACTAAGACTAAGCTCGGGATAACAACTAAAGGTTAAAGAATCTATCGAACTATAGGAATCAAACAAGGAGAGAGTAGGGTTAGGTCGGGTTCATAAGTGTAGTAGGATAGTTGGGAGATCGAGTAACTAGGTTTCACCTAGTTACTAAGGTTGGTCCGCGCTCTCGCGTCAAAGCCAATGTCCGCACTCTCGTGCCAAAGACAAAAACTCGAATACTCATGCAAGATATTACCCAATACACAAGGATTCAACCACAAATCAATCACACAATGAGAAGAGGAAGACAAGCAAGAGAAGTATTTGCAACTACTACTTCAACAAACACATGGTGCTCTTAATATGTGACTAGTAACAAAGAATCCACCTTTACCCACAATCAAACCCTAATCATCCATAATCAACACTTAATCCCCCTACTAACCCCACAACAAGTCTACTCACAGATAATGAAACTAATCCTAACCATAACAAGAGAAATCAAGACAAACAACAAAACATTCATAATGAAACTAGCAAGAACAAGAACAATAATCAAAGATTAAAACTTGAAAGATTAAACAAGGATTAAGAGTAAAGAGAATAAGAAGATTATACCTACTAACAAGAGGAGGAAAGATTGAAACTTGCATTAATAAGAAAAACCCAAAACAATCTCCCAAGGTTGTCAATCTTGGTTGAATCTTGAAGAATTCCCTTAATACAAGGATTAAACTAAGATTAACGATTAACTAAAGACTAATCTACACTAATCTAGGCTAATCTAGGCTAAAGTATGCTAGGGTTTAGAGGGTAAGGTCTAACATAACATAAGATTACAAGAGGGAGGTATTTATAGGGTTCTAAGAATAAGGGGAATGAAGTGACAAAGTGCGAGGAGAAACAGGGGGCTCACGGCCATGATGAGGGGGCTCACGGCCATGAGGCACCCCCGTCATGGCCATGATGGTCATGGGTCACGGCCATGACGCCCTGCTGTAGCTTGCTTCCTCTCTTCTTTGCTTCCCAACTCACTACACGGCTAAGTAGGCTTCTGACACGGCCATGTAGGCCCCTACTTGCTCCTCCTAGGCTTCTTATCGACTCTCGGTGCTCGGGAATGGGCTCCAAGGGACTCGGGACCGAGTCTAAGCCATCGAATCATCGTCGCTTCTCTTCATTGGCTCCATATGTATCGGAAACGAAACGGAATCGTTCCACTTCTCCAAGATTGGTCTTAGGAACCTAAAATGAACTAGAAGAAGCGCAAGTAGCCTAGAAACCGCTCCAAAGAGCGATTCCAACAAGAGAAACCGGGACCAAACACAACAAATAAGCACTACAAGACACACTTGACACACTTATCAGCAATAATGTGGCTCGTGTGCATGAGATGCATGCCATGCCAACACAAACTCTTGTCGCTTGTGTGTGCGCATAGGGCCTTTCAAAACTCGTTGTTATTTCATGTTTAGTCTTTGTTTGATGCTTCTCCAGTGATTTTTGCTACTAGTTAAATGCTGACATCGTAACAAAAACACTTGGTTGAAGGAAGTTACCTGTGGAAAGGAATACTAATAATATTGCTGATATTGTAAAAAAAAGTACAAGTCTACAGGTGCAACTGGGACTTTGATTTATTGCATCGTAATCTGGAACAATAAAACTGTGTTCCAAGCTGGTTCAACCTATTTGTCAAATTGTCTAATTTCTTCATCAGCTTATGATGAAAGAAAATTTATTATTTGTATTATTTGTACAAGTCTTTGTATATCCTTCATATATACTTTTAATGGAGGAGCTCGTGACTGATTGTATTTGACCTCTATGCTACTTTTCAGGTGTGAGAATGATAGCCTGCCTAGCATCAAATGGGTTCTTGAGCTTGCCAAATCCGCGGTTTTGAGATACGGGGTCCGTGGCCTTGTGATTGATCCATACAATGAGCTTGACCATCAACGTAGTAAGAGCATGTAAGAATCTTACTTGTAGTTAAGAGATTATTAAGAGCATGTAGCCATCCCTTAGAAGGTATTGTTAAGAGATTATCAATTCCTTATGAAATGGATGTTGCAAGCCATTGTATATGCCAGTCCAAAGTGATTTATTAATCTTCTAATAAGTCATTTCATGGTAGTTCCATTTATTGATCCAAGTAAAGCTTTCTGCATTGTAATGCTGATTGTGCCAGCTTGCTCTTTGAGAAGTGGAGAAAGAATAAAGCGACCATAATAAAGACATTTACTATATGTTGATTCAACGCACTTCCACAACTATTTTCTCTTGAACCATAGGAATACTATAAATATTTTTGAATCGTTTATTTTTCGGGTGGTTTTGAAGCCAGGTCATTTTATTTAGCCTATTTAGTTAAATACATGTGTGAGAAGTCTGGCTCTTTTTATTTAGCTTAATTAGTTGAGTTTAACGAGCAGGTTCTCTGCTCGGGTGGGAACACAAAGCTGAATCAATTGGCTAGTTGTCTAACATTCTCTTTTTATGCTAAGTAAAACAAATACCCGAACCTAAGGTAAGGTAAAGGTAATCAGACTTACACAAACTTACCCTATGTTGGATAACAAGAAGGGGGCCCGTAGTGATTAGAGTGCTTGGAAATGCATCATCTAGCTGTTGCTCCACAGCACAAAGAAGAGGTAGCCAATTTTATAGCCGTTTAGTATTCCTGTATAATCGAAAGGAAATGAAGAAGTCCTGATCTCAGTTTGTATTCAAGTATTTAACGTATTGGTGGCCAGATGGGGTTGTGTACTGTGATATGAAATCATATCTTATAATTTTAACTGTTTTACATTTCTCGAATGTTTATATATTTCACTTAAAAAAAATATAAATTTTATATATCTAAGTTTTTGTTTTGAAGAGGTGTCTTCGTACTGGTATGAGGTTTCTTCCATTTAGGATGAAACCTTAAAATTTGGGTCATGATGAGTTGGATACGCACTTGTACTCGAGCCTGTGTAACTTAGAGGTTATATCTTGTTTGGAATTAATTGCATTTTTTATTTGTGGTTACATATCTAACAGGACAGAGACCGAATATGTCAGTCAAATGCTCACGATGGTCAAGCGATTTGCCCAACATTACTCTTGCCATGTTTGGTTTGTAGCTCATCCAAAACAGGCGAGCACACAGAAATCTCTTTTGGATTCTTTTAAACTGCTACTTTCTGATCCTTATGTGGTTTACAGCTGCAAAATTGGGGTGGAGGTGCTCCTAATCTTTATGACATCAGTGGAAGTGCGCACTTTATTAATAAGTGCGACAATGGGATCGTGGTTCACCGTAATAGGGATCCCGAGGCTGGTCCAATTGATAGAGTTCAGGCAATGACTTCTACCCACTTTCCCCTTGTCTTTTCTTTGATCCATATTCTCCAAATCTTTTACTCACTGTTCGTCCTTCCTGCAGATATGTGTAAAGAAGGTACGAAATAAGGTTGCCGGAACAATTGGTGAAGCTTTCTTGACCTATAACAGGCATAACATCTCCTACATACACCTTATTTATGTTTCTCTCCTTTGACTTTGGTGATCAACTTTAACCATTAGATTCACTTCTCTCTCAAATATATGTGATGATATATTGTCAAATTTGACAGATTTGAGTTTAGAGATTATTATTATTACTTTAAAAATGCTTTAACATCTGCTACATAAAATGATCTGAGAAACGGTTGCACAACTCCTTGAGCAAATCATTTTGTGGTAATCTGCAAACACCACTGTTGCTTACTCTCTCATTTACGCCGAACTTTTGTGCTGTGGTGGAGGATGCTTGGTAGTGACCCCTTTTGGACATTTGTTATCTTTAATTGATATGCAGGATAACTGGTGAATTTGTGGACCTCAGAAGCTAATTTCTGCAATACTGGGCTCGAGGAATACTCACGACTATAACATGAGTCGGTTAATGAGTTGCATCAAAGGAGCAACGCAACAAATTTTGTCCATGTAATGAGGATATTGTTAGGTATGTCCATAGTGTATGTAAATGTATACTTGCATTTGTTCAACTGAAGTAATCATGGACCAGCGAAATACGGGTTTAGCGATAGGGCATTGGATTGTATTTGTATATGTGCACTTACTCTTATTTGATGAAAGTATTCCTTTCAAAGTATAACTGTAGTAATTAGGGGCGACGACACTTTGGAGTATCCTTCGTGTTGATATGCAGAGTACTACTGTAAGAAATTCCAACACGTAGTATAGAATGCTAGATCTCCATTGAAATGAAGTTCTGTTATTGGAAGCTGTTATAAATTTGATCTATACATACACAAAGTGAGCAACAAACCTGAGCTTGTTTTTACACCTATGACATCAGCCCCTCAACCTGGTGGAGATGGTGTTGGAATATTTTATATTCTTATGGCCTTATGTCTTTCGGGTTTAATTATAAATAACGAGTTCACGTTTAACGGGACTTTAATATAAAGTCGATGTCGTAATGGTTCGATTTCGGGTAAGGTAATTAAAGCTCGGAAATTAATATTTCCTCCTACATTACCCTAATTATATGGATTAGACCCTTTATGTAGAGGTATGACTCTTCATAAATCATAAATTGATTAACTATCATTTACTAACTTGTATTTATACAAGGATACTATACGTTCATCATCATTTAATGAAAAAACAATACTCTGAAAAAAGTGACAGACATTGAAAGTATTAAAGGGTTTGTTCAAGGTTTCTTATTCCATCTCAAGGGAAACATTAAAACAAAGGGTCAAGGAGGAGAATCATATTTAGGTTATTATTATTATTATTATTATTATTATTATTATTATTATTATTATTATTGATCAAGGTATGTATTACTGATTGTCTTTCATCATCGTTTGGGTTGAATTAATTCAAATCTATAATCGATTGTTGACTGATTTCATAATCGAAATCATAAAATACGTCTAATAGTTGATATCAGAGCAATATAGATTCGCTTAATTTGCCCGTCTAGAGTTTTTGCAATCAACTTGCGTACTAAATGTTCTTCTGTTTTTCTTCATGTCATTTGAAAGAAAGCATGTCTGATTATGGGCGGTACAATGATGATAATTACTCCTATTTAATGTATGAAAGTTTAAAGATGATCGTTGGAGTTTTGTTTATTATTTTTCTTCTGCTGCGTATGATTTGTGTTCTATGGGTAATTGCAAATCAAGTCATTTCATTATACATTCATATGGCTTTTGTAAATCTATAGCCTATAATTGTATCCACTCATTGAATGACATGTTGAATTAAGTGTTGGTGGGTATTTGTAGTTTATAATTTCTTAAACTTTTCATCATTGAATGTTTAAAAATTATATTGATACTCATGGTAGTACACTGATTCAATTCGCGCATTGGTTTCAGATGTATGTGCAAGTTGTTTGACTTGTTGCATGGATTTTTGTTGCATTACACTATGGTTTGTATGACATGATTGATTTGTTTTCATACAATGATGAACATGTTATCAGTTATTACTACGTATTACCCTAATTAATTTCATTATTAATATTGTTAAATGTTTTGGACATTAATTTATAATTGTCGTAGTATGTACGCATTTCGTTATGATTATTGAATCGCATCCTGAATTTATGATTTAATTCATTTGGATTTTTAAGTATGCTTTTAATATGCATGTTTAAGTATGTATATGAATGAAAATTTCATTTGTAATTTTCTGTATTACGGAATGTTAACAAATCATATATATTATACTCCCTCCGATTTCCTAACATTGACACCTTTGGATTTGGGTGAAAAATAAGAAGGAAAAAAATGAGGAAGGAAGAGAGATAAATGGGTGGATAAATGTGAACCACATTTATGACCTAAAATGGAAAGTGAGGAAAATATCAAACTCAGTCAAAAAAGGAATACATGTCAATGATAGAAACTCGAAATGAGTATACATTGAAGTTTGATGTTTATATTGTATGCATATGTTATTTATCAAAGTGGCCTTGTTATGATACACTTAAACATACGAAAAGTATTAGTTGTTGTTTAGACCATATTATGGAGATGCCATATATTAAAGTCCTATATTTTAGGGTGATACTTTTTTATACTTGCATATTACTCAATTATACTTATAAATTACCTATTTATCCCTCTAATTTTCCCTTCCCTTTTATTTTTTTAGATAGCTCTTTGAGTTTTTTTTTTTTTCAAAACTTCAAATTTCATCTCTCTCTGCCACTCCACCACACCGGCGACCACTCCGGCCCACCGCGCCGACCACCACGCCGGCGAGCACTCCTGCCATCTCAATTATTTTTCGGTTTTCCTGAAAGATGATTAATGTTATTATTTTTTCAAGATTAAAATTAAAATTAATTAAAATTATAACAAAATTAAAACGATGAAATTAATTCGATACTATTCAAATTAGAAAATATAATTCAAATAATAATACAATTCAAATTAAAAAAAAAAAAAAGCGTACAACATCTAAACCCTAAACCCTGAAATTCAAGGTTACCCCATTAACCCTAAATCAAATTCCCTAATTAATGTATTTAAACTAATTTACGATAAAAAATCGATTAACATATTATGATCCATATTTAATTCGCAAATAATTGATGGAATCAGTTTTAGAATTGACGAGAATTAATTTTGATGAAGAAATTTAGGGTTTAGTTGAAAAATGATGAAAAAGAGAAAATGGATAATATTGAAAAATTTATGAAATTTTAGGGATGATTGAGTAACATACAATTATGAAAAAGTAATTCCGATATTTTATTAAGTATATTTATGTGACCACCCAAAGGAGGAACATGAAATATAGATAATAATATGAAAGGGTTAAATTATTATTTGTAAGAAATTTGAATGTTATATATGTCCAAAGATGTCATTTATTTAAAATTTTGGTGTGTTGATAATTGACTATTAAAGTATTTATAACATCGATTGTAGTATATGCATTTTGGTATTGCCCAAAGGTTACTTAAATGTGTATGTAATGTTTCTAAATCTGTATTAAGTTTTCAAAGCACTGATAGGTTAAGCATGTGTAAATTTGTACAGCCTTATCTAATTTACATGCATCCGCTAACTCTGTAGTTAAGTTTAATGGCCTTACTTATGATGAATGGTCTGAGCAAATTCGGTTCACACTGGGTATCATGGCTCTCGGCCTAGCTATAATTTCTGATGAGGAACCCTAGCTATAACTGACAAGAGCACCAAGGAAGAAATTTCCTTATATGAGTTATGGGAACGCTCTAAAAGGCTGTGTTTTAACGCTCATGAGATTAACAATGGCTTAAAGTATTAAGCCACACTACTACAATTAAGATTAAAGAGGATGGTTTTTAACCATCCTATATTGGATAAGGAATCGTCCGTTATGTCGACGTCCTATTAAATCAAATAGCGCGGTTCCAAGAAGGTCAAACCGTCCTATTTAATTGATTACAAATAGGACGGTTGAAGGAAGAACCGTTCTATTAAATTGTTTACGAATAGCACGCTTAGAGGCGGAACCGTCCTGTTTAATAGAATTACAAATAGAACGGTTATTCTACTGAACCGTCCTTTTTAATACACTTTATAAATTTAAAAAAAACTATATATATATATATATAGTGGACATGACATAGGTCCACCCCGACGCGGCCACGCGCGGGTTTGGGGAGGCGAATGAATCTCCATGAGATGGTCAAATGGAAATTTAAATCGAAGTTGGAATCGCCACCGAATTTTATGGTTATTCGGAACCGTTCGAGCCCACTCTATGTCGTAGTGGGCCGTATACAAAACGGCCCATTTCCGATGTCAGAGTTTATTGGGCTCGTCCCTTTGCATATCGATATAGATGCCGACTTGAGCGGTTAATCGTATATTGAATGACTCTCGTTGCCAATGGTTTCGGACATCCGGAAACCACGGTTCTGAGTAAGGGGTGAGGGTACGTGTTGGGAAGTTCACTGAGAACACCCAACCCCGCCCGCACATTAGCGGCCTCTACTAGGATATCGAATGATTTTTTAATACGCGTGTTAGTAATACGATGAATGATATGCAAACATTGTTTTCCTAAGCATTCGAGGAATTGAATGGGTTGCTAAGTCGGTTTAATGCAACTAAAATTAACGTCAAAGTTGTTTTAGCATGTGAGATTCGTTTTAGTATAATAAAACAAAAGATGAAATAAAGATGAATTTGCTACAAAAGATGAACAAACGAGTTAATATCGATTTGTAAAAAAATAATATAGCAAATAAATATATGAAATCGAGAAAATAAATATTAATCGAAATCTGAAAAATATCGTTAAAACGCTGTTTTGTATAAAAAACGAAGTTCGAAAAATTATAAAAAGCGGAAAAAGGGGCAGCCGGCCGCGCGGCTCGCCCGGGTCACCGGCGGGTCGCGTGGTGGCCTACTTTGAAATCGGTTTTCGAAAACTCGATGTTTTTATTAAACCGCGCACGAATATTGCATAATTTGTACTCGACTTAATATTTTCGACATTCATTATATTCGATAATTGACTACGAAATCAATATCAAATACTTCGAATAGTTTTAGAAAAGATATAAATTTTGAAATCGTTTCGTAGAATAAATAATAAAACGAACAAAAAATCTAAAAAAGCGTCTCGGATTTCAGGCCCGTGCGCGAGTCGCCTGGGTATGGCGCGACTCGCGTGCGGGTCCGTCCGGTTTTTATTTTTTGTTCGAAATTGCTAATTTTGATAAATCGCGTACAAAATATGAATTAATTTATACTCGATTTTATGTTTTCGATATTCGTCGTACCCGATATTCGATTATGAAATCGATATTGAATATTTAGAATGAATAAAAAAGTTTTGTAAAAAAAGGATTTGAAAAAGATGTGACGATTTTTAATATCGTCGAAATTTTAATATAATTCTTTTAATACGATATTCAACCAAGAAGTTGATATCATATTTTAAGAATGTTCGTTAATATGAAAATAATTTTTGATATTATCGATATTAGAAATAATAAAAGACTCGACGAACGACTTAAAAAAAAAAACACGACCCGTATGTAAAAGACGAGAAGGAGAAGAGAAGAAGAAAGAGAAATCGGGTTTTGTGCACCCTCAACCTACATGTTTTAGTCTACTCGAATCAAGGCTCATTGAAACGTGACTTGGGCACTTGGAGCGTCGAGTGTATGTTGATGAGGTGACGGTGATGCGGCTCGGTTTGGGCGAGTTTCGGGCGAAGGGTTTCGGGTTTAAATGGACCGGTTTTCCTTCGGGAATATTATTGGTTTCTCGATGTTAAGTTTGGTGCTTATGTGTGATGTGAATAAAAATTTTGATGATATATGACGATAATTTCTGAATATTTATGAATGTTAATTGTGGTTAATTGTTGTAAAAGTGTGTGTGCAAGGGGCTATTTATAGGAAATTCCCGACCTTGGCTAGGAGAGTTTGAACTACCGCTTTGGATAGGAAACGTAAGAAGTTGTAAGGCATGAGAATTCCGCTTTCTTGTCCAAGAAGAAAGGGGACACGGCTGGTGGGAGCCTACTCGGCCGAGTATTTGCACTCGGTCGGGTGTTTGAATCGGTTTTTGGATAGGAAATGCGAGAGTTCGAAAGGAATGCGAATTCCGTTGCTTGGTGGAGAAGCCAAAATCTCGGATGAATGGGGATGTATTTCGGCTGATTTGGGTGTTTTGGCCGAGTAATTGGTGTTCGGTCGATATCCGATTCGGTTTCTGGATAGAATTCCTACTTGAGATCGAATTCTATCCTTAAACGGATTTGTTTAATATTTTGAAAAATTGATTTTTGTAGGATTAGAGTGAGGAATCAGCCGTGTGAGGTGTCACGGCTGACTCACGTGTCTCGGGAAAATCTTTGACCGGGTTTTGACTCGGTCGCTAAAAGACGGTTTTACCCCTGGTGTCGGAATCGACCCAAATTAGTAGTCTTATTTGACTCGAAACGACCCACTGGGCCTGATTTTGAGGTTGGTTTTGTGAGATATGTACTCCATAATGAGCCCAAGCCAAATGCCAATGATTCTGAGCCCGTTTCTGAGTATTTAAAGCACGTTTGCGTCCGATCATCATCGGGTGTTTGTCGGAAACTGCTATAGACACCTGGCGGTCAAAATGTGGGTGTCTACAGAGCCCCCACTCTGAGTGAGGCTTGGACAAGGCGAAAGTCAGAGTAAGCTACCAGGCAAATCAAAGTTTAGACCTGGCAGACTTCCGGTCGGGTCGTTTAAGGTCCGTTAGACCTGCGTGGAGGGCCCGCCGGCCGAAGACTAGAAATGTACCTGAGTTTGATGATGATAACTCCGTGGGGAACCGGACTTGTCGTATAAGCCTATGCCGCTAGGGAGTTGTTTGCACGGTTTTGCTTGAGTCGTCCTGTATAATAATTTATGCCAAGCTTGCATGTAACGCATTTTTAGGAGAAATGACTCGTGCTGGGGAATAAAAATTTGAAGAAGATTTTTTTGAATATTTTTTTTGGATGGAAGAATTTTGAAGGATTAAAGAACTTTTTTTGACTCTGAGAAGGAGTAGGAATGCTCGGGATGTCTTAGCTAGATACTAGGATTAAAGGCCTGTATGCTAAATCCCATGGGATTAGGAATCCCAAAGTGAGGAGGAGAATCCGATTTCATGCTATAAATACTCATCTCTCTGCTCATAATTTATTCATAATTCTCACAACTCCTTTCCTTCCTTTTAAGAAAAATAAGTTCTGAAAAACTTAGTCCTCTTTTTTAGAAATTCATTATGGGAATCGATCGATTAGTCGGAATGCTGCAAGATTGGTCCCGAACCTTCAGAGATGCTGACAAGGTTATTCTGAACCAAAACGGCGTTGCCCAGTTATCCGTTATTCGGCAGATGCAAGTGGATCACCACTTTCTGGATGCTTGCCTATCTTATTGGGATGATACCTATCATGTCTTTAGGTTTCCTCGAGGTGAAGTCTGTCCTATTCCTGAGGAAATAGCTGCTGTAGGAGGGTGGAATCCTATTCTTCGTCCTGCTATCCCCTTTTCAGTTCGTGATCCAAGGAGGAAATTAAGAGAATTTTTAGGGCTTTCTCATATGGAGGTATCCCGTATGCTAGAAGGAAATACAGTCTCCTTGATCGATCTGGCTGAAAAATTTATGAATCAAGATGACGTTCGGGTCAGGCCGGTATATAGCCGTAGGGCCTTTACTTTTTGTATGCTCCACGTTTATGCTTTCGAGGGTCATTTGGATTGGCTATCCTGTATGGACCATGTCAGACTTCTTTCTGTAGCGGATCAAATGGAGACCGAACATAGCCCAGCCTGGCTGATTACCGGGGAGATTATCCAAGGTTTAGATAATCGTAAGAGGGATCCATCGATCAAGCTGTCTGGTAGCACCCGTCTTCTACAGGTAGGCTGATTTTTTCTTGATTTTCGCAATTTTTGATTTTTTGCAATTTCCGAGTTTTCGGGTCTTTGATTTTTGCACGGTTTTCGCGTCTTTTCTCGATTTTCTCGGTTTTTTCCGATTTTTTTTTTGTTTTTTTGTTTTTTCCGAAAATCAACATTGACTTTTTTTTTGCAATTTTGACTTTTCAGCTATGGCTTTTTGAGAGGTTATCGATCCTGGATCCTCCTCTAGACGTAAGCCGATATCATCCAAATCAGGTGATGACAAGAAGACGGACTGTTGACTTTTCTCGCCTTACTACCCAAAAATTCTGGGACGAGCTGCTATCCTTCCATGGAGGCCCATTGATCCGTTGGACCGTACCTTGGTGGCCTATTTATGCCTGGACTGGATTAGAGTTGCGAGATAGGGTCCGTTATCAGCTAATCCTATCTTTTAGGCAGACGATTCACCTTTATCCCGATCGCATACTTAGGCAATATGGTCGGGACCAGAGAATCCCGAAGATTGAAGCGGTCGTGAGTGAATCTACCCAGCTAACGGACGTGATGTGTGACATTTGGGCGCAAAGATGGTATACCCGGCACACTTGGCCCGTTTCTAAAGCTTCTCCCTCGATCTGGGTATCGGATTCCTACACGAAGTGGACCCGAGCCGATTCTGCTAAAGCCCGTGCTGCTTTAAAGACCGACGAAGCCTTTGACTTGCTGCGCCGAGAACAGGTTAAGGATAATCGAGGCTTCTTTGATGATGGCGATACCCCGGCTACGATGGTCCGATTGATGTCAGGCCAAAAGGGGAAGACCAAGACTTTGACTAAAGGGTCCAGCTCTAAAGGTACATGGGGGAAAACGGGCCCCCAGACGGACTTAGAAAGGAGACTTGGTCCAAGACTGGCAGCTAAGGACCGACTTGGTACTCGGGATAGACTACCCGAGCGCATCCGGGCTCGGATTGAAACCGTGCAGAGGGCGGAGAAGCCGAAGTCGAAGAAACGGGTTCGAGCAAAGGAAGTTCCACTCGTGATTACGGAACGTTCGCCCCCGCCTCGCCGGCCCCGGGATCCGCGTGACCCGAAAGATAAGGGGAAGGGAAAAATGTACGGGTAGTCTTTTAAATTTTATTATTTAAATATTACTACTATTTTTGTGTGATTTTTGTGATTTTTTTTTTTTTTTTTTTTTGCGTGAGGCATTTCTTTGAAATAATAAAAGACATATTAGTGAAAACCGTTCCTGTCTTTTCGTTATTGCAGTGGTTGTACCCTTTTGAGGGGTTACCTACGTATCCACGATTAGTGGAATCAAACCGACCGTAGTTCAGACATAGATTTTTGCAATCTTCGAAATACATCAAGACTATTAGTTCGAGATGTGCGACAGTAGGATCAGTAATCCTAACTCATTGACTTGCTTAATTTTTGAAAATTTTGTATAAAAAGATAAATTTTTAGCAAATGACATTGAGATAAGGTTAGGGGTAGTAGCGCTTCAGCTGGTCCAAGTTGGTTGGGTTGACGAATTCATTCCCATCCAAGTCTGTCAGCATTACGGCTCCTCCTGATAAAACCTTCTTCACTAGATAGGGTTCGGCCCAATTAGGTTTGAATTTTCCCCTTGGGTCGACTGGTAACAAAGCCAGGACAGATTTTAAGACTAGATCGCCCTCTTTGATGTTTCTGGGCCTAACCCTTTTGTTGAAAGCCCGTTTTATCCTTTTTTGATATATCTGGATGTTGTTAAGGGCTCGAGATCGTCGTTCGTCTAAAAGAATCAACGAGTCGTACTGGGCTTGAACCCAATCTACTTCAGGTACTTGACTTTCGAGTAAAATCCTTAGAGATGGTACCTCAAGCTCGACGGGCTGGACCGCCTCCATCCCATACGTCAGATAGTATGGAGTTGCTCCGGTTGCGGTTTGGATTGACGTCCGGTATCCCCATAAAGCGAAAGGAATTTTATCGGGCCAATCTCGGTAATTATCTGCCATCTTTTTAAGTATGGTGACAATGGTTTTATTTGCTGCTTCTACCGCTCCGTTTGTTTGGGGACGGTAAGGTGATGATGTATGCCTTTGAATTTTATATTTTGCTAGCAAAGTAGCGGTTTCAGCTTGGAAATGGGTCTCGTGATCACTTATGAATTCGTGCGGGATCCCGTATCGGCATATAATTTTATCTTGGATAAATTTTGCAACGTGCTTGGCGTTCAAGACACGATATGACTCGGCTTCGACCCATTTAGTAAAATAGTCAATAGCCACTAGAATGAAGCAGTGACCTCCCGTGCCGGACGGGTTCACTTTCCCGATTATATCAATTCCCCATGTTGAGAATGGCCATGGTGATGTCATGGTGTATAATAGGGATGACGGCATATGTTGGACATTGCCGAAAATCTGACAGTTGTGACAGTGCTTGACGTATAACTGACAGTCGGTTTCCATGCTATTCCAATAATACCCGAGTCTTGCGATTTTTCGAGCTAACATATGGGCATTCATATGCGGACCGTTCTCGCCATCGTGTACCTCGGCCATGACCTTTTCGGCCTGTGTTTTGTCGATGCATAGGAGTAAAGCCCCCTGTGCTATTTTTTTGTACAACTGTCCATCGTTCGTGCGGATGAACTGAGTGGCCCATCTTCGTAGGGCCTTCTTGGCCCGGTTTTTAGATCCCGGAGGATATTCTCCTGACGTCAAGTAGGTAAGAACAGCCTGGTACCAAGGTTCTGGGTCGGTTATTTCGATGTCTTGGATAGCGTTGATATATGCCGGCTCGGATCGTATTTCGACGCAAATCGGCATGCTAGTCAGATGTTCCGGGATGTTCAGTAAAGATGCTAATTTGGATAGTGCATCTGCAAACTGGTTTTCTTCCCGGGGCAGGTAAATGTATTCCACCCTTTGAAACTGCTTTTCGAGAACCCTTACTCGCGCTTGGTAAGCTACGAGATTTGCGTTCCGAGTTTTCCATTTCTGGAGTGCTTGATTAATGACTAATGATGAGTCACCGTGGACCCGGAGGTTCGTTACTCCTAGATCAACGGCGGCTTGTAACCCGTGAATGCATGCTTCGTATTCGGCTGCGTTATTAGTTACGTCGAAGTCTAACTTGATGGATAACGGGGTGTGCTCTCCTTGTGGTGAGATCAGCAAAATCCCGACACCAAATCCTCGAAAGTTGGATGCTCCATCAAAATATAGATCCCATGTTTCTGCGTCGGTATGGAATATATCTTCGTCAGGGAAGGCCCAAGTATCGGTATGTCCTCCTTCAGGTACCGGGCTATCGGCGAGGAATTCGGCTACTACCCGGCCCTTGATGGCTTTTAATGGTACGAACTTGAGGTCGAACTCAGCTAGCATTAAAGTCCATCTAGATATTCTACCGTTGAGAATGGGCTTTTCGAACAGATACTTGATTGGATCCATTCTTGATAGTACGTGAACTTCGTGGCTAAGCATGTAATGTCGGAGCTTTTTAGTGGCCCAAACTAGAGCTAGACACGTCTTTTCGAGCATCGTGTATTTGCATTCGTACTCTAGGAACTTTTTACTGATGTAGTAAATGGCTCGTTCTTCTGAGTTGACTGTCTGGGCTAGCATAGCCCCCATGGCTGTCTCAGTCGTTGTCAAGTATAACGACAAAGGCAAACCGTGTTGAGGTGGCATTAATACCGGTGGAGATGACAGAATCTCTTTGATTTTATCGAAAGCTGTTTGACATTTGTCGTCCCATAGTACCCGTTCTCCTATCTTCAGTTTTTTGAAAATGGGCTCACATACCATGGTTAGCTTCGAAATGAACCTGCTGATATATTGGACTTTCCCGAGAAACCCCCTAATTTTCTTTTCGGTTTTAGGTGGCCGCATCTCGGTAATGGCCTTGATTTTGGCTGGGTCAACCTCGATGCCGCGCTGGCTGACGATATGGCCCAATAGTTTACCCGATGTTACCCCAAAGCTGCATTTTTGAGGATTCAGTCTCATGTTATACTTGCGTAGTCGGGTGAAGAACTTCCTAAGGGCCGGAATATGCCCGTTTCGTTCTTTGGACTTGACTATCATATCGTCCACGTAGACTTCCACTTCCTTGTGCATCATGTCATGTAATAAGGTAGTGGCGGTCCGTTGATAAGTGACACCGGCGTTGATAAGCCCAAATGGCATAACGGTGTAACAGTAAGTCCCCCAAGGTGTAGTGAAGGTGGTCTTACTCATGTCTTCTTTTGCCATTTTGATCTGATTGTATCCGGCATACCCGTCCATAAAAGATAGAAGGGCATGGTCGGCCGTGTTGTCCACCGGTATGTCGATGTGTGGCAACGGAAAATCGTCTTTTGGGCTGGCCTTATTAAGGTCCCGGAAGTCTACACAAACTCGTACCTTTCCGTCTTTCTTGGGTACCGGCACGATATTTGCGACCCAGTCTGGATATTCAGACACTTGGATAAAGCCCGCTTTGAATTGCTTGTCGACTTCTTCTTTGACTTTGAGAGACCATTCGGGCCTCATTCTTCGGAGTTTTTGTTTTACCGGCTTACACCCGTCTTTGATAGGTATACGGTGTTCGGCTATCTCCCGGTCTATTCCCGGCATGTCCTTGTAGGACCATGCGAAGACGTCTTTGAATTCGTGGAGGAGCTCCGTAAATTGTTGCTTCTCCTCGGGGTCTAAGGATAAACCTAACTTAAGCATCTGAGGCTCTAAAGGGGTTCCCAGATTGATGGAATCGGTTTCTTCGATCACCGGATCTCGGGACTCTCTTTGTTCGAGTTGCTCGACTAGATGCTGAGGTAATGGTACCTGTTCGTCGGGTTTCTCAATGTCATTGCAAGTAAAGTTTTTGAAAATGTTTTGAAAATAAGACAAGTCGTAAGCAGAACGGTTATCGTTATTACTGATAGAATGTTTTGAAAATAGCTCGAAGAGAGCTGCCATCTGATCGCTGGTCAGAGGCGGTATGGGGAGTGCTCTCGGGACAGACTCCGAGGCTCCCAGAGGAATGCTCGAAGGGAAAGGGGTCACAGACTCGACCCTAGTACTGGACCCTCTAGACTTAGACTCAGACTCCGACTCTGACTCTGACTCAGACTCGGATTCGGACTCGTCGTCTTGCATGTCTCCTTCGCCGGTAGTGAGCTTGTAGACCCGGCCCTCGCTGTCGGTCCATTTGATTGTCTTCCTCCAAGCCCGCTTTCCAGTGTCAGCACCTACTTCAGAGATCAGCTTGGTCGGATCGAATTTATTGCTATGGAGGATCAGGTTGACTAATTCCTCCTTAGGGGTAGGAATTATCTTGCTTTCCCCGAACAAGAGCCCCAGCATGGGCTCAGCTTGGTTTGAATCTTCTTTTGATTCAGCCTGGATGAGAGTGAAGATATCATCTGGGATGAAATTGACCTCAGAATAGGTTATAGCGGGCTGGTAGAGGCCTGTTTGGACAGCTCCGAATACTGGAGTGATGAAGTTGAGTTTCGGGCTGTAGGAGCCCTTGAGGACGTTGCAGGCCTGGACCACATTTTCCGGGGTTAAAGCATATCCCAAGCCGAATTTCGGCTCTTCGTTATTTAAGACATCGATGATCTTGCCTGCCGGGAGACCAGGCCTTGAAGTAGCCCCCGGTAAGTAACCCAAATTCTGCAGCATTTTGTCGATGTTGGTTGTGAAATAGGGCCTAAAAAGATATTCTTCATCGTTCATTCCCACGAAGTTGAATCCTCGCGGGTCGATTGAACCGGCCGTGTTGCAGCTTGACACGGCTATTGGAGTAGCTTCAAGTGTGATGACCCCGTCTTGTAAAGGTAACTTGACCTTTCTATGAAGAGTGGAGGATACGGCCTTGACTGCGTGGATCCAAGGCCTTCCGAGTAGCAGATTGAACGATGAGGTGACATCGATCACTTGAAATTCTAGTTCTTTTTCGATTGGGCCGGTTATGATGGCTAGTCTGACAGCCCCAGCAACTGATTTCGGGCTTCCATCAAAGGCCTGGATAGTTTGTGCAGTAGGAAGATAGTCGGTCTTGGTAATGCCGAGAGCCCTAGCAGTCCTTAAAGGAAGGACGTTTACAGCTGACCCGTCATCGATTAGGGTCATGGGTAGATATTTGCCCCGGCAAATCACCGTAATATATAGGGCTAGGTTGTGGGTAGCCCCAAATGGTGGTAGATCGGACTCAGAGAAGGTGATAAGCGGGCCTTCTTCTTTGGACTTGCCTTTGAGGTGAGGCAGGATGGTGGCTACCATTTCAGCGGGGGTAACCGACGAGTCCACCTTGATCTCATCGAGAGCTTTAGTAAGTGCTGCCCGATGTTCCTGAGAACTGACCAGAAGCTGCCATATGGTAAGATCAGTTCGGACCCTCTTCAGTTGCTTGACTAGGGCCGTGTTAGTGTCTGGTTCCTCGAGTATGGAGTCCGTCTTGGCGGGCTCAGTGGCGGATCCCGGGGTTGAAGATCCGGCCGTGATGACATGAGTACCGGTTAGGGCCTTGGTTTTGGCCTTCCGGATCTCTTCGGCCGTGATGGGGACAGTCTCCCCCTTGGTCAGATAAACATCGTCTTCATCGTCATTCCATATCCGTTGATTTGAGAAATGAAAGGGGAAATGAGATGAGTACAATCGATTATTTCTCCAGCAGAAATGGCGTGAGTAGCAAGAGGGTTGTTTTTGTTACTGGGCTTGTCGCTGGGTAACGGTATCTTCCCACTCTCGATCAGATCTTGAATGAGATGCTTTAATTTCCAGCATTTTTCGGTGTCATGCCCGTTGCCTTGGTGATAGCGGCAATAGGCCTGTGCGTTGTAGCTTTTGGACCGTTTCTCGACAGGGACCTCTGGCATTGGGCCTATGGGTTGAATTAGGCCTTTAGAAGATAGCCTTTGTAAGGCGTCGGCATAAGTAGTCCCTATGTCCGTGAATACTCGAGCTGGAGTGTTCTTTTTGGTCGAGGTGTCTAGTAAATTAACCTCGTCGAAGATACTTCGGGCCGCACTTGTAGTTGCGGGCTTACCGGAAGATGAACTGGCTCCTTGATAACCCTTTGTAGAGGCCTTAGTAAGGCTCTCTAACCTTAAGTCGTCTTCGATTCTCGTACCCATTTCGGTTAAGGTGGCGAAATTGGGTATGATAGCGTACCGGAGATGGATCCGGTAAGATGGGAGGAGATTTTTCACAAAGGCCTCCACTAATACTTTTTCGTTGGGCTTGTCGACCAGCTTGACACTTTCGGCCCTCCACCTTTGGAGGTATTTGGTGAAACCCTCCTTCGGCTCTTGGGCCATGACCTCCAGAGTACGCATGGTTGTCTGGATTTCCGCATTGTCCGCATAGTTTCGGGCGAACTCCGTTGCGACATCGTCCCAAGTTTTGTATTTCTTGGCGTCGAGCTTATAGAACCAAGCTTTTGGGTGCTTCTCTAGCGAGGAGGCAAACAGATGTTTGAACATATCCGATTTGACTCCTTTTAGGGCCATAAACTCCTTGAAGGCCCGGATATGTAATACCGGGTCTTCGGTTCCGTCGAACATTGGGAGGCCTGTCAAGTTGAGATTGGCAGGCAGTTGATCGGTCAGGGGAGAATAGGTTCGGGCATTCTCCGTATGGATCGAGTTGTGGGTCGTCAAATGGACTTGCTCTTGCAGTTTGAGGACTGCGCTAGTCAATTGGGCTAAAGGCCCGTGAGCTTCATCTTCACCCTTTGGCTTGTCCTGTTCTATGGCACTAACCCGGGTGACAATGGCGATCTGGTCGCCCCTGATTTGGTCGAGCTGTTCTTGGATCTTGGCCAATGCGGTGTTCAGTTGATCAATTGAGTCCTTAGTCATGGTTCGAGTGTGAGGCGGCCTGTTTGTGAGAATACCACGTATCAGCGACCAACCCAAATCGTAGAACTAAAGTACATCCCGAGCAAGGAAGAGGGAAACTAGAGAGGAAATGACTTGGAAAAGACATCTAGACGGAAGACTTGTGAATAGTGGACCTCCTTTAGGATCCAGCCGTGTGGGCTGGGCCCCGTTTGAAAGAAGGTTCACGTGAGACATTCCCCAGACTTCTAGACTCGATTGTGTAGACGGGCCGTCCCTTGTAGGAGTATGTCCTACGTAGGTGGGCTTTGCCTTAGTATAATAAGGCGGACTGGGATAGGGAAGAAATCCGCGATGTAAGATCGACGGAGTTTCGACGCTAGAAGACCTTGACGACTTAAGACACGACCCGACACTGCTAAATATGGGAAGTCCTAAGAAGAGGAAGGTTTTGAAAAATTGAATTTTTGAAAGGCCCGAAAGAATCGGGGAGAACCGGCCCTTTTTTTCTCGAAAGAGAAAGCAGAAAGGCGGACCGAGGAGGGTTTTGAAAGGTTTCGAAAATATTTTCGAGTCTTGAAATGGGCATAATACCGGCTAAAAATAGGCTATTTTGAGTAAAATCGTGGATCCTAAATTCGGTATATGTCCCGGGTTTTGAAATTGGATATTTTGAAAAGGATGCTATTTTGAAAAAAGACGGTTTTTGAAAAACGACTTGTAAATCAGGTAGCACGTAGTCATGGAAGCAGTATAACGACGCCATGTATGCTCTAATTCTAAGTCTCGGTCAGTCTGAAAGGGTCTATACCAGTGTACACAGCCTATCGAGAATCGGGGCGGACTTCCTAAGTCGAGTTGAGCTTAGAACCTGCCGTAAAACCCATACGAATCGGCTAATGGACACCTTCGACATATCCAATTTGGACTATATCGATAGTATAGTGGGACGTCGGTCACCAGTACCGGCCCGGGAAAATATGGGGTTATGCATGAACCGTAAAACTAAAACGCGTATTGTACTAGTCAAACGATTTCTATTCGAGTCTCACCCTGAGGATGCTGAAGGTCAGTAACGTATCAGCTAATCCCCAGCGGAGTCGCCAAATTGTGGACATGACATAGGTCCACCCCGACGCGGCCACGCGCGGGTTTGGGGAGGCGAATGAATCTCCATGAGATGGTCAAATGGAAATTTAAATCGAAGTTGGAGTCGCCACCGAATTTTATGGTTATTCGGAACCGTTCGAGCCCACTCTATGTCGTAGTGGGCCGTATACAAAACGGCCCATTTCCGATGTCAGAGTTTATTGGGCTCGTCCCTTTGCATATCGATATAGATGCCGACTTGAGCGGTTAATCGTATATTGAATGACTCTCGTTGCCAATGGTTTCGGACATCCGGAAACCACGGTTCTGAGTAAGGGGTGAGGGTACGTGTTGGGAAGTTCACTGAGAACACCCAACCCCGCCCGCACATTAGCGGCCTCTACTAGGATATCGAATGATTTTTTAATACGCGTGTTAGTAATACGATGAATGATATGCAAACATTGTTTTCCTAAGCATTCGAGGAATTGAATGGGTTGCTAAGTCGGTTTAATGCAACTAAAATTAACGTCAAAGTTGTTTTAGCATGTGAGATTCGTTTTAGTATAATAAAACAAAAGATGAAATAAAGATGAATTTGCTACAAAAGATGAACAAACGAGTTAATATCGATTTGTAAAAAAATAATATAGCAAATAAATATATGAAATCGAGAAAATAAATATTAATCGAAATCTGAAAAATATCGTTAAAACGCTGTTTTGTATAAAAAACGAAGTTCGAAAAATTAT
Organism: Agrostemma githago; assembly: GCA_958450325.1. Taxonomy (NCBI): domain Eukaryota; kingdom Viridiplantae; phylum Streptophyta; class Magnoliopsida; order Caryophyllales; family Caryophyllaceae; genus Agrostemma; species Agrostemma githago. The sequence continues at coordinate 31,187,596 of OY288262.1, forward strand.
AAAAAGCGGAAAAAGGGGCAGCCGGCCGCGCGGCTCGCCCGGGTCACCGGCGGGTCGCGTGGTGGCCTACTTTGAAATCGGTTTTCGAAAACTCGATGTTTTTATTAAACCGCGCACGAATATTGCATAATTTGTACTCGACTTAATATTTTCGACATTCATTATATTCGATAATTGACTACGAAATCAATATCAAATACTTCGAATAGTTTTAGAAAAGATATAAATTTTGAAATCGTTTCGTAGAATAAATAATAAAACGAACAAAAAATCTAAAAAAGCGTCTCGGATTTCAGGCCCGTGCGCGAGTCGCCTGGGTATGGCGCGACTCGCGTGCGGGTCCGTCCGGTTTTTATTTTTTGTTCGAAATTGCTAATTTTGATAAATCGCGTACAAAATATGAATTAATTTATACTCGATTTTATGTTTTCGATATTCGTCGTACCCGATATTCGATTATGAAATCGATATCGAATATTTAGAATGAATAAAAAAGTTTTGTAAAAAAAGGATTTGAAAAAGATGTGACGATTTTTAATATCGTCGAAATTTTAATATAATTCTTTTAATACGATATTCAACCAAGAAGTTGATACATATTTTAAGAATGTTCGTTAATATGAAAATAATTTTTGATATTATCGATATTAGAAATAATAAAAGACTCGACGAACGACTTAAAAAAAAAAAAACACGACCCGTATGTAAAAGACGAGAAGGAGAAGAGAATAAGAAAGAGAAATCGGGTTTTGTGCACCCTCAACCTACATGTTTTAGTCTACTCGAATCAGGGCTCGTCGAAACGTGACTTGGGCACTTGGAGCGTCGAGTGTATGTTGATGAGGTGACGGTGATGCGGCTCGGTTTGGGCGAGTTTCGGGCGAAGGGTTTCGGGTTTAAATGGACCGGTTTTCCTTCGGGAATATTATCGGTTTCTCGATGTTAAGTTTGGTGCTTATGTGTGATCTGAATAATTCTGAATTTTGATGATATATGACGATAATTTCTGAATATTTATGAATGTTAATTGTTGTTAATTGTTGTTGTAAAAGTGTGTGTGCAAGGGGCTATTTATAGGAAATTCCCGACCTTGGCTAGGAGAGTTTGAACTACCGCTTTGGATAGGAAACGTAAGAAGTTGTAAGGCATGAGAATTCCGCTTTCTTGTCCAAGAAGAAAGGGGACACGGCTGGTGGGAGCCTACTCGGCCGAGTATTTGCACTCGGTCGGGTGTTTGAATCGGTTTTTGGATAGGAAATGCGAGAGTTCGAAAGGAATGCGAATTCCGTTTCTTGGTGGAGAAGCCAAAATCTCGGCTGAATGGGGATGTATTTCGGCTGATTTGGGTGTTTTGGCCGAGTAATTGGTGTTCGGTCGATATCCGATTCGGTTTCTGGATAGAATTCCTACTTGAGATCGAATTCTATCCTTAAACGGATTTGTTTAATATTTTGAAAAATTGATTTTTGTAGGATTAGAGTGAGGAATCAGCCGTGTGAGGTGTCACGGCTGACTCACGTGTCTCGGGAAAATCTTTGACCGGGTTTTGACTCGGTCGCTAAAAGACGGTTTTACCCCTAGTGTCGGAATCGACCCAAATTAGTCTTTTTTGACTCGAAACGACCCACTGGGCCTGATTTTGAGGTTGGTTTTGTGAGATATGTACTCCATAATGAGCCCAAGCCAAATGCCAATGATTCTGAGCCCGTTTCTGAGTATTTAAAGCACGTTTGCGTCGGATCATCATCGGGTGTTTGTCGGAAACTGCTATAGACACCTGGCGGTCAAAATGTGGGTGTCTACATATATATATATATATATATATATATATATATGAGAGGGGTTCACATAAGGACAATCTGTAGGGTTACAACCCTTAAACCCAAGGACCTGTTACGAGTATTAATCGAAAAGACAAAAGTAGAGGGATAACAATTATACCTTATTTGCAGCGGAACAAAATATTAATAAGAAGTATAATAAACCTAGAAATATATATAATATCCACGGACTGAATAAATAATCTCCACGGACAGAATAGATAATTTCCACGGACAGAATAAAGCACCCCAAACGTGATGCCTCCTTTGGTATCCACATGGTACGGAACTGCGACGTATATGCTAGTATAAAGGTATGTGAGACCGTCTCACAACTTCTCTCTATATCTCTCTTATAACTCTTTATAAGACGAATATACTATGAGTCAATACTCTTTATTTCATATATTGGTTCATCATATGAACCTCCTTACATATGAGATGAGAAGGTAGAATTAAGTTATTTCCATAACTCTAATTATCATAATTAGATTATTAGTATAACTCTAATTACCATAACCCGACAACGCAACTGGGTCCGTATTACTACTGACCCGATATATTTAATATATCGATATATATTAATAATATCCCGTACATATTGTGTGTGACCCAATGGGCCCACTTAAGACTACCAGACACGTAACTTATTTACATGTCAACCCGGCATCGACCTCTAGCAAGGCATATCGGATACATATACTTAAGCGGGTTAATCCGTAGGACAGTGGACATAACTCCTTCAGTCTCCCACTTGTACATGTCCTCTCAAGAACGGCGTTAAGTCTCTTTGCTACTATTGTCTCCAATTGAGAATGAGGTAAGAAGAAGTGTCATCCTCACATATCTCAATCTTTTACTCGAATCTTTGAGTTGACTTGTTAAAAGAGCAAATAGATGACAATCATCCTATCTGAGCGCGGCCACGCATTTGCACAAGTCACACTCTTCGAGTGGCCAAGAAACAATATATTCCCTTCAATAAAGGAAGAACAAATCCCCTCTTGTCTAACCACATCCTATCATTTGATCCATGCATGCCCAATAACCATCCATAACTCCTTTTCACAGCTGACGAGAAATAGTATCAAAACATACACATCACATGTACAGAATAGTCAAAGACTCAGGTCTAAAGATCGTACAAGTTCATAACTTGCAAAGAACTTTACTGACACTAAGCGAAATCTTAGTAAAATCCTTTTCGGCGGGTCAGTCTAATGCATGTTCTTAACATACACCCGTGTGCCTGGTTTACTATCTCAATACCTATGACTCAAGGAACTTAGTCATCAACCAACTCACACACCAGTCATTTAAGGGTATTCAAATGTCCCAACACAATACCCTGACTAGAGACAAAATAATTACATCATCCAAATAGAGTTCCAAGACTAAGTCACGTACTTAGTGATCTATTTCATCAATGTAAATTATTTAGGGACAAAACTCGGTTATATTAACCTAATGACAATATGTCATACATATATCAATTATCGAAATAACTCCCACTAAACCAAACACCTCTAAAAGTACTAAGACCACTCGCCCATGCGTCTTATACCGATCATAATCAATATCTTTATGTAGAGGAGGTTTCGGGACATACAACATTTGTATCGGTTATTTACAAGCATATGATCAATCTACCTTATCTCAATTAAGGTAAACTGATAGTTTCATAAGCAACAAATTGCTTCATAAACTTTAAAGTTGAGTGTGTGCTTAATTCGTAATCAAACGTCTATTTGCTTCAAAAGTAATAGAACACTAACTTTAGTTATAATACTAGTCACAAAGTTGTCCTTTGGAACCGTTCCAACACACAACTTTCATCCAAAACAAAATATACTGAGAGTACAATCTCATGTCATCTTTGTCCAATTGGAAATATGAATCGTTGTAACTTGTTTACAATAATTCGCTTATCACATCATGCGCATCTCTTAAATAATTCCCCTTTTTGCTTCTTAAGCGCAAAGGAACAATTCTTAGATAGCATTCTAGTGACACTCACTAGATTAGTATCTACTCGTCATACGAGCACACAATAAACAACTTTCTTGCCAAGTCTCGGGACTAAAGCAACCAAATGTCATTTAGTTAGAGAAGTATGGCAATTACATACCAAATCATAACGATAAATGCACTTCCACTAGCCTCTTGTACACACTCTGTCTCGCTTCGTCTCAAAGGAAAACAAACATCTTTGAATTACCACATTAAGAACGAAGATACTACTCCACAATACTTGCTCCAATCAAATTGGATCATTCACATTTGTCTAGCAATTTTGATAATATGAAATTCATACGATATGTCGCACACACATCATATTGCATCTCTTTCAAGAAATGTATTTTACACATATATGTCCAAAACACATCAAATGAATGATGACAATCAAAATGCTAAACCAATCTTAATAGACTTAAGCATAATGTTGTAAAAAGGTTTTTCCATAGTCATTACTATGAGATCAATCCTTAACTACCAATTATGCTCCATAGATACTCTTATCAATCCACATCATCTTTATATTGAAGACTATTCTTCACTATAAGACCCATTTAACCAAAGTCTATACTTGGTAATTATGGTATATGAAATCTATTAGATTTTATGTGACTTTTGGAGTCTTTGCCCATTATTGTTTCATCATAGGTCAAACCTATGTAGGGTAATATTTTACAGGTAAGATGATCATGACTTTTCATGGATGCATTAGTATCCTCTTCAACAGTTGTAGAGAATTCCTGTTAATCTTGAACAATTCAAGGTCGATTCTACTCCCACTGTTTCTATTAGAAATTACATATTTTTAAAAAGAAACATACCACCCCATGCAACAAAATATTTTTTGTTCTTTGGATGATTTGTAGAATTAACATAATATCCCTAATAAAACAAATGTCTTAATTGAGTCTAAGTTCTAGAAAACGATTTTCTCTAAACTTTAAGACTTGATAATTAAGAAAATACTATTTTAGAACATTTTCAATCCATATCTTATATGGTGTCTATTCTTTGACTTTCATGGACAATCTCATCAACATTGTACAAAGACTTTTATAGTGCATAATCTTCTAAAATGTCAATAAAATCTGCATATGACTCATCATAGACTAAATCATATCAAATATGGTTCGATGTAGTTTGAAACACTTTTCACTACTTCTAAGATGATCACTATCTTTTAGTTCAATTCCTCCCTGTTTCAATCATATCGAACGACTCGTACCAACTTATCAAGTTGATCATGTACTTTCATCTGAATTTTCTTGAACAATTCAAATCATTCAGTTCCAATTTCATCAAATGAACAAAACCATACATGTTAACCATTTTGCAACATCACTAGTTAAACTCACACGTATTTGTATATGTGTTATCTAACAAGTCTAAGTACCCTCCCACTACAATTAATAGGAGTCACTTGTAATGTCATTTATCCATCTAAATAAGATCCATTCACCTCAGTTGATCTTTATCAATAAGGTTAATAATATCATCATTATGAAACTTATTCTTATGTTTCTTGTCTCATGGATTAAAGACAATGCCGTGATGGGTAAAATTCAGGTCGAGGGAGTTGAACCTTTTGGTCGTTATGTTACAAATAAAAGCATTCACTATAGGAATGTAGAGCTCAACAATCATGTTTAGCCTTATTGTACCTCATATTCTTGCAAGATATAGAGCAACAATTGTTCTATTTTTATCAAAACTTTTCATGCCCATACATGAAACAAAATTAACGTCCTTGCTTATGACTAATACAAGAATAACAATTATTCAATTCTAATATTCAGCTTTATGGTAAAATTAAGTGATTTTCCTTTTATATATGAAACAACGTTTGTCTATTTCATCATAAAACACTTCACTTATATACCATTATTCCACCCTCTTTGAGCCATCACATCCACAATGTAATAGTTGCATTTAGTATCTTATACCAAAACAGTGGAATGAAAGTAACTATTACTTCAGTAACATACACACCTGAAGTCATACTTCAATTGATTTGCAGAATTTCTAGACACTTCTAGAAAGCTATCTACCAATGTCATATATTTGTCATTACATTAATGACTAATAAAATCGTACCTAATCTAAATTTGGCAACAAGTTTGGATATGATAACAATTATCCTTCCCTTACTTTAACCAACATCTTAGATTTATTAATCATTATCTCAAGCAATTTTCTTAATGAACTCATAGAACATTTGTATTATTTGCCTTCTTGATACAATGTTCAATCGTCTTTTAACATCTCATGCTAAAAGGTGAGAAACTTTATTAAGTCACATGTTTATTCATAATAAAGTGACCTAAACTTAGTACTAATTGAAACGATTTCAATTCCTAATTCTTTAGAAAGAAACATCCAAAATTCTCCTGATTATCAAGATAATCATTCATCATATGACATGGATTAATTGGATCATCTTTAACATTTTCTCACTCAATGGGAACGGTTCCCTTTATTGAAACAATTAATTTTGGTACTTATAGTAGTCATCTCCATGACTCTAATTATACAGTCCATACTGTACATTAGCATTGGTTATAATTTGTCAAAATTATCCTTCACAAGAACAAAATCCATATCTCTAATTTTGAAAACAATTCTCAAGATACCAATCGACAAGGTTGAACAATTCAAACTCATCTTTAATAAATGTGATAAAGGGACTAAATTACAACTACAATTATATGCTAGGTAAAACGATAATTAATATTCATAATCTTAAACAATTTTAAAATAAAATCATGAAAACTACCCTCAAGTTCGCATAATATTCCAAGATCCTAAACCTTTTGTCGCTCAAGTGAACTTGGGCTCACTGCTCAAGCTCCAAAAGTAAAGGTAGACAACAACATTGTCAATTACATCAATATGTAATTCTTGGTTCGTCGGAATTAGTCATCATATGACATCAACTATTTGCCTCAAAGCCCAAGTCCGACTTGATAGCATTGTTAAGCAAACCAGACTGAACCTGTGGGTAACCGTTACCCACCTACTCAGTCCACACACATCGGCAAAGTACCGCTTAGGCAGTCACTTCAACCAATGATATGAAATTGTTGTAGTGGTCAATTCTGGAAAGGCAATACTTAATATTTGTGTGAGGGATTAAATGCATATGGGTCCTAATCATGCTGCTAGGTCAACTTACAAGGCAACCTAAACACACAAGTCACAAGTCTCAAACAATAAAAATCATTCATCATATGACATAATAATTCAATTGTTACTAGTGATTTGTGCATAAAACAAGTTAAAAGATCCCATATTTTGATTCATAATCATATTACAATTCATAATTGCTATTTGGTTTGAACAATTTCACCAATATCATTCATTTTTCCAACTACGAGGAACAATTTCTCACCCGAAAAATTAAACGGATATACAAAATTCGATTCACAATCGATCTGCAACTTAAAATTGTCATATAGATGAACGTTTCATCAAAATCAAATAGGACTCGAGAAACTCTTTTCCCGACCCATTTATGATAACATGATAATTAAAATGCACAAAATTATTTAGCCGATTTAGAAAACTAATTTTTCATTGATTCGGAAAAATAAAAGTATAATCCATGTTTGATTCATAATCAACACACAAACGCAAGAAAACGACTTTTCTTAAAAGCGTCACCCGACCCGACACCATGTCGTCCGAGTAAATATTGTGTCGTCTTGGTCAAACCTTTGTCGTCCGGGTCATCCCGTTCCAACCGGGACACACCAGTGCCTACCGAGTCATACTCGTGCCAATCGAGTCACACCCGTTCCGACCGAGTCACACTCGTGTCAACCGGGTTGACCTTGTTTCGTTCCGTCTCCACCATAATTAAAACGAGTCTTGTCCTAATCTTATTAGGACTCATCGTCAACAATAATAAATTCCAATAATTTAACGCTCCCAATTTCAATCGAATCTTGACTAATCTAATTAGTTTCATCCTCAACAAAGAATTGGAGATTATAGTGGGTCAATTTAGGGTAAATTAAATTAAAACATAATCGTTATTAGATCTTAAATTAATTTTAAGAGTCAATTTCAGAATTTAACCGTTTAAATTCACAAATTAAAACAAATCCTAAACATGAACGCAAGGTCAATTGACTAACAACATAATTACGTACACACTATTATCAAATAATCATAGTACATACAAACATACATACGGAGTGTACTTTGCTAGCAAAATAATAAAGCAATTATAATCATCATGATAAAGCAAAATAGCGGCAGGAATCATCATGAGCTCAATTTATTTATCTCACAATAAAATAAAGCAAGGAGAACAATTCTCGACACAAAAATATAATCAAATTAATATGCGGGTGGAATCCCTCATAACCAATTATGAGACAAAGATTCAGGTCGATTTGATTAATACTAAACATAACAGAGGCTCTGATACCACTGTAGGGTTACAACCCTTAAACCCAAGGACCTGTTACGAGTATTAATCGAAAAGACAAAAGTAGAGGGATAACAATTATACCTTATTTGCAGCGGAACAAAATATTAATAAGAAGTATAATAAACCTAGAAATATATATAATATCCACGGATTGAATAAATAATCTCCATGGACAGAATAGATAATTTCCACGGACAGAATAAAGCACCCCAAACGTGATGCCTCCTTTGGTATCCACACGGTACGGAACTGCGACGTATATGCTAGTATAAAGGTATGTGAGACCGTCTCACAACTTCTCTCTATATCTCTCTTATAACTCTTTATAAGACGAATATACTATGAGTCAATACTCTTTATTTCATATATTGGTTCATCATATGAACCTCCTTATATAGGAGATGAGAAGGTAGAATTAGGTTATTTCCATAACTCTAATTATCATAATTAGATTATTAGTATAACTCTAATTACCATAACCCGACAACGCAGCTGGGTCCGTATTACTACTGACCCGATATATTTAATATATCGATATATATTAATAATATCCCGTACATATTGTGTGTGACCCAATGGGCCCACTTAAGACTACCAGACACGTAACCTATTTACATGTCAACCCGGCATCGACCTCTAGCAAGGCATATCGGATACATATACTTAAGCGGGTTAATCCGTAGGACAGTGGACATAACTCCTTCACAACCCTCCCTATAAGTCCATAAGTCCACATTTAAGCCTTTGGATGAGGTGAGGATGGAGGGCTAAGATTTAGTTAATCATGCTTAATGCACTTAGTACTCCCAAAGCAATTAACATACTAAACAAATAACAAGACAACCCAATTTAATATCCTCTCTCTCCACCCCAATTTAATTATCATCGATTCTGGGTATACGTTCTTGTTTTCTCCACCAATTCAATAATACGAACGAAATCCCATGAGCATGTTCTTCAGCTTCTCCGTTTTTGCTTGGAGTTGAAAGTATTTGTACAATAAGTTTATCTACGAATTCCGTTTATCTAAAGGGATTACGACTTTATCTATCTATAACTTCAACTCTTCTGGTATTTTTCTCTTTGGGATATGTGTTTCGGGGTCGATGAGTTGAGATGAAATGATATGTGTTTCGGATATTAATTGAGATGAATTAAAGTTGCAAAATATAAGAACTAAAGTTACAAAAATATATGAACTGATTTGAAATAAAGTTACAAAACATGACCGGAGTTTCAATATATGATCTGAAGTTACAAAATATATGAACCGAAGTTACGTGGTATATAAATTGATGTTACAAAAATATATGAAATGATTAGAATTGAAATTACAGAAAATGGATTATGGTTACAATATATGATCTAAAGTTACAAAATATGTGAACTGAAGTTACAAATATATTGACTGGAGGGAGTTACAATATACGATCTGAAGTTATAAAACATGTGAACTGAAGTTACAAAATATGTGAACTGAAGTTACAATTATATATAAAAAGCAGCTCATTTATAAAGCTCGTTCGATCGATATCAACTCCCACTCATTCAGACCACGAGGTAATAGAAAGCGATCATGGACATCATGTTTAGTAACACTGAACTCCTTCAACTCAGATGCCTGAACTACATGTGATTCGTCGTTAAATTCATCCCTAACTTAAACAAACAAACAAAACCCAGAAATCAAATTCATCCCAAAACAATAGAAATTCAATCTTCAACAATTCACATAGATTCTAATGACAAAATTCAAAGCGGATAAAACCTAAAATTAAAGAACACAATCCAATTAAAGACAACACAACAAAGACACAATTTATGATCCGAAGTTACAAAAGATATGATCTGAAGTTACAAAAGATATGAACTGAAGTTACATGATATATAAACCGAAGTTACAAAAATATATAAACTGATTAGTGACGCATACTATAGTATGAATTAAAAAAGAGACAACAATTAGACTATCTTTTTGGGTGAAATCAACCACTAAACACGAAGACCTAATAACCCAAAAAATTTTCAGTAAACACGATTCTACGAAATTGATTAAGAAAAATATTATTCAACAACCCAAAAAAAAACGTTATTCACAAAACGCAAAAAATGTCGAAATATTCAAGATCCCTAATTTGATGTGAAAAGAACATATACAATCAGATGTTCAACAAGATAAACAATACAATATTAAGATAAAATAGTTTTTTCATATTGTTCAATAATCAAATACACATCACAAGCAAAAACACATAATCAAAACCTGATCAGAAAATATAAATTGCAGACTGAATTTACTCACTAACTAATTTAAATTCATCTAAACCCTAATTTGGTAGTCACTAACTAATTTAAATTAGTTTAACTAATTCGATACCGTATAGAACATATACCCAGAATTAAAATTATTCCGAGTTGATTTTGATGGTGTTTTATTTTCAATCATCTCAGACGTTTGATTTCATAAACAAAAAAATAAATAAATTAAAACTTTACTTCAAAAAATAACGAGATTAAAGATGAGTATGACGATTTTGGAGATTCTTCTTCAATGGATGATGGGTTGTAGATGAGAGAATATTAGTAAGTAAATGAATTAGGAAATAAGGAGTGAGAAGAGTGAGAAAGAATGAATTAGTAAGTTGTGAGAAAAATGGTGGGAAAGGTGAGAAAATGAAGCAGTCATTAATTAGTATAGGAATTAATATGTGGGAAATTGTAAAGGGTGGGGAAAAAGAGACGTACAATTACTTTTATTTTTGAAAAATTAATAAGATCTTTCAATCTCAGCCATCCATTGTTTTTTGATCCAAGGATTAGAATTTAGACTTATGGACTTATATGGACATGTGAACCTTATATGATCCTCTCTCTCTCTCTCTCTCTCTCTCTCTCTCTCTCTCTCTATCTATCTATCTATCTATCTATCTATCTATCTATCTATCTATCTATCTATCTATCTATCTATCTATATATATATATATATATATAGTAAGTAAATGAACCCCTCTATATATATAAAAGTACTTATGGACTTATAGTGAGGGGTGTCCTTATGTGAACCCCTCTATATATATATATATATATAGAGGGGTTCACATAAGGACACCCCTCACTATAAGTCCATAAGTACTTTTTTCAGCCATTAGATGAATTGAAGATGGAGGGCTGGGATTGAAGTAATATTAATTAGGCAGCCTAATACCCTCATTAATACCCTCTCTCTCTTTTTTATCCTATTAACAGCTTAACAAATACCAAGGAGAAAATTAATTTACCCTCTCTCTCTCCTACACAATTCAACATACTCTGAAGTTGATTTCTCCACCAAATTAATCAGACGGACCAAATTTCATGGCCGTGGTTCCTCGGCTTCTTCATTTGTGCTTGGAGTTGAATGTATTTAAAGATTGCAGCATGATGGTGATGGTAATTTGTCGTGCCGAGGTGAATTATAATTTAATTGAAGTTGTTATCTTTGAATTTGTCATCTTGATGAAGGATATGCAGATTGTTGTAGTTCGGTCTGGTATGTTTGTTTTAATTAATTTTTTTTGTAGTGGATGACTTTTTTTTTTTTTTTTATGGTTTATGAATCGTTGAAGTTGGGGTTTGTAATTGTTGGGGTTTTTACAAGTAATGAATGTTAATTGTTGAAGTTCAATGAGTAATTGTAATGTGGTTTATGCAGTTTTGATGTTCAGTGAGTAATTGTAATGTGGGAGTTGGTGTTACGCGTTATCTGTTAGTTGCCGTCGGAGTCGGGGGTTCTAATTGCCGTTGAAGCTGCGGAGATGAAAATACCGGTTGGGGAGGGGATTAATTTTTTGAACACGACATTTATCTGGAGGTGGTAGTCGTTTAGTTCATATGAATATGAAGTGTCTTTTTTTGTTTGCTAAAGTTTAAAATGTTAGGCGTTGAAGTTTAGGCGTTGTGAAGATGAAGTTGAAATTGGTTTCATGACTTTGGCTGTGCAGTTGCAGATGCTTTGGAGGGTGAAGAAGTTGCAGAGGTTGTGCCTCCTGTCCTTTATTGTAGGGAAGTAGATAAGGACAAGACGCCTTATGTGGGGCAGGAATTTTCCGACGTCGATAAAGCTGTTGAGTTCTATGAAGCGTATGGCCTCGCTTGCGGTTTTGATGTCCGTAGGTGGTCAACGAAGAGGTTCAGTGATGGTACGCTGAAATCTCAGCTAGTAGTTTGCAGCAGAGAGGGTTTCACGTACGTCCCGAAGGCAGGTAACGGTGCAGCAGGAGAGGGAGGTTCCGGACGTAAGGCAGGTGGAAAGTGTAACAAATCTAATTCTAAGGTAGTCGGTTCTATTGGTAGGACCGCTAAGAAGTTGAAGAAGAGCAATTCGGGGAAGCGCTGTGATGAAAAGAAGACGAGACGTCGGACAAAAGTGACAAGAGTTGGTTGCGACGCAAGAATCTTGTTGGCCGTAGTGAATGGTGTTGTGGTTGTTAAGGAGTTTACTTGTGGCCACAACCACGAGTTATTTTCAGTAGAGGAGAGGGAGTTCCAGAAACGATCACGGCAGTTGTCGGACTACCACAAGCAGATGATAATTGCTAACTCAAGAGTAAGCCAGTTCTTTGTCTGTTTCGTTGTCGAAGGTTGTGTTAAATTTTGTTAATTATTATGTTCTGCGCGTATTATTTTGCTTTGCTGTTGAAGCTTCTATTTGCTCGAATTGCAGTTGAAAATTGGAGCGACAAGAACTTACAACATGTGTAAGGAGCATGTGAATGGATTTGAGAATCTTGGGGCGAGCTTGACTGATTTCAAGAATTACGGGAGGGATGTGAAGTGTTTTCTTCATGAATGAGATGGGCAGCTGTTTGTAGACAATTTTAAGGACATGGTGGAGAACAGGGAAGGTTTTTTTTTGACTACGAGTTGGCAGATGACGGGAGCTTAGACAAAGCGATATGGGTAGACGCTACCGCCAAGAGAAACTACGCAAAGTTTGGGGATGCTATGTCCTTTGACCCTACATATGGGACAAACATGTACTCGATGATTTTTACTCCGTTCACTGGTGTCGACAATCATAAGAAGTCGGTGACGTTTGGTGGTGCACTTATTGCGCATGAGAATGGGGAGTCTTTCAAGTGGGTTTTTAGACGATTTTTAGAAGCTATGGGTGGAAAGGAACCGAAGTACATAATAACGGATCAAGACCGAGGTATTATTACATCTGTTGAATCTGTTTTCAAAAAGGCGAAACATCGGTTTTGTATGTGGCACATAATGAACAAAGTCCCTGTTAAATATGGGTCGACAAGAAGTGATTACCTTGAATTCATACGGAAGCTGAATGAAATTGTGTGGAACGATGATATTGAAGCTTCGGAGTTTGATGAGAGGTGGATGGAAATCATGGAAGAACATGGATTGGAAGACGTTGAGTGGTTTAAGAGCACATTTGCCTTAAGAAGTCAGTGGGTAATGGCTCACTGCCGAGACATTCCAATGGGAACCGTTATGAGGACCACTCAAAGATCGGAGAGTGAGAATAGGTTTTTTAAGAGGTTTGAACACAAATCGGGTACATTGGTGGAGTTTTGGATGCGCTTTGAAAGCGCCATGGACCACCAAAGGCATACCCAAAGGAGACTTGATAGTGAGAACAGGCACTCAAGGCCTAAGACGGAGACGCATGTACCAATGGAGGCCGATGGTGCTAAGTTGTATACACATGAGATATTCAGTGAATTCCAAGATGAGGTGAAGTTCTCAATCGACACTTGCACAGTCCGTGGCTTCGAGTTGATCGACGGGGTTGAGATAACGAAGGTGAAGGATCAAAGTAGAGATAGAGTCTACGAAGTGCGTGTAAAACCAGGTGCGTTTGATTTAAGTTATTATTAACTTTATTTTGAAGTTGCTATTTCGATATTTAGAGTTGCGTTAATTATTGACTGAAGTTGATTTTTTTTTCCTCAGATATGGAGGACGCAAGGTGCAGCTGCAAACTGTTCGAAAGGCGAGGGCTTCTGTGTAGACATTTAATCTGGATTTTAACGTCCTGCGGACATAAAACTATACCGGCAGCGTACGTATGCAGGCGGTGGTTGGTTGACCCTGTGGGAGGAATTTCGTTGGATGAAGGTTTTGTTCTTTAGGGTACTGAATACTTGGTTGATGAGAAGCAGTTGGAGATGACAAAGTTGTGGTCGGAGATTCACGAAGCAGTGGGCTTTGTTCGCGGTAAGGGTAAAGACGAAGTTAAAAAAATTACGGGAAGCGATCCGAGCTTGTAGAGAGAGTGTGGGTGGAACTTCGGAGCCTCTGACAAAACGTCAGGAGTTGGAGAAATACCTTGGTTGTGCGTCCACGTCGGAAGTGACGATATTGGCTCCGAAAATGTCGAAGAACAAAGGTAGTGGGAAAAGGATGTTGTCAACGAAGACCAAGGCGACGGAGCTGGCTAAGAGGCCGAGACGAATGTGTAAAAATTGCAAAAGAATGGCCCACCACGACAAGAGGAACTGCCCCAACCCCTTCTCGAAAAATCCACCGTCGGATGATGATTGCTTTGGCGACAGCGAGGATGATGGATCAGAAGACATTTTGTGATTTCTCGACTCACGCATTGTGTTTGCTGTTAGCGTAATTCTTTCAGGTGCTGGGTACTCGCTCATTTTATTTTCAATCATGACGTAGTATGGTGGAGTAGACCTCTCCCGTTATGTATTGCTTCTCCGATTTACCTTTCTTACTGTTTATTTGGTTCATCATTGGTCGTTGTATGGTTTAATATTTAATGCCATGATTTTGTCATTCCAATTGTGACAGTTCTTCACGTAAGTACGTTGGTGGTGTTGTTCGTATTTGAAATTTTGGAACCTTGTAAGTTTGAAATTTCGTAAGCGTGTAATCTCTAAATTTTGTTGACGTTAACTGTGTAGTTTGTTTTGGTGACGTAATTTGCGATGGTTTTTAAGGAGCTGAAGTTGAACACGTTCTAATTTAAAGTAACATTTTTGCAGTGTAGAAGTTGAAATATGTGTAGTACGGACCTGAGACTGAGTTGCCAGTGTTGGATTGGTGGGGTAAGAGTTACGTTATTAAGTCGTAAACTTAGACCCAAGACTGAAATGTTGAACTGATTATGTTGAAGTTGAAAATGTTGTTAACTAAAATTTCGTTATGCAGTTGTACGATATGTATAGTTGGCGGTGCGTTGGAATTAATGTCACCGAAAATGTACGTGTAGGCAGGTTAAGTGAAAATGATACGTAAGCGAACAAACTACCGAACGAAATATTGACCGTCAACAGAAGAACTAGTTCTTGTCATATGGCAGCAAAATATTACAAGTTTCCACAAAATTTATCCAACTCCGCATATACTATCATATACGCGGAACTAGAAAGTAGGTTTCACCTCAAAAGTAGTAGTTTTTATAAGAACGTCATACTGTTTGGAATGAGAAGGCTAATAACAATTTACTTTTTTGTGCGTTTTTTGGTCTTAGGGCCAGCACGGATCTTCACCATAGCACGTTTCACCTTAACTTCGGTCAGAATGCTGTCCTTGGTTGCGTTGAAGTCATCAATCAGCCTCATGAGTCGTGTACGTTGTTTGTTGAAGTCTGACAGAAGGAGTGTGGCAATAACCTCTGCGACAAGGAATCTCCTGGCGACCTTGGACGGCATATCCTCGTGTGACGGCATTTCACCGTCGTACAGAAGCATGTGCATCAATGTGAAGAGACCAGACTCCTCTCTGTTCACCTCCTTTTTCTTCCATTCCATCTCAACTTCTTTGATTTCAAAGGTCGAAACGAGGTCTCCCCCATCAACCTTCTTCTCATCTAAGTAGTCGCTCATCCCGGAAGCCTGCAAAAAAGATATTAGATATGCGGAATATGTAACGATTGAGAGACATGTGCTATAGAGAGTACGGTAGAAATATTATGCTTACAATTACGTATGCAGCCTTGTATATGTCTGAATTTTCAAAGTCGGAGTGTAGGCGATGGTCGAGCACATCGATCGTTTTGGACTGTACGTTGACACAAATGTAGGCAAAGTATCCATGGATGCTGACCGGAACGAATATTAGGTCAGCTCCCAAGTTCACAACTCTGCCGCAGTCATTAATGTATATGTCCCAGAACTTGAAGAGCTTGTCTTGTAGGCCGTCTAGTGGTGTTGCTTGGTCGAAAGTCTCAATGAGGTTGATGATGACATCCTGTGGTAGAAAGCAAGATTTCAATAATCCGGTTGAAAATGAGGTGCACATTTAACTGAAGATTGTAAACCTCTGTACTTGTAATGGTGTGTGTAGAACAAAAGTACATAACAATAGACCTAAAGCTGATGTGGGCTGGTCGAAGTTGAAGTTGTAAAAATTGTGTGCTGAAGTTTTATTTTGTAGTGGTAATGTGGCACATTTTGAAGTTGTAGACATGGCAGTTGAAGTTATGTTATGTAAGTTCTGGAGTTGTGAATGTTGTGGTTCGGAGTTGAAGTATTGGTTTACTTTGCTTGAAGTTACGTTCTTACATCTTCGAAGTTTAATATTTCGTAACATTGGTAGAAGTTTTATATCTTTATTGCTGAAGTTACGTCGTTATATACTTGAAGCTATAAGTTTGGTTCTCCTTGTTGAAGTTACGTTCAAGAATATCTGAAGTTGAAAAGATAGTATACTGAAGTTCCCTTATGTAGTGGTAATGTGGCGGAAGTTGAAGTTGTAGACATGACAGTTGAAGTTATGTTATCTAAGTTCTGGAGTTATGAATGTTGTGGGTCGGAGTCGAAATGTTGGTTTACTTATCTTGAAGTTACGTTCGTACAACTTCGAAGTTTTATATTCCAATAAGATTGTTAGAAGTTATATATTTCGTAACATTGTTAGAAGTTTTATATCTTTATTGCTGAAGTTACGTCGTTATATACTTGAAGTTATGAATGTGGTTCTCCTTGTTGAAGTTACGTTGAAGAATATCTGAAGTTGTAAATATTGAGTGCTGAAGTTTTCTTCTGTACTGGTAATGTGGCACACGTTGAAGTTGAAGACATGACAGTTGAAATTATGTTATGTAAGTTCTGGAGTTACGAATGTTGTGGGTCGGAGTTGAAATGTTGGTGTACTTAGCTTGAAGTTACGTTCTTACATCTTCGAAGTTTTATATTTCGTAACATTGGTAGAAGTTTTATATCTTTATTGCTGAAGTTACGTCGTTATATACTTGAAGCTATAAGTTTGGTTCTCCTTGTTGAAGTTACGTTCAAGAATATCTGAAGTTGAAAAGATAGTATACTGAAGTTCCCTTATGTAGTGGTAATGTGGCGGAAGTTGAAGTTGTAGACATGACAGTTGAAGTTATGTTATCTAAGTTCTGGAGTTATGAATGTTGTGGGTCGGAGTCGAAATGTTGGTTTACTTATCTTGAAGTTACGTTCGTACAACTTCGAAGTTTTATATTCCAATAAGATTGTTAGAAGTTATATATTTCGTAACATTGTTAGAAGTTTTATATCTTTATTGCTGAAGTTACGTCGTTATATACTTGAAGTTATGAATGTGGTTCTCCTTGTTGAAGTTACGTTGAAGAATATCTGAAGTTGTAAATATTGAGTGCTGAAGTTTTCTTCTGTACTGGTAATGTGGCACACGTTGAAGTTGAAGACATGACAGTTGAAATTATGTTATCTAAGTTCTGGAGTTACGAATGTTGTGGGTCGGAGTTGAAATGTTGGTGTACTTAGCTTGAAGTTACGTTCTTACATCTTCGAAGTTTTATATTTCGTAACATTGTTAGAAGTTTTATATCTTTATTGCTGAAGTTACTTCGTTATATACTTGAAGTTATGAATGTGGTTCTCCTTGTTGAAGTTACGTTCAAGAATATCTGAAGTTGTAAATATTGAGTGCTGAAGTTTTCTTCTGTACTGGTAATGTGGCACACGTTGAAGTTGAAGACATGACAGTTGAAATTATGTTATGTAAGTTCTGGAGTTACGAATGTTGTGGGTCGGAGTTGAAATGTTGGTTTACTTAGCTTGAAGTTACGTTCTTACGTCTTCGAAGTATTTTATTTCGTAACATTGTTAGAACTTTTATATTTTTATTGCTGAAGTTACGTCGTTATATACTTGAAGTTATGAATGTGGTTCTCCTTGTTGAAGTTATGTCCAAGAATATGTGAAGTTCAAAATATTGAGTACTGAAGTTCCCTTCTGTACTGGTAATGTGGCACAAGTTGAAGTTGAGGAGATGACAGCTGAAGTTATGGTATGTAAGTTTTGGAGTTATGAATGTTGTGGGTCGGAGTTGAAATGTTGGTTTACTTCGGTTGAAGTTACGTTATAACAACTTCGAAGTTTTATATTTCAGAGTTGTGGTTTTAATTTAACTGAAGTGTACAACCTTAGTAGTTGAAGTGTCGTGTGAGTAGGAATAAAAACTGAAGTAGTGATGTATTGATGCTGAAGTTGTGAATGTTGTGGATGAAGTGACGTGTCTACAACTGTGAAGTTTTATTTCATAGACGATGTTGACGGAACGCTGTATTTTTGATGTGCTTGTTTAGTGTATTTGAAGTTGCATTGTTGCAGTTTTGAAGTTATATATTTCAGAGACGAATGTTTAATGGGGTTGAAGTTGAAAATGTTGGTTAGTGAAGTTCATCAACGAAGTGTTAAAGTTATACAGCTTATTATGTTACGAGTTCTAGATGACAGTTGAAGTTATGTTTAAGGAGGTTTGATGTTATAACATTCATGGATTAGAGTTGAAGTATTGCTCTAACAGTACTGAACTTAGAAAGTTTTGATTTAATGGAATTGAAGTTGAGAATGTTCTCTACTGAAGTTCATTTCTGAAGTGTTAAATTTATAAAGCTGATTATGTTACAAGGTCTGGATATGACAGTTGAAGTTATGTTGAAAAAGGTTTGAAGTTATAATTTTCATGGTTAAGAGTTGAAGTGTTGCTCTAACAATAGATTACATTGACAGTATTTAATTTCGTTAACAAAACTGAAGTTACGTTATAGCACTCCATAAGTGCGGAGTTGTGTTGTAAGGTAATTCACATAATAGTGAGGTAAATGTAAGGTCTGCAGAGTAGGCTTACCGAGTGTTGTATCCCCAAGTATGTCCTCTTTGGCAGAGTTTCGTCGACTTCATCAGATGCGGATAAGCGACTTAGTAGTATTGACCAACATTCAACCACGGAGGAATGCATGTCGGTGTCAGGGAGTATTGTCAGTATATCCCTCCGAGTTAGCAGAGCGTCCTTCCCGTAATATGCTAGCAGGTCACTGTAATTGAGAAAATGCGTATTGATGTACTCGTCGGCAATGGTTAACAAATACAGTTGAAACATTGAAAGAAAAAGGATAACGGAAAAAAGTACTCGATCTTGTATTTGTAGTCGTGCAGTAGGCTTAAATCTGCTGCGTGCTTCCGTAAATTGGGTAGGGTGCTGAGTAGTTGCTGGTTGTCCCGGCAGAACTTTGACACAACGACGACCTTTACGTCTACATCTCCGACCTCCAAGCTGCAACCTAGACCATCCCCACCCTCAATTTTGCGGCTACGTAAGGAGGACATTGTGTTGTGATTTGGTGAGTCAGGTTGTGGGGATACGGGGGGCGTCGGCTTCTCGATGCATGGTCGTTTCGATGAGGACTCCGGACGTTCAGACACTCTCTTTGATGACAATACCGTCTTCGAATTTGCGTTGACAGCAGTCTGATCTTCATCTGGAATGTCGTTCCCAGCCTCAAGACCCGGAGTTCTGCCCGGGGTTGTGTTGTCGACAATGTTGCCTGCATAACGTAAAAGGAAAAAAAAAAATTGTCGTCATTTATTTTACATACCAGTGCTGTCGTTTTGGGACGTACCACCTGCAGCCTCAGGACCGGGAGTTCTGACCAGATTTGTATCGTCCGTAATGTCACGCAGTATCTCCCTCAACACCGTGTCTGACCCCTCATAATTCCCTCCGGGACCCGGAGTTTCAGTTGTTGTTTTTGTAGATGCTTCCCCGACGCACGGTGCGTTGCCAGTTGAGTGCTGGAAACGTCTTGCTAGGTCACATACTTTGTCCACGTAACGGTGGAGTTCCTCGTTCGCCCAGAACGCCTGCGATGTCTGCGATGGACCTGGCTGCGGCTCTCTAAAACGGATCGCAGACAATACCTTGATTCTTTCCGCTATTTCACGGACCACACCGTTAAAAGCAACCGCGTTCCTCTCCATCATGACATAGGTCATGTAGTTCCTACGCGTATAAGAGTGCAATTAACAAGTAATTATTTTAATACTGAAACTTCAACGCCATTTAAATGTCACTTTGACTTAAACTATATGTCACTTCAACTGTTTGTATATTAAAGGAGGACAGATGAGGAAAAGTACGTAAATATTAAAGTACGACTAACGAGGAAATGTACTTACGTCCTCTGCCCGACCCACCGGTATGCTGTCGTCCTCTAGACTAGGAGGCAACTCCAGTTCGACGTATTTTTTCACAAGATTCAGGTCAGGGGGGTTGGGCACCGTACGCTCAGCATTGTCATTGTCGGTAATTCTGGGCACAGTTATCACTTCAGCACCGTTCTGAAACGAGCGCGGATAAGAAATATTGGACCACACTTGCCTACCCAACGACCCTCCGAGCATTTCAGCGTCAAGCCTTTTCGCGAGCTTGGCGTAGTCCCAATGCTGAATTAAGGGGAGCTCGTGGGGGGACGGTTCACCACGAAAATCAAACCTGGAATACGCAGAAACAAACGTAGATATTAAAAGGAGGACATAACAAACGGAAGGTATGTGAAGAGCAAAAGTACGTACACCAAACGGAAGGTATGAGAAACAAACCTGTGAAGGTATGTAATCATCAAAAACGGAATACAACCTGTAATGGACTTCGGATCATCCCTTGAGTGGACCCCCGCCTGAACGATACCATTCAGAACGTGCGTACACCAATCGTACTTGTTGATATCGTCAACGTTATCCACGGCCTTCACAAGCTTCAAGTCAATTCCATTGTTGGATGTTGGGCATAGGAAAGACGACATCGCAAATAGGACGAACATCTTGCAGAACAGATCACTACCTAGTTTGTCCGCCATCATGTCCCTCACGAGGCCTCCCAAATTCGCTTGACTAGATGTTTTTTTGACGTTATATCGGTCCCTCCAGAAATCCTTCAACCCTTTTATTTCATCACTATCGGAGTTTTTATATCGACCTGTGGGAACCAAATCTACCTCGTGCGGGCCACGAGGTAACAGAAAACAGTCGTGAACATCGTGTTTGGTGACACTAAACTCCTTGAACGGTGACGCCCTAAAAACGTGAGATCCATCATTAAAGGCTTTAATAAAAACGGGAACGTGTGAGATAGGGAACCTGTGGAGTTTAAAATCCAACAACCCGCAAAAACCAATTCTACGAACCGCCTGTTTCGGTCTCTCATTTAGTCTCGATACAAGCAACGCAAGCCTACGCCCCTTACATCTCACAGTAACATTACCGACTTCTTCCTCCTCTTCTGCGTCGACACTGTCAACCTCGACAATTTCCTCTTCGGACGCCATATATGCTGCATAGGAATTGATAAGCATGGTATAATCTAAAAACTTAACTATTAACAAACAAATTAAATAGAAATCTAATAACAAACCATGACGAAAATTACTGACAAGCAATCACAAATTATTAACGGTACAAAATCACAAATGCAGTACAAAATCACTAATTTCGCTAAAACCACCTAATTAAATATGATGAGTTAGACCCAAAAAGATTAATTAGCAATAATCATGACTCAACGCAAAAACCCAAATTGTTAATTAAACCCTAATTTTGTTAATTAAACTCGCAACAATTAAACCCTAATTTCCTTAATTTCGCAACAATTAAACCCAAATTGTGAACAATTAAACCCTAATTTCGCAATTAAACCCTAATTTAGCAAGAATTAAACACTAATTTCGTTAATTAAACTCGCAACAATTAAACCCTAATTTCCCTAATTTCGCAACAATTCAACCCAAATTGTGAACAATTAAACCCTAATTTCGCAATTAAACTCACAATTAAACCCTAATTTCGCTAAAACCACCGAAACTCGTCAAAAAGAGTACGAAACTTTGATTATAGAACATACCTTTACCTGCGAAAAGAGGAGAAATTGATCGAGAATAGGGTACTTGAACCAACAAAGAAACCAGATTAGAGTGAGCTGATGGGATAATGGAGTTGGAATAGGGTGAAGTATTGAGAAGGGGAAGTAATGGAGCGGGCATAGAGTGTGGTGAGCAGGAATAAGGTGGGAATATTGAGGGGGAAGTAATGGAGTGGGAATAGAGTGTGCTTTGGAAACATAGTGAGGTATAATGAAGGTGGGGATATTGAGGGGGGAAGAAAAAGAGGACTGAGTATTAAAGTTTTTTTTTTTTTTTTTTTTTTTTAAATTAAATGTCAAGTAAGATCTCGGCCATCCATTTTATTTTAATCCAATGGCTCATAATAAGCCTTATGGACTTATAAGAGGAGAAGGAACTTATATGATCCCTTCTCTCTCTCTCTCTCTCTCTCTCTCTATATATATATATATATATATATATATATATATATATATATATATATATATATATATATATATATATATATATATATATATATATATATATATATATATAAGTGAGATCAGGTGAGTCCACTTATCAAATTTGAGTCTGTGAGTTTCCATCTTAGCCCTTGATTTAATGTTAGATTAGTGGACAAGATTTGATTTCATAATTAAGGAAATAACTAAAATATCTATCTAAATATATTTTCTTTCTCTCTCTTCCTTAATTATCACAGTACAAATTCTCTATTTCCTATCAAATTTGTAAGGGTTATTTCATGAGAATAATACCAACTATGCGTTTGCTTCTTAAATTAATAAAAACTATACGTAATCTCATTTTAATACGAACTATGTCTTCATTAACCTCGCTTTGCTATGAGTGACCGGCTACCTGTTGAACCTCCCTTATTCAACTCTTTCTCTAACTCTTCTTCTTCTGATTCACATTTCGTGTTCATTTTCGGCCATTGAAAAAAATAATTAAATTTTAAAATTCATCTTTCATTTCTTTTTTATTTAGTCTTATAGAAGCTATGAAAAAAAAAAATCTTTTTACTGTTATTTTGGCTTTCACGATGACTACAACAGAATTAATAAAACCCTAGAAAGTTAGAAGAAGTCACCATGACCTGTAATAGCAAGTCATAATTTCATACATAACAAAATGAGATTAATGAATGCGCAGTTCAAATTAAAATGAGATTACGTATAGTTTGGATTATTTTAAGAAGCACACACATAGTTGATATTATTCCCATGAAATAACCCAATTTTTAATTGTCTCTTTCTCTCACACAACAAGTTTATTTAAAATTAAGTTTTTTTCATCTTCAGCAAAAATAATCTTCTGTTCCCTACTGCCATTGTACGTATGTTACTGCCATAATCCATAAACTATGTTACTGTAACTCATACGATGTGTTACTCTAATTCATAAACTGTGTTACTTTAACTCATAAAATCTGTTACGTTGCATAGTCTCTTGCAAAAACTATTACTCTAACTCATACAATGGGTTACTTTAATTCATGAACTGTTACTTTAACTCATAAAATCTGTTACGTTGCATAGTAGTCTCTTGTAAAAACAGGAGTTCCAATTAACAAAAAGAATAATGTTTGTTTTTATTAAGATACTCCAAAACAAAAAGTGGTATAGGATTTCAACTAAATCAACTCCATTACAATTCCAATGTTTCACCCTTGTTACTCATAATCTGTGTTACTGTAACTCATTAAGTATGTTACTCTAACGAACAATGTAGGCTACTCTAACAATATAATGTCCTACTTAGAATTCTGCTTCTTCATCCTTCTCGTCCTCTCCGTCTTCTTCTTTTTCTTTTTCTTCATCATCATCTCATAAGCTTTGATTTAATCTCATCACCGCACAATGGAGGAAACTCTCACCCACATCCCTACATCATTCATGTGCTTTTGCATCTACTGAAAAACAATAACAGTGCCAATAAACGTGACGGAAAAAAACAATCATAACTTGAAATATGGATTAAAGTAACAGATAAGAAGAATTAAAGTAACAGATGAAGTGCATTGAAGTAACATTGAATTAAATTAACAGAGAATGCTTATACACCAGGTATAAAGTAACAGAGGTCGGACATTAAAGTAACAGATAGTGTGAATTAAAGTAACAGATAATGTTCATCAAAATAACACCAGGTATAGGTTAGTGCAAAAAATTCATATAATGATCAGAAATGAGAGTATGACGCAGTATCTTACTCGTTGATATTGTTTCCTATTTTGAAGTCATCACGTCCCATAATTATAGGATGCAATATCTTTTTTTTTTCTTTTTTTATATGGCGTTACTCTTTGATATTGTTTCCTATTTTGGTGGCAATCACGTCCCATTATTATAGGAAACATTATTTTTTTTTTTATATTTTTTTTAATATGACGGTTTCCTAAATTCTTACGACACTACAATGCACTACAATAACAGATGAAAAACACTAAAGTAACGACTGTAGTGTATTAAAGTAACACGACATATAAAGTAACAGATGGTAGACATTAAAGTAACAGATGCTCTACACTAAAGTAACGCAGTATATGAACTACAATAACTCAATATATTGTGTGTGCGCAAATTTCATATGATGAATCAAACTATGCAGTTTGTAAACGTAAAAACTAATAATTGAGTAGCATCTTTATGACTTCTATGGCGATTCCAGTATAAATTACAAAGCATATACTCACCGTTTGTGTGTCCTACGATTTAAATATGCGCCATTGAATGAAAATTTTAAGCCTGATTGATCGAACGTAAGTTATAGCAACGCGAAGAAGACGGTGAATGATTGAATGTGTTCTTGATTGTGTTGATTGGAAGTAAATGACAGCGGCACGAAGAAGAATTTCAATGGTTGAATGAGAGAATGATGAATGTGATTTTTTTTATGAATGATTGAATGAGAGAATGATGAACGTGGTTGAATGAGAGAATGATGAACGAGAGAATGAATGAATGAATGACAGTATGAATGATAGGTTACTCAAATATATTCCTTCCTATTTTGATGGAAGCAATATCTTCTCTTTTTTTGTTTTTTTAAATATAATGATTGATCTCGTCCCTCCATCCATGGATGGGATGAGGACTTAGGGACTCATTACCCCCCCCCCCTCTCTCCCTCTCTCTCTCTCTCTCTCTATATATATATATATATATATATATATATATATATATATATATATATATATATATATATATATGATTTAGGATCTCGTCCGAACCACAACTTCGGTGCTAACTATTGCTTACGGTCCGAACCCCACTTACACTTCTTTAATGCTCCACTTACACTTTTAAAAATAGCAAAAAAAAGAAAAAAAAAATCCGGCCGGTCGGGGCAGGGGGTCGGTCGGCAGGCCGCCGGTGCACAAGGGGCCGGTCAGCAGGACGGACCACCCTTTTTTTTAATTTTTTTTTGTATTTTTTAAAGTGTAAGTAGAGCCCCTAAAAGTGTAAGTGGAAGTTCAAAGAAGTGTAAGTGGGGTTCGCACCGTAAGGAAAAGTTAACACCGAACATTGGTTTGCACCGGATCCCACCCCAGAGTGAGGATCCGATGAGTCCTCCTCCTTAGGTGAGTCCGTCCCGTAAATATAGACCATAGGATCTGATAGCATCATGCGCGCCAAATTCATCCACGTCACCCACTTATTCAAACATCCAAGCATCATATTCATTACCTTCACAAAGCCAAATAGCCTACTGTAGACACCCGCATTTTGACTGCCACGTGTCTATGGTAGTCTCCGAAAAACACCCGATGATGATCGGACACAAACGTGACTTGGTATACTCGGACTTGGGCTCGGAATCAATAATATCCGACATGGACTTTTAACGGAGTAAAAATCTCACAAAACAGACCTCAAATCCAGGCCCAGTGGGTCGTTCCAAACAAAATAAGACTAATTTGGGCCAAAACCGACACCAAAGATAAATCCTGTCTTTTGGCGACCGGGTCAAAACCCGGTCAAAGACGAAATCGCCTCATAAATCAGCCAAGTTCAGCTGGCGCACAAATCCAAATTCAAAAAAACAATCAAAACAACAAGATCAATTCTTTCCTTATTTGTCTCGCCCAATTGATCCACTCGATCGAGTGGATTGGCCCCACTCGGTCGAGTGGAGCGTTTTGAACCGGGTTTGATCCGCTTGCAAGGGCACTCGATCGAGTGCACTAGGGCCACTCGATCGAGTGCCCTTATGTCGTGGAATGAGGCCTATAAATACCGCTTCACCCCCATGACTTTTTCACCCTACATTTTCATCCTACATCTTCAGCCCTAATACACTATACTCACCTACACATCAAGCCTTAGAAACCTAAGCCAAACACACCAATTCCGAGCCCTTTGTCCCTCGGAAACCGACGCAACACACACACACCCATACACACCACAACTCGCGTACATCCTCGATACTCCGGCGTCCCGTCGCTATTTACGAGTCCATTTCTGAGGCCTATACCTAGCATGTATGTTGAGGGTGTCCTAAACCCCATCTCGATCTCTTTTATCTCGTCTCATTGTCATTTAATCTATCGCATTTTGTATCATAATCGTAGCACTAACACTAACACTACACTAACGTTATTATACTTTTTGCATTTTCATTTTTGTATCATCTCTTATTACTAATATCGTTATTATACCGCGTATACGTAAACTAGTATCAAAATCCGGTTTTAAATCCGTTTGACTACGATGTTTGCCTAAAGTCCGTCTAATCCCTTTACGAGCAACGACGGAGGTGGAGCCCTTTCGAGGAGCCCCGCCCCAATGTACTCAAGGGCGTGATGCGATTGCAAACGGTCATAGTTGAACGTATTTGATCCCATTTCTATAATTAGTGCGGAACCCGTTGACACGAAAACCGACATCACATAACTCGAAAGAGTTAGTTCCGATGTCGTGACGTAGAGGGAAGCATTTCTTCATTAATTCAAAATTTCTAAACTAGCGATAAAACATTTTCCTAAAACTCCGATAACGGTATTATAATCGTTCATACACGATTATAGTACCGGAGGCCGAGTTAGATACGAATCGTGCGATATTCGTATTTGGTTTGGCCGACAATCGATTTCAAATCATAAAACGAAACGAATTATCTTTCGTACAGGGGCTACTCGACCGAGTACGTATGCTACTCGATCGAGTAGCACCCAAAAAAATGGGCAGTAGCTGCGTAAAGGACGCACTCGACCGAGTCAGCCCATGACTCGACCGAGTGGGTCCTGTAACCCATAAATCCGAGGGGTTTGATACACATTTCAAGTCCCGTCCTTTTATCGACTTTAGTCATCACGTGTAAAGACTATCACGTGACTTTCCTATTTTCAAAACCATGCACATCACGACACGTAGAACGACTTTGATCAATTTTGACATGATAAGTCGGGACAAGACTACGGGATATGAGATCGGGCTAGCAATATGCCACAGTCTCATGTTTCCGTCCTTCGTTTAATACACGACATAATGTGTACCTAATCGGGGTTAGTCCATGTACATATTTCGCGATCTAGTTTACATACGGGTCCGTTCCTATCATTGTATTGCGTTATTTTTTATCTTGTTTATTATTTTTACGTAATGTTGTATTGTGAATTCCGGGTTGTATTTCCGCCCGTGTAACTTGTACGTTATTTTTATTTCCTTTCGAGCTTTATTTATTTACTTGCTTTACGCTTTATAAATGAACCTCGCATGCTAAATCATTTCGACCATAATCAAGATGCATTAAATGACGTAGCAAACCAATAATTCACATGCTTAGCCCGAAAATGCTGTTTGCATATCATCTAGTCATTTTACTAGCGCGCGTACACGAACACGAACGATGTCTTAGTAGAGGCCGCCATGTGCGGGCGGGGTTGGGTGTCCTTAGTGGGCTTCCCAACACGTACCCTCACCCCTTACTCAGAACCTTTGGTTTCGGGATGTCCGAAACCCCTGGCGCACGAGAGTCATTTTATATACGAAAGCCGGTGTAAAAGGTATCGATATAACAATGCAAAGGGACGAGCCCCATAAACTCTGAAATCGAAGTGGGGTTACTTTGTGTATAGCCCATGACGACATAGAGTGGGCTCGTATGGTTCCGAATAACCCCAAAATTCGGTGGCGACTCCATTTTGACTTAAATTTCGAACCCGAGAACAATCTTACCACGAGATTCATTCGCCTATCCAAACCCACGCGTGGCCGCGTCGGGGTGGACCTACGTCATGTCCACAATTTGGCGACTCCGCTGGGGATACCTGATGTACCACATGTCATCGGGGTTCCCAGGGTGAGACTCGAAGAGAAATCGTTCGTAGATTAGTGTACGCGCGTTAGTTTAATGATTCATGCATAACCCAAATTTTGCCCGTGCCGGTTACTTGTGACCGACGTCCCACTATACCATGGTGCATTCCTACATGGGTGCGCTAAAGACATCGATGGTGGAACTCATCTCGGTTTCGCGGCATGTCCTAAGACCAACTCGGCTTAGGGAGTCCATCCATCACACGAGAAAGCCATCGTTGTTGGTATAGACCCTATTTTGACCGACCGAGACTTAGTGTAAAGCATACATAAGCGTCGTTATAATGCTTGTTTGACTACATGCTACTTGGTTTCCGTGTCAATTTTTCAAAAAACCGTCATTTCAAAAATTGCATCTTTCCAAAAATACCCACCTTTCGAAAAAACCCGAAATACTGTCCATTTCGGGACCCGTCTTTCCAAAACGCCCAAATTTGAAAAAACCGAAATGCTGCCTATTTCGGGACTCACCTTTTCAAAATATCCAATTTTCAAAACTCGGAATGTCGCCGAAATTTAGGATCAACGATTTGACTCAAAATATCCTTTTCTTTAGTCGGCATGTTGTTCGTTTTAATTCTCGAATTTCCGACACCGTTTTGATTTTCTGAATTTTCCTCAAAATTCTAATCTTGGTTTTTAAAATTCCGCTTTCCATTTTCGAACTATCGGAAATTCACCCTTTACACATTCCAACTTCAAACCTCCAACTTTCCTAAAATAGACCTTCCTTATTATAGGACCTACCGTATATCCGTGTGTCAGGTCTTTGCATAGTACGTAGAGGGTTTATAGCGTCGAAACTCCGTCGATCTTATATCACGAGTTTCCCCCCTTTCCCGAGTCCGCCTTATTTGTCAAGGCACGACCAACCCGCGTGGGGCATACCCCTACAAAAGAAAGTCCGTCCATACACTCGAGTCAAAAGTATGGGGAATAATCTCACGTGGACCTTCCTTCGAACGGGACTAGGCCCACTAAGCCAAAATCCTAAGGAAGTCATACCACCTACGAGTCATCCGTCTAAGTGTCTTTCTCGAGTCTTTTCTACTTAGTCCTTTTCTTTTGGGTCGCTCGGGATGTACCTTTTTCTATGATTCCAAGATCTGGGTTCGGTTTCTGATTACGCGGTGTTCTTACAGACATGCCACCACCAACCAGACACTCTCGCAGGATGGAAGCTACTTTAGGCAGTCTGAAAACCTCTGTGGACGCCATGGTCGACAAACAGGCCGACATCGAAGCCCAACTGCATGAAATGAGGGCTGGTCAAATTGCTATCATCACTCGTTTGGCTGCAGTGGAGCAAAGGACTCCAAATACGGGGGTTACGGAACCTTTGGCTGAACTGGTTAGCTCGGTTCGCCGATTGGAAGAGCAGGTTCACTTGACTGGGAGTAACAACATCCATCGGGAGAATAGTCGCGAGTATAACCCGTTAAGTGACAAGCTGCCCGCAAACCTGAACCTCACCGGTTTGCCCATGTTTGAAGGGACTGAAGACCCGTTACTACATGTACGGGCCTTCAAGGAGTTCATGGCCATCAAAGGGGTGGACTCTACCATGTTCAAGAGCCTTTTTGCTGCGTCTCTTGAAAAGCACCCTCGGGCCTGGTACTACAGGCTAGACCCGAAGAAATACCCTACTTGGGATGATGTGGCCACCGATTTCGCTCGGAACTATGCTGACAACACCGATATCCAAACCACAATGCGATCTCTGGAGGTCATGGCCCAAGAGCCGAAAGAAGGTTTTACCAAATACCTTCAACGCTGGAGGGCCGAGAGTGTGAAACTGGTCGATAAGCCCAGTGAGAAGACTTTGGTGGAGGCTTTTGTCAAGAACCTCCTCCCCTCCTACCGGGTTCACCTCCGATATGCTGTCATACCCAATTTCACCACCCTTACTGAAATGGGTATGAGGATCGAAGATGACTTAAGACTGGAAGGCCTCACTAAGGCCGCTGCCAAAGGTTACCAAGGGGCTTCTTCCTCCACCACCAAGCCTCAAGCTGCAACCCGCAGCATTTTCGACGCGGTTAATCTACTAGATGCCCCGTCAAAGAAGAACACCCCACCTCGGGTTTTTACTGATATAGGTACTACCTATACTTATGCCTTACAAAGGCTATCCTCTAAAGGCCTAATCCAACCGATAGGCCCAACTCCTGAAGTTCCGGTCGAGCGACGCTCCAAGAACTACAATGCCCAAGCCTATTGCCAGTATCACCGAGGCAATGGGCATGATACCTAGAAGTGCTGGAAGCTGAAGCACTTGATCCAGGACCTGATCGAAAGCGGTAAAATCCCGCTACCCGGAGATAAGCCCAGCAACAAGGAGAACCCTTTCAGCTCCCACGCCATCTTTACCGGGGAGGTGATTGATTGCTCTCACCTTATTTCTCCATTTATCCCGCAAGTGAACGGGATCTGGTTCGACGACGAGGATGACGTCTACCTCGCCAAAGGGGAAGCTGTCCCCATCACCTCCGAGGAGATTCGTAGGACTAAATCCCGAGTCCTAACCAGTAACCACCTTGGTCGTCCCTATCAAGCCACTAGCTCTAGGGACACCCCTATCCCGACGACCGTCACTGATCCATTCAGGACAGAAGTCGCCCCCGAGGAGCCAACTGCTGAAACGGCCCTCGTAAAGTAGCTGAAGAAGACCCGAGTTGACCTCACTATATGGCAACTCCTGGTTAGCTCTCAAGAGCATCGAGAAGCACTTACAAAGGCTCTCGATCAAATTAAGGTTGACTCTTTGGTTACCCCTGCTGAAATGGTAGCCACGGTCCTGCCCCCACCTGAAGGGCAAAGCCAAGGAAGGAGGTCCGATGATCACTTTCTCCGAAGCCGACCTACCGCCATTCGGGGCCTCCCATAATCTGGCCCTCTACATTACGGTGGTTTGCCGAGGAAAATACCTCCCTATGACCCCGGTTGATGATGGGTTCGCTGTGAATGTCCTTCCACTAAGGACCGCAAAAGCCCTCGGCATTACCGAGGCCGATTACATCCCGACTGCTCAGACCATCCAAGCCTTTGATGGGAGCCCAAAGTCGGTAGCTGGGGCCGTGAAACTGACCATCATAACCGGCCCGATAGAAAAGGAGCTTGAATTCCAGGTGATCGACGTCACCTCGTCATTCAACTTGCTCCTAGGTAGGCCTTGGATCCACGCGGTCAAGGCGGTGTCCTCCACCCTCCACCGAAAGATCAAGATGCCTCTGCTTAACGATGTCATCACTTTAGAGGCAACACTAATGACTGTGGCTAGCTGTAATGCCACGAAACGCACGGACCTCTGGGGGTTCGATTTTGTGGGGATGATCGAGGAAGAGTACCTCTTTAGGCCTTACTTCACTACGAGTATCGACACGATGCTCCAAAACCTAGGGTACTTTCCGGGGGCTACCTCTCGACTCGATCTTCCAGCTGGGAAGATCATCGAGGTTCTCAAAGATGAAGAGTCTCACTTTGGTCTCGGGTATGCCATAACTCCCGACAATGTTGTCCGAGCAGGAATTGAGAAGGCCTGCAACATTATTAAGGGTATCCACTTGAGCCCTTATAGCCCACGGTTGGCTGACTACTTTGTCACACCGGTATTTGGGGCTATTCAGGTTGGTCTGTACCAACCCAATGCTATGCAGCTCGGGATCCACTTGGCCCGGGACTGCAACTACATCCCGGAGGACGTATTCGCCCTCATCCAATCCAACGGAGCTGAAGATGCTGAGCCCGCGCTAGGGCTACTATTTGGGGAAGACACCATAGCCCCAAGTCCAAAGGAAGACCTGGTCAACCTGATCCTCCGCAGCAACAGGTTTGACCCAACCAAGCTAATCTCGGATGTTGGTTCCGAGACGGGAAACAGGGCCTGGAGGAAGACTATCAAATGGACTGATAGTCAGGGAAGAATCTACAAGCTGGTCACCGGAGAGGGAGACATGCCTGAGTCTGAGTCTGAGTCGGAGTCTGAGTCAGAGTCTGAGGTCGAGTCTAGAGATGTCGGTGCTAGAGTCACTCCTGTAACCCCTCTCCCTTTTATCATTCCTGCTGCTGGCACCTCGGGGTCTGTCCCGAGTGCCCTACCAATTCCGCCACTGACCAATGATCAGATGGCTGCTCTCTTTGAGCTGTTCTCCAAGTTTTCAATCAATAATAACAACCGTGCTTACGACTTGTCTCTTTTAAATTCTGCTTTCAAAAATGATTTATGCTATGACATTGAGAAACCAGATGAACAGGTACCTTTACCTCCACACCTGATCGAGCAACTAGAGCAAAGGGAGTCCCGAAACCCGGTGATCGAAGAAACCGAGTCCATAAATGTTGGAACAACCTTAGAGCCTCAGACACTTAAGATAGGGTTATCTTTAGATCCCGAGGAGAAACAACAGTTCATAAGCCTCCTCCAAGAGTTCAAGGATGTCTTCGCATGGTCCTACAAGGACATGCCGGGGATAGACCGGGAAATAGCCGAGCACCACATACCAATCAAAGACGGGTGCAAACCGGTCAAGCAGAAGCTTCTTCGGATGAGGCCCGAGTGGTCTCTCAAAGTAAAAGAAGAAGTCGATAAACAGTTCAAGGCCGGTTTCATACAAGTGTCCGAGTATCCGGACTGGGTGGCAAACATCGTACCGGTTCCTAAAAAAGACAGTAAGGTGCGAGTATGTGTAGATTTTTGGGATCTTAACAAGGCGAGCCCGAAAGATGATTTTCCGTTACCACACATCGACATACTGGTGGATAACACGGCCGACCATGCCCTTCTATCATTCATGGACGGGTATGCCGGGTATAATCAAATCAAGATGGCGGAAGAAGACAT
Organism: Agrostemma githago; assembly: GCA_958450325.1. Classification (NCBI taxonomy): domain Eukaryota; kingdom Viridiplantae; phylum Streptophyta; class Magnoliopsida; order Caryophyllales; family Caryophyllaceae; genus Agrostemma; species Agrostemma githago. The sequence goes on from OY288262.1 coordinate 31,221,173, forward strand.
GAGTAAGACTACCTTTACCACACCTTGGGGTACTTACTGCTACACCGTCATGCCATTCAGCCTCATTAATGCCGGAGCCACATATCAAAGGACCGCTACCACTTTATTACACGACATGATGCATAAAGAGGTAGATGTTTATGTAGACGACATGATCGTCAAATCCAAAGAACGGGACGATCACATCACTGCCCTAAGAAAATTCTTTACTCGGCTGCGCAAGTACAACATGAGGCTAAACCCTCAAAAGTGCAGTTTCGGAGTAACATCAGGCAAATTACTGGGTCATATCGTTAGCCAACGAGGTATCGAAGTCGACCCAGCTAAAATCAAAGCCATTACCGAGATGCAACCTCCCAAAACCGAAAAAGAAATAAGAGGATTTCTCGGGAAAGTCCAGTATATTAGTCGGTTCATTTCCAAGCTGACCATGGTGTGCGAACCAATTTTCAAGAAACTGAAAGTAGGAGAACGAGTACTATGGGATGACAAGTGCCAAGCTGCTTTTGACAAGATCAAGGAAATTCTGTCTGCTCCGCCGGTCTTAATGCCACCTCAACCCGGTTTGCCTCTGTCGTTATACCTAACGACGACCGAGACAGCCATGGGGGCTATGCTGGCTCAGACGGTTGACTCCGAAGAAAGAGCCATTTACTACATCAGCAAGAAGTTTTTAGAGTATGAGTGCAAGTATACCATGCTCGAAAAGACGTGTTTGGCTCTAGTCTGGGCCACTAAGAAACTTCGGCACTATATGCTCAGTTACGAGGTCCATGTGCTATCCAAAATGGACCCGATCAAATACATCTTCGAAAAGCCCGTTCTCAACGGTCGAATCTCTAGATGGACTCTAATGCTGGCAGAGTTCGACTTGAAGTTTGTACCGTTAAAGGCTATTAAAGGTCGAGTAGTAGCTGAATTTCTCGCCGACAGCCCGATAACCGAAGAAGGACACACCGACACCTGGTCCTTCCCAGACGAAGATATTTTCCATACTGATACTGAAACTTGGGACTTATACTTCGATGGAGCATCCAATTTTTGAGGGTTCGGAGTCGGGATCCTCCTAATTTCACTAAAAGGAGAGCACACTCCCATCTCCATCAAGCTGGACTTTGATGTTACCAACAATGCAGCAGAATACGAAGCATGCATTTACGGGCTACAAGCCGCCGCCAATCTGGGGATCACAAATCTCCGGGTACATGGTGACTCATCCTTGGTCATTAACCAAGCACTCCAAAAATGGAAGACTCGAAATGCTAATCTCGTGGCCTACCAGGCACGAATAAGGGATCTCGAGAAAAATTCCAAAAGGTAGAGTACATATACCTACCCCGGGAAGAGAATCAGTTTGCAGATGCACTCTCAAAATTGGCATCTTTGCTGAACATTCCCGACCACCTGACCAGTATGCCGATTTGCGTCGAAAGACGCTCCCAGCCGGTATACATCCACGACATCGAAGACATTGAGATAACTGATCCCGAACCATGGTATCAGGCTGTGTTAATGTATCTGACAAACGGAGAATATCCTCCCGGGACGGAAGGCCGAGCCAAGAAAGCCTTACGGAGGCTAGCCACCCAGTTCGTCCGTACCGACGACGGTCAGTTATACAAAAAGACGGCACAGGGGGCTCTTCTCCTTTGTGTTGACAAATATAAGGCTGAAAAGGTTATGGCCGAAATACATGATGGTGAGAACGGCCCGCATATGAATGTCCACATGCTGGTCCGAAAAATCATGAGGCTCGTTTATTATTGGAATACCATGGAAGCCGACTGCCGGTCGTATGTCAAACATTGTCATAACTGTCAAATCTTCGGCAATGTGCAACATATGCCGTCATCATTGCTGTATACCATGACGTCACCCTGGCCATTCTCAACATGGGGTATTGACATAATCGGGAAAATAAATCCCTCTGGTACCGGTGGGCACTGCTTTATTTTGGTAGCTATCGACTATTTCACCAAATGGGTCGAAGCTGAATCATATCGCATTCTCAATGCCAAGCATGTGGCCAAGTTCATCCAGAACAAGATAATATGCCGGTATGGGATCCCTTATGAATTTATCAGTGATCACGGGACTCATTTTCAAGCCGAGACTGCGGCCCTGCTGACCAAATATAAAATCCAAAGGCATACTTCCTCGCCTTACCGCCCCCAAACAAATGGAGCTATAGAGGCGGCTAATAAAACAATTGTCACCATACTCAAAAAGATGGCTGATAATTACCGGGACTGGCCCGACAAAATACCTTTTGCCCTATGGGGATACCGAACGTCAATTCGCAGCGCAACCGGAGCAACGCCGTATTACCTAACCTATGGGATGGAGGCGGTCCAACCAGTTGAGTTAGAGGTACCATCCCTCAGAATTTTGCTAGAAAGCCAAGTACCCGAAGCTGACTGGGTTCGAGCACGATATGACTCGTTGGTTCTACTAGACGAACGACGATCTCGCGCCCTCAATAATATCCAAATCTACCAGAAGAGGATCCAACGGGCCTTCAACAAGAGAGTAAGGCCCAGACACATTAAAGAAGGCGATCTAGTCCTTAAGTCAATCCGGGCTCTACTACCAGTTGACCCAAGGAGGAAATTCAAACCCAATTGGGCTGGACCATATCTGGTGAAGAAGATCCTATCAGGGGGAGCAGTGATGCTGACGGACCTAGACGGGAATGAGTTTGTCAACCCAACCAACCTGGACCAACTGAAGCGTTACTACCCCTAGCCTCTTCTCAATGTCATTAGCAAATTTTATAAAATCATTCTTTTCAAAAAGCAAGTCAATAAGCTAGAATTACTTATTCTACTGTCGCAAACATCTTGAACCAATAGTCTTGGTGATTCTGCTAATCGCGGATACGTAGGCAACCCCTCGAAAGGGTACAACCAATGCAATCGAGAAAAGACAGGAGCGGTTTATTAATAAACTTCTTTTATTAATTCAAAAAAAAAACCCCGATAAACTTGGGAAATTACAAAAGTGCAGGAATTCAAAAAATAAATACAAAAAAAAGGGGGCACACAACGAAAAATAATAATAATACTTAAATAATAATAAAGCTAAAGGACTCGGCATTTAGGGCATCTTGCCCTTCCCCTTGTCCTTGGCCTCCTTAGCCGTCCACTGGCGACGACGCGGAGGGGAGCGTTCCCGAATCACCACAGGAACCTCTCTGGCTCGGGCTCGTGTGTTTGAGCCCGAATCCTCCACCACATCAATAGGCCCAAGTCGGGCCCTCACGGGCTCAGGGAGCCGGTCACGCGGACCTAGTCGGTCCCGGACCGCCAACCTTGGCCCAAGGCGTCTCTCCAAGTCAGTCTGCCCCCGAGTGCTGCTAGAACCGACTTCCTTAGATCGAGTCTTAGTTTGTGACTTAAGACCCGATTCCTCCCGGACTGTAGCTTCAGGAATATCTCCCCCGGTGAAGAAGTCCCTATTGTCCTTCACCGTCTCGCGATGGACCAATTCAAAGGCCTCATCAAGCTTCAAGGCCTTTCGAGCTTCCTCGGACTCCTCGGAAGTCCATTTCTGATAAGCCCGTGACACCCAAGCGGATTGGCAAGGGCTAGGTACAGTCCATGTAGGACGAGTGAACCATCTTTGCAACCAGGTGTCGCACATAGCGTCCGTCAATTGGAGCGAAACGCTAATAATGGCTTCAGTCTCAGGGATGCGCTGAGACGAACCGAACTGTCTTAGGAGACGATCCGGGTAAATGTGAACTGTCCAGTCAAGGGACAAGTTCACCAGGTAGCGAGCTTGGTCTCTCTTGGCCAATCCCGTCAACTTCGAAAGAAACCACCAAGCAACGGTCCACCTGATCAAAGGACCCCCGTAGAACACCAGCTCCTCATCCCAGTAAGCTCGATCTATCCGATGACTCGAGCTTATCTTTCGCCATCTTGAGCTAATCTGACTACTCCGATAATTGGGAATGCTCGGAGGGGTCTCTATGATTGACAGTCGCTCCGACAACCATATCTGAAAAGCATACACAAATTTTATAAGCAACGGAATGGTTCGCCAGGGTCCACTCGATCGAGTGCAGCAGATGAATCGATCGAGTTAGCCCTCTGAAAGCAGGCAGTAGCTCGATATGAGTGTCACTCGATCGAGTGACAGGTCCACTCGATCGAGTGACTGGCGTACTTCAGGTATTTCGCGTGAAAAAAAAAAATGCGAGCTGTATACCTGCAGGAGACGGGTACTTCTTGTCAGCGGTCGAGTTGGGTCAAGCCGCCTAGCATCCAGACCCATGATGATTTCCCCTGTGGCTAGCCAAGCAGGGCTATGACCAGTCTCCATCTGGTCAACCACTCCAATCAGCCTGATTTGACCTATGCACGAGTCAAGTTCCATCAGCCCTTCGAAGACATAGCAGTGCAGCATGCAAAAGGCAAATGCCCTACGCCTGTGAGCAGGGGTGGCCCTTACATCCCGAGGGTTCATAAACTTATCAGCCAGATCGAATAGGGAAACGCTATCTCCCCGCACCATCCGATTTGTCTCAGCATGAGACAAACCCAAGAATTCCCTCAACCGCCTCCTCGGATCTGGGTAGAACGGAGGAATAGCTGGCTGAGTAGCAGGGCTCCAACCACCTATAGCCGCAACCTCCTCGGGTAAAGGGCATATTTCTCCCCGTGGGAACGCGAATACGTGATGGGTGGTGTCCCAAAACGACAAGCAGGCGTCCAGGAAATGCGAGTCAACTATTAGACGCTGGAAAGGGAATAAATTAACAATTTCCATCTGGGTCAGTCGGACCTTTTCCTCGTCCCGAAAATATTGGGACCATGCGAGAAGCATAGCTGTCAAGTGATCGATACCCATGACAGGAATTTCTAGCTTTCTTGAAAAGTCTAAAAGATTTTGAGAAGGAAAAGAAGAATTTGAGTTGAGATGCAGAAAACTGAATCAGGGATTCTCATATTTATAAAGAGAAAACCTAACTGAAAACCTAACTACTTTGCCTCCTCAGCAAACTGGGCCCTATGCGCGCGCAGGCCTGATTTCAAACTAGAACCCAGAATAGGAATCAAGCCGTCCCGAGCTTTCCTAAGAGTCTCTAAAAATTTTTCTGTGATAAAATTTCTTCGCGATAAAATTTTTTCAAAATTTTGTCCTTTCAAAAATTCAAATATTTTTAACTCCCCAGCACGAGTCAGTGTTTTGCCTATGTGTTACATACAAGCTGTTATGTGTCAGCATATAGGTACACTCCAGACTTCAGAAGCAAGTCTCTACGAAACTATTAAACTCCCCAACGAAGTCAGCTTTTCCCCGGTATGCTACATCCAAGGCGTGATGTGTCGGCATGCGGGTACACCTACTCCCCAAAGAGGCAAGCTTTACTCCCCACAGAGCATCATCATCAGCTCAGGTACGACTCAAGGCTTCAAAAGCAAGCCCGTACAACTCATATATTTCCCAAGAGGAACGCCCGAGGCGGCATTTTCCCCGAAATGGTACGAGATGGGCCCACATATAGGCACGCCCAGGACTTATACTACAAGTCTAATTCCCCGCGGAGCTATCATCATCAGGACAGGTATGACCCTATGCTTATGGCTGGCGAGCCCTTCACGCGAGTCCACTGGACTATAAGTGACCCGACCGGAAGTCTACCAGGTCTTAACGGACTTGGTAGCTACTCTGACTTTCGCCTTGTCCAAGCCTCAGTCAGAGTGGGGGCTCTGTAGACACCCGCATTTTGACTGCCACGTGTCTATGGTAGTCTCCGAAAAACACCCGATGATGATCGGACACAAACGTGACTTGGTATACTCGGACTTGGGCTCGGAATCAATAATATCCGACATGGACTTTTAACGGAGTAAAAATCTCACAAAACAGACCTCAAATCCAGGCCCAGTGGGTCGTTCCGAGCAAAATAAGACTAATTTGGGCCAAAACCGACACCAAAGATAAATCCCGTCTTTTGGCGACCGGGTCAAAACCCGGTCAAAGACGAAATCGCCTCATAAATCAGCCAAGTTCAGCTGGTGCACAAATCCAAATTCAAAAAAACAATCAACACAACAAGATCAATTCTTTCCTTATTTGTCTCGCCCAATTGATCCACTCGATCGAGTGGATTGGCCCCACTCGGTCGAGTGGAGCGTTTTGAACCGGGTTTGACCCGCTTGCAAGGGCACTCGATCGAGTGCACTAGGGCCACTCGATCGAGTGCCCTTATGTCGTGGAATGAGGCCTATAAATACCGCTTCACCCCCATGCACTTCACAACTTTTTCACCCTACATTTTCATCCTACATCTTCAGCCCTAATACACTCTACTCACCTACACATCAAGCCTTAGAAACCCTAAGCCAAACACACCAATTCCGAGCCCTTTGTCCCTCGGAAACCGACGCAACACACACACACCCATACACACCACAACTCGCGTACATCCTCGATACTCCGGCGTCCCGTCGCTATTTACGAGTCCATTTCCGAGGCCTATACCTAGCATGTATGTTGAGGGTGTCCTAAACCCCATCTCGATCTCTTTTATCTCGTCTCATTGTCATTTAATCTATCGCATTTTGTATCATAATCGTAGCACTAACACTAACACTACACTAACGTTATTATACTTTTTGCATTTTCATTTTTGTATCATCTCTTATTACTAATATCGTTATTATACCGCGTATACGTAAACTAGTATCAAAATCCGGTTTTAAATCCGTTTGACTACGATGTTTGCCTAAAGTCCGTCTAATCCCTTTACGAGCAACGACGGAGGTGGAGCCCTATCGAGGAGCCCCGCCCCAATGTACTCAAGGGCGTGATGCGATTGCAAACGGTCATAGTTGAACGTATTTGATCCCATTTCTATAATTAGTGCGGAACCCGTTGACACGAAAACCGACATCACATAACTCGAAAGAGTTAGTTCCGATGTCGTGACGTAGAGGGAAGCATTTCGTCATTAATTCAAAATTTCTAAACTAGCGATAAAACATTTTCCTAAAAATCCGATAACGGTATCATAATCGTTCATACACGATTATAGTACCGGAGGCCGAGTTAGATACGAATCGTGCGATATTCGTATTTGGTTTGGCCGACAATCGATTTCAAATCATAAAACGAAACGAATTATCTTTCGTACAGGGGCTACTCGACCGAGTACGTATGCTACTCGATCGAGTAGCACCCAAAAAAATGGGCAGTAGCTGCGTAAAGGACGCACTCGACCGAGTCAGCCCATGACTCGACCGAGTGGGTCCTGTAACCCATAAATCCAAGGGGTTTGATACACATTTCAAGCCCCGTCCTTTTATCGACTTTAGTCATCACGTGTAAAGACTATCACGTGACTTTCCTATTTTCAAAACCATGCACATCACGACACGTAGAACGACTTTGATCAATTTTGACATGATAAGTCGGGACAAGACTACGGGATATGAGATCGGGCTAGCAATATGCCACAGTCTCATGTTTCCGTCCTTCGTTTAATACACGACATAATGTGTACCTAATCGGGGTTAGTCCATGTACATATTTCGCGGTCTAGTTTACATACGAGTCCGTTCCTATCATTGTATTGCATTATTTTTTATTTTGTTTATTATTTTTACGTAATGTTGTATTGTGAATTCCGGGTTTTATTTCCGCCCGTGTAACTTGTACGTTATTTTTATTTCCTTTCTAGCTTTATTTATTTACTTGCTTTACGCTTTATAAATGAACCTCGCATGCTAAATCATTTCGACCATAATCAAGATGCATTAAATGACGTAGCAAACCAATAATTCACATGCTTAGCCCGAAAATGCTGTTTGCATATCATTTAGTCATTTTACTAGCGCGCGTACACGAACACGAACGATGTCTTAGTAGAGGCCGCCATGTGCAGGCGGGGTTGGGTGTCCTTAGTGGGCTTCCCAACACGTACCCTCACCCCTTACTCAGAACCTTTGGTTTCCGGATGTCCGAAACCCTTGGCGCACGAGAGTCATTTTATATACGAAAGTCGGTGTAAACGGTATTGATATAACAATGCAAAGGGACGAGCCCCATAAACTCTGAAATCGAAGTGGACTTACTTTGTGTATAGCCCATGACGACATAGAGTGGGCTCGTATGGTTCCGAATAACCACAAAATTCGGTGGCGACTCCATTTTGACTTAAATTTCGAACCCGAGAACAATCTTACCACGAGATTCATTCGCCTACCCAAACCCGCGCGTGGCCGCGTCGGGGTGGACCTACGTCATGTCCACACCTACCCACTTCATTCCAATCAAATCAATTTTTTCATATCTCTCTGTTTCTTTTTTCTTTAATTCTCTAATTCTTTTAATAATAATTTTACAGAAAATCATTAAACAGTTATGAGGATCTAATAATTCATATTTAATCATAGTTTTCAATTTTTTTATTTTCCCTCAAATTCAGACAAACCCTAGAAAATTTCCAATGAGTGAGAACAAATCAAATAAGGTACTCCGTATAGTAATATATTGATGATATTGTACACAATTTGTAACAAGTGATTTGATAAGGTAATTTTTCATCGTATAATTGATTATTGAAGATATAATTATATTACTCTGTATAACAGTGTTTAATTAACTTTTTTCTTGATGCGACTTCATCAAGTTTCTGATCTACTGTAATTAAAAACTCCTCAATCATATTATTATATTAGCTCAATTGGTTGAGCATCGTGTAGTAACACGAATGATGCGGGATTTCAAATCCCACGTAGGCTATCTTACTTCATACTCCCTTTGTCTCGTTTATCTATTGTACTTTGATTAAAATATTTTTCACAATGAAACTTGTACTACCATTTTCTATGAATATTGTCACCATACTAAATTTTATAAACATAATAGTCTTATACTTTTCTTAAAATTTTCACAGTAAATTTTGTCAATTATTACCATAAATGTTGCCACTGTAATACTTTTACTGTAATAATGTCACGGTAAGAGTGTTACTGTAACAGTAATGCAACATATAATGAATACACTCTAATAACACCCGATGATGATCGGACGTCAACGTGACTTAATACACTCGAATACGGACTCGGAATCAATAGTATCCGACGTGGGCATTTAGCGGAGTGCAAATCTCTCAAAACCAATCTCAAATCCAGGCCCAGTGGGTCGTCCCGAGCAAAATAAGACTAATTTGGGTCAAAACCGACACCAAAAATAAATCCCGTCTTTTGGCGACCGGGTCAAAACCCGGTCAAAGACGAAACCGTCTCACAAATCAGCCAAATACATTCTCGAAATTTGCGCCAAATTCAAAATCAGCCAAATCAATTCAAAATCAATCCAAAATCAATCAAGAGCAATCAAGGCCAATCATTCCCGATTTAGCATGTCGTAATGGATCCACTCGGTCGAGTGGATTGACCCACTCGATCGAGTGGCGTCAAAAGAGCTGTCCAGGTTCATTCGCGAGGGCACTCGACCGAGTGCACTAGGGCCACTCGGTCGAGTGACCCTATGTCGAGGTCTCCCTATAAATACCCCCTTAACCCCACTCATTTCACAACTCTTACAACTCTCACAAGCTTTTGGCAACCTACATTTATACCCCAATCCATCTTCATCACTTCAATACTACAAACCCTAAGCAACCTTAGGTTAAAAACCGAGTTAGCATCCCTCGTAAAACCGATACACATACACACACATACAATCAAAACTCGAGATCAAAACTCGCCAAAGACCCGAGAGCATCCTCTCCCTAATCAAACACACCCTAACTCACCCTACATATCTCGACACTCCCGCGCTCACGCCGCTATTACGAGTCCGTTTCCGAGGCCATTAAGCATGTAGGTTGAGGGTGTCATCAAACCCCGTTTCTCCTTTCTCCTTTCTCTTTTTCAATTATATATATATGTATATATTATTATTATTATTATTATTATTATTATTATTATTATTATTATTATTATTATTATTATTATTATTATTGCTAACCGCTAACACTAACCTTTAATTTTGTGCATACTAACTTTTTATTTATTCTTGTATACTAACATTTTATTTATGTATTCTAACACTAACTTTCATTTTTGTATACTAACACTTTAATTCCGTATTCTAACATCTAACATTATTATACCGTGTATATATACATACTAATATCAAAATCTCGGTTTCGAATACGTTTGACTATGACGATCGCCTAAAGTCCATCTAATTCCTTTACGAGTGACGACGGAGGTGGCGCCTTTTCGAGGAGCGCCGCCCCAATGTACTCAAGGACATGATGTGATCGTGATCGATCCTAGTTGAACGTATTTGATCCCATTTCGAAGATTAGTACGGAACCCGTTGACACGAAAACCGACATCACATAATCCGAAAGGATTACTTCCGATGTCGTGACGTAGAGGGATGCAATTTCGTCACTAATCAAACTTTTCAATTACATAATAGCATATTTCATAAAATCCCGATAACGGTCTCATAATCGTATAATACACGTTTATGACATCGAGAACCGAGTTGAATTTAAATAATGCAATATTTTTATTTAACTCGGTCAATTATCGAATTCAAACAAATAAAAATGAAACGATCCATGCCTCGTACAGGGGGCACTCGATCGAGTGCCATGGGTCACTCGATCGAGTAGCACCCAAAAATCTGGACAGTAGCTACTTTAAAGACACGCTCGACCGAGTCAGACCATGACTCGATCGAGTGGGTCCTGTAGCCCAGAAATTCGAGAGCTTCAATGCAACATTTGAGCCTCGTCATTTTTTTACGACTTTTAGTCGACACGTGCATAATCAATCACGTAATTCTAATTTTCAAAACTCATGCATATCACGACACCTAAAACGATTTTGATCGACGGTCTCGCACTATTAATTTTATGTCGACGAGTCTTTAGTCGTATCCGACACATAATTAATTTAGGCTCCATTTCTCGAGGTGATAAGTCGGGACAAGGCATCGAGGTTCGAGATCGGGTTAGCACCACACCTAGGTCTCGAACCTCCGTCCTTTGATTAATATGCAATATAATGTGTATTTAATCGAAGTTCGTCCGTTTGCAGAACTTACGGTCTAGTTTATATTTATTATATACGGGTCCGTTTCTAGTTAACGTCTACCACTTCCTATTCGATTATTCTATTTTATTGCTCGTTGTATTGTGAATTCCGGGTTGTATTCCGCCCGTGTAATTTGTAACTTATTTACGAGTTTTCTGTTTTCGATGTTTGCCATTTATTTATTTAAATGAACATCACATGCTAAATCACTTTGACGTGAATCAAGATGCATTAAATGACGTAGCAAATCAATAATTCACATGCTTAGCCCGAAAACGCTGTTTGCATATCATTTAATTATTTTACTGGCGCGCGTACACGAACACGAACGATGTCTTAGTAGAGGCCGCCATGTGCGGGCGGGGTTGGGTGTCCTTAGTGGGCTTCCCAACACGTACCCTCACCCCTTACTCAGAACCTTTGGTTTCCGGATGTCCGAAACCCTTGGCGCACGAGAGTCATTTTATATACGAAAGCCGGTGTAAACGGTATCGATATAGCAATGCAAAGGGACGAGCCCCATAAACTCTGAAATCGAAGTGGGCTTACTTTGTGTGTAGCCCATGACGACATAGAGTGGGCTCGTATGGTTCCGAATAACCACAAAATTCGGTGGCGACTCCATTTTGACTTAAATTTCGAACCCGAGAACAATCTTACCACGAGATTTATTCGCCTACCCAAACCCGCGCGTGGCCGCGTCGGGGTGGACCTACGTCATGTCCACAATTTGGCGACTCCGCTGGGGATACCTGATATACCACATGTCATCGGGGTTCCCAGGGTGAGACTCGAAGAGAAATCGTTCGTATATTAGTGTGCGCGCATTAGTTTAATGATTCATGCATAACCCAAATTTGCCCGGGCCGGTTACTTGTGACCGACGTCCCACTATACCACGGTGCATTCCTACATGGGTGCGCTAAAGACATCGATGGTGGAACTCGTCTCGGTTTCGCGGCATGTCCTAAGACCAACTCGGCTTAGGGAGTCCGTCCATCACACGAGAAAGCCATCGTTGTTGGTATAGACCCTATTTTGACCGACCGAGACTTAGTGTAAAGCATACATAAGCGTCGTTATAATGCTTGTTTGACTACGTGCTACTTGGTTTCCGTGTCAATTTTCAAAAATCGTCATTTCAAAAAATGCATCTTTCCAAAATACCAAATTTTGAAAAACCCGAAATATTGTCCGTTTCAGGACCCGTCTTTTCAAAATATCCAATTTCAAAAAACTCGGAATGATGCCGAAAATTAGACTTACGATTTGACTCAAAACAAGCCTTTTTTTTTTTAGCCGGCATGCTATCCATTTCAATTCGAATTTCCGACCCACCATTCGATTTTCGAATTTTCAAAATTCAAATTCAATTTTCAAATCTTCGTGATGCCATTCGTGATTTTCAAATCCTCGAGATTCCATTCTCGATTTTCAAATCTCCGAGATGCCGTTTCCAATCCTCGGGATCTTATTTTTGATTTTCAAATTTTCGAAAATTTATTTTCGATATTCAAAATATCAAAAAATTCAACTTTTCAAAAAACCGGTCTTGTCGGCATGCTGCCAATTTCAAAAAACGGGGCCGTCTCCCAATTTTTCAAAACGCGAAATTACTCGCAACCATTCCAACATTTCAAAATGCCCGGTCCTATTGGCCCACTACCAATTTCAGGACCGTCCTCTCAATTTTCAAAATTCAATCAATTTTCAAAACCTTCCGATTATAGGACCTACCGTAATCCGTGTGTCGGGTCTTCTTACGATTTGTCGAAGGTCGTTAGCGTCGAAACTCCGTCGATCCTACATCACGGGTTTCTTCCCCATCCTAGTCCGCCTTTTTCTAAAGGCACAACCGACCAACACGAGTCATACACTCGTAAATGGAAGGTTCATAAACACTCGAGTCCTAACTAGAAAGTCACACGCAATTTTCCCTCCGACAGGACGGTCCCCACGACCTTTCCTAAGGGAATTTTGCCCGTCTTTCAATCCGTTAGTCGAGTCATCCCAATTCAAAAATCCTTTAACTTAAGGGTCTACCCTAATCACAGGGTCATCCTTATTCAAGTCAAGTCAAGGGTCTCTAGCGTCGAAACTCCGCCGATCTTACATCGCAAGTTTCTTCCCTTACCCGTCTGCCTTCATCAAGGCCGAGTCAACCTTTTACAAGGCATAGGCCTATAACAAAAGGTTCGTGATCCTTACATCTAAGGGTCACTCGTCCATCACTCGAGTCTTAGCAAAACCTGCAATCTCACTCAGGGGCTACCCTTCAGCAGAGCGGTCAATCACGGTTGCTCTAAGGGTCATGTCTTACACGTGTTGTCTCACGTACCCCACTTTTGAGTCACTTAGATGTCACACCATCTGAGTCCTATCAGAGTCCTCTGTCTCACTCGGGGGCTACCCTTTAGCAGAGCGATCAATCACGGTTGCTCTAAGGGTCATGTCCTACACGTGTTGTCTCACGCGTGCCATTTTCGAGTCACTTAGATGCCACCCCATCTGAGTCCTATAGAGTCTTTTGCGTCGCTCGGGGGCTATCCTCCAACCGACCAGTCAAACACGGTCACCCTAAGGAGTACCTTACGTTCATCATACACCGGCGTCCTTATAATGTCTTCTTCGAGTCGTACCTATGTTACGAACACTCGAGTCTCCTAAAGGTTTAGGTCGCCACAGTGGGTCCGAACACGTGACGCGGCCAAACACGGTCGCCCCATTTTTGGACTCATCCTCATGGCTCAGATCTCATGGTCGAGTTCGAGCCAGGGTCGTTACCTCGTCTAGGTCAATGTTCGAGTATCCCGGTCCAAGAGTCTTTGTCATCCCGTCACCCCGGGCCGTGTCTAGTTTGACTCCCTCTCTTGCATTCGCGCAAAGTCGAGTTTAGGCGAGTCGTGGCACCTGTCGTTTTCTCCAATCAAAGACTTTACCAAAAAAAAGAAACAACCAACCGAGCGTCCGTAAGTCCGGATTTGATTCGAGTCTAAGTCTGAGTCTGAGTCTAGGATACCCTACATCCTCATTTCCAAATCAGAGTCAGAGTCTTTTGCATTCTGTCCTCTTTTCAAAATTCAACAAAAAATCAGCTTTCAATATTCTATCTCTACTATACACTTTCCTTATGTGTTTCCGAGAACATGATGAACACCATCATCATACACTGTGAGCACACGCACGTGACTGTTATAGGCACATCTATAATGACTGCAGGAACTGAGGCCCGTGTTTTCCCTTACCTGTTCCATGTCTGGCATAGACAGCCACATAACTACCCTTAGCAGGAGCGGTATCGAATCCTATGACAAATCTAGGTAGTCTCCTAGTTTGGGTTCAAGACGGGAGGCAAGCCCATCTCCCCACAATAAACACCCCTCCAATAAAACTGACCAATCCCTATCTTAGGCGTTAGTCTGACTTGATGCCAAAAATACCCAACTCGGGACGATGCTCCCACTAAGCCTGCTCGGAATTATGATGACAATACCGAGATCCAAACCACCATGCTTACCGTAGAGTACTCCACCGCGAGTTGCACTCACACAAACACCAACTAGGCTTACACCTTACAAGGGTTTAGCTCCACAAGCCAAATCCAACCAATGGGCCCACCCCCATATCCACCCACAACACCATAGGAGGGCAGCCGTAAAAAAAAAAAAAAAAAAATCAAAAGTCCAAGAAAAAAGCGAAAGGCCCAAAACAAAAGAGTTGGCCATAAAAAAAAAAACTCTCAGCATCCCCCGACCAGATACGGTCAATCCCACGACCGGGGCTAAGAGGTCAACCCAAAAAAAAAAAAAAAAAAAAAAAATTCAAATACACATGACCGTGGTCAATGGTCAACACAAGTGAAAGCTCCTTGACTGGGGTACGGTCAATTCAAAATTATCGATGCCCATACCATCAAATAGGGGAGAGACAATCAAGCTGGTTAGCTAACACCACATTTAGCCTCCCCATATTACAACCCTCAAGACCTTCCTGAGGCCTAGGCTAAGAGACAGCCCAAAATTTTGAGGATTCTAGCTCCATAGGATACACCCTAACCATTAGGGCCAGACATGGAAATCAGATCCCGCATTATCAAACCTACCCTGATCGAAGTCCGAGTCATTTTTACTCGACTTCCCCCCTTTCCTACCACATTACAATACATTACCCTCGAAGCCTTAGCTCCACAAAATCGAGCTCCAGATTTTGAAGCATCAAAGCCACTTACGACCTAGCTCCACATTTTCAAAAACATCCAAACCAGTTACCAACCCCAAACACGGGAACTCAACCTGCGGTCGGCATAGAACATGCTCAAATAGTTCACACCATCTCTGGGGGCTACCCCGGAGAACGCTCACAGTCACAGGATCAACATCCTAACTGTTCTAGCCCTTTGATCAAGACATCATTGGGAACACACCTAGCCTACACCATCGCTATGGCTAGTTACACACAAAGCCCTAATAAACTAGGCACAATAACATATCTTCAAATCCACTGAACTACGGCTTGGTTTGATTTCACTACACGTGAATACGTAGGCAGCCTTTCAACAAAGGCACAACCACCCACATTGACACAAGTTCAAAAAAAAGCACCGTCATTCCGGTCACGACACTGTCATGTTCTCAGCAGTTAGCGTTGTCGTCCTGGGGGCTTCTCCTAGGCAGAAGTTCTCTATCCACTCACATAATCGAAAGACTTTCAAAAACTAGCCTCCTTTCTATAGTGTGTCCTAGTACTCGGCTCAGTCAAAGACGAGAATCCGTCAGGGACTCGAGGCGATACCCAACTTTGGGAATGCATCCCAAAACCAAACAAAACTCAAAGAACACTAGTCTACAGCATTGCTACTGCTAAGCCTTGTCCTGCAGGAACAGTCTCATTACAGACTACTGCAATTCCCCTGTACCGGATCCTTCCCAGTTTGAAGTTTGACCGTGTTGCCACTCGCCTAGGCCACGGAATAGCGCAACTTGAGAGTCTTGTCATCTTAGGTGGCCCACCCCCCTACCGAGTCACAGTCCAACCCCTTCGAGATTCTAAGTCGTGTCTGTCAACTCGTCCGATCACGTCCAGAGTCGAGTCTGTCGATATGTCTCTCTCTTCAAATTCTCATTTTAAAATTTGCAAAACTTAGCCATTTGATAAAATCCTTTTCGACAAGGTCAAATTTTGGTCTATTTAAACTGCAAATTTCTACCCCTTTCAATTTTGAAAACCTATCTCCTAGCACGTGAGTTGCTTTCAGGACTTCGATTTCAAAATAAAGCAAAAATCTTTTCCCCAGCGCGAGCCAGTCTATAGATGCTAACTGCATTTCCTATGTGCTATCTTGTTATATACTATGCCTGCTATTTCTACCTATGTATCTAACATTTCAGGTGCCAGCTAGTGCTTCCCAACGGAACAACAAAGGCGGTGTTTCTCCTGAAATGCTACACGCAAGTTGTCATGTGTCAGCATACGGGTACACCCAAGACTTCAGAAGCAAGTCCCCGCGCAGCTACTTTACTCCCCAGCACGAGTCAGTGTTTTGCCTATGTGTTACATACAAGTTGTTATGTGTCAGCATACAGGTACACTCCAGACTTCAGAAGCAAGTCCCCGCGAAACTATTTAAATTCCCCAACGGAGTCAACTTTTCCCCGGTATGCTACATCCAAGACGTGATGTGTCGGCATACGGGTACACCTACGCCCCGAAAGGCAAGTTTTACTCCCCATGGAGCATCATCATCAGCTCAGGTACGACTCAAGGCTTCAAAAGCAAGCCCGTACAACTCACATATTTCCCCAGCGGAACACCCGAGGCGGCGTTTTCCTCGAAATGGTACGGGATGGGCCCACATATAGGCACGCCCAGGACTTATGCTACAAGTCTGACTCCCCACGGAGCTGTCATCATCAGGACAGGTATGACCCTCTGCTTATGGCTAGCGAGCCCTTCACTCAAGTCTACTGGACTATAAACGACCCGACCGGAAGGCTGCCAGGTCGTAATCCTCGATTGGCCTGGTAGCTACTCTGACTTTCGCCTTGTCCAAGCCTCAGTCAGAGTGGGGGCTCTGTAGACACCCGCATTTTGCCTGCTAGTGTCTATAGCAGTTCCCGAAAAAACACCCGATGATGATCGGACGTCAACGTGACTTAATACACTCGAATACGGACTCGGAATCAATAGTATCCGACGTGGGCATTTAGCGGAGTGCAAATCTCTCAAAACCAATCTCAAATCCAGGCCCAGTGGGTCGTCCCGAGCAAAATAAGACTAATTTGGGTCAAAACCGACACCAAAAATAAATCCCGTCTTTTGGCGATCGGGTCAAAACCCGGTCAAAGACGAAACCGTCTCACAAATCAGCCAAATACATTCTCGAAATTTGCGCCAAATTCAAAATCAGCCAAATCAATTCAAAATCAATCCAAAATCAATCAAGAGCAATCAAGGCCAATCATTCCCGATTTAGCATGTCGTAATGGATCCACTCGGTCGAGTGGATTGACCCACTCGATCGAGTGGCGTCAAAAGAGCTGTCCAGGTTCATTCGCGAGGGCACTCGACCGAGTGCACTAGGGCCACTCGGTCGAGTGACCCTATGTCGAGGTCTCCCTATAAATACCCCCTTAACCCCACTCATTTCACAACTCTTACAACTCTCACAAGCTTTTGGCAACCTACATTTATACCCCAATCCATCTTCATCACTTCAATACTACAAACCCTAAGCAACCTTAGGTTAAAAACCGAGTTAGCATCCCTCGTAAAACCGATACACATACACACACATACAATCAAAACTCGAGATCAAAACTCGCCAAAGACCCGAGAGCATCCTCTCCCTAATCAAACACACCCTAACTCACCCTACATATCTCGACACTCCCGCGCTCACGCCGCTATTACGAGTCCGTTTCCGAGGCCATTAAGCATGTAGGTTGAGGGTGTCATCAAACCCCGTTTCTCCTTTCTCCTTTCTCTTTTTCAATTATATATATATGTATATATTATTATTATTATTATTATTATTATTATTATTATTATTATTATTATTATTATTATTATTATTATTATTATTATTATTATTATTATTATTATTATTATTATTATTATTATTATTATTATTATTATTATTATTGCTAACCGCTAACACTAACCTTTAATTTTGTGCATACTAACTTTTTATTTATTCTTGTATACTAACATTTTATTTATGTATTGTAACACTAACTTTCATTTTTGTATACTAACACTTTAATTCCGTATTCTAACATCTAACATTATTATACCGTGTATATATACATACTAATATCAAAATCTCGGTTTCGAATACGTTTGACTATGACGATCGCCTAAAGTCCATCTAATTCCTTTACGAGTGACGACGGAGGTGGCGCCTTTTCGAGGAGCGCCGCCCCAATGTACTCAAGGACATGATGTGATCGTGATCGATCCTAGTTGAACGTATTTGATCCCATTTCGAAGATTAGTACGGAACCCGTTGACACGAAAACCGACATCACATAATCCGAAAGGATTACTTCCGATGTCGTGACGTAGAGGGATGCAATTTCGTCACTAATCAAACTTTTCAATTACATAATAGCATATTTCATAAAATCCCGATAACGGTCTCATAATCGTATAATACACGTTTATGACATCGAGAACCGAGTTGAATTTAAATAATGCAATATTTTTATTTAACTCGGTCAATTATCGAATTCGAACAAATAAAAATGAAACGATCCATGCCTCGTACAGGGGGCACTCGATCGAGTGCCATGGGTCACTCGATCGAGTAGCACCCAAAAATCTGGACAGTAGCTACTTTAAAGACACACTCGACCGAGTCAGACCATGACTCGATCGAGTGGGTCCTGTAGCCTAGAAATTCGAGAGCTTCAATGCAACATTTGAGCCTCGTCATTTTTTTACGACTTTTAGTCGACACGTGCATAATCAATCACGTAATTCTAATTTTCAAAACTCATGCATATCACGACACCTAAAATGATTTTGATCGACGGTCTCGCACTATTAATTTTATGTCGACGACTCTTTAGTCGTATCCGACACATAATTAATTTAGGCTCCATTTCTCGAGGTGATAAGTCGGGACAAGGCATCGAGGTTCGAGATCGGGTTAGCACCACACCTAGGTCTCGAACCTCCGTCCTTTGATTAATATGCAATATAATGTGTATTTAATCGAAGTTCGTCCGTTTGCACAACTTACGGTCTAGTTTATATTTATTATATACGGGTCCGTTTCTAGTTAACGTCTACCACTTCCTATTCGATTATTCTATTTTATTGCTCGTTGTATTGTGAATTCCGGGTTGTATTCCGCCCGTGTAATTTGTAACTTATTTACGAGTTTTCTGTTTTCGATGTTTGCCATTTATTTATTTAAATGAACATCACATGCTAAATCACTTTGACGTGAATCAAGATGCATTAAATGACGTAGCAAATCAATAATTCACATGCTTAGCCCGAAAACGCTGTTTGCATATCATTTAATTATTTTACTAGCGCGCGTACACGAACACGAACGATGTCTTAGTAGAGGCCGCCATGTGCGGGCGGGGTTGGGTGTCCTTAGTGGGCTTCCCAACACGTACCCTCACCCCTTACTCAGAACCTTTGGTTTCCGGATGTCCGAAACCCTTGGCGCACGAGAGTCATTTTATATACGAAAGCCGGTGTAAACGGTATCGATATAGCAATGCAAAGGGACGAGCCCCATAAACTCTGAAATCGAAGTGGGCTTACTTTGTGTGTAGCCCATGACGACATAGAGTGGGCTCGTATGGTTCCGAATAACCACAAAATTCGGTGGCGACTTCATTTTGACTTAAATTTCGAACCCGAGAACAATCTTACCACGAGATTCATTCGCCTACCCAAACCCGCGCGTGGCCGCGTCGGGGTGGACCTACGTCATGTCCACACTATACAGCATAATGAGTGTGACTATACAACTGAATATGTGACTACAATGAGTGTACACACTAGTAGAATTCAAGCGAATGGCATCGGTTGTAAATGGTCATTGACATCGTTTTTCCATTGATGCCGATCAAGGCGATGCTAATGGCAAACAAAATTGGCATCGGTTTTGAACTGATGCCAATATTCAAAAAGTGGCATCGATTACAACTGATGCCAATATGTGCAATTGGCATCAGTTGTAATCGATGCCACTGAAATGAGAATGGCCAGATGCTTGCACCGATGCCATCGGTTTTAACCGATGCCATTTTTGCAAAAGTAGCATCAATCTCTATCGATGCCAATTTGCCTTGCATAGATTGTCATCGATGCCACTTTCGCTGCACTGACATCGATGCTAATTTTATGAAACTAACGTCAGTTATGTATAATCAATGGCGTTCTGTCATACTGACATATCCTCATGCACGTTGTACGTACAAGACCTACAATATTTTTTTTCATTCGAATTATATACAAAATGCAACGACAACTTCCGTATCATTTGAACAATCCAAACAGAATAATTAACTTAAAAGTATAATAACAAAAATCTGATACAACCATTCACAAAATAAATCCAGTGCTTCATTCACAATGAATTACATTAAAATCCTTCGTTGTATAATTCTCTACATAAAAATACTACTATAATATCTGAGCCAATCATTCACTATCTAGATAATTATATTATCTTTGCAATATAGATCCCAAAGCTCCCGAACCTCGTTCATTTCTTTAGTTGTAATTTTTGTTCCTGAAATACACTACATAAACAAGTACGACAATGATATGATGTCTAGAAATGATAAATATAAGAGTTCAATTTAAGTGGTGAATTTTTAAAATATCTTTTCAAAGCTATCTAAAGAGGTTGAATGATGTAGATTGATGTCAAACATCCATTTCATGACAAAGTAACCACACTCGTAACTGGATGGTTGTTGCGGACACTACAACTTATCAAGTAAAGTGTTAACTATGTTAAATCATATAAGCTTTTATTTTCTTTTTCGTATGTGTGTATTACACATTTTATGATAATTGAGTAAGCTAGTTAGTAGTACATACCTCGATCGATTATTTTGACTTGAAATTTTTTCTTTTTGTACGAGTGACACCTCTCCGCCATCCAAGCTAATTATATGATCTCCAATCACTTTAATTTAAAAATATTAAAATATAATTATGAACACGTACTTTCATTTAAAATTGTAGCTTTAATTTATCAT
Source organism: Agrostemma githago (assembly GCA_958450325.1). NCBI lineage: Eukaryota > Viridiplantae > Streptophyta > Magnoliopsida > Caryophyllales > Caryophyllaceae > Agrostemma > Agrostemma githago. The sequence continues at coordinate 31,242,477 of OY288262.1, forward strand.
GGTTGGGTTAGTAATCTTACTCTGTTAACGAATGTTTGATTGAGTATTTTTTCTTTGGCGCTTGAGCCGAGTCAACAATGTACAAAAGGTTGTCTCCAAGATCAAACACAACTAGCATCCAATGGTACCCATGCAAGTATCAAAAACATAAAAGAGTAACATACTTATATTATTATATACAATGAAACGATATTAATTAAATGCTCACGCCTCATGGAAAGCATCCATGACATATTTCTTGTCTTGTTATTCCTTCAAAACAGATGCTACGTATGCCTCCATGTCAAGAGGGGAATGCGAATAAGTGTAAAGAATATTAGGACACAAAAAATCAACTTTTGGTATCATTTCCATCTGTGTGTCATACTAGCTCAAATAAAAAACTATACTAAATATAACATGAAATTGTTAGCAAATATAAACACCAAAATAGTTATGCAATTAAAAATAAAATAAAATAATTATAATGTATTCCCCAAAGTTGAAGGATAGTTATGTTTAAACAATAGTTTCTAAGCATTTCCCTGATGTCATTGAAAAGCATGCACAACTCAACATCTTCTTCTTACTTGCACACTAACTTGCTAATCTTTAAACTAAAATAAGAATACCCTCCAACCGTAGCCGAGCAATTATTCCCCTAACTCACTTATCTAATCCTCACTTAATGGTCCTTTTTTCTCCTTATCTTGTACTTATAATGATCAAGTTTGAAAAAGTTAACAAAAAACATGTAAAAATAATGCATAAAGGCTAATTTTTATATTTACCGTTGGATCGTTATTATGGAAAGACTTGTCAAATTTTGGTTGGGACATCTTCATAAGTTCCACCTAAAAAAAATTAGAAACTTTAGTATCGAAGTTACCGTTATTACATAAATACTAAGTCGTGGTACATTATTAAAATTTACCTTTTCCTTGTTTGAGGAGTCAATGACCTCAAATGTGAATCTTTATTACTATATTTCTTGGAGTCTTTTGATCTAGCATTTTTCTCAGGCTTGTCATTAGACATATCCTATAATTACAATCAAAACATTCTAATATTTATCATGTGTTATTTTATAAAAATATTTAAAAAAAAATTGAATTGATTTTGCCATTGAGAACATATAATCTAACTCATCCAAACATACATAATTCACGGTATTCTAGAGCTTTAGTTGATTATAAAATAATTAACTTTATAATCAATATCCAATTTCTATGTTCTTTATAGTTTTAGAAACTTTAGAGAGACCTCAAAGTGTATAAGTTGGAATCAAATAAAAATATCAAATAACCATTTAATGGTGAATTATAATTTCATTGCGCATTTCTGTATCAAAATTGTATAACGTCGGAAAATAAGGTCAAATTACAAAATTCATAATTTAATAAGTACATTATGGATTGAATTATAACTTATCGTCATGAACGCCTTAAAGATTTAACAAAAATTTTGAGTTGGTTTGATATTAAATAAACTATTTTTAATTATATACCTTAAAGGGATATTCATTTTAGTTGGTTTAGTTATGCAAATATAAACACCAAAATAGTTCATTTTAATTATAATATCTTCCCCAAAGTTATGGATTGTAATACATTCCCATCTTTATACAATAAACTATTTGTTTCTCTTCAACTACAAAAGAAAATGATATAAGAGCAGTTGCATATGTCCACTAACTCATAAATAAACAACACACCATATATGGTGTAATCAAATTTCATATACCCAACATCACAATAAACAAATGAGGATACACAAATCATTAGAAAAATTAACCCAAATGGGACAGGGCTGAACCTAACACAATTGAATTACTCAAACAAAAACCGCATGCATCCCAAGCCCTTGACACCATTTCAGAACAATGAGAGTAACCTAACGTATTCACCATCAAGCTCCAAACTTTCACTAATAACATAATTACCCGATTCATACCTCATATCAACCCAACTAAAATGAATATCCTTTCTAACGAAACCATCTCTTACATGGCCAAAAACCGTATTAAATTTCTCACAAAACGCATCACCAATTCACCACCAATCACCCCATTTGTCAACCATATACCATCATCTCCCATATATATTCACACAATTTACGAAAGATCGACAAATATGCAAAAATAAAACAACCAAATTCGACCTAACACCATCTGCTAAACTATCTCGAATAACCAAATTAGCACCAGTATTACCACACACACCATTAAAAGTTGAAACCTATCAAATAAATGATGAGTTTAATATTAGTCTTTAATTCCACTTAGGAACAATGACAAAACACATACAACGTCACAATTATCCAAACTCAGTAAATTATTTGGTGTAGCTATTGAAAGAAAAAAAAATTGCACAGGATAGTATTATAAAGTGACAATTTAGGGCAAGTAATTAAGTATTTAAGAAAGTATTATTAGTGCATTAACTGATTACCTAGTAGGTGAATAACTTTGGCTTGAACAAAGCGAATCAATGGCGTGATCGAGCAAAGTAGAACATAAGATAGTACTGGTGGTTGCTGAATAGGTGGACTGATTTAACAAAGCAGTTTGAATTATGTGAGTGTTTGAGAAGGTGAGGGGTGTATTAAGAGAATTTTGAGGAACGTGTACGTGTATATAGGAATGCTTACTTGCTTAGTTTGAATAATGTGAGAGATTTAGATTGAGAAGGTGAGGTGTTTAGTTTTGAGAAGGTTCTGAACCTGTGAGATTTGGGTCCTTCTCTTGGCTTCTTGGAAATTTTTACCCAAGCCGCAAATCTGATCCGGCTGAACCGTTTTTATAAAGTTAAGAGTAAGGTTCCGATGTTTGACTCGTACCTTAAAATTAATTGACTCTAAAACGATCCATTAATAATAGGGTGACACCCGACCTGTCCCACTTAGATAGTTGAGTATTTAAATTAAAATTCTGAATATATGGCTATTTAAATATTATAGTTAAAATAATATTTTAAATTATTAATTTTGTTATTTTAAATTATAAATATTATAGAATATGAAAGCTTATACAAACTTCACTATCATTTACGGAGTAATAATTAAATGGCTATGTAAGGTCCCTATTCTTTTGAACTTAAACTGATTGGATTGGACTGAACTGAATGAGTCTGAGCTTAATTGAACTGAACTAAATGAGTCTGAGCTTAATTGAACTGAACTAAATGAGTCTGAGCTTAATTGAACTGAACTAAATGAGTCTGAAATGAACTGAAAGGGTCTGAACTGAACTAAATTAAACTTAACTTAACTGAATTGAATGTGTCTAGCTTAACTGAACTAAATATGTCTAAACTGAACTGAAAATGTCTTAATATAAGTTCAAAAGAACGGAACATAAATAATGTAGTTTTAATTATGATTTAAACTAAGTAACTACTGAGTATATTATTATTATTATTATTATAATTATTATTATTATTAAAAACAATTACTCCCTCCGAGTTTAGTGTTCTTCTCTATTTTCTTATTGGGCTGTGTAGACACCCACATTTTGACCGCCAGGTGTCTATAGTAGGTCCCACCAAACACCCAATGATGATAGGACGCGAACATGCTTTGATGGACTCGGATATGGGCTCGAAATCATGGACATTTGGTTTAGGCTTGTTAAGGAGTACAAATTTCACAAAACGGACCTCAAATCCAGGCCCAGTAGGTCGTTTCGAGTCAAATAAGACTAATTTGGGTCGATTCCGGCACCAGGGGTAAAACCGTCTTTTAGCGACCGAGTCAAACCCGGTCAAAGATATTTTTTCCCGAGTCACACGAGCTGGCCGTGACACTACACGGCTGATTTGGACTCAAACACCAAAAAAATCAGCTTCAAATAATATTAAACAAATCCGTTTAGGGATAGGATTCGATCTTAAGTAGGAATTCTATCCGGAAACCGAATCAGAGATCGATCAAGCTCCCAGGACTCGGCTGAAGCAGCCGAAATACTCCCACCAGCCGAGTATCCTTACCTTACTCACCAAGAAACGAGAAGTTTTATTTCCTCACGAACTCTCGTTTTCCTATCCAAACCGGTGTTTCTTGTCACACAAGCAAGACCACCGCAATTCCTATAAATAGGACCTTACGTCCGACAATTCAAAAAAAAAGGATGAAATATCAACACAATAAACCCGACACACAATAATTTTTCAGAACTCGTATCTAAAAAAATAAAGTCTCGAAATCCACGTCCGAAGGAATACCGAAATAGCAACCAAAAAACCGACGAATCCATCCCGTCCAATCCGGCCGATCCACGCCCCACATACACACACAAAAACGTCCCAAAAACCGACACCTTAACTCACCCACATCATCTCGACGCTCACGTGCCCAAGCCACCGTCCGACGAGCCCTATTCCGAGTAAACAAAGCATGTAGGTTGAGGGTGCAAATCAAACCCGTCTTTTCTCCTTCCTCTCTCCCTAATCTCACGTTTTTTTTTCTTTCGTCTGTCGTTTTATTTATTTGTTCGTCGGTCGTCTAATTATTAATATGGGTCGTTCATCGCATCATATTTTTATTTATTTTCGATAATAAAACTATTTTCATATAACGTTCTTAAAATACGATACCGATTCTCTAATCGAATATCGTATCTACAAGAACTAAATTAATTTATTCTCGTTGATGCTAAATAAAATCGTTACATCTTTTTAAACAAAATTCGACGATTTTTAACGCGGAGAGAATTAACATCTTTTTCGTTCAAAATTCTTTTTTTATTTTTTTCTTTCGTTCAAAACGAACTTTTTTTCAAAACTTTTTCTAAAGTCATTCCGAGTATTCGATATCGATTTCATAATCGAATATCGAATACGACGAATATCGAAAATATAAGTCGAGTATAAATTAATCCATATTTGTACGCGATTTATAGGAATTAACGGTTTTCGAACAAAATAAAAAAAAAACCCGGCAGACCACCACGCGGGTCGCGCGCCTGTCAGGCGACCCGCGCGGCGGCCTGGTTCGCCCGGCCTCCTTTTTCTCGTTTCTTCGCTTTTCTATTTTTAATTCCTTTCGAACATTATATTAAAATGCGACTTTCGCGACATATTTTAATAAATACTTTTTTTCGACCTCGGTCAACACGTGTTAATCAATCACGTGTCATCAAATCTTTTCTAAAATCATGCATATTATTTATTTACATCTTTATTCAATTTATTCATCGTTACTAACTCGTTTTCTCGTGTTTGTAGCTTTTTATTTATTTTTATCGTTTTATTAGACTAAAACGAACTCACATGCTAAAATAACTTTGACGTTATTAGTTTAATATGCATTAAACGACTTAGCAACCCATTTATTTATTTTTCTCACATGCTTAGGAAAATAATGTTTGCATATCATTCAACCATCGAACTAACCCGTGTACACCAAAAACGAACGATATCTTAGTAAAGGCCGCTAAGTGCGGGCGGGGTTGGGTGTTCTTAGTGAACTTCCCAACACGTACCCTCACCCCTTACTCAGAACCATGGTTTCCGGATGTCCGAATCCATTGGCTACGAGAGTCATTCAATATACGATTAACCGCCCAGTCGGCATCGGTATCGATATGCAAAGGGACGAGCCCAATAAACTCTGACATCGTAAATGGGCCGTATTTTGTATACGGCCCACTACGACATAGAATGGGCTCGAATGGTTCCGAATAACCACAAAATTCGGTGGCGACTCCTACTTCGATTTAAATTTCAATTTGACCATCTCATATGGAGATTCATTCGCCTCCCCAAACCCGCGCGTGGCCGCGTCGGGGTGGACCTATGTCATGTCCACAATTTGGCGACTCCGCTGGGGATCAACTGATGAGTCACTTACCATCGGCATCCCTAGGGTGAGACTCGAAAAGAAATCGTTCGAATAGTAATGTACACGTTTTAGTTCAATGGGCCATGCATAACCCAATCTTTCCCGGGCCGGTTACTTGTGACCGACGTCCCACTATACCACGGTGCGTTCCTACTTGGACCCACTAAAGACATCGATGGTGGAACTCGTTTAGGTTTTGCGGCATGTCCTAAGACCCACTCGGCTTAGGGAGTCCGTCCTCAGTACGAGAAAGCCATCGTTGTTGGTATAGACCCTATTAGACCGACCGAGACTTAGACTAAGAGCATACATGGCGTCGTTATACTGTTTCCGTGACTACATGCTACTTGGTCCGTGTCTCATCCTTTTTTTTCAAAAAACCGTGTTTTCAAAAAAAAAACTTGCATCTTTTTCGAAAACTATCCATTTTTCAAACCCGGAAAGCTGCCGAATTTAGGACTTATGATTTTGACTCAAAATAGCCTATTTTTAGCCGGTATGCTGTTCAAACCTTTTCAAAAATTCAAAATCTCGGCCCGATAAACCTTTTTTCCGATTTTCAAAAAGATCGGGCCGTCCAACCCGACTTTGCTCGGTTTTCAAAATTCAAACCCTCTTCTTCTTAGGACTTCCCGTATTTAGCAGTGTCGGGTCTTGTCATAAGTAGTAAGAGTCCATAGCGTCGAAACTCCGTCGATCTTACATCACGGGTTTCCACCCCATCCCAAGTCCTTCCTTACTAGTCAAGGCACGGCCCACCTACGTAGGACAAACTCCTACAAAGGGAAGCCCACTTACACAATCGAGTCCAAAGTCTGGGGATTAGCTTACACGTAGGCCCTTTCTTCACACAGGACTAGGCCCATTCTGCCGAAATCCTAAAGAAAGCCCACCGTCCATGAGTCACCCGTCTAGGAGTCGATCTTCACCCCCACTCGGGGGCTACCCTTCAGTAGAGAGATCAATCACGGTTGCTCTAAGGGTCTTGTCTTACACGTGTTGTCTCACGTACCTCACTTTCGAGTCACTTAGATGTCACACCATTTGAGTCCTATCAAAGCCTTTAGTCTCACTCGGGGGCTGTCCTCCACCCGAGCAGTCAACCATGGTCACCCTAGGGAGTACCCCACGTTCATCCTACACCGACGTCCTTATGATGCCTTTTTCGAGTCGTACCTATACTACGAATACTCGAGTCACCTAGGGTTAGGTCACCACGGTTGGTCCGAGCACGCGACGCGGTCAAACACGGTCGCCCCATTTTCGGACTCATCCTTGTACAGCTCGAGTCTAATTCACGGTCGTTACTTTGTCTAGGTCAATGTCCGGGTTTCCCGATCCGAGGATTTTAGTCACCCCGGGCTATGTCTAGTTTGACTCCCTCTCTTGCATTTGCGCAAAACCGAGCTTAGGCAAGTTCTTAACATCCGTCATTTCTTCCGATCAGGGACCCTATAAACGAGATACTACCTAACCACGACAAAGTCCGCGCTATCGAGAAAGGGGACATCCAAGGAAGCATGCTTATGCTATCTTGCTCCATTAACAATATCTTCTCAAAAATCAATACCGCCCTAGATAACCTAAATGCCAGGGTGACAACCATCGAAGAAGACCTTGTAAGAACCCGATCCCGTCTAACACAGCTAGAGCGGGTAAGGCAGCCGATCACCCAACGGAGCCATTTGAAGGGTGAACATTCTTACGAAACTGTCCGATGCCCTCAAGATGGCAAGATCGAGAGAGGTAACCCTCAAGTCACCTCTCCGAAAATCAATAACCAGTCAGAGGTAAGGACATTTACCCACTTGGATATGTCCTACACCGTCGCTTTCCAAAGATTGGTTTCGAAGGGCCTAATATCACCTATAGGCCCAACAGTCGACCCACCTTTAGAAAAACGTTCCAAGGCATGGAATGCCGATCATTATTGCAATTTCCATAGAGGGAGGGGACACGATACAGAGCAGTGCTGGAAACTGAAACACCTCATCCAAGATTTCCTCGATGCCGGGAGGACTCCCGTTTTGGAAACATTATCACTTGCAAAGCCCCTCATGGACTACACAGGGCCCGGTGAGCAAAGCATCCAATCTACCTCCCATGCATCCAAGAGTCCGGATTTGATTTAAGTCCGAGTCTGAGTCCGAGTCTAGGATATATTATTTATTCCAAGGTCAGAGTCAGAGTCAATTGTATTCTGTCTTCTTTTTCAAAATTCAATAAAAACCAGCTTTTCTATTTCTCATATATACTTTCCTTATGTGTTTCCGAGAACATGATGAACACCGTCATACACTGTGAGCACATGCACGTGACTATTACAGGCACATCTATAATGACTGCAGGAAACTGAGACCCGTGTTTTCCTTTTACCTGTTCCATGTGTGACATAGAAAGCCACATAACCACCCTTAGCAGGAGCATATCGAATCCTATGACAAATCTGGGAATTCTCCTAGTTTGGGTCCAAGACGGGAGGCAAGCCCATTTCCCAAAATAAACACGCATCCAATAAGACTAACCAATCCCTACCTTAGGTGTTAGTCTGACCGACAAAAAAAAAAAAAAGCTGGGCAAAAAAAAAAAAAAAAAAAAAAAATCAAAAGTCCAAGAGAAAAAGCAAAAGGCCAAAACAAAAAAGCTGGCCAGGATCAAAAAAAAGAATTATCAACATCCCTCGACCAGACACGGTCAACTCAAATAAAAAACCCATGACCGGGGCTAAGAGGTCAGCCAAAAAAAAATATTCAAATACCCCTGACCGTGGTCAACGGTCAACTCAAGATCAAACTCATATCATCAAATAGGGGGGAAACAATCAAGCTGGTCAGCTAGCACCACATCTAGCCTTCCCACATTGCAACCCTCAAGACCTTCTCGAGACCAAGGCTAGAGACAGCCCAGAGTTTTGAGGATTCAAGCTCCATAGGATACCCTAACCATTAGGGCCAGACATGGAAATCAGATCCCGCATTATCAAACCTACCCCGATCGAAGTTCGAGTCATTATTACTCGACTTCCCCCTTTCCTACCACATTACAATACCTTACCCTCGAAGCCTTAGCTCCACAAAATCGAGCTCCAGATTTCGAACCATCAAAGCCACTTACTTCCTAGCACCACGTTTCCAAAAACATCTAAACCAGTTACCAACCCCAAACACGGGAATTCAACTTGCGGTCAGCATAGAACATGCCCTAATAGTTCACACCACCCCTGAGGGCTACCCCGGAAAATGCTCACAGTCACAGGATCAACATCCTAACTATTCTAGCCCTTTGGTCAAGACATCATTGGGAATGCACCTAGCCTACACCATTGCTATGGCTAGTTACACACAAAGCCCTAATAAACTAGGCACCATAATACATTTTTCAACACTGAACTACGGCTTGGTTTGATTTCACAACACGTGAATACGTAGGCAGCCTTTCAAAAGGGGCACAACCACCCACATTGACACTCATTCAAAAGCACCATCATTCCGGTCACGACACTGTCATGTTCTCAGCAGCTAGCTTTGTTGTCCCGGGGGCTTCTCTTAGGCAGAAGTTCTCCATCCATTCACAAAATCCAAATACTTTCAAAAAACTAGCCTCCTTTCTATAGTGTGTCCTAGTACTCGGCTCAGTCGAAGACAAGAACCTGTCAGGACTCGAAGCAATACCCACTTTGGGAACATGCCCCGAAACCAAAAAATGCAAAAGAACACCAGTCTATGGCATTGCTACCACAAAGCCCTGTCGTACGGAAACAATCTCACTCTGAGGATTCGACCATGTTGCCACTCGCCTAAGCTATGGAATAGCGCAACTTAAGAGTCTTGTCATCTTAGGTGGCCCATCCCCTACCGAGTCACGGTCTAACCCTTAGAGAGCCCAAGTCGCATCTGTCAACTCGTCCTCTCGCGTCCAGAGTCGAGTCTGTCGGCAGGCAGGCCTAACCAGAGGAATTTAGGAATCCGTGTCAGAATCTGATCAGGAATCAAGTTATCCCAAGCATTCCTTTTCCTTCATAATTCCGCCATTTTTTTAAAAAAAAAATTCGGTTTTTTTAATTTTTCCGTCTCAAAAAAAAAATTTCGGTTTTTTTATTTTTTCCGCCTCAAAAAAAAAAATTCGGTTTTTTAAATTTTTCCGCCTCAAAAAAAATTCGGTTTTTTTTAATTTTTCCGCCTCAAAAAAAAATTCGGTTTTTTTTAATTTTTCCGCCTAAAAAAAAAAATTCGGTTTTTTTTAATTTTTCCGCCTCAAAAAAAATTCGGTTTTTTTTATTTTTTCCGCCTCAAAAAAAAATTCGGTTTTTTTAGTTTTTCCGCCAAAAAAAAAAAAAAAAAAATAATAACAAAATCTCTTTCCAAAATTCAGTCAAAAATCATTTTTACTCCCCCAGCACGAGTCGATGTTTTATCTGTATGTTGCATGCAAAACAGACAGGTATCCCAAGACTCCCGGAGAATTATCAAAGTTCTCAGTGAAAATTCAAGCAACATTTTCGCTAAGGAATCGGATGTATCAGTAAGCGGTACATCCGCAGCTTCTAATAGGAGCTCCCGCGCAATTTCAAAATGGAAATTGTCTGCAACCAGACAAATCCAAGACTTTTTTAGTAGAAAGTCCCCGCGCCATTATCAACATCTATCCAGGTATGATTTCTATCCTATGGTTGGCGAGCCCTTCACGCAAGTCTAATGGACTCTAAACGACCCGATCGGAAGTCTGCCAGGTTTTAATCCTCGATTAGCCTGGTAGCTACTCTGACTTTCGCCTTGTCCAAGCCTCAGTCAGAGTGGGGGCTCTGTAGACACCCACATTTTGACCGCCAGGTGTCTATAGTAGGTCCCACCAAACACCCAATGATGATAGGACGCGAACATGCTTTGATGGACTCGGATATGGGCTCGAAATCATGGACATTTGGTTTAGGCTTGTTAAGGAGTACAAATTTCACAAAACGGACCTCAAATCCAGGCCCAGTAGGTCGTTTCGAGTCAAATAAGACTAATTTGGGTCGATTCCGGCACCAGGGGTAAAACCGTCTTTTAGCGACCGAGTCAAACCCGGTCAAAGATATTTTTTCCCGAGTCACACGAGCTGGCCGTGACACTACACGGCTGATTTGGACTCAAACACCAAAAAAATCAGCTTCAAATAATATTAAACAAATCCGTTTAGGGATAGGATTCGATCTTAAGTAGGAATTCTATCCGGAAACCGAATCAGAGATCGATCAAGCTCCCAGGACTCGGCTGAAACAGCCGAAATACTCCCACCAGCCGAGTATCCTTACCTTACTCACCAAGAAACGAGAAGTTTTATTTCCTCACGAACTCTCGTTTTCCTATCCAAACCGGTGTTTCTTGTCACACAAGCAAGACCACCGCAATTCCTATAAATAGGACCTTACGTCCGACAATTCAAAAAAAAAAGGATGAAATATCAACACAATAAACCCGACACACAATAATTTTTCAGAACTCGTATCTAAAAAAATAAAGTCTCGAAATCCACGTCCGAAGGAATACCGAAATAGCAACCAAAAAACCGACGAATCCATCCCGTCCAATCCGGCCGATCCACGCCCCACATACACACACAAAAACGTCCCAAAAACCGACACCTTAACTCACCCACATCATCTCGACGCTCACGTGCCCAAGCCACCGTCCGACGAGCCCTATTCCGAGTAAACAAAGCATGTAGGTTGAGGGTGCAAATCAAACCCGTCTTTTCTCCTTCCTCTCTCCCTAATCTCACGTTTTTTTTTCTTTCGTCCGTCGTTATATTTATTTGTTCGTCGGTCGTCTAATTATTAATATGGGTCGTTCATCGCATCATATTTTTATTTATTTTCGATAATAAAACTATTTTCATATAACGTTCTTAAAATACGATACCGATTCTCTAATCGAATATCGTATCTACAAGAACTAAATTAATTTATTCTCGTTGATGCTAAATAAAATCGTTACATCTTTTTAAACAAAATTCGACGATTTTTAACGCGGAGAGAATTAACATCTTTTTCGTTCAAAATTCTTTTTTTATTTTTTTCTTTCGTTCAAAACGAACTTTTTTTCAAAACTTTTTCTAAAGTCATTCCGAGTATTCGATATCGATTTCATAATCGAATATCGAATACGACGAATATCGAAAATATAAGTCGAGTATAAATTAATCCATATTTGTACGCGATTTATAGGAATTAACGGTTTTCGAACAAAATAAAAAAAAAACCCGGCAGACCACCACGCGGGTCGCGCGCCTGTCAGGCGACCCGCGCGGCGGCCTGGTTCGCCTGGCCTCCTTTTTCTCGTTTCTTCGCTTTTCTATTTTTAATTCCTTTCGAACATTATATTAAAATGCGACTTTCGCGACATATTTTAATAAATACTTTTTTTCGACCTCGGTCAACACGTGTTAATCAATCACGTGTCATCAAATCTTTTCTAAAATCATGCATATTATTTATTTACATCTTTATTCAATTTATTCATCGTTACTAACTCGTTTTCTCGTGTTTGTAGCTTTTTATTTATTTTTATCGTTTTATTAGACTAAAACGAACTCACATGCTAAAATAACTTTGACGTTATTAGTTTAATATGCATTAAACGACTTAGCAACCCATTTATTTATTTTTCTCACATGCTTAGGAAAATAATGTTTGCATATCATTCAACCATCGAACTAACCCGTGTACACCAAAAACGAACGATATCTTAGTAAAGGCCGCTAAGTGCGGGCGGGGTTGGGTGTTCTTAGTGAACTTCCCAACACGTACCCTCACCCCTTACTCAGAACCATGGTTTCCGGATGTCCGAATCCATTGGCTACGAGAGTCATTCAATATACGATTAACCGCCCAGTCGGCATCGGTATCGATATGCAAAGGGACGAGCCCAATAAACTCTGACATCGTAAATGGGCCGTATTTTGTATACGGCCCACTACGACATAGAGTGGGCTCGAATGGTTCCGAATAACCACAAAATTCGGTGGCGACTCCTACTTCGATTTAAATTTCAATTTGACCATCTCATATGGAGATTCATTCGCCTCCCCAAACCCGCGCGTGGCCGCGTCGGGGTGGACCTATGTCATGTCCACAGGCTGAGTTTGATCTTCTTCCCTATTTTCATTTATGGAAAAACTTTTTCACCCACTTTATCATCTTTAATTAATATAATATTCATCTCTCATAGTTTTTCAATCAACTTTATCTCATTTAATTAATATAATATTTCTCTCTCTTACTTTTTCAATCCACTTCTTCCCTTTTAATAATATAATACTCCCTCCTTATTTTCCATCCCAAAAAGAAAGGGGAAGAACATAGGAACTCGGAGGGAGTATTTTTTAATATAAAATAAATATATTTTGTCTTAAAAATTGGTAAAAAATTAAGGTGCCGAAAACTATTTTTGATGCGGATTATGACAAGAACGTGACATTTACAATAGGACTTATATTTAACCCAACCCGAGCCATGTCCAACACCAGTGACCGATTTGGTAGGTATTTATTTATGGCATCGATTGTCATAGAAACATAATATTAATTATAACTTGACCCGGTGAAGAAACCTTAACCCGATCGAACAAGCGATATTAGTAACCTCAATGGTTGAGTTTTTGTGATATAGAATATATGGCCATGTTATATTGGACTGAACTGATCTGAACTGAACTAAACTGAACTGAATTGAACGGAAAATGTTTGTACTGAACTGAATTGAATGAGTCTGAACTGAATGAGTTTGAACTGAACTGAACTTAACTAAACTGCAAAAATAAATAATAATTATAGTGGTGTGGTGGTGGTGGTGGTGGCGGCAGCGGCGGCGGTAATAATAATAATAATAATTATTATTATTAATAAAAATAAATAATAATAATAATAATAATAATAATAATAATAATAATAATAATAATAATAATAATAATAATAATAATAAATAATACTTACAAAAAATACTCTGTATGTATTAGGCAATTGAGTAATTAGTGAATATATACTCCCTGCGGCTACTGTATTTGTTTAAAAAAATACCAGCAACAGTAGCAGTAGTAGTAGTAATAATAATAATAATAATAATAATAATAATAATAATAATTATTATTATTAAAAATAATAAATAATAATATAATAAATAATAATATAATAAAAAATAATACTTACAAAAAATACTCTCTATGTATTAGGCAATTGAGTAATTAGTAAATATATACTCCATGCGTCTACTGTATTTGTTTAAAAAAATACTGCTAACATTGATATAAAAGGCAAACAAGTGAACGAAACGGAGGAAGTAGCTAGTTGAGGACTTAAACTTATACTATGAAGTATAACACTCCGTATTACAACAAAATGATACATCAAAGTCATGTAGCTCATTTGTTAACTTGTGTAGTTGAAGTTCTCTTGTCCCACTAGAGGATCCGAGTTCAATTTCTACAATAGAAGTAATTTTAGTTCTTTAAAAAGCATGGAAGAGGATTCGAACCCCTAACCTCACAAACAAATGGAAAAAACAACATAACCAATGATCTACAAGCACCATTATGAGTGCTAAAGGTAAACAAATTTCATTATTTTTGGGATTCGGGTGGGGGCAACAGACCACCCATGCACACACCCAAATCCGCCCCTGCATCAGAGAGAAAACCCAGCTATTACTCTGTTAGTCTAAGGGTATAAAATGGAAAATCATGTGAAAAGAGCAGTAACTCGAGTAAAATTGGTATTGGGATGAGTAACTACGTTGAATTGATCATTTAACGTAGAACCTATCCAATTTTAACAACCACTTTCAATGAAATAAAAATCGGCATCAGTTATAATCTAATAACAATTGACACTATTACACAACATTAGCATCAATGCTGAAAAAATTGGCATCGGTTTCAATTTAACATCCTATAGCAATATGTATGTTAAAGAAAATTAGCATCAATTTTGATTTAGCAACCAATGCCAAAAAATAAAATGGCATCGGTACCAGCGAACCACTGATGCCCAAAAAAAAAAACAATGGCATCGGTTCCAGCGAACCACCGATGCCAGTTATGTTTTTGATATACTAAACAAATTGGCGTCGATTCTAATCTAACTACCATACTAAGCGAAAACTATAAAAAAAATTGGCATCGGTACCAACGCACAACTGATGCAAAAAATAATAACAATGGCATCGGTTCTGGCAAACCACCGGTGCTAATTATTTTTTTGTATATACTAAACAAAATTGGCATCGATGTAATCTAATAACCGATGCCAATTAACAAAAATTGGAGTCGGCTAAGTTAACAACCGATACCAATTATTGAAAAATGAAAAATAGCATCGATTCTTAAGTCATGGTCGATGCCATTAACACTTTAAATTAAAATTGGCATCGAATCTTATTAGGACTGATACCATTGTACCGATACCATTCGCTTGAATTCTACTACAGCTGCGTGATTCTACAACATAATGAGTGTGACTATACAGCATAATGAGTGTGACTTTGCAATTCTGTAAAAATATTACGCACTAAATGACTTGTTCATCTTCATCTTCATCTTCAAGCTCCATTCATCCCACAAAAAAAAACAACTTCATCTTCAAACTTCATCTTACAAATGAAGTTGTTTTTTTTTTTTTTTTGGATAATAAAGATGAATAATTTTATAAATACAAAAAAAAGGATATGAAAAATAAAAAGAAGCATGAAGATGAAGATGATGAAGAAAAAGAAACATGAAGATGAAGATGATGAAGATGAACATACTTTCGTATGATGATCAAAGTAACGCAGTATGGTCGGAGTAGTTGACGGAGTATGGTCGGAGTTATTAATGATGATTATTTGTTGGAGTTTTGTTAGAGAGAGATGGATTTAGTTGAGAAATGAATTGAAAATGAGAGGATTGGGAAGTGTATGAGGGAAGTAATGTAGGGATTGATTTGGGTGAGGGGATGTTTCCCTCTCTCCACTACTGTTGTGTCAGTTTATTGTTTTTTTTTTAAAATTGAACCCTATCCATCCACCATCAATCTTAGGATGAATGGATGGAGGGGATCAACACTAAGCAACTCTCCAAGAGTTAGTAACTCCCTTGATCCTCCCTCTCTCTGTCTATATATATATATATATATATATATATATATATATATATATATATATATATATATATATATATATATATATATATATATATATATATATATATATATATATATATATATATATATATATATATATATATAAGCACAGTAATGTTGGCAAAAAAATCAAGCACAATAATCCAACCAATATTAAAAAATCATAAATTTGCAAACATTATACACTTAGCTTAATTACAGAAGGCCTGCAAGAATTTGTGAACTAAAGAACAAAATTAAGTAATCGTTTCTAAAGAAGGATGGTATACTTCAAGACACGTCGGATGGTAGCTGGTTCTCGTAAGTTTAACTACAAGTATCTGGAAGATATACGACAAACTTTACTTAGTGAAGAAAAACATATGATCGGACAATATCAATTGAACTCTAAGTAATGTTCTTCAATCAGATGAACGAAAATAGAACGAACGATAATTAAAAACTAAAAAGTAATTTTATCTCCTAAATCGACAATAATCGTAACAAAAGTTAGAAATATTATCGCAATCTTGGCAATATTCTCGTATATCACTCCAAAATGTAAACAAAAAAAAGAAGGGAAAATTCATGAATCATGTTGTATGAATATTAGGTACTACATATATGACAATTATAACAAAATGGTCTCATATAGGGTAATATTTTTCATTTTCAAAGTTTGACATATAATGGGATAATCGAGTAGCTGTGAAATGAAACTTACCAGAGTTGTAGCTGTGGCCTCTTGATAAACGTCAGTTATGAAGAGAATCTGTGATGGATTATGGACTCCTAGCATCTGGCAGATTTCTATGTAGCTGTGTGTCTCTCTCTTGTTCCTGCCGTTTGAGAGCAAAGAAATATCAGCAACTTCATTTGTTTGATCATGAACACAACACTTACCCAACACTACAACATCTGAGGCTTATTCTCAAAAAGATTTGGGGTCGGCTAACTTGAATCATTATCCAAAACCGTCATGTCTTCTCCAATAAAACAATTATATAAAAAAGGCATAATATTAGCACTTACCCGACATTGGTATCGTAAAATCCAGATAAATATTTCCGAAGATCTCCAAATTTTGTGTATCCAAAGAGAAACCTCTATGCAAGCCGGCTGCCACTTGAGTATATATAAACCTAGAACACGTAAAAGACAGAATTTACTCGTAATTAAATATCATCGGCAAAATATAATTCTGAAACCTCTTTGTATAATGAGCATGAATATGTTACTTTTATATTTTAAATTTTAAACTTATAAATATGCCTAATTATAATCGAGGCCAACATTTCAGATGTTCGACCTTAAAAGTGGTCGGATACTCGGATAGTAACCAACCTTTACGTTTGAAGCATGCCATCTCTCGAGAGTTTCGGGTACATCCTCGAAAACCACGCCTTCCAGTTCATTCTTCTGGAAACTAGTTCTCCATATATGACCCTATTAAATATTAATCATCAGATTTCAGAATTACAAGTATAAACAAAGCGAGCTAGGAACCAGATCGTAAGAGAACTTGATGCGGAAGTTAAGATAAGTACCATAACCACCCATAGCAAATAACACCACCGCCTAATCAAATCCAACAAATTAAAATGAAAACATCCCGTTGAAAATGAGATTGATGAGTGAGTAGTTACATACCATGTTGCCGGGATGACCCCAGTGGATAAGCCAATCGGGAAGGTTGAATGTCTTCACCAACTCCGCAAATGGTCCAAATGCAGACCATACAGTATCAACTGCATGCGTTAATCATCAACATTCAACAATAACTCAGTATAATAAGACATGTATATGATCCCGGACATGCATATTTTGGATTAGCTAGGGATCTCAAAACGTATAGAATGCGAACATCATTATCATTATCTCAAAACATATAGAATGCTATTAAATATTAATCATCAGATTTCAGAATTACACATCTCTACAAACTCGAGATTCCGATTGGCAGGAACTATGATTAACAATGGCGGAACCAAGCAGGTCGTGAATATCAGAACTTTTAGTTAAAATCTTCGATTTTTTTACTTCATCTTTGAATTTTCCACCCCTTCCAAACTACAACAACATCTTCGATCCCCAAACCGATGACTAACACATCAACATCAAATTACAGATCTCTATGTTCTAAAACCGCAACGAATCAAACAACCAAAACCTAACCTAACATCACCCTATCACAAACACATCAATCAATGGTTCTGATTTCCGAATAGAATCAGAACTCTCAACACTGATATTCGAATCAAAGAATTTAAGCAAATTCACAAAAATTAAAGAGAAGAAAAAATTGCGATTTCTCACCTCATCGGCAATAACAGCGATGATCGCAGAATTCTTTTGCGGAATTTGAGGTTTGTTCGCCATAATCAAACAACACTGAACAAAAAAAAAACACAAAAAAAGTCAAAATCAGAATATAAATTCAAATCACGAAGTATGATTTCATCAATTACTCAATCAATTGAATACTTTCCAGTAATATCAATTCGATTCCAATACTAACAGTGTGAAAATCAAATCGAATTACACAAATCACAAACTGAATTCCGCGGAGGAAAAAAAAACAGAATCAGAAGGTAAAGTTCAATCAATTTAGTACTTTCAACTGAAATGAATTCGATTTCGATTTCGATTCTGACAAAGTTAATTGCACGGAAATTACAAGTATGCAGAAGATCAATCAAAGACGCAAATCACAAATCACAGATCGAATTTCGCCTTTTTTGAAGAGAGAGAGAGAGAATACCTGGAGAATTAATCGAGTTCGCGGTTGTGGTTGTGGACTTGTGGTGGTCTGTGAAGTAGGTGAAGTGCTCACGTTGCTTAGTGACTCAAATAAACCCGATCAAAATCAAACGATACCAAGGTGAAGTCAAATACACTTGGTAAACCGTAAACCCAACATGATCCGGATCGAATCACCAACCCGATTCCGATCCGACACCCAAACTGAAGACCTGATTATAATGTTTATGATAGTAAACCGGTCCAATCCGAAGTTGACCCGAGTTTTCCGACCCGGTTGACCAGTTTGTCAAGTCTCTAAACTCAAATGAAATTGACGGATCTAATCGAGTTTGAGATCAAACCGGATACAATAGACCACCTTATCGACTTATCGTGTCTTGGCTGAGCCATTTTTTTAACCAATCGCGGTGGACGCGAGAGTTGACCCATCTCTTAGATGAACGCGATCATTTGGGAAAACGTATTATAGTGTTACGCAACTACAATAACGAGCTCGAGAGATGGGTTTCGAGGAACAAGGAACCGGTGATGGATCGTGTCAAGACGTTAGCAAGCGGAGACGTGTTAGAAGGAATTGACGTGAAGTCGGAGGTGATGCCTGAAAGTCGAGCCGAAGACTAGGCCTATGAGGATAGACTTGTGTTAGTGAAATTACAAGCTTCTTTGCTTTGCATAAAACCGACAATATTTGGGGTCAGCTATACGGTGTATAATAATAACACTATACGGAGTATTAGTCCAAGGATTGAATAAGATGGGTAGTATGTTTTAATAGGATATGTTTATTATATAACCACGCTTTTAAATTTTTTTAAAAGGACGGGTTTAAGTTATAACCGCGCTTTTATATTAACGAGGACGGTTCTATTGACCAACCGTGCTAATAATACAAATAAAAGGATGGTTCTTTTACTGAACCGTGCTATTTAACTAAGGTCATGGGGCGCCAAAATTTATCATAATATAGAGGACGATTCCTTATATAAGCGTCTTATTTGGGGCGTCTTGTATAATCAAAATTGTAGTAGTGCCATCAATGCCTAAAATAGAGAAAGCGAAGGAATTCATGAAAAAGATTAAGGAGTGTTCCCAATCTGAGCTGGCGGACAAGTCAATAACGAGTAGTCTTATCAGTGAACTGACTACTAAGAAATATGACTTGTACGGCTCGGAATCAATGCACACTCATGTGACAGAAATGTCAAATCTGACAACAAAGTTAAAAAAGCTAGGGATGGAAGTAAATGATTCCTTCTTGGTACAATTTGTTATTGACTCCCTACCTAATGAGTTTAACCAGTTCCAAGTGAATTATAACACATTATCGGTTAAATGGAAACTTTCAAGAGTTAAAGGCTATGCTCATTCAGGAGAAAGGGAGATTAAAGAAGCCACAACGCCAAGTTGTCCATCTTGTAGGTCATGAAGGAGCTCGCAGCAGCAAAAGCACACCGGGTAGGAAAGGCAACAAAGGCGAATCTTACATTAAAGGACCCGAAGTAAGATGAAAAAGGATTTGAAGTGTCACTTTTGTAAGAAAAAGGGACATTTCAAGAAAGAATGTCCTAAAATGAAGGATTGGTTCGAAAATAGAGGTATGCATTATTATTCTGTATGCTTTGAATCAAACCTTATTGAAGTGCCTAATAATATCTGGTGGTTAGATTCTGGTGCTACTACTCATGTTTCTCATATTAAACAAGGATTCAGTTTGATCCGGCCCATAAGAGGACCAAATGAATATCTATCCATGGAAAACAAGATGAAGGCACAAATTGAGGGCATTGGGACCTATCATTTGATCTTGGACACTGGTTGTCAAATAAATCATGTAAATTGTCTTTATGTACCAGAATGTGCTAGCTAGAAATCCTGTATCATTAAGTTGGATGATGTAGGTTTTAAAATTAAGTTTGAACTTGGTATGTTTGCGTTGTACCAGAATGGTTATTATTACGGTAATGGTACTTTAAGCGATTCTCTTTATAAGTTCAATCTTGATGTTAAATTTTCTGAATCTCTGTATCATGTTGAAAGTAGAGGCATTAAACGTAGTGCATCAGATGAAAGTTTAGCTTACTTGTGGCATCAAAGACTAGGTCACATATCTAAAGAAAGGTAATTGAGGTTGGTAAAGAATGAAATTCTTCCTTAATTAGATTTTAGTGACTTAGATGTGTGTATAGAATGCATTAAGGGTAAGCATACTAAACACAAAGTAAAGAAACCCAGCCACTAGAAGTTCTCAGCTACTTGAAATTATACACACTGATATTTGTGGACCTTTTGACGCTCCTTCTTGGAGTGGTGAAAAGTACTATATCACCTTTATTGACTACTCATGGTATGGATACACTAATCTACTGCATGAAAAGACCAATTCCGTGAATGTCCTTGAGATATTCTTGAATGAGGTGGAAAGACCACTAGAAAAGAAGGTAAAAATTGTGAGATCGGATAGAGGTGGTGAATATTATGGAAGGTTCACCGAAAATGGTCAGTGTATTGGTCCGTTTGCAAAGCTTCTTGAAAATAGAGGCATTTGTGCTCAATATATGATGCCAGGTACACCTTAGCAGAATGGTGTAGCTGAAAGGCGAAATCGTACTCCAGTTGAAATGGTTAGGTGCATGTTAAGTAATTGTTCTTTACCCCCTTCCTTATGTATCTATTTATTAAAGCTAGCAACCTATGTTTTAAATCGGGTTCCTAGTAAATCAGTTCGTAAGACTCCTAATGAACTATGGATGGGAAGGAAACCGAGCTTAAGACATCTTAGAGTATGGGGTTGCCAAGCAGAAGTGAGGTTATATAACCCTCATGAAAAGAAGTTAGATTCTAGGATGGTCAATGATTTTTTCATTGGCTATCCTAAAAAGTCAAAGGGGTATGTATTTTACTATCCTAACCACAGTAGTACGAGAATAATTGAGACTGGTAATACTAGATTCATTGAGAACGGTCAAACTAGTGGGAGTGATGAACTAGGAAATGTGGATATTCATGAAATTCAGGAAGAAATTCACTCTCCTGAAGTTACACCTAAAGTAGTTGTACCCATTGTATCTATACAGTCAAATGACACAATGGAGCAATATAATGATGTCTAACACCCACAAAATGACAATATCAACGAATCAGAAGTCACAATTCAGCAATAGCGAAGTGAGAGAAAGCTCTCCAAGCTTTTGCAATGGCGAAGTATCGAAAGGTGAACAACTCAGCTTCAGCTCGAATCGGCTCGAATAAAAAACACAAAAATAGTAGTAATATTTCATCATCTAGTATGCACAAAAATAATATCATCAATACTCAAAAGGCTTCTAGTACACAAAATTTTCAGGTTGGAAATGCTTCAAAGCAGACTCGCAATTTTCTGGAGGAGATAGAGGTTAATCTAGAGGATGTGCTGGATGAAGATCCCATAATTGCGCCTGAAACTGAAGATTCTGGGGGAAACAAGGAGATAACTCTACTTCAAATTACAACAGAGGATGTTCAAGAGGAGCTTCATTATTGGAGTACAACAGTGTATGGATTTGTTGTAGGAGCTAACCCGCCTTGGAGTGTTCTCTCTGGGTTCCTACACAGAATTTGGAAAAGTTTGAAGATAGATAATGTGTCTTTTCTACCGAGTGGCGTTTTTTTGGTACGTTTTATGGATCATGAATCTCAACAGCGCTAGCAAGCATTACTATCAGAGAATTTGATGTTTGATAATAAGCCTGTGATACTTCATGAATGGGATCCTACTGTTGAATTAACAAAGTATGAGGTTAAGAAACTCCCAATTTGGGTGAAACTGATGAACTTGAACATCAAATTCTGGGGATCGAACTGTCTGCGTAAGATTGGGAGTATTATAGGTACAGTAGTGCGTAATGCTTCAACCACAGATCAACGTCAATTCCTATGGTATGCTAAGGTACTCATAGAGGTTGAGCTGGGGCAAGAATTTCCTGTTGTGGTGCATGAAAAATGATCAGAACAGCAGGTCAAGGTGGAGTATGATTGGCTGCCTATTCTTTGCAATAGATGTAAGGGGATGGGCCATAATGAGATGCAGTGTCGCACAAAATCTGAAGCAGTCAAGACTAAGAAAGTCTGGGTGCCTGTTGGGAAGCCTACAACCCCTTTAGCAGCTGCAGTCAGTTACCCAGGTGACTGTTACCAGCGAGATGCCACTCACTAGGATACCACCGAAATCAAGAATTGGGGGTATACCTTATTTGGCTGTTGGCTTAAGCTTTCTGGAAATGATAACATCTACAGGAGGAAGTAAGAACAAGGAGAAGTTAGTGGATGATGTGGGGGGGAGGGGGTGGAGACTTCTCTAACCATTCACCTCATGGATAACATCGGATTTTGGAACATTGGAGGCATGAATAAAGTCAAGAAACAGAAAGAAATAAGGTGGTTTATGCACAATAATAGAGTTCACCTGTTTGGTTTATTAGAAACTAAAGTAGAGACAAATAATTGGCCTACTGTGAGCAACATTTTCACTGATCGGTTTATTACTACTAACAATAATACTCATAGTGGGGGACGTATTTGGTGCTTGTGGAATCCCAGGATTTATCAAATTAACATTGAGGATGTTAAGGATCAGGCTATTCACTTAGAAGTACAAATAATAGGGCTAAATAAAACGTTTTGGTGCACTATGGTATATGGCTTTAACAAACCAATGGAGAGGATGACTCTGTGGAACGATTTAAGGCAGTTTGCTCAGAAGGTTAAGGGGCCTTGGATTGTTTGTGGAGACTTCAACAATGTCTTGAGTATGGAAGAAAAGATTGGCCTCCCTGTGAGCAGAGCAGAGATACTTCCGTTCTTTGATGGCATACAAGATTGTCAACTAATGGAGATGAAAACCATTGGTTCACACTTTACTTGGAACAACAAGCATGAACCAGGGAGTAGGGTCTATAGCAGACTGGATAGAGTGTTGATTAATAGTGATTGGGTCAATATTTTTCCTGATTCTTTTGTCAATTTCCTCCCTGAAGGTTTATTTGACCACTGTCCTGGTATTATTAGCTTTGATCAGCTAGGTTGGAAGAGAAGTTACTCCTTCAAATACTTTAATATGTGTCCGAGGCTGAGAGCTTCAAGGAGTTAATTACTAAGGCACGGAACAAGAGAGTGCAAGGTTGTGCTATATATCAAGTAGTTGCCAAGTTGAAAGGACTCAAGCCTGTATTGCGTAATTCAAACAAAACACAGTTTAAGGATGTGGAGAACATGGCAAATATTATGGAAACAACATTGCAGAGCATCCAAAAACAAATTACAATGAAGCCAGGTGATGCTATCCTTATGCATTATGAAAGAGCGATCTCCAAACAGTATACTATGCTTGATAATGCAAGATACAAATTCCTGCAACAAAAAGCTAAATCAAATTGGATGGAAAAGGGGGATATGAATACGGCTTATTTCCATGCCTCGATTAAGCAACGTCGGGCTATTAATAAAGTGATTCAAATTAAGAATTTGAATGGGGAATATTTTAATACACTTGGTGACATTCAAAATACTTTTTTACATTATTTCACTAGCATTCTTGGGAAAGAATGGAGGTATGTTCAGTCCATAAACCTACTGTGAGGAAGGGAGCAACTTTGACTGACCAACATAAATGGCATCTAATGAAACCAGTAACGTTAGAGGAGGTCAAACAAGCGATGTTTAGTATCAAAGGAAATAAAGCACCGGGTCCGGATGGGTTTACGAGCCAATTCTTCAAGGATACCTGGGCTATAACAGGTCAGAGTATCTATGCAGCAGTAAATGATGTGTTTGTTCATGGGAAACTACTAAAGCAAGTAAGCAACACTTTACTCACTCTCATACCCAAGATCAATAACCCTGAATTTGTGAGTCAATTTCGTCCCATCGCTTGCTGTAACACCTTATACAAATGCATTTCCAAAGTTATTTGTGGGCGACTTGGAAGTATTTTGCCAGATATTATTTGCCAGAGTCAAAGTGCATTTGTTAAAGGGAGAGATATTGTGGAAAACATATACATTTGCTAAGATTTAGTGCGACTTTAGAACAGGAAGCAGTGCTCTCCTCGTGTGTTGATGAAAATAGATTTACAAAAGGCCTATGATTAAATTGAATGGTCTTTTGTACAAGAAATGCTTGAAGCGTTGGACTTTCCTTCTGATTTTTTGAATATTATCATGGAATGTCTAACTTCCCCTTGCTATACATTGACAATTAATGGGGAATATTTTGGTTTCTTTAAAGCAAAAAGAGGATTGAGGCAGGGAGACCCTCTTTCTCCCCTCCTATTCACAATTTGTATGGAGTATTTGAGCCGAATTATCATGGTGATACAGGAGAAAGCAGATTACAGATTTCACCCTTTATGTAAACAAATCAAGCTTAGTCATCTTTGCTTTGCGGATGACTTAATGCTGTTCTGTAAAGGGAATGCGGCGTCAGTTACTTGGCTAATGAAGGCTTTTGCTCTATTCTCTAAGGCAACTCGCCTCACCATGAATCAGAGTAAATCTAGCATCTATTACAATGGTATCAAAGCTGATCAAGCACAGATTGTGAATGGCACATGTATGAGCAAAGGAACTCTACCATTTAAATATTTGGGGATCTCCATGTCCTCTAAGAAGATTTCAGTCCTTGAATGTCATATCCTAACTGAGAGGATTGTAAGCAGGATTAGGGGAATGGGGGCACGAAACCTTTCTTACAGTGGTCGTCTAGTTATGGTACATGCTGTCTTGAATAATTTGCATATGTATTGGTCTCATGTGTTCATTATTCCTTTCTCAGTGATAGCCCAGATAAATGCTATATGTTGAAATTATCTTTGGCAAGGAAGTGAGCACTACCAAATGCCTCCTTTGATAGCTTGGGACAAAGTTTGTAGACCGCGAATGGAAGGGGGTTTGGGTCTTAAACACCTACACACTTGGAACTTAGCAGCAATTGGAAAGTATGCGTGGTGGGTGACTTGCAAAGCGGATCATTTATGGGTGAAATGGGTTCATGCGGTGTATTTGAGAGGCAGAGATTGAGCGACTTATCAACCCCCCCTTAATTCCAGCTGGTCTTGGAGGAAGATCTGCTGGGTTAAGGACAAGTTCTATTCAAACAATCTTTTCCCTACTCTTTTGGCTCAGCATAGATCATATGAAGTGGGTGAGGGATATGACTGGTTGCGCATCAAGGGGCAGCGGGTGATGTGGGATAAGCTGATTTGGAACAGAATCATCCTCCCTCGTCATGGTTTCAATGCTTGGCTAATCAGTCATAAGCGATTATTAACTAAAGACAGGCTCGCTAAGATGGGTATTATGGTGGACTTAGATTGCAGTATTTGTGGAGCAGCAGATGAGACCCATGACCATGTATTCTCTCAATGTGAATGGTTAGGGTGTATCCTATGAAGCTTGAATCCTCAGAATTTTGGGTTGTCTCTTAGCCTAGGTCTCGGGAAGGTTTTGAGGGTTGTAATGTAGAAAGGCTAAGTGTGGCGTCAGCCGACCAACTTGATTGTCTCTCCCCTATTTGATGGTATAGACATCAATAATTTTTGAATTGACTGTACCCCGGTCAAGGGACTTTCACTGAGCTGACCGTTGACCACGGTCATGGGTATTTGAATTTTGTGTGTTTTTTTTTGTTCGTTTGTTTTTTTTTTCACGGCTATCCATCCCTTTGATGTTGTGGGTGGACATGGGGGTGGGCTCATTGGTTGGATTAGGCTTGTGGAGCAAAACCTTTGTAAGGTGTAAGCCTAGTTGGTGTTTATGTGTGAGTGCAACTCGCGGTGGAGTACTCTACGGTAAGCATGGTGATTTGGATCTCGGTACTGTCATCATAATTCCGAGCAGGCTTAGTGGGAGTATCGTCCCGAGTTGGGTATTTTTGGCATCAAGACTATAGAGTAACGATGCTTTTTTTTTTTTTTTGCTTCTGGTCAGACTAACGCCTAAGGTAGGGATTGGTCAGTTTTATTGGAGGGGTGTTTATTGTGGGAAATGGGCTTGCCTCCCGTCTTGAACCCAAACTAGGAGACTACCTAGATTTGTCATGAGATTCGATACCGCTCCTACTAAGGGTAGTTTTGTGGCTTTCTAAACCAGACATGGAACAGGTAAAGGAAAACACGGGCCTCAGTTCCTACAGCCATTATAGATGTGCCTATAATAGTCACGTGCATGTGCTCACAGTGTATGATGGCGTTCATCATGTTTTCGGAAACACATAAGGACAGCATATAGCAGAGATAGAATATTGAAAGCTAATTTTTTGTTGAATTTTGAAAAGAGGACAGAATGCAAAAGACTCTGACTATGATTTGGAAATGAGGATGTAGGGTATCCTAGACTCGGACTCAGACTTAGACTCGAATCAAATCCGGACTTACGGATGCTCGGTTGGTTGTTTCTTTTTTGGTAAGGTCTTTGATTGGAGAAAATGACAGGTGCCACGACTCGCCTAAACTCGAATTTGCGCAAATGCAAGAGAGGGAGTCAAACTAGACATATCCCAAGGTGACGGGTAGACAAAGATTCTTGGACCGGGATACTCGAACGTTGGCCTAGACGAGGTAACGACCCCGGCTCGGACTCGACCATGAGATCTGAGCTGCATGCGAGTGAGTCCGAAAATGGGGCGATCGTGTTTGACCGCGTCACGTGTTCGGACCAACCGTGGCGACCTAAACCTTTAGGAGACTCGAGTGTTCGTAGCATAGGTACAACTCGAAGAAGGCATTATAAGGACGCCGGTGTGTGATGAACGTAAGGTACCCCTTAAGGTGACTGTGGTCGAATGCTCGGGTGGAGGACAACCCCCAAGTGAGACTAAAGACTTTGACAGGATTCAGATGGTGCGGCATTGATAAGTGTAGTTTATAGTGCCTTTTTATTGTGTTTTGGTCCCTTTTTCCTTGTGGAATCGCTCCTTTGGAGCGATTCATGGGCTTCTTGTGCTTCCTTTAGTTCGTTTCAGGTTCCCGAGACTGATTTGGAAGAGTTGGAGCGATTCCGACTCAATACATACACATTTTGGAGCCAACGAGATAAAGGAACGATGACTCGAGGCCTTGGAATCGACCCGAGACCTTGGGACCCAATCCCGAGCCTCCGAGACCCGATCCCGAGTCCCGAGAATCGGTGGGAAGCCCATGAGAGGCAAGGAAGAACCAAAGAGTGTTTAAGGAAGGCATACAAGACCCATCCCGTTCGGGATGGGGTGCTACATTAAGATGGCTGCTGTGAGCCCATCCCGGTCGGGACCATCCCGTCCCGGTCGGGATGACTGGGCCGTCCCGATCGGGATGATCCGTCCCGGTCGGGAAGCTACAGAGGCAGCACGGGCTTCTTCTTTTCTTCTCCTTCATTCTTGTACCCATATATGTACTCCCTTCTTGTAATATTAAGACATCTTATCTTACCCTAGATTAGTTTAAGCCTCCATTATCATTCAAAACCCTAGATTATTGCTACTCTCATTAGTTTAATCCTCTCTTTAATCTTTAGATAATTATTGTAATTAGTCTTGGATTAAGGGATTCTTGAAGATTGTTCCAAGATTGACAACCTTGGGATTGTATTTGGGTTTCTCATTAATACAAGTTTTCATCTTTTGTTCATCCTATTGTTGGTATAATCTTTTCATCCTTAGTCTTTGTTATTTATTCAAGTATTCTTTCTTATTGTTATTGTTATTGCTATTGTTCTTGTTAATGATAATGGATGCTTGTTTTGTGACATTGATTTCTCTTATGATTGTTGGTTTTCTCTTAATAATGAGTGAGTAGTTTTCTTGTGGGGCTAGTAGGGGGATTAGGGGTAAATTATGGATGATTAGGGTTGATTAAGGGGAAAAGGTTACATCTTTGTTGCTAGTCACATTGTAGGCACTCTATGTGTTTGTTGATATGCTTGTGTGAGTTGTAGTGGCCATGCTTCCCATACTTGTGTTCATCTTCTCATTGATTGCTTATGTTTTGGAAATGTTGAGAATAGTTTAGTCGCGAGAGCGCGGACTAGGGTCTAAGTTGCGAGAGCCCGGACCCACCTTGACATCGGTCTATGTTGCGAGAGCCCGGACCGACTCTAGCGATTAGGAGACACCTATACCCTTGATCACCCCAATTACCCTTCTAGCTCTATGAACCCGACCTACCCCACTTATTTCCATATTTGTGTAATCCTCCTAGTTAGCTATCGTCCTTTTAGTTTATTCATTAGTTCGATCATTAGTTTAGTTCATACTTCCCCTCTATCATAGTTTTCCATTTATCGCTTCTTTGTGTTTGTTGGTAATCTAGTCTTGTTGTAAGTAGACCTAGTCTAAGCTTTGATATACCGTCCTCGTGGATACGATCCCGACTTGCCCTAGCTACCCACTAGGTTAGTCGGTGTTATATTGATTGGCTAGGGACGTGACAAATCCCTACCATCAATTTGGCGCCGTTGCCGGGGACGGTGCATTGTTTAGACTCAGTTTGCTTATTTCTAGACTTAGTTACCCTTCTTTGTGTTCTCCCATCTTCTCTTGTGAATATTCTCTAGATTTTTCTTCTTTCCTTAGTTTTATTTCTCCTTTTTCTCTTTGTCTCTAGTTGTGTTTGTTATTGTCGTTGCCTAGTGCCCATAAAGCACTAGGCGTTCTTACGTTTGTTCTAAGTGTGTAGTGTATGCCTAGGAGGGGAGGTGACTTCTATCTCTTTAATCCAGAGCCGGAGAGACTCTTTAGAGCCTTTTGCCAACGGACGATTAATCGGGTTAGGATCTCTCAACCGAGTGCAAGCAATACTCATCAAGGGCAAGCCCAAGGAGCCGACTTGAACATTTCACCTCGAGAGACGGCCGGAGGGACCTTCATCAATCCCTTCGGTGATTCTTCTCCTAGTTCCCCCTCTTCATCTACATCAACACTCTCTACACCACCATCTTCTCCCTTACATCCAAGAATGCCTAAGTTTTCCTCTCACTCCACTTTTACGGAAGATGTCTTGCTGGGACCGAGTGCATTACCGGAAGCCTATACCGGGAATTTTGTGGCAAAGACTCAATTTATCCAACTTGTGGAGAGGAGCCCATTTAGTGGTTTGCCCACCGAAGACCCGCACCAACATATGGAGACTTTCTCCGATTATTGTGACGCTATATCTCAAACTGGGGTTACTCAAGATCAAATTCGTTGGGTACCCTTCCCGTTTTCTCTTATTGGAAAAGCGAAGCAATGGATCAAGAGTCTCGATAGGGCAACCATGGGGATCGATACTTGGAAAAAGCTTGCCTTGGCGTTCTACCAAAAGTTTTACCCTCCGGAAAAGACGAACTTGCTTAGGGCCTCCATCACCGGGTTTCAACAAAGGGATGAAGAGAGCCTATATGAAGCTTGGGAGCGGTTTAAGTCTTTGGTAAGATCGTGCCCTCATCATGGACTCTCACAATGGTTCTTGGTGCAACAATTTTGGAATGGTCTTTATGAGGACTCGAGAGCCATTCTCAACATGGGCTCCAATGGTAGGTTTACCGAGGTCGATGACGACCAAACATGGGCGAGAATCGAAGAGATGGCGGTGCATAATTCGCAATACTCTAGGCCTAGGAAGGCACATCGAGGAGGCATACATGAGGTCGATGCTATCACCAAATTAAGCATTGACCTTGGAGCCCAATTGAAAACGCACATGGAGACTATTGACAAGAAGCTCCAAAGTCACCTCGACCAAGTCCAAGGCACTAGTTCCTCACACCATCAACCGATTCAAGAAGTGAATGCTTTGGGGTTCACACCTCCTTTACCTTACTATGGGATGTGCGATACTTGTGGAATAGTTGGACATGATCCTATGTATTGCCGTGGAAGTATCGAGCAAGTGAACGCCTTTCAAGCGTTCAAGCAAGGTACCTCTTACTCTAATCAATTCCAAGCTTCCCAACAAGTCCCCCAACAACAAGCCTTTCAACATCAACAACAACATCGTCCCTATGTTCCACCTCCCTTAAGGGACAACAACCAAGGTTACCAAGGTTACATGGGTAATCCAAGACCCTTCAATAACTTCAAGCAAAATAACCAAGGTACCTTTCACAACAACAATCAAGGATTCCAACAAGGGAACTTCAATCAAGGCGGTTTCAAAGGAAACCAAGGCTTCCAACAACAACAAAACCACAATCAAGGCCTTAGTCAAGGCAATTCTCATGGGTTCCAAAGGAACCGTCAACAAGCAACTCAAAATCAACAACAACAAAGCAAGCCTAGGAGCCGGTCTCCTACTCATGATTATGACATTCCTCTCGCCATCACCGACACTCCACATAATCCATCATCCCCACCTCGAGATTTTGACATTCAAAAGACTTTGATGGAAATTCAAAGGAGTAATTAAGATATGCAAAAGAATACTCAAGATGTGCAAAAATGTCAAATGGATATGTCGAAAACCCAAAAAGAGCTCTTTGCTTATGTTCAAGGGGAAAATGCGGTAAGAGATGCTCGTATGTAGATGCTTGAAACTCAAGTATCTCAACTTGCTTCGGGGAGCTCCTCAAGACAAAAGGGGCAACTACCTTCTCAAGGTGAAACACCGATATTTGAGCATGTAAATGCTATCACCACAAGGAGAGGTACATCCTACAACTCCCCTCCATATCCGAATGAGCAAGAGCCGATGCAAGAACTGACAATGGAAATGACATCTCCGAATCAAGAAGAGCCAAGCTTTGACATGCCAATTGAGGAGCAAGTCTTATGGGAGGTCAAGAAACCTCAAGAAGACAACCCTCCTCCTCTTCAAGAGAAAGACAAGGGAAAAAGGAAAGTGTCCTTTGAAGAGTCCACCCTTAATGATCAAAACAAGTACCAAATCAAGTTGCCTTACCCATCGAGGCAAATGAAGACTAAGGTGGACACTCATTACGACAAGTTCCTTAGTATTGTGAAGAAATTGGATGTTAGCGTCCCGTTCACCGAACTACTTACCCAAATCCCGGCATATGGAAGATTTATGAGAGAAATCCTAGCTAGGAAGAGATCCGTCGACAAGGAAGAGACCGTAGCGTTCACGAGGGTGGTGAGCGAGCTCATACAAGGTTCCACGCTTCCGAAGTTGAAGGATCCGGGTAGTTTTTCGATCCCTTGCACCATAGGCAACTTCTTGATCAAGAATGCGTTATGTGACTTGGGCGCGAGTGTGAGCATCATCCCCTATTCTATTTGTTGCCGACTCGGAATGAAGGAGTTGAAATGTACGTCCCTCACCCTCCAAATGGCCGATAAATCATTCAATCGACCATTAGGAATGTTAGAGGACGTACCGGTACGAGTGGGGAAATACTTCATTCCGGTCGACTTCATTGTGCTCGACATGCCGGAGGATGCCAACACTCTCATTATTCTTGGGCGCCCATTTCTACACACCGCGGGTGCGATGATCGATGTGAAGAACGGTAGGATCACATTTGAGTTAGGCGAGGAGAAGATAGTGTTTGACCTCCAAGGCAACACCTCGCCTACTAGCGATGAGACATGCAATATGATCCAAACCAAGAAAGACATCGATCTAGGGGGTGAACCGGAACAAAGCTTGAAGAAGTACTCTTATGTACTTGAGGATGACGACTCCGATATGGAGGAAGATGAGTGCCCAATTCATGGGCTTGATGACAAGTTGAAGTGCAATGACAAGGAAGAAGATGAGCCTCCCTTGGGGCCGCATGAGGACCGGTGGACGTTTGGGTATGTCCCCAAGGACCAAAAGTACAAGTTCAAGTCATTGAACTTGGAAGAGCGGGATGCCCCGGGAACGTCAAGGCAAGGCCATGAGGAGCCTTGGGATATGGTCGGTTATATGACATGCTTGATTGAAGACTTCTCTAGGGCCTTCGACTTGTTCTTACGTGCCCTTGATGGAGATGGAACTAGTTTTGGTTGTTGAAAAAGATTAAGGAAAGCACCACCTTGGTTTGACGGAGTTCCAAAAGAACCGTCTCATTGTATATATCTCTTTCTTGTAATTTGTTGGATTTTTGTGTATTCTTGTTATTTGGATTGATTGATGAGCGTTGTGAGGGAGAGAGTTTGACGTGTGTTTGAGTATTGTTTGATAGGTGAAATGAGAACGCTCCTAGAAAGGATTGGCTATGGTATACCTTGGGTTATAGGCACGAGGATCGGGTTTTTGAAACTTGGAACAAGTTTTTGGGATCGTGGAGGTCGAAGAAGACCCATCCTGGCCGGGATGAGGCGTCCCGACCGGGAAGGGTAAGGCTTCCCGACCGGGAAGGGTGCCATCCCGATCGGGAAGGGTGCACCTCTTTTTGTGCTTCCTGTGAGTCCTTCCCGACCGGGATGAAGGCGTCCCGACCGGGACGGGTGAGGTAACCCGATCGGGATCAACCTTCCCGACCGGGAAGGTCCTCTGCTCCCCCTTTGTGATCCTTCTTCGCAAATCGAGTCCACCCAACCGTTTTATGCCCCCTCCCAACCTCCCTAACTACCCTAGCCTTATCATATGCCCCATGTACTTCATTGTCATGCCCTCACTCCATTTCCTATCCGCTTTACACCGACTCTCACATCAAATCCCACCCCCTACCATTACTACCTATACCGTGAGTTCTCTTCAAGTGTGAAGCGAGATGGTAACTGAGAGAACAAGCGACGAACCTCTAATGATCAACGAGACGATGGAGCAAGTGAGTTACTAGCCGCTCGGTTTGGGTAACTATCCTTCCTTTTCCGTCTTTTTATCGCTTCTTTTTCATTGTTTGCCCCCTTCCCTTGGGTCTCGGTACCTAGGGGCCTTCGAGGCCATAGTTTGGTTGCTCCCGACTCCCGACGACCTGATTACGTCGCGAGTCAATCGATTAGTCCATTTACAAGATTTTCACCCCTTGTTAGGAGTTAGTCGGATTCGGACGTAATCCGGGCTAGGTGACTTGATTACACCTAGCCCTCCCCTCCCATTTCCTTTTATTTCGTTCTTTTTATTTTTCTTCCCCATTCCATATCTTTTTCCCGTCTCGGCCCATGGTGACTTGACTACACCCCGGCCGGACACCTTCTACCTTTTTCTCCACTTTGTTTTTAATTTTAGCTTTATTTTCGTAGTTTATTTTCTTTTCTTTTGTCTCTCTGTACACTACGATTGATCATATGGGGACATTGCTCGATTTAAGTGTGGGGGAGCGATATTCTATCATAGTAGTTTTATTTTCATTGTTTTTCGAAAAAACCTTTAAAAATCCTAAAAATTTGAAAATTTTACACAAAAATCAAAAAGATTTTCTCTTTTGTGTTTTCATTTTGTGTCTTTGTGTCGTACATTTGTTTTGTGTGCGTGTTTTGCCTCCCATTGTTCTTATAGGTTGATTTAATCGCCAATGACTTTGGAAAGCTCCAAAGACTTCCGGTAACACCTTATCCCTTTTTCTCCTTTATTCCTTGTGATGTTTGGAGAAGGTTGTGTTGAGGTGTGCTCGGGTGGAGCTTTGTGCATAATGGCGGATGATTTGGTGGCTTGTATGGAATATAGGGGTGGTGGTTGTTTTGTCTATGTGCTTTGTTTTGCCTTGTTTTGTTTTTGTTGCTTTTGTTCCTTTTCCTTTTGTTTTCGTCATGTCTTCATTTTGTGTTGTGTTGTGTGTCTTGTGTGTAAATGGTTTTCGAAAACCTGGTTTAGAGGCTAGTGTGTGAGTGTGTACTTTCCCTTTTTAGTAGTGTAAATCGAGTCTTGGACTTTAGCCTAGTAGAATGACCCTAAATCAATGAATTCGTTGGTCCTTTACCTCGAGTCCACCTAGCTTACTAGGAATATACTACGGGATGTGCACTTTTGACCATTATGACCACCCACGGTGTGAAAAGGCCTTGGTTACCGAGTCTCGTTCCCTAGGTGACCGTGTTTAGGGTTGTTTGATTAGTCCAAGTTCTCCCCTTTTTGTGAGTATGAAAGGAAGACGTCGTCCCGACATACCCATTACCTTACCTCCTACGCATATCCACACAATAAAATGCGATTTGTTGAGTTCTCTCTTTCTCATCACCCAAAGAATTGCCAAAAATGCCAAATCTTGCCAAAAGGGGCAAAGAAAAGAAAAAGAAAGAAAAGAATGAAGAAAAAGAAAAGGCACAAAAGCCAAAAAGAAAATAGAAAAGAAGAAAAAGAAATGGCATGGCAACAAACAAAGCAAATATGTCAAAAAGAAAGAAAATGCCAAAAGAAAACCCGTCTCACAAAAAGAAATCCCCACAAAAATAAGCCCTTTTCCGACTTTTGCCGTGAAGAGCCTACCAAAGGACCGAGTCCCGAGGAAGGATGATAGCGGCATTAGTCGGTCTTCCCTCATTTTGCATGTGTTCCACCTTTGTACTTGGACTAGTTAGGCGGTCTTGGACACGGGACGACCCTCTAGGCTCACGCTAAAGGGGGTGGGGTCTCTACAGTGTCGACTAACACCGTGGTTCCTCACTTTTCCACTCCGCCGATCGTCCCGTAGTACGTTTTTACAAAGTTAGGAGGACCTAGGTAAGTTACCAACGTTTTTATTGCTTTATCGTCATACTATTAGGGTTTAGTTCACCTCGGTTTGTATTGATAGCTTGGGAACGTTGTCACTTACCTCGAGTCCTAAACCGGTGTTTCATTCACCGCTTTTAGAGGGAAGCGATATTTCTTTTGTTTTGGGTGCAACCGATTTGGTGTTTGTTTGTGTGTTTATTTGTTTATGTGTTTTGTGTCCGGTCGCATCCACAGTTTTGTCGCAAGACCCAACTTGCCTTGCGATTTGTATTTTGATGGGGCATCCAACTTCCGAGGATTTGGGGTCGGAATTCTGTTAATCTCACCGCAAGGAGAACACACCATGTTATCCATCAAACTGGACTTTGGCGTAACCAACAACGCAGCCAAATATGAAGCATGCATTCACGGGTTGCAAGCCGCCGCTTATTTAGGAGTAACGAACCTCCGGGTCCACGGTGACTCATCATTGGTCATCAATCAAGCGCTCCAAAAATGGAAAACTCGGAACGCCAATCTCGTGGCTTACCAAGCACGAGTACGGGTTCTAGAGAAACAATTCCAGAAGGTAGAATATATCTACCTACCCCGGGAGGAAAATCAATTTGCAGATGCACTTTTCAAATTAGCATTGCTGCTAAATATCCCGGAGCATCTAATTAGCATGCCAACCTACGTCGAAAGACGGTCCGAGCCAGCCTATATCCACGCCATCCAGGATATAGAGATAACTGACCCAGAACCTTGGTATCAAGCCGTCCTAACCTACTTGACAACGGGAGAGTATCCCCCGGGAACTGAAAACCGGGCCAAGAAGGCCTTGCAAAGATTGGCGACTCAATTTGTTCGTACGCACGACGGGGAGTTATACAAAAAGACGCCACAAGGGGCTCTCCTCCTGTGTATTGATAAAATACAGGCCGAAAAGGTTATGGCCGAGGTACACGATGGTGAAAACAGTCCACATATGAATGCTTATATGTTAGCCCGGAAAATCATGAGGCTCGGATATTATTGGAACACCATGGAAACGGACTGTCAGTCATATGTCAAACACTGCCATAACTGTCAGATCTTTGCCAATGTACAACATATGCCGTCATCTCTGCTATACACTATGACGTCCCCGTGGCCATTTTCGACATGGGGCATTGATATAATTGGCAAGGTACACCCTTCCGGGACGGAAGGTCATTGCTTCATTTTGGTGGCCATCGACTATTTCACCAAATGGGTCGAAGCCGAGTCATATCGTGTCTTTAACGCCAAGCACGTGGCCAAATTTATCCAGAATAAGATCATATGCCGATACGGGATCCTAAGTTCATCAGTGATCACGTCACCCACTTTCAAGCTGAAACCGCTGCATTGCTAGGGAAATACAAAATTCAGACGCATACATCTTCACCTTACTGACCCCAAACAAATGGAGCGGTAGAAGCGACTAATAAAACAATTGTCACCATACTTAAAAAGATGGCTGAGAATTATCGAGATAGGCCCGACAAAATACCTTTTGCCCTATGGGGGTACCGTACTTCAATTCGCACCGCGACCGGAGCAACTCCATATTATCTGACATATGGAATGGAGGTCGTCCAACCGGTCGAGCTAGAAGTGCCTTCCCTCAGGATTTTACTTGAAAGCCAAGTACCTGAAGCAGATTGGGTCCAAGCCCAATACGATTCGCTAGTTCTTTTGGACGAACGGCGATCCCGGGCCCTCAATAATATCCAGATATATCAAAAGAGGATCCAACGGGCTTTCAACAAAAGAAATAGGCCCAGAAACATCAAAGAAGGAGATTTGGTCCTAAAATCGGTTCGTGCCTTACTACCGGTTGACCCGAGAGGAAAATTCAAACTCAGTGGGCTGGGCCATACTTGGTAAAGATAGTCCTATCAGGAGGAGCGGTGATGCTAAAAGACCTGGACGGGAACGAGTTCGTCAACCCGACCAACTTGGACCAGCTGAAGCGCTACTACCCATAAACCCTATCTCAATGTCATTTGCAAAAAGTTTATAAAAATTTGTCTTTTTATAAATTTTTAAAAAATTATAAGCAAGTCAATAAGTTAGAATTAATTACTCTACTGTCGCGCATCTCGAACTAATAGTCTTGATGCATTTCGAAAAATTGCAAAAATCGATTTTTAACTACGTTTGGTTTGATTCCGCTAATCGTAGATACACAGGCAACCCCTCAAAAGAGTACAACCACTGCAATAAAGAAAAGACAGGAACGGTATTCACTAATATGTCTTTTATTAAAATCTCGATAAACTCGGGAATTACAAAAAAAAAAAAAAAAAA
Organism: Agrostemma githago; assembly: GCA_958450325.1. Taxonomy (NCBI): domain Eukaryota; kingdom Viridiplantae; phylum Streptophyta; class Magnoliopsida; order Caryophyllales; family Caryophyllaceae; genus Agrostemma; species Agrostemma githago. Next base: position 31,280,029 of record OY288262.1, read on the forward strand.
AAAAAAAAACGCCGGAAACGGCAAACACACAAAAACACCGCAAAAAATAGTAATAATATTTAAATAATAAAACGAAGGAGTCTAATATTCGTGCATCTTGCCCTTCCCTTTGTCCTTTGGGTCGCGTGGAGCCCGAGGTCGCCGGGGCGGGGGCGAGCGTTCCCGAATCACGAGGGGAACCTCCTTAGCTCGAACCCGTTTTTTCGACAATGGGTCTTCTGCCATTGTCGTTGGTCCAAGTCGAGCCCGTACGTGTTCAGGCAGCCTGTCTCGCGGGCCAAGTCGGTCCTGCACAGTCAGTCTTGGGCCAAGTCTTCTTTTCAAGTCAGTCTGGGGGCCCACTTTCCCCCGTACACCTCTAGCACCAGGCCCTTTAGCTTGAGTCTTACTCTTCTTTTTCTGACCTGACATAAGATGGACTAGAGTAGCTGGAGTGTCACCTTCGTCGAAGAAACCCCTGTTGTCTTTAACTTGCTCCCTCCGTAGCAGGTCAAAAGCTTCATCAACCTTCAAAGCAGCTCGGGCCTTCGCGGAATCAGCTTTGGTCCACTTCACATAAGAATCTGAAACCCAGATTGAATGACGAGATTTGGGAATGGGCCAAGTGTGCCGGGTGTACCACCTTTGCATCCAAGTATCGCACATCACATCAGTCAGTTGGGTAGATTCACTCACAACTGCTTCAACTTCTGGGATTCGTTGGGTCGAACCATACTGCCTTAGTATGCGATCCGGGTAGACAATATTACCTGATAGCGAGCTTTGTCCCTCGGGTCCAAGCCTGTCCAAACATAAATGGGCCACCATGCCACTACCCATCGAATCAATGGACCGCCGTGAAAAGACAACACCTCGTCCCAATACTTCTGAGTAATTTGACGAGAAAAATCGATAGCCCGCCTCCTTGTCATCACTTGATTATGACAATAGTTTCTTGTGTTAAGGGGAGGATCTATCACTGATAACCTCTCGTATAGCCAAATCTGAAAAAGGAAACAAAATATGAGTTGCCGAGACGAAATAGGCGTCCGCCTAAGAGCACGGACACGAACAGGGGGTTTTTTACGAGGGCACTCGATCGAGTGCCAGGGTGACTCAATCGAGTGCCCACTACAGCAGGAAAATCGCGAAAAAAAATCAAAAATCAAAAATCGAGAAAATAAAATCAAGGGAAAATCCGATTACCTGCAGCAAACGGGTGCTCCCGGTTAGACGAATCGATGAATCCCTCTTACGGTTGTCCAAGCCTTGGATGATTTCGCTCGTGATCAGCCAAGCCGGGCTGTGCTCGGTCTCCATCAGGTCGACCACAGTGAGAAGACGGGCATTACCCATGCATGACAATAGATCCATGTGACCTTCAAAAGCATAAACGTGAAGCATACAAAAAGAAAAGGCCCTAAGGCTGTGAATTGGTCTCACCCGGACATCATGCGGGTTCATAAATTTCTCGGCCAATCGATCAAGGAAATATTACCATCCTCCATCATGCGAGACACTTCGTTGTGAGAAAGCCCTAAAAATTCTCGAAGCTTCCTCCTCGGGTCATAAACCGAATACGGGACGGCAGGACGAAGTATCGGGTTCCATCCTCCTATAGCAGCAATCTCCTCAGGTAAGGGACAAACTTCTCCCCAGGGAAAGGCAAAGACATGGTATGTATCGTCCCAATAGGACAAACAAGCATCAAGGAAGTAGCGATCAACTTGCATCTGAAGGAATGTGTACAACTGAGTGATACCCGTCTGATTGAGAACCACCCTATCCGTGTCCCTAAAGCGTCGGGACCATTCTTGCAACATCATGGTCAATCGATCGATTCCCATGGTTAAAATTCTTGAAACAAATAAAGAGACTTTCTTTTTTTGAGAAAAGATGAATTATGAGGTAGTTGTGAATAAAATCAAAGACAATGGAGGGGTATATATAGCATCAAGGCCTACAACCCTCTTTCCACTCTTTCCATATCTTTTTCCCATAAAAGATTCCTAATTCGAACAAGGCTTAAGCACACAACCGTAGTCTCAATACTAGCCGGGAATCAGTCATCCCGAACTTTCCTAAATTTCTTTGGAGTAAAAAATTTCAAAAAATTCAAAATTTTGAAAAAAATCAAAGTTTCAAAAAATTCAAAAATTTCAAAAAATTCAAAAAAAATCATTTTCCCCAGCGCGAGTCATATTTGTTTCACCTACATGTTGCATGCAAAATTTTATTTAACTTATACAGGTACAATGCAAGACCGCGCAATCCACATATCTCCCCAGCGGAAAGCCCAAGGCGACATTTTTCACGGGATGGTGTTGTGTGCCAAATTTGGACCGTTTTTCCTCCCATTTAGACACGTTTTTCCTCCGTTTTGCGAGACTTGAGTGCGATTATCGCCATATTTTGCGTAATTCTCACATTAGTGTCTCTCTTTTGCATTTTACGTGTTTTTGGTAGTTTTCTGTCTATTTTGATCGGATTTTCGACCAAAAACGTGTTTGAGCTTCTACGAGCGAGAGAGAGATACGGTCCAAGAGCAAAGCACATAACCGAAAGTTCAAGTAATCCAACTGATCAACGAAGAAAAAGACCGGAAAAGAGTCAATGGACCACCGGGTGAAGTTTCGCCCGGTGAGTCATCACCGGGCGAAGTTTCGCCCGACGACATTTCTTTTCATCCCCGAAGATTTTGACGGCGACATGACCGGGCAAAATTTCGCCCACCTGAAATTTCACCCGATGATGAAGACGGGTCGAAACGCGAAAAACGAAGAAAATCTCACCGGGTGAAATTTCACCCGGTGGGATTATTATGTCGAGCCGCGGGGCGAAATTTCACCCCATGAAGATGCAAAGGGTGATGGTCTAGCAAAATGAAGAGAAATCGGATTTGGGCCTTGAAGTTTGTGCAACCCATTAAGCAACTCTATATATACCCCTTCTAGGGTTTAGTGCCTTCTTTGAGCCTTAAGTGTGTCTCTTAGGAGTAGGATAGAAAATCTCCATTGTAGTAGCAATAGTAGTTTGTAGTAAAAGCTCTCTTAGAAAATTCTCTAAAATAATTAATAAATTTATCCAACACTAATACAATTACTCCATCATTAGTAGTAAAGTTGCCATCTTTATTGAAGAATTGGTTTTATTATTGAAGATTCAAGGGTTTTACAAGGGTTTATGTGACAAAGCCCTTGTCTTATTTTCTTGAAGATTCTTATTTCTCTTATTGAAGATTGAAGATTTATGCATGGATTAGTGACAAAGTCTTGTGTATTTCTCTTAAGATTCAATCTTTATTATTATTAATCTTCTTCTTTCTCTTTAGATTCCTTCATTGTTGGTAAAATTCTTTCTTCTCCCTTTTTTCCATTAGTATATTTGTTAGTGTAGTTTTTATGCATGCTTTAATTATTCTCTTCTTAGTGAATGCTTTGTTGTTAACTACCATGATTAGTGATTAGATCTCTTTGTTAGAGGGTTAGGGGAGGAGGAATAATAGATAAAGATTTCATCTTTTGTGAGATTATTGCATTTGAGGGTGATATTGTCTTAATGGGATTGTTGTGTTATGTTTGACTTAGCTTGATCACCTAGGTTGACTTAACTCACCCGGACCAATATGGGGAAACTCGGGGTTTGGGTAATTCCGTCTAGAGACCTTAGTTTATTCGTCGCGAAAGCGGGCTTAGACTTGGTTGGTAGGGAAACCGAAAGGTGGAACCTCCCTTATACATCTTGTGATAATTCTTGCGTTAGTAGACTCTTGTCTTTATTTCCGATTCCCCGACTCTCCCTAACGCCTTTCCCATCAATAGTTTCCCACCTTAGTCACATAAGCTCATTTAGTAAATCTAGCTCGACTCAACCAAACCCCCCTTCTCGACTCAATCACTCCTAGACATTGACTTGACCGACTACCCCTCGACCGTCCCTGTGGATCGATCCCTGACTTACCGCTACTACGTAGTAGTATTCCGGGGTTTATAAATATTTTTTGACCGCGTTGGATAGGCGACAATCCGCGCGCATCAAAATGGCGCCGTTGCCGGGGACGGTGATCAGTTAGTTGAGTTTTTGTCATTGTATTTGAGTAATTGTTTTCTTCTCCTTTTACCCTAGTACCGCTCGGTGCTAGGAGTCTCATCTTTGAATTGAGTTGTGTTCAGGAACAATCATATTTGGCATTGCTTATTCCATACCGGTGCAAGCGAGACGATATTGTTATTTCGGAATCCAAATCAACCAAAGTGAACCCTCATCCATATCTTACACCAACTTTTCACCCATCCTCCATTCTCAAAACTCTCACAAAATTCCCTTTCCCTCTTCTTCCCTCTTCAAAAATCACCTCTACAAACAAACATGCCTACTTTGAGATCTCACTCCCAACCTACCCATGAACAAACTTCTTCTCCCGTCGCATATGGAAACATACCCGATAACTTTGAGCTCAAGACTTCTTCAATTGCCATAGTCCAACAAGACGCTTATCATGGACTTCCACAAGAAGATGCTCTAGAACACATAGCGACATTTAAAGAGAAGCTAATTGGAATGAAGTTGAATGGACTTAATTCATGTCAATTCCATAGACTTTTGTTTCCCAAAACCCTTCGTGATGATGCTTGGAGATGGCTACAAAGCCACCACGATGATACCTTCCAAACTTGGAATCAATTAGCCAATGCATTTCTAGAAAAATACTATCCTCCTTCCAAGACCAATCAATATCGAATGGAGATTCAAACTTTCCGACAAGGTGATAATGAAAGCATAAGTGAAGCTTGGGATCGATTCCAAACTCTACAAATGAAGTGCCCACATCATGGTATCTCTCATTGGCTTATGCTCCAAACATTTTTCTATTCCTTATCCGCCGATGCTAGGGACATTCTTAATGCGACCGCAAAGGGCGACTTTTTCCTACTCAACGAGAATGAATCCCATGAGCTTCTTGACAAGATAGCCAAAAGTGATATGTTTGATAAGGAATCGCAAGAGGGTGAATCAAGTGGAGACTCGGAATCATCAAATGACATGGAGGCCACTCTCGAAGTACAACTCGCTCAACTACTTGAGAGATTTGAAGCTATGGTTGCTAGGGACACCCTCCAACCCGAAATGAGGCCCCCACCAAGAAGAGTCTCTCCACCGAGAAGAATCACCCCTCCAAGAAGAATTTCCCCACCAGGAAGAATTACACCACCTAGGCGAACATCTATCTCGCCTCCAAAGCCGTATAGGGTAGATATCCCTCGTGATCATTGTGGAGAATACGACCACGACTCCAACTTTTGTGTGAAAAAGGAGAGCGTTCATCAAGCCAACACTCAAGAGACATATGAAAAGCCTCAAACGAGCAATCCTAATTTGGGGACCGGATTTCATTCCACGCCGACTCAAGGATCATATCCTTTTCCAAGAGCCCCCAATCAAAGGGTTTATCCTAATTCATATGGACCTTATTATCAACCGAGACCTCCTCACACAAATCAATTCAATCAAGGCCATTTCCATCCTCAAGGACCGCCTAGACTGAATCAAGGTCCTCCCTTTGGAACTCATCCTCCATTTAATCAAGGACCTCCCTTTGGAACTCATCATTCGTTTAATCAAAGTCCTCCTTTTGGAGCTTATCCACCGCCTAATCAAGGTCCTCCAAGGAACTTCCAAGGTAATTCTCAACCCTTTTATGACATTCAAGAAACTATCAAGTTCTTGTTGAGAGAGAATGCGTCAAACCAAGCTAGACTTGAAGCATTAGAGGCACGAGCCATGTCGCGAGCTCGAGCACCTCAAGAGCCGACCGATTCTTTCAATCAAGCATCCGTGAATGCCGTTAAGGTAATAAGCAAAAAGGAACCGGTGAAAACCTTAGACTCACAAGCTCTTACATCTCATCCCTCAATCAATGAATTCGATGAGAATGTGGTCAAGGATGTAACCGAAATACCAAGAAGAGATCCATCAAAGTATCTTGTAGGAGACCTTGCATTTGTTATTGAACAAATCCCAATAGAGGACACAAATCTAGTCTCGAGGATCGAAGTGCCCCCCTTGAATGACAAGCCACCAATCTCATTCTATGGCCAAGCTATGGAGTATATAACCTTCACCGATTTGATAGAGAATTTGGAAACTAGTCCCTCCATGCCAACTCCGAACGAGTATATAAGGGATATAATTTTGAATTCTACCATAAGGAAGGAAACTCCACTACCACCTAGGGTCACTCCAAAAGTTACCATACCTACTAAGCTTGGTGACCCCGGTAGTTTCTGCATACCATGTTCGATCGACGATGTTGAGATACATCGAGCATTACGTGACCTCGGGGCGGATATTAGCCTTATGCCATTAATCATCGCTCAGACAATCAATATTCCAAGGATGGTAAACTTTCCGGTTAACGTTCAGATGGCCGACGGTACTACGAAAGCGCCAATTGGGTTAGCACAAAATCTTATGGTTAAGGTAGGTCTCCTATACATACCTAGCGATTTCGTGGTCCTTGACATGCCCATTGAAGAACGAAATCCTATCTTACTAGGGCGACCTTTCCTAGCAACCGGCGGGGTGATTATCGACGTGAAAAAAGAGAAATTATCTTTTAATGTTGGTAATAGCACCGTTCAATTTGTATTACCCGACTTCTTGCCGAATATCCCTTTCGCAAAGGAATTATGGGACCAGATGGTGGAAATACAAGCCGATGACGAATTTCTAGGCCAAGATAATTACCGAACTTCCGATACACCGACATTTGACTTTGCCACCGAGGAACCATCCGAAGAAGATGTCCACTATAATGATAGTAATGATGATGGTGTTTTTCTTATACTTGGACAAGCCCCCGAAGAAGAAGTTTTTAATGAGTGGGGTATGCTACCGGAAGTAGCTCGCCTCATGGGTTTGCCAAGGCCAAGAAGAGAACATATGGTTGGTGGCGTTATTATCAAGGACAAGGAACGTGGAACTCCGGGGTGCTTTTCAAGCAACCCCGATTAAACTCAAAACACTTAATTTGGTTTGGTGGTGTCTATAATAACCACCTTTGTAAATATTTGTATATTCTCGTCCTTTTTTATCTTCTTCGAACAATAGATTTTAGATTTTTCCTTTTGGGAGTTTGTTTTCTCTTTGGTACTTGCAGGAGTCATGAAGATTTCTCTCAGGAATTTTTGGAATTGCGCTTTAAACGATTATAAACAAATTGGAATGAGAAGATAAGTTGTATTTTTGAAGAAGCTAAGGATGTTTGGACCAAGTCATAGAAATTTTTTTGTAGCAAGAAGCTTTTTCGGAGTGGAGGATCTCACCGGGTATTGTTTTTGCCCTGTGGAATTGTGGCCCGAGGTCCGTCGGGTGAAACTTCACCCGATGGCAACTTGCTCGAACCTAAGGAATTGACGGAAAATCCGTCGGGCAAAACTTCACTCGGTGGAATCTCACCGGGCAAAATTTTGCCTTGCGGTAAAAAAATTTTACGACTTGGAATTTGACGGAAATCCGACCGGGCGAAATTTCGCCCGGTGGAGTCTGACCGGGCGAAATTTCGCCCAGCGGTAAGTTGCGCGGAAATGTCGAAAACCGACCTGAGGTCCGTCGGGCGAAATTTCGCCCGATGGTGACTCACCGGGCGAAACCTTACCTCGCGTCCTATACCCAGCCAACCCACCTTACCCATCTTCATTATACATCTTTTCCTATCTTTCTCTTCAACCAAACCCCAAAAATCCCAAACAAACCCCAAATCCTCCACCTTAAACCATCTCTAATCCCTTCATTCCTCCATTAAAATTCAATCAAATTATATATTCCTCATCCTCATCACATTCCTAACACTTCCTTGGAGTTTGTTTTGAGAAATCGTTCAAGTTCCGACAAACCCCAAATCGAGACCGTCAACACATAATCATCAAATTTCAAGCATCAAGGATGAGGAGGGTGAAACAAATGGCGAGGAAAAGGATTTCTTCAATGCTTAATCGTAGTTCGGGGTCAACATCATCTTCAAGGTCCGAGGAGCAACCGGCCGAGGCTCGGGACGAATCTGTCCCGATGCCTGTTCAAACGCAAGGATCCGTTCCGAGCGAACAACCTGTTCCGCTCGAGGTATGTTACCCGAAAATCCGTCGTAATTTCCGTGAAACTTTGTCTGGTTTATTGTGGACATGACGTAGGTCCACCCCGACGCGGCCACGCGCGAGTTTGGGTAGGCGAATGCATCTCCATATGAGAATGGATCGAATTGAAATTTAAGTCGAAATGGAGTCGCTACCGAACTTTGTGGGAGTTCGGACTCATTCGAGCCCACTCTATGTCGTTGTGGACCGTACACAAAGTACGGCCCATTTCGATTTAAGAGTTTATTGGGCTCGTCCCTTTGCATTGCGATACCGATACCGTCAATACCGGTTATCGTGTATTGAATGACTCTTGTGCGCCAACGGTTTCGGGCATCCGGAAACCGAGGTTCTGAATAAGGGGTGAGGGTACGTGTTGGGAAGCCCACTAAGGACATCCAACCCCGCCCGCACTTAGCGGCCTCTACTAAGACATCGTTTGACTTTCTAATATGCGCGTTAGTAATCCGGTAAAATATTATGCAAACAACGTTTTACAAGATATAAAAATTGAATAGGTTGCTACGTCATTTTAATGCATCTTGATTCACGTCAAAGTGATTTAGCATGCGATGTCCATTTAAGGCAATAAATGGCAAACATCGAAAATAGAAAACTCGTAAATAAATTACAAATTACACGGGCGGAATACAACCCGGAATTCACAATACAACGAGCAATTAAATAGAATAATCGAATTTAGGAAACGGTAAATATTAACTATAAATGGACCCGTAAATAGTAAATATAAGCTAGACCGTAAATTGAATAAATGGACGAACTTCGATTAAATAAACATTATATTGTGCATTAAACGGAGGACGGAGACTTTAATACGCGTTCGCGTATGGGACCGAAGCGTGATGCTAGCTCGATCCCGGGTCTCGATGCCTTGTCCCGACTTATCATATGGAAAGATTGGTGTCTAGACTAGTCATGCATCGGATACGACTAAGAAGTCGTTGACACAAGACTAGTCGTATAAGACGTTAGTCAAAGTCGTGAGAATAATAAAATAGAATAAAATGTATGGGTTTTGAATATGTAGGCACGTGATTGACTTTACACGTGTCGACCGAAGTCGTAAAACATTTGACGAGGCTTACGGTATTTAGAAGGCTCACGGTTTAGGCATGATACAAGACACTCGATCGAGTCATGAGGGAGACTCGATCGAGTGCCCCTCGTGGGGACCTTCTGCCTATTATTTGAGATGTCACTCGATCGAGTGAGCCAAGGCACTCGATTGAGTGCCCTCTGTTCGACATGCTACTCGATTCGGAAAAAGTGGTGATTCCGATTTATTAATTTTGAAATCGACATATAATTACACTATATATAAATAATGTCCAATTTATATTAGTGTAAATATCAATGGCTCGTCATACTCGACATTCGGTTATAGAACCGACATCTAGTATTTAGAGCGAATTTGCAAAATCGAGATTCATCGGGCAAGAACAAATATTGATTCCCTCCGCGTCATAATGTCGTAATCAATCCTCTCGGATAGTGTGACGATTAACTCGGCGTCAACGGGTTTCGTCTTAATCCGATTTGTCGATGATTCTTTTAGAATAATATTTTGAAAGAAATGGGGTCGGACATATTTAACGACGAATCTCCACGATCTATTACGCCCTTAAGTGTTTAGGGCGGCGCACCTCGAAGGGCGCCACCTCCAATACAACTTGTAAAGAGATTAAATAGACTTTAGGCGGAATTCGTAATTAAACATATTCGACCCGAAAATTCGACCGTCGCTGCAAACTTAAGTCCTAGGCGTTTTAATATCGTAATTCGGCCTTAAGGCCTACGATCATTAATTTAGCCTCAACGGACGTTGCTCGGATCGTTTTGAAAATAGTTTTGTTAAATAATTATACGCGGTATTATATAAGACGGAATATAAATAACGGTAATTAAATGTTAGATTGTTAGATTGGTTAGCATGCGAATAATGAAAATGTTAGATGTTAATTGACATAAAATAAAATGTTAGTGTACAAAAATATAAAATGTTAGTATACATAAAATTAAAAGTTAGTATGTTAGTATAATTAATAATAATAATAATAATACATATAGAAAAGAGAAAAGGGGAAAGAGGTGATGAGATTGAATGTTACACCCTCAACCTACGTGCTTTTGCTTCTCGGAATAGGGCTCGTCAAATGGCGGCAAGGGCACGGGAGCGTCGAGATACGTAGGAGGAGTTGATGGTGTGTATGGTTTGCAGAGGTGGATTTTAACGAGGTTTGCTCTCGGTCTTTTTACGAGTTTTGATCTCGGGATTTGATTTATGTATGTGTATGTGTATGAAGGTGATGAATGGTGTAGATGTTGTAAATGTGATGGGGTTTTTTTAGGTGGTAGAAGGGTTGAAAAAAAGTTGATGTACGGTGATGAGTGCTTGAGAAAAGTTGTGAAATATTGTGGGTTGATGAGGTATTTATAGGAGAAACCCCATGACCTAGGTCACTGGATCGAGTGGCCCTAGTGCACTCGGTCGAGTGCCTTTGAAAATGAATCTGGTCCGTTTTTTGAGGTTCCACTCGACCGAGTGGGTCAATCCACTCGATCGAGTGGATAAGATCGACGAGCTTAAATAGGGAAGGATTTGTTGACTATTTTGAATGTGATTTTGTTGACTTAGTTAGTCTTGATTTTCTTTTGACTTTGAATGTAGACAAATGCATGGCTGGTTGCGTCTCGGGATTCGACTTTGACTGGGTTTTGACTCGGTCGCTAAAAGACGGTTTTATTTCGGGTGACGATTTTGACCCAAATTAGTCTCATTTTATTGGAAACGGCCCACTGGGCCTGAATTTGAGGTTGGTTTTGTGAGATTTGTACTCCGCTAAAAGCCCATGCCAGACATTACTGATTTCGAGCCCATATTCGAGCGCGTTAAAGCACGTTTGCGTCTGATCATCATCGGGTATTTTTTGGAAACTGCTATAGACACCTGGCAGTCAAAATGCGGGTGTCTACATTTATATTTCGCTAAAATAGCTCATGTTGATAAATGTAAAAAATTTTGGGTCTGTCGTCTCGAGCCAACTCGTTGGGCGGCTCGAGATGTACTTGAGCGTATGGGCATAGAATCGCAGGTACGAGCAATGTGCCGAAGTCTTGGTCTCATCAATTTTTATGCCTCTAAGGAGGAAACTTTTCAGAAATTGACGTGTGAATTTTTCGCAACTTTCGAGCTAAGTGGTGATGATAATACCACTGTCTCTTTTCAGTTGCGAGAAACTTCGTACGTCCTCAACTTGAGAGACTTCGGTGCACTGCTTGGTTTACCTTCTTCTGTCCTTGGAAAGCCTAGGGTGGGCCAGACTCGGGACGATAAATTCGGCCGAGATCGATTATGGTTTAAAATAGCCCGCCAAAAGACTTTCAAGGGAGGAAAGATGCGTTCTTTCTCTATCCGAAACCCCATCCTTCGGTATGTGGCGCGTATTATAGCTAATTCATTCTTGTCGAGCTATGATACGCATCACAATTGTAGTGCTTTAGCTGTTCAGCTTTTAGAGGATGCAGTTTCGGAGAGAGGCCCGTCGATCGATATGGCTGAGGCCTTAGCTACTCATTTCGCTCAGACGAAGGGCGGCCGCAAGAGAATCTCTTGTGGCGGTGTTGTAATGATGTTAGCTAGAGCCTTAAAAGTCAATTTTAGCGATTTGACACCAGTTGATGGAGCGGGAATTTTCATAGATGAAGTTTATTGTCCTTTTTTGTGTGGCCCCAGAAAGGGGATTATAACAGTTTGTTTCTGTATAAGATTACTGAGCTGCGCGCTATTGCAATGCCTAACCCCGATTGGGTAAGGCTAGATATTGAAGAGAACTTCGGCATGCCGAAGAGGTCCGGGGAATACGTTCGGGATAACACCCGAGGTAAGTTTCGTATAGTTCAATACCCCAAGGGACCTTTAGACTTTGGCGACGATGATATAGAGGTCGTAGATGTGTCGGAGGAGGAACCAGAGGTTAGAACCTCTCGGGATGAGGGTTATAGGACTTTACCGTCATCATCACATGTACCCTCTTCCTCCCACCAACCCGACCCCCAGACCTCGCAATTTTTCACCCCTGACTTTTCGGAACTCACACCACACCGACACTCCACGTTCACCCAGTCTACCCCAGGTTTTCAGGAGGACGTCAACATGAGTCCTCCGCGACACTCCTCGTTCTTTGGATCAAAGGACTTTTATAACCAATGGGGGGAAGTCTATAACCGTACACGTCAGACTTGGGAGAACTCGACAACCTCACTAAACCTGGCCCAAGATGCCTACAATTTGGCCCGAGATGCGCGCGATACTGCGCATGGCTCGTACGCGTACTCTACGGATGGTTTTGATTACGCCCGGACCAGTTTTGGGATGGCTAGGGACGCCGCTAGGGATGCCCAAGCGGCGAGGTTGGCGGCAGAGGAGAACCAAAGGATGTTGCAGCAGCAACAAAGTTATTTTGATCGATTTTTCGGTATGCCTCCGCCCGGGTCTTACTACCCACCACCACCTCGTCCCCCAGGTCCTATGTGAGTGGTCGAGTGTTGTTAGTGTCAGTGTGGGGGTGTCAGTTGTCATTGTCAGTCGCCAGTAGTCTGTTCTCTTGTCTCATTTATCTCGTTCACTATCAGTCCTTGCAGCGCCAATTTTTGGCATTTGATAATTATGGTTGTTGATTGATTTATAATGAGTTATTTTGTTGATTTGAGGAATTGTAAGCCCCTCCGTGACCCTACTTGGGTCGTTACACACGTGAGGTTTAATGCAGGTACCTTAGAGAAGAAGGACCTGATTATTGCTCCCGGTCTTCGATGACTTGATCGCACCAAGACCATTTGAAAAATCCAAAATTTTCTTTTTCTTTTGATTTTCCCGATTTGTGCAGAATCCGGGCGAGGTGATGTGATTACACCTACGTCCTTTTTCTTCACTTATCGATTTTTCTTATTTTTCCTCTTTCTTTTTCATTTCATTTCTTTTTATTCCCTTGATTTATCAAAAATCCAAAAACATTTGAAAAATCTTCAAAAACATTTGAAAAACCACAAAAATTCAAAAAGATTTTCCGTTCTTTTCTCTTTTTCTTTCTCGATTCTTCTCCTATTCGTGCATTGGGGACAATGCACAGTTTTAGTGTGGGGGAGGGATCTACTATCCTCTTTTATTCGTTTTCTCTTTCATTTTTCCTTAAAAAAAAAATTTCAAAAATCCAAAAATTTTCATTTTTTTTAGTTTTCTTTTCCTTTATTTTCGTTTTCGTGTCACTTGTATTGTCTTGCATTTTCCTTCTTGTAGGTACACCGCCAACCATTTAGCATGGATACGTAAGGTATCGGAAATGAAATGAAGACCGCGCGGTAATATTTTCTACCTTCGTTTTATCCCTTTCTCTTATGCATGGAGTTTGGGCTTATATGCTATTTGGAGGTTCACTTGGTGAACATTTTGGAATTGGTGGTTGTGGATTGTGTTGACTTAATGGAGTATGGAGTGCTTGGCTATACTTGTGCATTTTATTTTGTGTTGTTCCCTTGTGTTTTTGTCATCTTTGTGTTCTTTTTATTTTTTTGTATAGTTTGTCTAGGTAAAGTTTTCGAAAACCCGATTTTGAGATTAGGCCGAGTGTTTATTACTCACTTGTTAGTGACCCTTTTTGATTTTTTGACATAATTCTAGTAGAATGACCTTGAACCAATTTTTGCATTGGATTTTTACCATGAGTCTATCTTTTCTACTAGGAGTCTACATCGGGATTTGCATTTGACCACCTTGACCACCCATGGAGTGATAAGGCCTTGGTTACCGTTCCCCGTTCTCTTAGGTGACCTTACTTGAGAAGCCACTTTTAGTCCAAAATTTCCATCCTTTTATGGGTTCGAAGGGGGTGCACACCCGACTAGCCTATTTCTCTACCATACATCCATTTCCACAAATAAGCTTGCAAAAATATGTTTTACCTTGTTCCTCAAATGAATCATCTAGCCAAAAATGGGCTAATCAAAGAAAGAAAAAGGGAAAAATGAAGAAGAAAGAGCATTGAAAAAAAAAAAAAAAAAACCCTCGATCGAAATAATAGGGAAAGAAAAACCGAAAAGAAAATCAAAATCTCAAAAAAATCGTTCCCAAACCCAAATAATCCCTTGGTTGTCTTATTGCCGTGAAATGCTTACTAGACGACCGAGTCCCGAGGAAGGAAAATAGCGGTAATTTGGCAATCCTTACCAATTTGCAAACACTTATCCATCCTTTTTGGTCTAATTGGCTTTCTCGAGTTTGGAACGACCCTCTAGGCTTAACTTAGGAGACAGCATAACACTTACCTACAGTGCTTACTAACTCCATGGTTCTCACTTATCCACTCCATTTATCGTCCCGTTGTAGGCATCTTTAGTGGAATTAGAAGGACCTTGGTAAATTTTCAATGTTTTTATTATTTGATTGTCATCCTATTAGGATCTTGTCCATGTCAATTTGTGTTACTAGCTTGGTAGTGTTCTCGCTTGTCTTAAGCTCGAATAGGTGCTTTCTCCGCCGTTTCGATGAGGGATTCGGTGATTTATTTTTTCTTTGGTTGCAACTATCTTTTTATGTGTGTCTTCTTTGTTTTGTGTTTGTGTGTGTGTTAGTCACAACCCCAATTTTGAGCAAGCCCCAACTTGCCCTGCATGGAGGTACCTTACCTCATGGGTATCTCGATGTGAGTTGAAGGGACGGAGCGGGCCCGTTTATTGCCTCGTATCGGCTTAGCATAATCTAGCTTAGTAGTAGTAGTTAGTTTCTTTTCGGGATTGCTCGAGGACGAGCAACGGTTTAGTGTGGGAGAATTGTTGTGTGCCAAATTTGGACCGTTTTTCCTCCCATTTAGACCCGTTTTTCCTCCGTTTTTCAAGACTTGAGTGCGATTATCGCCATATTTTGCGTAATTGTCACATTAGTGTCTCTCTTTTGCATTTTACGTGTTTTTGGTAGTTTTCTGTCTATTTTGATAGGATTTTCGACCAAAAACGTGTTTGAGCTTCTACGAGCAAGAGAGAGATACGGTCCAAGAGCAAAGCACACAACCGAAAGTTCAAGTAATCCTACTGATCAACAAAGAAAAAGACCGGAAAAGAGTCAATGGACCACCGGGTGAAGTTTCGCCCGACGACATTTCTTTTCATCCCCGAAGATTTTCACGGCGACATGACCGGGCGAAATTTCGCCCACCGGGTGAAATTTCGCCCGATGGTGAAGACGGGTCGAAAACGCGAAAAACGAAGAAAATCTCACCGGGTGAAATTTCACCAGGTGGGATTATTATGTCGAGCCGTGGGGCGAAATTTCACCCCATGAAGATGCAAAGGGTGATGGTCTAGCAAAATGAAAAGAAATCGGATTTGGGCCTTGAAGTTTGTGCAACCCGTTAAGCAACTCTATATATACCCCTTCTAGGGTTTAGTGCATTCTTTGAGCCTTAAGTGTGTCTCTTAGGAGTAGGATAGAAAATCTCCATTGTAGTAGCAATAGTAGTTTGTAGTAAAAGCTCTCTTAGAAAATTCTCTAAAATAAATAATAGATTTATCCAACACTAACACAATTACCCCATTATTAGTAGTAAAGTTGCCATCTTTATTGAAGAATTGGTTTTATTATTGAAGATTCAAGGGTTTTACAAGGGTTTATGTGACAAAACCCTTGTCTTATTTTCTTGAAGATTCTTATTTCTCTTATTGAAGATTGAAGATTTATGCATGGATTATTGACAAATTCTTGTGTAGTTCTCTCAAGATTCAATCTTTATTATTATAAATCTTCTTCTTTCTCTTTAGATTCCTTCATTGTTAGTAAAATTCTTTCCTCTCCCTTTTTTCCATTAGTATATTTGTTAGTGTAGTTTTTATGCATGCTTTAATTATTCTCTTCTTAGTGAATGCTTTGTTGTTAACTACCATGATTAGTGAGTAGATCTCTTTCTTAGGGGGTTAGGGGAGGAGGAATAATAGATAAAGATTTCATCTTTTGTGAGATTATTGCATTTGAGGGTGATATTGTCTTAATGAGATTGTTGTGTTATGTTTGACTTAGCTTGATCATCTAGGTTGACTTAACTCACCCGGACCAATATGGGGAAACTCGGGGTTTGGGTAATTCCGTCTAGAGACCTTAGTTTATTCGTCGCGAAAGCGGGCTTAGACTTGGTTGGTAGGGAAACCGAAAGGTTGAACCTCCCTTATACATCTTGTGATAATTCTTGCATTATTAGAATCTTGTCTTTATTTCCGATTCCCTGACTCTCCCTAGCGCCTTTCCCATCAATAGTGTCCCACCTTAGTCACATAAGCTCATTTAGTAAATCTAGCTCGACTCAACCAAACCCCCCTTCTTGACTCAATCACTCCTAGACATTGACTTGACCGACTACCCCTCGACCGTCCCTGTGGATCGATCCCTGACTTACCGCTACTACGTAGTAGTATTCCGGGGTTTATAAATATTGTTTGACCGCGTTGGATAGACGACAATCCGCGCGCATCAGATGGGCCCACATATAGGCGCACCCAGGACTTATGCGACAAGTTCAAATTCCTCACGGAGATATTATCATCAGCTCAGGTATGACTTCTATCTTACGGCTGGCGAGCCCTTCACGCAAGTCTAATGGACTATAAACGGCCCAACCGGAAGTCTACCAGGTCTTAATTGGCTTGGTAGCTACTCTGACTTTCGCCTTGTCCAAGCCTCGGTCAGAGTGGGGGCTCTGTAGACACCCACATTTTGACCGCCAGGTGTCTATAGCAGTTTCCAAAAAACACCCGATGATGATCGGACGCGAACGTGTTTCTACGCGCTCGGATATGGGCTCAAAACCATTAGTTGTTGGCTTATGCATTCACGGAGTAAAAATCTCACAAAACAGACCTCAAATTCAGGCCCAGCGGGTCGTTTCCAATCAAACAAGACTAATTTGTTCAAAACCGACACCGGAAATAAAACCAACTTTTAGCGATTGGGTCAAACCCCGGTCAAAGACGTTTGCGAGACACATAAAAGCAGCCACACAAACATCAAAAACTCAGCCCAAATACAAAACCCATCTCGAGGTCCAAAACATTGGACCCGTGCGATTCAGCTGACCCACTCGATCGAGTGCTCAGCCCACTCGATCGAGTGGGCCCTTACGCAAGCCCGACTGCAGCCGCACTGGGCCACTCGACCGAGTTGGCCAGCTACTCGGTCGAGTAACCCTAGCCGGGGGTACGTAGCCTAGCCTATATAAACACCCCCATGCACACACTTCAAGACATCTTTTTTCGAACCCTAAAAAAACCCTAATCAATCCTTAGTCTACACTAAAACCCTAACCCTAGCATCTAGGAATTCGAACCCTAATCACCATAACTTAGCCTACATCTCGATACTCCCGCGCTAGCCACAACTACGAGTCCCGTCCGAGAACAAGAACATGTAGGTTGAGGGTGCCAAATCCCGTTCTTCTCTTTTCTCCTTTTTTTTCTTCTTCGCGCGTCGTCTACATCATCATCATCCTTTTTTTATTTTTTATCATCGTTATCGCGTCTATAATATCGCTAATAATTACTAGTATTAAAAGCATTAAAATACTTGTGAATTTGTGTCGGGTGCGAATGATGTCGGGATAAAAAAACCCGAATATACAAGAGTATTGCACCCAGCGTTGCCGGTCGCTTATCCCGACACCCCTAGCACTTGATTATTGAAGCAAGTCAACTTAAACAATAGTTTTTTTTACTTTCGTTCGCGCTATCGTCAATCGCATATTTCGTTGATTCTAAAACTTTTTTTTTCAAAACAATTACTTTTTTTTAAGGGTCGAAACCCGTTGACGCGGATCCGACATCACATAATCCCTAGGGATTTATTACGATGTTGGGAAGCCGAGGGAATCAAGTCGAGGCCATCGTAATTAAGAATTGTCAATCTTTTAGATTCGATACCAATTCAATAATTGGATGTCGAATCTAACGATTTAGTAAAAGTTAATTAACACGATTTCTCGTTGATGCTAAAATAGATGTCAAACGATTCGCAAGAATTAATACGACACTATAAACGTGGAGGGAATTTATATTGTTTTGGTTAACTTAAAACGACTTATAACAATTCTTTTTTTTTTTTATCTCGCTCTAATATTTCATATCGATTCATAATCGAATATGGGATACGACGAGTATTCAAAATTAGAATCGAGTATAAATCTCATAATATTTATACCCGATTCGACAAAATCAACGATTTATCAAAATCCAAATCGAGCATAAATTATACAATATTTATGCCTGATTCGGCAGAATTATCAAATTAACAAAATCGCAAACGAACCCTAGTTCGTACAGGGAGCACTCGGTCGAGTGGCACCCTAAAAACCGAGACAGAATGCTTTTTCGACCTCCACTCGGCCGAGTCACACAATGACTTGATCGAGTGGCAGCGTACTCGGTCGAGTTCGTCAATAACTTGATCGAGTAGGATCTAAAATACGGCACATAAGCCTTTTTTCGAGGACCACTCGGTCGAGTCCGTCTATGACTCGATCGAGTGGCCTCATCACGCCAAAACCGTGAGTCCCACATTGCTTTTCTATTCTCGATAATACTTTTCTTTATGACTTAGGTCAACCCGTGTCACATCAATCACGTGTACTATTACTTTTTTATAAACCATGCATCACGTTTACATTATTCGATATCATTCCATATTATATTGTTGCAAACCGTTATTATCGTTATACCGTTACTAACACGTTTGTTTTCATCCTTGTTGATTTATTGTTTATTTTGTCGTACTAAAATGAACCCGGATGCTAAATTTAACTTCGACGTTAGTTTTAGTTGCATTAAATCGACCTAGAAACCCGTTCAATTTCTCGCATGCTTAGGGAAAACGATGTTTGCATATAATTTAACCGAACTACTAACGTGTGTAAGAAAATCATTCGATATCTTAGTAGAGGCCGCTAATGTGCGGGCGGGGTTGGGTGTCCTTTGTGGGCTTCCCAACACGTACCCTCACCTCTTACTCAGAACCTTGGTTTCCGGTTGCCCGAAATCGTTGGCGCACGAGAGTCATTCTATACATGATAACCGGTAGTGACGGTATCGGTATCGTAATGCAAAGGGACAAGCCCAATAAACTTTGACATCGGAAATGGGCCGTATTTTGTATACGGCCCACTACGACATAGAGTGGGTTCGAACAGGCTCGAACTCCCACAAAGTTCGGTGGCGACTCCACTTCGATTTAAATTTCAATTCGATCCATTCTCATATGGAGATTCATTCGCCTCCCCAAACCCGCGCGTGGCCGCGTCGGGGTGGACCTATGTCATGTCCACACTTGCGATCTTATTAGGGCAAACTAATGTGTTGTAGATGGTCTAACTTTTACCAGGCTTCCGATCTTAGGTTCAAGTTTACCAATTCAATTAATTAATTACGTCGACTTAATCAATTAATCTCAATTAAATGCTACAATTGACAACTCTGACACAATATCATTGACAGATCTATAAATTATTTAGCGACCACATTCAATTCGCAGATCCTCTAAATCCTAGCGAAGGAAAATATCTATTCATAATTAAATCAAGAACAACAATATTAATAAACGATTTTACTAAATTAAACCTGATGAATAATAATAAAATTACGACAAGCATAAAACAAAGATTAAGAATAATTAAATATGAAGAAGAAGAACAATCAAGAACGAAGAACAAGGAAGAAGGAAGAAAGATTTAGATAAAATTACCAAAAGGAATGAAGACGGTTCGAATGTTGCAATCTTACAATAACCGAGTTTCTTAAGAGGAAAATTAAACTAAAGGTAATTCTAAAAGAATAAGGAGAAAAGATCAAAAGAGAAGGTTAATAGAATAAGGGAGAAGTATGGAGAAGTGAAAGTAAAAGTAAAAGTAAATTCTAATGTGGTTAAAAAAAGCCCTATTTATACAATTTAGAAATAGTTAAAACTGATTAGGAAACTGCTTGCTGAACAAGAAACTGTCCACGGCCCGGAAAATAGTCGGCCGACTATTGTAATAGTCGGTCGACTAATATTGACTAATTTGATCTTCTTCTGTCGCCCAAATAGTCTGTCGACTATTCTGATAGTCTGTCGACTATAATTGGCCCATTTCTACAATCAGCTATTTCCAGCTTCGTTTTGGCTCGGTTTTGGTTCGTTTCAGCTCCTGTGGCTTCCATTCCTGCAAAAAGGCAATACACACCACAAAGTAGCCAATTCGAGGCAAGATAATAGCTTTCACTACTCGATAAGTACGGGAATGCGCGTATAAAAAACATAAAAAGTGTATATAAAATACGCACATCACTAATGTAAAAGTAGTGTGCTCATATTATGCTTATGAAATTTTGATATCACTTATTGTTATGTTTATGTGGAATGTGCATATGATCATTATGGTGTATGTATAAATTTATGTTTTAAGATTACATGTGATCATTTTGAGAATTATTGTATTTTCTCAAATTAAAGATAATTAAGAGTTAAGATTGATTTATGATACATGGAAGGGATCATGTCGCTAAATGATGTCTGACCGCGATGATTCATTCAGTTCTAAATCTATTAATTTTATATAGAAGTTTAATAAGCTCATATCAAGGTGAACGTTAATAATTATTGATAAATCAAGGTGACACTAAGACCAAGTGGGAGAATGATGGAATATTTTATATTCTTGTGGCCTTATGTCTTTCAGGTTTAATTATAAATAACGAGTTCACGTTTAACGGGACTTTAATATAAATTCGACACCGTGCTGATTTGGTTTCGCTTAATGTAATTAAAGTTCGGGAATTAATATTCCTCCTACCTTACCATAATTATATGGATTAAACCCTTTAAACTTACTGCTTATTTATGAAGAGGTATGACTCATCATAAATTGATTAACTGTCATTAACTGTCATTAACTTGGATGTCATCATTTAATGAAAAATAATACTCTGACAAAAGTGACAGACAATGAATGTATTAAAAGGATTGTTCAAGGTTTCTTATTCTATCTCAAGGGAAACATTAAAGCAAAGGGTTAAGGAGGATAATCATATTTGAGTCATTATCATCATCATCATAAGCATCATCGTCATGGTATGTATTACTGATTGTTTTTCATCATCGTTTTGGTTGAATTAATTCAAATCTATAATCGATTTTGGGACTGATTTCATAATTGAAATCATAAAGTATGTCTAATAGATGGAATCAATCAAGTAAAAATTATGACATGTTCAGAATGAAGGAAGCCCTCGACCAACTTATCGAAATTCAAGTGTTTTGCTGTGGATTGTTACTTGGGTTATTTAACAACAATAATACCAACTATATGACATCTTCCCAAAATAATATCAATTTTAATAAATTTGAGAATAATACATATTATTGGAGTAGTTAAACAAGAGTAGTATAGGTGAACGGTTACCTGTAGAACCTTTTCACCTTACTTTTTCACCTTTTTTTTTTGGTAAAAGGTAAGTATATATATGTGTGTGTAATCAATTTACAAATGAGTAACTACATCAGATTATGTAGCCATCTAGCATCTTTAGCATGGATAGAGTATTTGATCTTACACATTATTCTATTCTTGACATCCAATTTATTCATTTTAGCAATACATTGTGGACGTTGCATTTTTCCTTCAATTCTGCAAATATTCCGTTGCCTCCAAATATGATATATCGCTGCATTGATCATTGCTCTCAGAATATTGCATTGGAGCTTGGAGCCCCTCAGTTTGCTTGCCCAAGCGAGTCCATTATTACGTGGGATCGCTTTCCTAACCCAATCACTTGAGCACTCCAATTACACCCGAAAAACAGATGTTCAAGACTCTCCTCCTCCGCCTCACAAAAATAGCAACGATCAGAGTCAGCAACCCCAACCCTCACCAGTTTTTTCCTCGTGTTTAAGGCCCCCCCTAAACACTAGCCATGAAATAAAGCAATGTCTCGAGACACTCCAAGCACTCCACACTAGTCTCGCCCACGGAATCTTCGGCTTAGGAAGCCTTAACTCCTGGTAGGCCCTCGAAATCAAATAATGAGTGCTTGACCCATGCCACAGACCATTCACAAACATATCTTTAATTTTATCCTTCACCTGACAAATCTTCCTCCAAGCCCAAGTTGCATCAGTGTTTGGCTGATAGTCACGCCAATCACCGCCCTTCAGATAGATGCTACTCACCCAACGGACCCAAAGACGATCCGGTTGGTCAAACACCCACGAAGCTAACTTAGCCACAGCAGCCTCATTCCAAATGTGAAAATCTCTAATACCCAATCCTCCTTCTTAATTAGGACAACATAATTTTTCCCATCTCACTAATGCTCGATTAGTTCCTTCCACACCTCCCTCCCAAAGAAAATTGCGACAAATAGAACCAATTCGAGCCATGACAAACTTTGGGATAATGAAGACCATGGCCCAATAATTGTGTAATTGAGACAACATAGATTGGACCAAGGTCAGTCTACCCGCATAAGACAGTTTACGCGCACCAATGCTGGATATTCTCGCAATAATGCGAGCAATCAGTCTTTCACAATCACTCTTCCCTAATCGAGTACTCTGGATAGGTAATCCAAGATAACGAAAAGGAAACGTACCTTCTACGCAGCCTGAATACTGAAGTATCGCGGCCTTCCTGTCCTCATCAACCCCAGCAAAGTACGCATGTGACTTACCCACACTTATACTTAGACCCGAGGCTCTACTAAACATAGCAAAAGCCTGCCACAAAAACTCCATCGATTCTGTCTCCCCTTTGCAGAAAAGTAGTAGATCATCAGCAAAGAGCAAGTGTGTCAGCTTCATCGCCCCACATTTCGGGTGATATTTAAACTTCCTATCCAAACCCCCATGAGTCATGATTCGAGAAAAGTATTCCATACAAATCGTGAACAACAACGGAGATATAGAATCCCCTTGCCTCAAACCCCTTTTACCACGAAAAAAACCAAAATTATCACCATTTGCACACAGAGAATATGAGACGGTCTTAATACATTCCATGACCAAGCAGCGAAAATGATCAGGAAAGTCTAGAGCCCTCAGCATTTGATCCACAAAGCTTCACTCGACAGAGTCATACGCCTTATGAATATCCACTTTAAACAAGCATCGAGGTGAAATCCTCCCTCTTTTATACAGCCGAACAAGGTCCTGAAAAATCACCAGATTCTCTAGAATACTTCTTCCTTTAATAAAACCCCCTTGAGTTGGAGAAATTATATGAGGCAATACATTAGCTAGTCTTGAACACATGATTTTCGCAATACACTTGTACAAGACATTACAGCATGCAATCGGTCTAAACTCCTTAACAGACTGAGGCCTATTCACTTTCGGTATCAGAACAATATTAGCACAGTTCAGTTGTTTAAGCAATTTACCTGAGACAAAAAAGTCTTGTATAGCCTTCACAATATCCGCACCGACAATGTCCCACGAGTCAATAAAAAACTGACTCGAAAAACCATCCGGCCCCGGCGCTTTATCACGAGGGATACTCTGTAAGGCAAGTTTGATTTCATCCGGTGTCACAGTCGCCTCCAAATGCATTTTATGTTCCGGAGTGCAAGTTTTACCCCGTCTAACCAAGCTCACTTTAACCGGCTCAACGACCCGTGACTCACCTAGCAACCTTCTGTAAAACCGAAGGAAAGCAGCTTCAATGTCCTCCTTATTCCCGCACTCTCGACCATCCTCATCAGCGAGTTTCACAATGGCATTCTGCGCCCTTCTAGCCCGTAAAAGACCATGAAAATATGCCGAATTCATATCCCCATCTCTCACCCATATTTGTTTTTTTTTCTGACTCTAGTAATCAGCCCTCGCTTCCTGCAACGAACGCACCTGCTCATTCATTACGGACTCCTCCAGCAGCGCAGATGCAGACCTGTCAGTTCGCAAAGCTGTTTGGAGCTGTTCGAGAATTAATTCTGCCTGTACGCATCGATTTTCGATATCCGAAAAACCAGCAGCATTTAGCAACTTTAAAGGTCTCTTCAGCCCACGCAATTTCGACACCACCTGAAACATGGGTGTCCCTCTAATCAACACTCCCCATTCAGCAGCCACGCATGACTTGAAACCCGGGTCTTTACTCCACATGTTCATGTATTTGAAACTTCGATTCCTCCTCGTCGGGGGTTGCTCCAACTGCACAATACATGGGCAATGGTCAAACGTCCCTTCGGGAAGGAAATTAGCAAACCCATTCGGGAATAAGCCCATCCACTCATCGTTAATCAAACAACGATCAATGCGACTAAAAACCCTCGTTTCAACCACTTTATGCTTATTGTTCCACGTAAACCAAGACCCACTAGCCTTATAATCACTCACCTCACAATTCGCCAAACAATCTCGAAATTGGCTCATCGCCTCTTCCGAAGACACCCCCCCTAGACGTTCACGAGCGTCCACGACATAGTTGAAGTCGCCCATGATCATCCACGGTCCTTTCCGAGCATAGGTTTCCAGTCTCCTCCAAAGATCGATTCTCTCCAAGGCAGAATTAAAGGCATATACAAGAGTAAGCCAATAATCCTTACCCGAGCTAGTAGATACTTTGACATGAATACTCTGACTACTATACTCCACTATCGTCAAATTCACCCTTTCATGTTTCCATAAGAGCCAAACTCGACCTCCATTATGACACTGACTATTAGTTGTTATGCTCCATTCATAGAACACATTCTGATGAACTTTAGCATACACTTTATTCTTTATTTTAGTTTCCAGTAAACCAAAAACATCGACTTGTTGCTTTCTAACAAAATCACAAATTGCACGTTGCTTATTTATATTACACATGCCTCGTACATTCCAACACCCTATATTATGTACCTCCATGGATAACTAATTCTAAACCGACACCTTCCTTTTCCTCAACCCCCTTCTTTCTAGGTGAATCACCCTTCACTACACCCGCAAAAGAGACTCCCTTTTTGTCAACATCCGTAGCCTATTTCGTAACTATTGCACCCGGCTGCGTCATGATCAACTTAGGCGTAGCTACCGCAGGAGCAGACCCGACAGGTTTAGGATTAGACACTTTTTTCTGTTTTGCATCAATTTGTGCCTTTCTTAATTCCTCCTTCTTACACTCCTTAGCTTCATGTCCGTACCCATTACATTTGGAACATGAAAATGGTTTCCATTCATATTTGACAAAAATTTCAACAATACATCCATTCTCATCCTAGAATTTAACAGAATTTTTGAATTTTTGTCCCACCTTGGCCATCACCATGACCCTAGCATACCCCAACCTGGTACGTTCTTCCGTAGCTAAATCAGACTTAACATACAGACCAACCAATGAGGCAATCTTAGGAAGGCATCTTCCTCAACATTTCAGAGGTAATTCATGAAACTGAATCCAAATAGGAACTTTATGAACGTCCTCTTTATCTAATTTCGCGTCAGGAGTCCATTCTTTCACTACTAATGGTTTATTGTCAAACATAAACACACCATGGTTCAGAATTTTTACCTTCGCGTCTTTCTCTTTGAATCGAACCACGAAAATTCCATTCGGAATGAACGAAATTTCATCGATCCCATGCTCCTTCCAAATTTTTTTGAGATAACCCTCTATGACTTCCCACGGAGGGTTAGCACCCATAATGAAGCAGTAAACAGCGTTGCTCCAATATTCGATCTCGTCTTCCATATCATCCTCCGACAGTCTCAACAATTCTTCCTCCTCTTCAACATCAACGACTTTCTTCCCTTCTCTTTGTTTCCATCCACTGTTCTCCTCATTTTTTTAACAGGGCTTAATAAAGAATCAGGGACGTACTCCGAAACATTCTCCGAAACCTCATCAGTTTCAGATTCTGAATCAAGGTTCAGTCCTGGTATCTCATTCATTTTGGTATTGCTCGATGAATGAGCATCCTCATCTTCGCTTACCACATTTTTCGAACCTGAAGCAGTCTTTCGAACCAGTTCCTCTTTCGCTGCCCGGGTCATTGGTTTCGACCCCTTCGCAACTGCCTTAGCCTTCTTCCTCATCTTGTCACGCAGACCAGTTTTGTCGACGTCAAAACTGTCCACGCCGGAGATCACACGCAGGACGCCGGAGATCGCTCGCAATTCGCCCTAATCGCCAGAGAGAAAAAAGATTTTGAAGGTTATTATCCACTTTTTCACCTTTAATTTTATTTAACGGCGATAATACCAACTATAGTGCTTCTTCCAGAAATAATTCTAACTTTAATAAATCTGATAATAATACTTATTTTTGGAGTAGTTAAAGCAGAGTAGTATAGATGACTAGTTAGCGGTAGAACCTGTTCACCTTCCTTTTTCGCCTTAAATTCATTTCACATTCATCATTCACTCCTTTTCACTTACTCAGTGTACGGGGCATTAAACGTCATTCATGTCCTCCGTCGTCCTCTTCCTTCAAGTCTTCCATCTAACCAAATATAGCTAACAATACAATCCTAAACCAAAATCAACACGTTAATCTAAACGAAACGTATAGAAAAAAAATTGAAGAAGGATGAAGGGTAATGGAGAGAGAGGATGAAGGAGAGAACTGAGGAGTAGACCTGCCAAAACTGACCCGACCCGAATAAGTCAAAATGAACCCGATCCGACACCCGAATTGAAGACTTGATTTTAACCTGTAATCCGAATTGACCCGAGCTAACTCGAAACTGACCCGACTATTATTATAGAAAACGAGTCGATATCCCTAAAAAAGTTGTAAACAACAAACCCGAGAATGACTTGAACCCGACTGTAAGTCAACCCGATTATTATAACCCGAAAGTGGCCCGACACGGTTCACTTGTTATCCATGTCTAGGTAGGAGGATGGAAGATAAGTAACAGGTTAAATATTAATTAGGTGACCTGATGTAGCAAGTTATAAAGTCACTTATACTACTTTTGTTTAACTACTCCAATAATACATATTATTCTCAGATTTATTGAAATTGATATTATTTTTGGAAGACGCCCTATATTTGGTATTATTGTCGTTAAATAACCCTTATTTTTTTCAAAATGAATAATTAACATATTAATCAATCAAATTTGATGCTTCAAACCACGTCTTTTTCTTTACCATTCAACAAGCCACCAAATGCCCATCACAACGCACCTTTGTTGGCAGCCGACGTCCACCTGTCTCCCTCAGTCTTTTAAATTCTTCAACCTCTATTCCTTTGTCATCCCTATGTCGTAGTGTGGTGGAATGAAGTTTTTCGAGTAAAGGATGCAAATCTATATATAAAGTTAAAAGGCTTCTTTAGACATTAAATTTTTGGGTTATTTAACGACAATAATACCAACTATAGGGTGTCTTCCCAAAATAATACCAATTTCAATAAATCTGAGAATAATATGTATTATTGTAATAGTTAAACAAGAGTAGTATAAGTGACTTTATAACCTGCTACATCAGGTCACCTAATTAATATTTAATCTGCTACTTATCATTCATCCTCCTCCTTAGAACTGGATAACGGGTGAACCGTGTCGGGTCAGCTTCGGGTCAAGCCACTTTTGGGTTATAATAATCGGGTTGACTTCGGGTCGGGTCAGATAATTTTGGGTTCGGGTCATTATCGAGTTTGCTATTTCTTAACTTTTTTAGAGATATCGACCCGTTTTCTATAATAATAGTCGGGTCAGTTTGGGGTTACCTCGGGTCGATTTGGATTACGGGTCAAAATCAAGTTCTCAATTCGTGTATCGAGTCGGGTTCGGTTTGGCTTATTCGGGTCGGGTCACTTTTGTCAAGTCTACTCTTTACTTCTCTCCTTCATCCTCTCTCTCCATTACCCTTCATCCTTCTTCAGTTTTTTTTTTCTCTACGGTACGTTTAGATTAACGTGTTGATTTTCGTGTAGAATTGTATTGTTACGGTACGTTTAGATTAACGTGTTGATTTTGGTGTAGAATTGTATTGTTAGCTAGATTGGTGAATGTGAAGACTTGAAGGAAGAGGAAGATGAAGGACATTAACGATGTTTAATGCCTCGTATACTAAGTAAGTGAAAAGGAGTGAAGTAATATGAAATAAATTAAAGCCGAAAAAGGAAGGTGAACATGTTGTACCGCTAACTGGTCATCTATACTACTCGGATTTAACTACTCCAAAAATAGGTATTATTCTCTGATTTATTAAAATTGGAATTATTTTCGGAAGACGTTCTATAGTTGGTATTATTGCCGTTAAATAAAAATAAAGGTGAAAAAGAAAGGTGGAAGGGTTGTACAGGTAACCGGTCACCTATACTATTCTGGTTTAACTACTCCAATAATACGTATTATTCTCAGATTTATTAAAATTGATATTATTTTTGGAAGATGCCCAATAGTTGGTATTATTGTTGTTAAATAACTCTAAATTTTTTGCCACGTGGCATGCATTAATGAGTTTTTTTTTTAATTTTTTTTTGTATTTTATTAAAATTTATTCTTATTAAATTTTGAATTGCTTAATTACATATGTGTGTACATTTTTTTTATTAAGTTTATATTTGATCACATTATTAAGTATCACAAACTTTTCGCTTACCACATATTTAATAATTTGTTATAATAAATAATTCAATTTATTCCTACTTACAATTTTTTTAATCGCAAAAAAGATTTTGTTATACATTTATTTTTTGCCCACGTGGCGGATGCTTTCATTTTTTTTAACAATATAACGTTTTGCAAGAAAATTATATTTTTTTTAAATTTTGAATCTATATATAAAGTTAAAAGGCTTCTTTAAGCATTTAATTTTTTGCCACGTGGCATACATTGATGTTTTTTTTTTGTTTTTTTTTATTAAAAGTTATTCCTAAATGTTTTTGAATTGTTTTATTACATATGTGTTGTACATTTTTACTTGTATTAAGTTTATATTTAATCACATTAAGTATCACAAACTTTTCGTTTACCCATATTTAATAATTTATTATAAAAAAATAATTCAATTTATTATTATTGTTATTTTTCATAACCTTTACATCAACCTTTCATTACAAGCAAATATTTAAAATAGTACTTCGTAAATAGTTTAACACCTTTTTTTAAAATAAAAAATTTCATTTCTTAGGTTTTTTTCTTTAACAAAAGTAATATTTGTCTGTTATTTTATGTCTACTAAATTTAAACTTTATTACATTATAAATTTGTTATGTGTTTAGCTATTTTAATTTATTAATAAATTTATTACTACTTACAGTTGTTTTAATCATAAATAAATATTTTGTTATGCATTCAGTTTTTACTCAAGTGGCGGATGCTTTCGTGTTCTAATCTCTTTTAACAATTTAATGTTTTACAAAAATATATATCTTTTTTTTGTTTTGAACTTTCTTATATGTGTTGTAAATTAAGGATCACAACAAATTTACATTATTTATACTTCTTAATTTATATTTACTAATTTGTCTATATAATATATTCAAAAGATAACTTAAAACATAAAATTTTATTCCACATGTTAAACTTTTTTTTTGAAGACAATGGAAAAAACTTAATATTTCACTTATAACATACATTTATTATTATTAATAAAAATTAATGATTTTGAAAAAAAAAACGTAATATTTGGAGGTTACAACTTTTCATCTACTTTTGCCTTAATAATCAAATTTAATATTAATAATTATATCTATATCTACTTATCTATCTATATATAAAATTAAAAGGATTATTTTAGTATTTAATTTTTTTGCCACGTGGCGGATATTAAATGCTCAAACAACCCTTTATTTATATTATTATTATAATTATTATTTATGATTTCTTCCCTTTGTCAATTTAGTCTTATTAAATTTTTCCCCCATATATATTTATGTTTCATCAAGTTTTGGCTTTATACAATCGCAAATTTTTTCTTATTAAAAAAATTTCCGTTCCATTTTTAAAATATTCTCTTCACTTGTATAATTGCTCTTTGTTGATTCTAATTTTAGTGCTAATTTTATCTTTTTGCATTTGTTTTTGTTTAGTGAACTTATGCGAAGTCAATAAACAAGTCTGGAATTTCTCACTTTTCATGTATAATAATTTTATTTAAATTGATTATTTATATAGATATATTTCAAGTTAACTTTAAATATCATGGATTTTGTGTTCATAAGAGTATACTTTTATTTATATTCAAACTTGAAGAAATTTACAAAATATGATTAAGAAGAAGTTACAACTGTTTTTGTTTTTCAATTTCTTGCGTTCGGTTATAATTTATTCTTATTGCATTTTGTTTTGTTGCTTATATATGTATTGTTATTTCATAATTATAGATATGTTTCCGTTCTATTTTTAAAATATTCTCTTCATTTGTATAATTGTTCTTCGTTGATTCTAATTTTAGTGCTAATTTAATCTTTTTTCATTTGTTTTTGTTTAGTGAATTTATGCGAAGCCAATAATCAAGTCTGGAATTTCTCATTTTTCAGGTATAATAACTTTATTTTAATTGGTTATTTATATAAATATATTTCAAGTTAACTTTAAATATCATGAATTTTGTGTTCATAAGAGTGTACTTTTATTTATATTCAAACTTGAAGAAATTTATAAAATATGATTAAGAAGAAGTTACAACTGTTTGTGTTTTTACAATTTCTTGCATTCGGCTCTAATTTATTCTTATTGCGTTTTGTTTTGTTGGTTATATATATGTATTGTTTTTTCATAATTATAGATATGTTATACAGTTTTCACTTTATTATTAAACTTATAGATAATCACATTAGTGAGCGTCGCATACTTCTCGGTTGACCTTGGTAATTGGTTATATATAGTACTGAATTTTTAATAATTTGAAATAATATAGTACTGAATAATATATTACTGAATAATTTGCAATAATATAGTACTAAATATTTTTAATAATATATTACCGAATTTTTTATTATTATATGTGATGTTAAGTATTCGATTTATTAAATTTGGAGTTAATTATATTAGCACTTGATCCAAACCTTTCAGTTACCCTTATTTATTAAGTTTTTTTTCTTTTCAAAATCATTAATTTTTATTAATAATAATAAATGTATGCTTTAAGTGAAATATTAAGTTTTTTCCATTGTCTTCAAAAAAAAAACTTTAACATGTGGAATAAAATTTAATGTTTTAAATTATCTTTTGAATATATTATATAGACAAATTAGTAAATATAAATTAAGAAGTATAAATAATATAAATTTGTTGTGATCCTTAATTTACAACACATATAAGAAAGTTCAAAACAAAAAAAAGATATTTTTTTTGTAAAGCATAAATTTATTGTTATTAATAAAAATTAATGATTTTTGAAAAAAAAAACTTAATATGATTCATTTTATTACTCTGTAATACATTTATTATCGCTTACGATTTTTTAATCACAGATTTTTCTACAACTTATATCTAATACTCCATACGGACTAATTTGTTATGTTATTTATATATGTTATTAATTTATGTTTTTATTAGATTCGTTATTAATTTTAGGAAAATTCTCATTTGTACCCTCTAAGTTTTCACTTTTCTCACTTGTACCCCTGCTTATTAGAATTTACCAGCTGTACCCCTAAACTCAATTAATTAGTCCCAAGCGTGACCAAACTAGGACTAGCCGTCAATTATGCCGTTAAGTGTCAACTTGGATGAAATGACATGAAATTTATCGGTTTTTTTAAAATTTATTTTCCCTCCAAAGTGTTACTTTTCTTCTCCCTTCAAATTTTCCCTTCGATTCTCAATCTTTTCCCTCCTAATTTTTTTTCCTATTTATGTATCTTCTTATCTTCACTTATTTAGCTCTACAAACACTTCTCTTTCTTCCTCTCTCTCACTCTCTTAATTTTCTCTCTTATTTTGCATCATGTCTTGAAGCTATTATTAGTGATGAATTTCCGGTATTGAAGATGCAAATGAAAGAATTGGTGTCAAATATGAAGGGTTCGAAGTACTTTTATGTTGCATTGCTCATATTTGTTGTAGTACTTGTTTTGATAAAATTATAATAGGAAAAACATGATGGAAATGTAATGAGAAAAACATGCTCGAGGACGTAACTGAATTTGGTTGCATAACCAAAAACTTATTTCATATCTCGTACTTAAAGTTCTTACAAAAGTAAATTATTGTTCCCGCACGGTAACTACTTTCAGGAAACTCACCATAACACTTACGATAATTATAGTAGGGTTAATGATTACATAGCATTTAACGCAATAAATCTATAGTAATAGGAGCAAATCTGTAGCAGAAGTTACTCCGTAAACAGTAGGGGCAACAATTAAATAGCGGCACTGGCAGCAGTAATAAATTGTAGCAACATCAATCTGTTTGACATGATCAACTGACAGCAGTAACTGCTAATAGGTTGGGGTACAACTGAGAAAAGTGAAAACTTAGAGGGTACAACTGGGAAAAGTGAAAACTTAGAGGGTACAAATGAGAAAGATAAATTCCATGTCATTTCATCCAACTTGGCACTTAACGGCATAATTGCCGACTAATCCTAGTTTAGTCACGCTTGGGACTAACTAATTGAGTTTAGGGGTACAGTTGGTAATTGCTAATACGTAGGGGTACAACTGGGAAAAGTGAAAACTTAGAGGGTACAAATGGGAATTTCCCTTAATTTTATTATTAATTGACCGAAACCTTTTTGTTTACCCTTATTTTATTATTTGTTATAACAACCAATGCAACCTTAGTATTCAAGGAATGACAAATACTTTCCATTACATTTCTATTATTACTTTACTTTTATTTAATAATTTGTTGTATTACATATGTGATGTTAAGTATTCTATTTATTAAATTTCTAGTTAATTATATGAGCATTCGATTCAACCCTTTTCGGTTACCTTTATTTATTTAATTAATTATTATAATAATCAAATAGAAAATTAATATTCATTTGTAGAGAATGAAAGAATTATTCAAACTTCATTGCGTTTAAGTTAAACCCATTTCTTAACTTTGTTTTCTGACTTCCAAGCGATACGTCTCTCCGCGAAGAGACGTGTCCTTTATGTTTCGATATCTATAAATATCGATCAACACATGTATTGTAATACACTCATCAATATAATCTCATTCCTATTTCCGGTTTACGATATTGTTCTACAATATATTTATAACACATCCAAGGGAGAGTGTTATAATATGGATGTTATTATCCTTCCAAGCGATACGTCTCTCCGCGAAGAGACGTGTCCTTTATGTTTCGATATCTATAAATATCGATCAACACATGTATTGTAATACACTCATCAATATAATCTCATTCCTATTTCCGGTTTACGATATTGTTCTACAATATATTTATAACACGTTATTAGCACGATCGTCTTTTATAGTCAACAATCGCTTACGGAAATATATTCATCGTTCATATCGGGTTGATTGCGAAGGACAATTGGGACTTATTATTATTTTAATATTTTAATTCTTATCTTCGATTTCTGCCGGTTTACAGTAAGTTTACTTTATCACCCATTGACTACAATTTACGTACTACTCTGCTTTGCGTACTACTCTGCATGATATGATTGCAACTTACTCCGTATCTCATATTTTAATTAAGGAATGATAAATACTTTCCATTGCATTTCCAATGTGTTATATTATTACTTCACTTTCATTTAATAATTTGTTGTATTATTACATGTGATGTTAATTATTCTATTTATTAAATTTGGAGTTAATTATATGAGCATTCTCGATCCAAACCTTTTCGGTTACCCTTATTTAATTAATTAATTGTTATAATAATCAAATAAAAAATTAATTCAAATTTCATTGCGTTTAAGTAAATCCATTTCCTAACTTTGTTTTTTGACTTCTCGACAAAAATGATTCATTTTATTACTCCGTAATACATTTATATCGCTTAAATTTTCGTAATCACGTATTTTTCAACAACTTATATCTAATACACCGTAAGGACTAATTTGTTATGTTATTGGTATGTGGTATTAATTTATGCTTCTATTAGATTCCTTATTAATTTTATTATTAATTGATCAAAATCTTTTCGTTCGTCTTTATTTTTCTTATTTGTTATAACAATCAATACAAACTTAATATTCATTGATAAGGAATGACAAATGCTTTACAACAAAGATGATTCATTTCTCCTAGGTAACTATTGTCTGCTCTAATTACAACTTTAAGCACCATCATTATTGCAATCGAAGCTACATTTCAACTTTGTCTAATTTCGTTAAATACGAAATCGATCCACATGTAATTTCAGACAACTACTTTGTATATACATTCACCAAATGACTTGGTGGATGATTTACAAAAACCAACCCACATAATTTTTAAGCGGATAATCCCGTGAATTTCACGGGCGACGTACCTATTTAAAGAAATATAGCATGGTTGATGAAAGTAAAATAGAGAATTATCCCTATTTATATCATCAATTGAGAAATTTTCGTTGGAAAATTATAATTTTGGTTACAATATAGAGTAATTTTCAAAGTTTAGGGGTACACCTTGTAATTCGAAAAAGGCGAGGGTACCACTTGGAAAAGCCAATAGTTGAAGGGTATCCCATAGAAAAACCCTTAATTTATTTTATTTTATAAAATCAGGGGTGTTACACCACGAGAACGACTAATATCTGTATTATCACGTTAAAATTGATTTGCTAATACGTATAATACTTAGTACTCCCTACTCTCCTACGTGCATCTTTTCATGGCCTGCCTGTCACGTGAAATCGCATGCAAAGAATGTAACATAACTACATCGACTACAAAAACTTACTTGTCCTTAAAAAACCGACATAGCAAAGACATAGGGTTAAAATAAACAATGGATGTTACCGTACTTCCGCCACAATAAAGGAACAAAGTTATCATCGCACCGATTGATTAGTGGAGGCTGCTATGTGCGGACGGGATGGTGTCGATGTCTAGCGGACGTTGGCTTTCCAATACGTACCCTCACTCCTTACTCAGAATCGACGGTTTCTGGATGTCCGAAACCATTGGCAATGAGAGTCATTCCAGGCATGGAATTCTTAAGGGTACAAGTCTTTATCTTTAGGTCTCGTGCCACTCAACTTTGAGCCGGCTAAGGATCAATGTTAACTTGAACGGTTTCCGAGTCCCCGTAATTGACTCGGTGGCGACTCCACAAATCGGCAACGAATTCGGTTCACTAAAAAGGTCGCCTTACCAAACATATCGACCTTTAAACATTTACAACCACGACTCGATCGATTCCAACGGAAACAAGGGTGCCCGCACCTGCCTAGTACTATTCTGAATCGTCATCCAAATCGAGGTCCGAAACATCATCCCGTACGCGAGATCGGATCGGCCTCCGATCGGAAGGGGGCCGTGTGGGTGGCCTCCGCGATGAAATGGGTCAATCCTGCGCGGAGCGCCGGGCAGTGCGGAGGGACGTCCACAATAGGACACTCTACCGAATAATGCCAGCACCTAAAAGATGAAATCGAAAACCTTATCAGGAACGGCTGGCTGTCTGCCTATGCTGCCAGAGCAAAAAATCAGAAAGCACCAACCAAAAAACCGGAAGGGTCAAGGCACGATCGGCTAGTCATCCACGAGGTATCAGGGGACGATGGGAGTCTGATGAGTCACAGGGGTCAGAAGCGGCACTTTCGCGAACTCCACAACCAAATCTGTTACGCCGAAGCGGTCAGAGCCCCAACCACTCTGACACTCAGTATTACCCCAGAGGACTGTGGACGAATCGTGTATCTACACAGCGACACGTTAGTCATGTTCATGTTTATCAACAACCATATTTTCAAAAGGTGTATGGTAGATACCGGTGCATACACCAATATACTTTACAAGGATGCATTCGAGAAAATGAACCTAGAGGCCCGACACCTAAAGCCCGCCCTGGGATCTTTGTACAGGTTCAGCGGTGCAGGCGTCGTCCCTATGGGTACCATCGAGCTGCCTATTATTGTGTGGGATGGTTTGAAAAAGAACACGGACTCAATCAGTAGGGTTAGGTATGCGGTTAAATTTGTTAAAAGTTCTCCTGCTAGAGTGAAATTCTTTAAGGATGTTGCAAAGAGGTATACACAATCTGAGAAGCCATTATCTCTTGACGTGCCTACTAGATGGAACTCTACATTTGATATGTTGGAAACTGCTTTGAAATTTAAGGATGTATTTGGTGATGTAACTGTTCCAGTTAACCCTTCAGGAAATGAACTTGGCCCAGGTTCAGATGATGTTGATGAGTTTGGGAATCCTATTGAGGTAGAACATTCTGGTGCTCCTAGTGACCATGATTGGGGTGTAGTTGAATCATTGATGAAATTTTTGAAGGAGTTTAAAGTTTTGACTGAAAAAGTTTCTGCTTCATTGTATGTGACTAGCGATTCTAGTTTCTTTTTCATTGCTCGTTCACTTCATCAGTTAAATAAATTTAGTGCTAGCGATGATGATGACTTTAAAGCTATGTCATGTGCTATGAAAAAGAAATTTGACAAGTATTGGGGAGATGTTGAGAAGATGAATGTCTTGGTTTATATGGGAGCTATTCTTGATCCGCATGTTAAGTTATTAGGTTTGAAGTTTGATTTTACTAGTGTTTATGATGTGCCTAAAGATGAAGAAATGAGCAAACTAGTGTATACTAAAGCAATGGGGTTATTTGATGAGTATAGGAGATTATATGCTCCTTTGGCTCCTCAAAATGATGAGATTACACATGTTGTGGGTAGTAGTGTTGGACATGATGATTCTTTACATTTCAAAAAAGTTATTGAACGCCAAGTTCTGAGGACAAAGTCGAATAGTGGGTATTCAAAATCCGAGCTTGATAGATATTTGGAGGAAATACTTGGGGACCACGAACAAGATTATGATGTGTTGACATGGTGGAAACTTAACGCTCCTAGGTACCGTATTTTATCACGTTTAGCACGTGACGTTTTAGCAGTGTCTATTTCTACTGTAGCTTCAGAGTCCTCCTTTAGTGCCGGTCGTCGACATCTATCACCATTTAGAAGCTCATTGACCCCAAAGGTAATCTATATATTTAGACATTTTAGTTCTTATTTATTTTTTCTACTCTCTTTTAATTTTCTTTGAATGTCTATTGAAGACTTTAACCACAAATATTTATTATTTTATGTCATCTAAGATTGTTGAAGCACTCTTATGTGCACAAGATTGGATTCGGCCAAGAAATGATAAAGGGCTTAACATGGGAGAGAAGTTAGAAGAACTTGAAAAACTTGAAAAAGGTATTTCCGAACTTATACGCTTATTTAGTTACTTACTTCTATTAAATTTATACATTATTATTCTTATTGCCGACTTACTTAATATTTTCCTAACATAATTTGTCAATTTAATTTTGTATAGATTTGACGAATACGACAATAGTTGATGAAGAAGATGTCGTTGTCCAACTTTAAAGAGTTAAAGACCGACGACCTCAAAGATTCGAAGATTTTATTAGTCTCATCGTTATTAAATTTTAAGCATACATTATTAGTTTCGTATTTTATTTTTACCTTGGACTTTGTTATTTAGTTCTCAATTCTTTATGATTACGTCTTCATTTATAAAGATTGTACGTTGGGACGTTGCATCTTAACCAAAGTTACAACTAGTCGTACATAATCACGCGCCATCCGGGTCGACCGGTCCGGTCCGGGTTAAGACCGGTCTGACAGGTCCGGTCCCGGTCCGGACTTCAGTTTTGGCGTACACACCTGGCCGGTCTTCGGTCCAACCGGGTCCGGTCCGGTCCGGTCCGGTTCCGGACCGGTGAACACCCTTACACTCATGTAGGATGCAGACACGGGTAAGTTAGGGTAAGCTACCGCCCACGAATAGTCTTTGCTTAGGTGACGACAGGTCACCCGGGGAAGTGAGTGTCATACCGTCTGCTTAGAACTACTCGTTTGGTATATCCGTGAATTACGTGGCTACCTTGGACGGCCAGAGTGTCAATCAAGGGTCTCTCCGTGTGTCCGTAAAGATCTTACCGCGAAGAGGTCGACTGGTCCTAATATCAATTAGGGTGGGCCTTTTTAGGGCCAAAACCCGTAGTGACCACAACAAAGAACTAGGAAATGAGCTTCACCGACCTCATTCGAGTTACACCACTGCTGGAAACTTGTTTCCAAATCACCAGCGGAGTCGCCAAACTGTGGACGTCCGTCCTCACCGCCCGGCACCCCGCACGGAACCGACCCGGTTTCATCGCGGTGGCCATCCACGCGACCCCCTCCTGGTCGGGGCCGGTCTGATCTCGCGTACGGGGCGAAGTTTCGGACCTCGATTCGGATGACGATTCGGACTTGTATGTACTAGACAGCTGCAGGCACCCGTGTTTCCGTTGGAATCGATCGAGTCATGGTTGTAAATGTTTAAAGGCTGATATGTTTGGTAAGACAACCTTTTTAGTGAACCGAATTTGTTGCCGATTTGTGCAGTCGCCACCTAGTCAATTATGGGGACTCGGAAATCGTTCAAGTCAACTTTGATCCTTAGCCGGCTCAAAGTTGAGTGACACGGGACCTAAAAATAAAGACTTGTACCCTTAAGCACTCCATGTCTAGAATGAATCTCATTGCCAATGGTTTCGGACATCCGGAAAACCGTCGATTCTGAGTAAGAGGTGAGGGTACGTATTAGGAAGCCAACGTCCGCTAGACATCGACACCCAATCCCGCCCGCACGTATCGACCTCTTCTAATCAATCAGTGGACTGATAACGTTCTTCCTTTGTTGTGGCGGAAGTACTGTAACATCCATTATTTTAACCCTATGTCTTTGCTATATCGGTTGTTTAAGGACAAGTAAGCTTTGTCGTCGAAGTAGGGGTGTTTACATTCTTTGCATGCGATTTCACGTGAAAAGCAGGCCATGAAAAGAGGCACATAGGAGAGTAGAGGGTACTAAGTATTATATATATTAGCAAGTCAGTTTTAACGTAATAATACGGATATTAGTCGTTCTCGTGGTATATCTTACCTGGTATTCTGCTTAAGATGCGTCGGCTCGGTATTAATAGGGATGCGTCAAACCGTGTATGGTGAGCACCGGAACCCGACCATCGCTTTGTTCAGTTTTAGCTTGTTTACGTTTTGAATTCCGTGTTAGGTAATTTAGCATGCGATTATAAGGTCATAAAAGCAATAAATCATACGAAAGCGGTAAATGCGAAATGTAAGTAAATCACATAGCAAGAAGTTTCACCCTCGAAATGTACGCTAAACGGGACATGATGCATAGATATTTGAGAACGGATCTCGAAACTACTCGGGTCTATTTAGGATGTTTTAGTGCTTAGGGTTGAAGTTGGGGACGTTACGTGTTTTAGTACGTGTCATGGACCTAGTGTCCACGTTCGACATTATCATAGTGCATAATAAAAGTACAGAAATGTAAAGTTTTGTTTAGATGACAACCTAGTGACGGTTCGACTTTAGGGCGGATCCTCCTAGCTTGTCTTGTAGTGATTCTGGTAGAGTTCCGTTACCACTTGCTGATTCTGTGGCTAATCCGGCAGAGTTCCCTTCCTAGACTCAGGGTAGCTAGTCGAACACAGGCACCTCCGGATCGAGTGAAATGCTCGAAGGTGTGGGGTAGCATCGATTTGCTTATCGGGACTACGATCGAGTAGATCGTTTGCTTGGGTGTCGGAGTGCGAGCCCAAGCTAGAAGAAACT
Organism: Agrostemma githago; assembly: GCA_958450325.1. NCBI lineage: Eukaryota > Viridiplantae > Streptophyta > Magnoliopsida > Caryophyllales > Caryophyllaceae > Agrostemma > Agrostemma githago. The sequence goes on from OY288262.1 coordinate 31,319,866, forward strand.
CGTAAAGAGTAAGAGGGAGAAGAGAAGGATGATTTGTGTCGAATGAATGAGGTGGGGGGGTATTTATAGTTGCTCGTGTAGTTCAAATCGCCCTATGAGATGCCTGAGTCCAGGCGCACCAGAACTCAGACGCCTGGGGTCGAGCGCACGAGTTGTAAGACGCCTGGAGTGAGGCTCCTGGGATTTTGAAGATCTGATTTTGAAACTTTCCAAAACGGAGAAGATGCGTATAATTTCATTAGCTTGGGGATTAAGTCGTCCCCTTAACCCTAGTGCGTCATTGCGCCGGGTGGGCTCCGGGTGTGCATCCCGAGGTTCGCTCGGCCTGATGTGTTGACTCGGGTTTGACTTTGTGTATTTCGGAACCGATTCGGAGTCCCGGTGTCGGAATTGACTCTAATTAGTGTCGACGCGACCATAATGACACGACTAAGGCTGCCTTGATGTCGAATTAAATTTTCCGAGTAATTATTTGAACCGTTCTATAGAAAAACTATCTAAAACATCATAATCTCGGGTCGCGTTGCAGTCCGATCGTCATTGGGTGTTTGTTGGGCGCTCCTACAGCCACCAGGTCCAAATCTGGGTGTCTACAGTTACACATAACTAGGAACGCGTACACTCATGCAAGATGCAGACACTGGTAGGTTAGGGTAGGCTACCGCCCACGGATAGTCTTTGCTTAGGTGAGTGTCATACCGTCTCCTTGCAACCACTCGTTTGGTATATCCACGGAATGTGCGACTACCTTGGACGGCCGGAGCGTCAACCGAGGATCTCTCTGCGAGTCCGAAAGGATCTTACCGCGAAGAGGTCGATTGATCTTAATATCAGTTAGGGTGGGCTTTTTGGGACCAAAACTCGTAGTGACCACAACAAGGAACTAGGAAATGAGCTTCACCGACCTTGTTCGAGATACACCACCGCTTGAAACTTGTTTCCAATTCCCCAGCAGAGTCGCCAAATTGTGGACGTCCGTCAGCACCGACCGACGCCCCGCACACGCCCGCGCGGGACCTCTCGATTTGTCGCGGCGGCCACCCACGCGGCCCCCTACCGGTTCGGGGCCGATCCAATCTCGCGTTCGGGGCGATGTGTCGGACCTCGCTTTGGATGACGATTCAGATAGTACTAGACAGGTGCGGACACCCGTGTTTCCGTTAGAATCGATCGAAACGTGGTTGTAAATATTTAAAGGCCGATATTTTTGGTAAGACGACCTTTTTAGTGAACCAAATTCGTTGCCAATTTGTGGAGTCGCCACCGAGTCAATTATGGGGACTCGGAAATCAATCAAGTCAACTTTGATCCTTAGCCGGCTCAAAGCTGAGTGGTACGGGACCTAAAGATAAAGACTTGTACCCTTAAGTACTCCATGCCTGGAATGACTCTCAATGCCAATGGTTTCGGACATCCGGAAACCGTCGATTCTGAGTAAGGGGTGAGGGTACGTATAGGGAAGCGAGCCAACGTCCGCTAGACATCGACACCCAATCCCGCCCGCACATAGCGGCCTCTACTAATCAATCAGTGGGATGATAACTTTGTTCCTTAATTGTGGCGGAAGTACGGTAACATCCGTTGTTTTAACCATATGCCTTTGCTATTTCGGTTGTTTAAGAACAAGTAAGCTTTTGTCGTCGAAGTAGTTGTATTTACATTCTTTGCATGCGATTTCACGTGACAAGGAGGCCATGAATAGATGCACTTAGGATTGTAGAGAATACTAGATGTTATACGTATTAGCAAATCAAATTTAACGTCATAATATGGATATTAGTCATTCTCATGGTATACCTTACCTGGTATTTTGCTTAAGATGCGTCGGCTCGATCTTAATAAGGATGCATCGAACCACGTGTAGTGAGCACCGGGATTAATACGGAACTCGACCATCGCTTTATTCAGTTTTAGCTTATTTACGTTTTGAATTTCATGTTAGGTCATTTAGCATGCGATTATAGGGTCATAAAAGCGATAAATCATACGAAAGCGGTAAGTGCCGAATGTAAGTAAATCACGTAGTGAGGAGTTGCACCCTCGAAGTGTACACTAAACAAGACACGATGCGTAGATGGTTGAGAACGGATCTCGGAACTACTCAGGTTTAATTTAGGTGTTTTAGTGCTTATGGTTGAAGTTGAGGACGTTACGTGTTTTAGGACGTGTCATGGACCTAGTGTCCATATTTGACATTATCAAAGTGCATAATAAAAGTGCAGAAATGTAAAGTTTAGTTTAGACGACAACCTAGTGACGGTTCGACTTCAAGGCGGATCCTCCTAGCTTATCCTGCGGTGAATTCGACAGATCTTCGCTACTACAGCTGATTCTGCGGTGAAACTGGCAGAGCTTTGCTGCTATATCCGGAATTGGCTAGTCGAGCACGGGTGCTCCTCGGGTCGAGTGGAGTGCTCGAGAGTGTGGAGTAGCGTCGATTCGCTTATCGGAACATTGATCGAGTGGATCGTACTTAGTGTCGGAGTGCGACCTAAGTTAGAGAAGAAGAGGGGGAGACCGAATTGTGTGAGAAGTAGTTCACGAATTCGTTGAGGTGTTTTTGAAATGAATGAAGTGAGGGGGTATTTATAGTTCGTCGCGCAGTTCAAATCGACCTTTAAGACGCCTGAGTTCCGGCGCACCAGAACTCAGTCGCCTGGGGGCTTGCGCATGAAGACTGGGACGCCTGGCGTGAGGCGCCTAGATTTTTGAAGATCCGATTTCGAAACTTTCCAAAACAGAGAAGATGCGTATCTTGACGTTACTTGGGGATTAAGAGTTCCCGCTTAACCCTAGCGCGTCGAGCGCCGGGTGGGCCTCGGGCGCGTGTCTCGAGGTTTGCTTGGCCCGACGTGTTGACTCGGGATTGGCTTTGCATATTTCTAGACCGATTCGGGTCCCGGTGTCGGAATTGACTCTAATTAGTGTCGACGTGACCGTAATGACACAGCTAAGGCTGCCTTGATGTCGAATTAATTTTTCCGAGTAATTATTTGATCCGTTCTATAGAAAAACTATCTGAAATATCGTAATTTCGCGTTGTGTTGCAGTCCGATCGTTATCGGGTGTTTGTCGTGCGCCTCTGCAGCCACTAGGTCATAATCTGGGTGTCTACACCTATATTTGTTCTTATCCAGGCGATAAGAACCCTCAACTACTCTTAACCTTAAGAGGCCAGCAATGGTGAGAGGATCAGCCTCCAAGACCTCCGAATCTGAATCAGAGACCTTGCAGCCTCAGAGGAGCTCGCACCCCCACTTTCGTCAATGGGGGGAGGCCTTGCAGGCACCGTCGAGGGTGGCGCCAGTGGAAGGAGGAGGAAGCACCAGGCGGAGGAGGAGGGACGACTAATACAGGCTTCCTCATCATCCCCCTCCGAAGCACCAGTGGAAGGGCCAAAGAACAACAGCAATCGACGGCGGGGTTGTGTCATTTTTTCAGAAACGCTAGAACGGAGAACAAGGGAAAGCAGAAAGAAAAGAGCTAAGGGTCGAGTTCTAACCTATTTATGTCTTCAAGATCGCCTAGGAAGGGTGCCTCGCTCCAGAAATGATGATGATTCAAAGGGAAAAGATGAAGATTCAAGGAAGGCTGGGTTTGTGTTTGGAAGAATGAAAAGGGGGAATAAAAGGAGTGAAGGGTATATATAAACAAGGGAGGAAGCGAAAAGCCCCCCATTGTCAGAACACCCCCCATGGCATCCTTACACATGTCACCCCTCAAACTAACCTATCCATCACATCCCAAAGTATCGAAATTCAAAAAGGCGGGAAGTGGAAGAGCCACATTACGTCATTAAAAAAACACACACACACAAACAAAAAAACAAACTGATCGTAACTTCTCATTAAAATGAAGAAGCCAAAGGGTCAAGGTTACAAAGCAGGTACAATTCAAAATAAGTCATAAGAAGACCGGAATATGCCTAGAGACTAGTTCAGCTAACAAAAGGTCAGAAGGAGCTTCAGTCTTCATCAGAACCAGGACTGTTGCAGCCTCCATTATCAGACCCCCAATCCCAGTCATCAGGGATGTCCATGGAATCATCAGCTCCCCCCTGCATCACTCTCCTCCATTCCATTTTTCACTAAGCCACCTCCGCCTCCATTATTGTCTGAGGCACGGCTGCTGTCATCCCAACCGCCACCATGGTCGGCGAGCTCAAGACCCTCAGAGTAGTCGTAATCATCCCTCAGCTCCCTGGGAGTGGAGGGGGAGGACCCGGAATTCGGGATGTTGGGGTCAGCGTTCTCCGGCCTATATCGGTCGAGGATCCTCCGAACCGTCTGAGGATAATTGAACTTTCGGGGAGGACCCACGTGCTTGACAACCTCGGTGCTAACACCTCTCTTGAAGATCCTATCAACAATCCAAACCATTGCTATTGGAAAAAACAAGAGAACGAATTTTTTTTCAGAAGGTTGGAAGAACTTGGGCAAGTGACTCTTCAATTTATAGCCAAGAGAAGAGAGGAGCAAGGCAGTTAATGAAGTCTCAATCGTCCCTGTGATATGTGACAAGTGTCATTGAAGCGCATGTCCCGAAGGATTTTTTGAAAAGGTAATCATGGGGATGGATATTCTGATGCTTCGTTTACCCCAGGTATTTATGACAATCCACCTAGTGAATGAGCGCAGCATTTAATGCGAGTAGGACGATGGGGCAGCTTCCCACCTGAGCAGCTGAGCATTCACAGCCGACAGGAGCTCTACCCCCCCAGCTCTCGAGGGGCAATTGATGGGGTCAGCCACCTGCTGGAGGACGCCCGCTAGTCAGAGACCCGGGCCCGACCCGTCTCTGAAGAGGCCCAGACCGGCAACAAGGCCGACGACGGGGCATCGGGCCAAATCTATTCGACCGACCCCCAGGGGCACGCCGTTAGAGAAGACCGGCTCCCGGATTCTTATCGAAAGTCTATTTTGACGATTTAAATCCTAAATTCTTTTTATTTATTTATATTTAAGCTTGAAATTCTATTTTCGCTCGAAGCTCATTTATTTTATGTTTCGTCAAAACATTTATTATCTTTCCTCGAGAAATCAATTTAATTCACTTTATCGAAGATTTATTATTTATCGGGAAATACTATTTCACCGTCTAATTGTTTATTTCGTTAAGCTTCGTTTTCGTCTCGAATAGTATATTTACTCATCTTATTAAGCGGTCCAATTATTTATTAAATTTATCTACTCGTTTTTAATTCGATTAGTGGGTCCGCCAACTTATCGTTTCGGAATTCAACCCACTTTATTTAGAGCCGATTCTTCCCTCTTGGCTTGCTTTTTAACTTTCCCCGTACCCCACTCATTATTTATCATTCATCCCCCTTTTTGCTATATTTTCCCCACCGCTTCATTTTTTATTCTCTTCTCCTGCCATTCCACCTCTTGGTTCCCCCTTTCGTTTTTCAGTTTTCTTCTTCTTCATTTCTCTTGTTCTTGCTTCGGTACTTTATTCTGTGCCAACGTTACTGCTGCTGCTGCGTCTGCCTTCATTCTTTCAACATCTCCATACTTTGTCAATTCTACGGATGTCTTGGTTGATGCTTTTCGTCAGTACAATTGTCGCTTGCTATGCCTTTGCTGCTCGTTTTTATTTGCTCGGTTCGTCCCTTTCTCCTCGGTTTGACTCCGACGATCTGACCGACGCCTGATTTGTAAGCCTTAGATTTTCGTCATCTGCTCTTCCATTTTCTTTCGTTCTATCGTCAAATCTGTTCGGGTCTCGCCGCAGTTCTTTGTCATGCCTCATTGTCTTGTTAACGCTGTTTCGAGTTCGTTTTTGTCCCTCTGCCTACTCCTCTTCTTTTGCTCGTGTGGCAGTGATTTTGTTGCTCCTGTCCTCTAGTCGTTCTTGTTCTGTTCATCGTACTATGCCGTTTGCTGCTGATATTGTACGTTGTCGTCATGCTCTTCTTCCTCTCTTTTTTTTTCTCATGTTGCATCGTCTTACTGCTACTGCGTTAATGATGTTGCTCCTGTTTTCGCATTCTATTGCTGCGGTTGTTATTGTTGTTGTTGTTGTTGTTGTTGTTGTTGTTGTTGTTGTTGTTGTTGTTGTTGTTGTTGTCATTCTCTGTCGTTGTTGCTGCTGTTAAGGGTCGACTTTACGTGCTGCTGTCAATCGTTCCTGATGCTCTTCTGTTCCCTCTTTTTTTCGTTCTATTTTTTTTCTTCTCTTCTCCTTCTTCTCCTGTCGTTTTGTCTTTCGTAATGCTGTGTTTTACTGCTGCTACTGATGTCTGTTGTCTTCATTCTTTTCCCGTCTCCTTCTCGTTCTTTGTGTTGTTCTGTCCGTGTTTGTGCTACTGCAGTTTTTGCTGCTGTCTTGCCCTACTCCTATCCTCTCGTCAATTTTTTTTTGTCTCGTGGCTGGCTGTTGATTTCGTGCCCCTATTCTTCGATCATCTTTTATATATTTTTTTTCTTCAAATCGTGTTCACCATCCCTCGTCTTTTCGTTTCCCCTATTCCGAGTTGAGTATCGTTTGGTGCCATTCAGTTCATATCTGTTTTAGCTTCCTCCCTTTTTGGGTTATTAGTCCACCCGAATCCAACTCTTATCTTTCTTTTTGTGCGTGTTAAGTTGACCTTTCTGGTGAATCATGCTCGGAAGACGATCGATTCTACAACGTGGAGCTTAAAGACGTTACTATTGAAGTTTCGGAGCTTGGACTATGCAAGCAGGACAAATTCATTGAACGCGGTTACTCAAGTTAACTTTAGGACGTTACTCGATTTTATATCATATATGTTTGAGTAGTAGTATGTAGTAAATATTTTTACTTCGGTTTTCTAATTTTAGCTATTTATTATTTGCTAAAAATATTATTTTTAAATTGTGTACCTTATAAATATTTTTACAACTTTCGATATTGTTTTATAAATCGTTAGTTATTTAATTATTTACGATCGTTATAATATTTTGTTGGTTATCGTGACACTAGTAACTAAATAATAACGATTTCATATTTTCTCCAGATTCCGTTAATTTATAATTTTAACTCAAAATCGTATTTTTATATTATAATCAAAATTTGTATACTTGTTTAATAAATTAATTTTCGTTTTACGATTTATACTAATAAATGAGAAAATAGTCGATTTAGTTTTAAATACATTTTAGTCGAGACTATTTTCACTAATAATTTTCTATTTGTTTTCGATTGACTATTTTTATTAAAATTTGTATTATTTATAAATCAAAGCTATTTCTTAAAAATAATTTGAAACATTTATAAAATTCATTTCATTTATAAAACTCGTTGACTCAATTAATTTTGATATCGTTTTTCTTAAAGTATCTCTTTTCTAAGATTTATTGTTTTAACTCGATTTCCTAAATTATTTATAAAATACTATATATTGACTTATTATATTTTATTTATATTTTGAATAACGAATTTAGAAATATAATAAAGTTACGATAACGACGATAATAATAAAATGTTAATTTCGTTAGAAATGCTATTTTTATACATTTCACCTATTTTAATAACTTACGTATTTTTTATAACAATATTTCTATTTTAAGTAACTTTCTAAAATTAGTAAGTTTCTATTTATAGAAAGTTTCTCTTTTAGTATAAAATGTTTATCCCTTTTTATCTTCATATTATTTACGCTGATTATTTATTGAATATCGATAATGACTTGTTTTGGAGTTATGGAATAAAGTCGAGTGTGGGGTTAGAGTAATATGTTTATCCCTTTTAGTATAAAATGTTTACGCTGATTATTTATTGAATATCGATAATGACTTGTTTTGGAGTTATGGAATAAAGTCGAGTGTGGGGTTAGAGTAATATAGTCTGGGATGTACGTTTTTGCCATCAATTGTAAGGCTGGTGTGTCTTTATGAGGCACATTGGTTGTTGAACTGAGCATGGTTTGTGTTCAGGAGAGTGTGCATTGTGCCCTTAAACTTAGATATCGCATCGTGTAAGTCGCGTCGGGTTGAACTGGATATGGTTTGTATCTAGGAGGGGTGTATACTACTTAAACCAGGACCTCGCTGCACGCAGTCCTGTTATGGTTGAGTTGCCTAGTTAGAGACTGGATTCTGTTATGAGTTAAGTCTACAGTTCTCGAAGCTAGTTTCCAGTATTATCCTAGTGAAAGTCTAGCCTTGTGCACACCGATCGAATTTCTATAACGCCATTTTTGAATATTATTATTATCGATTGATTTTGACTTGCAGGTTGGCAAGTGTTTTAAGTTTTCTCCGAAAACTTATTTTTATTATATCGTTTTTAATGTTTTTTTCTCATTTTAAGTATTTTGATATAATAATACTATTATTTTTCCATATGGTATAATATGGCTGGGAGAACGTCCGAGTTACTCCCCACTGACGTGGCTGTTATGTTTATAACATGACAGGTATTTGCTGCTGCGTTTTGGGTGTGAGCTAGTGAGTAGCGTGGATCCTACTCTTTCTTCATTCATGTAATTGTGGATTTGTATAAACCCGTCTGGAGAATTTTCTGTTTAGCCCTTTTGTAAAAAGTGGCTTTGTATTGACTTACCATTTCTTTTAATAAGATATAGTTTGTCAGTGTGTTTATTTTAATCCCAACTCTACAGTGTTTCCGCCACTGTATTGCGTTAGATTTTCTAGGGGATTACAAAAATCTCTTTCTACAAAACGCCACCTTGTTCCTCACGAACAAGGTTCCTTAAGCGCATTTCACGAACTGACTTAGGCATTAGAGAAGGTTCCCTCGGACACCCCGAGGCCCTGTTTTCTCCCTGCGCAGGCACAAACGACCCGATCCGCCGAAAAAGTCTGATACTAGAAGAGAAAGAGGTGAGACGCGAAGATTAAACAAGATCCAAGAACACTATTCCATTTAGATCCAAACCCGATTTGGAGTTGATTGTTTCCGACCCGAAACACTAACAATTAGTCCACAATTAACAAAATAATAACTACGAAGTGGGAGTAATAGATTAAGAAATCTACAAATCTAAGATTCGATTTCATAGACTTGTATCATAATTTTACAGAATTATTTTTTCTTAACTAACGTTTTCTCAATCCTAACGAATTTTTCTAAGATTTTCCTATTCTAAACCTCTATAAATTTTTAAGTTTTACTTTAACATTCAGTCAAGTTTGTCATCATTTTATCAATTTACATAGTCAATCAACGCTTCCGAATTCGATTATGAATTCTAAATCAATTATCGATCACGTAATAAAGATTATTTATTTAAGGATTACTTAATTAATTTTTTTTTGGGTTATTTAACGACAATAATACCAACTATAGGGCATTTTCCCAAAATAATACCAATTTCAATAAATATGAGAATAATACATATTATTGGAATAGTTAAATAAGAGTAGTATAAATGACTTTATAACCTGCTATATCAGGTCACCAAATTAATATTTAACCTGCTACTTATTCTTCATCCTCCTTCTCAGACTCGGATAACGGGTGAACCGTGTCAGGTCAGCTTCGGGTTGGCCCACTTTCATGCTATAATAATCGGGTTGACTTCGGGTCGGGTCAGATAATTTCGGGTTCGGGTCATTCTCGAGTTTGCTGTTTTCAACTTTTTTAGGGATATCGACTCGTTTTCTATAATAATAGTTAGGTCAGTTTCAGGTTAGTTCGGGTCAATTCGGATTACGAGTCAAAATCAGGTCTTCAATTCGGGTGTCGCGTCGGCTTCGGTTTGACTTATTCGGGTCGGGTATGTTTTGTCAAGTCTACTCCTCCTTACTTCTCTCCTTCACTCTCTCTCTCCATTACCCTTCATCCTTCTTCATTTTTTTCTATACGTTTCGTTTAGATTAACGTGTTGATTTTGTGTAAGATTTTGTTGTTAGCTAGATTTGATGAGGTTGAAGACTTGAAAGAAAAGAAAGATGGAGGACATCTCTTATATATTAAAGCAAAGACCATGTGCAACGACGTGGCACAATGAGGATCCTCCATTTCGAAATAAGTCCATTTTTTTGACACAATTTTCTTTCCCTCCAGTGTGAACACATTTGTATGTGCATCCAAAGCAATTCCAAAGTTTACTCAAAATTTCCTCCAAAAACTACGGCAACGGGAATCGAACCCGCGACCTCTAAGGTGCATCCCACAAATGCAAACAACTGATCCAAGACGTAAGTTTGTGAAAAATTTGTAGAAAATAGATATAGGATCCTTGAAAATATCCACTAATTGTAATAGTCCCCTTGAAAACATCCGTCAGTAATTGTCCTTGAAAATATCGTACCCTTGGGCAATGGAATCTCCTCCATTAACTCTGCCAATAAATTATCCTTGAAAATACAAATGGTCTTCTTTCAATTTCTTTCAATTACAGAGTAATTGTCGAGCATCGTAAATAACAAATACTAAGTAGTCTTTTCGTTCTTCCAAATACACACTTCCCAACAATGCTATATAATTCATCTACCCATCTACCCATTTAATCAAAACTTTCGATCTACCCGATTTGTTGAGATTTGAGTTTTTTTCCTCTCATAATTTCCATTTCTCAGTTTCCGTTATAATTTATCTATTTGTTTGGGTTGATTATGTTTGGAAGTGTAATTGTTGTCTTAATTTGCTTTAATGAATGTGTGATCTCAGAAAATTCAATGGAGATGAATATGACAGTAGTGGAATACGTCGAAGGAGCTGACATTTCTTTCAATCGGTACTCTTCTAATTTCTCTTCTTATTCCTTTTTCAATCAATTCTGTGTTTTTTTTCTCTAATCGTTGTTTTTGTTTTCTATTTAAAAATAAATTTTTGTTTGAATTCAGAAATTGTTTTCCAGCAATTTCATCAAACTGAATTGTTTTGTCGATTTTGATTGAATCCAGGAATTATTTACCAACAATTTTATCCCATATTCTGGAAGGTATTTTTATCCGTCTTCTTTATTATCTTGAATTTCTTTTAATTTGGTTGTTGATCTTTTAATTTTAGGATTATTATTGTTGCATATTTGTTTTCCAGCAATAAATTTTAGAATTTAGAACTTTAAACGTCAATATCAGTAATTTTAGAATTTTTTTTTGCGTATTAGTTTTCCAGCAATAAATATTTGTTTGGGTCAATTGATTTGGGATTAATTATTGATACATTTTTGTGAGAATTTCAATTATTGTTGCATATTAAACGTCAATTGGCTTAGAATTTAGAAAAAAAATGAAGATGCAAGGTTGGCGAGCTTAAATTTGGTATCGAATTGATCTATATTGTTGTTTTTTACTTCGTGTTTCGTTGCCTCATAGTTTCGAACTTTGGGTTCAATCTGTTTCTTCTGTATGAATTAGATTATGAATTAATAGATACTTTAATTACATTATAAGAGATGATTTCAGGTAAGTTTATCTGGAGTTTATAGTATAATGACAAGTAGATTTTTTTTAAGGGAGTTTTAATTATTATTATTATTATTATTATTATTCTTTATATTGGGTTCTAAGAACTCAATTTGTCGATTTTATTTTGTATTTTTATTAACCATTAATTTTCTTGGTATACATAATATCATTTGTATATATGGATTCTTATATACGCACGTGATCTATTCTATTAAGAAGATTAATAATATTATTTGACCCAAAGAGGAATGGTATTAAACTATCATCACATACTTGGCATGATACTTGAATAGTTGGAGAAGCTATTTTCTAATTTGGACTGCTTTATACTCCTAATCACTACAGTATGAGCTGTAGTTTTCTTATGATTTTAATGGTCAATTTTTCTGAGTAATTATTATCCTGAGTATTACAGTAATATGAGTTTAAATTTTCTGATTTTATTCATATAATGGTCAATTTGATTTCAAAAAATCTAATTTTTTTTCCAATTTATTTGGTGAATTTTCAGGCAGAAGAAAGGAGAGGAGGGCAATAAATAACAAAGCATCGTCATCTAATTGATACAATTGAATGGTTTGTCAAACCATACAATTGTAGAAATCCTTTTTACAATTACCAATTTTCTAACATTTAGTTGATGTCATGTACTGAGTACTTCTTTTTAAATTCAATCGAAATTAATCTGAATATTTTTGTGATTTGATGCAGATGATGAACATATATTAAAGATAAATGATGATGAAGATATTATAAAGAAAGAAAACTTTAAAGATGATGAAGGTATAGAGAAAAATGATGCAGATGAAGATATGAGGGAAGCCACCAAAAATAGTCGAAGATAAATACGCTACTTCTAATTAATTACTGTAATTAACTAATTATTTTATTCATTCATCCTCTCATTATTCCAAAAATAAGGGAGTAACCGAGTAATACTCCATTTTAGAGTATTTTTTAAACGTGGAATATGGTCGAGGTTGGGGTGCTCTAAAAAAATTGATATATCTTTTTTAATATAGTATTATAGTATATTCCGAAAATATTATTATTTTAGTATATTATCTAAACATTTTTAAAGAAATTTTCAGTATATTAAGTTTACATTTTTAGAGAATATTTGTGAAATACATGAAAACATTTCAGTATTAAAATTAATTGATGAATTGAATCTAAATACTTTTGACATAAGAATTCGAAAAATAATTGTTCGAAGTATAATCTTCATAATTAAGTGAAAGGATAAGATCAACCACAGTTTGCTGTATTTTCTTAATGTCTTTCTTTCGTTGCATTTTTCTTAATATTTTTTAATGTTTGTCGGAAGAAGATAATAAAAATATGTGTATTCTTAATGGTGTATATTTTCTTAATGTTTTTCTTTTGTTGTATTTTTATAATGTTTCTCATGTTATAATTACTTTCTCAACATAAATGATTTTCATAATTTACACTGTCCTTAAGAAAAATTACTGGATACATAATGAATTAATGACCTTTTTTTTTACAATAACAGACGGCGTCATATGAGAATAGTTGTTATTAGAGTGATATGTTGTCCACAATTTCTTGGTATCACGATAATGTCGATTGTATTATGCAGTTACTCTTTATTAATACTCCGTATAAAATAACCAACAATTAAATAACATGGTTCACAGAATCAAAATAAATATACAGAGATTAATAGCATAATACATTTTACATAAACAACACGTAATTAATTTTTCACTCTTCCCCGTAAATTTCTTAAATCCCATCATATGCATTTTGATTCCCCAAAATTTATAAATTTAAATACATTGCAATTTTTTTTAAACATTTAATACATAGTGTGGATAAAAGAGTTCTTTCATTGATGTATGTAGTACTCTATCTGACATTTTTTTTGTAGAGCACAATTAGATTTTATGTTCCCGAGGCTGACTTGCTTTCTATTCCCCAAAAATTTAAATTGTTTAAATACTTTGTAATTTTTTTGGAATTTAATGCATAGTGTGGGTAAAAGAGTTCTTTCATTGATATATGTATGTAGTACTCTACCTAACATTATTTTTTGTCTATTTTTGTAGAGCACAATCAGATTTTATGTTTCCGAGGCTGACTTATCATATTTCAATTGTTTGACCTATAGGACTATAGAGACCTATAAATTGCAAGACCTTAATTTCTCTATATTTCACAAGTATACGTAATTTCTTTATATTTCACAAGTATACATAAACTTAAATTTAAACCTAACCAAATGTGATGTTTATAAATTTATTTTTGATATTCAATTAGTCAGTGTTATTGCTAAATGCTAAAATAGGTTTTGTATTATTGAATTCGTTGTTCCAAACAAGTACATGACGCCATATTTATAGGACTACGAAAATATTGCATTATCTTCTAATATGGTAGATAATAGAACATATTCTCTAAATTTTGATATTATTCTGATTACGGTATATTACAATATACCGTAATCTTACTACATATTATTCTCAATCTTTACCATCTTTATCATGATACCGTAATACTAAGGTATCCTCTATCAGTTATGCATTTTTTTGATTTTGTTGAGATTTTTTTTTTTTGAAAGTGAAGTTCTTGGTATCTCGATAATGAAGTACTATTTATTTATACTCCGTATAAAATAATCAGCAATTAAATAACACGGTTCACATAATCAAAATAAATATACAAAGATTAATAGCATAATACATTTTACATAACTAACATGTAATTAATTTTTCAATCTTCCCCGTGAATTTCTTACTTCTCATCACTTGCTTTTTGATTCCTCAAAATTTTTAAATTTTTAAATACATTGCAATTTTTTTTTAAAAATTTAATACATAGTGTCGGTAAAAGAGTTGTTTCATTAATGATATAGAATTCTATATTTCTATCTGACATTATTTTTTGTCCTTTTTTTTAATTAAACAATTAAAAGATTCCAATTTTAATATAAACATATGGATTTGAGCACAAATTAAACGTACAATTTTAATATGTCCCATATACCAAAGAAACGTTTAAGTCCCATGAATTTTCACGGGTATTATCCTATTAATATTAATGGCAAGAAAAATTGAGGGGTATCGGTAAGATTGTTATTGAGCAATATCTAGGCCGGGTTTAAAGGGTTTTCGTGTGAAAATGGTTTATTAACACATGTTGAAAATATTAACTATACGGGTCGGGTTTGTACGGATTTTGAGACGGGATTCGGGTCAAATACGCGTTATTATCGCATTTACGGGTTATTAACACATATTAATCACATTACTTACACGAGTCGGGTTTAAAAAGATTTCGGGTCAAAACGGTTTATTAACGCACATTAAAACATTAATTATACGGGTTGAGTTTATATGGATTTTAGGTCGGGATTCGGGTCAAATATGCGTTATAAACGCTATCGAAGAATGTATATTGTCTTCAATTTATACCGTAACTCATAGAATTTGAATTCCCTGTGATTTATACTGTAACTCATTTGGAGTTGGAACTTTAGTGTGTCAAGTACTCTCTCCGAGTCTAAGATATGTTCACCTAGAGATTTTGGGGAAAAAATAAGAATGTGAAAATGTGTGGTGTAAAAATAAAAGAGAGAGAGAGAAATAAATGAAAGAATATGAGCCACATATTTATGACTTAAATGGGGAAGAAGAAAGAAAGAATGACACACACAAAAAAGAAAAGAGAGAACATAAATTAGACTCGAAGGGGTTATGATTTATTGAAGATATAAATATATTTCTCCGTAACTCCTACGGAGTATATATTGTAGATAAGATTTCAGTATAATTAATACGAAGTAAGTAGTACATGCATGAGTAACATTTCACTATAATCAAACGAAGCCAAAATATTCATTTTAACTATTTCATTATAATCAAATGATATTCAAGACGGGTCAACCTATATATTTAACTATTTTAATTTTTCTTATGAGTGTATTTAATTGTACTTTATATAATTAGTAAAGTATGAAATAAAGAATAAATTGTCTTATTCTAGCAACAAAATTATCCTTTAAGACGATTATGTTGTTCGATCTTTCGTACTATTAACCCACATATTGATGATCACACTCTTTTGTCTAATTTAAAAACCAATCTCGCTTCCTTTATCTTTAAATGTCAATAAAATTGGACAGTTCGTGAAATTTTTCACGGGTAACACACTATTACTAATCTAAAGTTTATCTTCGATAGTAATCAATATTTATCAAAATAGTAGTGAACAGCCCGTGAAAGTTTTTCGCGGGTATCACACATTGCTACTCAGCCCACCAAACGTATACTGTTGTCATCCAATTCACGTCACGTAATTGTGCTAATCATCTCCAACTTTATAATCGAGCTAACATCGAGATAGAGAAATTAAAACACTACCAAAACGTAATATTTGCTAAAAGTCGATCTATGTAATAATAAGTTACAACAAACAATGATTCCAAATGCACTCAAAACTAAAAGAACTCAAATCGTAGCCAATATTTACCGGTGAAAAATATTTTGGTTTGGTACATCCAGCAATTTGTCGTGTTCTCCGTCAACGCTTTGGTCGATGTTTGATTTTGTAATCTATGAAGTTATTATGATGTATGATGTGCTGAGATTATAGGCTGCGTTCATGTACCAACCTCTTCTCTAATGAAGCGGTAAAATATACATACTTACGGAGTAGAAAGTGCAAGATCATGGGTCGTATACGTAATAGCCCTTAATCTAACCTACGGCCTCTTAACAAATAATCTAATTTCAGTTGTTACTTCATTGTACTGTCTATGAAAGAACAAGCGAGCAACCCGTGAATTTATTCACGGGTATTACACTAGTTAATTACGTTTAATGCCCCGTATACTGAGTAAGTAAAAAGAAGTGGAGTGATATGAAATAAATTAAAAGCAAAAAAGGAAGGTGAACGGGTTCTATCGCTAACTGATCATTTATACTATTACTAGTATAAATCCCACGCATTAATGCGCGATATCTTTAGCATTTTATGTTTAGTAATTACTTGTAAATATCTATTGGTAATCTATTAGCTTTTCACATTTATAATCTTTACATTTTGATTTGAGAAAATAACTTAAAATTTCAATGATGATTATGATAAACTTATTTTTTTACAAAGTTAATAATACTTTTCTTCGTTTCGTTTGATTCTTTATGCTTGCTTTTTGGACATTATTTATAAGTGAGTAAAATCGTCAATATAAATTCTAATATATTAGATAAAAGATAGTCAGTCATGTGAGATCTTGTTTAAATTGTATAATCGAGTGCGTTATAAATATCAAATTTTTTTAATAATTTTTAGAAATATGTAACCAAATATATATGAACAATAGAAAATGTGTATTGAAAGTGTGAAAAAACATTCATGTATTCCCATCATAGAACCTGACTATTCAATTAAAATACATTCCTTTATATATTCAGATCGTCTATAAATTTTGTTAACAAATTAAAAGATAACATAATAATTCAACTATTATTAGATTAAAAAACAATTTATATATTAAAATCAAAATTTGAAAGTATTTTATATCGGGTATAGTTTTTCCCATCATCAAACATTTATGCTCCATATTTGTTTACGTCAGCACTTGGACTTGAATAGTTATCGACGCTTATATTTTGTTACAAAAAAGTTGTATCATAAAGGTTTATTTGTTTAATAGCTCATAAATAAGGAGTAATAATTTTATTTTTGAAGAATTTACATAAATATTTACTTAGGACTTGAATTTAAATATTGGAAGTATATGTGTGTAATGATTTATTTGTTTCCTTGATTTTTTAGGAAATTAGTTTATTTATTTAGGTAACAATGTTTGGAGGGAAAGCATTGCATGAGGTGATGACACGTCATCATTTTGCTAGTAATTCCTATCCTTTTAGTATATAGGGGATGGTTTAACTACTCCAAAAATACGTATTATTCTCTGATTTATTAAAATTGGAATTATTTTCGGAAGACGGTCTATAGTTGGTATTATTGCCGTTAAATAAAATAAGGGTTTTTCTATGGGCTACCCCTCAACTATCGGCTTTTCCAAGTAGTACCCCTGCCTTTTTCGAATTACAAGGTGTACCCCTAAACTTTGTAAATTACTCTATATTGTAACCAAAGTTAAAATTTTCCAACGAAAATTTCTCAATTGATGATATAAGTAGTGATTATTCCCTATTTTACTTTCATCAACCATGATATATTTCTTCAATTTTCATCCTTTACTCGAAAAACTTCATTCCACTACACTACGACATAGGGGTGACGAAGAGATTAATGTTGAAGGATTTACAGGAGTAAGGGAGATAGGTCGACGTCGGCCGACAATAGAGGTGTGTTGTGATGAGCATTTGGTGACTTGGTGAATGGTAAAGAAAAAGAGGTGGTTTGAAGCATCAAATTGGATTGATTAATAATTAGGGTATATACATACAAAAAATACTTCATAATATAAAACAAAAACAAAAATTACTTAGAAAAAAAAATAAAGAAAACAACCAAACTTACAGTATCCCTCCCCCGACTCACATCAGTCACCCCAACTACCCTCAACCTATAATCACCACCCACCACCCCAACAACCGTCACCCACCCACCACTACCCATCCGACTCCGGCCCACCCATCCACCGCCCAGACCTTCCTAGTCATCCCACCAATCCGACAACCCTCACCAGATCGGCCCCGCCCTGAACCGCGCGCACCCATCCACCGCCCTAGCCACCCAACCCCTACCAACCCTAGCCATCACTCCCTACCGATCCCGACGATTTTGATGCTTATGTTGGTTGTAACACCCCGGCCCAATCCTAGGACCGGAAATGTTAGTCGCGGTAGCTCGTCAGGCTCTATTCTGGTCCCACAGACCAACACG
Source organism: Agrostemma githago (assembly GCA_958450325.1). Classification (NCBI taxonomy): domain Eukaryota; kingdom Viridiplantae; phylum Streptophyta; class Magnoliopsida; order Caryophyllales; family Caryophyllaceae; genus Agrostemma; species Agrostemma githago. The sequence goes on from OY288262.1 coordinate 31,338,093, forward strand.
AGTCCTTTCCAGCACATTTTGACCTCACTCATGCGCATCCTAGAAACCTTCCTAGGAGGTCACTCATCCTTAGGCTACTCCCAGCCAAGCACGCTTAACTGCGGAGTTCTTTTTGCATAGATGACCAAAAGAGAAAGTGTAGTTTGTTGATATGAGTAGTACTTTCAATCCTTGTAAGCACTAGTCATTTAAGCTCGTAAATAGGACATCTTCAATCAATGTGGGGTGTTTCGTTCGTTCATGGGTGTGTTTATCGGGGTTGGAGTTTGAGAATTTCTAGAGAGAAAAGCATACAAATAAATTTTGATGAGATGAAATGACAAGGATGAAACAGTAAAAAGTCGTTGGAATTGAGCAAAAGCTCGTTAGGAAAAAGCAAAATTCTAATGAATTTTATGTTAGTAAAAATCAAACTTGAAAATTGGGGAAAATTAATAACATACTTTGTAGGTTAGGGAAGGACGCCGGAAGGACGACACCCGCAGGGACACTGTCGGCCGGGGGGAGGCTGGTGGGCGGTGGTGGCAGGGTAGGTGGGGTTGGATTTGGGGAAAAGTGGGTTGCTAGTAATTTGTAATCCTGACCTTTTGCTCTTCCTCTCCTCTCTAGTCTCCACTCTACTCTCTAGTGCAGTTGTGTGTATGTTTCCCACCTCTTTTCAATTTTTTTATGGTCTCGTGAATGCACGTGACCTGATTCACCCAGATTCGCTCCTGATCCTATCTCTCTATTATCCGATAACAAAAGTAACAAGGGTTATTTAACGACAATAATACCAAATATAGGGCGTCTTCCAAAAATAATATCAATTTCAATAAATCTGAGAATAATACGTATTATTGGAGTAGTTAAACAAGAGTAGTATAAGTGACTTTATAACCTGCTACATCAGGTCACCTAATTAATATTTAACCTGTTACTTATCTTCCATCCTCCTACCTAGACATGGATAACAAGTGAACCGTGTCGGGCCACTTTCGGGTTATAATAATCGGGTTGACTTCGGGTCAGGTTCGACTCATTCTCGAGTTTGTTGTTTTCAACTTTTTTAGGGATATCGACTCGTTTTCTATAATAATAATCGGGTCAGTTTCGAGTTAGCTCGGGTCAATTCGGATTACAAGTTAAAATCAAGTCTTCAATTCGGGTGTCGGATCGGGTTCATTTTGGCTTATTCGGGTCGGGTCAGTTTTGGCAGGTCTACTCCTCCTTAGTTCTCTCCTTCATACTCTCTCTCCATTACCCTTCATCCTTCTTCAATTTTTTTTCTATACGTTTCGTTTAGATTAACGTGTTGATTTTGGTTTAGGATTGTGTCGTTAGCTATATTTGGTGAGATTGAAGACTTGAAGGAAGAGGAAGACGGAGGACATGAATGACGTTTAATGCCACGTACACTGAGTAAGTGAAAAGGAGTGAATGAATGTGACATGAATTTAAGGCGAAAAAGGAAGGTGAACAGGTTCTACCGCTAACTAGTCATCTATACTACTCTGCTTTAACTACTCCAAAAATACGTATTATTATCAGATTTATTAAAGTTAGAATTATTTTTGGAAGCAGCTCTATAGTTGGTTGTTGTGTGCCAAATTTGGACCGTTTTTCCTCCTATTTAGACCCGTTTTTCCTCTGTTTTGTGAGACTTGAGTGCGATTATCGCCATATTTTGCATAATTCTCACATTAGTGTCTCTCTTTTGCATTTTACGTGTTTTTGGTAGTTTTCTGTCTATTTTGAAAGGATTTTCGACCGAAAACGTGTTTGAGCTTCTACGAGCAAGAGAGAGATACGGTCGAAGAGCAAAGCACACAACTGAAAGTTCAAGTAATCCAACTGATCAACGAAGAAAAAGACCGGAAAAGAGTCAATGGACCACCGGGTGAAATTTCGCCCGACGACATTTCTTTTCACCCCCGAAGATTTTTACGTGACTTGACCGGGCGAAATTTCGCCCACCGGGTGAAATTTCGCCCGATGGTGAAGACGGGTCGAAAACGCGAAAAACGAAGAAAATCTCACCGGGTGAAATTTCACCCGGTGGGATTATTACGACAAGCCGCGGGGCGAAATTTCACCCCATGAAGATGCAAAGGGTGATGGTCTAGCAAAATGAAGAGAAATCGGATTTGGGCCTTGAAGTTTGTGCAACCCATTAAGCAACTCTATATATACCCCTTCTAGGGTTTAGTGCCTTCTTTGAGCCTTGAGTGTGCCTTCTTTGAGCCTTGAGTGTGCCTCTTAGGAGTAGGATAGAAAAATCTCTAGTAGTGATAGTAGTTTGTAGTAAAAGCTCTCTTAGAAAATCCTCTAAAATAATTAGTAGATCTATCAAACACTAATACAATTACTCCATTATTAATAGCAAAGTTACAGTCTTTACTGAAGAATTGGGTTTATTATTGAAGATTCAAGGGTTTTACAAGGGTTTATGTGACAAAACCCTTGTCTTATTTCTTGAAGATTCTTATTTCTCTTATTGAAGATTGAATATTTATGCATGGATTAGTGACAAATTCTTGTGTATTTATCCCAAGATTCAATCTTTGTTATTATTAATCTTCTTCTTCCTCTTTAGATCTCTCCATTGTTGGTAAAATTCTCTCCTCTCCCTCTTCTCCATTAGTATATTTGTTAGTGTAGATTTTATGCATGCTTTAATTATTTTCTTCTTAATGAATGCTTTGTTGTTAACCACCATGATTAGTGAGTAGATCTCTTTGTTAGGGGGTTAGGGGAGGAGGAATAATAGATAAAGATTTCATCTTTTGTGAGATTATTGCATTTGAGGATGATATTGTCTTTATGGGATTGTTGTGTTATGTTTGACTTAGCTTGATCACCTAGGTTGACTTAACTCACCCGGACCAATATGGGGAAACTCGGGGTTTGGGTAATTCCGTCTAGAGACCTTAGTTTATTCGTCGCGAAAGCGGGCTTAGACTTGGTTGGTAGGGAAACCGAAAGGTTGAACCTCCCTTATACATCTTGTGATAATTCTTGCATTATAAGAATCTTGTCTTTATTTCCGATTCCCCGACTCTCCCTAACGTCTTTCCCATCAATAGTTTCCCACCTTAATCACACAAGCTCATTTAGTAACCCGACTCAACCAAACCCCCCTTCTCGACTCAATTACTCATAGACTTTGACTTGAACGACTACCCCTCTCGACCGTCCCTGTGGATCGATCCCTGACTTACCGCTACTACGTAGTAGTAGTATTCCGGGGTTACAAATATTGTTTGACCGCGTTGGAAAGACGACAATCCCGCGCGCATCAAAATGGTGCCGTTGCCGGGGACGGTGATCAGCTAGTTGTGTTTTTGTCATTGTATTTGAGTAATTGTTTTCTTCTCCTTTTACCCTAGTACCGCTCGGTGCTAGGAGTCTCATCTTTGAATTGAGTTATGTTCAGGAACAATCATATTTGGCATTGCTTATTCCATACCGGTGCAAGCGAGACGATATTATTATTTTGGAATCCAAATCAACCAAAGTGAACCCTCATCCATATCTTACACCAACTTTCCACCCATCCACCATTCTCAAAACTCTCACAAAATTCCCTTTCCCTCTTCTCTCTTCAAAAATCACCTCTACAAACAAACTTGCCTACTTTAAGATCTCACTCCCAACTCACCCATGAATAAACTTCTTCTCCCGTCGCATATGGAACCATACCCGATAACTTTGAGCTAAAGACTTCTTCAATTGCCATAGTCCAACAAGACACTTATCATGGACTTCCACAAGAAGATGCTCTAGAACACTTAGCGACGTTTAAAGAGAAGCTAATTGGAATGAAGTTGAATGGACTTACTTCATGCCAATTCCATAGACTGTTGTTTCCCAAAACCCTTCGTGATGATGCTAGGAGATGGCTACAAAGCCACAACGATGATACCTTCCAAACTTGGAATCAATTGGCCAATGCATTTCTAGAAAAATACTATCCTCCTTCCAAGACCAATCATTATCGAATGGAGATTCAAACTTTCCGACAAGGCGAAAATGAAAGTATAAGCGAGGCTTGGGATCGATTCCAGACTTTACAAATGAAGTGCCCGCATCACGGTATCCCTCATTGGCTTATGCTCCAGACATTTTTCTATTCTTTATCCACCGATGCTAGGGACATTCTTAATGCGACCGCAAAGGGCGACTTCTTCCTACTCAACGAGAATGAATCCCATGAACTTCTTGACAAGATAGCCAAGAGTGATGTGTATGCTAAGGAATTGCAAGAGGGTGAATCTAGTGTAGACCCGGAATCATCGAATGACATGGAGACCTCACTTGAAGTACAACTCGCTCAACTTTTTGAGAGATTTGAAGCTATGGTTGTTAGGGACACCTTCCAACCCGAAACGAGGACTCCACCAAGAGAAGTCTCTCCACCAAGAAGAATCACCCCACCAAGAAGAACTACACCACCTAGGCGAACATCTATCTCGCCTCCCAAGCCGTATAGGGTAGATATCCCTTGTGATCATTGTGGAGGATACAACCACGACTCGAACCTTTGTGTGAAAAAGGAGAGCGTTCATCAAGCAAACACTCAAGAGACATATGAAAAGCCTCAAACGAGCAATCCTAATTTGGGGACCGGATTTCGTTCCACGCCGACTCAAGGATCACATCCTTTTCCAAGAGCCCCCAATCAAAGGGTTTATCCTAATTCATATGAACCTCATTATCAACCAAGGCCTCCTCACACAAACCAATTCAATCAAGGCCATTCCCATCATCAAGGACCACCGAGACCAAACTATGGTCCTCCCTTTGGAACTCATCCTACGTTTAATCAAGGTCCTCCCTTTGGAACTCATCCAACATTCAATCAAGGTCCTCCCTTTGGAACTCATCCTACATTCAATCAAGGACCTCCCTTTCGAACTCATCCTCCATTTAATCAAGGTCCTCCTTTTGGAGCTTATCCACCACCTAATCAAGGCCCTCCAAGGAACTTCCAAGGTAATTCTCAACCTTTTCATGACATTCAAGAAACTATCAATTTCTTGTTGAGAGAGAATGCGTCAAACCGAGCTAGACTTGAAGCTTTAGAGGCACGAGCCATGTCGCGAGCTCGAGCACCTCAAGACCCGACCGATTCTTTCAACCAAGCTTCCATGAATGCCATTAAGGTAATGTGCAAAAAGGAACCGGTGAAATCTTTTGACTCACAAGCTCTTACATCTCATCCCTCAATCATTGAATTCGATGAGAATGTGGTCAAGGATGTAACCGAAAAACCGAGAAGAGATCCATCAAAGTACCTTGTAGGAGACCTTTCGTTTGTCATTGAACTAATTCCGATAGAGGACACAAATCTAGTCTCGAGGATCGAAGTGCCCCCCCTTGAATGATAAGCCACCAATCTCATTTTATGGTCAAGCTATGGAGTATATAACCTTCACCGATTTGATAGAGAATTTGGAAACTAGACCCTCCATGCCAACTCCGAACGAGTATATAAGGGATATAATTTTGAATTCTACCATAAGGAAGGAAACTCCACTACCACCTAGGGTCACTCCAAAAGTTACCATACCTACTAAGCTTGGTGACCCCGGTAGTTTCTGCATACCATGTTCGATCGACGATGTTGAGATACATCGAGCATTATGTGACCTCGGGGCGGATATTAGCCTTATGCCATTAATCATCGCTCAGACAATCAATATTCCAAGGATGGTAAACTTTCCGGTTAACGTTCAGATGGTCAACGGTACTACGAAAGCGCCAATTGGGTTAGCACGAAATCTTATGGTTAAGGTAGGTCCCCTATACATACCTACCGATTTCGTGGTCCTTGACATGCCCATTGAAGAACGAAATCCTATCTTACTAGGGCGACCTTTCCTAGCAACCGGCGGGGTGGTTATCGACGTGAAAAAAGGGAAATTATCTTTTAATGTTGGTAATAGCACCGTTCAATTTGTATTACCCGACTTCTTGCCGAATATCCTTTTCGCAAAGGAATTATGGGACCATATGGTGGAAATACAAGCCGATGACAAATTTCTAGGCCAAGATAATTACCGAACTTCCGATACACCGACATTTGACTATGCCACCGAGGAACCATCCGAAGAAGATGTCCACTATAATGATAGTGATGACGATGGTGTTATTTCTTATACTTGGACAAGCCCCCGAAGAAGAAGTTTTAAATGAGTGGGGTATGCTACCGGAAGTAGCTCGCCTCATGGGTTTGCCAAGGCCAAGAAGAGAACATGTGGTTGGTGGCGTTATTATCAAGGACAAGGAGCATGGTACTCCAGGTTGCTTTTCAAGCAACCCCGATTAAACTCAAAACACTTAATTCGGTTTGGTGGTGTCCATAATAACCACCATTGTAAATATTTGAATATTCTTTTCCTTTTTCTTTTCTTTTTGGACAATAGATTTTAGATTTTTCCTTTTGGGAGTTTGTTTTCTCTTTGGTACTTGCAGGAATCATGAAGATTTTTCTCGGGAATTTTTGGAATCGCGCTTTAAACGATTATAAACAAATTGGATTGAGAAGATGAGTTGTATTTTTGAAGAAGCTAAGGATGTTTGGACCGAGTCATAGAAAACTTTTCGTAGCAAGAAGCTTATTCGGAGTGAAGGATCTCGCCGAGCAACGTTTTGCCCGGTGGAATTGTGGCCCGAGGTCCGTCGGGTGAAACTTCACCCAATGGCAACTTGCTCGAACATAAGGAATTGACGGAAAATCCGTCGGGCAAAACTTCACCCGGTGGAATCTCACCGGGCGTTCGCCCTGCGGTAAAAATATTTTGCGACTTGGAATTTGACGGAAATCCGACCGGGCGAAATTTCGCCCGGTGGAGTCTGACCGGGCGAAATTTCGCCCGGTGGTGAAGTTGCGCGGAAATGTCGAAAACCGACCCGAAGTCCGTTGGGCGAAATTTCGCCCGATGGTGACTCACCGGGCGAAACCTCACCCCGCGGCAGCCTTACCCAGCCAACCCACCTTACCCATCTTCATTATACATCTTTTCCTATCTCTCTCCTTAATCAAAACCCCAAAAATCCCAAACAAACCCCAAATCCTCCACCTTAAACCATCTCTAATCCCTCCAATCCTTCACCAAAATCAAATTAAATTATATATTCTTCATCCCCATCACATTCCTAACACTTTCTTGAAGTTTGTTTTGAGAAATCGTTCAAGTTCCGACAAACCCCAAATCGAGACCGTCAACACATAATCATCAAATTTCAAGCATCAAGTATGAAGAGAGTGAAACAAATGGCAAGAAAAAGGATTTCATCAATGCTTAATCGTAGTTCGGGGTCAACATCATCCTCAAGGTCCGAGGAGCAACCGGCCGAGGCTCGGGACGAATCTGTCCCGATGCCTGTTCAAACGCAAGGAGCCGTTCCGAGCGAACAACCTGTTCCGCTCGAGGTATGTTACCCGAAAATCCGTCGTAATTTCCGTGAACCTTTATCTGGTCTATATTTTGCTATAAAAGCTCATGTTGATAAATGTAAAAAATTTTGGATCAGTCGTCTCGAGCCAACTCGTTGGGCGGCTCGAGCTGTACTTGATCGTATGGGTATAGAACCGCAGGTACGAGCAATGTGCTGAAGTCTTGGTCTCATCAATTTTTATGCCTCTAAGGAGGAAACTTTTCAGAAGTTGACGTGCGAGATTTTCGCAACTTTCGAGTTAAGTGGTGAAGATAATACCACTGTTTCTTTTCAGTTGCGAGAAACTTCGTACGTCCTCAACTTGAGAGACTTCGGTGCACTGCTTGGTTTACCCTCTTCAGTCCTTGGAAAGCCTAGGGCGGGTCAGACTCGGGACGATAAATTCGGCCGAGATCGATTTTGGTTTAAAATAGCCCGCCAAAGGCCTTTCAAGGGAGGAAAGATGCGTTCTTTCTCTATCCGAAACCCCATCCTCCAGTATGTGACGCACATTATAGCTAACTCATTCTTGTCAAGCTATGATACGCATCACAACTGTAGCGCTACAGCTGTTCAGCTTTTAGAGGATGTAGTTTCGGAGAGAGGCCCATCGATCGATTAGTCAGAGGCCTTAGCTACTCATTTCGCTCAGATTGCGAAGGGCGGCCGCAAGAGAATTTCTTGTGGCGGTGTTGTAACGATGTTAGCTAGAGCCTTGAAAGTCGATTTTAGCGATTTAGCACCAGTTGATGGAGCGGGAATTTTTATAGATGAAGTTTATTGTCCTTTTCTTGTCTGGCCCCAGAAAGGGGATTATAACAGTTTGTTTATGTATAAGATTACTGAGCTGCGCGCCATTGCAATGCCTAACCCCGATTGGGTAAGGCTAGATATTGAAGAGAACTTCGGCATGCCGAAGAGGTCCGGGGAATACGTTCGGGATAACACCTGAGGTAAGTTTCGTATAGTTCAATACCCCGAGGGACCCTTAGACTTTGGCGACGATGACGTAGAGATCGTAGATGTGTCGGAGGAGGAACCAGAGGTTAGAACCTCTCGGGACGAGGGTTATAGGACTTTACCGTCATCATCACATGCACCCTCTTCCTCCCGCCAACCCGAACCCCAGACCTCACAATTTTTCACCCCAAATTTCTCAGACTTTGAACCACACCGACACTCCACGTTCACCCAGTCTACCCCTAGTTTTCAAGAGGACGTCAAAAAGGGGGGAAGTCTATAACCGAACACGTCAGACTTGGGAGAACTCGACATCCTCACCAAACCTGGCCCAAGATGCCTACAATTTGGCCCGAGATGCGCGCGATACTACGCATGGCTCGTACGCATACTCTAGGGATGGTTTTGAGTACGCCCGGACCAGTTTTGAGATGGCTAGGGACGTCGCTAGGGATGCCCAAGCGGCGAGGTTGGCGACAGAGGAGAACCAAAGGATGTTGCAGCAGCAACAAAGTTATGTTGCAGCGCCCGGGTCTTACTACCCACCACCACCTCGTCCCCCAGGCCCTATGTGAGTGGTCGAGTGTTGTTAGTGTCAGTGTGGGGGTGTCAGTTGTCATTGTCAGTTGCCAGTAATCTGTTCTCTTGTCTCAGTTAACGTAATCTTTGTCAGTCCTTGCAGCGCCAATTTTTGGCATTGATAAATTATGTTGTTGATTGATTTATAATGATTATTTTGTTGATTTGAGGAATTGTAAGCCCCTCCGTGATCCTACTTGGGTCGTTACACACGTGAGGTTTATTGCAGGTGCCTTAGAGAAGAAGGACCTGATTATTGCTCCCGGTCTTTGGTGACTTGATCGCACCAAGACCATTTGAAAAATCCAAAATTTTCTTTTTCTTTTAATTTTCCCGATTTGTGCAGAATTCGGGCGAGGTGATGTGATTACACCTACGTCCTTTTTCTTCCCTTATCGATTTTTCTTATTTTTCTTCTTTATTTTTTCATCTTTCATTTCTTTTCTTTTTATTCCCTTAATTTTTGAAAAATACAAAAACATTTGAAAAACTTTGAAAAATCCAAAAACATTTGAAAAATCATCAAAAATACAAAAACATTCGAAAAATCTTGAAAAATCCAAAAACATTTGAAAAATCATAAAAATTCAAAAAGATTTTAAGTTCTTTTCTCTTTTTCTCTTTTTCGATTCTTCTCCTATTTGTGCATTGGGGACAATGCACAGTTTTAGTGTGGGGGAGGGATCTACTATCCTTTTATCCATTTTCTTTTTCATTTTTCCTTTAAAAACCAAAAATCCAAAAAATTTTCATTTTTTTCCTCTTTTTAGTTTTCTCTTCTTTTATTTTCGTTTTTGTGTTACTTGTATTGTCTTGCATTCTCCATCTTGCAGGTACACCGCCAACCATTTAGCATGGATACGCAAGGTAGCGGAAATGAAATGAAGACCGCCCGGTAATATTTTCTACCTTCGTTTTATCCCTTTTTCTTATGCATGGGAGTTTGGGCATATATGCTATTTGGAGGTTCACTTGGTGAACACTTTGGAATTGGTGGTTGTGAATTGTGTTGACTTAATGGAGTATGGAGTGCTTGGCTATACTTGTGAATTTGTGTTGTTTTCGTATTTTTGTCTCTTTTTGTGTTCTTTTTATTTCTGTGTATTGCTTGTCTAGGTAAAGTTTTCGAAAACCCGATTTTGAGATTAGGCCGAGTGTTTATTACTCACTTGTTAGTGACCCGTTTTGATTTTTGGACATAATTCTAGTAGAATGACCTTGAACCAATTTTTGCATTGGATTTTTACCATGAGTCCATCTCTTCTACTAGGAGTCTACATCGGGATTTGCATTTGACCACCTTGACCACCCATGGAGTTATAAGGCCTTGGTTACCGTTCCCCGTTCTCTTAGGTGACCTTACTTGAGAAGCCACTTTTAGTCCAAAACTTTCATCCTTTTATGGGTTCGAAGGGGGTGCACACCCGACTAGCCTATTTCTCTATCATTCATCCATTTCCACAAATAAGTTTGCAAGAAAATGCTTTACCTTGTTCCTCAAATGAAACATCTAGCAAAAAATGGGCTATTCAAAGAAAGAAAAAGGGAAAAATGAAGAAGAAAAGGGCATTGAAAAATCTTTATTAAAAAAAAAAAAAAAAAGCCCTCGATCGAAATAATGGGGAAAGAAAAACCGAAAAAGAAAATCAAAATCTCAAAAATCGTTCCCAAACCCAAATAATCCCTTGGTTGTCTTATTGCCGTGAAATGCCTACTAGAGGACCGAGTCCCGAGGAAGGAAAACAGCGGTAATGTGGCAATCCTTACCATTTTGCAAACACTTATCCATCTTTTTGGTCTAATTGGCTTTCTCGAGTTTGGAACGACCCTCTAGGCTTAGCTTAGGAGACGGCATAACACTTACCTACAGTGCTTACTAACTCCATGGTTCTCACTTATCCATTCCCGTTGTAAGCATCTTTAGTGGAATTAGAAGGACCTTGGTAAATTTTCAATGTTTTTATTGTTTGATTGTCATCCTATTAGGATCTTGTCCATGTCAATTTGTGTTACTAGCTTGGTAGTGTTCTCGCTTGTCTTAAGCTCGAATCGGTGCTTTCTCCGCCGTTTCGATGAGGGATTCGGTGATTTATTTTCTCTTTGGTTGCGACTATCTTTTTGTGTGTGTCTTCTTTGTTTTGTGTTTGTGTGTGTGTTAGTCACAACCCCAATTTTGAGCAAGACCCAACTTGCCTTGCATGGAGGTACCTTACCTCATAGTTATCTCGATGTGAGTTGAAGGGATGGACGAGCAACGGTTTAGTGTGGTTAGTTTTTCCTCGGCTAAGCATAGTCTAGCTTAGTAGTAGTAGTTAGTTTTTTTTGGGTCATTGCTCGAGGACGAGCAACGGTTTAGTGTGGGGGAATTGTTGTGTGCCAAATTTGGACCGTTTTTCCTCCCATTTAGACCCGTTTTTCCTCTGTTTTGTGAGACTTGAGTGCGATTATCGCCATATTTTGCGTAATTCTCACATTAGTGTCTCTCTTTTGCATTTTACGTGTTTTTGGTAGTTTTCTGTCTATTTTTATAGGATTTTCGACCGAAAACGTGTTTGAGCTTCTACGAGCAAGAGAGAGATACGGTCCAAGAGCAAAGCACATAACTGAAAGTTCAAGTAATCCAACTGATCAACGAAGAAAAAGACCGGAAAAGAGTCAATGGACCACCGGGCGAAACTTCGTCCGGTGAGTCATCAACGGGCGAAGTTTCGCCCGACGACATTTCTGTTCATCCCCGAAGATTTTCACGGCGACTTGACCGGGCGAAATTTCGCCCACCGGGTGAAATTTCGCCCGATGGTGAAGACGGGTCGAAAACGCGAAAAACGAAGAAAATCTCACCTGGTGAAATTTCACCCGGTGGGATTATTACGACAAGCCGCGGGGCGAAATTTCACCCCATGAAGATGCAAAGGGTGATGGTCTAGCAAAATGAAGAGAAATCGGATTTGGGCCTTGAAGTTTGTGCAACCCATTAAGCAACTCTATATATACCCCTTCTAGGGTTTAGTGCCTTCTTTGAGCCTTGAGTGTGCCTCTTAGGAGTAGGATAGAAACATCTCTAGTAGTGATAGTAGTTTGTAGTAAAAGCTCTCTTAGAAAATCCTCTAAAATAATTAGTAGATCTATCAAACACTAATACAATTACTCCATTATTAATAGCAAAGTTACAATCTTTACTGAAGAATTGGGTTTATTATTGAAGATTCAAGGGTTTTACAAGGGTTTATGTGACAAAACCCTTGTCTTATTTCTTGAAGATTCTTATTTCTCTTATTGAAGATTGAAGATTTATTGCATGGATTAGTGACAAATTCTTGTGTATTTCTCCCAAGATTCAATCTTTATTATTATTAATCTTCTTCTTCCTCTTTAGATCTCTCCATTGTTGGTAAAATTCTCTCCTCTCCCTCTTCTCCATTAGTATATTTGTTAGTGTAGATTTTATGCATGCTTTAATTATTTTCTTCTTAATGAATGCTTTGTTGTTAACCACCATGATTAGTGAGTAGACCTCTTTGTTAGGGGGTTAGGGGAGGAGGAATAATAGATAAAGATTTCATCTTTTGTGAGATTATTGCATTTGAGGGTGATATTGTCTTTATGGGATTGTTGTGTTATGTTTGGCTTAGCTTGATCACTTAGGTTGACTTAACTCACCCGGACCAATATGGGGAAACTCGGGGTTTGGGTAATTCCGTTTAGAGACCTTAGTTTATTCATCGCGAAAGCGGTCTTAGACTTGGTTGGTAGGGAAACCGAAAGGTTGAACCTCCCTTATACATCTTGTGATAATTCTTGCATTATTAGAATCTTGTCTTTATTTCCGATTCCCCGACTCTCCCTAACGCCTTTCCCATCAATAGTTTCCCACCTTAATCACACAAGCTCATTTAGTAACCCGACTCAACCAAGCAAGCCCCCTTTCTCGACTCAATTACTCATAGACTTTGACTTGAACGACTACCCCTCTCGACCGTCCCTGTGGATCGATCCCTGACTTACCGCTACTACGTAGTAGTAGTAGTATTCCGGGGTTACAAATATTGTTTGACCGCGTTGGATAGACGACAATCCCGCCCGCATCATTGGTATTATCGCCGTTAAATAAAATTAAAGGTGAAAAAGTAAGGTGAAAGGGTTCTACAGGTAACCGGTCACCTATACTACTCTTGTTTAACTACTCCAATAATATGTATTATTCTCAGATTTATTAAAATTGATATTATTTTGGGAAGATGCCATATAGTTGGTATTATTGTTGTTAAATAACCCAAAAAAGTAGTTTATTGATTAATAGTTGGATAATATGTTAATTTATTGATTACACATTTTATTTGATGGCCCAATTATTTATTAATTTTATTGAATCGTTTTTAATTCGATTTTTATGGGTCAGTCAACTTATCGTTTTGGAATTCGGTTCCTACCCGGTTCATTTAATTAAATCGTATTCCTTATTCTCTAACGTGTGCTGATTCATCCCCTTTGTTTTTGGTTTTCCTCCACTCATTTACGTACTTTCCCACTTGGTTAATGATTAATCCCCTCTTCACTTTATTACACCGCTTCACTCCCTGCTTTTCCTCTTCCTTCTTCGTCCTTCTTCGGTTTTCCCCCAGCAATCTGTTTCCTCTTCTACTCTCTCTACTTCTTTTTCCCTGTGTTCGTGACGCTGTTGCTTTCCACCACCATCATCACCTTCACGCGTCACCTCCATTGTCGTCTTGCTTGCTCTGCTCTCCGCCACGCAATTCATCGCCTCCCTATGTGTGTTGTGTGCGCTTCTGCTGTTATTCATCGCTCTGTTTTTGTCCTTCTTTGCGCCTGAATTCGTGGAGGTAATCCTCCTCCTTCTTCTTCTCCCTCTTTGTTCTGTTCTTATGCTGCTGTGCGTTAGTGTTGTTGCGTTTTGCCCCTGCTACAGTTTTGTTTTGTGCTGTTTTGTGGGTCGATTAACCAGGCCATCTTCTACATAATCTTATTCTTATTTTCCTTTGTCTTCTGTCCATTTCTTCTCCTTCTGTTATTCTTTTTCTTCGTTTTCCGTTCTTCATTTCCGCGTTGAAGTTTGCTCCTGATGTCGTGCTCTTTTGTGCTGATTCGGGACTGTGTTGCTGTTCGTCCTTCTCTTCTTCTTCGTTTTTGTTATGTCGGTTAAGCTGCTGCTGCTTCTTTTTTCTTCTTCTTCTTCTTCTTCTTCTTCTTCTTCTTCTTCTTCTTCTTCTTCTTCTTCTTCTTCTTCTTCTTCTTCTTCTTCTTCTTCTTCTCCTCCTCCTTTGCTTGTTCTTCTTCTGCGGTTGTGCGTGTTGCTGCCTGTTCTGTTCTGCTGCCACCGTGTCTGTTCTGTGCGTGTTCTTCTTCTGTTCCTCGGTTTTCGCTCGTCGTAATGTTGTTGCTGTCCGTGTGTCTGTGTATGTCACTTTTGCTCCTCCTAAAGTCATATCACTTTTGTCCGTCATTATTTTCCCACAGTTCTCATTTTATTCGGACTCGTGTTCCCTTCTTTTCCTAGTTCTCCTCTTTCCCTTCTCCGTATTCTCATTATCCCAATCTCGTTCTTTTCGTTTCGCGAAGGTCTCGGAGTTTTATTGAATCGACTTTCAAGTTCTAGGTTCGAGCTTGGTCTAATCGAGAAAGGCAAGTACGTGATCGTTCGGTTGTCGACTCAAGGTAACTTTAGGACGTTACTTGATTTTATATCTTATGTTTGAGTAGTGGTATGTTGTAAATATTTTAACTTAGGTTTTTCTAATTTTAGCTATTTATTATTTGCTAAAAAATTATTCTTTTAAATTGTGTACCTTTATAAATATTTTTACAGTTTTCGATATCATTTTATAAATCGTTAGTAATTTATTTATTTATGATCGCTATAATATTTTGTTGGTTGTTGTGACACTAGTAACTAAATAATACCGATTTCTATTTTCTTCATATTTTGTTAATTTATAATTTTAACTCAAATCGTATTTTTATATTATAATCGAGGTTTGTATACTTGTTTAATAAATTAATTTAGTTTTACGACTTATATTAATAAATGAGAAAGCAGTCAATTTTGTTTTAAATACATTTTAGTCGAGACTGTTTTCACTAATAATTTCTTATTTATTTCCGATTGATTATTTTTAGTAAAATCAGTATTATTTATTGATAAAATCTATTTGCTAAAATTAATTCGAAAGCTTTATAAAATCTCGTTTAATTTATAAAATTCGTCGAATCAATTAATTTTGATATCGTTTCTCTTAAAACATCTTGTGGACATGACATAGGTCCACCCCGACGCGGCCACGCGCGGGTTTGGGTAGGCGAATGAATCTCCATATGAGAATGGATCGAATTGAAATTTAGGTCTATGTGGAGTCGCCACCGAATTTTGTGGTTATTCGGAACCATTCGAGCCCACTCTATGTCGTAGTGGTCCGTATACAAAATACGGCCCATTTCCGATGTCAGAGTTTATTGGGCTCGTCCATTTGCATTTGATACCGATACCGACATTATCGGATATCGTGTATTGAATGACTCTCGTGCGCCAACGATTTCGGGCATCCGGAAACCGAGGTTCTGAGTAAGGGGTGAGGGTACGTGTTGGGAAGCCCACAAAGGACACTCAACCCCGCCCGCACATTAGCGGCCTCTACTAAGAATTCGAATGACTTACAATACGCTCGTTAGTAAAACGGGAAAGAATGCTTACGCAAACATTGTTTTTCCTAGGCATGTGAATGAAATTGAAAAGTGGGTTTCTATGTCAATTTAATGCAATTAATTCTACGTCAAAGTGGAATTTTAGCATGCGGGTTCATTTAGTACAATAAACGAACAAAAAATTAAATTGACAAAAGAAATAACAAACGCGTTAGTAACAATGTAATAATATAACGAATAATAACGGTTTGTGCAAATGATGAATTGAATTGAATGATGTAAATGAGATGCAAATATGAGATGCATGGTTTGAAAAGATAGTATACACGTGATTAATTAAGCACATGTGTGACCTATGTCGTAAAATACTATCGAGTTTGAAAATAGAATGATGTACGATTTATTGTGTTAATCGTTATGATGCTACTCGATCGAGTGGTCGACGGACTCGATCGAGTAGACCCGTAAAAGACGATTCTGCTTTGCGTTATGGACCGTACTCGGCCGAGTTATTGACCAACTCGGTCGAGTACGTAGCGACTCGACCGAGTCACTGTGAGACTCGATCGAGTTGGCGTCGTAAAAGGCATTCTGACTCGATTTTGTGATGTCACTCGATCGAGTGACTAAGGCACTCGATCGAGTGGCATCTGTACGAATTTGATTCGTTTGCAATTTAATTGTTGATTTTGAAATTGCTTTTGATTTTTGAGAGTTCGACGATTTTACCGAATCGGACATAAATATTGCATAATTTATGTTCGACTTGGTTTTTTATAAATCGCGAATTTTGTTGAACCGAATATAAATATTGTTGAATTTATACCCGATTCTAAATTTGGAGTACTCGTTGTATCCCATATTCGATTATTTGAATCCATATAGGATATTAGAGTGAAATAGAAAAAAATAAATTAATTTTAGTCGCTTTAAATTATTTATCGTGGTATGAACGAATCACGTTAATTAATTCATGTGACTTGATTGTTAGATTCGATATCCAATTGTGGAATTGGTACCGAATCTAAAATCGACGCTTTACTTGAATAAAAACTTGATTCCCTCGACTTCTCCGACATCGAAATAAATCCCTAGGGATTGTGATGTCGGATCCGTGTCAACGGGTTTCAACCCTTATTAAAATTGATTTTAAAAATTGATGAATGCAAGATTAATGATGATGACGACGAGAAATAATAACGAATTGTTGTTTAAGTTAATTTATCTCAATAATCAAATAGTCGGGGTACCGGGATAAGCGACCGACGACGCGTGTGCAGTACACTTGTATATGCGGTTTTCCTTATCCCGGTATCCTTCTTATTCGACACAAATCGATAAATATTTTAATGCTTTAATATTAATGGTATTATTGATATTATGAATGCGAAGAACAAAATAAAAAAACGAAAAAGAAGACGACGAAAAAGGACGCGGACGACGAAGAGAAAAAGGAAAGGAAAGAGAGGGTTTTGACACCCTCAACCTACATGTTCTTGTCTCGGTGCGGACTCGTAACCGTGGCTTCTACACAAGAGTCTTCGAGGTGTATGGAGGCTAAGTTGTGGTGGCTCAGGTTCGATTCCTAAAACTAGGTTTAGGGTTTTTGCTAGTGTAAGATTGCTAGGGTTTGATTAAGGTTTGATTAGGGTTTGTAAAAGACGTAGTATGTGTGTGTATGGTTGCTCTAAGGTTTCGAAAAAGTTGTTCAAAGTTGTTGCATGAGGGTTGCTTATATAGCCAAGGGTAGGGCACCCGAATTAGGGTTACTCGACCGAGTAAAGGGCTAACTCGGTCGAGTGGCCCGTGAAGCCCGCAGCCGGGCTCAAAACAAGCCCACTCGATAGAGTGGGTGGGTCACTCGATCGAGTGGCCCAACTGGATCGCGCAGGTCCGTTGACTTTGGACCGTGACTTTGACTTTGATGGATTTTGTGCTTGACTTGGGCTTTTGATGATTAATGGGTTGTTTTGTGTGTCTCGGAAGCGACTTTGACCGGGGTTGACCCAATTGTAAAAAGTCGATTTTATTTCCGGTGCCGGTTTCGGCCCAAATTAGTCTTGTTTGACTCAGAATGATCCACTGGGCCTGGATTTGAGGTCCGTTTGGTGAGATTTGTACTCCGTAAGTGTGTTAGCCAACGATTAATGGATTTGAGCCCGTATCCGAGCGCATAGAAGCATGTTAGTGTCCGATCATCATCGGGTATTTTTTGGAAACTGCCGTAGACACCTGGCAGTCAAAATGCGGGTGTCTACACATCTCTTTTCTAAAATTTATAGTTTTAACTCGATTTCCTAATTATTTATAAAATACAATATAATGACTTATTATATTTTATTTATATTCTGAGTAACGAATTTAGAAATATATTAAAGTTACGATAACAACGATAATAATAAACTGCTAATTTCGTTAGAAATGCTATTTCTATACATTTAACTTATTTTAATCACTTACGTATTTTCTATATCAGTATTTCTATTTGAAGTAAGTTTCTAAAAATAGTAAGTTTCTACTTACAGAAAGTTTCCCCTTTTAATATAAAATGTTTATTCCTTTTTCCTCGTATTATTCATAATGATTATATCTTTGGTATATATCGATAATGGCTTGTTTTGGAGTTATGGAATAAAGACAAGTGTGGGGTTAGAGTAATACAGTCTGGGATGTACGTTTTTGCCATCAACTGTAAGGCTGGTGTGTCTTTATGGGGCACATTGGTTGTTGAACTGAGCATGGTTTGTGTTCAGGAGAGTGTGCATTGTGCCCTTAAACTTAGATATCGCATCGTGTAAGTCGCGTCGGGTTGAACTGGATATGGTTTGTATCCAGGAGGGGTATATACTACTTAAACCAGGACCTCGCTGCACGCAGTCCTGTTATGGTTGAGTTGTCTAGTTAGAGACTGGATTCTATTATGAGTTAAGTCTATAGTTCTCAAAGCTAGTTTCCAGTATTATCCTAGTGAAAGTCTAGCCTTGTACACACTGATCGAATTTCTATAACGCCTTTTTGAATATGATTATTATTATCGATTGATTTTGACTTGCAGGTTGGCAAGTGCTTTAAGTTTCGCTGAAAACTTATTTTTATTATATCGTTTTACTGTTTTCTCTTTTAAATATTTTGATATAATAATATTATTATTTTTCCATATGATATAATATGGCTGAGAGAACGTCCGAGTTACTCCCCACTGACGTGGCTGTTATGTTTATAACATGACAGGTATTTACTGCTGAGTTTTGGGTGTGAGCTAGCGAGTAACGTCGATCGTACTCTTTTTTTTATTCATCTAATTTAAGGATTTGTATAACCCGTTTGGTGAATTTTCTCTTTAGCCCTTTTGTAAAAAGAAGCCGTTGTATTGACTTACCATTTCTTTTAATAAGATATAGTTTGTTAGTGTGTTTTAATCCCAACTCTACAGTGTTTCCGCCACTGTATTGCGTTAGAATTTCTAGGGGATTACACGTGGTATACCTTACCTGGTATTCTGCTTAAGATGCGTCGACTCGGTATTAGTAAGGATACATCGAATCTCGTATGGTAAGCACCGAGACTAATACGGAACCCGACCATCACTTTGTTCAGTTTTAGTTTGTTTACCTTTTGAATTCCGTGTTAAGTGATTTAGCACGCGATTGTAAGGTCATAAAAGCGGTAAATCGTACGAAAGCGGTAAATGCAAAATGTAAGTAAATCACATAGTGAGGAGTTGCACCCTCGGAGTGTACACTAAACAAGACACGATGCATAGAATGTTGGGAACGCATCTCGGAACTAATCGAGTTTAGTTTGGGTGTTTTAGTGCTTATGGTTGAAGTTAAGGACGTTACGTTTGTTTATAACGTGCCATGGACCTAGTGTCCACGTTTGACATTATCGAAGAGCATAATAAAAGTACAGTAATGTAAAGTTTTGTTTAGACGACAATCTAGTGACGGTTCGACTTCGAGGCGGATCCTCCTACCTCGTTCTGCGGTGATTTCGGCAGAGATTCGCTACTACGGCTAGTTTTGCTGTTAATCCGTCAGAACTTCGTTGCTAGACCCGGGGTTGGCTAGTCGAACGCAGGTGCTCCTTGGGGTCGAGTGGGGTGCTCGAGGGTGAGGAGAAGCGTCGATTCGCTAAATGATCGAGTGGATCGTACGTAGTGTCGGAGTGCGACCAAAGTTAGAGAAGGAGATGGGGGAAGAGAATTGAATGAGTTAATGTGTGTTGAATGAACGAAATGAGTGGGGGATTTATAATTGCTCGCGCAGTTCAAATCGACCATTAGGACACCTGAGATCCGGCGCAGTAGAACTCAGACGTCTGGGGTCGTGCGCATGAAGACTAGGACGCCTAGTGTGAGGCACCTTGAATTTTGAAGATCCAATTTCGAAACTTTCCAAAACGGAGAA
This sequence comes from Agrostemma githago, assembly GCA_958450325.1. Lineage (NCBI taxonomy): Eukaryota > Viridiplantae > Streptophyta > Magnoliopsida > Caryophyllales > Caryophyllaceae > Agrostemma > Agrostemma githago. The sequence continues at coordinate 31,358,120 of OY288262.1, forward strand.
GATGCGTATATTGTTTTGTTTTAGGGACTAAGCATTCCTGGTAACCCTAGCGCGTCGAGCGCCGGGTGGGCTTCGGGTACGTGTCCCGAAATTTATTCGGCCCGACGCGTTGACTCGGGTTTGACTTTGCATATTTTGGGACCGACTCGGGGTCCCGGTATCGGAATTGACTCTAATTAGTGTTGACGCAACCGTAATGACACGACTAAGGCTGTCTTGATGTTAAATTATTTTTTCCGAGTAATTATTTGATCTGTTCTATAGAAAAACTATCTGAAACATCGTAATTTCGCGTCGCGTTGCAGTCTGATCGTCATCAGGTGTTTGTCCGATACTCCTGCAGCCACTAGGTCCAAATCTGGGTGTCTAAAGAAGCTCCCACTTTGACTGAGGCTTGGACAAGGCGAAAGTCAAAGTATAGCCGCACAGGTCAATCGAGGATTACGACCTGGTGGCTGTCCGGTCAGGTCGTTTTGAGTCTGTTGGACTACGTATTTGAGGCTCGTCAGCCAAGGCTTAGAAATCATACCTGACCTCCTTGCCTGCGATTGCCTGCTGAAGCTTGGGTCTGGCATTGCTTGTTTTGTTTTGGGTTGCTTAATGTTGACTAGTATTTCGGTCTTTGACATGGACCTTTTGCTTAAGTATTTTAGTTGCGGTTCTGATGTCTTTGGCAATGGTTGCGATGATTATGCTTTGTCTTTTGTTTCGGGTGTTCCTCTGGGGTACATGAATTAAATGCTTAAGGATTCGTTAGATTCACGGATTTTAAAGATTTGCTTTTTGATTGTTTTGGGGTTCGTTATGCTCATGGGTTAAAAGTTTCGAATGTATAAGAATCCATTTGAAAAACAAAAAATTCGAATGTGTAGGAATCCATTCGAACTTGGATTGCCTTCAAAACGCTTAGCGACTCGTTAGGCTCACGGAATAAAATTTTCGAATGTGTAAGGATCCATTCGATTTCGAATGTGTAAGAATCCATTCGATTTGGTTCGCGGATGTTCATTTGTCTTGCCTTCAGAATGCTTAGTGGCTCGTTAGGCTCATGGGTTAAAAAATTTCGAATGTGTAAGGATCCATTCGATTTTGCTTTGCGGATGTTCATTTGTTTTGCCTTCAGAATGCTTAGTGACTCGTTAGGCTCACGGGTTAAAAAATTTCGAATGTTTAAGGATCCATTCGATTTTGCTTCGCGGATGTTCATTTGTTTTGCCTTCAGAATGCTTAGTGACTCGTTAGGCTCACGGGTTAAAATTTTTTGAATGTGTAAGGATTTATTCGATTTTGCTCCGCGGATGTTCATTTGTTTTGCCTTCAGAATGCTTAGTGACTCGTTAGGCTCAGTGGTTAAAAAATTTCGAATGTGTAAGGATCCATTCGTTTTTGTTTCGCGGATGTTCATTTGTCTTGGCCGGATTTGTTTTGGGTCGCGGATGTTCATTTGTTTTGGCCGGATTTGTTTTAGGTTCGCGGATGTTCATTTGTTTTGGTCGGATTTATTTTAGGTCGCGGATGTTCATTTGTTTTGGTCGGATTTGTTTTGGGTTGCGGATGTTCATTTGTTTTGGTCAGACTCGTTTTTGGTCACGGATGTTCATTTGTTTTGGGTCGCGGATGTTTATTTGTTTCGGTCATACTCGTTTTGGTTCGCGGATGTTCATTTGAAATTTTTTTGTTCATCATGTTCTTGAATATGAGTAGTCTCGTTAGTTATAGGTTTTTAGGCTCATTTTGCTGGGGCAGATTTCGGCTAGAGGAAGTTTATAGGCTTGCTTTCCCGGTTACGGTTAGTAAATTGTCTTGTCGTTGTTTATTTTGCTTGATATATGAGTGCGTGTTTTACGGATATTGGATATCGTGTCCCGTTTGTTCTTGTGATAAGTGTGGTTTGTAGTGCCTATTTCGTAGTATTTTGGTCCCATTTTCCTTGTGGAATCGCTCCTTGGGAGCGGTTTATGGGCTACTTATGCTTCCTTTAGCTCGTTTCAGGTTCCCGAGACCATTCATGAAGAGTTGGAGCGACTCCGACTCAATACATACACTTTTTGGAGCCAACGAAGCTAAGGAACGATCGCTTGATGCCTTGGAGTCGACCCCGAGACCTTGGGACCCAATCCCGAGCCTCCGAGACCCAATCCCGAGTCCCGAGAATCGGTGAGAAGCCAATGAGAACCAAGGAGGGACCAAAAAGATCATAATGGAGGCCTACAAGGTCCTTCCCGGGCGGGAAAGTGGCCTTCCCGACCGGGAAGGAGTGCACAAACCAACCAGCTCCTGACTTGAGCCCGTCCCGGCCGAGAACGACTCGTCCCGGTCGGGACCATCTCGTTCCGGGCGAGACCATCTCGTCCCGGGCGGGATGAGTGTGCTGCTACCCCGCGCCCCTTTCTTTCTTCTCCTTTCCACTTGTAACCCTATATATACTCTTCCCTTGTTTTGTTAAGCTTATGTTAGACATATCCCCTTAAACCCTAGACTACTTTAGGTTAGATTAGATTAGATTAGTCGGTAATTAGTCTTTAATCTTAGTTTACTCTTGTATTATTGGATCTCTTGAAGAATCCATCCAAGATTGACAACCTTGGTGGAATTATTTGGGTTTTCTTCTATGCAATTGTTCTTCTTTTCCATTTCCTTTGTAGGTTGGTACAATCTTCTCATCCTCTCTACTCTTAATCCTTTATTGTTTATCAAGTTTGAATCTTTATTATTGTTTGTTCTTATTCTTGTTAGTTTGATTGAGTTTGTTTATGTATGTTTTGTTTCTTATGATGATCCCTCTTGTTCATGTTAGTTATAGTTGGATTATGTTTGAGTAGAGTTTTGCTAGGGTTAGTAGGGTGATTAGGGTGTTTTGTGGATGATTAAGGGATTGTTTGATATGTTGGTGGAAGATTTGGGTTTCCTCTTGGTTTGATGCATATCACATGTTTGTTGAAATGCTTGAATGACATGTATATGTGTATGCCTGTTTCCTTGCCTTTTCTCTTATGGGTGATAGTTTGCTTGTGGGTTTGGTTCCCTCAATACGTAGCGAGAGCCCGGTGAGGACGACCCCTAGGTCGGTCTACGTAGCCAGAGCCCGGATGCGACTTAGGCCACTATAGCGCGCTAGTAACCCCGTTTGTCATGTGTGTCGCCGAGGTGGGTTTTAGGTGGAACCTCTAGGTCGGTCTACGTAGCGAGAGCCCGGACCTCACCTAGATTACCCTACTACTCCCTTCACTCTAGTTCTTCCTTGACCATTCCGTTACCCCTTTGACTCCGACCTAATCCTAGCCCGTTTTCCTTGTTTGTTTTCCTTAGTCATAGTCTAGCCTTCTCCCCTTCTTATCATTGTTTAGTTTAGTTTAGCTCGTTGACTTAGTCTCGTTTTTAGGTGACCTTAGTCTAGACGCCTCTTACCGTCCCCGTGGATTCGACCCGACTTGCCCTATCTACCCATTTAGGAGTAGCCGGTTATATATTATTGATCGGTTGGGATTCACGACAAATCCTTACCATCAATTTGGCGCCGTTGCCGGGGACGGTGCTAGTTTAGGCTTTGTTTTCCTAGTTACTTGACTTTGTCTTTGTGTTTGTGTTTTTCTTTTCTTCTTCTTTTTGTTCCTTTTGCTTCTTGTGTGTGTGAAGTTTATTTCTCTCTTGTCTAGTGCCCAAAAAGCACTAGACTTCTCACGTTTGCTCTTAGTCTACAGTTTGTGCTTAGAGGTGGTGACCATCTTCTTCTTGCAACTTAGAGCCGCTTTAACGGACGGTTGCTAGATTGAGAAGTCCTCAACCGGGTATGAGCTATAATTTTCGAGCGAGCATGGGGTTTGATCTAAACTCCCCACACATGGAAGCCGATATGAGCTACTCCTCTTCTTCTATGAACCAAAGCTATGACATGATGACTCCTAATTACTATCAAGCTTCTTGGGGTAATCAAGACGGGTATGATCTTCAAGAATATGGAAACGGCTACCAACAAGTGAACGATCACCAATCCTACGATCATGGTGACTATTACTCGATTTATCAATGTGAACCCACCATGTTCAATCAAGATTCACCTTATGGAAGCCAATACCCCCAAAACCCACCATATTACCCTCCACCCCAACCACAATATGAAACCCATGACCCACAATACTACCGATCACCTCAACCTCACTACCATCAATATGATACCCCACCCCTTGGGTATCATCAAGATTTTCAAGGAACTTTACAAGACCCCAATGACCACCAAATGCGAAACTTGGAGTTACATCAATCGATGCTTCAAATGCAACAAGAAATGGCCATCCAATCGCAAAAGACTAAGGAACTCTTGGCCCAATTTCGAAGGGATAACGAGGCGATGGATGCTCGATTAAATGCATTATCGGTTCAAACCGTAATGTTTTTATCCCGAACGTCACGATTGGATGAAGGGTGCCCACTTGAGAAAGGGGAGCAACCTAATCACGAAGCCGCCGATGTAGTTCCCTTTGAAGGAGAAGTTTGCTTTGAAGAACCTCAATCGTCTACCCAAAAAGAGACGGATGAGGATATGACCCTTGGTGAAGGCAACATTGGTGAGGAATTGGAGGAGGATAGTGAGTTGGATGAGTTGGTGGAGTTTGTGAAGTTGTTGGGCGAAATTGATGAACCCAAGTTGCCCACGTGCGATAATATAGATAAGCATCTAGAGCCCCTTGCTAGTGAACCAAGCAATGGTTTGGAAGAGATTGAAACCGCCGGTAGAAGTTTCGATTCTCTCCTCCATGATGATGTGGGGACAAATGATGAAGATGGGGAACCACAACTTGAGGAAAGTGTGGGGGTGTGCAATGAGGAGATGAGGCCAATGCCGTTTTTTGTGCCTCGTTTCTTGGAAATGAAGCTTGCTTGTGATTGGAGGCGATGCCTAGGGAGGAAGTGGTCGGTTAAGCTCGTAGGATGGATAGACCCCGGAGACAACTTGAATGATGACGTTGGGTCTTGGGACTCCTACTTCTTGCCTCCTCCATATTGGAGGCCGTGGAGGATAGCTAGGCTCGAGCGCTCCTTGGGCCGTCTCTATGATGTCGGTAGTGCGTTCGACTTGCTCCTCCATGCTCTTGAAGGCTATGATTGAAGAATGGAGTCCACCATCCTCGTTTTGACGGAGTTCCTAAAGAACCGTCATGTTGTATATTCCCTCTTCCTCTTCTTTAGAGTACTTGCGCTTGTATTTGTGATTTTTGTTTCTAGGACTCTTTTGTTTTGTGATATTCTTGTCATTTGGATTTTTGATGAGCGATGTGAGGGAGCGAATTTGATGTGTATATGAGCTTTGTTTGATAGGTGAAGTGAAGACGATTCCTAGAGAGGAATGGCTATGATAGAGCTTGGATAGTAAGCATGAGGATCGGGTTTTTGAAGCTTGGAGTAAGCTTTTGGGATTGTGGAAGGTCAAGAAGACCCATCCCGACCGGGAAGGAAGCCATCCCGATCGGGATGGAGGTGCACATTTTCGTGCTCACTGGAGGTCCGTCCCGACCGGGATGAGGGCGTCCCGACCGGGACGAGTGAGACATCCCGACCGGGACTATCCATCCCGACTGGGATGGTCGCCTGCTCCCCATTTGTGCCTCTTCTTCGACATTTGAGTCCACCCAACCATTATATACCCCCTCCCAACCTCCCTACTCCTCCTTGTTCCTATCATATGAACCTTACACCTCACTTTACACCGAGATCCACATCAAATCCCACCCCCTACCATTACTACCTATACCGTGAGTTATCCTCATGTTTGAAGCGAGATGGCAACGACGAAGACAAGCTACGTGCCTATAATAATCATTGAGACGATGGAGCGAGTGAGTTACTAGCCGATTGGTTCGGGTAACTATCCTTACTTTTCCGTCTTTTATCGCTTGTTTTCTCTTGTTTGCCCCCTTCCTCTTGAGTCATGATGTCTTGGTGGCCTTCGAGGCCTTGGTAGTTGTTGCTCCCGACTCTCGATGATGTGACTACATCGAGAGTCATTTCAAAATCCAAATTTTACAAGTTTTTCACCCTTTTTCTTTTAGGATTTAGTCGGATTTAGGCGGAATCCGGGCTAGGTGACTTGATTACACCTAGCCTTCCCCTCCCATTTCCTTTTATTTCCTTCTTTTATTTCTTCCCCCATCCATATCTTTTTCTCATCTCGGCCCATGGTGACTTGACTACACCCCGGCCGGACACATTCTACCATTTCTTCGCTTTTAGCTTTTATTTTTAGCTTTATTTTCGTAGTTTCTTTTCTTTTTCTTTTGTCTCTCCGCACACTACGATCGAGCATGAGGACATTGCTCGGTTTAAGTGTGGGGGAGCGATATTCTAGTATAGTTAGTTTTATTTTCATAGTTTTTCGAAAAAAATCTTGAAAAAAAAAAATCCCTAAAAATTTGAAAAAATTTCAAAAAAATCAAAAAGATTTTCCTTTTTTGTGTTTTCCTTTCATGTCTTTGTGTCGTATGTTTGTTTTGTTGTGTGTGCTTGCCTCCCTTTGTCCTTATAGGTTGCTTTAATCGCCGATTAGTTTTGGAAGGCTTTGAAGACATCCGGTAACATCTTCTATCCCTTTTCCCTCTTTATTTCTTGTGGAGTTTGGAGGAAATTGTGATGTTGTGTGCTCGGGTGGAGCTTTGTGCATATTGGTGGATGATTTGGTGAGTTGTATGGAATATCGGGGTGGTGTTTATGTTGTTTATGTGTTTATTTAATTTTGTTTCGTTTTGTTGTCTCTTGTCTCTTTCTCTTTCATTTTCGTCGTGTCTTTGTTTTATGTGTGTAAGTGTGTCGTGTGTGTAAACGGTTTTCGAAAACCCGGTTTAGAGGCTAGTGTGCGAGTGTCTACTTTCCCTTCCTAGTAATGTAAATCGAGTCTTGGCCCTTAGCCTAGTAGAATGACCCTAAATCAATGATTTCGTTGGTCCTTTACCTTGAGTCCACCTAGCTTACTAGGGATTTACTGCGGGATTTGCACTTTTGACCATTATGACCACCCACGGTGTGAAAAGGCCTTGGTTGCCGAGTCCCGTCCCTTAGGTGACCGTGTCTGGGATTGTTTGTCTAGTCCAAGTTTTTCCCTTTTTTGTGGGTTTGAAGGGAAAGCGCGCTCCCGACTCACCCATTACCCTACCTCCTACACACATCCGCACAATAAATTGCAATTTGTGAATTCTCTCTTTCTTGCTACACAAAGAAGTGCCAAAAAGCCAAATCAAGCCAAAAGGGCAAAGAAAAGAAAAAGAAAGAAGAAATGAAGAAAAAGAAAAGGCACAAAAGCCAAAAAGAAAATAGAAAAGATGAAAAAGAAATGGCATGGCGACAAACAAAGCAAAAATGTCAAAAAGAAAGAAAAATGCCAAAAGAAAATCGTCTCACAAAAAGATCCTAACCCCACAAAAATAAGCCTTTTTCCGACTTTTGCCGTCAAGAGCCTACCAAAGGACCGAGTCCCTAGGAAGGATGATAGCGGCATTAGTCGGTCTTCCCTCATTTTGCAATATTTCTCCCTTTTTACTTGGATTAGTTGGGCGGTTGGGGCATGGGACGATCCTCTTGGCTTATGGCTAAAGGAGGCGGGGTCTCACTTACCTACAGTGTCGACTAACACCGTGGTTCATCCCTTTTCCCACTCCGCCGATCGTCTCGTAGTACGTTCTTAGAAAGTTAGGAGGAATCGAGGTAAGTCACCAACGTTTTTGTTGCTTTATCGTCATACTATTAGGGTTTAGTTCACCTTGGTTTGTATTGCTACCTTGGGAACGTTGTCACTTGCCTTGAGTCCTAAACCGGTGTCTTTTTACCGCTTTGTTGAGGGAAGCGGTATTTGTTTTCTTTTGGGTGCAACCAATTATTTGTTTGTTTGTGTGTTTGGTTGTTCATGTGTTGTTGTGTCCGGTTGCATCCACAGTTTTGTCGCAAGACCCCACTTGCCTTGCGGGGTGCACTTTTCCTCTAAGTGTACTCGCGTGAGTTGAAAGGGCGTAGGGTGCGCTAATACCCACTCAGATAGTTTAATAGATAGTATGTGCTTACTCGAGGGTGAGTAAGGGTTAAGTGTGGGGGAGTTGATAAGTGTGGTTTGTAGTGCCTATTTCGTAGTGTTTTGGTCCCATTTTCCTTGTGGAATCGCTCCTTGGGAGCGGTTTATGGGCTACTTATGCTTCCTTTAGCTCGTTTCAGGTTCCCGAGACCATTCATGAAGAGTTGGAGTGACTTCGACTCAATACATACACTTTTTGGAGCCAACGAAGCTAAGGAACGATCGCTTGATGCCTTGGAGTCGACCCCGAGACCTTGGAACCCAATCCCGAGCCTCCGAGACCCGATCCCGAGTCCCGAGAATCGGTGAGAAGCCCATGAGAACCAAGGAGGGACCAAAAAGATCATAATGGAGGCCTACAAGGTCCTTCCCGGGCGGGATAGTGGCCTTCCCGACCGACCGGGAAGGAGTGCACAAACCAACCAGCTCCTGACTTGAGCCCGTCCCGGCCGAGAAGGACTCGTCCCGGTCGGGACCATCTCGTCCCGGGCGAGACCATCTCGTCCCGGGCGGGATGAGTGTGCTGCTACCCCGCGCCCCTTTCTTTCTTCTCCTTTCCACTTGTAACCCTATATATACTCTTCCCTTGTTTTGTTAAGCTTATGTTAGACATATCCCCTTAAACCCTAGACTACTTTAGGTTAGATTAGATTAGATTAGTCGGTAATTAGTCTTTAATCTTAGTTTACTCTTGTATTATTGAATCTCTTGAAGAATCCATCCAAGATTGACAACCTTGGTGGAATTATTTGGGTTTTCTTCTATGCAATTCTTCTTCTTTTCCATTTCCTTTGTAGGTTGGTACAATCTTCTCATCCTCTCTACTCTTAATCCTTTATTGTTTATCAAGTTTGAATCTTTATTATTGTTTGTTCTTATTCTTGTTAGTTTGATTGAGTTTGTTTATGTATGTTTTGTTTCTTATGATGATCCCTCTTGTTCTTGTTAGTTATAGTTGGATTATGTTTGAGTAGAGTTTTGCTAGGGTTAGTAGGGTGATTAGGGTGTTTTATGGATGATTAAGGGATTGTTTGATATGTTGGTGGAAGATTTGGGTTTCCTCTTGGTTTGATGCATATCACATGTTTGTTGAAATGCTTGAATGACATGTATATGTGTATGCCTGTTTCCTTGCCTTTTCTCTTATGGGTGATAGTTTGCTTGTGGGTTTGGTTCCCTCACTACGTAGCGAGAACCCGGTGAGGACGACCCCTAGGTCGGTCTACGTAGCGAGAGCCCGGATGCGACCTAGGCCACTATAGCGCGCTAGTAACCCCGTTTGTCATGTGTGTCGCCGAGGTGGGTTTTAGGTGGAACCTCTAGGTCGGTCTACGTAGTGAGAGCCCGGACCTCACCTAGATTACCCTACTACTCCCTTCACTCTAGTTCTTCCTTGACCATTCCGTTACCCCTTTGACCCCGACCTAATCCTAGCCCGTTTTCCTTGTTTGTTTTCCTTAGTCATAGTCTAGCCTTCTCCCCTTCTTATCAATGTTTAGTTTAGTTTAGCTCGTTGACTTAGTCTCGTTTTTAGGTGACCTTAGTCTAGACGCCTCTTACCGTCCCCGTGGATTCGACCCGACTTGCCCTATCCACCCAGTTAGGAGTAGCCGGTTATATATTATTGATCGGTTGGGATTCACGACAAATCCTTACCATCATCTTGTTTTCGCTTTGAGCCGAATAGTCAGACACACGACCTGCTGCGTCTTAAACTTCGGACGCCTAGCCCCCAGCAATCCAAAACGAGGACGCTCGACCTGGGGCGCCTGGGATTTTGAGGACCGGGTCCGTTTAAAGTCGGCGAAGGAAAAAGGGGAAGGGTCATTCGCCTTGAAACCAAAACGCGCGACCCCTCTCGACTCGAACTCGCTTCCTCGACTTGTTCAACCACTTTTCGTCTCGATTTTTTCCATACACGATTATCGACCTCGGGTAAGTGTTCCATACTCGCATATTGTCGATTTGTGCTTAATTGGGTTGATTATGGGGCGATTTTGCTTAAACCCTAAAAATCGATTTGGGCATTTTGAATTTGCTAGGTTTCGATGTTTATTCTCGGTCCCACTGTTAGATTAGGGTTGAATAGAGCTTGATAGGGTAGTTGTAAGCTTGATTGGAGGTTTTGAGGTGCATTAATGGCTTCCCATGGGTTAAATTCGAAATATTAGGGTTTAGGGATGGTTTTCCCGGTTATTCCCGTGCTGAACCTTCGGAATTTTGCTCGACTAGTGTTTGTGACGTTATGGGTAACTTCCATGTCGACCTTTGTGAGTTAGAATGCATTCTAGGGCACTCCATGAGGGTTTGTGTGACTTACGACGGACCAAATAGTAACGTAACGATGTCAGATTTTCCCGAAACCACTTTTATTGTGACCGAGGTCGAAAATGGGTACTAGTGGACTTTTCGGAATTTTGATATCTCTCCGAAATTTTGCTTATTTTGACCCGTTTGTGCTGCTTTGCCCTAACCTAAGGCGCACTTTTGTGTTTTGTTTGGTTTTGCTGCTAGAGATGATACTGAGCATCCCAAGGGAGCTCTTTCGACTAGTACTAGTGGTGAGGCCGCCGGGACGAGCTCAGTGACTCCCCGGGGGATTCGTAAGAGATGACGAAACGTTCATTCGCAATGTCGTGAACCGGGGACCATAAATGAGGTTGATTTTGATAGAGTCACGAGGCATAGGCTGCCTGTGACGGTTGCCAGGAGGGATCACGTCTCGGATCCCATACACGAGGGCGGGGAGGTTGGTTACGAGGATCCTCCTTGGGCTTGGGAGTGGGACGGTCATCGTTTGTTGTTTCGTCCCGATTTGCACGTTTCTAGCCGTATCGTGAATGGCCTGGAGAGTTCCTTGACTCGTGCTTCTCAGCCTAGGTTTTAGTTTTTGGTTTAGGTTGTTTTGGTTTGTTTATGCCTTTATTATCTCGGTCTGCAGCCCCCAGGTCCGATGAGGACCTTCTCGGGTTTTACGACATGCTTGGAGATCTATTCTCATAAGCTTAGTCCCGTGGCAAAGGGGATTATCGCGAGGACGGCTTTGGGCCCCGTGGTCAGGCACTGCGCCCGGTTGGTAGGTTGCAAGACCAAGTGCAACCTTATGGTGATTAGAGCGATGATAGATCGCTTTCACGACACTACGTCGACTTTCCACATGTCTTTTGGGGAAGTGTGGATGACTTTGGAAGACTTTAGGGTAATTACGGGTTTACCCTGGGGTCCGGAGATGATTAGGTGGGCTGCGGAGGGCACTAAGTTAGATAGTGACGAGGTCCGTGGATGGATCGGGGACTGTTTGGAGTGTGAGGCTTATAGTACGTCTCATGCTCTAGTGAGTTCGCACATTACCGACCACTTTGAGAGGGTGGCGGTACTAGAGGGTCGAGTACCCAACACACCGGTGCAGGATGCCCGTCTGTGGTTGTGGTACTTCCTAGGATCGACCCACTTCTCGGATAAGGGCGAGAGGTTTAGTATTAGGATTTTGCCTTTCCTAGCTGATTTAGATCAGCTGGGACGTTTTGACTGGGTGATCGCGGCTTACGTGGAGATGACCCGTTGCTTACAAGTCATGGTGAGGCAATTGAAGGTGGATTCGGGATCGGCTTTGCCTATCGTGGGTCTAGGTCTTGTGTTGGAGGTTAGTTACTGCTTTTGTGTTCGTTTCTTGGGTATTGATTAGTTTGCTTTGGTTTTACTAATGATGTTTTTGGGGTTTTGCAGGCTTGGATTTATTCATACTTCCCTCGATTGGCACCTAAGACGGTGCGTTTTCGTCCGGTTAGGTTTCCGGCGGCGATTAAGTGGAGATTGGCTCAGGCCAAGAGCATGACGAGTCACTACCCGTCGGAGAATGTGCTGGTGAACCAGTTGCGCCTCAAAGATGTAAGTTTCCTTCTTACGGTTTGTTTTACTTAGTAGCCCCCAAGGTGTAGGATTTTTGAAGTGTCGATTTGTGGCCCGTCCCTGGGCCGACTATGAGGATCTGCCCGAGTATGTGGGGGCGGAGTCGAGGCCTAGGAGCTACAGGAGGATGCTCCTTCCTGCATTGTGTCGCCCGGTGTGGTATCTGGGTGAACGGTTGGTGCGCTAGTGTTTATATGACGATGGCAGGGTGCCGGTTGATCCTCCCTGGACCATGTTTAGACCACAGACCGCCGCAAAGGTCCACGAGGGTAGGGATGGAGAAGGAGGCGATGCGTTACTAGTGCCGGGTGCCTCCTATCTATCCCACGTCTACTATCGGCTAGCTTGCCACCGCCTCGTGGTGAGTATTTGGTTATTGTTTTATGGCTTGTTTTGTTCTATAGTTTTGTGTTTGTTTGCACCATGACCGGTTCGCTTTTCCTTTAGCTGGCCGATCCGGCTGATGCCATTCAGCCCCCAAACTTCCCCTTGACACTGCTCAGGGTCGATGCAGCTGAGGTAGCTTTCACAGAGCCTCTTCCCCCGTGCTCTGCTGAGGAGATGGAGGTCGGGATGGAGTGGCGTGATCAGGTATACCGGGTAAGTTTTGAGTTTTTCCTTGAATTTGGTTCTCGAGGGTTAGGTTTAGTTTTGGCTAATTCATTTGGTTTCGTCTCTCAGGTTTCGTCGATCTCCCATCAGCGGTTGTGGCAGGCTGCCAACTGCTTCCGGGCCAATGCGTCGAAGGCCCCCCGCGATACTTCGGGGCCTCGATCAGTGAGTATGAGTACCTAAAGTTGGCTTTCTAGAATGTTTGTATCTTTTCCTAAACTGTGGGTGTATTTGAAGGATACTCCGGATATGATGAGGCAGCTGGAGACTCGAGTGACCAAGCTCGAGACAGAAGAGGCCAACTTACGACAGGTCCTGCAATCCCATGATGATAAGATTACTCGGCTCAAGGAGCGATTGGCTCGGACTCAGGGAGAGACCTCAATGTAGGGTGAAGCTAGGTTAGGAGCTGAGGTGGAGAGAGAGGTTGAGGTCGGGGTCGAGGCTGAGGTTCATGCCACGGGCGCTACCGAGGACGTCAGAGGGATTCCCGAGATAGCTACGCTAGATATGCTGTCGGGGATGGATGGTAGTGAGTCTCCTCTCATGGATCTGGAGGATCTAGGTTTGGATGACAATATCGGTGAGCTCGTGATAGCTATAGGCGTAGCCTCTAGGAGTCCTCCCCAGTTTATGAACTCGGTTTGTGTTTGGATTTGTATAATTTGTATATTTTAAACTTTCAGTATTTTGATTAACCGGTTTAGTCTTGCGTTTTTGTTTTGTGAGTTGTTAACCTAGACAAGTAATCACTTCAAGTTTGATTTGTTTGCGATTTCGTCGTAGTTTAGGATGTTTCAGATGCGTTAAGATTGCATGAGAGTACGAAAACGCGTTTTCGGATTTTTTTGAAATGCGTTAATTAATTTGATCCAGGAGTTGGATTAAGTATTACGTCGATTAAAATGTTTGACTCGAGACGTGTGAAATGCGAGAAATGCTTAACAAGTTTCGACTGAATGTATTGGGAGACAAGTGTAGTTGTCGCGACATTCATGTTTAAGATGAGTCAAACAAGCAAAAAAGTTACACTACTTTTTTGAAAAAAAAGTTAGACCACTTTTTGTATATTCATGATAGTGCCGTATTAGGCTACAAACGTGGATTGACGATGCCATTAAAGGCTACAACACGCCTAGGTGGGGTAGCTTCCCCCTTAAAAAGAAAATAAAAAGGACGTCTAAGTCTGGTGGATCCGACGGGTGAAACACGTTGTCCGTATGGTCTCGTCACTCTGGAGTAGGTATTTCGGATTTCGGAAAGGGTTTTAGTGACCTCAGGAGGTCGTTCCCGAGGTCTAGGGTTATCAGGTGTTGACTGATGGGGTAAAGCATGGCTGATGGCTTGTTGTTCAGGTGCTTGGGAAACTGATGACCCAGGGTTAAGACGCCTGGGCCGGGGCGGTTGGATTTTCGGTCGCCTGGGTTCGGGTGGTTCAATATTTTGACGCCTGGGCTCGGGCATCCCGATTCTCGTTTAGGAAAAAGTTTCCGTAATTTCCTATTTGTTGTGGGATTAGGGCTATATATGCGGGTTATGGGTGCGCATCTTAGACTTACTAAATTACCCATAGTGTGTTCATAGCTTCCTTGTATTATTTTGAGTCATGTCGGGTTTTGGGAATCTCTTAACCGAGTGGATCGGCCGCCTTAAGTAATGTGACCTCGAGGTTTGTCCAAGTGATGGTTTGTCCACGGTTATCGCGTTAAGGCAGGTTAAGGTACAAGACGACTACATGTTGGTGTGCTCTAGTTTTTGGGACGTTAAGAATCATGTTTTTGCTTTCCCTGGAGGCAAGGTTTGTCCCCTTCCCGAGGAGCTAGATGTCATAGGCGGGCGGTGTTCGGTTCGACCTTGTGTACCCCTAGGAGATAATGCTTTTGTGGAACGGTTTCGTCCTTTTTTGGACCTTTCTTCGCTAGAGGAGGCTAAAGTTTTCTTCGGGGAAGGTGGTATTGACCTAGAGTTGCTTGTTAGGACGTTCTCACAGAAGGATTCCCGTTAAATTTCACCTCTGGTTTGTAGACGAGCTTTTAATATTGTCGTGGCATGTTACTATCTTTTCGAGGACGCGTCGGTGCATGAAGGTTGGGGTAATCCTTGGGTTTTGGACGTTGTACTGGGGATGGAGCATGGGCGATCACCCTCTCTACTTATTCTGAGTGAGCTTGTCCTAGGTCTTGATGCTCATGCCCGGATGCATCGTGCTCCATTCCGGGATTCTAAGATCATTTTGCAGGTATATTGGGGTGCTACTTTTCCTTTTTTGAAACTTGCCTTGATTCGAAAGTTTGACGTTGTGTTGCGGTTTGTGCAGGTTTGGCTAGAAGATAGACTTGGTTTGGTTGACCCTCCTCGGTCCGCCAAGGGTTATACCTATAAAGGCTTCACGGGTCGCAAGCTGGTGCAAGCATGGAATGATGGTTATACCAACGAAGGATGGCATTCCTACTTGGCTAGTGGGCGAGTTGATATCAGGTGGACAATCCCGTGGTGGCATATCAGTGGACAGGCCAGGTTTCTATTCTCATCCTCGACTCATTCTATGCAAGTATTATCCTTAAGGGATCCGGTTTATATTTACCCGAGCGAGTTGTCGCGTCAAATAGGGGTGCGGCCAACCATATCGAAGGTTACTAGGGGTGCTCCTAAGTCTGATTTGTGGACGGAAAATTCTCTCAGGGAATTTAGGATGTCTTGGAGATAGAGGTTCTCCCGTCCCCTTGTTATAGAAAGTGCTCGACCGACCGACCGACCTTACTTCTTTCCAGCGGGAAGTTTTTGAATACTCGTCAGGACAGAGCAAGTCGAAGGTTAGGAAGACCGTTGTGCTAGAGGATAAGGAGGCGACTTAAGACAACGTCACTAAGCGCTTGACCAAAGACAGTGTTACTGATCCTAGTGTCGTCAGTTCATCTATACGGGCCAAGACCGACGAGACCCATATTGAAAATGTGAATGATGAGGGGAAATATTATTGGCTGGGCTCGCCTTTGGCTAGGGTGGTGGAATCTTGTGTTAGGAGGGGTCGATGGTGAAAGACCCGAACAAGCACACCTGAATGGCAAGAAAAGGGGAAAGTTGGATTGGTAGAGCACAACCGTTTTAGTACTATGTTCTATTAATTGATAATATGTGGCGTATTAGTACTAGTTTCTTGTAGGGTTTTGACATGTTATCATTTTTCGGGGTAGCCGGATTTCAGATGCTCGATGTAAAGAGCCTCGACAAAGGCTTGATTTAACTGATTTTTGTTGATGAGAAGCACATTTTTTTTGTTTATTATTTTTTTTTGTGGCTCGCAACTCAATTCTTCATTTAGCCCAGAGCGCCCTTTCGGGTTTTCGCTCCGTCCTCGGCTCACCTTTTGTTTTGTGTTTGCTCTTTTTCTTTTGCTCTTTTTTTTTTTTACGGCGCGCAACTCGATTCTTCATTTTGCCCGGAGCGCCCTTTCGGGTTTTCCCTCCGTCCTCGGCTCGTCATTTATTTTACGACGGCTCGCAACTCGTTTCTTCATTTTGCCTGGGGCACCCTTTTGGGTTTTCACCCCATCCTCGGCTCGTTGTTTGTGCTTCATCATTGAAATCACTCGTTAACCAGAACGCGGGGGAGAGCTTCGGATTTGCATGTGAATCGAGTAATCGATTTTGTCATTTTTGTTGGTCGTACCCTTGGAAGGGTTGCCTACGTATCCGTGTTTAGACGGAATCAAACCATGTTCGTACTACATTATTAGATGTGAGTGATTTTGCTTTAGACTCGTTATGCCAATTATCGATGCGGATTATTTTTAAGCGTTTTGTATAGGTTTTCACCCTAATTCGGAGATCAGGATGGGGGTTGTCGGGGAGGTTAGGGATAGTAACGTTTGCGTTGGTCCATGTTGGTTGGGGTCGAGAATTCTTGACCGTCTAGGTCAGTAAGGATCAAGGCGCCCACCGTGATTATCTTTTTGACAATGTAGGGGCCCGTCCAGTTTGGTTTGAATTTTTCTCTAGGGTCGACGGGAAGGGGTGCTTTAATGGATTTAACCACTAAGTCTCCCTCATGTATGTTTCGGGATTTGACTCGTTTGTTAAAGGGACGTTGTATTCACTGTTGCTAGGCTTGCACGTTGGACAGTGCGTGTATTCTACGCTCATCTAGGAGTACTAGCAAATCGTAACGTTTTTGGTTCCATTCTTCTTTGGGAATGCCGCTTTCGGCTATTATCCTTAATGAGGTTATCTCTAGTTCTATGGGTTGCACGGCTTCGGAGCCGTAGGTTAGGTAATAGGGTGTGGCTCCTGTGGGAGTTCAGTAGGAGGTTCGGTATCCCCATAATGGGAAGGGTATTTTTGTGGCCAGTCCCGGTAGTTGTCTATCATTTTCTTAAGGATGGTGGTGATAGTTTTGTTGGCTGCCTCCACAACTCCGTTTGTCTGAGGTCTGTAGGGTGAGGATTTGTGTCCTTGGATTTTGTATTTAGTCTAAGAGTTTTTGGGTGTCTGCCATGAAATGACCCCTCTGATCACTGATGATTTCGTGAGGTATGCCGTAGCGGCAGATGATGTTGTTTTGTAGGAATTTGACTACTTGTTTGGAGGTTAGTATGGTGTAAGAGGCTGCTTCTACCCATTTCGTAAACTAATCAACGGCCACTAGTATGAAGCAATGCCCGCCAGTTCCGGATGGGTGTACCTTTCCTATGATGTCAATTCCCCAGGTAGAGAACGGCCACGGTGTCGTTATGGTGTAGAGTGGATATGGTGGTAGGTGTTGGATGTTGGCGAATATTTGGCAGTTATGACAGTGGCGGGCATGACGCCGGCAGTCGGCCTCTAGGGTGACATAGTAATAGCCTAGTCTCATTATTTTTCGGGCTAATAGGTGTGCGCTCATGTGGGGTCAACATTCCCCATCATGTAATTCTTCCATGACTTTCTCGGATTGGGTTTTGTTTATGCACCTAAGGAGTACTCCTTGTGGGGTTCGTTTGTATAGTAACCCTTGGTTTATGACATAGTGGACGGCTTGTATTCGTAAGGCTCTTTTGTGTTTTGTGTTTGTGTTAGGTGGGTATGATCCGTTGGTTTTGAAGTCTTGGATCGCATTGTACCAGTGTTCTTCGTGGGGAGGGGGGGGGGGGGGGGGTATGTGTATAAAGTTGATATTGGTGAATTCTTGGGATATTGTTTCGATTTCGGTTTGCTACGGGGTTAGACTCTCGCTATAGTGCTCGTGGCTTGGTTGACTAATAAGGATGAATCTTTGTGGAATCTAAGGTTTTTAACTCCTAGAGTTACGGCGGCTTTTAGCCTATTAGGCAGGCTTCGTATTCGGTTGCGTTGTTGGTATCTGGGAAGTCTAGTTTGACTAATATGGGTGTGTGGTCACCTATTGGTTGTTGGTTGTGTGGGTTTCTTATGGTGTGTTTTTTTTAGTTGGGGAAGTCAGCTATGGATTGAACTTGGGGTAATTGTTCCTGGTCTCTTTTTAGGGCGAAGTTAGGTGGGCCATTGCTTGTAGCCGTTACGCTTTGATTAATTGTTATCAATAAATGGCATAGTATCGAGTTTTAAATGAGAAAGTGTGTTATCATAAATTGAGCAATTGTGGAGGCGCTTTGTAGAAAAAAGTTGTTTTATTGATATGATAATAAGTGGGCTAGGTGCCCGAAATATTATTTGGTGGAGGTGGAGGACAGGTCCCCTCGCACCTCCTTGACTCGATGCGTAAGATAAGAAAAGACAAAGTTTATTGTTATTACTAAGCCTAGGCCCTATAGACGTACAAGACTATGACTCTGAAGCGGGTTCACACATCCCTAGAAGAACCTTCGTTGGTTGGACTCTCGACGTTCATGTGGGTCACCCTCTTGATGGGCTTGGTATCGAGAATTGGTCCTCTTCCGAAGACATTCTACGGGGACGTAGACTCCCTTATCGACCAGGTCTTGCACTTCACGCTTGAGCTCAGTGCATGTTTGGGTCTCATGCCCCCGACCCTGATGGTATAGGCAGAAGGCATTTGGATTCCAAACCGCCCCCCTCTTTTCTATGGGTGGGTCTGGATTAGGTCCAATTGGCCATAACAACCAGGCCTCTTGTAACTTCCTAAGGGCCTTAGCATAGGACTCTCCCAACTCGGTGAATTGCCTAAAGAGTCGACGAAAGGTCGTGGCTTCGGTTGGATGCGCGAGCCTGGCATACTCGACATACGGGTCTCCACTGAGTACCAGCTCTCGTCCTATTGGTCTCTCATGGGGTTTCCTCTCGGGTCCTTCTAAGGTCTCGAGACGACGTCTGACATCGTCGATGGAGGAAGAGATTGATGACACTAGCCTTAAGATGCCATGGACCACGTTCATCAGGGCGTTGGGTTGGTCGATGCTATTTTCGTTGCCGTTTGATGCCATTTCTGAGTCTGCGGAACAGAACTTGAAGATGAGGTTGGATCTACAAGACGACTTTAAAGACTCGAGGGATGCTTGGAATTGAGCGACACGGAGATGAGACCCTCGATTTTCGCTTGTGTTGCGGTGATCGGATTAGGGACTCGGGTCCTTTAGACTCTTGGTGTATTCGGCGAAGCGCCTAAGAGACTTGTGCCTCTGGAACGAGACGATTTGCCATAAATCTCGGAAGTGAGATTTAAGAAAGAGGACTTCTCGAGATGAGACGATCTGAAATGTAAGACCACGAACAGAGGCAACCCTAGTAACTAACACAAACAGTTAATCACACAGTTGTATGACGTAAGGAATTGATCTCGATCTCGGCTCGTGATCAAAGGGTTTT
The DNA here is from genome assembly GCA_958450325.1 of Agrostemma githago. Classification (NCBI taxonomy): domain Eukaryota; kingdom Viridiplantae; phylum Streptophyta; class Magnoliopsida; order Caryophyllales; family Caryophyllaceae; genus Agrostemma; species Agrostemma githago. Next base: position 31,377,473 of record OY288262.1, read on the forward strand.
GATATTTTCGAAAACGGATGGGTTTTGAAAGTAAACTCTTTTTTTGAAAGCGAGAGCTTGTAAAATTTGTGTTACAATGGTTTAATGACATCCTTTGTGATGTGTCGAAAATAGGTGGCTACGTGCGTGTCGAGGATTCGGGTGACCAAGCTCGAGACGGAAGAGGCCAGCTTGCGACAGCTCCTGCAATCCCGGGATGATGAGATTACTCGGCTCAAGGAGCGATTGGCTCGGACTCAGGGCAAGACCTCAGTGTAGGGTGAAGCTATGTTAGGAGTTGAGGTGGAGAGGGAGGTTGAGGTCGAGGTCGAGGCTGAGGGTCATGCCACGGGCGCTACCGAGGACGTCGGAGGGATTCCCGAGATAGCTACGCTAGATATGCTGTCGGGGATGGATGGTAGTGAGTCTCCTCTCATGGATCTGGAGGATCTAGGTTTGGATGACAATATCGGTGAGCTCGTGATAGCTATAGGCGTAGCCTCTAGGAGTCCTCCATAGTTTATGAACTCGGTTTGTGTTTGGATTTGTATAATTTGTATATTTTAAACTTTCAGTATTTTGATTAACCGGTTTAGTCTTGCGTTTTTGTTTAGTGAGTTGTTAACCTAGACAAGTAATCACTTCAAGTTTGATTTGTTTGCGATTTCGTCGTAGTTTAGGATGTTTCAGAAGCGTTAAGATTGCATGAGAGTACGAAAACGCGTTTTCGGATTTTTTTGAAATGCGTTAATTAATTTGATCCGGGAGTTGGATCAAGTATTACGTCGATTAAAATGTTTGACTTGAGACGTGTGAAATGCGAGAAATGCTCTTATAATTAACAAGTTTCGACTGAATGCATTGGGAGACAAGTGTAGTTGTCGCGACATTCATGTTTAAGATGAGGCAAACAAGCAAAAAGGTTACACTACTTTTTTGAAAAAAAAGTTAGACCACTTTTTGTATATTCATGATAGTGCCGTATTAGGCTACAGACGTGGATTGACGATGCCATTAAAGGCTACAACACGCCTAGGTGGGATAGCGACCCCCTTAAAAAGAAAATAAAAAGGACGTCTAAGTCTGGTGGATCCGACGGGTGAAACACGTTGTCCGTATGGTCTCGTCACTCTGGCGTAGGTATTTCGGAAAGGGTTTTAGTGACCTCCGGAGGTCGTTCCCGAGGTCTGGGGTTATCAGGTGTTAACTGATGGGGTAAAGCATGGTTGATGGCTTGTTGTTCAGGTGCTTGGGAAACTGATGATCTAAGGTTAAGATGCCTGGGCCGGAGCGGTTGGATTTCGGGTCGCTTGGGTTCGGGCGGTTCGATATTTGGGCGCCTGGGCTCGGGCAGCCCGATTCTCGTTTAGGAAAAAATTTCCGTAATTTCCTAATTGTTGTGGGAGTAGGGCTATATATGCGGGTTATAAGTGCTCGTCTTAGACATACTAAATTACCCATAGTGTGTTCATAGCTTCCTTGTATTATTTTGAGTCATGTCGGGTTTTGGAAATCTCTTAACCGAGTGGATGGGTCGCCTTAAGTAATGTGACCTCGAGGTTTGTCCAAGGGATGGTTTGTCCACGGTTATCGCGTTAAGGCAGGTTAAGGTACAAGATGACTACTTGTTAGTGCTCTCTAGTTTTTGGGACGTTAAGAATAATGTTTTTGCTTTCCTTGGAGGCAAGGTTTGTCCCCTTCCCGAGGAGCTAGATGTCATAGGCGGGTGGTGTTCGGTTCGACCTTGTGTACCCCTAGGAGATGATGCTTTTGTGGAACGGTTTCGTCATTTTTTGGACCTTTCTTCGCTAGAGGAGGCTAAAGTTTTCTTCGGGGATGGTGGTATTGACCTAGAGTTGCTTTTTAGGACGTTCTCACAGAAGAATTCCCGTGAAGTTTCACCTCTGGTTTGTAGATGAGCTTTTAATATTGTCGTGGTATGTTACTATCTTTTCGAGGACGCGTCGGTGCATGAAGGTTAGGGTAATTCTTGGGTTTTGGACGTTGTAATGGGGATGGAGCATGGGCGATCACCCTCTCTACTTATTCTGAGTGAGCTTGTCCAAGCTCTTGATAATCATGCCCGGATGCATCGTGCTCCCTTCCGGGGTTCTAAGATCATTTTGCAGGTATATTGAGGTGCTACTTTTCCTTTTTCGAAACTTGCCTTGATTCGAAAGTTTGACGTTGTGTTGCGGTTTGTGCGGGTTTGGCTACAAGAGAGACTTGGTTTGGTTGACCCTCCTCAGTCCGTCAAGGGTTATACCTATAAAGTCTTCACGGGTTGTAAGATGGTGCAAGCATGGAATGATGGTTATACCAACGAAGGATGGCATTCCTACTTGGCTATTGGGCGAGTTGATATCAGATGGACAATCCCGTGGTGGCATATCAGTGGCAGGCCAGGTTTCTATTATCATCCTCGACTCATGCTATGCAAGTATTATCCTTAAGGGATCCGGTTCATATTTACCCGAGCGAGTTGTCGCATCAAATAGGGGTGAGGCCAACCATATCGAAGGTTACTAGGGGTGCTCCTAAGTCAGATTTGTGGACGGAAAATTCTTATAGGGAATTTAGGTTGTCTTGGACACAGAGGTTCTCTCGTCCCCTTGGTATAGAAAGTGCTCGACCAACCGACCGACCTTACTTCTTTCAAGCGGGGAGTTTCTGAATACCCGGCAGGACAGAGCAAGTCGAAGGTTAGGAAGACCGTTGTGCTAGAGGATAAGGAGGCGACTCAAGACAACGTCACTAAGCGCTTGACCAAAGACAGTGTTACCGATCCTAGTGTCGTCAGTTCATCTATACGGACCAAGACCGACGAGACCCATATTGAAAATGTGAATGATGACGGGAAATATGATTGGCTGGGCTCGCCTTTGGCTAGGGTGGTGGAAGCTTGTGTTAGGAGGGGTCGATGGTGAAAGACCCGAACAAGCACAACTGAATGGCAAGAAAAGGGGAAAGTTGGATCGGTAGAGCACAACCGTTTTAGTACTATGTTCTAATAATTGATATTATGTGGCGTATTAGTACTAGTTTCTTGTAGGGTTTTGACATGTTATCATTTTTCGGGGTAGCCGGATTTCAGATGCTCGATGTAAAGAGCCTCGACAAAGGCTTGATTTAACTGATTTTTGTTGATGAGAAGCACATTTTTTTTGTTTATTATTTTTTTTTGTGGCTCGCAACTCAATTCTTCATTTAGCCCAGAGCACCCTTTCGGGTTTTCGCTCCATCCTCGGCTCACCTTTTGTTTTGTGTTTGCTCTTTTTCTTTTGCTCTTTTTTTTTTACGGCGCGCAACTCGATTCTTCATTTTCCCCGGAGAGCCCTTTCGGGTTTTCACTCCGTCCTAGGCTCGTCATTTTTTTTACGACGGCTCGCAACTCGTTTCATCATTTTGCCTGGGGCACCCTTTTGGGTTTTCACTCCATCCTCGGCTCGTTGTTTGTGCTTCATCATTGAAATCACTCGTTAACCAGAACGCGGAGGAGAGCTTCGGATTTGCATGTGAATCGAGTAATCGATTTTGTCATTTATGTTGGTTGTACCCTTGGAAGGGTTGCCTACGTATCCGTATTTAGACGGAGTCAAACCATGTTCGTACTTCATTATTAGATGTGAGTGATTTTGCTTTAGACTCGTTATGCCAATTATCGATGCAGATTATTTTTAAGCGTTTTGTATAGGTTTTCACCCTAATTCGGAGATCAGGATGAGGGTTGTCGGGGAGGTTAGGGATAGAAACGTTTGAGTTGGTCCATGTTGGTTGGGGTCGAGAATTCTTGACCGTCTAGGTCAGTAAGGATCAAGGCGCCCCCTGTGATTATCTTTTTGACAATGTAGGGGCCCGCCCAGTTTGGTTTGAATTTCCCTCTAGGGTCGACGGGAAGGGGTGCTTTAATGGATTTAACCACTAAGTCTCCCTCATGTATGTTTCGGGATTTGACTCGTTTTTTAAAGGGTCGTTGTATTCGCTGTTGCAAGGCTTGCACGTTGGACAGTGCGTGTATTCTACGCTCATCTAGGAGTACTAGCTTATCGTAACGTTTTTGGTTCCATTCTTCTTTGGGAATGCCGCTTTCGGCTATTATCCTTAGTGAGGTTATCTCTAGTTCTATGGGTTGCACGGTTTCAGAGCCGTAGGTTAGGTAATAGGGTGTGGCTCCTGTGGGAGTTCAGTAGGAGGTTTGGTATCCCCATAATGCGAAGGGTATTTTTGTGGCCAGTCCCGGTAGTTGTCTATCATTTTCTTAAGGATAGTGGTGATAGTTTATTTGGCTGCCTCCACAGCTCCGTTTGTCTGAGGTCTATAGGGTGAGGATTTGTGTCCTTGGATTTTGTATTTAGTCTAAGTGTTTTTGGGTGTCTGCCATTAAATGACCCTCCTGATCACTGATGATTTCGTGAGGTATGCCGTAGCGGCAGATGATGTTGTTTTGTAGGAATTTGACTACTTGTTTGGAGGTTAGTATGGTGTAAGAGGCTGCTTCTACCCATTTGGTAAACTAATCAACGGCCACTAGTATGAAGCAGTGCCCGCCAGTTCCGGATGGGTGTACCTTTCCTATGATGTCAATTCCCCAGGTAGAGAACGGCCACGGTGTCGTTATGGTGTGGAGTGGATATGGTGGTAGATGTTGGATGTTGGCGAATATTTGGCAGTTATGACAGTGGCGGGCATGACGCCGGCAGTCGGCCTCTAGGGTGACATAGTAATAGCCTAGTCTCATTATTTTTCGGGCTAATAGGTGTGCGCTCATGTGGGGTCAACATTCCCCATCATGTAATTCTTCCATGACTTTTTCGGATTGGGTTTTGTTTATGCACCTAAGGAGTACTCCTTGTGGGGTTCGTTTGTATATTAACCCTTGGTTTAGGACATAGTGGACGACTTGTATCCGTAAGGCTCTTTTGTGTTTGGTGTTTGTGTTAGGTGGGTATGATCCGTTGGTTTTGAAGTCTTGGATCGCTTTGTACCAGTGTTCTTCGGGGGGGGGGGGGGGGGGGGGTAGGTATGTGTATAAAGTTGATATTGGTGAATTCTTGGGATATTATTTCGATTTCGATTTGGTACGGGGCTAGACTCTCGCTATAGTGCCCGTGGCTTGGTTGACTAATAAGGATGAATCTTTGTGGAATCTTAAGGTTTTTAACTCCTACAGTTACGGCGGCTTTTAGCCTATTAGGCAGGCTTCGTATTCGGTTGCGTTGTTGGTAACTGGGAAGTCTAGTTTGACTAATATGGGTGTGTGGTCACCTATTGGTTGTTGGTTGTGTGGGTTTCTTATGGTGTGTTTTGTTTAGTTGGGGAAGTCAGCTATGGATTGAACTTGGGGTAATTGTTCCTGGTCTCTTTTTAGGGTGAAGTTAGATGGGCCGTTTGTTGTAGCTCTTACGCTTTGATTAATTGTTATCAATAAATGGCATAGTATCGAGTTTTAAGCGAGAAAGTGTTTTATCATAAATTGAGCAATTGTGGAGGCGCTTTGTAAAAAAAAGTTGTTTTATTGATATGATAATAAGTGGGCTAGGTGCCCGAAATATTATTTGGTGGAGGTGGAGGACAGGTCCCCTCGCACCTCCTTGACTTGATACGTAAGATAAGAAAAGACAAAGTTTATTTTTATTACTAAGCCTAGGCCCTATAGACGTACAAGACTATGACTCTGAAGCGGGTTCACACATCCCTAGAAGAACCTTCGTTGGTTGGACTCTCGACGTTCATGTGGGTCACCCTCTTGATGGGCTTGGTATCGAGAATTGGTCCTCTTCCGAAGACATCCTACGGGGACGTAGACTCCCTTATCGACCATGTCTTGCACTTCATGCTTGAGCTCAGTGCATGTTTGGGTCTCATGTCCCCGACCCTGATGGTATAGGCAGTAGGCATTTGGATTCCAAGTCTCCCCCCTCTTTTCTATAGGTGGGTCTGGAGTAGGTCCTATTGGCCATAACAACCAGGTCTCTTGTAACTTCCTGAGGGCCTTAGCATAGGACTCTCCCAACTCGGTGAATTGCCTAAAGGGTCGACGAAAGGTCGTGGCTTCGGTGGGATGCGCGAGCCTGGCATACTCGACATACGAGTCTCTGCTGAGTACCAGCTCTCGTCCTATTGGTCTCTTATGGGGTTTCCTCTCGGGTCCTTCCAAGGTCTCGAGACGACGTCTGACATCGTCGATGGAGCAAGAGATTGATGACACTAGCCCTAAGATGCGATGGACCACGTTCATCAGGGCGTTGAGTTGGTCGATGCTATTTTCGTTGCCGTTTGATGCCATTTCTGAGTCTGCGGAACAGAACTTGAAGATGAGGTTGGATCTACAAGACGACTTTAAAGACTCGAGGGATGCTTGTAATTGAGCGACACGGAGATGAGACCCTCGATTTTCGCTTGTGTTGCGGTGATCGGATTAGGGACTCGGGTCCTTTAGGCTCTTGGTGTATTCGGCGAAGCACCTAAGATACTTGTGCCTCTGGAATGAGACGATTTGCCATAAATCTCGGGAGTGAGATTTAAGAAAGAGGACTTCTCGAGATGAGACGACCCGAAATGTAAGACCACGAACAGAGGCGACCCTAGTAACTAACACAAACAGTTAATCACACAGTTGTATGACGTAAGGAATTGATCTCGATATCGGCTCGTGATCAAAGGGTTTTGATATTTTCGAAAACGGATGGGTTTTGAAAGTAAACCCTTTTTTTTGAAAGCGAGAGCTTGTAAAATTTGTGTTACAATGGTTTAATGACATCCTTTGTGATGTGTCGAAAATAGGTGGCTACGTGCGTGTCGAGGATTCGACGATAGCAAAAGTGTAAATGGTGATTTTGCAAAAGGAGTGCGGTTCTAAAGGAACTGGTTTTCGAAACAGTGTCGTTGTGCTTTTGATCGAGACTATATTTTATTAGTTAGTTCGACGTTTGCGGTGTAGACGGTGTTTGTGGTGTCCGTGACAGGGCTTTGAAGGTGTGACTAAATCCTTATTACAAAATTTAAGTAGTGATAGTGTTTTTAGATTTTTTTTTTAAAAAGGACGACCTTATTCGTCGATTCCACTGATGGGCATTTTGATGGTGGTGGTGGTGGTGGTGTATACATGTGTTAGGTTCCTTGACTTCATTGATTGAAGTCTTGGTTGTGTTAACGGTATGTGCGAAAAGATGTTTCGAAAAAACTAAAATGTGACTGTTTTAGGTGCCTTGAAGTCTTGGTTGTGTGTGTGGACGTTTTGAAAGCAAAATGTGACCGTGTGAGGCCCCTTGATCCCATTAGTTGGGATTTTGCTAATAATAACGGTATATCGTTGCTGTTCGGAAATGACAAGTTTCATTTCGGCCAGAGTAACGACGTTCAAAAGTGATTTTTTTTTCGAAAGTGATGAGTATAAAATTGGTCATGGTGACTGTGCAAAAAGTGCTTTTGAAAATGATTTTGACTTGGCTGGAGTATCGGTGTTTTAAAAGGTGGTTTTGAAAAGAAGATGTTCTTTTTTCGAAAACGGAGTTGGGTGCGGTTGAATATGTTGTCGTGGTTGAATCTAGATTGTAGTGTTTTATTTGGGTTGTTCAAACACGCTACACATAACTAGGAATGCGTACACTCATGCAGTATGCAGACACGGGTAGGTTAGGGTAGGCTACCGCCCACGAATAGTCTTTACTTAGGTGACGACTGGTTACCTGGGGAGGTGAGTGTCATACCGTTTGCTTGGAACCACTCGTTTGGTATATCCGCGGAATGCACGGCTACCTTGGACGGCCGGAGCGTCAATCGAGTGTCTCTCCGCGTGTCCGTGAGGATCTTACCGCGAAGAGGTCGATTGGTCATAATATCGGTTAGGGTGAGCTTTTTAGGGCCAAAACCTGTAGTGACCACAGTAAGGAACTACGAAATGAGCTTCACTGACCTCGTTCGAGTTACACCACCACTGGAAACTTGTTTTTAAATCCCTAGCAGAGTCGCCAAACTGTGGACATCCAAAACCGTCGATTCTGAGTAAGGGGTGAGGGTACGTATTGCGAAGCCAAAGTCCGCTAGACATCGACACCCAATCCCGCCCGCACATAGCGGCCTCTAATAATCAATCGGTGGGCTGATAACTTTGTTCCTTAATTGTGGCGGAAGTGCGATAACATCTGTAGTTTTAACCCTATGTCTTTGTGATCGACTCCCAATCGGATCGGTCGTTAACGAAGGACGGGGGATCAAACTATATTTATAGACTCGGAATAACACAAAAACTACTAGAGTAATCGTGGTAAGTCGAGGTCGGTCCATAGGAAACGGTGTGTTGATAATCGAGTTTAAAGCGGTGTGTTTGATGTCTAGATGGGGGTTTTCTAAGGGTGGAGTCTAAACTAGAGGAATGTCTATGATGATAGCTAGAGGAAATCAATCTAGGGAAAGGTGTTAGGGGGAAGTCGGGATTCGGTACTTGGAGTCTAAGAAGGTCGAAATCGAGTTTTTATCGCAACATTGGTAAACTCACCTAAAAACCCGCTTTCGCGGCGAATAAGGGTAAGCCCCTGGTCATGGTAATTTCTACCCCGAGTTTCCCCATATTGATAGAAACTAGTCAAGGTTGGTCTAGTTGGCCGGACTACAACAACAATGACATAACACAACCGTAAACAACATAAACCAACATGCAAGCAACCCACCAACATCCCTATATTCAAATAATCCAAGTCCTCATCCCTAAACCCCCAACAAGAAATCTACTCACTAATCATAATGGAAGATAATAAAACATTAACCAAGGAGAAAATCACTACGACATGCATAATAACTAGATCTAAGGAAACTAACGACACTAATATGATCTAAACAAGACAATGATGAGGAAATAGCATTAAAACTAAACTAGAGATTAGAGAGTGGAAGAGAAATATACCAACTATGAATATCTATAAGAAATAATAATGTTGCATCAATAAAGATTGAATCTTTGATGAATAAAATGGAGAACTTGTCACTAATCCTCCAATAAACCCAACAAATCTTCAAATAAAACTAGAAGAATAATCTAAATATTGAATCTTTGATGAAGAAAATTAAGAACTTGTCACTTAAGTCTTAAATAAACCCAACAAATCTTCAAAATAAAACTTGGAATAATCTACTACAAACTTGTAATCCAGAGAATTGTTGATGGAAACTATGTAGATCTACTATTAATTACTATGTAAACTACTAGAATTATGGATGATTTTTACTAGAATACTACCACTAAGGAGATGGTGTAAAGAGATGGTGGAATGGTGTAACTACACTAATGATGGGATATGAGGATGGTTGCTTGGGCAACAAACTAGGGTAGTTATATATAGTAATCTCTTAATGGGTATTTTAACCTAAAGCCCAAATCCACTTTATGCTCCATTAGTGAGACAATCTCCCTTAGCATCTTCATGGGGTGAAACTTTGCCCCGCGAACTTGACGATAATTCCCACCGGGTGAAATTTTCACCCGGTGAGATTTTCTTCCTTTTTTCGCGTTTTTTGGCACTTCTTTCCATCGGGCAAAATTTCACACGGTGGTTGAATTTCTCTCGGTGGGAAGGTCTCGGAAAATCTTCGGGAGGCATTTTTACCATCGGGTGAAATTTCGCCCGGTGGTGTCTCACCGGGTGAAATTTGGCCCGGTCATATCTTGGCCTCTTTCTTGTCTCATTCTTCATCGATTGATTGGATGGCTTTAAACTTTAAGTTGTGTACTTTACTCTTTGGATGGTTTTCCCTTCTCTTGTGCTCGTGGAAGCTCAATCGTGATTTCGGTGCCAAATCCTATCAAAATGATAGAAAAACTACCAAAAACACGTAAAACACACAAGAGGGACGCTAATGCGAGAAGTACGCAAAATATGGCGATAATCGCACTCAAGACTCACAACACGAGGAAAAACGGGTCTAAATGGAGGGAAAACGGTCTAAATTTAGCACACAACAATTCCCCCACTAAACCGTTGCTCGTCCTTGAGCAAAGACCCAAAAAGAAATTACAAACTACTACTACTAGCTAGACTATTCTAAGCCGATACGGGGCAATTAACGGGCCCGCTCCGTCCCTTCAACTCACATCGAAATACGCATGAGGTAGAGTACTCCCATGCAAGGCAAGTTGGGGCTTGCTCAAAATGGTGGATGCGACTAAACACACAAAAACACATAACACGAAAGAATAGACGCATCCAAGCAAAAATAAAACACCGAATCCCTCATCAAGACGGCGGGGAAAGACACCGATTACTTACCTAAAACAACAATAGACTTCCAAGATAAATCACCCACGTAAACAAGGACCAAAGCCTAATACTATGACAATTAATCAATATAGATGTTGATAACTTAGCCTAGGTCCGCCTAATCTTCTAAATGAGTACTACGGGGCGTATAACGGAGTGGAAAAAGTGAACCATGGATTCGTTCGACACTGTAGGTAGGTGCAGTCCCGCTCTCTTAGGCTAAGCCAAGAGGGTCGTTCCAAACTCGAATTTCCTAAATTAGCCCAAATAAGAAGGTGGAGTGTTTACAATTATTGGGTTGATCGACTAATCACCGCTATCTTCCGACCTCGGGACTCGGTCCTCTAGTTGGCACTTCACGGCGACGAATCGATCAAAGGTTTTTTTTTTAAGGAGACGTTTTTGATAATTTGATTTTCATTTGAAGCTCCTTTTCTTCTCCTTTGTTTTTCTTTTTCTTGTTTTTGTGCCCTTTTTCTCTTGCTTTGGTTTGCCCTTTTTGGCTTTTTGATGTGGTTTGTAACCAAGCTTGGAGGTTATTTTGATGTAAACTTATTGTGATGATGTATAGGTGGAGGAAAAATAGGTAATCGAGAACGTGCGCCATTCCCGGATAACCCACAAAAGATGGAAGAAATTTGGACTAAAGGTGCAATGGTCATTCGAGCAAGGTCACCTAGAAAACGGGATGCGGGAACCAAGGCATAACTCCTCCATGGGTGGTCAAGGTGGTCAAATACAAACCCCGAAGTAAACCTCTAGTAGAAAAGGTGGACTCAAAGCTAAAGGATCAACAAATTCATTGCCTAAGAGTCATTCTACTAGAATAAGGTCCAAAATCTACAATGGGTTATCTACAATGGAATGTAAACTCTTGTAATAAGTTTGTAATCGGGTTTTCGAAAAGTTTTAATCCTAGACACGTTATACAAAAGCAAAGCAAAACGGAACACACGAAAATGAAAGCAAATAAAAGAAAACACGGGTAAAGTCATGCACTCCATACTCCATCAACATTAAAGCGCACAAAATCAACCACAACACCAAAACACTCACTTCGAGAGCCTCCAATAGCAACAACCTAACTCCTTTACAAAATTAAAGAAGAAAGAAGGAAGGAAGTTACCTAGCGGGTGCTTTCATAATCTCTTCGAATCGCGCTATTAAGGTGGTGGTTACCTGTAAGAGTAGAGAACAAGACCGTACACGGGACACGAAACATAACGAGAAAAGAGAAAAGAAAAGAAAAAGAAAAGAAAATGTTTTTGATTTTTCGTGTTTTTCAAATTTTTATGGATTTTTGAAAGATTTTTGAGGAAAAAATAAAAGATAGGAAAAAATTAAAGATAGTAGACTCCTCCCCCACACTAAAACTGTATAATGTCCTCAATGGACAAGTAGGGGTAGATAAAAAAAGACGGAAAAGAAAAATAAGAAAAATCTTTTTGGATTTTTATGATTTTTAAATGTTTTTGAGTTTTTTAATTTTTGAATGTTTTTGGACTTTTCAAAATTTTTGAGAAAAGAAAAAGGAAAATAAAATAAGGAAAGCGGTATAATAGTGGCGGGCCTAGGTGCAATCACATCACCTAGACCCTAGCCACGTGGCTAAGAAAGTGAAAATGAAAGAAAATAAAATGAAAGGGTGAAAAATTGGGCGTAGATGTAGTCACGTCACCTAGCCCGGATTAAGAAAAATTTAGAAAATTTGATTAAAAGTTTGGATTTTTCAAATGGTCAATGGTGTAATCACATCGCCAAGAGACCGGGAGCATTACCAAGGCCGCGACGGCCACAAAAAATCAATGGGACGGTGGGACAGCTTGCAATTTTGTTCGAGATAAAGCAATCACAAAGATTATAATGATGGGACAGGGAACAAGGAACAACATTAATTCACATTCAATTGTAAATGATTAAGACTCACCGACTCCACACATATATACCCACAACACATACAAACCACATAATCTACCGACTCTTGTAGGACTGTCTAGGTCGAATAGTCATTTGACGCAAAAGAAGCTGTCGGAGTTCCTTCACCGGCATACTCCCAAACTCCTATTTCCCCTGATTCGGTGAGTCGGAATTCACAGGGACCTGGAGGTAGGTCCCAATTACGATGGTTATAAATATTAGTTCGGTATTTTTTGGGGACAATTAAGGCACGGCCGTGGCCAAGAGAGACGTGGCGATGGTCAGGTATGTGAAAGATCCAAGTAGGGAAGTAAGCCTCGTCAAGCCAGACACGGGGGTCATGTGGTTTAAGATGGTCGGTCGCATAACCCAAATTTCTTGGTATTACAGTCACAAGACCACCACAGTCGGCGGTAGGGTGTTGGTCGATAGTAATTTGATGAAAGTGTAACGCCACGACAATAGGTAGGTCTAGGGGGTAAGGATTACCGAGTAAAGAGTCACAAATCAATTGTAGGACACACACATTGAGGTTAATGATATTGTCGGCAGAAGGCAAAAGACAGTGGGAAAGAATTTCAGCGAAATAACGAATGGCTGGGTTTCAGATTTCAGCGGTAAAACTAGAATTGGGTTCGAAATCACGTTGACCCGGCGCTATGCGCCTCCACAAGTCTCTCCTAGTCGCACTACTTTGCGAATCACATAGAGGTCTACTTAGTCCGGTACCCGATGAGGGTAAACCTAGAGCTAAGCTAAAGTCGGAAATATTTAAACAGTGATTTCTACCAAACAAATTAAATTTGAACTCTTTAGGTGTGGTCGGGTTATCGATTGTAAAGGTACCTAAAAAATCACAAGTCAAGTCTTTATTTGTGCAAGGCACGAAATCAAGAAGTTTACTAATACCAATCCTAGACGATAACTCACTAATATCGTTCTTAATTCCTAGAGTTTTCTTTGTGAATGGACAAGGCCATCTCGTACTCTGAAAAGCTTTTTCAGAGAAGGTTTGAGCAAGGAGCGAATTAGGGCAAGGTAAAAGTTTTGGCCTAGAAGACTTACTAGAAGATGAACATTTAGAAGGATTAGAAGTCGAGGCCATACCTTGTTTACGCGCGGCTCGTTGGCTCTTGTCTCCATAATAATAATTTGCAAGAAAAATCCCGAAACTTTTGCTTCTCCTTTCTTCAAAAACCCAAATAGATAATCACCAAGTATGGAAATGAAACTATGGATGGAAGGTGATTTAATGATGTTATGGTGGGTGAAAGGGTGAAATGAAGAGGTAGGTGAAAAAGGTGATATAAATAAGGGTAGATGAGAGGGAAATGAAAAGTTTTAAAGTTGGTGTTAAAAATTTGGTGTAAAAATTATTGGAGGGAAAGTTATGTTGGGGTAAGTATGAAGGAGGGAAATGAAAATGTAGAGAGTGAGTAAAAGGTGTAGGTGATCCGGCCAGCTCATACCGCTGGGTGAATTTTCACCCGGTCGGGCACCATCGGGTGAAATTTCACCCGACGGTTTTTCGTCGTGAAAATCGTTTTTGCCAACATTTTTCCACCGGGCGAAATTTCGCCCGGTGGTATCTTCTTCAATTCCGGCAATTCTGGCAACTTTTCCGTAGGGCGAAGTTTTGCCCGGTCGAGTCTCACCGGGCGAAGTTTCGCCCGACGGTCTTCTTTGCTGCGTTTTTCCGCCTTGACATTTCATGGCTCTTCAATAATCACCTAGAGATTCAATATTGACTCGACTCACATTACATAAACAATATTTCCCACAAACATGCTTGTGGTCTTCAAATAAGCTCCATAACTTCTCCAAAAGCTTGATCTTCATCCAAATTTATGCTCCATTGCGAAATCCAATTTCAATCATTCTTCTCAAGCTAACAAAACTAATAAACTCAAAGAAATATGATACATATATACAAGGTGGTTGTTGAGGATACCACCAAACCTACATCAATTGCGAGAGGGGGTTAAACAGCGCTCCCCGATGGGAGCTCACCAAACTTCATAGTAGCAAAGGTCTCACGAACGTGACCGGGATGATAAATATTCAGACGTTGCCCATTAACCATAAACTTCCCGGTTTCCGGGCTAGATATCTCTATTGATCCATATGGTTGCACTCCGGTCACTTCGAATGGACCCGACCATTTTGATTTCAACTTACCGGGGAAGAGCTTAAAGCGAGAGTTGAAGAGTAATACCTTATCACCAACGGAGAAGTCCTTACGAAGAATTCAAGAATCGTGCCATTGGCGAGTTCGTTCTTTGTAGATCTTCGAATTTTCGTAGGCTTCAAGTCTTAGTTCTTCCAATTCCTGTAGTTGGAGAAGGCGATTATCTCCTAAAACACTCTCATCGAAGTTTAGCTCTTTGATTGCCCATTTGGCTTTGTGTTCTAATTCCACCGGTAAATGACAAGCTTTACCATACACAAGACCATAAGGAGTGGTTCCAATCGGCGCTTTGTAAGCCGTCCTCAATGCCCAAAGGGCGTCATTTAACTTTAATGACCAATCCTTTCGGTGTGTATTTACAACTTTCTCTAAAATTCCCTTGATTTGACGGTTGGAGATCTCGGCTTGCCCATTTGATTGAGGGTGGTAGGCTAAGGACATCTTGTGAGTGATACCATATTTCCTAAGGAGGTGTTCAAAGGTATCCTTCCTAAAATGAGAGCCTCCATCACTAATTATGGCTCTAGGCATACCGAATCTCGGGAAAATTACATTCTTGAAAAGCTTGATTACAACCTTGGAGTCATTGGTGGGGCAAGCTACGGCCTAGATCCATTTTGAGACATAATCAACCGCGACTAGAATGTACTTGTTACCAAAAGAGGATGTGAACGGACCCATGAAATCAATGCCCCAAACATCGAACAATTCAATCTCCAAGATAGGTTGAACGAGCATCTCATTTCTTCTTGTAATATTGCCACTTCTTTGGCATGCATCGCATGTGAGAATGAAAGCTCGAATGTCTTTGAACATGGAAGGCCACCAAAACCCGCTTTGGAGAACCTTGGCAATTGTCTTTTGGTTGGCCAAGTGTCCACCATAAGATGTCGAGTGAAGGTGCTTCACAATATTATATCCTTCTTTGGCCGTAACACATCGTCGGTAAATTTCATCTACACATCGGCGAAATAAATAAGGCTCGTCCCAATAATAGCGTCGGGCTTCATAACGTAGTTTACTAGTACATTTAGTCCTATTGACATCGCCACAATGACATCACTTTTTCAAGAAAGCGATGTAAATGTTTTTATGATGGTTAATTACATCGGTCTCTTACAAAAAAGCGATGTAAATTTTATGCAATTGTTATTTACATCGGTTATTTACATCACTTTTTAAAAACTAATGTAAAACAAAAAAATATTGACATCAGTTTTGATGTAACCGATGTAAATGTGTTGTTATTAACATCGGTTGGTAAATGATGTAAATGACATACTAACTGACATCGTTTATTGGCATCAGTTTCTTCATAACTGATGCTAAAATATTCTCATCACCAACATTGATATTAAGTAAACTGGTCTAAATGTCATTCACATCATCATAAACAATTCAAATTTCAAACTAATATCAATGTAATTCTTTTTTTCATGATTATATAATGCTTAATATAAACACAAGTCAATATATTTCAAAGAATATTTTATTTAAAAGAATAAATATAATAGATGTAAATATTTGTAATAGAATTATTGGCCTAGGTTCTTAGAAAAGAAAAGCATGTCGATAAGTCGAGATCCATACGTATTTTTACCTATTAAATACTATATACTCCGTATTTAATGGCGTCTCTCATATTTCTCAATCTAAAATGATTATTTAATATAAGTTGTGGTTTTAATTAGTTTTTTTGATATTTTTATGCCAAATTGATTTTCTAATAATTATTCTTAATTGATTATTTACCGAAACTCATTTAAGTTGAGACAGGGAGACTATTAAAGTCATTTGTATACGTTTTGCAGGGAAGTCTTAAAATAATAATATCGGAATAAGGTGATTCACAATGTACTGAAAAATTAAAATCGAAACTTAAAAGTTTGTAGCAGGGACAAAACCCATTTCATTCTCTATTGGGTCAGAATTAGACCATAAACCATCTGCTACAAAAATATTCTATTAAATTAGTACTCTCTCCGAATTTTAGTGTCCTTATTTTGTTTTTTAGCTGAGTTAGTTACACTATTAGAATGAAATTAAAACGAACCATTAATAAGTAGTAACCATTTAAGTATAATCAATTATGTCTTTGGTTAAAGAAATCAATTCTCCGAATAAATGGTCTCTTAACTAATACAGTACTCTCTCCGTCTCGATCATTTGATTTTTCTTTTATATTATTTTTGAGAAGTATTTTAGTCAAAGGATAACAAATGACTGAGATGAAAAGAATAACTAAGACACAATGTTTAAAAAATGATTTTTATACAGATCAAATCTAATACCGAGGACAATAACATTTTTCAAAAAAATGATTTCTTACCACTATAATTATTTTTAAATTCTTACCACTACAATTATTAGAAAAGAAGGCACATTTAAGGAATTTATTTTTATTACTCATATTTCCTAATTTTTATTATTACGTCTCATAATAACTTTATGTGAGACAGTCTCACACAAGAATTGCTAGCTCACAAATTCTTGTATGGGACGGTCTCACGATAAATTTATCGTGAGATCTCTTACTTTTATTATTATTATTATTATTATTATTATTATTATTATTATTATTATTATTATTATTATTATTATTATTAGAGTAGGTCTCTTGAGAGACGGTCTCTCATTAATTTTACTGAGAGACGGTCTCTCATTAATTTTACTGAGAGACTAAGTACAGATGAAAGTAAAAGTGGTACCAAACTTCATAGAAGTAGGTACGATTAACATAAAAGAGTATACAAAGGTAAAAAGGGTACGCTTCTTATAAAAACAGGTACAAAACAAAGTTGTCATTTAATGGTACGAATAAGAGATAAAGTGGTACTGAATAGTGGTCTCTCAATAAGTTATTGAGACCGTCTCTTCCAAGATTTTGTGTTATTATTATTATTATTATTATTATTATTATTATTATTATTTTCACGATAAATTACCGTGAGACGGTTTCGTAACCAAATGGTTTCCTAAATAAATAAAAAAGATAAAATTATCAAAATATTATACGCACACTTCATTTGGTTAAAAAACCAACCCTTCATCTCCCCTCAACCAGGCCTCACAACTTGCGCTCATCCTACCTCAGTGCTACTAGCCACCGCCCAGGTCCTTCAACTCCCCTCAACCCGGCCTCACACCTCGGTCCTTTAAAGTGTAACTGTTTATTTGTTTATATCTTGATTCCCAATTGATCTTATTTTGGTTATATCTCGATTTCCAACTCTCAAACCCTGAATCCCTAATTCATATAAATAATGTATTAGCATAATTTGAGTTTGTTTTGCCCGTGATATTAATATCAAAGTGTCGCACAATTGATCTTATTTTGTGTATGATTCAGGACGATGATAAGAAGAAGACGACGTCACGACGATATCAATATGAAAAATTAGGTTATAATTCAAGATCTTGAGCTCTTTGTGCGAATTTTCACTAATTTGATGCAATTTTATAGTCTTTTTTTAATTCAACTTCAGTTGATTATATATGTAACCTTACAAACTAGAATTTTAAGCGAATTTTCTACTGTATGAGAAGAAAACTCGGAATTCGTAGAATAGTAAGTGAGTAGAAGATTGATGAGCGGTGAGTCAAAAATATTTCTCTTGCATTTGGTGTCAATGCGATCATTGATGAAAAAGAATGTTGCGAAAGCTTTCGTTAGATCGAGGTTGCTCACGGTTTCAACATTGTGCTATTATAGCACCATCT
Source organism: Agrostemma githago (assembly GCA_958450325.1). Classification (NCBI taxonomy): domain Eukaryota; kingdom Viridiplantae; phylum Streptophyta; class Magnoliopsida; order Caryophyllales; family Caryophyllaceae; genus Agrostemma; species Agrostemma githago. The sequence goes on from OY288262.1 coordinate 31,395,530, forward strand.
CAGTGTTTGAGCTAATGTGCATTTGTGTTAGACATTGTTGCTATTTCCTTTTTTGTTTATACCTCTGTGGTTGATCGATGGCCTTGAAATTGAATAGTGTGGAAGGTGATGGAGATGTGTTACCAGATATTAATGGAGAAAAAGAGATCGAGTTACGCAGAAGAGAGCTTCGCTATAAGCTGCTTTGCACTTGGTCCGGTTAGTTTCTATAAGTTACAGAAAATCTTTTTTTTTGGTCTGGTTTACGCTATTTTATACTGCTCATTTTTGCGGCCATTAAATCTTCTGTATGGGATTTAAAATAACCTATACTGGTTGACATGGACAGATGTGGCATCATTGCTTCGTTTCAGCCGGTTTAGTCTCGGGATCATTGCTTTTAGCAGAGATTTCATTGCTGGCCATGAGGGTAAATTGATAAGGTGAGAAGTATTAGAAAAATTAGGTTTACTAATCTTATTTGACTCATTTAATTGTGATTGTTCTTATAGGTTGTTCTAGTAATTCAGTTTTCTTCTTATTGTAGTGATGATTTAATTTGCTTTTCTAATTAGTAACTAACTTGCTTTAGGATGAGCTCCGTTCTTTTCGTAATGCGATATTTTTTTTCTCAGATTTTGTAATGCTACATTTGTTGCTCAGAAATTGTGTGGACTTGCATAAAGAAATTCAATGAGGCTCACAAGATGGTGACAGTTTATACTACACGCAGGTCTGTTGCCGTTTATGACTGAAATAGGGGATAAAGGAATGTAAGTATTATTTTGTGCATGAAAGCTTTATTGTTCAGTTAGCCCATTTAATTTCTAAATAGGGGACTAGGAGTGAGGAGAGCACCTTAAGTCTAATTGTAAGTATCTCGCTTCTTTTCACTTTAGTTAATAAATTCTGTTTCTCTACACTGAATTGAACAAAATTATTGGATGCTTATAATAGTTACAAGTATGAGTTGGACGAGGTAGCCACCTCTGCCGTATTAACGTTGTCTATATCCGTCGGTGATATGAAGCTCAAAGCATCCATGGCTGACCCATTTTATCAAAGGCCCTTTCGTATATGGCCCCTCTCCCTCCCTTGAAAAACCTGGTTTCTTCTTTCCTCACTTTGATGTCCCCAATCACGTATCTTTTATTCATTATTTCGTAGGATAATTGCAATTGTGTGATTCACAGTGATATTGACAATGATGGTTGAAGTTTAATGCACTAAACCAACGGAATTCGTGATGGAGTTTGTTACTTGGTGTTTTATGTATAAGATTTTAGTTTTGAGTTCATGAATTCAGTTTGGATACTAGAGAAGCCATTGAACATGACCTACATTCACAACATAGTTGCTAACCTTTATGTATTAGATATATCTAATACATCTTCCAGGTATATTCAATTCCAGTGTACGAAAATAGACTTGTGTACGGAAATTATGTATATACTCGAACATGCCGAATGTATTATTCTTTTTGCTTTGGTCAGGGGTGAACTATATTGACCAAACTTTCATTTAATTTCTATACTTAAGCATGTGTATTATTTTTTTAACTGATGTATAATTTTTTTTTATTGTAGATGAGGAGGAAGTTCGATTAGAAGTTCATCAATGAAGTGGGTATTAATTTAGATCCATTTGTATTTTTTTAATTGTACTATTTTTTTTAATGTTAGTTAAATTATGGTGTGCTTCCAATGTAATTTTGTATACATTTTGGAATCAATATATATTGAAAATCAATTTTTATCATGGACAATACAAAAATGAGTACATGTTGGGTTGTTTGTGTTGTGAATGATTTGATTTTACCGATTTTGTTTACGGTGGAAAAGAAAATGTACAAATCAAGTGCTATCAAATTTGATGTAGCATCAAAGTGTGTGCCAATAGTGAATCAAGAAGCGGTTGTTAAACGGAAGAATATTGCCATCGGTTCGAAACAAAATGTGATGTCGTTGAAATAACATATGCATCGCTTATTGACAAAGTTGACATCACTTATGTAACAACCGATGTACATGTAACAACATTAACATCGGTTTAAAATAAAAAGTGATGTAAACTACACGACATTAACATCGCTTTAAAACAAAAGCGATGTAATTGACACAACATATACATCGGTTTTGACTAAAACCGATGTAAATAAAGAAATATTTACATCGGTTCAAAAGCGATGTAAATGACAAATCCCTCATATACAACGCCTGGATATACATGACCCAAAAACCGCTATAAATGTAAAAAATAACTGATGTCAATGGGCCTTTTTCTACTAGTGTAATTTCTTCCTCTCTTGCTTGGAATAATCTTCCGGAATATAGTGAAACACTAAGAAATTGACGATATCGGCATACCAAGGTGTAATAGTTTCAACGGCCATCAAGGCCTCATCTCTCATAGCTTCATTGATGGGGATACCATCATCTTCATTGCTTTCTTTACCAACCGTTAGTCTACTAAGATGATCCGCTACCAAGTTCTCCGATCCGGCTTTGTCTTTAATCTCAATATCAAATTCTTGTAAAAAGAGCACCCACCGAAAGAGTCGGGACTTAGTCTCCTTTTTGGACATGATGTATCGAATCGCCGCATGATCGATATGAATAATGACTTTGGAACCGGTAACATAATTTCGGAATTTCTCCATGGCATAGACAACGGCAAGCATCTCTTTTTCGGTTGTGGTGTACCTCGATTGGGCTTCATCCAAGGTCTTGCTTGCATAATATATCACATGTAGCTTCTTATCAATCTGTTGTCCTAGAACGGCACCAACGGCAAAATCAGATGCATCGCACATGATCTCAAATGGAAGATTCCAATCGGGAGCTTGGATAATTGGTGTGGTAGTGAGATCGGTCTTTATCCTACAAAAGGCCTCAAGACACGAGTCATCAAAAACAAAAGGTGCATCTTTCATAAGAAAAGATGTCAAAGGCTTAGCAATCTTATAAAAGTCTTTAATAAATCGTCTATAAAAACCGGCGTGACCTAGAAAACTCCTCACCCCTTTGACATTTGTAGGTGGTGGCAAGTTATCAATCACAGAGACTTTCGCCTTATCGACTTCGACTCCTCTATTAGAAACAATATGACCTAGGACAACACCTTGTTCAACCATAAAATGACACTTTTCCCAATTTAAAACAAATCTATACTCTTCACATCGAGCTAACACTTGATCGAGATTTTCGAGACAAGAATCAAAAGATGTACCATGGACACTAAAATCATCCATAAAAACTTCCATGAATTTTTCAATAAAGTCGGAGAAAATAGCCATCATACATCTTTGAAACGTTCCCGGCGCATTACACAATCCAAATGGCATCCTTCTATAAGCATAAGTGCCATAGGGACATGTAAAAGTGGTCTTCTCTTGGTCATCGGGATGAATGGGAATTTGAAGAAATCCGGAATGACCATCGAAGAAACAAAAATAAGAATGATGCGCCAATCTTTCAAGCATTTGATCAATAAAGGGAAGGGGAAAATGGTCTTTTATGGTGACCGTGTTCAATTTAAGATAGTCTATACACATGCGCCAACCGGTAATAGTCCTAGTAGAAATTGACTCACCCTTTTCTCCTTTGACAACCGTAATTCCTCCTTTTTTCGGCACAACCTGTACGGGGCTAACCCATTTACTTCCGGTTATTGGGTATACAATGTTAGCCTCATACAACTCGAGGACTTCCTTCATGACAACCTCTTTCATGGTGGGGTTCAACCTATGTTGACCCTAAACCGAAGGACGGTGGTCATCATCAAGGATGATCCTATGCATGCAAACATTTGGGCTTATGCCTTGGAGGTCGGCAATGCTATACCCGATGGCCTTTTTGTGCTTTCTCAAAACAATCAAAAGTTTTTCCAATTGAGGTCAATCAAGGTTAGCATTGACGATAACGGGATAGTTAGGTCCTTCAAGAAAAGCATATTTGAGGGAAGAGGGGAGTGGTTTAAGTTCAAGATTAGGAGGAGAAGATACCATACTCTTACCCACCGGTAGTGGTTCTACCTTTTCATCATGCAAACATTCTTCTTCAAGAGGTGGAGATTCAAATGGTTTCTCTTCTTGCTTATCATCATCTATCAAGCTATACTCAACCAAACTATCAATAACTTCAATGGAATGCATTTGTTCAATCATTGGTTGTTTAAGAGCTTGAGAAAGGGAAAACTCTAACGACTCGTTCCCTATGTTAAATGACAGCTTTCCATTCTTAACATCAACTATAGTACCGCCGGTAGCCATAAAAGGTCGACCTAAGATAATGGGGGTAATAGTGTCTTTGGGCATATCCATGACAACAAAGTCGGAGGGGATGAAGAACTTACCAACTTGAACGGGTACTTCCTCAAGTATCCCAAGTGGGTACTTGACGGACCTATCCGCAAGTTGAATCGACATGCTAGTGGGTCTCATCTCCCCCACACTAAGTCTCTTCGCAATAGAATAGGGTAACAAACTAACACTAGCCCCTAGGTCGCATAAAGCTTGATTAACAACAACATTTCCTACCCGACAAGGGATGGAAAAACTACCGGGATCGTCTAGTTTCTTTGGCATTTCGTTCATAAGAATGGCACTACATTGACCCGTGAGAGGGATACATTCTTTATCCTCTATTGTTCTCTTTTTAGTCAAGACATCTTTCAAAAACTTAGAGTAGAGGGGCATTTGAGAAATTACCTCGGTGAAGGGTAAAGCTACCTCTACTTTCTTCAACATATCCACGAAATGGCTAAATTGAGCATTCACTTTGTGTGGCTTAGCTCGCTCGGGAAAAGGCAATAGTGGAACAAAAGCGGGAGGCGGTGGAACATTAGATTCTTCTTCTTCTTCGGCTAATCGCTCCGCCTCTTCTTCCGCTTCCATTTGCTCTTTCTTCTTTCTTTGTTCTCTTAGTTCATTCTCCGCATTTTGGAGGATATCGAAATCCGCTTGTATTCCCCGGTTTTGTTTGGGGGAAGTGGGAGATGATTCTTGTGGTGCACTTGGTTGATTCACTTTGGATGGGACACTTTTGGTGTTCAAGTTCAAGTTCTTATATGGGTCCTCAAGTTCTTTGCCACCTCTCATAATGATGGCATTTGCTTGGTGTGAAGGGTCTCTTGGGTTTTGGGGTTGACCGGGCAAACCATGGGGTGGATGAATTGGGGCGGCTAAGGCTTTTGTTGCTTCTTGTGATTCCCAAACCTTTAGCCTTGCCTTAGTATGTTGATGTTCATTCCATAGTTGGCCAAGGGTTCTTTGCAAATCATTATAGTTTTCCGATGGGACTCCTCCTTGACCAAATTGAGAATTGCTTGATTGGCCATAAGATTGAGAGGGTTGATTAAATGGTTGATTATTGTAACCTTGGTTTCCTTGAAAGTTACCTTGGAACCATTGATTGTATCCATGATTGAAATGATTACCATGTTGACTTTGGTAATTGTTGTAATTGTTAGGAACATGGAAGGTTCTACCTTGTTGATTGAAGTTGCTCCTTTGATGAGGAGGCACATATGGGGGCATCTTTGGAGGACCTTGATTAAAGGGCCTTTGTTGACTTTGATTGAATGGCCTCATTTGACTCCCTTGGACACGTGGCATCGGGTTTTGAACATTTTGATTTCCATAAGAGAAATTAGGATGAAACCTCGTGCCGGCATTGTAAGTATTAGAAAAAGGATCAAATTGAGGTCTTTGCCCATATACTTGTATAGCTTGGACTTCATTTGGCTCTTCAATATAAACTTATTCATTAGGAATACAAGAGCTAGAATCATGGCCACAGTTGCCACAATGATCACATTGAACTTCCCATGTTAATTGCTTTGGAGGTGATGGTTGCCTTGGTGGAACACTCCCTTGAATTTGGTACATACCTCTAGGAGTAGGCTTAGAACTCGTGGCATCCATTCTCTTTTTCAATTCTTCAAGTTCCGTTTGGAATTTCAATTCGTTAGAACTCGTAGATGAGTTCACTTCAACTTTCTTTCTAGAATCCCTCGATTGACCCATTCTAGAATCACTCCTTGCCATCTTCTCAATAAGATTCTTAGATGCCTTATCGGTGAGAGAAGAGAAGTCTCCTCCGGCGGTCGAATTGAGGTTTTCCTTGGTTCTCGATGAAAGGGTGTTGTAAAACGTTTGGGTGGTTAGCCAATCGGGTATTCCATGATGTGGACATTTGCGCAACAAATCTCTGAATCTTTCCCAAGCCTCGCTTAGGCTTTCAAATTCGTCTTGCTTGAATGTTTGTATCTCCATGCGATATTGGTTAAGTCTTTGACGGCGTAAAATATTTCTCCAAGAAGGCATTAGATAGTTGAGCCCATGTTGTGAAAGTATTAGCGGGATGGCCTTGAAGCCATCTACGAGCTCCATCTCTCAAGGTCTTCGGAAATAATAAACGATGCAATTGACATGAAGTTAATCCATTGAGACGGGCTCCTACTAATTTTTCTTTAAATGAAGCGATGTGCTCTTGAGCATCTTCTTAAGAAAAACCGTGAAAAGTATCTTGTTGGACCGCGTTGGTCAAAGAGGCTTTCAATTCATAGTTCTCGGGTATCTCTCCGAAATCGACGGGAGAAGGTGTTTCTTCGGGTGTTAATTGGGAATGTGAACCTAGGGTCGCCATTTGTTGGATTGGTGGTGATGGTGGATTTGGATTTGGATTTGGTGAATTTGGAGGGGATGGATTTGGATTTGGTGGTGGTGTTCTCGGTGGTGGTGGTGGTGAATTTTTTGAAGTGGACGGTATGGAAGGATTATTTGGAATGGGGTTGTGTGATGTAGAAGATGTATGTGGAAGGATGGGATTAAGGTTAGGAGGTGATAATGAAGGATGTGGAATGATGGTGGTTGAGTTATTTCCTCGAAAACGCAATGCTCTAAAGGTCCTTTCCGGCTCCGGATCGAACCACAAGGGCGATGACGTGTTCCTGGGCATAAAACTCAATTAAACGGTAAGACTCCTAGCACCTCCCGGTACTAGGGAAAAGAGAGAAGGGAAAAGAATCAAACACAACAACTAAAAACACAACAACTACTCGCCGCTCCCCGACAACAGCGCCATTTTGATCGCCTCCCAATCGGGTCGGTCGTTAACGAAGGACGGGGGATCAAACGATATTTATAGACTCGGAATAACACAAAAACTACTAGAGTAATCGTGGTAAGTCGAGGTCGGTCCACAGAGAACGGTGTGTTGACAATCGAGTTTAAAGCGGTGTGTTTGATGTCTAGATGGGGGTTTTCTAAGGGTCGAGTCTAAACTAGAGGAATGTCTATGATAATAGCTAGAGGTAATCAATCTAGGGAAAGGTGTTAGGGGGAAGTCGGGATTCGGTACTTGGAGTCTAAGAAGGTCGGAATCGAGTTTTTGTCGCAACATTGGTAAACTCACCTAAAACCCCGCTTTCGCGGCGAATAAGGGTAAGCCCTTAGTCATGGTAAATTCTACCCCGAGTTTCCCCATATTGATAGAAACTAGTGAAGGTTGGTCTAGTTGGCCGGACAAAAACAACAATGACATAACAACCATAAACAACATAAACCAACATGCAAGCAACCCACCAACATCCCTATATTCAAATAATCCAAGTCCTCATCCCTAAACCCCCCAACAAGAAATCTACTCACTAATCATAATGGAAGACAATAAAATATTAACCAAGGAGAAAATCTCTACAACATGCATAATAACTAGATCTAAGGAAACTAAGAACACTAATATGATCTAAACAAGACAATGATGAGGAAATAGCATTAAAACTAAACTAGAGATTAGAGAGTGGAAGAGAAATATACCAACTATGAATATCTATAAGAAATAATAATGTTGCATGAATAAAGATTGAATCTTTGATGAATAAAATGGAGAACTTGTCACTAATCCTCCAATAAACCCAACAAATCTTCAAATAAAACTAGAAGAATAATCTAAATATTGAATCTTTGATGAAGAAAATGAAGAACTTGTCACTTAATTCTTCAATAAACCCAACTAATCTTCAAAATAAAACTTGGAATAATCTACTACAAACTTGTAATCCGGAGAATTGTTGATGGAAACTATGTAGATCTACTATTAATCACTATGTAAACTACTAGAATTATGGATGATTTTTACTAGAATACTACTACTAAGGAGATGGTATAATTAGATGGTGGAATGGTGTAACTACACTAATGATGGGATATGAGGATGGTTGCTTGGGCAACAAACTAAGGTAGTTATATATATAGTAATCTCTTAATGGGTATTTAACCTAAAGCCCAAATCCACTTTATGCTCCATTAGTGAGACAATCTCCCTTAGCATCTTCATGGGGTGAAACTTTGCCCCGCGGACTTGACGATAATTCCCACTGGGTGAAATTTTCACCCGGTGAGATTTTCTTCCTTTTTTGGCGTTTTTGGCACTTATTTCCATCGGGCGAAATTTCACCCGGTGGGCGAAATTTCGCCCGGCCAGTTTCGCCCGGTGGGGAGGTCTCGGAAAATCTTCGGGAGGCATTTTTACCGTCGGGTGAAATTTTGCCCGATCATATCTTGGCCTCTTTCTTGTCTCATTCTTCGTCGATTGATTGGATGACTTTAAACTTTAAGTTGTGTGCTTTACTCTTTGGACGGTTTTCCCTTCTCTTGTGCTCGTGAAAGCTCAATCGTGATTTTGGTGCCAAATCCTATCAAAATGATAGAAAAACTACCAAAAACACGTAAAACGCACAAGAGGGACGCTAATGCGAGAAGTACGCAAAATATGGCAATAATCGCACTCAAGACTCGCAAAACGAGGGAAAACGGTCTAAATTTAGCACACAACGCTTTGTTATGTTTGTTGTTTATGGACAAGTAAGCTTATTGTCGTCGAAGTAGTTGTGTTTACATTCTTAGCATGTGATTTCATGTGACAGGCAGGCCATGAAAAGATGCACGTAGGAGAGTAGGGAGTACTAAGTATTATACGTATTAGCAAGTCAAGTTTAACGGGATAATACGAATATTAGTCATTCTCGTGGTATACCTTATCTGGTATTCTGCTTAAGGTGCGTCGGTTCGGTATTAATAGGGATACATCGAACCTCGTATGGTAAGCACCAAGACTAATACGGAACCCGACCATCACTTTGTTCAGTTTTAATTTGTTTACGTTTTGAATTCTGTGTTAAGTGATTAAGCATGCGATTATAAGGTCATAAAAGCGGTAAATCGTACGAAAGCGGTAAATGCGAAATGTAAGTAAATCACATAGTGAGGAGTTGCACCCTCGGAGTGTACACTAAAGAAGACACGATCCGTAGAAAGTTGAGAACGGATCCCGGAACTACTCGGGTTTAGTTAGGGTGTTTTAGTGCTTATGGTTGAAGTTGAGAAAGTTACGTATGTTTATAACGTGCCATGGACCTAGTTTTCACGTTTGATATTATCGAAGTGCATAATAAAAGTACAGGAATATAATGTTTTTTTTAGACGACAACCTAGTGACGGTTCGACTTCGAGACGTATCCTCCTAGCTCGTCCTGCGGTGATTTTGGGAGAGCTTCGCTAATACGGCTAGTTCTGCGGTTAATCCGGCAGAGCTTCGTTGCTAGACCCGGGATTGGCTAGTCGAACGCAGGTGCTACTCGGGGTCGAGGGGAGTGCTCGAGGGTGAGGAGTAGCGTCGATTCGCTAAACGATAGAGTGGATCGTACTTAGTGTCGGAGTGCGACTTAAGTTAGAGAAGGAGAGGGGGAAGAGAATTGAATGAGTTAATGTGTGTTGAATGAACGAAATGAGGGGGGTATTTATAGTTGCTCGCGCAGTTCAAATCGACCATTAGGACGCCTAAGTTCCGGCGTACCAGAACTCAGACGCCTGGGGTCATGGGCATGAAGTCTAGGACGCCTGGTGTGAGTCACCTGGAATTTTGAATATCCAATTTTGAAACTTTCCAAAACGAACAAGATGTGTATATTGTGTTGTCTTGGGCATTAAGCATTCTCGGTAACCCTAGCGCGTCGAGCGCCGTGTGGGCTTCGGGTGCGCGTCCCGAGGTTTACTCGGCCCGACGCGTTGACTCGAGTTTGACTTTGCATATTTCGGGACTAATTCGGGGTCCTGGTGTCGAAATTGACTCTAATTAGTGTCTACGTGACCGTAATGACACGACTAAGGCTGTCTTGATGTTAAATTAATTTTTCCGAGTAATTATTTGTCCTTTCTATAGAAAAACTATCTAAAATATCATAGTCTCGCGTCGCGTTGCAGTCCGATCGTCATCGGGTGTTTGTCGGGTATTCCTGCAGCCACTAGGTCCAAAATTGGGTGTCTACACCTATGCTGTCGTGGAATGTGTAGAACTTCTTCGGGTCGCCCTTTGGGTGACGGGATTTATTCGGGCGATTCCACTTTGCTGTCTTCTTCTCCAGTTCGAATATCCCGACCCTCGACTTGTTGAGGGCGGTATAACTATCGAACTTGGGTTGGTAGGGTATTCGCTCCTTTCTGGGGGTGTTACCCTCTTCTCCTTTTTACTTGTTGGCTGACTCGCCCTTGCCGCGGGTGTTCTGCGACTTCCCCTGGGGCCGGTTTGACACCGGCGAGGTGTCATGCAGGCTATGGAACTCCTCTTCAAGAATAAAACCCTCGGCTATCTTCCGGGTTCTTGCTAGGGATTCGGGCTGAGCGCGGATAAGCTGGTTCTTCGTTTCTTGTGGTACAAGGGAATTTGTCAACGCATAGGCTGTAGTGGTATCGTCAATTTTCCTCACCTGATGAAAGGCGAGGTCGAATCTCTTCAGATATTCTCTGATAAATTCACCCTTCCTCAGCTTCAGTGTCATCAAGTCGAAGCAGGTAAGCCTTCGTCTCTTGTTTCCGACATATTGGTCCAAGAATATATCGTTCAGCTCTTGGAACGTGGATACGGATTCTCGAGGGAGATCCTGAAACCATCCTTGTGCCAGCCCCACAAGGGTGGTTGGGAAGATGTTACACCAGGCGACATCCTCCGTATTGTACATTCCCTTGTGGCTCTCGTAGGCTGCCAGGTGGTCTTCTGGATCAGTGGTTCCGTCGAAATGGATCGTCGGTATCTTAATCTTCGGGATGGGCCATCCTTGAATGTCGGATGTAGCGGGGTCTTGATGGGTCTGCCCTTCCTTCTTGTCCTACCTCCCTCCGATTGGTAGTTGTAGGTTCCCTGATCCTCCCACCTGCTCGGAGTCGAGGTCCTATTACTCAAGAGGCGGTGTTGACAGGAGAGGCTATGCTGGCTTACAGTTTCGTTCGGCCTCTCAGAGGATCGGTACTGGAATCTCGAGCGTTTGCCCTGTGGTGGATCAAACCTCGTTTCTTAACCTTTCTTCCCCCCACCAGTTTGATGATGTCTTGGCTCGGACGGTGGGCCCTGGTTGAGCCTGGCCTGCATGCTTTTGGACAGACCCTTCGTCCTGGGGCCCTTTTCCGCAGCGGTTATTCTGTCGAACACTCAGGCTCACTTTGGGCCCAGACATGTTGTAATGTGCCTCCGCGGCTTAAGCCGCTCTTGCATGCCCTAGGACAAGGATCCCTTTTCTGCAGAGGCGATGGACTCAATGATGTGCACCGACCCATCTTGTTTTGGAGGTTCCTGCTCAGGAGGATTGATCTGCAGGCGCCTTTTGGCCTGCACGTACCCCCCTGGCAGCTATTTATGCTTTCCTTTGGATTCTCCTGGCCGCGGTTCGTTTGGTTCCACCTGCCAGCGTTGAGCTTGGTAACTCAAGACGCCTAGGGGTCGTTGCTAGCCCGCCGACCAGATCCTCCGATGTAACCTCTTTGTTGAGCATTGCTGTAAAGAAACTAGCGGCCTGCGCAGCTTGGGCTGGAATGAGCTCGAGGTTCACCCCTCGCTCTGCCTCATGCGCCCTCGCGACCCCTGCTCCCTTACTCGGAGTACCACGAGTCGTGGCCTGCCCGTCTCCTCGGGGGTGGCGGCTGGCACGACGTCCCGTGGCGTAGTAGGCATTCCGTAACGCGGGACTATGGCTTGCCCCATCGAATCTGTAGCCGTATTGATCTCTTCGATTTCGTGCATCTTTTGGTGACTTTTTTTTCTTTGAGCACTTTAACTGTTAATCCCCACAGACGGCGCCAAATTGTTCCGGGTTGGAAACAATCAACTCCAAATCGGGTTTGGATCTAAATTGAATAGTGTTCTTGGATCTTGTTTAATCATCGCGTCTCACCTCTTTCTCTTCTAGTATCAGACTTTCCCAGCGGATCGGGTCGTTCGTACCTCCGCAGGGAGCAAACAGGGCCTCGGGGGTGTCCGAGGGAACCCTCTATGAAGCCTAAGTCAATCCGTGAAATGCGCTTAAGGAAACATGTTCGTGAGGAACAAGGTGGCGTTTTCTAGAAAGAGATTTTAGTGAGAAAAAGTTTATTACCTTTTAATGAATGAACATAAAGGGATATTTATAGGTTTCCATAAGAGAGACAGAGACAGAGAGAGAAGAGAGGGGGCACGTGCTTTACACTTGCCCCCTACCTTAGGCTGGAATCAGGAGGGTTGCCGGAGGCACCCTCGGGGTCAGAACAACTAGGGGTCGGCGACCTCCTGGAGGGAGCGTACAGTGGCTCGGCCGGTCCGACCGGTGGTCGGGCCTCAGGGCCGGGCCAAGGTTCAAGGGGTCGGTCTTCTCTAACGGCGTGCCTCTGGGGGTCGGCTGGACAGATCTGGCCCGATGCCCCATCGCCGGCCTCATTGCCGATCTGGGTCTCTTCAGAGACGGGTCAGGCCCGGGTCTCTGACTAGCGGGCGACCCCCATCAGTTAGTTTGTTTATTGCTTACTTATCTCGTATTTCCTCAAATCCTAAATCACTCACTTGGTAATTAATTTTGGGTTATTTGAGACACTTATTTGAGTTTTCTTAGATTAATCTCAACTATACGTAATCTCGTTTTAATATGAACTAGGGGTGAGCAAAAATATACGATACGGTTTTATTATACGTATACGATACGGTATACGCTTTCAATTATACGAATTTTCGGATATCCGATACGAATAGCCGGATATACGATACGGTTTTCCTTAAAACCGTAGTGGATACGTATCGGGGAAAATAGAAACCAGATATCCGGTTTCCGATCCGGTTCTTTAAAAACAATAAAAAATATGAAAAATATAATCCTAATATGAATTATATAATAAAGAATTCAAAACTCACTAATTATTTTCAAAGGTAAAAAACCAAACTATTAGTAAGTTATGATATTATGTATTGAAACGTAATATTTTGTTAGAATAATTGGACCTTAATACACATATATACCATTTTTTGAGGTTTTTTTAATGTATTTTATTATATCAATTTATATAAAACGTAATGTTGCTTAAAAATCAATTAATTACTCTTAATTAAAAATGAAAAAAAATTAATTTTAAAAAAAAATAGAAGAAAAATATAAAACCGGATACCGGATATCCGGATAAAACCGGATCGGATACGGATCCGATTTTTTTTGATTTTTAAAACTGGATATCTGATACGGTTTACAAAACCGGATCTGATATCCGGTTTTGCTCACCCCTAATATGAACTATGTCTTCGTTAATTCCTCCTTAATATAGGTGACTGGTTACTTAGAAAATCGGTTGAACCTTTCTATTTAGTTTCGACTATTGTTTATAAAAAAAATCTGAATCTTCCCAAAATTCATCTTCCATTTTTTTTCGGTTAGTATTGTACTCCCTCCGGACATTATTTTTTGTCCCGTTATCCTAATATTTGTGAGAAGTATTTTAATGAAATGGGGTAAAAAATAGTGTCCAGAGGGAGTATAAGTCATGAAAAAAATACTTTAATTTTCTTGTTGTTTTGACTTTCATGAACGACGACGGAACAAAGACCCTAGAAAGTTATAACCAGTTACTATTGCCGATAATAGCAGGTCATAATTTTGTCCATAGCACATAATTTTGTCCATAGCAAAGCGAGATTAATGAATACATTGATCAGATTAACTTGAGATTATGTAAATATAGATTAACTTAAAAGGACAACAATAGTTGAGATTATTCTCATGAAATAATCCTAATTTCTTTATTTGAGGAATTATTGATATTTTCTTAGTAGGTATTCTTAATTTTTCTTGATAACTTGACACTTTGGGTAGCATTGGAATCATAAAAATGGGTTGCTCTGATAGATTGATGATAAAAAAATGGAGGTGTAGAATACTAGAATATTTGTGGAGTCGGAAATTCTAAGGTATTTCAGACAACAACGGAAAAACAATTCGGTACCAAATACTTCCATTTCCAGTTTCGTCGGATTATGCAAATAACAACAATATTTTTTTGTCCGTGCATTTATTAACCCTAGATGTGTTATGAAGATTGACCTTAGAATATGACTCCTGTAGACACCCGCATTTTGACTGCCAGGTGTCTATGGCAGTTTCCAAAAAAACACCCGATGATGATCGGACGCTAACGTGTTTCTACGCGCTCGGATACGGGCTCAAATCCAATAATCGTTGGCTAACACACTTACGGAGTACAATTCTCACCAAACGGACCTCAAATCCAGGCCCAGTGGATCATTCCGAGTCAAACAAGACTAATTTGGGCCAAAACCGACACCGGAGATAAAACCAACTTTTTGCGATTGGGTCAACCTTGGTCAAAGTCGTTTCCGAGACACACAAAAACAGCCATACAACCCTCAAAAAGTCCAAGTCAAACACAAAACCCATCAAACACAAATCACGGTCCAAAATCAACGGACCTGCGCGACCCAGCTGGGCCACTCGATCGAGTGACCCACCCACTCGATCGAGTGGGCCTATTTCGAGCCCGACGGCTGGCATAACGGGCCACTCGACCGAGTTAGCCCCATACTCGGTCGAGTAACCCTAAACCGGTGCCCTAGCCATGCTTATATAAGCAACCCCCATGCACACATCTTGAACACTTTTACACAACCTCTTTACAAACCCTAGAGCAACCCTACACTTACACACACTACGTTTTTACAAACCCTAATCAAACTCTAGCAATTCAATAGTAGCAAAAAACCCTAAAACTTAGTTTTAGGAATCAATCCCGAGCCACCATAACTTAACCTACGTAAAACCTCGAAGACTCTTGTGTAGAAGCCACGGTTACGAGTCCGCACCGAGACAAGAACATGTTGGTTGAGGGTGTCAAAACCCTCTCTTTCCTTTCCTTTTTCTCTTCGTCGTCTGCGTTCCTTTTCGTCGTCTTCTTTTTTCGTTTTTTTATCTTGTTCTTCGCATTCATAATATCGATAATACCATTAATATTAAAGCATTAAAATATTTATCGATTTGTGTCGAATAAGGAGGATACCGGGATAAGGAAAACCGCATATACAAGTGTACTGCACACGCGTCGTCGGTCGCTTATCCCGTTACCCCAATTATTTGATTATTGAGATAAATCAACTTAAACAATAATCCGTTTTTATTTTCTCGTCATCATCATCAATAATTTTGCATCCATCAATTTCTTTAAAAATCAATTTTAATAAGGGTCGAAACCCGTTGACACGGATCCGACATCACAATCCCTAGGGATTTATTTCGATGTCGGAAAAGTCGAGGGAATAAAGTCCTTTTTTATTTATTCAAGTAAAGCGTCAATCTTAGATTCGATACCAATTCCATAATTGGATATCGAATCTAACGATCAAGTCACATAAATTAATTAACGTGATTCATTCATATCGCGATAATTAATTTAAAACGACTAAAATCAATTTATCTTCTTTTATATGTCACTCTAATATCCTATATCGACTCAAATAATCGGATATGGGATACAACGAGTACTCCAAATTTAGAATCGGGTATAAATTCAACAATATTTATATTCGGTTCAACAAAATTCGCGATTTATAAAAAGGCCAAGTCGAACATAAATTGTGCGATATTTATGTCCGATTCGGTAATTAAAACCGTCGAATTACCAAAAAATCAAAAGCAATTTCAAAACCAATAATTAAATTGCAAACGAACCAAGTTCGTACAGGTGCCACTCGACCGAGTGCCTTAGTCACTCGATCGAGTGACACCCTAAAATCAAGTCAGAATGTTAATGACGACCACCACTCGATCGAGTCTCACAGTGACTCGGTCGAGTGGCCATGTACTCGACCGAGTTGGTCAATAACTCGGCCGAGTATGGTCTGTAGCGCAAAACAGAATCATCTTTTTCAGGTCTACTACTCGATCGAGTCTGTCGACCACTCGATCGAGTAACCTCATAACGACTCAAATTACGAGTCGTACATTATTCTATTTTCAAAACCCGATAGTATTTCTCGATTTAGGTCAACACGTGCATAATTAATCACGTGTATACTATCTTTTCAAAACATGCATCTCATATTTGTGTCTTTTCATCCCATCTATTACGCGCAAACCGTTATTATTCGTTATTTCATTACATCGTTACTAACGCGTTTGTTATTTCTTTTGTCAATTTAATTATTGTTCGTTTATTGTACTAAATGAACCCGCATGCTAAAATTCCACTTTGACGTAGAATTAATTTGCATTAAATTGACTTAGAAACCCGTTTCAATTCCATTCACATGTTTAGGGAAAATAAATCTTTGCATATCATTTTCCCGTTTTACTAACGCGCGTATTGTAAGTCATTCGCATTCTTAGTAGAGGCCGCTAATGTGCGGGCGGGGTTGGGTGTCCTTTGTGGGCTTCCCAACACGTACCCTCACCCCTTACTCAGAACCTCGGTTTCCAGATGCCCGAAACCGTTGGCGCACGAGAGTCATTCAATACACAATATCCGATAACGTCGGTATCGGTATCAAATGCAAAGGGACGAGCCCAATAAACTCTGACATCGGAAATGGGCCGTATTGTGTATACGGACCACTACGACATAGAGTGGGCTCGAACGGTTCCGAATAACCACAAAATTCGGTGGCGACTCCACATAGACCTAAATTTCAATTCGATCCATTCTCATATGGAGATTCATTCGCCTCCCCAAACTCGCGCGTGGCCGCGTTGGGGTGGACCTATGTCATGTCCATAATTTGGCGACTCCGCTGGGGATTAACAGATGCGTGACTTACCATCGGCATCATCAGGGTGAGACTCGAATAGAAATCGTTTGACAAATACAATACGCGTTTTAGTTCTACGGTTCATGCATAACCCAAATTTTCCCGGGCCGGTACTCGCGACCGACGTCCCACTTTACCGTTGATGTACTCCAATATGGATATGTTAAAAGGTGTCCATAGTCGATTCGAGTGGGTTTAGCGGCATGTTCTAAGATCAACTCGACTTAGGAAGTCCGTCCCGATCAACGTCTAGACTATGTACACTGGTATAGACCCCCTATAGACCGACCGAGACTTAGTATAGAGCATACATGGCGTCGTTATAATGCTTGTGTGACTACGTGCTACTTGGTTTCCGAGTCGTTTTCAAAAAACCGTCAACT
Organism: Agrostemma githago; assembly: GCA_958450325.1. Lineage (NCBI taxonomy): Eukaryota > Viridiplantae > Streptophyta > Magnoliopsida > Caryophyllales > Caryophyllaceae > Agrostemma > Agrostemma githago. The sequence goes on from OY288262.1 coordinate 31,412,994, forward strand.
TTTCAAAATTGCATCCTTTTCAACTATTCGATTTCAAAACCCGGGACACATACCGAATTTAGGACTTATGATTTTACTCAAAATAGCCTATTTTCTAGACGGTATGCTGCCCAATTCAAAACTCGAAAATACTTTCGAACTTTCAAAACCGAGGCCCGATGCACTTTCCGATTTCCTCGAGAAATCGGGCCTCTCCACCGAGTTATCTCGGAATTTTCAAAACAATCAATCTTCAAAGCCTTCTTCTCCTTAGGAGTTCCCATATTTAGCAGTGTCGGGTCGTGTCTTAAGTTGTCAAGGTCTTTAGCGTCGAAACTTCGTCGATCTTACATCACGAGTTTCTTCCCTATCCTAGTCCGCCTTATTAGACTAAGGCAAGGCCCACCTACGTAGGACATACTCCTACGAAGGAAGGCCAACACACTCGAGTCTAAAAGTTTGGGGATGTCTCACGTGGACCTTCCTTCGGACGGGACTCGGCCCACATAGCCAAATCCTAAGGAAGGCCCACCTTTCACAAGTCACCCGTCTAGGTGTCTTTTCCGAGTCAACCTTTTACAAGGTGTAGCCCTATAACAAAAGGTTCACGGTCCTTACGTCTAAGGGTCACTCGTCCCGCACTCGAGTCTTAACAAAATCTTCAATCCCACTTGGGGACTACCCCTTAGCAGGGCGATCAATCACGGTTGCTCTAAGGGTCATGTCTTACACGTGTCTCACGTACTCCACCTTCAAGTCACTTAGATGCCACTCCATCTGAGTCCTTAGTCTCACTTGGGGGCTATTCTCCGACGGAATGACTAATCACAGTCACTCCGAGAATCGTACCCTACACATTTGTCTTAGGGGAGTCTAACCCGAGTCAAACTGGGGCCGTCCCTCCTCTTGCGCTATTTCCTATGCCTTGGTGAGTTTGAGTTCCGAAGAAACCTCTTTGATTACGTGGTGCTCTTACAGACAGGCCACCCGAAACCAGACGCCAACGCAAGATGGACGAATTGAAAAACGCTCTGACCAAGATTGAGACCCAACTGGCTGCCATCCAGGCCAACCAAGCTACTTTATCCACCCGCCTAAGCACCGTGGAGAAAACGGTCCCAGTTGAAGGAGCTGAGCCCACTGGGCCCATAGCCGAGTTGATCAGTGTTGTTCGTAGGCTCGAAGAGCAAGTCCACTTATCGACGAACAACTCGATCCACACCGAAAATGCTCGTACTTATTCACCTTTAAATGACGAGCTACCTGCCAACCTCAACTTAACGGGAATTCCTATGTTTGAGGGTACCGAAGACCCGGTCCACCACATCCGGGCTTTCAAAGACTTCATGGCGGTAAAAGGGGTAAAGTCCACCATGTTTAAGCACTTATTCCCTTCCTCCCTCGAGAAGCACCCCAAAGCCTGGTACTACAGGCTCGATTCCAAGAAATACCCGACTTGGGATGACGTGGCAACGAAGTTCGCTCGGAACTACGCTGATAATATCGAGATCCAGACTACAATGCGTACTCTGGAAGTCATGGCCCAAGAGCCCAAAGAAGGGTTCACTAAATATCTTCAAAGATGGAGGGCCGAGAGTGTAAAGTTGGTAAACAAGCCCAACGAGAAGACACTAGTGGAGCCCTTCATCAACAACCTCCTACCTTCTTACCGTGTTCATCTTAGGTATGCCGGCATTTCAAACTTTGCCGTACTTACCGAAATGGGCATTAGGATTGAAGACGATCTTCGACACAATGAAGATCTGGGTGAAGTTTCTACTAAAGGCTATACTGGACATCAACTCGAGTCCTTAAAAGCCGACGACTAACGACAACATTATCCGAGAGTCCGGATCTGATTTGAGTCCGAGTCTGAGTCCGAGTCTAGGATGTACTATTCCCTTCAAAGTCAAAGTCAAAGTCAGAGTCAGAGTCAATTGTATTCTGTCCTCCTTTTCAAAATCCAATAAAATCAGCTTTCCTGTTTCTCATATATACTTTCCTTATGTGTTTCCGAGAACATGATGAACACCGTCATACACTGTGAGCACATGCACGTGACTATTATAGGCACATCTATAATGACTGCAGGAAACCAAGCCCGTGTTTTCTTTTTACCTACTCCGTGTCTGGTATAGAAAAACCACATAACTACCCGTAGCAGGAGCGGTATCGAATCCTATGACAAATCTAGGTAATCTCCTAGTTTGGGTTCAAGACGGGAGGCAAGCCCATTTCCCACAATAAAATACCCCTCTAATAAGACTGACCAATCCCTACCTTAGGTGTTAGTCTGACCGGCAAAAAAAAAACGAAAGAGCACTGGACAAAAAAATCAAAAGTAAAAAATAAAGAACAGAAAGGGCCAAAGCAAAAAGAAGGCCATCAAAAAAGAAAACTGGACAAAAAAAAAATCGAAAGTCCATGAAAAAAAAGAAGCAAAAGGCCAAACAAAAAAGCAGGCCATCATCAAAAAAATAAATCAGAATACCCATGACCGTGGTCAACGGTCAATTCGAGTGAAAGCCCCACGACCAGGATACGGTCAAAATTATCAAAACCCATGACCGCGGCTGAGAGGTCAATCAAAAAAAAAATCAAATACCCATGACCGTGGTCAACGGTCAACTCAAGTGAAAATCCTTTGACCGTGGTACGGTCAAATTCAAAATTATCCATGCCATCCAATAGGGGAGTAACAATCAAGCTGGTCAGCTAACACCACATCTAGCCTTCCCACATTACAACCCTCAAGACCTTCCCGAGACCCAGGCCAGAGACAGCCCGGAATTTTGAGGATTCAAGCTCCACAGTATACCCCTAACAATTAGGGCCAGACATCAAAACCAGATCCCGCATTATCAAACTGGCTCTCGAAACCATAGCTCCACAGAACCGAGCTCCATATTTCTAGTCATCAAGGCCATTTACTTCCTAGCACCACATTCCCAAATACATCAAATCCCGAGAACAAAACTCGTTAAAATCCCGAGAACAAAACTCGTTAAAATCCCGAGAGCAAAACTCGTTAAACTCCCCGAGAGCAAAACTCGTTAAAATCCGCGAGAGCAAAACTCGTTAAAATCCCAAGAACAAAACTCGTTAAAATCCCATCCAAACCAGTTACCAACCCCGAACACGGGAACTCAACTTGCAGTCGGCATAGAACATGCCCAAATAGTTCACACCACCTCTAGGGGCTACCCCGGAGAACGCTCACAGTCACAGGATTAATATCCTAATCATTCAAGCCCTTTGATCAAGACATCACTGGGAATGCACCTAGCCTACACCATCGTTATGGCTAGTTACACACAAAGTCCTATTAGCTTAGGCACCATAATATATCTCTCAATTCACTGAACTACGGCATGGTTTGATTTCACTACACGTGAATACGTAGGCAGCCTTTCAACAGAGGCACAACCACCCACTTTGACACACATTCAAAAAGCGTCATTATTCCGGTCACGACACAATCGTGTTCTCAATAGCTAGCTTTGTTGTCCCGGGGGCTTCTCTTAGACAGAAGACCTCCATCCACTCACAAAATCCAGATGAATCCAACAAAAAATCTACCCTCCTTTCTGTAGTGTGTTCTAGTACTCGGCTCAGTCGAAGATAAGAATCTGTCAAGACTCGAGGCAATACCCACTTTGGAAATGTATCCTAAAATAGGAAATCCAGAAGGGCACCAGACTAAAACAGTCTCATTACAGGCTACTGCAATTCCCCCATAGCATATCTATCCCATTTCGATGTGCGACCGTGTTGCAACTCGCCTAGGCTACGGGATAGCGCAACTTAAGAGTCTTGTTAGGCGGCCCACACCCCTACCGAGTCACGGTCCAACCCTTAGAGAGTCCAGTCCGTGTCGGTCAACTCGTCCTGTCGCGTCCAGAGTCGAGTCTGTCTGTAGGCCTCTCTCTTCACATTCCACTTTGAGATTTGCAAAGTTTAGCCATTTGAAAAAAGATCTTTTTCGACAAGGTCAGATTTCAGTCTATTTAAACTGCGAATTTCTTTTCTACCCCTTTCCATTTTGAAAACCTAGCTCGTGATTGCTTTCAGGATTTCAAATTCAAAATTTCAAAAACTTCAAAAATCATTTTCCCCAGCACGAGTCATTTTACTACCTACGTGTTGCATACATTTTTATGTGACTTATACAGGTACGACTCAAGCAAAGACATGCAAGTCATCAAATCTCCACAGCAGCATTTTCCGGGATAGCACGGGATGAGCCAACACACAGGCGCGCCCAGGGCTTACGCGACAAGCCGAAATTCCCCACATAGTACAATCATCAAGCTCAGGTATGATTTCTGTCTTGCGGCTGGCGAGCCCTTCACGCGAGTCTAACGGACTATAAACGACCCGACTGGAAGCCTACCAGGTCTTAACGGGCTTGGTAGCTACTCTGACTTTCGCCTTGTCCAAGCCTCAGTCAGAGTGGGGGTTCTGTAGACACCCGCATTTTGACTGCCAGGTGTCTATGGCAGTTTCCAAAAAAATACCCGATGATGATCGGACGCTAACGTGTTTCTACGCGCTCGGATACGGGCTCAAATCCATTAATCATTAGCTAACACACTTACGGAGTACAATTCTCACCAAACGGACCTCAAATCCAGGCCCAGTGGATCATTCCGAGTCAAACAAGACTAATTTGGGCCAAAACCGACACCGGAGATAAAACCGACTTTTTGCGATTGGGTCAACCCTGGTCAAAGTCGTTTCCGAGACACACAAAAACAGCATACAACCCTCAAAAAGTCCAAGTCAAACACAAACCCCATCAAACACAAATCACGGTCCAAAATCAACGGACCTGCGCGACCCAGCTGGGCCACTCGATCGAGTGACCCACCCACTCGATCGAGTGGGCCTATTTCAAGCCCGACGGCTGGCATAACGGGCCACTCGACCGAGTTAGCCCCTTACTCGGTCGAGTAACCCTAAACCGGTGCCCTAGCCACGCTTATATAAGCAACCCCCATGCACACATCTTGAACACTTTTACACAACCTCTTTACAAACCCTAACTTTAGAAACCCTAGAGCAACCCTACACTTACACACACTACGTTTTTACAAACCCTAACAATTCAATAGTAGCAAAAAACCCTAAAACTTGGTTTTAGGAATCAATCCCGAGCCACCATAACTTAACCTACGTAAAACCTCGAAGACTCTTGTGTAGAAGCCACGGTTACGAGTCCGCACCGAGACAAGAACTTGTAGGTTGAGGGTCTCAAAACCCTCTCTTTCCTTTCCTTTTTCTCTTCGTCGTCCGCGTTCCTTTTCGTCGTCTTCTTTTTTCGTTTTTTTTATCTTGTTCTTCGCATTCATAATATCGATAATACCATTAATATTAAAGCATTAAAATATTTATCGATTTGTGTCGAATAAGGAGGATACCGGGATAAGGAAAACCGCATATACTAGTGTACTGCACACGCGTCGTCGGTCGCTTATCCCGTTAACCCAATTATTTGATTATTGAGATAAATCAACTTAAACAATAATCCGTTTTTATTTTCTCGTCATCATCATCAATAATTTTGCATCCATCAATTTCTTTAAAAATCAATTTTAATAAGGGTCGAAACCCGTTGACACGGATCCGACATCACAATCCCTAGGGATTTATTTCGATGTCGGAAAAGTCGAGGGAATCAAGTCCTTTTTTATTTATTCAATTAAAGCGTCGATCTTAGATTCGATACCAATTCCATAATTGGATATCGAATCTAACGATCAAGTCACATAAATTAATTAACGTGATTCATTCATATCGCGATAATTAATTTAAAACGACTAAAATCAATTTATCTTCTTTTATATGTCACTCTAATATCCTATATCGATTCAAATAATCGGATATGGGATACAACGAGTACTCCAAATTTAGAATCGGGTATAAATTCAACAATATTTATATTCGGCTCAACAAAATTCACGATTTATAAAAAGGCCAAGTCGAACATAAATTGTGCGATATTTATGTCCGATTCGGTAAAACCGTCGAATTACCAAAAAATCAAAAGCAATTTCAAAACCAATAATTAAATTGCAAACGAACCAAGTTCGTACAGGTGCCACTCGACCGATTGCCTTAGTCACTCGATCGAATGACACCCTAAAATCAAGTCAGAATTTTAATGACGACCACCACTCGATCGAGTCTCACAGTGACTCGGTCGAGTGGCCATGTACTCGACCGAGTTGGTCAATAACTCGGCCGAGTACGGTCTGTAGCGCAAAAAAGAATCACCTTTTTCAGGTCTACTCGATCGAGTCTGTCGACCACTCGATCGAGTAACCTCATAACGACTCAAATTACGAGTCGTACATTATTCTATTTTCAAAACCCGATAGTATTTCTCGACTTAGGTCAACACGTGCATAATTAATCACGTGTATACTATCTTTTCAAAACATGCATCTCATATTTGTGTCTTTTCATCCCATCTATTATTCGCGCAAACCGTTATTATATGTTATTTCATTACATCGTTACTAACGCGTTTGTTATTTCTTTTGTCAATTTAATTATTGTTCGTTTATTGTAATAAATGAACCCACATGCTAAAATTCCACTTTGACGTAGAATTAAATTGCATTAAATTGACATAGAAACCCACTTTTCAATTTCATTCACATGCCTAGGAAAAACAATGTTTGCATAAGCATTTTTTCCCGTTTTACTAACGCGCGTATTGTAAGTCATTTGAATTCTTAGTAGAGGCCGCTAATGTGCGGGCGGGGTTGGGTGTCCTTTGTGGGCTTCCCAACACGTACCCTCACCCCTTACTCAGAACCTCCCTTTCCGGATGCCCGAAACCGTTGGCGCACGAGAGTCATTCAATACACGATATCCGATAACGGCGGTATCGGTATCAAATGCAAAGGGACGAGCCCACTAAACTCTGACATCGGAAATGGGCCGTATTTTGTATACGGACCACTACGACATAGAGTCGGCTCGAACGGTTCCGAATAACCACAAAATTCGGTGGCGACTCCACATAGACCTAAATTTCAATTCGATCCATTCTCATATGGAGATTCATTTGCCTCCCCAAACCCGCGCGTGGCCGCGTCGGGGTGGACCTATGTCATGTCCACAACTCCATTAAGTGGTCATTCTTGAGGAGATGATATTTTCATTGAATTTTCCAGAGAAATTTGTTGACCTGGTCATGCTATGTGTGAGTACTACCGGTTTTTCCTTGATGCTTAATGGGTCCAGCTTTGGGTATTTTAAAGGGAAGAGGGGCTTAAGACAAGGAGATCCCCTATCTTCGTTGTTGTTTGTTGTTTGTATGGAATACCTGTCAAGGATTTTGATGGAAGTGCAAAATTTTGAGGGATTTAAATATCATTCTATGTGTAAACAGATGAGATTGGGTCAGTTGTGTTTTACAGATGATTTTTTGCTTTTCTCCTATGGTAACAGGGCCTCCATTACAGTTTTGATGAGAGCTTTTCTCACATTTTGAAAAAAGTTAGACCACTTTTCTGTATTTTCAAGACAATGGCGTACTAGGCTTACAGACGCGACTTGACAATAACTGTTAAAGGCTACAACACTCCTAGGTGGGGTAGCTTATCCCCCTAAAAAAAGAATGAAACGACATCTATGTCTGATGGATCCGATAGACGAAATGTACCATCCGTGTGGACCTATCACTCTTGCGCAGACATTTCGGCTGCTAGAAAGGGGTTTAGCGACTCCAGAAGGTCGTTTCTGGCGTCTGGGGTTGTCGGGTGTGAGAGAAAGGGTAAGGATTATAGAGATGACAGTACTACAAAATAAGGAAGCTATGCGGGCAAATATCGCTAAGTGCCCGACCGAAGACGGCGTTACCGATCCTAGTGTTTGTCAGTTCATCTACACGGGCCGAGACCGACAAGACCCATATTGAAAATGAGAGTGAGGAGGGGAAGTGGGATTGGCTGAGCTCGCTTTTGGCTAGGGCGGTGGAAGCTTGCATTAGGAGAGTCAATGGTGAGAGACTCGAGCAAGCACACCCGGATGGCTAGGGGAAGGAAAAGTTGGACCGGTAGAGCCCAGCCGTTTAGTACTATGTTGTATTAATTGATATTATGTGGCGTATTAGTACTAATTTTTGTAGAGTTTTGACATGTTGTGGCTTTCCGGGATGTCCGGGTTTTCAGACGCTTGATATAAATAGACTCGACAAAGGCTTGATTTAATTGATATTTTTTTATTAATGAGAAGCACATTTTTTTTTGTGGTGGCTCGCAACTCGATTCTTCATTTTGCCCGGGGCGCCCTTTCGGGTTTTCACCCCGTCCTCGACTCGTCGTTTGTGCTTCGTCATTGGAATCACTCGTTAACCGAAGCATGGAAAAAGGTTCCGGGTTGCATGTGAATCGAGTAATCATATTTGTTATTTGGTTGGTTGTACCCGGGGAAGGGTTGCCTACGTATCCGCATTTAGACGGAATCAAACCATGTTCGTAGTTCTTTAAAGATGTGAGTGATTTTGCTTCAGAATTGTTATGCCAATTATCGATATGAGATGTTTAGAGTGTATTCACCCTAGTTAAATAGCTAAGGTGGAGTGATTGGGGTGTGACCTCTTGGAAATGAAAATTACCGAGGTACCGTGTTTGGGTCAGGATGACTGGATTGGATGATTTTGGAATGTGGAGCTAGGTAGTAAGAGGTTTCGATAGATCAAAATCTGGAGCTTGATTTTTGTGGAGTTAAGGCTATGAGCTAAGGTTTCGTAATGTGGTAGGAAAGGGGAAGCTGACTAAAAATGACTCAGACTTCAATCGGGCAGGGTGTATATTACGTGGGATCTGATTTCCATGTCTGGTCCTAACGGTTGGGATTATCCTATTGAGCTTGAATCCTCAAAACTCCGGACTGTCTCCTAACAAGTGTCTCGGGAAGGTCTTAAGGGTTGTAATGTAGGGAGGCTAATATTCTGTGCTAGTTGTCTGGTCTGTTCATTTTTTTCGCTTTTTGTTCGGACTTTGCACTTAAAGTCGAGTTGAATGATTGTGGGTTTCATTTTGACTGTTGAGTTTGGTCTTGATCATTGAGTTGGGCCGGTTTAGTGTGGCCTTGGTTTCATTTTTTCTTTGGGCTCCTTTTGGCCATTTCAGACTTCTTTTTCTTTTTGTCAGACTAGCACCTACGGTAGGAAGTGGTCAGTCTTTTGTTGAGGGATATTTATTGTGGGAACTGGGTTTGCCTTCTGTCTTTAGTCACAAGCTAAGAGGCTATCTAGGTTTGTCATAGGACTCAGTAACGCTCGTTCTAAGGGATGGTTATGTGGCTTCTTACACCAGACGTGGAATAGGTGAAAAGAACACGGGATCTCAGTTCTTGTACTTCCTTGTTGTTTCGAGGTATGTTTGATTGTTATCGATAAATGGCATAGTACCGAGTTGTAAGCAAGAAAGTGCATTATTAAATCAAGCGATTGTCAAGGCGCATTATAAAGGAAGAAAATTTTATTTCTTTTATTGATAGTAATAAGCGGGCTATGCGCCCGAGATATTGCTTTCAGGGAGGTGGAGGACAGGTCCCCTCGTACCTCTTTACTTGATGCGAAAAATAAAAAGACATTTATTACATTATTAGGTCTAGGCCCTAAGACGAACTAGACTCTGATTTGGACACAGATTTTACTCGTCTTGGAGGGTGCTCGCGGGTTGCCGGGATCTTCCTCGATATTCAGGACATTCTCCTCTATGGGATCGAGGTGGGAACAATCGATGGTGTCGTCAAAGATAGCATGGACACAAAATGGGTTTGTGGTATTGTTTGGTTTCTCGGGCGGAGGGAGAGGAATCGTCCCGTTTTCTATCATATCTTGTATGGTATGCTTGAGCCGTAAACAAGATTCAGTATCATGGTCATTGCCACGATGGAAATGGCAATATTCATTAGCATCCCATGCCCTTTTCCTCTTGTTTGCGGGTGGGTCTATAGTAGGACCTATTGGCTCGAGCTTTCCTTGCTCAGTTAGCCTTTTTAAGGTTTCGGCGTATGTGATGCCTAGCTTGGAAAATATCCTAGGGGTGGAATTCGTCTTCCCTCTAGTGGATGGTTCAACTAGGTGTACTTCCTGTTATTCCCATAAGATCGGGTTCCCGTAGAAGTGGTTGGTCCCTGGTAGCCTTATCCCATTATTTTGGAGAATACTCCCTTTTTCATATCGTTTTCTAGGCGTATTCCTAAGGTAGATAGCTCCTTGAGGGTATGAATATTTTGGTACCTAAGGTGAGAGGCGTAAGGGGGTCTAAGGTTATCGACGAATTTTTCTACTAAGGTGGCTTCGTCGGGGCGGTTTACTAATTGGGTGCTGACCTCTCTCCACCTAGTCAGAAATTCGGAGATGTCTTCCTTCTCGTTTTGGGAAAGGACTTCAAGGCTTCTAATGGTCCCTTGTGTTACGGAATTATCCGCATATTGTTTTGCGAATTCTATGGAAATATCGTCTCAGGTGAATATATTTTGGGGATCGAGCGAATAAAACAAGATCGGGGTGTGTCCCCTAAAGAGGATGGGAATATCCTAGTGAAAAGGCTGGGCTTGACCCCCTTAATGGCCATGTAATCCTTAAAGGCTCGGATTTGATTGAGGGGGTCCTCGGTTCCTTTGAATTTGGGTATGTAGGCTAGGGAGAAGTTCTCTGGTAGCTGGTCGTTCACCATTTCAAACTTCCTATGGTTTTTGAGGTGGACATTGTTGCCTTGGTTTAGGCGCATTTGGTTTTCTAGGAAGTCTATGCGGTTCAGGGCAGACTGTACAATGTCGTCCTGAGGTGGTGTGATGGGGTTATTAGGGGTGATGCCGACGGGTTCCCTACCTAGCGGGGTGGAATTTAAAAGGACCTCGTTGAGGACCCGGTTGTGGTGTTCATCCGAGGCCCTATCTTCCAAGTGGCCTAGCGAGAGTCTATGTTGTTTACGGATGCGTTCACCGTGATAACAGTGGCTTGTAAATCCCGAATCAAGTTAGTTAGGGTTTCTACGGTGTTATCCCCAGATTCTTCGACAATGTTCCCACTATGGTCACTTGCGTCTATGCTTGAATCTCCTGACATGACTGGAAGGGGTGGTATTAATGAGAACAGATCTACCAGACGACTTAAAGACTCGTGGAATGCCCGTAATTGAGCGACGCGAAGATGAGGCCCTTGACCCGCGGGTGCGCGCGGTCATTGGTTTAGGGACTCGGGCGCTTTAGACTCTTGGTGTATTCGGCGAAACGCCTAATGAATTCTTAGATCTCTGTAACGAGACAATTTGACACAAGCCTCGGAGGTGAGGCTTAAAGAGGACTTCTCAAAACAAGACGACCCGAAGTGTAAGACCTCGAGTAGAGGTGATCCTGCTAGTAGCTAACACATACAGTTAATCACACGGTTGCACGACGTAAGAAATTGATCGCGATCCCGGCTCAGGATCAAAGAATTTTGATATTTTTTTGAAAACGACCGATACTGGCAAATGAGAGTTTTGACAAAGATGATTTTTTTAAAATTAGGGAGACGATGGTGTGGTGACATCGTGAAAGACGTGTTGCTATGTGTGTGTGTCGGGAATCCGACGATAGCAAAAGTGTAGAAGAAGTTTTTTTTTTTGAAAAGGCCTTGGTTATTTAGGTGAACCGGTTTTGAAAGTGGTAACGTGATGCTTTTATCTAAACTACTATTAATCAGTTAGTTCGATACTTGTAGTGGGTGTGTGTGGTGTTTTAAAGGTGTGACTAAATCCTCGTTAAGGGTTTAAGTAGTGGTTAGTGTTTTTAGAAAAGTTGTTTTTTTCTTTAAAACAAGTGATCCACGTTCATCGGTTGCAATAAATAGCATTCGACGGTGGAAGGTGGTGTGTCGTGAAAAGCATTTGAGAATGTAACCGTTTTGGATTTCATGACTTCATTAATTGAAGCTTCGGTTGGTTTAACGGTATGTGTGCAAAAAAAATAAAAAAACCTCTTTTTTTTTTGAAGACAAAATTTAACCGTTTGGTGTACCTTGATCCCCTTAATTGGTAGTTTCGGCGGCATTAACGGTATTCGTTGTTTGACGGGTTTTATTTTAGCCATGTGACGGCGTTCGAAAATGTACTTCTTTTTTCTTTGAAAACATCGAGTGTAAAATTTGCCATGACTACGGCGTCTCAAAATGTTTTTTTTCTTTTTAGAAATCATGACTTGACCGGAGTATCAGTGTTTAAGAAATTGTTTTAAAAAGATGAGATATTTTCGAAAACGGAATTGGGTGCGATTGAATATGTTGGCGTGGTTGAATCCAGATTTTTAGTGTTTTATTTGGGTTGGATTGTCCAAACACGCTACACATAACTAGGAATGCATACATTCATGCAGGATGTAGACACGGGTAGGTTAGGGTAGGTTACCGCCCACAAATAGTCTTTTCTTAGGCATTGACAATGGTCTGGGGAGACGAGTGTCATACCGTCTGTTCGGAACTATCCGCTTATTATTCCCGCGGGGTACGCGTTAGGCAGTCGGAGCGTCAATCGAGGATCTCTTCGCGTGTCCCTAACGATCTTACCGCGAAGAGGTCGATTGGTCCTGATATCGGTTAGGGTGGGCTTTTTTGGGCCAAAACCTGTAGTGACCACAACTAGGAACTAAGTGATGAGCTTCACCGACCTCGTTCAATTTACACCACCACTGGAAACTTGTTTCCAAGTCCCCAGCGGAGTCGCCAAACTGTGGACGTCCGTCCGCACCGCCCGGCGCCCGTGCGGGACCGGCCTGGTTTTTTAACTTGTAGCGGCAGCCACCCACGCGGCCCCCTCCCTGCCGGGGGCGAGTCCGATCTCGCGTACGGGGCGAAGTGTCGGACCTCGATTTGGATGACGATCCGAACTTGTACTAGACGGGTGGGGGCACCCGTGTTTCCGTTTGGGAATCGATCGAGTCGTGGTTGTAAATGTTTAAAGGCCGTTTTATTTGGTAAGGCGACCTTTTTAGTGAACTGAAGTTGTTGCCGATTTGTGCAGTCGCCACCGAGTCAATTATGGGGACTCGGAAACCGTTCAAGTCAACTTTGATCCCTTACCGGCTCAAAGTTGAGTGGCACGGGACCTAAAGATAAAGACTTGTACCCTTAAGCACTCCATGCCTGGAATGACTCTCATTGCCAATGGTTTCGGACATCCGGAAACCGTCGATTCTGAGTAAGGGGTGAGGGTACGTATTGGGAAGCCAACATCTGATAGATGTCAACACCCAATCCCGCCCGCACTATAGCGGCATCTACTAATCAATCGGTGGGCTGATATCCTAGGTCTTTTGTTGTGGTGGAAATACTGTAACATCCGTTGTTTTAACCCTAAACCTTTTGCTATGTCGGTTATTTAAGGACAAGTATGTTTTGTCGTCAAATTAGTTGAGTTTACATTCTTTGCATGCGATTTCACGTGACAAGCAGGCCATGAAAAGATGCATGTAGGAGAGTAGAGAGTACTAGTATTATTCGTATTAGCAAATCAGTTTTAACGAGATAATACGGATATTAGTCATTCTCGTGGTATACCTTACCTGGTATTCTGCTTAAGATGCGTCGGCTTGGTATTAATAGAGATGCGTCGAACCAAATAAGGCGAGCACCGGGACTAATACGGAACCCGACCATCACTTTGTTCAATTTTAGTTGTTTTACGTTTTGTATTCCGTGTTAGGTGATTTAGCATGCGATTATAAGGTCATAAAAGCAATAAATCATACGAAAAACTTTAAATGCGAATGTAAGTAAACCACGTAGTGAGGAGTTGCACCCTCGGAGTATACACTAAACGGGACTCGATGCATAGATGGTTTAAGAACGGATCTCAGAATTACTCGGGTCTATTTAGTGTGTTTTAGTGTTTGCGGTTGCAGTTGGGACGTTATGTATTTTAGTAGATGTTTGTGGGCCTAGTGCCCACATCTAGTTTTATCGTAGTGCATGATAAAAGAAAGTACGAATATGGAAAGTTTCGTTTAGATGGCAACTTAGTGACGACTCGACTTCCAAGGCGGATCCTCCTAGTGATTTCGGCAGAGCTCCATTACCGTTGACCCTTCCTGCGGCTACTCCGGCAGAGCTTCGTTACTATGGACCGGTTCTGCGGCTAATCTGGCAGAGCTTTGCTACTAGACTTGAGCTAGTCGAACACAGGCACCTCGGTATCGAGTGGGGTGCTCGAAGGTGAGGAGTAGCATCGATGTCGCTTTTTTTTTTATCGGAACTACGACCTTTTGGATCGTTTGCCTCAGGTGTCGGAGTGCGAGCCCTTAGCGAGAAAGAGAGAGGGAAGAACGAGCTAGTTGTGTAGAAGTAGGCACGAACTCGTGATTGTGTGTCGAATGAATGAGGTGGGGGGGTATTTATAGGTGTTTTCGGTCCTCGTCACCCATATGGACGCCCGCGGTCATGCGGCTCGGTCCTCAGGCGCCCGGTGTGGGGCAGTTCGGTCTTCAGGAGCGTGAGCTGGGGCTGTCGAAGTTTTGAAGATCCGATATCAAAACTTTCCAAAACGAAGAAGATGCATATCCTAGGTTATCTTTGAGGTTAAGGCTTCTCTATAACCTAGCATGTCGAGTGCCGGGTGGGCTTCGAGCGCGCGTCCCGAGGTTCGCTCGGCCCGACGCGTTGACTCGGGTTTGACTTTTCATATTTCGGGACCGATTCGGGGCCTCGGTGTCAGAATTGACTCTAATTAGTGTCGACGCGACCGTAATGACACGACTAAACCTGCCTTGATGTTAATTTAATATTTCCGAGTAATTATTTGATCCGTTCTATAGAAAAACTATCTAAAACATCGCGAACTCGCGTTGCGTTGCAGTCCGATCGTCATCGGGTGTTTGTTGGGCACTCCTGCAGCCACCAGGTCCAAATCTGGGTGTCTACAGAAGTTAGCAACTAATTGGATGCAATATACTATCCCTGATCGAGACTGTCACTTGGATTTGGTGGAGTCAACTAAGAGGAGTAAACAAGTATATTAAGAGAACTATCGGGTGTATACTGGTACAAGTAAACATGACAGAGTTTTGCCTAGGCCTGAAGAGGTGATGACGAGAACTAAGGTGGAGATTAATACTAGATTTCGCTTTCTTCTTGATAGTAGCAAATTGAGTCAATGTCAGCACCTTTTAATGTAATTGAGTGCTTTTCTTTTGTATGGAGATAGAAACGTCTGTGATCTGTCATATAGTTCTATTATGGTGAGGAAATGATGTAATTCTTCCAATGATTATTAATATATCACTTATCTTTAATATCACTTACAGTTTTTATTCAAGCCCAATAAATCGGCCAACATTCATGAATTACAAAATTTCCAAATTCTATACAGTTAGTTAAAAGTCTCATACAAGAATTGGGGAACTAAAAGACAAAATTAATTAATCTTTTCTAAACAAGAAAGATTATTATTAATCAGCATCGATGAAGACCATGGAAGTTGCCTCTTGATATCCAGGTAGAGGGTCGTAGAGCTGGCAAAAGCTGATCCGACCCGCGAAACCGACACATATATATATTGTAGACACCCGCTGAATGTTATAGTTACATATCAAATTTAAACAAATGCAACTTTATCGTACGTCATCTGTAACTGTGAGAGAGTGAGAGAGAGAGAGAGAGAGAGAGAGAGGTTCAAATAAGGTCAACAACTTTTTAAGTTCCTAAGTTCCAGGGTTAAAGTTCCTATATGTGTGTGTATATATATATATATATATATATATATATATATATATATATATATATATATATATATATATATATATATATATATAGAGAGAGAGAGAGAGAGAGAGAGAGAGAGGTTCACATAAGGCCAACAACTCTTATAAGTTCATAAGTTCCAGTGTTAAAGTTACACAAAAGGTGCTTAAAGTTACACGAGATGAGTGTTAAAGTTGCACTTTATCATTTGAAGTGATAAAAGAGCTGAATGTTATAGTTACATATCAATTCTGAAAAAATGCAACTTTAACGTATGTCATCTGTAACTTTAATATAGACTTAATTACATATGGTGAACTTATTTGATCCCTTCTCTCTCTCTCTCTCTCTCTCTCTCTCTCTCTCTCTCTCTCTCTCTATATATATATATATATATATATATATATATATATATATATATATAGAGGAAGGATCAAGTGAGTCCTCCTATATAGATTAAGTCCATGAGTCCAATCTTGGACCATTGATCAAGTGGAAGATTGATGGTTGTGATTGCTTGAGGTGAAATAAGGAAATAAATAACAAATCTTAGTAAATATATCATTTCTCTCCCTTCCTTAATTATCTCAATGCATATCTTTTCTCTCTCATCTCAATCTTTTAATTGCCTCTTTCTCTCACACAACATGTTTCTTCAAAATTAAGTTTTTTTCATCTTCACCAAAAAATCATCATTTTTCTACTGTCATTGTACGTATGTTACTATGTTACTGGCATAATCCATAAACTATGTTACTTTAACTCATACAATGTGTTATTTTAATTCATGAACTATGTTACTTTAATTCATAAAACTGTGTTACTTTAACTCATAAAATCTGTTACGTTGTATAATAGTCTCTTGCAAAAACTGTTACTTTAACTCATATAATGTGTTATTCTAATTCATGAACTGTGTTACTTTAACTCATAAAATCTGTTACGTTGCATAATAGTCTTTTGCAAAAACATGACTTCCAATCAACCAAAAGAATAATGTATGTTTCTATTAAGGGTACTCCAAAACAAAAATTATAACACTCCATTATAATTCCAATGTTTCACACATGTTACTCTAAGAACTGGATATTAGAAATCAAATTACACTCATAAACTGTGTTACTGTAACTCATTAAGTATGTTACTCTAACGCATAATGTGTGTTATTCTAACTCATTTTACTCCAATAAAGGATGTTACTCTAAGGACTAGATATTGGAAAATCAATCAAACTCATAAACTGTATTACTGTAACTTATTCAGTATGTTACTCTAATGAATAATGTATGTTACTCTAATAATATATTGTCCTACTCAGAATAATGCTTCTTCTTCTTCTTCTTCATCCTTTTCTTCTTCTTCTTCTTCTTTTTCTTCTTCTTCTTCTCCTTCTTCATCGTCAAACGATGACTTACATGACGTTTCCTAATATAATGATTCTTTCTTCTTCTTCTTCTTCTTCTTCTTATCATCATCTACATCTTTGAAGATCTGCTCTATGTATGGAGTGAAACTCTCACCCACATCCTTGCACCATTCCTTTGCTTTTACGTCTACTACAAAAGCAAGAACAACGTGGCGACAAACAAACAATCAGAGCTTGAAATATGGCGGTATTCTAACCAAAACATTAATAACTAAATCCGATGACATGTTATTCTAATGCTTCAAACGTGTTACTGTAATACATTAGGTATGAATGAGAGTATGAATGACAGTATAAACATGTATACTGCTATGAATAAGAGTATGAATGAGAACGTTATACTTTGATATTGTTTCCTATTTTGATGGCAATCATGTTCCATCATTATAGGAAGCAGTATTTTTTTATTATGGCAGTATTCTAAATCCTTTGTTACTCTAACGCATTACAGTAACAGATGACAAGAATTAAAGTAACAGATGAAGTGCATTAAAATAACACGAGATTCAATTAACAGAAGATGTTTATACACAGGGTTAGACATTAAAATAACAGATGGTCTATATTAAAGTAACACATTATGTGCATTACAATAACTCCATATATACGTTTGTGCGAAAAAATCATATAATGATCATATCTTTAAAAAAATCATACTATGAACGTAAAATCCAATAATATGGAGCGTCTTAATGACTTCCATGGCAATGAAAGCATAACAATTGATGAAGATTATGAAAAACCTAAATAATAATCATTGAAGATTATGAAAAAAACCTAAATAATAAACCTAACAATCTGCAATCTATACAAACACAAGAGCAATGAATCGTTAATATGAATATATGATGAATAAAATTAGCACAAAACATGAAAGTAATATCGAAACTCACCATTGTTGTACTCCACGAATTGCTTATCAACAGTTGATGATGATCTCGCGATCATTGAATCCATAGTAACGTGGTGTCGAACACAGATTTTGAATGAATGAATAGATGAACGTGATGTTGGAAGCGTTTTTTTTAGGTTTGATGAACGTGGTAACGTGAATGAATGAATGGGTGAAGGACTGGGTGAATGAATGTGATATTATTGTTTCCTAAAATTATGGGAGTTATTTTAGGAAGGCAGTATCTCCCTTCTTTTTCTTTTTTTCTTTCTTTTAATGCAAATTGTAGAATGAATCCTGTCCATCCATCATCATCTCATCCAATGGATGGGATGAGGACTTATGGACTCATATATAGAGAAGGACTCATAAGAGCCTTACTCTATATATATATATAGAGAGAGAGAGAGAGAGAGAGGTTCTAATGAGTCCCTCATCTATATTGAGTCCCAAAGTTATCCGTTGGATGGGATGAGGATGGATGGACAAGATGCATCCTAATATTTTGTATTTAAAAAAAAAATGAAGATTTAGTATCCTAAAATAACTCACATGATTTTAGGAAACAATAACTCCCATAATCACTTAAGGGTTAGTCTAGAAGATAGTCGGATTCTTGTGCTGTTTCGGTTGAGTCGAGATGCTCGATCCGTTCCGCCCTCTTTGGTCTCTTCTTGCCGGTAGAATTCCCATCAATGATCAAATATGAATGTTAATTATATCACTTAACAAATCCTTTAAGAAATTAATTTGAAGTATAAATTTGTTTTAAGTTTAGATTTAGTTAGAAGTTGACATGCATGCGGTTGATAGTACTAGAGAAGAAAACAAAAATTAAAAACTTAAGAATACAGTTTCTTTTGTATAAAAATTAGATTAATGTGGATACCTTAAAATGATAGAAGTAGGTAGGAATGGAAGAGAACTCGGTTTGCCTTATCAATGTTAGTTCAGTGCTTGATTGAAATGGAGATTTGTTTTTGGTTTGGTTTTGACGAAAATGAATGGTGTGAGTGTAGTTGGCTTATTAGTGAGATGGGTGAGAATGATGGATGTTAAGGTATTTGAGAAGATAAACATGGAATTAGGCATAGGGTTAAGTGGGGGAAGGGCGTGTATTGCTACAAGAATGACACAAAGGAGTCTAAGTTGACTCGTATTGACATGATATTCTTTTAGTAAGATTCGGTTTTAGATACCGTAAATATTTTGAAATAACAATATTGAGATCGAAAATATGTTTTCATTTAAGGTTAAACTTTGAATTAATATAAATTTAATAGTGCATGTGATTGGATAGATAAGACTTTAGCTAGTTAGATCTTGTCACAAGTTATTCTAATCACGTACGTAATATGGAATAGCATTAGTATATAGCTAATAACGTACTACTCAGACGAAGTATCCTACGTAGTATGTAGTATAATATGTAGAAAATAGTTGTTGTCGGACGTGATTTAGGTTAATAAGGAAATATGCATAGTCAAAAATAACTTAATATATAAACTATCACTAATTGATAACGTAATATTAGTATTTGTACGCTGAATTTGTCTCTGACTTCTTCTGGGGAGTCATAGTACTCACTCCCATCTTCAAAATGTATATTAAAGTGTGCAAGTAAGAATTAATGAAAGAGTTAGGGTTGACTTAAGTTGTCTTAAGTTGAGCTGAAAAATCTATTATAAATAATAGTAAAATAATATAAATAAATAAAATGACATGTTATAGATTTTGAAAGAAGGGTAAAATGAGAAAATTTGTAGAAATCCAATATGAAATTTCTATCCACCCCACGGAAAGGGGTCTGATAGTTTATAAAATATGACGTAAAATAGGAAAAATTTATAAAAGATTGTTAAAAATACGGGGTGTTACATTCATTATGGATAAGTATAATATTAATAATCCGAGTAATAATAGTTGTAGTAGTAGTAATAACTTCGGAAACTAAATGCTAGAAATTCTTCGAAAAATGAGACACGAAAGTTTCATGGCTCCTCAATCAAATAAATGGCAAATTCCGGAAATTATCAAAACCAACAAAATAACACACAATATAATCCAAATGATTATCAAACTCAGGCTAGTAACATAGAATATGACCAAAATAATTATCAAAGTCCACAATATAATTCTCAATACTCGTAAAATTTTCGTCCTTCCCAACCGTCCGTTTGACTATAACTAGGATAATTATTCTTATACTTATATATCCTCATTACAGCTCGCCAATCCCATCAAATAACCCTAACTGATAAAAGGGGTCTATTCAGGAGAATGAAGCTCTCATACGTTCGAGACACTCAACTGATAACATCAGTGGAACCACACTACTAAAATAGATGGCAAAGAAACCATGTTAAAATACCCTAAGACACCATTTTGGAGATGATCTCCAGGCCAAAGGTGTCTTAGGGTAAGAAACCATGTGCGAAAAATGGTTTCTTTGCGTATACTTTGGAAACCAATTTTAAGAGATAAATGATTTCTTTGGTCCATAAGAAAGACACCATTTGGGAGACATAAATGATTTCTTATCTAAACTTAATAAACCATGTAATGCACTTAAATGGTTTCTTTGTTTACCATTAATAAACCATGTAATACACTTAAATCGTTTCTTTGCCTACAAACTTAATAAATCCTTTAATACTCTTAAATGATTTCTTCGCTTCCATTACCTTTAATATCCGAAAATTAGTCTCTTTGATTTATTTTTAAATTATTTTAATATTTAGATATATAACTCAACTATTACAATACAATGTACTGTTTTTCAAGTATCAACCAAAAAAGAGACAGAATTTTCAGAAAACATCGCATATATATATAGTCATGATTACATTAGAAGCGCAAACTACCCCAAAAAAATTAGTATTCACTTTGTAAACATGAATAGGCCCAAAAATATGGCAAGATGTGTCAAAAAATAACATATACTTCAAATAATCAATCATCCTCATCTTCTACTTCTTTGTGCTTGAGAACAAACGTAATCCACATCTCTCGTAACTCGTCAATCATTTCTTGTGTATACGATTTCGGTACATCTTTAAAATACTACAACACAAAAAAATCCACATTAGGCTCATACACTACGATTTAGTCAATGTTCCATGAAGTGGAGAGGTATGTATGTTGTGACATTAATTAATGAAAAGAGAGATTTGCACCTCTTTAGCCTGCATTGCATTGCATTCTGCTGATGATGAAAGAGTAAATGACACTGCTGGTAATCATACAAAAATGGATGGTCAAAGATGGTTGCTGGTAATAAGTTGTATTAATCATACAAAAATTAATACAACTTATTATAACAATTCACAGTAGCTTTAGTCTTTGATCAAAGCTATATATGTACCTAATCTTATGATGCAAACAAAACACATTGGCAAGGGGAAGTGAGCAGCAGTAGAGAAAGAGAGAAGCATTACCCATAAATGGATTCGACGCCAAACTAAGCAACCTCCACATCTTAGACTTGTCTCAAAAGCCAGGCACCACTCATCTATCTTTAACCCTTTATTACTACTCCTCTACTACTTTGATTATTACCCATTCATACTACTCTATCTCATCTCATTAATCATACATACACTCAATCATCCTCTCTTTCTCTCTCTCTCTCTCTCTCTCTCTCACACACACACACACACACACAGTTATAGTTATAGTTACAGGCATTCAACCAAGGATAACAACGTAGTTAGTTCAACACAAACACATTTCCTATTGCATATTTATCCAGTTTAAGTAAGATAGGGTGGGGAACAAGGCATGGAGGAAAACCTGGGCTAGAAGAACAATCCAATCCACCTGAAAAAGTCAAAATTCTCGCGCAAAAAGATTCTCAAATGATGCAAATTCCTTGTAGCATCTCTCGGCAAGTCATGTCACAATGCATGAGCATTGAGAAGGGAGCTACCCAAGCAGGTAGATCATGAATATAAGAGGAAAGCTTCCAATTACGGTTAAGAAACACATCCGCTGTTATCACACCATCTAGAACAAGTATTAAGAATACAAACAGCATGTACTGTATATACTCTGCTAAGGCAAACTTTGATAGGTAGACACTCTATAGTCTGTTGTTACCACACAAATTCTTCATAAAAATAGAGCATAAGGGGAGTGAAGCGAAGAAGGAGAGTGGGGAAGATTAATGGAAATTTGATTTAACAAAATCAAAGCAAAATCATATATTTAACAATTTCATAAAATGAAACAACACAAAGAGAAACCCTAAAATTGTCAATTACAACACCAGCAAAATTGAAATATAATAGTCACAGTTCTTCAAAAAATTCATGAATACATCTCCAGAACATGAAAATTTCCGCTGCTAACAGCAGAATTGACTGGAAAGTCGCCATAATCAACGTCGATACTATGATAAATAAAAAAAGAGTAGTTTTAACAACAACAACAACAACAACAAAAACCTAAAATCAACCGATTATACCAGCAATAACCAAACGCTAACAAAATAATCATAAGAATCTCAATTTTACGGACAATTTGTAAAAATGTACCTCCGGATCGAACACGAGCGATTAATAAAGGATTTGAAAAGGCTTGAATATTATCATTACAATGAGTGGCTATTTACACAAGACTATGTAGTAGTTACAATCTATGTTAATCTAGGTAATCAATCAAATGTAATCGTATGTGATACTAGTATCAACTATTCATGTTAACTATAATCAAATAATATCAAATCATATCAACGTATGATTGTTGCTTGGGGTAATATTAGAATCAAAAGGATTGAGTTAGTGAAGTAAGTAGGTGTGAATAGTATCTTGAGATTAGTGTTGGGTAATCACAAGGTTACGTTAATTGATCTTGTGTGATATTATTAGTTATATCTTCAATACGCTCCCGCAAGATGGAGAAGCTAGGAGCCAGACCAATCTTGGAAATAAGAGGCTCGAGACGGGGGCGTGGAAGTGGCTTTATGAGAGCGTCGACGAGTTGGTCGTCAGCTGAAATATGTTGTACTTGTAGTAGACCTTGATGGACCTGTTCTCGGACAAAGTGAAAAGATATTGCTACATGTTTCATGCGTGAGTGAAAGATAGGATTGACTGCATAATTGGCAGCTCCTAAATTATCACAATATATAACTGGCGTGTTAGGGACCGAAACGTGAAGTTCTTTTAAGAGATTAGTTAGCCTCATTATTTCGGCTGTAGCTTCAGCAACGGCACGAAATTCTGCTTCCATGGAGGAACGAGAGAGGCCTTTTTGTTTCCAGGAGACCCATGTGAGTGCATTCCTGCCCAAATAAACAATAAAACCGGTGGTAGAGACAAAGTCGTACTTGTCCCCGGCATGGTCAGCATCACAGTAAGAATGTAATGTAAAAGGACTATCTTTATAAAGTTGAAGACCCATATGAAGAGAACCTTTCAGATACCTCAGAAGACGTTTTAGCGCAGTCCAATGTGTCTCTTGGGGATCGTGGAGGAATTGGGCCAACTTACCAACACCGAAAGCTACGAGATGGGCTTTGTATTTATATATTGTATTGTCGGGATTGTATTTGATACGGAAAACCTATTTACATCCTATAATATTGTAGGAGTCGTGAGCAGGGACGAGATTCCATGTGAGATTATTTTTTAGGGCAGTAAATTCTTCGGTCATAGCTTGATGCCATTCGAGTATAGAAAGGGCGACTTTAACAGAGGTGGGTGGAAGCGAGGAGGGAGGGAGTTTTGTATGGAGTGCATATTTGGGATTTGGGACCCGAATATTGTTCATCGAGCGAGTAGTAATGCATGTGGGTGGTGGTTGATCAATAGGTGAAGAGGCAGAGGAGGAATCAAAAGAGGGAGAAGAAGAGGTAGGGGTAGAGTGAGCTGTACGAGGGGAATCAGGAGGGGTAGAGGGAGGTGAGTTAGATGGGGTAGAATGAATAGAGTGTGAAGGAGTAGTGGGAGTTAATGTAGTGGCAGGGGATGATGTTTGAGAAATGGTAGTGGAAGTATGAGGTGTGGGTGTGGGGTTATGCGTAGGGGGTGTGGGTGTGGGGTTATGCGTAGGGGGTGTAGGTGTGTGAAGTATGGGCCAGAGAAGGGAAGAGGTGGGGGTAATTTTGGAGTCTGGACATAGGGTCGGGAATGGGAACATATTCTCGACAAATTTAACATGTGGAGATGTGTATATCTTGTTTGAGATAGGATCGAGACAATGATAGGCACTTTGGGTTGAGGAATAACCTATGAAAATGCAAGGAGAGGACTTAGATGCAAGTTTATGAGGAGTGTAAGGTTTGAGCCATGGGTAGCACAAACAACCGAAGCTACATATTTTGGTGTAATTTGGTGCGACTTTAAAAAATTTGAAATAAGGTGTGAGATTAGATAGAGTAGGAGTGGGCATGCGATTTATTAAGTAAGTAGCGGTGACAATGGCATAAGACCAAAACTCAAGTGGGAGAGAGGCATGAGAGAGAAGAGAAAGACTCATTTCAACTATGTGACGATGTCTTCGTTCGGCATAGCCATTGTGTTCGGGGGTGTGGGGGAGGAGATGTAATGTGTCCGATACCATCATTATTAATAGAAGGGGTAAATTTTATGTATTCACCTCCGTTATCAGAAAATAGTTGTTTAATAGGTGTATTGAAATATTTTTCAACTAGCGCACGATAACGATTAAATGTAGATTCGGTGTCAGATTTATTTTTAATCGGGTAAAGCCATATGTATTTAGTGAAGTAATCGACGAAAATCACATGGTATTTAAAACCATCGATGGAATGGACCGGGGAGGTCTAAACATCGAAGAATATTAATTCGAGGGGAGAAGTGGATGTGAGACTCGATGTTGAGAAGGGTAATTTGTGACTCTTATGAATATTGCATGAGTTACAAGTAGAAATACTAGAGTTAAAAGGGAAAAGCAAAACATCTTTATTGATAGTTGCCAACACATTAGAGGAAGGATGACCTAATTTATGATGCCATAGATAATTAGGGGAAGTAGAGGGGGCCGTGGTAAGCATGGAGGTGGAGGGTGAGGTAGGGTCCCACTCATAGATCCCAGACTTTAATGTCCCTTTAAGTAGCACATTGACCGTTGACCGATCCTGCAAACAACACGAAGAGAGTGAGAATATAGCAATGGCATTATTGTCAAAGAAAAAACGTGCCACGGATAAAAGTTTACAAGAAATAGACGGAACATGAAGAACATTGTTAAATTGAAGAGTGTCAGTTTTAGTGGAGAAGGAAAAAGAACCAATATTTTGAATCGGCAAAGGGGACCCATCTCCTATAAGGAGATCATCGATTCCATCGTAAGGTGTATGGAGGGCTAAGGTGTCGAGGACTCGAGGTCGTCGGTGATATGGTTGGTAGCCCCACTATCAATTAGCCATGGGGCATCGGCTCGGGGGGGGGGGAGGAGGGTAGCGACGTGAGCCCTCAGAGGAGGACACGTCAAGTAGGAGGGGAAGGGCGGGGTCGGACTTGGATGTGAGGGTGAAGACGTTTAAAGTCGGGGCATTCTTTGAGAAAATGTGCATGGTTATGACACCATTGACATTTTCCCTTGAATGGTGTGGGGGAGTTGTTTGGAGATGTGAGATTGGCGGGTGGTCCGTGAGGTGTAGGGAGGAGTGGAGGTTGATTTGAGTGATTTTGAGGGCGATAGTTGGTAGGTCGGTAGTGGGTTACATGGGCCGAAGTGGGTAGAGAGGATGTGCGAGGTTTATTTTTGAGGTAAAGCTCATGTTGGATAAGTTTCTTGTGGAGGGACTCTAAGGTGATAGTGGTGTCCCTAGCTTTGACAGCATTGATAATTGGTCGGTATTCCTCATAATTGAGACCATTGAGGACTTTTGCTATCACGTCCCTGGGATCCATGGTCTTCTCTAAGTCGGATAATTCATCGGCGCAATTCTTAATTGCTTGCATATAGTCGGGAATAGATTTGTCCCCTTTGGTTATGGAGTTCAAGCGATCCTTGATTTGAAGGATGTGGCCTCTAGATGGGTTGGTGAAGGTGAGGGCTAGAGACTTCCAAATTTCATGAGATGTGTGAACGCCATTGAGGAGATTGTTCACACCACCTTCAAGTGTTTCACGTAGGGCGGCACTAATAAGACTATCTTGGCGAGGCCAAGTAGTATATTTGGGGTTGGATTTTTCCGTTTTGACGGGTTCATTTTTGGAGTTGGTAGACTCGATGAGGATGGTTGGTGAGGGTGCGGGGAAAGTCCCGTCAACGTACCTGAAGAGATCATACCCAAACATGCGTTCTCGTATTTGACGAGACCAAGTAAGATAAGTAAGTGGGTTGAGTTTGGTAACTTGAGAGAGGTTGAGGTCAAGTAAAGGATTGTCGGGGTCATTTGGGTTAGGGATGAGAGTTGAGGTGCTCGACATGATGATCGATTTCAGCGAGAACAAGGGAGAGAGGGAATTATTTAGTGATCGGTAGGCTCTGATACCATATAAAGGATTTGAGAAAGCTTGAATATTATCATTACAATGAGTGACTATTTATACAAGACTATGTAGTAGTTACAATCTATGTTAATCTAGGTAATCAATCAAATGTAATCGTATGTGATACTATTATCAACTATACATGTTAACTATAATCAAATAATATCAAATCATAGCAACGTACGATTGCTGCTTGGGGTAAGATTAGAATCAAAAGGATTGAGTTAGTGAAGTAAGTAGGTGTGAATAGTATCTTGAGATTGGTGTTGGGTAATCACAAGGTTACGTTAATTGATCTTGTGTGATATTATTAGTTATATCTTCAATACGATTCCTCTATTAACACTGACATTGACCAGTAAACCATCAAAGTTGAAGTCAATACTATGAGGAAGGACATCAGACTGTACTCCAACTT
Organism: Agrostemma githago; assembly: GCA_958450325.1. NCBI lineage: Eukaryota > Viridiplantae > Streptophyta > Magnoliopsida > Caryophyllales > Caryophyllaceae > Agrostemma > Agrostemma githago. The sequence continues at coordinate 31,439,913 of OY288262.1, forward strand.
CGATTAAGCATCATCATCAACCGGAAGGTTCTCTAGTTGATTATCGACAACTGAGGTAACCGAATCGATGACGTAGCGAAGAACCTCGTCGTAGAAATCAATAGGAGATTGTATTGCGGTGGCGGAGGATGAGGCGACAGGAGACAGAGGAAACCGGACGAACTGTAGTGTTTTTTCACCGACAGCGGGGGAGGTGGCGGTGGCGGTGACGAAGGGAATGGGGGATTAGGTGATCATCCAGGGAATGAGGAGAGTGTTTTCATTTTTTTATGGAGTGAAATAGAGATCCTTTGTTATTCAATCCTTTGTTATACAGAGTAGTACCTAAGGCTTAGAGACCCTTTGATAATGAAATGGTTTCTTTGTTATTCAAAACTCATAAGAGACCATTTGATAATTAAATGATTTCTTTGTTATTCATAAGAGATCATTTGGTAATTAAATGACTTCTTTGTTATTCATAAGAGATCATTTAATCTTTATCAAAGGTTTCTTTGATTTAAGAAACCATTTTTATGTTTTCATGGTCTCTTCTCAATGCTTTCTTTTCCCATCTTTGTAGTAGTGAATCAGAAGAAAGAAGCATTATGGGTGAAAGTCGAAGCGTTGTTTGAAAAATCACGTGAGGCTAACCTGCCAAGATTAGGCAACGTAGTGCAAGCATGTTAGGTAGTCATATTCGACGAATATCAGCCGCTGTTGTTATGAAATGGGTTGGAGATTATGAAGAAGCCGTTAGGAGGAAAGGCGGAAGAGGATATCATTCAAGATGCTCATGCGATTTATAGTGAGTTTCGATCATGATGGAAAATTTCAAGAAGAGCGGATATGGGCGAGTTTCAATATTAGCAAGAACCAAATTAGTAAGAGTAGGATATGTCTATGGGTGAGAAGAGCACAGATCCGGATACCACTGTCTTTGGGAGCGACCCTGACTCCACCAGAAGTGGTAAGAGACTTCGCCTAAATGACGACGGTTTTCCTACACTAACTAGTGTTGAAGACGGTGAGGGAAACAGGAGTCAACGTTCACAAGGTATAAAGACGGCAAAGAAAATGAAAGGGGAGATAAAAGTCGGAGAGTTTGTGTATTTGGAAGAAAGTATAGATCGTCATGGGAATAGAAATGACGCTGATGCGGAATTGTAGCGGGAGAAGCTAAATTTTGCTAAAAAGAAATTGGAAGCGAAGCATAAGCAAATTGAGGTTATTGAACAGAAGGTCAAGAATGACGAGAAGATGGATGTCAGGCATTTCAAGGATTATCGTCAAGGAACGATTTAAATCCATAAGATGAGGCATGCAAGTCGAGTCTTTTCAGAGATTTACAAAATTAGAAGGGTTATGAATGTTATAATATGGATGTCATTATCTCCAAAGGACGCAACCCTTCACGAAGCAACACATTTCTTTGTATCAGTCACTATATATAGATGACAAAGTCGATGTAATACAGACGATCGAATATCAATATAATCTCTCGGTTCACTCTACTTTATTGTTCATACTAATATATTTATAACACGTTATCAGCACGATTCTCTATTGAATATCGTTAATTAATCAACGGGAATAGCATCGACGTTTTGGGTTCGATTACAACAAGATTATACTATGAATTCACTCATCCCTGATTCGGATTCATCGGATTCAATAAACTATGGAAGCCATAAGTAGTACGTTTTCTTATCTAGTAAGTTTTCTTATCATGCTTATAGAGGTTTTCATTTTCAATTTGTTTGTGATCATTGTTTGATGCAGTAGTTTATTCAAACATATGTTACGTCGCTCCGTATATATAATTTAACTACTCATAGATTATAGGGTTATTTAATAACAATAATACTGACTATTGGACGTATTCCAGTAATAATACAAATTACAGTTAATCCCAGAATAATACAAAGTATTGGAGTAGTCTAATGGGAATGATACGGTTTCATTTGTTACCTACAATAGCAGGTAATCTTTCTGAAAAACAACCGGCAACTTCATTACATTAAATCCACAATTTGCTTGATTTAGATTGAATTAGGTGGTAAAATGATCAAAAACCCAAAAATAACATAAACCCTAGAAATATGAATTGAATTCAAATAATCGAGTAACTTACCTCTGCCATTGTCGTCGAAATACTCTAAAGCGAACGAACTTCAACCAAGCATCTGTCAGTGTCGATTAAACCAACTTCAACTCGCAGAATTCGAAAAAAAAATACTGAAGAATAGGCACGGATTTACTTACGAAATTGCGAACGAGATTAGAAGATTAGGGTTGGAGATATTTAATGAAGGTTGAAGGTGTGGTGATGGTGACAGCAATGGTTGTATGAAGAGGAAGGGAGAGGGAGAAGTAAATGGTGATGGTGACTGAAGTAAATGACGCGCTTAAGGGGAGGTGGACCGGTTACTCAGGTAACCCGTCCACTGTACCATTCTCATTAGACTACTCCAATACTCTGTATTATTCCGGGATTAACTGTAATTTGTATTATTAATGGAATACGCCCAATAGTCAGTATTATTGCTATTAAATAACCCTAGATTATAAGAAATTTACAATTGTTAATTTGCCCTGATCAAGCATGTACCTTGATTGTTAATACTCTGTAAATTGTTAACCATCTTTTATGCATGAGCCTATGACTATTATGAGTATTTTGGTATGATGACATTCATTAATTTATATCATTATTTTTTTTGGTGTCGGTTGCAAAAGAATTATTGGATATATTTTCTTATTTATAAATTATTCCTATATACTTACTGATAAATCATTCTAATTTTTTTTATTAATAAAATTTATGATCATTGTATAATTTAGCATTTAAAATTGTATATATGATATGGTTAATCTTACTTGTATAAATCCATTATCACCAAATTCTAACATGTTGTGTACATTCATCATTGACTTCTTTAAACCTCTATTAGTGTATCATTGCCGCCTGTGATTGTTATCAGTGTCACATACTTATGTTTATGCAAGTGTACTTGATGTTTATCTTCAGTTATACCCTCTATCGTGATGTTTATCTTACATATGCATATACAGTATCATGATTCGATAAAACTTTTTCATGGATTGATATATGTAATTCATGGTTGATATATGTAATGTCAATTTTATTTATATATGTACTCCGTATGACCCCAAATTGCACTAATTCATTTTTTTTATTTTTTTATGGTTTTACGTCACTTTATTTATTTTACTTGTTATTGTTTTATTTTTTTCGTTTTATCTGGTTCTTGATTTATCATATTCACATTATATAGTGATCCATGTCTAATTTTACTTTTTGATGGTTGATCATTGATGATTTTTGCCTCTTGGCGGTGATGTGTTGGGTTGATTACTAGTACTCCGTAGAAGTATTTTGTTTCATTTTATTGTGTTGTGCAAATTGTTTCATCTTGTTAATACATATGATATGAGATTTTTCAATGAAATTATTTCTACTGTTATCTATACATTGGATTAAGTGATTGACTATGCATTTTTACTGAGAGTGGATTAATCAAGTTATACGAAGTATTTCGTTTTGGGTTGTACCTTTATCATAGTACGGAGTATTAATTATCAAGTCATTTGTTTACAAGAACAAAATTCGCTACTATGGTATGAATTTTTTTAAAATGACTTATCAAATGTCGTATGAAAGATAGAACTTGAGATATGTAAATCAGAAGCTTACCCATACTTGTATTGTTAAACGCGTTCGGTTAAATCGTTCTCCAGAATTGTAATAAGGGATGATAATATATATGTTACTGAGTTGCAAACCTGAAGTTCGCAAGATTAGTACATAGATCAACCGACAAGAATGAACTAGAATATTCTCATCAGATCAATATACGCGTAGAATGGATACATATGTCGATTAAAATTCTCAAAGCAAGGATTTCCAGAAGAAATATTGACGGGTCTTGGCTATTTATATGAGACACCAATTGTGTCATGTCACATCTATCATTTTTGTTTTTGGTCATATGATAAAATACAATTATTGTGCACATACGATATATATAGCTAACCAGAAGTTTAGCATGATGAGATTCAGTTAACTGAAAATATAGTGTAAGATAAGTGGATTTATGATAAGTGTCACTTGTAGTGCCTATTTCGTAGTGTTTTGGTCCCGTTTTCCTTGTAGAATCGCTCCTTGGGAGCGGTTTAGGGGCTTCTTATGCTTCCTTTAGTTCGTTTCAGGTTCCCGAGACTGAATTGGAAGAGTTGGAGCGATTCCGACTCGATACATACACATTTTGGAGCCAACGAAGCTAAGGAACGATGACTCGATGCCTTGGAATCGACCCCGAGACCTTGGGACCCAATCCCGAGCCTCCGAGACCCGAGCCTCCGAGACCCGATCCCGAGTCCCGAGAATCGATGGGAAGCCCATGAGAACCAAGGAGGGGCCAAAAAGTTCATATTGGAGGCCTACAAGACTCATCCCGGACGGGTATGGCCTCATCCCGTCCGGGATGAAGGAGGAACGAAGAGCAGCTACTGGAGGGTGTTCCGGATCGGGAATAGGAAATCCCGATCGGGAATCCCCACAATCTCGATCGGGAATTACCTTCCCGACCGGGAAATGCCCCAGCTCACCCGCCTTCAATTCCTTTCTTCTCCTTTCATTCTTAAACCCTATATATACCCTTCTTCTTGTAATAAGACAGGATGTTAGGTTATCTCCTTAAAACCCTAGACTACTTTAGGTTAGATTAGATTAGATTAGTGTAGATTAGTCAATAATTAGTAGTTAATCTTAGATTAGTACTTGTATTAAGGGAATTCTTCAAGATCTTCTCCAAGCCTGACAACCTTGGATGTTTGTTTTGGGTTTTCTTCATTAATGCAAGTTTTGTTCTTTCTCCTTCATTAGTTTGGTATAATCTCTTCCTTTTCCTCTTAATCTTTATTTATGTTATTCAAGTTTCAATCTTTGATTGTAGTTAATAGTTTTCACTAGTTTGTTTATGTTTGTTTTGTTTCTTATGATGATTCTCCATGTTAGTGTTAGTTGTAGTTGGATTATGTTAGAGTAGTGTTCTTGCTAGGGTTAGTAAGGTGATTAGGGTGTTGATTGGGTGATTAAGGGTTGGTTAGAGATGTTGGTGGAAGATTTGGGTTTCCTCTTGTTTGATGCACATCACATGTTTGTTGAATTGCTTGAATGACTAAGTATGTACGAATGCTTGTTTTCTTGCCTTTCTTTGTGGGTGTTAGTTTGTTGTGGGTTCGGTCCCCTCACTAAGTTGCGAGAGCCCGGTGAGGACGACCCCTAGGCCGGTCTAAGTTGCGAGAGCCCGGATTCGACCTAGGATCATAGCGCGCTAGAACCCCGAGTGTGTTGTGTGTCGCCGAGATGGGTTCTAGGTGGAACCTCTAGGTGAGTCTAAGACGCGAGGGCCCGGACCAACCTAGATTACCCTACTACCTCCTTCACTCTAGTCCTTCCTTGACCATTCCGTTACCCCTTTGACCCCGACCTTCCCATCAATTTGGCGCCGTTGCCGGGGACGGTGCTAGTTTAGACTTTGTTTTCCTATTTGCTTGACTTAGTCTTTGTGTTTGTGTTTTTCTTTTTTTCTTTTGGTTACTTTGCTTCTTGTGTGTGTGCGGTTTATTTCTCTCTTGTCTAGTGCCCAAAAAGCACTAGACTTCTCACGTTTGTTCTTAGTCTACAGTTTGTGCTTAGAGGCGGTAATTATCTTCTTCTTGCAACTCAGAGCCGCTTAAACGGACGGTTGCTAGAATGAGTGGTTTCCAACCGTGTATGGACTACGATTTTCGAGCAAGCATGGGGTTTGATCTAAACTCCACACACTCGGGAGCCGATATGAGCTACCACTCTTCTTCCATGAACCAAGGGTATGACATGACGTCCCCCTACCACTATCAAGCTTCTTGGGGTAATCAAGATGGGTATGATCCTCAAGATTATGAAAACGGCTACCAACAAGTGGACGATTATAACTCCTACGATCATGGTGGCTATTACTCAAGCTATGATTGTGAACCCACCATGTTCAATCAAGATCCACCTTATGGAAGCCAATACCCCCAAGACCCACAATATTACCCTCCACCCCAACCACAATATGAACCCTATGACCCACAATACTACCGACCACCCCAACCTTGCTACCAACAATATGATGCCCCACTCCATGGGTATCATCAAGATTATCAAGGAGCTTTACAAGACTTTAATGACCACCAATCGCTAAACTTGGAGTTGCATCAATCGATTCTTCAAATGCAAAAAGACCGACAAGAAATGGCCATCCAAACGAAAAAGAATTATGAACTCTTGGCCAAGCTCCAAAGGGAATTTGAAGAACTTCAATCGTCTACCCAAAAAGAGACGAATGAGGAGATAACTCTTGGTGAAGGCAACATCGGTGAGGAATTGGAAGAGGATAGTGAGTGGGATGGTTTGGTGGAGTTTGTAGAGTTGTTGGGTGAAATTGTGAGCCTCGAGTTGCCCTTGTCCGAGAATGTGGATAAGCATCAAGAGCCCCTAGAAAGTGAGCCAAGCAATGACTTGGAGGAGATTGAAACCGCCGGTAGAGGTTTCGATCCTATCCTCCAAGATGATCTGGGGCCAAGTGATGAAGATGGGGAACCACAACTTGAGGAAAGTGTGGGGGTGTGCAATGAAGAGATGAGGCCAAAACCGCTTTTTGTGCCTCGATTCTTGGAGATGAAGCTTGCTTGTGATTGGAGGCAATGCTTAGGGAGGAAGAGTTCGGTGAAGCTCGTAGGATGGAGAGACCCTAGAGACAACTTTGAAGATGATTTTGGGTCTTGGGACTCCTACTTCTTGCCTCCTCCTTGGAGGCCGTGGAGGTCGGTTAAGCTCGAGCGCTTCTTGGGCCTTCGCTACGACGTCGGTAGCGCGTTCGACTTGCTCCTCCATGCACTTGAGGGCTATGGTTGAAGAATGGAGCCCACCATCCTAGGTTTGACGGAGTTCCTAAAAGAACCGTCATGTTGTATATTCCCATCCTCTTCTTTAGAATACTTGTGCTTGTATTTGTGTTTTATCTCTTGATTTTGTTGTTTTTGTGGGATTCTTGTGATTGATTTGGTATTTTGATGAGCGATGTGAGGGAGTGAATTTGATGAGTACTTTGAGTTTATTATGTTAGGTGAAGTGAAGGTGAATCCTAGAAAGGAGTGGTCGATGATGGAGTTTGGTTTGCGAGCGAGGAAGTGGGTTTTTGAAGCTTTGATGAGCTTTTGGGCTTGGGGAAGCAAAGAAGACTCATCCCGACCGGGAAGAGGGCTTCCCGATCGGGAAGGATGAAGAATCCCGATCGGGAAGGAGCCATCCCGATCGGGATGAAGGTGCTGAAATTGGAGCTTACTGGAGTGCTTTCCCGACCGGGACGAGGGCTTCCCGATCGGGAAGGGTTCACCAACCCGATCGGGACCATCCATCCCGACCGGGATGGTCCCTTTGTCTCCACCCATCCATTATGCCCCCTCCCAACCTCCCTACTCCTCCTTACTCCTATCATATGACCCGTACACCTCACTTTACACACCGAGATCCACATCAAATCCCACCCCCTACCATTACTACCCCAACCATGCGATTTTATCAAGCCTGAAGGAGAATGACAAAGACGACAAGCAACGCGCCCACGTTGATCTATGAGACGATGGAGCGAGTGAGTTACTCAACGATTGGTTTTGGTAACTATCCTCACTTTTCCGTCTTTTATTGCTTGGTTTTCTCTTGTTTATCCCCTCCCCTTATCTTTTGTGTCATGGTGGCCTTCGAGGCCTTGCTAGTGGTTGCTCCCGACTCTCGATGACGTGACTACATCGAGAGTCATTTCAAAATCCAAATTTTTACAAGTTTTTCACTTCCTTTTTGAGGATTTAGTCGGATTTAGGCGGAATCCGGGCTAGGTGACTTGATTACACCTAGCCCTCCCCTCCCATTTCCTTTTATTTCCTTCTTTTTATTTCTTCCCCCATCCATATCTTTTTCTCGTCTCGGCCCTTGGTAACTTGCCGGACACCTTCTACCCTTTTCTTCACTTTATTTTTGATTTTTAGCTTTATTTTCGTAGTTTCTTTTCTTTTTCTTTTGTATCTCCGCACCCTACGATCGAGCATGAGGACATGGCTCGATTTAAGTTTGGGGGAGCGATATTCTAGTATAGTTAGTTTTATTTTCGTAGTTTTTCTGAAAAAATCTTTAAAAACCATAAAAATTTGAAAAAATTTCATAAAAATCAAAAAGATTTTTTTTTTCTTTTGTGTGTTTTCATCTTGTGTCTTTGTGTCGTATATTTGTTGGTGTGCGTGTTTTGCCTCCCTTTGTCCTTATAGGTTACTTTAATCGCCAATGACTTTGTAAAGCTCTAAAGACTTCCGGTAACATCTTATCCCTTTTTCTTCTTTATCTCTTATGGAGTTTGGAGGAGATTGTGATGTGTGCTCGGGTGGAGCTTTGTGCATATTGGTGGGTGATTTGGTGACTTGTTTGGACGATCGGGGTGGTGTTTGTGTTTTGTGTGTGTTCGTTTTGTTGTGTTTTTGTTTTGTTGCTTTTACTTCTTTTTCTTTCGTTCGTTTTCGTCTTGTCTTTGTTTTGTGTTGTGTTGTGTTGTGTGTAAACCGTTTTCGAAAACCCGGTTTAGAGGCTAGTGTGTGAGTGTCTATTTTTCCCTTCCTAGTTATATAAATCGAGTCGTGGACTTTAATCTAGTAGAATGACCCTAAATCAATGATTTCGTTGGTCCTTTACCTTGAGTCCACCTAGCTTACTAGGGATTTACTACAGGATTTGCATTTTGACCATTATGACCACCCACGGTGTGAAAAGGCCTTGGTTACCGAGTCTCGTCCCCTAGGTGACCGTGTTTAGGATTGTTTGATTAGTCCAAGTTATCCACTTTTTGTGGGTTTGAAGAGGGATCGTGACCCTCGACTCACTCATTTCCCTACCTCCTACACATATCCACACAATAAAATGCAAATTGTTGATTCTCCCTTTCTTGTTATTCAATGAAAGTGCCAAAAAATGCCAAATCTTGCCAAAAGGGCAAAGAAAAAGAAAAAGAAAGAAAAGAATGAAAGAAAGAAAAGAATGAAGAAAAAGAAAAGGCACAAAAGCCAAAAAGAAAATAGAAAAGAAGAAAAAGAATGGCATTGCAAAACAAAGCAAAAATGCAAAGAAAAGAGAAAATGCCAAAAGAAAACCCGTCTCACAAAAAGAAATCCCCAAAAAAATAAGCCTTTTTCCGACTTTTGCCGTGAAGAGCCTACCAAAGGACCGAGTCCCGAGGAAGGATGATAGCGGCATTAGTCGGTATTCTCTCATTTTGCATATTTCCACCTTTTTACTTGGACTAGTTAGGCGGTCTTGGACACGGGACGACCCTCTTGGCTCACGCTAAAGGGGGCGGGGTCTCACTTACCTACAGTGTCGACTAACACCGTGGTTCTTCACTTTCCACTCCGCCGATCGTCCCGTAGTAGGTTTTTAGAAAGTTAAGAGGACCTAGGTAAGTTACCAACGTTTTTGTTGCTTTATCGTCATACTATTAGGGTTTAGTTCACCTTGGTTTGTATTGCTAGCTTGGGAACGTTGTCACTTACCTCGAGTCCTAAACCGGTGCCTCTTTCACCGCTTTTAGAGGGAAGAGGTATTTCTTTTGTTTTGGGTGCAACCGATTATGTGTTTGTGTGTATGTTTGTTTGTTTATGTGTTTTGTGTCCGGTTGCATCCACAGTTTTGTCGCAAGACCCAACTTGCCTTGCGGAGTGCACTTGTCCTCTAAGTGCACTCGCGTAAGTTGAAGGGGCGTAGGGTGCGCTAATACCCACTCGGATAGTTTAGTAGTAGTATGTGCTTACTCGAGGGCGAGTAAGGGTTAAGTGTGGGGGAGTTGATAAGTGTCACTTGTAGTGCCTATTTCGTAGTATTTTGGTCCCGTTTTCCTTGTAGAATCGCTCCTTGGGAACGGTTTAGGGGCTTCTTATGCTTCCTTTAGTTCGTTTCAGGTTCCCGAGACTGAATTGGAAGAGTTGGAGCGATTCGGACTCGATACATACACATTTTGGAGCCAACGAAGCTAAGGAACGATGACTCGATGCCTTAGAATCGACCCCGAGAACTTGGGACCCAATCCCGAGCCTCCGAGACCCGATCCCGAGTCCCGAGAATCGATGGGAAGCCCATGAGAACCAAGGAGGGGCCAAAAAGTTCATATTGGAGGCCTACAAGACTCATCCCGGACGGGTATGGCCTCATCCCGTCCGGGATGAAGGAGGAACGAAGAGCAGCTACTGGAGGGTGTTCCGGATCGGGAACAGGAAATCCCGATCGGGAATCCCCACAATCTCGATCGGGAATTACCTTCCCGACCGGGAAATGCCCCAGCTCACCCGCCTTCAATTCCTTTCTTCTCCTTTCATTCTTAAACCCTATATATACCCTTCTTCTTGTAATAAGACAGGATGTTAGGTTATCTCCTTAAAACCCTAGACTACTTTAGGTTAGATTAGATTAGATTAGTGTAGATTAGTCGATAATTAGTAGTTAATCTTAGATTAGTACTTGTATTAAGGGAATTCTTCAAGATCTTCTCCAAGCCTGACAACCTTGGATGTTTGTTTTGGGTTTTCTTCATTAATGCAAGTTTTGTTCTTTCTCCTTCATTAGTTTGGTATAATCTCTTCCTTTTCCTCTTAATCTTTATTTATGTTATTCAAGTTTCAATCTTTGATTGTAGTTAATAGTTTTCACTAGTTTGTTTATGTTTGTTTTGTTTCTTATGATGATTCTCCATGTTAGTGTTAGTTGTAGTTGGATTATGTTAGAGTAGTGTTCTTGCTAGGGTTAGTAAGGTGATTAGGGTGTTGATTGGGTGATTAAGGGTTGGTTAGAGATGTTGGTGGAAGATTTGGGTTTCCTCTTGTTTGATGCACATCACATGTTTGTTGAATTGCTTGAATGACTAAGTATGTACGAATGCTTGTTTTCTTGCCTTTCTTTGTGGGTGTTAGTTTGTTGTGGGTTCGGTCCCCTCACTAAGTTGCGAGAGCCCGGTGAGGACGACCCCTAGGCCGGTCTAAGTTGCGAGAGCCCGGATTCGACCTAGGATCATAGGGCGCTCGAACCCCGAGTGTGTTGTGTGTCGCCGAGATGGGTTCTAGGTGGAACCTCTAGGTGAGTCTAAGACGCGAGAGCCCGGACCAACCTAGATTACCCTACTACCTCCTTCACTCTAGTCCTCCCTTGACCATTCTGTTACCCCTTTGACCCCGACCTAATCCTAGCCCGTTTTCCTTAGTTGTTACCTTAGTCATAGTCTAGCCTCCTCCCTTCTCATTATTATCTAGTTTAGCTCGTTGACTTAGTCTAGTATTTGGGCGACCTAGTCTAGACGCCTCTTACCGTCCCCGTGGATTCGACCCGACTTGCCCTATCTACCCTAGTTAGGATTAGCCGGTTATTTTATTGACGGTTGGGATTCCACGACAAATCCCTCCCATCAATTTATCGAGATATAGCCAAATGCATAAGAAAAATTACAATGAATTAAAGCCAAAGTCGACAAGAAAATGATAAAGATGTGTAGACACCCACATTTTGACCGCCAGGTGTCTATAGTAGTTTCCGCCAAACACCCGATGATGATCGGACGCAAACATGCTTTAATGGACTCGAATATGGGCTCGAAATCATGGACATTTGGCTTGGGCTTATTACGGAGTGCAAATCTTACTAAACCGACCTCAAATCCAGGCTCATTGGGTCGTTTCGAGTCAAATAAGACTAATTTGGGTCGAATCCGGCACCAGGGGCAAAACCGTCTTTTAGCGACCGAGTCAAACCCGGTCAAAGATATTTTTAACCAAGTCACACGAACCAGCCGTGACACCACACGTCCGGTTTGGACTCAAATACTAGAAAATATCAGCTACACAAAAATATTAAACAAATCCGTTTAAAGAAAGAATTCGATCTCGAGTAGGAATTCTATCCGAAAAGCAAAAACAATTCACCGACCGAGCATCAAAATACTCGGCCAACTCCACTTTCAGCCGAGATACTCGACTTCTTCACCAAGAAACGAGACTCTCGTTCCCTTTCAAACTCTTACGATTCCTATCCAAATCGGTATTTCTTGTCGTACAAGTAAGGCTACCTCCTCTCCTATAAATAGGACCCTCTCGCATGCATATTATATACGATTCATACACAGCAATTTACACAACAATTACGCATCAATTATTCCCGCATACAGCCTCGTTACGCTAAATAATTCCCGAGCAACCTCAACCCGAAGAATCCGACCCCAAGCCGGCCGAAATCCGTCACCCCACACGACTAAACCGACACCCAAACTCATCCCACATCATCTCGACGCTCCCGTGTTTAAGCCACTTTCCGACGAGCTCTATTCCGAGAAAACAAAGCATGTAGGTTGAGGGTGTAAAATCAAACCCGGCTCTTCCCCTTTTCTCTTCCTTTCTCCACGTTTTTTTTGTGTCGTGTCGTCGGTCGTATTATTTTAATATGGGTCGTTGTCACGTTTTTTCCTATTTTTCTAGTATCGATATTACAAAAATATTTTTATAAAACAAAACGTTCTTAAAATACGATATTGATTCTCTAATCAAATATCGTATCTAACAAGAACTAAATTAAATCTTGTTGATGCTAAAAAATCGTTATATCTTTTTTAACAAAATTCGACGATTTTTTACGCGGAGAGAAATAACATCTTTTTTCTTCTTTTCGTTCAAATTCCTTTTTTTTTTAAAAACAAACTTTATAAAACCTTTTCTAAAATCATTCCGACTATTCGATATCGATTTCAGAATCGAATATCGAATACGACGAATATCTAAATCGAGTATAAATTAATCCATATTTGTACGCGATTTATAAAATTTGACGATTTTCGAAAAATAAAAAACGGGACAGACTCCCGCGCAAGTCGCGCGCCTTCCAGGCGACTCGTGCGGAAGCCTGGATGGCCGAGCCCCTTTTTTCTCATTTTCTCGTATTTTTATTCTTTTCGGATCTAACATAAAAAAGCGACTTTCGCGACATATTTTCAGATTTCGATAAATACTTTTTTTGACCTCGGTCAACACGTGTTAATCCATCACGTGTCATAAATCTTTTTCAAAATCATGCATATCATCGTATTTACATCTTTATTCAATTTATTCAAACGTTACTAACTCGTTTTCTCGTGTTTGTAGCAATTTTTTTTTTTTATTGTTTTATTAGACTAAAACGAATTTCACATGCTAAAATAACTTTGACGTTATTAGTTTAATATGCATTAAACGACTTAGCAACCCATTTTGTTTTTCTCACATGCTTAGGAAAATTAATGTTTGCATATCATTCAACCGTCGAACTAACGCGTGTACACCAAAAACGAACGATATCTTAGTAAAGGCCGCTAAGTGCGGGCGGGGTTGGGTGTTCTTAGTGAACTTCCCAACACGTACCCTCACCCCTTACTCAGAACCATGGTTTCCGGATGTCCGAATCCATTGGCAACGAGAGTCATTCAATACACAATATCCGATAATGTCGGTATCGGTATCAAATGCAAAGCGACGAACCCAATAACCTCTGACATCGGAAATGGGCCGTATTTTGTACACGGCCCACTAAAACATAGAGTGGGTTCGAACGGGCCCGAACTCCCACAAAGTTCGGTGACGACTCCTACTTCAATTTAAATTTCAATTTGACCATCTCATATGGAGATTCATTCGCCTCCCCAAACCCGCGCGTGGCCGCGTCGGGGTGGACCTATGTGATGTCCACAATTTGGCGACTCCGCTGGGGATCAACTGATGAGTCACTTACCATCGGCATCCTCAGGGTGAGACTCGAAAAGAAATCGTTCGAATAGTAATGTACACGTTTTAGTTCAATGGTTCATGCATAACCCAATTCTTTCCCGGGCCAGTTACTTGTGACCGACGTCCCACTATACCACGGTGCATTCCTAAATGGGTGCACTAAAGACTTCGATGGCGGAACTCGCATGGGTTTTACGGCAGGTTCTAAGACCAACTCAGCTTAGGAAGACCGTCCTGATTTGCGAGAAAGCTATCGTCGTTGGTATAGACCCTATTCGACCGACCGAGACTTAGACTAAGAGCATACATTGTGTCATTATACTGTTTCCATGACTACGTGCTACTTAATTTTCTTTGGTCCTCTTTTTCAAAAACCGTCATTTTCAAAAAATTTCATCCTTTGCAAACCTATCCATTTCTTCAAAACCCAGAAAGCTACCGAATTTAGGACTTATGATTTTGACTCAAAATAGCCTATTTTTTAGCCGGTATGCTGTCCAAACCTTTTCAAAATTTTGAAATCTCGGCCCGGTAACATTTTTTTTCGATTTTCAAAAACTATCGGGCCATCCTATCCGACTTTGTTCGGTTTTCAATTCCAAATTCCCTTTTCAAAACTTTCTTCTTCTTAGGACTTCCCGTATTTAGCAATGTCGGGTCATGTCGTAAGAGTCTATAGCGTCGAAACTCCGTCGATTTTACATCACGAGTTTCTACCCCATCCCAGTCCGCCTTATTTGTCAAGGCACGGCCCACCTACGTAGGACAAACTCCTACAAAGGGAAGCCCACTTACACTTTAGGGTCCAAAGCCTGGGGAATAGCTCACACGTAGGTCTTTCTTCACACGGGACTAGGCCCATTTTGCCAAAATCCTAAAGAAAGCCCATCATCCACAAGTCACCCGTCTAGGAGTCGGTCTTCAGCCCCACTCGGGGGCTACCCTTCAGCAGAGCGATCAATCACGGTTGCTCTAAGGATCAGGTCTTACACGTGTTGTCTCACGTATCCCACTTTCGAGTCACTTAGGTGTCACACCATCTGAATCCTGTTTGAGCCCTTAGTCTCACTTGGGGGCTATTCTCCGATCGGAGCGATTAATCACAGTCACTCCGAGAATAGTACCCCGCACATTTGTCTTAGGAGAGTCTAACCCGAGTCAAACTGGAGTCGTCTCTCCTCCCGCGCTGTTTCCTATGCCTTGGTGAATTTGAGTCCCGAAGCAACTTTCCTGATTACACGGTATTCTTACAGACAGGCCGCCCTTCACCCGAACCATGACGCAACAAGCCATAGACTAGCTGACCGCCTCACTGGCTAAGATGGAGGCCCAACTGACAGCCATCAGGACCGACCAAACCGCCATTGCCACCCGTTTGAGTGTCATGGAACAAAGGACTCCTAAGGTCGGGGCTGAAACTACTGGGCCTTTTGCTAAACTGGTCAACGCAGTCCGCAAACTGGAGGAACAGGTCCATTTGTCAACAAACAACTCGATCCATATGGAAAATGCTCGTTCCTATTCACCTTTGACCGACGAGCTGCCCGCTAACCTCAACCTGACGGGCCTACCAATGTTCGACGGGAGTGAAGACCCGGTATTACATATCCGGGCTTTCGAAGAATTCATGGCCATCAAAGGAGTGAAATCAACCATGTTCAAGCAACTGTTTGCTTCCTCCCTCGAGAAGCACCCGAAAGCCTGGTACTACAGGCTAGACTCCAAGAAGTACAAGACTTCGGATGACGTGGCAACGGAGTTCGCTCGGAATTACGCCGATAATACCGAGATCCAGACCACGATGCGTACTTTAGAAGTTATGGCCCAAGAGCCCAAAGAAGGTTTCACCAAGTACCTTCAAAGGTGGAGGGCCGAAAGTGTGAAGTTGGTAGACAAGCCCAACGAGAGGACACTAGTGGAGGCATTCATCAATAACCTCCTACCCTCCTACCGCGTCCATCTTAGGTATGCCGGCATTTAAAACTTTGCGGTGCTTACCGAAATGGGCATTAGGATTGAAGATGATCTTCGACATAATGAAGATCTGGGTGAAGCTTCTACTGAAGGCTATATTGGACATCAACTCGAGTCCTCAGAAGCCGACGACAAATGACAACATCATCCGAGAGTCTAGATTTGGTTTAAGCCCGAGTCTGAGTCCGAGTTTAGAATGTTCTATTTCCTTCACTTTCCAAGTCAAAGTCACAGTCAGAGTCAGTTGTATTCTGTCCTCTTTTTTCAAAATTCAATAAAATCAGCTTTTCTATTTCACATATATACTTTCCTCATGTGTTTCCGAGAAGATGATCATACACTGTGAGCACATGCACATGACTATTATAGGCCCATCTATAATGACTGCAGGAAACTGAGACCCGTGTTTTCTTTTAACCTGTTCCATATCTGACATAGAAAGCCACATAACCACCCTTTGTAGGAGCGGTATCGAATCCTATGACAAATCTAGGTGGTCTCCTAGTTTGGGTTCAAGACGGGAGGCAAGCCCATTTCCCACCATAAACACCCATCCAATAAGACTAACCAGTCCCTACCTTAGGTGTTAGTCTGACCGACAAAAAAAGCTGGACAAAAAAATCAAAAGTCCAAGGAAAAAGCAAAAGGCCAAAACAAAAGCAGGCCATCATCAAAAAAACCCACGACTGGGGCTAAGAGGTCAACCAACATAAAAAAAAACCCATGACCGGGGCAAAGAGGTCAACCAACATTCAAAAAACCCATGACCGGGGCTAAGAGGTCAACCAACAAAAATTCAAAAAACTCATGACCGGGGCTAAGAGGTCAACCAAAAAATATTCAAGAACCCATGACCGTAGTGAAAACGGTCAATTCAAAATTATCAATACTCATACCATCTAATAGGGGAGTGACGATCAAGCTGGTCAGCTAGCACCACATTTAGCCTTCCCACATTACAACCCTCAAGACCTTCCCGAGACCTAGACTAGGGACATCCCAGAATTTTGAGGATTCAAGCTCCATAGGATACACCCTAACATTTAGGGCCAGACATGGAAACCAGATCCCGCATTATCAACCTGCCCAATCGAAGTCCGAGTCATTTTTACTCGACTTCCCCCCTTTCCTACCACATCGCAATACCTTACCCTCGAAGCCTTAGCTCCACAAAATCAAGCTCCAGATTTCAAATCATCAAAGCCATTTACGACCTAGCACCACATTTCCAAAAACATCCAAACCAGTTACCAACCCCAAACATGGGAATTCAACTTAAAGTCGGCATAGAACATGCCCAAATAGTTCACACCACCTCTGGGGCTATCCCGGAGAATGCTCACAGTCACAGAATCAACATCTTAACTATTCTAGCCCTTTGGTCAAGACATCATTGGGAATGCACCTAGCCTACACCATTGCTATGGCTAGTTACACACAAAACCCTAATAAGCTAGGCATCATAATACATCTTTCAACACTAAACTACGGCTTGGTTTGATTTCACTACACGTGAATACGTAGGCAGCCTTTCAACAGAGGCACAACCACCCACATTGACACAAATTCAAAAAGCATCATCGTTCCGATCACGACACTGTCATATTCTCAGCAGCTAGCTTTGTCGTTCTGGAGGCTTCTCCTGGGCAGAAGTTCTCCATCCACTCACATAATCCAACATACCTTCAAAATCTAGCCTTCTTTCTTTAGTGTGTCCTAGTACTCGGCCCAGTCGAAGGCAAGAATCTGTTAGAGGCTCGAAGCAATACCCGCTTTGGGAATGTACCCTAAAAGAAAATCCAAAAGAACACAAGTCTACGACATTGTTACTACAAAGCCCTGTCGTACGGAAATAGTCTCGTAACATATCTTTCCCATTCCGAGGATTCGACCATGTTGCCACTCGCCTAGGCTACGGAATAACGCAACTTAAGAGTCTTGTCATATTAGGTGGCCCACCCCCACCGAGTCACGGTCTAACCCTTAGAGAGTCAAAGTCGTGTCTGTCAACCCGTTCTCTCGCGTCCAGAGTCGAGTTTGACGGTATGTCTCTCTCTTCAAATTCTCATTTTAAAATTTGCAAAACTTAGCCATTTGAGAAAATCCCTTTCCTAGTCACCACGAGAATAGGAATTTTTATCATACTCCCTACTTCATCTAGGCATACAGGCCTAACCGGAGGATTTTTGGAGTCTGTGTCAGGATCTGATCAGGAATCAAGTCATCCCGAGCCTTCCTATTTTCAAAAATTTTCAAAAAAAAAAAAATCGGCATTTTTTCTTTCCAAAAATCAGTCAAAAATCATTCCTTCCCCAGCGTGAGTCGGTATTTTACCTAAATGTTACATGCAATTTGTTATGTATAAGCATGCAGGTACACCCAAGTCTCCCGAAGGATTCTCAAAAAAAAACTCCCCAGTGGAAGACTCAAGCAGCATTTTTATCAGGATGTATCTACAGGCAAATACACTCAGAGCTTACAAGCAAGCTCCCACGATTTCCAGACAGGATGTATCTACAAGCAGATGCACCCAGAGCTTACAAGCAAACTCCCACGCAATCCCAAGACAGGATGTACCTACAAGCAGATGCACCCAGAGCTTACAAGCAAGCTCCCACGCAATTCTAAGACGGGATGTATCTACAAGCAGATACACCCAGAGCTTACAAGGCAAGCTCCCACACAACTTCAAAACGGGATATGTCTGTAAACAGACACACCCAAGACTTTACAGGCAAAGTCCCCACACGAATTATTGACATCTACCCAGGTATGATTTCTATCTTATGGCTGGCGAGCCCTTCACGCAAGTCTAATGGACTATAAACGACCCGATCGGAAGTCTGCCAGGTTTTAATCCTCGATTGGCCTGGTAGATACTCTGACTTTTGCCTTGTCCAAGCCTCAGTCATAGTGGGGGCTCAAATTGTGGACATGACATAGGTCCACCCCGACGCGGCCACGCGCGGGTTTGGGGAGGCGAATGAATCTCCATATGAGATGGTCAAATTGAAATTTAAATCGAAGTAGGAGTCGCCACCGAACTTTGTGGGAGTTCGGGCCCGTTCGAACCCACTCTATGTCGTAGTGGGCCGTGTACAAAATACGGTCCATTTCCGATGTCAGAGCTTATTGGGTTCGTCCCTTTGCATTTGATACCGATACCGACATTATCGGATGTCGTGTATTGAATGACTCTCGTTGCCAATGGATTTGGACATCCGGAAACCATGGTTCTGAGTAAGGTGTGAGGGTACGTGTTGGGAAGTTCACTAAGAACACCCAACCCCACCCGCACTTAGCGGCCTTTACTAAGATATCGTTCGTTTTTGGTGTACACGCGTTAGTTCGACGGTTGAATGATATGTAAACATTATTTTTCCTAAGCATGTGAGAAAAACTAAATGGGTTGCTAAGTCGTTTAATGCATATTAAACTAATAACGTCAAAGTTATTTTAGCATGTGAAATTCGTTTTAGTCTAATAAAACAATAAAAGAAATTGCTACAAACACGAGAAAACGAGTTAGTAACGTTTGAATAAATTGAATAAAGATGTAAATACGATGATATGCATGATTTTGAAAAAGATTTATGACACGTGATGGATTAACACGTGTTGACCGAGGTCAAAAAAAGTATTTATCGAAATCTGAAAATATGTCGCGAAAGTCGCTTTTTATGTAAGATCCGAAAAGAAGAAAAAGACGAGAAAACGAGAAAAAAGGGGCTCGGCCATCCAGGCTTCCGCGCGAGTCGCCTGGAAGGCGCGCGACTTGCGCGGGAGTCTGTCCCGTTTTTTTTTCGAAAATTGTCAAATTTTATAAATCGCGTACAAATATGGATTAATTTATACTCGATTTATATTTTCGATATTCGTCGTATTCGATATTCGATTATGAAATCGATATCGAATAGTCGGAATGATTTTAGAAAAGGTTTTATAAAGTTTGTTTTTTTTTAAAAAAAAAGGAATTTGAACGAAACGAAGAAAAAAGATGTTATTTCTCTCCGCGTAAAAAATCGTCGAATTTTGTTAAAAAAGATATAACGATTTTTTAGCATCAACGAGATTTAATTTAGTTCTTGTTAGATACGATATTTGATTAGAGAATCAATATCGTATTTTAAGAACTTTTTGTTTTATAAAAATATTTTTGTAATATCGATACTAGAAAAATAGGAAAAAACTTGACAACGACCCATATTAAAATAATACGACCGACGACACGACACAAAAAAACGTGGAGAAAGGAAGAGAAAGGGGAAGAGCCGAGTTTGATTTTACACCCTCAACCTACATGCTTTATTTTCTCGGAATAGAGCTCATCGGAAAGTGGCTTAAACACGGGAGCGTCGAGATGATGGGGATGAGTTTGGGTGTTGATTGGGGTGACGAATTTCGGCCGGCTTGGGGTCAGATTCGTCGGGTCCAGGTTGCTCGGGAATTGTTTAGCGTAACGAGGCTGTATGCGGGAATAATTGATGTGTAATTGTTGTGTAAATTGTTGTGTATGAATCGTATATAATATGCATGCGAGAGGGTCCTATTTATAGGAGAGGAGGTAGCCTTGCTTGTACGACAAGAAATACCAATTTGGATAGGAATCGTAAGAGTTTGAAAGGGAACGAGAGTCTCGTTTCTTGATGAAGAAGTCGAGTATCTCGGCTGAAAGTGGAGTTGGCCGAGTATTTTGATGCTCGGTCGGTGAATTGTTTTTGGTTTTCGGATAGAATTCCTACTCGAGATCGAATTCTATCTTTAAACGGATTTGTTTAATATTTTTGTGTAGCTGATATTTTGTAGTATTTGAGTCCAGACCGGACGTGTGGTGTCAAGGCTAGTTCATGTGACTCGGGTAAAAATATCTTTGACCGGGTTTGACTCGGTCGCTAAAAGACGGTTTTGCCCCTGGTGCCGGATTCGACCCAAATTAGTCTTATTTGACTCGAAACGACCCACTAGGCATGGATTTGAGGTTGGTTTAGTAAGATTTGTACTCTGTAATAAGCCCAAGCCAAATGTCCATGATTTCGAGTCCATATCCGAGTCCATTAAAGCATTTTTGCGTCCGATCATCATTGGTCGTTTGGCGGAAACTACTATAGACACCTGGCGGTCAAAATGTGGGTGTCTACAAGATGTGACACATTGAGGCCATCCGGGTTCTTGTTACACCCGTTTTGATAAACCTGTAATTTATCTTGAAAGAAATGCAATAAAGTGCTGAACTCCTCTCGTGTATCAATGAAATATTATTTGAGGCAAGACAATACACTGGGATGGAAAATTATGTTGGAGATCTAACTACTACTCGCAATTGGATAATGAAAATAATGAACGTTTATGTATGGGTTAATTATTTGACTTGTAGTCAAACAGAATTTACGAGTAGCTCATGTAATCAGAGTTCACAATTTTAGTATTGTGTGAACACAGTGATCTCCAAAATGGGCAATTTTTAAGTCAGCACGTGGAAAACCAACTGCATTAAATCTAGCTCCCCAATATATTATTCGATTGAAAAGAAAGAATTGATTAAAAGTTTATGAAATATGAAATAATTTCTAGCTAAGGTGGATATTATTGCCCTTAAAATCTATCAGGTAATGATAGTTTTTACCACCTTAGGGGGAGATTGATAAGGATAAGCTGGTAAAAAGAACAAACAAGTAATATTGATCCCCAACTGAACTCGAAGTTCAGTGACTTGTTTAAATGTGAATACATCAGCTAGAGGTTCAAAAAATAAGAATGATAATTTGGTTAAGATGACGTATGGTATACCAGTTTGATTGCATTTCCTTATCAAGATTTGTTATTATGTAACAACCCTTGCCAAAATCATGAATTAATCACACATGATGTGTCATATTCGGTTCATATATTATAAGTAAGAAATTGGCAAGTACGTGTGCAGTTGGTACTAAAGTTTAGAGAAAAATAAATGTCTCAGAAGTGACGTAGATATCTGAAAGAAAATAGATGGCCTATACGAAATATGTGAATTCAGATATCAAGTAGTACTGATAATATAAGAAATTATATCGATATAAATACTTTTTGGAACCGAATAAAATTTGCGCGCATTGTATAATGGACACTAGTGGGGATCTTATATAAAAGTACATATAGATTGTTGACATATAATTTATGGATAAAGTTGAGCTCATGGACACGGCGTCCACGTATTGACCCGAAATCGATCGATTTATGTAATTTGCATTTGGCCTCATGTGCAAGTAAATAGAATTTCATCTTTTTCATTTTTTGTTTCATACATTATCATCATTAGCTTAGGACATTTACCATAAAACATTGTTTATATTATATGCATGCATATTATTATTATTATTATTAAGTGTTTTATTGCAGGATAAATATATCGAATTATAGATGTTGTCATGATCTATGACTCCCTGAAGGAGCTTGTTTTTAAATGATCGTGTAATTGAGATTAATGAATGGATTGGTTATTGTAATATTATGTATAACTTCTTCATTATGATGTGAAGTTAACTTGAGTTGAAAAAGAAATTTTAGAGCTCTTGAAGAGTTCATTTGAGTAAGATGTGAAGTTAACTTGAGTTGAAAGAGAAATTTTATAGCTCTTGAAGAGTTCATTTGAGTAATTAAATATTGTCATAACCAAAAGTCTGAGCGTAATAGCTAGCATCTTAACCGGAAGTTTAAACATATGAGAGTTAATAGAAGAAAGAATATCTTGCAAAGTATATGAAATTATTTGTTGTCCAGAAGTACCGTAATGATTGAAAATCATGATAACTTAGCAAGAAAATCAATGAAGTATTTAAGTGACATATTTGATGATTGGATTACTTCCCCGGGAGAGATCAAAATGGATGAGTTACTACACTCCTTTTCCCTTCGACTAGTTTTTTTGTCCCAATGGGTTTTTCCTAGCAAGGTTTTTAACGAGGTAGCTGTGCTCATGTTGTTCATGCTGAGAATGATTAAAATGATTTTAAATGAATGAAATGGGTCGTTATTTTATTATTCATATGATAAGTTCTGAAGAACATGAAGCTTACAAGTATCATGAAGTTTTACTAATTGAAGATATCAAGCAAGTTTATCAACTACAATGGAATCTACATTGATGATCGAGAAGTTTCGCCAAAAAATGTATATTGTGTCAATTTGTATTAAGTTATGTAATCATGAGGGGGAGTAATGCGAGCTGTACTCTTTTTCTTTGGCCATGGTTTTTTTCCCATTGGGTTTTTCCTGGTAAGGTTTTAATGAGGCAGTAGTTCATCGCTTCATAAATATTATTTTTGGATAATGTACATCCAAGGGGGAGTGTTATAATATGGATGTCATTATCTCCAAAGGACGCATCCCTTCACGAAGCAACACATCTCTTTGTATCAGTCACTATATATAGATGACAAAGTCGATGTAATACAGACGATCGAATATCAATATAATCTCTCGGTTCACTCTACTTTATTGTTCATACTAATATATTTATAACAATGAAGTATTTGTCAGTCTCTCTTGTTTAAGATTACATTTATGTTTTAGTTTGAGGATATGTTTATGTTTAGGGTTAAAACTCAAATGTTTATGTTTAAATCTAAGTACTAGTCACCATACCCATGCACCGCACGAGACTATATTGTTTTATACTTTTGTAATTCGGAGTTCCGTCTTTTTTGCCTCATTGTCCAATATTTATTCAATTGTTTTTTCATTTTTGTTTCGATTTCATGTTTTTGTAACTTTATTTAATTTCAAAGTCATTTATAATATCATAAGCAGTAAATGGAGTAATGCATTATTTGACGTTACGATAACTCAATAACGATATGTTGTTGCCTGGGTGTTAGATTTTGAGTTTGTAAGAATGTAATAATTATCATTGGTGAAAATGAGATATACTATAAAAAATGCTAGAGAAAGGTCTAGAGAATTTCCTTGAATTCAGCAATGGCTAAAAACAAGAGAAAGGCTTCTAGATCTAATAGCAATTCTTCAAAATCAAATAATAATTCATCATTTAATAAAAAAACACAATATAATAGTAATACGTCACATAATACATCAAAGAATAAGAACATTCAATACAGTAATGAGGAAATAGGATATAACAGTGATGAGCACTCTGTGGCTGGTGGCGATGAAGACATGGATGACGAGATTCGAAATATATTGGAGAACAATGGTGAAGATGAAGGTGTATGGCCGGAGGTATCACACAAACGAGGCCCAGGTTTGATCATAACAGCTAATGATGTTAAATCAGAGCTGGAATATTGGAAATATGCTGTGGTGTGCTACGTGCTTGGGGCGAATCCACCATGGTTTGTGCTGAGTGGTTACTTTAAAAGGATCTGGAGAGGAGATACTGTGGAGCAGATATCGTTTCAACCTAATGGGGTATGCTTAATCCGGTTCAAGACTGAGGAAGGCAAGCAGGAGGCGTTGAGCTCTGGGCAGCTATTCTTTGACAACAAGCCACTGATTGTAAGGGACTGGCAACCTACACAACGTTTGGAGAAGGAGGATGTGAAATCGGTACCCATTTGGATCAGGTTTTACAATCTTCCTCTTAAATTTTGGGGACAAGCTTTAATGAAAATTGCTGGCCTAGTAGGAACTCCAATTCGATGTGACTCAGCTACTATGACCAAGAATTTTGTGGGATTTGCAAGAGTTATAGTAGAAGTACCATTTAACTCGAAGTTGCCTGATGTGATTACATTTCAAGATGAATTGGGTGAGACTTATACACAAATTGTGCATTATTAGTGGAAACCAATTAGATGTAGTAGCTGTCTTGGAATTGGGCATGATGAGCAGATGTGTAGGAAGAAGAAAGTGCAGTCATTACAGCCAATGCGGAAAAAAGTTTGGAGAGTGGTAGATCAGCCCAATAAGGAGATACAGGAAACAGAGAAAGGAGGGTCTAAGGAGATGGCTGGGAAGGAACAGGAACGAGTTAGGGTGGAACATAATGGACAATGAGGATTTGGTTACTCCGATGCCTACGCAAGGAGGCACTCTGACACACACACCTGTGAGGATCATTACAAAGTTCACTCAACAAGATAGAGGGGGATGCATAACAGGGGGAAGATCATTCTATGATGCTCTGCGATCGGAGGCAGCTAAGAAACTAATTGGTGATTCAGGAATGGGTCATGGGGAAAATGATAATGGCTAATTTAGGGTTTTGGAATATGAGAGGAAACAGTCCGAATAAACAGCAGGAAATTATTAAGTTTTTGCGTAAGAATAATCTAGGACTGTTAGGAATAATGGAGACAAGGGTTAAAGCAATTTCTCTAAATAAAGTTATTGATGGAATTGGGTTGGATTGGAACATTATTACTAATAATAGATGTCATGATGGAGGGAGAGTTTGGGTAATGGGGAACAATCAGTATGACGTCCAATTGATAAACATGGGTGATCAATTCATTCATACACGAGTTACTTGTATCATGAATGGGATTAGCTGGAGGATGACATTCATTTATGGGTTTAATAGAGTGGTGGAGAGGAGGACATTATGGGCAGCAATTAAGCAAGCCAATGAGGTGGAGCATGGACCATGGTTGCTTGTGGGAGATTTTAACAATGTACTTAATGGAGAGGAGAGAATTGGAAGTAGAGTTTCTGAGGCGGAAGTTCTGGATTTTCGACAGTGTATTACTGAGTGCGGAATATCTGACCTCCCAGCTACGGGAGCCTTATTTACCTGGAACAATAAACATGAACCGGGTGATCGTAGGTTTAGTAGAATAGATAGAGCTATGGGGAATGAAGAATGGATGATGAATATGCCTGATTGCAAGATACATTTTCACCCGGAAGGGATGTTTGATCATTGCCCTTGTACTATTGATATATGGCAGCAAGATGAGAGGAGAAGAGGAAGTTTTAAATACTTTAACATGTGGGGAAGAGATACACAGTTTAAAGATATTGTAAAGCAAATCTGGAGGAAGGAAGTGCATGGAACAATGCAATTTCAACTTGTTAGAAGGTTGAAAGCAATGAAAGGACCGCTTAAGACACTCAATAAATGTGGGTATGCAAATGTGGAAACAGCTGCACACCTCGCAAAAGAGGCAATGTTGAGAGTCCAAACTGAGTTGCACGCTAACCCGCTTAATATGGAACTTCGGAGTATGGAACAACAAGCTGTAGCTACATATCAGAGTTTGGAAGAAGCTAGAATTAGTTTCTTAAAACAGAAAGCTAAAGCTACATGGGCAGCAGAAGGGGATCACAACACTAGGTATTTCCATTCTTTAATTAAAACTAAGAGGAAAAAGAACCACGTGTTCTGCCTTAAGGATGAGCATGGTAGGGTATGTGATACTCCAGACAGTGTACAAGAGGCTTTCTTGAATTATTATAAGGGTCTATTGGGAACTGCACATAGAGTGAGTAACATTAGTCTGCAGACGGTAAAGAGAGGCAAGGTGGTCACTAGCCAAGAAGGAAGGGAAATGTGAAGGAATGTGACTGCAGAAGAAATTAAACAGGCGCTTTATTCTATTCCGGAGACTAAATCCCCGGGTCCTGATGGATACACTAGTGGATATTTTAAAGATGGGTTTGAGATTGTTGGTGATCTAGTTGTGAAGGCTATTCAGGAGTTTTTTCTGACTGGGAAGTTGCTAAAACAATTGAATGCAACGAACGTGACATTAATTCCTAAGAAAGAGAGACCTGAAAGCGTTGTGGACTTCCGACCTATAGCCTGCTGTAATGTTATTTATAAATGCATTACTAAAATAATCAGCTCAAGACTTATGGAGGTACTACCAAGGATTGTGAGCCAAAATCAGAGTGCTTTTATTCAAGGAAGAGACATTGTTGACAATATTTTGATATGTCAAGATCTTGTTCGGTTATATAATCGAAGGAGTTGTACACCAAGATGTATTATGAAAGTGGACCTGAAGAAGGCGTATGATTCGATTGAATGGCAATTTATACATCAAATGCTTATAGCGTTAAATATGCCAAGTAAGATGGTGGATTGGATTATAGAGTGTATCTCGACCCCGTCCTTTTCCTTATCTCTAAATGGATCTACATTTGGGTTTTTTAGGGGAAGAAGGGGGATAAGACAAGGCGATCCAATGTCACCGGTCTTATTCACACTTTGTATGGAGTATTTCACCCGATTATTGGAAGTCATGACCCTTAAGAGAGTGTTCAAGTACCATTCTTTGAGTAAAAGAGTGAAGTTGACACACCTTTGCTTTGCAGATGATCTAATGGTGTTTAGCTATGGGAATGAGGACTCAATCAAGATTCTGACTAAAACCTTTGAGTACTTTGCTCGATGCTCAGGCCTTACTGTTAACAAAGAGAAATCTAAAATTTTTATGAATGGAGTAGGAATGGTTATGAGCAGTAGGCTACAGCAGGTCTGTGGGTTTAAAAGAGGGATCCTTCCTTTCAAATATCTAGGTGTTCCTATTTCTTATAAGAGGCTACAGGTCCATGAATGTGATATACTCATAGACAGAATCACACAGCGTATTAGAGGATGGGGAGTGCGACATCTAAGCTACGTTGGGAGAGTAGTTCTTGTTAAGGCGGTACTCAACCAGCTTCACCAATATTGGTGTCGTATTTTTTTTGCTGCCGAATACAGTAATTAAGAAAATTGAGAGTCTATGCCGAGAGTATTTGTGGAAAGGAATAGCAGGAGGAAACAAAAACCCACTGGTGAATTGGGATACGTGCTGCTATGAATTGAAAAGGGGAGGATTGGGCATTAAGGCGGGAAAGAAATGGAATAAAGCGCTTCTAGGGAAATATGTGTGGTGGATTTATACGAAAGCTGATCATCTGTGGATTAAATGGGTGAATGCAATTTATATAAAAGGAGCTTCATGGGCAACATATCAACCAACAATGGCCTCGAGTTGGACTTGGAGGAAGATATGTAGCATATAAAATGAGATGAACAATGGATATCTAAATGGTAAGTAGATTGCTGATGCTAAAGGATATTCGGTTAGTGGAGGTATCAATGGATACGAAATAAGGGAGTGAAGAAAGAATGGTGGCCTGTTGTATGGAGTCGTATGGTAGTTCCTAAGCACAACTTTATTACGTGGTTATATGCTCACGGGAAGCTACTTACACATGATCGATTGGTAAGGTTTGGTATTACATCCTATAATATCTGTTATTTGTGTGGGATGCAAATGGAGAGTCATGACCATCTGTTTTGGAATTGCATATACACGTGGCAAGTTCATAAAATCTTGAAGGAATGGCTGGGGCTACCGCTGCCTGAAGTGGAGTTATTAAAGTACTGTACTCGAATAAGGAGCAGATCGGTGTGCCATAAGCAGTTTGTTTATGCTGCGGTATGTGCAACTGTGTATGGAATTTGGAGAGAGCGAAACACTTGTTGGAAGGAAGGTCGATTAAAGAGGCCTCAGGTCTTAGTTAATGAGTTGAGATCTGAAATTGAGCATAGGGTGGAAAGGAGGATAGCACTAATACCTACTAATTGGATTAGGAATTAATTGCAAGAGAAATCTGTATACAAAATAGATTGTACTTGGTGCTTATGATCATATTAATATATTTACATTTTTACCAAAAAAGAAAAGAAAATGAGATATAACACTATAAGATGTAATTCATAATAGCTAATAAATTGTTTTTTAACTTTTATTGGAGAACGTAATTATCGTGCTTGTCTTCTAGCTTTGTTTTTTCTCTCGCGTCTTTAGTTGAGATTTTCAAATTTTGGTCTCTTTTTTTCCATACTTTTTATTGTTAAGGCTGCTTCTTTCACTGTCACTTCATCATACCTATAACACATTTTGGTTGTGTTAGTTTTGTTCTTAAAATATGAGCAATGTATTATTTATAGTTGATGTACGTACATACTAATTGTTCACTTACCTATTGTCTACCTTTCTCTTCTCAATCTTAATTGATGTGTCTACCGCAAGCTTCATAATTGTTCACATATTCACATTTAATGCTTCATAATTAATAAATTTATTACTTCCTCCATTTTTCTTTTATCTTCCCATTTTAATATAATATCCCACCCATATATTAAGGGGATGAGAAGATTAAAAAAAAAGAGGGAATATTTTATTTTGTTAAATTCCAACCAATAAGATAGAGGTGGCACAACATTATCTAAATCTCTTGAAAATGAAATAGCGAAATGTGATGGGTTTTAGACATTTAACAACAACAACAACAACAACAACAATAATAATAATAATAATAATAATACCTTCGTTCATGTACTGGTATTTCTAAGCTTTCTTTTGCTCTACACACCTTCCCCCTTCTGTTTTCGACTTGGCTAAGACCTTCGATGCGGCACTGCGGTCTACCTTGGAGCCCATTGTCACCGCTTCCGGCCCCGGGTTTGGGGACTGGCAGTGCGTGTTTCCGCACTACCCTTTAATTTTGGAGGGCTTTGTGTGTTTAGTGCTGGGGATGTTATGCACTATGCCTTTTTGGCTTCTTGCTTGCAGTCCTCTGAGTTTCAGGTTATGCTCCTTTGGTCTTCCGGTGTCTTAGCTCCCGGCCCGACCTTCGATGGGGCTTTAGCTCTGTTTAACGAGACCACCTGCTCCGACCTTCCCCCATAACCCTAGTGAGATCGTTGCCCCCAAACTCATGAAGAAATTGGCAGACATATAATTCACGAAGGTTGCTGCTTCGGTAGAATCAGATTTCTCCTTGACTCTGCGACATGTTGCATTGTGGAAGTCTCTGCATGGTGCTCATACGTCTGATTGGTTGCGCGTAATGCCTATTTCCGGGCAAGGGCAGACCACGAATGGGAGGACTTACCGCTCTGTGCTTAGCTATCGGTTGGGGGTATCTTTGTTCCCAGTACCTAAACCTTGTTCCGCCTGTTCCTGAATTTTGTTGGCAACATTTTTGGAGATCATGCGGTGTTGTGTGCTGGTATCGTTGGTATTAAGCATCGACATAACCTGGTTCACGACACTCTTTTGGATATCTGCTTCCGATCTGGTATTTCTGCCGGTAAAAAGGTGGATGTCGGTTTGGTGGATGGGCATGACAAGCCCCTACGTCCAGCGGATTTGCTTCTTTATTCCTGGGGCAGGAGGCGTGATATGTGTGTCGATCTGACAGGGTCGTTCTCTTTGACACAGTCTGCGATGTCTGATTTTCTGCCTGGTCGCGTTGTTGTTGATGCTGCTCAGCGTAAATGCGCCAAGTATGGAGATTTGTGCACCAAGATTGGTTATGGGTTCCTGCCTTTCTCCTTCTCTTTGCTGGGGGAACTTGATGTAGAGGTTGTTGCATTGTTCTAGCGGATTCAAAAAGTTTCTATCTCTCAGGACGAGGGGGCTCGCCCAGCTGCTTTTATTTTCACTATACTTAGCTTTGCTATTGCTAAGGGAGTGGGTGCCCAGATAGTATCTCGGTTACCCACTAACTTCTTGTAATTTGTTTCAATCTCAATACAAGTTCCGGTTTTTATTAAAAAAAAATAATAATAATACCAGATTATGAACGGTCGAACTTACCGATGTGTGCTTAGCTATCGGTTGGGCGTTCCCTTGTTTTTGGTACCTGGATCGTGTTCTGCTTGCTCTCAGGTCTTCTTCAAGGATACCTTTGGGGATCTTGTTGTGTCGTGTGCAGGGGTTGTTGGCTTATTTGTTGAAGTGTTTTTTGTAGTGCTTATTTGTTGTGTTTGGTCCCGGTTTCTCTTGTGGAATCACTCTTTGGAGCGGTTTTGTGGACATGATATAGGTCCATCCCGACGCGGCCACGCGCGGGTTTGGGGAGGCGAATGAATCTCCATATGAGAATGGATCGAATTGAAATTTAAATCGAAGTGGAGTCGCCACCAAACTTTGTGGGAGTTCGGGCCCGTTCGAACCCACTCTATGTGTAGACACCCACATTTTGCTGCCAGATGTCTATAGCAGTTTCCGACAAACACCCGATGATGATAGGACGCAAACATGCTTTAATATACTCGAAAACGGGCTCGAAATCATTGGCATTTGGCTTGGGCTTTTTACGGAGTACAAATCTCACAAAACCAAACTCAAATTCAGGCCCAGTGGGTCATTTCGAGTCAAATATGACTAATTTGGGTCGAATCTGGCACCAGGGGCAAAACCGTCTTTTAGCGACCGAGTCAAAACCCGGTCAAAGATATTTTCGAGACTCACGAGTCAGCCGTGTCACCCCACGTGACTGATTCGAGCTCAAACGCTACAAAAAATCAGCTACACAAAATATTATACAAATCCGTTTAAGGATAGAATTCGATCTCCAGTAGGAATTCTATGCGAATACCGAATCAAACACTCGGCCGAGCATGGGATACTCGGCCGAGCAGCCTATTTTCAGCCGAGATTCCTTTCTTCTTCACAAAGTAACGGAATTCTCGTTCCTTTCAAGTTCTTACATTTCCTATTCTAATCGGTATTTCTTATCACCTAAAACGAGATACCTATTCTAGCTTCCATCGAGGACCTCTCCTAAAAATAGGACCCTCACAACACATTAAATTCAGATTCGAAAATAATCAACTTTTTATCACACATCTACGATTCAGAAATATACACTTAGCATCGAGAAACCGATAGTATATCCGAGACCCGACGAAACCGGCCACCTCACTCGCCACTTTACACGTCCAAACAAAAAACCACCATAACTCACCGACATAAACTCGACGCTCCCGTGCCCTAGCCACATTCCGACGAGCCCCGATCCGAGTAAACAAAGCATGTAGGTTGAGGGTGTAAAATCAAACCCGACTTCTCCTTTCTCTCTTCTTTTTTCTTTTTTCTTCGTCTTTTCCTCGTCCCAGCGTCGTCGTCGGTCGTTTTTTTATGGGTCATTTGTCGCATTTTTTTTATTTCTAATATCGATACTACAAACTATTTTTATAAAACAAACGTTCTTAAAAATACGATATCGATTCTCTATAGTCGAATATCGTATCAAAAAGAACTAAATTGATCTCGTTGATGCTAAAAAATCGTTAAAATCATTTTTAAAAAATTACGACGATTTAAACGCAGAGAGAGTCAAACATCGTTTTTTTAATTTTACAAAACCCTTTTTTTTTATCTTTTTTCTAAAAAAAACTAATCCGAATATTCGATATCGATTTCATAATCGAATATAACGAATATCGCTAAATTAAGTCGAGTACGAATTATGCAATATTTGTACGCGGTTTAATAAAATTATCGATTTTCAAAAAAATCGATTCTGAGACAGCCCGTCACGCGACCCGCCGGCATCCCAGGCGAGTCGCGCGACCGCCTGGAAACGCGACACAATTTTGTTTTTTCATTTATTCTTCGAACATCGTTTTTTAGACAAAACAGCGGGTTTTCAGGCATATTTCAGATCTCGATATATTTTTTCTTCGACCTCGGTCAACACGTGTTAATCCATCACGTGTCATGAATCTTTTCAAAATCATGCATATCATCATATTTATATTGTTTATTCGATTTACAAACCGTTACTAACTTGTTTGTTCGTGTTTGTAGCAATTTTATTTTCATCGTTCGTTTTATTATACTAAAACGAATCTCACATGCTAAATTCAACTTTGACGTTAATTTTCATGCATTAAACCGACTTAGCAACCCATTCAATTCCTCGCATGTTTAGGGAAAACAATGTTTGCGTATCATTCATCATATTACTAACGCGCGTATTCAAAAATCAAACGATATCCTAGTAGAGGCCGCTAATGTGCGGGCGGGGTTGGGTGTTCTTTGTGAACTTCCCAACACGTACCCTCACCCCTTACTCAGAACCTCGGTTTCCGGATGTCCGAAACCATTGGCAACGAGAGTCATTCAATACACGATATCCGATAACGTCGGTATCGGTATCAAATGCAAAGGGACGAACCAATAAACTCTGAAATCGGAATGGGCCATATTTTGTACACGGCCCACTACGACATAGAGTGGGTTCGAACTGGCCCGAACTCCCACAAAGTTTAGTGGCGACTCCAACTTCGATTTAAATTTCAATTCGATCCATTCTTATATGGAGATTCATTCGCCTCCCCAAACCCCGCGCGTGGCCGCGTCGGGGTGGACCTTTGTCATGTCCACAATTTGGCGACTCCGCTGGGGATTAACTGATGCGTGTCTTACCATCGGCATCCTCAGGGTGAGACTCGAATAGAAATCGTTTGACTAGTACAATACGCGTTTTAGTTTTACGGTTCATACATAACCCATATTTTCCCCAGCCGGTACTGGTGACCAACGTCCCACTATACTATTGATGTAGTCCAAATTGGATATGTCAAAGGTGTCCATAGCCGATTCGTATGGGTTTTACGGCATGTTCTAAGCTCAACTTGACTTAGGAAGTCCGCCCCGATTCTGGATAAGCTATGTACACTGGTATAGACCCTTACAGACTGACCGAGACTTAGAATTAAAGCATACATGGCGTCGTTATACTGTTTCCATGACTACGTGCTACCTGATTTACAAGTCGTCTTTCAAAAACCGTCATTTTCAAAATTGCATCCTTTTAAAAATATCCAATTTCAAAACCCGGGACATATACCGAATTTAGGATTTACGATTTTACTCAAAATAGCCTATTTTTAGCCGGTATTATGCCCATTTCAAAACTCGAAAATATTTTCAAACTTTCAAAACCGTCGCCCGGTCCGCCTTTCCGTTCTCTTTTTCGAAAAAAAAAAGGGCCGTTTCTCCTCGAATTTTTCGAGCTTTTCAAAAAATCCAATTTCGCAAACTTCCTCTTCTTAGGGCTTCCCGTATTTAGCAGTGTCGGGTCGTGTCGTAAGTCATCGAGGTCTTTAGTGTCGAAACTCCGTCGATCTCACATCACGGATTTCCTCCCTATCCCAGTCCGCCTTATTTGACTAAGGCAAGGCTAACCTACGTAAGACATACCCCTACCAAGGAAAGCCCGTTTACACACTCGAGTCCAAACTAGAAAGTCTCACGCGACCTTCCCCTCTAACAGGACGGTCCCACGACCTTTCCTAAGGGAATTTCGACCATCTTTCAATCCGTTACTCGAGTCGTCCCAATTCGAAAGTCCTTTAACTTAAGGGTCTACCCTAATCACAGGGCCGTCTTTATTCGGGTCGAGTCAAGGGTCTCTAGCGTCGAAACTCTGCCGATCTTACATCGCAAGTTTCTTCCCGTACCCCGTCTGCCTTTCCTCAAGGCCGAGTCAACCTTTTATAAGGCATAGCCCTATAAAAAAAGGTTTGTGATCCTTACGTCTAAGGGTCACTCGTCCAACACTCGAGTCACCTAGGGTTAGGTCACCACGGTTGGTCCGAGCACGTGTCACGGTCAAACACGGTCGCCCCATTTTCGGATTCACCCTTCTCCAGCTTAAGTCTAATTCGCGGTCGTTACTTTGTCTAGGTCAACGTCCGGGTTTCCCGATCCGAGAATTTTAGTCATTTCTGTCACCCCGGGCCATGTCGAATTTGACTCCCTCTCTTGCATTTGCGCAAAGCCGAGTTTAGGCGAGTCGTGGAACCTGTCGCTCTCTCATCAAAGACCTTACCAAAAAAGAAACAACCAACCGAGCATCCGAAAGTCCGAATTTGATTCGAGTCTAAGTATGAGTCCAAGTCTAGGATGTGCTATTTCTTTCAAATTTCAAAGTCAGAGTCAGAGTCAACTGTATTCTGTCCTCTTTTCAAAATTCAACAAAATCAGCTTTCAATATTCTTTCTCATATATACTTTCCTTATGTGTTTCCGAGAACATGATGAACACCATTGTACACTGTGAGCACATGCACGTGACTATAGGCACATCTATAACGACCGCAGAAAATGAGACTCGTGTTTTCCTTTACCTATTCCATGTCTGACATAGAAAGCCTCAAAACTACACTTAGCAGGAGCGGTATCGAATCCTATGACAAATCTGGGTAGTCTCCTAGTTTGGGTTCAAGACGGGAGGCAAGCCCATTTCCCACAATAAACACCCCTCCAATAAGACTGACCATCCCTACCATAGTGTTAGTCTGACCAACCGAACAAAAAAAACAAAACAAAACAAAACAAAACAAAACTGGACAAAAGAAAACAAAAGTCCAAGAAAAAAAAAAAAAAAAAAAAAGCAAAAGGCCCAAAACACAAGAGTTGGCCATGATAAAAAAGAACTTCCAAAAATCCATGACCATGATCAACGGTCAATTCAAGTAAAAGTCCCATGACCAGGGTACGGTCATTCATACCATCAAATAAGGGAGAGATAATCGAGATGGTCAATTAACACCACATTTAGCCTTCCCACATTACAACCTTCAAGACCTTCCCGAGACTCAAGCTAGAGACAGCCCGAAATTTTGAGGATTCAAGCTCCATAGGATACCCCTAACCATTAGGGCCAGACATGGAAACCAGATCCCGCATTATCAAAACCTATCCCGATCAAAGTTCGAGCCATTTTACTCGACTTCCCCTTTACATAACAGAATTCACAATCACCATACGCAAACCCGAGATCAAAACTCGTCAAAGACCCGAGAGAAAAACTCGTCAAATCCCCGAGAGCAAACTCGTCAAATCTTCGAGAGCAAAACTCGTCAAATCCCCGAGAGCAAAACTCGTCAAATCTCATCCCAATTCTTCTCATCCAAACCAGTTACCAACCTCAAACACGGGAACTCAACTTGCGGTCAGCATAGAACATGCCCAAATAGTTCACACCACTTCTGGGGGCTGTCCCGGAGAACGCTCACAGTCACAGGATCAACATCCTAACCATTCTAGCCCTTTGATCAGGGACATCACTGGGAATGCACCTAGCCTACACCGTCAATATGGCTAGTTACACACAAAGTCCTATTAGACTAGGCACCATAATATATGTTCCAATCCACTGAACTACGGCTTGGTTTGATTTCACTACACGTGAATATGTAGGCAGCCTTTTAACAGAGGCACAACCACCCACATTGACAGATTTGACACACATTTAAAAAGCGCCATCATTCCAGTCACGACACCATCATGTTCTCAACAGCTAGCTTTGTCGTCCTGGGGGCTTCTCTTAGGCAGAAAACCTCCATCCACTCACAAAATCCAGATAAATTCAAAAACATCTAGCCTCCTTTCTGTAGTGTGTCCTAGTACTCGGCTCAGTCGAAGACAAGAATCTATCAGGACTCGGAGCAATACCCACTTTGAAAATGTACCTTAAAATCAAAAATCCAGAAGAGCACTAGACTACAACAGTCTCATTACAGACTATCGCAATTCCCCCATAGCACATCCTTCCCATTCTGAGGATTCGACCATGTTGCCACTCGCCTAGGCTACGGAATAGCGCAACTTAAGAGTCTTGTTAGGTGGCCCACCCCCTACCGAGTCACGGTCCAACCCCTCGAGAGTCCAGTCGTGTATGTCAACTTGTCCGGTCATGTCCAGAGTCGAGTCTGTCGGTATACATCTCTCTTCAAATTCTCATTTTTAAAACCTGCAAAACTTAGCCATTTGATAAAATCCTTTTCGACAAGGTCAAGTTTCGGTCTATTTAAATTGCAAATTTCTTTTCTACCCATTTCAGTTTTGAAAACCTATTTCCTAGCACGTGAGTTGCTTTCAGGACTTCGATTTCAAAACTAAGCAAAAATCATTTTTATTCCCCAGCGCGAGTCATATTTGTTTCACCTACATGTTGCATGCAAAATTTAATGTAACTTATACAGGTACAATTCAAGACCGCGCAATTCAACTAACTCCCCAGCGGCATTTAACCGGATGGGCCCACATATAGGCGCACCGAAGACTTATACGACAAGTCCGATCCCCCACGGAGTTATCATCATCAGCTCAGGTATGATTTCCAACTTATGGCTGGCGAGCCCTTTTACGCAAGTCTACTGGACAATAAACGACCCGACCGGAAGTCTGCCAGGTCTTAATCTTTGATTGGCCTGGTAGCCTCAGTCAGAGTGGGGGCTCTGTAGACACCCACATTTTGCTGCCTGGTGTCTATAGCAGTTTCCGACAAACACCCGATGATGATAGGACGCAAACATGCTTTAATATACTCGAAAACGGGCTCAAAATCATTGGCATTTGGCTTGGGCTTTTTACGGAGTACAAATCTCAAAAACCAACCTCAAATTCAGGCCCAGTGGGTCGTTTCGAGTCAAATAAGACTAATTTGGGTCGAATCTGGCACCAGGGGCAAAACCGTCTTTTAGCGACCGAGTCAAAACCCGGTCAAAGATATTTTCGAGACTCACGAGTCAGCCGTGTCACCCCACGTGACTGATTCGAGCTCAAACGCTACAAAAAATCAGCTACACAAAATATTATACAAATCCGTTTAAGGATAGAATTCGATCTCCAGTAGGAATTCTATGCGAATACCGAATCAAACACTCGGCCGAGCATGGGATACTCGGCCGAGCAGCCTATTTTCAGCCGAGATTCCTTTCTTCTTCACAAAGTAACGGAATTCTCGTTCCTTTCAAGTTCTTACATTTCCTATTCTAATCGGTATTTCTTATCACCTAAAACGAGATACCTATTCTAGCTTCCATCGAGGACCTCTCCTAAAAATAGGACCCTCACAACACATTAAATTCAGATTCGAAAATAATCAACTTTTTATCACACATCTAC
Source organism: Agrostemma githago (assembly GCA_958450325.1). Taxonomy (NCBI): domain Eukaryota; kingdom Viridiplantae; phylum Streptophyta; class Magnoliopsida; order Caryophyllales; family Caryophyllaceae; genus Agrostemma; species Agrostemma githago. The sequence continues at coordinate 31,477,399 of OY288262.1, forward strand.
AATTCAGAAATATACACTTAGCATCGAGAAACCGATAGTATATCCGAGACCCGACGAAACCGGCCACCTCACTCGCCACTTTACACGTCCAAACAAAAAACCACCATAACTCACCGACATAAACTCGACGCTCCCGTGCCCTAGCCACATTCCGACGAGCCCCGATCCGAGTAAACAAAGCATGTAGGTTGAGGGTGTAAAATCAAACCCGACTTCTCCTTTCTCTCTTCTTTTTTCTTTTTTCTTCGTCTTTTCCTCGTCCTAGCGTCGTCGTCGGTCTTTTTTTTATGGGTCATTCGTCGTATTTTTTTTATTTCTAATATCGATACTACAAACTATTTTTATAAAACAAACGTTCTTAAAAATACGATATCGATTCTCTATCGTCGAATATCGTATCAAAAAGAACTAAATTAATCTCGTTGATGCTAAAAAATCGTTATATCATTTTAAACAAATTACGACGATTTAAACGCAGAGAGAGTCAAACATCGTTTTTTTAATTTTAAAAAACGATTTACAAAACCCCTTTTTTTATCTTTTTTCTAAAAAAAACTATTCCGAATATTCGTTATCGATTTCATAATCGAATATCGAATATAACGAATATCGCTAAATTAAGTCGAGTACTAATTATGCAATATTTGTACGCAGTTTAATAAAATTATCGATTTTCAAAAAAATCGATTCTGAGACAGCCCGTCACGCGACCCGCCAGCATCCCAGGCGAGTCACGCGACCGCCTGGAAACGCGACACAATTTCGTTTTTTCATTTATTTTTCGAACATCGTTTTTTAGACAAAACAGTGGGTTTTCAGGCACATTTCAGATCTCGATATATTTTTTCTTCGACCTCGGTCAACACATGTTAATCCATCACGTGTCATGAATCTTTTCAAAATCATGCATATCATCATATTTATATTGTTTATTCGATTTACAAACTGTTACTAACTTGTTTGTTCGTGTTTGTAGCAATTTTATTTTCATCGTTTGTTTTATTATACTGAAACGAATCTCACATGCTAAATTCAACTTTGACGTTAATTTTCATGCATTAAACCGACTTAGCAACCCATTCTATTCCTCGCATGTTTAGGGAAAACAATGTTTGTGTATCATTTCATCGTATTACTAACGCGCGTATTCAAAAATCAAACTATATCCTAGTAGAGGCCGCTAATGTGCGGGCGGGGTTGGGTGTTCTTTGTGAACTTCCCAACACGTACCCTCACCCATTACTCAGAACCTTGGTTTCCGGATGTCCGAAACCATTGGCAACGAGAGTCATTCAATACACGATATTCGCTAACGTCGGTATCGGTATCAAATGCAAAAGGACGAACCCAATAAACTCTGAAATCGGAATGGGCCGTATTTTGTACACGGCCCACTACGACATAGAGTGGGTTCGAACGGGCCCGAACTCCCACAAAATTCGGAGGCGACTCCAACTTCGATTTAAATTTCAATTCGATCCATTCTTATATGGAGATTCATTCGCCTCCCCAAACCCGCGCATGGCCGCGTCGGGGTGGACCTATGTCATGTCCACACTATGTCGTAGTGGGTCATGCACAAAGTATGGCCCATTTCCGATGTTAGAGTTTATTGGGCTCGTCCCTGTGCATTGAGATACCGATACCGTCACTACCGGTTATCGTGTATTGAATGATTCTCGTGCGCCAACGGTTTCGGGCATCCAGAAACCGAGATTCTGAGTAAGGAGTGAGGGTACGTGTTGGGAAGCCCACAAAGGACACCAAACCCCGCCCGCACATTAGCGGCCTCTACGAAGATATCGAATGATTTTCCAATACGCGTGTTAGTTGAACGATGAAAAATGCTTATGCAAACATTATTTTCCCTAAACATGCGAGAAATTGAAAGGGTTTCTATGTCGATTTAATGCAACTAATTCTAACGTCGAAGTTAAATTTAGCATGCGGGTTCATTTTAGTACAATAAAATAAACAATAAATTGACAAGAAAAATAACAAACTTGTTAGTAACGATATAACGATAATAACGGTTTGCAACAATATATAACGATATAAAATAAAGTAATCATGTTGCATGGCTTTTGAAAAAGTAATAGTACACGTGATTGATTTGACACGTGCTGACCTAAGTCATAAAAAAGGTATTACCGAAACTAGAAGACGGTGTAGGACTCACGGTTTTGACGTGATAAAGGGCCACTCGACCGAGTCATTGAAGGACTCCACCGAGTGGACCTCTAAAAAGGCTTATGTCCCGTATTTTTGGACCCTACTCGATCGAGTTACTGACAAACTCGACCGAGTACGCTGCCACTCGACCGAGTCATTGCGAGACTCGACCGAGTGGAGGTCGAAAAAGTATTCTGTTTCGGTTTTTGGGGTGCCACTCGACCGAGTGGGCTAGGTACTCGGTCGTGTGCCCGCTGTACGAACTAGGGTTCGCTTGCGACTCGGTTAATGATTTCGAAATTGCTTTTTCGGAAAATTTGTAGCTTTATTAAGTCTTATAAAAATATGACATAATCTATACTTGACCTAAAAGAGCGATATTCGTTATATTCGATATTCAATTATAGAATCGAAATCAAATATTCGGAATAAGGAAAGGATTTTGAAGAATCATTGCTAACGAGTTAAGGCAAAATAACCGATTTTATGTCACGAATTTCAGGGATCCGCGCGACCCGCGCGAGAAGGGCGCGACTCGCACCACCACGCGACTCGCACACGGCTCATGCGACTCGCGTGGCGGACTGTTCTTGGTCCCGATTTCGTGCTACTCATTGTATCCGGTGTTTGATTATAAGACCAATACCGAATAGTTAGAGTGATTTTTGAGAATATGATTTTGTAAGTCGAATTAAATCGTACTAACATGATATGAATGATCTCCGCGTTTATAGTGTCGTATTAACTCGATTGAGTTAGGTGACTACTATTTTAGCATCAATGAACATCATGTTAGTTAGGATTATTTGACTAGATCGTTAGATTCGACATCCAATTATGGAATTGGTATCGGATCTAGAAGATCGACACTTGAATTAAATGAACTTGACTTGATTCCCTCCGCATCCCGATATCATAATTAATTCTCGCGAATTGTTTGATGTCGGATCCGCATCAAAAGGTTTCGACCCTTAAATAAGTACAAAAAACAATCGTTTTTTAAAAAAGGGTTTTAGAATTGATGAAATATGTGATGAATGATGACGCGAACAAAAGAAAAAAGGAAATTATTGTTTAAATTGACTTGTTTCAATAATCAAACGTTAGGGGTGTCGGGATAAGCGACCGGCAACGCTGGGTGCAATACCCTTGTATATTCGGGTTTTCTTATTCCGACATCCTTCGCATTCGACACAAATCCACAAGTATTTTAATGCTTTTATGTTAGTAATTATTAGCGATATTATAGATGCAATAATGATAAAAAAACGAGACGGAGACGATGACATAGATGACGTGCGACGCGAGAGAGAAAGAGAGGGAAAAGAACGGGGTTTTGCACCCTCAACCTACATGTTCTTGTTCTTGGACGGGACTCGTAGTTGTGGCTAGCACGGGAGTATCGAGATGTAGTTAAGTTATGGTGATTAGGGTTTGGATCCTAGATGCTAGGGCCGGGTTAGGGTTTGAGTGTAGTATAGATTAGGGTTTTCTTAGGGTTTCAAAAAGATGTTCCCAGATGTTCAATGTGTGTTGCATGGGGGTGTTTATATAGGCATGGCTATGTACCCCGTCTAGGGTTACTCGACCGAGTAGCCCCTTGACTCGGTCGAGTGGCCCAGTCAAAACGCAGTCGGGCTTGAATGAGGGCCCACTCGATCGAGTGGGCTGAGCACTCAATCGAGTGGGTCAGCTGGGTTGCACGGGTCCGGTTTTTGGACCGCGGTTTGGAGATTTTGTGGGCTTTGTATTTGGGTTAGACCCTTGATGTTTATGTGGCTGTTTTTATGTGTCTCGGAAACGGCTTTGACCGGGGTTTGACCCAATCGCAAAAAGTCGGTTTTATTTCCGGTGTCGGTTTTGACCCAAATTAGCCTTATTTGATTGGAAACGACCCACTGGGCCTGAATTCGAGGTTGGTTTTGTGAGATTTGTACTCCGTAAGTGCTTAAGCCAATAACTAATGGTTTTGAGCCCATATCCGAGCGCGTAGAAACACGTTTGCGTCCGATCATCATCGGGTATTTTTTGGAAACTGCCATAGACACCTGGCAGTCAAAATGTGGGTGTCTACAGAGCCCCCACTCTGACTGAGGCTTGGACAGGGCGAAAGTCAGAGTAGCTACCAAGCCAGTTAAGACCTGGTAGACTTCCGATCGGGTCGCTTATAGTCCATTGGACTTGCGTGAAGGGCTCGCCTGCCATAAGATAGAAGTCATACATGAGCTGATGATAATACCTCCGTGGGTAATTTGGACTTGTCGCGTAAGTCCTGGGTGCGCCTGTATGTGGGCCCATCCCGTGAAAAATGCCGCCTTAAGCTTTCCGCTGGGGAGACATGTGAATTGTGCGGTCTTGAATTGTATCTGTGTTAGTTACATAAAATTCGCATGTAACACGTAGGTGGAAGATATGACTCGCGCTGGGGGGAAAATGGTTCTTAAATTTTTTGAATTTTTGAAAATTTTGAAATTTTCGAAATTTTTGAATTTGGAATTTTGAAAAATTTTGAATTTTTGGAAAATTTTGACTCCTAAAGAAATTTTAGGAAAGTTCGGGATGACTGAGTCTGTGCTAGTATCGGGACTAGGCTTGTATGCTTAAGCCTATTCGAATTAGGAAACTATTGTAGAAAGAAGATATGGAAAGAGGGTTGTGGAGTTAATACTATAAATAACCCTACCTTGTCTTTGATTTTCTTCATAATTCCCTCACAAATCATCCCTTCTCAAAAAGAAAGCTCCTTATTCCTTTCAAGAATTTTAACCATGGGAATCGATCAATTGACCGTGATGCTGCAGGAATGGTCCTGACGTTTTAGGGATATGGATCGGGTGGCTCTCAATCAGACGGGTATCACTCAGTTGTATCCTTTCCGTCAGATGCAAGTTGATCGCTACTTCCTTGATGCTTGCTTGTCCTACTGGGACGATACATATCATGTCTTTGCCTTTCCCCGGGGAGAAGTTTGTCCTTTACCCGAGGAGATTGCTGCTGTGGGAGGGTGGAACCCAATACTTCGACCTGTCGTCCCATATTCGATTTATGACCCGAGGAGGAAGCTTCGAGAATTTTTAGGGCTCTCCCACAATGAGGTATCTCGAATGGCCCGGGACAACAACACAGTTTCTTTGATCGATCCGGCCGAGAAATTTATGAACTCGCATGATGTCCGGGTCAGACCGATTCATAGCCGTAGGGCTTTCTCTTTCTGTATGCTCCATGTTTACGCTTTTGAAGGTCATATGGATTTGCTGTCGTGCATGGGCGACGTTCGTCTTTTTACTATGGTTGACCTAATGGAGACGGAGCATAGCCCGGCCTGGCTTATCACGAGTGAAATCATTCAAGGCTTGGACAATCGCAAGAGAGATTCGTCAGCCTGCTTAACCGGGAGCACCCGCTTGCTGCAGGTATCTCAGATTTTCCTTTGATTTCTCGATTTTTTGATTTTTTTCCTTTTTTTCGCGGATTTCCTGTCGCAGTGGGCACTCGATTGAATCACCCTGGCACTCGATCGAGTGCCCTCGTAAAAAGCCCCATGTTCGCGTTTTGAGGTACCACTCGATCGAGTGCCCTTAGGCGGACGCCTATTTTGTCTCGGAAACTCATATTTTCGCTCCTTTTTTCAGATTTGGCTATATGAGAGGCTATCGGTGATAGATCCTCCCCTTGACGCGAGCAACTACTATCATAACCAAGAGATGACAAGGAGGCGGGCTATCGACTTTTCTCGCCAAATTACTCAGAAGTATATCTATGTTTGGACAGGCTTAGACCCGAGGGACAAAGCTCGCTATCAGGTAATATTGTCTTTCAGGCAGACAGTTCATCTCTACCCGGATCGCATACTAAGGCAGTATGGTTGGACCCAACAAATCCCAGAAGTTAAAGCAGTTGTGAGTGAATCTACCCAACTGACTGATGTGATGTGCGATACATGGATGCAAAGATGCATGGTACACCCGACATACTTGGCCCATTCCCAAATCTCGTCATTCCATCTGGGTTTCAGACTCTTATGTGAAGTGGACCAAAGCTGATTCCGCGAAGGCCCGCGCTGCTTTAAAGGTTGATGAAGCTTTTGACCTGCTACGGAGGGAACAAGTCAAAGATAATAGGGGCTTCTTCGACGAAGGAGACACTCCGGCTACCATGGTTCGTCTTATGTTAGGACAAAAGAAGAAGATCAAGACTCAAGGTGAAGGGTCTAGTGCTAGAGGTGCGCGGGGGAAAGTGGGCCCCCAGACCGACTTAGAAAGGAGACTAGGCCTGAGACTAGCGGTGCACGACCGACTTGGTCCGCGAGACAGACTACCCGAGCACGTGCGAGCTCGACTTGGGCCGAAAACAATAGCAGAAGACCCGCTATCCAAGAAACGAGTTCGTGCTAAAGAGGTTCCCCTTGTGATTCGGGAACGCTCGCCCCCGCCCCGGCGACCTCGGGCTCCACGCGACCCAAAGGACAAAGGGAAGGGCAAGATGCACGAATATTAGTCTCCTTTGTTTTATTATTTAAATATTTTTTTTTTTGCGGTGTGATTTTTTTGTGTGCTTGCCGTTTCCGACGTTTTTTTTTTTTTTTTTTTTTGTAATTCCCGAGTTTATCGATATTTTAATAAAAGGCATATTAGTGAATACCGTTCCCGTCTTTCCGTTATCGCAGTGGTTGTACCCTTTTGAGGGGTTGCCTACGTATCCACAACTGAGCGGAATCAAACCAAACGTAGTTCAAAAGTATGATTTCTGCAATTTTCGAAATACATCAAGATTATTAATTCGAGCATCAGATTATTAATTCGAGATGTGCGACAGTAGAATAGTTAATTCTAACTTATTGACTTGTCTATAATTTTGAAAATTTATAAAAAGACAAATTTTTATAAATTTTTTGCAAATGATATTGAGACAGGGTCTTTGGGTAGTAGCGCTTCAACTGGTCCAAGTTGGTTGGGTTGAAAAACTCGTTCCCGTCCAAGTCTGTCAGCATCACCGCTCTTTCTGATAGGACCTTCTTGACTAAGTATGGCCCAGCCCAATTGGGTTTAAATTTTCCTCTTGGGTCAACCGGTAGTAAGGCACGAACTGATTTTAGGACTAAATCCCCTTTCTTGATGTTTCTGGGCCTAACTCTTATGTTGAAAGCCCGTTGGATCCTCTTTTGATATATCTTGATGTTGTTGAGGGCCTGGGATCGCCGTTCGTCTAAAAGGACTAGTGAATCGTATCGGGCTTGGACCCAATCTGCTTCAGGTACTTGGCTTTCAAGTAAAATCCTGAGGGATGGCACTTCTAGCTCGACCGGTTGGACCGCTTCCATTCCATACGTCAAATAATATGGAGTTGCTCCGGTTGCGGTGCGAATTGACGTCCGATACCCCCAGAGAGCAAAGGGTATTTTGTCGGGCCAGTCCTGATAATTCTCAGCCATCTTTTTACGTATGGTGACAATTGTTTTATTGGCCTCTTCTACCGCTCCATTTGTTTGGGGTCGGTAAGGTGAAGATGTATGCCTCTGAATTTTGTATTTTGCTAGCAATGCAGCGGTTTCAGCTTGAAAGTGGGTCCCGTGATCACTGATAAACTCGTGCGGGATCCCATATCGGCAAATGATCTTATTCTGGATGAACTTGGCCACGTGCTTGGCGTTCAAGACTCGATATGACTCGGCTTCTACCCATTTGGTGTAGTCGATGACCACTAAAATGAAGCAATGACCTCCCGTCCCGGAAGGGTGCACCTTTCCAATTATGTCAATACCCCATGTCGAAAATGGCCATGGTGATGTCATGGTATATAATAGGGAAAATGGCATATGTTGTACGTTGGTAAAGATCTGACAGTTATAGCAGTGCTTGACTTATAACTGACAGTCTGTTTCCATGGTGTTCCAATAGTATCCAAGCCTCATGATTTTCCGGGCTAACATACGGGCATTCATATGTGGACCATTTTCACCATCGTGTACCTCGTCCATAACCTTTCCGGCCTGTATTTTGTCGATACACAGGAGGAGAGCCCCCTGTGCCGTCTTTTTGTACAACTGCCCGTCGTCCATACGAACAAATTGGGTCGCCAATCTTCGCAAGGCCTTCTTGGCCCGGTTTTCAGTTCCCGGGGGATATTCTCCCGTTGTCAAGTGGGTTAGAACGGCCTGATACCAAGGTTTTGGGTCGGTTATCTCGATATCCTGGATGGCGTGGATATAAGCCGGCTCGGACCGTCTTTCGACACAGATCGGCATACTGGTCAGATGCTCCGGGATATTTAGTAGGGATGCTAATTTGGAAAGTGCATCTGCAAATTGATTTTCTTCCCGGGGTAGATAAATGTATTCTACCTTCTGGAATTGCTTCTCTAGAACCCTTACCCGTGCTTGGTAAGCCACGAGATTGGCGTTCCAAGTTTTCCATTTTTGGAGCGCTTGATTGATGACCAATGATGAGTCACCGTGGACCCCGGAGATTCATTACTCCTAAATCAGCGGCAGCTTGCAACCCGTGAATGCATGCTTCGTATTCGGCGGCGTTATTGGTCACGTCAAAGTCCAATTTGATGGATAACGGGGTGTGTTCCCCTTGTGGTGAGATTAGCAGGATTCCGACCCCAAATCCTCGGAAATTGGACGCCCCATCAAAGTACAAATCCCATGTTTCGGTATCGGTATGGAATATGTCTTCATCAGTAAAAGCCCAAGTGTCAGTGTGTCCTTCCTCAGATATTGGACTATCGGCGAGGAATTCTGCCACTACTCGGCCCTTGATGGCTTTTACTGGCACAAATTTGAGGTCAAAATCCGCGAGCATCAAAGTCCATCTGGACATCCGGCCGTTAAGAATGGGCTTCTCGAACAAGTACTTGATAGGATCCATTTTGGATAAAACATATATTTCGTGGCTAAGCATGTAGTATCGGAGCTTTTTAGTGGCCCAAACTAGAGCTAGGCACGTCTTTTCGAGCATGGTGTACTTGCATTCGTACTCCAGGAACTTCTTACTGATGTAGTAGATAGCCCGTTCTTCTGAGTCGACTGTCTGGGCCAGCATAGCCCCCATGGCTGTCTCGATCGTTGTTAGGTATAACGACAAAGGAAAACCGGGTTGAGGTGGCATTAATACCGGCGGGGCAGACAGAATCTCCTTGATTTTGTCAAAAGCTATTTGACATTTGTCGTCCCATAGTACCCGTTCTCCTATCTTCAGTTTTTTGAAAATGGGCTCGCAAACCATGGTTAGCTTTGAGATGAATCGGCTGATGTATTGGACTTTCCCGAGGAACCCCCTTATTTCTTTTTTGGTTTTGGGTGGCTGCATCTCGATGATGGCCTTGATTTTAGCTGGGTCAACCTCGATGCCGCGTTGGCTAACGATATGGCCCAGTAATTTGCCCGATGTTACCCCGAAACTACATTTCGGAGGGTTCAGTCTCACATTGTATTTACGCAGCCTGGTGAAGAACTTTCTTAGGGCCGAGATGTGCCCGCTTCGGTCCTTGGACTTGACGATCATGTCGTCCACATAAACCTCCACTTCCTTATGCATCATATCGTGTAATAAGGTGGTGGCGGTTCGTTGATAAGTGGCCCCTGCGTTGATAAGCCCAAATGGCATAACTGTGTAGCAGTAAGTACCCCAAGGTGTAATGAAGGTGGTCATACTCATATCCTCTTCTGCCATTTTGATTTGATTGTATCCGGCATACCCGTCCATGAATGATAGAAGGGCATGATCAGCCGTGTTATCCACCAGTATATCGATGTGTGGTAACGGAAAATCGTCTTTTCGGCTGGCCTTGTTAAGGTTCCGGAAGTCCACACATACCCGCACCTTGCCGTCCTTCTTGGGTACCGGCACGATGTTTGCGACCTAGTCTGGATATTCAGACACTTGTATAAAGCCCGCTTTGAATTGCTTGTTGACTTCTTCTTTGACTTTGAGGGACCATTCGGGCCTCATTCTTCGGAGCTTTTGTTTTACCAGCTTACACCCATCTTTGATGGGTATACGTTGTTCAGCTATTTCCCGATCTATTCCCGGCATGTCCTTGTAGGACCATGCGAAGATGTCTTTGAACTCCTGGAGGAGGTCTGTGAATTGTTTTCTCTCCTCGGGTTCTAAAGATAGGCCCAACTTAAGCATCTGGGGCTCTAAAGTGGTTCCCACGTTGATGGACTCGGTTTCTTCAATTAGCGGGTCTCGGGACTCCCTTTGCTCGAGTTGCTCGATCAGATGCGAAGGCAGAGGTACCTGTTCGTCGGGTTTCTCAATGTCATTGCATATAAAATTTTTGAAATTGGAAGAATTTTGGAAATAAAGTCGTAAGCAGAACGGTTTTTGTTATTAATATTAATAGTAAATTTTGAGAAAAGCGCGAATAGAGCGGCCATCTGATCGTAGGTCAGTGGCGGGATTGGGAGTGCTCTCGGGACAGGCCCCGAGACTCCAGTGGCTAAGGGAAGAGGGGTTGCAGATTGGACTCTAGCACCAGACCCTCTAGACTCGGACTCTGACTCCGACTCAGACTCGGTATCCGGCATGTCTCCCTCGCCGGTGATTAGCTTGTAGACCCGTCCTTGGCGGTCGGTCCACTTGATGGTCTTCCTCCAGGCCTTTTTCCCGGTATCTGCCCCAACTTCGTTGGATCAAACCGGTTGCTGCGGAGGATCAGGTTGACCAGATCATCCTTTGGGGCGGGGACGGCCATGCCTTCCCCGAATAGGAGCCCTAGCACGGGCTCGGAGTTGTTCTCCTCCTCCTTGGACTCGGTTTGAACAAGGGTGAATATATCATCGGGGATGAAATTGCATTCCCGAGCCGTTTTGGTCTCGGGATATGTGATGGTGGGTTTGGTAAAGACCCACTTGGATTGCCCCAAATACTGGAGTGACAAACTTGATTATATTTGCCCGACCCACATTTTCCGGGCTCATAATATATCCTAAACCGAATCGAGACCCTTCGTTGTTTAGGACCTCGATAACTTTCCCAGCCGGGAGATGTGGCCTCGAAGTGGCTCCGAGTAAGTAACCCAAGTTTTGTAGCATCGTGTTGATGCTGGTAGTGAAGTAGGGCCTGAAGAGATATTCCTCTTCGATCATACCCACGAAATCAAATCCTCGTGGTTCGGCCCGGCTTGTGGCATTGCAGCTAGCCACGGTCATGGGGGTCGCCTCCAGTGTGATGATACCGTCTTGAAGTGGCATCTTGACTTTTCGGTGGAGGGTAGAGGATACAGCCTTGACTGCATGGATCCAAGGCCTTCCTTGTAGTAAGTTAAAGGACGAGGTGACATCGATCACCTGAAACTCCAATTCTTTTTCGATTGGGCCCGTTATTATTGTCAGCTTAACGGCCCCAGCAACCGGTTTTGGGCTTCCGTCGAAAGCCTGGATAGTCTTCGCCGTCGGGAGATAATCGGCATCAGTGATGCCGAGGGCTTTAGCGGTCCTTAGAGGTAGGACATTCACGGCGGATCCATCGTCAATTAGGGTCATCGGGAGGTACTTCCCTCGGCAAATGACCGTGATGTAGAGGGCCAGGTTATGGGCGACCCCAAATGGTGGAAGATCGGACTCAGAGAAGGTTATGAGTGGGCCTTCTTTCTTGGAGTTGCCCTTGAGATAGGGCATGATAGTGGCTACCATTTCAGTAGGGGTGACCTGTGAGTCAACCTTGATTTCATCGAGAGCCTTAGTCAGTGCTGCTCGATGTGCTTGCGAGCTAACCAGAAGTTGCCATATGGTCAAGTCAGCTAGAACCCTCTTCAATTGTTGGACCAAGGCTGTGTCGTTGCTTGGTTCGTCGAGGGTAGATTCCGTCCTGGCAGGTTCAGTAACGGTTGTTGGAGTAGAGCGCCCAGCGGTGGCGAGGTGGTTGGTGGCTAAAGCCTTTGATTTAGCCTTTCGGACCTCTTCACTGGTGATGGGGACAGCTTCCCCTTTGGCTAGGTAAACGTCGTCTTCATCATCGAACCATATCCCATTGATTTGTGGGATAAAAGGGGAAATGAGGTGAGAACAGTCGACTACCTCTCCAGTGAATATAGCGTGGGCGCAGAACGGGTTTTCTTTGTTACTCGGCTTGTCTCTGGGCAACGGTATCTTCCCATTTTCAATTAGATCTTGGATCAGATGCTTTAGTTTCCAGCACTTCTCCGTGTCATGCCCATTACCTCGGTGATACTGGCAATAGGCTTGAGCGTTGTAGCTTTTGGACCTCTTTTCCACTGGAACTTCTGGAGTCGGGCCTATTGGTTGGATAAGACCCTTCGAAGACAGCCTTTGTAAGGCATAGGTATAGGTAGTCCCTATATCCGTGAATACCCGAGTTGGAGTATTCTTTTTGGATGAGGTGTCAAGCAGATTTACCTCATCGAAGATGCTGCGAGTTGCAGCTGCAAGTGTGGGCTTGCTCACAGATGAACTAGGCCCTTGATATTCTTTGGTAGAGGCCTTAGTCAGGCTCTCTAACCTTAAGTCATCCTCGATCCTTGTGCCCAATTTAGTAAGGGCGGCAAAACGGGGAATGATGGCATACCGCAGATGGACCCGGTAGGATGGGAGGAGATTCTTGACAAAAGCCTCCACTAGCACCTTCTCGCTGGGCTTATCAACCAGCTTCACACTTTCGGCCCACCATCTCTGGAGATACTTGGTGAACCCTTCTTTGGGCTCTTGGGCCATTACTTCCAGAGTACGCATGGTAGTCTGGATCTCGGTATTAGCAGCGTAATTCCGAGCGAATTCAGTAGCCACATCGTCCCAAGTCTTGTATTTCTTGGAATCGAGCCTGTAGTACCAGGCCTTGGGATGCTTCTCGAGTGAGGAAGCAAATAAGTGCTTGAACATGGTGGATTTCACCCCTTTGACCGCCATGAATTCTTTGAAGGCCCGGATGTGGTGGACCGGGTCTTCAGTACCCTCAAACATCGGAATTCCTGTGAGATTGAGGTTGGCAGGTAGCTCGTCATTCAAAGGCGAATAGGAACGAGCATTTTCAGTGTGGATCGAGTTGTTTGTCGATAGGTGGACCTGTTCTTCAAGCTTGCGAACAGCGCCGATTAACTCGGCTATAGGCCCAGTGGATCCAGTGGGAGTACCCTTCTCCACGGCAGTCAGACGGGTGGCCAGAGTGGTTTGGTCGGTCTGGATGGCAGTCAATTGAGTCTCGATCTTGGCCAGCGCGGCTTTCAGGTCGTCCACCTTGCGTTGATATCTGGTCTCGGGTGGCCTGTCTGTAAGAACACCGCGTAATCAGAAACTAGCCCAAATCTCGGAATAGAAAGTACATCCCGAACCAGACTGAAAAGGGAAATGACTCGAAAAAGACACCTAGACGGGTGACTTGTGAAAGGTGGGCCATCCTTAGGAATTGGCGGGTGGGCCGAGTCCTTTTCGAAGGAAGGTTCACGTGAGACATCCCCAGACTTTGGACTCGATTGTGTAAACGGGCCCTCCTTTGTAGGAGTATGTCCTACGTAGGTGGGCCTTGCCTTAATCTAATAAGGCGGACTGGGATAGGGAAGAAACTCGTAATGTAGGATCGACAGAGTTTCGACGCTAGAGACTTCGACGACTTAAGACACGACCCGACACTGCTAAATACGGGAAGTCCTAAGAAGAGGCAGGTTTTGAAAATGGATTATTTTTGGAAAATCCGAGAAAACTCAGGGAAAGGCCCGATTTTTTCGAAAAAATCAGAAAGTGTATCGGGCCGCAAATTTGAAGGTTCGAAAGTATTTTCGAGTTTTGAGATGGGCAGAATACCGGCTAGAAATAGGATGCTTTGAGTAAAATCATAAGTCCTAAATTCGGTATGCGTCCCGGGTTTTGAAATTGGATAGTTTAAAAAGATGCAATTTTTGAAAAAGACGTTTTTTGAAAACGACACGGAAACCAAGTAGCACATAGTCATGCAAGCAATATAACGACACCATGTATGCTTTACACTAAGTCTCGGTCGGTCTATAGAGGGTCTATACCAGTGCACATAGTCTAGACGTTGATCGGGACGGACTTTCTAAGTCGAGTTGAGCTTAGAACATGCCGCGAAACCCACTCGAATCGACTATGGACACCTTTGACATATCCATATTGGAGTACATCACGGTATAGTGGGACGTCGGTCGCGAGTACCGGCCCGGGAAAATACGGGTTATGCATGAACCGTAAAACTAAAACGCGTATTGTACTAGTCAAACGATTTCTATTCGAGTCTCACCCTGAGGATGCCGATGGTAAGTCACGCATCAGTTAATCCCCAGCGGAGTCGCCAAATTGTGGACATGACATAGGTCCACCCCGACGCGGCCACGCGCGGGTTTGGGGAGGCGAATGAATCTCCATAGGAGAATGAATCGAATTGAAATTTAAATCGAAGTGGAGTCGCCACCGAACTTTGTGGGAGTTCGGGCCCATTCGAACCCACTCTATGTTGTAGTGGGCCATGCACAAAGTATGGCCCATTTTCGATGTCAGAGTTTATTGGGCTCGTCCCTTTGCATTTCGATACCAATACCGTCACTAGTGGTTATCGTGTATTGAATGACTCTCATGCGCCAACGGTTTTGGGAATCCGGAAACCGAGGTTCTGAGTAAGGGGTGAGGGTACGTGTTGGGAAGCCCACAGAAGACACCCAACCCCGCCCGCACATTAGCGGCCTCTACTAAAATATCGAATGATTTTCTAATACGCGCGTTAGTTGAACGATGAAAAATGCTTATGCAAACATTATTTTCCCTAAACATGCGAGAAATTGAAAGGGTTTCTATGTCGATTTAATGCAACTAATTCTAACGTCGAAGTTAAATTTAGCATGCGGGTTCATTTTAGTACAATAAAATAAACAATAAATTGACAAGAAAAATAGCAAACTTGTTAGTAACGATATAACGATAATAACGGTTTGCAACAATATATAACGATATAAAATAAAGTAATCATGTTGCATGGCTTTTGAAAAAGTAATAGTACACGTGATTGATTTGACACGTGCTGACCTAAGTCATAAAAAAGGTATTACCGAAACTAGAAGACGGTGTAGGACTCACGGTTTTGACGTGATAAAGGGCCACTCGACCGAGTCATTGAAGGACTCCACCGAGTGGACCTCTAAAAAAACTTCTGTCCCGTATTTTTGGACCCTACTCGTCGAGTTACTGACAAACTCAACCGAGTACGCTGCCACTCGACCGAGTCATTGCGAGACTCGACCGAGTGGAAGTCGAAAAAGTATTCTGTTTCGGTTTTTGGGGTGCCACTCGACCGAGTGGGCTAGGTACTCGGTCGAGTGCCCCCTGTATGAACTAGGGTTCGCTTGCGACTCAGTTATTGATTTCGAAATTGCTTTTCCGGAAAATTTGTAGCTTTATTAAGTCTTGTACAAATATGACTTAATCTATACTTGACCTAAAATAGCGATATTCGTTATATTCGATATTCGATTATGGAATCGAAATCAAATATTCGAAATAAGGAAAGGATTTTGAAGAATCATTGCTAAACGAGTTAAGGCAAAATAACCGATTTTATGTCACGAATTTCAGGGATCCGCGCGACCCGCGCGAGGAGGGTGCGACTCGCACTACCACGCGACTCGCACACAGCTCGTGCGACTCGCGTGGCGGACTGTTCTTGGTCCCGATTTCGTGCTACTCATTGTATCCGGTGTTTGATTATAAGACCAATACCGAATATTTAGAGTGATTTTTGAGAATATGATTTTGTAAGTCGAATTAAATCGTACTAACATGATATGAATGATCTCCGCGTTTATAGTGTCGTATTAACTCGATTGAGTTAGGTGACTACTATTTTAGCATCAACGAACATCATGTTAGTTAGGATTATTTGACTAGATCGTTAGATTCGACATCCAATTATGGAATTGGTATCGGATCTAAAAGATCGACACTTGAATTAAATGAACTTGACTTGATTCCCTCCGCATCCCGACATCATAATTAATTCTCGCGAATTGTTTGATGTCGGATCCGCATCAAAAGGTTTCGACCCTTAAATAAGTACAAAAAACAATCGCTTTTTAAAAAAGGGTTTTAGAATTGATGAAATATGTGATGAATGATGACGCGAACAAAAGTAAAAAGGAAATTATTGTTTAAATTGACTTGTTTCAATAATCAAACGCTGGGGGTGTCGAGATAAGCGACCGGCAACGCTGGGTGCAATACCCTTGTATATTCGGGTTTTCTTATTCCGACATCCTTCGCATTCGACACAAATCCACAAGTATTTTAATGCTTTTATGTTAGTAATTATTAACGATATTATAGATGCGATAATGATAAAAAACGAGACGGAGACGATGACATAGATGACGTGCGACGCGAGAGAGAAAGAGAGGGAAGAGAACGGGGTTTTGCACCCTCAGCCTACATGTTCTTGTTCTCGGACGGGACTCGTAGTTGTGGCTAGCACGGGAGTATCGAGATGTAGTTAAGTTACGGTGATTAGGGTTTTGATCCTAGATGCTAGGGTTAGGGTTTGAGTGTAGTATAGATTAAGGTTTTCTTAGGGTTTCAAAAAGATGTTCCCAGATGTTCAATGTGTATTGCATGGGGTGTTTATATAGGCATGGCTATGTACCCCGTCTAGGGCTACTCGACCGAGTAGCCCCTTGACTCGTTCGAGTGGCCCAGTCAAAACGCAGTCGGGCTTGAATGAGGGCCCACTCGATCGAGTGGGCTGAGCACTCGATCGAGTGGGTCAGCTGGGTTGCACGGGTCCGATTTTTGGACCGCGGTTTGGAGATTTTGTGGGCTTTGTATTTGGGTTAGACCCTTGATGTTTATGTGGCTGTTTTTATGTGTCTCGGAAACGGCTTTGACCGGGGTTTGACCCAATCGCAAAAAGTCGGTTTTATTTCCGGTGTCGGTTTTGACCCAAATTAGCCTTATTTGATTGGAAACGACCCACTGGGCCTGAATTCGAGGTTGGTTTTGTGAGATTTGTACTCCGTAAGTGCTTAAGCCAATAACTTATGGTTTTGAGACAATATCCGAGCGCGTAGAAACACGTTTGCGTTCGATCATCATCGGGTGTTTTTTGGAAACTGCCATAGACACCTGGCAGTCAAAATGTGGGTGTCTACAGGTTTCTAGGCTACTTATGCTTCTTCAGTTTGTTTTAGGTTCCTAAGACCAATCATGAAGAATTGGAACGATTCCGACTCGTTTCCTACACATTTGGAGCCAACGAAGAGAAGCGACGATCACTCGGTGACTTAGATTCGATCCCGAGACCTTGGGACCCATTCCCGAGCCCTCGAGACCCATTCTCAAGCACCGAGAATTGATGAGAAGCCTAACAAGAGCAAGGAGGGACCTATGGGATCATATTTGAAGCCTACAAGACCCATCCCGGTCGGGAAGGACCCCATCTCGACCGGGATGAAGAGACGAACAAAACCGAGCCACTAGAGCATGATCTCGGCCGAGATCACTAACATCTCCGTCGAGACCACACCATCTCGGTCGAGATGCCCTCCATCTTGGCCGGGATGGAGCACCTGATGCCCCGCGTCACTTCTTTTCTTCTCCTTATTCATTGTAACCCTATATATACCCCCTCTTGTAATCTTATGTTATGTTAGACATTACCCACTAAACCCTAGACTAATTTAGGTTAGATTAGCTTAGATTAGTGTAGATTAGTCCTTAGTTAATTGTTAATCTTAGTTTAACTCTTGTATTATGGGAATTCTTGAAGATCTCCACCAAGATTGACAACCTTGGTTGATGTATTTGGGTTTTCTTATTATTACAAGTTTCAATCTTTCCTCTTCACTAGTTTGGTATAATATCTCTTTTACCTTCTCTTAATTTTTGTTTCATCATTCAAGTTTCATTCTTTATATCTTGTTCATTGTTCATCCTTGTTCTCCATTATGAATGTTCCTTTTGTTCTTGTGATTGGTTCTCTTGTTAGTGTTAGTTTTAGTATAGATATGTTTGAGTAGTTGTCCCCTAGGGTTAGTAGGGGGATTGGGTGTGATTAGGGATGATTAGGGTGAGATGGGTGGTACTAGTTGTTGTTTTTGTTGTTTCCCTTTTACCTTGCACTCCACTTGTTTGATGAATTGCTTGTGAGACTAGAGATGATCAATCCTTGTTCTTCTTGCCTCTTCTCTTGTATGTTTTTGTTTGGTTGGTTGGTTTGTTTCCCTCATTAGTAGCGAGAGCGTGGTGAGGATGACCCCTAGGCCGTTTTAGTAGCGAGAGCCTGATCGAAACCTAGGCTACAAAAGCATGCTAGTAACCCCGTTTTCCCCTTTTGGTTTCCTTTGCATCCATGAACCCGACCTGGCCCTAGTTTTCCTTCTTGTTGATTTAATTCGCTTCCTTTATTCATTAGTTGTTTGTTTAGCTTAGTCCTTTGTCTACTTTAGCCTTCCACTAGTTTAGCTTGTCTCGGACCTAGTCTTGGACCGTAGCACACCTTAGTCCGACACCCCGTCCATGTGGATTCGACCCGACTTACCCTATCTACCCAGTTAGGAATAGTTGGTTTTACTTGTTTGGTAGGATTGACGGCAAAATCCTCCTATCAATTTGGCGCCGTTGTCGGGGACGGCGTAGTTTAGACTTTTGTGTGCTTAGTTTTAGACTTTGTTCTTGATTTTTGTGTTTTCTTCTCCTTGTGTATCTCTGTTGTACTTCTAGTGTGTTATTCTCTCCTCCTAGTGCCTCAAAAGCACTAGGCTACTAACGTTTGCTCAAGTGCTTCTAGTGCATTCAATGAATCAAGGCAACGTTATGCATTCGAGCTACCATCAACCGTCATGGGACAACTATGGGGCAAATTGCCAAGACCCACAATTTCACCAACAATATCAACCTCATCAACAATCTTATGAACCCCCTCCATATGGTTACCATGAAAGTTGTCAAGGATCATCCCAACATCCTAACAACTACCAAATACCCTCACATAACCCACAACCAAAAATCCCCAACTTTGAGCTTTGTCAAATGATGATTCAAATGCAAAAGAGTCAACAAGAGATGATGATTCAATTGCACAAGAGTCAACAAGAGATGATGATCAAAATGCAAAGGGATAAAGAGGAGCTCAAGGCCCAAATAGAGGTGCAAGATGGTCGAATCAATGCACTCATGGCTCGTTTTACGATGTTGGCCACTCGAGCTCCACAATTTGTTGAGGAAGGTTCATTTGGGCGAGAAGGTCGGATGTCTCCACAAGAAAGTCAACCCGATCATGAAGCCACGTATGAAGAAGAGAGGGTCAATCAAGAGATCATTGTTGAGTGTTGCTTGGATGGTGAAGATATGGGAAGAATAGAGGAAGTTGAAGCTTCAAGGGTCAACAATGAGGAGGGAATTGAACATGATTCTCAAGGTAACTCTTGGAGAGCCAATGTATTGGCTATCAAATTGGATTTGTATGATTTTCTTCATGATGAACCGGATCTTGACAATCCAAAGCCAAGTGAAGACAAGACTCCTCTAGGCCAATTAGACAATGCGAGTGAAAAGGAACGTAATACTTGGGAGAAAGAGGTAGATGCCTTGGAACTTGCCTTGAATGAGAAATTGGAGGAGCCAATTGCCTCCAATGAAGAAAACTTGATGCCTTCTCCTCCTCTATCGCACTCGATTTCTAGTCCTTGTCTTGTGAGATTGCTGATGAAGCGGATCCTTGTCGGGCGGCGAAAAAGAGTGCTACTCTTGACCCCGTAGAAGAAGCAACACCTCTAGGGTGTGATCTCCCACATCATAACACCGAGCATGACTCTAGACCACTATACCTACCGGATGGTCATAAGAGTCGTTGCTATGTTGGTTTGAAAGACCCGGAAGATCACGAGAACCCCGAGCATAATGAAGATGATCGCTTCTTGCCTCTGACTTGGAAACTCTTGAAAGTAGCTAGGCTCGGCCATGTGAACCTTCATGAGGATGTTGCTAGAGCATTTGACTTACTTCTCCGAGCTCTTGATGGGTATGGAGGCGTAGATGGTGAGAATACCAAGTTGTAAATACCCTTTTTCCTTTTCTTTTGTTTTTGTATTTGTATTTGTATGATTGGTTAGTTTGGTTTCTAGGATTTGTAAGTTCTTTTCACTTTTTCTTTGTTTTTATTTCCTTTTTGTTGGATTTAATCGGATTTAGGCGGAATCCGGGCTAGGTGACTTGATTACACCTAGTCCTCCCCTCCCATTTCCTTTTATTTTCTTCTCTTTATTTCTTCCCCCATCCATATCTTTTCTCGTCTCGGCCCTTGGTGACTTGATTACACCCCGGCCGGACACATTCTATCCTTTCTTCACTTTCATTTTTCATTTTTAGCTTTATTTTCCCTTTTTCTTTTCTTTTTAGTGTCTCCGCACACACTACCGATCGAGCGTGAGGACATTGCTCGGTTTAAGTGTAGGGGAGCGACATCTTAGTATAGTATAGATTTATTTTCGTAATTTTTTCGAAAAAATCTTTAAAATCCCTAAAAAATTTGAAAAATTTCGTAAAAAAATCAAAAAGATTTTCTTTTTTTGTCTTTTTCTTTTGTGTCCTTGTGCCGTATATTTTTTGTGTTGTGTGTTTTGCCTCCCCATTTCCTTGTAGGTTCCGCGATCGTCGTCAAGTTTCGAAAAGCTCAAGACATCCGGTAATATCCCTTCTTTCTTTCTCCTTTTTCCTTTTGTGGAGTTTGGAGGATGTGTTATGATGGTGTGTGCTCGGGCGGAGTTTTTTGAAGTTTGTGGTTGATGTGGTTGCTCGTTTGGAAGTTTCGGGGTGGTGATTGTTTATTTTGTGTGTCTGCTTGTTTGTTTGTTTTGTTTTGTGTTGTTTTGTTTGACTCTTTTCCTTTTGTTTTTGTCGTGTCTTTGTTTTGTCTTGTTTAGTTGTGTCTAGTGTGTAATAAAAGGTTTTCGAAAACCCGGCTTTGAGGCTAGTACGCAAGTGTTTACTTTCCCTTTCTAGTGATATGAGTCGAGTCTTGGACTTTAGTCTAGTAGAATGACTTTAAATCAATGATTTCATTGGTTTCTTACCTTGAGTCCACCTAGTCTATTAGGGATTTACTACGGGATTTACATTTTGACCATTATGACCACCCACGGAGTGAAAAGGCCTTGGTTGCCGAGTCTCGTCCCTTAGGTGACCGTGTTCAAAATTGCATTGATTAGTCCAAGTTTCCCTCTTTTAGTGGGTTTGAAGGGAAGACGTCGTCCCGACTCACCCATTTCCCTACCTCCTACACATTTCCACAAATAAGTTGCAAATTGTCAAACTTCTTACTTGGTTGCGATGAATGCCTACAAAACAAAAATTTGGCCAAAACGGCAAACCAAGAAAAAGAAAGAAGAAAAAGAAAAAGGCACAACAAATGAAAAAAAAAATACAAAAGAAGAAAAAAAATGGCATAGAAACTCAAAAGCCGAATGCAAAAGAAAAAATGCCAAAAAAAATCATCTCACAAAAAGAATTCTCACCCCTCAAAATAAGCCTTTTGCCGACTATTACCGTGAAGAGCCTACCAAAGGACCAAGTCCCTAGGAGGGATGATAGCGGTAAATAGTCGGTCTTCCCTCACTTTGCAACCTTATCCACCTTTTTACTTGGACTAGTTGGGCGATTTTGGACATAGGACGACCCTCTTGGCTCATCGCTAAAGGGGGCGGGGTTTCACTTACCCACAGTGTCGACTAACTCTGTGGTTCATCCTTTTTTCATCCCGTCTATCGTCCCGTAGTACGTTCTTAGAAGGTTAGGAGGACCTAGGTAAGTTACCAACGTTTTTATTGCTTTGTTGTCATACTATTAGGGTTTGTTCATATCGATTTGTGTTATTAGTTTGAGAACGTTGTCACTTGCCTTGAGTCCTAAACCGGTGTTTCTTTCACCGCTTTGTTGAGGGAAGCAGTATTTGTTTCTTTTTGGATGCAACCGATTCTTTGTTTGTTTGTATGTTTGTTTGTTTATGTGTTTTCGTGTTCGGTTGTATCCACAGTTTTGTCGCAAGACCCCACTTGCCTTGTGGAGAGCACTTGTCCTCTAAGTGTTCTCGCGTGAGTTGAAAGGGCGTAAGGTGCGCTAATACCCGCTCGGCTAGTATTTTAGTTTTTATTAGTTTAGTAGTTAGTTGGTGCTTACTCGAGGGCGAGTAAGGGTTAAGTGTGGGGGAGTTGATAAGTGTGTTTTGTAGTGCTTATTTGTTGTATTTGGTCCCGGTTTCTCTTGTGGAATCGCTCTTTGAAGCGGTTTCTAGGCTACTTATGCTTCTTCAGTTTGTTTTAGGTTCCTAAGACCAATCATGGAGAATTGGAACGATTCCGACTCGTTTCCTACACATTTGGAGCCAACGAAGAGAAGCGGCGATCACTCGGTGGCTTAAATTCAATCCCGAGACCTTGGGACCCATTACCGAGCCCTCGAGACCCATTCCCGAGCACCGAGAATCGATGAGAAGCCTAACAAGAGCAAGGAGGGACCTATGGGATCATATTTGAAGCCTACAAGACCCATCCCGGTTGGGAAGGACCCCATCTCGACCGGGACGAAGAGACGAACAAAACCGAGCCACTGGAGCATGATCTCGGCCGAGATCACTACCATATCGGTCGAGACCACACCATCTCGGTCGAGCTGCCCTCCATCTCGGCCGGGAGAGAGCACCTGATGCCCCGCGTCACTTCTTTTCTTCTCCTTATTCATTGTAACCCTATATATACCCCCCTCTTGTAATCTTATGTTATGTTAGACATTACCCACTAAACCCTAGACTACTTTAGGTTAGATTAGCTTAGATTAGTGTACATTAGTATTTAGTTAATCCTTAATCTTAGTTTAACTCTTGTATTATGGGAATTCTTGAAGATCTCCACCAAGATTGACAACCTTGGTTGATGTATTTGGGTTTTCTTATTATTACAAGTTTCAATCTTTCCTCTTCACTAGTTTGGTATAATCTCTCTTTTCCCTTCTCTTAATTTTTGTTTTATCATTCAAGTTTCATCCTTTATATCTTGTTCATTGTTCATCCTTGTTCTCCATTATGAATGTTCCTTTTGTTCTTGTGATTGTTTCTCTTGTTAGTGTTAGTTTTAGTATAGATATGTTTGAGTAGTTGTCCCCTAGGGTTAGTGAGGGATTGGGTGTGATTAGGGATGATTAGGGTGAGATGGGTGGTACTAGTTGTTGTTTTTGTTGTTTCCCTCTTACCTTGCACTCCACATGTTTGATGAATTGCTTGTGAGACTAGAGATGATCAATCCTTGTTCTTCTTGCCTCTTCTCTTGTATGTCTTTGTTTGGTTGGTTGGTTTGGTTCCCTCATTAGTAGCGAGAGCGTGGTGAGGATGACCCCTAGGCCATTTTAGTAGCGAGAGCCCGGTCGAAACCTAGGCTACGAAAGCATGCTAGTAACCCCGTTTTCCCCTTTTGGTTTCCTTTGCATCCATGAACCCGACCTAGCCCTAGTTTTCCTTCTTGTTGATTTAATTTGCTTCCTTTATTCATTAGTTGTTTGTTTAGCTTAGTCCTTTGTCTACTTTAGCCTTCCACTAGTTTAGCTTGTCTCGGACCTAGTCTTGGACCGTAGCACACCTTAGTCCGACACCCCGTTCCTGTGGATTCGACCCGACTTGCCCTATCTACCCAGTTAGGAATAGTTTGTTTTACTTGTTTGGTAGGATTGACGGCAAAATCCTCCCATCAACTTCCCACATCCCGACTTATGCCAATGACTTTTATACCCTTATGCACTCATCATATTTCCCACTTTATAACCCTAATTTACACTCAACTCTCTATCTACTGTTTTCCACTCAACTCTTCTTTATTGATTTTACCGAAACAATGATGGTATATAATGTAACTCAGAAAGTTTTTTTTAGAAATAATGTTCCATTTTTTTATGCCGATGATGTAATTTGGTTACGATTGCATATCATGGAGAAGACAATTTCAGCTATTTTATAAGTTGATGTAAAAAAAAGGTTACTCGTATTTCATAAGTTTTATACCCTTGATTAATAAAGAGCATAATAGTCATTATAAACAAAATCATGGAAATTAAGTCAAGACAACCAAACAAGATCCAGGAATTCAATTCATGGGAATGTGAATTCTAGGATGTCAACCAAACAAATATTGCAAATTCCCCGGAAGTTAATGTGGGAAGTAAGGTCAAGTAACATCATGGGAAATGCAACTTCCTCTGCTAAATAAGTTCCCGGATGAATCATACGAGGCCTTGATGTTTATGTTTAATCTTGATAATTGTATTTTGTGTGGTAGTGTAGTTTTTTACTCGTATTGTATGAAAGTAGCTTTAATAAAGCTAATATGTATTATCTTATTAGCTCATGTGTAATATAACTTTCCTTTTCAAAAGTGAAATACTTTTACTTCATGAAATTACTCTTCCTTTCAAATTAAATGCAATTGTTAAAATAGAGTTGTTGGAATGTCATATGAAAAAAGACTGAACAACAAGTTGTGTGGTACAACTAGTTGTCCAAGTTGTGTGGTATAAGTTGTTTTTGCAAGTTGTGTGGTAAAGCTAGTTGTCCAAGTTGTGTGGTATAGGTTGTTTTGCAAGTTGTGTGGTACAACTTTTTCTGTATTGCTATTTATTGTGGGTATTGGATTAATACTAGGAAAGTAGTATGCCTTGTCTATTTATTGAGCAGTCTATATATTATATTAAAACTCAAACAAAACATCCCCCATCCATCATTTGCCAAATACTACCTCCTAATCAATCCACATGGCATAATCTAATTGGACTATAAAATCACCAACTAAATTTTTTTTAGGTTAATTTGTCAATAACTACCTATTAAATACGAGTATAAAATTTTACAAATTACTACCTAATAAAATAAACTTCAAAATTTACTACCTTGTATAAATTTTTGACTTACAAATTTGTATTTACAAATAACTCTCACAAAGAAAAATAGTAGAAGGACTAAAATACCCTTACTAATTATTTACCCTAAATTACCCAAAATTACTCGCAGCAGCAAGCAATATCAACTTATCAATCACTCGCAGCAGCAAGCAATATCAACTTATCATCTCCCATATGAAAAGTTCTCAAACTATCTCCTTTTCTCCTCCTTCAAATTGACACACAAATTTGATACATCATATAATATAAGTTCGGTTTTGGGTCGGAGCATTTTCAGGCAGACCATTTTCGGGTGTTTTATTTTCAAAAAATTTAGGGACAAAATTTTGTATGTTGCGATAAACATTCGAGTCAATTCAGTTCAAGTCCCTTCAATTTAGTTTACTAGTCAAATTCGTGTATTTAGTTATGGTCGGACTATTGGAAATGTAAATGAAGATGAACGCATAATGGATGCATGGAAGAAAAATTGTAGGAAAGTGAACAAGATAAAAGAAAGAATTAATGGAGTAAGGGTATAAAGGGAAAATTTTGATAAATTTTTGTGACAATAATTTAAAATGTTTGATTTTCTACTAATAATTGTTCTAAGGTAGCAATTTGTAACAAAATACTTTATATTAGGTAGTAAATTTAGAAGTTTGTTTTATTAGGTAGTAAATTGTAAAACTTTGTATTTAATAGGTAGTTATTGACAAATTAGCCTTTTTTTATAAAAAAAAACCCAAGAGTATATATTTTATACCCAAACTTTTGAGTTTCCTATTGCATGCTCTTCCTTTGATAATTTTTTTTGATCATTCATAACTTTTGAATCTGTGCTTGAAAATTGGTAATTTTTTTATCAAATTAAAGATCTATTAAAGACGGTGAATTAAAAAAATATATTGTTTTCCAAACTTCGAGCAGGGATGAGTTATTGTTATTTGAAAACTCTTCGGACAACAAACTTTGACTTAACGTAACTCGTGGTTATGAATTTAGAAATCAATGTTTTTTTATGTCAAACTAAAGATCTCATAGAGACGATCATTTCGAAAAAAGAATTATCGATTTCCAACCTCGTATCCAAAAATTATGCATTAACATATCAAAGGTCAAAAGTAGGGTTATATCATAGAAAACCCAATAGTTGAAGGATGCCACATAGAAAATCTTTAAAAAAATGTAGAATATCATTATCTTACTCTAAACCCCTTCAGTTTCCATTTCATTTAATCTTCTCTCACTATAATCGTTCTTTAACTAGCAATAGTGGACTCAACATTAATTAGGAGCATGAACCTCAATACACCACACAAGTGCGCAACTAAAGAAATCGTCAGAAACAGTACAATGTACATGACAAGATGGTTGTCATCACGTCTACAAATTAAAAGTCCCAAATTACGAAGGTAATAAGGTATTACGGCATTATAAGGTCCCTTCATATATTAATAATGTGCATGTCTTATGAACAAGAAATAATAATAAAACAATACATGAGAAGAAAAAAGATCAACCAAGTTTAACCAATTAAGCATAATAGAAAAAAAACAATGAAAATTGGAAGGTAATAAGAAAGATCGAGTATTATTCTTGGTCGTCGACATTTCAGTCAGGTCGTCAGCGTTTTATAACTTGAAAAGACAACATTGCCTCTAATGAGGGAGGGGAAAGATCACGATCCAACAACAACAAACTCTATGTCTCTATCTATAAAATACTAACTAAGAAAATACTTCAACAAAAATACTAACTGAAGATACTCCAAAAAAATGCTCCTAATGAGGGAGGCGAGTATGTTTTACAGGTGTCCGTTGCAAATAAAGGGTTAAGCGGTCGCAAATCCATCGCAAATATCGTTGACCGGGTTTGACTTAACAACTACATACACCGTCACAATTTCGTCGCAAATTTACGTTACGACGGAATTGCGACGGTTTTGTATTTTTTGCTACCCTTTATTGCGACTACTCCGTTCCGTCGCAAAACAGGTATTTGCAATGGATTTCGCATCTTTTGCGACGGATTGTGTCGTCGCAAATGACATTTTTTTTGTAGTCAATGTCCCCGTCTCCAAGCTTCTTTGATGCCTTCATGAATCGCCTCCGCTTCTGCAGAACTAGCATCCATTGCCCCAAGTCTCCCCCCCCGCCCCCCCCCCACATCATACGCTCGTCCTCGCCCCTCCCCACAAATCCCATGCATATCCCTTGCATCACAATTAATCTTAATCGAACCTGCAGGCGGGGCATGCCACCTCTGCACCCTTCCACCATCCCCTATCCCCCGTCGTCCGCCTGGCACCCCCGTCCCCTCCTTCACACCCTCCATCTTCCCCATAATGTCGTGAACCTAGGTCAGCACATCCTCGATACACACCCTCCTCCCCTCAAACACCTACTTATTACGCGCCTCCCACATCGCCCAACACCCCACAATCACCTTCCCTCACTCCCCATCCTCCATCTTCCTCCACACATCCTCCACTCACTCCCTCCCCCGCTCATGCCCATTCTCCTTCTTGACATCCACCCACAACCCAAACCCCCACCCACACTACTATTAAAAAGAAATAGATTTAATTTTGATCTGTATGTAACTTGCTTAACTAAATAAATTGGAGAAAAAGAGTAGTGTGCCAATACTACTCAATATTGTACTCTATTTATAGAGAAAATAATTTCCAATTTTATTATTTTTTTCAAAATAAATAAATAAAATTATTATTGTTAGCGGACAATAATTACACTAAAAGTAAAGAATAAAATGAATGAATTGAGTCAGCCACTTGTGACCCTCTTATTGGTGAATGAATGAAAAACCCATGCCAAAGCCTCCCATGCTCATCTCTCTCTTCATCAACAAAACGCTCAGCTCCAACGCTGAAGACAATTCACTGATGGAGGTCATGATGAAGGGTATCATCATCCTTTGAAGAGGTCCTCCATCATGGTTGGAAGTGGTCTTAGTGCCTTATGAGAGAAGACAATGTTCTCTCTCTCTCAAACTCACCCTTGGGCGTTACCGCATGAATGATGACATTATTCTCCACAGTGACGGCTTGGATTAACCCCTTCCAGTTACTCGTAGTTAACTTGAAATTTTGAAGTCAAGTTTACGATCAAGAGTCACGAGTCATGAGCATACTTGATGATATAGTTAGTTTAGCCCAATCTTTTCATGGAAGGAGTATTAGATTAAAGTTTTGTCCTAGATCAGAAAATAGGCAGCTGGAAACTGGAATTGTAGTTTAGTCCAAGTAAGAATACAAGGGAAAAAACAAAAGCAAATCATTCCACCAACACCGTGAATTCCAACAGAAGGGATGGACAGTCATGGGAACTAGTTTCATTGTGTAACTAAAAATACAATCCCACCACACTAACGACATGATGAGTTGGTTAAGTTAAATGACAGGAGCAACTTGAAAATTCAGAATTGTACGCATAATATAGCATAAAATGAGAATATGTATAGAATAGTACAGGGTGAAGAATGGTAGTCCCCCTAGAAATTAGCATTAGAAAATAGTTTGGGGGCGGAAAAGGGGGAACGGGGCTAAAATGCAAACACAGAGCAGCGGTTATTGGGATGATGATGATGATGATGATCTTGATAGAGTTAGCTGGAGCTTTGATAAAGTCAGGTCCACATCTCCAAAACCATCCACGACAGAAACTGCTCCCGGAAACTCTGCTCTTGAAGTCAAACTGGTGAAAACCACCACACAAACTCAAATTTAGGAAGAACATCTATAGGAAGGGAGACTTCCGGAAGAAGAATCAAAAGACAATACCTGCTCCTGAGGACTACACACGGCATGCCCGTTATTTCAGCTGCAGCAATTGCAGATTGACTTCCAGCCACCAGAACACAGTTACCAACAGAAGCCTCCACTTTTTCTAACCCCGCTCTCAGAGCAACCACCGTCTCTCGAATACTAGTTTCATGAGTCATTATATCAGATTTTAAACCAAAGTGCATAAAAGGGATAGTAGCTGCCTACAATCACAACTAACAGCAATACTACATCTCAGTTTGGGCAGGGCTCTACTTAAATCTCATAGAATCAAGGGAGGTTTAGAGCAACAATTACGAAGTATATAATTGAATCACAAGAAGACATTCTCTGAGAAAAACGAGGTTTATTAAAGCCATGCGCTGACATTAACAAGCCCAAAAACAATAGGCCTACACCAAACAGCAATATGAAACCCAAGAGTAACATTCGTGACTTGAGAACAGCGGCTAGCCCAATTTCCTTTGCTTATTTTTGCCCTTCTTAATCTAACTTCTACATACTCTGTAGCGACTTAAGTCACGTACTAACAGTGACAAAACAGTTGGCAGAACACTAACACATGATTTAGAGAAACAGGAAGAAAAAACATTCAGGATTAATCACTTTGATAACTTGAACAAAACACTCGAAATGCTCTGCTGTATATATATATACTAGTACGGATGGAGTATAATCTAAAATACCGGTCTCCTCTGTTTCCCTTTCCAATTGTTATTCTCAGGAACGATCACGCCTTAATAGCCCCAATTTTTTACCCTCCAGAAATATGAGTCTACATCATTCTGATAATTTATTGGTAGTTAGAAGGAATTGGCTAATTTTACAATCGACGTTTATTTGACCAGTGTTACCTTATTGAACTTTTAACGCAGAATATATCAAAGCACATTCCTCTAAATGGTACATAAACAGTAAAAGTACACGTATTGGCAGCTTTGTAAAGGTTTTGAATTTACCACACCCACATTTTGGGGTGTATTTGGCCAATGTTTCACACGATTGATAAGACTGAACTAAAAGGATTGACTCTGAGATCAAAGCTACGTTAAGACTGACAATGCCGCAAAATATCAGCTTATGAAAACCCCTAACACTCAGTACAACATCAGCAGCATCAGAGCCTTAGTCCCAAAAACCCCTAACACTCATTCTGTCGAACAAATACAGATACACTTGAACGAGAGTATAATTTTAAGGAGTGAAAGATATGAAAAACCTTTCAGGTGTGCCAGTATTAATATCCACCCGGAGCTTGAGCATGGAAGCCACCTCCTCCGCTATCCTTTTTCTCTCTGTAGCAACTGTTGCCACATCATACACAGAACCTTTCAGCACACAACCTTTCACTTACGTTGGTGGGTAATAAAAAATAAAGAGTAATATTAAATTACCTGCTCTACTTGCTTCATTTGCAAGTTCCTCTTCCGGGCCTGACGACTTCTGAAGTCCAAGCACAAGCTTGCCATAAAAACTCTTCTCTATATCTTCTTTACCAACCACCTTCAGTTTTAACATCCGTTCATGCCCAAGCTTTTCAACAATTGCTCTAACATGATCAGCCAAAGTCAAAGAGCTCACAAATGTAAACAGCCAAATTCATGGTTTGAAGGTGACGTATCAAATATGTACATATAATGAAGATACTCTCTTCGTTTCTTTGGATTGTTAACCTTTTCACTTTTGGACCAATTGTTTGGATTCTTTCCATATCCATTTAGGGTTAGCAATGGAGCAAATGAATGGGTGAAATTACCCTTATTAATCCAACTCGTGTGCCACTTGCAAAGGTTGTTGTTTAAGGGGTATTTATGAATACCCTCACTTTCTTTTAACTTAGCTTCTATCCATAAACTAAAGCAAATGATGAGAGTTCAAAGAATCTGAGGGACTATTCAAAAACACATCAAAGGTTATTCATAAGAGCGAGACAAACCTAGCTGTCTCCTCCCCAAATTTACTGAGCGTCGTCAAGATAGCTACAGAAATTCCCTCATCACATGCATCATCAATAAACCTAGATTGGAACAGCATCAAAAGCCAAATAATGTAATTGCAGAAAGAAAAATCAGGAGACCGTTCTTTCAGAATCCATGAGAAAATTCAACAAAGAAAAACACATATGGACCAATGTACATGTAAGATCATTAGTACCCAAGGAATCCCAAATGAACAAATAATTTAGCTTAGGATTAGGGGCAGACCCAGTACTTATATTTTGGTGTAACAAAAAATTCTAACGTCGACGATAATATTATCAAATGCCAAAAGTTTAAAATAAAAATATACCTACACTATTCACCAAGCTTTCATATTTAAAAAACAATTTTCATGTTCACAATTTCATCTTGTATGAGTTTTCTATAAACATCACGTTTCATAAAAGTAAGCAAAATAATATTTACGAAAAAATTATGATTCTATCAACTGCGTATTGTTAATACAATGTCATATACTAATATTTTAAAGTTCTTTAATCGTTAAAGTCATACAAAGCCATTAGTGAAACAACAATATTATACACCAAAGATACAAGTGCTTTGTAATTGCCAAACTTCTCGAAATCAAGAGTAAGAACAATCATCAAATTCACAAGGATTTGAGGCATAACAATATGGAAATAAATTCTCAATAATCAAAGATTTTAAATGTTAAAAAATATCAATTTTTAGAGCAACAGTGAGGCGGTGAATTGGTCCGGTGGCATTTATGACCCCTCTCATAGGGTTTATCACAAAAATAACACAGACCCTTAGACTATTTTATTCGAGTCAGGTTCTTTTGTGGAAATTTGCTTTTATTATGAGTGAAATGTTTATTTTAGGGAGTAGGTAATAACGGGGGTGCTTTTTACGAGTGTAATTGGGTTTTGAAACACTGGTATCCGTAGGTTTAGCATACTCCTTATAAGCCATAGGGAACTATTCTTCTAATCTAGCAAATTCAATGGCATAAATGTTGGGCTTAATAAATTGATCAAGTCAATAATCCATTTATGGTATCCGTAGGTTTAGCATACTCCTTATAAGCCATAGGGAACTATTCTTCTAATCTAGCAAATTCAATGGCATAAATGTTGGGCTTAATAAATTGATCAAGTCAATAATCCATTTAAGTCCCTAAAATTGTGGCCCATTCGGTTAGTGGTCAACCACTGAATAAGAAAAAACCCACATTCTTTAGTTAACCACCAACCCACATTTCCATGTTGTTAACTGATCTTTGATGGAAAGATCATTATAAATATTCCCTCCCTACACTATTTTTTGTCTCATTTCATTAAAATACCCCTCATAAATATTGGGGTAATGGGGCAAAAAATAGTGTCCGGTGGGAGTACAACACTTTCTGATTAGCAAAGGTCACTAAGTCTACTCTCCATTCCGGCATAAACACAATCTAATAGTGAGAAGTGAGGGTTTGGAACCAAATCAAATAACGATGATTAAGTGATTTCCGGTGACAATAAATTGTGTTTTGACAAAGATGTTCTAGAATCCTAATAAGCAATGGTTGGAGGTTATTTCTTGGTCAAATTAATTTGCTTATGCTTTTGATTTGGTTTTAAGAGTGGTGCTAAGAGAACTCAATAGCAGTTTTGTAGCAACGTCTCTGTTTATGATTTCAAAGAGTCGGACATTCCTGAATTAAATGGACAAACTTATAAGGTCTGAAAAGAGACAGTACTAATGCAATTGGGATGGATGGATATCGATTATGCTATTAGAAAAGATGAATCACCTAGTATAATGACAACTAACGAATGTGATACTATTAATCTTTTATGAAAAATGGGAGAGATTTAACCATCTCTCCATTATGTTCATAAAGACCATGTTGTGTGCTAATATTCGTGGGTCAGTCGATAACCATGATAAAGTTAAATATCTCATTAAAGCCATTGATGAGCAGTTTGTAACTTCAGATAAAGCCCTTGCCACCACTATAATAATACAATTTTCATCGATGAAACTCACTCAAACTAAAGGGGTGCGTGAATACATCATGCGCATGAGCGACATTGCAACTCAACTTAAGGGTTTGGAGGTTACCATGTATGACTCTTTCCTAGTACATTTCATATTGTGTACTCTTCCTTCTCAATATGCCCCATTTAAGATATCCTATAACACACATAAAGATAAATGGTTTATTAATGAGCTTTAACCCTGTGTGTTCAAGAGGAGGACAGATTGTTGATGGATGAGGGTGAAAAGGTGAACCTCACTACTACGAATAAAGAATCATCTTGTACAAAGAAGTATAAGGATCAACTAAAGATGTAAAGATTTCACCTCATCAAGTCTTTAAGAAAGAGACATCGTGATGTAAAGATTTCACCTCATCAAGTCTTTAAGAAAGAGACATCGTGTTTCTTCTATAAAAAAAAGGGGCGCATTAAGAAAGACTGCATTATATTCAAGGCTTGGCTTAAGAAGAAAGAAATTTTTTTTGCATGTATTTACTATAAATCTAATATGGTTGATGTCGAATTTGGTACTACAATAGGTATGACAAACCTGCGGAAACTAGTGGCCAGTAAATGTTCTATCTATTCAGACAATCAGAAAGGCTCTCACATGTGGAGGCCGTAGGGACATGCAATCTAATTTTGAGTAGTGATTTTAGATAAGACGTTTCATATTCCGAATTTTTCTCGGAATTTAATTTCAATTTCAAAGCTTGTACCATTCGTATATTTCTTTAATTTTTTAATTTTTGGTATTAGTATTTACATTGGTATTGGTTTTTTGTCTGATAATTTATATTATCTTTGTTTACAAAATGATGTTATTCAAAATACTATGCATGTTAATACAACTTTGAAAAGATGTATTATGAATGAAAATTCCTCTATGTTGTGGCACCGGAGATTGGGACGCATCTCTTGAATCTCTAAATGGAGATGTGTCAATCTCCGGTGCCACAACATAGAGAAATTCTCATCCATAATACTCCCTCTGTACCAAAAAGATCTTCCCATTTAATTATTATAATCCTCACAGTTGAATATACTACCTCTCATTCATTGGATTCCTACCATAAATTGAATATATGTGAGTAGTATTTTAATCAAATGGTAAGAATCCAATGAGTGGGAGGGAATAAATGGGAAGATCTTAGTAGTACGGAGGGAATACATTTTTTCAAACTCCTATCAGCATGCGTAGTGTTTTGAGTGGTATCACTTTGTAAACAAAAACAATATAAATTATCAGAAAAATACAATAACCAATAATTTCAGAAATTCTGTAAATAATAAAACCGGAGAATATCCAAATGATACAAGCCATGAAATTGAAATTAAATTCCGAGAAAAAAATTTGGAAGATAAAACATCTTATCCAAAACCACTAGTTTGCATGTCCAGAGCCTCTGAATAAATAGAACTTTCATTGTCCACTGATTTCCGCAAGTTTGTCATATCCTGCAAGGTATTTGAAACATGAATTGTAATATCAAAGTCAATCCACCAGGTATTATGATTAAAATTAAATATATTAGATGCATCGCAAACACACGCTAGAAAATTACCTTTTCTTGCTAAGCCAAGACTTGAACTTAATGCAGTCACTTGACTCACTTCCCTTTTTTTTACAGAAGAAACACGATGACTCTTTCTTAATGAGCTTCTCAGCTTAGAATCTTTCTCATTCCCTTATCTTTAGTGTGACCCTTATACTTCTTTGTACAAGATGATAAGATGAGGTTCACTTTGTCACTCTCTTCTATAACAATCTGCCATTTTCTTGAATACACATGGTCATAAGCTTATTAATAGATCATTTATTTTTATGTGTGTTGTAGGATATCTTAAATGGGAGCATATTAAGAAGGAAGAGTACACAATATGAAATGTACTAGGAAACACTCAGACATGGTAACCTTCAAGCCCTTAAGTTGAGTCGCAATGTCCCTCATGTGCATGATGTATTCCCGCACCCCCTAGTTTGAGTGAACCTCGTAGATGAAAATTGCATTATTGCTCATCAATGGCTTTAATGAGATTTTTAAATTTATCATGTTTATCAACTGACCCACTAATATTAGCACTCATCGATGGCTTTAATGAGATTTTTAAATTTATCATGTTTATCGACTGACCCACTAATATTAGCACACAACATGGTCTTTATGAACATAATAGAGAGACGGTTAAATCTCTCCCATTTTTTCATAAAGATCGACCGTATTGGGTTCGTTAGTTGTTGTTATTTACTCGGTGGTTCATCTTTTCTAATAGCATAACCGATATTTATTCATCTCAATTACATTAGTACTCTCTTTCCAAGCCTTATAATTCTCCATTTAATTCAAGAATGTTTGACTTGTTAGAAATCATACACAAGGATATTGCTACAAAACTGGTATGACTTCTCTTAGCACTAGTTTTGTAACATAATCATAAAATCAAAAGCGGAAGCAAAATAATAAAATTGATAATTGCTTATTAGGATTCCAAAACAGCTTTATCAAAACACAATTTTTTGTCAACGGGAATCGCTTGACCGTCATTCTCTGATTTGGTTCCAAATCTCAAATTGTGTTTATTTCGGAATGAAGATTAGGCTTAGTGACATTTGCTAATCAAAAAGTGATTATAATGATCTTTCCATCAAAGATGAGTTAACAACGTGGAGAAGTGGGTGGGTAGTTAACTAAAGAAGTGGAGAAAGTGGTGGGTTGTTTTCTTATTTAATGGTTGACCACCAACTAAATGGGCCACAATTTTAGGGACTTAAACTGATTATTGACTTAATCAGTCTATTTAGTCCAACATTCTCCCACTTTGTCCATTTACACGAGAGACCGCATGTATGAATCATGGCATTTAATTCTCTTAGGACGAGAATTAATCTTCCACGTATCACAATATACTTGATCTCTCTCCCCTCTTAACTTTAATAAATAAACCGTCTATTCTTGGTCAAAGCATAATGATATTTCTCAACAATAAAAGTGACATAATACGTACGTACATAATCCAAATAAGAAAATACCAAACTAAATCAAAACAACATAATAAATGTATCACATTTCGGGATCAAGTCTCATACTTGCTACATGAGCCTTGAAACTCTTAGTTGGCATGCCTTTAATCAAGTGATCAGCAATCATAAGATTAGTGCTAATGTGATCAACACTCACTTTCTTTTCTTGAACACGTTTTTTAATGGCTAGAAACTTAAAGTCGATGTGTTTACTTCGACTTCCACTTTTATTGTTCTTAGCCATAAAGACGGTATCTGAATAATCGCAATACATTGTGAGTGGCCGAGTAATAGAGTCAACAACTTTAACACCAAATATGAACTCTTTCAGCCATAAACCAGGTGAGGTAGCCTCAAAACAAGAAACAAACACAACCTCCATAATAGAAGTGGCTATCAATGTATGTTTCGTACTCTTCCAAGATATAGCTTGGTTGGCTAATACTCCCTCCCATTCATTCAATCCTTTACATAAGGATTTTCACAACTTTAAATAAATGTGGTAAAAGTAAGGTATTATTGGTAAATCAAGTGGTGTTATGGGCCCATCAAACTTTAAAGTAAGGAAAAAGGTGTGACATTATGTGTAAATAGAGGAAAGATATGAGGATTATAAGGCACAATCTTTTGCCAAAAGGGGAAGGTAAAGAATTGATTGGTTTGTACATTTATAGTAAGTGTAAAGAATTGAATGGATGAGAGGGAGTATAAACATATATCCTGATGCAGCAACATAGTCTGAGTTGGAATACCCTACCAATTCAAGACTCTCAATCCGTCTATACATAAGCACGGAATCCTTAGTACCTTGAAGGTACCTCAACACTTTCTTTGCAGCCTTCCAGTGATCAATGCCTGGGTCACTATGATATTTGCCTAACACTCCAACAACATTTGCAATGTCGAGTCTAATAGAAAGTTGAGCATACATAAAGCTACCATCAGCTAAAGTATAGGGATTACTTTTCATTTGTTCCCTTTCAATGTCATTCTTGAAGCACTAGTTCAAACTGAACTGATCACCCTTCACAATGGGCACTACACTTGGTGAACAATCTTTCATTCCGAACCTTTCAAGTACTTTGTTGAAATAGGCCTCCTAAGACAGGCCCAAAAGGCCTCAAGATCTATCTTCATGGATCTTAATGCCAATATAAGATGTTTCTCCCATATCTTTCATTTCAAAGTTACGTGAATGAAATTGTTTCACCTCAAACTGATGTGGGTACTTAACAATTTGTTAAAAAAGATACAAATATGAAAATCCCATTAACTAATTTAGGTGATTATCAATTTGTTAAAAAGGATGAAGGTCTTGTTCTCTTGGACTGAAAGTGACTAAACTGAAAGTGTCTGAACTGAATGAGTCTGAACTTAACTGACCTGAAAAAATAAATAATAATAATAATAATAATAATAATAATAATAATAATTAACAATAATTGTTATTATTATGAAACTAAATATTATTATTATTAATGATAAATAAATAAATAAATAATAATAATAATAATAAAATGATTAATATTAATAAAAGTAATAAATAATAGAAATAACTAATAATGAAATAATTAATAATAAATATAATAATAATTATAATAATAAATATAAATAATACTAATAATAATTATTATTATTAATGATTAATGATTAATATTATTAATAATAAATACGGAGTAATAAATAACATTAATAATATTAATATTTAATACTCCAAGATAAGAGTAGTTGTGTATGATAAGATTATACACATAACAGATAAGATTAGTTGTGTATGATTATACTTCAAGAGTTTTTTAGTATCTAAAAGACCTTATGAAAACTCATTTGTGTTGGCACTCCCATATGATAAACTCAACCGGTGGAGCGTGTATGGTGGTTTGTGGCCAGTGAAAATAGGAGGAAGGCGCAAGTATGGTGGTCGACGGCGGCATTGATAGTAAAGTTGAAGGTGCTCTGAGTTTATGTGGTGGAGGTTGAAATAATGAGGAAGCTTGGTAGTGGTTTGTATGGTAGAGGGATGGAGGTATGAAGATGGTTGTATAATGAAAATGTAGGTGAAGAAGGAGGGTGAAAATAGGGGGAGGGG
The DNA here is from genome assembly GCA_958450325.1 of Agrostemma githago. NCBI lineage: Eukaryota > Viridiplantae > Streptophyta > Magnoliopsida > Caryophyllales > Caryophyllaceae > Agrostemma > Agrostemma githago. The sequence continues at coordinate 31,515,330 of OY288262.1, forward strand.
TATTTTGGTCTGAGTATGATTTTTGTGAAATTTTTAAGGTTTTGTCAACTTTTGGGTGTAGTTTTATACAAACATTTCATAAGGGTGTAAAATATGAAATTGGTGTTTCAAAAGTGTGTAAAATCCAATTGACTCCTAAATGAATAGAAAACAATGTTTTTAGTATTAGCACCGATTAACGACAATAAAAAAAACTACCTAATAGGATTAGGCAAGTAAAACTACACGCCTAAATGATGCCTAAAACAAGACTTCTAAGGAAGCTAAGATTGCCTTATTATATGGCAATTCGAATAGAAAAAAGAAAACAATAACTAATCTAAGTAGAACTAGGAAAGATATACCAACCAAAATTGGGGTCTTCTCTTCCTTGTGCAAGTATAAGGATGCACTCATCTTTCCTTTGAAGGATTTTGACACAATCCTAATAAGCGAAAGAGTGTCATGCCTTGGGCTTGTCCATCACGCCCAATGGTGCATGTATTATATATTTACAGGTTCTCCCCTAACACAATTTTTTTTGGGTGTATTTTGTCTAACTTTTGTTAGAGAAATTGAATTTATAATTTTTTATATATATAAATAGTATTGTACCCAGGACTTGTAAAGAAAAATTTCTGGTCCGCCGCTAATCACACCCAACAATAATTGTATGTCCATGACACTTGCACGGTCCCGTTGCACTCATTTTACATGTGGATGTGACTAAAAATATAACCTAATTGTAATTGCATCAATATCTAGATCGTAGGATTGTTTAAGATGTCTTTGATCATGGGATAGTAGGATTCCACCATAGAAAACGGGAATTGTGATAGCAATGCAAAGTGCACCATCATGGCAGTGTGCTAAGAAAGCATGACTCAAGGTAGCATTGAGCAAAATAACCTAACGATCCCTTGTGTTATTCTAATTGTTTTATATATATATATATATATATACTCCCTCCGAGTTCCTATCATTAACACATTTGCTTTTGAGGTGGAAAATAAAGAGGGGAAAATGAGTTGCTTAAAAAAGAAGAAGGAAGAGAGAGAAATGGATGGACAAATGTGAACCACCATTTATAGCCTAAAATGGAAAGTGATAAAAGATCAAATCCAGCCTAAAAATGAATACGTGTCAATGATAGAAACTCGGAGGAAGTATTTGATTTTGGATTGAATTTAAGTACAATTGTTTATATTTGGATAGTCGGACCTCGATATCTCTTTTAGAAAACTTGGATATCCGCTGAGTTTCAAAGACTTGAACTTATGTCTGGTACACAGATTAATATTGGGAGAAATAGATTCGACTAACATCAGGTTTGACTAGCCAGCTGATTTAAATAGCAAAATTGTTTTAAAGGTGTTTAGTAATCGGCAGTTTTAGATTAGTAGATTATTTTATTCTTTTGTAAAAGGACAAACAAGGATAACTTGTATGAGAGAAAAGAAGAGAAAGTATGGTTTAGTATTTTTTTTAAAGGGGTAAAAGGACAAAAAAAAAGAAAATTTTCTAATATGCTAACCAAATATACTGGTAACAGTATTGCAAAATAGTACTATATTGGACCCCAATCTATTATTTCAATATGCTACTAACCAAACATTCCAAAAAACAAATTCCTTAATCAAAGATGTTAAACCTCCTCTCCAATGCTGAAATTTGGTCATACGCCATTTACCAAACATTGCCTTATTCTTTATACATTATCGGCTCTTTTCTGTGGGTTATTTTAAGTTTTAAGTTTACGGTTTTGAGTTTTTTTTTTTGGTTTTTTATATATGATTATTATGGTGTTACGAAAAATTTCATATATTTTCTCTAGGTTTTGGTTATTAACATCAGCTAGGCAGCTACAAATCCCTCTCTATTCCTTCTCATTTTCTTTGTAGAAAGCCTGTTTTTCTTAACTCTGTGGAGTAAGCAAGAAAACTACATTTGGCTATTAGCGGCTAGAACGGCTTGGCTCGACATTGAATTTGTTTGAAAAGAACCAGCAAAACATCATATCAAATCTGTTATGTAAAATGGATGGCTTAAACATATAAAAACAATACAATATCACGTTGGGAGTAATAGAATATAAACGGACCTCAACCATCAACTTAAGGTTTTGGTTGAATTGATTTCGTAACACGGTATCAGAGGTCACGAGTTTGAACCCTGGGAGCCCCCAATATCTCAAACTCTTAAGTGGAATCTTAGCACATGGTACGGGCGTGATAGAATATAAACGGACCTCAACCATCACCTTAAGGAGGTTTTGAGAAATCATCATGCATTATGATGAACATGAGGATGATTCAATACTATTTTTTAAGCAAATGCCGATCTATCAAATATTATCCGTACTCGACCCAAGATTTCATTGAATACGCAAAATCATAAATTCCTTATTTAGATATGTATGTCCATTTTCAAATATGTTTAACTAAAATATGATCTGAAAATTAGGAACGAACTAACTTGAGGCATTTAAGAAATGTGACATTTCAAACCCACCACAAACTTTATAATATACCCTCTACCTATACACACTGACAAATCTTGATCCAATAGGTCTTCAATACTTGCGCATAAATATGAAAGGGAAATTTTAACATTTAGGCCTAATAGAGTAGATTCACTTACCTTTCAACCCCAGGCCGTAACGATGCATTATCAGAGCTCATATATTCAGCCAATGCTTTTTTCTGTCAAAAGAGTAACATCAAAGAGTACAATGCCACTAAATTGTATTATCAACAACAAAAATAGGTAATATGTAAATGCAATATAAAAAAAGGGGGGTCATCTTAGAGAGCACATTGAGTCAAATGTGGATAAAAATGAGAAACGAAAGAAGTAAATGTAGCACAAATCCTTCATAAATAACACGCAAAAATATTTGGAAGTCATGCAACCCTCGCAACCTGACATTAACTCCATGCTCTAAGTAGCATCAAAGAAAAATGGTGCACCTTTTTTTGTAGAACACTTTTAACAAATGTGTCTTTCTCACTGGTGGGCAAAGATGTTGGCCAACCAATCTGTTGAAAACAAGGAAGGATAAAGGAAGTGAGTGATCAGTTATAAGCTAGAACAAAGGAGAGAGAATCATTCAATATGCTTTGTGTGCCATGTTAAAGAAGAGCATTGGAAGTTGAACCCAACCCGGTTGAAGTACATAGCAAGCATCTTCTCCTCATCCCCAGCGCACTTCCTACCAACCATAGAAACACATTCATTTTACATCTTTAGTTCCCTGAACAAAACTAGAGTCAAAATCATGCTCTTACAATGTTTTTGGTTTCTTACAAGCCCAACACAGTCACGGGTAACACGTCAATTTCAGCATGATGCAAATCAATATCATACTTATCATTTGATAATTAACGGATTTTGTCAATTCATTGCCATCAACAATATTAACTAACGAACACCAATTTTCTTAGTAGGTAAAGCATACAGCAAGATATAGATATAAGTTATGAGGCACAACAAGAAGAGCACTAAATTGATAGAATTAGTAGACGAAAAAGAACAGACCTCAAGAGGTCTAAATAGATTGGTTGTGTCCAATTTGCACAGTCCAACCCGAGCTTCCGAAATGCTGAGAAAATATGTCAGTAAAAGACAAAAGTGAGTGAGTTAAATCATCACCCACTGCCACTGATATAGCAAGGTAATACTCTTAGCTCAGCCGCACCTACATTGAAGCCATGGCGATTCCCGGATCGATATGCATCAATAAGGACCCTATAACACCGACAACAAAACCAAGCAGTAACAGATCATTTGGCCAATTTGTACTATAATATCAACCCATTAAAGAAAACTAAATTCACAAAATCAAAACCTGGGTTTCCCATTCACATTATAATATTAGCAATGCTAAATCACATATTACTCAAAAACAGAATAGATGATGAATGCATAAGGCGGTCCGAAGAAGAGAGATGAATGGATACCCATCAACTTCAAGAAGAAGAGCAGCGAGATTAGATGAGGAGTCGGAGTGATCATCAGGTAAGGATGGAACTGGAAGGGAAGTGCAAGAGATTAACCAATTCAAGAATCTACTTCGTTTGGGACCAAAACTTAAGCTTTTACAGTGAGATGCAAAAGCAGTTGATGATGATGATGATGATGATGATGATAAGTGAGTTGGGTGTCTGAATATTTGATGGGTATTACTACTAGTATTACTGCCATTGATGGAGAAGTTTATTGAGGATGAGTGACGCAGAGGTGAAGTCAATGTTAATTCCATTTGCGTAATTTGTGAGAGAATAAAGACTCCAACATCGTTGGTGGTTGAGTCTTGGTTAAATTCCTTTCGTTCTTGGTCACTTCACGGATTTTCTTCGCCACCATGTTATCCTCTCACTTTATTATACTCGTAATAATTACAGGTGACAACTGACAATTGGGTCACTTGTATTGGGTCCGAACTCCGAATTGGATCATATTTGATCCGGTTTGTAAATGGACTAACGGGTCAGTCTCTCATTTGAGTTGGGTTTGGGTCGGGTCCGGGTCGGGTCATTTTGGTTAGTTAATCTGGCGGGTTAGTGTGGACATGACATAGGTCCACCCCGACGCGGCCACGCGCGGGTTTGGGGAGGCGAATGAATCTCCATATGAGATGGTCAAATTGAAATTTAAATTGAAGTTGGAGTCGCCACCGAACTTTGTGGGAGTTCGGGCCCGTTCGAACCCACTCTATGTCGTAGTGGGCCGTGTACAAAATACGGCCCATTTCCGATATCAGAGTTTATCGGGTTCGTCCCTTTGCATTTGATACCGATACCGATTTGATCGGATATCGTGTATTGAATGACTCTCGTTGCCAATGGTTTCGGACATCCGGAAACCGAGGTTCTGAGTAAGGGGTGAGGGTACGTGTTGGGAAGTTCACAAAGAACACCCAACCCCGCCCGCACATTAGCGGCCTCTGCTAAGTTATCGAATGATTTTTGAATACGCGCGTTAGTAATACGATGAATGATATGCAAACATTGTTTTCCTAAGCATGCGAGGAATTGAATGGGTACTAAGTCGGTTTAATGCAAGAAAATTAACGTCAAAGTTGTTTTAGCATGTGAGATTCGTTTTAGTATAATAAAACAAACGATGAAAAAAAGATGAATTTGCTACAAAAGATGAACAAACGAGTTAGTATCGATTTGTGAATAAAAATATAGCAAATATGATGAATATGCGAGATCGAGAAAACTTTAGTCGAAATCTGAAAAATATTGCTAAAACGTACCGGTTTGTATAAAAAAAGAATTTCGAAAAATAATAAAAAACGAAAAAAAAGGTGTCGCGTTACAGCCGGCCAGGCGACTCGCGTCCCGGCCTGTTTCAAAATCGATTTTATGAAAATTCGATGCTTTTATTAAATTGCGTACAAATATTGCACAATTTGCACTCGATTTAATATTTTCGATATTCGTTATATTCGACGTTTGATTATGTAATCGATATCAAATACTCGGAATAGTTTTTAGAAAAGATGTAAATTTTGAGAAATCGTTTCGTAGATAAATAAAAAAACGAACGAAAAGAGCTAAAAAAAAGGGGTCGGGTTTCAGGCCCGTGCGCGAGTCGCCTGGGAGGGGCGCGACTCGCGTGCGGGTCTGTCCCGGTTCCGTTTGTTGTTCGAAAATTGCTAATTTTCATAAATCGCGTACAAGTACGAATTAATTTATACTCGATTTATGTTTTTGATATTCGTCGTATCCGATATTCGATTATGAAATCGATATCGAATATTCGGAATGAATTTTAGAAAAAGTTTTGTAAAATTGTTTTTTTGAACGAAAAAGATGTTAATTCTCTCCGCGTTAAAATCGTTGTATTTTGTAAAAAGTAACGATTTTTTAGCATCAACAAGATTTGATTTTATTCTTTTTAGTACGACATTCGACTATAGAGTTGATGTCGTATTTTTAAGAATATTTGATATATGAAAATAGTTTTAGTAATATCGATATTAGAAATAAAAAAAACGGCGAATGACCCGTAAATAAAAGGACGACACACGACCCATAAGAAACGGACGAGAAAAGAAAAAAAACGAGAGGGAGAAGAGAGAAATAGAGAAGACGGGTTTGGTTACACCCTCAACCTACATGTTTTAGTTTACTCGGATCGGAGCTCGTCGGAACGTGGCTTGGGCACGGGAGCGTCGAGTGGATGTCGGTGAGTTGTGGTGGCTCGGTTTGGTGGGACGTGTGAAGGGTGTCGGGTATCGGGGCCGATTTCCTTCGGGTTTTGTAATATCGGTTTCTCGATGCTAAGTGTAAGGAATTTTATGTGTGAAGAGTTGATGTACGTGTTTTCAAGTGTGTTTGATCGATGTCTCTGAATGTTTTTTGAATGAATTATGCAAGGGGCTATTTATAGGGAAGTTCCCGACCTTGGCTAGGAGAGGTGCTTTGAGTTAGAACTACCGCTTTAGGATAGGAAATACAGGAAGTCGAGAGGAACGTAAGTTGCGTTGCTTGGTGGAGAAGCAATGAATCTCGGCTGGTTGGTGGAGTGATTCGGCCGAGCTTATGCTTGGTCGAGTATCTGATTCGGTTTTCGGATAGAATTCCTACTTGAGATCGAATTCTATCCTTAAACGGATTTGTTTAATATTTTGTGTAGCTGATTTTTTGTAGTATTGGAGCTCGAATCAGCCACGTGAAGTGTCACGGCTGACTCGCGTGTCTCGAGAATATCTTTGAACGGGTTTTGACTCGGTCGCTAAAAGACGGTTTTGCCCCTGGTGCCGATTTCGACCCAAATTAGTCTTATTTGACTCGAAACGACCCACTGGGCCTGATTTTGAGGTTGGTTTTGTGAGATATGTACTTCGTAAAAAGGCCAAGCCAAATGCCAATGATTTTGAGCCCGTTTCCGAATATATTAAAGCACGTTTGCGTCCGATCATCATCGGGTATTTGTCGGAAACTGCTATAGACACCTGGCAGTCAAAATGTGGGTGTCTACAGAGCCCCCACGCTGACTGAGGCTTGGACAGGGCGAAAGTCAGAGTAGCCACCAGGTCAATCAAAGATTAAAACCTGGCAGCTTCCGGTCGGGTCGTTTAAAGTCCATTAGACTTGCGTAAAAGGGCTCGCCAACCATAAGTTAAAAATTATACGTGAGCTGATGATGCTAACTCCGTGGGGAATCAGACTTGTCGTATAAGTCTTTGGTGCGCCTGTATGTGGGCCCATCCCGTTAAATGCCGTTGGGGAGTTGGTTGCGCGGTTTTGCTTGAGTCGTCCTGTACAATGATCTATGCGAAGTTTGCATGTAACACATTTTTAGGAGAAATGACTCGTGCTGGGGAATAAAATTTGAAGGAGATTTTTTGAATTTTTTGGATTTTTGAATTTGGAAGAGTTTTGAAATATTTAAAGTATTTTGACTCCGAAAAGGAATAGGAATGCTCAAGATGACTTAGCTAGATCCTAGGATAAAGCATGTATGCTAAATCTTCTGGGATTAGGATTCCTTAGGTGAGGAGGAGAATCCGATTTCATGCTATAAATACCCTCTCCTTGCTCATAATTTATTCATAATTCCCACAATTCCCTTCTTCCTTCAAAGAAAAACAAGCCCTGAAAAACTTATTTCCTCTTTTTAGAAATTCATTATGGGTATCGATAGATTAGTTGGAATGCTGCAAGATTGGTCTCGACTTTTCAGAGACGCAGATAGAGTTATCCTGAACCAGAATGGCATCACCCAATTATTCACGATCCGTCAAATGCAAGTGGACCGACACTTTTTGGATGCTTGCCTGTCCTACTGGGACGATACTTATCATGTCTTTAGTTTTCCTCGAGGTGAAATTTGCCCTATTCCTGAGGAGATCGCTGCTGTAGGAGGATGGAATCCCATGCTTCGCCCTGCCGTCCCGTTCTCAGTTCATGACACCAGGAGAAAATTGTGAGAATTTTTAGGGCTTTCCCACTTGGAGGTATCTCGCATGACAGAAGACGATACCGTTTCCTTGATTGACCTGGCTGAAAAATTTATGAACCCAGATGACGTCCGGGTCAGGCCGGTATATAGCCGTAGGGCCTTTACTTTTTGCATGCTCCACGTTTATGCCTTCGAAGGTCATATGGATTTGTTATCTTGCATGGCCATGTCCGACTTCTTACTGTAGCTGACCTGATGGAGACAGAGCACAGCCCAGCTTGGCTGATTACAGGGGAGATTATCCAGGGCTTGGATAATCGTTAAAGGGATCCGTTGATCCGGCTGACTGGAAGTACCCGTCTTCTACAGGTAGGCTGATTTTTCTTCGTTTTTCGCAATTTTTGATTTTTTGCAACTTCCGATTTTTCCGAAATTTCTGATTTTTCCGGTTTTCTCGGTTTTTTTCGATTTTTCTCGGTTTTTTCCGTTTTTTTTTTGCGATTTTTGCGATTTTTTTTTGACTTTTCACGATTTTGACTTTTCGCGACTTTGACTTTTCAGCTTTGGCTATTCGAGAGGCTATCCATCCTGGATCCTCCTCTTGACGTAAGCCGATATCGCCCGAATCAAGTGATGACGAGAAGACGGACTGTTGATTTTTCCCGTCTTACTACCCAAAAATTCTGGGACGAGCTGCTATCTTTTCATGGAGGCCCATTGATCCGTTGGACCGTACCTTGGTGGCCCATTTATGTCTAGACCGGTTTAGAAACGAGGGATAGGGCCCGATATCAGTTAATCCTATCTTTTAGGCAGACCATCCATCTTTACCCCGATCGCATACTTAGGCAATATGGTCGGCCCAGAGAATCCTGAAAATCGAAGCGGTCGTGAGTGAATCTACTCAGCTGACGGATGTGATGAGTGATACCTGGATGCAAAGGTGGTATACTCGGGCTACTTGGCCCGTCCCGAAGACCTCTCATTCGATCTGGGTATCTAATTCTTATGTAAGATGGACAAAGGCGGACTCTGCTAAAGCCCGTGCTGCTTTGAAGACTGACGAAGCCTTCGACTTGCTGCGCCGAGAACAAGCTAAAGATAATCGAGGCTTTTTTGATGATGGCGACACCCCGACTACCATGGTTCGCCTGATGTCGGGCCAAAAGGGGAAGACTAGGACTCAGACTGAAGGGTCCAGTATTAAAGGTGCACGGGGGAAAGTGAGCCCCCAGACGGACTTGGAAAGGAGACTCGGCCCAAGACTGGCGGCTAAGGACCGACTTGGTCCACGCGACAGACTTCCCGAACACGTACGGGCTCGGCTTGGGCCAGTGACGATAGCTGAAGATCCGTTGTCGAAGAAACGGGTTCGGGCTAAAGAAGTTCCCTTAGTGATATGGGAACGTTCGCCCCCGCCTCATCGACCCCGGGCTCCGCGTGACCCAAAAGATAAAGGGATGCGGAAGATGTATGAGCAGTAGTCTTCTAGATTTTATTATTTAAGTACTACTATTATTTTTGTGTGATTTATTTTTGCGTAAGGCATTTTTTTTGAAATAATAAAAGACATATTAGTGAAAACCGTTCCTGTCTTTTCGTTATTGCAGTGGTTGTACCCTTTTTGAGGGGTTGCCTACGTATCCACGATTAGTGGAATCAAACCAACCGTAGTTCAGACGTAGATTTTTGCAATTTTCGAAAAACATCAAGACTATTAGTTCGAGATGTGCGACAGTAGGATAAGTAATCCTAACTTATTGACTTGCTTAAATTTTTTTGAAAATTTATAAAAAGACAAATTTTTATAAACTTTTAGCAGATGACATTGAGATAAGGTTAAGGGTAGTAGCGCTTCAACTGGTCCAAGTTGGTTGGGTTGACGAATTCGTTCCCGTCCAAGTCTGTCAGCATTACTGCTCCTACTGATAAAACCTTCTTTACTAGATATGGTCCGGCCCAATTGGGTTTGAATTTTCCCCTTGGGTCGACTGGTAGCAAAGCCCGGATAGATTTTAGGACTAGATCGCCCTCTTTGATATTCCTGGGCCTAACCCTTTTGTTAAAAGCCCGTTGTATCCTTTTTTGGTATATCTGGATATTGTTAAGGGCTCGGGATCGTCGTTCGTCCAAAAGAATCAACGAATCGTATCGGGTTTGGACCCAATCTGCTTCAGGCCCCTGGCTTTCGAGTAGAATCCTCAGGGATGGTACCTCGAGCTCGACCGGCTGGACCGCCTCCATCCCATATGTCAGATAGTATGGAGTTGCTCCGGTTGCGGTGCGGATTGATGTCCGGTATCCCCATAAGGCGAAAGGGATTTTATCGGGCCAATCCCGGTAATTATCAGCCATCTTTTTAAGTATGGTGACAATTGTTTTATTCGCTGTTTCTACCGCTCCATTGGTTTGGGGACGATAAGGCGAAGATGTATGCCTTTGAATCTTATATTTTGCTAGCAAAGTAGCGGTTTCGGCTTGAAAATGGGTCCCGTGATCACTAATGATTCGTGCGGGATCCCGTATCGGCATATAATTTTATCTTGGATAAATTTTGCTACGTGCTTGGCGTTCAAGACACGATATGACTCGGCTTCAACCCATTTAGTAAAATAGTCAATAGCCACTAGAATGAAGCAGTGACCTCCCGTCCCGGAAGGGTTCACCTTCCCGATTATATCTATTCCCCATGTCGAAAATGGCCACGGTGAAGTCATGGTATATAATAGGGATGACGGCATATGCTGGACGTTGCCGAAAATCTGACAGTTATGACAGTGTTTGATATATAACTGGCAGTCGGTTTCCATGCTATTCCAGTAGTACCCAAGTCTGGCGATTTTTCGAGCTAGCATATGGGCGTTCATATGCGGACCGTTCTCGCCGTCGTGTACCTCGGCCATGACCTTTTCGCCCTGCGTTTTGTCGATGCATAGGAGTAGAGCCCCCTGCGCCGTCTTTTTGTACAACTGTCCATCGTCCGTGCGGATGAACTGAGTGACCCATCTCCGTAGGGCTTTCTTGGCCCGGTTTTCAGATCCCGGAGGATATTCTCCCGACGTTAAGTAGGTTATAACAGCCTGGTACCAAGGTTCTGGATCAGTTATTTCAATATCTTGAATAACATTGATGTATGCCGGCTCGGACCGTCTTTCGACGCAAATCGGCATGCTGGTCAGGTGTTCCGGGATATTAAGTAAAGATGCTAACTTGGATAGGCATCTGCAAACTGGTTTTCTTCCCGAGGTAGATAAATGTATTCCACCTTTTGAAACTGTTTTTCGAGAACCCTTACCCGCGCTTGGTAAGCTACGAGATTTGCGTTCCGAGTTTTCCATTTCTGGAGTGCTTGATTGATGACTAATGATGAGTCACCGTGGACCCGGAGGTTTGTTACTCCTAAATCCGCGGCGGCTTGCAATCCGTGAATGCATGCTTCATACTCGGCTGCGTTGTTAGTCACGTCGAAATCCAATTTAATGGACAACGAGGTGTGTTCTCCTAGTGGTGAGATTAGCAAAATTCCGACACCAAATCCTCGAAAGTTGGATGCCCCATCAAAGTATAGATCCCATGTCTCCGTGTCAGTATGGAATATATGTTCATCTGGGAAGGCCCAGGTATCGGTATGTCCCTCTTCAGATACCGGACTATCGGCGAGGAACTCGGATACTACCCGACCTTTGATGGCTTTCAATGGCACGAATTTGAGGTCGAACTCAGCTAGCATTAAAGTCCATCTAGATATCCTGCCATTGAGGATGGGCTTCTCGAACAGGTATTTGATTTGATCCATTTTGGACACACGTGCACTTCGTGACTAAGCATATAGTGTCGGAGCTTTTTAGTGGCCCAAACTAGAGCTAGGCACGTCTTTTCGAGCATCGTATATTTGCACTCGTATTCCAGGAACTTTTTACTGATGTAGTAAATAGCCCGTTCCTCCGAGTCGACCGTCTGGGCCAACATAGCCCCCATGGCCGTCTCGGTCGTTGTCAAATATAACGACAAAGGTAGACCGTGTTGAGGCGGCATTAATACCGGCGGAGATGACAGAATCTCTTTGATCTTATCGAAAGCTGCTTGACATTTGTCGTCCCACAGTACCCGTTCTCCTATCTTCAGTTTCTTGAAAATGGGCTCACATACCATGGTTAGCTTCGAAATAAACCGGCTGATATATTGGACTTTCCCGAGAAACCCCCTGATCTCCTTTTCGGTTTTAGGTGGTTGCATCTCGGTAACAGCTTTGATCTTGGCTGGGTCAACCTCGATGCCGCGCTGGCTGACGATATGGCCTAGTAATTTGCTCGATGTTACCTCGAAGCTGCATTTTTGAGGGTTTAATCTCATGTTGTACTTGCGTAACCGGGTGAAGAACTTTCTGAGGGCCGAAATATGCCCGTTTCGTTCTTTGGACTTAACGATCATATCGTCCACGTAGACCTCTACATCATTATGCATCATGTCATGTAGTAAGGTAGTGGCGGTCCGTTGGTAAGTGGCACCAGCGTTGATAAGCCCAAATGGCATAACGGTGTAACAGTAAGTCCCCCAAGGCGTAATGAAAGTGGTACTCATGTCTTCTTCCGCCATTTTGATCTGATTGTACCCGGCATACCCGTCCATGAATGATAGAAGGGCATGATCGGCCGTATTGTTTACCAGTATGTCGATGTGTGGCAACGGGAAATCATCTTTCGGGCTGGCCTTATTAAGGTCCCGGAAATCTACACAAACTCGTACCTTTCCGTCTTTCTTGGGTACCGGTACGATATTTGCAACCCAGTCTGGATATTCAGACACTTGAATAAAGTCCGCTTTGAATTGCTTGTCGACTTCTTCTTTGACTTTGAGAGACCATTCGGCCTCATTCTTCGGAGTTTTTGCTTTACCGGCTTACACCCGTCTTTGATGGGTATACGGTGTTCGGCTATCTCCCGGTCTATTCCCGGCATGTCCTTGTAGGACCATGCGAAGACGTCTTTGAATTCGTGGAGGAGATCCGTGTAACACCCGTAAAATTTACATCTTTGTTATCCGTCCCGTTGCGATTAAATCGACTCTTATCGAGTCTCGTTATTCTTCATCCAGCTTAATTTCGATCTTCGTAATAACTTTTTAATAAATTTTCGTTCAAAAAAATCCCTTTTTATTTCCTTGTTCGCGAGAATTTTAATTAATCTCGAGAAACTGCTATTTAATCTTTTTCTACGCGATTTTGTATATAATTATTTCTACGTGATTTTAATACTTCTTTCCCAAAAACACGTTCTTATATGTTTTCCGTCTTATTTTTATTTTTAAAAGTGATCCATTAACAATTTTAGCGCGAATCGGGCTCATATTGTAGCAGACCCGACCGTTTCCCTCTTCGGACTGAGATATTTTCGTAGTTTGGTTGAGAAAGTCAAACCGACTCCTCGATTCTCTCCTACTTTTACTGCTTAATCTCTTTATCAGCTTTTACTCCCTCAACTTCTCAAAAACCTCAACTTACGTTCTCTCCCTCATCTTTTCTCCTCTCTAAAAAAAAAGAGAACGTAACAATAGCAACAACAGTCAGTACACTGTTCTCCAAATTTTTTTTTTTTCCGTTTTCGATTATTCTCTTCATCTCGTGTTCATCTTAATTCAAGGGTAATCATCGAAACCCCATATTCCTCCTTTCTAGCTCTCGATTTATGATACTAATAAGGGTCTTGTACCTTTTTATATTTTTTTTATAGGTTTTCGAGACAACCCCGAGGAGGACGAGTACATTATTGACTCAGATCTCGATTAAGGTAACACGACGATCTCGGTATTGCTTGACTTTTTTTGTCGTAGTTACATGTATAGAATTTAGTTTTTTATTTGGCTATTATAGTATGTCATTAATTTTTATTTAAAAGTTTTAGAATCGTTAATTTTCAATTATTTTGTTGCTGTGTTCGTTTTTACGAGACTATTGCATAAATCGTTTTATTAATTATTAAATAATAAATTTGGCCGATACACTAATATATTCATAAAGTTACTGTTAAAACATAAATTTTACAGATTTTTAATTTATAAAGTCGTTTAATGAATTTTTAACAGATTTCGTAGAAAAATGGGTTAAAACCGATTTTATTGTTTATATGTCTAATTTATGTATTTAAATCTGAAAATTTTTGTGTAAGTACAATCTGATGAAATTTAATTTTCTGGAATTTTTCGTAATTTTTCGAATTTTATAGGTGGGTGAAATAATTAATAGTCCTAAAACACCGTTTTATCGTTAAACCGAATATCCTTTTTAATTTCTGATTTTTATTTTTAATTCTCGATTCGAAATAAAGTTTCTGATATTTTCTAACAAAATATTTATTTTAGTGACATTCGAGATTTAATAAAATAAAAAGAGCGATAAATCGTTATTTAACCTTTTAAAACGAAACCGATGATTAAAAGACGGTTTTCCTATTTTTTTTAAATTCTGGAATTTTCATTTTTTTTTAAATTTAAATAGTTTCTGGAAAAATTTTATTTCCTTGATAAGTTATGATTTTTAACAACCGTGCACAAATTGTTTTGAATTTAGCTTTTATTTTTAATCGTTAACATTTAATTAACGCGTTTTCCGTAAAAGCCTTTAAAAACCGGGTTTCCAGATTTTGAAAAAAAAAAAATTATATATTTTTTTTGGACAGATTGTCTAAATATTAGTTTTAGTTATTTATCGTAATTTTACACTATTTTTCGAAGCTTTTAAATGGTAAAGTCAATTTTTAAGCAAAATCGTGAATTATCGTTAAAATGCGATTTTACAGCAATTTATTTATTTTTCCAGCAACTTCGAACATTCTAAAAATTTAACCGTTTCATCTTAAGTCACCCCTTATGTTATTCGAAAATGATTTAAATGTTCAATAAAATAAAGAAGGTTAAGTAAATTACTTTTATAAAGATATGATTGTCATAAAACATTATTTTATGCTCGTTTCATTGAAACTAATAATAATTAGGGAATTTTAGTTTTATATATTTTTTTGAAACACCCTAATTCATAATAATAATATGTCGGTGAAATATTTCGATAATTCTTATAAATAATTTATACTCGAATTAGAACTTAATAATTGTTAAGGCCGAAAGTAGTAGTTTGCGAAATTAATAATATTTACTTTATAGTTAGAGTAAATTACTATTCTTGATATTTTTCTATAACGCTATTTTCATCGTATTGTTACTCCGAGAAAATGTCCTAAAATAGAAAATTTCCTAAAATAGAAAATTTCCTAAATTAGAAAGTTTCCCAAATTAGAAAGTTTTATTTTTAGAACGTTTTGATAATCCTATCGAATTACGACAACGGCTTTGTTTTGGAGTTATGGAATAAGGACAAGTGTACGGGTAGAGTAATACAGTCTAGGGTATACGTTTTGCCATCAACTATAAAGCTGGTGTGTCTAGTTAGAGACACATTGGTCGTTGAACTGAGCATGGTTTGTGTTCAGGAGTGTGTATATTTTGACCTTAAACTTAGATATCGCATCGTGTAAGTCGCCGTCGGGTTGAACTGGATTACGGTTGGTGTCCAGGAGGGGTGTACATTACTTAAGCCAGGACCTCGCTGCACGCAGTCCTGTTATAGTTGAGTTGCCTAGTTAGAGACCGAAGTCTAATTTGTTTTGACTAAATTCTCGAACCTAGTTTAGTATGATCCTAGTGAAAGTCTATTCCGTTACACTGATTGATATCCATAACGCCGTTATTATTATTGATTGACATTAATTTGCAGGTTGACAATCATTTCGAATTATTTTACCATATCATTTTAAATGTTTTCCATTTTCAATTATTTTGATATAATAGTAATTACGCTTTAATATCATGTAATATGGCTGGGAGAACGTTGTCGTTACTCCCCACTGAATTGTGGCTGTTATGTTTATAACATGGCAGGTATTATCTGTTCGGGTTTGTGTGGGCTAGCGAGCGGCATTTAGTCTTACGCCGTGAATTTATTTTCATTTTTTTTGGTTTGATTGTTAAACACTTTTGAGGATTTTAAATTTTTGCCCTTTTTATATAAAGTGGCAGTTGTACTGACTTACCTTTTTATTATTAAAATTTAGTTATCAGTGTGTTAATCCCAACTCAACAGTGATTCCGCCACTGTTTCGCATTAGATTTTTTTAGGGGATTACAATCCGTGTATTGTTGTTTCTCCTCGGGATCTAAGGATAAACCTAACTTAAGCATCTGAGGCTCTAAAGGGGTTCCTACATTGATGGAGTCAGTTTCCTCAATGACTGGATCTCGGGATTCCCTTTGTTCGAGTTGCTCGACTAGATGCGGAGGTAGTGGTACCTGTTCGTCGGGTTTCTCAATGTCATTGCAAATAAAATTTTTGAAAATGTTTTAAAAATAAGACAAGTCGTAAGCAGAACGGTTATCGTTATTATTGATAGAGAATTTTGAAAATAGCTCAAAGAGAGCAGCCATCTGATCGTTGGTCAGAGGCGGGATGGGGAGTGCTCTCAGGACAGACTCCGAGACTCCCACAGGTGTGACCAAAGGAAAAGGGGTTACAGACTTGACCCTAGTACTGGACCCTCTAGACTTAGACCCAGACTCTGACTCTGACTCTAACTCAGACTTGGACTTTGGATTCAGTGTTCGGTTCTTCGAGCGTAGGTTCTGTCCTGGTAGGTTTAGTGACGGATCCTGGGGCCGAAGGTCCGACCGTGATGACATGCGTGCCGGCCAGGGCCTTGGTTTTGGCCTTTCGGATTTCTTCGACAGTGATGGGGACAATTTCCCCCTTAGCCAAGTAAACATCATCTTCGTCATCATTCCATATCCCGTTGATTTAAGGAATGAAAGGGGAAATGAGATGAGTACAGTCGACTAATGGCATGAGTAGCAAGAGGGTTGTTTTTTTTACTGGGCTTATCACTGGGTAACGGTATTTTCCCACTCTCGATCAGATCTTGAATGAGATGCTTCAACTTCCAGCATTTTTCGGTGTCGTGCCCGTTGCCTCGGTGATAGTGGCAATAGGCATGGGCGTTGTAGCTTTTGGACCGTTTTTCGACAGGAACCTCCGGCATTGGGCCTATCGGCTGGATCAGGCCTTTAGAAGATATCCTTTGCAAGGCGTTGGCATAAGTAGTCCCTATGTCAGTGAATACCCGGGCTGGAGTATTCTTTTTGGTCGAGGTGTCTAGCAAATTGACCTCGTCGAAGATGCTTCGGGCCGCACTTGTGGTTGCGGGCTTGCCAGAAGATGAACTGGCTCCTTGATATCCCTTAGTAGAGGCCTTAGTAAGGCTTTCTAACCTTAAATCATCTTCGATTCTGGTACCCATTTCGGTTAAAGTGGCGAAATTGGGTATGATGGCGTACCGGAGATGGATCCGGTAAGATGGGAGGAGATTTTTCACAAAGACCTCCACTAGCACCTTTTCGCTGGGCTTGTCGACCAGCTTGACACTTTCAGCCCTCCACCTTTGGAGGTATTTGGTGAAACCCTCCTTAGGCTCTTGGGCCATGACCTCCAGAGTACGCATGGTCATCTGGATCTCAGTATTGTCCGCATAGTTTCGGGCGAACTCCGTTGCGACATCGTCCCAAGTTTTGTATTTCTTGAAATCAAGCCTGTAGTACCAGGCCCTCGGGTGCTTGTCCAAGGATGAAGCAAAGAGATGCTTGAACATGGTCGATTTGACCCCCCTAACTGCCATGAACTCCTTAAAAGCCCGGATATGGAGTACCGGGTCTTCAGTCCCATCGAACATGGGTAGGCCCGTCAAGTTGAGATTAGCGGGCAATTCATCAGTTAGGGGCGAATAAGCCCGAGCATTTTCCGTGTGGATGGTGTTGCTGGTGGTCGTGTGGACCTGTTCTTGCAGCTTGTGGACCGCGCTGGCCAGTTCAGCTAACGGCCCATCGTCTTCAACCCCAGCGCTAGGAGTTCCTTGTTCGACTGCGCTTACCCGGGTGAGGATGGCGATCTGATCCTCCCTCATTTTTGTCAGTTGGTCTTGTAGCTTGGCTAACGAAACTGTCAACTCATCAATGGCTTGTTGCGTCATTGTTCGGGTGAAAGGTGGCATGTCTGTAAGAACACTGCGTAATCAGCAACTAGGCCAAATCCTAGAACTAAAGTACATCCCGAGCAAGGGAAGAAAGGACGCTAGGAAGGAAATGACTCGGAAAAGGACACTTAGACGGGTGACCTGTGAAAGGTGGGCCTCCTTTAGGATCCAGCTGTGTGGGCTGGGCCCTGTTTGAAAGGAGGTTCACGTGAGACATTCCCCAGACTTTTAGACTCGATTGTGTAGACGGGCCAACCCTTGTAGGAGTATGTCCTACGTAGGTGGGCCTTGCCTTAGTTAAATAAGGCGGACTGGGATAGGGGAGAAATCCGTGATATAAGATCGACGGAGTTTCGACGCTAGAAGACTTGACGACTTACGACACGACCCGACACTGCTAAATACGGGAAGTCCTAAGAAGAGGAAGGTTTTGAAATTGAAATTTTGAAAGCCCGAAGAAATTCGGGGAGAACCGGCCCTTTTTCGGAAAAGGTGGGCCGGGTGACGGTTTTGAAATTTCGAAAATATTTTCGAGTTTTGAAATGGGCATAATACCGGCTAAAAATAGGCTATTTTGAGTAAAATCGTGGATCCTAAATTCGGTATATGTCCCGGGTTTTGAAATTGGATATTTTGAAAAGGATACAATTTTTGAAAATGACGGTTTTTGAAAAAGACTTGTAAATCAGATAGCACGTAGTCACGGAAGCGGTATAACGACACCATGTATGCTCTAATTCTAAGTCTCGGTCAGTCAGTAAGGGTCTATACCAGTGTACACAGCCTATCGAGAATCGGGGCGGACTTCCTAAGTCGAGTTGAGCTTAGAACATGCCGTAAAACCCATACGAATCGGCTAATGGACACCTTCGACATATCCAATTAGGACTACATCGATAGTATAGTGGGACGTCGATCACTAGTACCGGCCCGGGAAAATATGGGGTTATGCATGAACCGTAAAACGAAAACGCGTATTGTACTAGTCAAACGATTTCTATTCGAGTCTCACCCTGAGGATGCCGATGGTAAGTCACGCATTAGTTAATCTCCAGCGGAGTCGCCAAATTGTGGACATGACATAGGTCCACCCCGACGCGGCCACGCGCCGGTTTGGGGAGGCGAATGAATCTCCATATGAGATGGTCAAATTGAAATTTAAATCGAAGTTGGAGTCGCCACAGAACTTTGTGGGAGTTCGGGCCCGTTCGAACCCACTCTATGTCGTAGTGGGCCGTGTACAAAATACGGCCCATTTCCGATGTCAGAGTTTATCGGGTTCGTCCCTTTGCATTTGATACCGATACCGACTTGATCGGATATCGTGTATTGAATGACTCTCGTTGCCAATGGTTTCGGACATCCGGAAACCGAGGTTCTGAGTAAGGGGTGAGGGTACGTGTTGGGAAGTTCACAAAGAACACCCAACCCCGCCCGCACATTAGCGGCCTCTGCTAAGTTATCGAATGATTTTTGAATACGCGCGTTAGTAATACGATGAATGATATGCAAACATTGTTTTCCTAAGCATGCGAGGAATTGAATGGGTTACTAAGTCGGTTTAATGCAAGAAAATTAACGTCAAAGTTGTTTTAGCATGTGAGATTCGTTTTAGTATAATAAAACAAACGATGAAAAAAAGATGAATTTGCTACAAAAGATGAACAAACGAGTTAGTATCGATTTGTGAATAAAAATATAGCAAATATGATGAATATGCGAGATCGAGAAAACTTTAGTCGAAATCTGAAAAATATTGCTAAAAAGTACCGGTTTGTATAAAAAAAGAATTTCGAAAAATAATAAAAAAACGAAAAAAAGGTGTCGCGTTACAGCCGGCCAGGCGACTCGCGTCCCGGCCTGTTTCAAAATCGATTTTTTGAAAATTCGATGCTTTTATTAAATTGCGTACAAATATTGCACAATTTGCACTCGATTTAATATTTTCGATATTCGTTATATTCGACGTTCGATTATGTAATCGATATCAAATACTCGGAATAGTTTTTAGAAAAGATGTAAATTTTGAGAAATCGTTTCGTAGATAAATAAAAAAACGAACGAAAAGAGCTAAAAAAAAGGGGTCGGGTTTCAGGCCCGTGCGCGAGTCGCCTGGGAGGGGCGCGACTCGCGTGCGGGTCTGTCCCGGTTCCGTTTGTTGTTCGAAAATTGCTAATTTTCATAAATCGCGTACAAGTACGAATTAATTTATACTCGATTTATGTTTTCGATATTCGTCGTATCCGATATTCGATTATGAAATCGATATCGAATATTCGGAATGAATTTTAGAAAAAGTTTTGTAAAATTGTTTTTTTGAACGAAAAAGATGTTAATTCTCTCCGTGTTAAAATCGTTGTATTTTGTAAAAAGTAACGATTTTTTAGCATCAACAAGATTTGATTTTATTCTTTTTAGTACGACATTCGACTATAGAGTTGATGTCGTATTTTTAAGAATATTTGATATATGAAAATAGTTTTAGTAATATCGATATTAGAAATAAAAAAACGGCGAATGACCCATAAATAAAAGGACGACGCACGACCCATAAGAAACGGATGAGAAAAGAAAAAAAAACGAGAGGGAGAAGAGAGAAATAGAGAAGACGGGTTTGGTTACACCCTCAACCTACATGTTTTAGTTTACTCGGATCGGAGCTCGTCGGAACGTGGCTTGGGCACGGGAGCGTCGAGTGGATGTCGGTGAGTTGTGGTGGCTCGGTTTGGTGGGACGTGTGAAGGGTGTCGGGTATCGGGGCCGATTTCCTTCGGGTTTTGTAATATCGGTTTCTCGATGCTAAGTGTAAGGAATTTTATGTGTGAAGAGTTGATGTACGTGTGTTCAAGTGTGTTTGATCGCTGTCTCTGAATGTTTTTTGAATGAATTATGCAAGGGGCTATTTATAGGGAAGTTCCCGACCTTGGCTAGGAGAGGTGCTTTGAGTTAGAACTACCGCTTTAGGATAGGAAATACAGGAAGTCGAGAGGAACGTAAGTTCCGTTGCTTGGTGGAGAAGCAATGAATCTCGGCTGGTTGGTGGAGTGATTCGGCCGAGCTTATGCTTGGTCGAGTATCTGATTCGGTTTTCGGATAGAATTCCTACTTGAGATCGAATTCTATCCTTAAACGGATTTGTTTAATATTTTGTGTAGCTGATTTTTTGTAGTATTGGAGCTCGAATCAGCCACGTGAAGTGTCACGGCTGACTCGCGTGTCTCGAGAATATCTTTGAACGGGTTTTGACTCGGTCGCTAAAAGACGGTTTTGCCCCTGGTGCCGATTTCGACCCAAATTAGTCTTATTTGACTCGAAACGACCCACTGGGCCTGATTTTGAGGTTGGTTTTGTGAGATATGTACTTCGTAAAAAGGCCAAGCCAAATGCCAATGATTTTGAGCCCGTTTCCGAATATATTAAAGCACGTTTGCATCCGATCATCATCGGGTATTTGTCGGAAACTGCTATAGACACCTGGCAGTCAAAATGTGGGTGTCTACAGAGCCCCCACGCTGACTGAGGCTTGGACAGGGCGAAAGTCAGAGTAGCCACCAGGTTAATCAAAGATTAAAACCTGGCAGCTTCCGGTCGGGTCGTTTAAAGTCCATTAGACTTGCGTAAAAGGGCTCGCCAGCCATAAGTTAAAAATTATACCTGAGCTGATGATGCTAACTCCGTGGGGAATCGGACTTGTCGTATAAGTCTTTGGTGCGCCTGTATGTGGGCCCATCCCGTTAAATGCCGTTGGGGAGTTGGTTGCGCGGTTTTGCTTGAGTCGTCCTGTACAATGATCTATGCGAAGTTTGCATGTAACACATTTTTAGGAGAAATGACTCGTGCTGGGGAATAAAATTTGAAGGAGATTTTTTGAATTTTTTGGATTTTTGAATTTGGAAGAGTTTTGAAATATTTAAAGTATTTTGACTCCGAAAAGGAATAGGAATGCTCAAGATGACTTAGCTAGATCCTAGGATAAAGCATGTATGCTAAATCTTCTGGGATTAGGATTCCTTAGGTGAGGAGGAGAATCCGATTTCATGCTATAAATACCCTCTCCTTGCTCATAATTTATTCATAATTCCCACAATTCCCTTCTTCCTTCAAAGAAAAACAAGCCCTGAAAAACTTATTTCCTCTTTTTAGAAATTCATTATGGGTATCGATAGATTAGTTGGAATGCTGCAAGATTGGTCTCGACTTTTCAGAGACGCAGATAGAGTTATCCTGAACCAGAATGGCGTCACCCAATTATTCACGATCCGTCAAATGCAAGTGGACCGACACTTTTTGGATGCTTGCCTGTCCTACTGGGACGATACTTATCATGTCTTTAGTTTTCCTCGAGGTGAAATTTGCCCTATTCCTGAGGAGATCGCTGCTGTAGGAGGATGGAATCCCATGCTTCGCCCTGCCGTCCCGTTCTCAGTTCATGACACCAGGAGAAAATTGTGAGAATTTTTAGGGCTTTCCCACTTGGAGGTATCTCGCATGACAGAAGACGATACCGTTTCCTTGATTGACCTGGCTGAAAAATTTATGAACCCAGATGACGTCCGGGTCAGGCCGGTATATAGCCGTAGGGCCTTTACTTTTTGCATGCTCCACGTTTATGCCTTCGAAGGTCATATGGATTTGTTATCTTGCATGGCCATGTCCGACTTCTCACTGTAGCTGACCTGATGGAGACAGAGCACAGCCCAGCTTGGCTGATTACAGGGGAGATTATCCAGGGCTTGGATAATCGTAAAAGGCATCCGTCGATCCGGCTGACTGGAAGTACCCGTCTTCTACAGGTAGGCTGATTTTTCTTCGTTTTTCGCAATTTTTGATTTTTTGCAACTTCCGATTTTTCCGAAATTTCTGATTTTTCCGGTTTTCATGTTTTTTTTCGATTTTTCTCGGTTTTTTCCGTTTTTTTTTGCGATTTTTGCGATTTTTTTTTTGACTTTTCACGATTTTGACTTTTCGCGACTTTGACTTTTCAGCTTTGGCTATTCGAGAGGCTATCGATCCTGGATCCTCCTCTTGACGTAAGCCGATATCGCCCGAATCAAGTGATGACGAGAAGACGGACTGTTGATTTTTCCCGTCTTACTACCCAAAAATTCTGGGACGAGCTGCTATCTTTTCATGGAGGCCCATTGATCCGTTGGACCGTACCTTGGTGGCCCATTTATGTCTAGACCGGTTTAGAAACGAGGGATAGGGCCCGATATCAGTTAATCCTATCTTTTAGGCAGACCATCCATCTTTACCCCGATCGCATACTTAGGCAATATGGTCGGCCCAGAGAATCCTGAAAATCGAAGCGGTCGTGAGTGAATCTACTCAGCTGACGGATGTGATGAGTGATACCTGGATGCAAAGGTGGTATACTCGGGCTACTTGGCCCGTCCCGAAGACCTCTCATTCGATCTGGGTATCTGATTCTTATGTAAGATGGACAAAGGCGGACTCTGCTAAAGCCCGTGCTGCTTTGAAGACTGACGAAGCCTTCGACTTGCTGCGCCGAGAACAAGCTAAAGATAATCGAGGCTTTTTTGATGATGGCGACACCCCGACTACCATGGTTCGCCTGATGTCGGGCCAAAAGGGGAAGACTAGGACTCAGACTGAAGGGTCCAGTATTAAAGGTGCACGGGGGAAAGTGAGCCCCCAGACGGACTTGGAAAGGAGACTCGGCCCAAGACTGGCGGCTAAGGACCGACTTGGTCCACGCGACAGACTTCCCGAACACGTACGGGCTCGGCTTGGGCCAGTGACGATAGCTGAAGATCCGTTGTCGAAGAAACGGGTTTGGGCTAAAGAAGTTCCCTTAGTGATATGGGAACGTTCGCCCCCGCCTCGTCGACCCCGGGCTCCGCGTGACCCAAAAGATAAAGGGATGCGGAAGATAAAGGCATTTTTTTTGAAATAATAAAAGACATATTAGAGAAAACCGTTCCTGTCTTTTCGTTATTGCAGTGGTTGTACCCTTTTTGAGGGGTTGCCTACGTATCCACGATTAGTGGAATCAAACCAACCGTAGTTCAGACGTAGATTTTTGCAATTTTCGAAAAACATCAAGACTATTAGTTCGAGATGTGCGACAGTAGGATAAGTAATCCTAACTTATTGACTTGCTTAAATTTTTTTGAAAATTTATAAAAAGACAAATTTTTATAAACTTTTAGCAGATGACATTGAGATAAGGTTAGGGGTAGTAGCGCTTCAACTGGTCCAAGTTGGTTGGGTTGACGAATTCGTTCCCGTCCAAGTCTGTTAGCATTACTGCTCCTACTGATAAAACCTTCTTTACTAGATATGGTCCGGCCCAATTGGGTTTGAATTTTCCCCTTGGGTCGACTGGTAGCAAAGCCCGGATAGATTTTAGGACTAGATCGCTCTCTTTGATATTCCTGGGCCTAACCCTTTTGTTAAAAGCCCGTTGTATCCTTTTTTGGTATATCTGGATATTGTTAAGGGCTCGGGATCGTCGTTCGTCCAAAAGAATCAACGAATCGTATCGGGTTTGGACCCAATCTGCTTCAGGCCCCTGGCTTTCGAGTAGAATCCTCAGGGATGGTACCTCGAGCTCAACCGGCTGGACCGCCTCCATCCCATATGTCAGATAGTATGGAGTTGCTCCGGTTGCGGTGCGGATTGATGTCCGGTATCCCCATAAGGCGAAAGGGATTTTATCGGGCCAATCCCGGTAATTATCAGCCATCTTTTTAAGTATGGTGACAATTGTTTTATTCGCTGTTTCTACCGCTCCATTGGTTTGGGGACGGTAAGGCGAAGATGTATGCCTTTGAATCTTATATTTTGCTAGCAAAGTAGCGGTTTCGGCTTGAAAATGGGTCCCGTGATCACTAATGATTCGTGCGGGATCCCGTATCGGCATATAATTTTATCTTGGATAAATTTTGCTACGTGCTTGGCGTTCAAGACACGATATGACTCGGCTTCAACCCATTTAGTAAAATAGTCAATAGCCACTAGAATGAAGCAGTGACCTCCCGTCCCGGAAGGGTTCACCTTCCCGATTATATCTATTCCCCATGTCGAAAATGGCCACGGTGAAGTCATGGTATATAATAGGGATGACGGCATATGCTGGACGTTGCCAAAAATCTGACAGTTATGACAGTGTTTGATATATAACTGGCAGTCGGTTTCCATGCTATTCCAGTAGTACCCAAGTCTGGCGATTTTTCGAGCTAGCATATGGGCGTTCATATGCGGACCGTTCTCGCCGTCGTGTACCTCGGCCATGACCTTTTCGCCCTGCGTTTTGTCGATGCATAGAAGTAGAGCCCCCTGCGCCGTCTTTTTGTACAACTGTCCATCGTCCGTGCGGATGAACTGAGTGACCCATCTCCGTAGGGCTTTCTTGGCCCGGTTTTCAGATCCCGGAGGATATTCTCCCGACGTTAAGTAGGTTATAACAGCCTGGTACCAAGGTTCTGGATCAGTTATTTCAATATCTTGAATAACATTGATGTATGCCGGCTCGGACCGTCTTTCGACGCAAATCGGCATGCTGGTCAGGTGTTCCGGGATATTAAGTAAAGATGCTAACTTGGATAGGCATCTGCAAACTGGTTTTCTTCCCGAGGTAGATAAATGTATTCCACCTTTTGAAACTGTTTTTCGAGAACCCTTACCCGCGCTTGGTAAGCTACGAGATTTGCGTTCCGAGTTTTCCATTTCTGGAGTGCTTGATTGATGACTAATGATGAGTCACCGTGGACCCGGAGGTTTGTTACTCCTAAATCCGCGGCGGCTTGCAATCCGTGAATGCATGCTTCATACTCGGCTGCGTTGTTAGTCACGTCGAAATCCAATTTAATGGACAACGAGGTGTGTTCTCCTAGTGGTGAGATTAGCAAAATTCCGACACCAAATCCTCGAAAGTTGGATGCCCCATCAAAGTATAGATCCCATGTCTCCGTGTCAGTATGGAATATATGTTCATCTGGGAAGGCCCAGGTATCGGTATGTCCCTCTTCAGATACCGGACTATCGGCGAGGAACTCGGATACTACCCGACCTTTGATGGCTTTCAATGGCACGAATTTGAGGTCGAACTCAGCTAGCATTAAAGTCCATCTAGATATCCTGCCATTGAGGATGGGCTTCTCGAACAGGTATTTGATTTGATCCATTTTGGACACACGTGCACTTCGTGACTAAGCATATAGTGTCGGAGCTTTTTAGTGGCCCAAACTAGAGCTAGGCACGTCTTTTCGAGCATCGTATATTTGCACTCGTATTCCAGGAACTTTTTACTGATGTAGTAAATAGCCCGTTCCTCCGAGTCGACCGTCTGGGCCAACATAGCCCCCATGGCCGTCTCGGTCGTTGTCAAATATAACGACAAAGGTAGACCGTGTTGAGGTGGCATTAATACCGGCGGAGATGACAGAATCTCTTTGATCTTATCGAAAGCTGCTTGACATTTGTCGTCCCACAGTACCCGTTCTCCTATCTTCAGTTTCTTGAAAATGGGCTCACATACCATGGTGAGCTTCGAAATAAACCGGCTGATATATTGGACTTTCCCGAGAAACCCCCTGATCTCCTTTTCGGTTTTAGGTGGTTGCATCTCGGTAACAGCTTTGATCTTGGCTGGGTCAACCTCGATGCCGCGCTGGCTGACGATATGGCCCAGTAATTTGCCCGATGTTACCTCGAAGCTGCATTTTTGAGGGTTTAATCTCATGTTGTACTTGCGTAACCGGGTGAAGAACTTTCTGAGGGCCGAAATATGCCCGTTTCGTTCTTTGGACTTAACGATCATATCGTCCACGTAGACCTCTACATCCTTATGCATCATGTCATGTAGTAAGGTAGTGGCGGTCCGTTGGTAAGTGGCACCGGCGTTGATAAGCCCAAATGGCATAACGGTGTAACAGTAAGTCCCCCAAGGCGTAATGAAAGTGGTACTCATGTCTTCTTCCGCCATTTTGATCTGATTGTACCCGGCATACCCGTCCATGAATGATAGAAGGGCATGATCGGCCGTATTGTTTACCAGTATGTCGATGTGTGGCAACGGAAAATCATCTTTCGGGCTGGCCTTATTAAGGTCCCGAAAATCTACACAAACTCGTACCTTTCCGTCTTTCTTGGGTACCGGTACGATATTTGCAACCCAGTCTGGATATTCAGACACTTGAATAAAGCCCGCTTTGAATTGCTTGTCGACTTCTTCTTTGACTTTGAGAGACCATTCGGGCCTCATTCTTCGGAGTTTTTGCTTTACCGGCTTACACCCGTCTTTGATGGGTATACGGTGTTCGGCTATCTCCCGGTCTATTCCCAGCATGTCCTTGTAGGACCATGCGAAGACGTCTTTGAATTCGTGGAGGAGATCCGTGAATTGTTGTTTCTCCTCGGGATCTAAGGATAAACCTAACTTAAGCATCTGAGGCTCTAAAGGGGTTCCTACATTGATGGAGTCAGTTTCCTCAATGACTGGATCTCGGGATTCCCTTTGTTCGAGTTGCTCGATTAGATGCGGAGGTAGTGGTACCTGTTCGTCGGGTTTCTCAATGTCATTGCAAATAAAATTTTTGAAAATGTTTTGAAAATAAGACAAGTCGTAAGCAGAACGGTTATCGTTATTATTGATAGAGAATTTTGAAAATAGCTCAAAGAGAGCAGCCATCTGATCGTTGGTCAGAGGCGGGATGGGGAGTGCTCTCAGGACAGACTCCGAGACTCCCACAGGTGTGACCAAAGGAAAAGGGGTTACAGACTTGACCCTAGTACTGGACCCTCTAGACTTAGACCCAGACTCTGACTCTGACTCTAACTCAGACTTGGACTTTGGATTCAGTGTCCGGTTCTTCGAGCGTAGGTTCTGTCCTGGTAGGTTCAGTGACGGATCCTGGGGCCGAAGGTCCGACCGTGATGACATGCGTGCCGGCCAGGGCCTTGGTTTTGGCCTTCCAAATTTCTTCGACAGTGATGGGGACGGTTTCCCCCTTAGCCAAGTAAACATCATCTTCGTCATCATTCCATATCCCATTGATTTAAGGAATGAAAGGGGAAATGAGATGAGTACAGTCGACTAATGGCATGAGTAGCAAGAGGGTTGTTTTTGTTACTGGGCTTATCACTGGGTAACGGTATTTCCCACTCTCGATCAGATCTTGAATGAGATGCTTCAACTTCCAGCATTTTTCGGTGTCGTGCCCGTTGCCTCGGTGATAGTGGCAATAGGCATGGGCGTTGTAGCTTTTGGACCGTTTTTCGACAGGAACCTCCGGCATTGGGCCTATCGGCTGGATCAGGCCTTTAGAAGATATCCTTTGCAAGGCGTTGGCATAAGTAGTCCCTATGTCAGTGAATACCCGGGCTGGAGTATTCTTTTTGGTCGAGGTGTCTAGCAAATTGACCTCGTCGAAGATGCTTCGGGCCGCACTTGTGGTTGCGGGCTTGCCAGAAGATGAACTGGCTCCTTGATATCCCTTAGTAGAGGCCTTAGTAAGGCTTTCTAACCTTAAATCATCTTCGATTCTGGTACCCATTTCGGTTAAAGTGGTGAAATTGGGTATGATGGCGTACCGGAGATGGATCCGGTAAGATGGGAGGAGATTTTTCACAAAGGCCTCCACTAGCACCTTTTCGCTGGGCTTGTCGACCAGCTTGACACTTTCAGCCCTCCACCTTTGGAGGTATTTGGTGAAACCCTCCTTAGGCTCTTGGGCCATGACCTCCAGAGTACGCATGGTCGTCTGGATCTCAGTATTGTCCGCATAGTTTCGGGCGAACTCCGTTGCGACATCGTCCCAAGTTTTGTATTTCTTGAAATCAAGCCTGTAGTACCAGGCCCTCGGGTGCTTGTCCAAGGATGAAGCAAAGAGATGCTTGAACATGGTCGATTTGACCCCCCTAACTGCCATGAACTCCTTAAAAGCCCGGATATGGAGTACCGGGTCTTCAGTCCCATCGAACATGGGTAGGCCCGTCAAGTTGAGATTAGCGGGCAATTCATCAGTTAGGGGCGAATAAGCCCGAGCATTTTCCGTGTGGATGGTGTTGCTGGTGGTCGTGTGGACCTGTTCTTGCAGCTTGTGGACCGCGCTGGCCAGTTCAGCTAACGGCCCATCGTCTTCAACCCCAGCGCTAGGAGTTCCTTGTTCGACTGCGCTTACCCGGGTGAGGATGGCGATCTGATCCTCCCTCATTTTTGTCAGTTGGTCTTGTAGCTTGGCTAACGAAACTGTCAACTCATCAATGGCTTGTTGCGTCATTGTTCGGGTGAAAGGTGGCCTGTCTGTAAGAACACTGCGTAATCAGCAACTAGGCCAAATCCTAGAACTAAAGTACATCCCGAGCAAGGGAAGAAAGGACGCTAGGAAGGAAATGACTCGGAAAAGGACACTTAGACGGGTGACCTGTGAAAGGTGGGCCTCCTTTAGGATCCAGCTGTGTGGGCTGGGCCCTGTTTGAAAGGAGGTTCACGTGAGACATTCCCCAGACTTTTAGACTCGATTGTGTAGACGGGCCAACCCTTGTAGGAGTATGTCCTACGTAGGTGGGCCTTGCCTTAGTTAAATAAGGCGGACTGGGATAGGGGAGAAATCCGTGATATAAGATCGACGGAGTTTCGACGCTAGAAGACTTGACGACTTACGACACGACCCGACACTGCTAAATACGGGAAGTCCTAAGAAGAGGAAGGTTTTGAAATTGAAATTTTGAAAGCCCGAAGAAATTCGGGGAGAACCGGCCCTTTTTCGGAAAAGGTGGGCCGGGTGACGGTTTTGAAATTTCGAAAATATTTTCGAGTTTTGAAATGGGCATAATACCGGCTAAAAATAGGCTATTTTGAGTAAAATCGTGGATCCTAAATTCGGTATATGTCCCGGGTTTTGAAATTGGATATTTTGAAAAGGATACAATTTTTGAAAATGACGGTTTTTGAAAAAGACTTGTAAATCAGATAGCACGTAGTCACGGAAGCGGTATAACGACACCATGTATGCTCTAATTCTAAGTCTCGGTCAGTCAGTAAGGGTCTATACCAGTGTACACAGCCTATCGAGAATCGGGGCGGACTTCCTAAGTCGAGTTGAGCTTAGAACATGCCGTAAAACCCATACGAATCGGCTAATGGACACCTTCGACATATCCAATTAGGACTACATCGATAGTATAGTGGGACGTCGGTCACCAGTACCGGCCCGGGAAAATATGGGGTTATGCATGAACCGTAAAACGAAAACGCGTATTGTACTAGTCAAACGATTTCTATTCGAGTCTCACCCTGAGGATGCCGATGGTAAGTCACGCATTAGTTAATCCCCAGCGGAGTCGCCAAATTGTGGACATGACATAGGTCCACCCCGACGCGGCCACGCGCCGGTTTGGGGAGGCGAATGAATCTCCATATGAGATGGTCAAATTGAAATTTAAATCGAAGTTGGAGTCGCCACAGAACTTTGTGGGAGTTCGGGCCCGTTCGAACCCACTCTATGTCGTAGTGGGCCGTGTACAAAATACGGCCCATTTCCGATGTCAGAGTTTATCGGGTTCGTCCCTTTGCATTTGATACCGATACCGACTTGATCGGATATCGTGTATTGAATGACTCTCGTTGCCAATGGTTTCGGACATCCGGAAACCGAGGTTCTGAGTAAGGGGTGAGGGTACGTGTTGGGAAGTTCACAAAGAACACCCAACCCCGCCCGCACATTAGCGGCCTCTGCTAAGTTATCGAATGATTTTTGAATACGCGCGTTAGTAATACGATGAATGATATGCAAACATTGTTTTCCTAAGCATGCGAGGAATTGAATGGGTTACTAAGTCGGTTTAATGCAAGAAAATTAACGTCAAAGTTGTTTTAGCATGTGAGATTCGTTTTAGTATAATAAAACAAACGATGAAAAAAAGATGAATTTGCTACAAAAGATGAACAAACGAGTTAGTATCGATTTGTGAATAAAAATATAGCAAATATGATGAATATGCGAGATCGAGAAAACTTTAGTCGAAATCTGAAAAATATTGCTAAAAAGTACCGGTTTGTATAAAAAAAGAATTACGAAAAATAATAAAAAAACGAAAAAAAGGTGTCGCGTTACAGCCGGCCAGGCGACTCGCGTCCCGGCCTGTTTCAAAATCGATTTTTTGAAAATTCGATGCTTTTATTAAATTGCGTACAAATATTGCACAATTTGCACTCGATTTAATATTTTCGATATTCGTTATATTCGACGTTCGATTATGTAATCGATATCAAATACTCGGAATAGTTTTTAGAAAAGATGTAAATTTTGAGAAATCGTTTCGTAGATAAATAAAAAAACGAACGAAAAGAGCTAAAAAAAAGGGGTCGGGTTTCAGGCCCGTGCGCGAGTCGCCTGGGAGGGGCGCGACTCGCGTGCGGGTCTGTCCCGGTTCCGTTTGTTGTTCGAAAATTGCTAATTTTCATAAATCGCGTACAAGTACGAATTAATTTATACTCGATTTATGTTTTCGATATTCGTCGTATCCGATATTCGATTATGAAATCGATATCGAATATTCGGAATGAATTTTAGAAAAAGTTTTGTAAAATTGTTTTTTTGAACGAAAAAGATGTTAATTCTCTCCGTGTTAAAATCGTTGTATTTTGTAAAAAGTAACGATTTTTTAGCATCAACAAGATTTGATTTTATTCTTTTTAGTACGACATTCGACTATAGAGTTGATGTCGTATTTTTAAGAATATTTGATATATGAAAATAGTTTTAGTAATATCGATATTAGAAATAAAAAAACGGCGAATGACCCATAAATAAAAGGACGACGCACGACCCATAAGAAACGGATGAGAAAAGAAAAAAAAACGAGAGGGAGAAGAGAGAAATAGAGAAAACGGGTTTGGTTACACCCTCAACCTACATGTTTTAGTTTACTCGGATCGGAGCTCGTCGGAACGTGGCTTGGGCACGGGAGCGTCGAGTGGATGTCGGTGAGTTGTGGTGGCTCGGTTTGGTGGGACGTGTGAAGGGTGTCGGGTATCGGGGCCGATTTCCTTCGGGTTTTGTAATATCGGTTTCTCGATGCTAAGTGTAAGGAATTTTATGTGTGAAGAGTTGATGTACGTGTGTTCAAGTGTGTTTGATCGATGTCTCTGAATGTTTTTTGAATGAATTATGCAAGGGGCTATTTATAGGGAAGTTCCCGACCTTGGCTAGGAGAGGTGCTTTGAGTTAGAACTACCGCTTTAGGATAGGAAATACAGGAAGTCGAGAGAAACGTAAGTTCCGTTGCTTGGTGGAGAAGCAATGAATCTCGGCTGGTTGGTGGAGTGATTCGGCCGAGCTTATGCTTGGTCGAGTATCTGATTCGGTTTTCGGGCAGAATTCCTACTTGAGATCGAATTCTATCCATAAACGGATTTGTTTAATATTTTGTGTAGCTGATTTTTTGTAGTATTGGAGCTCGAATCAGCCACGTGAAGTGTCACGGCTGACTCGCGTGTCTCGAGAATATCTTTGACCGGGTTTTGACTCGGTTGCTAAAAGACGGTTTTGCCCCTGGTGCCGATTTCGACCCAAATTAGTCTTATTTGACTCGAAACGACCCACTGGGCCTGATTTTGAGGTTTTTTCTGTGAGATATGTACTCCGTAAAAAGCCCAAGCCAAATGCCAATGATTTTGAGCCCGTTTCCGAATATATTAAAGCACGTTTGCGTCCGATCATCATCGGGTATTTGTCGGAAACTGCTATAGACACCTGGCAGTCAAAATGTGGGTGTCTACAGAGCCCCCACGCTGACTGAGGCTTGGACAGGGCGAAAGTCAGAGTAGCCACCAGGTCAATCAAAGATTAAAACCTGGCAGCTTCCGGTCGGGTCGTTTAAAGTCCATTAGACTTGCGTAAAAGGGCTCGCCAGCCATAAGTTAAAAATTATACCTGAGCTGATGATGCTAACTCCGTGGGGAATCGGACTTCTCGTATAAGTCTTTGGTGCGCCTGTATGTGGGCCCATCCCGTTAAATGCCGTTGGGGAGTTGGTTGCGCGGTTTTGCTTGAGTCGTCCTGTACAATGATCTATGCAAAGTTTGCATGTAACACATTTTTAGGAGAAATGACTCGTGCTGGGGAATAAAATTTGAAGGAGATTTTTTGAATTTTTGAATTTGGAAGAGTTTTGAAAGATTTAAAGTATTTTGACTCCGAAAAGGAATAGGAATGCTCAAGATGACTTAGCTAGATCCTAGGATAAAGCATGTATGCTAAATCTTCTGGGATTAGGATTCCTTAGGTGAGGAGGAGAATCCGATTTCATGCTATAAATACCCTCTCCTTGCTCATAATTTATTCATAATTCCCACAATTCCCTTCTTCCTTCAAAGAAAAACAAGCCCTGAAAAACTTATTTCCTCTTTTTAGAAATTCATTATGGGTATCGATAGATTAGTTGGAATGCTGCAAGATTGGTCTCGACTTTTCAGAGACGCAGATAGAGTTATCCTGAACCAGAATGGCGTCACCCAATTATTCACGATCCGTCAAATGCAAGTGGACCGACACTTTTTGGATGCTTGCCTGTCCTACTGGGACGATACTTATCATGTCTTTAGTTTTCCTCGAGGTGAAATTTGCCCTATTCCTGAGGAGATCGCTGCTGTAGGAGGATGGAATCCCATGCTTCGCCCTGCCGTCCCGTTCTCAGTTCATGACACCAGGAGAAAATTGTGAGAATTTTTAGGGCTTTCCCACTTGGAGGTATCTCGCATGACAGAAGACGATACCGTTTCCTTGATTGACCTGGCTGAAAAATTTATGAACCCAGATGACGTCCGGGTCAGGCCGGTATATAGCCGTAGGGCCTTTACTTTTTGCATGCTCCACGTTTATGCCTTCGAAGGTCATATGGATTTGTTATCTTGCATGGCCATGTCCGACTTCTCACTGTAGCTGACCTGATGGAGACAGAGCACAGCCCAGCTTGGCTGATTACAGGGGAGATTATCCAGGGTTTGGATAATCGTAAAAGGGATCCGTCGATCCGGCTGACTGGAAGTACCCGTCTTCTACAGGTAGGCTGATTTTTCTTCGTTTTTCGCAATTTTTGATTTTTTGCAACTTCCGATTTTTCCGAAATTTCTGATTTTTCCGGTTTTCTCGGTTTTTTTCGATTTTTCTCGGTTTTTTCCGATTTGTTTTGCGATTTTTGCGATTTTTTTTTGACTTTTCACGATTTTGACTTTTCGCAACTTTGACTTTTCAGCTTTGGCTATTCGAGAGGCTATCGATCCTGGATCCTCCTCTTGACGTAAGCCGATATCGCCCGAATCAAGTGATGACGAGAAGACGGACTGTTGATTTTTCCCGTCTTACTACCCAAAAATTCTGGGACGAGCTGCTATCTTTTCATGGAGGCCCATTGATCCGTTGGACCGTACCTTGGTGGCCCATTTATGTCTAGACCAGTTTAGAAACGAGGGATAGGGCCCGATATCAATTAATCCTATCTTTTAGGCAGACCATCCATCTTTACCCCGATCGCATACTTAGGCAATATGGTCGGCCCAGAGAATCCCGAAAATCGAAGCGGTCGTGAGTGAATCTACTCAGCTGACGGATGTGATGAGTGATACCTGGATGCAAAGGTGGTATACTCGGGCTACTTGGCCTGTCCCGAAGACCTCTCATTCGATCTGGGTATCTGATTCTTATGTAAGATGGACAAAGGCGGACTCTGCTAAAGCCCGTGCTGCTTTGAAGACTGACAAAGCCTTCGACTTGCTGCGCCGAGAACAAGCTAAAGATAATCGAGGCTTTTTTGATGATGGCGACACCCCGACTACCATGGTTCGCCTGATGTCGGGCCAAAAGGGGAAGACTAGGACTCAGACTGAAGGGTCCAGTATTAAAGGTGCACGGGGGAAAGTGAGCCCCCAGACGGACTTGGAAAGGAGACTCGGCCCAAGACTGGCGGCTAAGGACCGACTTGGTCCACGCGACAGACTTCCCGAACACGTACGGGCTCGGCTTGGGCCAGTGACGATAGCTGAAGATCCGTTGTCGAAGAAACGGGTTTGGGCTAAAGAAGTTCCCTTAGTGATATGGGAACGTTCGCCCCCGCTTCGTCGACCCCGAGCTCCGCGTGACCCAAAAGATAAAGGGATGCGGAAGATGTATGAGCAGTAGTCTTCTAGATTTTATTATTTAAGTACTACTATTATTTTTGTGTGATTTATTTTTGCGTAAGGCATTTTTTTTTGAAATAATAAAAAAAATATTAGTGAAAACCGTTCCTGTCTTTTCGTTATTGCAGTGGTTGTACCCTTTTTGAGGGGTTGCCTACGTATCCACGATTAGTGGAATCAAACCAACCGTAGTTCAGACGTAGATTTTTGCAATTTTCGAAAAACATCAAGACTATTAGTTCGAGATGTGCGACAGTAGGATAAGTAATCCTAACTTATTGACTTGCTTAAATTTTTTTGAAAATTTATAAAAAGACAAATTTTTATAAACTTTTAGCAGATGACATTGAGATAAGGTTAGGGGTAGTAGCGCTTCAACTGGTCCAAGTTGGTTGGGTTGACGAATTCGTTCCCGTCCAAGTCTGTTAGCATTACTGCTCCTACTGATAAAACCTTCTTTACTAGATATGGTCCGGCCCAATTGGGTTTGAATTTTCCCCTTGGGTCGACTGGTAGCAAAGCCCGGATAGATTTTAGGACTAGATCGCTCTCTTTGATATTCCTGGGCCTAACCCTTTTGTTAAAAGCCCGTTGTATCCTTTTTTGGTATATCTGGATATTGTTAAGGGCTCGGGATCGTCGTTCGTCCAAAAGAATCAACGAATCGTATCGGGTTTGGACCCAATCTGCTTCAGGCCCCTGGCTTTCGAGTAGAATCCTCAGGGATGGTACCTCGAGCTCGACCGGCTGGACCGCCTCCATCCCATATGTCAGATAGTATGGAGTTGCTCCGGTTGCGGTGCGGATTGATGTCCGGTATCCCCATAAGGCGAAAGGGATTTTATCGGGCCAATCCCGGTAATTATCAGCCATCTTTTTAAGTATGGTGACAATTGTTTTATTCGCTGTTTCTACCGCTCCATTGGTTTGGGGACGGTAAGGCGAAGATGTATGCCTTTGAATCTTATATTTTGCTAGCAAAGTAGCGGTTTCGGCTTGAAAATGGGTCCCGTGATCACTAATGATTCGTGCGGGATCCCGTATCGGCATATAATTTTATCTTGGATAAATTTTGCTACGTGCTTGGCGTTCAAGACACGATATGACTCGGCTTCAACCCATTTAGTAAAATAGTCAATAGCCACTAGAATGAAGCAGTGACCTCCCGTCCCGGAAGGGTTCACCTTCCCGATTATATCTATTCCCCATGTCGAAAATGGCCACGGTGAAGTCATGGTATATAATAGGGATGACGGCATATGCTGGACGTTGCCGAAAATCTGACAGTTATGACAGTGTTTGACATATAACTGGCAGTCGGTTTCCATGCTATTCCAGTAGTACCCAAGTCTGGCGATTTTTCGAGCTAGCATATGGGCGTTCATATGCGGACCGTTCTCGCCGTCGTGTACCTCGGCCATGACCTTTTCGCCCTGCGTTTTGTCGATGCATAGGAGTAGAGCCCCCTGCGCCGTCTTTTTGTACAACTGTCCATCGTCCGTGCGGATGAACTGAGTGGCCCATCTCCGTAGGGCTTTCTTGGCCCGGTTTTCAAATCCTGGAGGATATTCTCCCGACGTTAAGTAGGTTATAACAGCCTGGTACCAAGGTTCTGGATCAGTTATTTCAATATCTTGAATAACATTGATGTATGCCGGCTCGGACCGTCTTTCGACGCAAATCGGCATGCTGGTCAGGTGTTCGGGATATTAAGTAAAGATGCTAACTTGGATAGCGCATCTGCAAACTGGTTTTCTTCCCGAGGTAGATAAATGTATTCCACCTTTTGAAACTGTTTTTCGAGAACCCTTACCCGCGCTTGGTAAGCTACGAGATTTGCGTTCCGAGTTTTCCATTTCTGGAGTGCTTGATTGATGACTAATGATGAGTCACCGTGAACCCGGAGGTTTGTTACTCCTAAATCCGCGGCGGCTTGCAATCCGTGAATGCATGCTTCATACTCGGCTGCGTTGTTAGTCACGTCGAAATCCAATTTAATGGACAACGAGGTGTGTTCTCCTAGTGGTGAGATTAGCAAAATTCCGACACCAAATCCTCGAAAGTTGGATGCCCCATCAAAGTAAGATCCCATGTCTCCGTGTCAGTATGGAATATATCTTCATCTGGGAAGGCCCAGGTATCGGTATGTCCCTCTTCAGATACCGGACTATCGGCGAGGAACTCGGATACTACCCGACCTTTGATGGCTTTCAATGGCACGAATTTGAGGTCGAACTCAGCTAGCATTAAAGTCCATCTAGATATCCTGCCATTGAGGATGGGCTTCTCGAACAGGTATTTGATTTGATCCATTTTGGACACACGTGCACTTCGTGACTAAGCATATAGTGTCGGAGCTTTTTAGTGGCCCAAACTAGAGCTAGGCACGTCTTTTCGAGCATCGTATATTTGCACTCGTATTCCAGGAACTTTTTACTGATGTAGTAAATAGCCCGTTCCTCCGAGTCGACCGTCTGGGCCAACATAGCCCCCATGGCCGTCTCGGTTGTTGTCAAATATAACGACAAAGGTAGACCGTGTTGAGGCGGCATTAATACCGGCGGAGATGACAGAATCTCTTTGATCTTATCGAAAGCTGCTTGACATTTGTCGTCCCACAGTACCCGTTCTCCTATCTTCAGTTTCTTGAAAATGGGCTCACATACCATGGTTAGCTTCGAAATAAACCGGCTGATATATTGGACTTTCCCGAGAAACCCCCTGATCTCCTTTTCGGTTTTAGGTGGTTGCATCTCGGTAACAGCTTTGATCTTGGCTGGGTCAACCTCGATGCCGCGCTGGCTGACGATATGGCCCAGTAATTTGCCCGATGTTACCTCGAAGCTGCATTTTTGAGGGTTTAATCTCATGTTGTACTTGCGTAACCGGGTGAAGAACTTTCTGAGGGCCGAAATATGCCCGTTTCGTTCTTTGGACTTAACGATCATATCGTCCACGTAGACCTCTACATCCTTATGCATCATGTCATGTAGTAAGGTATTGGCGGTCCGTTGGTAAGTGGCACCGGCGTTGATAAGCCCAAATGGCATAACGGTGTAACAGTAAGTCCCCCAAGGCGTAGTGAAAGTGGTACTCATGTCTTCTTCCGCCATTTTGATTTGATTGTACCCGGCATACCCGTCCATGAATGATAGAAGGGTATGATCGGCCGTATTGTCTACCAGTATGTCGATGTGTGGCAACGGGAAATCATCTTTCGGGCTGGCCTTATTAAGGTCCCGGAAATCTACACAAACTCGTACCTTTCCGTCTTTCTTGGGTACCGGTACGATATTTGCAACCCAGTCTGGATATTCAGACACTTGAATAAAGCCCGCTTTGAATTGCTTGTTGACTTCTTCTTTGACTTTGAGAGACCATTCGGGCCTCATTCTTCGGAGTTTTTGCTTTACCGGCTTACACCCGTCTTTGATGGGTATACGGTGTTCGGCTATCTCCCGGTCTATTCCCGGCATGTCCTTGTAGGACCATGCGAAGACGTCTTTGAATTCGTGGAGGAGATCCGTGAATTGTTGTTTCTCCTCGGGATCTAAGGATAAACCTAACTTAAGCATCTGAGGCTCTAAAGGGGTTCCTACATTGATGGAGTCAGTTTCCTCAATGACTGGATCTCGGGATTCCCTTTGTTCGAGTTGCTCGATTAGATGCGGAGGTAGTGGTACCTGTTCGTCGGGTTTCTCAATGTCATTGTAAATAAAATTTTTGAAAATGTTTTGAAAATAAGACAAGTCGTAAGCAGAACGGTTATCGTTATTATTGATAGAGAATTTTGAAAATAGCTCAAAGAGAGCAACCATCTGATCGTTGGTCAGAGGCGGGATGGGGAGTGCTCTCAGGACAGACTCCGAGACTCCCACAGGTGTGACCAAAGGAAAAGGGGTTACAGACTTGACCCTAGTACTGGACCCTCTAGACTTAGACCCAGACTCCGACTCTGACTCTAACTCAGACTTGGACTTTGGATTCAGTGTCCGGTTCTTCGAGCGTAGGTTCTGTCCTGGTAGGTTCAGTGACGGATCCTAGGGCCGAAGGTCCGACCGTGATGACATGCGTGCCGGCCAGGGCCATGGTTTTGGGCTTCCGGATTTCTTCGACAGTGATGGGGACGGTTTCCCCCTTAGCCAAGTAAACATCATCTTCGTCATCATTCCATATCCCATTGATTTAAGGAATGAAAGGGGAAATGAGATGAGTACAGTCGACTAATGGCATGAGTAGCAAGAGGGTTGTTTTTGTTACTGGGCTTATCACTGGGTAACAATATTTTCCTACTCTCGATCAGATCTTGAATGAGATGCTTCAACTTCCAGCATTTTTCGGTGTCGTGCCCGTTGCCTCGGTGATAGTGGCAATAGGCCTGGGCGTTGTAGCTTTTGGACCGTTTTTCGACAGGAACCTCCGGCATTGGGCCTATCGGCTGGATCAGGCCTTTAGAAGATAGCCTTTGCAAGGCGTTGGCATAAGTAGTCCCTATGTCAGTGAATACCCGGGCTGGAGTATTCTTTTTGGTCGAGGTGTCTAGCAAATTGACCTCGTCGAAGATGCTTCGGGCCGCACTTGTGGTTGCGGGCTTGCCAGAAGATGAACTGGCTCCTTGATATCCCTTAGTAGAGGCCTTAGTAAGGCTTTCTAACCTTAAATCATCTTCGATTCTGGTACCCATTTCGTTTAAAGTGGCGAAATTGGGTATGATGGCGTACCGGAGATGGATCCGGTAAGATGGGAGGAGATTTTTCACAAAGGCCTCCACTAGCACCTTTTCGCTGGGCTTGTCGACCAGCTTGACACTTTCAGCCCTCCACCTTTGGAGGTATTTGGTGAAACCCTCCTTAGGCTCTTGGGCCATGACCTCCAGAGTACGCATGGTCGTCTGGATCTCAGTATTGTCCGCATAGTTTCGGGCGAACTCCGTTGCGACATCGTCCCAAGTTTTGTATTTCTTGAAATCAAGCCTGTAGTACCAGGCCCTCGGGTGCTTGTCCAAGGATGAAGCAAAGAGATGCTTGAACATGGTCGATTTGACCCCCCTAACTGCCATGAACTCCTTAAAAGCCCGGATATGGAGTACCGGGTCTTCAGTCCCATCGAACATGGGTAGGCCCGTCAAGTTGAGATTAGTGGGCAATTCATCAGTTAGGGGCGAATAAGCCCGAGCATTTTCCGTGTGGATGGTGTTGCTGGTGGTCGTGTGGACTGTTCTTGCAGCTTGTGGACCGCGCTGGCCAGTTCAGCTAACGGCCCATCGTCTTCAACCCCAGCGCTAGGAGTTCCTTGTTCGACTGCGCTTACCCGGGTGAGGATGGCGATCTGATCCTCCCTCATTTTTGTCAGCTGGTCTTGTAGCTTGGCTAACGAAACTGTCAACTCATCAATGGCTTGTTGCGTCATTGTTCGGGTGAAAGGTGGCCTGTCTGTAAGAACACCGCGTAATCAGCAACTAGCCCAAATCCTAGAACTAAAGTACATCCCGAGCAAGGGAAGAAAGGACGCTAGGAAGGAAATGACTCGGAAAAGGACACTTAGACGGGTGACCTGTGAAAGGTGGGCCTCCTTTAGGATCCAGCTGTGTCGGCTGGGCCCTGTTTGAAAGAATGTTCACGTGAGACATTCCCCAGACTTTTAGACTCGATTGTGTAGACGGGCCAACCCTTGTAGGAGTATGTCCTACGTAGGTGGGCCTTGCCTTAGTTAAATAAGGCGGACTGGGATAGGGGAGAAATCCGTGATATAAGATCGACGGAGTTTCGACGCTAGAAGACTTGACGACTTACGACATGACCCGACACTGCTAAATACGGGAAGTCCTAAGAAGAGGAAGGTTTTGAAATTGAATTTTTGAAAGCCCAAAGAAATTCGGGGAGAACCGGCCCTTTTTCGGAAAAGGTGGGCCGGGTGACGGTTTTGAAATTTCGAAAATATTTTCGAGTTTTGAAATGGGCATAATACCGGCTAAAAATAGGCTATTTTGAGTAAAATCGTGGATCCTAAATTCGGTATATGTCCCGGGTTTTGAAATTGGATATTTTGAAAAGGATACAATTTTTGAAAATGACGGTTTTTGAAAAACACTTGTAAATCAGATAGCACGTAGTCACGAAAGCGGTATAACGACACCATGTATGCTCTAATTCTAAGTCTCGGTCAGTCTGTAAGGGTCTATACCAATGTACACAGCCTATCGAGAATCGGGGCGGACTTCCTAAGTCGAGTTGAGCTTAGAACATGCCGTAAAACCCATACGAATCGGCTAATGGACACCTTCGACATATCCAATTAGGACTACATCGATAGTATAGTGGGACGTCGGTCACCAGTACCGGCCCGGGAAAATATGGGGTTATGCATGAACCGTAAAACGAAAACGCGTATTGTACTAGTCAAACGATTTCTATTCGAGTCTCACCCTGAGGATGCCGATGGTAAGTCACGCATTAGTTAATCCCCAGCGGAGTCGCCAAATTGTGGACATGACATAGGTCCACCCCGACGCGGCCACGCGCGGGTTTGGGGAGGCGAATGAATCTCCATATGAGATGGTCAAATTGAAATTTAAATCGAAGTTGGAGTCGCCACCGAACTTTGTGGGAGTTCGGGCCCGTTCGAACCCACTCTATGTCGTAGTGGGCCGTGTACAAAATACGGCCCATTTCCGATGTCAGAGTTTATCGGGTTCGTCCCTTTGCATTTGATACCGATACCGACTTGATCGGATATCGTGTATTGAATGACTCTCGTTGCCAATGGTTTCGGACATCCGAAAACCGAGGTTCTGAGTAAGGGGTGAGGGTACGTGTTGGGAAGTTCACAAAGAACACCCAACCCCGCCCGCACATTAGCGGCCTCTGCTAAGTTATCGAATGATTTTTGAATACGCGCGTTAGTAATACGATGAATGATATGCAAACATTGTTTTCCTAAGCATGCGAGGAATTGAATGGATTACTAAGTCGGTTTAATGCAAGAAAATTAACGTCAAAGTTGTTTTAGCATGTGAGATTCGTTTTAGTATAATAAAACAAACGATGAAAAAAAGATGAATTTGCTACAAAAGATGAACAAACGAGTTAGTATCGATTTGTGAATAAAAATATAGCAAATATGATGAATATGCGAGATCGAGAAAACTTTAGTCGAAATCTGAAAAATATTGCTAAAAAGTACCGGTTTGTATAAAAAAAGAATTACGAAAAATAATAAAAAAACGAAAAAAAGGTGTCGCGTTACAGCCGGCCAGGCGACTCGCGTCCCGGCCTGTTTCAAAATCGATTTTTTGAAAATTCGATGCTTTTATTAAATTGCGTACAAATATTGCACAATTTGCACTCGATTTAATATTTTCGATATTCGTTATATTCGACGTTCGATTATGTAATCGATATCAAATACTCGGAATAGTTTTTAGAAAAGATGTAAATTTTGAGAAATCGTTTCGTAGATAAATAAAAAAACGAACGAAAAGAGCTAAAAAAAAGGGGTCGGGTTTCAGGCCCGTGCGCGAGTCGCCTGGGAGGGGCGCGACTCGCGTGCGGGTCTGTCCCGGTTCCGTTTGTTGTTCGAAAATTGCTAATTTTCATAAATCGCGTACAAGTACGAATTAATTTATACTCGATTTATGTTTTCGATATTCGTCGTATCCGATATTTGATTATGAAATCGATATCGAATATTCGGAATGAATTTTAGAAAAAGTTTTGTAAAATTGTTTTTTTGAACGAAAAAGATGTTAATTCTCTCCGTGTTAAAATCGTTGTATTTTGTAAAAAGTAACGATTTTTTAGCATCAACAAGATTTGATTTTATTCTTTTTAGTACGACATTCGACTATAGAGTTGATGTCGTATTTTTAAGAATATTTGATATATGAAAATAGTTTTAGTAATATCGATATTAGAAATAAAAAAACGGCGAATGACCCATAAATAAAAGGACGACGCACGACCCATAAGAAACGGATGAGAAAAGAAAAAAAAACGAGAGGGAGAAGAGAGAAATAGAGAAGACGGGTTTGGTTACACCCTCAACCTACATGTTTTAGTTTACTCGGATCGGAGCTCGTCGGAACGTGGCTTGGGCACGGGAGCGTCGAGTGGATGTCGGTGAGTTGTGGTGGCTCGGTTTGGTGGGACGTGTGAAGGGTGTCGGGTATCGGGGCCGATTTCCTTCGGGTTTTGTAATATCGGTTTCTCGATGCTAAGTGTAAGGAATTTTATGTGTGAAGAGTTGATGTACGTGTGTTCAAGTGTGTTTGATCGATGTCTCTGAATGTTTTTTGAATGAATTATGCAAGGGGCTATTTATAGGGAAGTTCCCGACCTTGGCTAGGAGAGGTGCTTTGAGTTAGAACTACCGCTTTAGGATAGGAAATACAGGAAGTCGAGAGGAACGTAAGTTCCGTTGCTTGGTGGAGAAGCAATGAATCTCGGCTGGTTGGTGGAGTGATTCGGTCGAGCTTATGCTTGGTCGAGTATCTGATTCGGTTTTCGGGCAGAATTCCTACTTGAGATCGAATTCTATCCATAAACGGATTTGTTTAATATTTTGTGTAGCTGATTTTTTGTAGTATTGGAGCTCGAATCAGCCACGTGAAGTGTCACGGCTGACTCGCGTGTCTCGAGAATATCTTTGACCGGGTTTTGACTCGGTTGCTAAAAGACGATTTTGCCCCTGGTGCCGGTTTCGACCCAAATTAGTCTTATTTGACTCGAAACGACCCACTGGGCCTGATTTTGAGGTTTTTTCTGTGAGATATGTACTCCGTAAAAAGCCCAAGCCAAATGCCA
Organism: Agrostemma githago; assembly: GCA_958450325.1. NCBI lineage: Eukaryota > Viridiplantae > Streptophyta > Magnoliopsida > Caryophyllales > Caryophyllaceae > Agrostemma > Agrostemma githago. Next base: position 31,559,240 of record OY288262.1, read on the forward strand.
ATGATTTTGAGCCCGTTTCCGAATATATTAAAGCACGTTTGCGTCCGATCATCATCGGGTATTTGTCGGAAACTGCTATAGACACCTGGCAGTCAAAATGTGGGTGTCTACAGTTAGGTATGGTTTGGATCGGGTCATTAACGTATTTAGTTACTTTATCATATTAGGTACTATTCCAATGAATTTCATACGTTTGCTTTATGCACGTATGTCGATGCTCGCTTTTTTTTTATCCATAGTTTTAGTTACGTATTTCTAAAAATTATAAAAATTTGATATTCGTAATGCACTCGGTTAGACGATTTAAACAAGATCTCACTTGACTATCTTTTATTTTATATGTTGAAACTCACTCGTGACACGTCACGGGGTTGAGAGAAAAGATGATCAAAAAAAATGAATACAACACGTTTGCCAAATAACTATAGATCGATAAGTAGTGGTTCAACGATATATAGGTAACTCAAACTCATAAATAATAATATGAGTTCAGGTATACTACAAATTACGTAAAAGAAGAAGAAAATGTAAAAAAAAACCCAAAAAAAGGAAGACAACGTAAATACAATCAATGTAATAACACTTTACCTACTGCTGTGAGCTAAAGTAGTTTCGACTTCATATTATAGAAAAACAAAAAAATAGTGTAATTCTATAGAAATCATTACAAATGTCTATAAATATAGTGTATAAAGTGTACGGGAAGATATAATCGAAATGACATACGGACATCGTAGATATACTACCTCAGTATTTTTTTATATCTTGTTTTGCTTTTCCGAGGTGAGATAGTGTACGGAATGTAATTTTATCGTAGATAACGTCAAAATGATATTTTTGTACTACGTTGTTATCGTAATACGTTAGCTGGTCAAGACCAATAGTATGTAAAAAGAACGAAACGTTGTCTTTAGACCTGTCGAAAACTGACTCGACCCGAAATCGCCCGAAAAAACCCCCGAAAAAACCCGTCCGAAAATGACTAAAACCCGAAAGTGAGCCGACCCGATAATAACCCGAATATATTGGGTCAAAACCCGCCCGAGCCCGTTACCCGCCTGAAAATAGATAAATTTTAAAAAATATTGCTATTATACAATAAAGTTTCTCAAAAACACTAAAAAAAATATTTTTTTTCTTCAAAATTTTAAGAAATATTTATATATACATCTTTAAAATCATATTTTTATTAGATGATTATTATAATGAGAGAAAAAAACAATAAATCGAGTCAAAGTTCGTCATATATATTCGTACTTCCTATAGAAAAAAATATCAATGTAAATTAAAAGATATATTAAATAAAACATGTTTATTCCCACTAATATCATATATTAAATGAGATGATTAAGAAAATTAAGAATAAAATTGTATTTATGATTAAAAAAAGTAAATAAAATTAATGTTTTTAAAGTGCGTTAATAACTTGTATTTGACCCGAAACCCATATAAAACCCGTATTTTCCAAACCCGAAATACACCCGACCCGTATTTTACCCGAACCCGAAACCCGACCGCCCGACCCGTTCGACAGGTCTAGTTGTCGTACATGTGATTTTTTTAGATAAGCGGTAATTGTAAAACGTCTTTAGAAAAGACTTATACAGAGTAGTAAATAAAAATGTTTTACGACAAATCGAAAAATTTAATTTGGATCTCAACATGGGACATGAATTAGGGTCAAGATCTAAAGGCTAGGTTTTGAAAACATAACACCCCATCTCATCCTCATCTTCTTCCTTACCCACAAAAAGCAATTAGAAACCGCCGACATGTTCGATCAAGCAGCAATCAAACGCACAAAGCTTTAAATCAATGGAGTATTAAGCAAAGACGATTGAAGATCTGATCTTTCTATGAATGGATAAACGATGAAGAGGTTAGATCTGTATGATTTTTTCCGTATCCTTTTTTTATTTCAGTTTATTCATTTTTTTTTAAAAATGTCGAATATAAGTATTCATCAATCTCGACATTCGTGTTGCATGTGCTTTGTTGATGACCGAAAACTCAAAGAGAAGGAATGGACATGGCGTGAAAGGATGAACAAAGAGTAAAGCTTCCAACTACAGTCGAAAGAATATAAATGAAGTCACAGAAATCACTCAATGAAAGAGAGATTCGAAAATGAAATGGCGTGGGATGAGGTAATTCCGGATTTAATTATAAATTACTGATTATGGGGAATAGCTTCTACTGTTTAATGTAATTGATTGCTTGTGTTGAAAATGCATTGAGGGTCATTCAAAGAATCTTACAGAAAATGTGTTGGGAAAACACAACAACAACAACAAAAATTGAAAATATATGATATTAAAAGCAATTTCCGGAACATGTTCATGTTCATCTGATTTTCTTGATGTTGCTCGAATTCGTTAATGTCCTCCCCTTTTTAATTAATTAAGAATAGTGTCCACTGCAATGTTCATCTGAGTTCCTAATTAATTACTCAATAAATTGACTGACCTAAAAAAATGAGAATTCAAGACATTTTGAAACAAAGCTTGGACTAAGTTCAAATGGAGGTTAATTGTACAACCATTGCAGTAATTCAATTTGCCATTACTGGATTGTAATAAAACTGGAATACAAAAAATTCCTTGGTATTTGATTTGAATGAGTCTAAGATTTATTATTTTATATTCCAATATCAATAATAATTCCAAATGAAATTGTAAAGTGCTTATATATATATATAAATAATGAAATAGAGATTTCATTACAATCTGGAGTACCTGGCTATTTGCAACATTCACATTAGAAACACAACATAAAACAACAAAATAAGATAAAAATTATGAAATCAAAACACATCAAAAATTAAATAACTTAAGCATTAAATCACATCCCACCGAATTCTCCGCCAACTTTCTCTGGTTTTTCAACAATGACACCACCAAATCTTTTGATTTCACCACAACCCCATTTTTTTTGGTTTATTTGTTACTGAAACTTGATAAAGATAAAGCACTTTTAGCATTATTCTGCTCAATTTCCATTCTTGTCACTAATAATAGTTGAAATTTGAGTTTTATTCAGGTTTTGAGATAAGAGTTTTACGCTTGTGATGAGCTGAGTATGTTGCGTTTTAGGATGATTACATATTTTTGAGGCCTTGATGAAACAAATTATGGGAAAAGATTCGAGTTTTTGTAGAGTGGAAATAGATGGGCAAATGGATGTGCAAAGGATACTTCTCCCAAATTCTCATTTATATAATAAATCAATTAAAGTCTTCACATAGGGACTCATGCAAATTCATGCTGGGAAGTGTGATTTATGCATGCTAAGAGGCATGTTGTAATTTTCAAAATGTAATTTAATAGGGTATCTCGTTTTATGCTCCAAGACATGGGAGTTTTTTGCATTGTAATCTAACATGGGATGTTTAATTGCTTTGTTCAATTGCCTAGGCATCATTAAATTGTTTTCAATTGTTTTGAATCAGTCAATTTATTGTTTTTTTTTTAATTACTCGATGCAAGGGTGAATGCAAGAACAGTTTCACACTTGGAGCCCTTCACTTAAGCCTAATGAGTGATTAAGGGATTTGCTTAAGGTTGGATTATATGCTAATCCTGAGTTAATGGGGCTGCCATGTCATGGACCTTGGTCCCTTCTTTAATAGAAAGGAGATTGGAACGGAGGGAGTATTATTTTGTTTAATTACTTTGTCGTTAAGTTTAACATATGAAGATAGACACTAAATCGCCTTCAATCTACAAGGTTAGTAGTCTTGTGGTCAACAATTTTATCGGCTCGGGTACACATCGGGTCGGGTCGGGTTTGGGTCATTGATTATCGGATTATATCGGGTCTCGGGTCTAATTATAACGGGCACTACAAGAAAAATAGAATTGGGCGACAAAATGGACTAATTTGAGCAACAAAATATGTTTTTGTTGCACAATTATATTAATATGGGTGACAAACATATTTTATTTGCCTTAGATTAACGTTTGTGCGACAAAAGACTTATTTTGTTGCCCAAATAACTTTTGGGCAACAAATACAACTATTCGTAGCACATACTCTATTATTTGGGCAACAAATGCAATTATTCGTAGCACATACTATATTATTTAGGCAACGCCAACCCATTATCGCCGCCCGTACGGAAGACAAAACCGCAGAAGTTTGTTCGACAAAAAACTAATTACGTTGCCCAAATACCTTTTGAACAACAAATCCATTTATTCGTGGTACATGCTCTATTATTTGGGCAACACCAAATCTTTATCGTCGCCCTTGCCTAAGAAAAGGGCGCAAAAGTAATGGCTCCCAAACCATTCCCAAACTTGTACGTATCATATAATTAGTTAATTCCTCCGTAGTTACGTACCACATTTCCCTCAACAACCACGCCACTTTCTTTCTCGATCCTTAACCACGATAGCTAACCGTCGTCCTACTCTCTTTCTCTCTCCTCGAATCCCTAACCGTCGTCCCACGCGCCGCTTCAACGTTCTTAGTTTCTTCTCGTCCCATCGTCAAGTTCGTCGAGTTCAACGGGCTCAAACTCACCTCTGCGGCCTTGACTCGGTCCGTCGACTACTCGACTCACTCTCCATTACGCGCCGCCGTCGCCGATCCTCCGTGTCTCCGCTTAGAGCTCCGACACTACTCTCCAACGTAATCATCTTCTTTTTCAACTTTTTCGACATTTTTTTATTAGATTATGACATTATTCGACTTTTTTTTATGTTATTAGATGAATCAGTTTTCTTCGTTGTTGATTTTGTGATTAGTCTTGCAATTAGTCATTGATTTTGGCTGTGCTTGGTTCCGATTCAGTATGATGAATACATCATGAGATTTTCGTTGTTACGGAGTATTAGTCATTCTAATTTTTGTCGTCGTTTGTTCCGATTCGTTATGATGAATATTCTATAAATTAATCGATTTTTGACGTTGTTATTCCTAAACATTAAGACGACGTAATTCGATTCTTTTTGCGGTTAGTTTGTGATTATTCTTACATAATATACATATATGCTCTGATTTTTGTTGTGTTTTGTTCCGATTCAGTATGATGAATATATATGAAATTGTTCGTTTTTTGCTCGCTGTTATTCCTCTTCCGAACATCTCCGCATCTTCTCCTTGTGTTACTTCTATTTTCAGATTTTTAGATATGATATGATATAATTCAATCCTTGTTATTCCTTTAGGTTGTGATTAGTCTAACAATTATGAGTATGCTCGTGAGCAGGTACGATTTGATGCTTGTGATCTGATTCTTTTTGGAACATTAGCGCATTATGGGGCTGTTCAATGAGCATACCAAACCATCTATGTTGCGAAATGCCACGTGGACCTTGTCGAACTTCTGCAGAGGCAAGCAACAACCATCATTTGAACAGATTTCCCTCTATAGCTTGTTACAGGATTAATCTCCACTTTGTATATCTAGTTGAAATGATTAAGAGATATAATTTTTCATATGTTTAAACTGTATTTGGCAGACAAGTCCTGCTCTTCCAGTCATTGAGCGGCTTATCAATTCAAACGATGACAAAATCCTTACAGATGCTTGCTGGGCATTGTCGTATTTATGACGGCAATAATGACAAGATTCAATCGGTGATTGATGCCAATGTAGTCCCTAGGCTGGTGGAGCTGTTACTGTAATAAGTGTTATATTACACCTTTGATTTTTGTTAATCTTGTTGTTTAAACCCCATTGTCTAACAATAATTGTCGTCATTGATTAAGTATTGGTGATGCCATAAATCCATAATACTCTATATATAGTTAGAAAAGATTAGTATGATGGTGAACAATTAAAAACAGTAGGAGAATAGGTTATCCAATAGTTGATACCCAACGGATAAGCCCCTTTTGTGATTTGTTTTATCAACTCAATCCTGTGAGCTATTCAGTTTTCTTGTTATTTGGTACAGAGTACTTTTCGAAATTTCTTTGCTAATTTCAATAAATTCGGCTGAGGAGCTAGAAAAATACTCCGTATATGTGTGTGTATATATATATATATATATATATATATATATATATATATATAGAGAGAGAGAGAGAGAGAGAGAGAGAGAGAGAGAGAGAAGGGATCAAATAAGTTCACCACATGCAACTAAGTCTATATTAAAGTTACAGTTGACATACGTTGAAGTTGCATTTGTTCAAGATTGATATGTAACTATAACATTCAGCACTGTTATCACTTCAAGTGATAAAGTGCAACTTTAACACTCATCTCGTGTAACTTTAAGCACTTTTTGTGTAACTTTAACACTGAAACTTATGAACTTATAAGAGTTGTTGGCCTTATGTGAACCTATCTATCTATATATATATATATATATATATATATATATATATATATATATATATATATATATATATATATATGGTATAATGTGTTTTGAACCATGACGTGTTTGGCTTGCCTTTTCACTTTTTTGTACATTCGTTGTTTCAATTAGCATTATAACTACATTATAATCTAAAATGTGTATGATCTATCTATGCAGGATGTGCCGATAACATGAAACATTGGTGTGTTACACAAATGCTTCATGGATATTTTGAATGCTTTTTGGGGTAAATGAGATGATGGTATATTATAGATGTAAAAACTTTGAGGCTTTATTTTTGATACATTGATCTCGAGGTGGACGTATATGTAGACGCATATCGTATATATTAACCCTATTGTTCCTATATATTATATATATATATATATATATTTAGGCTACGAAATTTTGTGAATCATTTATCTTCTGAAATATAATTTTATTGAGCATATTGGCAACACCAAAAGTGATATACAAGTAGATTTCGTAGCACACAAAACTACTATTGTGTGACGAAATATTTTGTCGCACAAGTATACATGATAATTGGCAACAAACAACAATTTTTGTCGCACAAAGAGCTATTAGGCGACGAAAAAATTTCGATGCACAAAACTCAGGAAGGGCTACAAAATACAATTTTTCGTAGAAATTATATATTGGGCAACGAAATCCCTTTGTTGCACAAAATCTTCTATGGGCGACGAACAACTATTTTGTTGCACATGCAAGAAAGGGCGTCGACCCTTGGGCGTCGAACCCATGACGAACAAATTGTCGTTGCACAAACGTTTGGGCGACAAAATATCCATTTAAGGCGACGAATATTTTTGTTGCACAAAATGATTTTTCTTGTAGTGGGGTCAAATACTATTCATTTGCATAGAAAAAGATACGAAGTAAAACACCACAAAATCAATGTTGTCTTTTTTATACAAACTAGTATAATACCCGTGATAGAATCACGGGTTGAATAAGTAGGATTATTAGTGTGTTTGTCGTTTATCGCATTACGAAAAGTATGAATGTCAAGGGAATGAGTATTAGAACTTGACGTAGTTATTATTAGACAATTAATTTGTCAATGACTAATGGCAAGAATGCAATATAGTAAATGACGTAGTTACTATCGACAAAAGTTGCGAATGATGGAACTTGTCTTAAAATAGTGTACAAATAATAATCGAAATAATAGAGTTGTAAAATATGATAAGTACAAAAGAATACGTGAACTAATGATTTAGATGTTCGAAATGTCACAAAAACCAATATTAGTAACTGACGTGTTTATCATATACTAAAGTTATTAATGACTTGGTCAAAAATGTGAAATATACTATTTCAAAGCAATGAATGACATAGTTCATCCTAATACGTAGTAGATATGACCAACAAATGGCAAACATGAAATATATAAACGACTTATAAAGTTAGCCTACAATAATCGTCAATGTTGTCGAAGGAAATAAATTTAACGTAATATTAAATATTATCGTTTTGAAATACATTCACTGATGAGAAATTTGAACAATCAAAATGTACTCGGAATAATAAACTGACTACACATATATATGCTTAACGTATACACTATTTAGATGTCTATACTACGAAGGTAGTATAAAATATTTCGCAATAATGACGACGGAAGTTTTTTTTACAACCTTAATAAATACTATTGGTTTCAAATAATTTATCGATGAGAATTTATACCGAACAATAAGACTATACTTCGAGTAATGATGCCTAAACAAACTTACGCTTAATGTTCGATGAATGTGGTGTTCTATATTGCCTGAGATAGACTACGTTTAGATGGTGATTATGTATCGAACATGCAGTTGCTGGAGTAAGAATCAGACTCCCTTACTTCATATAATGTTGTTCTTATACTGTATGCGGATCAGATTGAAGCATGTACTGCATGCAAAAGTGAAGTGAATTAAGGAGAATATCTTGGCATGTGGTGGTAGAAAAACATTGGAAAGACAAATTATTCCCGATTAGATAGTTGCTTAAAATGGTATGCATCACATGCTACCTAATTGAGTAAAATTTGAAGCTGCAACAAACATCACACACGCATACATCATCAGCTGAGGCAAGCATCATGTAAACTGATCCATTTTGCTGATGACATTTGGCAGTATAGAAGTGAGTATGCATGCCAAATTGCCCTCCTTCTTGCTATAAATAGGCTGGTAAGTAAGGATGGTAAAATCATAATTCAAATCCAAACTAAATATAAGCAAACATATAAAACAATGGCAGAAGAGTACGTGCATCCACCAACTGTTGTTATGCATAATATGCCTTACTCTATACAAAAACCGAATAGAGTAATCGGGAAAAGCTTTACCTGTGTGAGAGATGAGTTGCGAAGACTTGGATATCGTATAAGGAAAATCCGGCATGTTTGAAACAACCCTAATGTCTTGAGGGCTGTAGTACTGGAATTCGAAAACGGTGACGACTGTTACAGGCAGGCCTTCAAACTACAGAAGTGTTTCGAGAGAGTAGGCAAAGGGAGGGTTGATTATGAGAAGGAGCTTCACACAATAGCTGGTCCGCATCTGTGGGTGGCAAAGGAAGAAGATAAGGACTTGATGATGAAGAACGTGGACGTGATACTTGTGCCGGATGAGGAGAAGTATCTTGGCTACAATGATGCCAATGAAGATAACACGTATGTGTATGCATGCATCATGACTCTGCTCATGAATCACTGCCCCAGATTTTACAGCAAGAAGTGAATTGTGCCTCGGTCTTTGTAATATCAGTGGTAATGTTACTATCGGAATGTGTTAAGTTGAAGTAATAATGTGTGCAGGTTAATGAATATTGACGGAAGTAAGTATATATAATGTCGGTGGATTGTTTTTCTATGGTCGGTGGGTGTAGTTGACGGTGTTATCTAGCAGGTGAATCTTATTATTAGCGGGTGTAGTTGACAGTCGTATTGTGTACTGTTGTAATGCTAGGCGGGTCTGTAGTTGAATGTTATTATATATGTACAATTGTAGTAGTCGGGGTGCTACATTGTCGGTATTCCAGTGATGGATTCGATCTTAAGTTAGTACGGTTGAATAGGCAATAGTCTATGGGTTCCGAAGTATGAATGTCTAGGTGTTTGTGTAAATTAATCATCCACATTTTCAATGTAATATAATCGGGTGATTATAAACTGTTTTCTACGATGTTGTCCATTACTATCCGCCGTACTTATTCAACATCTGACAAAGCTAATTGCATCAATAGAGTTAACATTCTCCAAATATGACCTAAGTACTCACATGATATTAAGTAATTTGTTGGTGCTGTTGTTGTTTAACACACTTATAATAGATATGTATGTATGTACAGTTGACGTCACGTTAATGTCGCATTGTACAAAAATATCGTAAGCATAAGAGCGAAAGAGTATGTCTAAATAGATGTAAAAGTACATGTGACAATAAATCGGTGAAATGCAGGAAATAAACATTGCTGAGTTATTGTTCAACTGAAATGCACACGAAATTAGTAATTCTGAAATTTTGTTTGCTAACTTACATGGCAAAATACCTCCTTGTAGACAACATTTGTTGTCGTAGGAGTGACAACGTCTAATGCAGTTGCGTCAGATGGAACTAATATTTTTAGCCCACGTCTGCTCGTTACCCTCGATATAGCAACATACAGCTGTCCGTGTGTGAAAACCGGTCTAGGTAAATACAGCCCAATATGTCTCAGTGATTGACCTTGGCTCTTATTAATAGTCATTGCATAACACACTGTAATAGGGAACTGCCTCCTGAAGAATTTCACGGGGAACTTTGTCTCGTCTGATGGGTCGAGACTGATTCTTGGAATGAAGACCTTGAGACCCTTAGTCGTTCCAGATATAACCTCAGCTGCAATTACTCTATCTCCCAAATCTGTCACCACCAACATAGTCCCATTGCATAGTCCGTTAGCCTGGTCTATGTTCCTCAACAGCATAATAATGCATCCGACTTTCAGTGTCAATCTATGATTAGGAAGTCCGGAGCAGTGAATTGTGTTAAGAAACTCAGTGGAGTAGAGTTCACGTATTACAACGCCTGTCTCGTTTTGGCCGATTTCATCAGAACTAAGGTACGTTCTCTCATCACCATTAATCAGAGAAAGAATGTGGTTATTGACTTCTTCAACGACGTCGTTGGTTGGTGCTAGAATAGCTCTTGAATGGAAGTACTCATGTCCTTCAGGTTGCGTTCCAGCTCGGGGTAAACTGACTGAACAATTGCGGATATTGGATCTCCTTCATCTTCAATTGTAATGTCATCAGGGAGCTTCACTTCTGCTATTCCGTCATTAGGTCCACCAGCAATGCCGTCCCCAACATTCAGGATCCATTCTGAGAAGTCACGCAACTCTTCATTCTCCTTCTCAGTTAGCCCTGACTCTAGTCGCATGTTGCGAGACAATCTGAGAATCTGAGGCAAAGAAAAGGATAAGTTACTGTCACAAAGAGACTGACAGTATATACATTAAAGTTATATCTTTGAAGGGATGATCAATTTACATGATAATTGTATAATGTGCGAATTTGAGTGATGGTAAGCACTGCGTAAAAATGTGCAAGTGAAATATGTCGTTGATAGACGAAAGGGAACATGTACCTTGCAATATCTCCACAGAGGAGATGAGCATATAGATGCACGAACAATGTCTTGACGGCTTCCTTTCGGTACAACGGGAGAATTTGCCTAAAGTCACCACCTAGAACGACGACTTTACCACCGAAAGGTTGATCAATGTCACCATCCGGTGCAAATCTTGCTATATCGCGCAAACTCCGATCCAACGCCTCAAAACAATACCGATTCACCATGGGTAGAGGTGGCAATCGGATAGGGCGGATCGAGTTCGAGTCGAGCTGTCTCGGGTTCGGATTACCAAACTATCGGATTTTTTCGGCTCATTTGAATTAGCGGGTCGATTCGGATTCGGTCGAGTAGTTTCGAGTCATGATATTGTACGGGTATCGGGTTAGAACGGCTAAGTCTTGGTCAGGTTGCGGTTGTTTTAGGAACAGGTTCGTTCGGATAATATGTCATGTAGTAGTATTTTATGTCAAATGGACACGAAATTCAAATTAATCTTAACCGAGTTAACCCGATATCAAATAAAAATACTCCGTATACACATATAATAAATTACTAGTTTCGTATACTCCATGTAAGTAAACTTTATATATTTTATAAAACATACGAAATTATACGAGCCGCCTGTTAGTTACTACGTATACTAAACATGACAATCCCACGTTCACCCCATGTTCCCATGTTTGTATATTTAACTTCCAATTTGCATGTTTTCAATGAATGAAGTATGAATCTATTTTACTCGCACTCCGTACATAGAAATTCACTGTGGGTCACCTGATTGGTTATATCGGTTACCTATTTTTTGGATAAATTTTTTATTATTTGAGTCGGTTTGGATCGGGTATTTTCGGCTACGTATATTTTGGGTAATTTTTTGTTATTCAAGTAAGATTTGGGTCGGGTATTTTCTTTTCGAGTTTAACCGACTCGGTTGTTACCGAATTCGGAATCTATCGGCTTCGGATATAATCAGGTATCAGATTGAGTCAAATCAAACCAGTTTGGTTTCGGTCACTAAGATATTTCAGTATTGTCGATTGTCGAACGGGTCCGGTCTCGGGTGAGCCGGATCGGTTTTGTCGAGTCGGATCGGGTTTTGCCAGGTCTAACCATGGGCGCCTCATCCCATATAATGAGCTTAGCTCATAGAATGAGTTCAGCAAGGTCTGTTCGTGGTTTAATTCCGGGACATGTCGAATTCTCTTCAACGTTAATTGGTATGCTGAATCTAGAATGAGCTGTCCGACCACCCGGCATTATTATTGCAGCAATCCCGCTTGAAGCAACAGGAAGAACAATTTCGCCCTTCCTTCAGAGTGCAGCACACAACGTTCTCCATATGTACGTCTTGCAAGTACTCCCGTAACCGTACAGGAAGAACAGTCCCCCGTCAGATCGTTGCACTGCGCCGATTATTTCGTCGTAAACATGCCTCTGTTCATTGGTAAGAGACTTCATACAATTGTCATGTATTGTAGCCTGCTCGTCGATATTGTATGAGAGTTCGTCTGAAATTAGCCTGTTTCTGTGGACTGATGCTAACTCGAAGTCCGGGAAAGGCATATTCTCGAACTTCCGTAAACTACTTCCGTTACGTTGCAACGCGCGCTGTATTTATGCTAAAGCATAATTCTGTAACTCTTCGCTACTCATCTACAAATCTAGTGGTCGAAAGATGTAACGATAAATAATATAAGATGGGTGGACAGCAATTCAGAGATACAGAAATTACGTTAAATTAGATAGGGGTAGAAAATATTACCGTATCTACGCAGCTGAGTCCGCCTCAAGTGTAGTATATCTTCACTCAAAAAATGCCAAGTCTTCTCCCAAACATAATCCGGTTTAATCAAGGATCCAGGGAAAAGAAGAGTTTCAAACAAATTACGAAGAAAATACCCCGATCCTCAATAGCTTGCCTCCTCTATAGCGTCAATGTATTCCTTGTCATCGCCGAGAAGACCACGGGCGTAGCAAGCGTCCTTGAAAGTAGGGTGAATGACGCCATTAACGGTTCTGATGTCCTGGTAAGAAGTAGCATCTTTGATAAATTTGAGGAGGGTCCTCATATATTATCTCTCACCACCTGTAGGAGACATATGGAACATCCTGCCCAAGGTGAATCCTTGTTTTCTAGGGGCCCACTGCTTGTCCTTGGCGTGCCAAACATAGCTGTTCGGGAACTCTGAGTACGTAAGGTCACGACCATCAGGGTGTTCTTTATTGTAGTCAAGTCAAGCCGTGAATTTCGTGCCTGCAGCACCTGATCGGGCCATGACTTCTTCTAAAGGGTTGTCATCATTGAAAACAACATTCTGCTCGTTCGGCAGATGGTAGTCGAGCCGCATAAGTGGAGGAGTTCTGTAATGAATATCGAAAGCAAATATCCTCCAAACGGCCTCGAACGGAGATATGTAATGGCAGTCGTAGTACTCTTTGATTTGATAAACTTCACCTGTTTTCCCTCTAACTGATACACCCACGGTCACCCTATTATAACCCTTGTTTATATATTTGAAAAGGTACTTGATAGACCTACCTTGGTTACACCATTCCACGTTAATGTGTGCACGGTAACGCGTCAGTAAGTCGGGATTGTAGGGAACAACGAATCCGTTGTGGACGGGAACGCCACCTTTATCCACAGTAACACCATTGTCTTCCCTCTTGTAGATGGGATAACCATCACCGTCAATAGTGGTGCGGTCACTGAATGACCTCGGAAACCTCTTGGTGCATACTCCATCCTGCATACAAACTGCCTTAGGATTTGCAGGACCACATGGTCCATGTATCATCAACTCAGATACTGCGTTGAATAGGACGGGGTTCTCATGTTTATCGGGTAATTCAGCACTGATTGTACCGTCTACATCCTCAGCGACAGGGAACTTATCCTCACGGTGTAGAATTAACAATATATGCGCGTGAGGAAGACCACACTTCTGAAATTCAACGGTGTAGACAACTGTGACAAACAGAGATACGTAAATTACTCGTGAGTGCGACATGTGTTACCAAATAGCATGACAAAAAGGTTATGGTTCAATACAACATTGTAAGCTCAGCCTAGCATTCAGGTAACGTGTAATAAAGACTGTCTCATTGTTTATAGTCCGGTACTATATTGTAGGCTATATAAAAGACTACTTCTGATTAGGACTGGTTAGAAAAAATGATAGTAAGAACATAAATATGTGACTGTGGCATTACCTGCCCTTGTTCTACCGAATATTAGTCCGTCTTTGCAGTCCTTGATCAATTGCTCGAGTTTCATTTTAAAGACTCTGCTAAGGATATCAGGCCTGTGTTCGCTACGTAATCCCTTTGACTTCACAAATTTGGTGATTTCTGGCCACTTCGGATTGCATGTGAATGTGATAAATAAATCCGGGTAACCACACCATCTACATATGGCCATGGTATCCTGATATGTCTCCCTCATATACCCTTTACCCCCGAGAAAATTTGACGGAACAATATAACGTGCGCCAGACGACCCAGGTTCTGTTATGCCGCTTTCAACCGACGCAGCTAGACGTTTGTAATTTTCTGATCTCAATTTAGGCTGATTAAGCCTAAAAAATAGGAGTCTTTGAGCTTTGACCATAGTGTAACCGTCGACGCAGAACTGCTGGAATAGATTGGCTGCGTTTAATATCGTTGGTGGCTCAACGTCAGCAGGCCTATCCATGATACGAAATGCGAACCATTCTCTGAGTGTAAGCTTATGCCTTCCAGTTTCTTGAATTTTAGATGCGGCTATCGACAGTTCACTATGGGCAATGCCTAGGCGTGGACCGTCCTCGCCGCGTGGGAAAAGAAACGGGTATTAAAGGGAAAGGTAAGATGGGCGAAGCCCTGAAATTCGTTGCAATTTGCCAGATCTCTCCTCGATGATGATATCTCGACTGTCTATTGTGTCCTCAATGTCACCGAAAATCAGAGCAGCAACTTCAGAAACGGAAGGCAAATTATATATCCTGCCATCGACGTGCCTGCCACTGATAAGTCTTAGCTTGACCTCGTCTTCAGTTTCAGCATTTTTAATGCGATCCCTTGCCATCCTGAAACACTTCACTAAAGGATTGAATTCATCGAGCATCCTTTTTAGATCAGCCATAAGCTGTGAGTCCCAAGTGTTCTTCTTATACGAACTGCATGTGTAACAATTTCAACAGTTTAAGTTATGCAGAAAATGTTAGAAGATATTATATAATTCTGTTCTGTACTTAAAAATGCGACTTACCTCAATGCGTTTTTCCTATTTGATATCTCTTCCTCGGTATCGTATATATACAATTGGCAAAATTTTGGGGCTTCATTTTCAGGAGGTAAGAGACTGCCGATACGGTGACTGTTCTGTCCACTCAGTCTGAAGGTGTATGTACCCCTTCCCTTATTAACTTCGTGGTCAATCTTGCCCTTTATTGACGTCATTGAAAAACCATTGTTGTAGTTGCGTATGTTGTCCTTAAAGTGAGCACTCTTTGGGTGTTGATGTAAGAATTATGGGTCTAATACAATATATGTGGACAACATTATTTGGACCTATTGTATTTATTAGCTATCATTAAGTTGAGCCCAAATACGTGGTCCGTCTTAATACAAATAACACGGACTTATTTACGTCTTATAAAGTATGGGTCGGATACTATAATAGTATAGAGACTCATTAGGGCTTTATGGGATATATGATGAGTTTATCCACTAAAGGCGACTGATATAGGTATCAGGGTTTAACCACCCCTCCCTATATATAGTTAGGGTTATGGTCCCTGACAGCACACTTTTGACCTAATCTCACATATATCCCATCGGTATGGAGAAACCCAAAAGGCGAGTGTGTCTGTTAGAAGACCTAATCCAGGAGACCAATGTAAGTTAATCTATCAGTATTATCAGGTACGCTTCCGCTACAGCTATTTACAGTATATACAAATTAATTTAGTATGAAGTTTCAGTCTGGGGTCAGATTAAATCCTATCAAGTGGTATCAGAGTCGTCTTCATATTGAATTATTTGGGCAAGATTTATTTGTTTTAGAAGTCGTATAAGACATATTTACTCCGTGTTGATATAGCCGTAAAACATCCATTGACGGCAACTCTTACTGCTCTATTAAAACTCAATTGATTGTAACCTTCTTGGGCGGCATATACGGAGTATGACTTATGATAGTATAAATCAATGAATCAGATTAACAAGTTTGCACACTATCATTGGTTTAATTTTTATTTTATTTTTTTAATCATGCATGTCTGCTTTGCATAATTTTTGGGTTTTTGCCTAAATAATTTGCATGTCAGTGTGATGGGACTGTGATGAACATATATCGATATTAAGTCAGGATGGGTTACTCTTCTGTTATGGGATTGAGTGGTTCAATTATATGTATTGATAGTATTTGGATCACAATTTTGTTTTTCGGTCATGCGATATTGTGATTCATAATATTGTTCTCATATATTTGATTGCGGAAGGAGTATATGTTTGGATGAATTTTTATTTATGCGATCGATACAGTTATGTAAGGTTTAAAAAAAAATTATATTTTGGATATTAAGTCTCAGACTCTTATAAGGATGGCAACGGGGCGGGTATGGGTCGGGTCCGACCGGACCCGGACCCGGACCCGGACCCGGACTTTAAAAGTTGGACCCGGACCCGACCCGGACCCTTAAGGGTCCAGAAATTTTAGACCCTTACCCAGACCCGACGGGTACGGGTAGGGTCCGGGTCCGTCACGGGTCCAATGTACGACAATTTAAAATATATACTCCGTACGATTTATGACCCGACAATTTAAAAAACCAAAATAAAATCAGTCTAAGCTCCTTCCCTTGTACCATGTTGCTGTGTAGTTGCATGATTGGTGGAAGCGGGGAAGTCGGGAGAACAGGAGAAGGGAGGATTTTAAAGAAAGTGGGGAAGGGGAGCAGGAAAAGGGAGGAGGTTAAAGGAAGTAGGGAGGGCAGGGAGGGGGTTGAGGTTGCAAACGAAGAAAAGAACGGATTAGTCATCACTTACCAAGAGTTTTATATATATATATATATATATATATATATATATATATATATATATATATATATATATATATATATATATATTATTTTTTGTACGGGTCCACGGGTCGGGTCCGGGTCTGACTCTTAGGACCCGGACCCGGAATATTTTTGAAGGACCCATACCCGACTCGTACCCACAGGGTCCAAAAAAATTAGGACCCGTACCCGACCCGTTAGGGTAAGACCCGCAGGGTCTGGGCAGGGTCCCGGACCCGTTACCATCCCTAGACTCTTATATTTGGCTATTCAGTTTATAAAGTGTTTAATTTTATAAATCGATTGCGGTTGATTCATAATTTTGTTTGGTATTCAGTCATATGATGTATAGTACGTGGTCTCGAATATTTGATTATTGTCGCATATTACGTCTTTATGTATGCATTGGGACCTGTTTGGAATTTCGGTTGCGATTATTGTCGCATATTTATAATTGACAAGTTGACTTGTATGATAAAAGAACTAATTTGGGTTATAACTTTCTTTTATCATTTAAGGTTCCAGTCACTTGTTAATTACGGTTTGATTTAAAGAGCTTGATTTTCAGTTTCAATGATATTGGCTATTTGGTTTTTTTTTATAAAACGTCTAATATTTTAGATTGTTTGATCGAAACAATACGTTGCCAAAGTAACCTCTATTGCGTAGATTAGATAGTTTAAATAATTAAATGATTATGTGTGATTGAATTTCATGCGGGTAATGGTAGGCCCAAAGGAAGTCCATTATTTGGCCGAAATTCAATCATGCTTGTGGTAATGAATATGTAACAGTTATTCGGTTCTTGTGTAGATGTTAAGTCGGCCCAAAGGAAGACTTGACATTTGACATGATCTTACTGTTAATATTTGATTACTACACCAAGAGTACCACTTACAAGTCTAATTATCGTCCAAAGATGAGATTAGATGTTGTGCTAGGAATGCTAATATTCAAATCTGAAATACAAGTTAAGGGAGTGTTCTTAAGTTTATGACACTCGTAAGGCCATTATAAGAATATGGAGAGTAAATTCAAACATTCGGGTTGTAAGTCTGGTAGTATGTGTAATCATGCGGATAATGGTCGGCCTAAAGGAAGACCATTATTTGGCCGAATACATATACAATTTCGGGTGATAAATATTTGACGATTATTTGGTATTTTCATGTGTATACTAAGTTGGCCCAAAAGAAGACTTTAGTATTCGACATGAGTTTATCGTCAATATTTGATCACGATTATTTAATTGTAGTGTCGATGCTTAGATAATATTTTATGCCCAACGGCTAAATGTTAAATTTGCAAAAACACTATATACTATTTGAATTTATTCAAAATATGAAAATATTGTTTTGTTCGTCAAATTGACATTACTGTTAATTATATCTGTCATAAATTCAGGTTACATTCTCAATTCGGATGACGCCGTTTATTTAAATGAATGGTAAGAGAATGTAAATATTTGTTTTGGGTCGTCACAATCTTAATACAGCATTAGAAACGTATGTTTGTACTACTCATAAGGATGAAAATATCGTGTGGACACACGTGTTTTTGTAGAGTAGAAATTTTAATGCATGTGTTTAATGATTGTATAATGCGACATTAAGGACATATTTAAGGCCATCGTTTCTATTAAATAAGTTGCAAGTGTCAAACTCAAAGAATAACAAGATAAGATTAAGGTTGTTGGCTTGTTACGAGTATGGACACATAAGGAATATAGTACCAGTTTGTACGCCTCATAGCGTGTCGGTAATGACACACTTCTCATTTAAGATTTGTCTAAGGTTAATTATTATATCCAATCATGTTTTGTGAGTGAATTTGGTTTTTCATCCACATAAGTACATTAATGCAAGTAGAAGTAAGAATCTAAGATGTTGTATGTCAATTGGTGATGAAAGATTCATCTATTCGGGGCATGTCATCATCTGAGTTTGAGACAATCGGCTAATTTAGTTATCACTATTGACTTGTTCTTTTATTTGAATCTGGAAAATTTTCGGTACTTCCTTTTGGTGGAGTTCAATTATTTTTCGTTTGGTCAAATTTGGTTCTTTGTCCATTGATTTTGTATTTTCCTAATTCAAATAATGGTAAAGTTGTCATTTTTTGATAATTTCATATAGTTTAGATTGAAATTACTTGCATTAAATCCAGTGGATATAAATAATTGAGAACATAATTTCTTTTCGTTATGACACATTAAAAGGATTATTGAAGTTGTGTCAAAATGAAATTATTGACCCTTCTACTTCGGATTCTCATATTGAAGGGGAATAAAGACGAAAAGAGAAAATAGATATCAAAAAGATTTTGGATGTCTTGTAATTGATATATACGGATATGTGAACTATATTATGTTTTAAGTTGTATAGGTTCACGTCACTATATTAATTTTTAGACAAAATTATGTATGATATTTATATCTCGATCTTGAGAAATTTTAAGTTTCTAGACGTTTTTATCACATATTTGACTGAGATATATTATCGGTAAAAGGATTATTAAAGATGTCAGTTGATCATAAGTAGAAACACTTTGACAATTTGACTATTCGGGATAAGAACGTTAAGGTTATTCCAGATACTTTCTAGAGATGTTTGATCTTACATTAAAGATTGCACCATATAATGGTTTATATATGTATGGTGTATTATATGTGCAAAGTAAGATCTTGGGGCTTGGTGGGAGTATGATTATTCACACTCTTTCCTAGATAACTCTAGAAATAATTTTAGAATTGCTTTTTTTTTTGTGGATAAAGTTGCAACAATATTATTGATTGATTAATTATGGTGTAAATTTATTTACACCTAAGTTATGACCAACTAAATAAGAATGTTTTTAAGGTAATATAGTTGGACTTAAGAACAATTGATAATTATTTTGTTGTATAACTTTATAAGGATTAAGGGTAATGTATAAAGTAATGATCCCACACACAAGTTACTTTAAGACGGTAATATGGGTTCATTGAGTTTATTGAGTTTGGGGGGAAGAAATGAGACTTATGAAAATGATCTTGTGTCTCATTATTAAGGATCGTAAGATCATTTTAGTAAAACAAACTCAAATACCTCAAGAACAATTGTTATTAAGGAAATTCACTAAGGAAGAATGAATGCAGTTTCAGAGGATTACATTGTTTTCGTGTCATGACTGGCATATTGTGGTGTAATAACAGATTTATATATTGCATACATTCAAGAGTAAGAGTTAGATGATGAAACGGTAGAAAAGTATTCATTCAGCAACTTACCGAATCATTGAAAGTTCTAACTAATACATGTGAATTTATATATGTCATCAATAAAGTATTAAGTCATTCGACAATAAAGACACTTTGAAATTGTTTCATTACCTAAATGTATTAAGCATATTGGTTTCAAATGGTTATTTGCTACCAAAACAGATTCGCTCATTCGGTAATGAGACAGTAAGGTTTGTCTTGTCATTAATGGCTATAAAGACAGTTGACATATCCGGTTTTATATGGAGTTACATTGGATGAATGGTAAAGACAAGTTTTTCAATGGAGACATTGACAAACTCATTGTTGCAGATACCGGAAATCTTGACTCAATAGATTCAAGGTAAAGTCTGCAAATTAAGGTTTATAGTTCTCCAATGAAAACTCATATAAGGTTTTCCGTCAAAGAGTACATCAATTTACCATGATATCATCTCATTTGGTTTTGTATGAATTTGGTACATGATTGTAGATACTCAAGATTCAGTGGGAGTATGAAAATATATCAAGTTTTATACCTTTTCAGTAAATGAGACTAATGTAGTCTCATTAATGTCCTTAAAGAAATGTTCATATCCAGAAAGTATAGTTTACTTAAATCCATGTATTTCAGGATATTTTTCATGTGTTTAAGTAATGAGGTATAATTAAACTTAGTTTGTACATGTTTGGATATTGTGTACCTTCTATAGTTTAATTGACAGATATTAAGGGAAATCAATAGGATATTGAGATCCACTACGGGCAACCAAATATTGTTTGTCATTTATATTTGGAGCAAAACAATGTTATCATATGGGAGATCTGTTCAGGTTGAGATCACCCTCGGCATTCGACTCCTATTTGGTCATGCTTATTTGTCATAAGGCTGCAAATTAAGTTTGGTAATGAAAGACCATTTAAGTTAATTGTGACAAAGGGATGGTTATTATAGTTTCAAATAACAATACAAGTGATGTGTTGCTATAGAAACGATTCAGAGTGAAAGACGTCTAAGATATGTTTGTACAAACTCCATTTTTGTGATCCGCTTATTAAGGAATCACCACCCATGGTCTTTCTTTAGCATATTGCTCAAATGGGTGTTTCGATTCTAAAGATATTCAGGTTAAGTGGGAGTTTGTCACATTAGACACATTATTATATATGGTTATTCAGTTCTGCAGAAATAAGGTTTACAGTTTTCAGTTTCACTTTGTCTTATTTGGTTGATCTCACTAAGGTTTAAGGTGGACCAGTTGGAAATATGCATATTTGGATCACATTCGGTTGCTGTTTCCATGCTACACTCCTATACTAGATTCATGTCGTTAATCATGTTTGCATATGTGATCATTGATGGGTCTAGTTACGACAAACTGTGGCAAAGGCCGCTTTGGTTCTATGTACATATGATTAATGGACCGAATTGCATAAGACGGTTAGAATGTTAGATAGCACTATTAAGCTCATACGGTTATAATGAATACACTTCAGTGTCCTACATGTATATGACCCAAGTGGGAGATTGTAAGAATTATGGGCCTAATACAATATATGTGGACAACATTATTTGGACCTATTGTATTTATTAGCTATCATTAAGTTGAGCCCAAATACGTGGTCCTTCTTAATACAAATAACACGGGCTTATTTACGTCTTATAAAGTATGGGTCGGATACTATAATAGTGTAGAGACTCATTAGGGCTTTATGAGATATATGATGGGCTTATCCACTAAAGGCGACTGATATAGGTACCAGGGTTATGGTCCCTGACAGCACACTTTTGACCTAATCTCACATATATCCCATCGGTAGGGAGAAACCCAAAAGGCGAGTGTGTCTGTTAGAAGACCTAATCCAGGAGACCGATGTAAGTTAATCGATCAGTATTATCAGGTACGCTTCCGCTACAGCTATTTACAATATATACCAATTAATTTAGTTTGAAGTTTCAGTCTGGGGTCAGATTAAATCCTAACAGTTGACCTATGAGTAAGTCGAGCAAAGGCTGGGGAGGATTTTGTAGGTACGGTAGCTCCACAATACCATCCCTGCAACACATTGTAAAATTTAAGGACAACGGTTTTCGATCCATACGATCCCTTTCGTTATACCACAACTGTGCCGCGCACTTACGGCAAGAGTGCTCTGAGTCACCGATGTCCACGTAACCATCCCACTCTAGTAAAAATTAAAAAAACACTCATCACTTTAGGTAAATTTAGATTGATGAAATCAATTAAGTGAAATGAGTATGTACTTTTTAGATAAATAGCTAAAGGAAATAAACCTTCGTTCAATTGTTGGTTATCCTCAGCTGAAGATGACGACGACCCAGCACCAAATATGTCTCTGGCAAGACTGTGTATAATTGAGTCCCTATCACATTGCCTATGAACGGATGGATGAGACAATACTGAGGCAGCGGTGACACAACTCTGGAAAGTTGAAGACGGTGTTTGAGTTATAGAGTTGGACGCATTGCCTGCAAAGACAATGCCCTTGTGAATTTCATCACGAAAATTTCTGTTTCAAGTATTGGTTTTAATAGGTGCCTAACAAACCATTTGATGAAGAAGAGACTGAAGGTAAGACGGTAAGTGGTTGAGCAGATAAAACACCCTGACTTGCCCTTTCTTCGTATAAGAGAATGCGCCTATTATGTCTCGCAAGCTTGGTCCGCCACCGCTGGTCAACCTGCGTACCGAAAATAGGGTGCGAGGACACAGTGGGAGTACTTCCAGTCAATGCTGCGTTCTTCTCATTCACAATACGTCTACGGTCGTGCCTTTTTACTTGTGCAGTGTAATAACGATTGACGTATTTATGAATATGCAGGGACAAACCTGTTACAATTAGATTACATGTATCACAATGAATATGACTATAACAATAATAGTATGATCAAAGGGTGAGAATGAGATGCAAGACAAATCATCCATAAAATATGTGATAACCGATTTGGATGATGAAGGTTGGATTATGTTGAACATCATTTGATGCTTGAATATCATCGTTCGTGGAAACAAGTTGAAGTTCTGTGTGGGTTGTACCACAATTCTGATCTGCGAAACAGCATAATAGACTTGTAAAGACATCGACAGTGCGGGCTTAAATTTGTCTACTTCATACACGATTGTAAAATATAGTGAAAAATACCGTGGGTGGAGAGTGCACGTAATGTGGACGCATCACAGTCTAAAGAGGTTGCTCGATTAGCGTCACTTTCATTGAATGCCACTGATGAACCTGCATTAGAAACTGTGAAAACGACTTGCTATAAGACTTCGAAGCAGGATGAATAGAAACTCAACGAAGTCAAGGTTGACAGTCATAAAAAACGATGTGAGAGTTACAGGTACGTACATACATCAGTCTAGTTATATAGTTACAATTTGTGACTTTGAAAGAGGCGTAGTGAATACAAAGTTGTTATGTTAACCAAAAAGGAGACACTCAAAATTTACATGAATGTACTTTTAGTAGAGAGTTGTTTTCTCTTGTTAACGTAAATTTTTTTCTGTTTGCCAATGTGTGTATCCTGAGAAGGAATTTGGGTGGTTTGCGGTGCGCTGTCATCTGTAAATTGAGATAGAACAAAGCATCGATTTTTCGTTGTATATAAGCGAAGGATTTACGTAAATAAACAAAAGGACAATGACTGACGTATTAGTACAGCTTAGTTGCGATGAACAAAACATAATGAAAAAACTGTACTTACGTATTTCGATAAGCGGTAATCGAAAATGTACATCTCTTCAAAGCTGTTGACTATATATCACGATTGGATATGTCCTCAAGTATGAGTCCACTTGACTTTCGCTTACCTCTACCAAGAGATTGAAGAGAACTATGTGGCCTAACAACATAATCCGATGCTGGACGCTCGATTTGTGGTATATTCTCTGCAAGTGGATACTATTATGAGTAGGACATTCTATAATCCTATCGAAGTCAGCACATTACTGAATGTATGAGTACAAAAGTTCAACATCATACCAATGTCCTCAGATTGACGTTGGGTTGAATTCAGGAGTCTGGATCGTTCATCGATAGAGGGTTTCACCATACTGAATTGTAGATCAAGAAGACAGTTGTGTAAAGAATCACATAACAAATAAATCGTTGTTACTGAGAAATATTTAAGTAATGTATAAGAATATCAATAATCAATATTATCAGTAGTAACTAAAGATGACACAAAGTTTATCGTGGAATATTTTATAAGATAATACCGAAAATGTGGAGGATAATCGTAGAATATATGATACCATAATAGATAAGACAGAATATTTGAAATCAATAATCTAGAATATGTACTTGTATTGTAATACTGATAATACCGACATGAAAGTCCACAGTTCTGAGATTCTTGGGTGAAGGTAGTAATGGGAACGTGTGTTTTTATTCAGTTATATCTTCATAAAATCGGAATCACTATATTATAGTTGTGTTTATTCTACGCTACTATATTCAAGGTACTATGAAAAGGTTGTTAAGATAGATATTATTTAAGAGTAGGTTGTTAGAGTCCACCAACATATTGTACATATACTTATTCAAAGATTGCAATGTATTGTTACGAAAGAAATAACTAATTTCGATTGATGTTTTGATGGTGTGAGTCTCAACATTTATTTTACCAATTAAGTGTTCGTTTGTAGGCACATTGATCGTAGATTACATTCTTTATGAGTGGGTGATTAAGTTGTAGGTATGAAAGAAAAGAAGATAGCACAAATATTTTAGTACGCAATATTGCAATGAAGACCGAAACGTAGAATTTCATAACAGAAATGCTAATTTATTGACGCGTTTCGAAGAAGAAACGCGGTAGAAATTGTCTTCCGAAACCAACGAATAAAACATGAAAACAAATTGTCTAGAAAGTTGCCACAAATTTCGACCTAAAAAGCGATAATTGTTTTTGGGAGAAATGAAATAATAACCAAAATAATTTTGTCTAGAAAGACGCTGAAATTGAAACCCATGAACTCGACTATGCATCCGTCTTGTCCACCTTCTCGTCATCATTTGCCTTAGATGTTGATCTTGCATCAACTGCAGTAATGTCGTCCATGAGGCACTCATTAAAAGGGAGGGTTCTTTTGAGTGGTATCAACTTCGACGTGGAAGGCGGAGAAAATGCTTCAGCAACCTTAGCGTGAAACAAATGAAATACGTGAGCGACATGATAATCTTTAAAAAATATGACAAATGAATACGTGAGAATTCTAAAATAGCATGTCAGAAAGGATGATAACGAATACCTGGTTGACGGGAGCTAGGATGTTGTACAGGACGACCTCTTCGTCAACGACAGCCTTGTCCTTCAGGTTCTTGATCTGATTCTGTTAGTTTGGTGCTCGCAAATTAGATACATAGGTTGTATATGGTAAATTGTAAGGGAAAAAGCATGTAGGGACCGTGCTAGTATGATGTTACCATTGCGGAGTCTGTAATGACGACAACTTGTTCTGTGCTGTTCTTCAATGCGACCATATTACGCTGCCCAGCAAGAAAAACAGGAAAGAACTAAGACGAATGTTGATAAGCGACGGATGACTAACTGATTTTATACTATTTAGAGAGCAGGAAAACACCTTTAACTTATGTGTGCAGGTATGCATCCAACACTCCATCATGCCGGGATCGTCACTCATGCTTGCGACAGTGTACGAATTTGATCACTGCTGAACGTTGTAGCGTTCACTGATGTCGATTTTGAACACAAATGTTTTTTTCAATAAAGAACTCCAATTCAGTGGGGATCGAGTCCGGTTCGCCGGCCTACATTGCACGGAATGAGTATGTAATGTATGTGACTAAACAATAAGATATGATGCAACACAAAGACTACGACAATATCGAAGTGAAATGACTAAGTCGACCTGCTCGAGAGCGTTAATCAAATCTGAAGCATGGTGGTTTATGAATTGTGTTATCTATCCGTCGAAGACAACGAAGTTGATGGTGTCGTCGCCAGTATCAGATGCAACAAACTTGACCTGGAACCTGTGCACATAAGCCGTAGAAGAAGAGGATAGTGAGTTAGAGCGGCAGGCACTACAAATAAAAGAATGAGGATAAAATATATTAACAAAACCACCTCGGTATCCTGGACGCATAACCACGGGTATTCCCATCGCAACCAGCTCTACTACATATCCAACGACCGTCTTCATTCTTTGTCGCCTTTGCCCAGCATGTTATGCAGCTGTTGTAGTACCAACCTGCTGAGCAATCAAGGTCGATTATGCGACCGTATGTGTAGAATACACCAGCCTATGAATAAGATTTTGCATAGTAAGAAAACGTTGAATGATTTAGTCTTTAACTTGGTTGGTTAATTAAGAGCATAAATACGACATAGATACCTCTTCGTTAAGCTTAATTTCTGATATTCTTTTTAATATTGTCGATGGTTATGAGGTTCACCTCCTCATCGTCATGGACATCAACAATCTGAAGAGAGTTGCTCGGTGCGGGCGTTGAAATACTGTGTACAAATAAAGTGTCAGATGTTTTATAACAGTTCGGGTTAATTAGATGCACTATAGAAAGGAGAGATCTAGCTAGGATGTAAGTGAGGTGATGCGAATATATCGAACCTATCTGAGAAAGTTAAGACTTCAGGAATGTCCACGTCAAAGTGGAAGGACGTCGCGTTGTATGTGGTTTGCAGCCTCCACATTCCTGTGTAGATAATGACAGGACAAAGGTTACTGTCGTTCAACATATGGGGTAACAGAATATTGCAGAATTCGAATCTAAGAAAGGAGAGATTATAGTACGTAAAACTCACACTCATATTTCTTGACCTCAACACACTTGATAACAACGATCTTGGATTGTCCTGGATTAGGCATACTGCTAATCAATTGGGAAGAATGTCACTGTGCGGTGCCCAAAGAGTACACGAAACCTGACAGCAGCTGAGTGACACAATCGACGGAATTATGCAGTTAGGTACTATGTTAATGATGCGGCACAATGAAGTGTAAAATATGACGAAAACAATTCACGGTAGAGACACGGAGAATGGTATACATGACGACGACCCGAATTGCGTGACAAAAAAGAGTGCGTGAAAGAAGTGACATATAAATCGAAGGACAGAAACATACTTAATATCCTCGAGCTTGATGTTGCGATATTCGAAACCGTTCTTAGTGTGGCTGAGCGGACCGATCTCGAAAAGCTTTCCGACTAAATATGTGAATATTATAAGCAGGTTATTTTCAAAAAAACATGTATGACCAAAAAACAAGTATGACATAATTAGTGAAGAAATATTGAAAATATAAATTGGTTATGTAAATGAATAGGTATGTACCGATGTAGTGAGTTGTGGACACACGACCGTTGATGATATCCTCGAAATCGGCAAACCGAAATCCATAGAGTGGTATGGATAGCTGACCATCGTAAGGAACGACTTTGCTTGAGTATTCAAAGTGTAAGCGAATGTTGCTCGGAGTAGCCATATCGTAGCCAGTATTCGAACTGACAGTGAGGTTCCAGATAATACAGACACCTCCAACAGCAAGCGTGTCAGCATTATTAGTATATTTGCTCAGAATCTGCTTACGGACAGTGCCCTGGACGATTTCATTCTGCAAAAAAGGGAAGCACGAAGTAATAGATATCAGACAATACGACCAATGGATTTGACATAGATATGAAGGTAATTAGTATACTACTTGGCAACGACAAAAAAAAACGTAATATAGACATGAAACGTAATATGTAATTAGCTAGGTATAAAAAAACTATTAATATATACGGACGAAATAAAAATTATTAGAGAACACAGACAAACACGAATTTAATGGTAATACGAATTTGATAAAACAAAGACGATATACATAATATACATATAGTATAGTTGATATTATAACCCTATACGTAAAACGTATCATATAAAACATATAAGAGAATACAACTATATACGAATTTGTTCGAAATACAAAGGAAATTAGATTAAAATTTGGCAACGGAAAAAAAAAGAAACATTTCATACCAACAATATGGGATTAAAAATTATCTTAGAAATTAATAAACGAATAATATACGGACGATTCATTTTTCTAAAAATATAAATACAATAAACGATTCTATATATACAACTAAAAAACGTACGTTATTATATACGATAATTTTTCTATACGTGCGTTATTAATGTACAAGACGAACGATAATATTATCATTGAAAAATATCGTACGATAATATTATATTAATTTTTGAAAAAGTATCGTACGTACGTTTATAGAAAAAATTAATACGAAATTGACAAAAAAAAACGATATACCTAATATACATATAGTATAATTGATATTATAACCATATACCTATAACGTATCATATAAAACGTATAAGAGAATACAACTATATATGAATTTGTTCGAAAAATACGAAGGGAATTAGATTAAGATTTGGCAACGGAAAAAAAAACGATTCATACATATGTACGAAATAAAAATTATATGAGAAATTAATAAACGACTAATATACGTACGATTCATTTTCATAAAAATATAAATACAATAAACGATTCTATATATGCACGACTAAAAAACGTACGATATATGTCCTTCGATAATTTTTCTATACATACGTTATTAATGTACAAATACGTATTTTATTTCCTAATATGTAATTAAATTTTATATAATATAATTTTCTGTAATTATATATTTATTTAGATCGGGGGTTGAATAAATTTTAGTGGTTTCAGGCACTAATTATAATTATATATTACTAAATTTTCGTGGGAACAAAAAAAAAAAAGTGGTATATATACGAAAGGAATTAGCATTTGATACGGTTCATATAACATGTCAATTTGTTCGAAATACTATTTGGCAACGCAAAGGAAAAAAAACGATTCATATATTGCGATAACACGAAACATAAGTCTATGATGCGGTTCATATAGAGGTACGTAAAAAAACGTAATAAAAGTATATGAAATATGAACATAAGAAATATATAACAAATAAACGAATAATGAATTAATATTCGAATGATTTACGTAAAAATATGGTTGACATAATACCTCAGAATCGATCATGAGAACCTCGATAGACTCAACCTTGGCTCTGTCCTTCAAGACCGGTCGGGTCCAACGATGGACGACCCTTACGACCATCTCTTTCAGCCGCTTGCCTTGCTCCAATTTCGATATGTTCGTCAAATCGGTAGTCGACATAGTGTGGAAAATGATGGATTGTTATGGGATAATAAAGATATGAATAGTTATGATAGGAAGAACTGTGATGGAGAATGGTATATATAACGTGGAGTTAGGTTGTGTAGTTGGGAGAATATTATCATGAGATATAATGGGAGAATATCGAGAGATATTCTTATGAATATCTCTAGATAGATAACTGTATTGAATTTATCGTGATTTACAATAAATGGAATACCTCGAGTTATGTGATAAATGGATAAGCGCATAACGAATTTATATCATATTGTGGACGGATACGTAATATCAGTTCGATTAGTGCATTATACGTTAGACATTATTAGTTAGCGTCAATAATTCAGTTCATATCCACGACGGATACGTAATATCTGTCATATTACCTAACAATATAATAACGAATATCTAAATGTTTAATATACTTAACAATATATACTTAGTATATACTTAGTAATATACCTAACAATATACTTAGGATATTAACCATGTACCTGATATATGCTAACGATTTATTTCCTAATAACCATAAGATTTACTACTTTTATGGTAATATTAATATCTTCAATTCAGCATAAGATACTAAATACCTGTGATATCATAATAACCATAAGATACTAATAACCATAAGATACTAAATATCCGTGATTCTATCACGGGTATTATACTATATCTTCAAATACTATAATATCATAGTATTATAGTACTACTAAATCACTAACACTACTAATAAAAATACTTAGAATCTTAAACCATAAGATTTATTATTTTTATGGTTATACCTATCCATATACTTAGGATACTAACCATATACCTAATATATACTAAGAATTTGTATCCTAATAACCATAGTATATGTAATTATATGAATGATTTATATAATAACCATAGCATATGCATACATGTATATGTATATGTATAATTATATGTAACGAATGTTAAAGTATATATATTAAAGTATATATAATTATATGTTAATGTATAAAATTATATATTTTAAATGAATTATATAAGGGAAGATGTAACATTATATTAGGAAAATAAATAACATTATAGTAAGCGTAGACATAAAACCGTAAAATATAAAATAAACGTATAGTTTTATTGTATACTAAATAAGAAATAATAAATATAAAATACTAAATACTAAATACATAATATATATATATATATATATATATATTAAATATACTAAATACGAAATAGTAAGAATATAAAATAAACGTATAGTGGGCGTATATATATACTAAATATGTTAGTATGTGTATATGTATATGTATATGTTAGTATGTTAAAGTACATAAATGTATATGTATATGTATAATTATATGTAACGAATGTTAAAGTACATATATTAAAGTATATGTAATTATATGTTAATGTATAAAATTATATATTCTAAATGAATTATATAAGGGAAGATGTAATATTATATTAGGAAAATAAATAACATTATAGTAAGCGTATACATAAAACCATAAAATATAAAATAAATGTATAGTTTTATTGTATACTAAATACGAAATAATAAATATAAAATACTAAATACATAAAATAGATATTAAATATACTAAATACGAAATAGTAAGAATATAAAATAAACGTAAAGTGGGCGTATATATATACTAAATACGAAAAATATACTGGTATATATACATGAAGGGAATGACGTTCTTGCCCCTAAAATAAAGAAGAGATGGAGAATGGTTTAAGTGATAGGACGATTTTGTCCAATTAACGTGAGAGCTCAGAGTGAGGTTTTGTGCGATCTTAGATGTGACACGTCAGCTGGGGTGGTGCTTTGTTTAAAGTAATTAAGACAAATAGTATTTGACCCGTTATAACAAAATGAGTCTAAATAACGGATAGTTCCGTCATAGGGGAGACTAGTTGATTAGTTCATAAAAGCTTACCTCACTTTAATTAAAACTAGTGTTACAACCCGTGAAATTTCACGGGTTTGTTTTTATAATTGTGTTATATATTAAATGATCTAAAAGTACGTAAAAATTATGGATGAGATATATGATACTTGCACTCACAAAAAATAACTATGTATCGGAAAAAAGTATCCATAGTACTTTATATGTCCAATATCAAACCGTGTTAATTAACTAAATAAACTAAAAAGAACATGGTTATACTTAGACCTGTCACAACTTAAACTGATCCACAGACCATATCGACCCGTGTTTTAGGATCATGAACCTTTATTCCGACACGCGACCCATTTGACCTAAATCTGAAATGATCCATTAAGTTAGGTTCCAAACATGACCCGATCCATCACCCGTTGGATCAAGGGCAATTTATATTTATATTTATGTAGTATTATATTTCGATTTATAATTGGGAAAAAATTAACACTTTTAATATTTTAAATTAAAAATGTAAAAAAAATAATCAATGTAATACAATTTTTTTGTCGCTTAAATAATAAAATATTTTTAAAATAAATAAAAAAGTAATATCAATTTTTTCTACTTAAAAAGCGGTAAAAAATTAGGCGTTCAAAACTACTTCTATCCTGTATTCTGACCCTAACCCGTATATGATCTGACCCATATATATGACCTGTTGTGGTATTACTCGTTAATTTTTCAATTTATAAAGAGTGAAATAACAATACCCCTAATAAAACACATTTTTCAAACAGTATTCCCTTTTGATATTTTTTTAAAACTATACTCAAATTATTGTTAAACTTTGAAATTATCTCTCATATCGTTATCTACACGTTTTATGATGAAGATGTTCTCACATGTATATTTTTTGTTTGTGAGACTAACTGAATATCATAAATTGTTATTTGTAACACACATAATCGTCATAATGTCGTAACAAGTCAAGTACTTGCTATAGAGGATGTAAAAGATCCTACTTATATATATATATAATCATCTTACCTCCTACATGTTGATCGAAAATTTTCGATTGCAAATTTTCGAGCATATGATCATCGCATGAATTTTCGAGGAACAGCACCATTGGAGCATGGAGATATGGAGCAAATTAGGAATTAGGGTTTAGTTATTTTGAATGATAGTATAAATTAGGGAATGAATTTCGAATTTTAGGAGATGAATGTTTGAATTTTAGTGAGAGAGAAATAGAGTGATTGATAGTGAGAGAGTGAGTTTTAGTGATAGAAATGGTGTGATTGCATGCTTCTGTTGCTACTTTGCCTGCTGCTGTCAAGTACACCTGTCAATCAGGCGTACCACTTTTCCTTTTTTTATTAATCTAAGACATTCATCCAACCTAAATCAATGGCCAACAACAAAACTCACCAACTTTCCAATCCACCACCAACTCCCTTGATCTCATTTCTATATATATATATATAGTCAAGATCGCGTGAGAACCTATGGTATAATGAGAACTGTGAGAACCTCACACAACCCTTAGATCTTACCTAGATCTTGTGGCTTAAATTAAAACAGATTGACTCCTCTTTTGCCACCAGGGGTCCTGAGCATTATTCTAGCATCAAAATAAATAATACTCATAACGTACTCCCTTCCTCCTACTCATTCCTCTCATTTCCCACAAAAATCAAGAAAACATCAAATTAACATATTGTAAAAAGAAGCTTTGATTAGACACGACAACATAACTTCTACCAACAAAGATGTAGATTCGACGAGATTTGCTATACTATTTTCTTAATTTAGGTTTTATTTGCATACATTGGGATTCGTGAAATTAGAGTTCTTGTTCGTTAAATCCGTAATGACATTCAATTTTATTGTATATATAAACCAAACTAGCTTATAATTATTTTAGCGTACCTTTTTTGTTTTTTAGCGTATTCTTTTTGAATTTTGGTGTACGCTTTCTCAATTTTAGTGTACCATTTTTTAATTTTTAGTGTATCCATTCTGAATTTTATCAATACTATTCTTTCTCAATTTTAGCGTATCTTTTTGAATTTTAATCCAATCGAAAGGCTATAGTAAGTCTCTTGTGGGATAGTAACCGACAAAAAGTAATACGTTATTATGAATCAAAATCCTAGCGAGCTCTAACTTTCATTTGGTGTATTGTTAAGAATGACAATGAGAATTGAGCAAGACAATTTTTTTTGTATATATATAAATCAAGGTAGCTTTTAATTTTAGCTTAACCTTTCTCAATTTTAGTGTAATATTTCTTAATTTTAGCGTACCCTTTTTGAATTTTGGTGTACCCTTTTTTTATTTTAGTGTACCCTATTTGAATTTGGTGTACCATTTCTCAATTTTAGCGTACCCTTTTTTAAGTTTGGTGTACCCATTTTGAATTTTAACGTACTCTAAAGAACTCTTTTACTCATCGAAGCGAGAGTTCAATTTTCATCCGCATCTTACATATTCACGCATTTTAATTCAATCATTTTTTACTATGAACGATACCCGTATATGTCCAAACTGTAGTTGCAAATTTCAACCCGAGTTTCATGAGCTTCAATGAATCTTATCCCATGGAAAAAAAACCCAAGAAAAACTGTAAGAAACTTTCCGGCTTAACTAATTACGATACAAAACTCTGGAAAAAAAATTGAAAAAAATGATTTGGAAGGCGATTTTATATAAGAAATGTGGGGAGGCTAAAATCCACAAATCATCAAAACAACAACTCAAGAGTAAACGTCATTAATGGAGGAAATCCAAGGTTCTATTTCTACCAATGGTGGCAAAGTGAACCAAATCAAAAGGCGGCCGCCAAGTCAAATTGCAAAAACAAAATCCCCAAATTCCTCCAAAAAAAATGACCTACATCCCCAAATCAATTGCTTGATTACTTTGTACGAATTCTATATCACTGCCTTGATTATTATTATTATTATTATTATTATTATTATTATTATTATTGGCATTGCTATTATTATTATTACTCCCTCCGTCCCACTAAGATTGTCCCGTATTCCTTTTTGGGTAGGTTCTTAAAGATTGTCCCATTTCTAAACTTTCCTTTTTAGTTTGTCCTTTTTTACAACTTTGTCCCTAATAAGTTAAAGTATTTACCATTTTGTCATTCCATTAACTCACACCACCTCACAAACATTATGACTCACCCTATAAAGAGAGTCATCATTACCTATATACTCAATCATCACACCATTTCCTTAATTTGTGAGCTAAAGTTCATGGGACAATCTTTCTGGGACGGAGGGAGTATTATTATTGGCATTACTATTGCTGCTACTAGGATTTCGAGTTCGAACAGTGACGATGAGGAAGAGAAGAGGGATACAAATTGGATTGCTGTTGTTTGATCAGTGAAAGAGAAATCACAGAGGAAGTGGGACGAGTATGTTTCTTCCTTATCAGCCCCCACTAATTTGCATCGTTGATTTAGATTAGATCTAAGGGCTAGTAGAGGTTCTCACAGTTCTCATCAAAGCAACAGTTCTCACATGATCCTAAATCTAGGGGTGTGCAAAATCCGGGTCGGACCGGACCGAAATCTATCGGACCGGACCCGGAATAAAAAATTTGGTCTGGTATCCGGTCCATCATTTTGGGCGGTTCCGGTCCGGTCCGGTCCTGACCCGGTTTTTTCCGGTCCGGACCGAAAGACCGGATTATGCTTATTTCTTAAAAATTCCAGTCTAACGGGCCTAACCGGTCCGAAATTTCGGACCGGATTTTTTTTTAAAAAAATGAAAATTCTGGGCCAACCGGTGCGGTCGACCGAAATTTTGAGATTTCGGTCCGAATTTTTTCTAAAATTCCGGTCCGGTCCGGGTTTGGACCGGTGCACAACCCTATATATATATATATATATATATATATATGTCAAGATCCGGTGAGAACCACAACTCGTTGAGAACCGTGAGAACCTCAATAAAAACTCAATTATTATTTTTTTCGAAAATTTAGATGACTAATTTACTCTTAGCTTAATTTATTCAAATGCTTTATTAGGCATAACTAATCATATTTTATTACAAATATTAAGAAAATTGTTACTTATTCACGAAAAGTTGAAAGGGTACACTGAAATGCAATTTAGGTACACTAAAAGTGCAATAAGGTACATCAAAAAAATTAGATACACTAAAACGAGTATTAGGTACACTAAAATTATATGTTTCCGTTTCCGTCACTAAACGAGAATTTTTTTACCGAAAAATATGTTACCCAACCATTAAATTGTACGACGAATTCAAATATGTCATTAAATTTTGAAAAAAATAATAATTTAATGGAGTTCTCAAGGTTCTCATCAAGTTGATGGTTCTCACGTGATCTTAAATCTATATATATATATATATATATATATATATATATATATATATATATATATATATATATATATATATATATATATAGAGTGGAGTTCTCGTAAGGTCATGATATAGTTTATGTCCATAAGGTCTATTATTAACCACTAGATTAATTAAGATTAAGGGTTAAGATTAGATTAACAAAACATCATATTAAATGTAGTATTAAACATATT
The DNA here is from genome assembly GCA_958450325.1 of Agrostemma githago. NCBI lineage: Eukaryota > Viridiplantae > Streptophyta > Magnoliopsida > Caryophyllales > Caryophyllaceae > Agrostemma > Agrostemma githago. The sequence goes on from OY288262.1 coordinate 31,595,123, forward strand.
GTTGAGATTCCAATGCTACCAATAACTATTATGTCTCTTCCCAACTTTCAACATTTTTCATTAAATTATTTGATCTTATTATTTAATGTTATATTTGAAGTTATCCTCTACAATGGGTGGATATGCAGATTGTATGTTCACGGAGTTTGAACTTAATTATGATTGAACGTTATAAAGTTACACAATTCGTGAACTAAAGTTACAGCAGTATTGCGTTGAAGTTACGTCACCCAAACATTAAAGTGACACAAGTATATGTCCTGTTATATTAAAATTACTTTATATTTAACTGAAGTTACACCATATATCCATATTTGATTAAAGTTACACTAAATCTGCTTAAAGTTACATCATATCTGATTAAAGTTACACTAAATCTACTTAAAGTTACAGCATATTTGAATAAAGATACATCATATTTATCTGAAGTTACATTTTGCTTACTTGAAGTTACATCATATCCGACTAAAATTACATTATTTTTGGTTGAAGTTTCTTCATGTCTACTTGTAATTATATCATGTCTTCGTCTTCGTCTTCATCTTTAATTCTTTATCTTCATTAAAAATCTGCAATTATTAATTTGAAAATATATACAGAGTATATGATTCAATAAAAAACAATCATAAATACCACTATATTTCAAACTTCAATTAATGAAAAAGGGGCAAATCAGAAAAAACAAAAAAGCATGTCAAAGGCAAAAAAAACCCAATATAAGGATAAAAAAACGATAAAAAAAAGTTAAGCATAGAACAATCCATTAAGATTTTGTAAATATATAAATGAATTAACAATAAAAAAAATTAAAGTAGAAAAAAAAGTAAACATACCTCGAAAACAATCAAGTTGATGTGCAGAAATGACGGGAAAATTGCTTGATTGACGACGATGAAGAAATTGACGAGAAAAGATGGAGAAGATGAATGTTAATTGAAAAAGGTGAAAAATGAAATAGCAAAAGAGAGGAAAAAGAAGAGATGTGAAACAAATGAAGTCATGAAGGAGGGAGTGAAGTGTGGAAGTGTTGGTTGGGATGATAGAGTGATATTGATTATGGTGGAAAAATATGAGGGTGTGAAAAATGAGGAATTTTGGGTATACGTGAAATCAGTTTTGAGTATTAATTTTTTTAAAAAAATTAGATAAACATCATCACATCTCAGCCATCCATTTACATTTCATCCAAAGGCATACAATAAGACTTATGAACTTATTAAGATAGATGGAACTTATTTGAACTCCACTCTATATATATATATATATGTATGTATGTATGTATGTATGTATGTATGTATGTATGTATGTATGTATGTATGTATGTACCTATGGAGTTAAGATCGGGTGAGAACCCATACTATGGTGAGAACTGTGAGAACCCTTTACAATCCAATTAACTTAAATTCCACCATCAAACTAATTAATTTAAATCCCCAAAAATTCCAATTTGTCGATTTTAAAATCTTTTTTGTCCAAATCAAAATCTCAGAAACCCCAATTGTCCAATTAAAAATTCCCAGAAAACCCAATTGCCCAATTTAAAAACCCAGAAAACATCCAATCAAAATCCCAGAGTTGGAAATCGAAGGGGAGAGGGGAAAATAATCGGATTCCGATGAGGTGCAAGAAACACTTGTCAGACCTCAGAAGCTCCGTTGGTGTAATGTGTGCGCTTCTTGTTTACGTGATCGCCTTTTTCACCTAATCGAACATCAATCGGAATCATCCAAAATCAATCGCAGGTATGAGTTTCTGGAAAGGACTGATCGATTCAGTCAACTCACTCTTAAGGTACTCGGAACCTGTAGACGAAACGCGTAATAACACAAACCATATTTTAAAACCTATCCTTCCTCTCTATCTCAATGCATCTTTTCTACCTAACCAATCACAATTCTCAACTATCTAATGCTAGTATAACTTACTGATTCTCATTTTCCATGCCAATTTATCAAAAAAATAACCATAGCTGATTGGTGTTGATAAGAAATTAGGGTTTGTCTATCTATGATCCGAAATGATGAAGTAATGAGAGTTTCAGGTGATGAATAACTTGTTTGGTAGAATTACTACTTCTAAATCGTCTACCACTGATTCATCAAACCACAGTTTGTCCAGTTCTTCGGGTTCGGGTACGTCGTTGCTGCCGGCGATAGTAGTCTCTGTGTTCTCTGGTTTCGAGAGCAGCAGGAGGTCGAAAGGGCAAGGGTTGAAAAGGAGTAATAATAGTAATGGTTGGGGGCGACAGTGAAGAGAATCATGGCGAGTGAAGAAGGGTACACTAAAATAGAAAAAAGGGTACGCTAAAAGTGAAGAATGGTACACTAAAATTGAAATTGAAAAAAAGTACGCTAAAAGTGAAAAAGGGTACGCTAAAATTTGAAAAAGGTACACTAAAATTGAAGAAGGGTACACTAAAGTTGAAATTGAAAAAGGGTACGCTGAAATTGAAAAAGAGAACGCCAAATTGAAAAAGGGTACTATAAATTTAAGAAAGGGTACGGTACGCTAAAATTGAAAAAGTTAAAAAAGGTACGCCAAAATTGAAAAAGGGTACGATAAATTTAAGAAAGGGTACGGTACGATAAAATTGAAAAATGGTACGCTAAAATTGAAAAAGGAAATTAAATCGAGTAGGGCTTGAAGAAGAATTGTTGTATTCCATATAAAATCCATACAAAAGGAAATTAAAGGACAATATTTTAGATGAACTCCGTTAATGAGGAAATTTGGAAGAAAAAAACGATTGCTAGGATTATTGCAATTATATTTGCCGGCGATAACACTATTACTATTGTAATGAAATAATGAATTTAATCGAATAAGTTAACTCATAAAATAATTAATTTTTAAAAAAAAATTTAAAAGTTACTTAGGTTACTGAGGTTCAATACCCAATTGTGATAAATTGATGGATTGAAAAAAAGTCTATTGAAAAATTGATGGATTGAAAATCGGATTCAATGGTCGATTGAAGAATTATGGATTAAAGGATTACGGGTCGAAGTTTGTAGAAGGAGAGGAGTTACGACCTTACGGGTTGAAGGCTCAAGCAATTGTGATTAATTGATAGGATTGAAGCGCAATTGTGATTAATTGATAGGATTGAAGAATTTTGAAGGATCCAACGAATGAGATTGAACACTATGATCTAATGTCTCATATTATAGTTCTCATGGTTCTCATTAAAGGGGTGGTTCTCACATGAACTTAAATCTGTACCTATATATATATATATATATATATATATATATATATATATATATAGAGAGAGAGAGAGAGAGAGAGAGGGATCAAGGGAGTTAGCAACTCTTGGAGAGTTGCTTAGTGTTGATCCCTCCATCCATTCATCTTAATATGGACGGTGGATGGATGAGGTTCAATTATATAAAAAAAAGGAGCTGCGGGACTGACATGCTGCGGGACAGCCATAAACCATCACTAATCAGCCATCAACCCATCACTAATCAATAGCTTCCCTCCTCGCCATACCCCAATTAATTTCGCTCCTCTCTATACTCCCGCCCAAACCCCTTTAGACTTCCCCATTCACCCCCTTTTGAATTCATTTCACCGGCTATTCACTCACCGCTCTCTTCCTCTCTCTAAAAAAAACCAATCTCCATCGCCATCTCCGCAGCTTCTCCATCTCCGATCATGCCTAAAATTCCGGCGATCATACAAAGGTATGTTGAATGTTCCATTTTCGACCTCCGATTTTCCTTTTGTTCAACCCTTTTGTATCCCTTTTGAATCTCGAGTTCCATTTGCATGAACTCCGGTCATGCATGAACCCTAAAAAGTTGTAAAAGAGCATTTTTCCAACCCGATAACCCTAATTTTGAGTTGAAGTTGTTGTAGTTGTACAGTGGTTGTAGTTATAGAGTCAAACATGAAGTTTTTTTTTTCTTTGTTGAAGTTCATGTTGAAGTTCAAGAAGTTTTTATTTCTTTGTTGAAGTTCATGTTGAAGTTTCCATAATTGTCATTGTAATTATGCATGTGGCATCGATTATGCAGTTTTTTATTGTTGTTCTGTATATCTGTTGTAGTTGTATAGTCATACGTACTATGTTCTATAACCAAACTGTTGTAGTTGTATAGTCATACAATTTACATGCTTCCTTGTTGAAGTTTATGTTAAATTAGTCTTATTTTCTCATGTTCAAATCCCCATAATCATCTTTCCAATGATGCATGTGACATAACTGATGCGAGTTTTGTTGTAAAGTCACATTTGAGGTTGTATAGTCATACAGAGTTGCATAGGCTGTTTGGGAAGATAAATATTTGAAATTTGAATAGTCATAAAGAGTTGGTTATACAGTCACCCGTTTGAAGCTACATAGTCGCAATCGTTATATTTTGTTGTGAAGTCACAGAATGATGTATAGTATAGTCACACCTTTGAAGCTACATCGTCTCACTATTGTGTAGTCTCACTATTGTATAGTATCGTCTCACCTTTGATGCAAAGTCAGATGCTTTATATTGTGTAGTCATACAGTGTTGGTTATATAGTCATCCGTTTGAAGCTGTATAGTCAGACTCGTTATGTTGCAGAGTCACTAGCATTTTACTGTAGAATCGCATAGTTGAAGTTGTATACTCAGTTGTACAATCACACTCATTACGCATGTTGTTATTGCAGCAGAAAGTTGGGTGCGAAGAAGAAAGATCGAACGAAGGCCGGTAAGAAGAAGGCCGTGACAGAGACATCAGTTCGCGACCATGTAGAGTGGTTGTGGACCAACAATTGGGTAAGAAGAAGAAGAAGAAGACTGTTGAGGATACATCGGGGGACCACATCGTTGCCGAAACAGATGTGGGGGGGGACAGAAAATGATGATGAAAGCAGACGAAAGAAAAAAAAGAGGGTCACATTTGATACTCCGGTCGCCGAGTTGGATGTGGGGGGACAAAAAATGTTGAGGAAAGCATGCCAAAGAAAAAGAGGAGGGTCACATCTGATATACCGGCCGACCCCACTGTCGTGCACGTGTCACGGGGGAAGAGGAGACGGGACCGACAACAGGGTTGGCTAGCAGTAAAAGGAGAGGCTAGAGGTCAGCCTGATATTCACTGTAGGCCCAGGCGGTTGCACCAGCTAATTGCGCAATTATCGAATGATAGGGCTGAGAGAGTGCGTGGTGTTGGCTTCGGCGGTCTATTGGAGCTGAGGATCGAATCGGTCCCCATTGACCACGCGCTTATGTTCCTCCGTGCGTTATCTGACGGGTCCCATATTTTCCGCGCCTCACGCCGAGAGGCATTCATGATGTCAAAGTACGACGTCACGATTGCCTCCAACTACCTTTAGGACCTCATCCGGTGAGAGAGATCCCAACGAAAAACAAGAAAGGGGCAGACTCACCTGACGTGAACAGGTTAAAGAGTGCTTGGAGGAAGGGGTTCGATGTGGTGGACAGCAGCGGGCCAATAACATTAGGGAGGGTGCACGCAAAGTTAATGGCAACCAAGGCCGCTGACGACGACTTTGTCCGTAGGTTCGTGTTGTTCGCGTTATCATCATTCCTCGCGCCTACTACGAACAACTCACTAGACCTGAGCCTGCTGGCTGCAGTGGATGATGTGGACTTGATTCGGGAACAAGACTGGTGTACCTTTGTCCTGCAGGATCTGGTGCGGGCAGGTAAGGCGACGCGTGACTCCAACAAAGTCCTCAACTACCTCCGGTGGTGCATCCCCATTCTGATGATTGCGTACTTCCAGCGCTATGATTTCCGTAGCGAGACTTGCATATGCGACTTACCATTTATCGGACATTGGGATGCACGGAGAATATGCGATCGTCTTGCTGGTGAACTGGAGACAGGATCACTGGGAAATCAGCTGCGTTCAAAGGTGTCGTACCCACGTACATGTGGGAAAACGGGCAGCGAGGGCACCCCCGCTATAACGATGCCCTTTGACAACCAGCAGTCTAGTCCCAAAATAATAACGACAGGGGTGGAGAGATACGATCAATCGGAAGACAGCGCCGTTGACATAAGTGATCTCGCAGCCAGTCTATAAATCATCAATTAATTATTCGTGAGACAATTTAATCTGACAGCCCTACCCATGTTTATAAAAGCATATACGATTCATAAAACTGTGTTTATAATACAGTTGACATTCAGTAGTCACGGTCATTATGATCACACTCATCCTGATGTATAGTCACACACTATTACCTGTATAGTCACACACATTATGTTGTCCAGTCACCACTATAACCTGCATAGTCACACGCTATAAGCTGTATAGTCACACACTTTATGCTGTATAGTCATACACTATTACCTGTATAGTCACACACATTATGTTGTCCAGTCACCACTATAACCTGCATAGTCACACACCTTATGCTGTATAGTCACACACTATTACCTGTATAGTCACACACATTATGTTGTCCAGTCACCACTATAACCTGCATAGTCACACGCTATAAGCTGTATAGTCACACACTTTATGCTGTATAGTCACACACTTTATTCCGTATAGTCACACACTTAGATGCTTAGTCATACTCACACTGCCAGCCTCAACACCACTGAGCTTCACACTAATGGTTTGACTTCAACTGAATTATAGGACGACCGGCGGTTTTTCATGAATTTTCGAAGGTGTGCGCTAGCCTTTTGCGGTTTCTGTGAGCAGGTTGCCTCCAAAGTAAGAGAAATATTGACGAGGAACACCGCAGTTCCAAGTCAAGACCCGTCCTCCCAACAATTCTGGGAAGATCCATCTGTCCTCCAGTATATCGATGAAGTCGTTTCGTTGGCCGGCCATTTGAAGCAGACTACCCAGAACGCCCCCGTCGTTGAGGGCGAGGAGCAGCGTGATGCTGAAGCCTGCGGTCTGGTACGCCAAATTGTGCAAGACTTGCGTGATTCTGGATACGTAGATGAAGATGTTGAGAAATCAGGTTTCTGTGTGGGAGATGGTGATGGAACAGAAGGTTACGATGATGAGGGCACTTTTGATGGTGGCATCGTGACACCGGGTTTCTGTGAGGGAGAAGTTGAATAGAATGATGCCGCTGAAGAAATCAATCAAGACTCCGATGTGCAGGGTTCGGTTGACAGGAGTCCGACCGTAGTGGTGGCCCTACGGCAAGCAGGGTGGGAGACAACTGACGCACGGTCGGCTTCCAATGTGCAGGGAATGCGTAATGTAATACCAGCTCCGTGCGACGCCACAGTCAGTTCTAGTCTGTAGACACCCACATTCGGCTGCTAGGTGTCTATAGCAAGTTTCCAAAAAATACTCGATGATGATCGAACGCAAACGTGTTTCTACGCGCTCGGATGTGGGCTCGAAACCATTAGTTTCTGGCTTTGGCTTATTACGGAGCACAAATCTCACAAAACTGACCTCATATTCAGGCCCAGCGGGTCGTTTCCAATCAAATAAGACTAATTTGGGTCAAAACCGACACCGAAAATAAAATCGTCTTTTAGCAACCGGGTCAAAACCCGGTCAAAGCCGTTTCCGAAGAGCAAACCCGCAGTCCTCATTCAGACAGGCCATCAGATCAAGTCCATCAAGGCACTAAACCCTAGACAACAAGGGGGAGCAATTGCCTATATATACACCCCCTTGCATGCAATTAAAACCCTAACTTTCATAACTACACACATCTTTTACACAACTTTAAAAACCCTAAGGCAAACCCTAAGACAAACCTAATCAATTCTACATCCTAATTACCATCCTAAGCCCTAGCAATCTAGGAACCATAAACCACCATAACTCAACCTCCATAAACCTCGAAACCCCGTGCTAAAGTCACAACGAAACGAGTTCCATCCGAGACAAGAAACATGCAGGTTGAGGGTGCAAAATCCCGTTCTTTTCTCTTCTCCTTTCTCTCCTCGTGTCGTTCGCGCGTCGTCGTCGTCGATGTCTTCTTTTTTTCGTTTTTTTATTTTTATTGTTGCGTCTCTAATATCGGTAATAATCTCTAATATAAAACATTAAATTACTTGCTAATTCGCGTCGAACACGAGGGATGACGGGATAAGAAAATCCGAATATTACGAGGGTAACGCACCCGATGTTGACGGTCATTTATCCCGACACCCCGAACGTTTGATTGTTGAAGCAAGTCAACATCAATAATCGTTTTTTATTTCGTTGTGTCACTAGTCACGTTTTTTTATTCGTGTCGTCATCATCATCATTCATCACATCTTTATCAATTTCGAAACTATTTTCTCAAGTAAGGCATCTTTTTTTAGTTAAGGTCGAAACTCGTTGATGCGGATCCGACATCACACAATCCGCAAGGATTTATTACGATGTCGGGATGCGGAGGGAATCAAATCGAGTCTTTTTTAATTCAAGTGTCGATCTATTAGATTTGATACCAACTCAATAGTTGGATGTCGAATTTAAAGACTTAGTCAATAAATCCGACTAATACGATTTTCGTTGATGCTAAAATAGTTGTCACCTAATTCGTTAGAATTAATACGACACTATAAACGCGGAGATTATTTATATCGTTTTAGTCCGATTTAAAGCGACTTACAAAATCTTTTTTTTTAACTTACTCTAAGTATTCGGTATTGGTCCCATAACCAAGCACCGAGCACAATGAGTAACACAAAATCGGGACCGAGAACAGTCCGTCGCGCGAGTCGCACGCGCTCCGTGCGAGTCGCGCCCCTCTTGCGCGGGTCGCGTGGTTCCCTGAAAACCGTAACATAAAATTAATTATTCCGTCTTAATTTAATTAATAACAATTCTTCCAACATTCCTTTTTTTTAGACATACTCTAGATATTCGATATCGATCTCATAATCGAGCATAGAATATGGCGAGTATCGAGAGATTCAGGTCAAGTATAAAATCACATTATATTTTTACGTGACCTAATAGATCGATGATTTTCAAAATCGTGAATCTTTTAATATTCTTTAAGTCCCGATAAAATATTTTTGGTGAGTTCGGTCAACACGTGTCAAATCAATCACGTGTCATACTACTTTTCAAAGTCATGCGTCATATTTCGTCTCATCATTCTATATTAGTTATAAGCCGTTATTATCGTTATTTACCGTTACTAACGCGTTTATTCCTTTTATTGATTTATTTTTTCGTTGTTTATTTTATTGTACTAAAATAAACCTCGCATGCTAAATATAACTTTGACGTTAGTTTTAGTTGCATTAAATCGACATAGCAATCCATTCAATTTTTCGCATGTTTAGGTAAAACAATGTTATCATTCATCGTATTACTAACGCGCGTATTTCAAAATCAAACGATAACTTAGTAGAGGCCGCTAATGTGCGGGCGGGGTTGGGTGTTCTTTGTGAACTTCCCAACACGTACCCTCACCCCTTACTCAGAACCTCGGTTTCCGGATGTCCAAAACCGTTGGCGCACGAGAGTCATTCAATACACGGTCTCCGATAATGTCGGTATTGGTATCAAATGCAAAGGGACGAGCCCAATAAACTCTGACATCCGAATGGGCCATACTTTGTGCATGGCCAACTAAGATATAGAGTGGGTTCGAACGGGCCCGAACTCCCACAAAGTTCGGTGGCGACTCCACTTCGATTTAAATTTCAATTCAACCCATCTCATATGGAGATTCATTTGCCTCCCCAAACCCGCGCGTGGCCGCGTCGGGGTGGACCTATGTCATATCCAAAATTTGGCGACTCCGCTGGGGATTAACTGATGCGTGACTTACCATCGGCATCCTCAGGGTGAGACTCGAATAGAAATCGTTTGACTAGTACAATACGCGTTTTAGTTTTACGGTTCATGCATAACCCTATATTTTCTCGGGCCGTTACTCGCGACCGATGTCCCACTATACCGTGATGTACTCCAATATGGATATGTCAAAGGTGTCCATAGCAGATTCGTATGGGTTTCGCGGCATGTTCTAAGCTCAACTCGACTTAGAGAGTCCGTCCCGATTCATGTCTAGGCTATGTGCACTGGTATAGATCCTTTATAGACCGACCGTGACTTAGTATAGAGCATACATGGCGTCGTTATAATGCTTGCGTGACTATGTGCTACTTGGTTTCTAAGGTCGTTTTTCAAAACCGTCATTCTCAAAAAAACACATCCTTTTCCAAAATATTCAATTTCGAAACCCGGGACGTATACCGAATTTAGGACTTATGATTTTACTCAAAATAGCCTATTTCTAGCCGGTATTCTGCCCATTTCAAAACTCGAAAATATTTCGAACTTTCAAAACCATGGCCCGATATGTTTTTCGATTTTTTTCGAAAAATCGGGCCCCTCCACCGTTTTCGGATTTTTTCTAAAAAAAAAATCCTTTTCAAAACCTTCCTCTTCTTAGGACTTCCCGTATTTAGGATGTGTCGGGTCTTGTCATAAGTCGCCGAAGTCTTTAGCGTCGAAACTCTGTCGATCTTACATCACGAGTTTCTTCCCTATCCCAGTCCGCCTTATTAGACTAAGGCAAGGCCCACCTACGTAGGACATACTCCTACAAAGGAGGGCCCATCTACACATTCGAGTCCAAAGCCTGGGGATGTCTCACGTGGACCTTTCTTCGAACAGGGCTCGGCCCACCCGCCGAATCCTAAGGAAGGCCCACCTTTCGCAAGTCGCCCGTCTAGGTGTCTTTTCCGAGTCAACCTTTTACAAGGCATATCCCTATAACAAAAGGTTCATGGTCCTTACGTCTAAGGGTCACTCGTCCAACACTCGAGTATTAACAAAATCTTCAATCCCATTCGGAAGCTACCCTTCAGCAGGGCAATCAATCACGGTTGCTCTAAGGGTCATGTCTTACACGTGTCTCACGTACCCCACTTTAGAGTCATTTAGATGTCACACCATCTGAGTCCTATCTGAGTCCTTAGTCTCACTTGGGGGGCTATTTTCCGACAGAGCGATTAATCACGGTCACTCCGAGAATTGTACCCTACACATTTTTCTTAGGAGAGTCTAACCCGAGTCAAACTGGAGTCGTCTCTTCTCCCGCGCTATGCCTTGGTGAATTTGAGTTCCGGAGCAACTTTTCTGATTACGCGGTATTCTTACAGACATGTCACCCATAACCAGAAGCCAACGCAAGAAGCAAGAAACCTTGGACGAACTGAAAGCCGCGCTAGTTAAGATCGAGACCCGATTGACGGCTATCGTGACTGACCTAACAACCCTTGCCGCCCGCCTAAGTGCCGTGGAGAAAGGGACTCCTGTTGCTGGATCTGAGCCCACTGGGCCCATAGCTGAACTAATCAGCGTTGTTCGCAAGCTCGAAGAACAGGTCCACTTGTCAACAAGCAACTCGATCCATACGGAGAATGCTCGTTCCTACTCGCCTCTGAATGACGAGCTACCTGCTAACCTCAACCTCACGGGAATACCGATCTTTGAGGGTACTGAAGACCCGGTCCACCACATCCGGGCTTTCAAAGAATTTATGGCTGTCAAGGGGGTGAAGTCCACCATGTTCAAACACTTGTTCGCTTCTTCCCTCGAAAACCAGCCCAAAGCCTGGTACTACAGCTCGATTCCAAGAAATACCTGACTTGGGATGACGTGGCAACAGAGTTCGCTCGGAATTATGCTGATAATACCGAGATCCAAACTACGATGCGTACTCTGGAGGTTATGGCCCAAGAGCCCAAAGAAGGTTTCACAAAGTACCTTTAAAGGTGGAGGGCCGAAAGTGTAAAGTTGGTAGACAAGCCCAACGAGAAGACACTAGTGGAGGCGTTCATCAACAACCTCCTACCTTCCTACCGCGTCCATCTTAGGTATGCCGGCATTTCAAAATTTGCGGTGCTTAGCGAAATGGGCATTAGGATTGAAGACGATCTTCGACATAATGAAGATCTGGGTGAAGCTTCTACTGAAGGCTATACTGGACATCAACTCGAGTCCTTGGAAGCCGACGACTAATGACAACATCATCCGAGAGTCCGGATTTTATTTAAGTCCGAGTCTGAGTCCGAGTCTAGGATGTGCTATTTCTTCCAAAGTCAAAGTCAGAGTCAGAGTCAGTTGTATTCTGTCCTCTTTTTCATAATTCAACAAAATCAGCTTTCAATATTCTTTCTCATATATACTTTCCTTATGTGTTTCCGAGAACATGATGAACACCATCATACACTGTTAGCACATGCACGTGACTATTATAGTGTAGACACCCACATTTTGACCGCCAGGTGTCTATAGTAGGTCCCACCAAACACCCGATGATGATAGGACGCAAACATGCTTTAATGGACTCGGATATGGGCTCGAAATCATGGACATTTGGTTTAGTCTTATTACGGAGTACAAATCTTGCAAAACCAACCTCAAATCCAGGCCCAGTGGGTCGTTTCGAGTCAAATAAGACTAATTTGGGTCGATTCCGACACCAGGGGTAAAACCGTCTTTTTACGACCGAGTCAAAACCCGGTCAAAAATATTCTCGAGACACACGAGTCAGCCGTGACAAAATCAGCTTCAAGAAAATATTAAATAAATCCTTTTAAGGATAGAATTCGATCTCAAGTAGGAATTTTATCCGGAAACCGAAACAGTTCACAAACCGAGCTCAGACACTCGGCTAGAACTCCCTAAACAGCCGAAATACTCCTCCTTCAGCCGAGTTACTTGGCTTCTCCTCCAAGAAACGAGACTTTCGTTCCCTTTCGAACTCTCGCGTTTCTTATCCAAACCGGTATTTCTTGTCATACAAACAAGGTTACCTCCACTCCTATAAATAGGACCTCATATTCAACACAAAAAATACGGATTTAACCCGACCGAAATAAACATTCATACATCCATCATCCTCGACATCTAGTAAAAGCAATACAAAGCAAATCCCGACGTATTCCCGAAGAAGTCTCGAAATACCGACGAAACCACCCCCATCCGGCCGAACCCGATGTCCCACACGACCAAAAAACGCACCATCCCAAACTCACCCGCATCATCTCGATGCTCCCAAGTTTAAACCACTTTCCGACGAGCTTCATACCGAGAAAATAAAGCATGTAGGTTGAGGGTGTAAATCAAACCCGATTCTCTCTTCTCTTTTCTCCTCCTCTTCGTCCTTTTCTCCTTTTTTTATTTTGTTTTCGTCGGTCGTTTCATATTTTAATATGGGTCGTTCGTCACATACTTCTATTTATCTCTAATAATCGATACTATAAAACTATTTTTCATATAACGTTCTTAAAATACGATACCGATTCTCTAATCGAATATCGTATCTACAAGTACTAAATTAATTAATTTTCGTTGATGCTAATAAAATCATTACATCTTTTTAAACAAAATTCGATGATTTTAAACGCGGAGAGAATTAACATCTTTTTCGTTCAAAAATTCTTTCTTTTTACTTTTCGTACAAAACAAACTTTTTTTTAAACCTTTTTTAAAGTCATTCCGACTATTCGATATCGATTTCATAATCGAATATCGAATACGACGAATATCGAAAATATGAATCGAGTATAAATTAATCCATATTTGTAGGCGATTCATAAAAATTGACGGTTTTCGACAAATAAAAAAAAAACCGGACAGACAGCCCCGCGACTCGCGCGCCTGTCAGGCGACTCACGCGGTGGCCTGGTTCGCCGGGTCTCTTTTTTTCGTTTCCTCGCTTTTCTATTTTTTATTCTTTTCGAGTATTACATAAAAAGCGACTTTCGCGACATATTTTGATAAATACTTTTTTTGACTTCGGTCAACGCGTGTTAATCCATCACGTGTCATATTTTTTTTCTAAAAATCATGCATATTATTTATTTACATCTTTATTCGTTTTATTCATCGTTACTAACTCGTTTTCTCGTGTTTGTAGCAATTTATTTCATCTTTGTTTTATTAGACTAAAACGAACTTCGCATGCTAAAATAACTTTGACATTATTAGTTTAAGATGCATTAAACGACTTAGCAACCCATTTATTTATTTTTCTCACATGCTTAGGAAAATAATGTTTGCATATCATTCAACCGTCGAACTAACCCGTGTACACCAAAAACGAACGATATCTTAGTAAAGGCCGCTAAGTGCGGGCGGGGTTGGGTGTTCTTAGTGAACTTCCCAACACGTACCCTCACCCCTTACTCAGAACAATGGTTTCCGGATGTCCGAATCCATTGGCAACGAGAGTCATTCAATACACGATATCCGATAATGTCGGTATCGGTATCATAATGCAAAGGGACGAGCCCAATAAACTCTGACATCGGAAATGGGCCGTATTTTGTATACGGCCCACTACGACATAGAGTGGGCTCGAACGGTTCCGAATAACCACAAAATTCGGTGGCGACTCCAACACCGATTTAAATTTCAATTTGACCATCTCATATGGAGATTCATTCGCCTCGCCAAACCCGCGCGTGGCCGCGTCGGGGTGGACCTATTTCATGTCCACATATAGGCACATCTATAATGACTGCAGAAAATCGAGACCCGTGTTTTCCTTTACCTGTTCCATGTCTAACATAGAGAGCCACATAACAACCCTTAGTAGGAGCGGTATCGAATCTTATGACAAATCTAGGTAGTCTCCTGATAAGTGTGTTTTGTAGTGCTTATTTGTTGTGTTTGGTCCTGGTTTCTCTTGTGGAATCGCTCTTTGGAGCGGTTTCTAAGCTACTTATGCTTCTTCTAGTTTGTTTTAGGTTCCTAAGACCAATCATGGAGAATTGAACCATTCTGATTCGTTTCCTACACATTTGGAGCCAACGAAGAGAAGCGACGATCACTCGGTGGCTTAGATTCGATCCCGAGACCTTGGGACCCATTCCCAAGCCCCTTAGACTCGATCCCGAGCACCAAGAATCGATGAGAAGCCCATGGGAAGCAAGTAGGGACCCTTGAGATCATATTTGAGGCCTACAAGACCCATCCCGGTCGAGATGATGGCTATCTTGATCGGGATGAAGAAGCAAAGTAAAGACAGGCCACTGGAGGTCCATCCCGACCGAGATGAGGGTTATCTCGGCCGAGATGGGTCCCTTCCCGACGAAGAATAACCAACTAATCCTAACACGTAGATAGGATAAGTCGGGTCGAGTCCACGGGGACGGTAAAGAGGGTTTCGACCAAGTTTCACCTAAAGACTTGACTAGGTCTCAAAGCTAAACTAAACTAGAACGATAAGAAGGGGACAAAACTATGACTATGACTAAGCTAGGTAAAACAACTAAGGCTAAACGATTCAACTAACTAACGGAACAATGACTAAGATGATGAAGAAATCAAACAAGGAAAGAGTATGGTTAGGTCGGGTTCATAAGTGTAGTAGGATAGTTGGGAGATCGATGGTGCAAGGTTCACCTAGTTACTAAGGTTGGTCCGCGCTCTCGCGTCAAAGACAATGTCCGCACTCTCGTGTCAAAGACAAAACCCGAATACTTATGCAAGATGTTACCCAATACACAAGGATTCAACCACAAATCAATCACACAATGAGAACAGGAAGACAAGCAAGAGAAGTATTTGCAACTACTACTCTAACAAGCAATTCATCAAACACATGGTATGCATAACATGTGACTAGTAACAAAGAATTCACCTTTACCCACAATCAATCCCTAATCATCCATAATCAACACTTAATCCCCCTACTAACCCCACAAAAAGTCTACTCACACATTGTAGACACCCGCATTTTGACTGCCAGGTGTCTATCGCAGTTTCCAAAAAACACCCGATGATGATCGGACGCTAACGTGTTCTATGCGCTCGGATACGGGCTCAAAATCATTAGTTGCTGGCTAATGCACTTATGGAGTACAAATCTCACAAAACTGACCTCAAATTCAGGCCCAGTGGGTCGTTTCCAATCAAATAAGGCTAATTTGGGCCAAAACATACACCGGAAATAAAACCGACTTTTTGCGATTGGGTCGACCCCGGTCAAAGCCGTTTCCGAGACACATAAAAACAGCCATGTAAACATCAAAAACTCAGCCCAAGTGCAAAACCCATCTCGGGGTCCAAAACAATGGACCCGTGCGACCCAGCTGAGCCACTCGATCGAGTGCTCAGCCCACTCGATCGAGTGGGCCCTCATTAAAGCCCGTCTGCAGGCGCACTGGACCACTCGACCGAGTCAGCCAGTTACTCGGTCGAGTAACCCTAACCGGAGGAGCATAGCTATGCCTATATAAACACCTCCATGCACGCACTTCAAGACAACTTTTCGAAACCCTAATTCTACCCTAATTCAACACTAATCAAACCCTAATCAATACTACACTCAAACCCTAATTCAAACCCTAAACCACCACAACTTAGCCTACATCTCGATTACTCCCGTGCTAGCCACAACTACGAGTCCCGTTCGAGAACAAGAACATGTAGGTTGAGGGTGCAATTCCCGCTTTTCTCTTCTCCTTTCTCCTTCTCCTCACGTCGCACGTCGTCTTTGTCATCATTGTTGCTTCTTTTTTTATTTTTTTTATCGCGTCATAATATCATTAATAATCGCTAGTATTAAAAGATACTAAAATACTTGTGAATTTGTGTCGAGTGCGAGGGATGTCGGAATAAGAAAACCCGAATATACAAGGGTATTACACCCAGCGTTGCCGGTCGCTTATCCCGACACCCCGATCACTTGATTATTGAAACAAGTCAACTTAAACAACAGTTTTATTTTATCCGCATCGTTATCATTAGTCGCATATTTCATCAATTTGAAAACTTTTTCAAAACAATCACTTTTTTTTAATTAAGGGTCGAAACCCGTTGACGCGGATCCGACATCACGAAATCCCTAGGGGTTTAATACGATGTCGGGAAGCCGAGGGAATCAAGTCTTTCAATTCAAGTAAAGTGTCAATCTAGTAGATTCGATACCAACTTAATAGTTGGATGTCGAATTCGAACGATCTAGTTGAATAAATTAATTAACGCGGTTGTTTCGTTGATGCTAATATTGATGTCATCTAATTCAATAGAATTAATGCGACATTAATAAACGCGGAGAAAAACCTATATCGTTTTAATTAACTCAAACGACTTATAGCAATTTTTTTATCTCGCTCTAATATCCGACGTCGGTTTAATAATCGCACGTTGGATATGACGAGTATCATACACACGAATCGAGCATAAATTAAGCAATATTTATGCCCGATTCAACAAAGTCATCAAATTATCAAAATCAAAAAAACAATTTCGAAATCGATAACAAAATTGCAAGCGAACCCTAGTTCGTACAGGGCCACTTGGTCGAGTGCCTAGCCCACTCGGTCGAGTGGCACCCCAAAAACCGAAACAGAATGCTTTTTCGACCTCCACTCGGTCGAGTCTCACAGTGACTCGGTCGAGTGGCAACATACTCGGTCGAGTTCGCCAATAACTCGATCGAGTAGGGTCTAAAATATGGGACATAAGCGTTTTCAGAAGTCCACTCGGTCGAGTCCTTCAATGACTCGGTCGAGTGGCCCTTATCACGACAAAACCGTGAGTCCAATAACATTTCTCTAGTCTCGATAATGTTTTTTTATGACTTAGGTCAACACCTGTCTAATCAATCACGTGAAACATCACTTTTCAAAACTTTACATCATTCCATTTTATTCTACATCTTTGTAAACCGTTACTATCGATGTATCGTTACTAACCGTTTGTTCTTTTGTCGATTTACTTTGTTTATTTTATTGTACTAAAATGAACCCGCATGCTAAATTCAACTTCGACGTTAGAATTAGTTGCATTAAATCGACATAGAAACCCTTTCAATTTCTCACATGCGTAGGGAAAACAATGTTTGCATATCATTTTCACCGAACTACTAACGCACGTATTAGAAAGTCTTTCGATATCTTAGTAGAGGCCGCTAATGTGCGGGCGGGGTTGGGTGTCCTTAGTGGGCTTCCCAACACGTACCCTCACCTCTTACTCAGAACCTTGGTTTCCGGATCGATGCCCGAAACCGTTGGCGCACGAGAGTCATTCAATAAAACGATAACCGGTAGTGACGGTATCGGTATCGCAATGCAAAGGGACGAGCCCAATAAACTCTGACATCGGAAATGGGCCGTATTTTGTATACGGCCCACTACGACATAGAGTGGGTTCGAACGGGCCCGAACTCCCACAAAGTTCGGTGGCGACTCCACTTCGATTTAAATTTCAATTCGATCCATTCTCATATGGAGATTCATTCGCCTCTCCAAACTCGCGCGTGGCCGCGTCGGGGTGGACCTATGTCATGTCCACACACATGTTAAAACTAATACTAACACAAAGAAAGGAAAACAACACAAGCATCACAACATTCATAATGAAAGTGAAACTAGTAAGAATAATGAACAATGAACAAAGATTAAAACTTGAATGATAAATAAAGATAAAGGAAAAGAGAAGAGGAAGATTATACCAAACTAGTATGGAAGAAAGATTGAAACTTGTAATAATAAGAAAACCCAAATACATCAACCAAGGTTGTCAATCTTGGTTGGATTCTTCAAGAATTCCCTTAATACAATGATTAAACTAAGATTAAGGATTAACTAAGGACTAATCTACACTAATCTAAGCTAATCTAGGCTAAAGAATGTCTAGGGTTTAGTAAGATAGAGTATGGTAGTGTAAGGTGCTTAAACAATACAAAGGGAGGGTATTTATAGGGTTACAAGAGCAAAGGAGAAGAAAAGAAGTGACGCGGGGCTGCAGGTGGCCCATCCCGGCCGAGATGAGATGGTCTCGGTCGGGAAGGGACCCATCTCGGCCGAGATGACCCTCATCTCGGTCGGGATGGACCTCCAGTGGCCTGTCTTTGCACTACAAGAAAAACTGTCCCTAGCGTCCACCTTTTTGGCGTCCTGGGCATACGGACGCCTACATGGCGTCCGAAAAGTCAAACGGGCGTCCACAGTCGGACGCTAAACTTAGCGTCCGACTGGATTTGGGGAGGACAAAATTGAACTTAAATGGCGTCCGCAGGCGGACGCCATTTAACCCAAATGACGTCCACTATCGGACGCCATATTCAGCAAAATGGCGAGCGAAAGTGGCGTCCGATAGTGGACTCCCGTCGAGGTGAGTGTGGCGTCAAATACCCGCTCACCCCCCTCTCCCCCTTCATTCGTAAAAAAAAAAATCTCTCTCTACCCTCTCCCTCTACGCTCGCCGACCCTATTCTCTCCCTTTTTTCATCCTTTATTCCTAATTTCGGTACGTTTTCTTAGTTTATTTCGTTTCTATTCATTATAATTAGTTCGTATTCTCCATTGTTAGCGTTATTTATTGATAATTTGTTAGTTAATTTCGTCTAGGTCTAAATTTCGATAAAGACCGGTTTTCCAGAAAAAGTAGAAACGATATGGCGGGGCAACCCTCCAACGCTGGCATCGGCCCACAGGAGAAAGTCCGGAGGCTGCCTTAAATGGTCGTTAGACGACCCGCTTCTTTTTCTTTATTCTAGTTTTTTTACAACAAAAAAAGGTAGAATTCAAAGAAGAAAAGGTCAATAGATTTCGACGCGAGGTTTTTTAAAGCCACCGGTAAGATACACACAAGGTTGATTAGTTTAGGCCAAGTTCGATTAGGTTGATTAGTTTATCCCAAATTCGCTTAGTTAGATTATTTTTGCCCATCGTTATTTTGACTAGGGTTTGATTAATTTGGTTGAATTGAGCTAGAATGACCTATAGGGTTTAGGGTGAAGTTTTGTGTGACTTGAGACGGACCAAAAGGTATCGTAATAATGCCGGATTTTCCCGAAACCACTTCTATCCTGATCGGGGTTGTAAATAGGTGTTAGCGGCGCTTTCAGAATTTTGATATCTGCATCCGAAAATTTGACCCTTTTTTGACCTGTTTAAGCTGCTTGTGTGTGACCTAAGGCATGAATTATTGTGTTTTGTTTGGTTGAATTGGGATTACATTGATAAATTAGCTAGGGTTTTTGTAAATTGGGATTAAATTGTGATTAAATTCGGTGACTAATTTTTGTAAGGTCAATTAATAATTAATAAGACATTTGCAAATTAGAAATTGGGTCTTACTTAATACAAAATTCTTACATTTTCCCAAAAAAAAAAAATTGGGTTTACGAAATTATGTTAAATGGTGATTAAATATTCGTTTAGTAAGTTATAAATTAAAGTAGGGAAATTAAACTTTAATATGTTATATATATTTTTTGAACATAGAAAATGAAGAGAATTGAACGGAAATGGATGTACGAGGGAAGACTTGATAAGAAGAGATGTCCAACAGTCGAATTTTTGAGGGGTGTTGAGTCATTTGTCGAGGTCGCTAAAAAGTCGGTAGACTACGCATCGAGGGGGGAGGTTAGGTGTCCGTGTACTAAATGCAAGAACCTAAAATTTCTTGAGGTCCTTGTAGTGAAGGAACATGTCATCTATAGTGGTTTTTCACCCGATTACTATTATTGGATTTGTCATGGTGAGTCATCTCAGTCTGAGGGAACCGAAAACCATCAAGATGAGGGGGGATTGAGAGGTATGATAGTTGATATTGTGGAGTGCAACTTGTTTAACTCACCTAACCCACGAGACTCACCTAGCCCACGAGACTCACCCAACCCACAAGATTCACCTAACCCACAAGAGCCTAACCGTCGAGCGAAGGCGTTTTTTGACATGTTGGAAGCTTCGGAGAAACCGTTATACGGAGGGTGCGATGTGACTTTGTTAGAAGTCGCGTCTATGGTAGTTAGCCTTAAATGTGAGTTCAACCTGCCCTTTGCTTGTGTCGATGGTATTGCTGCCTTACTCGAGAGAGTTATTCCAAAAGACAATATCATGACCCGATCATTCTACACAACCAAAAAGGTTGTGAAGGGACTTCAACTCCCGCATCAAAAGATTGACGCTTGTCCAGATGGGTGCATGCTATTTTGGAAGGACGATGCGATGCTTGATGAATGTAGGAGATGTGGTAAGGGTAGGTATAAGATGGTCGAGGGGGATATTGTTTTGAGAGGTAGAAAAGGGAAAAGTAGTGTCAGGGGTAAGAAACCAATCCCAATAAGTCAGCTTACGTACTTCCCTATTGCACCTAGGCTTCAGAAATTGTACGCCACAAAAACCATAGCTGAGCAAATGCGGTGGCACAAGGAGGACATTAGGGTACTAGGGAAGATGTGTCATCCGAGTGATGGTGAGGAGTGGAAGCGTTTTGATAGACTACATCCCCACTTTGCGTTAGAACCCCGAAATGTAAGGCTTGGGTTGTGCACTTATGGATTTGCACCGTTCGGTCAATTTGGTAAATCGTACTCTTGCTGGCCAGTGATGATCACACCTTACAACCTACCTCCTTGGTTGTGTTTGAAGCAACCTTTCATCTTCCTATCTCTTATTGTTCCCGGACCCAAAAACCCGAAAAACCATTTGGATGTTTACTTGCAACCTGTTATTGAGGAACTGAAACAACTGTGGGAGGTAGGGGTGGAAACTTATGATGTCTCTCTGAGACAAAACTTTCAGTTGAAAGCAGCTTTGTTGTGGACTATAAACGACTTTCCCGCGTACGGTATGCTCTCGGGGTGGTCTACTGCGGGTCAGAAAGCATGTCCGTGTTGTATGGGTGAGAGCAAAGCTTTTTATCTTCCAAATTCTAGTAAAATAAGTTGGTTTGACTGTCATCGGCAGTTCCTACCAGAAGGTCACCCATATAGGAAGAATAAGAAGGCGTTCAAGAAGGGTGAGGAGGTGCTTGACGACGCACCTGATCGACTCCCAGGAGATGAAATATGGGAGTTGATTTCTGATTACCCGTCTACTGTTGACGGAACCGAGCAAGAGTTCAAAGATCTCAAGAAGTTGAAAAATGGTTGGTTTAAACGTAGCATATTCTTCGAACTACCATATTGGAGGACTTTGTTAATTCGTCACAATTTAGATGTGATGCACATAGAGAAAAACTTCTTCGAGCAGTTGATTCACACGGTGATGGATGTGGAGGGGAAGAGTTGTGACACTACAGGCTCCCGGCGAGATGTAAAGAATTTTTGTGACCGTCCTCAACTGCACATAAAACGGGATGGGTCGAAACCAAGGGCCTTGTTCACACTTGACAAGGCTCAGAGAAAGGCGTTGTTGGAGTGGGTAGAGAAGTTGAAATTCCCTGATGGGTACGCCTCCGACTTCAAACGCTGTGTTGATCTTAAGAACCTGAAACTTCAAGGGTTAAAGAGTCACGACTGTCACGTTTTCATGGAGAGGTTGCTTCCGGTGTCACTAAAGCACCTTCTGCCACCGACGGTGTGGAATTCCATAACTGAGATATCTCAGTTCTTCCGAGATTTGTGTTCCTCTACAGTATCAGTTGAGGACATGTCTCGGCTCGAGGATCAAATTCCGCAGATAATGTGCAAACTTGAGATGATCTTTCCACCGTCATTCTTTAATTCCATGGAGCATCTACCTGTCCACTTGCCCTACGAGGCTAAGGTTGGAGGACCTGTCCAGTATAGATGGATGTATCCATTTGAAAGGTAAGTAACTTTTAGTAACTTCGTTTAAAAAAAAATAAGCCTAAATAATTTGTATTGATTGAAATATATAACTTGTTTATTTAGGTTCCTGAACCATTTGAAGAAGAAAATTGGTAACAAGGCTAGAGTAGAAGGTTCTATTTGTAATGCATATTTGACAGAAGAGATTGCAAACTTCTGCTCCCTCTACTTCGATAAAGATGTGCAAACAAAAACCAAGAACCTGAACCTAGGACATTCGGTGTCCATTGACCCGACTATACCCGAATTTTTTCAAAAGAAGGACGATGAAGGAACTTCATCCGTTGAGGGTTCTAGGACACTAGATGAGAAAGAGTACAACCGAGCGCACCTTTACCTACTTTCGAATTGTGAGATCTTAGAGCCTTATGAGAAACAATTTGTAACTGAATATGTCGCTGCGAACCCTGCCGTGAACCCTGATGACGTTTGGAGTAAGCACGACGAACATTTCCCGAAGTGGCTCAAGGATCACGTAGTTGCCTTAGACATACGTGATGATTTGGTTAGAAGTTTGGCATTCGGTCCAGTGCGAGTGGTTAAAACCTGGAACCGGTACTCGGTGAACGGGTTCAATTTTCACACATTCAACTACGGGAAGAACAAGGCTAGATGCAATTTTGGCGTGAGTGTGTCATCTCCTGATGGTGATGAGTACTATGGTATTTTGGAGGATATTTTTGAGTTGTGTTACGCTGGCAAAGAACGAGGGTATAGAGCTGTAGTATTCAAGTGTGAGTGGAAAGACAGCTCCGTGAACGGGACCCGAGTGCATGAACGTTACAAGATTGTGGAAGTTAATCACACAAGGAAATATCCTACGTACGATCCGTTCATACTCGCGCATCAGGCGAAGCAAGTCTATTTTGCTCCTTCTCCTTACACGAGAAATGACAGAAATCAAAGTCAATGGTGGGCAGTCTTTACGACTAAACCACGGGGACAAATAGACAGTTCTCTGTTCCAGGAAGATGCGGCTTCAAGTGGTACACGCTTATCTTCTATTGAAGAGAACATATTCTCCGTACAAGATCAGAATGAAGGGGCAGAGGAAGATTTTGAGGATGACGATGATGATGGACAAAGAGAGTACATGGTCAGGGATGTTCCGGAGAACCTTGAGGAGGATGACGGACACGATGAAGAGAACTCAGAGGACGATCAAGTTGGGGGCTCGGAGACCGAGGAGGAGGATCAGACTGAGGAGGATGAGGCTGAAGAAAATAACGACAGCGACGGTGACTACTAGAGTTGTTGTATGTTTAAATGTTTACATGGTTAAGTTATTTTGATGTTTACTATAGTAGGCTATTTTACTTGAATAAAGTTAGAATGAAATTGTTGATGACATGGCTAATTGTTGTTAACATTGTTTAATTTTTTGACAGGTTAATATAATGGCAGGCGGTAGATCGACTAGGAGACGTGGTGGGGGTAGTAGGTCTGCTCACACGTCCACCACTCAGCAGGAGGACAAGGAGGTGGTCCCCGAAACGGGACCGGAGCAGACCGCTGAGCAGGAGGAGGAGGAGCAGCAACAGGGGCCGGATGAGGTGCTGGAGAAGGACGAGGAGGGGCGGTATGTTCTCAAACCAACAGGCACATGGTAATATAATCTAACTTGTTGATTATTCTTTTGTAAATATTCATTTTTGTACTACATTTTGTATGATTGACTGCATATATGGTTTTCTCGACTCGGTGCAGGTTTCTGCACAAAGAGGTCGTCAAAGGCTGTACCAACAGCTTCATGGTCGACAAAGGGCAAGGGTATGCTAATTGGTCTCAGGTACCGGCTGAGATACGAGAGTGGTGGTTCAACCAGTTCAAGGTACGTGGATTGTTTTTGCTCCCGAGTTTTTATTTTATAATCTGGACTTTGTAAATATTTTTCATACTACTTATTAATCTGTCTTGACTGTATAGTTCAAGTTCAGCTGGGCCTCAGAGTTTGATGGTAGGGTCTGGGAACGGTATAATGAAACGTGCACACGACGTTTCGCCTGTGTGATGAATAAACGACGTACGCGGGGGACTCCGTTGAAGGACCTTAAAGGTGTTAGTTATTTTTCTTTGGGTAATCAATTTTAACAAATAAACAATCTAACTTCAATCTTTCACTGTATTAAATAATATATTGGGTCGTCATATTTTAGGGGAGGCGTTGGAGAGATGGATTGCCTACCACGATCAGAAAGAGTTTAAGGTGAGGTCCGAAATTGCCCAAAGGAACAAGTTGGCGAACTGTGACCATGAGGGCCAAGCAAACCTGACACATCATCGGGGTTCTCAGTCTTCTTTCACTCGTGTCAAGAGAGTATGATTTCCACTAATTAATACCGTACTCTTCCTTGAATAATCGTAAACTACGTTTGCATAATTTATATTTGCCTAACTTTCGTACTAATTTAATAGCTGCGTGCTGAGCTCAGGAGGGAGCCAACCGCGGCGGAAATATTTTTCGACATGCATGGGCAGACCGATGAAAAAGGGACTACCTTTAAATCGAAAAAGGATCAGGCGACTTGGGTGAGTACTAAATCGACTGTAGGTGGTGGATAACTATATTCAATGATTTCATCTAATAATAACTGAAATTGAGATCGTTATTCTGTACGCAGGACGCCTACCAACAAGAGATGGAGAGACTCGAGGCTGATCCTGATGTTGAGGAAGTCAACCCGAACGAGACTTGGTTCAAGGTCGTCAAGGGTTACAGGAAAGGGAGTGTGTACGGTGTGGGAAATGCACACGGTATGTACTTCAGACCTCCCACATCGCGTCTGAGCACCTCCACACAAATGGAGTACACGCCGGCCGGATCTCAGCAGCCCGATCCGGAGAAGGAGCAAATGAAGGAGCAACTGAAGGAGCAGGCGGAACACATCAGGAAAATGCAGGAACAGATGGCCATGTTTCAGGCCATGTTTGACAAATGCAACCAAGGTCCTCCCCCACCCCCTCCAGACGACAGAGACCCCTTTAGCGGGGGTGGCGGTAACTCTGGTGCTGCAGCTAGCTTCACAGTTAGTTGATTGTTTGTTGTTGTTGTTGTTTTAACTGTATCTTTGAACTACTTTACACTTGTGTACCTTCAAACCGTACGTTAAATCTGTTTATATAAGTTTTTTCAGCATAAATGAGTCGAGAGATGAACTCTTTTGGTTGACTGAGCTTGAATGTGGTTGAGGTATTGTGGATAGTCGACATTTGTGGTTGAGTTTTGGTTTATTTTGCAGGTTTTGGCTAAACATTGAACGCATGTTTACGGTCATGCAACAGCGTAAATAGCGTCCGATACCGGACGTCATAGCAGACGCTAGGGGACACTATTATGGCGTCCGACTGTGGACGCAGGATGTTCGTCGGTGGCGTCCACAGTCGGTCGTCAACTACAGGCCCCAGGCGTCCGACAGTGGACGCCACTTAGAGACACATGGCGTCCACAGTCGGTCGCCATCTTGGCGTCCACTGTCGGTCGTCATTTGTCCTGGCGTCCAATAGTGGACGCCCGTTTTAAAAAAGGGCGAGCAGGCGTGGCTTCCGCTTTCTTGCGTCTGTTTGCGGACGCCCGTCGCCTTATAGCGTCCACTGTCGGTGCCCACCAGGTGGACGCCGAGGACAGTTATTCTTGTAGTGTTGCTTTGCTTCTTCATCCCGATCGAGATGGCCATCATCTCGACCGGGATGGGTCTTGTAGGCCTCAAATATGACCTCAAGGGTCCCTACTTGCTTCTCATCGATTCTCGGTGCTCGGAATCGAGTCTAAGGGGCTCGGGAATGGCTCCCAAGGTCTCGGGATCGAATCTAATCCACCGAGTGATCGGTCCAATTGTGGGAAACGAGTCGGAATCGTTCCAATTCTCCATGATTGGTCTTAAGAACCTAAAACAAACTAGAAGAAGCATAAGTAGCCTAGAAACCGCTCCGAAGAGCGATTCCACAAGAGAAACCGGGACCAAACACAACAAATAAGAACTACAAAACACACTTATAAAATCCCCCACACTTAATCCTTACTCGCCCTCGAGTAAGCACAAACTAACTAAAAACTAAAAGAAACTAGACTACTAACCGAGCGGGTATTAGTGCACCCCACGCCCTTTCAACTCACGCGAGTACACCTAGAGGAAAAGTGAACTCCGCAAGGCAAGTGAGGTCTTGCGACAAAACTGTGGATGGAAACGGACACGAAAACACACAAACAAACAAACATACAAACAAACAAGCAATCGGTTGCACCCAAGAAGAAATAAATACCGCTTCCCTCTACAAAGCGGTGAAAGAAGCACCGGTTATGGACTCAAGGCAAGTGACAACGTTCTCAAACTAATAACACAAATCGATATGAACAAAACCCTAATAGTATGACAACAAAGCAATAAAAAACGTTGGTAACTTACCTAGGTCCTCCTAGCCTTCTAAGAACGTACTACGGGACGATAGGCGGGATGGAAAAAGGATGAACCACGGAGTTAGTCGACACTGTAGGTAAGTGAAACCCCGCCCCCTTTAGCGATGTGCCAAGAGGGTCGTCCAATGCTCAATAATCGTCCAACTAGTCCAAGTAAAAAGGGGATAAGGTTGCAAAATGGGGGAAGACCGATCATTACCGCTATCATCATTCCTAGGGACTCGGTCCTTTGGTAGGCTCTTCGTGGTAACAATCGGAAAAAGGCTTATTTTTTGAGTAGGTGAGAATCTTTTTGTGAGATGGTTTTCTTTTTGGCATTTTTCTCTTTTGCATTGGCTTTTGAGTTGCTATGCCACTTCTTTTTCTTCTTTTGTATTTTGTTTTTGACTTGCTGTGCCTTTTCTTTTTCTTCATTATTTTCTTTCTTTCTTTTTCTCTTTTTCTTTCTTTTGACTTGGCTTGCCTTTTGGATGATTTTGTTTTGTAGGCATTTCTTGCAACCAAGTGAGAATTTCAAAAAATTTCAACTTATTTGTGGACATGTGTAGGAGGTAGGGAAATGGGTATGTCGGGAGCGCGCTTTCCCTTCAAACCCACAAAAAGGTGGAAAACTTGGACTAATCAAACAGTTTCGAACACGGTCACCTAAGGGACGGGACTCGGCAACCAAGGCCTTTTCACTCCGTGGGTGGTCATAGTGGTCAAAATGCAAATCCCATAGTAAATCCCTAGTAGACTAGGTGGACTCAAGGTAACGGACCAACAAAACTATTAATTTAAGGTCATTCTACTAGACTAAAGTCCAAGACTCGATTCACATCACTAGAAAGGGAAAGTAAACTCTTGCACACTAACCTCAAAACCGGGTTTTCGAAAACCTTTTTACACAAGACACAAACTAAATAAGACACAACAAGGACGAAAGAAAATGAGACACACACAACAAAACAAAACAAAATAAGAGAAAAGAAGACAAATAAACATACAAACAAAACAAACACCACCTCGAAACATCCACATAAGCAACCAAACAACCACAACCTTCAACAAGCTTCACTCGAGCACACATCATCACAAATCTCCTCCAAACTCCACAAGAGACAAAGAGGAAAAAGGATAGAATGACGTTACTGGATGTCTTGAGCTTTCCGAGAATTATGGCGATCAAGGAACCTATAAGGAAATGGGGAGGCAAAACACACAATACAACAAAAATACGACACAACGACACAAAAGGAAAAGACACAAAAGAAAATCCTTTTTATTTTTATGAAAATTTTCAAAATTTTAGGGTTTTTTAAGGTTTTTCGAAAAAACTACGAAAATAAAACTAAACTATACTAGGATATCGCTCCCCCACACTTAAACCAAGCAATGTCCTCATGCTCGATCGATAGTGTATGGAGACACTAAAAAGAAGAGAAACTACGAAAATAAAGCTAAAAATCAAAAAGAAAAGCGAAGAAAGGGTAGAATGTGTCCGGCCGGGGTGTAATCAAGTCACCATGGGCCGAGACGAGAAAAGATATGGATGGGGGAAGAAATAAAAAGAAAAAAAATAAAAGGAAATGGGAAGGGAGGACTAGGTGTAATCAAGTCACCTTGCCCGGATTCCGCCTAAATCCGACTAAATCCTACCAAAAAGAAAGTGAAAAAAGTGAAAATACTTGTAGATTTGGATTTTTGAAATGACTCTCGATGTAGTCACGTCATCGAGAGTCGGGAGCAAAGACTACGAAGGCCCCGAGGGCCACCATGACACAAAAAATGATAAGGGGAAGAAGAACATACAAAGGGAGACAAGCGATAAAAAACGGAAAAGAAATGAGAATCGCCTTACCAAACGGTTAGCAACTCCAAAGTCTCCATCGTCTCAATGTTCGGTATTGGCACTTTGCTTGTCTACTTCATTGTTATTCCTCTTCGTTCAAGATAGGGTCGCATGGTTGAAGTACTAGGCTTGCAATGGTATAATGAGGGTGGGATTTGAGGTGAAACTCGGTGTGTAGTGAAGAGAGTATGAGAGGAAATTATATATATGAAGTGTAGGGATCATATGATAGTTGCAAGGGTAGGTTGGGAGGTTGGGAGGGGGTATAAAGTGGTTGGGTGGGCTCAAATGACGAAGAGAAGGTGAAAAGGGGAGGCTGGAACCCATCCCGGTCGAGATGGTTCCTTCTCGGTCGGGATGGTCCCTTCCCGGTCGAGATGGTGCTCATCTCGGTCGGGATGGACCTCCAGAAGCTTCAGTTTCCGCGCCAACTTCATCCCGGTCGAGATGACATCCTTCACGGTCGGGATGGCACCTTTCCCGAGCCTTGGAGCCTTCTTTCAATACTAGCTCCACCCACAAGACACAAACAACCTCAGGATCCAAAATCCCATCCCCAAAAGCTTACGAAAAGCTCAAAAATCGACTTCCTCCACCAAACTCCAAGCTTCTATCATCAACTACTCTTCATAACTCTCCATCTTCACTATCAACCTATCAAATAAACTCAAAGACATCCATCAAAGATCCCTCCCTCACATCGCTCATCAAATACCAAATTACAAGAGTTCCACAAAACAAACAAAATCAAGAGACAAACCACACAAATACAAACACAAGAACTCTAAAGAAGAGGAAAGAGGAATATACAACATGACGGTTCTTTAGGAACTCCGTCAAACCGAGGTTGGTGGACTCTTCCTTCTTAACCGTAGCCATCAAGGGCTCGGAGGAGCAATTCAAACGCACGAGCCACATCATAATGAGGGCTCAAGCTACCGAGCAAAGCTATCCTCCAAAGCCTCCAAGTTGGAAGCAAGAAGTAGTAATCCAAAGACCCAACGTCATCTTTCATGTTGTCTCCGGGGTCTATCCATCCTACAAGCTTTACCGACCTCTTCCTCCCTAAGCACCGTCTCCTAGTACAACAAAAGCTTGAATTTCTAACACAAGGGCAAAAAGGGAGTTTAACCCTCTTCTTTTCTTCAAGCAAACCCAAGTCATCCACAAGTTCCGGCCCAATATCTCCCAATCCCAAAACATCGTTCTCTCCCACATCATCAATAAGAAGAGATTTAAAACTCATACAAGCGGTTTCAACCTCCTCTAAACCAAGATCCAAATTACACACAAGGGGTTCACAATATTTTATTGGATTATCACATATGGGCGACTTGATTTCATCATTCATGTCCCATGACTTCACAACACCTATCACCTCACTCAACTCATCCCAAAGTTCTATATCCTCTACAATAGGCTCATAAGAAGTGGCATGAAGCTCAAGAGGAGGGCAAGCGGAGGGGATTGAAGGTTCAACAAGTATAGAGGGGGTAGACTCTTGAATTTCCTCTATTATATCCGTGTTTTCATCAATGAAACTCTTCGAATTCCCACTATCCTCACCCAATTCTTCACCAAAAACACCTTCATCAAGGATTATCTCCTCATTCGTCTCTTCTTGGGTAGACGATTGAGGTTCTTCAAAGCAAGTTTCGCTTCCAAAAGGAACTTCATCGGTAGCTTCATGATTAGGTTGCTCCCCTTGCTCAAGTGAGCACCCTTCATCTAGTTGTGACGTTCGGGTTAAAAACATTACGGTTTTAACCGCTAACGCATTTAATCGAGCATCCATCGCCTCGTTTTCCCTTTGATATTGGGCCATGAATTCATTTTGGTTCTTTTGCATTTGGATGGCCATTTCTTGTTAGCTCTTTTGCAATTGAAGAATCGATTGATATAACTCCAAGTTGGGCATTTGGTGGTCATTGGGGTTTTGGAGTGCTACTTGAAGACCTTGATGATTCCCAAGGGGTGGGGCATCATATTGTTGGTGGTGAGGTTGAGGTGATTGGCTTCCATATGGAGAAATATGATGAGGTATGGTGGGTTCACGATGGTAATTTGAGTAATAACCACCACGATCACAAGGTTGATAAGCACTCACTTGATGGAAGCCGTTTCCATATCCTTGAAGCTCATACCCACGGGTTTCTTGATTGCCCGATGAAACTTGGTGGTAGCTAGGAGACATCATGGCATAGTCTCGATTCATGTAGGAAGAGGAGTAGCTCATGGCGGCTTCTATGGGTGAGGAGTTTAGATCAAACCTCATGTTTTGCTCGAAAATCGCGGCTTGTACCCGGTTGAAGACCTCTCGATCTAGCAATCGTCCATTGAAGCGGCTCTAAGTTGTAAAGAAGAGGATGGTCACCACCTCTAGGCACAAACTGTAGACTAGGAGCAAACGTGAGAAGTCTAGTGCTTTTTGGGCACTAGACAAGAAGAAAATAAACTTCACACACACAAGAAGCAAATGAACAAAAAGAAAAACACAAAACCAAAAGAAAAAGTCAAATAATTAGGCAAACAAAGTCTAAACAAGCACCGTACCCGGCAACGGCGCCAAATTGATGGGAAGGATTTGCCGTGGATCCCTACCAACAAATAATAAACAACTAATCCTAACACGTAGATAGGGTAAGTCGGGTCGAGTCCACGGGGACGGTAAAGAGGGTTTCGACCAAGTTTCACCTAAAGACTTGACTAGGTCTCAAAGCTAAACTAAACTAGAACGATAAGAAGGGGACAAAACTATGACTATGACTATGACTAAGCTAGGTAAAACAACTAAGGCTAAACGATTCAACTAACTAACGGAACAATGACTAAGATGATGAAGAAATCAAACAAGGAAAGAGTATGGTTCGGTCGGGTTCATAAGTGTAGTAGGATAGTTGGGAGACCGATGGTGCAAGGTTCACCTAATTACTAAGGTTGGTCCGCGCTCTCGCGTCAAAGACAATGTCTGCACTCTCGTGTCAAAGACAAAACCCGAATACTTATGCAAGATGTTACCCAATACACAAGGATTCAACCACAAATCAATCACACAATGAGAAGAGGAAGACAAGCAAGAGAAGTATTTGCAACTACTACTCTAACAAGCAATTCATCAAACACATGGTATGCATAACATGTGACTAATAACAAAGAATTCACCTTTACCCACAATCAAACCCTAATCATCCATAATCAACACTTAATCCCCCTACTAACCCCACAAAAAGTCTACTCACACATGTTCAAACTAATACTAACACAAAGAAAGGAAAACAACACAAGCATCACAACATTCATAATGAAAGTGAAACTAGTAAGAACAATGAACAATGAACAAAACAATGAACAAAGATTAAAACTTGAATGATAAACAAACATAAAGGAAAAGATAAGAGGAAGATTATACCAAACTAGTATGGAAGAAAGATTGAAACTTGTAATAATAAGAAAACCCAAATACATCAACCAAGGTTGTCAATCTTGGTTGGATTCTTCAAGAATTCCCTTAATACAATGATTAGACTAAGATTAAGGATTAACTAAGGACTAATCTACACTAATATAAGCTAATCTAGGATAAAGAATGTCTAGGGTTTAGTAAGATAGAGTATGGTAGTGTAAGGTGCTTAAACAATACAAAGGGAGGGTATTTATAGGGTTACAAGAGCAAAGGAGAAGAAAAGAAGTGACGCGGGGCTGCAGGTGGCCCATCCCGGCCAAGATGAGATGGTCTCGGTCGGTAAGGGACCCATCTCGGCCGAGATGACCCTCATCTAGGTCGGGATGGACCTCCAGTGGCCTGTCTTTGCTTTGCTTCTTCATCCCGATCGAAATGGCCATCATCTCGACCGGGATGGGTCTTGTAGGCCTCAAATATGATCTCAAGGGTCCCTACTTGCTTCTCATGGGCTTCTCATCGATTCTCGGTGCTTGGGATCGAGTCTAAGGTGCTCGGGATCGAGTCTAAGGGGCTCGGGAATGGGTCCCAAGGTCTCGGGATCGAATCTAAGCTACCGAGTGATCGTCGCTTCTCTTCGTTGGCTCCAAATGTGTAGGAAACGAGTCGAAATCGTTCCAATTCTCCATGATTGGTCTTAAGAACCTAAAACAAACTAGAAGAAGCATAAGTAGCCTAGAAACCGCTCCAAAGAGCGATTCCACAAGAGAAACCAGGACCATACACAACAAATAAGCACTACAAAACACACTTATCATCTCCTAGTTTGGGTTCAAGACGGGAGGCAAGCCCATTTCCCACAATAAACACCCATCCAATAAGATCAACCAATCCCTACCTTAGGTGCTAATCTGACCGACAAAAAAAAAACTGGACAAGAAAAAATCCAAAGTCCAAGAAAAAAAGCAAAAGGCCAAAACAAAAAAGCGGGCCATCATAAAAAAAAAAGAATTCAAAAACCCATGACCGTGGTCAACGGTCAACCCAAGTGAAAGTCCCTTGACCAGGGTACGGTCAATTCAAAATTTATCAATACCCATACCATCAAATAGGGTAGAAATAATTAAGTGGGTCAGCTAATGCCACATCTAGCTTTCCCACATTACAACCCTCAAGACCTTCTCGAGACCTAGGCTAAGAGACAGCCCGGTGTAGACACCCGCATTTTGCCTGCTAGTGTCTATAGCAGTTCCCGACAAAACACCCGATGATGATCGGACGCGAACGTGACTTAGTATACTCGAATATGGGCTCGTAATCAATAATATCCGACGTGGACTTTTAGCGGGGTACAAATCTCTCAAAACCGACCTCAAATTCAGGCCCAGTGGGTCGTTCCGAGTAAAATAAGACTAATTTGGGCCAAAACCGACACCAAAAATAAAAACCGTCTTTTGGCGACCGGGTCAAAACCCAGTCAAAGACGAATCCTTCCTCAAAAACAGCCTAGAGAGCTTCTAGAAACTTGCGCCCAAATACAAAATTCAAAAAATCAAAAAAGTCAACCATTTCCTAAAATGGCTCGCCACCCTTATCCACTCGATCGAGTGGATTGACCTCACTCGATCAAGTGGAGCCTCAAAACCCGGAACAGACCCGTTTTCTAGGGCACTCGATCGAGTGCACTAGGGCCACTCGATCGAGTGACCCTAGGTCGAGGGGTAAACTCTATAAATACCCCTCCTTGTGCACTTCATTTTAAGTTTTGAGTTTTTGGCACATAACCCTACACTCCCATCCTAACACTCTAGTCCTCTCTACACTACAACCCTAGCAACATTAGGCAAAAAACCGAGTTATTTGTCCCTCGAAAAACCGACAAATCCACCCACCCACCCACAGACACACACACACACACCATAACTTTACATACATCCTCGATAATCCCGCGTTCCCGTCGCTATTACGGGTCCATTGCCGAGGCCTTACTAAGCATGTATGTTGAGGGTGCCATAAACCCCGTCTCAATCTTTACTATCTCGAATTTTATATATGTTTTCATACTTTACGTTATAATCATGTTAGTATACTAACATTAACACTAACATTTAATTTTATCATTTACTAACTTTTATCCTTTCGTTACTAACATTTATATACCGTGTATATATACCTATTAGCATTAAAATTCGGATCCTAACACGTTTGACTATGACGACCATCCAAAGTCCATTTAATCCCTTTACGAGCAACGACGGAGGTGGCGCCCTTTCGAGGAGCGCCGTCCCAATGTACTCAAGGGCGTAACGAGATCGTGGTCGCTCATAGTTGAACGCGGAGGACTCCATTTCTAAGATTAGTACGAGATCCGTTGATGCGAAAATCGACATCACATAATCCGTAAGGATTAGTACCGATGTCGTGACGCGGAGGACTACAATTTCGTCACTAATCGAATTTTTCAATCCCATAATAACACATTTTCATAAAATCCCGATGACGGTCTCATAATCGTATAGTACACGATTATGGCACCGAGAATTGAGTTGAATTTCAATAATGCAATATTTTTATTCAACTCGGTCAACCATCGACTTTAAACAAATAAAAAAACGAAATGAGTTATGCCTCGTACAGGGAGCACTTGACCGAGTGCCATAGGCTACTCGATCGAGTAGCACCCCAAAAACCGGGCAGTAGCCACCTTAAAGGCACACTCGACCGAGTCTGTGCCATGACTCGATCGAGTGGGTTCTGTAGCCCAAGAAAACCGAGAGCTTTAATGCATCATTCGAGCCTCGTCTTATTTTTACGACTCTAGTCGTCACGTGCAAAGTCAATCACGTGATCCTCCTTTTCAAAACTCATGCATATCACTACACTTTAACGACTTTGATCATAGTCTTCCACGATTAGCCTTATATTGACGACTCTTTAGTCGTGTCCGATATATGGCTAACCAAGACGCCATTTTTTGATATGATAAGTCGGGACAAGACATCGAGATTTGGGATCAGGCTAGCATCACGCTTAGGTTCCATATCTCCGTCCTCCGTTTAATACACAATATAATGTGTATTTAATCGAAATTCGTCCATCTATCTAACTTACGGTCTAGTTTGCATTTATTGTATACGGGTCCGTTTCTAGTTATTATTTATCGTTTTGTACATTCTATTTATTCTATTTTTATTATTGTTTGTAATTTTTGTATTGGCCGGGTTGTATTTCCGCCCGTGTATTTTGTACGTATTTATTTACGAGTTTTGTTTATTTTGATGCTTATTGCTTTATAAATGAACCTCGCATGCTAAACAACTTCGACAATAATTAGATGCATTAAATGACGTAGTTAACACGAAATTCGCATGTTTAGTCGAAAACGCTGTTTGCATATCATTTAGTCATTTTACTAGCGCGCGTACACGAACACGAACGATGTCTTAGTAGAGGCCGCTATGTGCGGGCGGGGTTGGGTGTCCTTAGTGGGCTTCCCAACACGTACCCTCACCCCTTACTCAGAACCTCGGTTTCCGGATGTCCAAAACCGTTGGCGCACGAGAGTCATTCTATACACGATAACCGGTGCAGATGGTATCGGTATTGCAATGCAAAGGGACGAGCCCCATAAGCTCTGAAATCGAAATGGGCCATACTTTGTGTACGGTCCATGACGACATAGAGTGGGCTCGAATGGGTCCGAATTCCCATAAATTCGGTGGCGACTCCAACATTGACTTAAATTTCGAACCCGAGAACAATCTTACCACGAGATTTATTCGCCTACCCAAACCCGCGCGTGGCCGCGTCGGGGTAGACCTATGTCATGTCCACACCCGGAATTTTGAGGATTCAAGCTCCATAGGATACACCCTAACCTTTAGGGCCAGACATGGAAACCAGATCCCGCATTATCAAACCTGTTCGATCGAAGTCCGAGTCATTTTTACTCGACTTCCCCCTTTCCTACCACATTGCAATACCTTAACCTCGAAGCCTTAGCTCCACAAAATTGAGCTCCAGATTTCGAATCATCAAAGCCACTTGTGACCTAGCACCACATTTCCAAAAACATTCAGGCCAGTTACCAGCCCCGAACACGGGAACTCAACTTGCAGTCGGCATAGAACATGCCCAAATAGTTCACACCACCTCTGGGGGTTTCCCCGGAGAACGCTCACAGTCACAGGACCAACATCCGAACTATTCTAACCCTTTGATCAAGACATCATTGGGAATGCACCTGGCCTACACCATCGCTATGGCTAGTTACACACAAAGTCCTATTAGACTAGGCACCATAATATATCTTTCAATCCACTGAACTATGGCTTGGTTTGATTTCACCGCACGTGAATACGTAGTCAGCCTTTTCAACAGAGGCACAACCACCCACATTGACACACGTTCAAAAAGCACCAACATTCTGGTCACGACACTGTCATGTTCTCAGCAGCTAGCTTTGTCGTCTTGGGGGCTTCTCCTAGGCGGAAGTTCTCCGTCCACTCACATAATCAAAATACTTTCAAAATCTAGCCTTCTTTCTATAGTGTGTCCTAGTACTCGGCTCAGTCAAAAACAAGAATCTGTCAGGGACTCGAAACAATACCTACTTTGGGAATGTACCCTAAAATCAAAAATCCAGAAGAGCACTAGACTACAACAGTCCCATTACAGACTATTGCAAGTCCCTTATAGCATATCTATCCCATTTCGATGTTCGACCGTGTTGCCACTCGCCTAGGCTACGGAATAGCGCAACTTAAGAGTCTTGTTAGGTAGCCCACCCCCCTACCGAGTCACGGTCCAACCCCTCGAGAGTCCAGTCGTGTCTGTCAACTCGTCCGGTCACGTCCAGAGTCGAGTCTGTCGGTAGGCCTCTCTCTTCAAATTCTACTTTGAAATTTGCAAAACTTAGCCCGGGAATTAGTCATCACGAACTTTCCTATTTTTTTCAAAATTTTCAAGAATTTTCAAATTTTCGAAAGATTCAAAAAAATTCAAATTTCTATTTCCCAGCGCGAGTCATTTTTTTCACCTACATGTTGCATGCAAAATTTATGTAACTGCTACAGGTACGACTCAAGGCTTCAGAAGCAAGCTCGCACAAGCTCACATATCTCCCCAACGGAAAGCCCAAGGCTGCATTTTTACAGGATGGGCCCACATATAGGCCCACCCAGGACTTATGCGGCAAGTCCAAATTCCCCATGGAGTTATCATCCTCAGCTCAGGTATGATTCCTATCTTATGGCTGGCGAGCCTTTCACGCGAGTCCATTGGACTATAAACGACCCGACCGGAAGTCTGCCAGGTCTTAATCCTCGATTGGCCTGGTAGCTACTCTGACTTTCGCCCTGTCCAAGCCTCAGTCAGAGTGGGGGCTCTGTAGACACCCACATTTGGCTGCTAGGTGTCTATAGCAAGTTTCCAAAAAACACTCGATGATGATCGGACGCAAACATGTTTCTACGCGCTCGGATGTGGGCTCGAAACCATTAGTTTCTGGCTTGGGCTTTTTACGGAGCACAAATCTCACAAAAATGACCTCAAATTCAGGCCTATCGGGTCGTTTCCAATCAAATAAGACTAATTTGGGTCAAAACCGACACCGGAAATAAAACGGTCTTTTACCGACCGGGTCAAAACCCGGTCAAAGCCGTTTCCGAACAGCAAACCCGCGGTCCTCATTCAGACGGGCCATCAGATCAAGTCCATCAAGGCACTAAACCCTAGACAACAAGGGGGAGCAATTGCCTATATATACACCCCCTTGCATGCAATTAAAACCCTAACTTTCATAACTACACACATCTTTTACACAACTTTAAAAACCCTAAGGCAAACCCTAAGACAAACCTAATCAATTCTACATCCTAATTACCATCCTAAACTCTTGCAATCTAGGAACCATAAACCACCATAACTCAACCTCCATAAACCTCGAAACTCCCGTGCTAAAGCCACAACGAAACGAGTTCCATCCGAGACAAGAAACATGTAGGTTGAGGGTGCAAAATCTCGTTCTTTTCTCTTCTCCTTTCTCTCCTCGTGTCGTCCGCGCGTCGTCGTCGTCGATGTCTTCTTTTTTTCGTTTTTTTATTTTTATCGTCGCGTCTCTAATATCGGTAATAATCTCTAATATAAAACATTAAATTACTTGCTAATTCGTGTCGAACACGAGGGATGACGGGATAAGAAAATCCGAATATTACGAGGGTAACGCACCCGATGTTGACGGTCGTTTATCCCGACACCCCGAATGTTTGATTGTTAAAGCAAGTCAACATCAATAATCGTTTTTTATTTCGTTGCGTCACTAGTCACGTTTGTTTTATTCGTGTCGTCATCATCATCATTCATCGCATCTTTATCAATTTCGAAACTATTTTCTCAAGTAAGGCATCTTTTTTTAGTTAAGGTCGAAACCCGTTGATGCAGATCCGACATCACACAATCCGCAAGGATTTATTACGATGTCGGGATGCGGAGGGAATCAAATCGAGTCTTTTTGTAATTCAAGTGTCGATCTATTAGATTCGATACCAACTCAATAGTTGGATGTCGAATTTAAACGACTTAGTCAATAAATCCAACTAATACGATTTTCGTTGATGCTAAAATAGTTGTCACCTAATTCGTTAGAATTAATACGACACTATAAACGCGGAGATTATTTATATTGTTTTAGTCCGATTTAAAGCGACTTACAAAATCTTTTTTTTTAACTTATTCTAAGTATTCGGTATTGGTCCTATAACCAAGCACCGGGTACAATGAGTAACGCAAAATCGGGACCGAGAACAGTCCGTCGCGCGAGTCGCACGCGCTCCGTGCGAGTCGCGCCCCTCTTGCGCGGGTCGCGTGGTTCCCTGAAAACCGTAACATAAAATTAATTATTCCGTCTTAATTTAATTAATAACAATTCTTCCAACATTCCCTTTTTTAGACATACTCTAGATATTCGATATCGATCTCATAATCGAGCATAGAATATGGCGAGTATCGAGAGATTCAGGTCAAGTATAAAATCACATTATATTTTTACGCGACCTAATAGATCGATGATTTTCAAAACCGTGAATCTTTTAATATTCTTTAAGTCCCGATAAAATATTTTTGGTGACTTCGGTCAACACGTATCAAATCAATCACGTGTCATACTACTTTTCAAAGTCATGCATCATATTTCGTCTCATCATTCTATATTAGTTATAAGCCGTTATTATCGTTATTTACCGTTACTAACGCGTTTATTCCTTTTATTGATTTATTTTTTCGTTGTTTATTTTATTGTACTAAAATAAACCTCGCATGCTAAATATAACTTTGACGTTAGTTTTAGTTGCATTAAATCGACATAGCAACCCATTCAATTTTTCGCATGTTTAGGTAAAACAATGTTTGCATATCATTCATCTTATTACTGACGCGCGTATTTCAAAATCAAACGATATCTTAGTAGAGGCTGCTAATGTGCGGGCGGGGTTGGGTGTTCTTTGTGAACTTCCCAACACGTACCCTCACCCCTTACTCAGAAACTCGGTTTCCGAATGTCCGAAACCATTGGCGCACAAGAGTCATTCAATACACGATATCCGATAATGTCGGTATCGGTATCAAATGCAAAGGGACGAGCCCAATAAATTCTGACATCCGAATGGGCCATACTTTGTGCATGGCCCACTAAGATATAGAGTGAGTTCGAACGGGCCCGAACTCCCACAAAGTTCGGTGGCGACTCCACTTCGATTTAAATTTCAATTCGATCCATTCTCATATGGAGATTCATTCCCCTCCCCAAACCCGCGCGTGGCCGCGTCGGGGTGGACCTATGTCATGTCCACATAGTCTTGAGAGGGAACTGCACAAAGCAGGCTGGGCTGTAGTGGACGCTGTTGCCACCACGCCTGCGACGGCAGAAATCATCACGAACGATAATCAGCAGACAGACGAGGGTTCAGGGACCAGGACGCACCCGGGGACAAAACATCATCGGTACATCTTCCACTCCGACGTGGCATTTGAGTGCATGGATACGATTCCAGACAATTTGGGCTACACGTTGGATTGTGGGAGAATATTGAGGGGGCAGCTTGTAATCTCTGGATTCATGTGCTCCAATATCGTCATCTTCTGGGATATCCTCAACGTACGGAAAGATGTAATCGGCTACGTCTTCGACCGGACAACGCCACGTCCGTCAGGGTACGTATTTATTGTGCTGCTCATGTCGTTTTTAAAATGCATGTGCTAATCGGGACTTTATTTGGTCTACAGCGAAATGTTGGTCGAGTTCACAGATTACGACTGTATAGTGAGGTGCGACATGCAGACGCTCGAGCCTGGCCTGCAGGTGATGAATAACGTCATTGACTGCTGGTGTAGGCTGCTGAACCAGCTGGTGTACGAAAAAAAAAACCACCAAGAGTAACCAGTAGATGTTACTTCTCTCTTGGACATACGGTACGTTCAACCCCCAAATTAGTTGTATAGTCGCACACTATTAGCTGTATAGTCACACACTATTACCTTTATAGTCACACACATTATGTTGTCCAGTCACCACTATAAACTGCATAGTCACACGCTATAAGCTGTATAGTCACCCTCTTTATGATGTACAGTCACGCACTTCAGGCTGCATAGTCGCACACTACAAGCTGTATAGTCACACACTTTACGCTGTACAGTCACACAATTGCAGCTGTACAATCACACTCATGTCAAATACACACTAACTACATGTACTACCATCAATGCATGTGAGCAGGTCCCAGTGTTGGAATTGTGGAAGAAAGAAGGCAAGGGCAATAATTATGACGAAGAAATATTTTACGTGTGGGCCGAGTGGATAAAAAAGAGTTTCTCCAACTTTGCTTTGGACTCGGACATGGTATTATCCTGGACATACTGTTTATTCGTAGTTGTTATCAGCCCATAATCCTGACGCATTGTTTGCAGGTGTTCGTCCCGATCTTAAAGGGTGATGAGGGTCACTACAGTTGTGCCTGCATCAACTTAATTCTGAGCAAATGGAGTACCTCGACAACCGGTTGTACGATAAAGATTTTACAAAGTTGTCTTACTATGGCATTACTCGGACAGTGGTCAGGCCCTTTTAATTTAATATTAAATCAATTATGTGACCGCGAATGTGTTCAACACCTGATCCTGTTTGAACTTGTTTTGCAGGCTGATAAGATGGGGGAGTTCATGGTACAACAAGGGGTGGAGAAAGGTGAGAAGGTCCGTGCGTTTAAATTGGTAAACGTTCCCTTATCATGGCAGGGGGTGGGGTACTCCGCCAATGACTGTGGAGTGTACCTGATGATGCACATGATGCTGTACACCGGGTCCCCGTTCAACTGCCCCTTGGGGACAATGGCGGCCATGAATATGTGCAGGGCGGAAATCACGGCGACCCTTATACTGAGCGACGCGAACAAGATGAGGGACGATGTTTTGAAGAAAGTGGCTGCATTCGGAGCATATAAGGAATCGTTGGATTCTGTCCGTACGTTTGAAACCACTCCTGTGAAGGCAACCACCAAGAAGCGTCAGAGCAAATCACCGAAAACACCTGAAAACACCCCCAGATCAGTCCCAGAAGAAAGACAGTCGACAATTAAGTCTCGGATACGGGGCT
This sequence comes from Agrostemma githago, assembly GCA_958450325.1. Classification (NCBI taxonomy): domain Eukaryota; kingdom Viridiplantae; phylum Streptophyta; class Magnoliopsida; order Caryophyllales; family Caryophyllaceae; genus Agrostemma; species Agrostemma githago. The sequence continues at coordinate 31,636,890 of OY288262.1, forward strand.
GTGGAGATGGGTTGGGTTGCTCTTTGAACCAGGGTGAACCTGACCCGAACGCCATTGTCATGTCGGCCTTGTTTCGCCTGCACCGACCGCTGACGAGTGGGATGCCCAGCCTGAGAAAACACACCGCCGACTACTGCTTCCTCGACGATAATGGGTACGATGAAAAGTAAGTACTCGTCTTTGATTACTGATACGTGTTGCATATTACACCTGCTAACCGGTGTCAACAAATCCACAGTGAACGATCGGGGTCCTACAGCACTCGTGCGCAGCTGGAGAGGCGTGACATTCAAACGCTCTTGTCCGGCGAATGTTGAGCACCGCTGTGCTGGAGTGTTGGTCGTGCCTCATGAACTGGTTGGAATCAGACGACAATCGGCGTGGGTTATCCTCCCCCACTAACCCAACGATGGCGTGGTTCGGAATTCAACACATGGTATGCCTCCATAACCTCCTACCTATCACATTAAGTAGTACAAATGATCCCCATTCACATTAACTGAACAGATGTAAAGTCCGTGTAATAGTTAGAAATAATCACAAAGTTCACTTAGCACAGTCACACATGTTGATGTGTACAATCACATGCTATAAGTTGCATAGTCAGGCATTAAATAGTACAAATGACTCCCATTCACTGAAAAGATGTAAAGTCTGTATAATAGTTAGACATCACTTTGCAGAGTCACTCTTGTTGAGGTGCACAATCACGTGATATAAGTTGTACAGCCACGCACATGATATAATCAGACATCCTAGATTTTACAATCACACTGTCATGTATAGTCACAGTTTGTACGCTGCATAGTCACGCAGCTTAGTCTGTACAATCACATGCTATAAGTTGCATAGTCAGGCATCATAAAATTTACAATCACACTGTCATCTATAGTCACACTCTGCACGATGCAAAGTCACGCAGCTTACTATGTACAATCACATGCTATAAGTTTCATAGTCAGACATTAAATAGTACAAATAACCCCCATTCACATTAACTGAAAAGATGTAGTTCACTTTGCAGAGTCACTCATGTTGAGGTGTACAATCACATGCTATAAGTTGCATAGTCAGACATCATAAAAATTACAATCACACTCTCATGTATAGTCACACTCTACACGCTGCAAAGTCACGCAGCTTAGTCTGTACAATCACACACTTTGCGATGTGAAGCCACGCACATGATATAGTCCAGTCTCGCACCTTGTCACTGATGACAACTAATATTCACCATCCATTAGGACTCACTGACCCGTATACTGGAACGACCCGACTCAAGTACCCCTGCGGACGAAGACACTGACGGAGTGTACGAAGCGTGGGACAGATTCATACAAGACTGCGCCGGGACATTCGACTTGAACACCGAACTGTTATTTTTCCCGGTGCATACTATGGGGCACTACGCGTGCGTGTGCGTCAACTTTAGAGAAAGAACAGTTGATATCCTCGATCACCAGACACACGCCCCATGGTCACATATGTTCCGGGTGTCCATCAAAATAGTAAGTTGCACGCATATGCTTTATTTCACCACGTCAAAAATATTCTAATGCTTCCATAAGTGCTGATGTTTACTATTACCTAATACTGCAACAGATGCAAGCATTGACCGACTACATGGACGAGAAGGGGCTGATTAAGAGCAGCCACCTGGCAAGTTTTACGCATCGACAAGTAAAATTGGAATGGCAGAGCGTCCGGAAGAACGATCCGGAGTCCGGCATTTTCTGCTTGATGCACATGTGCCTGTACGACGGTGCGCCATTCACCCACACTGATATTGGGACAAAGGTCGGGAGGCGTTACTTGTCGTTCGAGGTGGCAGCAACCCTCGTACTTGCTGACATGAATGAAGCTCGCGGGGACGTGTTGCCGAAAATTCGCGCTTTCATAGAAGACACGTCAAGCATATGGAAAACACTCGATGAAAAACGTAAGATAGGGAGAATCGTGGAACGAAAGACCTCAGCGAACCGTAAGGCATGAATGTGTAGTGAAGTAAAAACACTTTTTTGTGATATATAGAAAAAATTTCATGTTAGAGTATATTCTGAGTATCATATGAATGACAACTCAGTATCAGGGTCGCATGTGCGATGTGATACAGTCACGCAACTTCTGACTCACAGTCACAGTCAAAATCCTGCAGAGTCATGACAGACAACCACAAATTCACTAATTAATTATACTAACTAACCCTGCATATATGTCCATCCATTTACTTTCAGTTTATTTCACCTTAAAATTAAACGATTGTTTCACCTAAAAAAAATGATGGTTCCTGTATTTACAGAAGACACCAAAAAAACAATACACACACACACACACACCGTAAAATCAGATTATTTCCCAAAAAAAACGATGGTTCGAAAACGATGTCGACGCAATATAACTAAATTCACCCACAATTCACTAAATTAATTTAACTAAATCACCCCTACATATATCACCATCCATTTTCTTTCAGTTTATATAATTCATAAGATGCAATTTGATTCGCCATACAAACAACAAAAAATTATACGATTATTTCACCTTCAAATTTACGATTATTTCGCTGTATAATTTACAATGTAATTCACGCACCATGTGTCGACAACACATTATTTCCGTAAAATCATTCCCGCAATCAGATTAATTCGCAAAAAAGTTCAAAAAAACGATGTCAACGACGAATGTTAAAAACCGATGTGACTGTGAAGGGATGTTTGTGAGTCTCAATGAAACATTGAGAAACACAAACACCCACCTCAATCTCCTAACCCTAATTAATTTATGAGGATAAGCCCCCCACCTAACCCATTAAATTTTCACCTCCCTTTACTGCCTAACCCATTAAATTTTCAACCCCCTATTTACTGCCTCCCTCTCTATAAATACCAACGCCATTTTTTACAGCTTAACCACTTCAACTTCACCACTTTTACCAGCCCCTACTTACAACTCCACCACTTCAACCTTAGAAAAAAATGGCCAGTAAAATAGAAGAAAACAGAAGTTTGATCGAGGAGTACGATGGTTTATTGGATACCACTATGTCCAATGAATTAACAGCCATGCAGCTAGTCGCAACTGCAATTGACGCGAGGAACTTCGTGGCGTCCATTGGCGATACACATATAGAGGCCGAACTGGACAACTACATCCAGTTTTTGATGAAGAGGTCTATGGACTGTTTCCGCACAAGGAAAGGGTTCCAGCGTGACTTGGCCAACTTGAAGAAGATGCTTAAAAAGTACGGAGGTTAAGTATGTATGGGTTAAGATGTAGCGTTTAGTAATGGACTTTTTTATGTGTTTAAAGTTTTAATGAATGTTAAAATGTAGCATTTAAATGGTATGCAATGGATGTTTTCCGCATTATGTCGTAGAATGTTTTCCGCGTTTAATGGTATGCAAGTATTATATGTTGTGTAAGAGATGGACTTTTTCTAATGTACAAATATTTCCATCGCTATTTCGCTATTTCTCTATTTCCGTCGCTATTTTTCTAATGTACAGACACATGGTGTATAGTCACACTCAACAAGTTTTATAGGCACACTAAACATGGTGTATAATCACAGTCATCATGTCATAAAACCACTTTAGGTTTCTACACTTCATTTTGTAGAATCACAGTCAGTGTATTGTAGAATCACAGTCATTATCTTGTACAATCACACTCCCACAATTAGTGTAATCACACTCCACCTCTTGTTTTACAATCACACACTGCCTACTATAAAGTCGCACTCATTGCGTTGCACAATCACACTCACTTGTTTCGTGCCAACCAAATATTAAGGGCATAATGTTCCTGTACAGCTGTATTTGTAGCCAAAGATGATGCGTTCCAGAATATAAACGACTGCTATTTCAATGTATTCTTACAGTCAAAAAACCAAAAACAATTTTACGGACCCCCATGCTTTACGACTACGCCATATTAGAAATGATTAAGGTCCGCAATAGACGTAAATAATATCACGGACCTTGACCATTTCAAACGTCGACAAGTCTTTATGTTTCACAAAAAAAAAAATAGCCCCCATGATCTACGACTTACACCATATTAGAAATGATTGAGGTCCGCAATATACGAAAACAATGTCACGGACCTTGTCAATTTCAAACGTTGACAACCTTTGTGTTTCCAAAAAGAATGTTCCTAAGTAACAGAGGATATTCATGAACAATCCTCCTCAGCAATCCCTGCCGGGTCCTCCTCCTTCTCCTAAACATCGACAGACAAGTCAGCAATTGGTGGGTACTCAGCAAATGGGTTGGGGCAGTTCCTCTTGTCATGGTGCCCCATCCTCTTGCAGTTCTTACACAGCCGTTTAGGCCTGGCGGCAATTGCAGCAGCCTTCGCCTTAGAAGAAAGCATCCGCTTCCCACTGCCCTTGTTCTTGGCTTTCTTCGGGGGCAATATGGTTATTTCAATTGCGCTCGTACAGTCGAGGATCTCCTCTAATTCTTGCGTCTTGCTACAAGGGCCAGCAAAGGCAATATCGGACTTGAAGTCGCGAATGACGTCAGCTAGATTACTAACGTCTTCCTTACCCATTTTGCTGACATGACTGACGGTCTCATAGAACTCCGAAAACAGCCTCGTGACTGTAACAACCTTCTCATCGTTTAGGCGACTCTCTAATAGGGGACACGCATTAACATTACGTAGAGCATCCTTTGTCCATCTACATGCCACGTACCATTCCGGGATCGTCTCCCGTCCTTTGGAAGAGTATATCCAAATGGCGTGCCTACAAAGAATTCCCTACCGACAGAACTTCCTGCAAGTACAGCTGACCTCGCAGGTACCTGCGAGTGCATTAAAAAACACATAAAGAGTGTGACTCTCGATCGTACGGACAGTGGCTACGCAACGTATAGGATGTGACTTTCTAAAGATATAATCACAACCTTGACAGGGTATGGTCACACCCATTATGCTGCATAGTCACAGTCCTTACATCGCAGAATCAAACGAATTACGTTGTACAATCACACGCACCGCATTCCAGAGTCGCACCCTTTATTGTGTATAGTCACATTCAATGAATTATGGAATAAAACTCGTTACGTTGTGCATTCACACTCACCACGTTGTGCATAGTCACACTCACCGCAGTTTAGAATCACAACGTTTAGATCATACAGTCAGGCTATGTAAGTGTGGCTAAACAACATGGACAGTGACTTTCTATGCCAATACCTGAATTGTATTCAACAATGTAGTTGCGGTCCTGGATGGAGTCCAGAACTGTTGTCGATTCGATCCCGTCCTTCTCCTGATACCCACGAACGCTGCACGTGTACAGCGAAAACTTGACCTCTTCCTGAAAGTATGCAAAAGCCACGTGCTTGTACACCCTTGCCGCGTGGGTCTCCATCGGATTCATCGTTCCATTTTTGGGGAATGTCTGCCGGTTATCGTTATCTAGCCTCTTCTGCATGTGCCTCTGTTGGTCCATCGCACTTTCGAAACACATCCAGAACTGGACCAACGTACCTCTGTTGTCTTCAAACTTTTTGAAGAAACTGTTCTCACTCTCTGATCTCTGCGTTGTCCTCATAATTCCGGACATCCTCACCTCCCTGCAATGTGCGGCGACCCATTTGCTCCTGTCTTCGAACATATTTTCGAACCATTCGATCCCAACAGCATCATGGTCAATCATAATCCGCCCCCACCTGTCGTCGAACTCCGACGTCTCGATGTCATCATCCCATATAATTGCATTGAGGGCTTTTACGAATTCCGAGGCCTCCTCTCTTGATCTGCCGTACTTTGTTGGAACCTTGTTCATGATGTGCCACGTGCAGCACCGTTGGTGCGCTGCTTTGAATATTTCTGGGATGGCTTTTAAAATACCGGGATCCTGGTCTGTAATGATATAACACGGTTCCTTCCCGCCCATGGCTTCCAGAAACAGGGAGAGGACCCAGATAAATGACTCGTAGTCCTCCTTTAATAGCAACGCCCCGCAGAACATGACAGACCGTTTGTGGTTGTCCATGCCAGTGAACGGTGTGAACACCATAGAATACACGTTGGTGTCGTACGTTGGGTCGAACGAAACTGCATACCCTAATGCCGCGTAGTTCCTTCGAGCTGCACCATCCGCCCAAATGACCCTGCGCAAGCTTCCGTCGGCATCCACATCGTAGTCAAAGTAAAAATCCTCCTGACTGTCCCTCAAACTCTTGAACCGATCTATGAACAATTGAGCATCCTGCTCGTGAACGAAGCACTTGACGTCCCTCCCCCAGTTCTTGAAATCAACCAACGATGCTCCGATGTTCTGATATCCGCCCGACATCTCTTTGCACATCCTGTATGTCCGAGTCGCCCCGATCTTCAGCTGCACACACAAAATTGCAATTGCATTAGTCGCGCACAGTTAGCAGTCAACCATACACTAACAACATTATTCACAGACATTACGCACCCTCGAGTTGCAAACGATCATCTCCTTGTGATATCTTGATAGATTTCGAGATGACTTTTGAAACTCTCTGTCCTTAACCATCACAAGATAGTGGTTGTGTTTATCGATGAACTCTTCAATATAAAACCCCCTGATCATTGCACAGAGCCTAATTCTTGCTCCACATTGCGTCCTCGTCGTCTTCATATTCCTTTTGGGTTCATACGATCCCACAGACTCTTGCCCCTGCTTCTCTCCCGTGCTCGACAACTTCACCATGCTCTGGCTGGCTGTTTTGCCCTCCTTGTTACAAGCCAACAATTTCTTCTTAATCGAACCATCAAAAGATCTAGTTGCCGTGTACCTCTTCGCCTCGAAACCAAAATAAGATGCGTAAGATTGATAAAACATGAATGCTCCGTCGATGTCCGCGAACTTCTGCCCTACGTAAGGCACAATCACTGTGTCTTCAACTGGCATATAGGTTGGAACAAAAAAGAATTATCAAAGGTTGGAACAAAAAAACTATAATAAAAAACCTATATTATTATACAATAAAAAAGAAACCCTAAATTACACACTATCAATCTTGCAACGCACGCATTCATCTCTGACCTTAATGAAATGTGACTTTTCTCAACAACGACTGTGGCTTTGCTCATATAACAGCATGATTGTTAGAGATTAACACCCACACCGCATAACAACTGCAAGTACAACTACAACCCAAGATGCAATACTCAACAAAAAAAAATACCAACAATAATAAATATAACAATGATAAAGAAACAAACATAAATATTTTGAATAATAAAGCAACTTCAACGTAATACAACTACACCTACAGCAGAAAACTACAACTACATGGAACCAACACAATAATAATTTAGCTTGATTAATATCCACAACACATAAGAACTACAAGTACAACTACAAACCAATATGCAATACTCAACAACAACAACAAAATACAATGATAAATATAACAATGATAAAGAAACCAACATAAATATTTGGAATAATAAAGAACCTTCATCGTAATACAACGTAATACAGCAGAAAAACTACAACAACAGTGAACGTGTGACTGTCTGTCATATTAAGTGTGACTATCACGTTATAACGGTGTGACTCTCCAAAGATGCAAGATCAAAAAAAGGAATGCAAGATGCAAGATACCAAATTTATATGTATATATCCATCTTACCTCCTACATGTTGACCGGAAATTTTCGACTGCACATTTTCGAGCATATGATCATCGCGTGAGTCTTCGAGGAACAACACCATTAGAGCATAAAGACATAGAACAATTTACGAATTAGGGTTTGGTTATTGTGAATAATGGTATAGATAAAGGGATGATTTTTTATTTGGGATGAATTTCGAATTTTAGTGAGAGCTTGGTGAGAGATTTGGGATGTATTTCGAATTTTAGTGAGGGAGTGAATTTTGTTGATGGAAAGGGTGATAGATATGGTGACAGAACTGGTGATTGCATACCCTGCTTTTGCCCTACTGCTGCCTGCTGCTTGTCAATCGACGCACATCCTCTCCCTTTTTTTTTTATTAATCTAAGTCATCCATCCAAACCAAATCAAGGGTCAGAAACACAACTTCCCAACTTCCCAATCCTCACCAAACTCCCTTGATCCCATATATAGAGTGAGGATCCGGTGAGTCTTCCTCATTAAATGAGTCCGTCCCGTAATTTAGGGCCATTAAATCTAATGAGATCAACGGCTTACAGTAACAAACCAAATCAAATCAAAATATAATAATCAATCAATTCAAACGACAAACCTATTAACGATTAACCTAATCGCTTCGACTCGATCATCATCAAATGAAACAATCATGCTTCAATTCAGAAATTGAAAAAAATCATACTTCAAATCAGAAAATGAAACAATCAATCCATTCAGACGACAAATCTATTAACGATCAACCTAATCGGTTCAGTTCAATCATCAAAAACAAATGAAACAATCAATCCGTCACCTCAAGAACTCAATCAGCTCAAGTCTCAAAAGATACAAAAACATTAGTTCTTCTCTAATAATCATACTTCCGATTTCCGAATGAAACAATCAGCAACGAAAACACTTCGATTTCAATCAATGAATACAGCTATATAATTCAGAAAATGTAAACAACATATATGAAACTGAGAAAACAGGAATCAAATTGAGAAACAATTGATCGAAAATACAACCAACAATTTCGAAATGCATACCAAATTGGGTAAAATTCTGGTTCGAGGCTTTGGCTGAGTTGTTCTTTTCAGGTATGGATTGGGTTAATCTGGGTTGCATCAGCTTTTCAAGGTCGACTAGTCATGAACTCTAAAAGCTTCTATAAGTCGGTAACAGACAGTAGAAAAGGCTTTCTTTCAAGCCTAAAGATGTGTGCTAGGAGTTGATCTCATTACTATGCTGAATCCATGATGTTACAGTAATATGATTACTGTATCAGTATTATATAATTATACTTGTGTTACGGTAATAGTGTGACAGTGTCACAGTAAGATATTTGTGTTACTGTAGTTCTGTTACTGTAACATTATTACTGTGACATTATTATTGTAATTCCTTATTACTGTGATAGTGTCACAGTAAGATAGTTGTGTTACTGTAATAGTGTTCTGTTACAGTAGTAACAGTAAGATTATATACGATGAAGATGACGGTGAATCTCAGCCATTCATGTGATTTGATCATGTGGCTGTGATTCGCGGGACGGACTCATTTAAGATAGAGAGACTCACGAGATGCAGTTCCTATATATATATATATATGTGTGTGTGTGTGTGTGTGTGTGTGTGTGTGTAAACGACAAAATTATTGTAATTTTATATTTTTAGACGTTCTAATATTGATTGAGGGTGAATAAATAAATATTTGTAAATATTAAAAAATTCGTCAAATAGAACAGACTACACGTTTCACGCGGTTTTGTTAAATTTTTGTAGTATTTTGAGGTGATAATTGACGGTTTATATAGTGATAATTTTTTTAATCTTAGGTTTAGTAGGATTGTTTTTTTCCTATACGAATCTAATATCGCTTAAATCTGAGGTGAGGTAGGATTAATTTATCTTATACAAATCCCTATATTCTTATTTAAATTAAAAATATATATTAAAACTTTTAATTAAGTAATTTTAAAACTTGGACCAATCATATCGCTTGAAATGTTCCTGCTTTATTAATATATAATATAATATTGATTGATTATTATTCTCGTTAAATAACTCTTAGAATAAATAAAAACTTAATATTAAAAATATTAAAATTAGGCGTTTAGAGCTACTTTTGACCCTAACCCGATTTGTGACCTGTAAAACCCGACTCATATTTGATCCAACTTGTACTCAACTCAATCCGTATTCTAACCCAATCCAAGACCCAATGCGCACGACTCGTTTGACAAGTCTAGCTAAACATGGAAGATTATAGTGGGTAGGGGTGTGCAAAACCGGATATCCGATCCGATTTTGTAACCATATCCGATATCCGACTTTAAAAATCTCAAATTTTCCGATCTCTATCCGATCCGGTTTTTTCTTATATCCGCAAATCGGATATCCGGTTTTTTCGGATATTCGGTATCCGGTTTTATATTTTCTTCTATTTTTTAAAACAATTTTTCATTATTTTTAATTAAGAGTGGTTAGTTGATTTTTAAGCAACGTTACGTTTTATATAAATTAATATAAGAAAATCTCAAAAAAAAATGGTGTATATGTCTTACAATACCATTATTCTAACAAAATAGTATATTTCATTATATAATATCATAAATTCACTAATAGTTTTGTTTTTTTACTTTTGAGAATAATTTGTGAGTTCTAAATTCTTTTTGTGTTATTCATAGTATTAGGATAATATTTTTCATTTTTTTATTGTTCTTAAAAACGGATCGGAAACCAGATATCTGGTTTCAATTTTTTTCCCAACTAGTACAAAACCCGTGCCTACGCACGGTTTTTTCAATAGTTTTTTTTATATAAATAATTTAGTTACTTACAAAATTATTCCCTTCGATTACGTTAATAATTTACATTTTTCTTTCTTTAGTGTTTCAGTCTACCGTTTATGTTTTCGTTCTGGCAAATTTTGTAACCTTTACTTTTTTTTTAACCATAATAAAAAAATATGTTGTATGGGTAACATTCTATTAGAATGAAATGAGTAAAAAATTAGTCACTGTAAAAAAGATTAATTATTCTATTGGATGCCTTAATTTATTATCCTACCTATATTAAAAAAGATTTCACAAAACTTTGTATATTTAATTTTTAGTAGAGTATTTTTTGGAATTAATTTGTAATTTGTAAGTTCAAGAGTAAGACTTTAAAATTTTGGCCCAAGACCAGTTTGGCTCAAACCCGGAATGATTCATTAATTTAGGATCAAAACCCGTCGAACAGGTCGACCCGCTGGATTGATAACGTGTACTGTAATTATTTTTATTAGGATATTAGTATATATGTGAGTATATTATATTTAAAATAATAACTAAAAAAATGACTCCGTATTAACATTAATATTGTAAACTAAAAAATAATAATTTTATACGGAGTATAATTCTTACTTGTTACATGATTACTATTAAAAATACAATTTTTTACATGAAAACAATAGTACTAATTATTGAATTTAATTACGTTATGATATTAAATATGATTAATATTTTTCAATTAATTGAATTGATCTATTGATAGTTAAATAAGAGCGGTTATTGTATGGGTTGATATTACACATATGCACAATCGGGTTTGTAATGAATCTGGATAATTTTTTTTTTCAAGCCCAATTTAGGTAAGGTTAATGAAGGGGTTGAAGTTAGGCGGGAAAGTTAAAATGACTACTTTGCCCCTTGGTTTTGTTTTAGTGAATAGGGGATACGTATCCGCTACGGTTTTATAGAAAACGGTACCGTATATCCGGATATTCGTATCAGATATACAAAAAATCGTATAATTATAACCGTATACCGTATCATATACGGATAATAAAATCGTATTGGATTGTTGTGATAAACCGTAATATTGGGTGGCATACGATACCACCCAAATAGCCGAATGGAAGCAAATATTATTAACTCCAAACCTCGAATAGTCGCCAATTCCAACGTGCTATCATGAAGGGTGAGCATAAAACCTGGGGTGCCAGATTGGAATCTAAGTCCGTCCCCCACTCAATCACAACGGCTGCGATTACTCCTCAGCGCTTGCAATTCACATCGATCCACCCTTTCCCTTTCCCTTACCCTTTCATGTCGTCTTTCCTCCATCTCCAAACAACGACATAAATTCATTCTTCTCTCCTATATTTATACTCTTTACCCATTCCCCCCCCCCCCCCCCCTTTTCTCTCTCCTTCTTCACACAGAAACGTTCTTCCCAACTTCCCCTGCTTACTTTCTTCTGGTTCGTATTCTCTCTCTCATTGTCTTTGATTTTCGATACCCGATTCCTTTTGTGTCATCGTTGTTGTCTTCTTCTTCTAGATCTGTATAGTCTATGATACCATTGTTTGTTTGTTTGAAATCATGGACACCGACCAAGGTTGTTTGTTTAGATGAAGGGGATTTTGTGGACTGTCAAACTAAAAAGGGGGTTTCACTCACTTTTTCGCTTTACTTTATACGATTTCATTCATGTGTGTGGGTCCAGGTCCAGGTCCAGGTCCAGTCCAGCAGATTTATTAGTATAATGAATTTCAACTCTTACTGCCAATCGTATTGCTCAAGAGTCCTGCTTGCAAAGTGTTTTGTTTATATGATTAATGAGTACTCCAGTATTTAATTGGTTTCTTTTATAAGTCAACAGTTGGTAGATTTCTGTCTGTTACTGTGATGGTGATATGAATATTGAATATGATCCGATCACTGTTACTTTACTTTGCGGTTTTCTTCCACTCAAATCATTCTCTGCATATTTAATCTACTTTTTCATTGCTTGTACGGAGTACTTCTTAAGACAGAAATAGATAAAGAATTTATTAAAGTAAGAAAAAGCGAGGAATAAAGTTAGAAATAGGGTGGGGTTTGTGTGTTGAGTACTATATTAATGAAATGATCTATTCGCTCAAAAAAAAAAGTGGGGTTTGTGTGTAAGGGGAAAAAATGAAGAATCAAAGGAAAGATAAAATTTAATTAAAAGCACACCCCAAAAATGGAAAAAGAGGAAAGATAACCAAACTAGTCTCAACAAGGAAAGAGAGAAGAAAAAACTCATAATAGGAGGAGTACATACAATGGATGATAGTCCATAGTTGATCACAGATTTTGTTAAAAAAAATTATACTGTATATATTGGTCGATCCGGCATTGTATGACCCAGCAATCTGTTGATCAAATTTATTACTAGTATATTGTTGTTCAATATAGGATTTGGATATGCTTGAATTTTGTTGTTCTACTCATTTAAACTCACCAATGACTAGATTATACTACTGTTTTTGTGATTTTGAATGTTACCACAAAGTTTTTGACTTTTGCTTTAAATTTTCCGAGCTTTAGTGTAAAGTTGTATAAATGTTTTTCTCAAAAACTTACCGCTCACTCAGCTCAGAAACTTGCATAAACTCAGTAAGTATACACTTTTAACAACTTTGAGGTGGTTGCATATATACAACTGGTTCTATAATACGGAGTACTATTTTCAGAAATTCACTGTCTTTATGATCACCTGAACAAAATACATGGCTAGTATACACGGTTTGAGGTTGTAGATTATCACTGATGCTTCCATGTATGCTATGCAGATTGCAGCAATAGATACCTATTCCCTCCCATCCATTCAATTCTTTACATAGGCCCACCATTTCTTCTCACAAAAATGGGCTTCACGTAAAGAATTGAATGGATGGGAGGGAGTATATAATTTGGTCACTAGTATAGATAGATCTTTGTCAACGCTTCTTCATTGCAGGCTGTTGGTTCTAATTATGTTATATTTGTAAACTAGGCACCAGGATGGTTTCACAAGGGTTTAAAGTGGATTTGAATAAGCCACTTGTTTTCCAGGTACAGTTTCTGGCTTTGCCTACCGCTCTGTCTCTCCTTTCTGTCAGTTTCTTCAAGTTGAAATTGAGCTTTTTTCATGTCCCTATCGTTTTTGACAGCTTTTGTTTCTACTAGGTTTTCTTTTGTAGAATTAATGGATATGTCGTTCGCTTCTCCTGTACAGGCTCTCAGTGCTTTTAATATAAGAACATTGTTACATTGCTTCGTTCCATTACCATCCTCTGCAGGTTGGCCATCTTGGAGAATCTTACGAGGAATGGGTCCACCAACCTATTGTTAGCAAGGAAGGACCCCGTTTCTTTAAAAGTGACTTTTGGGAGGTATGCTTATATCGAACACTAGAAACTCCATTTTGTATTTGATACACCGAGCGCTGTATGTGTGCTTTTATGTACTTGGATATCCTCTGATTGAGATGCTAGATTTGTATTCAACATTCTTGATTGCATTTTTGACGCGCGTTTCCATCTATTTGCATCAGTTCTTAACCCGTACTGTGTGGTGGGCTATTCCTACGATATGGCTTCCAGTTGTGTGCTGGTGCATCTCCATGTCCGTTAAGATGGGCCATTCACTTAACGAAATATTGGTGATGGTGGCATTTGGTGTTTTTGTGTGGACGTTCCTTGAGTACACTTTACACCGCTTCCTCTTCCATATCAAAACAAAGACGTACTGGTTAGTGCTGTTCTTTCTTGGGCCACAGATTTGATGTCTCCTCTTGCTCCCTTGTATATTTGTTGACATGAATTGGCACTTTGTAGGGGGAATACTGCCCATTATCTGCTTCATGGTTGTCATCACAAACACCCCATGGATGGTCTACGCCTTGTTTTCCCCCCAACTGCTACTGCGATCTTGTGTTTTCCGGTTAGTTGAACACTATCTATCTATTTTCTTGTCTATTCTATTGTGTTAATACTCAATAGTGATCTCAGGTTAACCCATATATGGAATTAGCCCAATCGGCAGACGGCAGTTGCTAATTCTCTACATTTCTTAATTTCACCCCTGTAAGTCAATAATCTAAGACAGGACACAAGAACATCTTTAACCCATGTGCTGAAGGTTTAAATCATAACTGTCTCTGCTGCCTTGGCTTAAGAATCTTGTCTTTATGATCAATTTTGCTTCAGAACAATTCTGGGGGTATTTTCAAAGATTTAGATTCTCTCTCTCTCTCTGGAACCTTAACTCGCTGCACAGCCCATGGCTCCACACTTTACGCCCTTCTGTGTGTTTCACTAAGCTTCTGTATACACCCCTATGGTGAGTAACCACTTAATAACACATAGTATTGATAGTTAGCTGAATGCAGTGAAGTTATTTTGATGCAACACATAAAAATAGCGATTTACAAGCAGATTGTTTCCTTTCACTAAGCTTTTCTATAAAGATCCCCAACCACACTACTACCATGGAATACCGATAATTAACCGAGTGCATTTGTGTAGTGATTTTGATTCTTCACTTACAGAAATTATAGGATTGGTTTCCTATCCCGCAGATTGTACATGATACTCGAGTCATCTAATAAATCTGGTTCCTATAATATGTGTTATATTTCAGGTGTCATAGTTTTAGTGTGTCTGAGATGAACATTTAGTTGGTAACAGAACTTGAGTGATATGAAAATTTAAAACATTTTTGTTCTGCTCCTGGATATTTGTGATCAGTTTTGGAATTTGGTGAAAACATTTGCGACACCATCTACAACTCCAGCCCTTTTTGGAGGTGGTTTATTGGGATATGTTATGTATGATGTGACCCACTACTATCTGCATCATGGACAACCAACCTCCGACATGCCAAAGAACCTAAAGGTATTGCTCTTATTCTCTGAGTTGCTGTGCTTATCAGTTGGTGTGATAGATGAGTAATAGGCTTTCATGAGGTAAATAATTGGTTCAAGTCCTTCAAAGGAAATTAGTCCCCCTTTTTTTTTTTTTTTTTTTTTTCCGAAAGTCAATGGCATCTCATGACCACTTAAGAAAAGTGGAAGCTTGGGTATAGGAAAACATGGTGTTAAATTTCTGTCTAGGGCTAAGAAGTATTTTTTCGATAACAAAAGATACTATGCCATTCCGAGCATTAATAACAACTAACAAGGGCTAAGTATGAGCGAAGGATAATTAACAAATTACAAATTAGGTTTATTGTTGGAAGTTTATTTCATCTGGATATAACTTTTTTTTTATCAGTTTGTAGTACTATTGTTTTTTCAACAAATTCATTTGGGTTCAGAGCTACTGCTTTGTTAGTTCTTTGAAGTGCTTCTGCAGCTTGCTATGAACTTAAGATTTAATCTATATTAAAAAACTGAACTTTGTACGTATTCTCTGGAAACTTGAATGCATTTGATCATTGATGTGCTTTGACAATCATGCTTTCTTATTTCTCTGAACAGCGGTATCACTTGAATCACCACTTTCGAATCCAAGACAAGGGTTTTGGCATAACATCAGCTTTGTGGGACAAAGTATTCGGAACATTGCCTCCCTCAAAAACTACATAATTGCCTCTACCATGTGACTGTCATCATATCATCTAAAGTAAATTAATTCAACATTGCCAGTTACACTGATATATTTATCCTCACCATTCTTTATTCACCGCCTCTTTATTATGGTTTGATTCTAGGCTTAGCATCTTATGAAAATTTTCTTCAGTAGGCAAGTTTTTTTGTTGTTGTTTTGATGCTTCTGTTCATGTATGCACAAATGGAGGGAGAAGTCTCATTGCCATGATTTAATTTGTAAAAATTGTTTTTATTAGTGTATCCGACATTCCCACTCTTCTCAAATGATCGGGTTCTTAGGTTTAGACATGAGACGATCTCTTGAATTGATCTTTTAAGGTTAGCCTTGGGAGTTGGGACAGTGGGAGGATGGATGGGGACGACTGGCAGTTAGGTTTGTCGAAATGTCAGGGTTTGGGTCGGGTCGGAATGATCATTTTTTTTTTTGGTGCTCCTGGAAGTTACAAAAAGATTGTAGCTGTATTGTGGGTACGTATTTGTGAATCCTTATTACGAATAGCTACTAAGAGCAGCCACAATGGATAGTTCTTATCATATTAGGTTTGTCGCAAGAATTTTATTTGGAAAAGTTTGTCCATTATAGAATAAAGTTTGTTCTTATTTTGATAAATTTGGTTTGATTTTAAGAACAAGTTTGTCCTTAAATCATTAAAGTTATCTAAGAACAACAACAATGTTTGTCCTTAAATCGCTTGGCCTGCGGGTATTGCTGTCACCTGTCAGCATCGCTATCCCTCCCCACCTTGATACAACTGGCAAGAATGATCTTTCCGTGAAGAAATGTACTGAAAACTGTAAAAAAATCTGCCTTTCATAATGGCATCCCCCTTCAACTAACTGGAAAGGCCACAAGTTCCTGCCATCTCATGGTATCCCGACAATCGTGCCTCCTGCGGCTGGCTTGCGACTGATCATCTAATGGGCGTCATCTCCACCCAATTGTTCTGCTTCTCTACCAACTCACCTATTTTGGCTGAAGCTACGGGTATCCTTCAAGCCTGCGCTTGGGCTTTAAAAAAGGGGCTTCTCCACATTGTTTTGCGCATGGACTGCCTTAAAATAATTGAAGCACTGGCGACTACGGAAACACCAAGAAATGAACTTCGTGGTTTTCTGGAAGATCTCCTCGACTACTCTAACTACTTTCATTGTCTTTCTTTACAATATATTCCTAGGTCTCTTAATAAGCGTGCTCATGGTTTAGCCAAAACCGCGTTAAGACAATGTTAATTCAAGTCTAGCTTGCTGTCAAAAAAAAAAAAGAGCAACAACAATGAAAGTCCATCCAAGTTCATTTTTCGCCACATACTCAAACTCCATAAAACCAATGTCAACAATAGTACGATCCTACTCACAATCCACTCATTATTTAAAATTAATTTCTACCAAAACATTTCATTTTTAAATTAACATCATAATATTTTTTTAATAAATGTATAATAAATTACTTCATACACTTTTAAACAACAAATCTTAATTTAAATTACATTATTTTTAATAATTTAACAATCTAAAAAAAATTAACACTTCCCACCAACAACTATAATAATACATTTATATTTGTTTAGTGTTTAATCATACTCGTACTATATTTTTGTGATAAATAACTTATTATTTATTTAGAATTCTCATGTACTTGGTGATATTATTAATACAATTCTTAAATTTTCAAAAAAAAAAATACATAAGGGCATCAACAATAAGAAATGGAGCAATGGATAAATAGAGTGTGCACATTCTGAAGGGGAGGTCTCACTTGCATGCTGAAAACAAAAGCGTTCGCTTTTTGGAACTCCTACGAACAAACGGAAACAAACAACAACACACAATAACGCACGGACGTTCATCTTTACAAACTTGTTGAACGAATGTCCTATTGTTAATGCCCTAAGAACTTTAATTAAAAGTTCTTACATTGTAACCTAAAGTTCTTATATTTGAAAGATAGTGCAAAATGACATGGCATGACAAGAACTTTATATGGGGTTTTTCAACATCCGGAAAAAGAAAAGAAGATTTAACTGTATGGATAATGATTTCAACACATGACAAATGTAATATCGTAACCAAACTCTTAAGACACAAGAGACAATGGTTTAAACGTACTCCCTTAGGTCATGTTTTACCATGGAGGAAAATCTCTCCATGAGGTATCGATAAAATCTCCATTCACTTGGAGAAAAGTGGAATTCTCCACACTGCAGGAGAAATACACGGAGAGTTGTGTGTGGGGCATAGGTGAGTTGTGTGTCGGGCATAGATGAGTATGATGATAGTAAAGTGCATGCAACGTATATATACTGACCAATTTCTAGAGCATGCAACGAATATATTTTTCACAACGCCGACTACTTTTTTGATTTTGAACTGATCAATTATTATTTCCCTCATATAGTTTCCTATGTATACCTGTTAATTTAGACCTGTTATTGTGTACAATTTTCTATACAATTTCTTATCATTTACAAAATGAGTAGTAATAATAATAACAATAATAATAACCCTAATCCATTTTTAGTTAATCAATATGATCCATCATATTTACAGTTTCTTGCTTTTCAAAATATGTCTTGTAATTATCATAATAATCGCCCCCCTAATTTTCAGGCAACGAATATTAGTCAGAATCCGCATTCCAACAATCTATTTTACCCATCTTCTCAAAATTCCGGGGTGAACTCATATTTTGTTACACCAAATCTTAATTTTGGTGGTAATGAGCAAATGAGTTACGATGGTGATTGGCTAGGCTTGTCGTGAGCCTCCAAATTACAATATTTATCCACTTCTAACACAAACTAGTAGTTAGTGAAAGTAGGGGTCGAACCCACAAGGAAGGTGATTATGCCGTTTAAGTGTGTGTAAATCTATATAATTTAGTAACCGAATGGGGGGATTTTAAGGTGTTGATTCTAAATCTAATAGTCTAATTAAATAAATTAACAAAATAAAATAAACTAATATGAATAAACGATGCAACAAATATGACAAAAATACTTGGACCAAGCAATATCCACCATCAGGTCTAATGAATTGATCATTGACTCTTCTATTTCACAATGCATATTAGAATACTTTGCTATGAAGTTTAATCGACTTCTAATTCCACTTATTATTAGTTACTCCCTCCGATTTTTATATATCTTCCCCTTTGGTTTTGGGGAAGAAAATAAGGGTGTAGGAATGTGTGGTTCAAAATAAAAGAAGGAAGAGAGAGAAATGTAAGGTAATTCTAGACCACATATTGATGGCCTAAAATAGAAATAGGGAAGAAAGGGTGTTTCAGCCCAATAAAGAAATAGGGAAGATAGATAAAAATCGGAGGGAGTATAAGATATGAGAACCATACTCAAATAACCCTTACGATATTGTCAATTTAAATCAAGCGTCTAAATCGTATCAATATGTAGATTAAAACGATGGAATTTAGCAAAGATGAAAGAATGATTACTCAAGCGGTATCACTTTGTTTCATACAAGTTTAATCCTTATAACTCAACAACGATGAAAAGCATACAAATTGGTGAATTATACTTGCTACTCGGATATAGTTAAACAAACAAAAGATTCATTTAACTATATATTCTAGCAATGGTTTATCAATAACAAAAACTAGGTGATCCAGCTAGAAAATGAATTAACAAACCAAGAATAAGTAATGCAAATTAAACTTGATATTCTAATATAAAAGTAAAATATAAATGAGTCTTACAATTCACTAAACTTGAAAGGCTTCAACAACTTGTTCCAAGAATATGAACTTAGCCCTCCACACAAATGAAATACTTGCAAAATAAACTAGAAAATGTATGTGTTTTTGCAAGTGATGATTGATGTGTTGGAGGATGAAAATGATGGTGAACTTCTCCTCTTTATATAGTCATCCATGGAGCATCTTCATCAATGGCTCATAAAGCCTCATAAAATGCCTCATAACAATGACCAACATAAAGGAGAAGAGTAATGTTCATGAGTAAAGAAGAGAAAAAAGAATCCAATGCCAAATAGAATCCTAGAAGGAATCCTATGCATAAAAATGAGCCTCCACCTATGGCAGAAATGCCTCCACCTGTGGCAAACTGTCAAAGCCTCCACCCGTGGCAAAAAGTAGCGAGAAGTACCGCTGCCTGTGGCAACTTAATCCTTCACTTTCTTCTTGTCTTTGGGCTTTCACTTGTACCTTGGGCTCCATGTGCCTTCACCTCGAATATTTTGTCATCTATTAGCCCAAAACACACCCTATTTGATATCCTACTCTCTTTTCACTACTTAATCCACTTAATTACACATTTTCATGCCTTAGTCCATCAATTTGGACATATACACAATAATCCTTCAAAACACACCCAAAACTACAAAATAGTCAAGTAAATGACTCTTATTAATCCCTACTAGATTAGACTAATCAAACATCCCCACGCTTAGACCTTTACTCGTCCTCGAGTAAATTATATTGAAATAACGATCCTCCACAAGGTCTATACAACGAAGCATGGGTAACTTGATACAACCACTAGATCCTCTCGACTCTCACACCCCCGCCATATATCATCCCTCTAAAAATATATGGTAAAAGAAATAGAATAACCTATTCACTAAGACCACATTACAATCAATGCTCACTCACCACCAATCACAATATCAATTACATACAAATTCTGACAAATAAAACATGGTGTAGTTGATATCCACTTATAACTCCAACTCTAAGATGATCCTAAACCCGAACCACCCTTCAAACCTCCTTATGACTCCCAATTCATGAAGAAATAGCAAAAATAGTAATCAAAGTAATGATTTCATTTTTCCTAATCCCTCATTTTGCCTAAACCGCCCGCCCTTGCGGGTTTTCGATTTAGCTTTTATTCCTCACTTCTACTCTCATGGCTCGCTTCTCGTTTCTTATTTTTACCCGGAGCGCCCTTTCGGGTTTTCACTCCGTCCTCGACCATATACCCATTTTTACCTAGTAGCCGGTTTTTTTTCTTTTTTTTTGGATGATAATTTGGATAGTTGCTGGTGTAGTGGTTCGTCATCAGCTTGATAGTTTCACGACTCTTAAACGATACTACTGATAGGATTAGGTGTAATTTTTCGCTTGGTTTATTTTGCTTGAGCCATAGTGACAAAGAAATAAGTATACTCCATACACAACCCTCGCCAACAATAACACATTTGACAAATTACCCACCATTGACAACACCAATTGCTTCAAAAAGTCAACTAAACACACTATCATCCACTTGACACTAAAAACAACACCCCTGAATCTCACTCAAATTCCACTCTCTCTGCATATCTCACTCAAGTATTTCACATCATTGAGTTCAACCCAACTTAGATTCGACAGCTCACACTACAATTTCAATATTTCACACTCACACTTCAAATCGCCCTCAACAATTGGAAATCATACCACGAACACAATGCCAACAACAAATCTCACTCAATCCCCAAAGAACAAATCCAAGAACACTTCCAAAATTCTTAGCAAAAATCAAAAATTCTCGAAATCTAGAAATGGAAGGGTCAGGCGGAAAGTGCTGAATTGGGGAACAAATATGTGTGAAAAGAGCAGGTGACATGAATTGAAGAAGAAGTTTGGAGGAGGTTTGATATTTTAATTTATTTTTAAAACTGAAATTGGTTTGTGTGAATGAAAGCTGATTTGAATTAATGGAGGTTTGTGGATGCAAGATTCCGCGTTTTTATTCAGGTTTTTTTTCATGTATTGGCAATTGTAGGGGAAGAGATGAGCTAAAAGAAGAAGAATATGTACCTGAAGCTTGATCGACGTTGCGTCTAGAGGAATTTGTCGCTGCCAGCAGCCAGAATTACTGCGCCTAGTGGCTGGAAATCCGCGCCCAGCGGCCAGAACGTACCACCAGCGGCATCATGCCACGCCCCCTGTTCGTACTCCGCGCCCAGCTGCAAAGGGTCCGCCTCCAACGGTCGTGGATAGGCGTTGCCAACTGATTGCTAGTCTAGTGATGATGGTCGATTCATATGCCGACTTTTGATTGTTTTTTTTTTATACATTTATGTTCCAAGTTACGGTTGATTTCATAACTGTGAACCGTACCTCCCGACAAGCGCCTTAGTTAAAGTCGTGGCTCGACATAGGGAGAACGGATTTAATCTTCACAATTTGGGTCAAAAAGATGGATTCCCATGACCGCTTTCCTTGGATCTCCGTCTATCTTCATCTACAAACTACCTTATTCAAAAACAACAAATGCATCAAATAGCAAAAATCTGGTTGCCTCCCGTAAGCGCTGGTTTAATGTCCCGCACGACGCTTATTCATTTTACGATCAGTCACAGGGTCACACAGCACTACCCCTTTTATAAAGTTGCCCATTTCCTATTAAGATCGGAGCAAGTTAATGCCCTTAGAAGACAGTCAAATAAGCTAGTAAAAGAATTAGTGAAAACTCTATAAAAGTTTATAATAAGAAGATACCATACACCCCACATGAATATACAAGAATGTAGAATGTTATTATCCGTGTCTAAAAAATTTTCAAAAATAAATACGGATTCATGGCATGGATCTTTAACCAACGGGGTCATCTCAAACAAGTTTTCCTTTTCCCCACTCCTTACTAATGTGTCATTCAAATCCCATAAAATATCATCCTCGCCTGTGAGCGATGACAAACCAAATTTGGGTTCAATATACGACAAAGTCAGCAAAAATGAGTCACTTACCTCCCCATCATCATCAAGTGGAGCACCATCATCATGGTTAAGGGAGGTAGAAAATTCATTTTCGGGCACATCATCACTAGAAAAATTAAAGGCTCATGGCTTGGAGCATTCTCGAAATATTGGGGAAGTTCAAGAAATAAAGTGCTTATATCTAGTTCTCGAGCGTTGATAACCAAAAGATCAACCATATCCCACTTTTCAGTATGACATAACTCAAGAAATCTACCCTCACATTTAACTTTATTTCAAATCGATTTGAGTTGCTAGATTAAAGTTATGGTAAATCTTTACCAAGAGTCTTTCATTGCTCATATGTAAATATGGACGTTCTAGTATATACTCCGTGAGCCTTTCAAAATAGTGATGTAGTAACTCATTATCAAGTTGGGGACACCACAAATTCATTATAGAAGACAAAGACGAAGACCCTTAATTAAAATAAATATTTACAAGAAGCACACACAAAAACAAATAATTGCCTTCCCCGACAATGGCGCCAAAATTTGGCTAGGCTTGTCGTGAGCCTCCAAATTACAATATTTATCCACTTCTAACACAAACTAGTAGTTAGTGAAAGTAGGGGTCGAACCCACAAGGAAGGTGATTATGCCGTTTAAGTGTGTGTAAATCTATATAATTTAGTAACCGAATGGGGGGATTTTAAGGTGTTGATTCTAAATCTAATAGTCTAATTAAATAAATTAACAAAATAAAATAAACTAATACGAATAAACGATGCAACAAATATGACAAAAATACTTGGACCAAGCAATATCCACCATCAGGTCTAACGAATTCATCATTGACCCTTCTATTCCACAATGCATATTTAGAATACTTTGCTATGAAGTTTAATCGATTTCTGATTCCACTTATTATTAGTTATAATATATGAGAAGCATACTCAAATAACCCTTACGATATTGTCAATTTAAATCAAGCGTCTAAATCGTATCAATATGTAGATTAAAACGATGGAGTTTAGCAAAGATGAAAGAATGATTACTCAAGCGGTATCACTTTGTTTCATACAAGTTCAATCCTTATAACTCAACAACGATGAAAAGCATACAAATTGGTGAATTATACTTGCTACTCGGATATAGTTAAACAAACAAAAGATTCATTTAACTATATATTCTAGCAATGGTTTATCAATAACAAAAACTAGGTGATCCAGCTAGAAAATGAATTAACAAACCAAGAATAAGTAATGGAAATTAAACTTGATATTCTAATATAAAAGTAAAATATAAATGAGTCTTACAATTCACTAAACTTGAAAGGCTTCAACAACTTGTTCCAAGAATATGAACTTAGCCCTCCATACAAATGAAATACTTGCAAAATAAACTAGAAAATGTATGTGTTTTTGCAAGTGATGATTGATGTGTTGGAGGATGAAAATGATGGTGAACTTCTCCTCTTTATATAGTCATCCATGGTGCATCTTCATCAATGGCTCATAAAGCCTCATAAAATGCCTCATAACAATGACCAACATAAAGGAGAAGAGTAATGTTCATGAGTAAAGAAGAGAAAAAAGAATCCAATGCAAAATAGAATCCTATAAGGAATCCTATGCATAAAAATGAGCCTCCACCTATGGCAGAAATGCCTCCACCTGTGGCAAACTGTCAAAGCCTCCACCCGTGGCAAAAAGTAGCGAAAAGTGCCGCTGTCTGTGGCAACTTAATCCTTCACTTTCTTCTTGTCTTTGGGCTTTCACCTGTACCTTGGGCTCCATGTGCCTTCACTTCGAATATTTTGTCATCTATTAGCCCAAAACACACCCCATTTGATATCCTACTCTCTTTTCACTACTTAATCCACTTAATTACACATTTTCATGCCTTAGTCCATCAATTTGGACATATACACAATAATCCTCCAAAACACACCCAAAACTACAAAATAGTCAACTAAATGACCCTTATTAATCCCTACTAGATTAAACTAATCAGTGATCATGTAACTTGTTTGTCACAAGATGAAAATTTATTGTGCAGAGTTACGAGTACGTGGATGAATCTAATATCATAAGGCAAGGCCGGAAGTGATGGAGGCAACGGAAGTTCAAAAAACGTTTGGTCAGACGCTGAAGATAGGGCTATCGTATCATCTTACATGCGAGTGTCAGCTGATGGATCAATTGGAACGGGGCAACGTGTTTCAAAATTTTGGTCTAGAGTGAGGAACTTGTTTGAGGAGGCGCGACAATCAAACCCTAGTGCAATCAAAGAGGGTAATGTCGGCATGCTCACTAATCGATGGTCCCGAGTTTCGGCTGGTGTACAAAAATGGGTGGGTCAGCATGAGAGAGCTAAAAGGAGAGGTACCGGTAGGATGAATGAGAATGACATTCTATCTGAGGCTCGTGCATTTTCTAAGAAATATGCGGCATGGGAGAGGCAATGGTATTTTCTTAAATAATACCCGAGATGGGAAACGGTTATTTGCAAGCAACAATCATCACAACAATCGGAGGGAAAAAATGCCGACACAACTGCTTCTGATAGTAGTGGGAAAAGGAATGGTGCAAATGAGGAAGACTTTCCCGAAACAGGAAACGAAGGTCAAAGCAGCCGTCCACCGGGAATGAAGGCGCAAAAGCGAAAGAAGGGGAAGTCTAAAGTTGTTGATGAAGAAGATGAAATTATTGTTAAGGAAATCCAAGAGATTATTGGTATAATGAAGAAGAAGTTGCTAGACTCGACGAGGAGAACCGATGCGGAAATAAGTCATCAAAAATGGTTGCAAAAGATGAAGTTATATGAATATTTATGTAATAGGAACGACTTGAATGCAGTGGAGGAGGAGCACAAGAACCAGTTGTTCCTAGAACTCAATGATATCTAGTTATCTAGACGTGGACTTCACAAATAAATTAGATAATTTAGTTTAATATAATTCGTAATTGTGGAACTCTAAAGTTTGAGGTTTTTTTAATGTTATTTATTTGTTGTTTGACTCTTATTTCTTTAGTTAGGTTATTTATTTCATAATTTCTATTTTAAAAAGTTTGAATTTCTATTTTTAAAAAGTGAAACCCCCTCTAAAATTTTAAACAACTATAATTCCAACGGATTGTGGACATGACATAGGTCCACCACGAAGCGGCCACGCGCGGGTTAGGGGGGGCGAAATGTTTCCCATGTGAGATGGTTCTCGGGTTGAAATTTAAGTCGAAGTTGGAGTCGCCACCAAACTTTGTGGGAGTTCGGGCCCATTCGAACCCACTCTATATTTTGGTGGACCGTGCACAAAGTACGGCCTACTTCGATACTAGAGCTTGTGGGGTTCGTCCCTTTGCATTACGACACCGATGCCGACATTATCGGGTACCGTATATCGAATGACTCTCGTGCGCCAACGGTTTCGAGCATCCGAAAACCGAGGTTCTGAGTAAGGGGTGAAGGTACGTGTTGGGAAGCCCACAAAGGACACCCAACCCCGCCCGCACTAAGCGGCCTCTACTAAGATATCGTTCGGTTTTTTAATACGCGCGCTAGTGATTCGGTGAAATGTTATGCAACCAACATTTTACGATATACATAGAAAAATCGAATAGGTTTCTATGTCGATTTAATGCATTTAATTCACGTCAAAGTGGTTTAGCATGCGAGATTTTATTTGTAAAACGGTAAAACGCAAACAAATAAAAGCAAAATGAAGCGAGAATAAGTTACAAGTTACATGGGCGGAAATACAACCCGGACAAAACAAAATAACGAGCAAAGTCGAAATAATGATATAGTAACGGTAAGATAAACGGATTAAATGATTCGAAGATGATATGATGATGCATAATTTTGAAAAGAAAGGACACATAATTGCCTTTACACGTGACGACTAAAGTCGTAAAAGAATTTGACGAGGCAAACACGATGTATGAAACTCGCGTTTTAGCATAAAAGGGACCACTCGATCGAGTCATAGGAGGGACTCGATCGAGTGACCCTGTTGCAGACCCCTTGCCTCTTTTTTGGGGTGCTACTCGATCGAGTGGGCTATGGCACTCGATCGAGTGCCCTCTGTTCGAACTACTATTCAAAATTCGTGAGGAGGTAACTCCAAATTTATTGAATTTGAAATCGATAGCCAACCGAGCCAAATAAAAATATGGCATAATTTATATTCAACTCGGTTTTCGGTACTCGTAACATGTATTTTAAGATTACGAGACCGGTATTGGGAATTTTGAAAAAGTGTTATGAAATCATTTTGAATTTGATTAGGACGAAATTAATTCCCTCCACGTTACGACATCGTTACTAATCTTTACAGATTACGTGATGTTCGATTTAGCGTTAACGAGTTTCATACCAATCTCGAAAATGGTATCGGACGTGTTCAACTACGTATTACATACCACGATCGCGTTATGCCCTTAAGTGTTTAGGGCGACGCTCCCCGAAAGGGCGCCACCACTGTTACGACTTGTAAATGGATTAAACGGACTTGGAGCGGGAATCGTAGTCAAACACATTCGATCCGAAAATGGTTTATATATTTATATATACGCGGTATGATTTAATAACGGCGATAAAAATGCTAAACGATATTAACAATGCAATGATAAAATGGAATAAATAAAAAACGTTCTTTTTAAGGTTGATTTGCTTCAAAAACCAAATACTTGGGGTAATAGGATAAGCGACCGGCAACATCGAGTGCAATACTCTCGTATTCGTGTTTCCTTATCCCATCATCCCTTGTATTCGATACGTATAGGCGAATATTTTATAGTGATGCGATAATAATTCTAGTTAGGAAAAGTAAAAGAAATAAAAAAAAAGATGCAATACATAAAAAAAGGGAGATGAGAAAAGAGAAAGGGAGATGTCAGGATTTGAATTTACACCCCTACATGCTTCAGTCTCGGAACACGGCTCTTCTAGTAGCGGCAAAGGCGCGGGAGCGTCGAGATATGTAGGCAAGTTATGATGTGTATAATTAAGGAGGGAATTTGACGAGTTTTGCTCTCGGTCTTTGACGAGTTTTGATCTCGGGATGGCTTTGAATGTGTAGATGGTTAGAATTGTGAAGGGTTGAAGGTGATTGAAGGTAGGAAGAAGTTGTCAAAAAAGGTTTCAAAATGAGGTGGGGTGACGGGGTATTTATAGGGAAAATACCCCGGTCTAGGGCCACTGGATCGAGTGGTGCAAGTGCACTTGATCGAGTGCCCGGTTCAAGGCCGGTTTGGCCGGTTCGCTGGCTTACTCGACCGAGTGGGCCTGAACCACTCGATCGAGTGGATCAAACCGCACTGAGGGTTTTTAGGAAAGAATTCTTATCCTAATTTGAAGAGATTTTGGTTGTTGGGTTTCCTTCTAGAAACGCATGTGGCTGATTTTTTTGTACCGAGTTCGTCTTTGACCGGGTTTTGACCTGGTCGCTAAAAGACGGTTTTAGTTTCGGTGTCAATTTTGACCCAAATTAGTCTTATTTGAATGGAAACGACCCACTGGGCCAGGATTTGAGGTCGGTTTTGTGAGATTTGTACTCTGTTAAAAGCCCATGCCGAATACTATTGATTCCGAGCCTATATTCCAGCGCGTTAAATCACGTTTATGTCCGATCATCATCGGGTGTTTTGTTGGAAACTGCTATAGACACTAGCAAGCAAAATGCGGGTGTCTACATGGATATAATTCAAACGACTACAATTTCAATGGATATATTTCAAACGACTATATTTCCAACGAATATATTTCAAACGACTACAATTTCAACCGATATATTTCAAACGACTGATAAGCTAATCGTACACCTATCAAAGATAACCAACTTAGGTCGAACTAAAAATAAAGCTAGGGAAGTCAGGATCGTATCGACAAGGAGACAAATAAACTCTACTCGTAATTAAAGTTTATCTAAGTAACTGATAAGTGTAGTTTGTAGTGTCTAAAAATAAAGCTAGGGAAGTCAGGATCGTATCGACAAGGAGACAAATAAACTCTACTCGTAATTAAAGTTTATCTAAGTAACTGATAAGTGTAGTTTGTAGTGTATATTTCTGGGCTACTCATACTTCTTCAAGTTCGTTTTAGGTTCCCAAGACCTTTCATGGAGAATTGGAACGATTCCGAATCGTTTCCTACACATTTGGAGCCAACGAAGAGAAGGAACGATCACTCGGTGCCTTAGATTCGATCCCGAGACCTTGGGACCCATTCTCGAGCCCCTTAGACTCGATCTCGAGCACCGAGAATCGATGAGAAGCCCATGAGAAGCAAGGAGGGACCCTTGAGATCATATTTGAGGCCTACAAGACCCATCATGGCCGAGATAAGGGCCATCTTGGTCGGGATGAAGAGTACAAGCAAAACCGAGCCACTGGAGGGTGATCTCGGCCGAGATCATCACCATATCGGTCGAGACCACCTCATCTCGGCCGAGATGCCTTCTTCTCGCCCGAGATTGGGCACCTGATGCCCCGCGTCACTTCTTTTCTTCTCCTTATTCATTGTAACCCTATATATACCCTCCCTTTGTATTGTTTAAGGACCTTAGACTATCCTACATTATTCAAAAACCTAATTAGACTCTCTTCATCCTTAGCTTAGTTTACATTAATCCCTTCTCTAAACTTTTGTTAATCTTAGTTTAATCTAGTTGATTAGTCTTGTATTAAGGGATTTCTTCAAGATTCATCCAAGATTGACAACCTTGGGAGTTTCATTTGGGTTTATCTTTTCAATACAAGTTCTCATCTTTCTCATCCTCTTGTAGTTGGTATAATCTCTTTTCTCTTGTTCTTTGTTTATTTATCAAGTTTCAATCTTTATATATTGTTTATTGTTCTTGTTAATTTATAATGGATGTTTGGATTACTATGTTGATTTCCCTTGTTAGTGCTAGAATTAGTTTCATTATGTGTGAGTAGACTCCTTGTGGGGTTAGTAGGGGGATTAAGTGTGGGTTATGGGTGATTAGGGCTTGATTGTGGGTAAAGGTGAATCCTTTGTTGCTAGTCACTTATTGGGCACTCTATGTGTTTGTTGAATTGCTTGTGTGGGTAGTAGTGGCCAATGCTTCTCATACTTGTCTTCCTCTTCTCATTGTGTGACTAATTTGTGATTGAATCCTTGTGTTTTGAGTGGCATCTGGCATGAGTGTTCGGGTCTAGTCTTAGACACTAGAGTGCGGACTTAGGCTTTGGCGCGAGAGCGCAAACCGACCTTAGTAACTAAGTGGCACCTACACCCTTGATTACCCAACCATCCTACTACACTTAAGAACCCGACCTAACCCTACTCCCTTCCATATTTGATTCATCCTTCTAGTTATTCATCATTTCTCTAGTTCGTTGCTTAGTTAATCTTCAGTTATTTCATTTAGCTCATATCATACATAGCATATTGTTAGTCCACTTTCTTCACCTCCAACCATCGTAGTTTGTCAATTATCGTCTTCTTTGTGTTTGTTTGTGTGACTTAGCAGTCTAGACATTACATAACCGTCTCCGTGGACACGACCCGACTTACCCTAGCTACCATTAGGATTAGTTGGTTATTATTCGACGGTAGGGATCGCAGCCAGTAACCAAATCGGAGGTTTTTATGAGTTGTTTTTAACTAATCTAAAAGTAGTGAAGGAAGAGAAATAAAAAGAAGAATAACTAAATTAAATAAGAGGAATAAGGATGAATAAATATAGAAAGAAAACTAGGATTGTCGGTTCACTACGAATCTCATATGGTCACGGTGTAAGTCACATGTTTAACGCAGATATTGGTCTAAGGGGTATTGAAAAGGTCCTTCCGGTCCGCTATTCACCCTAGCATGCATCTAAAGGCTTCTGATCTTATTAGGGTAAACTAATGTGTTTTAGCAGGGCTAACTTTTACCAGGCTTCCGATCTTAGGTTTAAGTTTACCGAATTCAACTAATGATCAATTACGTTGAATTAATCAATTAATCTCAATTAAATGCTACAATTGACAACTCATACACAATATCATTGACAGATCTAAAAACTATTTAGCGACCGCATTCAATTCGCAGATCCCCTAAATCCCAGCGAGGGAAATTAGCTACTCATAATTAAATCAAGAACAACAATATTGATAAACGATTTTACTAGATTAAACATGATGAATAATAATAAAATTACGACAAGCATAAGAAGAACAATAAAAGATTAAGAACAATCAAGAACGAAGAAGGAAGATTAGATTAAATTACTAAGAAGAATGAAGGCGATTCGAATGTTGCAATCTTACAATAACTGAGTTTCCAAGATGAAAATTAAAATAAAAGTAATTCTAAGAGAACTAGTGTGTTACCCGTGAAATTTTTTACGGGTTGCCTATTTTTATTGACATTTAAAGACAAAGAAAGCGAAATTGGTTTTTAAATTACACTAAAGAGTATGATCATCAATATGTGGGTTAATAGTACGAAAGATCGAACAACATAATCGTCTTAAATGATAATTTTGTTGCTAGAATAAGACAATTTGTTCTTTATTTCATACTTTACTAATTATATAAAGTACTCCTTCCGTTCCAATGAATTGTTTGCCTTTGATTTTGGCACCAAGGGTAAGGGATTCAATGAAGAAGTGACATGTGGAGCAAAACTCATGAGAATGATCAAATTACATATAAAAAGCATTCCTAAAATAGAAAGGCAAACAATTCATTGAGACGTCCCAATATGGAATAGGCAAACAATTCATTGGAACGAAGGGAGTACAATTAAATCTACTCATAAGCAAAAGTAAAATAGTTAAATATATAGTTTGATCCGTCTTGAATATCGTTTGTGTAGACACCCATATTTTGACCGCTAGGTGTCTATAGTAGTTTCCAAAAAATACCCGATGATGATCAGACGCAAACATGACTTAATACACTCGATTTTCGGACTCAGAATCAATAGTAGCTGGCACGAGCTTTTAGCGGGTAAAAATCTCACAAAACAAACCTCAAATCCAAGCCCAGTGGGTCGTTTCCAGTCAAATGAGACTAATTTGGGTCAAAACCGACACCAAGGGCAAACCGTCTTTTAGCAACCGGGTCAAACCCCGGTCAAAGACGTTTCCGAGACATAAAAATCTGTTACGCCACTTCAAAAATCTGACTCGAAGTCAAATACTACACAAATATCAGCTACAAAGTAGGAATCATTTCCTATCCAAAGTCGGAATCCTACTCCATCTAAACCGGGTGTTTCTTCCCATGCAAGTAACCTTTTCCTATCCAAAGTCGGAATCCCACTTCATCTCAACCGGTTGTTTTCTTCCTTTGCAAGATATCAATCTCCTATCCCAAGTCGGTATTTCATCCTATAAATACCCCACCCTTGCACACACAATTGTTACACACAATTCCCGATAACAACATCAACAATTCACAACACGACAATTCCAATTACAACCCGGAATTCCAGCAATACTAGGCATATTATATTCCGATCTTTCCTCTATAAATCCTCTAGGATTCCCGACCATTCACAACCCGAAATTCTAGGCAATTTTAGGCAAACCATATACAAAACCGAGAGCAAAACTCGTCAAATCCCCTCCCTAACCATACACACCATAACTCACCTATATACATCTTAACGCTCCCGCGCCTAGGCCGCTATTACGAGTCCGTTTTCGAGATAATTAAGCATGTAGGTTGAGGGTGTCACAAATCCCGACTTCTCCCTTTTCTTCTCTTTTTCTCGTCCGTCCGTCTTTTTATACGGGTCGTCGTCGCGTCGTTTTTTATTTCTTTTTTCATCGTTTCTAATACCGATATTATCGCAACAACTATCTATTTTTTTATGCAAAACGGTCATTCTTAAAATACGATACCGACTCTATAGTCGAATATCATATCTACAAGAATCAAATTAATTTCGTTGATGCTAAGATAATCGTCACATAGTCCTAAAACGAAATACGACGATTTCAACGCGGAGAGAATCTACATTGTTTTTTAGTTCGATTTTCAAACGATTTACAAAACATCTTTTCTAAAAAGTCGTTCCGAATATTCGATATTGATTCCATAATACAGTGTCGAATATGACGAGTATCGCAAATTTAAGTCGAGTATAAATTGCATCATATTTTTACGCGACTTAACCAAATTATCGATTTTTTCAAAAAACAATTTCCATATCAAAATCAAACCGGACAGCAGTCCGTACAGAGGGCACTCGATCGGGTGCCTAGCCCACTCGATCGAGTGGCACCTCAAAACCGAGACAGGAGCCTTTTTTTTTTCTGAGACCACTCAGTCGAGTCCCGCAATGACTCGATCGAGTGGCTCCCAATTCAACAAAAGAACGGGTGATGGTAGGGATTTGTCGTGGGTCCCAACCAACAATAAATAACCAACTATACCTGGTGGGTAGCTAGGGTAAGTCGGGTCGTGTCCACGGAGACGGTTATGTAAAGTCTAGACTAGGTCGACCTAAAACGAGACTAAGTCACAAACAAACACAAAGAAGACTATAATTGATAAACTATGATGGTTGAGGAGGATGAGAATGGACTAACAATATACTATGTATGACATAAACTAAATGAAGCAACTAGGATTAACGAAACAATGAAACTAGAGAAATGATGACTAAGAAGGATGAATCAAATAAGGGAAAGAGTAGGGTTAGGTTCGCTTCATAAATGTGGTAGGATGATTGGGTAATCAAGGGTGTAGGTGTCTCTTAGTTACTAGGCTCGGTTTGCGCTCTCGCGCTAAATCTAAAGTCCGCACTCTCGTGTCAAAGACTAGACCCGAATACTCATGCTAGATGCTACTGTAATCCCCTATAAAATTCTAACGCAATACAGTGGCGGAAACACTGTAGAGTGAGATTAAAACACACTGACAAACTATATCTTATTAAAAGAAATGGTAAGTCAATACAAATGCATCTTTTTACAAAAGGACTAAAAGTAAAACTTCCAAACGGGTTTATACAAATCCATAAATAAACATGAATAGAGAAAGAGTAGGATCCACGCTACTCGCTAGCTCACACCCAAAACCCAGCAGCAAATACCTGTCATGTTATAAACATAACAGCCACGTCAGTGGGGAGTAACTCGGACGTTCTCCCAGTCATATTATATTATATGGAAAAATAATAGTATTATTATATCAAAATATTTAAAAAGAGAAAATATTAAAACGATATAATAAAAATAAGTTTTCAGCGAAACTTAAAGCACTTGCCAACCTGCAAGTCAAAATCAATCGATAATATAAATATTCAAAAATGGCGTTATGAAAATTCGATCGGTGTGCACAAGGCTAGCCTTTCACTAGGAATAATACTAAACTAGCTTCGAGAACTTAGTCAAAACAAATCAGACTTCGGTCTCTAACTAGGCAACTCAACTATAACAGGACTGAGTGCAGCGAGGTCCTGGCTTAAGTAATGTACACCCCTCCTGGACACCAACCGTAATCCAGTTCAACCCGACGACGACTTACACGATGCGATATCTAAGTTTAAGGTCAAAATATATACACACTCCTGAACACAAACCATGCTCAGTTCAACGACCAATGTGTCTCAACATAGACACACCAGCTTTATAGTTGATGGCAAAAACGTACATCCCAGACTATATTACTCTAACCCCATACTTCTCTTTATTCCATAACTCCAAAACAAGCCATTATCGATATTGAGAATAAATAATCATTATAAATAATATGAAGATAAAAGGGAATAAACATTTTACATAAAAGGGAAACTTTCTATAAATAGAAACTTACTAATTTTAGAAACTTACTTAAAATAGAAAGTCTTATAGAAAATACGTAAGTTATTAAAATAAGTGAAATGTGTAAAAATAGCAATATAGCATTTCTAACGAAATTAACATTTTATTATTATCGTCGTTATCGTAACTTTATTATATTTCTAAATTCGTTACTCAAAACATAAAGAAAATATAATAAGTCAATATAGAGGATTATAATTCGTTACTCAAAACATAAAGAAAATATAATAATTCAATATAGAGTATTATATAAATAATTAGGAAATCGAGTTAAAACTATATATTTTAGAAAAGAGATATTTTAAGAAAAACGATATCAAAATTAATTGAATCAACGAGTTTTATAAATAAAATGAGAGTTACAAAGACTTCAAATTATTTTTAATAAATAGCTTTTATTAATAAATAATACGGATTTTAATAAAAATAGTCAATCGGAAATAATTAGTGAAAATAGTCTCGATTAAAAATATATTTAAAACTAAATCGACTATTTTCTCATTTATTAGTATAAATCGCAAAACGTTAATTAATTTATTAAACAAGTGTACAAATCTCGATTATAATATAAAAATACGGTTTTGAGTCAAAAAATTATAACTTAACAAAATATGACGAAAATATGAAATCAATATTATTTAGTTACTAGTGTCACGATAGCCAACAAAATATTATAACGATCGTAAATAATCAAATTACTAACGATTTGTAAAACGATATCGAAAACTTGTAAAATATTTATAAATACGATTTAAAAGAATATAATTAGCAATAATATATAGCTAAAATTAGAAAACCGAAGTTAAAATATTTACTACATACTACTACTCAAACATACGATATAAAATCGAGTAACGTCCTAAAGTTACCTTGAGTCGACATCCAAATGCTCATGTACTTGTCCTTCTTGATGAGTCCAAACTCCAACCGTTCTAATACTTGTCTTACAAAAGGACTTCGAAGCTCCAATGAAAATCGAGACAAAAGAAACAGAAATAAAGAAATCGGAATAAGGAAAGTTGGAAACGAATGACTAGGACAATTAGAATAGAAGGACGAAAAGTAAAGCTCGCGAATCAGGAAAACAAAGAAGATGAAGAGCGGAGAACGACATTTCAACATGGCTTCTAACAACCAAAAATACGACCGAAAAGCAAAAAGGCGGACAGCAATAGAACAGCAGACAACAATACATTAGCAGCAGCAGTGACGAATGAACTTCAGTGGGGCATCAAGCAGCAACGACGATCAAAATCGATAATAACAGCAACAATATCAGCAGAACAGAATATAGTAGCAGAAGTACAACGCATAACAACGTCACTAGCAGCAGCAACATAGGCAGAACAAAGGGATTGAGGACGAACAATAAGCAATAAGAAGAATCAGGCACAAAAACAACAGTAGCAGCGAGCAGCAACGAACAGCATCCGGAATCAAAGACGACCGCAGAAACAAATGAGACGAAGAACCAAAAAACATGGCAACAGTTTGATCAGAATAAAAATAGCAGCAACCGCGTGACGAACGAGTAAAATCAAAGCAGTAAACACTGACGAGTACATTAACGTACTAAAACAACAACAGCAGACAGCAGCGGCAACAATAACCACAACAACAGGCGCACAAAAAGAACGAACCGAAGAGCGGAACAGAAATCGGGTTACCTTACGACGGAACCCGATCGAAGATGCCTGATCAGCCGCGCACGAAACAGCAGCAGCGACGGCAGAGGAAAACAGAGGGGAAATGAAGAATCTCGAAAAAAAAATGACAGCAGCGACGCAAAGGTGTACCGCAGCGGCAGCATCAGAAAAAGGACGAAGAAAAGGGACGGAGGAGACATACGGGCAGCAGAATATAGCAGCGGCAGCAACGTGGGAGCAACAGCGGATGAAGGCTTAAGGAGAAGAAGAGAAGAGGGAAAGGAACTATTAAAAACAAAAGAAGGAATAAGGATGATGAAGGTTAGTGCTAATAGGGTTTAGGTTTAGAAAAGTGGTGAAGAGGTATACAGATGCACGGAGGGATAAATCGAGCAAGAGGGAAGCGGTTACGCTAATGCTAATAATTTAGGATGACAGACTAGGTGATTGGGGAATTTTTTTCCAAAATAATGTTCTTAAATAAACTTATTATCGTTTCGGGTCGGATTGAAAATTAATTAACAAAATGGGGCTCTAGGAGGTTCGGAGTGAGGGTCGTGTTTAGGCGGAGCAATCCCGCCATTAGGAATGGCGAGTTTTTGAAATAAAAAATTCCCAAAAAAAAAAAAAAAATTAATAACCCTTAAACCCGCCATTCCTAATGAGCACTAACTCGCCACCCCCAATGGGGATATAATAATATCAATGTTGCAAATTATCAAGTTATCCATTGTAGTCTAGTGGTAAAGTAGTCTATATGTTATCAAAGAGATTCGATCCTGTGATCACTTGCGCACTAGACAAAGGTTTTGCCACTGAAGCAATATTAATTATTTAGAATTTTATATCATTAAATGTTTCTTATCTCGACTTCTTCAGCAAATAAAAAATGGACCTTTTGGACAAAAACTAATTATCAAAATGGGGCTCGGATTGAGGATCGGTATGGGACGAAATAAACATGTCATTAGCAATGGCGGGTATGTGAAATTCGGGAAAAAAATACAAAAATTATTCGTATTACTCTTAAACCCGCCACTCCCAATGCCGGGTTTTAAAATAATTTTTTATCTCCTCACGAAATCAAGATAAGTAATGTTTAATGATGTCAAACATCAGATAACTGATATTGCTTCAGTGGCAAAACCTTTGTCTAGTGCGCAAGTGGTCACAGGATCGAATCTCGTTGTTAACATATTGTTTATTTTTAACCTGATAATTTGCAACATTGATATTATTATATCCTTGCTCGTTAAAAAAAAAAAACACTTAGATTCCTAATGGCGGGATTGCTCCGCCTAAACACGACCCTCACTCCGAACCTCCTAGAGCCCCATTTTGTTAATTAATTTTCAATCCGACCCGAAACGATAATAAGTTTATTTAAGAGCATTATTTTGAAAAAAAATTCGTGATTGGGCTCAAAATATAAATCGAGAGGTATGAAGAGAGACATTAAGGAAAAGTCGGCCCAAGTAAAAAATCAGATTAAGAAAAATTATAAATAATTGAGCCGAATAACGTAAAAGAGTAATTAAAATATTTCTCGGGCAGAAATGAATATTCGAAACGGAAACAAAGTTTACGAAAATAACTAATTCGTCCCGGAGGACAAACAAAGTGAAAAAAACGTTTTGAGTCAAATAGGATTTTATGAGTTTGAAACGATTAAACGGTAAATTCGTTTCATAATAATTTTAAGAATTACAAGTTAAATCGTAAAAATAAAAATACGAACATAATTTTAAATTAGTTTAAATTTATAAAATCAGGGGTGTTACAGCTACTCAAAACACAAGCATTCTATCACAAACCAAACGTACAATGAGTAGAGAAAGACAAGTATGAGGAGCATTGGCCACTACCACCCACACAAGCAATTCAACAAACACATATAGTGCCCAATAAGTGACTAGCAACAAAGAATAATCAAACCCTAATCACCCATAATCCACACCTAATCCCCCTACTAACCCCACAAGGAATCTACTCACTCATTATCAAACTAAGACTAACATAAACAAGAGAAATCAATGTAAACATCCAAACATTCATAATGAACAAACAATAACAATAAACAATATGTAAAGATTCAAACTTGAAAGATAAACAAAGAACAAGAGAAAAGAGGTTATACCCACTACAAGATGATGAAAAAGATGAGAAATTGTATAAATAAGAAACCCAAAATAATCTTCAAGGTTGTCAGTCTTGGATGAGTCTTCAAGAATCTTCTTAATACAAGACTAATTAAACTAGATTAAACTAGGATTAACAAAAGTTTAAAGGAAGATTAAGCTAATGAGAGGAGAATTAAATCTAGGGTTTGAACAATGTAGAGAGGCCTAAGAGAGTCTAGGGTAATGTAAGATAGTTAAACAATACAAGGGAGGAGTATTTATAAGGTTACAAGAATGAAGGAGAAGAAAAGAAGCAAACACGGGCTGCAGCTCTTCCATCCCGACCGGGACGAAGTGGTCCCGACCGGGACGGACCCAGAACAGGAGCATCTTCTTTTGTGCACCTCATCCTGGACGGGATGAGGTCCTTCCCGACGGGGATGGGTCTTGTAGGCCTCCAATATGATCTTTAAGGTCCCTCCTTGCGTCCCATGGGCTTCTCATCGATTCTCGGGGCTCGGGATCGAGTATAAGGGGCTCGGGATTGGGTCCCAAGGTCTTAGGATCGAATCCAAGGCATCGAGTGATCGTTCCTTCTCTTCGTTGGCTCCAAAAGTGTATGAAACGAGTCGGAATCGTTCCAATTCTTCATGAATGGTCTCGGGAACCTAAAACGAACTAGAAGAAGCATAAGTAGCCCATAAACCGCTCCCAAGGAGCGATTCCACAAGGAAAACGAGACCATAACACAACAAATTAGGCACTACAAACTACACTTATCCAAAGCTTCAAAAACCGACTCCCTAACTCAAAGTCCGAGCTCCATCAATAACCACTCTTCTCTAGGATTTATCTTCACTTCACACCTATCAAATAAGCTCAAAACATTCATCATAATCCCTCCCTCACATCGCTCATCAAAAATACCAATTTACAAGAAATTCACAAAACCTAAAAGGATTACAAGAAAGTGATATATACAATGAGACGGTTCTTTTGGAACTCCGTCAAACCGAAAATGGTGCGTTCTTCAATCTTTTTCTACAACACTATAACCAATTCCATCGCCATCAAGGGCACGAAGAAACAAATCGAAGGCTCTTGCGAAGTCTTCAATCAAGCTTGTGGTGTAACCATCCACACTACAAGGCTCTTCACAACCTTGTCTCGACGTTCCCGGGGCATCCCGATCTACTTAGTTCAATGGCTTGAACTTGTACTTTCGATCCTTCGGTATATACCCAAACGTCCACCTATCTTCATGTGGCCCCAAGGGAGGCTCATCTTTCTTCTTGTCATGGAACTTGTCTTCAAACTCATGATATGGGCACTCATCCACCCCAAGCTCAGAATCATCATTCTCAAGCTCACAGAAGTTGTTCTTCAAGCTTTCTCCCGACTCATCCCCTAAATCGATGTCTTTCATGGCGTGGATCATTTTACAAGACTCATCATTAGTAGGCGAGGTGTTGCCTTGGAGGTCAAACACGAGCTTTTCTTCGCCTAACTCAAATGCGATCCTACCATTCTTCACATCAATCATAGCACCGGCGGTATGTAGAAATGGGCGTCCAAGGATAATGGGAGTGATAGCATTTTCCGGTATGTCGAGCACTAAGAAGTCGACCGGAATGAAGAACTTCCCGATTCTTATCGGCACATCCTCTAACATCCCCAATGGTCGGTTGAATGAACTATCGGCCATTTGGAGTGTAACGAAAGTATGCTTTAGCTCCTTCATCCCAAGTCGGCAACAAATGGAATAGGGAATGATGCTTACACTCGCACCCAGATCACATAGTGCTCTCTCAACCTTGAAGTTACCTATGGTGCAAGGGATCGAGAAACTACCCGGATCCTTCAACTTGGGAAGCGTAGAACCTTGAATAAGCTCGCTCACCACTCTCGTGAACGCTATGGTCTCTTCGTTGTCGATGGATCTCTTCCTAGCCAAGATTTCTTTCATAAATCTTCCATATGCCGGGATTTGGGTAAGTAGCTCGGTGAAAGGGACACTCACATCCAATTTCTTCACAATATTAAGGAACTTGTCATATTGAACATCCACCTTGGTCTTCATTTGCCTTGTTGGAAAAGGCAACTCGATATGCACCTTGTCTTGCTCAATAGGGGTGGGCTTTTCAAATGACACTTTCCTTTTTCCCTTGTCTTTTCCTTGAAGTTGAGGGAGCTTGTCTTCACGGGGTTTCTCAATCTCCCACAAGACTTGCTCCTCCATTGGATTTTCAAAGCTTGAATCATCTTGAGTTGGAGATACAACTTATTTCATTGGTACTTGCTCACTAGGGGATTAGGGGGAATCATAAGATGCACCACTCCTCGTGGTAATAGCATTCACATGCTCGAATTTAGCCGTTTCACCTTGAGGAGGTAGTTGCCCCTTTTGTCTTGAAGAACTTCCCGAAGCAACTTGAGCTATTTGAGTCTAGCTACCTTCATCTGTAGCTAAAAAGAGACGCGCGACTGCTAACAGTTGCTAAGCGATTGTCGCTACAGTTAGTCGCATCTAGCGACTGATTTTAGTCGCTAAATAAACGCGCGACTGATTTCAGTCGCTAAATTTAGCGACTGAAATCAGTCGCTAAGCTCTCACTTTAGCGACTGAAATCAGTTGCTAAAGGCGTCAATTAGCGACTGATATTAGTCGCTAATTGACGCCTTTAGCGACTGATTTCACTCACTAAATGGGGTGATG
Organism: Agrostemma githago; assembly: GCA_958450325.1. Lineage (NCBI taxonomy): Eukaryota > Viridiplantae > Streptophyta > Magnoliopsida > Caryophyllales > Caryophyllaceae > Agrostemma > Agrostemma githago. The sequence continues at coordinate 31,677,810 of OY288262.1, forward strand.
TGGCGACATACAGCGTCATACAGCGACTGATTTCGGTCGCTAAATAGAAAAATTAGCTACTGAAATCAGTCGCTGTTGTACCTGAAATAGGCCGGTTATAATTATTATTTTTCTAGCCAAAATCTGCACAATAAAACAAACCAACAACCACAATACATCCCAAACATCATTCCAAACATTGTTCCAAACGTTACGCAAGCTTCACACTCCAAATTTGGCAACCAAGTACGCAAACGTCATGAATACACTAAATTAAAAGTGTTGTTAAAAACTGTTTTTTCAACAAGCATTCAGAAACTACAAACTGTTTTCAATCCACTCACCTAACAGTGAAACTAATTGATGCACCACTACCACCCCCATTGTTTGGGTCTCTAGGATCCGGGGGTCGGGGAATGGGGCCGGAGTTACAGTTCTGCTGGTGCATGCTCCTAAGGCGCTGTAGCTCTTCTAGAATTTGCAGGTTAACGGACTCCTGCATCTTCAGCCTCTCATCCTGCTCCTTCAGCTTCTCAGCCAAAGCATCCCCTCGCGCCCTTTCCCCCTGCAGTTCCGACCTCATCTCAGCCATTTCGGATGGCACACACTCCGTCGAGGTCGCATGGCCCCCCCGAACATTGGGTGGTGTCCAATACAGGGAATGAGCGGTCCCCGTACTGTACACCGCTCCCTTGCGGTACCCCTCCACGACTCTGAACCAAATCGTGCTCGGGTCCACACCTTCATTCTCGGGTGTTCTAGTGGCCTGCTTATACGACATCTGAAAGAAAATGAAGTCGTGATTAGGTGGGTTGTGTGAAGAAAAAAAAAGTAACGAAGTCTTATGTTTTAAACTTACCCAAATGTCCAGATCCTTCTTCGTGGCGAATGTTCGATCAGTATCGTCCCCCTTGCTCTTCGTGTCGAGAAACAGCTGTACCGGCGGAGGGAATTCTCCGGTTTTCTTCTTCAGCTGTTGACAGTACATGTAGATTTCTCATTTATATTTATAATGAAAACATAAAATAAAAATCCAAAATAAAAATCAAAGGTAAGGAAATACTAACATTCATGGCCCGCTGGTGCATCGACTGCGACCCACCATAGTGGGTGCGCCCAGCAAAGCTCTCGGGGTCCCCTCCCCGCCTCTTGTTCTTTTTCGCCTGGACGGATCTTGTAAGGAACTTCGGGTCGGTCTGGGCTGTTCTGAACTATTGGATGGCGTCACCTATAATTTATATACTTTGAGATCAATAAGTATTTTGAAGACATATACAACTTTCTATTCAAGTACGGACACTAATTGAGTAATCGAACCTTTAAGGTGTTTCATTAACTTCTCGTCGCTCGCCATCTTATACATCATGTCTTTGTATCTGGGCTTCACGACATCCATGTACCGGTCTCTCACAGCCACCTCGAGACCCTCATTGTAGAAGTGTTTCAACTGCAAGATCGTTTGTTGTCATTGTATTAGTAATCTGTAAACAGTAACAGATAATTAATAAAAAACAGAAAATGTTGTACCTTGAAGTTGGCAAACCACTTCTCCCGTTGCCACAGAGGCAACTTTGTCCAACTCGTGCAGTAGTGTGGAAATGACATAGGTCCACCCCGACGCGGCGAAGCGCGGGTTTGGGTAGGCGAATGAATCTCGTGGTAAGATTGTTCTCGGGTTTGAAATTTTTAGTCAAAATGGAGTCGCCACCGAATTTTGTGGTTATTCGGAACCATACGAGCCCACTCTATGTCGTCATGGGCTATACACAAAGTAAGCCCACTTCGATTTCAGAGTTCATGGGGCTCGTCCCTTTGCATTGTTATACCGATATCGTTTACACCGGCTTTCGTATATAAAATGACTCTCGTGCGCCAAGGGTTTCGGACATCCGGAAACCAAAGGTTCTGAGTAAGGGGTGAGGGTACGTGTTGGGAAGCCCACTAAGGACACCCAACCCCGCCCGCACATGGCGGCCTCTACTAAGACATCGTTCGTGTTCGTGTACGCGCGCTAGTAAAATAATTGAATGATATGCAAACAGCGTTTTCGGGCTAAGCATGTGAATTATTGATTTGCTACGTCATTTAATGCATCTTAGATATGGTCGAAGTAATTTAGCATGCGAGGTTCATTTATAAAGCGTAAAGCAAGTAAATAAATAAAACTCGGAAATGAATAACGTACAAGTTACACGGGCGGAAATACAACCCGAAATTCACAATACAACGATACATAAAAATAATAAACGAAATAATAAAAAGCAAAATAATGATAGAAACGGACCCGTATGTAAACTAGACCGCGAAATATGTAAATGGACTACCCCGATTAAATACACATTATGTCGTGTACTAAACGGAGGACGGAAACATGAGACTGTGGCGTATTGCTAGCCCGATCTTATATCCCGTAGTCTTGTCCCGACTTATCATGTCAAAAATTGATCAAAGTCGTTCTACGTGTCGTGATGTGCATGGTTTTGAAAATAGGAATGTCACGTGATGGTCTTTGCACGTGATGACCAAAGTCGATAAAAGAGCGGGGCCTTGGAATGTGTGTCCAAGCCCTCGGTTTTCTGGGTTACAGGACCCACTCGACCGAGTTGTGGTGTGACTCGGCCGAGTGCACCTTTTACGTGGCTACTGCCCATTTTTATGGGTGCTACTCGATCGAGTGACATATGTACTCGGTCGAGTAGCCCCTGTACGAGGGATAACTCGCTTTGTTTTTTGGTTTAAAATCGATGGTTGGTTAAATTGAATACAAACATCGCACGATTTGTATTCAACTCAACCTCCGGTATTATAATCGTGTATATACGATTATAATATCGTTATCGCAGTTTTACGAAAATGTTTTTATTATATTAGAAATTTTGAATTAGTAACGAAAGATGTCCCTCTACGTCACGACATCGAAACTAACCCTTTCGGATTACGTGATGTCGGTTTTCGTGTCAACGGGTTTCGTACCAATTATGGAAATGGGATTAAATACGTTCAACTACGACCGTTTGCAATCGCATCACGCCCTTGAGTACGTTGGGGCGGGGCTCCTCGAAAGGGCTCCACCTCCGTTGTTGCTCGTAAAGGGATTAGACGGATTTTAGGCAAACATCGTAGTCAAACGGATTTAAAACCGGATTTTGATACTAGTTTACGTATACGCGGTATTATTAATGTTAGTAGTAAAATGATGATATAAAAAAATAAAGATGCAAAAAGTATAAAAACGTTAGTGTTAGTGTTACTACGATTATAAGTATGATGCAAAAAATACGATAAATAAAATGAAAATGAGACTAGATAAAAGAGATCGAGATGGGGTTTGGGACACCCTCAACATACATGCTTAGTAAGGACCTCGGAGATGGACTCGTAATAGCGGCACGGGCTTGGGAGTATCGAGGATGTATGCGAGTTATGGTGTGTATGGGTATGTGTGTATGTTTCGCCGGTTTTCGAGGGACAAAGGGCTCGGGATTGGTGTGTTTGGCTTAGGGTTTCTAAGGCTTTGTGTAGGTGAGTTGTGGCTCAAAATGTAGGGTGAAAATGTAGGGTAAAAGTTCTGAAAAAAGTTGTGAAATGCATGGGAGTGAAGCGGTATTTATAGACTTCATCCCACGACATAAGGGCACTCGATCGAGTGGCCCTAGTGCACTCGATCGAGTGCCCTTCAAAACGGGCCTTATCCAGTTTAAGGCGCTCCACTCGACCGAGTGGGTCAATCCACTCGATCGAGTGGATCAATTAGGCGAGATAAAATAGGGAAGTTTTGACTTGATTGATTTGTTTGTTTTATTTTTGAATTCTGATTTTGTGCGCCAGCTGAATTTGGCTGATTTATGAGACGGTTTCATCTTTGACCGGGTTTTGACCCGGTCGCCAAAAGACGGGATTTATCTTTGGTGTCGGTTTTGGCTCAAATTAGTCTCATTTTGCTCGGAACGACCCACTGGGCCTGGATTTGAGGTCTGTTCTGTGAGATTTTTACTCCGCTAAAAGTCCATGTCGGATATTATTGATTCCGAGCCCAAATCCGAGTATACCAAGTCACGTTTGCGTCCGATCATCATCGGGTGTTTTTCGGAGACTACCATAGACACGTGGCAGTCAAAATGCGGGTGTCTACAGAGCCCCACTCTGACTGAGGCTTGGACAAGGCGAAAGTCAGAGTAGCTACCAAGCCCGTTAAGACCCGGTAGACTTCCGGTCGGGTCGTTTATAGTCCAGTGGACTCGCGTGAAGGGCTCGCCAGCCATAAGCAGAGGGTCATACCTGTCCTGATGATGATAGCTTCGCGGGGAGTCAGACTTGTAGCATAAGTCCTGGGCATGCCTATATGTGAGCCCATCCCGTACCATTTCGGGGAAAATGCCGCCTCGGGCGTTCCGCTGGGGAAGTATGTGAGCTGTACGGGCTTGCTTTTGAAGCTTTGAGTCGTACTTGAGCTGATGATGATGCTCCTTGGGGAGTAAAGCTTGCCTATTTTGGGGAGTAGGTGTACCCGTATGCCGACACATCATATCTTGGATGTAGCATACCGGGAAAAGCTGACTTCGTTGGGGAATTTGAATAGTTTCGCGGAGACTTGCTTCCAAAGTCTGGAGTGTACCTGCATGCTGACACATAACAACTTGTATGTAACACATAGGCAAAACACTGACTCGTGCTGGGGAGATACAAATATTTGAACTTTCGAAGGGACAAAATTTTGAAAAGAATTTTTATCGCGAAGAAATTTTATCACAGAAATTTTTTGGAGACTCTTAGGAAAGCTCGGGACAGCTTGATTCCTATTCTGGGTTCTAGTTTGAAATCAGGCCTGCGCGCGCATAGGGCCCAGTTTGCTGAGGAGGCAGAGTAGTTAGATTTTCAGTTAGGTTTTCTCATTATAAATATGAGAATCCCTGCTTCAGTTTTCTGCATCTCAACTCAAATTCTTCTTTTCCTTCTTAAAATCTTTTAGACTTTCAAGAAAGTTAGAAATTCCTGTCATGGGTATCGATCACTTGACAGCTATGCTTCTCGCATGGTCCCAATATTTTCGGGATGAGGAGAAAGTCCGACTGACCCAGATGGGAATTGTCAATTTATTCCCTTTCCAGCGCCTAATAGTTGACTCGCATTTCCTGAACGCCTGCTTGTCGTTTTGGGACACCACCCATCATGTATTCGCGTTCCCGCGGGGAGAAATATGTCCTTTACCCGAGGAGGTTGCGGCTATAGGTGGTTGGGGCCCTGCCGTTCAGCCAGCTATTCCCCCGTTCTACCCGGATCCAAGAAGGAGATTAAGGGAGTTTTTGGGTTTGTCTCATGCTGGGCAAATCAGATGGTGCAGGGAGATACCGTTTCCCTGTTTGACCTGGCCGACAAGTTCATGAATCCCCGGGACGTAAGGGCCACCCCTGCTCACAGGCGTAGGGCATTCGCCTTTTGCATGCTGCATTGCTATGTCTTCGAAGGGCTGATGGAGCTTGACTCATGCAGGGGTCAAATCAGGCTGATTGGAGTGGTTGACCAGATGGAGACTGGTCATAGCCCTGCTTGGCTAGCCACCGGAGAAATCATCATGGGTCTAGATGCTAGGCGGCTTGACCCAACTCGACCGCTGACGGGGAGTACCCGTATTCTGCAGGTATACAGCTCGCGTTTTTTTTTTTTACGCGAAATACCTGAAATACGCAAGTCACTCGATCGAGTGGACCTGTCACTCGATCGAGTGGCACTCATACCGAGCTACTGCCTGCTTTCAGAGGGCTAACTCGATCGAGTCATCTGCTGTACTCGATCGAGTGGACCCTGGCGAACCATTCCGTTGCTTATAAAATTTGTGTATTCTCTTCAGATATGGCTGTCGGAGCGATTATCGATCATAGAGACCCCTCCGAGCATTCCCAATTATCGGAGCAGTCAGATTTGCTCCCGAAGGCGGAAGATAAGCTCGAGTCATCGGATAGATCGAGCTTACTGGGACGAGGAGTTGGTGTTCCATGGGGGTCCCTTGATCAGGTGGACCGTTGCTTGGTGGTTTCTTTCGAAGTTGGCTGGACTGGCCAAGAGGGACCAAGCTCGCTACCTGGTGATCTTGTCCCTTGACTGGACAGTTCACATTTATCCGGATCGTCTCCTAAGACAGTTCGGTTCGTCTCAGCGCATCCCTGAGACTGAAGCCATTATCAGCGTCTCGCTCCAATTGACGGACGCTATGTGCGACACCTGGTTGCAGAGATGGTTCACTCGTCCTACATGGACTATACCAAGCCCTTGCCAATCCGCTTGGGTGTCACGGGCTTATCAGAAATGGACTTCTGAGGAGTCCGAGGAAGCTCGAAAGGCCCTGAAGCTTGAGGAGGCCTTTGAATTGGTTCATCGCGAGACGACGAAGGACAACAGGGACTTTTTCACCGGGGAATATATTCCTGAAGCTACAGTCCGGGGAGAATCGGGTCTTAAGTCACAAACTAAGACTCGATCTAAGGAAGTCGGTTCTAGTAGCACACGGGGACAGACTGACTTGGAACGACGACTTGGGCCAAGGATGGCGGCCCGGGACCGACTAGGTCCGCGTGACCGGCTCCCTGAGCCCGTGAGGGCCCGACTTGGGCCTATTGAGGTGGTAGAGGATTCGGGCTCAACTAATCGGGCCCGAGCTAGAGAAGTTCCCGTGGTGATTCGGGAACGCTCCCCTCCGCGTCGTCGCCAGTGGACGGCTAAGGAGGCCAAGGACAAAGGAAAGGGCAAGATGCCCTAGATGCCGAGTCCTTAGATTTTATTATTATTTAAGTATTATTATTATTTTTTTGTCGTGTGCTTTTTTTATTGTATTTTTGAATTCCTGCATTTTTATAATTTCCCGAGTTTGTCGGGATTTTTTTTTTGAATTAATAAAAGAAGTTTATTATAAAACCGCTCCTGTCTTTTCTTGATTGCATTGGTTGTACCCTTTTGAGGGGTTGCCTACGTATCCGCGATTAGCAGAATCAAACCAAACGTAGTTCAGGCTTAGTAAATTTGCAATTTCGAATTACATCAAGACTATTGGTTCAAGATGCTTGCGACAGTAGAATAAGTAATTCTAGCTTATTGACTTACTTTTTGAAAAGAATGATTTTTATAAAATTTGCTAATGACATTGAGAAGAGGCTAGGGGTAGTAACGCTTCAGTTGGTCCAGGTTGGTTGGGTTGACAAATTCATTCCCGTCCAGGTCCGTCAGCATCACTGCTCCCCCTGATAGGATCTTCTTCACCAGATATGGACCAGCCCAATTGGGTTTGAATTTTCCCCTTGGGTCGACTGGTAGTAGAGCTCGAACAGACTTAAGGACTAGATCGCCCTCCTTAATGTTCCTGGGCCTTACCCTTTTGTTGAAGGCCCGTTGGATCCTCTTCTGGTAGATTTGGATATTATTGAGGGCACGAGACCGTCGTTCGTCTAGTAGAACCAATGAGTCATATCGTGCTCGAACCCTGTCAGCTTCGGGTACTTGGCTTTCTAGTAGAATTCTGAGGGATGGTACCTCTAACTCAACTGGTTGGACCGCCTCCATCCCATAGGTTAGGTAATACGGCGTTGCTCCGGTTGCGGTGCGAATTGACGTTCGGTATCCCCATAGGGCAAAAGGTATTTTGTCGGGCCAGTCCCGGTAATTATCAGCCATCTTTTTGAGTATGGTGACAATTGTTTTATTAGCCGCCTCTACTGCTCCGTTAGTTTGGGGACGGTAAGGCGAGGAAGTATGCCTTTGGATTTTATATTTGGTCAGCAGGGCCGCAGTCTCGGCTTGAAAATGAGTCCCGTGATCACTGATAAATTCAGACGGAATCCCATATCGACATATTATCTTGTTCTGGATAAACTTGGCGACATGCTTAGCATTGAGAATGCGATATGATTCAGCTTCGACCCATTTGGTGAAATAGTCGATAGCTACCAAAATAAAGCAGTGTCCACCAGTACCTGAGGGATTTATTTTCCCGATTATGTCGATACCCCATGTTGAGAATGGCCAGGGTGACGTCATGGTATAAAGCAATGATGACGGCATATGTTGCACATTGCCAAAGATTTGACAGTTATGACAATGTTTGACATATGATCGGCAGTCGGCTTCCATGGTATTCCAGTACTAACCGAGCCTCATGATTTTCCGGACCAGCATGTGGGCATTCATATGTGGGCCGTTTTCTCCATCATGTACTTCGGCCATAACCTTTTCAGCCTTATACTTGTTAACACAAAGGAGAAGAGCCCCCTGTGCTGTTTTTTTGTACAGCTGTCCGTCATCGGTACAGATGAGCTGGGTAGCTAGCCTTCGTAGGGCTTTCTTGGCTCGACCTTCCGACCCGGGAGGATATTCTCCGTTTGTCAGGTACGTTAACACAGCCTGATACCATGGTTCGGGATCAGTTATTTCAATGTCTTCAATGTCGCAAATGTATGCTGGCTCGGACCGTCTTTCGACGCAAATCGGCATACTGGTCACGTGGTCGGGAATATTCAGTAAAGATGCCAATTTTGAGAGTGCATCTGCGAACTGATTTTCTTCCCGAGGCAGATATATATACTCTACCTTTTGGAATTGTTTCTCGAGATCCCTTACTCGTGCCTGGTAGGCCACGAGATTAGCATTTCGAGTCTTCCATTTTTGAAGTGCTTGGTTAATGACCAAGGATGAGTCACCATGTACCCGGAGATTTGTAATCCCCAGATTGGCGGCGGCTTGTAGCCCGTAAATGCATGCTTCGTATTCTGCCGCATTATTGGTAACATCAGAGTCCAGTTTGATGGAGACGGGAGTATGTTCCCCTCTTGGTGAAATTAGGAGGATCCCGACTCCGAACCCTCGAAAATTAGATGCACCATCGAAGTATAAATCCCAAGCTTCAGTATTAGTATGGAAAATATCTTCGTCTGGGAAGGACCAGGTGTCGGTGTGTCCTTCTTCGGTTATCGGGCTGTCGGCGAGAAATTCAGCTACTACTCGACCTTTGATATCTTTTAACGGTACGAACTTTAGGTCGAACTCTGCCAGCATTAAAGTCCATCTAGAAATTCGACCATTGAGAATGGGCTTTTCGAAGATGTATTTGATGGGATCCATCTTGGATAGCACATGGACCTCGTAACTGAGCATATAATGTCGAAGCTTCTTAGTGGCCCAGACTAGAGCCAAACACGTCTTTTCGAGCATGGTATATTTGCACTCATACTCTAAAAACTTCTTGCTGATGTAGTAAATGGCTCTTTCTTCGGAGTCAACTGTCTGAGCCAGCATAGCCCCCATGGCTGTCTCGATCGTCGTTAGGTATAACGACAGAGGCAAACCGGGGTGAGGTGGCATTAAGACTGGCGGTGCGGACAGAATTTCCTTGATCTTGTCGAAAGCAGTTTGGCACTGGTCATCCCATAGTACCCGTTCTCCTACTTTTAGTTTTTTAAAAATTGGTTCACACACCATGGTTAGCTTGGAAATGAACCGACTGATGTACTGGACTTTCCCGAGAAATCCTCTTATTTCTTTTTCGGTTTTGGGAGGTTGCATCTCGGTAATGGCTTTGATTTTAGCTGGGTCGACTTCGATACCTCGTTGGCAAACGATATGACCCAGTAATTTGCCTGATGTTACCCCGAAACTGCACTTTTGAGGGTTTAACCTCATGTTGTATTTGCGCAATCGGGTGAAGAATTTTCTTAGGGCGGTGATGTGACCGTCCCGTTCTTTGGATTTGACGATCATGTCGTCTACATAAACTTCTACCTCTTTATGCATCATGTCATGTAATAAAGTGGTAGCGGTCCTCTGATATTTGGCTCCGACATTAATGAGACCGAACGACAGAACGGTATAGCAGTAAGTACCCCAAGGTGTGGTGAAGGTAGTCTTACTCATGTCTTCTTCCGCCATCTTGATCTGATTATACCCGGCATACCCGTCCATGAATGATAGAAGGGCATGATCGGCCGTGTTATCCACCAGTATGTCGATGTGTGGTAACGGAAAATCATCTTTCGGGCTCGCCTTGTTAAGATCCCGAAAATCTACACATACCCGCACCTTACCGTCCTTTTTAGGAACCGGCACGATGTTTGCCACCCAGTCCGGATACTCGGACACTTGTATGAAGCCGGCTTTGAATTGTTTGTCGACTTCTTCTTTTACCTTGAGAGACCACTCGGGCCTCATCCGACGAAGCTTCTGTTTGACCGGTTTGCACCCGTCTTTGATTGGTATGTGGTGCTCGGCTATTTCCCGGTCTACCCCCGACATGTCCTTGTAGGACCATGCGAAGACATCCTTGAACTCTTGGAGGAGGCTTATGAACTGTTGTTTCTCCTCGGGATCTAAGGATAACCCTATCTTAAGTGTCTGAGGCTCTAAGGTTGTTCCCACATTTATGGACTTGGTTTCTTCGATCACCGGGTTTCGGGACTCCCTTTGCTCTAGTTGCTCGATCAGATGTGGAGGTAAGGGTACCTGTTCGTCTGGTTTCTCAATGTCATAGCATAAAACATTTTTAAAAGCAGAATTTGAAAGAGACAAGTCGTAAGCAGAACGGTTGTTATTATTGATTGAAAACTTGGAGAACAGCTCAAAGAGAGCAGCCATCTGATCGTTGGTCAGTGGCGGGATAGGTAGGGCACTCGGGACAGACCCCGAAGTGCCAGCAGCAGGAATGATAAAAGGGAGAGGGGTTACAGGAGTGACTCTAGCACCGACTTCCCTAGACTCGATCTCAGACTCTGACTCAGACTCGGACTCGGACTCGGACTCAGGCATGTCTCCCTCTCCGGTGACCAGCTTGTAGATCCTTCCATGACTGTCAGTCCACTTGACAGACTTCCTCCAGGCCCTGTTTCCCGTCTCGGAACCAACATCCGAGATCAGCTTGGTCGGGTCAAACCTGTTGCTGCGGAGGATCAGGTTGACCAGGTCTTCCTTTGGAGTTGGGGCTATGGTGTCTTCCCCAAATAGTAGCCCTAGTGCGGGCTCAGCATCTTCATCTCCGTTGGATTGGATGAAGGCGAACACATCATCCGGGATGTAGTTGCAGTCCCGGGCCAAGTGGGTCCCGAGCTGCATAACATTGGGTTGGTATAGACCAACCTGAACAGCCCCAAATACCGGTGTGACAAAGTAGTCAGCCAACCGTGGGCTATAAGGGCTCAAGTGGATACCCTTAATAATGTTCCAGGCCTTCTCAATTCCTGCTCGGACAACATTGTCGGGAGTTATGGCATACCCGAGACCAAAGTGAGATTCTTCATCTTTGAGAACCTCGATGATCTTCCCAGCTGGAAGATCGGGTCGAGAGGTAGCCCCCGGAAAGTACCCTAGGTTTTGGAGCATCGTGTCGATGCTCGTAGTGAAGTAAGGCCTAAAGAGGTACTCTTCCTCGATCATCCCCACAAAATCGAACCCCCAGAGATCCGTGCTTCCCGTGGCGTTACAGCTAGCCACAGTCATTGGTGTTGCCTCTAAAGTGATGACATCGTTAAGCAGAGGCATCTTGATCTTTCGGTGGAGGGTGGAGGACACCGCCTTGACCGCGTGGATCCAAGGCCTACCTAGGAGCAAGTTGAATGACGAGGTGACGTCGATCACCTGGAATTCGAGCTCCTTTTCTATCGGGCCGGTTATGATGGTCAGTTTCACAGCCCCAGCTACCGACTTTGGGCTCCCATCGAAAGCTTGGATGGTCTGAGTAGTCGGGATATAGTCAGCCTCGGTAATGCCGAGGGCTTTTGCGGTCCTTAGAGGAAGGACATTCACATCGGACCCATCATCAACCAGGGTCATAGGGAGGTATTTTCCTCGGCAAACCACCGTAATGTAGAGGGCCAGATTGTGGGAAGCCCCGAATGGCGGTAGGTCGGCTTCGGAGAAAGTGATCATTGGGCCTCCTTCCTTAGCTATGCCCTTCAGGTGGGGCAGGACCGTGGCTACCATCTCAGCAGGGGTAACCAAAGAGTCGATCTTAATTTGATCGAGAGCCTTTGTAAGTGCTTCTCGATGCTCTTGAGAGCTAACCAAGAGTTGCCATATAGTGAGGTCAACTCGGGTTTTCTTCAACTGCTTTACGAGAGCCGTTTCAGCAGTTGGCTCCTCGGGGGCGACTTCCGTCCTGAATGGTTCAGTGACGGTTGTCGGGATGGGGGCGTCCCTAGAGCTAGTGGCTTGGTAGGGACGGCCAAGGTGGTTACTGGTTAGGACTCGGGATTTAGTCCTTCGAATCTCCTCGGAGGTGATGGGGACAGCTTCCCCTTTGGCGAGGTAGACGTCATCCTCGTCGTCGAACCAGATCCCGTTCACTTGCGGGATAAATGGAGAGATAAGGTGGGAGCAATCAATCACCTCCCCGGTAAAGATGGCGTGAGAGCTGAAAGGGTTCTTCTTGTTGTTAGGCTTATCTCCGGGTAGCGGTATTTTACCGCTTTCGATTAGGTCCTGGATCAAGTGCTTTAGCTTCCAGCACTTCTCGGTATCATGCCCATTGCCCCGGTGGTATTGGCAATAGGCTTGGGCATTGTAGTTCTTGGAGCGTCGCTCGACCGGAACTTCAGGAGTTGGGCCTATCGGTTGGATTAGGCCTTTAGAGGATAGCCTTTGTAAGGCATAAGTATAGGTCGTACCTATGTCAGTGAAAACCCGAGGTGGGGTGTTCTTCTTGGACGGGGCATCTAGTAGATTAACCGCGTCGAAAATGCTGCGGGTTGCAGCTTGAGGCTTGGTAGTGGAGGAAGAAGCCCCTTGGTAACCCTTAGCAGCGGCCTTAGTGAGGCCTTCCAGTCTTAAGTCATCTTTGATCCTCATACCCATTTCAGTAAGGGTGGTGAAATTGGGTATGACAGCATATCGGAGGTGAACCCGGTAAGATGGGAGGAGGTTCTTGACAAAGGCCTCCACCAAAGTCTTCTCACTGGGCTTATCGACCAGTTTCACGCTCTCGGCCCTCCAGCGTTGAAGGTATTTGGTAAAACCTTCCTTCGGCTCTTGGGCCATAACCTCCAGAGATCTCATTGTGGTTTGGATCTCGGTGTTGTCAGCATAGTTCCGAGCGAACTCGGTGGCCACATCATCCCAAGTAGGGTATTTCTTCGGGTCTAGCCTGTAGTACCAGGCCCGAGGGTGCTTTTCAAGAGATGCAGCAAAAAGGTTCTTGAACATGGAGGAATCCACTCCCTTGATGGCCATGAACTCCTTGAAGGCCCGTACATGTAGTAACGGGTCTTCAGTTCCCTCAAACATGGGCAAACCCGTGAGATTCAGGTTTGCGGGCAGTTTGTCACTCACCGGGTTGTACTCACGACTATTCTCCCGATGGATATTATTACTCGCAGTCAAGTGAACTTGCTCCTCCAGTCGGCGTACTGAGCTAACCAGTTCAGCCAGAGGCCCATTAGTCCCAGTATTTGGAGTCCTGTGCTCCACCGTAGCCAATCGAGTGACGATAGCAACTTGTCCAGCCCTCATTTCATTCAGTTGGGCTTCGATGTCGGCCTGTTTGTCGACCATGGCGTCCACAGAGGTTTTCAGATCAGCTAAAGCAGCTTCCATCCTGCGAGTGTGTCTGGTTGCCGGTGGCCTGTCTGTAAGAACACCACGTAATCAGAAACCGAACCCAGTCTTGGAATCAAAGGAAAAAGTACATCCCGAGCGACCCAAAAGGAAAGGACTGAGTGGAAAAGACTCGAGAAAGACACCTAGACGGATGACTCGTGGGTGGTATGACTTCCTTAGGATTTCGGCTTTGTGGGCCTAGTCCCGTTCGAAGGAAGGTCCACGTGAGATTACTCCCCAGACTTTTGACTCGAGTGTATGGACGGACTTTCCTTTGTAGGGGTATGCCCCACGCGGGTTGATCGTGCCTTGACAGATAAGGCGGACTCGGGAAAGGGGGGAAACTCGTGATATAAGATCGACGGAGTTTCGATGCTATAAACCCTCTACGTACTATGCAAAGACCCGACACACGGATAGAAGGTAGGTCCTATAATAGGGAAGGTCTATTTTAGGAAAGTTGGAGGTTTGAAGTTGGAATATGTAAAGGGTGAATTTCCGATAGTTCGAAAATGGAAAGCGGAATTTCAAAAACCAAGATTAGAATTTTGAAGAAAATTCAGAAAATCAAAACGGTGTCGGAAATTCGTGAATTAAAACGGACAGCATGTCGACTAAAGAAAAGGATATTTTGAGTCAAATCGTTGATCCTAAATTTCGGCGGCATTCCGAGTTTTGAAAATTGGATTTTTTGAAAAGGTGAGTCCCGAAATGGGCAGCATTATGGGCAGCATTTCGGGTTTTTCAAATTTGGGCTTTTTGGAAAGACGGGTCCCGAAATGGACAGTATTTCGGGTTTTTTTCGAAAGGTGGGTATTTTTGGAAAGATGCAATTTTTGAAATGACGGTTTTTTTGAAAAATTGACACGGAAACCAACTAGCATGTAGTCAAACAAGCATTATAACGACGCTCATGTATGCTTTACACTAAGTCTCGGTCGGTCAAAGTAGGGTCTATACCAACAACGATGGCTTTCTCGTGTGATGGACGGACTCCCTAAGCCGAGTTGGTCTTAGGACATGCCGCGAAACCGAGACGAGTTCCACCATCGATGTCTTTAGCGCACCCATGTAGGAATGCACCGTGGTATAGTGGGACGTCGGTCACAAGTAACCGGCCCGGGCAAATTTGGGTTATGCATGAATCATTAAACTAATGCGCGCACACTAATCTACGAACGATTTCTCTTCGAGTCTCACCCTGGGAACCCCGATGACATGTGGTACATCAGGTATCCCCTGCGGAGTCGCCAAATTGTGGACATGACGTAGGTCCACCCCGACGCGGCGAAGCGCGGGTTTGGGTAGGCGAATGAATCTCGTGGTAAGATTGTTCTCGGGTTCGAAATTTAAGTCAAAATGGAGTCGCCACCGAATTTTGTGGTTATTCGGAACCATACGAGCCCACTCTATGTCGTCATGGGCTATACACAAAGTAAGCCCACTTCGATTTCAGAGTTCATGGGGCTCGTCCCTTTGCATTGTTATACCGATACCGTTTACACCGGCTTTCGTATATAAAATGACTCTCGTGCGCCAAGGGTTTCGGACATCCGGAAAGCAAAGGTTCTGAGTAAGGGGTGAGGGTACGTGTTGGGAAGCCCACTAAGGACACCCAACCCCGCCCGCACATAAGACATCGTTCGTGTTCGTGTACGCGCGCTAGTAAAATAATTGAATGATATGCAAACAGCGTTTTCGGGCTAAGCATGTGAATTATTGATTTGCTACGTCATTTAATGCATCTTAGATATGGTCGAAGTAATTTAGCATGCGAGGTTCATTTATAAAGCGTAAAGCAAGTAAATAAATAAAACTCGGAAATGAATAACGTACAAGTTACACGGGCGGAAATACAACCCGGAATTCACAATACAACGATACATAAAAATAATAAACGAAATAATAAAAAGCAAAATAATGATAGAAACGGACCCGTATGTAAACTAGACCGCGAAATATGTAAATGGACTACCCCGATTAAATACACATTATGTCGTGTACTAAACGGAGGACGGAAACATGAGACTGTGGCGTATTGCTAGCCCGATCTTATATCCCGTAGTCTTGTCCCGACTTATCATGTCAAAAATTGATCAAAGTCGTTCTACGTGTCGTGATGTGCATGGTTTTGAAAATAGGAATGTCACGTGATGGTCTTTGCACGTGATGACCAAAGTCGATAAAAGAGCGGGGCCTTGGAATGTGTGTCCAAGCCCTCGGTTTTCTGGGTTACAGGACCCACTCGACCGAGTTGTGGTGTGACTCGGTCGAGTGCACCTTTTACGTGGCTACTGCCCATTTTTATGGGTGCTACTCGATCGAGTGGCATATGTACTCGGTCGAGTAGCCCCTGTACGAGGGATAATTCGCTTTGTTTTTTGGTTTAAAATCGATGGTTGGTTAAAATGAATACAAACATCGCACGATTTGTATTCAACTCAACCTCCGGTATTATAATCATGTATATACGATTATAATATCGTTATCGGAGTTTTACGAAAATGTTTTTATTATATTAGAAATTTTGAATTAGTAACGGAAGATGTCCCTCTACATCACGACATCGAAACTAACCCTTTCGGATTACGTGATGTCGGTTTTCGTGTCAACGGGTTTCGTACCAATTATGGAAATGGGATTAAATACGTTCAACTACGACCGTTTGCAATCGCATCATGCCCTTGAGTACGTTGGGGCGGGGCTCCTCGAAAGGGCTCCACCTCCGTTGTTGCTCGTAAAGGGATTAGACGGATTTTAGGCAAACATCGTAGTCAAACGGATTTAAAACCGGATTTTGATACTAGTTTACGTATACGCGGTATTATTAATGTTAGTAGTAAAATGATGATATAAAAAAATAAAGATGCAAAAAGTATAAAAACGTTAGTGTTAGTGTTACTACGATTATAAGTATGATGCAAAAAATACGATAAATAAAATGAAAATGAGACTAGATAAAAGAGATCGAGATGGGGTTTGGGACACCCTCAACATACATGCTTAGTAAGGACCTCGGAGATGGACTCGTAATAGCGGCACGGGCTTGGGAGTAACGAGGATGTATGCGAGTTATGGTGTGTATGGGTATGTATGTATGTTTCGCCGGTTTCCGAGGGACAAAGGGCTCGGGATTGGTGTGTTTGGCTTAGGGTTTCTAAGGCTTTATGTAGGTGTGTGGCTCAAAATGTAGGGTGAAAATGTAGGGTAAAAGTTCTGAAAAAAGTTGTGAAATGCATGGGGGTGAAGCGGTATTTATAGACTTCATCCCACGACATAGGGGCACTCGATCGAGTGGCCCTAGTGCACTCGATCGAGTGCCCTTCAAAACGGGCCTTATCCAGTTTAAGGCGCTCCACTCGACCGAGTGGGTCAATCCACTCGATCGAGTGGATCAATTAGGCGAGATAAAATAGGGAAGTTTTGACTTGATTGATTTGTTTGTTTTATTTTTGAATTCTGATTTTGTACGCCAGCTGAATTTGGCTGATTTATGAGACGGTTTCATCTTTGACCGGGTTTTGACCCGGTCGCCAAAAGACGGGATTTATCTTTGGTGTCGGTTTTGGCCCAAATTAGTCTCATTTTGCTCGGAACGACCCACTGGGCCTGGATTTGAGGTCTGTTCTGTGAGATTTTTACTCCGCTAAAAGTCCATGTCAGATATTATTGATTCCGAGCCCAAATCCGAGTATACCAAGTCACGTTTGCGTCCGATCATCATCGGGTGTTTTTCGGAGACTACCATAGACACGTGGCAGTCAAAATGCGGGTGTCTACAAGTAGGTATTCAAATCATTCATAAAACTGTCCTTCACACCAATCACCACCGCAAGGGTACGAAACCTACACCAAAGAGTGAAATAAGATGATGTCTCACAAAAGAAAAAGGAAATATAACGTCTCACCATGTGTTCTCCGGGCTAATAATAAGGCGTCCGTCGTCTATATACTGAAGCCCTTGATCCTGTTGTGGTTGTTCTGGTTTCTCCTCGTCGTTCACCTCTTGGTTCTCCTCCTGGTCCTCTCGCCGGTTCTCCTCCTCTCGCCGGTTCTCCTCCTGGTCCTCCTGCTGCTGGGACTCCCTGTTGCTGTTGCTGCTCGAACTACCGTACCGCAGCCTGCTGCCCAACGTCATATCTGCAGACATATAGTAGTAGAAAGTTAGAAATTGACATCATAATATTGAAATAATTTGACTACAATATGTAATGCAGATTACTATGTACAAATAATATAACTTATTAAAACTATACCCCACTAAAAATCATCGTCACTCTCGTTGTCATCTTCCACTTGCCTACTCGAACCAACGACATCCTCTTCCTCGTAGTCATCTTCCTCCTCCTCGTCACTGACCTCTAAGTCATTGGTGTCGTCCTCCTCCTCGACCATATCAGTAGAAGCACCTTCTTCCTCCTCACCACCTTCATTGTCTTCAAAATCTTCTCCCACTTCCACCTCATTATTGTCATCATCATCATTTGCGAAAAGATTCTCATCAACTAGAGACAATGTTGTACCACTAGAAATGACATCCTCTTGGAAGAGGTCAGAATCATAGTGCCCTCGTGGCTTAGTTTTGAACACCGCCCACCACTGGTTTAAAGTTCTGTCGTTCTTTGTGGTTGGGTAAGGCGCAAAGTACACTTGGTGTGCTTGATGTGAAAGTATAAACGGATTGTACTTGGAGTATTTTTTGGTATGATTAACTTCAACTAGTTTGTACCTTTCATGTACTCTAGTACCTAGCACAGATTTGTCCTTCCATTCGCATTTAAATACCACAGCTCTATACCCACGATCATTTCCAACATAGCACAGCTCGAAGATGTCCTCCAATAGACCGTAGTAATCTTCACCCTCAAGTGACGACACACTCACACCGAAATTACATCTACTCCTACTGCTACCATGGGCAAATGTATGAAAATTGAAACCATTAACCGAATACCGGTTCCAAGTCCTAACCTTCCACAAAGGACCCAATGCTAGACTCCTAACCAAATCATCCTGAATATTCTATGAAATTACATGCTGCTTAAGCCATTTGGGAAACTGTTCCTCATGCTTATTCCAAACATCATCATCATCATTTAAATGTGGATTAGCAGCCACAAATTCAGTTACAAACTTCTTCTCGTACGGCTCTAAAACTTTGCAGTTTGATAGCAAGTACAGGTGAGCACGATTGTACTCCTTCTCATCTAATGTCCTCCACCCGCCAGATGATGAAGATCCCTCACCCACCTTACTTTGAAAAAAGTCTGGTATGTTGGGGTCAATCGTCGTCTCGAGTGTTTCTAGGTTTAGATTTTTGGCTTTGGTGTTCACTTCTTTCTCGAAATACAGAGAACAGAAGCTGGCTATCTCCTCTGTTAAGTAAGCATTACATATGGAGCCCTCAACCCTCGCCTTGTTACCAAATTTTTTCTTCAAATGGTTGAGAAATCTATGAGAATCATCAAGCAACTATGTTATTACCAAATTATAGTGTCTAAAGTTAGTTAGTGGGTAAAATAAGTAAGTAGTTGAAAGTTCTCACCTCTCAAACGGGTACATCCATCTAAACTGTACCGTTCCTCCCACTTTAGCTTCGTAGGGCAAGTGGACCGGTAGATGCTCCATTGAGTTAAAGAAGGAGGGTGGGAAGATCATCTCAAGTTTGCATAGTATCTGAGGAATTTGATCCTCCAAACGAGTCATGTCGTCATTTGTAACTGTCGACGAACACAAATCTCGAAAAAACTGAGATATCTCGGTGATAGGATTCCAAACACTTTCCGGCAGCAGGTGCTTCAACGCCAAAGGTAGTAACCGCTCCATGAACACGTGGCAGTCGTGACTCTTCAAGCCTTGGAGCTTCAGGTTCTTAATGTCCACACACTGACTAAAATTGGATGCATACCCATCAGGGAACTTCAGTTTCCCTACCCACTCTAACACGGCCTTTCTCTGAGCCTTATCAAGGCTAAACAATGCCCTAGGCTTGGACCCATTCCGCTTTATATGCATTTTCGGACGGTCATAAATTTTTTTCAAATCATTTCGGGATCCTACGGTGTCACATGTCTTACCCTCTACATCCATGACGGTGTGAATTAGTTGCTCAAAGAAATTCTTCTCAATATGCATCACGTCCAGATTATGTCGGAGTAATAAAGTACTCCAATATGGAAGGTCGAAGAAGATGCTTCTTTTAAACCAACCATTTTTTAATTTCTTAAGATCTTTGAACTCTTGATCGGTCCCGTCCACAGTAGATGGGAACTCTGAAATCACCTCCCAAATCTCATCTCCTTGGAGACGAATCGGTGCCTCATCTAGCACCTCCTCACCCTTCTTGAAAGCTCTCTTATTCTTCCTATACATGTGACCCTCGGGTAGAAACTGTCTATGACAGTCAAACCAACTAATTTTGCTTGAATTACTTAGGTAGAATGCTTTACTTTCACTCATGCAACAAGGACACGCTTTTTGGCCTGCTGTAGACCAACCGCTCAACATACCATACGCAGGAAAATCGTTTATAGTCCACAAAAGCGATGCTCTAAGCTGGAAATTTTGTTTCAACGACACATCATATGTCTCCACCCCTACTTCCCACAAGTGTTTCAATTCCTCTATCACTGGTTGTAAGTAAACATCCAAGTGGTTTTTGGGATTTTTTGGGCCGGGAACAATGAGAGAAAGGAATATGAACGGTGGTTTCAGACAAAGCCATGGGGGTAAGTTGTACGGTGTGACCATGACAGGCCAGCATGAGTACGACTTACCGAACTGACCGAAAGGGGCGTACCCATCGGTACACAACCCAAGTCTCACGTTACGGGGTTCCTCAGCAAATTCAGGGTAAATCCTATCAAACCGTTTCCACTCCTCCCCATCACTAGGATGACACATCTTCCCCTCTACACGAGTTTTTTCCTTATGCCACCTCATTTGTTCGGCAATGGTTCTGGTTGCATATAGTTTTTGAAGTCTAGGGGCGATGGGAAAGTAGGTAAGTCGACTAAGTGGTATAGGTTTTTTATGCCTCGCAACACTCTTTCCCTTCCTACCCCTCAAAACAATGTTCCCATCTACACTTTTGTATCTACCCTTCCCACATATCTTACATTCCCCAAGCACGACATCATCCTTCCAAAAAAGCATACATCCATCGGGACAACCATCGATCTTTTGATGCGGAAGTTCAAGACCTTTAACAATTTTTTTGGTATTGTAGAATGTTTTGGTCATAATGTTGTCTTTTGGGATGAGTTTGTCAATCAACGCAGCGATACCGTCTACGCACCCAAAAGGTAGGTTATACTCACATTTAAGGGTCACTACCATAGACGCCACTTCTAACAATGTCACATCACACCCTCCATATAATGGCTTCTCCGCAGCCTCTAACATATCAAAAAAAGCTTTCGCTCATGGGTTTGGCTCTTGTGGGGTTGGTTGGTCATCGTCGTTAGTGTAAATGCTCTCATCATTAAACAAATTGCACTCAACCACATCAACAATCATTCCTCTCACCCCGCCCTCATTCTGATCCACCTCAGATTCCTCAACAGCAGATGTCTCACCATGACAAATCCAATAATAATAATTTGGGCTAAACCCATTTGAGATAATATGTTCCTTAATCAGAATATCATCCAAGAATTTGAGGTTCTTACATTTCACACAAGGACACCTAAATCTACCCTCTGACGCGTATTCGGGATGGGTTTTAGCGAACTCAAGGAAACTATTAACACCTTCTAAAAATTCAGTTCTGGGACGTTGTCTCTTATCTAATCTTTCCTCATACATCTATTTTCGTTCCTGTCGCTTCATTTTTTTATCTAAAAAAATTGAGACAATAACCAAATACAAATTATTTTCTCTTAAGTAATTTACTAATAAATACACACTACTCACATATTTTGTAAAATTCTCAATTCACCTAAACATAGTACTATTTGCACCTAATCATCCATAATTACGTTACTAAATCGACATAATTGTATTTCAATTCCAATTTCCTAACACATCAAAACAACCAAATTCATTCAACTACGTAACCGCAAACCCTAATTTTATACTAACAATCTACCTATTTCAAATTGGGGAACCTATTGGGCGATTAGAATTCTAACTACACTAAATATTCCGACAACTAAAAAATTATCCAACCCAATAAATAATTTATTTAAATCTATAACAACAGAAATTAACAAATAATTGAAATTAAATATAGATAGATAAACATACCTTAAGGAAAATGAGAGAATTGAAGAAGGAATGAAGAGGAATGGAGGAGGGGCACGTTTTAGAGAGAGGGGGGGGGGGGAGAGTTTTTAGAGAGAGAGAGTGAAATGGGTGAATGAGCCGGGGGAGGGGGGGTGTTCGTTAATTTAAAAAAATTTAACACCCTTAACGACCGAAATCGATCGCGCGTATTTTTTTTAGCGACCAATTTCAGTCGCTAGGTCACAGATTAGCGACTGAAATCGGTCGCTAATTAATGAATTTAGCGACCGAAATCAGTCGCGCGTCCATTTATTTAGCGACCGATTTCGGTCGTTGAGGATAATTTTTTTTTTAAAATCCGTCTCCTCGTCCAGCGACTAATATCAGTCGCGCGTTGTACTTTCAGTCGCAAAATTAGCTACTGAATTTATCAGTCGCGCGTGATTGGTAGCTATATGAAGTATTTCTTGTAGTGATCTCAAGCATCTTCATATGAGCATCTCTTGCTATGTTATCCCTTTGAAGATGAGCAAAGAACTCTTGTTGGTTTCTTAGCATCTCCATTTGGCTTCTTTGCATTTCTTGGTTACTCTTTTGCACATCCATCATAGATTTTTGCATGTTGAAATCTCGAGGTGGAGATTGTGGATTGTGCGGAGTATCGGTGATGGCTAGAGGAATACCATAGTCATAAGTAGGAGACCGGCTCCTTTGCTTGCTTTATTGTTGTTGACCTTGAGTTGCTTGTTGTTGTTGACGGTTCCCTTGGAACCCATGAGAGTTGCCTTGATTAAGGCCTTGAGTGTTACCTTGGTTGTTTTGATATCCTTGATTGTGTTGGTTTCCTTGAAAACCACCTTGATTGAAGTTCCCTTGTTGGAACCCTTGATTGTTTTTGAAGTTACCTTGGTTATGTTGCTTGAAATTGTTGAATGGCCTTGGGTTGCGCATATAACCTTGGTAACCTTGGTTGTTGTCCCTTAAGGGAGGTGGCACATATGGACGGTGTTGTAGAGATTGTTGATTGGAAGCTTGATGGGAAGCTTGGAACATATGAGGATAAGGGGCACCTTGCTTGAACGCTTGAAAGGCGTTCACTTGCTCAATACTCCCCCGACAATGTATAGGCTCATGTCCAACTATCCCGCAAGTATCGCACATCCTATAATAAGGTGTAGGAGACACAACTCCCAAAGCATTAACTTCATGAATCGAGTGATGGTTGGAGGAACTAGTGCTTTGAACTTGATTGAGGTGGCTTTGGAGCTTCTTGTCAATAGTCTCCATGTGAGTTTTTAATTGAGCTCCAAGATCAATGCTTAGTTGTGTAATGGCATCGACCTCGTGCCTACCTCCTCGATTTTCCTTTCTAGGCCTTGAGTATTGGGAGTTGTGCACCGCCATCTCCTCGATTCTTGCCCAACTTTGATCGTCATCGATCTCGGTAAACCTACCATTGGAGCCCATATTGAGTATAGCTCTTGAGTCCTCATATAAATCATTCCAAAACTGTTGGACTAAGAACCATTGTGAAAGTCCTTGGTGGGGGCACGATCTGACCAAAGATTTGAACCGTTCCCAAGCTTCATAAAGGCTCTCCTCATCCCGTTGGAAACCGGTGATGGAGGCCCTTAGCAAATTTGTCTTCTCCGGAGGGTAAAACTTTTGGTAGAACGCCAATGCAAGTTTCTTCCAAGTATCGATACCCATGGTTGCCCTATCGTGACTCTTGATCCATTGCTTCGCTTTTCCAATGAGAGAGAACGAGAAAAGTACCCAACGGATTTGATCTTGAGTAATCCCGGTTTGGGAGATAGCATCGCAATAATCGGAGAAGGTCTCCATATGTTGGTGCGGGTCTTTGGTGGCCAAACGACTAAATTGATTTCTCTCCACAAGTTGGATAAATTGTGTCTTTGCCACCAAATTTCCGGTATATGTATCCGGTAAAGTACTCGGTCCCGGCAAGACATCCTCGGTAAAAGTGGAGTGAGATGAGAACTTCGGCATAATTGGATGTAAGGGAGATGATGGTGTAGACGATGTTGAAGAAGACGTAGAAGGAGAACTAGGACTAGAAGTACCGAAGGGATTGATGAAGGTCCCTCCGGCGGTCTCTCGTGGTGTTTCGTCTAAGTCGGATCCTTGAGCTTGTTCTTGATTGGTATTGCTAGCTCTTGGTTGAGAGATTCTAACCCGGTCAATCGTCCGTTGGCGAAAGGCTCTAAAGAGTCTTTCCGGCTCTGGATTGAAGAGAAATAAATCGCCTCTCCTCCTAGGCATACACTACATACTCGAACAAACGTGAGAACACCTAGTGCTTTATGGGCACTAGACAAAGACAATAAACGAACACAACGAAAGACAAAGAGAAAAGAAAGCGATAAAAACAAAGAAAAAGCCTAAAATATGCACGCAAGATAAGAAGAGCACAAGGAGGGTAACTAAGTCTAGCTATAAGCAAACTAAGTCTAAACAATGCACCGTCCCTGGCAACGGCGCCAAATTGATGGTAGGGATTTGTCGTGGGTCCCAACCAACAATAACTAACCAACTATACCTGGTGGGTAGCTAGGGTAAGTCGAGTCTTGTCCACGGAGACGGTTATGTAAAGTCTAGACTAGGTCGACCTAAAACGAGACTAAGTCACAAACAAACACAAAAAAGACTATAATTGATAAACTATGATGGTTGAGGAGGATGAGAATGGACTAACAATATACTATGTATGACATAAACTAAATGAAGCAACTAGGATTATCTAAACAATGAAACTAGAGAAATGATGACTAACTAGAAGGATGAATCAAATAAGGGAAAGAGTAGGGTTAGGTCGGGTTCATAAATGTGGTAGGATGATTGGGTAATCAAGGGTGTAGGTGTCTCTTAGTTACTAGGGTCGGTTTGCGCTCTCGCGCCAAATCAAAGTCCGCACTCTCGTGTCAAAGACTAGACCCGAATACTCATGTTAGATGCTACTCAAAACACAAGCATTCTATCACAAACCAAACATACAATGAGTAGAGAAAGACAAGTATGAGAAGCATTGGCCACTACTACCCACACAAGCAATTCAACAAACACATATAGTGCCCAATAAGTGACTAGCAACAAAGGATTCACCTTTACCTATAATCAAACCCTAATCACCCATAATCCACACCTAATCCCCCTACTAACCCCACAAGGAATCTACTCACTCATTATCAAACTAAGACTAACATAAACAAGAGAAATCAATGTAAACTTCCAAACATTCATAATGAACAAACAATAACAATAAACAATATGTAAAGATTCAAACTTGAAAGATAAACAAAGAACAAGAGAAAAGAGGTTATACCCACTACAAGATGATGAAAAAGATGAGAAATTGTATAAATAAGAAACCCAAAATAATCTCCAAGGTTGTCAATCTTGGATGAGTCTTCAAGAATCTCCTTAATACAAGACTAATTAAACTAGATTAAACTAGGATTAACAAAAGTTTAAAGGAAGATTAAGCTAATGAGGGGAGAATTAAATCTAGGGTTTGAACAATGTAGAGAGGCCTAAGAGAGTCTAGGGTAATGTAAGATAGTTAAACAATACAAGGGAGGAGTATTTATAAGGTTACAAGAATGAAGGAGAAGAAAAGAAGCAAACACGGGCTGCAGCTCTTCCATCCCGACCGGGACGAGATGGTCCCGACCGGGACGAAGTGGTCCCGACCGGGACGGACCCAGAACAGGAGCATCTTCTTTTGTGCACCTCATCCCGGACGGGATGAGGTCCTTCCCGACGGGGATGGGTCTTGTAGGCCTCCAATATGATGTTTAAGGTCCCTCCTTGCTTCCCATGGGCTTCTCATCGATTCTCGGGGCTTGAGATCGAGTATAAGGGGCTCGGGATCGGGTCCCAAGGTCTCGGGATCGAATCCAAGGCATCGAGTGATCGTTCCTTCTCTTCGTTGGCTCCAAAAGTGTATGAAACGAGTCGGAATCGTTCCAATTCTTCATGAATGGTCTCGGGAACCTAAAACGAACTAGAAGAAGCATAAGTAGCCCATAAACCACTCCCAAGGAGCGATTCCACAAGGAAAACGGGACCAAAACACAACAAATTAGGCACTACAAACTACACTTATCAGCGGGCTTTTCGGCATATTTCGGGTCTCGATAAATATTTTCATGACCTCGGTCAACGCGTGCTTAATCCATCACGCGAATTATCTTTGCAAAATCATGCATGTCATCGTATCTATATCTTTTATTCGATTTACAAACCGTTACTAACTTGTTTGTTCATGTTTGTTAGCACTTTATTTTCATTGTTTGTTTATTATACTAAATGAACCTCGCATGCTAAATACAACTTTGACGTTAATTTTAGATGCATTAAACCGACTTAGCAACCCATTCAATTATTCGCATGTTTAGGCAAAACAATGTTTGCAAATCATTCATCGTATTACTAACGCGTGTATTAAAACGTCATTCGATATCTTAGTAGAGGCCGCTAATGTGCGGGCGGGGTTGGGTGTTCTTTGTGAACTTCCCAACACGTACCCTCACCCCTTACTCAGAACCGTGGTTTCCGGATGTCTGAAACCATTGGCACACGAGAGTCATTCAATACACGGTATCCGATAACATCGGTATCGGTATCAAATGCAAAGGGACGAACCCGATAAACTCTGACATCGGAATGGGCCATACTTTGTGCATGACCCACTACGACATAGAGTGGGTTCGAACGGGCCCGAACTCCCACAAAGTTCGGTGGCGACTCCAACTTCGATTTAAATTTCAATTCGACCCATCTCATATGGAGATTCATTTGCCTCCCCAAACCCGCGCATGGCCGCGTCGGGGTGGACCTATGTCATGTCCACAATTTAGCGACTCCGCTGGGGATTAACTGATGCGTGACTTACCATCGGCATCCTCAGGGTGAGACTCGAATAGAAATCATTTGACTAGTACAATACGCGTTTTAGTTTTACGGTTCATGCATAACCCTATCTTTTCCCGGGCCGGTACTGGCAACCAACGTCCCACTATACCATTGATGTAGTCCAAATTGGATACGTCAAAAGGTGTTCATAGTCGATTCGTATGGGTTTTACGGCATGTTCTAAGCTCAACTCGACTTAAGAAGTTCGCCCCGATTCTCGAATAGGCTATGTACGCTGGTATAGACCCTTTATAGACCGACCGAGACTTAGTTTAAGAGCATACATGGTGTCGTTATACTGCTTCCATGACTACATGCTACTTGATCTACATGACATCTTTTTTCAAAAACCGTCATTTTTCAAAAATTGCATCCTTTTCAAAATATCCAATTTCAAAACCCGGGGCGTATACCGAATTTAGGACTTATGATTTTACCCAAAATAGCCTATTTCTAGCCGGTATTCTGCCCATTTCAAAACTCGAAAATGTTTTCGAACTTTCAAAACCGTTACCCGGCTCGCCTTTCCGTTTTTTTCGATAAAGCCGGGCTCTCCCCCGAATCTTTCGGGCTTTCAAAAAAAATCCTATTTCAAAAACTTCCTTTTCTTAGAACTTCCCGTATTTAGCAGTGTCGGATCGCGTCGTAAGTCATCGAGGTCTCTAGCTTCGAAACTCCGACGATCTTACATCACGAGTTTGTTCCCTATCCCAGTCCGCCTTACTTGACTAAGGCAAGGCCCACCTGCTTTGGACATACTCCTACGAAGGATGACCCGTTTACACAATTGAGTCCAAAGTTTGGGGAATGTCTCACGTGAACCTTCTTTCAAACAGGACCCGGCCCACATAACCAGATCCTAAAAGAGGCCCACCTTTCACAAGTCACCCGTCTAGGAGTTTTTTCCGATTCAACCTTTTACAAGGCATAGCCCTATAACAAAAGGTTCGTGGTCCTTACGTCTAAGGGTCACTCGTCCAACACTCGAGTCTTAGCAAAGTCTTCGATCCCACTTGAAGGCTACCCTTCAGCAGGGCGATCAATCACGGTTGCTCTAAAGGTCATGTCTTACACGAGTTGTCTCACGTACCCCACTTTTGAGTCACTTAGATGTCACACAATCTGGGTCCTATCTGAGTCCTTAGTCTCACTGGGGGGCTGTCCTCCACCCGAGCAGTCAACCACGGTCAAATTAGGGGGTACCCCATGTCCATCCTACATCGGCGTCCTTATGATACCTTCTTCGAGTCGTACCTATGCTACGAACACTTGAGTCACCTAGGGTTAGGTCACCACGGTTGGTCCGAGCACGCGGCGCGGTCAAACACGGTCGCCCCATTTTTTGGACTCACCCTCATGATCGAGTCCAAGTCAGGGTCGTTACCTCGTTTAGGTCGACGTTCGAGTATCCCAGTCCAAGAGTCTTTGTCATCCCGTCACCCCGGGCTGTGTCTAGTTTGACTCCCTTGCACTTGCGCAAAGTCGAGTTTAGGCAAGTCGTGGCACCCGTCGGTCTCTCCAATCAAAGACCTTACCAAAAAAACAACCAACCGAGCAACCGAAAGTCCAGATTTGATTCGAGTCTAAGTCTAAGTCCGAGTCTAGGATACCCTACATCCTCATTTTCAAATCAGAGTCAGAGTCATTTGTATTCTGTACTCTTTTCAAAATTCAACAAAATCAGCTTTCAATATTATATTTCTCATATATACTTTCTTTATGTGTTTCCGAGAACATGATGAACACCGTCATACACTGTGAGCACATGCACGTGACTATTATAGGCACATCTATAATGACTGCAGGATATTGAGACCCGTGTTTTCCTTTACCTGTTCTATGTCTGACATAGAAAGCCACATAACTACCCTTAGGGAGCGGTATAGAATCCTATACAAACCTAGGTAGTCTCCTAGTTTGGGTTCAAGACGGGAGGCAAGCCCATTTCCCACAATAAAAACCCATCCAATAAGATCAACCAATCCCTACCTTAGGTGTTAGTCTGACCGACAGAAAAAAAAAGCTGGACAAAAAAAAAATCAAAAGTCCAAGAAAAAAAAGCAAAAGGCCAAAACAAAAAAAGCAGCCCATCATAAAAAAAAAGGCATCCATGACCAAGGTTAAACGGTCAATTGGACCGAGGCTAAGAGGTCAACCAAAAGAATTCAAAAAACCACGACCATGGTCAACGGTCAACTCAAGTAAAAATCCCTTGACCGGGGTACGGTCAATTCAAAAATTATCAAAACCCATACCATCCAATAGGGAAGAAACAATCAAGCTGGTCAGCTAACGCTCAATCTAGCCTTCCCACATTACAAACCCTCAAGACCTTCTCGAGACCTAGGCTAAAGACAGCCCGGAATTTTGAGGATTCAAGCTCCATAGGATACACCCTAACCTTTAGAGTAGACATGGAAACCAGATCTCGCATTATCAAACCTGCCCAATCGAAGTCCGAGTCATTTTTACTCGACTTCCCGCTTTTCTACCACATTGCAATACCTTACCCTCGAAGCCTTAGCTCTACAAAATCGAGCTCCAGATTTCAAATCATCAAAGTCACTTACTTCCTAGCACCACATATCCAAAAACATCCAAACCAGTTACCTACTCCAAACACGGGAACTCAACTTGCAGTCGGCATAGAACATGCCCAAATAGTTCACACCACCTCTGGGGGGCTACCCCAGAGAACGTTCACAGTCATTGGATCAACATCCTAATCATTCTAGCCCTTTGATCAAGACATCATTGGGAATGCACCTAGCCTACACCATCGCTATGGCTAGTTACACACAAAGCCCTAATAGACTAGGTACCATAATATATCTTTCAACACTGAACTACGGTTGGTTTGATTTCACTACACGTGAATACGTAGGCAGCCTTTCAACAGAGGCACAACCACCCCATTGACACACGTTCAAAAAAGCACCGTCATTCCGGTCACGACACTGTTATGTTCTCAACAGCTAGCTTTATCATCCTGGGGGCTTCTCCTAGGCAGAAGTTCTCCATCCACTCACAAAAATCCAAAGACTTTCATAGTCTAGCAACCTTTATATAGTGTGTCCTAGTACTCGGCTTAGTCGAAGACGAACATCTGTCAGGACTCAAAGCAATACCCACTTTGGGAATGTACCCTAAAATCAAAAGAGCAATAGACTACCACAGTCTCATTACAGACTACTGCAATTCCCCTACAACGCATCCTTCTCATTTCGATGTACGACCGTGTTGCCACTCGCCTAGGCTACAGAATAATGCAACTTAGGAGTCTTGTTAGGTGGCCCACCCCCCTACCGAGTCACGGTCCAACCCCTCGAGAGTCTAGTCGTGTCTGTCAACTCGTCCGGTCACGTCCAGAGTCGAGTCTGCCGGTAGGCCTCTGTCTTTAAATCTGCAAAACTTAGCCATTTGAGAAAATCCTTTTCGACAAGGTCAAATTTCAATTTTGAAAACCTATCTCCTAGCACGTAAGTTGCTTTCAGGACTTCGATTTCAAAATGCAGCAAAAATCATTTTCCCCAGCGCGAGTCATGTTTTACCTACGTGTTGCATGCAAGCAAAGTTTTATGTAACTTATACAGGTACGACTCAAGACCGCACAACTCACATGTCTCCCAATGGAAAGCCCAAGGCGGCATTTTTCACGGGATTGGGCCCACATATAGGCACACCCGGGACTTATACGACAAGTCCAATTCCCCATGGAGTTATCATCATCAGCTCAGGTATATCTCTATCTTATGGCTGGCGAGCCCTTTTACGCAAGTCCAATGGACTATAAACGACCCGATCGGAAGTCTGCCAGGTTTTAATCATCGATTGGTCTGGTAGCTACTCTGACTTTCGCCTTGTCCAAGCCTCAGTCAGAGTGGGGGCTTTGTAGACACCCACATTTTGACCGCTAGGTGTCTATAGCAGTTTCCAAAAAACCCCGATGATGATCGGATGCAAACATGACTTAATACACTCGATTTTCGGACTCGGAATCAATAGTAGTTGGAATGAGCTTTTAGCGGGTAAAAATCTCACAAAACAGACCTCAAATTCAGGCCCAGTGGGTCGTTTCCAGTCAAATGAGACTAATTTGGGTCAAAATCGACACCAAGAGCAAAACCGTCTTTTAGCAACCGGGTCACACCCCGGTCAAAGACGTTTCCGAGACATAAAAATTTGTCACGCCACTTCAAAAATCCGACTCGAAGTCAAATACTACACAAATATCAGGTACAAAGTAGGAATCCTACTCCATCTAAACCGGGTGTTTCTTCCCATGCAAGTAACCTTTTCCTATCCAAAGTCGGAATCCCACTACATCTCAACCGGTTGTTTTCTTCCTTTGCAAGATATCAATCTCCTATCCCAAGTCGGTATTTCATCCTATAAATACCCCACCCTTGTACACACAATTGATACACACAATTCCCGATAACAACATCAACAATTCACAACACGACAATTCCAATTACAACCTGGAATTCCAGCAATACTAGGCATATTATATTCCGATCTTTCCTCTAGAAATCCTATAGGATTCCGACCATTCACAACCCGAAATTCTAGGCAATTTTAGGCAAACCATATACAAACCCGAGAGCAAAACTCGTCAAATCCCCTCCTTAACCATACACACCATAACTCACCTATATACATCTTAACGCTCCCGCGCCTAGGCCGCTATTACGAGTCCGTTTTCGAGATAATTAAGCATGTAGGTTGAGGGTGTCACAAATCCCGACTTCTCCCTTTTCTTCTCTTTTTCTCGTCCGTCCGTCTTTTTATACGGGTCGTCGTCGCATCATTTTTTATTTCTTTTTTCATCGTTTCTAATACCGATATTATCTCAACAACTATCTATTTTTTTATGCAAAACGGTCATTCTTAAAATACGATACCGACTCTATAGTCGAATATCGTATCTACAAGAATCAAATTAATCTCGTTGATGCTAAGATAATCGTCACATAGTCAAATTAATCATTCAACGCGGAGAGAATCTACATTGTTTTTTAGTTCGATTTTCAAACGATTTACAAAACATCTTTTCTAGAAACTCGCTCCGAATATTCGATATTGATTCCATAATCAAGTGTCGAATATGACGAGTATCGCAAATTTAAGTCGAGTATAAATTGCATCATATTTTTACGCGACTTAACCAAATTATGATTTTTTCAAAAAACAATTTCGAGATCAAAATCAAACCGGACAGCAGTCCGTACAGAGGGCACTCGATCGGGTGCCTAGCCCACTCGATCGAGTGGCACCTCAAAACCGAGACATGAGCCTTTTTTTTCGAGACCACTCGGTCGAGTCCCGCAATGACTCGATCGAGTGGCTCCCAATTTAACAAAACAGTGGGCTTTTCGGCATATTTCGGGTCTCGATAAATATTTTCATGATCTCGGTCAACGCGTGCTTAATCCATCACGCGAATTATCTTTGCAAAATCATGCATGTCATCGTATCTATATCTTTTATTCGATTTACAAACCGTTACTAACTTGTTTGTTCATGTTTGTTAGCACTTTATTTTCATTGTTTGTTTATTATACTAAACGAACCTCGCATGCTAAATACAACTTTGACGTTAATTTTAGATGCATTAAACCGACTTAGCAACCCATTCAATTATTCGCATGTTTAGGCAAAACAATGTTTGCATATCATTCATCGTATTACTAACGCGTGTATTTAAACGTCATTCGATATCTTAGTAGAGGCCGCTAATGTGCGGGCGGGGTTGGGTGTTCTTTGTGAACTTCCCAACACGTACCCTCACCCCTTACTCAGAACCGTGGTTTCCGGATGTCTGAAACCATTGGCACACGAGAGTCATTCAATACACGGTATCCGATAACATCGGTATCGGTATCAAATGCAAAGGGACGAACCCGATAAACTCGGACATCGGAATTGGCCATACTTTGTGCATGACCCACTACGACATAGAGTGGGTTCGAATGGGCCCGAACTCCCACAAAGTTCGGTGGTGACTCCAACTTCGATTTAAATTTCAATTCGACCCATCTCATATGGAGATTCATTCGCCTCCCCAAACCCGTGCGTGGCCGCGTCGGGGTGGACCTATGTCATGTCCACAGTTTGGTTATAGTGAAATAGTTAAAATGAATATTTTGGCTTCGTTTGATTATAGTGAAATGTTAGTCGTACATGTACTACTTACTTCGTATTAATTATACTGAAATCTTATCTACAATATATACTACGTAGGAGTTCCGGAGAAATATATTTATATCTTCAATAAATCATAACCCCTCCGAGTCTGATTTATGTTCCCTCTTTCCATTTTGGGCTGAGTCATCCTTTCTTTTTCTTTCCTGTTTAAGCCATAAATATGTGGTTCACCATTTATTTCCCTCTCTTCCGCCTTTTATATCGTTCCTTTATTTCCCTCTCTTTCTCCTTTATTTTTAAACCACACATTTCACATTCTTATTTTTTCCCCAAAATCTCCAGGGGAACATATCTTAGACTCGAATGGAGTACTTGACACACTAAAGTCTCAACTCCCAATGAGTTACATATAAATTACAGGGAATTTAAATTTTATGAGTTACAGTATAAAATAGAGATTTTTTTTCTCGGTTCCAAGAAGTATAGATAATCGGGGGAGTAGATAATGAATAGTTGTTTTAGTTGCATTTGGACTACAAATTATGCATGCCTAATCAATGTAAATTATTCATTTGGGGACTACAAATGCTTTTAATAGCCTTATTTTTTAAATCAATGTAAATTATTCATTTGGGGACTACATTGCACTTCTAATCGTGTGAAAAATATTATTTGTTGCGTGTTTTCAAAGACAACTTAATTTAGACCTGATTAAGTGGTTATGGATAGGATTCTGTAGACACCTAGATTTAGACCTGGTGGCTGCGTAAGCGCCCAACAAACACCCGATGACGATAGGACTGCAACGCGACGCGGGTTTGGTATGTTTTAGGTAGTTTTTCTATAGAATGGATCAAATAAATTACTCGGGAAACTAAACTAACATGATGGCAGCCTTAGTCGTTTCGTTATGATCGCATAGACATTAATTAGAGTCAATTCCGACACCGAGACCCAGAGTCGGTCCCGAAACTCGAACGGAGTCAGCACCGCGATCCTCGGGATGCACACCCGAGGCCCACTAAACCCACGGCGCTAGGTCAAGCAGCGGGAATTCTTAGGCTCCAAGCTAAGTATCACACTCCTCCCTCTCGGTTTTGGAAAGTATCAAATTCATATCCTCAAAATCCCAACCGCCCCAGCCCACGCGTCTCGGTCTCCCCGCGCCTAAGCCCAGGCGCCTGAGTTTTGGTGCGCCTCAGCTCAGGCGCCCATATGGGTGACGAGGGCCAAAAACACCTATAAATACCCCCCCCCTTCACCTCATTCATTCGACACAATTCTCATTCTTCTCTTCTCCCTCTATACTCTCGCTAAGGGCTCGCACTCCGACACCCGAGGCAAATGATCCCCTCGATCGTAGTTCCGATAAAAAAGCGACATCGACGCTACTCCTCACCTTCGAGCACCCCACTCGATACCGAGGTGCCTGTATTCGACTAGCTCGAGTCTAGTAACGAAGTCATGCCGGATTAGCCACAGAATCAGTCCATAGCAACGAAGCTCTGTCGGAGTAGCCGCAGGAAGGGTCAACGGTAACGGCGCTCTGCCGGAGTCACTGGTCAAGCTAGGAGGATCCGCCTATAGAAGTCGTATCGTCACTAGGTTGCCATCTAAACAAAACTTTCCATATTCGTACTTTCCTTTATTATGCACTACGACAACGTTAGATGCGGACGCTAGGTCCGCAAGCATCTACGAAAATACATAACGTCCCAACTTCAACCGCAAATACTAAAACACACTAAATAGACCCGAGTAATTCCGAGATCCGTTCTCAAACTATCTATGCATCGCGTCCCGTTTAGTGTATACTCCGAAGGTGCAACTTCTCACAATGTGATTTACTTACATTCGCATTTACAGTTTTTTCATATGATTTATTGCTTTTATGACCCTATAATCGCATGCTAAATCACCTAACATGGAATTCAAAACGTAAAAGAACTAAAACTGAACAGAGTGATGGTCGGGTTTTAGTCCCGGTACTCGCCTTATTAGGTTCGACGCATCTCTACTAATGCCGAACCGACGCATCTTAAGCAGATACCAGGTAAGGTATACCACGAGAATGACTAATATCCGTATTATCGAGTTAAAACTGATTTGCTAATACGTATAATACTAGTACTCTCTACTCTCCCACGTGCATCTTTTCATGGCCTGCTTGTCACGTGAAATCGCATGCAAAGAATGTAAACACCACTACTTTGACGACAAAACTTACTTGTCCTTAAACAACCGACATAGCAAAAGGAATGAGGTTAAAATAACGGATGTTACAATATAACAAAAGAATCAGAATATAAGCCCACCGATTGATTAGTAGAGGCCGCTATAGTGCGGCCGGGATTGGGTGTTGACATCTATCGGATGTTGGCTTCCCAATACGTACCCTCACCCCTTAGAATCGACGGTTTCCGGATGTCCGAAACCATTGGCAATGAGAGTCATTCCAGGCATGGAGTGCTTAAGGGTACAAGTCTTTATCTTTAGGTCCTTTGCCACTCAACTTTGAGCCGGCAAGTGATCAAAATTGACTTGAACGGTTTCCGAGTCCTCATAATTGACTCGGTGGCGACTCCACAAATTGGCAACAATTTCAGTTCACTAAAAAGGTCGCCTTACCAAACAAATCGGCCTTTAAACATTTACAACCACAACTCGATCGATTCCAAACGGAAACACGGGTGCCCCCACCCGTCTAGTACAAGTCCGGATCGTCATCCAAATCGAGGTCCGAAACATCGCCCCGTACGCGAGATCGGACCGGCCCCCGGTAGTGAGGGGGCCGCGTGGGTGGCCGCCGCCACACGTTGAAAAACCGGGTCGGTCCCGTGCGTGCGCGCGCGGGGCGCCGGGCGGTGCGGACGGATGTCCACAGTTTGGCGACTCCGCTAGGGATTTGGAAACAAGTTTCCAGCGGTGGTGTAACTTGAACGAGGTCGGTGAAGCTCATTTCTTAGTTCCTAGTTGTGGTCACTACAGGTTTTGGTCCAAAAAAGCCCACCCTAACCGATACCAGGACCAATCGACGTTTTCGCGGTAAGATCTTTAGGGACACGCGGAGAGATCCTCGGTTGACGTTCCGGCCGCCTAACGCGTACCCCGCGGGAATAATAAGCGGGTAGTTCCGAACGGACGGTATGACACTCGTCTCCCCAGACCATCGTCAATGCCTAAGTAAAGACTATTCGTGGGCGGTAGCCTACCCTAACCTACCCGTGTCTGCATCCCGCATGAGTGTATGCATTCTTAGTTATGTGTAGCGTGTTTGAACAATCAAACCCAAATAAAATACTAAAAATCTGGATTCAACCACGCCAACATATTCAACCGCACCCGATTCCGTTTTCGAAAAATATCTCATCTTATTGACCCGGCTCATCAAAAATACCCGTGTCTGCATCCCACCTCTTAAACGCCGATACTCCGGTCAAATCATGATTTCTAAAAAGAGAAAAAAAAAACATTTTCAGATGCCATCGTCATGGCAAATTTTACACCCAACATTTTCGAATAAAATATATTTTCAAACATCATCACGTGGTAAAGTAAAACCCGCCAAACAATAAATGCCGTTAATACTATCGAGACTCCCAAATTAATGGGATCAAGGTACACGAAATGGTTACATTTTATTTCAAAAAAAAAACGTTTTTTTTACATACTGTTAACACAAACGGAGCTTTAACTAATGAAGTCAAGGAATCCAAAACGGTTACATTTTCAAAATGTTTTTTCACTACACGTCACTCTCCACCGTCAAATGCTATTTAATGCAACCGACAAGCGTGGATCACTAGTTTTAAAAGTTTTTTTTTCTAAAAAAAAACGCTATTCATCACCTAAGTCCTTTAATAAGAATTTAGTTACACCCCACAAGCACCACGTACACCACGAATATCGAACTAGCTAATTAATAGCAGTTTCGATAAAAGCATCACGTTATCACTTTCAAAACTGGTTCCCCTAAAGAACCATGCTCTTTTTTAAAAAAAAATTTACACCTTTGCTATCGCCGGATTCTCGACGCGCACACATAGCAACACACTTTCACCTCACAAACGATGTCACCACACCATCGTCACCCTAATTTTGCAAAATCGTTTTTCAAAAAAAAAAGTCTTTCCTCTGCGAGTATCGGTCATTTTCGAAAAGAAATAAAATTCTTTGATCCTGAGCCGGGATCGCGATCAATTTCTTACGTCGTACAATCGTGTGATTAACTCTCCGTGTTAGTTACTAGGATCACCTCTACTCGAGGTCTTACATTTTGGGTCGTCTCCTTTTGAGAAGTCCTCTTTAAACCTCACCTCCGAGGTTTGTGTCGAATCATCTCGTCACATAGATCTAAAAATTTGTTAGGCGTCTCGCCGAATACACCAAGAGTCTAAAGCACCCGAGTCCCTAAGCCAATGACTGCACGCACATGCAAGTCAAGGGCCTCATTCCCGCGTCGTTCAGATACGAGCACTCCTTGAGTCCCTAAGGCACCCGGCAAAACTCACTCTCACCAAAACCGCCTTTCCACAGTCATGACGGAGGATTCAAGCACAGGCGCAAGTAACCATAGTGGAAACAACGCCGAACAATCCGGGGATAACACCGTAGGAACCCTAGCCAACATGATCCGAGACTTACAAGCCACCATCATTACCATGAATGCATCCATAAACAGCATTGACGCCCGTCTAGGCCACTTGGAAAATAAGGCCTCTAATGAACACCATAACCGAATCCTCAACGAGGTCCTTTTAAACTCCACACCAATAGGCGGTGTTCCCGCCGGAGTTACCCCTAATAACCTCACTACACCACCTCAGAACGACACTCTATAGTCTGCCATGAGTCACATAGAATTCCTTGAAAACCAAATGCGCCTAAACCAAGGCAACAATGTCCATCTCGAAAATCACCAAAAGTTTGAAATGGTGAACGACCAGCTACCAGAAAAATTTTCCTTAGCCGACATACCAAAGTTCAAAGGGACTGAGGACCCCCTCAACCATATCCGGGCCTTTAAAGATTACATGGCCATTAAGGGGGTCAAACCCAACCTTTTCAATAGGATATTCTCATCCTCTTTAGGCGACACACCTCGATACTGGTTGATAAGTGTCACTTGTAGTGCCTATTTCGTAGTGTTTTGGTCCCGTTTTCCTTGTAGAATCGCTCCTTGGGAGCGGTTTAGGGGCTTCTTATGCTTCCTTTAGTTCGTTTCAGGTTCCCGAGACTGAATTGGAAGAGTTGGAGCGATTCCGACTTGATACATACACATTTTGAAGCCAACGAAGCTAAGGAACGATGACTTGATGCCTTGGAATCGACCCCGAGACCTTGGGACCCAATCCCGAGCCTCCGAGACCCGATCCCGAGTCCCGAGAATCGATGGGAAGCCCATGAGAACCAAGGAGGGGCCAAAAAGTTCATATTGGAGGCCTACAAGACTCATCCCGGACGGGTATGGCCTCATCCCGTCCGGGATGAAGGAGGAACGAAGAGCAGCTACTGGAGGGTGTTCCGGATCGGGAACAGGGAATCCCGATCGGGAATCCCCACAATCCCGATCGGGAATTACCTTCCCGACCGGGAAATGCCCCAGCTCACCCGCCTTCAATTCCTTTCTTCTCCTTTCATTCTTAAACCCTATATATACCCTTCTTCTTGTAATAAGGTGAGGTTAGGTTATCTTCTTAAAACCCTAGACTACTTTAGGTTAGATTAGATTAGATTAGTGTAGATTAGTCGATAATTAGTAGTTAATCTTAGATTAGTACTTGTATTAAGGGAATTCTTAAAGATCTTCTCCAAGCTTGACAACCTTGGATGTTTGTTTTGGGTTTTCTTCATTAATGCAAGTTTTGTTCTTTCTCCTTCATTAGTTTGGTATAATCTCTTCCTTTTCCTCTTAATCTTTATTTATGTTATTCAAGTTTCAATCTTTGATTGTAGTTAATAGTTTTCACCAGTTTGTTTATGTTTGTTTTGTTTCTTATGATGATTCTCCATGTTAGTGTTAGTTGTAGTTGGATTATGTTAGAGTAATGTCTTGCTAGGGTTAGTAAGGCGATTAGGGTGTTAATTGGGTGATTAAGGGTTTGGTTAGAGATGTTGGTGGAAGATTTGGGTTTCCTCTTGTTTGATGCACATCACATGTTTGTGGAATTGCTTGAATGACTAAGTATGTACGAATGCTTGTTTTCTTGCCTTTCTTTTGTGGGTGTTAGTTTGTTGTGGGTTCGGTCCCCTCAATAAGTTGCGAGAGCCCGGTGAGGACGACCCCTAGGTCTTTCTAAGTAGCGGGAGCCCGGATTCGACCTAGGACCATAGCGCGCTAGAACCCCGTTTGTGTTGTGTACCGCCGAGATGGGTTCTAGGTGGAACCTCTAGGTGAGTCTAAGATGCGAGAGCCCGGACCAACCTAGATTACCCTACTACCTCCTTCACTCTAATCCACCCTTGACCATTCCGTTACCCCTTTGACCCCGACCTAATCCTAGCCTGTTTTCCTTTGTTTTCTTTCTCCTTAGCCTTAGTTGTAGTCTAGTCTTCTCCCCCTCTATCATTCTTTAGTGTAGCTCGTTGACTTAGTCTAGTATTTGGGCCGACCTAGTCTAGACGCCTCTTACCGTCCCCGTGGATTCGACCCGACTTACCCTATCTACCCTAGTTAGGTTAGCCGGTTATATTATTGTTGGCTAGGGACGTGACGAATCCCTTCCCATCAATTTGGCGCCGTTGCCGGGGACGGTGCTAGTTTAGACTTTGTTTTCCTTTTTGCTTGACTTTGTCTTTGTCTTTGTGTTTTCTTTTTTCTTTTGTACCTTGCTTCTTGTGTGTGTGTGGTTTATTTCTCTCTTGTCTAGTGCCCAAAAAGCACTAGACTTCTCACGTTTGTTCTTAGTCTACAGTTTGTGCTTAGAGGTGGTAATTATCTTCTTCTTGCAACTCAGAGCCACTTAAACGGACGGTTGCTAGAATGAGTGGTTTCCAACCGGGTATGGACTACGATTTTCGAGCAAGCATGGGGTTTGATCTAAACTCCACACACTCGGGAGCCGATATGAGCTACCACTCTTCTTCCATGAACCAAGGGTATGACATGACGTCCCCCTACCACTATCAAGCTTCTTGGGGTAATCAAGATGGGTATGATCCTCAAGATTATGAAAACGGCTACCAACAAGTGGACGATTATAACTCCTACGATCATGGTGGCTATTACTCAAGCTATGATTGTGAACCCACCATGTTCAATCAAGATCCACCTTATGGAAGCCAATACCCTCAAGACCCACAATATTACCCTCCACCCCAACCACAATATGAACCCTATGACCCACAATACTACCAACCACCCCAACCTTGCTACCAACAATATGATGCCCCACCCCATGGGTATCATCAAGATTTTCAAGGAGCTTTACAAGACTCCAATGACCACCAATCGCTAAACTTGGAGTTGCATCAATCGATTCTTCAAATGCAAAAAGACCGACAAGAAATGGCCATCCAAACGAAAAAGAATTATGAACTCTTGGCCAAGCTCCAAAGGGAAATTGAAGAAGTTCAATCGTCTACCCAAAAAGAGACAAATGAGGATGTGACTCTTGGTGAAGGCAACATTGGTGAAGAATTGGAGGAGGATAGTGAGTGGGATGGTTTGGTGGAGTTTGTAGAGTTGTTGGGTGAAATTGTGAGCCTCGAGTTGCCCTTGTCCGAGAATGTGGATAAGCATCAAGAGCCCCTAGAAAGTGAGCCAAGCAATGACTTGGAGGAGATTGAAATAGCCGGTAGAAGTTTCGATCCTATCCTCCAAGATGATGTGGGGCCGAGTGATGAAGATGGGGAGCCACAACTTGAGGAAAGTGTGGGGGTGTGCAATGAAGAGATGGGGCCAAAAACGCTTTTTGTGCCTTGATTCTTGGAGATGAAGCTTGCTTGTGATTGGAGGCAATGCTTAGGGAAGAAGAGATCGGTTGAGCTCGTAGGATGGAGAGACCCCGGAGACTACTATGAAGATGATGTCGGGTCTTGGGATTCCTACTTCTTGCCTCCTCCTTGGAGGCCGTGGAGGTCGGTTAAGCTCGAGCGCTTCTTGGGCCTTCACTATGATGTCGGTAGCGCGTTCGACTTGCTCCTCGATGCCCTTGAGGGCTACGGTTGAAGAAGAATCCACCATCCTAGGTTTGATGGAGTTCCTATAAGAACCGTCATGTTGTATATTCCCCTCCTCTTCTTCTTTAGAATACTTGTCCTTGTATTTGTGTGTTTTCTTCTCTTGATTTTTGTTTGTTTTTGTGAAGCTCTTGTAATTGATTTGGTATTTTGATGAGCGATGTGGGGGAGTGAATTTGATGTGTAGTTTGAGTTTATTGTGATAGGTGCAATGAAGATGACTCCTTGAGAGGATTGGTTATCGATATAGCTCTCATATCATGCCACCCATGCACCTCATTTTCATACCTTCATCTCATTCCTCCATACTTTAGACCGATATTCACATCAAATACCACCCCCCTTCACACCTTTACCACCTCTATCATGCGGTATTATTGAGAATGAAGAGGAATAGCAATGAAGAAGACAAGCTTTGTGCCAATTTTGAATCATGAGGTGATGGAGCGAGTGAGTTGCTAACCGATCGGTATAGCAACTATCCTTTCTTTTCCATCTTTTATAGCTTGTCTCCCTTTGCATGTCCCCCTTCCCCTTATATTTGTGTCATGGTAGCCCTCGGGGCCTAGGTATTGGTTGCTCTTGACTCTCGATGAGCAAGTATGGGGAGTATGGCCACTACTACTCACACAAGCATCGAGAGTCGTTTCAAAACCCAAATTTTATAAGTTTTTCACTCTTTCTTTTTTTGAGGATTTAGTCGGATTTAGGCGGAATCCGGGCTAGGTGACTTGATTACACCTAGCCCTCCCCTCCCATTTCCTTTTATTTCCTTCTTTTTATTTCTTCCCCATCCATATCTTTTTCTTGTCTCGGCCCATGGTGACTTGACTACACCCCGGCCGGACACCTTCTACCCTTTTCTTCGCTTTATTTTTGTTTTTTTTTAGTTTTATTTTCGTAGTTTATTTTCTTTTTCTTTTGTCTCTCCGCACACTACGATCGAGCATGAGGACATGGCTCGATTTAAGTGTGGGGGAGCGATATTCTAGTATAGTTAGTTTTATTTTCGTAGTTTTTCCGAAAAAATCTTTAAAATCCCTAAAAATTTGAAAAATTTTCACAAAAAATCAAAAAGATTTTTCTTTTGTTTTTTCCTTTTGTGTCTTTGTGTCGTATATTTGTTTGTGTGCGTGTTTTGCCTCCCTTTGTCCTTATAGGTTACTTTAATCGCCAATGACTTTGGAAAGCTCTAAAGACTTCCGGTAACATCTTATCCCTTTTTCTTCTTTATCTCTTATGGAGTTTGGAGGAGATTGTGATGTTGTGTGCTCGGGTGGAGCTTTGTGCATATTGGTGGGTGATTTGGTGACTTGTTTGGATGATCGGGGTGGTGTTTGTGTTGCGTTTGTTATATGTTGTTTTGTTATGTTTTGTTTTTGTTGCCTTTGTTTCTTTTTCTTTCGTTCGTTTTCGCCTTGTCTTTGTTTTGTGTGTATTTGTGTCTTGTATGTAAATGGTTTTCGAAAACCCGGTTTAGAGGCTAGTGTGTAAGTAGCTACTTTCCCTTCCTAGTAGTATAAATCGAGTCTTGGACTTTAATCTAGTAGAATGACCCTAAATCAATGAGTTCGTTGGTCCTTTATCTCGAGTCCACCTAGCTTACTAGGAATTTACTACGGGATTTGCACTTTTGACTATTATGACCACCCACGGTGTGAAAAGGCCTTGGTTACCGAGTCTCGTCCCCTAGGTGACCGTGTTTAGGAATGTTTGATTAGTCCAAGTTATCCACTTTTTGTGGGTTTGAAGAGGTATCGCGACCCTCGACTCACTCATTTCCCTACCTCCTACACATATCCACACAATAAAATGCAAATTGTTGATTCTCCCTTTCTTGTTATTCAATGAAAATGCCAAAAATGTCAAATCTTGCCAAAAGGGCAAAGAAAAAAAAAAGAAAAGAAAGAAAAAAATGAAAGAAAGAAAAGAATGAAGAAAAAGAAAAGGCACAAATGCCAAAAAGAAAATAGAAAAGAAAAAAAAAGAAATGGCATGGCAAAACAAAGCAAAAACGTCAAAAGGAAAGAAAATGCCAAAAGAAAACTCGTCTCACAAAAAGATATCCTCTCAAAATAAGCCTTTTTCTGACTTTTGCCGTGAAGAGCCTACCAAAGGACCGAGTCCCTAGGAAGGATGATAGCGGCATTA
This sequence comes from Agrostemma githago, assembly GCA_958450325.1. NCBI lineage: Eukaryota > Viridiplantae > Streptophyta > Magnoliopsida > Caryophyllales > Caryophyllaceae > Agrostemma > Agrostemma githago. The sequence continues at coordinate 31,720,992 of OY288262.1, forward strand.
GTCGGTCTTCCCTCATTTTGCATATTTTTCACCTTTTTACTTGGACTAGTTAGGCGGTTTTAGACATGGGACGACCCTCTTGGCTCACGCTAAAGGGGGCGGGGCCTCACTTACCTACAGTGTCGACTAACACCGTGGTTCCTCACTTTTCCACTCCGCCGATCGTCCCGTAGTACGTTTTTAGAAAGTTAGGAGGACCTAGGTAAGTTACCAACGTTTTTGTTGCTTTATCGTCATACTATTAGGGTTTAGTCCACCTTGGTTTGTATTGCTAGCTTGGGAACGTAGTCACTTACCTCGAGTCCTAAACCAGTGCCTCTTTCACCGCTTTTAGAGGGAAGCGGTATTTCTTTTGTTTTGGGTGCAACCGATTATGTGTTTGTGTGTGTGTTTGTTTGTTTATGTGTTTTGTGTCCGGTTGCATCCACAGTTTTGTCGCAAGACCCAACTTGCCTTGCGGAGTGCACTTGTCCTCTAAGTGCACTCGCGTGAGTTGAAGGGCCGTAGGGTGCGCTAATACCCACTCGGATAGTTTAGTAGTAGTATGTGCTTACTCGAGGGCGAGTAAGGGTTAAGTGTGGGGGAGTTGATAAGTGTCACTTGTAGTGCCTATTTCGTAGTGTTTTGGTCCCGTTTTCCTTGTAGAATCGCTCCTTGGGAGCGGTTTAGGGGCTTCTTATGCTTCCTTTAGTTCGTTTCAGGTTCCCGAGACTGAATTGGAAGAGTTGGAGCGATTCCGACTCGATACATACACATTTTGGAGCCAACGAAGCTAAGGAACGATGACTCGATGCCTTGGAATCGACCCCGAGACCTTGGGACCCAATCCCGAGCCTCCGAGACCCGATCCCGAGTCCCGAGAATCGATGGGAAGCCCATGAGAACCAAGGAGGGGCCAAAAAGTTCATATTGGAGGCCTACAAGACTCATCCCGGACGGGTATGGCCTCATCCCGTCCGGGATGAAGGAGGAACGAAGAGCAGCTACTGGAGGGTGTTCCGGATCGGGAACAGGGAATCCCGATCGGGAATCCCCACAATCCCGATCGGGAATTACCTTCCCGACCGGGAAATGCCCCAGCTCACCCGCCTTCAATTCCTTTCTTCTCCTTTTATTCTTAAACCCTATATATACCCTTCTTCTTGTAATAAGGTGAGGTTAGGTTATCTCCTTAAAACCCTAGACTACTTTAGGTTAGATTAGATTAGATTAGTGTAGATTAGTCGATAATTAGTAGTTAATCTTAGATTAGTACTTGTATTGAGGGAATTCTTCAAGATCTTCTTCAAGCTTGATAACCTTGGATGTTTGTTTTGGGTTTTCTTCATTAATGCAAGTTTTGTTCTTTCTCCTTCATTAGTTTGGTATAATCTCTTCCTTTTCCTCTTAATCTTTATTTATGTTATTCAAGTTTCAATCTTTGATTGTAGTTAATAGTTTTCACCAGTTTGTTTATGTTTGTTTTGTTTCTTATGATGATTCTCCATGTTAGTGTTAGTTGTAGTTGGATTATGTTAGAGTAATGTCTTGCTAGGGTTAGTAAGGCGATTAGGGTGTTAATTGGGTGATTAAGGGTTTGGTTAGAGATGTTGGTGGAAGATTTGGGTTTCCTCTTGTTTGATGCACATCACATGTTTGTGGAATTGCTTGAATGACTAAGTATGTACGAATGCTTGTTTTCTTGCCTTTCTTTTGTGGGTGTTAGTTTGTTGTGGGTTCGGTCCCCTCAATAAGTTGCGAGAGCCCGGTGAGGACGACCCCTAGGTCTTTCTAAGTAGCGGGAGCCCGGATTCGACCTAGGACCATAGCGCGCTAGAACCCCGTTTGTGTTGTGTACCGCCGAGATGGGTTCTAGGTGGAACCTCTAGGTGAGTCTAAGATGCGAGAGCCCGGACCAACCTAGATTACCCTACTACCTCCTTCACTCTAATCCTCCCTTGACCATTCCGTTACCCCTTTGACCCCGACCTAATCCTAGCCTGTTTTCCTTTGTTTTCTTTCTCCTTAGCCTTAGTTGTAGTCTAGTCTTCTCCCCCTCTATCATTCTTTAGTGTAGCTCGTTGACTTAGTCTAGTATTTGGGCCGACCTAGTCTAGACGCCTCTTACCGTCCCCGTGGATTCGACCCGACTTACCCTATCTACCCTAGTTAGGTTAGCCGGTTATATTATTGTTGGCTAGGGACGTGACGAATCCCTTCCCATCACTGGGTTTACTCCCTTGACCCCAAAAAGATATTCACCTGGGATGACATCTCCATAGAATTCGCAATACAATACGCGGATAATTCCGAAACACAAGTCACCATCCGAAGCCTCGAGGTCCTTTCCCAAAATGAGAAGGAAGGCTTCTCCAAATTTCTGACTAGGTGGAGAAAGTTTAGCACCCAATTAGTAAACCGCCCCGACGAAGCCACCTTAGTAGAGAAATTTATCAATAACCTTAGGCCCCCTTACGCCTCTCACCTTAGGTACCAAAATATCCATACCTTCAAAGAATTGTCTACCTTAGGAGTACGTCTGGAGGACGATTTGAGGAAGGGAGTATTCTCCAAAATAATGGGAAAGGTTATCAAGGTCCAACTACATCCACGGGAACCCGCTCTTACGGGTCATCCGAGAATAACAAAGCCGAAGAAGTACACCTAGTCGAACCAACTACCCGGAGAAGAACAAACTTTACCCCTAGAACGTTCTCCAAACTTGGCATCACATACGCTGAAGCTCTAAAAAGGTTAACCGAGCAAGGGAAGCTCGAACCCATAGGCCCTACCCAAGAACCGTCTGCCGCCAGAAAAGGGAAGTCATGGGATGCCAATCAATATTGCCATTACCATCGTGGCAATGGCTATGATACCGAATCTTGCTTTCGGTTCAAACATGTCATACAAGACATGATCGAAAATGGGACGATTCCACGCTGTCTTTGACGACACCATCGATTGTTCCCACCTCGACCCTATAGAGGAGAATGTCCCGAATATCGAGGAAGATCCCGACAACCCGCGAGCACCCGCCAAGACGAGTAAAATCTGTGTCCGAGTCAGAGTCTAGTTCATCTTAGGGCCTAGACCTAATAATGTAATAAATGTCTTTTTCTTTTTCGCATCAAGTCAAGAGGTACGAGGGGACCTGTCCTCCACCTCCCCAAAAACAATGTCTCGGGCACGTAGCCTGCTGTAGACACCCGCATTTTGACTGCCAGGTGTCTATGGTAGTTTCCAAAAATCACCCGATGATGATCGGACGCTAACATGTTTCTACGCGCTCGGATACGGGCTCAAATCCATTAATCGCTGGCTAACACACTTACGGGGTACAAATCTCACCAAGCGGACCTCAAATCCAGGACCAGCGGATCATTCCGAGTCAGACAAGACTAATTTAGGCCAAAACCGACACCGGAACTAAAACCGACTTTTCATGATTGGGTCAACCCCGGTTAGAGTCGTTTCCGAAACACACAAGACAACCCATCAACCGTCAAAGTCAAGGTCAAGGTCCAAAATAAAGAGGCCCGTGCGACCCATCTAGGCCACTCGATCGAGTGACCTATCCACTCGATCGAGTGGGCCTGCTTTGAGCCCGGCGGCAGGCATAACGGGCCACTCGACCGAGTTGGCCTCTTACTCGGTCGAGTGCCCTAAACCGGGTGCCCTAATCTTTTCTATATATACACCCCATGCAACACCCCTTTACACAACTTTCACCTCTTACAAAAAATCCTAATCTTTTACAACCCTAGCAAGCTACACAACCCTAATCCGACGCATCTACAACAAACCCTAGAAAAACCCTAGGAAAACCGACTTTAGCAAACCCTAAACCTAGTTTTTGGAATTCAACCCGAGCCACCACAACTTAGCCTCCATACACCTCGAAGACTCCCGTGTTGTAGCCACGCTTACGAGCCTTAGTCCGAGACAGAAACATGTAGGTTGAGGGTGACAAACCTCCTTCTTCTTTCTCTTCTCTTTTCTCCGTTTTTTTCGTTTATTATTATTATTATTATTATTATTATTATTATTATTATTATTATTATTACGGTATTATTATTATTATTATTACGGTACTATTATTATTATTATTATTATTATTATTATTATTATTATTATTATTATTATTATTATTATTATTATTATTATCATTACTACGTTATTATTATTAGTACGATTATTATTATTATTATTATTATTTTTATTATTATTATTATTATTATTATTATTATTTACCTCATTATCATTATTGCATCATAACATCGATAATATTGTTAGCATCAAAACATTAAAGTACTTATCAATTTGTGTCGAACGAGTGGGATATCGGAATAAGGAAACCCGAATATACAAGTGTACTGCACACAACGTTGCCGGTCGTTTATTCCGATACCCCGATTATTTGATTATTGCGATGAGTTAACTTAAACAATAATTCATTATTATTTCTCGTTTTCATCATCCATCTTGCATCCATCAACTTTCAAAACCAATTTTAATAGGGGTCGAAACCCGTTGACACGGATCCGACATTACAATCCCTAGGGATTTATTCAATGTCGGAGAAGTTGAGGGAATCAAGTTTATTTTATTTTATTATTTAATCAAAGAGTCAATCTTTCTAAATCGCATTAAATCAACTTAGGGCAATTTCCGTTGAGGCTAAAATAATTATCAAAACAATTCGTTAGAATTATGATATTATTAAACGCGGAGGAAATTTAATTTTATAGCAACAACCTACTTAAAACGATTTTCTACATAAAACACGTTTTTTTACAAACGAATTTTAATTCGTACAGAGGGCACTCGATCGAGTGCCTAGCCCACTCGGTCGAGTGGCACCTCAAAATCGGGTCAGAATGCTCATCAGAACACCCACTCGATCGAGTCTCATAGTGACTCGGTCGAGTGGCCATGTACTCGACCGAGTTAGTCAATAACTCGGCCGAGTACGGTCTTTGACGCAAAACAAAATCGTTTTTTTAGGTTCCACTCGATCGAGTCCGTCGACCACTCGATCGAGTGGCCTCATAACGACTCAAACACGAGTCGTACATTATTCTATTTTTCAAAACTCGATAGTATTTTACGACTTAGGTCAACATGCGTATAATTAATCACATGTATACTATCTTTTCAAATCGTGCATCCTCATATTTGCATCTTTTCAATTCAATTCAATAGTTGCAAACCGTTATTATTCGTTTCTTTACATCGTTTACTAACGCGTTTTTTTGTTTCTTTTGTCAATTTAATTATTATTCGTTTATTGTACTAAATGAACCCGCATGCTAAAATACAACTTCGACGTTAATTTTAGTTGCATTAAATTGACATAGAAACCCACTTTTCAATTCCATTCGCATGATTAGGGAAAGTAAATTTTTGCATATCATTTTCCCGTTTTACTAGCACGCGTATTAGAAAGTCATTCGAGTTCTTAGTAGAGGCCGCTAAAGTGCGGGCGGGGTTGGGTGTCCTTTGTGGGCTTCCCAACACGTACCCTCACCCCTTACTCAGAACCTCGGTTTCCGGATGCCCGAAATCGTTGGCGAACGAGAATCATTCAATACACGATATCCGATAATGTCGGTATCGGTATCAAATGCAAAGGGACGAGCCCAATAAACTCTGACATCGGAAATGGGCCGTATTTTGTATACAGCCCACTACGACATAGAGTGGGCTCGAACGGTTCCGAATAACCATAAAATTCGGTGGCGACTCCACATAGACCTAAATTTCAATTCGATCCTTCTCATATGGAGATTCATTCGCCTACCCAAACCCGCGCGTGGCCGCGTCGGGGTGGACCTATGTCATGTCCACAATTTGGCGACTCCGCTGGGGATTAACTGATGCGTGACTTACCATCGGCATCCTCAGGGTGAGACTCGAATAGAAATCGTTTGACAAATACAATACGCGTGTTAGTTCTACGGTTCATGCATAACCCATATTTTCCCGGGCCGGTACTCGCGACCGACGTCCCACTATACCGTCGATGTACTCCAATATGGATATGTTGAAAGGTGTCCATAGTCGATTCGAGTGGGTTTCGCGGCATGTTCTAAGATCAACTCGACTTAGGAAGTCCGTCCCGATCAACGTCTAGACTATGTACACTGGTATAGACCCTCTATAGACCGACCGAGACTTAGTATAGAGCACACATGGCGTCGTTATAATGCTTGTGTGACTACGTGCTACTTGGTTTCCGAGTCGTTTTCAAAAAACCGTCAACTTTTCAAAATTGCATCCTTTTCAAACTATTCGATTTCAAAACCCGGGACACATACCGAATTTAGGACTTCTGATTTTACTCAAAATAGCCTATTTTCTAGACGGTATGCTGCCCAATTCAAAACTCGAAAAGCATTTCGAACTTTCAAAACCCGTGGCCCAATGACATTTCTTTTTTTCGAAATTTGGGCCTCTCCACCGAGTCTTCTCGGTACTTTTTCAAAATCAATCAATTTTCAAAACCTTCCTTCTCCTTAGGACTTCCCGTATTTAGCAGTGTCGGGTCGTGTCTCAAGTTATCAAGGTCCGTAGCGTCGAAACTCCGTCGATCTTACATCACGAGTTTCTTCCCTATCCCAGTCCGCCTTATTAGACTAAGGCAGGGCCCACCTACGTAGGACAAACCCCTACAAAGGAGGGCCCTTCAACACAATCGAGTCCAAAAGTCTGGGGATGTCTCACGTGAACCTTCCTTCGAACAGGACTAGGCCCACTCGCCAAATCCTAAGGAAGGCCCACCTTTCGCAAGTCACCCGTCTAGGTGTCTTTTCCGAGTCATTTTCCTTTTTTTTAGTCTTGTTCGGGATGTACTTTCTACTTCAGGATTTTGGGCTAGTTTCTAATTACGTGGTGTTCTTACAGACAGGCCACCCGTAACCCGACACCAACGCAAGATGGACGAGTTGAAGGACGCACTAGCTAAGCTCGAGAGTCAACTAACCTCCATCCAGACTAACCAAGCAGCGATAGTCACCCGCCTAAGTGCCGTGGAAAAAGCGGCCCCAGTCGAAGGAGCTGAGCCCAATGGGCCCATGGCCGAGTTGGTCAGTATCGTTCGTAGGCTCGAGGAACAAGTTCACCTATCAACGAATAACTCGATCCACACCGAGAATGCTCGTATTTATTCGCCTTTGGATAAGGAGCTACCTGCTAACCTCAACTTAACGGGACTTCCTATGTTTGAGGGTACTGAAGACCCGGTCCACCACATCCGTGCTTTCAAAGACTTCATGGCAGTCAAGGGGGTGAAGTCAACAATGTTCAAGCACCTATTCCCCTCCTCTCTGGAGAAACACCCCAAGGCCTGGTTCTACAGGCTCGACCCCAAGAAATACAAGACTTGGGATGATGTGGCGACCGAGTTTGCTCGGAACTACGCCGATAACACTGAAATCCAGACTACAATGCGTACTCTGGAGGTAATGGCCCAGGAGCCCAAAGAAGGGTTCACAAAATATCTGCAACGATGGAGGGCCGAAAGTGTGAAGCTGGTCGACAAGCCCGGCGAAAAGGCCCTAGTAGAAGCCTTCGTCAAGAATCTACTCCCATCCTACCGGGTCCATCTCCGGTATGCTATTATCCCAAACTTTGCTGTCCTTACTGAAATGGGCACAAGGATCGAAGATGATTTGAGGTTGGAGAGCCTGACTAAGGCCTCTACCAAGGGCTATCAAGGGGCTAGTTCATCCACAAACAAGCCCACACCTGCAGCTGCGACCCGCAGCATCTTTGATGAGGTAAATCTGCTCGACACCTCATCCAAAAAGAATACACCTAATCGGGTATTCACAGATATAGGGACTACCTATACTTATGCCTTACAAAGGCTATCTTCAAAGGGTCTGATTCAACCAATAGGCCCAACTCCAGAGCCTCCAGCAGAGAAGAGGCCCAAGTACTACAATGCTCAGGCCTACTGTCAGTATCACCGCGGCAACGGGCATGATACTGAAAAATGATGGAAGTTAAAGCATTTAATCCAAGATCTTATTGAGAGCGGGAAAATCCCGTTGCCCGGAGACAAGCCGAGCAACAAAGACAACCCGTTCAGTGCCCATGCCATATTTACAGGGGAGGTAATTGACTGTTCTCACCTCATTTCCCCGTTTATCCCACAAATCAACGGGATATGGTTTGATGATGAGGATGATGTATACCTGGCTAAAGGGGAAGCTGTCCCCGTCACCAGAGAAGAAGTCCGAAAAGCCAAGTCCAAGGCCTTGGCCACCAACCACCTCGCCACTGCTGGGCGCGCCACTCCAACATCCGTTACTGAACCTGCCAGGACGGAACCGACCTCCGAGGAACCAAGCAATGACACGGCCTTGGTCCAACAAATGAAGAGGGTTCGAGCTGACTTAACCATATGGAAACTACTGGTTAGCTCACAAGCTCATCGGGAAGCACTGACTAAGGCTCTCGATGAAATCAAGGTCGACTCAGAAGCTACCCCCGCTGAAATGGTAGCCACCATCATGCCCTATCTTAAGGGCAAATCCAAAGAAGAAGGCCCACTCATAACCTTCTCTGAAGCTGATCTACCTCCATTTGGGCCCAATCATAATCTGGCCCTATACATCACGGTCATCTGCAAGGGTAAGTACCTTCCCATGACCCTTATCGACGATGGATCAGCCGTGAACGTCCTACCACTAAGGACCGCCCGGGCCCTCGGCATCACTGATGCCGTCTATCTCCCGACGGCCCAAACTATTCAGGCGTTCGATGGAAGCCCAAAGCCAGTCGCCGGGGCCGTTAAATTGAAGATCATAACGGGCCCAATCGAAAAGGAGCTAGAATTCCAGGTGATAGATGTCACCTCATCATTCAACCTCTTGCTAGGAAGGCCTTGGATTCACACAGTCAAGGCCGTGACATCTACCCTCCATCGCAAAGTCAAGATGCCACTCCAAGACGGTATCGTAACACTGGAGGCAACACCAATGACCGTGGCGAGCTGCAACGCCACAAACCGGTCCGAACCACGAGGTTTCGATTTCGTGGGCATGATTGAAGAAGAATATCTTTTCAAGCCCTACTTCGCCCCTAGCATCGACACGATGCTACAAAATCTGGGTTACCTACCCGGAGCTACCTCAAGACCATATCTTCCGGCGGGGAAGATCATCGAGGTCCTAGACAACGCAGAATCCCGACTCGGATTGGGATATACTATAAGCTCGGAGGATGCGGGCCGGGCCTCTGCAATCAAATTTGTCACTCCAGTCTTCGGAGCCATCCAAGTGGGCCTCTACCGACCCACCATCACATATCCTGAGACCAAAACGGCTCGGGAATGCAACTACATCCCCGATGACATATTCACCGTTATCCAGGATCAGTCCGGGAAAAGGGAGAGCGACTCCGAGCCCGTGCTGGGGCTCTTATTTGGAGAAGACAAGACCGTCCCTGCTCCGAAAGATGACTTGGTCAACTTGATCCTCCGCAGCGATCGGTTCGACCCAACCAAGCTCATTACCGAGGTCGGCGCCAACACCGAGACAAGGGCTTGGAGGAAAACTATAAAATGGACCGACAGTCAAGGACGGGTCTACAAGCTAACCGCCGGCGAAGGAGACATGCCGGATACCGAGTCTGAGTCCGAGTCAGAGTCAGAGTCGGAGTCTGAGTCCAGGTTTAGAGGGTCCGGTACTGGAGTCGAGTCTGTAATCCCTCTTCCCTTAGCCACCGAGGTCTCGGGGTCTGTCCCAAGACCTCTCCCTATCCCGCCACTGACCAACGATCAGATGGCAGCTCTATTCGAGCTATTTTCAAAATTCACCATTAATAATAATAACGAACACCGTTCTACTTACGACTTGTCTTATTTCCAAAATTTTCTCAATTTCAAAAATTTTATATGCAATGACATTGAGAAACCCGACGAACAGGTACCTCTACCACAACATCTGGTCGAGCAGCTTGAGCAAAGGGAATCCCGAGATCCGGTAATTGAAGAAACCGAGTCCATCAACGTGGGAACCACTTTAGAGCCCCAGATGCTTAAATTGGGCCAATCTTTAGATCCAGAGGAAAGACAACAGTTCACGGACCTCCTCCTAGAATTTAAAGACGTCTTTGCATGGTCCTACAAGGACATGCCGGGAATAGATCGAGAAATAGCAGAACACCGAATAGCCATCAAAGATGGGTGCAAACCGGTTAAACAAAAACTCAGAAGAATGAAGCCCGAATGGTCTCTTAAAGTCAAAGAAGAGGTCGATAAACAATTCAAAGCAGGCTTTATACAAGTGTCTGAATATCCAGACTGGGTTGCAAACATCGTGCCGGTACCCAAGAAGGACGGCAAGGTGCGGGTATGCGTGGAATTCCGGGACCTAAACAAGGCCAGCCCAAAAGATGATTTTCCGTTACCACACATCGACATTTTGGTGGATAATACGGCCGACCATGCCCTTCTATCATTCATGGACGGGTATGCCGGATATAATCAGATTAAAATGGCAGAAGAGGATATGAGTAAGACTACCTTCATCACACCTTGGGGTACTTACTGTTACACCGTCATGCCATTTGGGCTGATTAATGCAGGAGCCACTTATCAACGGACCGCTACCACCTTGTTGCACGACATGATGCATATGGAAGTGGAGGTCTATGTGGACGATATGATCGTTAAGTGTAAAGACCGAAGCGGGCACATCACGGCCCTAAGAAAGTTTTTTACCAGACTACGTAAGTACAACATGAGACTAAACCCACAAAAATGCAGCTTTGGGTAACGTCAGGCAAACTACTGGGCCATATCGTTAGCCAACGCGGCATCGAGGTCGACCCAGCTAAAATCAAAGCCGTCACCGAGATGCAGCCACCCAAGACCGAAAAGGAAATAAGGGGGTTTCTCGGGAAAGTCCAATACATCAGCCGTTTCATTTCGAAGTTAACCATGGTATGTGAGCCCATCTTCAAAAAGTTAAAAATCGGAGAACGGGTACTATGGGACGACAAATGTCAAATGGCTTTTGACAAAATCAAGGAGATCCTGTCTGCTCTGCCAGTACTAATGCCACCTCAACACGGTTTGCCTTTGTCGTTATACCTAACAACGACTGAGACAGCCATGGGGGCTATGCTGGCCCAGACAGTTGATTCAGAAGAACGGGCTATTTACTACATCAGTAAAAAGTTCCTCGAGTACGAATGCAAATACACCATGCTCGAGAAAACGTGTCTAGCCTTGGTTTGGGCCACTAAAAAGCTCAGACACTACATGCTTAGTCACGAGGTACATGTATTATCCAAAATGGATCCAATCAAGTACTTATTCGAGAAGCCCATCCTCAACGGCAGGATGTCAAGATGGACTTTAATGTTATCTGAGTTCGACCTCAAGTTCGTACCATTAAAAGCCATCAAATGCCGGGTAGTTGCCGAATTTCTCGCTGATAGCCCAATACCCGAGGAAGGCCACACTGATACATGGGCCTTTCCTGATGAGGACATATTTCATACCGATACCGAGACATGGGATCTGCATTTCGATGGAGCATCCAACTTCCGAGGATCTGGGGTCGGAATTCTATTAATCTCACCCCGAGGGGAACACACTCCCTTATCCATCAAGTTGGACTTCGACGTGACCAACAACGCAGCCGAATACGAAGCATGCATTCACGGGTTGCAAGCCGCCGCTGATTTAGGGGTAACAAACCTCCGGGTCCATGGCGATTCATCATTGGTCATCAATCAAGCACTCCAAAAATGGAAAACTCGGAACGCCAATCTCGTGGCTTACCAAGCGCGAGTACGGGTTCTAGAGAAGCAATTCCAGAAAGTCGAGTATATTTACCTACCCCGAGAGGAAAATCAGTTTGCAGATGCACTTTCCAAATTAGCATCTTTACTGAACATCCCGGATCACCTGACAAGCATGCCAATCTGTGTTGAAAGGCGGTCAGAGCCGGCCTACGTCCATGCCATTCAAGACATCGAGATAACTGATCCAGAACCTTGGTATCAAACCATCTTAACATACCTGACAACGGGGGAATATCCCGCGGGAGCTGAAAATCGGGCCAAAAAGGCCCTACGAAGATTAGCAACCCAGTTTGTTCGTACTGATGATGGGCAACTGTATAAAAAGACAGCACAGGGGGCTCTCCTCGACGGAGGTCATGGCCGAGGTCCACGACGGTGAAAACGGTCCGCATATGAACGCCCATATGCTATCCCGTAAAATCATGAGGCTCGAGTATTACTGGAACACCATGGAGACAGACTGCCAGTTATACGTCAAGCACTGCCATAACTGTCAGATTTTCGGTAATGTACAACATATGCCATCTTCCCTATTATATACCATGACATCACCATGGCCATTTTCGACATGGGGTATAGACATAATTGGGAAAGTGCATCCTTCCGGGACGGGAGGACATTGCTTCATTTTGGTGGCCATCGACTACTTCACCAAGTGGGTAGAAGCCGAGTCATACCGTGTCTTGAACGCCAAGCACGTGGCCAAATTTATCCAAAATAAGATTATATGCCGGTATGGGATCCCGCACGAATTTATCAGTGATCACGGGACCCACTTTCAAGCTGAAACTACTGCATTACTGGCAAAATACAAAATTCAAAGGCATACATCCTCACCTTACCGACCCCAAACAAACGGAGCGGTAGAAGCGGCCAACAAAACAATCGTCACAATACTTAAAAAGATGGCTGAGAATTATCGGGACTGGCCCGACAAGATACCTTTTGCCTTATGGGGATACCGAACTTCAATCCGCACTGCAACCGGAGCAACTCCATATTTACCTGACATATGGAATGGAAGCAGTCCAACCGGTTGAGTTAGAAGTACCATCCCTAAGGATTCTACTTGAAAGCCAAGTACCAGAAGCAGATTGGGTCCAAGCCCGATACGATTCGCTAGTCCTCTTGGACGAACGACGGTCCCGGGCCCTCAACAATATTCAAGTATATCAAAAGAGAATCAAGCGGCCTTCAACAAAAGAGTTAGGCCCAGGAAAATCAAAGAAGGTGATTTGGTCCTAAAATCGGTTCGTGCCTTACTACCGGTTGACCCAAGGGGAAAGTTCAAACCCAATTGGGCTGGGTCATACTTAGTCAAGAAAATCCTATCAGGAGGAGCGATGATGCTAACGGACCTGGATGGCAATGAGTTCGTCAACCCGACCAACTTGGACCAGCTGAAGCACTATTACCCATAAACCCCTGTCTCGATGTTATTTGCAAAATCTTATAAAATTTGTCTTTTTATAAATTTTCAAAATTTTAAGACAAGTCAATAAGTTAGAATTAATTATTCTACCGTCGCACATCTCGAATCAATGATCTTGATGTATTTCGAATGTTGCAAAAAATCAAATCAAATCAAATTTTGAACTACGTCTGGTTTGATTCCGCTAATTGTGGATACGTAGGCAACCCCTCAAAAGAGTACAACCACTGCAATATCGAAAAGACGGGAACGGTTTCAAATAATATGTCTTTTATTAATATCTCGATAAACTCGGGAACTAAAAAAAAAAAAAAAAACGCCAAACACGGCAAAACTACAAAAAAATCACACAAAAAAAAATAATAGTAATATTCAAATAATAAAATACGGAGACTAATATCCAGGCATCTTCCCCTTTCCCTTGTCCTTCGGGTCGTGTGGAGCGCGAGGTCGTCGAGGTGGGGATGAGCGTTCCCTAATCACAAGGGGAACCTCCTTAGCACGGGCCCGCTTCTTCGACGACGGCTCTTCAATCACAGTCTTTGGCCCAAGTCGAGCCCGGACATGCTCGGGTAGTCTATCCCGTGGGCCAAGTCGGTCCTGCACGGCTAGTCTAGGGCCCAGTCTCCTTTCCAAGTCTGTCTGGGGGCTCACCCTCCCCCGAGCACCTTTGGCACCGGACCCTTTAGCTTGAGTCTTGGCCTTCTTCTTCTGCCCTGACATTAGGGGGACTAGGGTAGCTGGAGTGTCTCCCTCATCAAAGAACCCCCTGTTGTCTTTAGCCTGTTCTCTCCTCAGCAGGTCAAAGGCTTCATCAACCTTCAAAGCAGCTCGGGCTTTAGCATCACCTGCTTTAGTCCACTTGGTATATGAGTCTGAAACCCAGATCGAATGACGAGATTTGGAAACAGGCCAAGTGTGCCGGGTGTACCATCTTTGCATCCACGTGTCGCACATCACATCAGTCAATTGGGTAGGATCACTCACAATTGCCTCTATTTCTGGTATCCGCTGAGATCGTCCGTACTGCCTTAGTATGCGATCCGGGTATAGATGAACCGTTTGGTTGAAGGACAAGATCACTTGGTAACGAGCTCTCTCCCTCGGGTCCAAACCTGACCAAGCCGGGATGGGCCACCATGGCACCATCGGATGAACCGTCCACCATGGATGGATAGCACCTCATCTCAATAATTCTGGCTAGTCGAGCGAGAAAAATCGATGGCACGTCGTCTCGTCATCAGCTGGTTATGGCGGTAGGTACTGGCATCAAGTGGGGGATCTATCACCGATAGCCTCTCATAAAGCCAAATCTGAAAAAAAAGAGAACAAAAGCATTAGATTTCGAAGACAAAACGGATGACACTCGATCGAGTGACAGCATGACTCGATCGAGTGGCGTCACTGGAAACGACAGAAGCCTTTCAGCGAAGGCACTCGATCGAGTGCCAGGGCGACTCGATCGAGTGCCCACTGCAGTAGCCGAGTTCTCGAAAAAATTCAAAAAATCGAGGAATCAAAAAATAAAAATAAAAATCCGACTTACTTGCAGAAAACGGGTGCTTCCGGTGAGACGAACGGACTGATCCCTTTTGCGCCTATCCAACCCTTGGATGATTTCGCCCGTGATTAACCAAGCCGAGCTATGTTCGGTCTCCATCAAATCCACCACCGTTATAAGACGGGCATTACCCATGCAAGATAACCAATCCATGTGACCTTCAAAAGCGTAAACATGGAGCATACAGAAAGAAAAGGCCCTACGGCTATGGGCCGACCTCACCCGGACATCGTGCGGGTTCATGAATTTCTCAGCCAAGTCGATCAGAGAAATATTGCCACCTTCCATCATACGGGACACTTCATTATGGGAAAGCCCTAAAAATTCCC
Source organism: Agrostemma githago (assembly GCA_958450325.1). NCBI lineage: Eukaryota > Viridiplantae > Streptophyta > Magnoliopsida > Caryophyllales > Caryophyllaceae > Agrostemma > Agrostemma githago. The sequence goes on from OY288262.1 coordinate 31,736,113, forward strand.
TCAGCTTCCTCCTTGGATCATAGACTGAATACGGGACGGCGTGCCGAAGCATCGGGTTCCATCCTCCTATAGCTGCGATCTCCTCAGGTAAAGGGCAGATCTCACCCCGAGGGAAAGCAAAGACATGATATATGTCATCCCAGTAAGCCAAGCAAGCATCCAAAAAGTAACAATCGACCACCATCTGACGGAACGGGTACAGCTGAGTTATACCCGTCTGGTTCAAAACCACCCTATCGGCATCCCTAAATTGACGGGACCACGCCTGCAGCATAGCACTCAACCTATCGATTCCCATGATAAATTTCTTAAAAGGAATAAAGAGACTTTCTTTTTGCCTTAAGGGAAGTAAAAGACTTTCTTGTGATGGGAATTATGAAGAAGTTCAAGAACATGGAGGGCTATATATAGCAATAGCCTTGCAAATTCCTTTCCATATCGCTTCTAGGAAAAGTTTCCTAATTGCAAGTAGAATCAAGCCACAAGCCTAGTCTCAATACTAGTGTGGAAATAATCATCCCGAACTTTCCTAATTTCTTTAGGAGTCAATTTCAAAAACTTCAAAATTTCAAAGTTTTCAAATTTCAAAATTTCGAAAATTCAAGAGTCTTTTTCCCCAGCACGAGTCATTTTATTACCTACGTGTTGCATGCATTCTATGTGACTTATACAGGTACGACTCAAACAGGGACATGCAAGTCATCAAGTCTCCCCAGCAGCATTTTTCGGGATAGCACGGGATGGGCCAACACACAGGCACACCCAGGGCTTACGTAGCAAGCCCAAAGTCCCCACGGAGCGCAGGTATGATCTCTGCCGTATGGCTGGCGAGCCCTTCACGCGAGTCCAACGGACTATACACGACCCGAACGGAAGTCTACCAGGTCTTAACGGACTTGGTAGCTACTCTGACTTTCGCCCTGTCCAAGCCTCAGTCAGAGTGGGGGCTCTGTAGACACCCGCATTTTGACTGCCAGGTGTCTATGGTAGTTTCCAAAAATCACCCGATGATGATCGGACGCTAACATGTTTCTACGCGCTCGGATACGGGCTCAAATCCATTAATCGCTGGCTAACACACTTACGGGTTACAAATCTCACCAAGTAGACCTCAAATCCAGGCCCAGCGGATCATTCCGAGTCAGACAAGACTAATTTGGGCCAAAACCGACACCGGAACTAAAACCGACTTTTCATGATTGTGTCAACCCCGGTCAGAGTCGTTTCCGGAATACACAAGACAACCCATCAACCGTCAAAGTCAAGGTCAAGGTCCAAAATAAAGAGGCCCGTGCGACCCATCTAGGCCACTCGATCGAGTGACCTATCCACTCGATCGAGTGGGCCTGCTTTGAGCCCGGCGGCTGGCATAACGGGCCACTCGACCGAGTTGGCCTCTTACTCGGTCGAGTGCCCTAAACCGGGTGCCCTAATCTTTTCTATATATACACCCCATGCAACACCCCTTTACACAACTTTCACCTCTTACAAAAAATCCTAATCTTTTACAACCCTAGCAAGCTACACAACCCTAATCCGACGCATCTACAACAAACCCTAGAAAAACCCTAGGAAAACCGACTTTAGCAAACCCTAAACCTAGTTTTAGGAATTCAACCCGAGCCACCACAACTTAGCCTCCATACACCTCGAAGACTCCCGTGTTGTAGCCACGCTTACGAGCCTTAGTCCGAGACAGAAACATGTAGGTTGAGGGTGACAAACCTCCTTCTTCTTTCTCTTCTCTTTTCTCCGTTTTTTTCGTTTATTATTATTATTATTATTATTATTATTATTATTATTATTATTATTATTATTATTATTATTATTATTATTATTATTATTGTTATTATTATTATTATTATTATTATTATTATTATTATTATTATTACGGTATTATTATTATTATTATTATTATTATTATTGTTATTATTATTACGGTACTATTATTATTATTATTATTATTATTACTATTATTATTATTATTATTATTATTATTATTATTATTATTACTACGTTATTATTATTAGTACGATTATTATTATTATTTACCTCATTATCATTATTGCATCATAACATCGATAATATTGTTAGCATCAAAACATTAAAGTACTTATCAATTTGTGTCGAATGAGAGGGATATCGGAATAAGGAAACCCGAATATACAAGTGTACTGCACACAGCGTTGCCGGTCGTTTATTCCGATACCCCGATTATTTGATTATTGCGATGAGTTAACTTAAACAATAATTCATTATTATTTCTCGTTTTCATCATCCATCTTGCATCCATCAACTTTCAAAATCAATTTTAATAGGGGTCGAAACCCGTTGACACGGATCCGACATTACAATCCCTAGGGATTTATTCAATGTCGGAGAAGTTGAGGGAATCAAGTTTTTTTTATTTTTTTATTTAATCAAAGAGTCAATCTTTCTAAATCGCATTAAATCAACTTAGGGCAATTTCCGTTGAGGCTAAAATAATTATCAAAACAATTCGTTAGAATTATGATATTATTAAACGCGGAGGAAATTTAATTTTATAGCAACAACCTACTTAAAACGATTTTCAACATAAAACACGTTTTTTTACAAACGAATTTTAATTCGTACAGAGGGCACTCGATCGAGTGCCTAGCCCACTCGGTCGAGTGGCACCTCAAAATCGGGTCAGAATGCTCATCAGAACACCCACTCGATCGAGTCTCACAGTGACTCGGTCGAGTGGCCATGTACTCGACCGAGTTAGTCAATAACTCGGCCGAGTACGGTCTTTGACGCAAAACAGAATCGTTTTTTTAGGTTCCACTCGATCGAGTCCGTCGACCACTCGATCGAGTGGCCTCATAACGACTCAAACACGAGTCGTACATTATTCTATTTTTCAAAACTCGATAGTATTTTACGACTTAGGTCAACATGCGTATAATTAATCACATGTATACTATCTTTTCAAATCGTGCATCCTCATATTTGCATCTTTTCAATTCAATTCAATAGTTGCAAACCGTTATTATTCGTTTCTTTACATCGTTTACTAACGCGTTTTTTTGTTTCTTTTGTCAATTTAATTATTATTCGTTTATTGTACTAAATGAACCCGCATGCTAAAATACAACTTCGACGTTAATTTTAGTTGCATTAAATTGACATAGAAACCCACTTTTCAATTCCATTCGCATGATTAGGGAAAGTAAATTTTTGCATATCATTTTCCCGTTTTACTAGCACGCGTATTAGAAAGTCATTCGAGTTCTTAGTAGAGGCCGCTAAAGTGCGGGCGGGGTTGGGTGTCCTTTGTGGGCTTCCCAACACGTACCCTCACCCCTTACTCAGAACCTCGGTTTCCGGATGCCCGAAATAGTTGGCGAACGAGAGTCATTCAATACACGATATCCGATAATGTCGGTATCGGTATCAAATGCAAAGGGACGAGCCCAATAAACTCTGACATCGGAAATGGGCCGTATTTTGTATACGGCCCACTACGACATAGAGTGGGCTCGAACGGTTCCGAATAACCATAAAATTCGGTGGCGACTCCACATAGACCTAAATTTCAATTCGATTCTTCTCATATGGAGATTCATTCGCCTACCCAAACCCGCGCGTGGCCGCGTCGGGCTGGACCTATGTCATGTCCACACCTGCTTATTATTCTCAATAAAAAGAAATAAACTTTTCTTCCTTTATAATGCGCCTCGACAATCGCTTGATTTAATAATGTACTTTCTTGCTTACAACTCGGTACTATGCCATTTATCGATGACAATTAAACATACCTCGAAACAACAAGTAATTACAAGAACTTAGATCCCGTGTTCTTTTACCTATTCCATGTCTGGTATAGAAAGCCACAAACCATCCCTTAGAACGAGCATTCCCGAATCCTATGACGAACCTAGATAGTTTTTTAGCTTGTGATCAAAGACGGAAGGCAAACCCATTTCTCACAATAAATATCCCTCAAATAAAGACTGACCAATTCCTACCATAGGTGCTAGTCTGACAAAAAGAAAAAGAAGTCTGAAATGGCTAAAAGGAGCCCAAAGAAAAATGAAACCAAGGCCACACTAAACCGGCCCAATTCAATGATCAAGACCAAATTCAACGGTCAAAATGAAACCCCCAATCATTCAACTCGACTTTAAGTGCAAAGTCCGAATAAATAGCAAAAAAAAAAATGAACAGACCAGTCAACTAGCACCAAATATTAGCCTCCCTACATTACAACCCTTAAGACCTTCCCGAGACACTTGTTAGGAGACAGTCCGGAATTTTGAGGATTCAAGCTCAATAGGATAATCCCAACCGTTAGGGCCAAACATGGAAATCAGATCCCCACGTAATTTACATCTTACCCGATTGAAGTCTGAGTCTTTTTTACTCAGCTTCCCCTTTCCTACCACATTATGAAACCTTAGCCCATATCCCTAACTCCACAAAAATAAGGCTCCATATTTTGATCTATCGAAACCACTTACTACCTAGCTCCACATTCCAAAACCATCCAAGCCAGTCACCCTGACGCAAACACGGTATCTCGGTAATTGTCATTTCCGAGGGGTCACACCCCAATCACTCCACCTTAGTTCTTTAACTATAGTGAATACACTCTAAACATCTCATATCGATAATTGGCATAAAGAGTCTAAAGAAAAATCACTCACATCTAAAGAACTACGAACATGGTTTGATTCTGTCTAAAAGCGGATACGTAGGCAACCCTCCTCCGGGTACAACCAAACAACCAAACAAAGAAAAAATGATTATTCGATTCATGTACGAACCGGGACTCCCTTCGCGACCCGGCCAATGAGTGATTTTAAAGTGACAAAGCACAAACGACGAGCCGAAGACGGGGTGAAAACCGAAAGGGCACCCCGGGCAAAATGAAGAAACGAGTTGCGAGCCGTCGTTAAAAAAAATGACGAGCCGAAGACGGGGCGAAAACCCGAAAGGGCGCCCCGGGCAAAATAAAGAATCGAGTTGCGATCCGTAAAAAAAAAAGACAAAAAAAAAAGAAAAAAAGAAAAGAAAAGAGGTGAGCCGAGAATGGAGTGAAAACCCAAAAGGGCGCTCCAGGTAAAATGAAGAATCGAGTTGCGAGCCACCACGAAAATAAAAATAAAAAAAGATAATAACAATGTGCTTCTCATTAATATCAAAACTGGTTAAATCGAGCCTTTGTCGAGGCATTTATATCAAGCCTCCGAAATCCGGACATCCCGAAAAACAACAACGTGTCAAAACTCCACAAAAAAAACTAGTACTAATACGCCACATAATATCAATTAATACAACATAGTACTAAACGGCTGGGCTCTACCGGTCCAACTTTTTCTTCCCCTTGCCGTTCGGATGTACCTGCTTATATTTCTCATCCTCGATTTTCTGAAGGCAAGCTTCTACTTCCTTAGCCAAAGGCGAGCCCGGGCAATCCCGACCTCCTTCCTCTTCCACATTTTGAATATGGGCCTCGTTAGTCTTGGCCCGTTTAGATGAACTGACGGAACTAGGATCGGTAATGCTGTGTTTGGTCAGGCACTTAGTGGCAATCTCTCGAGTCTCCTCCTCGCCTCTTAGCGGCGCTGTCTTCCTAGCTTTTGAGTTGCTCTGTCCTGACGGGTGTTCATAAACCCTTCGCCGGACGGAAACGTTGTCAGTCGGTCGAACACTCTCAATAACAACGGGACGTAAGAATTTCCGCTCCCAAGACACCCTGAACTCTCTAAACGAATCCTCTGTCCATGGGTCAGAACTAGAAACAACTTTAGCGTCCTTTGGAATAGAAGGTTGGACACCCATTTGATTTGACAACATGCCCGGGTAAATATAAACTTGATCCCTCATGGATAGCATTAACAAAGCCCAAGTCGAAGACGAAAATGGAAACCCGGTACGCCCATTAATATTCCACCACGGGATAGACCACCTGATGACAACATCTCCTCTGACCAAATAGGAAAGCCACTCCTCTTCCTTGTGACCCTTGCTCCACACCTGCACCGTCTTCCGGCCCGTGAAACCACTGTAACTATAATCTTTAAAACACCGGGGAGGGACGACCAAACCAAGTTGTTCCTGCAACCAAACTTGTACAAATCACTATAAAACATCACGCCTCCAGACCAAAACAACCACAAAAACAAAACCAAAAAAAAACAACAACAAAAAAAAACACCTGTAAGATGATCCTAGAACCCCGAGAAGGTGACCCCTGTAACCGGGCGCTAGCATCAAGACCCAGAATAAGCTCACCCAAAATAAGCAAAGCGGGTGATCGTCCATGTTCCATTGCCGCTACCACATCCAAAACACAAGGATTGCCCAACCTTCACGTGACCGCGCATCCTCAAAAAGATAATAGCAAGCAATAGCAATATTAAAAGCACGACTACATGCTAAGGCCGAAACATGACGATAGCCAACCTGTGAGAATGTTCTAGAAAGCAACTCTAAGTTAAGACCATCCCCACCAAAATATCCTTTAGCCTCCTCTAACGAAGAGAGGTCCAGAAAGTGGTAAAACCGCCCCACGTAAGCATCATCCCCATGAGGAACACAAGGGTGAACCGAGCTCCACCCACCTATAGCATCTATCTCTTCGGGCAAAGGACAAATTTTACCCCCGGGAAAGGCAAAAACATGGCATTTTGGGTCCCAAAATGTAGAACATGCCCGTAAGAAGTTATCTTGTACCTTGACTCGACTCAGCGCAACAACCGTTGACAAACCATCATTTGAACTAACCTCGGGGTCACATTTCTTAAAGGAACCCGCCCACTCGGTTAGGATATTCCCAAAACCCGACATGACCCTAAATATAAGTGCACTATACCCTATGGATGTTCTAGTATGTCTAAAACAAGCACCCACAACCCGCATATATAACCCTAATCCCACAAGAATTAGGAAACAACAAAAAATTTCCATAACCCGGGCTCGAACCGCCCCGGCCCAGGCGCCCGAGTCTCCGGCCAGCTGCTTCTTGAGGAAAGCAATCTCGTCAGCCCGAGATTGCAGGAGCCGTTGTGCCTCAACCTCTCTCATCTCAAGCTCGGTCACACGAGTCTCCAGTTGTCCCACCATATCCAAGACATCCTGCAAACGAATTCAAACATTAGGAAAACACACAAGCAACCTAGAAAACCACCTTAGTCATGCAAACTCACCGATCGAGGCCCCGAAGTGTCACGGGAAACCTTCGAGGCATAAGCCCGGAAGCAGTTGGCGGCCTGCCACAATCGCTGATGGTAAGCCCACGAAACCTGAGAGTTGAAACCATAAAGGTTAGATAAACCAATCCTAAACCTTAGAACCCAAACGAAAAACGAAAGCCTAAACTCACCCGATATACCCGGTCACACCACTCTATCCCGGCGTCAAATTCTTCGGCAGAACACGGGGGGAGAGGCTCGATGAAGGGTATCCCAACCGCATCCACCCTAAGCAGCGTCATGGGAAAATCTAGGGGCAGGATTTCATCGGCCAGCTGGGAAAACGACAAAAAGGTCGGTCAGAGGGCAAAGAAATATTAAACCGTGAAACAAACCTTAGAACTAAAATTAGAACATTACCACGAGGCGATACCAAGCTAACCGCCGAGTGACGTGAGATAGGTAGGAGGCACCAGGCACTAAGAGTGTATCGCCTCCTTCTCCGTCCCTATCCTCGAGGACCTCTGCGGCGGTCGGTGGTCTGAACATGGTTCGGGGAGGATCGACCGGCACCATGAAATCGTCATATAGACACTGACGCACCAACCGCTCGCCTAGATACCAAACCGGGCGAAACAACGCAGGAAGGAGCATCCTCCTATAACTCCGTGGCCTCAGCTCCGCAGTCACATACTCGGGCACGCCCTCATAATCGACCCAAGGGCGGGCCACAAACTACACAAATAGAACCAACATCCTAATGAATCCCAAACCTTGGGGGCTATTGTACAAAATAGGCTATGAAAAGAAAACTTACGTCCTCGAGACGTAGCTTGTTAACCAGCGCATTCTCCTTGGGATAGTGGCTGATTGTACTCTTAGGCTGAGCCAGCCTCTACTCGATCCCCGCCGGGAATCTCTTCGGGTGCACCCGCACCGTCTTAGGTGCCAAACAAAGGAAATAAGAGTAGATCCAAGCCTGCAAAATCCCAAAACAACTTCAGCAACACCAAACCAAAACTAAGTTAACTCGAAATCCAGGAGCAAAAAGAGCAACTAACCTCCAGTATAAGGCCCGGACCCACAATGGGCACAGCTGAAGCCGACTCTATCACCAACGGCCTCACCATGACTTGCAGGCAGCGAGTCATCTCCGCGAAAGCCGCGGTCACCCAATCATAACGTTCTAGCTGAGTCAGGTCAGCTAGGAAAGGCACAATCCTAGTACTAAACCTCTCGCCTTTATCCGAGAAGTGGGTCGACCCTAGGAAGTACCACAACCACAATCGGGCATCCTGCTCCGGCGTGTTGGGTTCTCGACCCTCTAACACCGCCACTCGTTCGAAGTGATCGGTGATATACGAGCTCACCATAGCATGAGGCGCACTGTATGCCTCACGCTCTAAACAATCTCCGATGAGGCCCCGCACCTCATCACTATCTAGACTAGGGCCTTCGGCGGACCACCTAATCCTATCCGGACCCCAGGCAGACCAGTAATCATCCCAAAATCCTCTAGGGTCATCCCGACCTCCTCAAAAGCCATGTGGAAGGTCGAGGTAGTATCATGGAAGCGATTTATCATCGCCCTAATCACCATAAGGTTGCACTTAGTCTTGCAACCCACCAGCCTGACCCACTGCTCGACCAAGGGACCTAGAGCGGTCCTCACAATAATCTTCTTCGCCGCAGGGGCCAACTTCTGGATATCGAGACACGTAGTAAAGCCCGAGAAAGTCCTCATCGGATCTGGGGACTGCAAACCGAAGCAATGCGAGTATAAGCAAAACCAACCTAGCCTAACCTGACCAAAAGTCTAAGACATAACTAATAAGCACGAATAGGACACTCACCAGACCACGCACGATACGGTGGGAAACGTAAAGGTCGAGGTGAAACATCAGCTGATGACCATCCCAGTCCCGAGCCCAATCGGGATCCTCGTAATAGACCTCATCATTCTCCGGTATAGGAGCCGGAACATGAGCCCTCCTAGCCACTATCTCCGTAACCTTACGCTTCTTCACTCTATCGAAATCAGCCTCATTAATGGTCTCGGGATCGCGACGCTTAGACGAGGTGCTCCATCGTCTCCTGCGAATCCCTCGAGGAGTCTGTGAACTCGCACCAACAACCTCCTCACTGGCACCAACAGAGGAAGTTCCCTCGGGACGCTCGGTATCATCTCTAGCAGTAAAACCAAACAAAAAACAAAAAAAAACATACCTCTAATCAGGCTAAAGCAGCTTAAACAGGTCAAAATAGGGTCAAAATTTCGGATAAGGATATCAAAATTCCAAAAAGGCCACTAGCACCCATTTTCGATCCCGATCACAGTGGAAGTGGTTTCGTGAAAATCCGGCACGAACCCATTAGTCCGTCTTAAGACACACAAAACCTCACGGAGGGTCCTAAAGGTCATCCTAGCCCAAAAGAATCGACAAGAGAGCTACCCACGTCCTCACAAACACTATTTGAGTAAAATTACGGCAAATAAATACAGGAATAATCGGGAAACGGTCCTTAACCCTAGCATTCCAAACACATTTCCATAGCAAGCCATTGTCGCACCTCGAAAAACCTTACCAAGCTTATAACGACTTCAACAAGCTCTAATCAACCTTAATTTAACAATAAGATTAAGCACAAGCATCGAAACTTAGTGAATCAAAAACACCCAAATCGATTTTCTAGGGTTTCAATAAAACCAACTCATAATCAATCAAATCAAGTAAAATCGACAATAAACAAGCAAAGAACACTTACCCGGAGTCGACATTGTCGTAAATAGCGGAAATCGAAATGAAAGTTGGCGAGAAAAGTCGAGAAGTCGATTTTGAGGCAAAGGAGACGACACGTTCGAGTTTTGTGTTGAATGAAACGAGCGCCCCAATTTTCGATTACTTAAGCAGACCCGATCCGCAGAAACCCAACCGCCTCAAGTGACGCGCCCGAGTCCTAGCACGCTAGGGGCTAGGCGCCTGAGTATTAGGGCACAGACAGATGTGCGTCTAAACGGCCTAGTGCAGACTAAAGCAAAATAAACGAGACTCAAGGTTCGATACACATAAAGCATGCAACCTTTAAAACAAACAAAATAACAATAACGGAGCAATTACTAATTGACATCAATAACGCACTCTCGATAATAAAACAAGCATAAGAGCCACGCTTAACCTAAACACTGCCCTCGAACGCAAAATAAGGCGATTTGAACTAAATAAACTCTAAACAAACTCTGAGCAAACTCAAATACACAACAAACCAAGACCGAGCAAAAGCAAATCTGAACGAGATAAGACAAACCTGCAAAACAAAATTTAACTAAAACAAATAAACGAACAACATTTTGCCCGAGGGACGTTAGAATCCCGGAGGCACAACATTTTGCCCAAGGGACGTTAGTATCCCGGAGGCACATCATTTTGCCCGAGGGACGTTAGTATCCCAGAGGTACAACATTTTGCCCGAGGGACGTTAGTATCCCAGAGGCACAGCATTTTGCCCGAGGGACGTTAGTATCCAAGAGGCACAACATTTTGCCCGAGGGACGTTAGTATCCTTGAGGCACAGCATTTTGCCCGAGGGACGTTAGTATCCCGAAGGCACAGCAATTTTGTCCGAGGGACGTTAGTATCCCGGAGGCACAGCAACAATAATTTTGCCCAAGGGACGTTAGTATCCCGGAAGCACAGCAACAACAATTTTGTCCTAGGGGTCAGAGCATCCTCGAAGACAGCTACTCGAGTGGAGACTGACGCCCTCGAGTAGTTTACAACAGCAATTTTGCCCAAGGGACGTTAGTATCCCGGAGGCACAGCAAAAGCAATTTTGTCCTAGGGGTCAGAGCATCCCCGAAGACGGCTACTCGAGTGGAGACTGACGCCCTCGAGTATTTTACAACAGCAATTTTGTCCTAGGGGTCAGAGCATCCCCCAAGACAGCTATTCGAGTGGAGACTGACGCCCTCGAACGTTTTATTTCATCAAGGGTTCACAAGCATCCCAAAAACATTTGTTCAAATAAAAGCCAACACATATGAACATTCCTTACGCCCACGCTTAACGCGTCACCTACGCACAAAAACACTTAAAATTGAACAAAACCTTTAAATAAATCGAAGAAGACAAAGCGCGCGCATAAAGAATCAAGAACGAGATGACCAGCAACGGCCCGGGCCCAAGCAAGCAACCGCAAGCGAAAACGTCAGGTATGACTTCTAAGCCTTGGCTGGCGAGCCTCAACACGCAGTCTAATGGACTTAAAACAACCCGATCGGACAGCCACCAGGTTGTAATCTTCGATTGACCTGGGCGGCTATACTTTGACTTTTGCCTTGTCCAAGCCTCAGTCAAAGTGGGGTCTTCTGTAGACACCCAGATTTGGACATGGTGGCTGCCGAAGCGCCCAACAAACACCCGATGACGATAGGATTGCAACGCGACGCGGGTTTGCGATATTTTAGGTAGTTTTCCTATAGAACGGATCAAATAAATTACTCGGGCAAACTAAACTAACATGATGGCAACCTTAGTCGTGTCGTTACGATCACATAGACACTAATTAGAGTCAATTCCGACACCGGGACCTAGAGTCCGTCCCGAAACTCGAACTGAGTCAGCACCGCGAACCTCAGGATGCAAACCCGAAGCCCACTAAACCCACAACGCTAGGTCAAGCCGCGAGAATTCTTAGGCTCCAAGCTAAGTATCACACTCCTCCCTCTCGGTTTTGGAAAGTATCAAAATCGTATCCTCAAAATCCCAACCGCCCCAGCCCACGCGTCTTGGTCTCCCCGCGCCTAAGCCTAGGCGCCAGAGTTTTTGTGCGCCTCAGCTCAGGCGCCCATATGGGTGACGAGGGCCGAAAACACCTATAAATACCCCCCTTCACCTCATTCATTCGACACAATTCTCATTCTTCTCTTCCCCCTCTATACTCTCGCTAAGGGCTCGCACTCCGACACCCGAGGCAAATGATCCACTCGATCGTAGTTCCGATAAAAAAAGCAACATTGACGCTACTCCTCACCTTCGAGTACCCCACTCGATACCGAGGTGCCTGTGTTCGACTAGCTTGAATCTAGTAACGAAGTTTTGTCGGATTAGCCGCAGAATCAGTCCATAGCAACGAAGCTCTGCCGGAGTAGCCACAGGAAGGGTCAACGGTAACGGAGCTCTACCGGATTCACTGGTCAAGCTAGGAGGATCCGCCTATAGAAGTCGTATCATCACTAGGTTGCCATCTAAACAAAACTTTCCACATTCGTACTTTCCTTTATTATGCACTACGACAACGTTAGATGCGGACGCTAGGTCCGCAAGCATCTACTAAAATACATAACGTCCCAACTTCAACCGCAAATACTAAGACACACTAAATAGACCCGAGTAATTCCGAGATCCGTTCTCAAACTATCTATGCATCGCGTCCCGTTTAGTGTATACTCCGAGGGTCTAACTCCTCACAATGTGATTTACTTACACTCGCATTTACAATTTTTTCGTATGATTTATTTCTTTTATGACCCTATAATCGCATGCTAAATCACCTAACACGGAATTTAAAACGTAAAACAACTAAAACTTAACAGAGTGATGGTCGGGTTCCGTATTAGTCCCGGTGCTCGCCTTATTAGGTTCGACGCATCTCTACTAATACCGAACCGACGCATCTTAAGCAGAATACCAGGTAAGGTATACCACGAGAATGACTAATATCCGTATTATCGTGTTAAAACTGATTTGCTAATACGTATAATACTAGTACTCTCTACTCTCCTACGTGCATCTTTTCATGACCTTCTTGTCACGTGAAATCGCATGCAAAGAATGTAAACACCACTACTTTGACGATAAAACTTACTTGTCCTTAAACAACCGACGTAGCAAAAGGAATGGGGTTAAAATAACGGATGTTACAGTATTTCCACCCACTACTACAAATGAGCACTTGGGCCACGGCTGAATTCGTGGCAAAAGTCCTAAATTTTCGTGGCTAAAGTACTTTGCCACGCAAAAATCATACGTGGCGCAAGTGGCCGTGGCGAACAAATAGCCACGGGAAAAAAAAACCGTGGCAAGTATTGATTTAATTGCCACAGAGTCTCCCGTGGCTAGAATTAACTTTTTGCCACGGGTTATCCCGCGGCTAATTATACTTGTGACGAAACATTTATTTCAGTGAAAATATATAATAAATTAATTAATTAATTAATAACCGTAAGAATTCTCTACCTCTAGAGTAGTCACATCTGAAACGAAGAGGTTCAGATGCTCTACTCTCACTCAAGCATAATTTCACCAGTCACACGCATCGAAGAGCCTTCCCAGGAGGTTACTCATCTTAACACTACTCTCACTCAAGCACGCTTAACTGTGGAGTTCTTATGGCTAGCTACCAGAAATGAATTTGAACTTTGTTGACATAATCATTATTTGAATTCCTTTAAAATGTTTTTTTTCCATGAACTACATTTACTTTTGAGTAATTAATTGATTTTTCCCCCAATGATTTACTATTTATGATTAAAAATTGATCTGGTAAACAAAATCAAGTTTTGAAATTGACTTTCGGACTCATGATTTCATTAATTTATTGATATTTGTATTTTAAATTTTTTTTTCACGTTCTTTTATTGCTAGTTCTTTCGATATGTTTTTTCTTTTCGTTATTGGCTTAATTAGATATTTTATTTGCTTTGAGCTATCAGTCGTTATTTTGTTTCATTAGTTTTTATCCTCAATGAGTTTCCTCTTGTCTACTCTAAGTTTTACCAGAATTTTATCTTTCATTAAATTAATTTTGTTTTATATTCATTTTTTAAAATATCTTCCAAATAATATTATTGAACAATTATTGAATTAGACAGTTGACGATAAATTAATTTTTTATTTTCTCACTAGTGGTCCTTAATTATTAGATTTTCTTACATGTATTTGTTAGTTATTTGTTTTTCTCAATTATACCTCTTGTTTTTTGAAAAATAATTTTAACTAATTACTAAACTTAAGTACGACTTTTCAAAACATTAATCTTTCTTCCAAATCAAATAACTTGAAAAAAAAAATTAATTTACAAAACTAATCATTATTTTCACAGTCAAAGTTAATTCCATAAAAAAAATATTGATCGATTAGAATTCTTAAATATGAGTTAAAAAATGATTTTTTTCACACTGAAAATATTGTAAGAAAATAAATCAATAATTTGAAAAAAAATAATACAACGCTTGAAAGTTGCTGTAAAGTTGCTATTATGAGTCATGCTCGGTCCCTTTCTTTTAAAGTTTTTTTTGTCTTCAAAAGAGGTTTAATACATTTGAAAAAATTAATTAATTAATTAATTAAGCGGTAAAACAGAAAGATCTCAAATAATATTGGACATGTCAACGATGGATGATAAATCACATACTTCTTTTTACTTGATATGCTATGTACGCCGCATATTAGCTAGCATATATATATATATATATATATATATATATATATGTATGTATATATATTACACTATTTAAATGTCATCCAGTCTTTCAAAAGTCATACTTTAGATTATATAATTTTAGTTAAACATATTGTCAAATTAAGAGAAATCAATGACTTCAAAAATTATGACTAGTTGAAAATCAACAAATTAGACAACCAAAGTTTTCTTTACTTGTATTTTGTTTTACAATTTTTTTTAAAGTTAATAAAAGAATAACAATTTTTTTTGAGTAATAAATATTTTCAAATTTAAATTTTTTATTTAATTTCATATTATCTACTCCCTCCTATTCACTCTTTTCCTCTCACTTTCCTTTTTGAGCTTAGTTTGGTTTTCTTCCCACTTTCCTTTTTTGGAAATAATTTTAATCATTCTTTATTCTTTCTTCAATTCTTTATTCTTTTCCTCCACACCTAAACCCAACCCCTTTTCACTTTATACCCCACCTTTTACACTTCATACCCCACTTTCTATTCATCTCTCTTACTTTATCTCCACTCTTTATTATTATTATACTCCCTCCTTGGTTTCCCCCCAAAAAAAATTGGGGAGGAAAAGAGTGAATAGGAGGGAGTATAACTTTAAATTTTAAGGAATTTTTTAAGACCAAAATTTTACATTTGGCTTAACTTGAAAGCAATTTATTAAAGTTTGAAGAACCACATTAACCACATGCGTTTATTACATCAGTGGCTAAAAAATAATTTTGCCATGGAAGTTAATTACATCGTGGCTAAAAAATATTTGCCACAGAACAAATTCGTGGCTAAATATATTTTTGCCACGGGTGTGACAACTTTCGTGGCAAGAGTGATTATTGGCCACGACTTTAATAAAATTCGTGGCATAAGTGAATTTTAGCCACGAGAAAAATTGTCCCGTGACGTATTATTTTTCTCAGGTAGTGAATCAAAATTTTCCCGTGGCTAGGTAAAAATTAGCCACGAATAACAAATTACCGTGGCATAATTCGTGGCGCAAGTATCAATTTGTTGTAGTGACCACAACAAGAGAACTAGGATATCAGCCCACCGATTGATTAGTAGAGGCCGCTATAGTGCGGGCGGGATTAGGTGTTGACATCTATCGGATGTTGGCTTCCCAATACGTACCCTCGCCCCTTACTTAGAATCGACGGTTTCCGGATGTCCGAAACATTGGCAATGAGAGTCATTCCAGGCATGGAGTGCTTAAGGGTACAAGTCTTTATCTTTAGGTCCTGTGCCACTCAACTTTGAGCCGGCAAGGGATCAAAATTGACTTGAACGGTTTCCGAGTCCCCATAATTGACTCGGTGGCGACTCCACAAATCGGCATCAACTTCAGTTCACTAAAAAGGTCGCCTTACCAAACAAATCGGCCTTTAAACATTTACAACCACGACTCGATCGATTCAAAACGGAAATACGGGTGCCCTCACCCGTATAGTACAAGTCCGGATCGTCATCCAAATCGAGGTCCGAAAATCGCCCCGTACGCGAGATCGGACCGGCCCCCGGCAGGGAGGGGGCCGCGTGGGTGGCCGCCGTCACACGTTGAAAAACCGGGTCGGGCGCCGGGCGGTGCGGACGGACGTCCACAGATTGAAACCAATCCACAAAAGAAATATGATTTATTTAATACCCCGTATGGCAATTTGACTCTTATGTTGTTGATATTTGCAATCTTATTCAAATTAGTTACACCGTATGTACAAAAACTTTGTTAAAGTATTTAAACAAATAATAGTGTAACACCCGTGAAAAATTCACGGTTTTTTTTTTTATTTTTACTAAAAATAAAAATATCACGGGCAGGACACGTATTGTAGCATCCTCGGCCTTCAAACTTTCGGGGACTCAATGCTACCTACAAACAACATCAAGACAAATCAAATTACAATACGTTTCAAATGTATTAAAGTCAAAGTTTGTTACTCCCTCCTTGAATTAGGCTATGAGTCCACTTTTCTAATTATAAAAGAAAAAGATATGTGACTAATTCAAGAATATGGAGGGAATATATCGTTTATCTAATATATCAAAAATATTTTTTAATCTTACTAATACTACGTATCTATCTTTTAAAATGAATGATTAAGAAAATTAAGAATAAATATATTTGCATTCTAGAAAATAGAAGACAATATACATTTTTCGATAGCGTTAATAACGTGTATTTGACCCGAATCCCGACCTAAAATCCGTATAAACTCAACCCGTATAATTAATGTTTTAATGTGCGTTAATAAACCGTTTTGACCCGAAATCTTTTTAAACCCGACTCTTGTAAGTAATGTGATTATTAATAGAGTATGTGTTAATAACCCGTAAATGCGATAATAACGCGTATTTGATCCGAACCCCGTCTAAAAATCCGTATAAACCCGACCCGTATAGTTAATATTTTTAACATGCATTAATAAACCATTTTCACACGAAAACCCTTTAAACCCGGTCTAGATATTGCTCAATAACAATCTTACCGCTACCCCTCAATTTTTCTTGCCATTAATATTAATAGTGTAATACCCGTGAAAATTCATTGGATTGAAACGTTTATTTGGTATACATGACATAGTGTTAAACAATAGACAGCAAATGTGAAAGAGAAATAGAATGATATAAACTTAAAAGAGTGTATGATAACCAGATATGTGATACCCGTGATAAATCATGGAAATAATTCTTTAATACATGTATTAATTGTCTTGATGTATGTGTAATTTGTGCTCAAATCCATATCCATATGTTTATAATAAAATTGGAATTTTTTAAATACTTACATTCAACCCTATGGCCTATGGATTATATATAACATTACCCTATGAATTGTTTAATGAAATAAGGAGAAAACTATTGACAATGTTTGTAAATGACAAATTCGTAATATATTACTATAAACAACCATAAATTTACGGAGTATTTATGCGCTTTAGTTATATAAGGATAATTTTCTCTATAATTTTTTTACATAAATAATTACATTTATTATCGGGAAATAAAGTCTCCTTTTTCCCCCATTTAGTTTTTAAAATTACAACAACTAAGTAGTCCATGAAAACTGCACATTAATGATATAAAGTATTTTCAATTGAAGTTTAGGTATACTTGTAAAATATAGAGAAACTGTAGTCCTGCAATTTATAAGTTTCTATAGTTCTATAGTCAAGCAATCGAAAATATAAGTTAGCCTCGGAAACATAATATATGGTTGTGCTCTACAAAAAAGGACAAAAAATAATGTCAGATAGAAATATAGAATCCTATATCGTCAATGAAACAACTCTTTTACCCACAATATGTATTATTATTATTTTTAAATCGCAATGCATTGAAAAATTTACTCCCTATAAATTTTGGGGAATCAAAATGAAAGTGATGGAAAATGAGAAATTTACGGGGAAGGTCGAAGAATTAATTACATGTTGGTTATGTAAAATATACTCCATTATGCTATTAATCTCTGTTTATTTATTTTGATTATGTGAACCGTGTTATTTAATTGTTGTATATTTTATACGGAGTTATTAATAAATAGTAATTGCATAAGATCATCCACATTATCGAGGTACCAATAAATTGTGGACAATGTGTCTCGTTAAGTACAACTATTCTCATATGACACCGTCTTTTATCATAAAAAAATGGTCATTAGTTCATTATGTATCCAGTAAATTTTCTAAATGACAAAAATTATGAAATATGTGATTGAAAGAGTGTGATCATCAATATGTGGGTGTACGAAAGATCGAACAACATAATCGTCTTAAAGGATAATTTTGTCTTAAAAAATATTCTAATGCGATTAATTACTATGTCTCGAAAATGAAACGCTAATTTTTTTAATATATAGAAAATTCTACTACGCGATTAATTAATTGCGAATTGCGTTTACCAACTAAATCCGGTGTCAAATTTACTCTTTTTTAAAACTAAATATGCAACTAATTATTTGGTCTCGAAAATAAAAAGCCAATTACTTGTAGTCAAGAACTAAAAAAATTCTACTATGCGATTAATTAATTGATATTCAAAATCAAATACCGAAATGCTATTTTTGTTTTCCCCGTTTACTGTAAAGGTAAGTAGTACCTAATCCTGCACCAAAAAAACATATAGTACAATTTATCCGAAAATATTAGAAATATTATATAACGATTTGTAAATAAAATTCAAATCCGAAAATAAATAAAATTATTTATAACTAATTTAACCGAAAATAAAATTCAATCCGAAAATACAAAATACTATAAATTACAATTTATAAATCTAAAAAATTAGAAAATATAATTGGAAGTATTATATATTAATATACATGTTCAAAATTCAATCCGAAATATTATTTATATTAAACAAAAATATTTATATTATTTACGAATATATAAAATAAAAGATGTATATGTATATAAAATATAATATAATTCGAAATGTATATAAATATAAATATAGTTATTTATTTATATATGATAAAAAAAATATTTAGAATAAATATTTAGAATAAATAAAAAAATATTTAGAATATCACCCAAAAATAATTAAATAAATTTTCAAATAGTTATAAAAAAAAGAATGAACTTTAATTCCTAAAATACCTCTACGAAATTTACTTTATCATCTTCGTTCATCGTCATCTAGAAAACAAATGCCCTTCATCAAAAATTAACATCACCGTCGATTATTACACACATTAAAAGTCGAAAATACAAATTCACTGAATTAGTTTTTTTGTTACTGAATCTCAAAAATTGATTTCGATTGAATTTAAAAATATAACTAATCGGTACATGAAATCAACTAACACGTTTTCTTCGAAAAATTACCGAGATGATTCAATCTTTCAATTTTTCTTATTTTGGCTTTCTTCCGCCTGAAAATTCACCAATCAATTTTAAAAATAAAATCATATTTCTGAAATATGAATTGACAATTATATTAATAAATCAGAAAAACTAAACATACATCAGATTTTAATCAGATATGTGAGCCACTCCATAACCGTGAAAAATTAGCGATTCATTCACAAATCTGTCATTCATTATTTCAGATAGTGTCTTCATTCACAATCACACATAATGGTTGATCGTTATTAGGATTGTTTCGGATGTGAATGAAGATAATTAATAGTCAAAATTATTAGTGATAATAAACACGGTAATGTGAAACGAAGAAAACGTGATTATAGTGGCTATGAAGATTAATTAAATAATAAAAAATTACCGTGTTTATTGTGAATGGAGTGGCTATGACCAAAACCCAGTTAACCACACACGACAAAAGTAGTAAGTACCATCTCTGAAAATCAATCTCATTTCCAACTCACTCATTCATCTTAACTGTACTATCTGCTACTACACCAGATCCCTTGGAACCTTGGCAGTGTTTGTTTTCTGATTCTGTTTTCCGGTTATAATTCGCTTTTAAAAATTTTTCACGGGCAACTTGGATTTGTGAGAGAGTAGAGGAGATCAGAAATGGTCGTTGGTTGAGATGGAAGATGACCGAACCTGGTTAAAGTAATATATAGTACCGATCTGGAAGTAATTGACGAGGGTGAGTGGAGACGATGAGTCGGCCATAATTGACATCACCATTTTCAGAGAAGGATGTCGGGGTACCTAGGTAGACGACAACCGAGGAGAAATTAGTAAATAGGGGCAGCGGGAATCGGAGAAGGGAGATTAATGAGGTAGAAGGAGTAATTAATGATCCGGGTGATTGGATCAAGGGGGATTGGAATTGATTGCGCAAGGAATTGGAATTGGATTGGAATTGATTGAAATTGGAATTGGAATTGCTTGAAATCCAATTGAGTGAAAATTGAGGCTTATTTCAAATTGGAGCATTCTATTGCTCTTGAAAACTGGGAAGTGGTTCCTGATTTAATATATAGAGGACAAGGAGAAGAGATCTAAAAAGAAGTTTTAGTAGGAGTGGAGAAGTAAAAAGTAAAGAGTGAATTCTAATGTGGCTGAAAAATCCATATTTATACAATTTAAAGAGAGTTAAAACTGATTAAGAAACTGCTTGCTGAACACGAAACTATCCGCGGCCCAGAAAATAGTCGGCCGACTATTTTAATCGTCGGTCGACTAATATTGACTAATTTGATCTTCTGCTGTCACCAAATAGTCGGTCGACTATCGTCATTGTCGGCCGACTATTCTGATAGTCGGTCGACTATTATGCCCAGTTCAGCGATCAACTCTTTCCAACTTCATTTTGCCTCGGTTTTGGTTCGTTTTAGCTCCCATAGCTTCCGTTCCTGCAAAAAGACAATTCACACCACAAAGTAGCCAATTCGGGGCAAAATGGTAGCTTACACTACTCGATAAACACGGGAATGCGCGTATAAAAGGCATAAAAAGTGTATATAAAATGCGCGCATCAAATCTCCCCAAACCAAACCCTTGCTTGTCCACAAGCAAGCACAAAACGATGAACTCAATCCTAATGGAATGTATATAACTCATAGCGGAGTATGCTTCAAAGTTACCCAAACTAATGCGCAACGATTAAAATTAATGTAAACAACCACATACAACAAGCTTGACCAATGACAACAATACTGAACCTTCAACCTTGCAAGACTCGTCAATGTCGGACTCTCACGGATCGCTCATCACACAAAACGGGTGATATTGTGAGTTTATGTAAAATCGGAAAGACAAAACACTCACTTAACTGCGACTTACAAGAACATGCATGCAATCTAACATGAAATTAATCTCTACAACCATACATACGCATTCTTATCGGGAAAAGACACGTGCCAAGGACTTACATATGGTATAAAGTGAGGTTAGTCGGGTAAGAGGGGCAAAACGATATGGACATGAGGAGGTAAATTAAAGCCAAGCTATTATTCCTTACACCCATCGATAATAAACATTCCGTTCTCACCAAACTCCAGTCGAAGAAATTAGGCATAGCAACAAGCTCCTTATCAAAACTGCTTCCCACTAATAACTATGAAATTAGAGAGATCAATTATTTTCTCACAGCAAAAACACGTTCTTCTTCTAGTTTCACTTTCATTTTTTCATGGTACCAAAATCAACCTGAAAAAAAATTTTTTCTGTCCAACTAATCTACTAGCTTGACTAGGGTAGGCAATATATGGCATGTAGTTGATGAACGGGTCAAACATGTCAATTTGGCTATGTGAGGCTTATGGGAATTAAATAAAAGAAAGGATTTGCCTTTTTCGCACATGTCAAAACCACGAGTCAAAAACGTACAGGTACCTAAGAGACGAATGTCATGCTTATGCAATTTGATGTTACATGCCTCATAAGGAGTACTACTCTCAATCCTAAAAGAAACTGATCATGAATTTCATCAGTTTTAAGGCTCTAATTCCTTACAAATCTGAGTAGTTTGCCAACAATGAGTCAAGTTTATTCGTTCAGTACTGTTAACCAAAGATGCAAGAATGCCGCATGTAATTATATACAAAAAACGCTAAAGGCGCACGAGCATAAGCAACTAAATGAAGACATAGAAGCATTATCATCATAGCTACATAGCATTCCGACTCAACTAAAACTCGACTAAATGCAAAAGGATATTTTTGATTTTTTTTTTGCATGCGGAAATGCAAGAAATATGCAGATGGATGAAAACAGACAGATGCATACCCTCCCCAAACCAAATCACACAATGCCCTCATTGTGTACAACAAACAATAAGAGGCAACAATAAATATGGGGAAGAAATGCAAAACAATGGAAGTGCAAAAAGAAAATAGAGAAAATAAAAGAACTACTTACAAGATGTATACAAATGGAGATCTCCCCAAACCGTCCTAATCGGAGCTCTCGCCACCGCTTTCCTCGCAACTACCATTTCCACTATCATCACCGTCATCCTCATCGTCGTCTTCTCCTTCATCATCCTCGTCTTCTCCCTCGACCATATCTTCGTTACGGTCATTGTTAGCATAACCTCCCGCGGGATAGGTGTAGTAAGTCGGGTCCCAAGCTCCAGGAGGGATCTGACCGAGTTCCACTAAATTGTCGTAAAGCGGAAAGTCGTAAATGGCCTAATTTAGCTGTACCGTGGCTATCCAGTGGCACAACTCATTAAGCATTCCAGGGATCGCCGCTTGGTCGATGACCGCAGGTGGAACATATGGTGGAGGAGGCACGAAGTGGTCAGGAAATGCAGGCACATTAGAATAATCAGTATATGAAATGCATAAGGAGGACGTGGTGGTGGACTTGAAGGCCCAGCCGCAAAAGGTGGTGTATGTGATGTGCGGCTGGTCGAGCGACTGGCTCCTCGAGATTGTCGAGGTGGCCGAGATGGTCCGCCCGTCTCGGGTGTGAAGTGCGTGGCAGTCTGAAGATCCCTCCTAAGTGGTAGCAAATAGGAGGGATACGATGGAGGGTCCATGTCAGGACCAAGAGGGAGCTGGGGGAATTGAAGGGGGTGAGAGGTGGTAGATTATACGGGAGAATAACCGAGCCATCTTTCGCTATATGCCAACGCAAATCTGGACCTATCCAAAGAAGACCCCTAAGGAAAGAAAAGTTAAGAAGGCGACTTCGAGTCGCGTGGTAGGTGGAAGATCGTGTCCTATAGGTTCCTTCCCGCACGGGAACTCCGTAAATAGCTGATGACCGATATGGGAGACGAGACCCCCACAATGAATGACAGTTAGAAGCCCATTCCCGATATGTTGGAAATGGTGGGCAACGAGGGCGGCCACGTTCATGACATATGGCCGTTTGCTATCGATGTTAAGATAGCCTGCTAGACTCTCTAACTCATCAGCATTAACGTTGTTCGGCTCTTTACGTCCGTAAATGGTGCACCCTAACAGACGAAGCCCATATCGGATGGCCGGGTGGTGGACTTCGTTGCCTCCCTTACGACCCGTGTTACGATCAAAAATACACGACCATATTTCGTTGGCTAGACGGCGAGGGGGATGTATCGAGTCCCCTTCGCTAGTGACACCTAAAAGCTGACCGAACTCGCGAACGATCCTAGAAAAACTCGTGTTAAAGAGTCTAAAAAAATGCAAGGTGTGTCCCAATTCGTGTAACTAAAGAAATTAAAACTACTAAAAACTCTAGAGTCATACTCTTATATGTGAATTCAAGCATGTAAATAAGCTCGCTTATACCACTACCATTCAGTAAGTCAGCAAACGTCGGATAAATGCCCAACATGTTCAAGACCTCACGGTCTAGAAACAGTGTCGGGACTACCTTAGTAGCTGCCAACCGTATGAAGCGCTCCCTTTGATCTTCTGAGGTAAACCAAATGTCGGGGTACTCCTGTACGCTCTGCTCAGAATATGGAACGAGATCCTGAGTCGGTGCTGACTCCCAGCTATGATCGACCCGACGCCTCGTGCTTCCCCGACGTTGTCTTTTCCTTGCATCCATTTTGACCTGAAATGGCATAAAATCAGACTAGTGTACTACACAAACAAATACCCCAAATTGATTGAAATCAAAACCCTAATTTCATAACAGAAATTTGGGTAAAAATATTATAATGTGAAAGAAATCAATTAATTTGGGTAGAGAAGTGAGCAATAACAGAAATCTGAGACAAAACTAAGCCAAAATCTGAAATCAAAGTCTGAAAACAGCCTCTGAAAAATCACGACAGAAACCCAGAAAATCGCGAAAATCGCCCATCAAAAACGATAGTCGTCCGACTATCGCAATGGTCGTCCGACAATCAGAATAGTCGTCCGACTATTCTGATAGTCGACGACTTTCGGCGAACGGCAGACAGCGCAGACGGAATAAGGAAAAACACAAGGAAACTTACTTGAATGGCCGGAAAGTAGTTGCAACTTCAATAAAGACAAGAAAATAGCAAGGATGAAAAGATTAAAGAAGAATAATGATGTAGAGAAGAAGGTGGGTAGGGGTTGAAGATGAAGATTGATGGGGAAAGGATTAAGGTTAAGAATGGAGGTAGGTGGGAGGAGTGAGAAAGAGAATAGGGTTTAAGGGTTATTTTTTTTTCAAATTAAAGTGACTGAAATAATAGAGTAAGGGAGAGGAAATACGACTTATGCAACAAAAATAATCAGCCAAGGTGCGCGAATTGTCGACCGACTATAAAAATAGTCGGTCGACTATTTTTTACCATTCCAGTTTTCCGTCAGCAGCCCGTTTCTCTACAAAAACTCAATTTCATCCTTCAGACCCTCGTTCTCACCCGCACAGAATTTACAATGCAGAAAATTAAATATGCTCTAACTAACTAAATGCAGGTACAAATCTTTTACAACCCGGGTTGCCTCCCGGTCAGGGCTGGTTTAAGGTCCCGCACGACCGTAGTCACCTTCCTCAGTTGGTGACTGTATTGAGGTACAAAACCTCGACCTTTCCTCCTTTCTCATCCTTAACATGGTGATGTTGGTCTTTCACCTTGAAACGATTCCTCGCGGTGGAATTCTTCTTGTCTACTTTATTACTTATGATGACGGGATAAGACTTAGAATCGTCTAGAAGTACATGATTCGGTATATATTGTGTATATCCTAACATATCCCACACAACATCATCATTAAGCTCATCACCTGCACAAGTGTCTAAACACATCAAAGCCTCGAGTGGGTCCCTACTCAGGAAACCAATACAAACATCATAAACAACATCATCAATGATATCGAGAGCATAGCACGTGTCCTCTATCATAGGCTTAGCTAATGTGTTAGCCAAGTTAAAGGTCACCTTATCGTCCCCCGCCTCTAGAGTCAAGCGTCTGTGCTCGACATCTATTATGCCCCCGCAATATGTAGAAACGGCCTACCCAAAATTATAGGAATTTGGGTATCCTCAGCCATATCTATGACAATAAAAGCAATTGTCTCATGTTCATTAAAGTTCCTCTTACGGGTCAAAATATCTTTCATAAATTTCGCATAAGAGGGTACCTGTGTAATTAATTCCGTGAACGGAACGTTACCTGGAGATTCTTGATGACCTCCATAAACTTACTGAACTGATTCTCGATCTTCTTATTCTTTAACCGGCTAGGAAAAGGAACTTGAATTTTGACCTGTTCAGCAGCTTTATCTTGTAAAACACTTGTTTCCACTTCAGCAGCAGACGTCTTTTCAGCAGCGATCGTCTTGGATCTGGATTTCGTCTCAGGAATAGTCGGTCGACTATCAGGAATAGTCGGTCGACTATCAGGAATAGTCGGTCGACTATTAGTAATAGTCGGTCGACCATTATCAATAGCGGTCGACTATTTTTCTCCTCACCTGCACTATCTGATAATGCGTCAATGATAGTCGGTCAACTATTATCAATAGTCGGTCGAATATTATTGACCAGTTCGTCATTCATAACAGTTTCAGCAGTTTTTAATGATACATTATCAATTACATCCTCCATAATAACAGAATCATTGTAACTAGGCATCTTGGGCTCGTCATAAGTAAGGCCGCTACGAAGCTGAATCGCGTTGGCCGTATCGTATGGTTTTTACGGCTGTGACGGTAGTGTACCCGGTTGCCTAGTTGACTGATTCGTGGCGAGCTACGCTACCTGCGTCTCCAACATCTTGATTTGTGCATCTTTGGATTGGTCACTTTTCTGCATCTGATTTATAAGAGATTACATCATACTCTTATATTCCTGATATTCGCTAGGAACCGGAGGTGGAGTCACAGGTGGTGGAGGAAGGATAGCAAGAGGCTGAGTCGGCGGTGGGAGAGCAAGAGTCTTTTGGAAACCTTGTTGTTGTTGTCCGCGATGAGGTGGAATATACGGTTGTTGCTTCGGCTGAGGAACGGGGTTCAACACATTCTGACTCGTCCAACTGAAGTTCGGATGTTCCCTAGTCCTCTCATTATAATAATTAGAATAGGGATTACCTTGCTTGTAATGTTGAAAAGCTAGAACTTGCTCCATCCCGATCATACATTCCTCGCGCTATGGCCTTCGGTACAACATCGCTCACACATGGCCTCCTGTTTCGACTCGTTTCTATGAGCGAGGCAGATTCTGAATTTTATCGAGACGAGCATGAAGATGATCAAATTGAGCCATAATCTCGCTAGTTTCAGTTGCGGCTACCCGAACACTTCCCCTCGGATTTCCGTACTCGGCTCGATGCGTGTCCATCTCCTCGATCAATTTCCAACCCTTATCATCATCAACATTGTCTTGGAAACATCCGTTAGCTGCACCATCAAGACTAGCACGATTATCATCAAATAAACCATTATAAAATTGATTACATAAGAACCATGGCTGGAATCCGTGGTGAGGAATAGAACGGACTAGATCCTTAAATCTAGTCCATGTTTCGTTTAGATCTTCCAACGGTCCTTGCTTAAAACTGGTTAGTTGGCTCCGTATCTGATTGGTGCGCTGAGGAGGGTAGTAATGCTTATAAAAAGCAAGCGCCAACGAGTTCCAGTCATTAATATCGGCAGCTTCTTTATCCAAGTCTCGATACCATCTACGGGCTAGACCTGCAAGAGAAAATGGAAATAAGGACTCCATTACTTGTTCCTGTGTTACCTTGGGTGCAACTGGAATCGAACAACAATATTCAGTGAATATTTTCATATGTTGTCCGGGGTCTTCGTCTTTCTTGCTCGAGAAGGTATTTCGCTCCACTAAATTGATATAAGCGGGACGAATCTCGAAGGAGCCGGTGGCAGGAGTCGGTAGCTTCCATCCTTTTGGGATGTTGGCCTGGGTCGGCTCAGAGTGAGTGGAAAGCTTCGGTGGCATGATCGGAACCGAGATATCTAACTCGGCGTCTGATTTGGTGCTTGAGTCGTCCTCTTCGTGGGACGAATATTCCACTTCCAGGTTAGTGGAAACTGGGTCAAGCAAATTAGATTTTTCCACTTGGCGTACTTCCCTCCAAAAACTCCGTCTAGCTCGTAAAATATTCTCGGGTTCGGGATCAAATGGATGAAACTCGGACCTGTTAGACCTGGGCATACACAGAACTAAGAAGGAAAATATGAGAATCGTCTCAAGGAACGAAATTTTCCTGAGACAAAAGATAAACTAAAACGACAAGTAAAATTAACCGTCTCCCCGGCAACGGCAACGAATCAACCCTTAAAAAGAACGTTTTTTATATTTCATTTTAGGATCGTCATTATTAATACCGTATATAAAACAGAGGTGGCACCCTTTCAAGGAGCGCCGCCCTACACACTTAAGGGCACAATGCGATCGCGGACATTCGTCGTTAAATGTATTCGGTTCCATTTTTCTTTATGGTTAGTACGAAACCCGTTGATGCCGAGACGAACACCATATAATCCATAAGGATTAATAACAGTGTCGTAACGAGGAGGAAATCGATTTTCGTTCTAATCAAATAACTAATTAGGATTTCATAAAAGTTATTTCAAAATCCTGATGTCGGTCGCGTAATCATAATATACATGTTGCGAGTATCCAAAACTGACTTGAGTATAAAATGTATAATATTTTTTACACAACTCGGCGAGCTATCGATTTCAAACTAAAATCAAATTCGAAATCGCCACATTTTCGAAACAAACAGCAGTTCGTACAGGGGGCACTCGATCGAGTGCCATGACCCACTCGATCGACTGAAATCCCAAAAACAAGGCCATGCAGAGGGGCCTCACGTAGGGCACTCGATCGAGTCTCTCCCATGACGGTCGAGTGGCCTTTATCATGCCTAAACCGTGAGCCTTCTAAATACCGTAAGCCTAGCTAGTCAAATCCTTTTTACGACTTTTAGTCGTCACGTGTCAAGTCTATCACGTGCTTATCTCTCAAAAACACGCATTTCATTTTCATTCTAACCTATCTATATTATCGTTGCATTTCGAACGCTCCGATTATTATTTTATCGCTCGTAGTATTGTAAGTTCCGGGTTGTATTCCACCCGTGTAATTTGTAATTTATTTACGAGATTTCTATTTTCGATGTTTGTCATTTATTGCCTTAAATGAACATCGCATGCTAAATCACTTTGACGTGAATCAAGATGCATTAAAATGACGTAGCAACCCATTCGATATTTATATCTTGTAAAACGTTGTTTGCATAACATTTTACCGGATTACTAGCGCGCGTATTAAAAAACAGAACGATATCTTAGTAGAGGTCGCTATGTGTGGGCGTGGTTGGGTGTCCTTTGTGGGCTTCTCAACACGTACCCTCACCCCTTACTCAGGACCTGATATAAGAATTTGTCGCGAATCCCCACAATCAAACAAGAACCTAACTCTCCTAACTGGGTAGCTAGGGTAAGTCGGGTATCGAATCCACAGGGACGGTTAGCTAAATGAATAGTCTTGGTCTAGTTAAAGTTTTAGTCGGAGAAATTCGGTTTGGGTTGAATAAGTCTAAACTAATGAACTAAACTAACAAAAATGGAAAACGGTAACAAATATAATAAAAGGGACTAGGGTCAAGGTTAACATGGTAGTCTCAGGGGAGTTGTCGGGCTCATAAAATAGTTGACTAAGGTCAGAAATAGGCATAAGATAGGCTCTCTCGAGTCTCTATCTACCATAGGACGGTCCTAGCGGGCTCTCGCTACTTACTAAGTCGACCCACTCTAATGAACGTAAGTCAAACTTAGACTCGGCTATCGTTCTTAAGTCTAGGTTAACTGAATTGATTAACTAATCTGGCCAGGACAAGAAAATCATGTAATATAACGTTCAAAAAGAGATTAATAACGATTAATCAACAATTAAATCAACTCGAGACAAAACTCCAATTAAGACGAACCGTGCTAACCCTAACCCTAGAAAATACTACTCAGACATGATTAAAACGAATCTAATTAATCCAGCCACTAAAATTAGACATAAAATAAGCATAACTATACGATAAAGATTGAAACTGATAAAATCAACTAACATGAACTAAAATTAAAACAATAATAAAATAGATAGAAGAACGAAAATTGTACCAAAAAAAAAGAGATTGGAGCGATGAACATACAATAACAATGAAATGATATAATTGCATAATGATTAAGGATTAAAATTATTTGTAGCTGATCTCGAAAAGAAGAATCTACGAGAAACTAAAGGGCACTCATTTCTAAAGCTACGTTTTTTTTTCCCAGAACAACTACTACCTCACAATAACATAGTTTCATGTTTTTATTCTTCTCAAGAGAAAAAGTAAAAGACTAAAATAGCCCCAACTTAAATTAAACACCATTGAGTTAGAGTTAGAGTAAGGGGGACAAGGTCATGCGAACAGAAGACGTCAAAATGTACTCCATTTGCTACTTCTTGTTATATCCGGGTCCATTGATGCAATTCATACAAGACGTCCCTTGCTTGACTTATTTGACCCGTCTCGTCTGACTCGTCTTTGCTCGATTATTCCCGAAATGGTACCTATAAAATAGAAACGAGACAAAGCAGTACCAAATCCTCGAAAAATAACAATTATTACTAAAAGTATAACTAAAACAACTAACAGACCCTAATTAACACTTAATAGCATATAATTAGCTATATAATAGTTATAGAACACAAAATCGGACTAAATAACGGGTAAAAGTAGAGGAAAATTACTACTAAATTATCACATATCAAACTCCCCCACACTTAACCCTTACTCGTCCTCGAGTAAGCTCACTAAACTAAACTAACGACCCTTAGCTTAAAGAAAAAACAACTAGAAAAGCTAACCAATTCACAAATTAATGACACGAAAACTTAATGTCACAAGCTTCCTAATCAAAAGTCAAAATTCTATAATTCAACTCAAGTATAAACAATGATAATCAGACACTAAGTCGGTTGCAATCGACACTATACATCCATCGGTTTCGGTCCATGCTATGTCAAGGGTATGAGATTGAGGCGGAAGGAGTACTCCCATGAAGTTAGTGACTTAAGAAAACTTATCTCGACTCAAAGAGTCAAGGATCGTCCTAATGACCCAAAGTGACAAGAGTAAACGATCCAAAATGAGAAAATAAGATTAAAAATAACTAACTCGGGGAGGAATCATAATTCTTTTTTTTTTTTTTTCATCTTTTCATTTTTTCATATTTTTCATCTTTTCATCTTTTTCTTTTTTTCATATTTTTTTCATCCCCCCGTTCTTTTTTCTTTTTGACATTCTTGTGATTTTTTTGTTGCTTACAAACATGCACTTATTTGTGTGGAAGGATCGAACAGAATTTGTAACGCCGCTCTCTCCCTAATAAAAGAAGATATGTGAAATGGGATCGCAACAAAGAAAGTCACTTGAGTCACTGTCACCTAGACAAGTCAACTATTGTCACATCAAATCACGGGAGGTGGAAAATGGAACAAGTGAAGTACACACCCTCGAGCGACTTATAGTAGGAGACCGATTGATATATAGCGAACAATTACAACGATCGAGTGTCTAAAAGTCATTATTTACACAAAAAGTTAAAAGTTAGAAAAACGACTAAATCAAAGAAAACGAGTGAAAAAACGAAAAAAAAAAAAAAAAAAAAATTGGTTTTTGGCATTTTTTTTAACCCAAAAAAAAAAAAAACAAGCTACGGCTCAAAAAATACAAACCGACACAAAATACTCCAATCAACCAACAACAAATCCTCCCCCACACTTAAATCGGACATTGTCCTCAATGTTCAAGAACTAGGGAGAGAAAGGGAAGAGTGGGTAAAGAAATTACCAAGTGAACTGATGCTTGATACTTGATACTTGATACTTGTACCCGTCAAATCTCTTGTCGATTTCTTGGAGCTCATATATTACCTACACACAAAACGACACACAAAAACAAGCAAAGAAACATATATACACAGTATCATCTTAATTATCTCAGCAAGTTAGTGAATTGTCTAAAAAACTGGTCAAGGACCTCATTAGCTTGTCAAGCAAGCTAGACCAGTCACCATCAAAATGGTCATAATGAATAAACATTAATAAGCATGACCAGTAGTGGATAATAGAGGTAAGAAGACTAATAAGCGGTTTGTGAGGCGAGATGTGCATACCGAATATCTCAATTTTACCAGAAGGCTCGTCATAAAATTCAAGTTGCACGAGAAAGGGGTCAAATACCCCAAAACCACTCAAAATACCTATCTTACCACTTTCACTCCTCCTAGAAGTAGTGATAATGTCTCCGTCTTCAGTGCTCTCTGTTTCCATAAGAGACAAGTCTAAAAGCAAACCGATCTCCTGGAAAGAATCGTCACAATCTTCCTCACTTATCATGAGTTCAAATACAGGGCTAAGAGAAACAAGGTCAAGACAATCGATAGCTGAAAGAGATTCATTCTCAACAAATTTCTCAAACATAGGTTTCTCAAAGAATCCATCATAATCCCATGTATCGTCAATCACAGATTCATAAGGAGAAGTGTCTAAGTGTAAGGGATTAAAGAGAGCATCATTATCATCACTAGCCCCCTCTAGTACCATGAAGTCAAAAAGAGGATTATCCATCATTTCAAAATTCACTACATCCTCAAACATAGGATTCTCGAAACAATTATCCAATTAGAAATCCTGCACTTCATTTTCAGCGTCAACAAGGTGAGATTGAAAATTATACACATAATCGTCATCTTCATCATCAATTATGTTCATAAGGGGTGGGGAAGATGGAATATCATGCATAACACTCACATTGACACAAGGAGGAGAAACATGACAAACACTAGCATCATACACATTACCAAGAGAGTAGGCATCGACCCCCTCACTTAACGAAGAAGGAACATGTGGTTCATCTCTAGGTTGTGGTCCTCTCCCAAACGCCCGATGGTCATGGCCACTGGCTATTATCGCAATCAAAGCATGTGCTTCTTCCACTTCTAAATCATAAAATTTCCAATTAGATGCAACAAGTATCAAATTTCTATCAGAAGGAAGCAAGTTATCAAAGAATGTCAATGTAGTAAGCCAAAGTGGTAGCCATGATGGGGACAAGCTCTCAATAAGCTCCTAAACCTACTCCAAGAATCACTCAAACTCTCAAACTCGCCCTGTCTAAATTTATGAATGTCTTGTCTAAATTTGGCGGTTTTAGCAGGAGGAAAGTAATTCCTAAGGAAGGCTAGAGCTAATGGTTCCCAGGAAGAGAAAGTGTTAGGAGGGTGTAAATATAACCATTCCCAAGCTTCACCTTTAAGGAAAAAGGGAAAAAGCATGAGAAATATCGTCTCAATGGGCAACTCACCCCTCCTCACAAAACTACAATAGTCCACAAACTTTTGAAGAAGTCTATACACGTCCCCACTCTCAAACCCGTGAAAGGCGTTCTGCTCCACAAACTCAATAAATCCCGGGTCAACATAGAAGTCTAGACCCTCCAAATTTCCAAGGTTAATAGGTGAAGCAAACATCTCGGGTTTTGGTGTATAATGGTCTGCTAGAGTAGGCATAGTGAGAAAAGGAAGAGAAGGGAAATATACACAACACTCAAGAAGAAGAGAAGGGGAAACAAAATCAAGAAAAGAAGAAAAAAAAATTACTACTTCTAATAATAAAAATAAAAAATAAAAAATAATAACAAAACTAAAACAACTATACACAAACACGTACAGGAAACAATAGATTTTTGTTGTTTTTTTTAATAAAAGAAAATAGATATATAAATATATAAAATAGTAAAACGACTAATACTAAAACCAAATAAAGACTAATATCTAACTAAGCACCGTCCCCGGCAACGGCGCCATTTTGATATAAGAATTTGTCGCGAATCCCCACAATCAAACAAGAACCTAACTCTCCTAACTGGGTAGCTAGGGTAAGTCGGTATCGAATCCACAGGGACGGTGAGCTAAATGAATAGTCTTGGTCTAGTTAAAGTTTTAGTCGGAGAAATTCGGTTTGGGTTGAATAAGTCTAAACTAATGAACTAAACTAACAAAAATGGAAAACGGTAACAAATATAATAAAAGGGACTAGGGTCAAGGTTAACATGGTAGTCTCAGGGGAGTTGTCGGGCTCATAAAATAGTTGACTAAGGTCAGAAATAGGCATAAGATAGGCTCTCTCGAGTCTCTATCTACCATAGGACGGTCCTAGCGGGCTCTCGCTACTTACTAAGTCGACCCACTCTAATGAACGTAAGTCAAACTTAGACTCGGCTATCGTTCTTAAGTCTAGGTTAACTGAATTGATTAACTAATCTGGACAGGACAAGAAAATCATGTAATATAACGTTCAAAAAGAGATTAATAACGATTAATCAACAATTAAATCAACTCGAGACAAAACTCCAATTAAGACGAACCGTGCTAACCCTAACCCTAGAAAATACTACTCAGACATGATTAAAACGAATCTAATTAATCCAGCCACTAAAATTAGACATAAAATAAGCATAACTATACGATAAAGATTGAAACTGATAAAATCAACTAACATGAACTAAAATTAAAACAATAATAAAATAGATAGAAGAACGAAAATTGTACCGAAAAAAAAAGAGATTGGAGCGATGAACATACAATAACAATGAAATGATATAATTGCATAATGATTAAGGATTAAAATTATTTGTAGCTGATCTCGAAAAGAAGAATCTACGAGAAACTAAAGGGCACTCATTTCTAAAGCTACGTTTTTTTTTTCCCAGAACAACTACTACCTCACAATAACTTAGTTTCATGTTTTTATTCTTCTCAAGAGAAAAAGTAAAAGACTAAAATAGCCCCAACTTAAATTAAACACCATTGAGTTAGAGATAGAGTAAGGGGGGCAAGGTCATGCGAACAGAAGACGTCAAAATGTACTCCATTTGCTACTTCTTGTTATATCCGGGTCCATTGATGCAATTCATACAAGACGTCCCTTGCTTGACTTATTTGACCCGTCTCGTCTGACTCATCTTTGCTCGATTATTCCCGAAATGGTACCTATAAAATAGAAACGAGACAAAGCAGTACCAAATCCTCGGAAAATAACAATTATTACTACAAGTATAACTAAAACAACTAACAGACCCTAATTAACACTTAATAGCATATAATGAGCTATATAATAGTTATAGAACACAAAATCGGACTAAATAACGGGTAAAAGTAGAGGAAAATTACTACTAAATTATCACATATCAGGACCTCGGTTTCCGGATGCCCGATACCGTTGGCGCACAAGATTCATTCGATATACGATATCCGAAAACTCGGCATCGGTATCGTAATGCAAAGGAACGAACCCCACAAACTCTAGTATCGAAGTGGGCCGTACTTTGTGCACGGTCCACAGATATATAGAGTGAGTTCGAATGGGTCCGAACTCCCACAAAGTTCGGTGGCGACTCCAACTTCGATTTAAATTTCAACCCAAGAACTATCTCACATGGGAAACATTTCACCGCCCAAACCCGCGCGTGGCCGCGTCGGGGTGGACCTATGTCATGTCCACAAGGCGACTCCGCTGGGGAAGACTGATGTGTAACTTACGATCGGGATCCTCAGGGTGAGACTCGAGGAGAAATCGTTCGATTAGTACAATACGCGCTTTAGTTTTACGGTTCATGCATAACCCCAATTTTACCCGGGCCGATACTGGCGACCGACGTCCCACTATACCGCGATATATTCCAAATTGGTTATGTCAAGGTGTTCATGGCTAATTCGTATGGGTTTCGCAGCATGTTCTAAGACCAACTCGGCTTAGGAAGTCCGTCTCGATTTTCGAAAAGGCCATGCACACTGGTATAGACCCTATTTAGACTGATCGAGACTTAGTGTAAAGCATACATGGTGTCATTATAATGCTTGCATGACTATTTGCTACTTGATTTCCGTGTCGTTTTCAAGAACCGTCATTTCAAAAAACACATCTTTTCAAAAATATTCAATTTTCAAAAACTCGGAATGCTGCCGAAATTTAGACTTAAGATTTGACTCAAAACAAGCCTATTTTCTAGCCGGCATGCTACCCATTTCAATATCCGAATTTCCGATCCCTATTCGATTTTCGAATTTTCAAAATTCCATTTCGGTTTTCAAATCTTCGAGATTCCATTTCGATTTTCAAATCTCCAGGATGCCTTCTTGATTTTCAAATCTTAGGGATCCCGTTTTCGATTTCCAAATTTCTCAGAAATTCATTTTTCGAAATTAAAATTTTCAAAATTCCAAATATTCAACTTTTCAAAAAAATGGTCCTGTCGGCATGCTGCCAATTTCAAAAGACAGGACCGTCTCCCAATTTTTCAAAATGCGAATTTATTCGCAACCATTCCAACTTTTCAAAAACTCGGGCCTGTCGGCATGCTGCCAATTTCAAAAGTCAGGACCGTCCTCCGAATTTTTCGGAATTTAATCATTTTCCTAAAAGACCTTCCTTATTATAAAGCCTACTGTAATCCGTCTGTCGGGTCTTTTCATAATTTGTCGAAGGTCTATAGCGTCGAAACTCCGTCGATCCTACATCACGGGTTTCTTCCCCATCCTAGTCCGCCTTATCCCAAAGGCATAACCAACCAACACGAGTCATACACTCGTAAATGGAAGGTTCGTCAAAACACTTGAGTCCTAACTAGAAAGTCCCACGCGACCTTTCCCTCTAACAGAACGGTCCCCACGACCTTTCCTAAGGGAATTTCGCCCGTCTTTCAATCCGTTAGTCGAGTCATCCTAATTCAAGAGTCCTTTAACTTAAGGGTCTACCCTAATCACAGGGCCATCCATATTCGATCAAGTCAAGTCAATGGCCTCTAGCGTCGAAGCTCCGCCGATCTTACATCGCGAGTTTCTTCCCTTACCCCGTCTGCCTTTCCTCGAGGCCGAGTCAACCTTTTACAAGGCATAGCCCTATAACAAAAGGTTCTTCATCCTTACGTCTAAAGGTCACTCGTCCAACACTCGAGTCTTAACAAAGTCTTCAATCCCACTCGGGGGCTACCCTTCAGCAGAGCGATCAACCATGGTTGCTCTAAGGGTCATGTCTTACACGTGTTGTCTCACGTAACCCACTTTTGAGTCACTTAGATGCCACACCATCTGAGTCCTATCAGAGTCTTTAGTCTCACTTGGGGGCTATCCTCCACCCGAGCAAACGACCACGATCACCTTAAGGGGTACCTCATGTTCATCCTACACCCGCGTCCTTATGATGCCTTCTTCGAGTCGTACATATGCTACGAGCAAACACGGTAGCCCCATTTTCGGACTCACCCTCATGCAGCTCAAGTCTCATGGTCGAGTCCAAGCCAGGGTCGTTGACTTGTCTAGGTCAGCGTTCGAGTATCCCGGTCCGAGAATTTAGTCATTCTCATCGCGTCGGGCCATGTCTAGTTTGACTCCCTCTCTTGCACTTGCGCAAAACCGAGTTTAGGCGAGTCGTGGCACTTGTCGTTCTTTCCAATCAAGGACCTTACCAAAAAAGAAACAACCAACCGAGAATCCAAAAGTCCGGATTCGATTCGAGTCTAAGTCTGAGACAAAGTCTAGGATACCCTACATCCTCATTTCCAAATCAAGGTCAGAGATAGTCGCTTTCTGTCCTGTTCTATAATTCAACAAAAATCAGCTTTTTCGATCTCTCATATATGCTTCCCTTATGTGTTTCCGAGAACATGATGAACACCATCATACACTGTGAGCACGTGCACGTGACTATTATAGGCACATCTATAATGACTGCAGAAAATCGAGACCCGTGTTTTCCTTTACCTGTCCCATGTCTGGTATAGAAAGCCGCATAACTACTCCGAGCAGGAGCGGTATTGAATCCTATGACAAATCTAGGTAGTCTTCTAGTTTGGGTTCAAGACGGGAGGCAAGCCCATTTTCCACAATAAACACCCCTCCAATAAGACTGACCAATCCCTACCTAAGGCGTTAGTATGACCAGAAGAGAAAGAAGCATCGTGACTCTATAGACGTGATGCCAAAAATACCCAACTTGGGACGATGCTTCCACCAAGTTTGCCCGGAATTATGATGACAATACCGAGATCCAAACCACCATGCTTACTGATGAACGCAGTTCATATGCATATTTATTCTCGTTTTATCCTCCATTTTTACCGATTTTGCATGGCTTAGGAATGATTTTAATAGCTTTTACCCGTAGTTTGTTATGCCGGGTATATGGTTTATATTTTGACAGGAAACATAGCAAAAGACGGAGTAAAGAGTTACTAATGAAGAAAACAAGACAAAACGGGCAAGAATGAAAGTGACGAAGGCCGAACCGGTCGGTTTGATGTTGATCCGATCGGTTCGAATGTGAACCGGTCGGTTCGTTCCTATACCGAGCGGTACGCGACGCGTCAATTGGACTTTCCTATTTTCTGAAGAATCCGTATTTAACCTCAATTAGAATCTTACGGGATTATTTTATTAAAATATGTTAGATTTCCTGATTAGTCTCATTGTAATAAGTATAAATACCCTTCTTATGGTTAGGTTTAAGGACTACTTATTTTTCCTCATTCAAAACTTTAGTTTAGTTTTATTAGCATCGGAATTCTGCAAGCTTGTAGCGGTACTTTTTAACTTCTAATTACTATTCAATCTTTCAGTTCTTCATAATCGGTATTTTTTTCCTTTCCCTTATTTTCGTTTTGTTCTCTGTTATGTTTAATTATTTTGTTGTTTCATCTTTCACCATGAGTAGCTAATTTATTCTTCTAGGGTTGAAGGGGATCTATGTTAATTAAATTGGGGATGTTAGTTTAATTAATTGTTTGATTGATCATTCATATGTTATTGCCTTACTACTTGTTTTGTATCTTCGTTCGATTATTTTGAGATGTTGAACTAGTTGAATGTCTAGGAACCCGAACTTAAGATCGAAAGCCTGGTAAGGGTAGACTTACAAGTAAGTGGGTAGGATAATCTGGTAAGTTGCGAGAGCCCGTCAGAATCTATCCTAAGGTTGACATAAGATCCGAAAGGCCGTGTCTTTGCCCTGAATAACTGTGATTGATCAATTGATTGATTAATTAACTTTACCCAATTTAATTACATAGTGAACCATAAGACCCTAGATCTCTTTTAATATTGTTAGAACCCTTAATTTACATTACTGCAATAGTTTAGAAAAACAAACATAAACAAACCGGAATTAGAATAGTTTAGAATCAAATTTAGATAATTAGCGATAATCATCCGTCTCTCTGTGGTTCGACTCTTACTTGCTACTAGCTATTTGTTAGTCGTTTGTTAGGTTTATTTTGATTAGGTGATACGACTTTAGCCTTATCAATTTTGGCGTCGTTGCTGGGAGACGGTTTTGTTTTATTGCTTTTTATTTGTCTTAGATTCTAGATAATTTCTCTTCGTCTCAGGGAATCCACAAATTCCTTGAGACAGTTTCTCATATCTTTATTGTAGTTTCTTGCTTATGCCCAGGTGTTCCCGTTCAGAATTATATCCGTTTGATCCTGAACCAGAGAAGACCCTCCGTAAGCGACGAAATTTCTTTAAGGAAATCGCAGAAACATCATATCTTTCAATTTTGGAAGATCTACACCAGGAATTCATCGTGGAATATCAGTCCTTAGAAGAGGACACTCCCGCTCTCGATACTTCACCACCTCTTCGTCTACTACCACCCCCGCTAGTCAAGATGCCTAAACTTGCTAGTCACTCCGAGCCGGAACAGGATGCTCTTCCAAAGTTGGTCAAACGTCCAACTGCTACTAATGGCATCTTTGAGATCCGTCCCGCTTTCATTACCTTGGTCGAGAAGAATCAGTTTGGAGGCGATGCTAGGGAAGATCCCGCTAAACATATGAGAATTTTTACTGACTATTGCTCTACTATTCCCCTTCCTGCATGAGTTACACAGGAGCAAGTCATGGAGATGCTTTTTATGTTCTCTCTACGTGATGCGGCCAGAGAATGGATCACTGATCTCGACAAAGTCTCATCTGGAATCAATGACTGTAATTCTCTTGCATTGGCCTTCTACAAACATTATCCGTCCCAAAAGACGATTATGCTAGGAAGTCAGATTACTAATTTTCGTCAAACACCTCATTAGAATATTCATGAGGCATGGAAAATATTCAAGAAACTGGTCAAAGAATGTCCTCATCACGGGTTTGAAGAATGGTTCATTTGCAATCAATTCTATAATGGCTTATACGACGATTGTCGTAATACTCTTGATTCAGCTTGTAACGGGAGGTTCCAGTCTAATGTTGATGATGATAAGGCATGGCAAACTATTGAGGATATGGCATCTCACCATGCACGATGGGGAAATCCACGCGGCAATACCCAAGGTAATGGTAACGAGACTGACTCTGCAATCGCTAATCAATTAGTTGTTTTCACTAAGTGATTCGATTCCTATGAAGCATCTAACTCAGATAAAGGAATGCATCGAGTGCATGCTATGACCCAAGAAATAGTTTGCGATGATTGTGGTGTATCAGGACATCATGCTCACGAATGCATGGGAATGCAAGAACAAGTTAATGCTTATCAATCATTCCAACAGAATCAGAACTTGCCTTACATGAATCAGCCTGGCTATAACCGTGCATTATTATCTTATGCAAGTCAGAATGTGTTGAATCCTACAACACCTCCACCCTGCAATCCACCATATGTGCCTCCTCACGGTCGAATGAAAGGAAATCATCAGAATTCCCAAAGACCTCAAGGCCAAAACATAATTCAGAACAATCAATAGCAGTTTCCACCACTTCCTGCATTAGAGGCTCAAGCTCACCAACACTCTGTTGAAATAGCCGAAATGAGGAACATGATGATGAATATGATGACTCAATTTCAGACAGGTCATAAGATGCTTGAGAAACAAGTTACTCAGTTAGCTAATTCCCAAGCTACACGTCAGCCAAGAACCTTGCTACCTCAAGGAAATCCACCTCAAGGTAATCAATCTCATGGGAATGAACATATCAATGCTATTACCCTAAGAAGTGGAACAGCTTACGAGGGTCCGAAGATGCCGGAACCAGAAAACGAGGGTGGAAAGGAAACAAGATATGAAGCTAAGGAAGAAGCAGGAAACGACGAGCAAACCGGTCGGGACAAAGATGAACCGACCGGTACAGAATAGAACCGATCGGTTCAAGATCATACCGATCGAGACAAAGACGATCCGACCGGTTCACCATCAAACCGATTGGTTCGTCCGTCCGAGCAGCATGTGCCTACTACAGCTCAGCACGTGAAGCTCCCATTCCCAGGTCGTCAGCGCAACATCAAGATCGACGGTCAATTCAGTAAGTTTATGGATGTCGTGAAGAATCTTCAGGTAACCGTTCTGTTTACTGAGTTAATTACTCAAGTACCTGCATATGCTAAATTTATGAAAGACATACTTACTAGGAAACGTTCTTTTAATGAGGTTGAGACGATTGCTTTTACGGGGGAGTGAAGTGCACTCCTTCAAAATAAATCACTTCCAAAACTTAAGGATCCTGGTAGTTTTTCTATCCCATGCACTATAGGTACTCATGTTGTAGATAATGCACTGTTTGATCTTGAGGTTAGTGTTAGTTTTATGCCTTATTCTATCTGCGAGAGGTTAGATATGGGATGTTTGAAGTGTACTAGTATCACACTTCAAATGGCTGATCGATCAGTCCGTAGACCTTTAGGTGTCTTAGAAGACGTCCCGGTTAAGGTAGGGAAGTTCTTTTTTCCTGTCGACTTTGTTGTCTTAGACATTGTTGAGGATACACACATCCCTATTATTCTAGGTCGTCCATTCCTTCATACCGCAGGCGCGATTATTGATGTCAAAAACGGTAGTTTGACACTTGAGGTCGGGGAAGATAAAGTCACATTTAATCTAAATAAAGCTTTAAAAGCCCCTATAACTGATGAGTCATGCTATTGTTTAGACACCTTGGATTCGGTCGATGACATTATTGAGTCAACTTTACTCGGATCCTTGACAAAGGATCCCTTGGAGTTACTAATGTGTGAATCAAGTTATACAGGTGATGGAGGAATTTGGAAAGCTGGGGTAGATGAGATAGAAGCACTTTTATATGAAGGAGATCCGAAGGAAGCTGAGACGGTCGAAACCGTCAACCTTGATTTGTCTTATTCTTGTTCGGTCGAGGTACAGAAACCTGAACTTAAATCGTTACCCACGAATCTCAGGATTAAGGAGGCATTAATCTCAGCACCCATTATTCGATCGCCGGATTGGAATCTACCTTTCGAGATTATGTGTGATGCAAGCGACTATGCTGTAGGAGCAGTTTTGGGTCAGAGAAAAGATAAAGTTTTACATGCTATTTACTATGCTAGTAAGACTTTAGATGAAGCTCGGGTCAATTACGCAACGACGGAAAAGGAGTTATTAGCCATCATATATGCCCTCGATAAATTTCGAACTTATCTCATAGGTTCTAAGGTGATTGTTTATACTGATAATGCCGCATTAAAATACCTCTTAGCAAAGAAGGAAGCAAAGCCCAGATTAATTCGTTGGATCTTACTACTCCAAGAATTTGATCTAGAGATTCGGGATAAGAAGGGAGCCGAGAATGTTGTAGCTGATCATCTATCACGGCTTAGATTCAATGAAGACGGATTGATCCTACCAATTGATGATTCCTTTCCCGGCGATTCCTTACTTGCGATCACCCTTGCCGAGTTAACTACTAACGAGCCATGGTATGCTGATTTTGCTAACTTTTTGGTTGGTGGTTATTTTCCTCCTAATTGTACTTATCAACAAAAGAAGAAATTCTTATCTGACGTGAGGAGGTATTATTGGGATGATCCTTACTTATTTCGAGAATGCGCGGATGGAATTTTTCGGAAGTGCGTACCCGATTGGGAAATTAGAGGTGTTTTGGAAGGTTGTCATTCTTCTCCTTATGGGGGTCATCATGGTCCGTCTCGCACCGTTGCTAAGGTATTATAATCCGGATTTTATTGGCCGACTTTATTCAAAGATGCACAAAGATTTATCCTTGCTTGTGATGCATGCCAACGATCCGGAAATATTTCTAGACGACATGAGATGCCACAAACCGGTATATTAGAGGTCGAGATTTTCGACGTATGGGGAATCGATTATCA
The DNA here is from genome assembly GCA_958450325.1 of Agrostemma githago. Classification (NCBI taxonomy): domain Eukaryota; kingdom Viridiplantae; phylum Streptophyta; class Magnoliopsida; order Caryophyllales; family Caryophyllaceae; genus Agrostemma; species Agrostemma githago. Next base: position 31,778,691 of record OY288262.1, read on the forward strand.
AGGTCTGTTTCCCTCTTCTTTTGGTAACCGGTATATTCTAGTTGCAGTGGATTATGTATCTAAATGGGTTGAGGCGGTAGCTTGTCCTACAAACGATGCTAAGGTAGTCATAAATCTCTTTAAGAAAATAATTTTTCCTAGGTTCGGGGTTCCTCGAGCCATTATTAGTGATGGAGGTTCACACTTCCACGAAAAGAGATTGGATACTTTGCTACGCAAATATGGTGTTATGCAACGTACCGGATTGGCTTATCATCCTCAAACAAGCGGTCAAGTGGAGGTATCTAATCGAGAAATTAAGTCAATTCTCGAAAAGGTAGTTTCTAAATCTAGAAAGGATTGGAGCGCCAAGCTAGACGATACGTTATGGGCCTATCGCACCGCATACAAGACACCCATTGGTGCATCTCCTTATCGATTAGTCTATGGTAAGGCATGTCATCTTCCCGTTGAGTTAGAATATAAAGCTTTTTGGGCAATGAAAGAGCTTAATTTTGACCCGACTCTGAGTGGGGAGAAGCGGTTGCTCCAATTGATTGAATTGGACGAATTTTGTCTAAGTGCTTATGAAAGTTCCCGAGTCTATAAGGAGCGCACGAAGAAGTGGCATGATAAACGTATTCTCCCGAAGCAATTTAATGAGGGTGATAAAGTTTTGCTACACAATTCTCGTCTTCGCATATTCCCGGGTAAGTTAAGATCTAGATGGTCCGGTCCATACACCGTCCCCAATGTCAGAAAATATGGAGCAATCGAAGTACAGAATGAATCGGGAGAGGTAATTATGGCCAATGGACACCGATTAAAGCTATATCATGAAGATGCAGTCGTGGGTAATATCGATGTGATTTACCTACAATCTCCTTCCTCTTGCGGTAATTTTGCTCGAGCGGGACCGTAAAAACCAGCGCTTCTCGGGAGGCAACCCGTGTGTATAACTTTTGTAATTTCCCTTTTTCTATCGTGTGTTAGAATTTTTATTTTTATTTTTTTGAGTGAAAGTAAGGGAGGATACTGATGTCCGTTGCGAGAAGAATTTGCAGGTACGACAGGTGTACCGCTCGGTACAAGAGGAAACCGAGCGGTACGAAAATGAACCGGTTGGTTCAAAAATGAACCGGTCGGTACGATTTCAAACCGAGCGGTTCGATTTCAAACCGAGCGGTTCGATTTCGAACCGATCGGTTCGCTTGGCGGGCCTCTTTTCCGGATTACTTACACATCTCTACCCCTCCACTCATCCCCCATTCTCCCATTTTACTCTCTCTCACTAAACCTTTCCTTTCCCTCTCTATAACAAAAACCCCCATAAAATTATTCTACCACACTAAACATCATCTTCCTCCCACCTTACCTTCACCCATCACCTCTACCTCTCTTCCTCATCTACAACCATGGTGTTCGGAAGGAAAAGGCGAAACGTCAACAGCCGGTCAGATTTCTCCACCGGAATCATCGCATGCAACGGAATCATCGGAGGCTCCGCCATCACCACCAGAATTTCCACCGGTATCCGGGTATGAGCATATTATTTGAGTCGGCAAGGCAGCGAGAACTCTTTCTTGTAATGGCCGCCAAACCGGTAACACATACTCGTTTTCTTAGTCATGCTCTACTGCGTCGTTGTGGTCTCAATGAGTCGATGGAGCAATTTTTTGATGGCACTGGTATAGGTGGTCTGTTTAATATGAATTTACTCACCTACAAAGACTTAGCCCTTGAATTCTTTAGCAGTTTTCAGTACAATGATTCTACTGCTACATTGACATTTAGGTTACTGAATCAGACTCATACCATTCCACTCCGACTATTTAGGGATGCCTTTGGCTTGGATTCTGGTGATGTTTTGAGTGCTCTCGATTCTTTTAATCATCAGCTGCTTTGGGACTGTCTTACAGGTCAAGTTTTACCACCTCGATTTAAGCGTGTCCCGTGTCAGGCCATTCAGTATCCTGTAATTCGGATTTGGCAAAGATTTGTTTCTGGGTCAATTTTTGGTCGTTTCGAGCATGGTGCCATGACCAAAACTGAAATTGAGATGATCGGGATGGCCCTTAATGTTCAATCCCAACCCTTATTTGATCTAGATATTTCTGCTCTTGTTATGAAGCATTTTGGTTTAATTGTTACTAAAGTAGGTCGCTTGAAAAATCTATTAATGGTGGAGGATTGGTGACTCATCTTGCCCGGACCCTACTACGAGATGCTTTTGATGAGATAAACTGGGTGCCTTTTTCAACAGAAACTGTGTATACTACTAGTGATTTTCCTGCATGTTGGTTTTCTGTGAACGATGCTAATAAATATCTATGGCACTTTGCTGCGGGTCAATCTCGTGCTCTTTCCGATCCTTCACTACCAGAGCTCTGGCAGCATCCACCGGTCGATGACGATATCCCACCTCCTGCCGCACCTAGTTACTTACTTACCGTTATCCCCGGAGCTACGCCACAGGGTAACCGAGGTCGTTCCACTTTCGAACAAGGTGAAGGTTCAGGTTCTCATCAAGCTCCTCAGTTTCAGCCACCTCGTCCGCAGGCTCCCTCTCCGCCCTATCAGAGGCCATTTGTCCCACTTACAGTGCCTATTATCCACCGCATCCGGGTTATACGGAGATGCTTCATTTAATGCGGTCGATGTATGTCGACCAACAACGAGCCTATTTTCCACACCTCAGACAGCTTCAGCAGCAGGGTCAGCTACAGACGACTGATCACTTACCCTCCTGGTTCGGTCCTGACGGTTCGTTTCAAGGAACTACCGGTCCACCTCTTTTTGGTCAGTCCAACTTCGGGGTGCAGTATGACTATGATCACGGTGTCAGCTACTATGGAAATGATGATACCTATTCCTGCCATGATGCTTCTTTACATGGAGGCACTACTTTCGCTGATGAGACCCGACATGGTGGTCGTGAGTTCGTGGATCTTGTGTCTAGTCCGAAGGCAGCTGATGATGATTATGACATTGATGGTTATGAGTCTGATTCCTAGTCCCTCGGTTGGTTGCTGGTTTGGGGGGATTTATTTACAGTACATATTTTGTCGGTACCTTCTCTTACTCTTTTTGTCCTCCTCCATTCTTTGTTATACTTTTTGTCCTAATTCTTGCATATTGGTTCACAATGAGGACATTGTGTGATTTGGTTTGGGGGGGATGTTTTGTGTATTTATTTTTATTTTTATTTCAATCTTTCGAGAAAAAAAAAACATTTTTACTTAATTTTTTTTCATTTTTCGTGTGTTTTGTATGTTTTATTATAGAGTCGTGTCGGCGATGAGGACATTGCATTTGTCGCATGCTTTTCCCTAGTTCTTTTGCTCTTTCTTGTGAATGACACTATTTCCCGTTATTTGAGTTTAGTATTTCTTAGATCTTGTCGCCAGTTATGTTTTGAATGCCAAATGAGTAAATTGACCTGTTGTCGAGTAAGCTACTTATATTGTAAGACTTAGAGCCTTAAACTGATGACATCCATGATCAGTTTCATATAGATTGAGAGTAGCACTCCTTATGAGACATGTAACATCAAATTGCATAAGTATGATATTCGTCTCTTAAATACCTGTATGCATTTGGTTTGTGATTTTAGCACATGTAGAAGAGGCAATCCCCTTTCTCTTATTTAATTCCCATGAACTTCACATAGCCATAATTTGACCTGTTTTGACCCGTTTATTAACTACATGCCATATTTGCCTACCCTAGTCAAGCTAGTTTGGTTAATTAGACGGAATTGTTTTTTTTTTCGGGTGAAATTTGGCACTATGTCATGTTGATTGAGAAATGAAATTGAAAAGAAATAGTGAATGAATTGAAAAAAAATCAATGAAAAGAAAAGAAAAAGAAAGGAGATAGTTCAAAAGAAAGGAAAAAAAATGAAGTAAAACAAGAAAAGGAATGTGTTTTTGCTACGAGAAAAGGATTGATTTCTATATTTTCGTAGTTGATTGGTGCGAAGTCAGTTATGAAAAGATTGAAAAAAAAAAGGGGATGCTTGGTACTACTTATAATTCCTTTGATTGAAATTGGTTAAGGATGGAATGTGTATACGGTTGGTTACGGTTGTACTAGCTTGACTTTTACCTCCACATATCCAAATCGTTTTGCCCCTTCTTAACCGATTAGCCTCACTTTATCTATATGTAAGTCCTCGGCATGTGTTTTGGTCCGATTGAATGTATATGTACGGTTGGTAGAGATTGGTATCATGTTAGATTGCATGCATGTTCTCGTAAGTCGCAGTTAGGTGAGTGTTTTGTCTTTCCGATTTTATAGAAACTCACAATATTGCCCTTGTTTGAGTGCTGTGTATACCGCAAGGAATCTCGACATAGATGGTTGTGCAAAATTGAAAATTTGGCATTTGAATATTGATTGGGACTTGATTTTTGGAATTCTTTTACTCTCCTTTTTGCTATAGAATTTGTTTCTTTAGCCTTTGTGTCATTTGCTTGTTAGAGTGTTAGATTTGGGATGGTGCGTGTTGACGAAGTTTGCTCTGAGCCACCTTTTTATGTTGTGCAATGTGAGTTTGCTTGGGGACAAGCAAAGGTTCGGTTTGGGGGGATTTGATGAACGCAGTTCATATGCATATTTATTCTCGTTTTATCCTCCATTTTTACCGATTTTGCATGGCTTAGGAATGGTTTTAATAGCTTTTATCCGTAGTTTGTTATGCCGGGTATATGGTTTATATTTTGATAGGAAACATAGCAAAAGGCGGAGTAAAGAGTTACTAATGAAGAAAACAAGACAAAACGGGCAAGAATGAAAGTGACGAAGGCCGAACCGGTCGGTTTGATACCGAACCAGTCGGTTTGATGTTGAACCGATCGGTTCGAATGTGAACCGGTCGGTTCGTTCCTGTACCGAGCGGTACGCGACGCGTCAATTGGACTTTCCTATTTTCTGAAGAATCCGTATTTAACCTCAATTAGAATCTTACGGGATTATTTTATTAAACTATGTTAGATTTCCTAATTAGTCCCATTGTAATAAGATAAATACCCTTCTTAGGGTTAGGTTTGAGGATTACTTCTTTTTCCTCATTCAAAACTTTAGTTTAGTTTTATTAGCATCGGAATTCTGCAAGCTTGTAGCGGTACTTTTTAACTTCTAATTACTACTCAATCTTTCAGTTCTTCGTAATCGGTATTTTTTTCCTTTCCCTTATTTTCGTTTTGTTCTCAGTTATATTAATTATTTTGTTGTTTCATCTTTCACCATGAGTAGCTAATTTATTCTTCTAGGGTTGAAGGGGATCTATGTTAATTGAATTGGGGATGTTAGTTTAATTAATTGTTTGATTGATCATTCATATGTTATTATCTTACTAGTTTTGTATCATCGTTCGATTAGTTTGAGACGTTGAAGTAGTTGAATGTCTAGGAACCCGAACCTAAGATCGAAAGCCTGGTAAGGGTAGATTTACAAGTAAGTGGGCAGGATAATCTGGTAAGTTGCGAGAGCCCGTCAGAATCTATCCTAAGGTTGACATAAGATCCGAAAGGCCGTGTCTTTGCCCTGAATAACTGTGATTGATCAATTGATTGATAATTAACTTTACCCAATTTAATTACATAGTGAACCGTAAGACCCTAGATCTCTTTTATTATTGTTAGAACCCTTAATTTACATTACTGCAATAGTTTAGAAAAACAAACATAAACAAACCGGGATTAAAATAGTTTAGAATCAAATTTAGATAATTAGCGATAATCATCCGTCTCTCTGTGGTTCGACCCTTACTTGCTACTAGCTATTTGTTAGTCGTTTGTTAGGTATATTTTGATTAGGTGATACGACTTTAGCCTTATCACTTACCGTAGAGTACTCCATCGCGAGTTGCACTCACATAAACACCGACTAGGCTTACACCTTACAAAGGTTTAGCTCCACAAGCCTAATGCAACCGATGGGCCCAACCCAAAATGCACCCACAACACCATAGGGAGGATATCCGTGAAAAAAAAAAAAACTAGATAAGAAAATCAAAAGTCCAAGGAAAAAGCAAAAGGCCAAAACAAAAGAGCTGACTATAATAAAAAAGAACTCTCAACATCCCTCGACCAGAGTACGGTCAAACCCTTGACCGGGGCACGGTCAACCCAAATGAAGAATCCCATGACCGGGGCTAAGAGGTCAACCAACCAAAAAAAATATTCAGAAACCTATGACCATGGTTAGCGGTCAACTCAAGTGAAAGTCCCATGACTGGGGTACGGTCAATTCAAAAATTATCAATGCCTATACCATCAAATAGAGGAGAAACAAACAGGCTGGTCAGCTAACACCACACTTAGCCTTCCCACATTACAACCCTCAAGACCTTCTCGAGACCTAGGCTAAGAGACAGCCCGGAATTTTGAGGATTCAAGCTCCATAGGATACCCCTAACCATTAAGTCCAGACATGGAAACCAGATCCCGCATTATCAACCTACCCCAATCGAATTTCGAGTCATTTTTACTCGACTTCCCCCTTTCACACCACATTACAATACCTTACCCTCGAAGTCTTAGCTCCACAAAATCAAGCTCCAGATGTCAAAATATCAAAGCCACTTACTACCTAGCTCCACATTTCCAAAAACATCTAAACCAGTTACCAGCCCGAAACACGGGAACTCAACCTGCGGCCGGCATAGAACATGCCCAAATAGTTCACACCACCTCTAGGGGCTACCCCGAAGAATGCTCACAGTCACAGGATCAACATCCTAACTGTTCTAGCCCTTTTATCAGGGCATCATTAGGAATGCACCTAGCCTATACCGTCAGTATGGCTAAGTTACACACAAAGTCCTAATAAACTAGGCACCATAACATATCTTTCAATCCCCTGAACTACGGCTTGGTATGATTTCACTACACGTGAATACATAGGCAGCCTTTCAACAAGGGCACAGCCACCCACATTGACACATTCAAAAAGCACCGTCATTCCTATAACAACACTGTCATGTTCTCAACAGTTTGCTTTGTCGTCCCGGGGCTTTTCTTAGGCAGAAGTTCTCCATCCACTCACATAATCCAAATGACTTTAAAAAACTAGCCTCCTTTCTATAGTGTATCCTAGTACTCGGCTCATTCGAAGACGAGAATCTGTTAGGAACTCGAAGCGACACCCACTTTGAGAATATACCCCAAAACCAAAAATTCAAAAGAACACTAGACTACAGCATCGCTACTGCTAAGTCTATTCGTGCAGTAACAGTCTCATTACAGACTACTACAATTTCCCTATAGCATATCATTCCCATTTCGATGATCGACCGTGTTGCCACTCGCCTAGGCTACGGTGTAGCGCAACTTAAGAGTCTTGTCATCTTAGGTGACCCACCCCCTACCGAGTCACGGTTCACCCCTCGAGAGTCCAAGTTGTGTCTGTCAACTCGTCTTGTCGCGTCAGAGTCGAGTCTGTCGGTAGGCCTTTCTCTTCGATTCTTGCTTTGAAATTTGCAAAACTTAGGCCATTTGAGAAAATCCTTTTCGACAAGGTCAAATTTCGGTCTATTTAAACTACAAATTTCTTTTCTACCCCTTTCAATTTTGAAAACCTATCTCCTAGCACGTGATTTGCTTTCAGGATTTTGATTTCAAAATGAAGCAAAAATCATTTCCCCCAGCGCGAGCTAGTCTATACATGCTAACTGCATTTCTTATGTGATGTCATGCTAACTGCTATATCTGTTATTTCTGCCTATGTATCTAACATTTCAGGTACCAGTTTGTGCTTCCCAACGGAACATCAAAGGCTGTATTTCTCCTGGAATACTACACCCAAGATGGGATGTGTCTACATACAGGTACACCCAGGACTTCAGAAGCAAGTCTCCGCGCAACTTCTTTACTCCCCAACAGAAAACCTGAGGCGGTGTCTCTCCTGGAATATTACATCCAAGATGGGATGTGTCTGCAAACAAATACACCCAGGGCTTCAGAAGCAAGTCCCCACGCAGCTCCAAGATGGGGTGTGTTTGCAAACAGGTACACCCAGGATTTCAAAAGCAAGTCCCCAGGGAGCTATCCCAGATAACAGAACTCAGGTATGATTTCTATCTTATGGCTGGCGAGCCCTTTCACGCAAGTCTAATGAACTATAAACGACCCGAACGGAATGCTGCCAGGCCGTAATCCTCGATTGACCTAGTAGCTACTCTGACTTTCGCCTTATGCAAGCCTTAGTCAGAGTGGGAGCTTCGTAGACACCCGCATTTTGCCTGCTAGTGTCTATAGTAGCTTCCGACAAAACACCCGATGATGATCAGACGTAATCGTACTTTAATCCGCTCGAATGTGGGCTCAAAATCAATAGTATCCGGCATGGGCTTTTAGCAGAGTACAAATATCACAAAACCGACCTCAAATTCAGACCCAGTGGCCCGTTTCCAAACAAATAAGACTATTTTGAGTCAAAACTGCCACCGGAGGCAAACCGTCTTTTGCGATCGAGCCGAAAGCGGTCAAGGTCGAAACCCGAAAACAAAATTACCTCAAAAAACGTCCAAGTACATTCAAATACAAATTCAAAATCGAATCCTATATTGCCTCGAATAACACGGATTTCAATCCGTATCTTGAGCAACTTCCGATACACGCAACTTCAACTGCTTGCAACCAGGCGTCCCAGAACTGAGCCGCCTCTGCTAGGGCGCCCGAGACTTGAATGGACCACACTTAGGGCGTCCGAATACCGAGCCGAAGCATTTCGCAAAACTTTATAAATACACCCTTACCTCCGACGTTTCAAGGGTCGCAAATCATTTTCTCAAAACTCTTTTCTGAAAACCGAGAGCAAAACTCGTCAAATCCCCTCCCCAATTACACACACCATAACTTGCCTACATATCTCGAGGCTCCCACACCTTTGCCGCTACTAGACGAGCCCGTATTCCGCGATTGAAGCATGTAGGTTGAGGGTGTATATTCAAACCCCGACATCTCTTTTCCCTTTTCTCCCCATCGTTCTTCTTTATTAATTTTGCTTTTTTTATATATATTTTATCTTTCGTTACTAGTATTGTATCATCGTAACACTATTAAAATATTCGTTGATTACATATCGAGTATGAGGGATGATGGGATAAGGAAACACGAATACGAGAGTATTGCACTCGATGTTGCCGGTAGCTTATCCTATTACCCCGAATATTTGGTTGTTTGAAATGAATCAATCCTTAAAAAGAACATTTTTTTTTTAATTTCATTTTAGGATCGTCATTATTAATACCGTGTATAATTATATAGTATTAAAATAATTTCGAGTCGAATATGCTTAAAAACGAATCTCGTTTAAGATCCTTTTAGCCCATTTACAAGTCGTAACAGAGGTGGCAGCCTTTCGAGGAGCGCCGCCCAACACACTTAAAGGCACAATGCGATCGTGGACATTCGTTGTTAAACGTATTCGGTTCCATTTTTTCTTTAAGGTTAGTACGAAACCCGTTGATGCCGAGACAAACACCACATAATCCGTAAGGATTAATAACGGTGTCGTAACGTGGAGGGAATCGATTTTCGTTTTAATCAAATAACTAATTACGATTTCGTACAACTTATTTCAAAATCCCGATGCCGGTCTCGTAATCATAATATACATGTTGCTATTATCAAAAACCGAGTTGAGTATAAATTGTATAATATTTTTACACAACTCGGCTAGCTATCGATTTCAAACTAAAATCAAATTCGAGATCGCCACATTTTCGAAACGAACAGCAGTTCATACAGGGGGTACTCGATCGAATGTCATGACGCACTCGATCGAGTGACATCCCAAAAACCAGGCAGAGGGGCCAAACGTAGGGCACTCGATCGAATCTCTCCCATGACTCGGTCGAGTGGCCTTTATCATGCCTAAACCGCGAGCCTTCTAAATATAGTAAGCCTAGCTAGTCAAATCATTTTTACGACTTTTGGTCGTCATGTGTCAAGTCTATCACGTGCTTATCTTTCAAAAACATGCATTTCATTTTCATTCTAACCTATCTATATTATCGTTGCAATTTCGATCGCTCCGATTATTATTTTATCGCTCATTGTATTGTAAGTTTCGGGTTGTATTCCGCCCGTGTAATTTATTTACGAGATTTCTATTTTCGATGTTTGCCATTTATTGCCTTAAATGAACATCGCATGCTAAATCACTTTGACGTGAATCAAGATGCATTAAAATGAGGTAGCAAACTAGCAACCCATTCGATATTTATATCTTGTAAAACGTTATTTGCATAACATTTTACCGGATTACTAGCGCGCGTATTAAAAAACAAAACGATATCTTAGTAGAGGCCGCTATGTGTGGGCGTGATTCGGTGTCCTTTGTGGGCTTCCCAACACGTACCCTCACCCCTTACTCAGGACCTCGGTTTCTGGATGCCCGATACCGTTGGCGCACGAGATTCATTCGATATACGATATCCGAAAACTCGGCATCGGTATCGTAATGCAAAGGGACGAACCCCACAAACTCTAGTATCCAAGTGGGCCGTACTTTGTGCACGGTCCACCGAAATATAGAGTGGGTTTGAATGGGTCCGAACTCCCACAAAGTTCGGTGGCGACTCCAACTTCGATTTAAATTTCAACCCAAGAACTATCTCACTTGGGAAATATTTCACTGCCCAAACCCGCGCGTGGCCGCGTCAGGGTGGACCTATGTCATGTCCACAATTTGGCGACTCCGCTGGGGAAGACTGATGTGTAACTTACCATTGGGATCCTCAGGGTGAGACTCGAGAAGAAATCGTTCGATTAGTACAATACGAGCTTTAGTTTTACGGTTCATGCATAACCCCAATTTTACCCGGGCCGGTACTGGTGAACGACGTCCCACTATACCGCGATATATTCCAAATTGGTTATGTCAAGGTGTTCATGGCTAATTCGTATGGGTTTCGCAGCATGTTCTAAGACCAACTCGGCTTAGGAAGTCCGTCCCGATTCTCGAAAAGGCCATGCACACTGGTATAGACCCTATTTAGACTGATCGAGACTTAGTGTAAAACATACATGGTGACGTTATAATGCTTCCGTGTCCTTTCAAAAAACACATCTTTTAAAAAATATTCAATTTTCAAAAACTCGGAATGCTGCCGAAATTTAGACTTAAGATTTGACTCAAAACAAGCCTATTTTCTAGCCGGCATGCTACCCATTTCAATATTCGAATTTCCGAACTGTAATCCCCTAGAAAATCTAACGCGATACAGTGGCGGAAACACTGTAGAGTCGGGATTAAAACACACTGTAACTATGTCTTAGTAAAATTAAAATGGTAAAGTCAAACAATAGGCCTTAAATAAAATGGCCAAAATTTAAAACAATCCACAAAAGGGGTTTGAACAATCCATAAGACATAATTATCAAAATAAACAAGCAGGATCCACACTGCTCGCTAGCCCACCCCCGGAACACGTATACCTGCCATGTTAAACAATAACAGCCACAATCAGTGGGGAGCAACGTCAACGTTCTCCCAACCGTATAACAGGATTTTAAAACTGTAATTACTACTATAGAAAAAAATAGTAAAAATGAAAACAGTAAAACATTATAATGAAAATAAACTTTTAGTAAAAAAACTTCACGTAACGAAACAATATAAATAAGATGAGTTTTCCGAAGAAAACATAAAACATTTGCCAACCTGCGAACCAAACTATATCGATAATAATAAAAATATTCCAAATGGCGTTATGGATAGGATTAATGTAGAATCTAGACTTTCACTAGGATAATACTAGAAACTAGCTTCGAGAACTGTAGACTTAACTCATAACAAAATACAGTCTCTAACTAGGCAACTCAACTATAACAGGACTGCGTGCAGCGAGGTCCTGGTTTAAGTAGTGCATACCCCTCCTAGACAACAAATATGTCTAGTTCAGCTGACGGCGACTAACACGATGCGATATCTAGCTTAAGGTCAAAACATACACTCTCCTGGGCGAAACTACGCCAGTTCAACGACCAAATGTGCCCCAATTAGGCACACCGGCTTTATAGCTGATGGCAAAACGTACATCCCAGACTATATTACGCTAAACCCACACTTTTCCTTATTCCATAACTCCAAAATAATCCATTATCGATATTTAAAAGATGTATTCAATATCAACAATAAGAGAACAAAAGGAAAATGAATCACTTTCCAAAAGAGGAAACTTTTGGTTTTAGGAAACTTCTATTTTTAGAAACTTTACCAAAAATAGCATCATATCAAAATAGCAAAAATATTAGTTTATACTAATACCACATTTTTAGTAAACGATATAGATTTATAAAACTAGTACTTTCGGCCTTAACGATATTAATTCTTAAAACGAGAACATTTGAGTTAATGAAATTATTGAAACGTCATACAAGTGTTTATAAAATGATTTAGAAAGGTCTTAAACATTTTAAATACTACTAATTAGGGTGTTTCCAAAATTTACAAAACTAAAATTCCCTAATTATTATTAGTTTCGACAATACGATTATAAATAGAATTTTACGGCAAATGTCAAATTAAATCTTTTAACGTCTTTTATTTAATTAAACCAATGAATATATTTAAAATATGTTAAGGGATGATTTAACTCTTAAAGTATCAGATTTAATATTTTCAAAGATTGCTGGAAAAATAATTCTTTTAGGTAAGACGAAGCATTTTAACGATAAATCGTAATTTTGTCCAAAATTCATTACTAATAATTAAAGACTTTAATAAACAGTACAAAAATTACGTAAAATAGCTAAAATATACTTTTAGACATTCTGTCCAGAAAATAAAATTTTTCAAAATCCTTAAACTCGGTTTTTAAAGCGTTTTCTCGTTAATCGTCTAATCTCGACAATAACGATTAATAAAAATAGTAATTACAAAACGATTTAAGTATTAATATCGAAAAAATATTATTAAAATTAAAAATCATGATTTTTCAGAAACTACTTTTTTTTCCAGATTCCCAAAAAATCCAGATTTAATAAATCCCGTTAAAACCGTCTTTAAAACCCGTTTTCACAATTAACGATTCCAATAATAAAATTTATCGTTCCTAACATTTTATTAAAGTATTAAAAATAATGAAATTACATTTTATTATTAAATCATCAGAATCATATTTTTTTCCATATTTAAACAAAAGACCAGAAATCGAGAATTTAAACGACAAAAGCGGTTTTATCGATAAACGATGATTTAAAGTGATTAATTAATTCATCCACTTAAAAATTCCGAAAAATTATGAAAACATTCAGAAAATTCTATTTCATCATAAAGTTTCACCACGTCAAAAATAAGATTAAAATAAAATGTTGAAGTACTAGAACTAAAAATTGGCTTTTAATCGTTTTTGTCCGTAAACGGAAATAATTCAATAATCGATGACTAAAATATCAGAAAAATACTAAATTATTAAAAATCATCAAAAAAATCATTTTTACAGAATATAAACATATATTACATGTTTAGGCCGAATATTACGATTTTACAAATTAATAAGACGATTTAATCGTTAATCTCGTAAAAGCGATAAAAATATCGAAACATGCAAATTTTCAACTTTTAAAATTTTTCCAGATTATATGACATACATATATTGTCAAAAATAAAATTATAATAATATACATGCAATTACACAAATAAAATCATGCAATACCGAGTAACATCGACGTTACCTCTAATCCAAATCCGAGTCGATTATAAATTCGTCGACTTCGGGACCATTCAAAAATCCTTCAACACGTGAAAAGCATGGTGGAAAAATACCATGAGAAAACTAAGAAAATCAAGGTAAATAACGATCGAAAACAACATCGTTTATTACCTTAACGAAGGGATCGGAAAGAGGATTATTTTGACGATAAAAATGATGCGATCGAGGCTTGAATTAAGAAAAAGTCAGCCTAGGAGAGGAGAGGAGTGTCACGGCCAGAAATGAAGGAGGAAAAAGATGTTGTAACATTTTTTTATGAAAAATCAATGTAAAAGAAATGGATGGTTTTTGCTTAAATGGAGATAATAATAAGGGTGATGAAAACTAGGTACATTAACCTCAAAAATTTCAGCCAAGAGTGAATGAGATGGTAGCATGAAAAGTTTGTAATTTAAGCATCTAAATCAATTAAAGAGAAAAATATCTTTTTACTTAAAGTTAAAACATAAAGTGTTATGTAAATAAAAGTTGTAATCAAAGGTGTGACTACATGGTGTCACGGTCCAAAAGGGTCTTTTTTTAGTTGTAGGTTGATAAAAATAAGGATCGTAAAAATTTTCAAAGCAATTCGAGTAAACCTCGCGTTAGAAAATAATTATTTACGAAACTTCGTATTAAAATCATAAATGGCTTAATTTTTGTAAATAAAAATATTTACTAGTTGAAAATATTATATAAATGCATTCAAACATTTTTAGGAAAAAGAATAACTTAAATCCGAGTTTCAAAACGTCAATTCGAAGAGAAATAGAATTCCTCGCGGAAAATTAGTTAGTTTACGAAGAAAACCAAATAAATGGATTTAAAAAGAATTAAAATCTTTAAAATTAAAAATAGAAATTATTAAACTCAAAATGAAAATGGAGTTTAGTAAAATGATGAAATACGAGGCCGAAAAGTGACAGAGTTAAGACGGAGTCCTAACGGAAAGAATAAATATGCTAGGAAAAATAGCGGGTGTTATAGATCCCTATTCGATTTTCGAATTTTCAAAATTCCATTTCGATTTTCAAATCTTCGAGATTCCATTTCGATTTTCAAATATCCGGGATGCCGCTTGATTTTCAAATCTTAGGGATCCCGTTTTCGATTTTCAAATTTCTCAGAAATTCATTTTTCGATATTCAAATTTTCAAAATTCCAAATATTCAACTTTTCAAAAAACTGGTCCTGTCGGCATGCTGCCAATTTCAAAAGACGGGACCGTCTCTCAATTTTTCAAAATGCGAATTTATTCGCAACCATTCCAACTTTTCAAAAACTCGGGCCTGTCGGCATGCTGCCAATTTCAAAAGTCAGGACCGTTCTCCGAATTTTTCGGAATTTAATCATTTTCCTAAAAAACCTTCCTTATTATAGAACCTACCGTAATCCGTGTGTCGGGTCTTTTCATAATTTGTCGAAAGTCTATAGCGTCGAAACTCCGTCGATCCTACATCACGGGTTTCTTCCCCATCCTTGTCCGCCTTATCCCAAAGGCATATCCAACCAACACGAGTCATACACTCGTAAATGGAAAGTTCGTCAAAACACTCGAGTCCTAACTAGAAAGTCCCACGCGACCTTTCCCTCTAACAGAACGGTCCCCACAACCTTTCCTAAGGGAATTTCGCCGGTCTTTCAACACGTTAGTCGAGTCATTCCAATTCAAGAGTCCTTTAGCTTAAGGGTCTACCCTAATCACAGGGCCATCCATATTCGATCAAGTCAAGTTAATGGCCTCTTGCGTCGAAGCTCCGTCGATCTTACATCGCGAGTTTCTTTCCTTACCCCGTCTGCCTTTCCTCGAGGCCGAGTCAACCTTTTACAAGGCATAGCCCTGTAACAAAAGATTCTTGATCCTTACGTCTAAAGGTCACTCGTCCAACACTCGAGTCTTAACAAAGTCTTCAATCCCACTCGGGAGCTACCCTTCAGCAGAGCGAGCAACCACGGTTGCTCTAAGGGCATGTCCTACACGTGTTGTCTCACGTACTCCACTTTTGAGTCACTTAGATGCCATACCATATGAGTCCTACCAGAGTCTTTAGTCTCACTTTGGGGCTATCCTCCACCCGAGCAAACGACCACGGTCACCTTAAGGGGTACCTCACGTTCATCCTACACCAGCGTCCTTATGATGCCTTCTTCGAGTCGTACATATGCTACAAGCACTCGAGTTTCATAAAGGTTTAGGTCGCAACGGTTGACGCGGTCAAACACAGTGGCCCTATTTTCGGACTCACCCTCATGCATCTCAAGTCTCATGGTTGAGTCCAAGCCAGGGTCGTTGCCTTGTCTAGGTCAGCGTTCGAGTATCCTGGTCCGAGAATTTAGTCATTCTCGTCGCGTCGGGCCATGTCTAGTTTGACTCCCTCTCTTGCACTTGCGCAAAACCGAGTTTAGGCGAGTCGTGGCACTAGTCGTTCTTTCCAATCAAGGACCTTACCAAAAAAGAAACAACCAACCAAGCATCCTAAAGTCCAGATTTGATTCGAGTCCAAGTCTGAGACCGAGTCTAGGATACCCTACATCCTTATTTCCAAATCAAGGTTAGAGATAGTCGCTTTCTGTCCTGTTCTATAATTCAACAAAATCAGCTTTTTCGATCTCTCATATATGCTTCTCTTATGTGTTTCCGAGAACATGATGAACACCATCACACTGTGAGCACGTGCACGTGACTATTATAGGCACATCTATAATGCCTACAGGAAATCGAGACCCGTGTTTTCCTTTACCTGTCCTATGTCTGGTATAGAAAGCCGCATAACTACTCCCAGCAGGAGCGGTATTGAATCCTGTGACAAATCTAGTTAGTCTCCTAGTTTGGGTTCAAGACGGGAGGCAAGCCCATTTCCCACAATAAACACCCCTCCAATAAGACTGACCAATCCCTACCTAAGGCGTTAGTATGACCAGAAGAAAAAGAAGCATCGTGACTCTATAGACGTGATGCCAAAAATACCCAACTTGGGACGATGCTTCCACCAAGTTTTCTCGGAATTATGATGACAATACAGAGGTCCAAACCACCATGCTTACCGTAGAGTACTCCATCGCGAGTTGCACTCACATAAACACCGACTAGGCTTACACCTTACAAAGGTTTAGCTCCACAAGCCTAATCCAACCGATGGACCCAACCCCAAATGCACCCACAACACCATAGGGAAGATAGCCATGAAAAACAAACTAGACAAAAAAAATCAAAAGTCCAAGGAAAAAGCAAAAGGCCAAAACAAGAGCTGGCTATGATCAAAAAGAACTCTCAACATCCCTCGACCAAAGTACGGTCAAACCCTTAACCGGGGCACGGTCAACCCAAATGAAGAATCCCATGACCGGGGCTAAGAGGTCAACCAACCAAAAAAAAAATATTCAGAAACCCATGACCATGGTTAGCGGTCAACTCAAGTGAAAGTCCAATGACTGGGGTACGGTCAATTCAGAAATTATCAATGCCTATACCATCAAATAGAGGAAAAACAAACAGGTTGGTCAGCTAACACCACACTTAGCCTTCCCACATTACAACTCTCAAGACCTTCTCGAGACCTAGGCTAAGAGACAGCCCGGAATTTTGAGGATTCAAGCTCCATAGGATACCCCTAACCATTAAGTCCAGACATGGAAACCAGATCCCGCATTATCAACCTACCCCAATCGAATTTCGAGTCATTTTTACTCGACTTCCCCCTTTCACACCACATTACAATACCTTACCCTCGAAGTCTTAGCTCCACAAAATCAAGCTCCAGATGTCAAAATATCAAAGCCACTTACTACCTAGCTCCACATTTCCAAAAACATCTAAACCAGTTACCAGCCCGAAACACGGGAACTCAACCTGCGGCCGGCATAGAACATGCCCAAATAGTTCACACCACCTCTAGGGGCTACCCCGAAGAATGCTCACAGTCACAGGATCAACATCCTAACTGTTCTAGCCCTTTTATCAGGGCATCATTAGGAATGCACCTAGCCTATACCGTCAGTATGGCTAAGTTACACACAAAGTCCTAATAAACTAGGCACCATAACATATCTTTCAATCCCCTGAACTACGGCTTGGTATGATTTCACTACACGTGAATACATAGGCAGCCTTTCAACAAGGGCACAGCCACCCACATTGACACATTCAAAAAGCACTGTCATTCCTATCACGACACTGTCATGTTCTCAACAGTTAGCTTTGTCGTCCCGGGGCTTTTCTTAGGCAAAAGTTCTCCATCCACTCACATAATACAAATGACTTTCAAAAACTAGCCTCCTTTCTATAGTGTGTCCTAGTACTCGGCTCAGTCGAAGACGAGAATCTGCCAGGGACTCGAAGCGACACCCACTTTGAGAATATACCCCAAAACTAAAAATTCAAAAGAATACTAGACTATAGCATCGCTACTGCTAAGTCTTGTCCTGCAGTAACAGTCTCATTACAGAATACTACAATTCTCCTATAGCATATCATTCCCATTTCGATGATCGACCGTGTTGCCACTCGCCTAGGCTACGGAGTAGCGCAACTTAAGAGTCTTGTCATCTTAGGTGACCCACCCCCTACCGAGTCACGGTTCACCCCTCGAGAGTCCAAGCTGTGTCTGTCAACTCGTCTTGTCGCGTCCAGAGTCGAGTCTGTCGGTAGGCCTCTCTCTTCAATTCTTCCTTTTCGACAAGGTTAAATTTCGGTCTATTTAAACTGCAAATTTCTTTTCTACCCCTTTCAGTTTTGAAAACCTATCTCCTAGCAAGTGATTTGCTTTCAGGACTTCAATTTCAAAATGAAGCAAAAATCATTTCCCCCAGCGCGAGCCAGTCTATAGATGCTAACTGCATTTCTTATGTGTTGTCCTGTTATCTGCTATATCTGTTATTATTGCCTATGTATCTAACATTTTAGGTAACAGCTTTCGCTTCCCAACGGAAAATCAAATGTTGTATTTCTCCTGGAATACTACACCCAAGATGGGATGTGTCTACATACAGGTATACCCAAGACTTTAGAAGCAAGTCCCCGCGCAACTTCTTTACTCCCCAACAGAAAACCCAAGGCGGTGTCTCTCCTGGAATATTACATCCAAGATGGGATGTGTCTGCAAACAGATACACCTAGGGCTTCAGAAGCAAGTCCCCGCGTAGCTCCAAGATGGGACGTGTCTGCAAACAGGTACACCCAGGATTTCAAAAGCAAGTCCCCACGGAGCTATCCCAGATAATAGAACTCAGGTATGATTTCTATCTTATGGCTGGCGAGCCTTTTCACGCAAGTCTAATGGACTATTAATTAAACGACCCGACCGGAATGCTGCCAGGTCGTAATCTTCGATTGACCTAGTAGCTACTCTGACTTTCGCCTTGTCCAAGCCTTAGTCAGAGTGGGGGCTCTGTAGACACCCGCATTTTGCCTGCTAGTGTCTATAGAAGCTTCCGACAAAACACCCGATGATGATCGGACGTAAACGTGCTTTAACGCGCTCGAATATGGGCTCGGAATCAATATTATCCGGCATGGGCTTTTAGCGGAGTACAAATCTCACAAAAACGACCTCAAATTCAGGCCCAGTGGGCCGTTTCCAATCAAATAAGACTATTTTGAGTCAAAACTGCCACCGGGGGCAAAACCGTCTTTTCGATCGAGCCGAAACTGACCAAGGTCGAAACCCGAAAACAAAATTACCTCAAAAAACTTCCAAGTACATTCAAATACATAGTCAAAACCGAATCCTATATTGCCTCGAATAACACGGATTTCAATCCGTATCTTGAGCAACTTGCGATACGCGCAACTTCAACTGCTAGCAACCAGGCGTCCCAGAACTGAGCCGCCTCAGCTATGGCGCCCTAGACTTGAATCGCCCACACTTAGGGCGTCTGAATACCGAGCCGAAGCATTTCGCAAAACTTTATAAATACACCCTTACCTCCGACGTTTCAAGGGTCGCAAATCATTTTCTCAAAACTCTTTTCTGAAAACCGAGAGCAAAACTCGTCAAATCCCCTCCCCAATTATACACACCATAACTTGCATACATATCTCGAGGCTCCCGCGCCTTTGCCGCTACTAGACGAGCCCGTATTCCGAGATTGAAGCATGTAGGTTGAGGGTGTAAATTTAAACCCCGACATCTCTTTTCCCTTTTCTCCCCTTCATTCTTCTTTATTAATTTTTTTTTTTTTTTTTTTATATTTTATCTTTCGTTACTAGTATTGTATCATCGTAACACTATTAAAATATTCGTTGATTACGTGTCGAGTATGAGGGATGATGGGATAAGGAAACACAAATACGAGAGTATTGCACTCGATGTTGCCGGTCGCTTATCCAATTACCCCGAATATTTGATTGTTTGAAACGAATCAACCCTTAAAAAGAACGTTTTTTTTTTCATTTTAGGATCGTCATTATTAATACCGTGTATAATTATATAGTATTAAAACGATTTCGAGTCGAATATGCTTAAAAACGAATCGCGTTTAAGATCCTTTTAACCCATTTACAAGTCGTAACAGAGGTGGCACCCTTTCGAGGAGCGCCACCCTACACACTTAAGGGCACAAGGCGATCATGGACATTCGTCGTTAAATGTATTCGGTTCCATTTTTTCTTTAAGCTAAGTACGAAACCCGTTGATGCCGAGACAAACACCACATAATCCGTAAGGATTAATAACGGTGTCGTAACGTGAAGGGAATCGATTTTCGTTCTAATCAAATAACTAATTACGATTTTGTACAAATTATTTCAAAATCCCGATGGCGGTCTCTTAATCATAATATACATGTTCCGAGTATCGAAAACCGAGTTGAGTATAAATTGTATAATATTTTTACACAACTCAGCTAGCTATCGATTTCAAACTAAAATCAAATTCGAGATCGCCACATTTTCGAAACGAACAACAGTTCGTACAGGGGGCACTCGATCGAATGTCATGACCCACTCGATCGAGTGACATCCCATTCGATATTTATATCTTGTAAAACGCTGTTTGCAGAACATTTTACCGGATTACTAGCGCACGTATTAAAAAATCGAACGATATCTTAGTAGAGGCCGCTATGTGCGGGCGGGGTTGGGTGTCCTTTGTGGGCTTCCCAACACGTACCCTCACCCCTTACTCAGGACCTCGGTTTCCGGATGCCCGAAACCGGTGGCGCACGAGAGTCATTCGATATACGCTATCCAAAAACTCGGCATATGTATCGTATGTAATGCTAAGGGACGATATACGATATCCAAAAACTCGGCATCTGTATCGTAATGCTAAGGGACGAACCCCACAAGCTCTAGTATCGAAGTGGGTCGTACTTTGTGCACGGTCCACCGAAATATAGAGTGGGTTCGAATGGGCCCGAACTCCCACAAAGTTCGGTGGCGACTCCAACTTTGATTTAAATTTCAACCCGAGAACTATCTCACATGGGAAACATTTCACCGCCCACACCCACGCGTGGCCGCGTCGGGGTGGACCTATGTCATGTCCAAAATAATTTGGACCTGTATGCTTCATATAATGCAATGTAGTTCAATTTTAATGTTATGTATTATTATGTTTCATTGAAAATTCGAATAACTGTACTCCAAAAAAATGATTTATCTGTCAGTACATAATTCGAATTCGCTGATTTGGATTACACCCCAACGACTATATTGAAATCTAACGGCACTACTACCAGCGACTATATTTTAAACGAGTATAATGGAAACATCTATATTACCAATGGCTACATTTGAAACGTCTTTACTTACTTGCAATTGGTTCTCTATATAAGGTGATACTTTGAACTCTACATTTACTCACATCCAACATTCTCTATCATTTCCATTCTCTTGCTTATCATATATTCACATCTATCAAATTATCCAAAAATGACTTATATGGGATGATAAAGTTAGAGGGTATCAAAGAGAAATTGACATCATAAAGGATCATACTCCTCACTTTCTTGCTTGTTTGAACCTTCTCATGCCAGAAACAGTGTACATGAATATGATACATTGTGAACCACCATTAACGATGCTGAGCTCTATCATATCCGGAAACGCGAATGATGTGTTAAGTCCACCTGTTTTGAGCAATGCCACATTAGGTAATATTATCCGTTTTTTTTTTTATGAATCATAGTTGGAAAGATAACTTACATTCTACATGATTAAATACGACCTGTTTTTTATTACGTTATTTCAGATACTTGTATCTCCAAAGACGAATAACGTCGCAAAATAAGGAAAGAAGTTGTCGAAATTATTAATCGCTTGTTGGACGTAATGAATTCTGACATTTTGTTTGATCTACTATCTAGGGCTGGTAGATTTTTCATTCCACGTGAGCGTCTTCATTACTGTGACGTATATGATGACATTACCATCTTGGAGGAAGAACGAGAATATTTACGTGATCAAGATGTACCGGTAGACCGACTTAATTACGATACTGACGAGTGGTTAGAAAGTGAATGTGATGGCTCTGATTGATTTTATTTGTTGTAATATGTTCATGTACCCAATCATTGTTGTTTACTAAATGTTTTTCGTTTAATTTAACGTTCGTACTTATTAATGTTTTTTTTTCCAGTCTTTATATTGAATGTTTGTGATTAATAAAGGTACCGTGGTTTGCTAAAAAATGTGTACAGATCTTATTTTGCTCTAACCTTAGGCCAATTTTATCTGGTAGAAATACTCATAGAAAATGGAAAAATACGTATAAATTAAACGAAAATAAATCTTTTTTTTTTTAATTTCACAGTGCACTGAATTTAGTTAATCAGCTAATTATAATATAATCAAGAATGTTAATTATAATAAAAGATAATTGAGAATGAGTGGGGTAGATAGATAAAAATGAGTTGTGAAAGGTGTCGGTCCCATAATGGAGAGGTTGATGGAGAAAAATGGTATCCATTGTAATTGAGAATTTTTAGGTGGAGAAAAAAGATGGAGAATAGTGATGGAGAGAAAATATGGAGAAAATTTTACCCATGGTAAAACATGTTCTAGAGCAAGGTTAGCAATGGATTTGGACTTAATCCATAAGGTGGATGGAGTGAAAATGATGATACATCAATGGATTCTTAATCCTTGGAAGAGGATTGAGCAAAAATCTCCACTTTGAAGGATTGAGAAAAATGGGAAAGAGAGAGCAATTAGTATGCAAGTTGGTGGGTTAATTGTTTAAGTTGCCTTAAATATATTTATAAATTGAAATAAAATAAAACAAATAAATAAAAATTAAATGTATTAGGTATGATAAATGTGGTGAGATGAGTGAGTTCTCAATGGAGATAAAAGTGAATTAATTGATGTACGTGTATTTTATAAGAGAGGGAAAATGTGGTAGAAAAAGTGAGGTGAAAGGGATGGGTTCCTCTATGAAGAGAAATTGTATCCATGGATAACCATGGTCTTACCATGGGTAGAATTTTCTCCATATTTTCTCTCCATCACTATTCTCCATCTTATTTTTCTCCACCCAAAAATTCTCAATTACAATGGATACCATTTTTCTCCATCAACCTCTCTATTATGGGACCCACACCTTTCACAACTCATTTTTCTCCTTCTGCCCCACTCGTTCTCAATTATCTTTTATTATAATTAACATTCTCGATTATATTCTAATTAGATGGTTAATTAAATTTAGTGCACTGCAACATTAAAAAAATGATTTTTTTTTCGTTTAATTTTTACGTATTTTCCCATTTTCTATGAGTATTTCTACCAAATAAAATTGACCTAAGGTTAGTGCAAAATAGGAACCGTACACATTTTTTAGCAAACCACGGTACCTTTATTAATCACAAACATTGAATATAATGACTGAAAAAAAAAACACTACTAAGTACGAAAGTTACTGATAAGTGTCATTTGTAGTGCCTATTTCGTAGTGTTTTGGTCCCATTTTCCTTGTAGAATCGCTCCTTGGGAGCGGTTTAGGGACTTCTTATGTTTCCTTTAGTTCGTTTCAGGTTCCCGGGACCGAATTGGAAGAGTTGGAGCGATTCCGACTCGATACATACACATTTTGGAGCCAACGGAGTAAAGGAAGGATGACTCGATGCCTTGGAATCGATCCCGAGACCTTGGGGCCCAATCCCGAGCCTCCGAGACCCGATCCCGAGTCCCGAGATTCGATGGGAAGCCCATGAGAAGCAAGGAGGGACCAAAAAGATCATATTGGAGGCCTACAAGGCTCATCCCGTTCGGGATGGCCTCATCCCGTTCGGGATGAGGTGCACAAACAAGAAGGCTTCTGACCTGGGCCCATCCCGATCGGGATCAAGGCTTCCCAACCGGGACCACCTCATCCCGGCCGGGATGGGCTACAGCTCACCCGCGCTTGCTTTCTTTCTTCTCCCTTTCATTTGTAACCCTATATATACTCTTCCCTTGTTATGTAAAGAGGAGGCACTCCCTTAGACATTAAACCCTAGACTACTTTAGGTTAGATTAGATTAGATTAGTATAGATTAGTCGATAATTAGTAGTTAATCATAGATTAGTACTTGTATTAAGGGAATTCTTCAAGATCTTCTCCAAGCTTGACAACCTTGGATGTTTGTTTTGGGTTTTCTTCATTAATGCAAGTTTTGTTCTTTCTTCTTCCTCTAGTTTGGTACAATCCTATCCTTTTCCTCTTAATCTTGTTTATGTTGTTCAAGTTTGAATCTTTGTTATTGTTTTGCTATTGTTCTAGTTAGTTTCATAATGTGTGTTTGGTTTCTTAGGTTAGATCTTCTTGTTCTTGTTAGTTCTAGATTAGATATGTTAGAGTAGTGTTCTTGCTAGGGTTAGTAAGGTGATTAGGGTGTTGATTGGGTGATTAAGGGTTTGTTAGAGATGTTGGTGGAAGATTTGGGTTTCCTCTTGTTTGATGCACATCACATGTTTGTGGAATTGCTTGAATGACTAAGTACGTACGAATGCTTGTTTTCTTGCCTTTCTTTTGTGGGTGTTAGTTTGTTTGTGGGTTCGGCTCCCTCATTAAGTTGCGAGAGCCCGGTGAGGACGACCCCTAGGCCGGTCTAAGTAGCGAGAGCCCGGATTCGACCTAGACCTATAGCATGCTAGAACCCCATTTGTGTTGTGTATCGCCGAGATGGGTTCTAGGTGGAACCTCTAGGTCGGTTTAAGTTGCGAGAGCCCGGACCAACCTAGATCACCCTACTACCTCCTTCACTCTAGTTCTCCTTCGACCATTCCGTTACCCCTTTGACCCCGACCTAACCCTAGCCCGTTCTCCTTTGTTTGTTTCCTTGTTTTAGACCTTAGATTAGTCCATAGCCATCCCCGTTAGACTAGCTCGTCTTGAACATAGTCCTAGACCGTAGCATACCTTAGTCCATCCTCCCGTCCCTGTGGATTCGACCCGACTTACCCTAGCTACCCTAGTTAGGTTAGTTGGTTTTATTTGACGGTTGGGATTCACGACAAATCCTAACCCATCAAATTGGCGCCGTTGCCGGGGACGGCGTAGTTTAGACTTTTGTGTGATTAGTTTTGGACTTTGTTCTTGATTTTTGTGTTCTCTTCTCCTTGTGTATCTCCGTTCCTCTTCTTGTGTTACTCTCCCTTCCTAGTGCCTCAAAAGCACTAGGATACTAACGTTTGCTCAAGTGCTTCTAGCTCATCCTAGGTACCTAAGCGACGTTATGGACATGGCTCGTCCAAGCTACCATCAATCATCACGGGACAACTTTGGGGCAAATGGCCAAGTCCCGAAATCTCACCAACCATATCAACCTCATCAACAATCTCATGAACCCTCTTCTTACGGTTACCAAGAAAGTTGTCAAGGATCGTTCCCACATCCTAACAACTACCAAACACCCTCACATAACCCACAACCAAATATCCTTGAGACTTGTCAAATGTTGGCCCAAACACAAGGGAGCCAACATGAGATGATGTTGTTATTGCAAAAGGGTCAACAATTGTTGTTGACTCAAATACAAGGGGTTAGGGAGGATTTCAAGGCCCAAATAGAGGTGCAAGATGCTCGCATCAATGCACTCATGGCTCACATCACGATGTTGGCCGCTCGAACTCCACAACATGTTGAGGAAGGTTCATTTGGGCAAGAAGGTCGGGTGCCTCCACAAGAAAGCTAACCCAACCTTGAAGCTACAAATGAAGAAGAGAGGGTCGAAGAGACCATTGTTGAGTGTTGCTTGGGCGGTGAAGATAGGGGTAGAGTAGAGGAAGTTGAAGCTTTAAGGGTCGACAATGAGGAGGGAGTTGAACATGATTATCAAGATAGCTCTTGGGGAGCCAATGTGTTGGCTATAAAGTTGGATTTGTTTGATTTTCTTCGTGATGAACCGGGTGTTGACAATCCAAACCCAAGTGACGAGATGACCCCTCTAGGCCATATTGACAAGGTGAGTGAAAAGGAGCGCAATACTTGGGAAAAAGAAGTAGATGCCTGGAACTTGCCTTATATGGGGAATTGGAGGATCCTAAAGCCTCCAATGAAGAAAACTTTATGCTTTCTCCTCCTCTACCGCACTCGATGTCTAGCCCTTTGTCTTGTGAGACGGTTGATGAAGAGGATCCTTGTCGGGCGGTGAAAAAGAGTTCCACTCTCGACCCCGTAGAAGAAGCGACACCCCTAGGGTGTGATCTCCCGCATCATAATGCCGAGCATGACTCTAGACCACTATACCTACCGGATGGTCATAAGAGTCGTCGCTACCATGGTTCCGAAGACCCGGAAGATCACGAGAACCCCGAGCATAATGAAGATGATCGCTTCTTCCCTCCGACTTGGAAGCTCTTGGATGTGGCTAGGCTCGGCCATGTGAGCTTAATTGAAGATGTTGCTAGAGCATTTGACTTACTCCTTCGAGCTCTTGATGGCTATGGAGGTGTAGTTGGTGAGAGTATCTTATTGTAAATATCTCTTTTTCTTTTCTTTTGTGCTTGTATTTGTGTTTATGTTTGATTGTATAGTTTGGTTTCTAGGATTTGTTAGCCTTTGTGGAACTCTTGTTCATTTGGATTTTTGATGAGCGATGTGAGGGAGAGAATTTGATGTTGTATTTGAGTTCATTGTGATAGGTGTGAAGGAAAGGTGATTCCTAGAGGAGAGTAGATAATGATAGAGCTTGGATCGTGGGAATGGAAGTCGGTTTTTGAAGCTTCGTTGAAGCTTTTGAGGTTTTGGGAGTCATGAAGACCCTTCCTGACCGAGAAGGAGGTTTCCCGACCGGGAAGGGTATGCCATCCCGACCGGGAAGGAGCCGTCCCGATCGGGATGGAGGTACGAAAATTGGAGCTTGCTGGAGTGCCGTCCCGACCGGGAAGGTGGCTTCCCGACCGGGACGAGTGTGTCTTCCCGATCGGGACCATCCATCCCGACCGAGATGGTCTCTTTTCTCCTCTTTTGGCCTCTTCTTTGACATTTGAGCCCACCCAACCATTGTATACCCCCACCCAACCTCCCTACCCATCCTTGCTCATGTCATATGACCCTTACACTTCATTTACATACTCTCACCTCGTTTCTCTTCCCCTTTACACCGAGTTTCACATCGAATCCTACCCCCCTCACACCATTATTACCTCTACCATGCGGGCTTATCGAGATTGAAGCGGAATAGCAATGATGAAGACAAGCATGTACCTATATTGATCTATGAGACGATGGTGAGAGTGAGTTGCTAATTTATGGTACGGCAACTATCCT
This sequence comes from Agrostemma githago, assembly GCA_958450325.1. Lineage (NCBI taxonomy): Eukaryota > Viridiplantae > Streptophyta > Magnoliopsida > Caryophyllales > Caryophyllaceae > Agrostemma > Agrostemma githago. Next base: position 31,806,066 of record OY288262.1, read on the forward strand.
TTCTTTTCCGTCTTTTATTGCTTGTTTTCCTTTGTTTACTCCCCTTCCCCTTGTACACTTTTGTGTCATGGTGTCATGGTGGCCCTCGGGGCCTTGGTATATTTTGCTCCCGACTCTCGATGATGTGACTACATCGAGAGTCATTTCAAAAATCCAAATTTTACAAGTTTTTCATTTTCTTTTTTTTGAGGATTTAGTCGGATTTAGGCGGAATCCGGGCTAGGTGACTTGATTACACCTAGCCCTCCCCTCCCATTTCCTTTTATTTCCTTCATTTTATTTCTTCCCCCATCCATATCTTTTTCTCGTCTCGGCCCATGGTGACTTGACTACACCCCGGCCGGACACCTTCTACCTTTTTCTTCACCTTATTTTTCATTTTTATCTTTATTTTCGTAGTTTCTTTTCTTTTTCTTTTGTCTCTCCGCACCCTACGATCGAGCATGAGGACATGGCTCGATTTAAGTGTGGGGGAGCGATATTCTAGTATAGTTAGTTTTATTTTCTTAGTTTTTCGAAAAAAATCTTAAAAAACCCTAAAAATTTGGAAAAAATTTCGCAAAAATCAAAAAGATTTTCTTTTTGTGTCTTTTCTTTTTGTGTGTCATTGTTTCGTACATTTGTTTTGTTGTGTGTGTTTTGTCCCCCTTTTTCCTTTTAGGTTGCTTAATCGCCGTTAATTTTGGAAAGCTTTGAAGACATCCGGTAACATCTTCTATCCCTCTTTTCCTCTTTATTTCTTGGAGTTTGGAGGAGATATGTGTTATGGTGTGCTCGGGTGGAGTTTTGTAAAGTTTGTGGATGATTGGTTGCTCATTTGGAAGTTCGGGGTGGTGTGTGTTTTGTATGTGTTTGTTTTGTTATGTTTTGTTTTTGTTGCTTTTGTTTCTTTTTCTTCCGTTTTATTTTCTTAGTTTTTTTCGAAAAAAATCTTTAAAAACCATAAAAATTTGAAAAATTTCACAAAAAAATCAAAAAGATTTTTCTTTTGTGTGTTTTCCTTTTGTGTCATTGTGTCGTATATTTGTTTTGTGTGCGTGTTTGTGTCTTGTGTGTAAACATTTTGCGAAAACCCGGTTTAGAGGCTAGTGTGCGAGTGTTTACTTTCCCTTTTTAGTAGTGTAAATCGAGTCTTGGACTTTAGCCTAGTAGAATGACCCTAAATCAATGATTTTGTTGGTCCTTTACCTTGAGTCCACCTAGCTTACTAGGGATTTACTACGGGATTTGCATTTTGACCATTATGACCACCCACGGTGTGAAAAGGCCTTGGTTACCGAGTCTCGTCCCTTAGGTGACCGTGTTTAGGATTGTTTGATTAGTCCAAGTTCTCCCCTTTTTGTGAGTATGAAGGGAAGACGTCGTCCCGACGTACCCATTTCCCTACTTCCTACACAAATCCACACAATAAAAATGCAATCTGTTGAAATCTCTCTTTCTTATTACTAAGGAATGCCAAAAAGCCAAATCAAGCCAAAAAGGGCTAAGAAAAGAAAGAAAAAAAAAATGAAAGAAAGAAAAGAAATGAAGAAAAAGAAAATGCACAAAAGCCAAAAAGAAAATAGAAAAGAAGAAAAAGAATGGCATGGCAAAACAAAGCAAAAATGCAAAAGAAAAGAGAAAATGCCAAAAGAAAACCCGATTCACAAAAATAACCCCTACCTCTCAAAATAAGCCTTTTTCTGACTTTTGCCGTGAAGAGCCTACCAAAGGACCGAGTCCCGAGGAAGGATGATAGCGGCATTAGTCGGTCTTCCCTCATTTTGCATGTTTTCCACTTTTTTTACTTGGACTAGTTAGGCGGTCTTGGACACGGGACGACCCTCTTGGCTCACGCTAAAGGGGGCGGGGTCTCACTTACCTACAGTGTCGACTAACACCGTGGTTCTTCACTTTTCCACTCCGCCGATCGTCCCATAGTACGTTTTTAGAAAGTTAGGAGGACCTAGGTAAGTTACCAACGTTTTTGTTGCTTTATCGTCATACTATTAGGGTTTAGTTCACCTTGGTTTGTATGTCTAGCTTGGGAACGTTGTCACTTGCCTCGAGTCCTAAACCGGTGTTTCATTCACCGCTTTTTTTGAGGGAAGCGGTATTTCTTTTGTTTTGGGTGCAACCATTTATGTGTTTGTTTGTGTGTTTGTTTGTTTGTGTGTTTTGTGTCCGGTTGCATCCATAGTTTTGTCGCAAGACCCGACTTGCCTTGCGGAGTGCACTTGTCCTCTAAGTGCACTCGCGTGAGTTGAAGGTGCGTAGGGTGCGCTAATACCCACTCGGATAGTTTAGTAGTAGTTTCTGCTTACTCGAGGGCGAGTAAGGGTTAAGTGTGGGGGAGTTGATAAGTGTCATTTGTAGTGCCTATTTCGTAGTGTTTTGGTCCCATTTTCCTTGTAGAATCGCTCCTTGGGAGCGGTTTAGGGGCTTCTTATGTTTCCTTTAGTTCGTTTCAGGTTCCCGAGACCGAATTGGAAGAGTTGGCGCGATTCCGACTCGATACATACACATTTTGGAGCCAACGGAGTAAAGGAAGGATGACTCGATGCCTTGGAATCGATCCCGAGACCTTGGGGCCCAATCCCGAGCCTCCGAGACCCGATCCCGAGTCCCGAGATTCGATGGGAAGCCCATGAGAAGCAAGGAGGGACCAAAAAGATCATATTGGAGGCCTACAAGGCTCATCCCGTTCGGGATGGCCTCATCCCGTTCGGGATGAGGTGCACAAACAAGAAGGCTCCTGACCTGGGCCCATCCCGATCGGGATCAAGGCTTCCCGACCGGGACCGACCCCGTCCCGACCGGGACCACCTCATCCCGGCCGGGATGGGCTACAGCTCACCCGCGCTTGCTTTCTTTCTTCTCCCTTTCATTTGTAACCCTATATATACTCTTCCCTTGTTATGTAAAGAGGAGGCACTCCCTTAGACATTAAACCCTAGACTACTTTAGGTTAGATTAGATTAGATTAGTATAGATTAGTCGATAATTAGTAGTTAATCATAGATTAGTACTTGTATTAAGGGAATTCTTCAAGATCTTCTCCAAGCTTGACAACCTTGGATGTTTGTTTTAGGTTTTCTTCATTAATGCAAGTTTTGTTCTTTCTTCTTCCTCTAGTTTGGTACAATCCTCTCCTTTTCCTCTTAATCTTGTTTATGTTGTTCAAGTTTGAATCTTTATTATTGTTTTGCTATTGTTCTAGTTAGTTTCATAATGTGTGTTTGGTTTCTTAGGTTAGATCTTCTTGTTCTTGTTAGTTCTAGATTAGATATGTTAGAGTAGTGTTCTTGCTAGGGTTAGTAAGGTGATTAGGGTGTTGATTGGGTGATTAAGGGTTTGTTAGAGATGTTGGTGGAAGATTTGGGTTTCCTCTTGTTTGATGCACATCACATGTTTGTGGAATTGCTTGAATGACTAAGTACGTACGAATGCTTGTTTTCTTGCCTTTCTTTTGTGGGTGTTAGTTTGTTTGTGGGTTCGGTTCCCTCATTAAGTTGCGAGAGCCCGGTGAGGACGACCCCTAGGCCGGTCTAAGTAGCGAGAGCCCGGATTCGACCTAGGCCTATAGCATGCTAGAACCCCATTTGTGTTGTGTATCGCCGAGATGGGTTCTAAGTGGAACCTCTAGGTCGGTTTAAGTTGCGAGAGCCCGGACCAACCTAGATCACCCTACTACCTCCTTCACTCTAGTTCTCCTTCGACCATTCCGTTACCCCTTTGACCCCGACCTAACCCTAGCCCGTTCTCCTTTGTTTGTTTCCTTGTTTTAGACCTTAGATTAGTCCATAGCCATCCCCCTTAGACTAGCTCGTCTTGAACATAGTCCTAGACCGTAGCATACCTTAGTCCATCCTCCCGTCCCTGTGGATTCGACCCGACTTACCCTAGCTACCCTAGTTAGGTTAGTTGGTTTTATTTGACGGTTGGAATTCACGACAAATCCTAACCCATCAGTTACATTAAACGGAAAACATTTAGTAAACGACGATGACTGGGTACCATGAACATATTACAACAAATACAATCAAACAGAGTCATCACATTCTTCCTAACCACTCGTCAGAACGTAATTAAGTCCGTCTGCTGGTACATCTTGATCGCGTAAATATTCTTGTTCTTCCTCCATGGTAACCTCATTATATACGTCATAGTAATGAAGACGCTCACGTGGAATGAAAAATCTACCAGCCCAGATAGTAGATCAAACAAAGTGTCAGAATTTATTACGTCCAACAAGCGATTAATAATTTCGACATCTTCTTTCCTTATTTTACGACGTTCTTCGTCTTTGGAGATACAAGTATGTGAAATAACGTAATAAAAAACAGGTCGTATTTAATCATGTAGAATGTAAGTTATCTTTCCAACTATGATTCATCAAAATAAAAACGGAATATTACCTAATGTGGCATTGCTCAAAACAGGTGGACTCAACACATCATTCACGTTTTCGGATATGATAGAGCTCAGCATCGTTAATGGCGGTTCACAATGTATCATATTATGTACACCATTTCTGGCATGACAAGGTTCAAACGAGCAAGAAAGTGAGGAGCATTATCCTTTATCATGTCAATTTCTCTTTGATACTCTCTAACTTGATCATCCCATATAGTCATTTTTGGGTAATTTGATAAATGTGAATATATGATAAGCAGGAGAATGGAAATGATAGAGAATGTTGGATGTGAGTAAATGTAGAGTTCAAAGATCTTATATAGAGAACCAATTGCAAATACGTTTCAAATGTACCCGTTGGTAATATAGTTGTTTCCAATATAGTCGTTTAAAATATAGTCGTTGGGGTGTAATCCTAATCAGCGAATTCGAATTATGTACTGACAGATAAATCATTTTTTGGAGTACAGTCAATCAAATTTTCAATGAAACATAATACATAACATTAAAATCGAATTACATTGCATTATATGAAACACACAGGTCCAAATAATACATAACTACTATAAATTGAAACATATATATAAAATGAAACGCCATAAACATAAAGTACTAGAAATTGGTCTTAATCGCTACTTTCTCAACGCTCCTTTTTTTTCCAAATGTGTTCCATCAAATCAGTTCTGAGTGTTAAATTAATGGAGCTGTCTTCCAAGTGAGTCCGTTTAGTGATATATTCTTCGACTTTGTTGACATACCCTTATAGAATGTTGAGATACTTCAACAGTGGTTACATCTTCATCTAATTCGTCATTGTATTCATTTGGATCATCATACGACGGATATGAGTATCTCTCGTCTTCTACAATCATGTTGTGCAATATGATGCAACTTTTCATAATCTTTGTTAGCATCTCCTTATCCCAAGTCATAGCAGGATGTCGAATGATGGCCCACCTTGCTTGTAAAACCCCAAAAGCACGCTCCACATCTTTTCGAACATTCTCTTGTTGCTCCGCAAATAGGCATTCCTTTGGTGTTTGTGGCAGCGGAATTGATTTTATAAACGCGGACCAATTTGGATAAATACCGACGGTCAGATAATACGGGATGTCATAACGACGTCCATTGACGACATACTCAACAGTAGGGGATCTTCCATTTAACAAATCATCAAATATGTGAGATCGATAAAGTATAGTCAAGTCGTTCAGTGTACCTGGTAGGCCAAAAAAGCAGTGCCATATCCACAAATCTTTCGAAGCAACTGCTTGTAAAATCACCGAAGCAGTTCCACTTCTTCCTTTATATTGACCTTTCCATGTAGTGGGACAGTTTTTCCAAGTCCAATGCATACAATCGATCAAACCAATCATACCAGGGAATCCTCTTCTCTTATTCACTTGCAATATATAGTTCTTTTCTATCTTCGGTTATTGGACTCCTCATGTACACTTCTCCAAATTGAGCTATTACTGCGTCCGTGAATTCATGAAGTGCGGTCCTTGCCGCGCTTGGGCTAAGCCTCAAGTACTCATCAACTCTATCGGCAGCCTCTCCATATACTAGCAACCGGATTGCAGTAGTACATTTCTGCAAATCTGAAATGCCCAACCTACCAGTTGCATCTGGTAATTGATGGAAAAAGGATTCTACTGATAAGTGTGTTTTGTTGTGTTTATTTCACGTGTTTGGTCCCACTTTCTTTTGTGAAATCGCTCTTTAGAGCGGTTTCGAGGCTACTTACGCTTCGTCTAGCTTGTTTTAGGTTCCTAATGCTCATCATGGAGAAATGGAACGATTTCGTCTCGTTTATGATGCATATGGAGCCAATGAAGAGAAGCGACGATGATTCGGTGACTTAGACTCGATCCCGAGTCCCTTGGAGCCCACTTAAGAATATCCCGAGCACGGAGCATCGATAAGAAGCCTAGGAAGAGCAAATAAGGACCCATCACTGCCGGGATGAGAAGACGAGAAGAAGCAGACCTCTGGAGGGCCTTCCCGACCGGGACCACCACCATCCCAGCCGGGATGGGCCCAGCTCAGCCCTCCGCTTCATTCTTTCCTTCCTCTCACTTATAGAACCCTATATACCCCCCCCCCCCCCCCAATGGAGGAAACCGTAGACATACTTTAGGTTTATTAGTGTAGATTAGCTTAATATTTCCCTAATCACTTTTCATTAAGCCTTAATCTTAGTTTAATTCTTGTTTCACCTTTGGATTCTTGAAGACTTGTAGTAGATTATTCAATCTTGACAACATTGGATATCTCCATGGGTTGATTTGATTCAAAGTTCTTTCCTTTCATTCCTCCCTTTGTTTGGTATAATCTTTCTTGTCTCTCTTCTCTTACTCTTTCTTTAGTGTTAAAGTTTCAATCTTTGTTTATGTTTATTGTTGTTCCTAATCTTTGTTAAAGTTTCTTGTCTTATTGAATTCTTCGTATTCTTAGTCATAGCTTTCATTCCTTCATTGTCTTAGTTTGTTTAGTCTTGTTCCTTAGCCTAGTAATCGTTGTACTTAATCAATTCTTGTTAATTCTTCTCCCTTGTTTCCTTGTGACTTAGTCTAGTCCTTAGGTGAACTTAGTCTAAACACTCCTTTTCCGTCTCCGTGGATCGACTCGACTTACCCTAGCTACCTAGTTAGGATTAGTTGGTTTATTTATTTGGTGTCGGGATCCACGACAAATCCCTACCATCATGTACACTTTCAAGCCTTCCAACACACGTAGGAATACGTGTTTTGTCATGCGGAAACGACGACGAAACACATTATCAGGATACGTAGGCTGCGGGGAGAAGTAGTCATTGTAAATTAAAGTTGATTATAGCCTTGTTCTCGATTTCTTTCTGTAACATGCCGTATTTTTCAAATAGAGTTAAAATTTTAAACATTTATTTAAACCAATTTTAACGTTTGAAAAATTGTTTTCGTAAATAAAATATTTTATTTTCGTTAAATTAAAAATTATTCCATTATAAAAACAGGAGAATTTATTTATCGAATTATTAAAAAAAATTATCTTTCGTTAAATAAAGTTTAAAACTCGAAAATGTTTTTAATATTGACCTGTTGTTTTAACATTTTCTCGTCTCGTAAAAATTTAAAAATGATTTATCGAATTCTTAAAATAATGATTTCTTATAACTATTGTCTCGTAAAACTATTTACCGTCTATTTTACTTAGCGTCTTACAAATTTCTTTTTAAAAAATAAATTTTACGGTTTTCTTTATTTTAATCTCGTACTCTTATATTTCAACTTTTTAAGAAAGAAAGAAAAACGTTTGTACGATAAGCGGACCGAGACTCGATCTCTTAACTGACTCCCACGTCAATTATTTATTCACTACACATTACTACACCTACTCTACCCTACAACCCCACTAAGCTACCCTACTCCCTTCTTTTACCTCCACCTCGTACCTTACTCCCTCCATATACTAATCTACTACCCCCTCCTATTCCTACTACTCCCTATATATACTAGTAAGTAGTACTACATACTACTACTACTTCCTACATAGTACTAGTTATACTACTCCTCCTCTATATATATATTCTACATACTAATCTATATAATTACTACGTACTATTTTCTACGTACTACTCCGTACTATTATACTACTACATCGTAATACTACTACATACTACTATATATTATATATGCTACGTACTAATTCCACTTGCTATATTATATCTACTCCCTCGTTCTTCTTTATGATTGGAGCATCGGGAATGAGGAGCTAGCCAGTAATTGACGGGATCATTTTTCTAGAACCGTATTTGGGTCAATTCATTTCGACCTTAATTCTTAATAACTTTAATAAATACTCTGTAATAGCTATTAAGGTAACCAAACTTTTCTTCTAACAACATTTCTTATATATAAGTATATTATGTTAGTAATTTAATAAATTGCTTATTTAAATATTTAGGCTTATTTGTATGACTAAATTATTTATGTATATAAAAAAAAAAAAAAAAGATTACGTGATATTTTATTTGTGTTATATATATACTTATTTATGATTAAATTCAACTCGACTTAATTATCACTTGTTTAATTTATTTATCACATTTACATTTTTGTCTATATGAAAAGTTGAGAAAATGAATAAAAGAACTTAAATTAATAAAATTTACTTATATCATTTTCATTGTATTTTATATGTATGTTTAATTCTATTTGTTATGTATGTTTATTCTATGTATTTTATATTTTGTATGTATTTTATATAATTATAATTTTGGTCGTATTTAATTTTCTTTAGTACTTTTACATTTGCTTACATATTATAATAATAGAGTAAATTAGTAACATGCAAAATGTTTTATTTTAATAAAACTTCACTTATTATTTATATATATAGAGGTAAAAAATTATAAATTTTATTTTCTAAAATAAATGAATTTATTTTATTCCGAAATTTTTGCATGATATTTATAAATATTTTTAAAATGATTTTACGTCAAATTTTGTAAATCGATTAAGTACGACTTAATTTATATTTTTCAGAAACTTTTATATTCTTTAGAAACTATAAATTTTAAATTAATATTTTATTATTATTATACCCTAAATTTTATTTTTATATAAAACTTCATTTTAAAGAATTTATTATTTTAAAAATATTATACGATATTTGGGATATAATGTTTCGGGTGACACTTGAGGATTAAAGTGTAACGTTGTCACACTGAAAGTAAGTATTTGAGGATTTGACTGTTTCAAATGAGTCCGACCAATTATTGAAGGTCACCAAATAAAGTACTACTTGTTCACGGGCGACTTTTATATAAGGTTTACGATGCGAGTCTGGGACGAATAGCTTGTGTTGGATCCTACCATGCGTGGTGTTTCGACTGCACTTGTAATGAAAAGCAGACTCGGAGGCTGCGGTACGAGAGTCGACCTAGTGTTTAAGGTAGTCGTCCTACGGCAGTGAGTTATGTGGTTCAAGAGTCTGCGTAGGGTATGTGGCGCACATATAGACAAGTATTTGATCAGTATTACCACCTAGGTAGCGGGGGCAGAACAGGATTCTGAAAAATGCGGGTTCCCTCTTGGTGATGCAGAGAATGTAATCATCAGCTTTCATTTCAACCCAGAGCCCTGTTTGAATAAACGTATAATATAATAGAAGTTCGGGCCCAATTGAGCCTTATGGGTGAGATGTAAACCTCATAAGATCGGTTCGGTCTACGAGTCGGTAACACGGTTACTTCTATTGAGATGCAAGCCAATAGGGTGTAGCGGTGATACTAGGAGCCACGACTCGTGTGTTTATTCTCTGTTTACGTGAAAAATGATTTTAAAAATCAAATGGCTGCCAATGTCCCATCTTTTAAACTTTATCGTTTTCATCACCTCACATGTTGATTACTTGAATTAAAGGAAACTATCTGTTACGTGATATTCTTTAATATTTTTGTAAGCATATTATTTGTTATTCACATGATTGTCTTATGTGTTCGAGGTGATGTTAGATGAACGGCTTGGTTGTTGTCCCGCTCAGCGTCCACTGTTTAATTTTTTTTTTAGGTCTAAGACGTTGGGGAATCGAGCGAGAGAGATTAAAAATATGTTTGTATAAAATACAATTTATATTATGTACTAAGTGAATCAAGACTATGTAATTAATAGTCGTTTGTTGTAAGGATCCGTAGCGATCCGGATTTATTTAAACTCTGATATAATTTTAATTAAATGACTTAGATAATTTTCCGCATTATCTATTAATTTAAGTCATCGAAAATCCGGGTTGTTACACTTTCAATTCGACGCCTCTTATGAGGTCGATTTCTACGAGGTTTGCATTTCTTTCGCAAACGTCTCCATAACGATATAAGAGAAAGACAAGCCACATCATCCTCTATATATTAAAACAGAAACCACTTCCCACTTTTTAAGACAATGTGAGGCTCCCATTTTGAAATAAGCCTCATTTTTTACACTTTCTACTTCCCGTCCAGTGTGAACACAACTTTGTATGCATAAAGAGTAATGCCTCACAGCAGCCGTATTAAATACTCCAAAAAAGGCCGATGACAGGGTTCGAACCCGCGACCACTAAGGCAAATCCCAACTTACCACACCACTGGGCCACTTCGCTAACTGTGAGAAAATAGTACAAAAAACATATACTACCTTTCATAATTGTGGTTAACTGATCCTCATCAGTGCGCCTCTTCATCTTTCCACTTCCTCATTAATTGATCAATCAATTGATCAAATACATCTCGAAATCTGGTCAATTCCTCTTCACCTTTGTCAATTGATCATTCAATTCATCCTCCTCGAAAATGCATCACCAATTCAACTTCCTCGAAAATCCGATTCTTCATCACTTATTCTCCTCTTCCCAACTATCCCTCTAATTAATAATCCATTATCCCACTTTTTCCAATTTTTCAATCACATCAGTTCATACTATAAATAAGATTCTAGGCATTGCAATCTGAATTCAAATCGTAAAATCTGAAGGAAAAAGAACATCTGTTTTAATTTGCATATTTAGATATATATGGGTTTCGTTTTTCTGATTTATTAATATAATTGCCAATTGATGTTTCAGAAATCTGATTTTGTTTTTTAAATTGATTGGTGAATTTTCAGGCAGAAGAAAGCCAAAATATTAGGGAAATTGAAAGATTGAATCATCCTAGTAATTTTTCGATTTTTGATTTAGTTGATTTCATGTATCGATTTGTTTTATTTTTAAATTCAATCGAGATCAATTTTTGAGATTCAATGACAAAAAAACTAATTCAGTGAATTTGTATTTTCGATTTTTAATGTGTATAATAATCGACCCTGATGTTAATTTTTGAGTTATGATATTTTTTTTTCCAGGTGATGATGAATGAGGATTATACAATGAATTTCGTAGAGGTATTTTAGGAATTAAAGTCAATTCATTTTTTTTATAGCTATTTGTTTAATTATTTTTAGGCGATAATATATTAAGACAATGTGATGATGAATGAGGATTATACAATGAATTTCGTAGAGGTATTTTAGGATTTAAAGTCAATTCATTTTTTTTATAGCTATTTGTTTAATTATTTTTAGGCGATAATATATATATATATATATATATATATATATATTGAGTTATATTATATTTTATATACATATACACCTTTTATTTTATATATTCGTAAATAATATAAATATTTTTGTTTAACATAAATAATATTTCGGATTGAATTTTGAACAATTATATTAATATATAATAGTTCTAATTATATTTTCTAATTTTGTAGATTTATAAATTTTAATTTATAATATTTTGTATTTTTGGTTTGAATTTTATTTTCAGATAAATTATTTATAAATAATTTTATTTAATTAGATTGAATTTCATTTATAAATTGTTATTAAATAGTTCTAATATTTTCGAATTGAATTTCATATTTTGAAAAATATATAAATATTTTTCTAATAAATATTTATTAGAAGATTTTTACCCGAAAGAGATTTATTCTAAATGTTTTTGTTTATCATATATAAATAAATAACTACATTTATATTTATATATATTTCGAATTTTATTATATTTTATATACATATACATCTTTTATTTTATATAATCGTAAATAATATGAATATTTTTGTTTATTATAAATAATATTTCGGATAGAATTTTGAACATGTATATTAATATACAATACGGTTAATTATATTTTCTAATTTTTTATATTTATTAATTGTAATTTATACAGTATTTTATATTTTCATATTGAATTTTATTTTCGGATGAATTATTTATAAATAATTTTATTTATCTCTGGATTGAATTTTATTTATAAATTATTATTTAATAGTTTTAATATTTTTGGATTGAATTTTATATTTTGAAAAATATATAAATATTTTTGTTATAAATTTTTATTAGAAGATTTTTAACTGAAAGAGGATTTATTCTAAATATTTTTTATTATCATATATAAATAAATAACTATATTTATATTTATATATATTTCGAATTATATTATATTTTATATACATATACATCTTCTATTTTATATATTCGTAAATAATATAAACATTTTTGTTTAATATAAATAATATTTCGGATTGAATTTTAAACATGTATATTAATATATAATAGTTCCAATTATATTTTCTAATTTTTTAGATTTATAAATTGTAATTTATATTCCGTATTTTGTATTTTCAAATTGAGTTTTATTTTTGGATAAATTATTTATAAATAATTTTATTTATTTTTGAATTGAATTTATTTATAATTTGTTATATAACAGTTCTAATATTTTTGGATTGAATTTTATATTTTGAAAAGTATATAAATATTTTTCTAATAAATTGTAATGTTTTTTTGAAAGTTTTTGCAGGAGTAGGTACTACTGACTCTTACAGTTAATGGGGAAAACCAAAATAGCATTTTTGTGCTTGATTTTGTATATCAAGTAATTAATTGTATTGCAGAATTTTCTTAGTCGTTGACTACAAGTAATTGGTTGTTTATTTTCGAGACGAAATAATTAATTGCATATTTAATTTTTTTTTTAAAAACAATTTGACACCGGATTTAGTTGGTAAACACAATTCACACATATTTAATCGTGCAGTTTTTTTTGTATGTTAAGAAAAAATTTAGTGTTTGATTTTCGAGACATAGTAATTAATCGCATTAGAATATTTTTTATGTTGGTACCGTTTTAATTTTATTTGGTACAAGATTTTTTTGTGTATAACCAGTGGCGGATGCAGGATTTTAGTTGAGGGAGGGCACAATTTTTTTTTCTCCATGTACTCTATATTTTTTTTTCTAAAATTATGTCATCCAATGAAAATAATTGATACTATTACCCTAATTAATGCTCCAACCTTCCATTTTTCCACTCCTTCTGAAAAAAATTTAGTAACCTTAATTGCTCTCCTAAAATTAGTATTTTTCCCATAAATATGTTTCACCTTTCCCTAGACTTTTCTCCCCTCCTCATAAATTGATTTTCCCATAATTTTTTCTTTCATTAATATAATGAACAAATGTATCAAAATCACTATTAACAGACTTAAATATTGAAATTAATTGTTGCGTTGCGTCGAATCTAAATTAATTACTCCATATTTTTTTTGCTTCAAAACATTTCATATAAAAATGTGTAACTTCAAAATATCAAAATAATAATTTGGTAACTTCTTATCTCACTATTTATAGTCCAGTAAATTTGGTAAATGATTATTCATTATGTAAAATATATTGATATAAAAGTATATCGATCACGTCTAAGTTTAACCACGTATATGCATTAATACTAATTGCATAGAAAATGAAATATACATTAATCATTTTTTTCAATTGTGCATTAATGTAGTTTTGGTTTTCAATGATATACATTGGTTTCCAAAACTACTATTGATTCTATGTTAAGCCACTTCCCATTGATTTTCCCATAATTATTAAAGATTACTTATATTTTTATTTATATGATAAATATTAATTTAAATTGACAAAAAAAAACATTGTACATTGAAATTATTAAATAATAATCTGTCTAAAATTATAAAATTCAATTTTTGATTTAAAATATCAAAATAATAATTTGATAACTTCTTATCTCACTATTTATAGTCCAGTAAATTTGGTAAATGATTATTCATTATGTAAAATATATTGATATAAAAGTATATCGATCACGTCTAAGTTTAACCACGTATATGCATTAATACTAATTGCATAGAAAATGAAACACACATTAATCATTTTTTTCAATTGTGCATTAATGTAGTTTTGGTTTTCAATGATATACATTGGTTTCCAAAACTACTATTGATTCTATGTTAAGCCACTTCCCATTGATTTTCCCATAATTATTAAAGATTACTGATATTTTTATTTATATGATAAATATTAATTTAAATTGACAAAAAAACATTGTACATTGAAATTATTAAATAATAATCTGTCTAAAATTATAAAATTCAATTTTTGATTTAAAATATCAAAATAATAATTTGGTAACTTATTATCTCACTATGTATAGTCCAGTAAATTTGGTAAATGATTATTCATTATGTAAAATATATTGATATAAAAGTATATCGATCACTTCTAAGTTTAACCACGTATATGCATTAATACTAATTGCAAAGAAAATGAAACACATATTAATCATTTTTTTTCAATTGTGCATTAATGTAGTTTTGGTTTTCAATGATATACATTGGTTTCCAAAACTACTATTGATCCTATGTTAAGCCACTTCCCATTGATTTTCCCATAATTATTAAAGATTACTGATATTTTATTTATATGATAAATATTAATTTAAATTGACAAAAAAAACATTTTACATTGAAATTATTAAATAATAATCTGTCTAAAATTATAAAATTCAATTTTTGATTTAAAATATCAAAATAATAATTTGGTAACTTCTTATCTCACTATGTGTAGTCCAGTAAATTTGGTAAATGATTATTCATTATGTAAAATATATTGATATAAAAATATATCGATTATTCAAAATAATAAAAGTATACAAAACAATTTTTTTAATTAGTTTCCAAATATGTAAATATTATTCATTTTCTAAAATATATACTGAGTAAATCTTATCGCAAGAAAATTGTTATTATTCATATTTTTATTAATTCTTATCTCAATAATGTATGACGTATATTATATTCTATTTTTAAAATGGAGTCTAAGTGCAATGTATTGGTACAATAATATTTGAGAATTGCATGCAATAATAATAATAATAATAATAATAATAATATATAAAGTCATATGTTCGGGTCAAATTGGATATACATTAGGAATCATTTTTTAAATAAATGGTGGTAAATTAGGTGGATAAAAAAATGAATTGATTTTAAGAAAAAATAACGCTCTTAAACGCGCTCCGTTGTACGGGTTTATACGGGTTTCTACGTTTAGTATAACTATATTCATCGGTGTACAATTGACTACTTTACGTACTCTATGTTGTTCATACTTTTGTCCACCTATTAATAAATAGATTAGCTTTCAGACTCTGAACGAATAATCCAAAATAATCACGGGTGTCATACTTTTCTTAGACACACATTTCAATGTGTAACGTGTTGTTTTTAGTTTCTTACACCTATTAGTATACTAACTAACTTTCAGTCCCTTAACGTATTATCTCCAAACGATATTGGCTTCATAATATTTTATATGAAACTAAAACTGGACAACCCGTGAAATTTTTCACGGTAACACACTAGTCCTCCTCTAAATCGTCAGATGAAGAAACCATATTTTTTTGGTTATAAAAGATCAACAGTAATTTGGTGTTAGGGTTTGTTGAAATGTACAAGTGTTCTGGCTAAGTGGGTGTATTAGTTTTTGCATAATATAAGGGATATTTATAGTCGTTTGAAATATATCCGTTGAAATTGTATTCGTTTGAAATATATTCATTTGAAATATAGTCATTCGAAATATATCCGTTGAAATTGTAGTCGTTTGAAATATATCTGTTGGAAATATATCCGTTGCAAATATAGTCGTTTGAAATATATCCGGTGGAATTATAGTCGTTTGAAATATATCCGTTGGAAAAATAGTCATTTGAAGTAGATCCGTTGGAATTATAGTCGTTTGAAATATAGTCGTTGGAATTATAATCGTTTGAAATATATCCGTTGCAAATATAGTCGTTTGAAATATATTCGTTGCAAATATAGTCGTTTGAAATATATCCGGTGGAATTATAGTTGTTTGAAATATATCCGGTGGAATTATAGTCGTTTGGAATTTTAGAGGGGGTTTGAATTTTTTAAAAATAGAAATTCAAACTTTTTTAAAATAGAAATTATGAAATATATAACCGAACTAAAGAAATAAGAGTCAAACAACAAATAAATAACATTAAAAAAAACCTCAAACTTTAGAGTTCCACAATTACAAATTACATTAAACTAAATTATCTAATTTATTTGTGAAGTCCACGTCTAGATAACTAGATATCATTGAGTTCTAGGAACAATTGGTTCTTGCGCTCTTCCTCCACTGCATTCAAGTCGTTCCTATTACATAAATATTCATATAACTTCATCTTTTGCAGCCATTTCTGATGACTTATTTCCGCATCGGTTCTCCTCGTCGAGTCTAGCAACTTCTTCTTCATCATACCAGTAATCTCTTAGATTTCCTTAACAATAATATCATCTTCTTCATCAACAACTTTAGACTTCCCCTTCTTTCGCTTTTGCGCCTTCATTCCTGGCGGACGGCTGCTTTGACCTTCGTTTCTTGTTTCCGAACAGTCCTCCTCATTTGCACGACTCCTTTTCCCGTTACTATCACAAGTTGTTATGTCGGCATTTTTTCCCTCCGATTGTTGTGGTGATTGTTGCTCGCAAATAATCGTTTCCCATCTCGGGTATTGCTTAAGAAAATACCATTGTCTCTCCCATGCCACACCTTTGTTAGAAAATGCACGAGCCTCAGATAGAATGTCATTCTCATTCATCCCACTAGTACCTCTCTTTTTATCTCTCTCGTACTGACCCACCCACTTTTGTACACCAGCCGAAATTCGAGACCGTCGATTAGTGAGCATGCCGACATTATGCTCTTTGATTGCACCAGGCTTTGATTGTCGCGCCTCCTTAAACTAGTTCCTCACTCTTGACCAAAATTTTGAAACACGTTGCCCCGTTCCAATTGATCCATCAGTTGACACTCGCATGTAAGATGATACGAGAGCCATATCTTCAGCGTCTAACCAAACGTTTTTTTGAATTTTCGTTGCCTCCATCACTTCCTTGCCTTATGATATTAGACTCATCCACGTACTCGTTTCTCTCCACAATAATATTTTCATCTTCTGACAAACGAGTTACATGATCATCATCGTAACTCAGTTGCTCATTACCACCAAAATTAAGATTTGGTCTAGCAAAATATGAGTTCACCCCGGAATTTTGAGAAGATGGGTAAAATAGATTGTTGGAATGCGGATTCTGACTAATATTCGGTGCCTGAAAATTAGGGGGGCGATTATTATGATAATTACTAGACATATTCCGAAAAGCAAGAAACTGTAAATATGATGGATCATATTGATTAACTAAAAATGGATTCGGGTTATTATTATTGTTATTATTATTATTACTCATTAGGCATGTTCTTCAGTGATGTACATCCAAGGGGGAGTCTTATGAAATAATATGTGGATATCCATCGGGCCTTATAGCCCAATACGATGTAACCCTAGGATGTAGCATGTACTATATATATACCCCTTGATGGGATGAATAAACTACCTCTCTGATTTCTCTCCTTCTTTATCTATCTGGTTTCTCTTCTCTCTTCCTTTCGCAACATGTTATCAGCACGAGTCTCTACCCTAACTTTTACCTAATTTTTTTTAGTTAAGGTATCATAATTTCATATGATAACCGACTTTGTCCCTAATTTTTATTTTCTTTTACGATCAATTATATGATAGCCGACTTCTTTTAGTGCGGTGATTCATTAACAATACGTACGGAGTCTCTACCCAATTTTTTTTAATTAGGTATTCACATCCATACTCAATACTTAATATTAGAGTAATATGAGTAATTACTTGATCATCTGCTATCAGATTTATTATAGCCAAATGATATGCGGTGAGATAATTGTGAATGGTGATGCAATTAGAATACGGAGTATAGATATGCACAGAATGAAGGATCCTATATGCACTTTGTATGCAATGCATTTATGCAAGCCGACAAGATTAATTTAGTTTTGATTTTAATTGCTTTACCTAACTTTTAATTTTATACGGAATGCAATCCAAAGTGTAAGTTAAATTTTTATTTTTTTTGTTTGTTTTAGTTTATATTTAATTTCGTATTAGTGCCACTTTATTGTCATAATTACTACGTATGTTTCTTTTATGGCTAATTATGTCGAGTTCACTTTCGACCAGAATTATTGATAATTATAATCTTGATAGATTATCAAGAGGAAAATATGACATGAGGCAAAAGTTATATTTTTTCTTCTTTTAATAGAAGATGTTCGGTTGATAAATCGGTCTTATAGACCGTATATATAAATGTATCTATTTTGGAGGCAATAATCCAATATACGAAGAGTTCATATGAGGATACGATATTTTCTATCCTCAACCTTTTTATAAAGGGTTATTTCATGAGAATAATACCAACTATGCGTGTGCTTCTTAAATTAATACAAACTATACGTAATCTCATTTTAATACGAACTATGTCTTCATTAACCTCGTTTTGCTATGAGTGACCGGCTACCTGTTGAACCTCCCTTATTCAACTCTTTCTCTAACTCTTCTTCTTCAGATTTACATTTTGTGTTCATTTTCGGCCATCGAAAAAAAATTCCGAAAAATCATCTTCCATTTCTTTTTCATTTAGTCTTATAGAAGCTATGAAACAAAATGATTTTATTGTTATTTTGGCTTTCACGATGACTGCAACGGACCTAATAAAACCCTAGAAAGTTACAACAAGTCACTATGACCTGTAATAGCAAGTCATAATTACATACATAACAAAATGAGATTAATGAATGCGTAGTTCATATTAAAATGAGATTACGTATAGTTTGGATTATTTTAAGAAGCACACACATAGTTGGTATTATTCCCCATGAAATAACCCTTTTATAAAAGGTGTTTTAATTAATTCAGTCAGTCACGTAGACTGTATATATATATATATATATATATATATATATATATATATATATATATATATATATATATATATATATATATATATATATATATATATATATATATATATATATATATATATATATATATATATATATATATGGATCAATTTCAATGTTAATATCCATATGATGAATGCTCATATAATTTTGGACCTGAAGTTCCAAAACTATTTTATTTTTAATTATGAGCAGTGAAAATAATGTTATCCTGTATGGTGACAAATATTTTGGATACAAGTTTCATAAAAGATAGTATACCTGAAGTATACGCAATTATTTTGGTTGATAAATATGCTAATACAGTTGTTCCAGAAAATATGATATCACGGAAATAAAATAGCCTCAAAGGCATCGTATTGTGAAAAATATACTCCGTGTGAGTACGTACATAAAATTGTACCGAGATAAGTATCACTTTAAAGTTGAAGTTGATAAAATTTATACTCCGTGTGAGAAAAGTACATGAAATTGTACAATTTTTATATCAATTTCAAATTATTTGGGAAGAAAGTACATGACATTGTACTATGTTTAATACCACTTATTATTGTCCTGAAGACAATATATCGTGAAGAGAGGTTATGAGGAATTCTCTGGATTAATTCCATGTTCACCCAAAGTTGGAAAGAATAGTATAATTAATATTGAAAGATGATGAATCTCTTTCAATTGGTTGAATCCTTTCCATGAAATGAATGTGACATCTGATAAGACCGTGCCCGAAGAGCAGGTCGAGATCATGACAGTGTTAAGCCTGATATTGCGACCTTAATTGAGCCTTATGATGTGGCCTTAATTGAGCCAAATTTGTTAATTGATGAAAGTAAATATCTCATATATGCGAAGTTCGATATGAGAGGAAGAAAAATTATATACGAGTTGGAATTTTGACATGCAAACTATGACCCGGAATTCATAGTGCTAATATAAACTGAACCTATGACAAGAAATTCAT
Source organism: Agrostemma githago (assembly GCA_958450325.1). Classification (NCBI taxonomy): domain Eukaryota; kingdom Viridiplantae; phylum Streptophyta; class Magnoliopsida; order Caryophyllales; family Caryophyllaceae; genus Agrostemma; species Agrostemma githago. The sequence continues at coordinate 31,826,134 of OY288262.1, forward strand.
AGTGTTGACCAATATTGAAACCGTAACGTAAAGTTCACGGTGTTTTACAAATTTTTGCTTTGCATGTAGCAAATATTATTTTGAGTATCAAAAATTAAGAATAAACTTGATGTTTGTTTACGTATGTTTGCAAAGTATGAGATACTCTTAACAGTTGATATTCGTATCATAATAATATAAACCATTTCCTGAAGCGAATGGTATTATCATATTTTCAGGATGTAATACTCGTATATTTTATTTTCATACAAATTATGTAGTCGTAAAGACACATTATTTTGAAAATGGCTTAAAGGAATTATGCGTGATGTCGCGTATCCGCATTCATGGTCGAGCAAATTAATGCGATATTAAAATCATGAGTCTCGTATAGGTGATTAATAGTCATTTTTCCTGGTAATGGATATGACATGAACAAAATATTCGATTAACGACCATTATTTCGTGAAACGAATATGGCATCGAATAAAAGATTGATTAAGTTATGAAAATTATGTCACTGACACTGAATAAGTGTAAGGAGGTGAATATTTTAATCATGTGTTTATTTAAAAAAACTCAAATATTTTTACCGGAAACGGTATAGTAATGATCACAATATCTTGGGAAGGCAACGTGATAATGCGACCATGTATTTATATAGTGAAATAAATGATCTGTTGATTAATGATCAATTTACAGTTATTATTATAAGATGGAATTGAATTACTCTAAGAGTAATATATATACAGTCATATTCCGGAAAGGAATATTGACGGGTCTTGCCTATTGTATTAGACATCATTTGTGTCATGTCACTATCATTTGCTATGGTCATATGACTAAATAAAATTAGTGTGCACATATGATTGAATGTAGCTAAACATAAGTTTAGCAGAATGAGAATCGGTCAACTAGTAAAATTGACACGAAAATATTAAAAATGTGACAAATTGAGGCCATCCGAGTTCTTCTTACACCCGTTTCGATAAACCCGACGTTTATCTTGAAAGAATTTAATGGAGTGTTGATCAAACTCTCTAGTTTACCATTAAAATTATATTTAAGGCAAGACAATACACTAAGATTGAGTATGTGAAATATTGGAGTTCTAAATACTACTCGTAGTTGGATAATGGAGATGAATGTCCATATCCGATTGACCTTTAAGGTTTTAATTATGTGACCTATAGTCACAGAGAATTTTACAAGTAGTTCATGTAATCAAAGTTTACAACATAAATATCATGTGAACATGGTGATCTCCCAAATGGGCAATTTTAATTCAGCACGTGGAAAACCAACTGCATTAAGTTGAGCTCCCAAATATATTATTCTATTGAAGAGAATCATTTGATAAAGTCTATGAAATATTAGATAATTTTAAGGTGGATATTGCCCTTTAAATCTATCAAATAATGATAGTTTTTACCACCTTAGGGGGAGATTGTAAAGATAAGCTGGTAAAAATAAACAAGTAATGTTGATCCATCAGAAGTTCAGAGACTTGTTTTGAATATGAAATACATCAATTAGAGGTTTATGAAATATAAATAATGATTCGATCATTGTGTTATGATTATGTATATGATGATATATCAGCTTGATTACTTATCTTATTAAATATGTTATACATTGAAATTTATGATTTCACTATAGACAGATTCACCCTCCTTGTGGTGTAGCGAGCTATAGATCAGTCATGGATAGTAGATGTACTGAACATTGAGATTCTTGCCAAATTTTCAATAATCACACATGATATAGTGTGAGGGTCATAATCGGTTCATTTGTTATAAGAAAATGGCGGTATATGCAGTTGGTACTCGTAAAGAGTAATGAAATTAAATGTCCCGAAGTGGCACTGGTATCTGATGATAATAGATGGCCTATATGAAAAGATTGGTACCACATGTATTCAGATTCAGATATCAATAATCAGTACTGATGATAGGAGATTATATCGATATATTAATTTGTGGAACCGAACAATAGTTACGCGCATTCGACCCTAATAGGGATCATCTTATATAAAAATCCATTTTGATTGTTGACGTACAATCTATGGTTAAGATTGAGCTCATGGACTTAAAGTCCACATATTGACATGAAGTCAATCCAATTATGAATATTGGTGAATATACTGTACAGTTTGCATTTGAGTCTCATGTGCATGTAATATAGTTATTTTATCATTGCATATTAGTTAAGATTACATCATTGCATTAATTTAGAATATATACACTATAGGACATTGTTCGTATTACATGCATGCACGAGATTATTATTGTTATATATTGCAGGATATATGTTTAAAAGGAGATCATACTCCTAGATTGATAAGTACTCTGGGAAGGAGCTTATATTATAAATTATCAGCACATGACAATGGTTGATCGAATGAGTTCCTGAAGGACTCGTGATTAAGTATATATATATATATGAACCTCTACACGTAAGTGTATCTATGAGAGTAGTCAACATGCATGTGATATGGTGTGAATGCACGGTTTCATTGTCTCAGCTTGAAGTTTGAGCGTATGAAAGATCATACATGATTAAATTTCTTTTCATGTAAAAATACTTTATGGTCCAGAAGCGCCATAATAGTTGGAAAAAGAAAGTAGTGGAATGCTACAATGAGTATGTTAATCCGTACAATGACAAGAAATCAATTATTATTTAAGATAAATCGGATTGATTGATAATTCTCCTGAAGATCGATAATCAGTTGAGAAATAATGTTAGCTACACTCTTTTTCCTTTACTAGTTTTTTTTCCCACCGGGTTTTTTTTAGTCAAGGTTTTAACGAGGCATGTTCTTCAGTGATGTACATCCAAGGGGAAGTGTTATGAAATAATATGTGGATGTCCATCGGGCCTTATAGCCCAATACGATGTAACCCTAGGATGTAGCATGTACTATATATATACCCCTTGATGGGATGAATAAACTACCTCTCTGATTTCTCTTCTTCTTTATCTATTTGGTTTCTCTTCTCTCTTCCTTTCGCAACAATTTGGTAAATGATAGCAAATTGTATAGAAAATTATACACAATAACAGATCTAAATTAATAGGTATATATAGGAAATTATATGAGGGAAATAACAATTGATCAGTTCAAAAAAAAATAGTAGCCGTTGCAATTTGGAAAGACGTTGCATGCTTGTGAGAATATATCTGTTGCACCAATTTTCTATCATCAGACTTACATGTGGCCCCACACCCTAAACCCATGCCCCCACACAATTTCTCTCCTTTGATCTCCTACAAGGTGGAGAAAAGTGGATTTCTCCAGGGGAATGAAGATGTTCTCTATGATAAAAAAACTCATTTTCTCTCCATGATATCCCGTGGAGGTTTTTCTCCATCATAAAACATGCTCTTAGAGCATGTTTTACAATGGATAAGTTTTTCTCCATATTTTCTCTCCATCACTATCCATCTCTTTTTCTCCACCAAAAAATCTCAATCAAAATGGATACATTTTTTCTCCATCAATATCTCCATAATGGGACCCACAACTTTCACAACTCATTTTTATCTATCTACCTCACTCATTCTCAATTATCTTTTATTATAATTAGCATTCTTTATTATATTATAATTAGCTGATTAATTAAATTTAGTGCACTGTGAAATTTTAAAAAAAATGATTTGTTTTTGTTTACTTTTTACGTATTTTTTCACTTTCTACGAGTATTTCTACCAGATAAAATTGGCCTAAGGTTAAAGCAAAATAGGACATGTACACATTTTTTAGCAAACCACGGTACCTTTATTAATCACAAACGTTCAACATAAAGACTGGAAAAAAATCATTAATAAGAACGAACGTTACATTAAATGAAAAATATTTAGTAAACAATAATGACTGGGTACATGAACATATTACAACAAATGAAATCAATCAGAGTCATCACATTCCCTTCCTAACCGCTCGTCAGAATCGTAATTAAGTCTGTCTGCCGGTACATCTTGATCACATAAATATTCTTATTCTTCCTCCATGGTAACGTCATCATATACATCACAGTAATGAAAACGCTCACGTGGAATGAAAATTCTACCAGCCCCAGATGGTAGATCAAACAAGGTGTCAGAATTCATTACGTTCAACAAGCGATTAATAATTTCGACGACTTCTTTCCATAATTTGCGATGTTCTTCGTCTTTAGAGATACAGGTATCTGAAAAAACGTAATAAAAAGCAGGTCGTATTTAATCATGTAGAATGTAAGCTATCTTTCCAACTAGGATTCATCAAAATAAAAACGGATAATATTACCTAATGTGGCATTGCTCAAAACAGGTGGACTCAACACATCATTCGTGTTTCCAGATATGATAGAGCTTAGCATCGTTAATGGTGGTTCACAATGTATCATATCCATGTACACCGTTTCTGGCATGGCAAGGTTCAAACGAGCAAGAAAGTGAGGAGCATGACCCTTTATCATGTCAATTTCTCTTTGATACTCTCTTACTTTATCATCCCATATAGTCATTTTTGGGTAATTTGTTTTTTATAGAATGAAAATCAGCTATATTATTTGAAAATGATTAGAATGTTGGATGTGAATAAATTCTAAGTTCACAACACCACCTTATATACAGAAGTCTCTACAATTAAAAAAAAACGGCTATATTTCCAACGGCTGTATTTCAAACGGCTATATTTCCAACGGCTATATTTCAAATGGCTATATTTCTAAAGGCTATATTTCAAACGGCTATATTTCCAACGTCTATATTTCCAACGACTATATTTCAAATGGCTATATTTTTAACGGATTTATTCCCAACAACTATAAATATCCCTTACAATGTGCAAAAATGAATACACTTACAAACACACTTCTACTTTTCAACAAACAGTAACACCAAATTACTCCACCTTTTACAACAAAAATAGTTTCTTCATCTGACGATTTAGAGGAGGATGTTGTCGCTTGTCTATCTCTTATATCATTATGGAGACGTTTGTAAAATAAGCGCCAAGCTCGTAAAATCGACTTCATAAGAGGCGTCGAGTTGAAAGAAACCGAGAAGAAGGCTACAATCAACTTTACAATGCCTACTTCGCCTCGCAACCCACGTATCCTGATAATGTGTTTCGCCGTCGTTTCCGAATGCGAAAACACATATTTCTACGTGTGTTGGAAGGCGTGAAAGCGTACAATCCTTTTTTCCACCAATTACCGGACGCTACTGGGAAATTGGGCATTTCAGATTTACAGACATGTAGTGCTGCAATCCGGTTGCTAGCATATGGAGAGGCTGCCGATAGAGTGGACGAGTACTTGGGCTCGGCTCAAGCACGGCAAGGACCGCACTTCAGAATTCACAGACACAGTAATGGCTCAGTTTGGAGATGTGTACATGAAGAGTCCGACAACAGACGACTTAAAAGAACTACTCCAAGTGAATAAGAAAAGAAGATTCCCTGGTATGATTGGTTCAATCGATTGTATGCATTGGACTTGGAAAAACTATCCTACTGCATGGAAAGGTCAATATCAAGGAAGGGATGGAACTGCTTCTGTGATTTTAGAAGCAGTTGCTTCGAAAGATTTGTGGATATGACACTGCTTTTTCGGCCTACCAGGTACCCTAAACGACTTAATTGCTGTACTTTACCGATCTCACATATTCGATGATTTGTTAAATGGAAGAGCCCCTGTTGTTGAGTATGTCATCAACGTGCGTCGATATGACACCCCATATTATCTGATCGACGGTATTTATCCAAATTGGTCCGCGTTTATGAAATCGATAAATTCCGCTACCACAAACTCCTAAGGAATGTCTATTTGCGGAGCAACAAGAAAGTGTTCGAAAAGATGTGGAGCGTGCTTTTGAAGTGTTACAAGCAAGGTGAACCATCATTCGGCATCCTGCTATGACTTGGGATAAGGAAATGTTAGCAAAGATTATGAAAAGTTGCATCATATTGCATAATATGATTGTAGAAGACGAGAGGTACTCATATCCATCGTATGATGATCCAAATGAGTTCAATGATGAATCAGATGAAGATGTAACAACTGTTGAAGAAACTCAACATTCTATAGGGTATGTCAATAAAGTGGAGGAATATATCGCTAAACGAACTCACTTGGAAGACAACTCCATTAATTTGACACTCAGAAATGATTTAATGGAACACTTTTGGAAGGAAAAAGAGCGTCGAGAATATAGCTGTGGACATGACGTAGGTCCACCCGACGCGGCCACGCGCGGGTTTGGGTAGGCGAATGAATCTCGTGGTAAGATTGTTCTCGGGTTCGAAATTTAAGTCAAAATGGAGTCGCAACCGAATTTTGTGGTTATTCGGAACCATACGAGCCCACTCTATGTCGTCATGGGCTATACACAAAGTAAGCCCACTTCGATTTCAGAGTTTATGGGGCTCGTCCCTTTGCATTGTTATATCGATACCGTTTACACCGGCTTTCGTATATAAAATGACTCTCGTGCGCCAAGGGTTTCGGACATCCGGAAACCAAAGGTTCTGAGTAAGGGGTGAGGGTACGTGTTGGGAAGCCCACTAAGGACACCCAACCCCGCCCGCACATGGCGGCCTCTACTAAGACATCGTTCGTGTTCGTGTACGCGCGCTAGTAAAATGACTAAATGATATGCAAACAGCATTTTCGGGCTAAGCATGTGAATTATTGGTTTGCTACGTCATTTAATGCATCTTGATTATGGTCGAAATGATTTAGCATGCGAGGTTCATTTATAAAGCGTAAAGCAAGTAAATAAATAAAGCTCGAAAGAAAATAAAAATAACGTACAAGTTACACGGGCGGAAATACAACCCGGAATTCACAATACAACATTACGTAAAAATAATAAACAAAATAAAAAATAACGCAATACAATGATAGGAACGGACCCGTATGTAAACTAGACCGCGAAATATGTACATGGACTAACCCCGATTAGGTACACATTATGTCGTGTATTAAATGAAGGACGGAAACATGAGACTGTGGCATATTGCTAGCCCGATATCATATCCCGTAGTCTTGTCCCGACTTATCATGTCAAAATTGATCAAAGTCGTTCTACGTGTCGTGATGTGCATGGTTTTGAAAATAGCAAAGTCACGTGATAGTCTTTACACGTGATGACTAAAGTCGATAAAAGGACGGGGCTTGAAATGTGTGTCAAAGCCCTCGGTTTTCTGGGTTACAGGACCCACTCGATCGAGTCGTGGTGTGACTCGGTCGAGTGCGCCTTTTACGTAACTACTGCCCATTTTTTTGGGTGCTACTCGATCGAGTAGCATACGTACTCGGTCGAGTAGCCCCTGTACGAATGATAATTCGTTTTGTTTTTGAAATCGATTGTCGGCCAAACCAAATACGAATATCGCACGATTCGTATCTAACTCGGCCTCCGGTACTATAATCGTGTATGAACGATTATAATACCGTTATCGGAGTTTTAGGAAAATGTTTTATCGCTAGTTTGGAAAATTTGAATTAATGACGAAATGCTTCCCTCTACGTCACGACATCGGAACTAACTCTTTCGAGTTATGTGATGTCGGTTTTCGTGTCAACGGGTTCCGCACTAATTATAGAAATGGGATCAAATACGTTCAACTATGACCGTTTGCAATCGCATCACGCCCTTGAGTACATTGGGGCGGGGCTCCTCGAAAGGGCTCCACCTCCGTCGCTGCTCGTAAAGGGATTAGACGGACTTTAGGCAAACATCGTAGTCAAACGGATTTAAAACCGGATTTTGATACTAGTTTACGTATATGCGGTATAATAACGATATTAGTAATAAGAGATGATACAAAAATGAAAATGCAAAAAGTATAATAACGTTAGTGTAGTGTTAGTGTTAGTGCTACGATTATGATACAAAATGCGATAGATTAAATGACAATGAGACGAGATAAAAGAGATCGAGATGGGGTTTAGGACACCCTCAACATACATGCTAGGTATAGGCCTCGGAAATGGACTCGTAAATAGCGACGGGACGCCGGAGTATCGAGGATGTACGCGAGTTATGGTGTGTGTGCGTGGTGCGTCGGTTTATCGAGGGATGGAGGCTCGGTTTTGTGGCTAGTATGGCTTAGGGTTGGAGTATAGAGTGTACAGGGTGTTAGGGTGAAAAATGTAGGGTAAAATATGTGTAAAAAAACCTTTTAAAATGAAGGGGAGTCGTGGGGTATTTATAGGCGTTACCCCACGACATAGGGGCACTCGATCGAGTAGCCCTAGTGCACTCGATCGAGTGCCTTTGCAAACGGGCCAAACCCGGTTTAAGGCGCTCCACTCGACCGAGTGGGTCAATCCACTCAATCGAGTGGGTCAAGCAAATCGAGAGAAAGAAGGAAAGAATTGATCTTATTGTTTTGATTGATTTTTTGAACTTGGATTTTGTGCGCCAGTTGAACTTGGCTGATTTATGAGACGGTTTCGTCTTTGACCGGGTTTTGACCCGGTCGCCAAAAGACGGGATTTATCTTTGGTGTCGGTTTTGGCCCAAATTAGTCTTATCTGACTAGGAACGACCCATTGGGCCTGAATTTGAGGTTTGTTTTGTGAGATTTATACTCCGTTAAAAGTCCATGTCGGATATTATTGATTCCGAGCCCAAATTCTAGTGTACCAAGTCACGTTTGCGTCCAATCATCATCGGATGTTTTTCGGAGACTACCGTAGACACGTGGCAGTCAAAATGCGGGTGTCTACAGAGCCCCCACTCTGACTGAGGCTTGGACAAGGCGAAAGTCAGAGTAGCTACCAAGTCCGTTAAGACCTGGTAGACTTCCGGTCGGGTCACTTATAGTCCAGTGGACTCGCGTGAAGGGCTCGCCAGCCATAAGCAGAGGGTCATACCTGTCCTGATGATGATAGCTCCGCGGGGAATTAGACTTGTAGTATAAGTCCTGGGCGTGCCTATATGTGGGCCCATCTCGTACCATTTCGGGGAAAATGCCGCCTCGGGCTTTCTGCTGGGGAAATATATGAGCTGTACGGGCTTGCTTTTGAAGCCTTGAGTCGTACCTGAGCTGATGATGATGCTCTGTGGGGAGTAAATCTTGCCTCTTTGGGGAGTAGGTGTACCCGCATGCCGACACATCACGCCCTGGATGTAGCATACCGGGGAAAAGCTGACTTCGTTGGGGAGTTTAATAGTTTCGTAGAGACTTGCTTCTGAAGTCTGGAGTGTACCTGTATGCTGACACATAACAGCTTGTATGTAACACATAGGCAAAACACTGACTCGTGCTGGGGAGTTAAAAATATTTGAATTTTTGAAAGGACAAAATTTTGAAAAAAATTTATCGCGAAGAAATTTTATCACAGAAAAAATTTTAGAGACTCTTAGGAAAGCTCGGGACGGCTTGATTCCTATTCTGAGTTCTAGTTTGAAATCAGACCTGCGCGCGCATAGGGCCCAGTTTGCTGAGGAGGCAAAGTAGTTAGGTTTTCAGTTAGGTTTTCTCATTATAAATATGAGAATCTCTGCTTCAGTTTTCTGCATCTCAACTCAAATTCTTCTTTTCCTCCTCAAAATCTTTTAGACTTTTCAAGAAAGCTAGAAATTCCTGTCATGGGTATCGATCACTTGATAGCTATGCTTCTCGCATGGTCCCAATATTTTTGGGATGAGGAAAAGGTCCGACTGACCCAGATGGGAATTGTCAATTTATTCCCTTTCCAGCGTCTAATAGTTGACTCGCATTTCCTGGACGCCTGCTTGTCGTTTTGGGACACCACCCATCACGTATTCGCGTTCCCGCGGGGAGAAATCTGCCCTTTACCCGAGGAGGTTGCGGCTATAGGTGGTTGGAGCCCTGCTACTCAGCCAGCTATTCCTCTGTTCTACCCAGATCCAAGGAGACGGTTGAGGGAATTCTTGGGTTTGTCTCATGCTGAGACAAATCGGATGGTGCGGGGAGATAGCGTTTCCCTATTCGATCTGGCTGATAAGTTTATGAACCCTCGGGATGTAAGGGCCACCCCTGCTCATAGGCGTAGGGCATTTGCCTTTTGCATGCTGCACTGCTATGTCTTCGAAGGGCTGATGGAACTTGACTCGTGCATGGGTCAAATCAGGGTGATTGGAGTGGTTGACCAGATGGAGACTGGTCATAGCCCTGCTTGGCTAGCCACAGGGGAAATCATCATGGGTCTGGATGCTAGGCGGCTTGACCCAACTCGACCGCTGACAGGAAGTACCCGTCTCCTGCAGGTATACAGCTCGCGTTTTTTTTTTTCACGCGAAATACCTGAAGTACGCCAGTCACTCGATCGAGTGACACTCATATCGAGCTACAGCCTGCTTTCAGAGGGCTAACTCGATCGAGTCATCTGCTGCACTCGATTGAGTGGACCCTGGCGAACCATTCCGTTGCTTATAAAATTTGTGTATACTTTTCAGATATTGTTGTCGAAGCGACTGTCAATCATAGAGACCCCTCCGAGCATTCCCAATTATCGGAGTAGTCAGATTAGCTCAAGAAGGCGAAAGATAAGCTCGAGTCATCGGATAGATCGAGCTTACTGGGATGAGGAGCTGGTGTTCCACGGGGGTCCTTTGATCAGGTGGACCGTTGCTTGGTGGTTTCTTTCAAAGTTGACGGGATTGGCCAAGAGAGACCAAGCTCGCTACCTGGTGATCTTGTCCCTTGACTGGACAGTTCACCTTTACCCGGATCGTCTCCTAAGACAGTTCGGTTCGTCTCAGCGCATCCCTGAGACTGAAGCCATTATTAGCGTCTCGCTCCAATTGACGGACGCTATGTGCGACACCTGGTTGCAAAGATGGTTCACTCGTCCTACATGGACTGTACCTAGCCCTTGCCAATCCGCTTGGGTGTCACGGGCTTATCAGAAATGGACTTCCGAGGAGTCCGAGGAAGCTCGAAAGGCCTTGAAGCTTGATGAGGCCTTTGAATTGGTCCATCGCGAGACAGTGAAGGACAATAGGGACTTCTTCACCGGGGGAGATAATCCTGAAGCTACAGTCCGGGAGGAATCGGGTCTTAAGTCACAAACTAAGACTCGATCTAAGGAAGTCGGTTCTAGCAGCACTCGGGGGCAGACTAACTTGGAGAGACGCCTTGGGCCAAGGTTGGCGGTCCGGGACCGACTAGGTCCGCGTGACCGGCTCCCTAAGCCCGTGAGGGCCCGACTTGGGCCTATTGATGTGGTGGAGGATTCGGGCTCAAACACACGAGCCCGAGCCAGAGAGGTTCCTGTGGTGATTCGGGAACGCTCCCCTCCGCGTCGTCGCCAGTGGACGGCTAAGGAGGCCAAGGACAAGGGGAAGGACAAGATGCCCTAAATGCCGAGTCCTTTAGCTTTATTATTATTTAAGTATTATTATTATTTTTTGTTGTGTGCCCCCTTTTTTTGTATTTATTTTTTGAATTCCTGCACTTTTGTAATTTCCCGAGTTTATCGGGGTTTTTTTTTTTGAATTAATAAAAGAAGTTTATTAATAAACCGCTTCTGTCTTTTCTCGATTGCATTGGTTGTACCCTTTCGAGGGGTTGCCTACGTATCCGCGATTAGCAAAATCAAACCAAACGTAGTTCAGGCTTAGTAAATTTGCAATCTCGAATTACACAAAGACTATTGGTTCAAGATGTTTGCGACAGTAGAATAAGTAATTCTAGCTTATTGACTTGCTTTTTGAAAAGAATGATTTTTATAAAATTTGCTAATGACATTGAGAAGAGGCTAGGGGTAGTAACGCTTCAGTTAGTCCAGGTTGGTTGGGTTGACAAACTCATTCCCGTCCAGGTCCGTCAGCATCACTGCTCCCCCTGATAGGATCTTCTTCACCAGATATGGTCCAGCCCAATTGGGTTTGAATTTTCCCCTTGGGTCAACTGGTAGTAGAGCTCGAACAGACTTAAGGACTAGATCGCCTTCCTTAATGTGTCTGGGCCTTACTCTCTTGTTGAAGGCCCGTTGGATCCTCTTCTGGTAGATTTGGATATTATTGAGGACGCGAGATCGTCGTTCGTCTAGTAGAACCAACAAGTCATATCGTGCTCGAACCCAGTCAGCTTCGGGTACTTGGCTTTCTAGCAAAATTCTGAGGGATGGTACCTCTAACTCAACTGGTTGGACCGCCTCCATCCCATAGGTTAGGTAATACGGCGTTGCTCCGGTTGCGGTGCGAATTGACATTCGGTATCCCCATAGGGCAAAAGGTATTTTGTCGGGCCAGTCCCGGTAATTATCAGCCATCTTTTTGAGTATGGTGACAATTGTTTTATTAGCCGCCTCTACTGCTCCATTTGTTTGGGGGCGGTAAGGCGAGGAAGTATGCCTTTGGATTTTATATTTGGTCAGCAGGGCCGCAGTCTCGGCTTGAAAATGAGTCCCGTGATCACTGATAAATTCATAAGGGATCCCATACCGGCATATTATCTTGTTCTGGATGAACTTGGCCACATGCTTGGCATTGAGAATGCGATATGATTCAGCTTCGACCCATTTGGTGAAATAGTCGATAGCTACCAAAATAAAGCAGTGCCCACCGGTACCAGAGGGATTTATTTTCCCGATTATGTCAATACCCCATGTTGAGAATGGCCAGGGTGACGTCATGGTATACAGCAATGATGACGGCATATGTTGCACATTGCCGAAGATTTGACAGTTATGACAATGTTGACATACGACCGGCTGTCGGCTTCCATGGTATTCCAATAATAACCGAGCCTCATGATTTTCCGGACCATCATGTGGGCATTCATATGCGGGCCGTTCTCACCATCATGTATTTCGGCCATAACCTTTTCAGCCTTATATTTGTCAACACAAAGGAGAAGAGCCCCCTGTGCCGTCTTTTTGTATAACTGACCGTCGTCGGTACGGACGAACTGGGTGGCTAGCCTCCGTAAGGCTTTCTTGGCTCGGCCTTCCGTCCCGGGAGGATATTCTCCGTTTGTCAGATACATTAAGACAGCCTGATACCATGGTTCGGGATCAGTTATCTCAATGTCTTCGATGTCGTGGATGTATGCCGGCTCGGAGCGTCTTTCGACACAAATCGGCATACTGGTCACGTGGTCGGGAATGTTCAGCAAAGATGCCAATTTTGAGAGTGCATCTGCAAACTGATTCTCTTCCTAGGGTAGGTATATGTACTCTACCTTTTGGAATTGTTTCTCGAGATCCCTTACTCGTGCCTGGTAGGCCACGAGATTAGCATTTCGAGTCTTCCATTTTTGGAGTGCTTGGTTAATGACCAAGGATGAGTCACCATGTACCCGGAGATTTGTGATCCCCAGATTGGCGGCGGCTTGTAGCCCGTAAATGCATGCTTCGTATTCTGCTGCATTGTTGGTAACATCAAAGTCCAGCTTGATGGAGATGGGAGTGTGCTCTCCTTTTGGTGAAATTAGGAGGATCCCGACTCCGAACCCTCGAAAATTGGATGCTCCATCGAAGTATAAGTCCCAAGTTTCAGTATCAGTATGGAAAATATCTTCGTCTGGGAAGGACCAGGTGTCGGTGTGTCCTTCTTCGGTTATCGGGCTGTCGGCGAGAAATTCAGCTACTACTCGACCTTTAATAGCCTTTAACGGTACAAACTTCAAGTCGAACTCTGCTAGCATTAGAGTCCATCTAGAGATTCGATCGTTGAGAACGGGCTTTTCGAAGATGTATTTGATCGGGTCCATTTTGGATTGCACATGGACCTCGTTACTGAGCATATAGTGCCGAAGTTTCTTAGTGGCCCAAACTAGAGCCAAACACGTCTTTTCGAGCATGGTATACTTGCACTCATACTCTAAAAACTTCTTGCTGATGTAGTAAATGGCTCTTTCTTCGGAGTCAACCATCTGAGCCAGCATAGCCCCCATGGCTGTCTCGGTCGTCATTAGGTATAACGATAGAGGCAAACCGGGTTGAGGTGGCATTAAGACCGGCAGAGCAGACAGAATTTCCTTGATCTTGTCAAAAGCAGCTTGGCACTTGTCATCCCATAGTACTCGTTCTCCTACTTTCAGTTTCTTGAAAATTGGTTCGCACACCATGGTCAGCTTCGAAATGAACCGACTAATATACTGGACTTTCCCGAGAAATCCTCTTATTTCTTTTTCGGTTTTGGGAGGTTGCATCTCGGTAATGGCTTTGATTTTAGCTGGGTCGACTTCGATACCTCGTTGGCTAACGATATGACCCAGTAATTTGTCTGATGTTACTCCGAAACTGCACTTTTGAGGGTTTAGCCTCATGTTGTACTTGCGCAGCCGAGTGAAGAATTTTCTTAGGGCGGTGATGTGACCGTCCCGCTCTTTTGGATTTGACGATCATGTCGTCTACATAAACTTCTACCTCTTTATGCATCATGTCGTGTAATAAAGTGGTAGCGGTCCTTTGATATGTGGCTCCGGCATTAATGAGGCCGAATGGCATGACGGTGTAGCAGTAAGTACCCCAAGGTGTGGTAAAGGTAGTCTTACTCATGTCTTCTTCCGCCATCTTGATTTGATTATACCCGGCATACCCGTCCATGAATGATAGAAGGGCATGGTCGGCCGTGTTATCCACCAGTATGTCGATGTGTGGTAACGGAAAATCATCTTTCGGGCTCGCCTTGTTAAGATCCCGAAAATCTACACATACTCACACCTTACCATCTTTTTTAGGAACCGGTACGATGTTTTCCACCCAGTCCGGATACTCGGACACTTGTATGAAACCGGCCTTGAACTGTTTATCGACTTCTTCTTTTACTTTGAGAGACCACTCGGGCCTCATCCGACGAAGCTTCTGCTTGACCGGTTTGCACCCGTCTTTGATTGGTATGTGGTGCTCGGCTATTTCCCGGTCTATCCCCGGCATGTCCTTGTAGGACCATGCGAAGACATCCTTGAACTCTTGGAGGAGGCTTATGAACTGTTGTTTCTCCTCGGGATCTAAAGATAACCCTATCTTAAGTGTCTGAGGCTCTAAGGTTGTTCCCACATTTATGGACTCGGTTTCTTTGATCACCGGGTTTCGGGACTCCCTTTGCTCTAGTTGCTCGATCAGGTGTGGAGGTAAAGGTACCTGTTCATCTGGTTTCTCAATGTCATAGCATAAATCATTTTTGAAAGCAGAATTTAAAAGAGACAAGTCGTAAGCAGAACGGTTGTTATTATTGATTGAAAACTTGGAGAACAGCTCAAAGAGAGCAGCCATCTGATCATTGGTCAGTGGCAGAATTGGTAGGGCACTCGGGACAGACCCCGAGGTGCCAGTAGCAGGAATGATAAAAGGGAGAGGGGTTACAGGAGTGACTCTAGCACCGACTTCCCTAGACTTGATCTCAGACTCTGACTCAGACTCGGACTCGGACTCGGACTCAGACTCAGACTCAGGCATGTCTCCCTCTCCGGTGACCAGCTTGTAGATTCTTCCCTGACTATCAGTCCATTTGATAGTCTTCCTCCAAGCCTTGTTTCCCGTCTCGGAACCAACATCCGAGATTAGCTTGGTCGGGTCAAACCTGTTGCTGCGGAGGATCAGGTTGACCAGGTCTTCCTTTGGAGTTGGGGCTATGGTGTCTTCCCCAAATAGTAGAGCATCTTCAGCACCGTTGGATTGGATGAGGGCGAATACGTCCTCCGGGATATAGTTGCAGTCCCGGGCCAAGTGGGTCCCGAGCTGCATAGCATTGGGTTGGTACAGACCAACCTGAATAGCCCCAAATACCGGTGTGACAAAGTAGTCAGCCAACCGTGGGCTATAAGGGCTCAAGTGGATACCCTTAATAATGTTGCAGGCCTTCTCAATTCCTGCTCGGACAACATTGTCGGGAGTTATGGCATACCCGAGACCAAAGTGAGACTCTTCATCTTTGAGAACCTCGTTGATCTTCCCAGCTGGAAGATCGGGTCGAGAGGTAGCCCCCGGAAAGTACCCTAGGTTTTGGAGCATCGTGTCGATACTCGTACTGAAGTAAGGCCTAAAGAGGTACTCTTCCTCGATCATCCCCACAAAATCGAACCCCTAGAGGTCCGTGCGTCCCGTGGCGTTACAGCTAGCCACAGTCATTGGTGTTGCCTCTAAAGTGATGACATCGTTAAGCAGAGGCATCTTGATCTTTCGGTGGAGGGTGGAGGACACCGCCTTGACCGCGTGGATCCAAGGCCTACCTAGGAGCAAGTTGAATGACGAGGTGACGTCGATCACCTGGAATTCGAGCTCCTTTTCTATCGGGCCGGTTATGATGGTCAGTTTCACGGCCCCAGCTACCGACTTTGGGCTCCCATCAAAGGCTTGGATGGTTTGAGCAGTCGGGATGTAATCGGCCTCGGTAATGCCGAGGGCTTTTGCGGTCCTTAGTGGAAGGACATTCACAGCGGACCCATCATCAACTAGGGTCATAGGGAGGTATTTCCCTCGGCAAACCACCGTAATGTAGAGGGCCAGATTGTGGGAGGCCCCGAATGGCGGTAGGTCGGCTTCGGAGAAAGTGATCATCGGACCTCCTTCCTTGGCTTTGCCCTTCAGGTGGGGTAGGACCGTGGCTACCATTTCAGCAGGGGTAACCAAAGAGTCAATCTTAATTTGATCGAGAGCCTTTGTAAGTGCTTCTCGATGCTCTTGTGAGCTGACTAGGAGTTGCCATATGGTGAGGTCAACTCGAGTCTTCTTCAGCTGCTTTACGAGGGCCGTTTGATCAGCAGTTGGCTCCTCGGGGGCGACTTCCGTCCTGAATGGCTCAGTGACGGTTGTCGGGATAGGGGTGTCCCTAGAGCTAGTGGCTTGATAGGGACGACCAAGATGGTTACTGGTTAGGACTCGGGATTTAGTCCTTCGAATCTCCTCGGAGGTGATGGGGACAGCTTCCCCTTTGGCGAGGTAGACGTCATCCTCGTCGTCAAACCAGATCCCGTTCACTTGCGGGATAAATGGAGAGATAAGGTGAGAGCAATCAATCACCTCCCCGGTAAAGATGGCGTGGGAGCTGAAAGGGTTCTCCTTGTTGCTGGGCTTATCTCCGGGTATCGGGATTTTACCGCTTTTGATCAGGTCCTGGATCAAGTGCTTCAGCTTCCAGCACTTCTCGGTATCATGCCCATTGCCTCGGTGGTATTGGCAATAGCCTTGGGCATTGTAGTTCTTGGAGCGTCGCTCGACCGGAACTTCAGGAGTTGGGCCTATCAGTTGGATTAGGCCTTTTGAGGATAGCCTTTGTAAGGCATAAGTATAGGTAGTACCTATATCAGTAAAAACCCGAGGTGAGGTGTTCTTCTTGGACGGGGCATCTAGTAGATTAACCGCGTCGAAAATGCTGCGGGTTGCAGCTTGAGGCTTGGTAGTGGAGGAAGAAGCCCCTTGGTAACCTTTGGCAGCGGCCTTAGTGAGGCCTTCCAGTCTTAAGTCATCTTCGATCCTCATACCCATTTCAGTAAGGGTGGTGAAATTGGGTATGACAGCATATCGGAGGTGAACCCGGTAGGAGGGGAGGAGGTTCTTGACAAAAGCCTCCACCAAAGTCTTCTCACTGGGCTTATCGACCAGTTTCACGCTCTCGGCCCTCCAGCGTTGAAGGTATTTGGTAAAACCTTCTTTCGGCTCTTGGGCCATGACCTCCAGAGATCGCATTGTGGTTTGGATCTCGATGTTGTCAGCATAGTTCCGAGCGAACTCGGTGGCCACATCATCCCAAGTAGGGTATTTCTTCGGGTCTAGCCTGTAGTACCAGGCCCGAGGGTGCTTTTCAAGAGACGCAGCTAAAAGGCTCTTGAACATGGTAGAGTCCACCCCTTTGATGGCCATGAACTCCTTGAAGGCCCGTACATGTAGTAACGGGTCTTCAGTCCCTTCAAACATGGGCAAACCGGTGAGGTTCAGGTTTGTGGGCAGCTTATCACTTAAAGGATTATACTCACGACTATTCTCCCGATGGATATTGTTACTCCCAGTCAAGTGAACTTGCTCTTCCAATCGGCGAACCGAGCTAACCAGTTCAGCCAAAGGTTCCGTAACCCCCGTATTTGGAGTCCTTTGCTCTACCGCAGCCAAACGAGTGATGATAGCAATTTGACCAGCCCTCATTTCATGCAGTTGGGCTTCGATGTCGGCCTGTTTGTCGACCATGGCGTCCACAGAGGTTTTCAGACTGCCTAAAGTAGCTTCCATCCTGCGAGTGTGTCTGGTTGCCGGCGGCCTGTCTGTAAGAACACCGCGTAATCAGAAACCGAACCCAGATCTTGGAATCATAGAAAAAGGTACATCCCGAGCGACCCAAAAGAAAAGGACTGAGTGGAAAAGACTCGAGAAAGACACTTAGACGGATGACTCGTAGGTGGTATGACTTCCTTAGGATTTTGGCTTAGTGGGCCTAGTCCCGTTCGAAGGAAGGTCCACGTGAGATTATTCCCCAGACTTTTGACTCGAGTGTATGGACAGACTTTCCTTTGTAGGGGTATGCCCCACGCGGGTTGGTCGTGCCTTGACAAATAAGGCGGACTCGGGAAAGGGGGGAAACTCGTGATATAAGATCGACGGAGTTTCGACGCTATAAACCCTCTACGTACTATGCAAAGACCTGACACACGGATAGACGGCAGGTCCTATAATAAGGAAGGTCTATTTTAGGAAAGTTGGAGGTTTGAAGTTGGAATGTGTAAAGGGTGAATTTCCGATAGTTCGAAAATGGAAAGCGGAATTTCAAAAACCAAGATTAGAATTTTGAGGAAAATTCAGAAAATCAAAACGGTGTCGGAAATTCGAGAATTAAAACGGACAGCATGCCGACTAAAGAAAAGGATATTTTGAGTCAAATCGTTGATCCTAAATTTCGGCGGCATTCCGAGTTTTGAAAATTGGATATTTTGAAAAGGTGAGTCCCGAAATGGGAAGCAATTCGGTTTTTTCAAATTTGGGCGTTTTGGAAAGACGGGTCCCGAAATGGACAGTATTTCGGGTTTTTTCGAAAGGTGGGTATTTTTGGAAAGATGCAATTTTTGAAATGACGGTTTTTTGAAAAATTGACACGGAAACCAAGTAGCATGTAGTCAAACAAGCATTATAACGACGCTTATGTATGCTTTACACTAAGTCTCGGTCGGTCAAAATAGGGTCTATACCAACAACGATGGCTTTCTCGTGTGATGGACGGACTCCCTAAGCCGAGTTGCTCTTAGGACATGCCGCGAAACCGAGACGAGTTCCACCATCGATGTCTTTAGCGCACCCATGTAGGAATGCACCGTGGTATAGTGGGACGTCGGTCACAATTAACCGGCCCGGGCAAAATTTGGGTTATGCATGAATTATTAAACTAACGCGCGCACACTAATCTACGAACGATTTCTCTTCGAGTCTCACCCTGGGAACCCCGATGACATGTGGTACATCAGGTATCCCCAGCGGAGTCGCCAAATTGTGGACATGACGTAGGTCCACCCCGACGCGGCCACGCGCGGGTTTGGGTAGGCGAATGAATCTCGTGGTAAGATTGTTCTCGGGTTCGAAATTTAAGTCAAAATGGAGTCGCCACCGAATTTTGTGGTTATTCGGAACCATACGAGCCCACTCTATGTCGTCATGGGCTATACACAAAGTAAGCCCACTTCGATTTCAGAGTTTATGGGGCTCGTCCCTTTGCATTGTTATATCGATACCGTTTACACCGGCTTTCGTATATAAAATGACTCTCGTGCGCCAAGGGTTTCGGACATCCGGAAACCAAAGGTTCTGAGTAAGGGGTGAGGGTACGTGTTGGGAAGCCCACTAAGGACACCCAACCCCGCCCGCACATGGCGGCCTCTACTAAGACATCGTTCGTGTTCGTGTACGCGCGCTAGTAAAATGACTAAATGATATGCAAACAGCATTTTCGGGCTAAGCATGTGAATTATTGGTTTGCTACGTCATTTAATGCATCTTGATTATGGTCGAAATGATTTAGCATGCGAGGTTCATTTATAAAGCGTAAAGCAAGTAAATAAATAAAGCTCGAAAGGAAATAAAAATAACGTACAAGTTACACGGGCGGAAATACAACCCGGAATTCACAATACAACATTACGTAAAAATAATAAACAAAATAAAAAATAACGCAATACAATGATAGGAACGGACTCGTATGTAAACCAGACCGCGAAATATGTACATGGACTAACCCCGATTAGGTACACATTATGTCGTGTATTAAACGAAGGACGGAAACATGAGACTGTGGCATATTGCTTTCCCGATCTCATATCCCGTAGTCTTGTCCCGACTTATCATGTCAAAATTGATCAAACCGTTCTACGTGTCGTGATGTGCATGGTTTTGAAAATAGCAAAGTCACGTGATAGTCTTTACACGTGATGACTAATGTCGATAAAAGGACGGGGCTTGAAATGTGTGTCAAAGCCCTCGGTTTTCTGGGTTACAGGACCCACTCGATCGAGTCGTGGTGTGACTCGGTCGAGTGCGCCTTTTACGTAACTACTACCCATTTTTTTGGGTGCTACTCGATCGAGTAGCATACGTACTCGGTCGAGTAGCCCCTGTACGAATGATAATTCGTTTTGTTTTTGAAATCGATTGTCGGCCAAACCAAATACGAATATCGCACGATTCGTATCTAACTCGGCCTCCGGTACTATAATCGTGTATGAACGATTATAATACCGTTATCGGAGTTTTAGGAAAATGTTTTATCGCTAGTTTAGAAATTTTGAATTAATGACGAAATGCTTCCCTCTACGTCACGACATCGGAACTAACTCTTTCGAGTTATGTGATGTCGGTTTTCGTGTCAACGGGTTCCGCACTAATTATAGAAATGGGATCAAATACGTTCAATTATGACCGTTTGCAATCGCATCACGCCCTTGAGTACATTGGGGCGGGGCTCCTCGAAAGGGCTCCACCTCCGTCGTTGCTCGTAAAGGGATTAGACGGACTTTAGGCAAACATCGTAGTCAAACGGATTTAAAACCGGATTTTGATACTAGTTTACGTATACGCGGTATAATAACGATATTAGTAATAAGAGATGATACAAAAATGAAAATGCAAAAAGTATAATAATGTTAGTGTAGTGTTAGTGTTAGTGCTACGATTATGATACAAAATGCGATAGATTAAATGACAATGAGACGAGATAAAAGAGATCGAGATGGGGTTTAGGACACCCTCAATATACATGCTAGGTATAGGCCTCGGAAATGGACTCGTAAATAGCGACGGGACGCCGGAGTATCGAGGATGTACGCGAGTTGTGGTGTGTGTGCGTGTTGCATCGATTTATCGAGGGACGGAGGCTCGGTTTTGTGGCTAGTATGGCTTAGGGTTGGAGTATAGAGTGTATAGGGTGTTAGGGTGAAAAATGTAGGGTAAAATATGTGTAAAAAACCTTTTCAAATGAAGGGGAGTCGTGGGGTATTTATAGGCGTTACCCCACGACATAGGGGCACTCGATCGAGTAGCCCTAGTGCACTCGATCGATTGCCTTTGCAAACGGGCCAAACCCGGTTTAAGGCGCTCCACTCGACCGAGTGGGTCAATCCACTCGATCGAGTGGGTCAAGCAAATCGAGAGAAAGAAGGAAAGAATTGATCTTGTTGTTTTGATTGATTTTTTGAACTTGGATTTTGTGCGCCAGCTGAACTTGGCTGATTTATGAGACGGTTTCGTCTTTGACCGGGTTTTGACCCGGTCGCCAAAAGACGGGATTTATCTTTGGTGTCGGTTTTGGCCCAAATTAGTCTTATCTGACTCGGAACGACCCACTGGGCCTGAATTTGAGGTTTGTTTTGTGAGATTTCTACTCCGTTAAAAGTCCATGTCGGATATTATTGATTCCGAGCCCAAATTCGAGTATACCAAGTCACGTTTGCGTCCGATCATCATCGGGTGTTTTTTGGAGACTACCGTAGACACGTGGCAGTCAAAATGCGGGTGTCTACAATAGCGGTTGAGACCAATTTCTAGTACTTTATATTTATGGCATTTTATTTTATTTTTATATTTCGAAGTAATTTTTTTCTATAGTAGCTGTGTGTTGTCTAGACCTGTGTGTTTGAAATAATGTAATGTAATTTAATTTGAATGTTGTGTATTAGAGCAACCCCAACGGTGGGGATTTCATCTAGGTTCATTTGTCGGCACTTACATTAAATGTACATTAAAAAGTAACTAAAATCTAAACTTTTCAAACGTACATTATTATTAATAACATGCTTAACTTTGTAACCTAACTCAACAACGACATTACTCGATACTTAAAATTTAAATTAAACTAAATTATCTAATTTATTTATAAAGGTCACGTCTAGATGTCACTCAGTTCTAGGAACAGTTGGTTCTTGCGCTCCTCCTTCACTGCACTCAAGTTGTTCCTATTACATAAATGTTCATATAACTTCATCTTTTGCAGCCATTTTTTATGAATTATTTCCGCGTCGGTTCTCCTCTCCGAGTCTAGCTTCTTGTTCTTTATTATACCAGTAATCTCTTGGATTTCCTTAACAACAATATCATCTTCTTCATCAAGAACTTTAGATTTCTTCTTCTTTCGCTTTTGCGCCTTCATTCCCGGTGGACGGCTGCTTGGGCCTTCGTTTCCTATTTCAAGACAGTCTTCGTCGTTCGCACGACTCCTTTTCCCACTACTAGCAGAAGCAGTTGTGTCAGCATTTTTTCCGTCCAGTTGTTGTGGTGATTCTTGCTCACAAATAATCGTTTCCCATCTCGGGTATTGCTTAAGAAAATATCACTGCCTCTCCCAAACTGCGTCTTTTTTAGAAAATGCACGAGCCTCGGATAGAATGTCGTTCTCATTCATTCTGCGTGTACCTCTCCTTTTAGCTCTCTCGTACTGACCCACCCACTTCTGTACTCCAGCTGAAATTTGGGACCATCGATTAGTGAGCATGCCAACATTACGCTGTTTGATTGCACCGGGGTTTGATTGTCGGACCTCCTCAAACAAGTTCCTCACTCTCGACCAAAATTTTGAAACACGTTGCCCCATTTCAATTGCTCCATCAGTTGACACTCGCATATACGATGATACGAGAGCTCTATCTTCAGCATCTGACCAAACGTTTTTTATATTTCCATTGCCTCTATCACTTGCTTGCCTTATGACGTTCGACTCGTCCGCGTACTCGTTCCTGTCCACAATAATATTTTCATCTTGTGACAAACGAGTGACATGATCCCTATGGTAACTCATTTGCTCATTACCACCAAAATGAAGATTTGGTATAGCAAAATATGAGTTCACCCCAAAATTTTGAGAAGATGGTTAAATTGTGAATTGGAATGTGGATTCTGAGTTATATTCGGTGCCTGAATATTAGGGGGACGATTATAATGGTAATTAGTTGACATATTTTGAAAAGCAAGAAATTGTAAATATGATGGATCATATTGATTAACTAAAAATGGATTAGGATTATTATAACTATTATTATTACTCATTTTGTATATAATAACAAATTATATAGAAAATTGTATAACAATTAACATGTATATACAGCAAATTGTATGGGGTAAAAAAAAAAGAGTCGTTGCAAATCAAGATGAAATGCATGTGATCGTTGAAATAATCAAGTTGAAATCAAGTTGCAAATCAACACAAGAGTCGTTGCATGTGAGCTCTCTACATCCCACTCCTCACATTGGCCCACCAAAACTCTCCACTAGGGCTGTGATCGAGCCGAATAATGCTATTATTTGGTTTGGTTTGAAAAAATTTCGAGCCGACGTTTGATTTGGTTTGATACCATCGAATAATGAAAATCATTATTTGATTTAGTATTTGATATTTCGAATCGAATAATCGAATAATATTTGATTTGATCCAAAAAAAAAATAGAAGCACAAAATTATACGATCTTACATGTAAACCTTACATACAAAATGATTACGTACCATTCTTAGTGTAGTGGCAGTACGCAGTAGCCAACTAAATTCAACAACCAACAAACAAAATGATTTGGTACCATTCTTAGTATAGTGGCAATAGCCAACTAATTCAACAACCAACCCCTACTTTAGTATCTATTTGTAGACACCCGCTTTTTGACTGCCAGGTGTCTATAGCAGTTTCCAAAAAACACCCGATGATGATCGGACGCTAACATGCTCTAACGCGCTCGGATACGGGCTCGAAATCAGTAATGTCCGCATGGGCTTTTAACGGGATACAAATCTCAAAAAACCAACCTCAAAACCAGGCCCACTGGGTCGTTCCGAGCAAAATAAGACTAATTTGGGCCAAAACCGACACCAAAAATAATTCCCGTCTTTTAGCGACCGGGTCAAAACCCGGTCAAAGACGTACCCGACACACAAAAATGACCTGGTGCACTTCCGGAAACTTGCGCCAAACAACGAAATTCAAAAAACAATCAAGGATCAATCAAGATCAATCATCCCTAAAATATCTCGCCCTAATTGATCCACTCGGTCGAGTGGATTGACCCACTCGATCGAGTGGAGCCTCAAAACCGGATCAGACCCGTTTTAGAGGGCACTCGACCGAGTGCACTAGGGCCACTCGGTCGAGTGACCCTATGTCGTGGGTTTTGCCTATAAATACTCCATCAACTCCTCCTAAATATCTCAACGATTCCCGTGCCATTGCCGCCATTTGACGAACCGTATCCCGAGAAGCAAGAACATGTAGGTTGAGGGTGTAGCATTCAACACCGATATTTCCTTCTCTCTTCTTTTTTTCGTTTTTTTATGTACATGTATGTTTGTGTATTAGTATCATAATTAGTCGATAGTAACGACATGATTACTAACATCTAACATTTACTTTTTCGCATCTAACACTAACATTTAATTTATCGTATCTAACATTTAATTTTCGTTATTTACATTTTGTTATAGTATTACTACCGCGTATATATATATATATTTACATATTATCAAAATTCGGATTTAACTCGTTTAACTACGACTATTGC
Organism: Agrostemma githago; assembly: GCA_958450325.1. Taxonomy (NCBI): domain Eukaryota; kingdom Viridiplantae; phylum Streptophyta; class Magnoliopsida; order Caryophyllales; family Caryophyllaceae; genus Agrostemma; species Agrostemma githago. The sequence goes on from OY288262.1 coordinate 31,851,035, forward strand.
CCAAAGTCTGTTTAATCCCTTTACGAGCCGCAATAATGGTGGCTCCCTTTCGAGGAGCACCGCCCTACGCACTCAAGGGCATAACGCGATTGTGATAATACGTAGTTGAACGGGCTTAATTCCATTTTCAAGGATCGGTACAAAACCCGTTGACGCTAAATCGAGCATCGCATAATCCGTAAGGATTATTAAAGATGACGTAACGCGGAGGGAATTAATTTTGTCTCGGTCCAATTTAAAACGATTTTTTATACAATCTTTTCTAAAATCTCCGATAATGGACTCGTAATCATAATATACACATTATGAATACCTAAGATCGAATTGCATATAAATCGTGCCATATTTATATGTGATTTGATTTATTATCGATTTTAAAACACATAAAACGAGACGAGTTATACCTCGTACAGGTGCCACTCGACCGAGTACATAGGCTACTCGACCGAGTAGCACCCCAAATTATGGGCAGTAGCCTCTTCTAGGATGCACTCGACCGAGTCAGGCCATGACTCGACCGAGTGGGTCCTGTAGCCCAGAAATCCGAGAGTTTTAATGCAACATTCGAGCCTCGTCTTTTAAAAAGCGACTTAGTCTTCACGTGTAAAGTCAATCACGTGATCTATTTTTCAAAATACATATATATCACTTCACTTAAACAACTTTGATCGACGGTCTCACTATTAATCTTGCGTTGACGACTCCGTAGTCATATCCGACGCATAATTAATTTAGACTCCAATTTATCGATATGATAAGTTGGGACAAGGCATCGGGATTTAGGATCGGGCTAGCACCACGCCTAGGTCCTATATCCCCGTCCTTCAATTAATACATAAAATAATATGTATTTAATTGAAGTCAGTCCATTTACACGATTCACGGTCTAGTTTATACACGGGTCCGTTTCTAACTATTGCTTATCATTTTGATTATGTATTTCGATTATTCTATATTATTGTTTGTCGTATTGTGAATTCCGGGTTGTATTCCGCCCGTGTAACTTGTAACCGATTTATTTTGCTTTGCTTTATTTATTTGCGTTTTACCGCTTTTAAATGAACCCTCGCATGCTAAATCACTTCGAAAATAAATTAGATGCATTAAATTGACGTAGCTCACATTTAATTCGCATGCTTAGCTAAAACGCTGTTTGCGTATCATTTCACCGAATCACTAACGCGCATATTAGAAAGTCAAACGATGTCTTAGTAGAGGCCGCTATGTGCGGGCGGGGTTGGGTGTCCTTAGTGGGCTTCCCAACACGTACCCTCACCCCTTACTCAGAACCTCGGTTTCCGGATGCCCGAAACCGTTGGCGCCGAGAGTCATTCTTTACACGATTACCGGTATAGATGGTATCGGTATCGCAATGCAAAGGGACGAGCCCAATAAACTCTAAAACCGAAATGGGCCATACTTTGTGTATGGTCCATAGCGATATAGAGTGGGCTCGAACGGTTCCGAAAAACCATAAAATTCGGCGGCGACTCCATTTCGACTTAAATTTCAATTCGATCCATTCTCATATCGAGGTGCATTCGCCTACCCAAACCCGCGCGTGGCCGCGTCGGGGTGGACCTACGTCATGTCCACAATTTGGCGACTCCGCTGGGGATTAACCGATGAGTGCCTAACCATCGGCATCCTCAGGGTGAGACTCGAATAGAAATCGTTTGACAAATACAATATGCGTTTTAGTTTTACGGTTCATGCATAACCCCTATTTTCCCGGGCCGGTACTGGTGACCGACGTCCCACTATACCATGATGTATTCCGCCTTGGATACGTTAAAGGTGTTCATAGTCGATTCGTATGGACTTTGCGGCATGTTCTAAGCTCAACTCGACTTAGGAAGTCCGTCCCGTTTCTCGTCTAGACTATGAGCACTGGTATAGACCCTCTATAGACCGACCGAAACTTAGTGTAAAGCATACATGGCGTCGTTATAATGCTTGCGTGACTATATGCTGCTTGGTTTTCGTGTCGTTTTCAAAAACCATCATTTCAAAAATGCATCTTTTCAAAAATATTCAAATTTCAAAACCCGAGACGCATACCGAATTTAGGACTTATGATTTTACTCAAAATAGCCCACTTTCTAGCCGGTATGCTGCCTAATTCAAAACTCGAAAATATTTTCGAACTTTCAAAACCAAGGCCCGATGCACTTTCCGATTTTCTTGAAAAAAATCGGGCCTTTCCCCGAGCTTTCTCGGACTTTCCAAAAATAATCCTTTTCAAAACTTTCCTCCCTCTTAGGACTTCCCGTATTTAGCAGTGTCGGGTCATGTCATAAGTCGTCAAGGTCTTTAGCGTCGAAACTATGTCGATCTTACATCACGAGTTTCTTCCCAATCCCAGTCCGCCTTATTAGACTAAGGCAAGGCCCACCTACGTAGGAGATACTCCTACAAAGGAGGGCCCGTCTACACATTTGAGTCCAAAGTCTGGGGACGTCTCACTTTGACCTTCCTTCAAACAGGATTCGGCCAACCCGTCGAATCCTAAGGAAAGCCCGTCATCCACGAGTCACCCGTCTAAAAGTCTCTTTCAAGTCGTTTTTTTGGTCTTTTCCCTGCTCGGGATGTACTATTTTGGTTCCAAGGTCCGGGTTCAGTTTCTGATTGCGCGGTGTTCTTACAGACAGGCCACCGTCCACCAGACACAGTCGCAAGATGGAAGCAACTCTGAACAGTTTGAAGACCTCCGTGGATGCCATGGTCGACAAACAAACTGACATTGAGGCCCAATTGACAGAAATGAGGGCCGGTCAAATTGTCATCGTCGCTCGTTTAGCTGCAGTAGAGCAAAGGACTCCAAATACCGGGGTTACGGAACCTCTAGCTGAACTAGTTAGCTCGGTTCGCCGATTGGAAGAACAAGTTCACCTAACTGGAAGTAACAATATTCACCGGGAGAATAGTCGGAAGTACTACCCGGTAAGTGACAAACTGCCCGCGAACCTGAATCTCACGGGCTTACCCATGTTTGAGGGGACTGAAGACCCGTTACTATATGTACGGGCCTTCAAGGAGTTCATGGCTATTAAGGGAGTGGACTCTTCTATGTTCAAAAACCTCTTTGCTGCATCTCTTGAGAAACACCCAAAGGCCTGGTACTACAGGCTAGACCCAAAGAAGTTCTCGACATGGGATGATGTGGCTACGGAGTTTGCTCGGAACTATACCGATAACACCGGGATCCAGACCACAATGCGGTCTCTAGAGGTTATGGCCCAAGAACCTAAGGAGGGCTTTACCAAATACCTCCAACGTTGGAGGGCCGAAAGTGTGAAACTGGTCGATAAGCCCAGTGAAAAGACTTTAGTGGAGGCCTTTGTCAAGAACCTCCTCCCTTCCTACCGGGTCCATCTTCGGTATGCTGTCATCCCCAATTTCACCACTCTTACTGAAATAGGCATGAGAATTGAAGATGATCTGAGACTAGAGAGCCTGACTAAGGCCCCTAGCAAGGGATACCAAGGAGCTTCCTCATCCACTACCAAGCCCCCGGCTGCAACCCGAAGCATCTTCGATACGGTTAATCTGTTAGATACCTCGTCCAAAAGAAATACCCCTCCTAGGGTATTCACTGATATAGGGACTACCTATACATATGCCTTACAAAGGCTGTCTTCCAAGGGCCTGGTCCAACCGATAGGCCCAACTCCTGAAGTTCCAGTTGAAAAACGCTCCAAAAGCTACAATGCCCAAGCCTATTGCCAATATCATCGGGGCAATGGGCATGATACCGAGAAATGTTGGAAGCTGAAGCATCCGATTCAATATTTAATTGAGAGCGGGAAAATACCGTTACCCGGGGACAAGCCAAGCAACAAGGACAACCCCTTTAGCTCTCATGCTATCTTCACCGGTAAGGTGATCGACTGTTCTCACCTTATCTCTCCTTTCATCCCACAAATCAATGGAATCTGGTTCGATGATGAGGAAGATGTGTACCTCACCAAAGGGGAAACTGTCCCTATCACTCCCGAAGAAATCCGGAAGGCTAAGTCCAAGGCCTTAGCCAGTAACCACCTCACCACCGCCGGTCGTCCTTATTCAGCCACTAGCTCCAAGGACATTTCAGTCCCGGCAACCGTCACTGAACTTGCCAGGACGGAAGAGGCCATTGAAGAGCCAAGCACCGATACGGCTCTTGTCAAACAGTTGAAAAGAGCTCGAGTTGACCTCACTATATGGCAACTCTTGGTTAGCTCACAAGAACATCGAGAGGCACTTACTAAGGCTCTCGATCAGATCAAGGTCGACTCCCAGGTTACCCCTACTAAAATGGTAGCCACCATCCTGCCTTACCTCAAGGGCAAGTCCAAAGAAGAAGGCCCATTAATCACCTTCTCAGATGTCGACCTACCGCCATTTGGGGCCTCTCACAATCTGGCCCTGTACATCACGGTAATTTGCCGGGGTAAGTACCTCCCGATGACCCTAGTCGACGACGGGTCTGCTGTGAATGTCCTCCCTCTAAGGACTGCCAAAGCCCTCGGCATCACTGAGGCCGACTACATACCAACTGCCCACACTATCCAGACTTTCGATGGAAGCCCAAAGGCGGTTTCTGGGGCCGTTAAGCTGACAATTATGACGGGTCCAATTGAAAAGGAGTTAGAGTTCCAGGTGATCGACGTCACCTCCTCTTTTAATCTACTCTTAGGAAGGCCTTGGATTCATGCCGTAAAGGCGGTGTCTTCTACTCTTCACCGAAAGATCAAAATGCCCCTGCAAGACGATATTATCACTCTAGAGGCAACCCCTATGACTGTGGCTAGCTGTAACGCCACGGACCGCACCGACCTCTGGGGGTCCGATTTTGTAGGGATGATTGAAGGAGAGTACCTTTTCAGGCCCTACTTCACCACGAGCATCGACACGATGTTGCAAAATTTGGGATATTTACCGGGGGCTACCTCGAGGCCATACCTTCCAGCTGGGAAGATTATTGAAGTCTTGAATGACGGGGAATCTCGCTTCGGTTTAGGGTATGCTGTGACCCCGGGAAATGTGGTCCGAGCGGGCATCGAGAAAGCTTGCAACATCATCAAGGGTACCTACTTGGGCCCTTATAGCCCAAGGTTGGCTGACTATTTCGTCACACCAGTATTTGGGGCTATTCAAGTTGGCCTGTATCAACCAACTACCACATATCCCGAGACTGAACTAGCTCGGGAATGCAACTACATTCCGGATGACATATTCGCCCTCATCCAATCTGAATCCAAGGAGGGTACTGACAATTCCGAGCCCGTGCTGGGGCTCTTATTTGGGGAAGACAAAGTTGTCCCGACCCCTAAGGAAGATCTAGTGAACCTGATCCTTCGAAGCAACAGGTTCGATCCTTCAAAGCTGATCTCAGAGGTCGGTGCTGATACTGGAAAAAGAGCCTGGAGGAAGACCATCAAGTGGACCGACGGCCAGGGTCGAGTCTACAAGCTGACCACCGGGGAAGGAGACATGCCGGACACCGATTCCGAGTCTGAGTCTGAGTCTGAGTCTGAGTCTGAGTCTGTATTCGAGTCTAAGGGGTCTGATGCTAGAGTCCAAACTGTAACCCCCCTCCCTGTAATCACTACCACCGGAGCCGCGGGGCCTGTCTCGAAAGCGCTCCCAATCCCGCCTCTGACCAATGATCAGATGGCCGCTCTCTTTGAGTTGTTTTCCAAATTTACCATCAATAATAACGAAAACCGTTCCGCTTATGACTTGTCTTATTTTCAAAATACTTTCAATTTCAAAAATATTTTTTGCAATGACATTGAGAAACCCGATGAACAGTTGTCCTTGCCTCCACATCTGATCGAGCAGCTAGAACAGAGGGAATCCCGAGACCCGGTAATCGAAGAAACCGAGTCTATCAATGTGGGAACACCCTTAGAGCCCCAGATGCTTAAGATAGGGTTATCCTTAGATCCCGAGGAGAAACAACAATTCATAAACCTCCTCCAAGAGTTCAAAGATGTCTTCGCGTGGTCCTACAAGGACATGCCGAGGATAGATCGGGAAATAGCCAAACACCGCATACCCATCAAAGATGGGTGCAAACCGGTAAAACAAAAGCTTCGAAGGATGAAGCCCGAGTGGTCTCTCAAAGTCAAAGAAGAGGTGGACAAACAATTCAAAGCGGGCTTTATACAAGTGTCTGAATATCCAGACTGGGTTGCAAACATCCTGCCGGTACCCAAGAAGGACGGCAAGGTGCGGGTATGCGTAGATTTCCGGGACCTTAACAAGGCCTGCCCAAAAGACGATTTTCCGTTGCCACACATCGACATACTGGTGGACAACACAGCTGATCATGCCCTTCTATCATTCATGGACGGGTATGCCGGATACAATCAGATTAAAATGGCAGAAGAGGATATGAGTAAGACCACCTTCATTACACCATGGGGTACGTATTGTTATACCGTTATGCCATTTGGGCTCATTAATGCCGGAGCCACTTATCAACGAACAGCCACGACCTTGTTACATGACATGATGCATAAGGAAGTGGAGGTTTATGTTGATGACATGATTGTCAAGTCTAAAAGCCGAGGCGGGCATGTTGCTGCCCTAAGAAAATTCTTCACCCGACTGCGTAAGTACAACATGAGGTTGAACCCTCAAAAGTGCAGTTTCGGGGTAACATCAGGCAAATTACTGGGCCATATCGTTAGCCAACGCGGCATCGAGGTCGACCCAGTTAAAATCAAAGTCATCACCGAAATGCAACCACCTAAGACCGAAAAAGAAATAAGGGGGTTTCTCGGGAAAGTCCAATACATCAGCCGGATTATTTCAAAGCTAACCATGGTGTGTGAACCCATTTTCAAGAAACTGAAGATAGGGGAACAGGTACTATGGGACGATAAATGTCAAATAGCTTTTGACAGAATCAAGGAGATCCTGTCTGCTCCGCCGGTTTTAATGCCACCTCAACCCGGTTTGCCTCTGTCGTTATACCTAACGACGACAGAGACGGCCATGGGGGCTATGCTGGCCCAGACAGTCGATTCAGAAGAACGGGCTATTTACTACATCAGTAAAAAGTTCCTGGAATATGAGTGCAAGTATACAATGCTCGAGAAAACGTGCCTAGCTCTGGTCTGGGCCACTAAAAAGCTCCGGCACTACATGCTCAGCCACGAGGTACACGTCCTGTCCAAGATGGACCCAATCAAATACTTGTTCGAGAAGCCCATTCTTAATGGAAGAATGTCCAGATGGACTTTAATGCTAGCCGAGTTCGACCTCAAATTTGTACCATTAAGAGCCATCAAAGGTCGGGTGGTAGCCGAGTTCCTCGCCAATAGTCCGGTATCTGAGGAAGGCCATACCGATACGTGGGCTTTTTCAGATGAAGACATATTCCATACTGACACCGAAACATGGGACTTGTATTTTGATGGAGCATCCAACTTTCGAGGGTTCGGAGTCGGTATTCTCCTTATATCACCAAAAGGGGAGCACACACCGTTATCCATCAAACTGGATTTTGATGTGACTAATAACGCGGCCGAGTATGAAGCATGCATCCACGGGTTACAAGCAGCTGCTGACCTGGGAATTACGAATCTCCGGGTTCACGAGGACTCGTCCTTAGTCATCAATCAAGCCCTTCAAAAATGGAAAACTCGGAACGCCAATCTCGTGGCTTACCAAGCGCGAGTAAGGGTTCTAGAGAAGCAATTCCAGAAGGTAGAATATATCTATCTCCCACGTGAAGAAAATCAGTTCGCGGATGCACTTTCCAAATTGGCATCCTTACTAAATATCCCGGAACATATGCCCAGTATGCCAATCTGTGTCGAAAGACGGTCCGAGCCGGCATATGTCAACGCCATCCAAGATATTGAGATCACCGATCCAGAACCTTGGTATCAGGCTGTCCTAATTTATTTGACAACGGGAGAATATCCCCCGGGAACTGAAAATCGGGCCAAGAAAGCTCTACGAAGACTAGCCACCCAATTCATCTGTACGGACGACGGTCAGTTATACAAAAAGACGGCACAGGGGGCTTTACTCCTATGTATCGACAAAACGCAGGCCGAAAAAGTGATGGCTGAAGTACACGACGGTGAAAACGGTCCACATATGAACGCCCATATGCTAGCCCGAAAAATTATGAGGCTCGGATACTACTGGAACAGTATGGAGACCGACTGTCAATCATATGTCAAACACTGCCATAATTGTCAAATTTTCGGTATTGTTCAACACCTGTCGTCGTCTCTACTGTACACCATGACCTCGCCATGGCCATTTTCGACATGGGGGATCGACATATATAATTGGGAAAGTGAACCCTTCCGGGACGGGAGGTCACTGTTTTATCTTGGTGGCTATCGACTATTTCACCAAATGGGTCGAAGCTGAATCATATCGTGTCTTGTACGCCAAGCACGTAGCAAGATTTATCCAGAATAAAATCATATGCCGGTACGGGATCCCACACGAGTTTATCAGTGATCACGGGACCCACTTTCAAGCCGAAACCGCTACTTTGCTAGCAAAATACAAAATCCAGAGGCATACATCTTCACCTTACCGTCCCCAAACGAATGGGGCGGTGGAGGCTGCTAATAAGACAATTGTCACCATACTTAAAAAGATGGCTGATAATTATCGGGACTGACCCGACAAAATACCCTTTGCTCTATGGGGGTACCGGACGTCGATCCGAACTGCAACCGGAGCAACTCCATATTATTTAACGTATGGCATGGAAGCGGTCCAGCCAGTCGAATTGAAAATACCGTCTCTCAGAATTCTACTAGAAAGCCAAGTGCCCGAAGCGGATTGGGTTCAAACTCGATATGACTCGTTAATTCTCTTGGACGAACGACAGTCTGGGGCTCTCAATAACATCCAAATATATCAAAAAAGAATCAAGCGGGCCTTTAACAAAAGAGTTAGGCCCAGGAATATCAAGGAAGGGGATTTGGTCCTAAAATCGGTTCGTGCCTTACTACCGGTTGACCCAAGAGGAAAATTCAAACCCAATTGGGCTGGGCCATACCTAGTCAAGAAGGTTCTATCAGGAGGAGCCATAATGCTGACGGACCTGGACGGGAATGAATTTGTCAACCCAACCAACCTAGACCAGCTGAAGCGCTACTACCCCTAAACCTTATCTCAAATGCCATTTGCAAAAATTATTTAAAAAAACATCTTTTTTCGAAATGTATAAGCAAGTCAATAAGTTAGGATTATTTATCCTACTGTCGCACATCTTGAACTCATAGTCTTGATGTATTTCGAAATTGCAAAAAAATCTACGCCCAAACTACGTTTGGTTTGATTCCACTAACTGTGGATACGTAGGCAGCCCCTCAAAAGGGCACAACCACCGCAATAACGAAAAAGACAGGAACGGCTTCACTAATATAAAACCTTTATTATTCCAAAAAAAAACGATAAACTCGGTAATTCAAAATTACAAAAAAGCCACGAAAAAAAAAACAACACAACAAAAATAGTAATAATATCTAAATAATAATAATAATAATGGAGACTAGTATCCGGGCATCTTGCCCTTGCCCTTGTCCTTCGGGTCTCGTGGAGCCCGAGGTCGCCGGGGTGGGGAAGAACGTTCCCGGATGACCACGGGAACCTCCTTGGCCCGAGTCCTCTTCTTCGACAGAGGATCTTCAGCTATTGTTACAGGCCCAAGTCGAGCCCGTATGTGCTCCGGCAACCTGTCCTCAGGACCAAGTCGGTCCTGGACTGATAGTCTGGGCCCTGGTCTCCTCTCCAAGTTTGTCTGGGGGCTCACCTCCCCCCAAGCACCTCTAGCGTCGGACCCCCTAGCTCGAGTCCTGTCTCTTTTTCTCTGACCCAGCTTTAGACCGGCTATCGGGGCTGGAGTCTCCCCTTCAGCAAAGAAGTCCCTGTTATCCTTGATCTTCTCTCGCCGAAGCAGGTCGAAGGCCTCATCGACCTTTAAGGCAGCACGAGCTTCGGCAGTCTCGGCTTTGGTCCACCTTTCATAAGAATGAGACACCCAGATTGAATGGAGCGACTTGGGAACGGACCAAGTAGTTCGAGTATACCACCTCTGAATCTAGGTGTCGCACATAATGTCGGTTAGCTGGTAGGTGCACTCACAACTGCCTCGTTCTCCGGGATGCGCTGAGTCCACCCATATTGCCTGAGTATGCGGTCAGGATAGAGGTGAACTGTCTGACTGAGGGACAGAATCACCTGGTAGCGTGCCTTGTCTCCGGACGCCAAACCCGTCCAAGAATAAATAGGCCACCATGGAACCACCCATCGTATCAATGGACCACGATGGAATGATAATTCTTCCTCCCAGTATTTCTGGGTAATAAGGCAGGATGAGTCGGTAGGCCGTCTCCTTGTCATCACCTGGTTGAACCAATATTGACTCGGATTGGGAGGAGGCTCAATCTTCGACAACCTCTCAAATAGCCAGAGCTGAAAAGAAAAAGCAACGCTCATAAGGATTCCGGAGCAGCCTAGGCATTCACCTGAGGGGACTCGATCGAGTGACACCCCTAAAACGAGGCAGTAGACCCCTTTACGAGGGCACTCCATCGTGCCAGGGTGACTCGGTCGAGTGTCCCCTGTAGCAGTATATCGCAAAAAAAAAATCGAAAAATCAAAAAAAAAATCAAGGGAAAAGCGATATACCTGCAGCAGACTCATCCCTCTTTCGTTGTCCAAGCCCTGAATGATCTCCCCCGTGATCAACCACGCGGGACTGTATTCTGTCTCCATAAGGTCGGCAATGACAAGAAGATGAACACTGCCCATACAAGACAGTAGGTCCAGATAGCCTTCAAAGGCATACACGTGCAGCATACAGAAGGCAAACGCCCTGCGGCTATGAATGGGCGAAACCCGGATGTCGTACGGGTTCATGAACTTCTCAGCTAAGGCAAGCAGAGAAATAGTATCCCCTTCAGTCATACGAGATACTTCAGCATGGGAGAGCCCCAAAAACTCCCGTAATTTCCTCCTGGGGTCCCGAACTGAGAAAAGGACGGAGCAGTGGATTCCACCCTCCTATAGCAGCAATTTCTTCTGGGAGAGGACAGATTTCGCCCCGAGGGAAGGCGAAAACGTGATAGGTGTCATCCCAGAAGGTCAGACAGGCATCAAGAAAATGACGGTCCACGTGCATCTGACGGAACGTGAACAATTGGAATATGCCCGACTGCCTCAGGGCTACTTTGCTCGCATCCCTAAAATGGTGGGACCAGTCTTGCAGCATGTCAATCAGACGGTCAATAGCCATGATAAAATTTCTTGAAAGAGATAAAAGTTTTTTCTGGAGGAGAAGATGAAGTTTTGAGAATTGTGACAAAGAAGGAACCAGGATGATGTATTTATAACATCAAAACCCTGGTAGCTCCCCTGCAGCTGTGCCTCCTTAGCCCAAGCGGGCCTAGACATACAGGCCCGACTCATGACTCTTCCCCACAGACACAGGAATTTAGTCATCCCGAGCAGTCTGTCAAAATTCGAAAAAATACATTCTAAAATTTTTTCTAAAAATTTTCAATCATCCGATTTTTTTTATTCCCCAGCGCGAGTCGTGTTCTGCCTAAATGTTGCATGCAAAGCTTTATGTAACTGATACAGGTACAACTCGAGGCTTTAGAAGCAAGCCCGCACAGTTTATATATCTCCCCAGCGGAAAGTCAAAAGACGGCGTTCCCTCAATTTAAGCACAGGATGGGCCCACATATAGACGCACCCAGGACATACGCGACAAGTCCAAATTCCCCACAGAGGTATTATCGTCAGCTCAGGTATGATTTCTATCTTATGGCTAGCGAGCCCTTCACGCGAGTCTAATGGACTATAAACGACCCGACCGGAAGTCTGCCAGGTTTCAATCCTTGATTGGCCTGGTAGCTACTCTGACTTTCGCCCTGTCCAAGCCTCAGTCAGAGTGGGGGCTCTGTAGACACCCGCATTTTGACTGCCAGGTGTCTAAAAACACCCGATGATGATCGAACGCTAACATGCTCTAACGCGCTCGGATACGGGCTCGAAATCAGTAATGTCCGGCATGGGCTTTTAACGGGATACAAATCTCACAAAACCAACCTCAAAACCAGGCCTAGTGGGTCGTTCCGAGAAAAATAAGACTAACTTGGGCCAAAACCGACACCAAAAATAATTCCCGTCTTTTAGCAACCGGGTCAAAACCCGGTCAAAGACGTACCCGACACACAAAAACGACCTGGTGCGCTTCCGAAAACTTGCGCCAAACAACGAAATTCAAAAAACAATCAAGGATCAATCATCCCTAAAATATCTCGCCCTAATTGATCCACTCGGTTGAGTGGATTGACCCACTCGATCGAGTGGAGCCTCAAAACCGGATCAGACCCGTTTTAGAGGGCACTCGACCGAGTGCACTAGGGCCACTCGTCGAGTGACCCTATGTCATGGGTTTGCCTATAAATACTCCGTCAACTCCTCCTACATATCTCGACGATTCCCGTGCCATTGCCGCCATTTGACGAACCGTATCCCGAGAAGCAAGAACATGTAGGTTGAGGGTGTAGCATTCAACACCGACATTTCCTTCTCTCTTCTTTTTTTCGTTTTTTTATGTACATTTATGTTTGTGTATTAGTATCATAATTAGTCGATAGTAACGACATGATTACTAACATCTAACATTTACTTTTTCGCATCTAACTCTAACATTTTATTTATCGTATCTAACAATCTAACATTTAATTTTCGTTATTTACATTTTGTTATAGTATTACTACCGCGTGTATATATATATATATATATATATATATATATATATATATATATATATATATATATATATATATATATATATATATATATATATATATATATATATATATATATATATATATATATATATATATATATATATTATCAAAATTCGGATTTAACTCGTTTAACTACGATTATTGCCCAAAGTCCGTTTAATCCCTTTACGAGCCGCAATAGTGGTGGCGCCCTTTCGAGGAGCACCGCCCTACGCACTCAAGGGCATAACGCGATCGTGATAGTACGCAGTTGAACGGGCTTAATTCCATTTTCAAGGATCGGTACAAAACCCGTTGACGCTAAATCGAGCATCGCATAGTCCGTAAGGATTATTAAAGATGACGAAACGCGGAGGGAATTAATTTTGTCTCGGTCCAATTTAAAACGATTTTTTATGCAATCTTTTCTAAAATCTCCGATAATGGACTCGTAATCATAATATACACATTATGAGTACCTAAGATCGAATTGCATATAAATCGTGCCATATTTATATGTGATTTGATTTATTATCGATTTTAAAACACATAAAACGAGACGAGTTATACCTCGTACAGGTGCCACTCGACCGAGTACATAGGCTACTCGATCGAGTAGCACCCCAAATTATGGGCAGTAGCCTCTTCTAGGACGCACTCGACCGAGTCAGGCCATGACTCGACCGAGTGGGTCCTGTAGCCCAGAAATCCGAGAGTTTTAATGCAACATTCGAGCCTCGTCTTTAAAAAAGCGACTTAGTCGTCACGTGTAAAGTCAATCACGTGATCTATTTTTCAAAATACATATATATCACTTCACTTAAACAACTTTGATCGACGGTCTCACTATTAATCTTGCGTTGACGACTCCGTAGTCATATCCGACGCATAATTAATTTAGACTCCAATTTATCGATATGATAAGTTGGGACAAGGCATCGGGATTTGGGATCGGGCGAGCACCACGCCTAGGTCCTGTATCCCCGTCCTTCGATTAATACATAAAATAATATGTATTTAATTGAAGTCAGTCCATTTACACGATTCACGGTCTAGTTTATACACGGGTCCGTTTCTAACTATTGCTTATCATTTTGATTATGTATTTCGATTATTCTATATTATTGTTCGTCGTATTGTGAATTCCGGGTTGTATTCCGCCCGTGTAACTTGTAACCGATTTATTTTGCTTTGCTTTATTTATTTGCGTTTTACCGCTTTTAAATGAACCCTCGCATGCTAAATCAATTCGACAATAAATTAGATGCATTAAATTGACGTACCTCACATTTAACTCGCATGCTTAGCTAAAACGCTGTTTGCATATCATTTCACCGAATCACTAACGCGCATATTAGAAAGTCAAACGATGTCTTAGTAAAGGTCGCTATGTGCGGGCGGGGTTGGGTGTCCTTAGTGGGCTTCCCAACACGTACCCTCACCCCTTACTCAGAACCTCGGTTTCCGGATGCCCGAAACCGTTGGCGCACGAGAGTCATTCTTTACACGATTACCGGTATGGATGGTATCGGTATCGCAATGCAAAGGGACGAGCCCAATAAACTCTAAAACCGAAATGGGCCATACTTTGTGTATGGTCCATAGCGATATAGAGTGGGCTCGAACGGTTCCGAATAACCATAAAATTCGGTGGCGACTCCATTTCGACTTAAATTTCAATTCGATCCATTCTCATATGGAGGTGCATTCGCCTACCCAAACCCGCGCGTGGCCGCGTCGGGGTGGACCTACGTCATGTCCACACTATTACAATATAAATTCATCCAAAAATAATAAGTTTCCCAATCAAATCTAGTTTCAAGTTTTTCTTTGCTTCTTAGTGCTCGAAGACGGTTTCTTTTGCAAACTCCTTAGTGTCTTTGCAAGCGATGATTGTGGAACTTCTGACGATAAATCAACATTTGACTCTTTATTGAGCTCTTTCGACACATCTATTGAAATTATAGAAATACATCAAATTCATAAGAAATGAGAATTCATAGTTCAAAAATATCTCATCATTTTTCTATAACAAAGTAAAACAAGCCAACAAAGAGAATTGAAATTACAAGGGAATTACCTGAGTTTGGATCTTTCATATCATATTCTAATTCATATTCTAATTCCACCGGATCATCATTGCCCTACCAAATGATTAAAATATAGGAGTATTAGTTAGCAAACATTACAACAAAAACATTAATAAATATAACACCTCCTTAAACATTAATAAAAACATTACAACAAGATAGGTGTATTATATAAGTAAGCAAAAATCATAACAAGTAAATAAAAAATAATACCTCCTTAAAACTTCTGATTCCATATGCCTCTTTAATCCAGTCACCGCCACAAAGTAGCACTTCTATAATGTCTCTTCACATAGAGGCTCTCCTTTTATCAATAACTCTCCCACCAACACTGAAAGTACTCTCAGAGGCTACTGTAGTGATAGGAATCGACAATATATCCATAGCCATCTTAGAAAGGATGCAATACTTTCCCTCATTTCCCTTCCACCAAGTTAAAGCATCAAAATCTCCAACATTTTGGAAAACAAATTTCTTCAAAATATGTTTCCAAGCCACTTTTCTCCTTCCCCTTGGAGTGCATTTTCATTATTAAATCATGAAATTTTCTTTTTCAAACGGTAGAGGAAGGAGGTCGTTTCATATGTGAACTGCATGTTTCTTGTACTTTTCCTTTAGGATTACCATAGACTTGGGCATATTGTTCATACAACTCACTAAATTGTTCCTCCACCTTCTCAATCTTTTCCCGGTATGAACCAGGGTACATGGATTGAAAGACAAAACTTATCATTCCCTTTTTATACCTAGGATCTAATATGGAACCTAAGCATAAGAGCAGATCACACTCATCCTAATATTTGTCAAACTTAAGGGACATTCTGAAAGCCATATCTTGCATATGTTTTCTTGATGATTCATCCATTTGATCATTGATCAATTCTTTGATCCTACTTAATTCCAATAAGAATAAGTTCACGGTTGGATAATTATTCCACTTATCAAATTTGTAACATCAAGAAATATTTCAAGGAACTCACAAACCTCATGAACCTTTGTCCAATCTTCATCACTAGGCACATATCTTTCGAAAGACTCATCATCCTCTCCATATTTAGGCCCTGTTCCTTTCGGCTGAAACAGGGCTGAGCTGAGCTGAGCTGGTCTGATAAGAGTTGAGCTGGTCTGATAGAAGCTGAGCTTGACTGATAGAAGCTGAGCTGAGCTGAGCTGAATTAAAAGAAGCTGAAACTAATAACTACTTATATAAATTATCTAATAATATTTTAAAAAATGAGAAAAAAATATAAAAAATTATAACACTAAATAATAATAATAATTATTTATTTATTTATTTGATTAATTATAATAGTAGTAATAATAATAATAATAAAAATAATAATAATAATAATAATAATAACCATTGAAATAATAATAATAATAATAGTAGTAGTAGTAGTAGTAGTAGTAGTAATAATAATAATAATAATAATAATAATAATAATAATAATAATAATAATAATAATAATAATAATAATAATAATAATAATAATAATAATAATAATAATAATAATAATAATAATAATAATAATAATAATAATAATAATAATAATAATAATAATAATAATAATAATAATAATAATAATAATAATAATAATAATAATAATAATAATAATAATAATAATAATAATAATAATAATAATAATAATAATAATAATAATAATAATAATAATAATAATAATAATAATAATAATAATAATAATAATAATAATAATAATAATAATAATAATAATAATAATAATAATAATAATAATAATAATAATAATAATAATAATAATAATAATAATAATAATAATAATAATAATAATAATAATAATAATAATAATAATAATAATAATAATAATAATAATAATAATAATAATAATAATAATAATAATAATAATAATAATAATAATAATAATAATAATAATAATAATAATAATAATAATAATAATAATAATAATAATAATAATAATAATAATAATAATAATAATAATAATAATAATAATAATAATAATAATAATAATAATAATAATAATAATAATAATAATAATAATAATAATAATAATAATAATAATAATAATAATAATAATAATAATAATAATAATAATAATAATAATAATAATAATAATAATAATAATAATAATAATAATAATAATAATAATAATAATAATAATAATAATAATAATAATAATAATAATAATAATAATAATAATAATAATAATAATAATAATAATAATAATAATAATAATAATAATAATAATAATAATAATAATAATAATAATAATAATAATAATAATAATAATAATAATAATAATAATAATAATAATAATAATAATAATAATAATAATAATAATAATAATAATAATAATAATAATAATAATAATAATAATAATAATAATAATAATAATAATAATAATAATAATAATAATAATAATAATAATAATAATAATAATAATAATAATAATAATAATAATAATAATAATAATAATAATAATAATAATAATAATAATAATAATAATAATAATAATAATAATAATAATAATAATAATAATAATAATAATAATAATAATAATAATAATAATAATAATAATAATAATAATAATAATAATAATAATAATAATAATAATAATAATAATAATAATAATAATAATAATAATAATAATAATAATAATAATAATAATAATAATAATAATAATAATAATAATAATAATAATAATAATAATAATAATAATAATAATAATAATAATAATAATAATAATAATAATAATAATAATAATAATAATAATAATAATAATAATAATAATAATAATAATAATAATAATAATAATAATAATAATAATAATAATAATAATAATAATAATAATAATAATAATAATAATAATAATAATAATAATAATAATAATAATAATAATAATAATAATAATAATAATAATAATAATAATAATAATAATAATAATAATAATAATAATAATAATAATAATAATAATAATAATAATAATAATAATAATAATAATAATAATAATAATAATAATAATAATAATAATAATAATAATAATAATAATAATAATAATAATAATAATAATAATAATAATAATAATAATAATAATAATTCAACCTAGTTCAAATTTGGTTTTCTCAAATTCCTAGCATAGGGTAGTCATTTCAATTCCGTCACTTGTCGTTTCTTTGTTTTTTCGCATAATCTTGTCGTAATATTTGTTTTTCTTTATTTTTTTTTCCTGTATTCGAACATTTACATTTTTCTAATGAAAAATTTTAAAAGGTAAAAATTGGTGACCTTGAACCGACCCCACCTGCCCGAAATCCAAATTCAAATCCAAGGGTACTCAAACATCATTTTGGATTTGGATTTGGATTTGAATTCTAGAAATTCAAATACAGGATTTGAATTCTTGATATTCAAATCAATTCCGAGTACCCAAACGCAACCCAAAGGAATTGAGTGCTTATTTAATTGGTTGAGTTGAGTGATTAGAAATCATTTACTATTTGAAAATGGTATTTTTGGTATTCACTACATATGTTAGACATCAGTGATTTGAAAAAGGTGCCTTTGGTACTAGACTATATGTGGTTAGAAATCAATTTTTAAAAAAATGGTGTCTTTGCTATTAGATAAGAGACCACTTTTTTAGAATATAATTGATTTCTTAGATCAAAGACACCATTGGTAATACTTAAATGATTACTTATTAATGATTTCTTTTGAGGTTATTCTAGTAGTGAACTTCCCATCCAGAGCTAAATTTGAATGATTATTGTGATCTTTTTTTAGAATTGAAATACAAACATCATTAGCAGAAGCATTGTCAACAGTTATAGAATGAATTTTATCACTAATCCCATATACATTGCACACCCTATGAACTTCTTTGCCTAATGAAGGACCATTGTGTGGTGGAGGCACATTTACAAAAGAGAGCACTCTCTTTTGTAATGTCCAATTCCGATCAATATAATGCACTGTCACAACCATATACCCTATTCTTTGTACACCTGACCACCAAAAATCCGTTGTTAAACTAACTTTACTCACTTTGGCTAACATGGTTTTTAATTTCTCCCTTGCTTTACCAAAAACAGCAAAGCATTCATTTCTCACCATCCATCTACTTATTTTTTTGTAGTAAGGAGTATAAGCCCTAAGAAATGCATTAAAAACCTTATGTTCAACAATATTAAATGGGTACTCATGAGCCAAAATCATATGAGCTGCTAGTGTTTTAACTTTATCAAAGCTGAACACAAAAGTTTGAACACAACTTTCTCCCTCAGAAACAACACCGGAAAGTTGGGATTGTTTATACTTATCTTGATGGATTGGTTTTGGAAAATTCTTATGCTTGAAAGGACACGCATCAGTCAAATGTCTCTTTAAGTGAGAAGTAGTACCTTTGACTTGAAAGGATAGTAATTTCATGCAATGTTTACATTTATGTTTTTTCTCACCAGAAGGTAGTGTAATAGTATCCATGTGGATCCAGACATTTGATCTAGCGCTTGTTTCGGGAACATGAGTTGACGAAGGATTTCCATCGTCACTAGCATCAACAGATTGAGGTACCACTTCATTGGAGACATTAAGACCCTCTTGAACTGACTTCAACAAGTCCACCATACCAAAGCCGCTTTTACCCATCCCAGAAATCAAAGTCACAACATCATCATCAGAGTCAGACTCAACGTTATACTCATTTCCCACCTCATCATCAAAAACTACTAAATGTGGAGAATCTGATGAATCAACAAAAGACAAAGGCATGATTAGAATCCAGCGATTCATCCAACATAATCAATTGCTGGAATTATTTTAGAAAGTTACTAGCTAGAAGGCGACTAACAGCAACTACTAACACACTAAAGTTTTCATTCGACCTAATTGAAAGTGTAAACTGAAAATCTCTTACAAACCTAAACGGTGTCAAGTTACACACCAGTAAATTAAAGAATGAATCTAAATACGGAGTAACAGTCGCCAATAAGGATTAATCAAAAATTGAAACCTATGACTAAACTACAGAGTTTCACCAATAAATTACAGTATAAATCGTATGATTGTATAAATAGAAACAAATTTGATGTAATAAACCCCAAGTAAATTTACAGAACTGAACTGGCCGAATTAATGAGCCAAAATGGTAGTAACCTGAAACAAACCTAATGAACAGAACTCGAATACTACAAATCATTAATTTACAAAGGAAATAAAACCCCCAAATTATGCAATGGAATAAACCTTATAAATTGATTGAAATCAACATCAAATCAAAATACTTAAAACAAAAAAAAGGCAATCACGGACTCACGAGTCACGAATGCATTAATCGAGCCTTAAAGCGTAGAGTGAGTACCTTGCAATCCGTAAGAATCGGGGGTTAGTGATGTTCGGGGATGAGTATGTGAGTCTGACATTGATGATTGATGAAGATGACGAGGTTTGATGAAGGATGAAGAACAACATGTACGTAAATCTGGAAAACTGGGTGAATAATATGTTGTTTATGTTAGGTTTGAATGTCTGATGAAGATGAGGAGTGAATATTATGTTAGATCTAAATATCTGATTGTGAATATGTGAGGAAGGTGGCAATTGGCGAGGTGAAAAGTAGGTTAAGTTTCATTACTTTCAATTGGGCGATAATTTTAAGAAAATTGGACCGTAAATTTAAGTAAAATGGACCGTGAATATCAACTTTTGGATGAAATTTTAGAATAAATTTTCTAAATGAACCATGAATTTAAATGGACCGAAAAAATGGAACAAGTAATGGATTGAAATGAATCGAGCCGAATATAAGGCTTGATTTGGTCCGAATACCAAATTATGATTTGGCCCTATATTTGATTGGCCGAATCAAACTTTTTTCGAACCGAACCTCACGAATCGGATCGAATAGTTCAGCTCACTCATAGCCCTACTCTCCACCAATTTTTCCATTGTGGAGGAGATTTCCATGATTCTCCACCAAAATGGAGAAACTCTCCATGGTAAAAAAAGGATTTTCTCTCCATCACCCTTCATGGAGAGAAAACTCTCGAGTGTAATTCATGCTCTTATTAGCAAAGTGAGCGACTTGAATAGATTATCTGGAAGAAGCGACAAGAACCGACCACATTGGAGAAAATCATAACAAGGTGTACTTACTTCACATAGCGTAAAAAAGAAACGAGGAAACAAGCCAAGCAAGCTTACCTCTGAGTCTCTAACCGATATATCTCTCCTACACATTGGTGATTGATCAGACCCTCCGTTTGTTAATGTGGCCCGTATTCATTATTTGATAAGTTTTTAATGTTTGTTTCACATATTCCCATCCATTCAATTCTTTACGTTGAGGCATTTTTGTGAGAAAAAATGGTGGATTTACGTAAAGAATTGAATGGATAGGAGGGAGTGTGCAAAATATAATGGGACAAACATAAAAAAATCAAAGGGAGTAACTTTTAGCATGAGTAAACATTATTCCCTCCACTATGATCTTCCCACCTTCCTTGAAAGAAAACTCCACTAAGATTATCTCACTTTAAAATACTCTCTTTCTATTGATTACTCCCTTCGATTACCTGTGTTCTTCCCTATTTCCTTTTTGGGCTGATTTTCTTCCCTCTTTTCATTTAAGGAAAGTTTTTCACCCCTCACTAATTAATATAATATTCATCTCTCCTACTTTTTCACCCACTTTTTCTCATTTAATATTCTTCTCTCCTACTTTTTCACCCACTTTTTCTCATTTAATTAATATAATATTTATCTCTCTTACTTTTTCATTCCTTAACTAATATAATACCCCTCCTTATTTTCTTCCAAAAAAGAAAGGGAAGAACACAGGTAATCGGAGGGAGTACTTTTTTAGATTTGATATCTTGAACCCCATCAAAATCACCTTTCGTTATCATTTCTGAATACATGTGTCATGTTAAAGTGGTAAGATCATTGTGGAGGGGAGGGAGTAGTTCTTCTAATTGAAATGAATACTATAAAGTTCCAGTACGTTAAATCGGAGATCTCCTTGTGAAATGGCAAGAGATGAACCACTGTAATGATTTTAAATGAGTGATATAAAGTAGATTATCCCCTGAAATTGGTAAAAAGAAGACGTACATAGGGGCAGGGGGTGATTAGATGAGAGTGAGATGGGGTTTGATTGATGTAATGATGATGATTGTGTTGGAGTATCTGTGTGTATTAGTGTATGTGTAAGTGATCGTCGTCGTCGTCCATGGCCTCCCAACCCAATTAAGTGTAGGGAGTTAGTTAGTTAGTTATCCAAGAAGAAGTTGATTTGGGGATGGCAGCTAATATTCATATTCATATTCAAACCCAAGTTAGGTTTTTTGAAGCAAGTCCACATAGATTTGTTGATCCAATCCTCCTGGGAGTTGGTAAGGGTAAGGGTAAGGGTAAGGGTAAGTTGAGAAGGCGAATTGGAATGTGCAAGGGTAAGTGTGAGTGGTTGTTGAATAAATTTGATCCCAAAATCCCGATAGAGGAAGCCTCCACACCACCCACTTCATGGTACACGGATCCCCATTTTTATTCCCTTGAACTTGATCGTGTCTTCTATCAAGGCTGGCAAGTTGTAGGTATGTAACCCCTCCCATCCCATCCCTCATTTTTCTTTATTATTAATCAGAAATTTGGTTTGGGCGAAATGAAATGTTTTATTCAAATACTACTACTACTAATAATAATAATGATGATATGTATATATAGAAATTAAAAATTGAGAGTTTTGAGTTGTATGAAGCTAGGATGGATACATTAATATCATCATGTATGTACTGTTGCTGTACATCTTGATCTTAAATAAATAAATACTCCTCCAATCCTACAGTAGTCCTACTCAAGTAAAGTAAGTATTACTCTACAGTATTATTTACAGTAGATTCTTATGTAAATATAAATGATAGGATGTGTTGATCAAATAAAGGAGCTGCATACCTATTTTACTGGAAGGTTAGTCTCATCTCATCTTCTTCATACCACTCACTACAACATACTGTACATGGTTTATATATACATACAGTGAGTATATATGCTTACATGCTGCTTGCTGTGACAGATTGGGGAGTGTAGAATATGTAATATGCCGAGATGCCAATGGGAAAATTCATGGGTTTCACAATGTGTGCCGCCATCATGCTTCTCTTCTTGCCTCCGGGAGCGGTACAAACGCATGCTTTGTCTGCCCTTACCATGTCAGTAACTACTTTATACTCTCCCTTCATTTCCAAATACTCCTACTCCTACTCCCTCCGTCTCTTAGGGTGTGTCTGAATAGAGAGGGGGAAATTGATAACCTTTGTTTGTTTGGATAACAAAATGAGGACCTAAATACGCAAGATTTGGAGGGAAAACTCCATGTCTTTCCCTTCCCCCTCACTTTCTTATCCAAACCCAACCTTAAAGATTGTCCCGTTTCATTAAAATACTCCGAGTGAATAATGGGGCAATCTTTAAGACACGGAGGGAGTATTATATATGTACCTTTAATTTCTTCCTCAACAATTTATTATTTTGATTATTATTCACATCAATCCTTACTGCACTGCACTGCACTGCACTGCACTGCCCACATATGATGTCTATTGAACTGTGGCCCCGCCTGCATGGCATAGTACCAAGTCAAGTTCATTGTCCAAGACTCCAAGTTGGTCATTTCAAACTGCATGCTTGATTGCCAAATTGTTAGCTAGCTGGATACTCCACTTTTCATAAGACCCTTACTTGATACAACGTACTCCTATATTAATGAATTATTATCAAGTGTTTAACATCCTTTGTTGAGACTTAATTGAGAGAGTGACAAATACAATTTTACACGTGGACGTGGACATGGATGTGGACGTATTGATTTGCCCAGGAGATGTGATTTTACCCTCATTGAATTGAGAAGGCCGGTGTGGTGTTTCCACGTAAATTTTCGTGGTGTCTTCTTTACATGCTCTTCCTTACTTTTGTTACCTTCTTTCTTTTTACTAGAGTATTATTGTTGTTGGGTGAGATTGGTTCTTCTCATACCCGGATTAGAGGATGCTAACTTCCCCAACATGATTCGATCAGTTTATCATTTACTTGCTATTGAATGCAGTAAATCTTCTAATAATATAAGTAAACTTCCATTTTCTCCGAGTCAAATAAATCAAAAGTATGTCAGATTATCAAATCATCTTTACAGACTGCAGCAATCTCCAGAGTGACCGACATGAGAGCCAACTAATAAGATGTTCTATTAAGGTGAAAAGAAATAATAATCCAATCATTACATTTGTATACTGTATAGTCACTGGCATTCATTCCCAGTGAAGGAAAATAACAGTCACTTGCATTCATCTTAGCTGAGTTGAGTTGTGTACTATCTAAATTCACAAATCTAGTGCCTCATCTTAACTTTTTAAACAGAACCTTTCAAATCCATTTGACATCTAGATTTTGAAATGCAACTTGGATACTTGTCATATTCTCTCCTCCAAATCTAGCCGTTATAGAGGAGGGGTGTTTTGGAGGTGGTGAGAAGCCTGTAAGGTGTGGGTGGCTTATTTTGTAGGTAGAGGCCGATGTTTAGACTGGTGGGGAAGGGGTTTGACAGTGAGACTCTAGCGATGATGGTGGTTATAGCAGGTAATGGTGGTTGTGACATATGCAACTGGAATATGGGCACGCTTGGGTGTTAGCTAGTGTTTGGAGGAGGGATTGGTGGTGATGTGTGGTCACAATGAAGTGATTGCCATGTCAGCACCATGTCGTCGTCTAGTTACCTACTTGGCTACTTAGCGGATAAAACTGACAGATTTGAACTTAAGAGTCATGCTAATAATAAGTATTACTGTAATAAAGTAATGTCTTTTAAAAGTAAGGTTACCTTGTAGGACTTGAAAAAAATAATTCAGAGATTTGCCTTGTAGAAAAACTTTTTATTTTTTAGTATTCTAGCAGCAAATATGTGACTCCTCCTAGCAAACCTTGGCTGGCCATCATCAGCCGATTTTTTGACATGTTATTGTGATTGTTTGTTGAGAGCTTGAGTAGTTTCTCTGTATATTTAAACCTCACAAACATTTGAGTTTAGTATTTTTCTTATTCTCCGTTCTTTGTTATTAACAGTATGTTGACTAATGCTAGTTGATTGGCTTGATCCCATATTAGTTCGATTTTGGGTTCTGTTCTTATCTTGCTGTTGTATTCCATCCTAGCAATGATTTTTTTCATCATATCTTATAGGGATGGACTTATGGATTGGAGGGAAGTCTTTTGAGGGCCCCAAAGATCAAAGGCCTACGAAAGTTTGATCCTAAAGTATTGGGCGATAAATGTTCATTTCATCTTCAATTTTGTTTCGTATTTGGCATGATATTGATACTTTTTCTTATCACTATATTCAGGAATTTGGACTCTTGCCTATAAACGTTGCAACATGGGGTCCGTTTGTTGTCATAAATTTGGGCGCTTCTCTAGATAAAGTTGATAGCCATAGTTTAGAGGATGAATGGCTTGGTAGTTCCTCCAAGTTGCTGAGTAGCAATGGAGTCGATTCTTCTCTCAGCTACATCTGTAGGCGCGAGTACACCTTAGAATGCAACTGGAAGGTCTGTGCTGTTACATGTTTTACTCTTAACCTAAACTCTTGATAAGCCGTTTCTGTTCTAGAGTTAATGATAGGCGCATAGTTAAATCTGATGGTCTAATATTATCTTAACATGAAACTGTCTTTCAAGAGCCTAATTCCAATCACTAATGTAGTAATGATGGCTTTGTTTTTTCTTAGGTCTTCTGCGATAACTATTTAGACGGTGGCTATCATGTTCCGTACGCGCACAAAAATCTGGCTTCGGGACTTGACCTCGACTCCTACAGTACTCAAGTACACTCATAATTCTCCTGATGCCAAATGATTTTCATTTCTGCGTATATGTTCATATCCACAAACGGAGGGAATAAAAGAACAGTAATAAAAATCCATATTAATAGATCGAAAGCTATAAACTGATCAGATACATTGCAGATATTTGAAACAGTTAGTATCCAAAGATGTGGTGGCTCTTCTGCAGCAGAAAATGAAGGCAATTTTGACAGGCTTGGCTCCAAAGCTCTCTACGCTTTTGTATATCCTAACTTTATGATCAACAGGTAAAACGAAAGTACTCTTTCTCTTTTTAGTTTGTCTCTTTGATCTCCGCGCACGCTATTTTATTGTATGCTAATCTATTCAAGACTTCCATATTATACTTATTCCTTACCCATCTCCAATACTTGACTTTTGGACGTGGGTATGAGTATGACACCGTGACAATTTATTTTGAAACCAAAAACGAAATCAAAGATCTTCAACAAGAGAGCAACATCCAATACTAGGATGTTAGCAGTGGTGGAGACTTATCACCGAGTCAAAGTAACATAGATTCTATATCTTTTTGTCTCTGCTAGGAAAGTATTGGATAGTTAAGTGTCAGGTATAGATTATGTGCCCGTAGCCTTCATTATCAGGTCGGAAATTAGTGCGGCCCTGTAAAACAAGAGTCTAACCATAAGTAATACTTAAGATCCCATCGTTTTATCCTTGATTACTAGCATATTTGACTTGTATTACAGGTATGGCCCATGGATGGACACAAATCTTGTACTGCCTCTAGGACCTCGTAAATGCCGAGTAGTGTTTGACTACTTTCTTGATGGTTCATTAAAGGTAATCTGTATGGATTTTATTTTTGTTGGTTTGAACCTGAAATGTCATCATTTTGTGGAGAATGGGGTTGAGTCGCAGTTTCAACTTGCTCCTTTCACAAATGGTTGTAAATAGGAGTATTACATAATTTACTTACGTGGTTGTGAAGTAGTCAAGGCAAAAATATAAACTACCGAGTAGTTTTTAGTGGGTTTGTGACAGCAGAAGGTTATGAAGAAGATTGGAAAGAAAAGCTAGATGGCGACACTCAAAGGGTACTCTAGGGCACGAAACGGATATACAATATATGGTTGTGGTAGAAGGATTATTTCCTTTTAAAAACGGGGCAACAGAATGCTTTTGACTTCCACCATAATTTTTACTCGTATAATTCGGTAAATGCCTGAATCTTATATATATATATATATATATATATATATATATATATATATATATATATAGAGAGAGAGAGAGAGAGAGAGAGAGAGAGATAGGTTCACATAAGGCCAACAACTCTTATAAGTTCATAAGTCCAAGTGTTAAAGTTACATAAAAGGTGCTTAAAGTTACACGAAATGAGTGTTAAAGTTGCACTTTATCACTTGAAGTGATAAAAGAGCTGAATGTTATAGTTATATATCAATTCTGAAAAAACCGGTGAGAACCACATCTTGTTGAGAACAGTGAGAACCACAATCAAAACTCAATCAATTTTTTATCGAAAATTTAGATGACTAATTTACCCTTAGCTTAATTTATTCAAATTCTTTATTAGGCATAACTTAATCATATTTTATTAAAAATATCACACGGCGGAACTTCGACGTGTCGCGTGTCGACACGACACGGGACACGTGCCGGACACAGTGGCCGCCGACACGACACAGACACGCCTTGACCAAGGTTGAAGAAGAAGGGAAGAGAGGGAGAAAGAGAGAGAACGAGGGGATAATGTATAAAAACCTCTTCAGAGAACGACGATCGATTGGGTGGCTAAAGGTGGTGGTGATGGCGGCTGACTTAAGGTGGTTCTGGTGGCCGAAGAACTGAACCACCAGGAGTTGCTATTCAACGAAGGTTAAGTTAGGTAGGGTTACTGGGGGTAGGTGGAGGGTTATTGGGGGTAGGTGGAGTTCAACATTAAAATAGTGGGTGAGTGGGTTTAAAAAGTTGGGTTGTTTTAACTTTACTATTCATTATTTAGCTGAGCCCAATAAGAGTTATATTGGGTTGTTTTAGTTGGGCGGTTTAAAGTACTCTTTTATTTCACTTCATATTTTAACATTTTCTATCACAATATAACTGATTTAAAAAAAAACTTAAGTTATACATTAAATAGTTATATTAATGAATAAAATCAAATTATTTTAATAGTGCCGTGTTCGTGTCATGTCTGCTAACTTGGTCAAGACACTCTGTTGACTGTGTCCACGTGTCGTGCAATAAGGTACATTAAAAAATAAGATACAATGAAATGAGTATTTGGTACACTAAAATTATATGTTTTCGTTTCCATCACTAGCCGAGATTTTTTTTACCGAAAAATATGTTACCCAGCCATTAAATTATACGACGAATCCAAATATGTTATTAAATTTTGAAAAAAATAATATTAATTTAATGAAGTTCTCAAGGTTCTATATATATATATATATATATATACACACACACACACACATAAAGGAGTAACTTTTCGAGTGATATGATTGGTTCGTTGCATCAAAACTCAATTTAGAAAAGTATCATTAATAATAAAAAAAATCAAGTCTAGAATATTTTAATTAGATATTTTAATAATATATTTAATCCATTATATTGATGTGATGTTTTATAATTTCATCTTAAAACCTTTAAATTTCGTTTAACAAAAAATTATCTTAAAAAAATTATAAAAATGAAATAATTAGATTCTTGGTAGAAAATGCTTTCTTATTTTTTTTTTGGTTGAAATGTAAGAATTATATTATCAAACCAAACATATTACAAATTTGGCTTCTCGGCCTCAAAATACATGAAGCATAATAATTAGATTAGTTTAGCAATTATCCCACCTTCGTCTTTCACTATCCCCTTTGCTATTAACTCACCGAGTCCCAACTTAATATCACGTTGCATTATGTCACACATTCGTATAGGCGTGAGCATAACCGCATCATGTATACATTTGTTTCTCATCCGCCATATAAGGTAGATCGCCGCATTCACTGTCACTCCAGCTACCTTCTTTACCATTATAAGCCTTCTCTTAAGTTGATCCCACCATCTCGTGTATCCTTTAATAGGTATACTCAGCTGAGCCCATTTACCTAATATCTCAATGCATTTCCTGCTATATATGCAATCAAAAAACAGATGCTCATGGGACTCTAATTCAGTAGCACATAACCCACGCTCTACCGGACAAAAGGGCATCCATTTATGCGTTCGATTTCTTGTCAAAAGCCTCCCCTTATTTGCCAGCCAGCTGATGAAGCGAATCTTAGGACTGCTCATATTATTCCATATTCGCTTGGTTGGAGGAATACTAGAATCTGCAGGTAGGTACCACTTATATCCAGCAGCAATTGTATACCTTTCCCCTCCGGTACGCCACCATCTTCCTACATAAGCAGCTTTTACTTCCTCCTTAATCTGACATAACTTCCTCCATGACCAACTAGAGCTACTATTCGGTTTATAATCGAACCAAATTTGCTGTTTAATATTATTAGTATGAACCCACTTTACCCACAACGAATCAGCCTTGTTTTGGATCCACCAAACATATTTACCCATACAAGCTTTGTTCCATAATTTTATGTTGATTAAACCCAGACCTCCACACTTTTTATGCTTTACAAACATCCTGCCACGACACCAATGTAGGACTATCATTCATTGATTTCCCACTCCAAAGGAAAGTATTACATATGATGTCAATCCACTTCAATACCGTTGATGGTAAAACAAATATTCTTGCCCAATATGAATGCAACTTACTGAGTACTGACTGAATCAGCGTGAGCCTGCCAGCGTAAGATAAATGTTTAGCTCCCAAACTCCGTATTCTTTCAACTATTCTTTCAGTAAGAACAACACAATCCAGTACGGCTAATCATTTAGGTGATATAGGCACCCCTAAATAGCGAAAAGGTAGTGCTCCCTCCCGCATACCAGTCACATACAAGCATTCTTGCTTTACTGCCGGCGACATACCATTCATATAAATGTTGGACTTTTGCACATTCATCTTGAGTCCTGAAGCGTTGGAGAAAGTTAAGAAACCTCTCAGCAGCAAAGTAACGGACTCCACATCTCTTCTACTAAACAACACCAAGTCATCCGCAAAACATAAATGCGTGAGCTTAAGAGCTTTACATTTAGCATGATACTGAAACTTATCTTCCTCTTGCACAATATTAAGAACCCTCGTCAAATACTCCATTCCAATAACAAACAAGAGGGGAGACATCGGGTCCCCTTGTCTCAACCCTCTCCCATATTTGAAAAAACCAAAGCTCGTTCCATTCATATTAATAGAGAACGAAGTAGTCCTCACACACTCCATGATCAAGGCCACTATTTTTGGAGGGAATTGCAGCGCTTGAAGCATTTGCTCAACAAACGTCCATTCCACAGAATCATATGCTTTCTGGAGATTGATCTTCATCATCATACGAGGTGAGCACGCTTTCCTATTATATAATTTGATAAGATCCTGACATATCATGATGTTTTCCACTATGTCTTTTCCTTTTATGAACCCAGCATGGTTAGCACTTAGAATGTTAGGGAGTAAAGCCCCAGTTCGTTGTGCTATGATTTTAGAGATGATCTTATACACTGTGTTACAGCAAGATATTGGTCGGAATTTGCTTACATTGACTGGCATATTCACCTTAGGGTTAAGGTAATAATTGTATGATTAACTTGCCTTAATAGCTTGGCATGCTCAAAGAAATCCTCTACTGCTTGTGTGACATCTTTACCAACATACTTCCACGCATTCTTAAAGAATTTCGCCCCATACCCATCTGGACCTGGACTCTTATGGTCAGGTATATCATTAAGAGCATCTCTAATCTCCTTTTCAGTCACAGGAGCTTCCAATTGCCGCTTATGCAACTCAGTTAGGAGCTCCCCCCTCTAAACTGTTTCTACATGAACTGGCTTAACCCTCTTTTCAGTACCAAGGAGGTCCATGTAGTACGCTTCAAAGGCTGCATTTATCTCTATTGGGTCATCATGTACTTTCCCTTGCATATCAGCAATGCTAAAGACTTTTTTGGCTGAGCACCTCTTCCGAATTAGACTATGGAAATACTTGGTATTGGCATCACCATCAGTCATCCAATCCACTTTCGCCTTTTGCTGTAGAAAGTCCAAATGAGCCCTCTTTAGCATATGGTAATCAGCCAAGAGAGCCTTCTCCATTACATACACAATTGAGTATTTGTCGGGTCTTTATTCACTTGTATTTGTATCTTATCCAGGGCCTGCTTCGCTAACTCAACAGCAGTGTCAATCTTGTGAAAGACCTCCTGATTAAAGCTTTTAAGATGTTGTTTAAGATTCTTCAACTTCTTCACCAACTTATACATAGGAGTCCCATGTATTTGTATATTCCAACGTTGCTGAATTAGAGGCAGAAACTCCGGAGAATGCGACCACATATTAAAGTATCGAAATGATCGTGTACGCTTTTCACACACTGCATTTTCAGTTAATATACACGAACTGTGATCAAAATCCCCTTCGGGAAGGAAATTTGCTTCCATATCAGGCTGGGCAACCAAAAATTCTGCATTTATCAGCGCCCTATCAATTCGACTGAACACCCTTGTGTCATCTCCATGTTTATTGTTCCAAGTGTAATAGGAACCATTACTTTTAATACCATCCAGCAGACAATCAACAATGTAGTTGCGAAAGTCTTTGATATCAGCCCATGTTATATCTGCTCCAATGGACATTGTTGAAATCTCCACCAACAATCCAAGGCCCCTTACACATTCCTGCGTACCGTCTTAAATGAGTCCACAATGGCTTTCTTTCAGCATGTTTACTAAAGCCATACACAATTGTAACCCAGTAACTCTTCTTTCTTGACATATCTTGCACAAACGCACATATCGTTTGCGAAGTAACATCCTTGATATCCACTATAAAAGTATTAGGCTCCCATAAAAGCCAAATTCTCCCTCTATCATGACAGACATTATTTGTGCATATAGCCAAATCCTTGCACATATTATTCTTAACTCCAAGCCAATTCTGACTCTTAACTCTAGTTTCAATTAGACCAAATAACCCTACATTATTCCTATGCAAAAACCATTTAATATCTCGCTGTTTATTCATACTATTAAGGCCTCCTATATTCCAAAATCCCAGGCTAACCATTATCTATATCTGAGATAATGACATTGCCCATCTGAGCACTATTTCGCTGCATAGAAGCATTGGAATTAGGATTCATATTTTGTCTCTCATACCTTGTGATTCTGGATATCATTCGAGCAGGTGACGGATTAGCGCTGCTGATTAGAGGTGGAAACATCTGCGGGGTTTGAGCAGGCATAATCTGCTCCTTCTCAGTCACCTCAACAGCCTGTTTCTCCCTCCATTGCTTCTTAGGTTGACCTTTTCTACATCCTTCCTCTTTATGGCGTATACCACCACATTTATCACATTTGAGTGGAAGCCAGTCATATTCCACTTGAATTTTATGAGCACACCCCTTCTCATCCAGGAAACAAATATTCCTCGTTAATTCCTGCTACTGTTACCATGACACGCGCATAACCCAGAAAAGCTTTCAAGGAAGTGTTCGTATCACTCTTAACATATTTCGCAATAAGACCCGCAATCTTAGTCAGACTATCTTCCCCCCAGAACTTCACATGTAGGTCCTGTAGTTTTACCCAAATCGGAACCTCAATCGCCTCCCATTTCGTAAAATCCACATCATCCTCCCAAGGTTTCAGGATGGCTTCTTGTCAAATAGGACCCATTGACTGAGTGCCTTCAGCTGGACTTCCTTGGTTTTAAATCGCACCAAGAAGATACCATTCTTCATGAATGAAATCTTGTCCAGTTCTTATCTTTCCACAACCGTCCCAAGAAACCATGGACGACCTTTCACGGTGGAAAGGCCCCCAAAATATACCCATGCACAGCAGTTTTCCAGTAATTCAGTTCATCCTGTACATCTTCCACATTAAGCTGCCACTTCCATTCCGCACAACATCAGCCCATTCATTTGAGTTCTCCGGTTCACTAAATTCCTCATCATGTATACTCCATGTCCAGATCATATTCTGAGATCCTAGGACCCTTCGATGTACTTGCTTAATCTTGTTTATTATTTGCAGAATGTAAATTTTTATGTATTTGTGGAGTTTTTTTATTTTTTATTTTTTATTTTTATGGTGTTTTTTGGATGCTTTTTTCCCTCGTGCCATGCTCAATCAGCTCGTCTAAATTTCAGTGACGGCAATCTGATTTTCTCTCTCATGATTTTCGCTCTAACCATCACTCTCAATAATGTAGAAAATGCTTTCATTTGAGTATAAATTTCATATAATTTGTTTCGTATTATTTGCTCGAAAAAGTGATTAATTTATTACATATAAAGATATTAAAATTATCCCACATCGATAAATTATAATAAGGTGATGAAATTCTATATTATAAATAAGATTAATCATCTGTCCTTAGATATCCACCAAAAATCATTCGAGTCTTGAAGAACTCTTAAGATTATAACCTTAACTAATTATCTCATATCGAAAAATTATGATGAGGGTATGAAATTCTATAATACTCCCTCCATCTTCTTGAATAAGCCTATATTTCTTTTAT
This sequence comes from Agrostemma githago, assembly GCA_958450325.1. Taxonomy (NCBI): domain Eukaryota; kingdom Viridiplantae; phylum Streptophyta; class Magnoliopsida; order Caryophyllales; family Caryophyllaceae; genus Agrostemma; species Agrostemma githago. The sequence goes on from OY288262.1 coordinate 31,884,407, forward strand.
GATTTTTTTTGAGTTAGCCCCATTTCCTCTTAAGGAAATATTTTCATCTCTATTTCTCTCTCATCACATATACCATATCAACACAATAAGACTTATTCGAGAAAAAGGAGGGAGTATAAATAAGAATAATCATTGTTTTTGAATATCGACAAAAAAACTTTTGAGTCTTAAAAAAAACTCTTAATTAGTCTACAAACTCAAAATTGTCCCATATCGAAACAATTAAAAAAAGATGATGATTCTATATTATAAATAAGAGTAATATCATGTGTTCTTTTGGGTCTTAAAAGAAGCTCTCAAGACAGTAAATTATCCCACATCAAAATAATTATGATAAAGGAATCTATATTATAAATAAGACTAATAATTCGTTCTTCAATATCAATAAAGAAACATTTGAGTCTTAGAAAATATCTTAATAAAACTACAAGCTTTAAGTAACACAATCTCACATCGAAAAATTATAACAACGTGATGAAACTCTATATTATAAATAAGAAATAAGAGTAATCAATTCTACAATAAGATGATGTAATTCTATTATACAAATAAAAGTAATCATTCCTCCAAATTATGATGAGGTGATGGGATTCTATATTGTAAATAAGTGTAATCTTTCGTCCTTAAATTTGACTATCATTTGTTATTAGATTATCTTCCAAAACTCAATTGAGTCTTAAAAACTTCTTAAGACTATAAACTCAAGTAAAATTATTATAAGAGTTCTAAAGACAATATCTAAACTTAAGTCAAAATTATTCTATATCGAAACATTATGAGGTATGGAATTTGATATTATAAATAAGATTAATCATTCGTTCTTAGATATAAAAAAAAAAATTGAGTCTTACAAAAGTACTTGAGACTATAAACTTAGGTAGATTATCCCACATTGAAAAATTATAATAAAGTGATCGAATTTTATTATATAAATAAGAGTGATCGCCCATTCTTAAGTTAGATATAAAAACAAACTCTTTTATTATTATAATTATCCTAACGTTGTCTCACATCGAAAAATTATGATGAGGTGATGAGTATAATAATAATGATCATTTGTCCTTGTATATCAGCTAAACAAATTCGAGTCTTAAAAATGCTCTTAGGATCATAAGCTGATGGAAAAGAGAAATCATTTGTGTTTAGATATTAACCAAAAATCTGAGTTCTAAAAAGAATTTTTAAGACTATAAACCTAAGTATAATTATCGCATATCGATAAATTATGATGCGGTGATGAAATTATATATCACAAATAAGAGACATCGTTCATTTTTAGATATTAACAAAAAAAATTGTCTTATAAAAGCCGTTAAAGCTATAAATTTAAATAAAATTATCCCACATCGAGAAATTATTATAAGGCAGTGAAATTCTACTATATAAATACGGAGTAAAAGCAATCATTCGTCTTTAGATATCAACGAGAAATCCTAAAAGAATTTTTTAAGACTATAAACTTTAAGTAAAAAAAATTATTCGTTTTTAGATATTAATTAAAAATCTTTTGAATCTTATAATACTCTTTTTAAGGCTATAAATTGAAGTAAAAATTATCCTACATCGAAAAATTACAAAAAAGTGATGAAATTCTATAACATAAATAAAAGTAATCATCGTCTTTAGATATGAATCAGAAATCTTATGAGTTTTAAAAAGAGTTCTTAAAACTATAAATTTAAGTAAAATTATTACACATCGAAAAATTATGATGAGATATCATAAATAAGATAAATCATTCGTTTTAGATAATCATTTGTCTAAAAGTATACTCCATAATAAGTGATCAAATTCTATTATATAAATAAGAATAATCGTTCGTCCTTAATAACTTAAATGGAAAAACAAACTCTTTTGAGTCTTAGAAAAAATTCTTAAAACCATAAACTTAATTAACTAAAATTATCCCACACTTTTGAGTCTTAAAAAAATTCGTAAGACTATAAACTTGAGTAAGATTTCGCACATCGAAAAATTATTACAAAGTCATGAATTTCATAGATATAAACCAAACATCTTTTGAGTTTTAGAAAAACTCTTAGGATTATAATAAACTTAAGTAGAAATTTCTCTTTTGACTCTTAAAAAAAGCTCTTCAGATTATAAACGTGTATGAAAATTTCCCATATCGAAAAATTATTACGAGTATAAAGTTATGAATTTTATATTATTTGCTCGAAAAAGTAATGAATCTATTACATCGAAAAATTATGAAGGTGATAAATTTCTATATAGTAAATAGGAATAATAATTCGTTCTTAGATATCAACAAAAAAATCTTTTGATCCTTAATCTCTTGAGACTATAAAATTAAGTAAAATTATCCAATTCGAAAAATTATGATGAGTTGATTAAATTCTATATTATAAATAAGAGTAATCATTCGTCCGTATATATTAATCAAACATCTTTTGAGTCTTAGAAAAACTTTATCTCACTCGAAAAATTATATACAATTATACTCCGTAGTATAATCGTACCACAGTGAATGATTATCATAGTAGTATAATTGTACCATAGTGAATGATTATCATAAGGGGATGATCCTATGATTATAAATTGAAGCCATTATTGTTTCTTATATATATATCAACTATCAACCCAAATATTCACTGAGTATTTTCTTAAGGAGAGATATTACCAGTTTTAAATACAATGCATGCGTATAATTTAATTTGACGTTTACCGCATATATAAGCTCCCAAAAAACACATTCACGTATGTGGATAGTATTTGTTTACTATTAGACATATTCTTACCTTCGACTTACTTTCTACTGTTGCGTAGTCTCACAAATTTATTCAATCTTCTAATTTGGTGTCATTATCATTCTCACTAAAAATCGGCCCGTACATCGCACGGACTTTCCAACTAGTTGTTATATACGCTAAAACAGTTAGTATGTACACTGAAATTGTTTTTATATACACCAATTTGATTTTAATATAAACAAAAGTAATTAATGTATACACAAAAAAATAAAAAATAAAAATGATTATTTTTTTCCGAAAAACGGGATTTTATTGATTTTTTTTCGGAGAAAAATAATTTGATTTTTTTTTTTCGGAAAAAAGTTGATTTTAAAAAAAAAAATATACTATGTATGAATTTTTGTTTTAATATTAGTCTTTAATTTGATTTTAATCTAATGGTTGAGATTTGGTCTTATTGGGAACGGCGAGTTGAGGTGTGATCCTAGATATATAAATGTTTTGGGAGTGCTTAAAAGTTTAGGTAAACCCACCAATATACCTTGTGCGCTTACTTTTATGTTTCTGTTATGTCACAGGAAGATAAGCCTTATATTGACAAAAGCCTGAAGGATAGTGAACAAGTACAGGTACATTCTTTACTCAAAACATTCTGTTGTCACTTTGTTAGGTCCCTCCATCCTGACAACGCCCCGACCTTGTGGAGAATCGAACATATGACAACTCCATGGCGTAATATATGTATTATCTGACCACAGATGGAAGATATCATGTTGTGTGAAGGAGTTCAGAGAGGTCTAGAGTCACCTGCGTACACATACGGAAGATACGCACCTAGTGTGGAGAAAGCCATGCACCATTTCCATTGCTTGCTTCATCGAAACATGACATGATTGATCATTTGAGGTTTTGGCCCAATGGTTGGCATAGCAGACTAGCCTGTGCAAATCCCTTGTATTCTACTGGTGTTGTGTTACACGCAATAGCAGAAGCATGACCATCAACTTCGTGTATCCGTAAATAAATTGCTTTCAAGTTCCTGCAAGTTGCATCTTTTTTGATATTTCGTGTGGTGAAAGTTGTTGGGAGTTGGGACTGTGCCATTGCTTGCACTATGTAAAACCTCCGTATATAATTTCCTTTTGGAACCTTAATTAGCCTTGTAAATTATCTGACCATGAGGCGTCGGTAAAAAGTTTTACCATAACAAAGTGTGATAAGCCCTGTATATCCAATGTATTTCACTTTTTTTTTTTTTTTTTTGTTAAATGTTAAAAATGCCTGTATCATTGTATTGGATTAGCCGTTTGTAGCCTTGCTTAACAAGAGATATTGTTTGTTTAACAAGAGATAGTAGAACTAAAAAGAGCAGAGAGGTCTCTCTCTACCATCAGCTCCCTCTCTATTTTTCCCCAAAAAACAAAACAAAACCCTGACTTGAAGCTGCCGCCCCAACCACCTCTCAGCCTCCCACTCCCCTTACCTGGCCGGAGATATAGTCGTCTTTTGGTCTATTTTCGGCCGACTGATCAGACCACCATTCTCCTTCTCCGTTCCTACTAAGTTTTCTCTTCCCTGTTTCCGTCTCGTCGGTGATGACCACCATTCAGTCTCTCTTGTCCAGTAAGTCTCCTTTTGGTTTCTTCCATTGTTGTTCGTTTTCTTTTATCCCTAGGATATGAAACTCCAAAGTGCATAGACTAGCGTCTAATGCACTTAGGTTTTCGTGATATCTGATTAGTTATAACCTTTGGCAAAAAAAGTCTCCTTTTGGTTTTCTTTTGTGTTTTTGTGGTGATGATTGACCCCCTCCTTGCCTGTTTGCCGTCAGCGACTCGATCCGTCGCTGACCCGCTCCGTTGACGACTCGACCTAATCGTGCGTCCTGATTGTCGCGCATGTCTTGTGCCGGTGTTCGTCAGGGGCGTTCCCTCCTCCCCCGCCCTCCGGCGACCGGCTCCCTCTTCCCCTGTGTCGGCCCCCTCCCTGTCATTGACCTCTGATGGTGGGTGTTCCCCTCCTCCCCTCATCCCCTCCCCCACCCTCCAGTTTTGCATCGGTGTTTGGTTGTTTGGTTTGGGTGACTGATTGTGTTTTTTTTAGGTTTTTGTTAGCCGCTTGTTTGGTTTGGTTAGGTTGTTTGTGGTTTGGTCTGTGTTCTTTCGACTTGGTTTGGTTTCTGATTGGTCTTGTCGGCTTGTTCGGTCTTAGGTCAGGGTTGTAAGGTCTGTGTCTTTTATCCGTTGTTTTCTTGGGTTTTTCTTTGGTCTTACTGGACAATGGTTGTGTGGCGGGTCTCCTGCCTTGACGGACTTGGGTCTTGCTCTATGGGACGGTTTCGGGTCTGGTGTCTTTTCATGGTGGTTATGGGTGTCTATTGTGTGGTTGGGTCCCCGGTGGCATTCTCCAATAATGACCTCTCGTGTAGCTGTTATTTTTAATAGTTTCTTAATTATAAGCTTAAGTTTCGCTCTTCTTAAGAATAAGAGTCTCCTCATGGAAGCTTGTTTGCGTTTGGTGGGGGTTGTCACGACCACTGATCGGTCCTGGATTCGATCTTCCTTTCGGAGTTTGGCTTGTGGGTTGCCCTTATCCTCGACCCATGCATGTCGCTTGGTTCTTTGGTCTGTTGGTCACAGATTGTAGAGTTCGATCCTCAAGATGTAGAAGATTTTTCTCCATTAGAGGCTCGTTTTTGCTGTCACCCGTTTCTTTCTACGCCTTTTTCTGAAGTGCGTAAGTGCATCTTGGCCTCGTCACTTTACGACTCATATGGGTGGATGGTACCTGGGAGTCGGCAGCTATGTTGATAATCGGGATGAAGACACTCATGTTCACGGATCCGCTCAACATCAACTCATCACAATCACCCAACGTTTTTCTTTTATCGTTATAGTTTTATTAGTATTAGCTTGTGATGTTTTTAATTTAATTAAAGGATGTAATATGCGTTTCGAGAACCCAAACAACATGTAATCCGATGCTTTTCTTTGCTGACAAAAAAAAAAATCTAGGATGGATTATGTGAGGTTGGTTGGAATCTATTGTGATTACGTACCCTCCAAGTTGTCCATGTCACACCTAAATAACCAATTAATGATCAGAGGCAATTCAAAGATTATACAACCAGTTGTACATAGCTCTATGTTTATGATTTTGAGCTTTATCACAAAGGTTTCGAGTTTTGCTGTAAACTTTCTGAGCTTTAGTGTAAAGTTGTCTTCTTACTTGTGGAGTAATTGGTGTTTGGTTGAACTGGAGATAGGTTCGATTTGGGTGTAGCGTTGGTTGGTTGTGATGGTGATTTCCCCTGACAATGATGCCTCTTTATTTACTGCTTGTACGTTTTTTATTCATAATAATCTCCGTTAGGAGTCTATGTTGTAGTTTAATTTTCCCTTTTAGAATAAGCTTGGCCCTCGGATGCTATGGCTGTGTTGGTTATGCTTTTCTTGAGTCTTTTTCTAGAGTGGTGGTGCTCTTTAGGAAGGCTACTGGACGACGCAGACTCTGTTTCATCGTTTGGGTTTGCTCTTTGATTTGCTGGCCTTGTTCTAGGCGTGTTCGACTACCAAAATGTAGGAGTTTCTACTCCACTGATGACAAGTCCTCCAGACTTGTCTTCCTCGTTTCCCTTCTACGTCTTTATGGCGTAAGTGCATTTTGTGTGTGCCAGTCGTCCTATCAGCGATCGTATGGAGTTTACAACTTGGATGATGCTATGGTGGATGCTAAAGCTCGTGTCCTTTCTACTGATCTCCGTCAGCATGCTTTGACCCTTGGACCTCGTAGCGTTCTAGTTTTTAGGCGTTCTTTAAGTTTTTACGTTGTTCTTAATGTTTTATGTATCTCTCAACCCCTTAACAACAGAGGACACTTTTTAGTGTTGACTCTGAACTTGTTGTAGGGTGTTTTCTGTCTTTGCTGGCAAAAAAAAAAAAAAAAAAAATCACGTAAATGTTTAAACTCAAAAATTTACAATTCAGCTCAGAAACTTGTATAAGTTCAATAAATATATACAAAAACTCAGAAACTTGTATAAGCTCAGGTGTACAACACTATTTTCCGATCCGAGGTACCTTATCTAATTCTATAGCCATACTCGCAAAGGTAATCTTTCCCCTGAGGTTGAATTAATACTTAAGGGAACTTTTTTTTTAAAGCAAGTGACTTAGGGGAACTGTTGTTGCAATTGAGGCAGAAATATGATGTATTCCTCGCTTTTGTAGTTCATGTCATGTAGCTACACACCCGGCCGATTGACGGTTAAGATTTGGCTATGTCGTTAATTAGACAAAAAAAAGCTATCAAACACTATTTAATATTTATAACCTACAGAGTACAACTTAAATACGAACTACTAATCTAAATTAGAGAGTAGTAAAGTAACAAGAAATATGATCGAAAAACAATGATAGGATACAAGTAGCTTAACTAAGTGATTAAGACAAATTAGACTAAACACAAACACAAAATGAGAATGGAGTTACTAAGATTTAAGCACAAAGATAAAACACAGAGAACAGAGACGAGGATGGATTTTAATCAATAATGGAAGAAGTCTTCGTGTAACTCTCATTTTCACTCGTCCTAAAAACAATGCTTGATTGTTAGCATGCTATCTCTATAATTATTGTGGAGTGATTGTCTAACCTTTAGCTATTGCCTAGTTTAAATTCATTTTTGATCAATACGACGACCAGGAAGAAAGACACTTGGAGCCGTCAACCCCTTAAGACCTAGACATAACATTGCGGCGCACCAATGAAGGCATCTTTCAAATCCACTATGGGGCCAAATCAAGATGAATCACGTTGAAGAATCGAGTGAAGTTACGGTGGCAAGATGGAACACACATGAAGATCAAGTACGTGCAAATGCGTGTAGGATAGTTATTTTCGAATCTTAGCAGCTTCGATGGAAGAAAGACGAACACACTTGGACACTTTTTTCTGAACCAAACTTGGGGGAGTCTTGGAGTTGGATATGCCATCTTTCTAACCAAAATGTAACATAATAAAGTCATCAAAATGAAACATCAATAATATTTGTGTCACGAGGGCATTTATTAGGGCTAGTGGCTCGCTTGGGATGGGGTAATGATTCCGGGATAATAGAGAAAAAATGAACTAGAAAATGACGGAGAGTATTGATGATGGTAAGCGGAAATGGAGAAAATAAAGATAATATAGTCTATTTGGGGAGGAAAACATTATTCCCCTCTCCCCTCACGTAATGCATTACCCCTCAATGGGGTAATTATTCCTCTCTCCTATCTCTTTTACACCATAAAATGTCACAACCAAGCAACAAGCTCCTTCATTTCTAGTTTATTTTTGCTCTATTAGCCCGGAATCATTACCCCATTCCAAGCGAGCCCTAAAGGTGATCATATGCGGGTTCAGGTTGGATACGGGTCGGACTAAGTGTGAAATTTTGGTACACGGACAAGCGGTTTTGGGACGGGTTAGCGGGATGGACCTTTGTATATTTTTAAAAATGTTGTACCCAAGCCCGCTAAAAATTCGGGTCGGATAGGACGGGTCAATCGGACGGTACGTCCCATGAACAATTATAATTAGGGCATATGATTTTGTAATTTGGTCATTCGGCAATGTATACACTCTCCGTTCCATTTGATTGTTTGCATTTGCCTTTTATGCACTATTCAATAGGTGAGTGAAATCGTCAATGTAATTTCTAATATATAATATAAAATGTAGTCATATATAAATTATCTAATCGAGTACGTTATATGCAAACAATCAAATGGAACGGAGGGAGTATAAAGGATATGCAGCAACCTGTGCTATGGAGTATTCTTCTTCGAACTGCTGTAAACAACAGTACAAGGCTTTAATATAGGCAATACTAAATACGGAGTTCTATCTCAGGAGATGAATATAGGCGATGTCCACATAAGATGATCCAGACTCCAGAGTACATCATAGTGTCACACAATAATACAGTCCGGAAGTGAAAGAAAATATAATGTTCATTCCAAATACAGATTAGCCAAGTCGAGATATATCGAAAAGTGAAAGAAGAATTGTTATCACTTACCCCTCCGTCCCAATGAATTGTTTGTCTATTCTATATTGAAGCGTCTCAATGAATTGTTTGTCTTTCTATTTTAGGAATGTTTTTTTATGTGTAATTTGACCTTCCTCATGAGTTTCGCTCCACATGTCACTTCCTTATTGGATCTCTTCCTCTTGGTGCCAAAAGTAAAGACAAACAATTCATTGTCATTGGAAATGATGTTATGGCTCAGTGGTAAGGAGTTTCTACTTTGACAGAGTTGGTGGGGGTTCAAATCCCCTTAGGAACGTTAATTTCGCCCATTTTTCTCCCTATTTCCTTTCAAATTTGGGGTTGCATCGAGGAGGATAGCTGCTGCACCTGTCAGGCCTGGGAAGAGACAATCAAACATATTTTTGTCGATTGTGCATACGCAAGGAAGATCCTGGATGCTATTTACGGTTGGTATGGTCCGGTTATGAGAATAGAAATGCTATAGGCTCAAGCGAAGGACATTAAATGGAAAAAGGACGCTACGGTGATCACTACCTATTATTACCACGTTTGGCATCAGAGAAACAAAGCGAGAGTCGAGGGCGTTCTTCAAATGCCTGAGACTGTGGCGTATAATATCCATCAGAAGTTAAAGGAGAGACTCCGATTGATGATGCCGGGTGAAGAGCTGAGCTAGTTGACGATGTTTTGTTTTGTTGCTGTAACCCCTGAGTTTGTTTTGTTTCGTGCTCATGTTAAATGTGGGCTAAGAGATTGGTCACTTGGTTTTTTTTTTATTCCATTTTATCCTTGGTGCTCCTCGGATTTGTGGATTATCTGTAATTAGTTATGATTGTTTATATAATTACACTCACATTTTACCAAAAAAACAATTCATTGGAACAGAGGGAGTACCACTTACCACAACTGAATAGAAAAAAATTGGAATGTACTCCCTCCGATTTTTTATTATCTTCCCTATTTCCTTTTTGGGCTGAAACACTCTTTCTTCCCTATTTCCATTTTGGGCCATCAACATGTGGTGTAGAATCCCTCTTACATTTCTCTCTCTTCCTTATTTTATTTTGAAGGATACATTCCTACACCTTTATTTTCTTCCCCAAAACCAAAGGGGAAGATAATAAAAAATCGGAGGGAGTACAAGGTTTTCATCAGTTGACACTGTATGGAAATCTACATAATACGGAGCATTAAACTTCAGTGAAACAAAATAGCCCAATAATTATTTCACAGGTCTGTACATTCTGATTATGAACATTATGACCAGGATAGGATAGGATAGGTTTGTGGACAAATAGAAGAATGCATATTTCTGGGGAGCTAGGGGAAGACAGTGAAGAGTTGTTTTCACCGCTCTGTGCATTCTGAACATTCTGAATATGACCTTAGCAGCTCGGTATGAGGGAAGGGTGGAAGAGGGGGGCAAGTGATAGAAAGAGCAGAGCAAAAATTGAGGTTGTGATGTTTGCTTAAAAAAAGCTCCACGCCGGGGGATTTGAATTTGGGTTGGAGGGAGAAATGAATCCTCCATATCCCTCCAACGTAATTTAGAGACAAAACACGGCCAATTATTTCCCCTCCCCCAAGTCTCTTCACCAAAACAAAGAGTTCAAGAGAATTACTTATAATTTGGATAAGCTGACGGAAGACCAAATGCCAGCACTAATATTGAGTTGGTATATCCTTTGACCAACCGATCCAACAACAAAGACTACGCTTTTACAAAAACCCTAAAAGTCAACCAGTACTTCTCCATCTCAGACATATAGCATTAAATACAGTTTAAAAGTAAATTAAGTCCAGTCACAAATGTTGGTGTTACATCAGAAGATAACTGAGGCAGGTAGCAAATTGTACTACTTTCACAGAGGCTAAGCAATGTGGCATTCATAGCAAGTCTACTATGAGCATATTTTAGGCAACTGAGACATGTTAGATGATGCTAAATCTAACCATAGTTGAAGGGTCAAAATTTGGAATAAGCATCAGCGATAATAGACAGACAGGAACCAAGTACTTGCAAAATCCATTCAGTGACACCATTAATTCACAAAGTCTAGCACATTAGAACCATGATTATGAGAAACGGGTACATTAGTTGACTAGAAAGCACACACTTAATTAACAAGAGATTATTCGAGAACACCTCGCAATCTTACCGCCAACCACATCAAGCCTTCCCTCCCCCTAATAACAACACTACTTACTGAGACAAATATTACAGTTGATGTCGTCCTTTAAACTCATGTTTCTGTACAACAAGCATACGTAGAAGTAATATGTAATGTTGTGAGCTCTAAACAGGAGGAATGTTAGAGAAGGAAAAACCCTTGTAGCCCTTGTAGGCATAGTATGCAATCCTTGTGTAATAGAAACCCGGTAAGAACAAGATTCCTCCTAGAATTGCGAAAAACATCCCTGTTGCAACAACTTAATCACTTAGTTACTAACTCACATGAAACTATTCTCTACCATTGGAGTACCTAAGTGTTCAAAAGTGGAAGGAATGACCAAAGAACACATCTTTCATCCTATTCATATACTATCAGTCAGCTATTCCATACTCCCTCCGTTCATTTGCTTTTGGCACAAAGACCAAGAAGGGAGGAGAAGTCCAATTAGAGAGTGACATGTGGAGGTAATTATAGGTGGATGATCAAATTACACGTAAGAAATCTTCCTAGAATAGAAAGGCAAATAAATGACCGGGACGGAGGGAGTACATGCTACCGTAACAGTGCATCCAGTAGCAGAGCCAGGATGGATTCAAAACTAGAATCCTGCTATTACCCTCACTCTACCACTAAAATTATTCATTGAAATTGAAATACCAAACTCTAAGAAAATGAATCAAATACCCAAGAATAGAAATGAAATACCCAGATTTCCCCCCAAATTTGATGAATTAAAGGAGGGATTAGATCAAAGAAAAGAAAAGAGGAAGAAAATACCATGAGCTGTATCACCACCGATGTGATTAGCAGCCATGTAGATGCCGAGAACAATACCAACAACACCAAAGACAAGAAGGGCAACTGCAAGAGCGATCTCTTTGATTGGGGGTTTATTGTTTACGGCATAGGAGCTTTCAATCATTATATCTTCATCTGTTATGGAGAATGCATGGTCCACATACGCCATTGTTGCCGCTACTCTAGCTCAGGTCAGGAATAAACCCCCCCCCCCCCCCCCCCTTTTTTTTGCTTAGAAGAAGCGTTTCTTCTGGGTTGGTTGCTTGTTGTTTTGTTCGTTGGGGTTTCCTGAGGTAACAAGTTAAAATGAGAGATTAGTACTGTAGATGACGATGCTTACAGACTTTGTCATTTATTTTAGTTTTAATTTTAGTATTTGTACCTACCAACAAGATACGGACTGCTGCTATTCACAAATTATTGTTTACGATGGTTATACCGTCATAAATTTATAACAAGTCAAATAGAAGAGATTTTACAAAAAGTAGGATGTTTGGGATAACGAATTGATTGTCTTTTTCTACCTATATAGTTATATTTGAACCATTATAAGTCTGTAACAGATATATGAGACTTACTGATTATCAAGGGGCGTCAATCTCAAAATAGCAATCTATTAAGAAAGTCACTTTCCTTTTCCTTGTCACAAAGCCACCCACGGACCCATCTAGTGACCCAGTAACCTTACCCTTATTCCCTGCTCGGCCTCTCCCATCACCCCATCACCGGTTCACCACTACAGTTCATCATCACGACAATTCTACCCTCGAACGACGCATCTCTACTCAAGTCTAGTACAATAGATAAATGAAACAAGTAAGAGAAAAAAGTATTGTGCATATACTCTTTCCGTCTTAGTCATCTGTTTAATTTTTATATTATTTTAGAGAAAAATTTTAATTAAATGTAAACAGATGATTGAGACGGAGGGACCACAAGTCAAGCAAACATTTCATCATACACTTATACGCAATAATATGCTTAGAGGTGCCACGTAAGTGACATAACCAACGAAAACCCATAATGAAATTTAATCACTAGAAACCCTATATTAAATGTTTACGTCTTGTTCTTTTCAACTTATTTTCAACTCGTTTCAGATCAGCTCAGCTTCTATCAGCTCAGCCCAGCTCTTATCAGCTCAGGCTAGCTCCTATATGCTTAGCCCAGCTCTAATATTTTCAACATTTCATCATACACTTATACGCAATAATATGCTTAGAGGTGCCACGTAAGTGACATAACCAACGAAAACCCATAATGAAATTTAATCACTAGAAACCCTATATTAAATGTTTACGTCTTGTTCTTTTCAGCTTATTTTCAACTCGTTTCAGATCAGCTCAGCTTCTATCAGCTCAGCCCAGCTCTTATCAGCTCAGGCTAGCTCCTATATGCTTAGCCCAACTCTAATATTTTCAACCCAACTCCAATTTTTTCAGCTCCTAAAATAATACTTCAATAAATATATTAATAATATATTATTATTATTATTATTATTATTATTATTATTATTATTATTTATTCATTTATTTATATGAAACGGTAATTGCATTAAAATGGAAACAAATTACATTAAGTTATTAGTGTCGTCGTCGTCATTATCATCATCATCATTATTGCATTTCGATATTAACGCAAGTTTCTTTTCATAAAATAATAATAATGATATTATTATTGTTGGTGGTGGTGGTGATGTTGTTGTTATTTTTATCACTCATATCTCTTAATGTTAATAATAACAAATTATTATCATCATCGTCATCATCGTTGTCGTCATCATCATCGCCATTGTGATTGTTATCGTTATTATTATTTTCTATTTTTTTTATCATCATTGTTATTATAATAATTATTAACATATTATGCGCTCTATAATATTTTGAGGTCTTGTAGATATTACATTCAAATATTTACAACTTTGTCTCAATGCCATTACGATTAATTTACGTTAGTCTTTTTTTTTGAGTCCATAAGTCCTATTTACAGCCATTGATCTAAAGGGGGATGGATGGTGGTGATTGAGTCTAGTAATTAAGGTAATAACTAACTTATTTTGGTAAAAATATAATAAAATCCTCTCTCCTCCCATAATTATCTCCAACCACTGAAACACGTTTCCCCACATTCAATTTTTTCATTCAAACTCACCCGCTTAACTAAAACTTGTCACCTTCATCATCCCAAACTCAATCCTCTCATCTTCGCTCGACATCTGATTTTTTTCAAAACACACCCGCGCATCCTCTCATCTTCAACTCAAGCAAGGCTACATTGAAGCAGCTCTCTAACTTCAGCAAAGATAATCTTCAGGCGGCATAATACAAGGTAACTCGCTAATACTCAATTGTTGTACCGAAGAACTAGGTTTAGTTTATATTCGATCTGATTTCATTAATTTTCTCGCTAATTATTGATTGATTTACTTTGTTGCGTTTGTGCCCTATAATTAATTGGTTTCACTAAAAATTATTGCGGTATATGGATTTTCATCTGTTTCGTCTAATTGAATTAAACTGCATATTCAGACAAACATATTTCGAATGTTATTTTAATGCGCATACACAATTATTGTAATAAACTTGATGTGTTACTGTAAGTGGTCGTTTAGTTATAGTGTTACATGTATGGTGTTATTTTAAAGACGACCATGTGTTACTGTAATGTAGAAGACGTGTTACTTTAACTCTCATCTTCGTGCTACTTTGAATCTTTGTAATCTGGTACACTCAATTGTGTAGACGTGTTACTCTAATTCGCATATTATGTTACTCTAACATTTTCTTTGTGTTACTTTAACGCTTATCAGCTGTACTTTTATTTTATGGTGTTAATGTAACACTTATGGTGTTACTTTAAAGAATTTTTTGTGTTACTATAATCTAGAAGACGTGTTACTTTAATTTGCATCTTTGTTCTATATTTATGTTACTTTAACGCGTATCAGCTACTTGTTACAATAGTTGTACATAATTATTGTACATTTCAGATGGCAAAAGGAGGAGACAAATCAAGGAACACTGGTGGCGCGAAATCGCAGCGCAAGGGGCAGGTCAGTTGCAGGCCTGTGAGCCTTAGCATTGTTGATGTTTTTCTCTTACCTGGTGCATACTAAGCTCTAATAATAGTTGAACATACTAATTATTCTCATACTTGTCCCTTTTCAGAAGGGAAAAGAAGGGGAACAAGAAGCTGTTGATAAGAAGGTTCAGTTTAGGTATAGACCACAGAGCCTTGTGGAATTAATGTCCAACTTTAATGATAGACAGCGAGAGGCTGTCATCAGCATCGGTTTTGACGGCCTACTACAAATGCGACTTAAAAGTTTTCCCGGCAAGTTTGCACCTGACTTCATGAAGCTATTTGCGGATGACACTTTGATTTTAAGACAACCAAGGAAAAGCGATCAATTCTTGGTAACGAAGCATGATGTTCACGACTGCTTCCTCCTACCCTACGGTCCGCACCCAGTTGACCTGTGATGCACGTATTTTATATACACTTTTTATGCTCTTATTACGCGCATTCTCGTGTTTATTGAATAGTGAAAACTATTATTTTGCCCCGAATTGGCTACTTTGTGGTGTGTATTGTCCTTTTGCAGGAACGGAAGACAAAGGAGTTAAAACGAACCAAAACCGAGGCAAAAGACAGCTGGAAGAGTAGATCGCTGAAGTAGGCAGAATAGTCGACCGACTATTGGAATAGTCGGCCGACCATGGCGATAGTTGACCGACTAATAAAATAGTCGGCCGACTATTTCTTGGGCCGCAGACAAGTTTCGTATTCAGCAAGTTATTTTCTAATCAGTTTTAACCTATTCTAAATTGTATAAATAGGGCTTTTCAGCCACATTAGATTTTTACTTCTTTTTAGACTTCTCTACTTTTATTCCTCCTTAGACTTTTATCTCTTTTCTTATTCTCTTAAGATCACTTTTAGTTTAATTTCTTCCCCAAACTCGGTTATTGTAAGACTTTCGGATTTGAATCGCCTTCATTCCTTTTGGTAATTTTATCTAATCTTTCTTCTTCTTCATTCCTGATTGTTCTTCTTCTTCATATTTAATTATTCTTAATCATTGTTTTCTGCTGTCGTAAATTTATTATTATTCATCATGTTTAATCTAGAAAATCTTTTATTAATCTTGTTGTTCTCGATTTAATTATGAGTAGCTAATTTTCTTCGCTAGGATTTAGGGGATCTGCGAATTGAATATGGTCGCTAAATAATTTATAGATCTGTCAATAATATTGTGTCTGAGTTGTCAATTGTAGCATATAATCGCGATTAGTCAGTTAATGCGCAGATTGATTAATTGAATTCGGTAAACTTGAACCTAAGATCGGAAGCCTGGTAAAAGTTAGACCTGCTACAACACATTAGTTTGCCCTAATAAGATCGGAAGCCTTTAGACGCATGCTAGGGTGAATAGCGGACCGGAAGGACCTTTTCAATACCCCTTTGCCAATATCTGCGACAGACCTGTGACTTAGATCGTGACAATATGAGATTAGTAGTGAACCGACAATCCTAGTTTTCTCTCCATGTAGTTATTCATCTTTATTCGTCTTATTTTATTTTAGTTATTTCTTCTCTTTTAATTCTCTTTACTTCACTACTTTAGTTTAGTTAAACACAAAACATAAAAAACCCCCGATTGTTACTTAGATAGACTTTAATTGCAAGTAGGATTTATTTGTCTCCCTGTGAAATCGATCCCGACTTCCCTAGCTATATTTTTAGTTAGACCATAGTTGGTTATTTTTGATAGGTACACGACTAGCTTATCAAATTTTGGCGCCGTTGCCGGAGAGACAGTTAATTTTACTTGTCTTTTTAGTTTATCTTCTGTCTCAGGGAACTTTCGTTCCTTGAGACGGTTCTCATATTTTTCTTCTTAGTTCTGTGTATGCCCAAGTCTAGCAGGTCCAAGATTCATCCTTTTGATCCCGAACCCGAGAAGACTTTACGAGCTAGATGGAGTTTTTGGAGGGAAGTAGGTCAAGCGGAAAAATCTAATCCGCTTGACCCAGTTTCCACTAACCTGGAAGCGGAATATTCGTCCCACGAAGAGGATCACTCAAGCACCAAGTCAGACGCCGAGTCAGATATCTCAGTTCCGATCATGCCGCCAAAGCTTTCCACTCACTCCGAGACGACTCAGGCTAACATCCCGAAAGGATGGAAGGTACCAACTTGATGGGAGGGATTTGTCACGTCCCAACCGATCAATAAATAAACCGGCTAATCCTAGTGGGTAGCTAGGGTAAGTCGGGTCGAATCCACGGGGACGGTAAGAGGCGTCTAGACTAAGGTCGCCTAAAAATGAGACTAAGTCAACGAGCTAAACTAAACTAGACAATGACAAGAGGGGGAGGAAACTAGACTAAGACTAAGGTGACGATGAAAACAAACAAGGAAAACGGGCTAGGATTAGGTCGGGGTCAAAGGGGTAACGGAATGGTCAAGGAAGAACTAGAGTGAAGGGAGTAGTAGGGTAATCTAGGTGCGGTCCGAGCTCTCGCTACGTAGACCGACCTAGAGGTTTCACCAAAAACCCATCTCGGCGATACACATGACAAACGGGGTTACTAGCACGCTATAGTGGCCTAGGTCGCATCCGGGCTCTCGCTACGTAGACCGACCTAGGGGTCGTCCTCACCGGGCTCTCGCTACGTAGTGAGGGAACCAAACCCACAAACAAACTATCACCCACAAGAGAAAAGCAAGGAAAACAAGCATATGCACATACTAGTCATTCAAGCATTTCAACAAACATGTGATATGCATCAAACCAAGAGGAAACCCAAATCTTCCACCAACATCTCCAACAATCCCTTAATCATCCAATTAACACCCTAATCACCCTACTAACCCTAGCAAGATACTACTCTAACATAATCAAACTACAACTAACAAGAACAAGGGGAATCAACATAAGAAACAAAACAAACATGAAGATACTAGTGAAAACTATGAACATTAAACATAACAATGAACAAAGATTCAAACTTGGATGAATAAACAAGATAAAGAGTAAAAAGGAAGAGAAGATTATACCATACTAGTGAAGAATGAAAAGAATAACACTTGTACAGAAGAAAACCCAAATAATTCCGCCAAGGTTGTCAATCTTGGATGGATTCTTCAAGAGATCCAATAATACAAGAGTAAACTAGGATTAAAGAGTAATTAAGGACTAATCTACTCTAATCTAAGCTAATCTAACCTAAAGTAGTCTAGGGTTTAGTGGGTAATGTCTAACATTAGCTTACATAACAAGGGAAGAGTATATATAGGGTTACAAGGGGTAAGGAGAAGAAAAGAATCAAATGCGTGTTACAGCTCACACATCCCGCCCGGGACGAGATGGTCTCGCCCGGGACGAGATGGTCCCGACCGGGACGAAGTCCTTCTCGGCTGGGACGGGCTCAAGACAGGAGCACTTGCTTTTGCACCTTCCTTCCCGGTCGGGAAGGCATTATCCCGCCCGGGAAGGACCTTGTAGGCCTCTCTTAAGATCTTTTTGGTCCCTCCTTGGTTCTCATGGGCTTCCCATCGATTCTCGGGACTCGGGATCGGGTCTCGGAGGCTCGGGATTGGGTCCCAAGGTCTCGGGGTCGACTCCAAGGCATCGAGTGATCGTTCCTTAGCTTCGTTGGCTCCAAAAAGTGTATGTATTGAGTCGGAATCGCTCCAACTCTTCATGAATGGTCTCGGGAACCTGAAACGAGCTAGAGGAAGCATAAGTAGCCCATAAACCGCTCCCAAGGAGCGATTCTACAAGGAAAATGGGACCAAAACACAGTAAAATAGGCACTACATACTACACTTATCAACTCCCCCACACTTAACCCTTACTCGCCCTCGAGTAAGCACATACTATCTACTAAACTAGCCGAGTGGGTATTAGCGCACCCTATGCCCTTTCAACTCACGCGAGTGCACTTAGAGGAGAAGTGCACTCCGCAAGGCAAGTGGGGTCTTGCGACAAAACTGTGGATGCAACCGTACACAAAACACATAAACAAATAAACACATAATCGGTTGCACCCAAAAGAAAACAAATACCGCTTCCCTCAACAAAGCGGTGAAAAGACACCGGTTTAGGACTCAAGGCAAGTGACAACGTTCCCAAGCTAGCAATACAAACCAAGGCGAACTAAACCCTAATAGTATGACGATAAAACAACAAAAGCGTTGGTAACTTACCTCGATTCCTCCTAACTTTCTAAAAACGTACTACGGGACGATCGGCGGGGTGGAAAAGGGATGAACCATGGTGTTAGTCGACACTGTAGGTAAGTGAGACCCCGCCCCCTTTAGCAAAGAGCCAAGAGGGTCGTCCCATGCCCGAAACCGCCTAACTAGTCCAAGTAAAAAGGTGGAAATAAATGCAAAATGAGGGATGACCGACTAATGCCGCTATCATCCTTCCTAGGGACTCGGTCCTTTGGTAGGCTCTTCACGGCAAAAGTCGGAAAAAGGCTTATTTTGAGAGGTAGGGGTTATTTTTGTGAGTCGGGTTTTCTTTTGGCATGTTCTCTTTTCTTTCGCATTTTTGCCTTGTTTTGCCATGCCATTCTTTTTCTTCTTTTCTATTTTCTTTTTGGCTTTTGTGCCTTTTCTTTTTCTTCATTCTTTTCTTTCTTTCATTTTCATTCTTTTTTTTTTCTTTTCTTTGCCCTTTTGGCTTGATTTGGTTTTTTGGCTTTTCTTTGTATGACAAGAAAGGGAGAATTCAACAAATTGCAATTTATTGTGTGGATATGTGTAGGAAGTAGGGGGAATGGGTATGTCGGGGGTGCGCATCCCCTTTCAAACCCACAAAAAGGTGGAGAACTTGGACTAATCAAACGATCCTAAACACGGTCACCTAAGGGACGGGACTCGGCAACCAAGGCCTTTTCACACCGTGGGTGGTCATAATGGTCAAAATGCAAATCCCGTAGTAAATCCCTAGTAAGCTAGGTGGACTCAAGGTAAAGGACCAACGAATTCATTGATTTAGGGTCATTCTACTAGACTAAAGTCCAAGACTCGATTTACATTACTAGAAAGGGAAAGTAAACACTCGCACACTAGCCTCTAAACCGGGTTTTCGAAAACGGTTTACACACATGACACACAACACAACACAACACAAAATTAAAGACATGACGAAAACGAGAGGAAAAGAAACAAAGGCAACAAAAACAAAACATAACAAAACAAACATATAATAAACACCACCCCGATATTCCATACAAGTCACCAAATCATCCACCAATATGCACAAAGCTCCACCCGAGCACACAACATCACAATCTCCTCCAAACTCCACAAGAAATAAAGAGGGAAAAGGGATAGAAGATGTTACCGGATGTCTTGAAAGCTTTCCAAAACTAACGGTGATTTAAGCAACCTATAAGGAAAAAGGGAAGCAAACACACACAACAAAACAAACATACGACACAAAGACATGAAAGGAAAACACACAAAAGGAAAATCTTTTTTATTTTTGTGAATTTTTTTTCAAAATTTTAGGGATTTTTAAAGATTTTTCGAAAAAACTAAGAAAATAAAACTAACTACTCTAGAATATCGCTCCCCCACACTTAAACCGAGCAATGTCCTCATGCTCGAGCGTAGTGTGCGGAGAGACAAAAGAAAAAGAAAAGAAACTACGAAAATAAAGCCAGAAATAAAAGCTAAAAGTGAAGAAATGGTAGAATGTGTCCGGCCGGGGTGTAGTCAAGTCACCATGGGCCGAGACGAGAAAAAGATATGGATGGGGGAAGAAAATAAAAAGAAAGAAATAAAAGGAAATGGGAGAGGAGGGCTAGGTGTAATCAAGTCACCTAGCCCGGATTCCGTCCAAATCCGACTAATTCCTAAAAAGGGTGAAAATCTTGTATACTTGGATTAATCGATTGACTCTCAACGTAGTCACGTCATCGAGAGTCGGGAGCAACCATACTAAGGCCTCGAAGGCCACTAAGACACCGTGACTCAAGGGGAAGGGGGCAAACAAGAGAAAATAAGCGACAAAAGACGGAAAAGTAAGGATAGTTACCCAAACCAATCGGCTAGTAACTCACTCGCTCCATCGTCTCAATGATCATTCTAGGTACGTTTCTTGTCTTCTCGGTTGCCATCTCGCTTCAAACTTGAGAAGAACTCACGGTAGAGGTAGTAATGGTAGGGGATGGGATTTGATGTGAGAGTCGGTGTAAAGTGGATAGGAAATGAAGTGAGGGCAAGACAATGAAGTATATGGGGCATATGATAAGGCAAGGATAGTTAGGGAGGTTGGGAGGGGGTACATGATGGTTGGGTGGACTCATAAGTCGAAGAAGCACAAAAGGGAGCAGAGGACCATCCCGGTCGGGACGCCCTCATCCCGGTCGGGACGGATTTCCAGTGAGCTCAAACTTTGGTGCACTCGTCCCGATCGGGACGGCTTCTTCCCGGTCGGGATGGATCTTCTTGACCTTCCACAATCCCAAAAGCTTACTCCAAGCTTCAGAAACCCGATCCTCATGCTTACCATCCAAGCTCTATCATAGCCATTCCTCTCAAGGTATCATCTTCGATTTACCTATCCAGCAAAGCTCACATACACATCAAATTCTCTCCCTCACATCGCTCATCAAAAATCCAAATAACAAGAATATCACAAAACAAAAGAGTCCTAGAAACAAAAATCACAAATACAAGCACAAGTACTCTAAAGAAGAAGAAGAGGGAATATACAACATGACGGTTCTTTAGGAACTCCGTCAAACCTAAGATGGTGGACTCTTCTTCAACCATAGCCCTCAAGGGCATGGAGGAGCAAGTCGAACGCACTACCGACATCATAGAGACGGCCCAAGGAGCGCTCGAGCCTAGCTATCCTCCACGGCCTCCAATATGGAGGCAAGAAGTAGGAATCCCAAGACCCAACGTCATCATTCATGTTGTCTCCGGGGTCTATCCATCCTACGAGCTTCACCGACCTCTTCCTCCCTAAGCATCGTCTCCAATCACAAGCAAGCTTCATTTCCAAGAAACGAGGCACAAAAATCGGCTTTGGCATCATTTCCTCGTTGCACACCCCCACACTTTCCTCAAGTTGTGGTTCCCCACCTTCATCATTTGTCCCCACATCATCTTGGAGGAGAGGACTGAAACTTCTACCGGCGGTTTCAATCTCTTCCAAACCATCGCTTGGTGTACTAACAAGGGGCTCTTGATGCTTATCCACATTCTCGGACATGGGCAACTTGGGCTCATCAATTTCACCCAACAACTTCACAAACTCCACCAAACCATCCAACTCACTATCCTCCTCCAATTCCTCACCAATGTTGCCTTCACCAAGGGTCATATCCTCATCCGTCTCTTTTTGGGTAGACGATTGAGGTTCTTCAAAGCAAACCTCTCCTTCAAAGGGAACTACATCGGCGGCTTCGTCATTGGGTTGTTCCCCTTCCCCAAATGAACATCCCTCATCAAGTTGTGAAGATCGAGTTAAGAACATGAGGGTTTGAGCCGTTAAGGCATTCAATCTAGCTTTAGATTTCTCCCTTTCCCTTAGGAGTTCGGCCAAGAGTTCATTATTCTTTTGCAATTGGATGGCCATTTCTTGTTGGTTCTTTAGCATTTGAAGCATCGATTGATGTAACTCCAAGTTTGGCATTTGGCGGTCATTGGGGTCTTGTAAAGTTCCTTGAAAATCTTGATGATGCCCAAGGGGTGGGGCATCATATTGTTGGTAGTGAGGTTGAGGTGATTGGTAGTATTGTGGGTCATGGGTTTCATATTGTGGTTGGGGTGGAGGGTAATATGGTGGGTTTTGGGGGTATTGGCTTCCATAAGGTGAATCTTGAGTGTACATGGTGGGTTCACATTGATAACTCGAGTAGTAGTCACCATGATTGTAGGATTGATAGTCATTCACTTGTTGGTAGCCATTTCCATAACCTTGAAGTTCATACCCGTCTTGATTACCCCAAGAAGCTTGATAGTAATTAGGAGTCATCATGTCATAGCTTTGGTTCATAGAAGAAGAGGAGTAGCTCATATCGGCTTCCAGGTGTGGGGAGTTTAGATCAAACCCCATGCTCGCTCGAAAATCGTAGCTCATACCCGGTTGAGGACTTCTCAATCTAGCAACCGTCCGTTAAAGCGGCTCTAAGTTGCAAGAAGAAGATGGTCACCACCTCTAAGCACAAACTGTAGACTAAGAGCAAACGTGAGAAGTCTAGTGCTTTTTGGGCACTAGACAAGAGAGAAATAAACTTCACACACACAAGAAGCAAAAGGAAAAAAAAGAAGAAAAAAAAGAAAAACACAAACACAAAGACAAAGTCAAGTAACTAGGAAAACAAAGCCTAAACCAGCACCGTCCCCGGCAACGGCGGAAATTTGATGGGAGGGATTTGTCACGTCCCAACCGATCAATAAATAAACCGGCTAATCCTAGTGGGTAGCTAGGGTAAGTCGGGTCGAATCCACGGGGACGGTAAGAGGCGTCTAGACTAAGGTCGCCTAAAAACGAGACTAAGTCAACGAGCTAAACTAAACTAGACAATGACAAGAGGGGGAGGAAACTAGACTAAGACTAAGGTGACGATGAAAACAAACAAGGAAAACGGGCTAGGATTAGGTCGGGGTCAAAGGGGTAACGGAATGGTCAAGGAAGAACTAGAGTGAAGGGAGTAGTAGGGTAATCTAGGTGCGGTCCGAGCTCTCGCTACGTAGACCGACCTAGAGGTTTCACCAAAAACCCATCTCGGCGATACACATGACAAACGGGGTTACTAGCGCGCTATAGTGGCCTAGGTCGCATCCGGGCTCTCGCTACGTAGACCGACCTAGGGGTCGTCCTCACCGGGCTCTCGCTACGTAGTGAGGGAACCAAACCCACAAACAAACTATCACCCACAAGAGAAAAGCAAGGAAAACAAGCATATGCACATACTAGTCATTCAAGCATTTCAACAAACATGTGATATGCATCAAACCAAGAGGAAACCCAAATCTTCCACCAACATCTCCAACAATCCCTTAATCATCCAATTAACACCCTAATCACCCTACTAACCCTAGCAAGATACTACTCTAACATAATCAAACTACAACTAACAAGAACAAGGGGAATCAACATAAGAAACAAAACAAACATGAAGATACTAGTGAAAACTATGAACATTAAACATAACAATGAACAAAGATTCAAACTTGGATGAATAAACAAGATAAAGAGTAAAAAGGAAGAGAAGATTATACCATACTAGTGAAGAATGAAAAGAAGAACACTTGTACAGAAGAAAACCCAAATAATTCCGCCAAGGTTGTCAATCTTGGATGGATTCTTCAAGAGATCCAATAATACAAGAGTAAACTAGGATTAAAGAGTAATTAAGGACTAATCTACTCTAATCTAAGCTAATCTAACCTAAAGTAGTCTAGGGTTTAGTGGGTAATGTCTAACATTAGCTTACATAACAAGGGAAGAGTATATATAGGGTTACAAGGGGTAAGGAGAAGAAAAGAATCAAATGCGTGTTACAGCTCACACATCCCGCCCGGGATGAGATGGTCTCGCCCGGGACGAGATGGTCCCGACCGGGACGAAGTCCTTCTCGGCTGGGACGGGCTCAAGACAGGAGCACTTGCTTTTGCACCTTCCTTCCCGGTCGGGAAGGCATTATCCCGTCCGGGAAGGACCTTGTAGGCCTCTCTTAAGATCTTTTTGGTCCCTCCTTGGTTCTCATGGGCTTCCCATCGATTCTCGGGACTCGGGATCGGGTCTCGGAGGCTCGGGATTGGGTCCCAAGGTCTCGGGGTCGACTCCAAGGCATCGAGTGATCGTTCCTTAGCTTCGTTGGCTCCAAAAAGTGTATGTATTGAGTCGGAATCGCTCCAACTCTTCATGAATGGTCTCGGGAACCTGAAACGAGCTAGAGGAAGCATAAGTAGCCCATAAACCGCTCCCAAGGAGCGATTCTACAAGGAAAATGGGACCAAAACACAGTAAAATAGGCACTACATACTACACTTATCAACTCCCCCACACTTAACCCTTACTCGCCCTCGAGTAAGCACATACTATCTACTAAACTAGCCGAGTGGGTATTAGCGCACCCTATGCCCTTTCAACTCACGCGAGTGCACTTAGAGGAGAAGTGCACTCCGCAAGGCAAGTGGGGTCTTGCGACAAAACTGTGGATGCAACCGTACACAAAACACATAAACAAATAAACACATAATCGGTTGCACCCAAAAGAAAACAAATACCGCTTCCCTCAACAAAGCGGTGAAAAGACACCGGTTTAGGACTCAAGGCAAGTGACAACGTTCCCAAGCTAGCAATACAAACCAAGGCGAACTAAACCCTAATAGTATGACGATAAAACAACAAAAGCGTTGGTAACTTACCTCGATTCCTCCTAACTTTCTAAAAACGTACTACGGGACGATCGGCGGGGTGGAAAAGGGATGAACCATGGTGTTAGTCGACACTGTAGGTAAGTGAGACCCCGCCCCCTTTAGCAAAGAGCCAAGAGGGTCGTCCCATGCCCGAAACCGCCTAACTAGTCCAAGTAAAAAGGTGGAAATAAATGCAAAATGAGGGATGACCGACTAATGCCGCTATCATCCTTCCTAGGGACTCGGTCCTTTGGTAGGCTCTTCACGGCAAAAGTCGGAAAAAGGCTTATTTTGAGAGGTAGGGGTTATTTTTGTGAGTCGGGTTTTCTTTTGGCATTTTCTCTTTTCTTTCGCATTTTTGCCTTGTTTTGCCATGCCATTCTTTTTCTTCTTTTCTATTTTCTTTTTGGCTTTTGTGCCTTTTCTTTTTCTTCATTCTTTTCTTTCTTTCATTTTCATTCTTTTTTTTTTCTTTTCTTTGCCCTTTTGGCTTGATTTGGTTTTTTGGCTTTTCTTTGTATGACAAGAAAGGGAGAATTCAACAAATTGCAATTTATTGTGTGGATATGTGTAGGAAGTAGGGGGAATGGGTATGTCGGGGGTGCGCATCCCCTTTCAAACCCACAAAAAGGTGGAGAACTTGGACTAATCAAACGATCCTAAACACGGTCACCTAAGGGACGGGACTCGGCAACCAAGGCCTTTTCACACCGTGGGTGGTCATAATGGTCAAAATGCAAATCCCGTAGTAAATCCCTAGTAAGCTAGGTGGACTCAAGGTAAAGGACCAACGAATTCATTGATTTAGGGTCATTCTACTAGACTAAAGTCCAAGACTCGATTTACATTACTAGAAAGGGAAAGTAAACACTCGCACACTAGCCTCTAAACCGGGTTTTCGAAAACGGTTTACACACATGACACACAA
Source organism: Agrostemma githago (assembly GCA_958450325.1). Classification (NCBI taxonomy): domain Eukaryota; kingdom Viridiplantae; phylum Streptophyta; class Magnoliopsida; order Caryophyllales; family Caryophyllaceae; genus Agrostemma; species Agrostemma githago. Next base: position 31,910,455 of record OY288262.1, read on the forward strand.
CACAACACAACACAAAATTAAAGACATGACGAAAACGAGAGGAAAAGAAACAAAGGCAACAAAAACAAAACATAACAAAACAAACATATAACAAACACCACCCCGATATTCCATACAAGTCACCAAATCATCCACCAATATGCACAAAGCTCCACCCGAGCACACAACATCACAATCTCCTCCAAACTCCACAAGAAATAAAGAGGGAAAAGGGATAGAAGATGTTACCGGATGTCTTGAAAGCTTTCCAAAACTAACGGTGATTTAAGCAACCTATAAGGAAAAAGGGAAGCAAACACACACAACAAAACAAACATACGACACAAAGACATGAAAGGAAAACACACAAAAGGAAAATCTTTTTTATTTTTGTGAATTTTTTTTCAAAATTTTAGGGATTTTTAAAGATTTTTCGAAAAAACTAAGAAAATAAAACTAACTACTCTAGAATATCGCTCCCCCACACTTAAACCGAGCAATGTCCTCATGCTCGAGCGTAGTGTGCGGAGAGACAAAAGAAAAAGAAAAGAAACTACGAAAATAAAGCCAGAAATAAAAGCTAAAAGTGAAGAAATGGTAGAATGTGTCCGGCCGGGGTGTAGTCAAGTCACCATGGGCCGAGACGAGAAAAAGATATGGATGGGGGAAGAAAATAAAAAGAAAGAAATAAAAGGAAATGGGAGAGGAGGGCTAGGTGTAATCAAGTCACCTAGCCCGGATTCCGTCCAAATCCGACTAATTCCTAAAAAGGGTGAAAATCTTGTATACTTGGATTAATCGATTGACTCTCAACGTAGTCACGTCATCGAGAGTCGGGAGCAACCATACTAAGGCCTCGAAGGCCACTAAGACACCGTGACTCAAGGGGAAGGGGGCAAACAAGAGAAAATAAGCGACAAAAGACGGAAAAGTAAGGATAGTTACCCAAACCAATCGGCTAGTAACTCACTCGCTCCATCGTCTCAATGATCATTCTAGGTACGTTGCTTGTCTTCTCGGTTGCCATCTCGCTTCAAACTTGAGAAGAACTCACGGTAGAGGTAGTAATGGTAGGGGATGGGATTTGATGTGAGAGTCGGTGTAAAGTGGATAGGAAATGAAGTGAGGGCAAGACAATGAAGTATATGGGGCATATGATAAGGCAAGGATAGTTAGGGAGGTTGGGAGGGGGTACATGATGGTTGGGTGGACTCATAAGTCGAAGAAGCACAAAAGGGAGCAGAGGACCATCCCGGTCGGGACGCCCTCATCCCGGTCGGGACGCCCTCATCCCGGTCGGGACGGATTTCCAGTGAGCTCAAACTTTGGTGCACTCGTCCCGATCGGGACGGCTTCTTCCCGGTCGGGATGGATCTTCTTGACCTTCCACAATCCCAAAAGCTTACTCCAAGCTTCAGAAACCCGATCCTCATGCTTACCATCCAAGCTCTATCATAGCCATTCCTCTCAAGGTATCATCTTCGATTTACCTATCCAACAAAGCTCACATACACATCAAATTCTCTCCCTCACATCGCTCATCAAAAATCCAAATAACAAGAATATCACAAAACAAAAGAGTCCTAGAAACAAAAATCACAAATACAAGCACAAGTACTTTAAAGAAGAAGAAGAGGGAATATACAACATGACGGTTCTTTAGGAACTCCGTCAAACCTAAGATGGTGGACTCTTCTTCAACCATAGCCCTCAAGGGCATGGAGGAGCAAGTCGAACGCACTACCGACATCATAGAGACGGCCCAAGGAGCGCTCGAGCCTAGCTATCCTCCACGGCCTCCAATATGGAGGCAAGAAGTAGGAATCCCAAGACCCAACGTCATCATTCATGTTGTCTCCGGGGTCTATCCATCCTACGAGCTTCACCGACCTCTTCCTCCCTAAGCATCGTCTCCAATCACAAGCAAGCTTCATTTCCAAGAAACGAGGCACAAAAATCGGCTTTGGCATCATTTCCTCGTTGCACACCCCCACACTTTCCTCAAGTTGTGGTTCCCCACCTTCATCATTTGTCCCCACATCATCTTGGAGGAGAGGACTGAAACTTCTACCGGCGGTTTCAATCTCTTCCAAACCATCGCTTGGTGTACTAACAAGGGGCTCTTGATGCTTATCCACATTCTCGGACATGGGCAACTTGGGCTCATCAATTTCACCCAACAACTTCACAAACTCCACCAAACCATCCAACTCACTATCCTCCTCCAATTCCTCACCAATGTTGCCTTCACCAAGGGTCATATCCTCATCCGTCTCTTTTTGGGTAGACGATTGAGGTTCTTCAAAGCAAACCTCTCCTTCAAAGGGAACTACATCGGCGGCTTCGTCATTGGGTTGTTCCCCTTCCCCAAATGAACATCCCTCATCAAGTTGTGAAGATCGAGTTAAGAACATGAGGGTTTGAGCCGTTAAGGCATTCAATCTAGCTTTAGATTTCTCCCTTTCCCTTAGGAGTTCGGCCAAGAGTTCATTATTCTTTTGCAATTGGATGGCCATTTCTTGTTGGTTCTTTAGCATTTGAAGCATCGATTGATGTAACTCCAAGTTTGGCATTTGGCGGTCATTGGGGTCTTGTAAAGTTCCTTGAAAATCTTGATGATGCCCAAGGGGTGGGGCATCATATTGTTGGTAGTGAGGTTGAGGTGATTGGTAGTATTGTGGGTCATGGGTTTCATATTGTGGTTGGGGTGGAGGGTAATATGGTGGGTTTTGGGGGTATTGGCTTCCATAAGGTGAATCTTGAGTGTACATGGTGGGTTCACATTGATAACTCGAGTAGTAGTCACCATGATTGTAGGATTGATAGTCATTCACTTGTTGGTAGCCATTTCCATAACCTTGAAGTTCATACCCGTCTTGATTACCCCAAGAAGCTTGATAGTAATTAGGAGTCATCATGTCATAGCTTTGGTTCATAGAAGAAGAGGAGTAGCTCATATCGGCTTCCAGGTGTGGGGAGTTTAGATCAAACCCCATGCTCGCTCGAAAATCGTAGCTCATACCCGGTTGAGGACTTCTCAATCTAGCAACCGTCCGTTAAAGCGGCTCTAAGTTGCAAGAAGAAGATGGTCACCACCTCTAAGCACAAACTGTAGACTAAGAGCAAACGTGAGAAGTCTAGTGCTTTTTGGGCACTAGACAAGAGAGAAATAAACTTCACACACACAAGAAGCAAAAGGAAAAAAAAGAAGAAAAAAAAGAAAAACACAAACACAAAGACAAAGTCAAGTAACTAGGAAAACAAAGCCTAAACCAGCACCGTCCCCGGCAACGGCGGAAATTTGATGGGAGGGATTTGTCACGTCCCAACCGATCAATAAATAAACCGGCTAATCCTAGTGGGTAGCTAGGGTAAGTCGGGTCGAATCCACGGGGACGGTAAGAGGCGTCTAGACTAAGGTCGCCTAAAAACGAGACTAAGTCAACGAGCTAAACTAAACTAGACAATGACAAGAGGGGGAGGAAACTAGACTAAGAGTAAGGTGACGATGAAAACAAACAAGGAAAACGGGCTAGGATTAGGTCGGGGTCAAAGGGGTAACGGAATGGTCAAGGAAGAACTAGAGTGAAGGGAGTAGTAGGGTAATCTAGGTGCGGTCCGAGCTCTCGCTACGTAGACCGACCTAGAGGTTTCACCTAAAACCCATCTCGGCGATACACATGACAAACGGGGTTACTAGCGCGCTATAGTGGCCTAGGTCGCATCCGGGCTCTCGCTACGTAGACCGACCTAGGGGTCGTCCTCACCGGGCTCTCGCTACGTAGTGAGGGAACCAAACCCACAAACAAACTATCACCCACAAGAGAAAATCAAGGAAAATAAGCATATGCACATACTAGTCATTCAAGCATTTCAACAAACATGTGATATGCATCAAACCAAGAGGAAACCCAAATCTTCCACCAACATCTCCAACAATCCCTTAATCATCCAATTAACACCCTAATCACCCTACTAACCCTAGCAAGATACTACTCTAACATAATCAAACCACAACTAACAAGAACAAGGGGAATCAACATAAGAAACAAAACAAACATGAAGATACTGGTGAAAACTATGAACATTAAACATAACAATGAACAAAGATTCAAACTTGGATGAATAAACAAGATAAAGAGTAAAAAGGAAGAGAAGATTATACCATACTAGTGAAGAATGAAAAGAAGAACACTTGTATAGAAGAAAACCCAAATAATTCCACCAAGGTTGTCAATCTTGGATGGATTCTTCAAGAGATCCAATAATATAAGAGTAAACTAGGATTAAAGAGTAATTAAGGACTAATATACTCTAATATAAGCTAATCTAACCTAAAGTAGTCTAGGGTTTAGTGGGTAATGTCTAACATTAGCTTACATAACAAGGGAAGAGTATATATAGGGTTACAAGGGGTAAGGAGAAGAAACGAATCAAATGCGTGTTACAGCTCACTCATCCCGGGACGAGATGGTCCCGACCGGGACGAAGTCCTTCTCGGCCGGGACGGGCTCAAGACAGGAGCACTTGCTTTTGCACCTTCCTTCCCGGTCGGGAAGGCATTATCCCGCCCGGGAAGGACCTTGTAGGCCTCTCTTAAGATCTTTTTGGTCCCTCCTTGGTTCTCATGGGCTTCCCATCGATTCTCGGGACTCGGGATCGGGTCTCGGAGGCTCGGGATTGGGTCCCAAGGTCTCGGGGTCGACTCCAAGGCATCGAGTGATCGTTCCTTAGCTTCGTTGGCTCCAAAAAGTGTATGTATTGAGTCGGAATCGCTCCAACTCTTCATGAATGGTCTCGGGAACCTGAAACGAGCTAGAGGAAGCATAAGTAGCCCATAAACCGCTCCCAAGGAGCGATTCTACAAGGAAAATGGGACCAAAACACAGTAAAATAGGCACTACAAGCTACACTTATCACAACTCCTACCACCGGCTCTTTCGAGATTCCTCCTGCTTATATCAGTTTAGTGGAGCGAAATACCTTCTCGGGCAAGAAAGACGAAGACCCCAGACAGCATATGGAAATATTCACTGATTATTGTTGTTCGATTCCAGTTGCTCTCGGGGTAACACAGGAACAAGTAATGGAGGCCATATTTTCATTTTCTCTTGCAAGTCCAGCCCGTAGATGGTATCGAGACTTGGATAAAGAAGCAGCCAATATTAATGACTGGAACTCATTGGCACTTTCTTTTTATAAGCATTACTACCCTCCTCAGCGCACTAATCAGATATGGAGTCAGATAACCATTTTTAAGCAAGGACCGTTGGACTAGATTTAAGGATCTAGTCCGTTCTATTCCTCACCACGGATTCGAGCCATGGTTCTTATGTAATCAATTTTATAATGGTTTATTTGATGATAATCATGTTATTCTTGATGGTGCAGCTAACGGACGTTCCCAAAACAATGTTGATGATGACAAGGGTTGGAAATTGATCAAGGAGATGGCCACGCATCGAGCCGAATATGGAAATCCGAGGGGTAGTGTTCGGGTAGCCGGAGCATAAACCAGTGAGATTATGGCTCAATTTGATCATCTTCATGCCCGTCTCGATAAAATTCAGAATCCGCCTCATAGAAACGAGTCGAATCAGCAAACTGTCCATGCTACGATCGAACAGGAGGCCATGTGTGAGCGATGTGGTACCGAAGGCCATAGCACGGGGGAATGTATGACCGGGATGGAACAAGTTTTAGCTTTTCAACATTTCAAGCAAGGTAATCTCTATTCTAATTACTATAATGAGAGGACTGGGGAGCATCCGAACTTCAGTTGGACGAGTCAGAATGTGTTGAACCCAGTTCCTCACCCGAAGCGACAAGCTTATGTTCCGCCTCATCGCGGACAACAACAAGGCTTCCAAAAGCCTCTAGCTCTTCCACCGCCGACTCAACCTCTTGCTCTTCTTCCTCCACCGCCTGTGACTCCGGCTCCAGTTCCTAGCGAATATTAGGAATTGAAGAGTATGATGCAATCTCTCATGATCCAGATGCAGAAAAGTGACCAATCTAAAGATGCACAGATCAAGATGTTGGAGACGCAGGTGGCGCAGCTTGCCACAAATCAATCTGCTAGGCAATCGGGCACACTACCAGTCACAGCCGGAAAAACCGCACGATACGGCTAACGCGATTTAGCTTCGTAGCGGCCTTACTTATGAAAAGCCCAAGATGCCTAGTTATGATAATTCTGTTATTGTGGAGGATGTAATAGATGATGTATCGTTAAAAACTGTTGAAACTGCTGCAAATGACGAACTGGTCAATAATAGTCGACCTACTATCATTGACAGATTACCAGAAACTGCAGGTGAGGAGGAAAATAGTCGACCGACTATTGTTAATTGTCGACCGACTATTAATAATAGTCGACCGACTATCCCTGATAGTCGACTGACTATTCCCTGATAGTCGACCAACTAGTCCAGAGACAGGATCCCCATCCGAGACGGTCGCTGCTGAAAAGACGTCTGATGCTGAAGTGGAAACAGGTGTTCTATAAGATAAAGCTGCTGAACAGGTCAAAATTCAAGTTCCTTTTCCTAGCCGGTTGAAGAATAAGAAGGTCGAGAACCAGTTCAGCAAGTTTATGGAGGTCGTCAAAAATCTCCAGGTAACCGTTCCCTTCACGGAATTAATTACCCAGGTACCCTCTTATGCAAAATTTATGAAAGATATTTTGACCTGTAAGAGGAACTTTAATGAACATGAGACCATTGCTTTTACTGCTGAGTGTAGTGCTCTAATTCAAAGTAAGTCTCCACCCAAACTGAAAGACCCGGGTAGTTTTTCCATACCATGCACCATAGGTACCCATGTGATCGATAAAGCCTTATGCGATTTGGGTGCAAGTGTCAGTGTTATGCCCTATTCAGTTTGCGAGAAACTGAATATGGGTCAGCTTAAAGTCACAAGTATGACTCTTCAAATGGCTGATAGGTCAGTCAAACGTCCCCTAGGAATCTTAGAGGATGTCCCCGTTAGGATAGGTAAATTCTTTATACCTGTCGATTTTATTCTCCTAGATATGGCTGAGGATACTCAAATTCCTATAATTTTGGGTAGGTCACTTCTACATACTGCGGGGGCCCTTATAGATGTCAAGCACGGACGCTTGACTCTAGAGGTGGGGGACGATAAGGTGACTTTTAACTTGGCAAACACATTAGCTAAGCCTATGATAGAGGATACATGCTATGCTCTCGATATCATTGATGATGCTGTTTTTGATGTTTGAATGGGTTCCCTGAGTAGGGACCCACTCGAGGCTTTGATGTGTTTAGACACTTGTGCAGGCCAGGTGATGAGCTTAATGATGATGCTGTGTGGGATATGCTAGGATCTACACAATATATACCGGAGCATGTATTTCGAGAGGATTCTAAGTCGTATCCCGTCATCATAAGTAATAAAGTAGAAAAGAAGAAGTCCACCGCGAGGAATCGTTTCAAGGTGAATGACCAACATCACCATGTTAAGGATGAGAAAGGAGGAGGAATCGAGGTTTTGTACCTCGATACTGTCACCAACTGAGCAAGGTGACTACGGTCGTACGGGGCCTTAAACCAGCGCTGACCGGGAGGCAAACCGGGTTGTAAAACATTTGTACCTGCATTTAGTTAGTTAGAGCATATTTAATTTTCTGCATTATAGATTTTGTGAGGTGAGAACGAGGGTCTAAAGGCTGAAATTGAGTTTTGCAGAGAACAGGCTGCTGACGGGAAACTGGAATGGGTCAACAATAGTCGATCGACTATTTTTAATAGTCGGTCGACTATTCTAATTGTCGGACGACTATTATTTTAGTCGGTTGACAATTCTGGCAAATCTGCGCACCTTGGCTGATTATTTCCGTTGCATAAGTCTTATTTTTTTCTCTTTACTCTACTTCAGTTTATTATTTTGAAAAAAATTAACTCCTAAACCCTATTCTCTCTCTCACTTCTCCCACCTACCTCCATCCTTAACCTTCATCCTCTACCCATCAATCTTCATCTTCAACCTCCTTACACAACTCTCTTTCTCCATCACTATTTTCTTTAATCTTTCCATCCTTGCTATTTTCTTCTCTTTATTGAAGTTGCAACTACTTTCCATCCACTCAAGTAAGTTCCTTGTGTTTTCTTTTTCATTCAAGTAACTAGTCTCTTCGATGTCTGCGCTGTACGACGTTCGCCGGAAGTCGCCGACTATCAGAATAGTCGGACGACTATCATTTTTGTCGGGCGATTTTTTGCGAATTCTGGGTTTCTGGGTTCGTTAGATTTCAGACTTTGATTACAGATTATCGACTTAGTTTGTCTCAGATTTCTGCTACTGCTCAAATTTTTTACCCAAATTAATTGATTTCTTTCACATTATAATGTTTTTACCCAAATTTCAGTTATGAAATTAGGGTTTTTATTTCAATTGATTTGGGGGGTTTTTGTGAGTAGTACAACTAGTCTGATTTTTGCTATTTCAGGTCAAAATGGATGCAAAAAGACAACGTCGAGGAAGCACGAGGTGTCGGGTCGACATTAGCCGGGAGTCAGCGCCGACTCAGGATCTCGTTCCATTTTCCTAGCAGAGCATACCGGAATACCCTGACATTCGGTTTACCTCGGAAGACCAGAGGAAGCGCTTTGTCCGGTTGGCAGCTCTTAAGGTAACCCCAACACGGTTTGTAGACCGTGAGGTCTTGGGCAGGTTGGGCATTTATCAGCCTGTTGTTGACTTACTGAATGGTACTGGTATGAGTGGCCTTATCTATATGCTTGAATTCACATATATGGGTCTGATTCTAGAGTTTTTTAGTAGTTTCAATTTTTTCAGTGACATGAATTGGGACACACCATGCATATTTTTTAGACTCTTTAACACAAGTTTTTCTAGGACCGTTCGCGAGTTCGGTCAGCTTTTGGGTGTCACTAGCGAAGGGGACCTCAATACATCCCCCTCGCCGTCTAGCCAATGAAATCTGGTCTTGCATTACTGATCGTAATACGGGTCGTAAGCGGGGCAACGAAGTCCATCACCCGACCATCCGATATTGGCTTCGTCTGATATGGTGCACCATTTACGGACGTACAGAGCCGAATAACATTAATGCTGATGAGTTAGAGAGTCTAGCAGGCTATCTTAACATCGATAGCGAGCGGCCATATGTCATGAATGTGGCCGCCCTTGTTGCCCACCATTTCCAACATATCGGAAATGGGCTTATAGTTGTCATTTGGGGGTCTCGTTTCCCACATCGGTCGTAGGCTATTTCCAGACTTCCCGTACGGGAAGGAACCTATAGGACACGATCTTCCACCTGTCACGCAACTCGAGAGTCGTCTTTTGAAATTTTCTGTCCTTAGGAGTCTTCATTGGCTAGGTCCAGATTTGCGTTGGCGCATAGCAAAGGATGACTCGGTTATCCTCCCTTACAATCTACCACCTCTTACCCCCTTCCCCCATCTCCCCTTTGGTCCTGAAAGGGACCCTCCACCGTATCCCTCCTATTTGCTACCACTTAGGAGGGATCTTCAGACCCCGACACACTTTGCACCCGAGACGGGTGGACCGTCTTGACCTCCTCGACAATCTCGAGGGGGTGGCCGATCGACCAACCGTGCATCACATACACCATCTTTTGCGGCTGGACCTTCGGACCCACCACGACCTCCTTATGCATTTCCATATACTGATTATTCTAATGTGCCTGCATATCCTGCCCACTTCGTGCCTCCTCCACCGTATTTTCCACTTGCTGTCGTCGACCAAGCGGCGGTCCCTGGAATGCTTAATGAGTTGTACCACCGGATAGCCACGGTACAGCTAAATCAGACACTTTTCGACTTTCCATGTTACAACAATGAAGTGCAGGTCGGCCTGATCCCTCCTACAGCTTAGCACCCGACTTACTACACCTATCCCGAGGGAGGCTATGGTAACAATGACGGGAATGAGGAGAGAGATGACGAGGAGGGAGATGACGACGATGGAGATGACAATAGTGGAGGTGGTAGTCAGGAGGAGAGCGGTGATGGGAGCTCCGATTAGGACGGTTTGGGGAGGTCTCCGCTTGTAAATACATCTTGTAAGTAGTTCTTCTTTTTCTTTTTGCACTTTCATTGTCCTGCATTCCTTCCCCTTATATTTTATGCCTCTTATTGTTTGCTGTACACAATGAGGGCATTGTGCGATTTGGTTTGGGGAGGGTATGCTTCTGTCTGTTTTCATCCATCTGCATATTTCTTGCATTTTCGCATGCATTTAAAAAAAAATCACAAAAATATGTTCTTGCATTTAGTCGAGTCTTAGTTGAGTCGGAATGTTATGTAGCGATGATGATAATGCTTCTAAGTCTTCATTTAGTTGCTTATGCTAGTGCGCCGTTAGAGTTTTTGTATATAATCACACGCGGCATTCTTGCATCTTTGGTTAACTTTACTGAAGGAATAAACTTGACTCATTGTTGGCAAACTACTCAGAATTGTAAGGAATTAGAGCCTTAAACTGATGACATTCATGATTAGTTACATTTAGGTTGAGAGTAGTACTCCTTATGAGACATGTAATATCAAACTGCATAAGCATGACATTCGTCTCTTAGGTACTTGTATGTTTTTGACTCGTGGTGTTGACATGTGCGAAAAAGACAAATCCTTTCTTTTAATTAATTCCCATGAGCCTCACATAGCCAAATTGACCTGTTTGACCCATTTATCAACTACATGCCATATATTGCCTACCCTAGTCAAGCTAGTAGATGAATTTTTTTTTTTTTGGGTTAATTTTGGTACCATGATATTGGAAAATAAAAAAGGGGAATTGAGAAAAAAAATGAAAAGAAAAAATAAATGAAAGAAAAAAATTTGAATGAAAAGAAAAAAAAGAAAGGAAAGAAGAAGAAAAGAAAAAAAATGAAGTGAAACTAGAAGAAGAATGTGTTTTTGCTATGAGAAAAAAATTGATCTCTCTAGTTTCATGGTTATTAGTGGGAAGCGGTTTTGATAAGGCGCTTGTTGCTATGCCTAATTTCTTCGACAGGAGTTTGGTGAGAACGGAATGTTTACTATTGATGGGTGTAAGGAATCCTAGCTTGGCTTTTACCTCCTCATATCCATATCGTTTTGCCCCTTCTTACCCAATTAACCTCACTTTATTTACCATATGTAAGTCCTTGGCACTTGTCTTTACCCGATAGAATGCGTATGTACGGTTAGTAGAGATTAATTTCATGTTAGATTGCATGCATGTTCTTGTAGGTCACAGTTTAGGTGAGTGCTCTGTCTTTCCGTTTTTCAAAAAGCACCGTCATTCCGGTCACGACACTGTCATGTTCTCAACAGCTAGCTTTGTCATCCTGGGGGCTTCTCCTAGGCAGAAGTTCTCCATCCACTCACATAATCCAAATAACTTTCAAATTTAGCCTCCTTTCTATAGTGTGTCCTAGTACTCGGCTCAGTCGAAGACGCGAATCTGTCAGAGACTCGAGACAACACCTACTTTGGGAATATACCCCGAAACCAAAAAATTCAAAAGAACACCAGTCTATGGCGTTGCTACCACAAAGCCCTGTCGTGCGGAAACAGTCTCATAACATATCTTTCCCGTTCCGAGGATTCGACCATGTTGCCACTCGCCTAGGCTACGGAATAACGCAACTTAAGAGTCTTGGCATCTTAGGTGACCCACCCCCTACCGAGTCACGGTCTAACCCTTAGAGAGTCAAAGTCGTGTCTGTCAACTCGTCCTCGCGCGTCCGAAGTCGAGTCTGTCGGTATATCTCTCTCTCTTCAAATTCTCATTTTAAAATTTGCAAAACTTAGCCATTTGAGAAAATCCCTTTCCTAGTTACCACGGGAATAGGAATTTTTATCCCTACTTCATCTAGGCATACAGGCCTAACCGGAGGATTTTAGGAGTCTGTGTCAGAATCTGATCAGGAATCAAGTCATCCCAAGCATTCTTATTTCCAAAATTTTCAAAAAAATTTCGGCATTCTTCTTTCCAAAAATCAATCAAAAAAAAAAAATCATTTCTTCCCCAGCGTAAGTCGGTATTTTACCTAAATATTACATGCAATTTGTTATGCACAGACAGGTACACCAAGACTCCCGAAGGATTCTCAAAAAATCCCCAGTGGAAGACTCAAGTAAACATTTTTATCAGGATGTATCTACAAGCAGGTACACCCAGAGCTTACAGGCAAGCTCCCACGCAATTTCCAGACAGGATGTATCTACAAGCAGGTACACCCAGAGCTTACAGGCAAGCTCCCACGCAATTCCAAGACGGGATGTATCTACAAGCAGATACACTCAGAGCTTACAAGGCAAGCTCCCACACAACTTCAAAACGGGATATGTCTGTAAACAGACACACCCAAGACTTTTCAGGCAAAGTCCCCGCTACATTATTGGCATCTATCCAGGTATGATTTCTATCTTATGACTGGCGAGCCCTTCACGCAAGTCTAATGGACTTTAAACGACCCGATCAGAAGTCTGCCAGGTCTTAATCCTCGATTGGCCTGGTAGCTACTCTGACTTTCGCCTTGTCCAAGCCTCACTCAAAGTGGGGGCTCTGTAGACACCCACATTTTGACCGCTAGGTGTCCATAGTAGTTCCCGCCTAACACCCGATGATGATCAGACGCAAACATGCTTTAATGGACTCGGATATGGGCTCGAAATCATGGACATTTGGCTTGGGCTTATTACGGAGTACAAATCTTACTAAACCAACCTCAAATCCAGGCCCAGTGGGTCGTTTCAAGTCAAATAAGACTAATTTGGGTCGAATCCGGCACCAGGGGCAAAACCGTCTTTTAGTGACCGGGTCAAACTCGGTCAAAGATATTTTTTCCCGAGTCACACGAACCAGCCGTGACACCACACGTCCGGTTTGGACTCAAATACTACAAAAAATCAGCTTCGAAAATATTAAATAAATCCATTCAAGGATAGAATTCGATCTCAAGTAGGAATTCTATCCGAAAACCAAAACAATTCACTGACCGAGCTCAAACACTCGGCCAAAGCACCCCAAAACAGCCGAGATACTCGGCTTCCCCACCAAGAAACGGGACTTTCGTTCCCTTTCGAACTCTTACGTTTCCTATCTAAACCGGTATTTCTTGTTGTCTAAGCAAGATACTTCTCCTAAACCTTTTCACCTATAAATAGACCTTCACGTTCAACACAAAGAACAACAATTACACATCAATTATTCCCATACACAATCAAAACACATTCATTATCGATCATCGAAATTCAGAAATAATCACATTTACGATACAAAATATCTACAACGTCCAAACAATTCCCGAGCAACCTCGTAACGTCAAACATTACAAAATCAGCCCGACGAGTCCGATCCCACAAGCCGGCCAAAACACGTCGCCCCACACGTCCAAACACACCACCCTAAACTCATCCACATCGTCTCGACGCTCCCGTGCCTAAGCCACTTCCCGACGAGCTCTATTCCGAGAAAACAAAGCATGCAGGTTGAGGGTGTAAAATCAAATCCGACTCTTCCTCCTTTCTCTCCCTTTCTCCACGTTTTTTTTGTTTTTTTTTGTGCCGTGTCGTCGGTCTTACTTTTTAATATGGGTCGTTGTCACGTTTTTTCCTATTTTTTTTTGCTAATAACGATATTACAAAAAATATTTTCATAAAACAAACGTTCTTAAAAAACGATATCGATTCTCTAATCGAATATTGTATCTAACAAGAACTAAATTAAATCTCGTTGATGCTAAAAATCGTTACACCTTTTTTAACAAAATTCGACGATTTTTTTTTACGCGGAGAGAATTAACATTTTTTTTCTTTTCGTTCAAATTCTTTTCTCAAAACAAACTTTTTTTTAACCTTTTCTAATATCATTCCGACTATTTGATATCGATTTCATAATCGAATATCGAATACGACGAATATCGAAAATATAAATCGAATATAAGTTAATCCATATTTGTACGCGATTTATAAAATTTGATGATTTTCGAAAAAATAAAAAAGCGGGACAGACTCCCGCGCGAGTCGCACGCCTTCCAGGCGACTCGCGCGAGAGCCTGGAAGGCCGAGCCTTTTTTTTCGTTTTCTCGTTTTTTTATTCTTTTCGGATCTTACATAAAAAGCGACTTTCGCGACATATTTTCATATTTCGATAAATACTTTTTTTTGACCTCGGTCAACACGTGTTAATCTACCACGTGTTATAAATCTTTTTCAAAATCATGCATATGATCGTATTTACATCTTTATTCAATTTATTCAAACGTTACTAACTCGTTTTCTCGTGTTTGTAGCAATTTATTTTGTTTTTTATTGTTTTATTAGACTAAAATAAATTTCGCATGCTAAAATAACTTTGACGTTATTACTTAAGATGCATTAAACGACTTAGCAACCCATTCAATTTTTCTCACATGCTTAGGGAAAATAATGTGTGCATATCATTCCACCGTCGAACTAACACGTGTACACAAAAAACGAACGATATTTTAGTAAAGGCCGCTAAGTGCGGGCGGGGTTGGGTGTTCTTAGTGAACTTCCCAACACGTACCCTCACCCCTTACTCAGAACCATGGTTTCCGGATGTACGAATCCATTGGCAACGAGAGTCATTCAATACACGATATCTGATAATGTTGGTATCGGTATCACAATGCAAAGGGACGAACCCAATAAGCTCTGACATCGGAAATGGGCCGTAATTTGTACACGGCCCACTACGACATAGAGTGGGTTCGAACGGGCCCGAACTCCCACAAAGTTCGGTGGCGACTCCTACTTCGATTTAAATTTTAATTTGACCATCTCATATGGAGATTCATTCGCCTCCCCAAACCCGCGCGTGGCCGCGTCGGGGTGGACCTGTGTCATGTCCACAGAATGCCGCACCAACATCTCTGCACCATTCTTGTGCATTCGGTTCTTTGCCAATGCTACCTACAAAAACTTAGAAAAATGTTACGCCAATGGGACATATGTGTTACTTTAACTCTTAAAGAAAGTTACTTCATCATCAGCGCCAAAAATCCTTTTCAATGTTACGTGTTTGTATTACTCTAATCAGAATTAGGTATTACTGTAAATCATTAAGTATGTTACTTCAATGCCGTGTCTGGTTCAATAGAAAACAAAACAATAATATCAGTGAAGCTGAAGATAAATCTGGAATCTATACTAACACGAGGACAATGAACCATTGTTATTAATCTATGATTAATCAAGTGAATAAAATTTCACCTTTATCAGTTTTGTCCTGTGCATTCGCATCACTGCCAATACCACCTGCACAAAATTAAACAACGTGTTACGCTCATGCAGCCAATGTGTTACTTCAACTCTTAAGTTGTGTTACTCTAACTGGTAAAGTACGTTACTCTAACATCATCATCAAAATCTATTTCTTAACGTTCAGTGTGTTACTGTAATTGCAATTAAGTGTTATTGTAACTTAGAACATATGTTACTTCAACGCCGTTACTGCATTAATAGAAAACAAAACAATATTATCAGTGGATAACATTGAAAATCCAAATAACAAACATAAAACTCTAGAATCAATATCAATTAACCATCAATATGAATCTTTGATGAATGAAATGACAATAAAAGCAATATTGGCATGAAAATTGACGTAAAAAAATAAGGCAAATTGACGCACGAATATAAAAAAGAAGGCAGTATCGATGAATAAAATTTGAACCAAAACGTGAAAGAAATATCAAAACTCACCATTGTTATACTCGATCATTTGCTTATCAACAGTTGATGAAGATGTCGCGCTCATTGAATCCATAGTAACGGGATTTCGAACCCAAATTTGATTGAATGAATGACTGAACGTGATGATGGAAGTCTCACCCACATCTCTGCACCATTCTTGTGCATTCGCTTCTTTGCCAATGCTACCTGCAAAAAAATAAACAATGTTACGCCCATGAGACATATGTGTTACTTTAACTCATAAATTGTGTTACTCTAACTCGTAAAGCAAGTTACTTCAACATCAGCGCCAAAAACCTTTTTTAATGTTCAGTGTGTGTCACTCTAATTAAAATAAGGTGTTACTGTAACTTAGAACGTATGTTACTTCAACGCCTTGTCTGCTTAATCTATGATTAATCAAATCCAAAAACCATTGATAAGAATCTATGATTAATCAAATGAATAAAATTCCACCTTTTCCAGTGTTGTCCTGTGCATTCACATCTTTGCCAATTCCACCTCCACAAAATTAAACAACGTTACGCCCATGCAACCAATGTGTTACTTCAACTCATAAGTTGAGTTACTCTAACTCGTACAGTACGTTACTCTAACATCATCGTCAAAAACCTTTTCTCAACGTTCAGTTTGTGTTACTCTAATTAAAATTAAGTGTTACTGTAACTTAGAACGTATGTTACTTCAACGCCGTGTTTGCTTCAATAGACAACAAAACAATAATATCAGTGGAGATTACGAAAATCCTAATTAACAAACATAAAACTCTGGAATCTATACTAACAAGAGACTAGTTAACCATTGATATGAATCTATGATGAATGAAACGACCATGAAAGCAATATCAACATGAAAATTGACGCAAAACATGAACGCAAATTGACGCAAATTAATCAAGATGATGAATAAAAATTAACGCAAAACATGAAAGCAATATCGAAACTCACCATAGTTATACTAGATGAATTGCTTATCAACAGTTGATGAAGATGTCGCGATCATTGAATTCATAGTAACGGGATTTCGAGCACATATTTGATTGAATGAATGAACGTGATGATGAAAGCATTTTTTTTTTTTTAGGTTTTGATGAAGGTTTAACGTGAATGAATGAATGAATGAATGAATGAATGAGGAATGAAGATGATTATGGGAGTTATTGTTTCCTAAAATCATGAGAGTTATTTTAGGATACTAAATCTTTTTTTTTTAATACAAATATTAGAATGCGTCTTGTCCATCCATCCTCATCCCATCCAATGGATGAGATGAGGACTTATGGACTCATATATAGAGAAGAACTCATAAGAGCCTTTCTCTCTCTCTCTCTCTCTCTCTATATATATATATATATATATATATATATATTTAGGATCCGGTCCGAACCATAAGTTCGGTCCGAACCGTCCGAACTATATAATAAACAAAAAAAAAAAACACGCGCAACAAACAATCGATTCATCCCCAACTCCAGTTCATCCCCACGCAATTCGATTCATCTTCATCTCCAGTTCGCTCTTCCCCCAACTCCAGTTCATCCCCACGCAACAAACAATCGATTCATCCCCAACTCCAGTTCATCCCCACGCAATTCGATTCATCTTCATCTCCAGTTCGCTCTTCCCCCAACTCGCTCGTTCTTCGCTCTTCCCCTCTACTCGCTCGTTTTTCATCGCCAATTCGATTGTTCTTCCCCAATTCGCTTCAAACACAAGTTCAACATCCCCAATTGCTGCTGCGGTATGATTATTTTATAGCTTAATCGTTTTGATTATCGTTTTATTGCTGCTGCGGTATGATTATTTCATAGCTTAATCGTTTTGATTATCGTTTTATTGCTGCTGCGGTATAATTATTTCATAGCTTAATCGTTTTGATTATCGTTTTATTGCTGCTGGTTTTATTGCTATTATAATCAGTTGATTTTAGGTTTCTGATTTTGATTATGGAATTTTTCATGGTATAATCAGTTGATTTTAGGTTTCTGATTTTGATTATGGAATTTTTCATGGTATAATCAGTTGTTTATGATTTTTTAGTCTGGAGGTGTATTCATGAATTATTAGAAGAATTGTGACTGTCATATTTCATTTCTGCTGGTGTTTGATCGTCGCTGGTTTATTATGACGATTTTCATGTTCTGGAGGTACTTCTATGTTCATAGCATTTACACTTTCTTTGTTATTATTTTGCCAGATATGGAGAATGTTCTTGCTATTCGACATAACAAAAGAAAAAGAGAAGATGAAGTTGATGATGATGGTGTTGATATTCCCATTTTAGGACCACATTTTTTGAAGACAAGGATGTCACCCAAACATCTGGTGACCTTCATTAATAGCAACCCTAGCGAGAACCAAGTAAATGATATCAAGTCGATGGGTTTTGGGGGTTTGTTGACCCTTAAAACTGATAAAGTTCCAGGGTTGTTGGCACACTGGTTGGTGTCAATCTTTGACACATGTTCATGTTCTCTTATGGGTGGTCAACTTCCAATAACAGACGAAGATATTCATCTGGCAACGGGTTTGCCTATCGGCCCTAATGAGGTCTTATTAGCTACTACTCAAGATAAAAGTGAAGGGTTTCTTGAGGTAAAGAGAAATTTCTTAGGACAATTTGCTAACTCCCCATCAGTTGTTGACCGATCAAAGTTACTGGAGTTGATAATCAGCCAAAAAGAGGGAGGAGAGGACTTCAAAAGAAATTTCGTTGTATTTGCCGCATCAGACTTCTTAATAGGATCGAAAGGCAATGTTGCTAGTCTTCGAATTTTGATGAGTCTACACGATATGTCATTGGTGTCATCATTTAATTGGTGTCATTTGACAAGGAGACACTTAATCGAAGAAATTGATTTATGGAAGTGTAGACACCCAAAATTTGACCGCCAGGTGTCTATAGCAGTTTCCAAAAAACACCCGATGATGATCGGACGCAAACATGACTTAGTATGCTCGGACTTGGGCTCGGAATCAATAATATCCGACATGGACTTTTAGTGGAGTAAAAATCTCACAAAACAAACCTCAAATTCAGGCCCAGTGGGTCGTTCCGAGTCAAACAAGACTAATTTGGGCCAAAACCGACACCAAAGATAAATCCCGTCTTTTAGCGACCGGGTCGAAACCCGGTCAAAGACAAAACCGTCTCAGAAATCAGCCAAGTACGTCTCGAAACTTGCGCCACAATTCAAAATCAGCCAAAAATCAATCCAAACCTATCCAAATCAATCACAATCAATTAAGCACAAATCAAGGGCAATCACGCCCAAAATAGCCCGGATTAATTGATCCACTCGATCGAGTGGATTGGCCACTCGATCGAGTGGAGCCTCTTTGAACCCGTCCAGGTTCATTCGCAGGAGCACTCGACCGAGTGCACCCGCGCCACTCGGTCGAGTAACCCGGGGTCGGGGCTCCCTATAAATACCCCATGACCCCATGCACACTTCAACAACTTTTCATCCATCACAACTTTGGAAGACCGACACTCCTTCAAACACACCTTTGCAATTACACTACACAACACTACGACCCTAGCAACCTAGGCAAGACACACAAAACCCGAGCCCCTCGTCCCTCGGAGAACCGGCGAAGCATACACACACATATACACACCATAACTCGCATACATCCTCGATACTCCTAAGCCCGTGCCGCTATTACGAGTCCATTTCCGAGGTCCTTACTAAGCATGTATGTTGAGGGTGTCCTAAACCCCATCTCGATCTCTTTTCTTCTAATCTCATTTTCGTTTTATTTATCGTATTTTCGTATCGTATTTATAATCGTAATCATAGTAGTGACACTAGCATTAATATTGTCATACTTTTGCATCAGCTTTTCTTTATCATCATTATCGTCATAATATCGCGTAAATACATTTTAGTATGAAAATTCGGTTTCGAATGCGTTGAACTATGATAATCAACCTAAAAGTCATAGTTGAACGCATTTAATCCCATTTCTAATTAGTGTGGAACCCGTTGACACGAAAACCGACGTCACACAATCCGTAAGGATTAATATCGACGTCGTGACGTAGAGGGGCGCAATTCCGTCACTAATCAAATTTTTATCAAACAATAACCTTTTCTACAAAATTCCGATAACGGTATTATAATCATATAAGACATGATTATAATACCGACAAACCGAGTTAAATTTAAATCCGTCAATATTTTTATTTGACTCGGCCAATTATCGATTTAAAACATATTAAAACAAACGTGTCACAACTCGTACAGGTGCCACTCGACCGAGTACACCTGCTACTCGATCGAGTAGCACCCATAAAAACGGGCAGTAGCTACGTCTAAGGACACACTCGACCGAGTCAGGCCATGACTCGACCGAGTGGGTCCTGTAGCCCAGAAAACCAAGAGCTTTTTTTATATCATTCGAGCCTCGTCTTTTTTAAAAGCGACTTAGTCGACGCGTGTAAAGTCAATCACGTAGCTTTTCCAAAATTCATGCATATCACTTCACTTAAAACGATTTTGATCGACGGTCTCACATTATTAATTTTATATCGACGACTCTTTAGTCGTATCCGATGTAAAATTAATTTAGACTCAATTTCTCGAAGTGATAAATCGGGACAAGGCATCGAGGTTCGAGATCGGGCTAGCACCACGTCTAGGTCTCGAACCTCCGTCCTTTGATTACTACGCAATATAATGCGTAATTAATTAAAGTTCGTCCGTTTACACAAATTCACGCTCTAGTTTATACACGGGTCCGTTTATAATTATTGCTCGTTATTTCAATTGTATATTTCAATTATTCTATTGTACGCCGTATTGTGAATTCCGGGTTGTATTCCGCCCGTGTAACTTGTAATCGATTTATTTTTGCTTTGCTTTATTTATTTGCGTTTTACCGCTTTTAAATGAACCCTCGCATGCTAAATCACTTCGACAATAAATTAGATGCATTAAATTGACGTAGCTCACATTTAATTCGCATGCTTAGCTAAAACGCTGTTTGCATAACATTTCACCGAATTACTAGCGCGCATATTAAAAAGTCAAACGATGTCCTAGTAGAGGCCGCTAAGAGCGGGCGGGGTTGGGTGTCCTTAGTGGGCTTCCCAACACGTACCCTCACCCCTTACTCAGAACCGTGGTTTCCGGATGTCCGAATCCATTGGCAACGAGAGTCATTCAATATACGATTAACCGCCCAAGTCGGCATCTATATCGATATGCAAAGGGACGAGCCCAATAAACTCTCAAACCGAAATGGGCCATACTTCGTGTATGGACCATGGCGATATAGAGTGGGCTCGAACGGTTCCGATTAACCATAAAATTCGGTGGCGACTCCATTTCGACTTAAATTTCAATTCGATCCTTCTCATATGGAGGTGCATTCGCCTAACCCAAACCCGCGCGTGGCCGCGTCGGGGTGGACCTACGTCATGTCCACAATTTGGCGACTCCGCTGGGGATCAACCGATGTGTGCCTTACCATCGGAGTTCTCAGGGTAAGACTCGAATAGAAATCGTTTGACGAGTACAATATGCGTTTTAGTTTTACGGTTCATGCATAACCCCATATTTACCCGGGCCGGTACTGGTGACCGACGTCCCACTATACCACGACGTATTCAGTCTTGGATACGTTAAAGGTGTTCATGGTCGACTCGTATGGACTTTGCGGCATGTTCTAAATTCCACTCGAGTTAGGAAGACCGTCCCGTTTCTCGACTAGACTATGAACACTGGTATAGACCCTATTCAGACCGACCGAGACTTAGTGTAAAGCATACATGGTGTCATTATAATGCTTACGTGACTATGTGCTACTTGGTTTCCGTGTCGTTTTCAAAACATCATCATTTCAAAAAAATGCATCTTTCCAAAAATATTCAAATTTTCAAAAACTCGGAAATCTGCCGAAATTTAGACTTAAGATTTGACTCAAAACAAGCCTATTTTTTAGCCGGCATGCTGCCTATTTCAAAATTCGAATCTCCGATCCACCATTCGATTTTCGAATTTTCAAAATTCAATTTTCAAATCCTCGCGATGTCATTTTCAACTTTCAAATCTTCGAGATACCATTCGCAAATCTTCGGGATCTCACCTTCAAATTTTCAAATCATCGGAAATTCCTTTTTTCCAACATTCAAATTTTCAAATTTCAAGATATCCAATTTTCAAAACCCGGGACACATACTGAATTTAGGACTTATGATTTTACTCAAAATAGTCCATTTCTAGCCGGTATGCTGCCCAATTCAAAACTCGAAAATATTTTCGAACCATCAAAACCAAGGCCCGATACCCTTTCCGATTTTTCGAGAAAAATCGGGCCTTTCCCTGAGATTTTCTCGGGTTTTCCAAAACTATCAAATTTCAAAACATTCCTCTTCTTAGGACTTCCCGTATTTAGCAGTGTCGGGTCATGTCGTAAGTCGTCAAGGTCTGTAGCGTCGAAACTCTGTTGGTCTTATATCACGAGTTTCCTCCCCACCCCCATTCTGCCTTATTAGACTAAGGCAAAGCCCACCTACGTAGGACATACTCCTACAAAGGAGGGCCCGTCTACACACTCGAGTCCAAAGTCTGGGGATTAGTCTCACGTGAACCTTCCTTCGAACGGGACTAGGCTCACCAAGGCCGAAATCTTAAGGAAGTCACATTACCTACGAGTCATCCGTCTAGATGTCTTTCTCAAGTCCTTTTTTTTTTCGGGTCGCTCGGGATGTACTTGTTTTAATTCCAAGGTCTGGGCTCGGTTCCTGATTACGTGGTGTTCTTACAGACAGGCCACCGGCAACCAGACACGCTCGAAGGATGGCCACTTTGAACAGTCTTCAAACCTCTCTAGATGCCATAATCGAGAAGCAAGCCGACATCGAAGCCCAACTGACTGAAATGAGGGCCGGCCAAGTGGCCATTGTTGCTCGCTTAGCTACAGTGGAGCAAAGGACTCCTAATACCGGGGTCACGGAACCCCTAACTGAACTAGTTAGCTCGGTCCGCCGATTGGAAGAACAAGTCTACTTAACCGGGAATAACAACATCCATCGAGAGAATAGTCGGGATTACAACCCGGTAAGTGACAAACTGCCCGCAAACCTGAATCTCACGGGCCTACCTATGTTCGAAGGGACTGAAGACCCGCTACTACATGTGCGGGCCTTCAAGGAGTTCATGGCCATTAAGGGGGTGGACTCTTCTATGTTTAAGAACCTCTTTGCTGCATCTCTGGAGAAACACCCAAAAGCCTGGTATTACTGGCTAGACCCAAAGAAGTTCTCAACCTGGGACGATGTGGCTACGGAATTCGCTCGGAACTACGCTGATAACACCGAGATCCAAACCACTATGCGGTCCCTAGAGGTTATGGCTCAAGAACCTAAGGAGGGCTTTACTAAATACCTCCAACGCTGGAGGGCCGAGAGTGTCAAACTGGTCGATAAGCCCAGTGAGAAGACTTTAGTGGAGGCCTTTGTCAAGAACCTCCTCCCTTCCTACCGGGTTCACCTCCGGTATGCTGTCATACCCAATTTCACCACTCTTACTGAAATGGGCATGAGAATTGAAGATGATCTAAGGCAAGAGAGCCTGACTAAGGCCTCTAACAAGGGTTACCAAGGAGCTTCCTCATCCACTACTAAACCTCCGGCCGCAACCTGAAGCATCTTCGACACGGTTAACCTTTTGGATGCCTCATCCAAAAGAAACGTCCCTCATAGGGTATTCACTGATATAGGGACTACCTATACATATGCCTTACAAAGGCTATCTTCCAAAGGCCTGGTCCAGCCGATAGGCCCAACTCCCGAAGTTCCAGTTGAAAAACGCTCCAAGAGCTACAATGCCCAAGCCTACTGCCAATATCACCGGGGCAATGGGCATGACACCGAGAAGTGTTGGAAGCTGAAGCATCTAATTCAGGATTTAATTGAGAGCGGGAAAATACCACTACCCGGGGACAAGCCAAGCAACAAGGACAACCCCTTTAGCTCTCATGCCATCTTCACCGGTGAGGTGATAGACTGTTCTCATCTTATCTCTCCTTTCCTCCCACAAATCAATGGGATCTGGTTCGATGATGAAGAAGATGTATACCTCGCCAAAGGGGAAACTGTCCCCGTTACCCTCGAAGAAGTCAGGAAGGCTAAATCCAAAGCTTTAGCCGGTAATTCCCTCACCAAAGACGGCTCAGTCCAGGCAACCGTCACTGAACTTACCAGGACGGAAGAAGCCATTGAAGAACCAAGCACCGATACGGCTCTTGCTAAACAATTGAAAAGGACCCGAGTTGACCTCACTATATGGCAACTCTTGGTTAGCTCACAAGAACATCGAGAAGCACTTACTAAGGCTCTCGATCAGATCAAGGTCGATTCCCAGGTTACCCCTACTGAAATGGTAGCCACTATTTTACCTTACCTCAAGAGCAGGTCCAAAGGAGAAGGCCCATCAATCACCTTCTCAAATGCCGACCTACCACCGTTCGGGGCCTCTCACAATCTGGCCCTATACATCACAGTGATTTGCCGGGGTAAGTATCTTCCGATGACCCTAGTTGACGATGGGTCCGCGGTGAACGTCCTCCCGCTAAGGACTGCCAAAGCCCTCGGGATTACCGAGGCCGACTACATACCAACTGCCCACACTATCCAGGCTTTCGATGGAAGCCCAAAAGCAGTTTCCGGGGCCGTCAAGCTGACTATTGTGACCGGCCCAATCGAGAAAGAGCTAGAATTCCAGGTGATCGATGTCACCTCTTCCTTCAATCTACTCCTGGGAAGACCATGGCTCCATGCTGTGAAGGCGGTATCTTCTACTCTGCACCGAAAGATCAAAATGCCCCTACAAGACGGTATTATCACCTTAGAAGCAACCCCTATAACCGTGGCTAGCTGTAACACTACGGACCGCACCGACCTTTGGGGGTTCGATTTTGTAGGGATAATTGAAGAAGAAATCCTTTTTAGGCCCTACTTCACCACAAGCATCGACACGATGCTACAAAACTTGGGGTACTTACCGGGGGCTACTTCGAGGCCATATCTTCCAGCTGGGAAGATTATTGAGGTCCTGAATGATGGGGAATCTCACTTCGGTTTAGGGTATGCTATAACCCCGGGAAATGTGGTCCGAGCAGGGATTGAGAAGGCCTGCAACATCATCAAGGGTACCTACTTGGGCCCTTATAGCTCAAGACTGAGTGATTACTTCGTCACACCCGTATTTGGAGCTATTCAAGTTGGCCTATATCAACCAACCATCACGCATCCCGAGGCTGCACTAGCTCGGGAATGCAACTACATTCCAGATGACATATTTGCCCTCCTCCAAGCTGAATCCAAAGAGGGTACTGACAATGCCGAGCCCGTGCTGGGACTCTTATTTGGGGAAGACAAAGCTGTCCCGAACCTCAAAGAAGACTTGGTGAACCTGATCCTTCGAAGCAACAGGTTCGACCCTTCGAAGCTGATCTCGGAAGTCGGTACTGATACCGGGAAAAGCAGCTGGAAGAAGACCGTCAAGTGGACCGATGGTCAAGGCCGAGTCTACAAGCTGACCACCGGGGAAGGAGACGTGCCAGACACCAATTCTGAGTCCGAGTCTGAGTCCGAGTCAGAGTCTGAGTCCGAGTCTGTATTCGAGTCTAAGGGGTCTGATGCTAGAGTCCAAGCTGTAACCCCTCTCCCTGTAGTCACTGCCACCGGAGCCTCGGGGTCTGTCCCGAGAGCACTCCCAATCCCGCCTCTGACCAATGATCAGATGGCCGCTCTCTTTGAGCTGTTTTCCAAATTCTCTATCAATAATAACGAAAACCGTTCCGCTTATGACTTGGTTTATTTTCAAAATACTTTCAAAAATACTTTTTGCAATGACATTGAGAAACCCGATGAACAGGTGTCCCTACCCCCACATCTGATCGAGCAGCTAGAGTAGAGGGAATCCCGAGACCCGGTAATCCAAGAAACTGAGTCTGTCAATGTGGGAACTACCTTAGAGCCCCAGATGCTTAAAATAGGGTTATCCTTAGATCCCGAGGAGAGACAACAACTCACAAGCCTCCTCCAAGAATTCAAAGATGTCTTTGCATGGTCCTACAAGGACATGCCGGGTATAGACCGGGAAATAGCCGAACACCGTATACCCATCAAAGATGGGTGTAAACCGGTAAAACAGAAGCTTCGAAGAATGAAGCCCGAGTGGTCTCTCAAAGTCAAGGAAGAAGTAGACAAACAATTCAAAGCAGGCTTTATACAAGTGTCTGAATATCCAGACTGGGTTGCGAACATCGTGCCGGTACCCAAGAAGGACGGCAAGGTTCGGGTATGTGTAGATTTCCGGGACCTTAACAAGGCCAGCCCAAAAGACGATTTTCCGTTGCCCCACATCGACATATTGGTGGACAACACGGCAGATCATGCCCTTTTATCATTTATGGATGGGTATGCCGGATACAACCAAATCAAAATGGCAAAAGAAGACATGGGTAAAACCACTTTCACTACACCATGGGGTACTTATTGTTATACAGTTATGCCGTTTGGGCTCATTAACGCCGGGGCCACTTATCAACGAACAACCACGACCTTATTACACGACATGATGCATAGGGAAGTGGAGGTTTATGTCGATGACATGATCGTCAAGTCTAAAAACCGAGATGGGCATGTCGCTGCCCTAAGAAAATTCTTCGCCCGCTTGCGTAAGTACAATATGAGGTTAAACCCTCAAAAATGCAGTTTCGGGGTAACATCAGGCAAATTACTGGGCCATATCGTTAGCCAACGTGGCATCGAGGTCGACCCAGCTAAAATCAAAGCCATCACCGAGATGCAACCTCCCAAGACCGAAAAAGAAATAAGGGGATTTCTCGGGAAAGTCCAATACATCAGCCGTTTTATTTCAAAGCTAACCATGGTGTGTGAGCCCATTTTCAAGAAACTGAAGATAGGAGAACGGGTGCTATGGACGATAAATGTCAAGCGGCCTTCGACAAAACCAAGGAAATCCTGTCTGCTCCGCCGGTATTAATGCCACCTCAACCCGGTTTACCTCTATCGTTATACCTAACAACGACTGAGACAGCCATGGGGGCTATGCTGGCCCAGACAGTCGATTCAGAAGAAAGGGCTATTTACTACATCAGTAAAAAGTTCCTAGAATATGAGTGCAAGTATACAATGCTTGAGAAGACATGCCTAGCTCTGGTTTGGGCCACTAAAAAGCTCAGACACTACATGCTCAGTCACGAGGTACACGTCCTGTCCAAAATGGACCCGATCAAATATTTGTTCGAAAAGCCCATTCTCAACGGTAGAATGTCCAGATGGACTCTAATGCTAGCTGAGTTTGACCTCAAATTCGTTCCGCTAAAAGCTATCAAAGGCCGGGTAGTAGCCGAGTTCCTCGCTGATAGTCCGATATCTGAAGAGGGCTATACCGATACTTGGGCCTTTCCTGATGAAGACATATTCCATACTGACACCGAAACATGGGACTTGTATTTCGACGGAGCATCCAATTTTCGAGGCTTTGGGGTCGGTATTCTCCTAATCTCACCCCAAGGGGAACACACCCCGTTGTCCATCAAATTAGACTTTGATGTAACCAACAATGCGGCCGAATATGAAGCATGCATCCACGGGTTACAAGCAGCAACTGACTTGGGCATTACGAATCTCCGGGTTCACGGGGACTCATCCTTAGTCATCAATCAAGCTCTTCAAAAATGGAAAACTCGGAATGCCAATCTCGTGGCTTACCAAGCACGAGTAAGGATTCTAGAGAAACAATTCCAGAGGGTAGAATATATCTACCTCCCGCGTGAAGAAAACCAGTTCGCGGATGCACTTTCCAAATTAGCGTCCCTACTAAACATCCCGGAACATATGCCCAGTATGCAAATCTGTGTCGAAAGACGGTCCGAGCCGGCGTATGTCAACGCCATTCAAGATATTGAGATCACCGATCCAGAACCTTGGTATCAGGCTGTTCTAACCTATTTGACTACGGGAGAATATCCACCAGGAACTGAAAACCGGGCCAAGAAAGCCCTGCGAAGACTGGCTACCCAATTCATTCGTACGGACGACGGTCAGTTATACAAAAAGACGGCACAGGGGGCTTTACTCCTATGCATCGACAAAACACAGGCCGAAAAAGTGATGGCCGAAGTACACGACGGCGAAAATGGTCCGCATATGAATGCCCATATGCTAGCCCGAAAAATCATGAGGCTCGGATACTACTGGAACAGTATGGAAGCCGACTGTCAATCATATGTCAAACACTGCCATAATTGTCAAATTTTCGGTAATGTTCAACACATGCCGTCATCCCTATTATACACCATGACATCACCATGGCCATTTTTGACATGGGGGATTGACATTATTGGAAAGGTGAATCCTTCCGGAACGGGGGGTCACTGTTTTATTTTGGTGGCGATCGACTATTTCACCAAATGGGTCGAAGCTGAATCATACCGTGTCTTGAACGCCAAGCACGTGGCCAAATTTATCCAGAATAAAATCATATGCCGATACGGGATCCCCCATGAGTTTATCAGTGATCACGGGACCCACTTCCAAGCAGAAACCGCTACTTTGCTAGCAAAATACAAAATCCAGAGGCACACATCTTCGCCTTACCGTCCCCAAACAAACGGAGCGGTAGAAGCTGCTAATAAAACAATTGTCACCATACTCAAAAAGATGGCTGATAATTATCGGGATTGGCCCGACAAAATACCCTTCGCCCTATGGGGGTACCGGACATCGATCCGAACTGCGACCGGGGCAACCCCATATTATTTGACATATGGGATGGAGGCGGTCCAACCAATCGAATTAGAAGTACCTTCCCTCCGGATCCTGCTAGAAAGCCAGGTACCCGAAGCATATTGGATTCAAGCTCGATATGACTCGTTGGTTCTTTTAGACGAACGGCGGTCCCGGGCTCTCAATAACATCCAAATATATCAAAAGAGAATCAAACGGGCCTTTAACAAAAGAGTTAGGCCCAGGAACATCAAAGAAGGCGATTTGGTCCTAAAGTCGGTTCGTGCCTTACTACCGGTTGACCCAAGGGGAAAATTCAAACCCAATTGGGTTGGGCCATACCTAGTCAAGAAGGTTCTATCAGGAGGAGCAGTAATGCTGACGGATCTGGACGGAAATGAATTTGTCAACCCGACCAACCTAGACCAGCTGAAACGCTACTACCCCTAAACCTTATCTCAATGTCATTCGCAAAATTTATTTAAACACTTTTTCAAAAGTTTACAAAGCGAGTCAATAAGTTAGGATTATTTATCCTACTGTCACACATCTTGAACTCATAGTCTTGGTGTATTTCAAAATTGCAAAAAATTTTTTTTACGCCCGAACTACGTTTGGTTTGATTCCACTAACTGTGGATACGTAGGCAGCCCCTCAAAAGGGCACAACCACTGCAATAACGAAAAAAGACAGAAACGGTTTCACTAATAATATTTTTATTATTCCAAAAAAAAAAAACACCGATAAACTCGATAATTCAAAATTACAAAAAAGCCACAAAAAGCCACAAAAAAAAAAACACTACAAAAATAGTAATAATATTTCAAATAATAATAAAAGAGAGACTAGTCATATCCCGGCATCTTGCCCTTGCCTTTGTCTTTCGGGTCTTGAGGGGCCCGGGGACGTCGGGGCGGCGGCGGGGGCGGGCGTTCCCGAATGACAACGGGAACTTCCTTAACCCGAGTCCTCTTCTTCGACAGAGGATCTTCAGCTATAGTCACGGGCCCAAGTCGAGCCCGTACATGCTCCGGCAACCTATCCTTAGGACCAAGTCGGTCCTGGGCTGAAAGTCTCGGCCCTAGTCTCCTCTCCAAATCGGTCTGGGAGCTCACCTCCCCCTGAACACCTCTAGCATTGGACCCTCTAGCTCGAGTCCTAGTTCTTCTTCTCTGACTTGGCCTCAGACGGACTATGGGAGCTTGAGTCTCCCCTTCAGCAAAGAAATCCCGGTTGTCTTTGACTTTTTCTCGCCTAAGCAGGTCGAACGCCTCGTCGATCTTCAGAGCAGCACGAGTTTCGGCAGTCTCGGCTTTGGTCCACTTCTCGTAGGAATAAGACACCCAGGCAGAATGAAGCGGCTTGGGAACGGACCAAGTAACTCTAGTATACCATCTCTGAATCCAGGTGTCACACAAAATGTCGGTCAGTGGGGTAGGTGCACTCACAACCGCCTCATTCTCGGGAATACGCTGTGTCCGCCCATACTGCCTGAGTATGCGGTCGGGATAGAGGTGAACTGTGTGGCTAAAGGACAGAATCACCTGGTAGCGTGCCTTGTCGTCAGGTGCCAAACCCGTCCAGGAATAAATCGGCCACCATAAAACCACCCATCGTATCAGCGGACCACGATGGAACGTCAGCTCTTCTTCCCAATATTTCTGAGTGACGAGGCAAGATGAATCAGTGGGCCGTCTCCTCGTCGTCACCTGGTTGAACCAATACTCACTCGGGTTGGGGGGAGGCTCGATCTTGGACAACCTTTCAAGTAGCCAAAGCTAAAAACAAAAACAAAAAAGGAAGCGCTTATGAGATTTCGGACGAATTCAGGCGTCCGCATAAGGGCACTCGGTCGAGTGCTGGGGTCACTCGATCGAGTGACACCCCTAAAACGTGGCAGAACGCTCCTCTACGAGGGCACTCGATCGAGTGTCAGGGTGACTCGGTCAAGTGTCCCCTGCAAACAGTATATCGCGAAAAAAAAAAAAGCGATATACCTGCAACAGACGGGTACTACCCGTGAAACGGGCTGACTCATCCCTCTTCCGGTTATCCAAACCCTGAATGATCTCCCCCGTAATTAACGACGCGGGACTGCACTCCGTCTCCATGAGATCAGCAACAACGAGAAGACGAACGCTACCCATGCAAGACAGCAGGTCCATATGACCTTCAAAGGCATACACGTGCAGCATGCAGAAGGCGAACGCCCTACGGCTATGAATGGGCGTAACCCGGATGTCATACGGGTTCATGAACTTCTCAGCTAAGGCAAGCAGAGAAACGGTATCCCCTTCGAGCATGCGGGATACTTCAGCGTGAGAAAGCCCCAAAAATTCCCGTAGTTTCCTCCTAGGGTCTCGAACGGAGAAAGGGACAGCAGGGCGGAGCAATGGGTTCCACCCTCCTATGGCAGCAATTTCCTCGGGGAGGGGACAGATTTCGCCCCGAGGGAAGGCGAAGACATGATGGGTGTCATCCCAGAAGGTCAGACAGGCATCAAGGAAGTGACGGTCCACGTGCAACTGACGAAACGTGAACAGTTGGAATATACCCGACTGCCTCAGAACTACCTTGCTCGCATCCCTAAAACGGTGTGACCAATCTTGCAGCATGTTGATCAGACGGTCGATACCCATGCTAAGTTTCTTGAGAGGAATAAAAGTTTTCTTTTAAAAGAGAAGAGGAAGCTTTTTGAGAATTGTGACAAAAAGAGGAACCAGGGTGATGTATTTATAATATCAAAACCCTGGGGCATCCCCTGCAGCTGTGCCTCCTTGGCCCAAGCGGGCCTAGAACATACAGGCCCGACCCATGTTTCTTCCTCACAGACACAGGAATTTGGTCATCCCGAGCAGTCCGTCAAAATTCACAAAAAAATTCATAAAATTCAAAACTTTCAAAGATTTCAAAATATTCAAACAAAATCATTTTCCCCAGCACGAGTCGTTTTACTACCTACGTGTTGCATACGTTTTATGTGACTTTTACAGGTACGACTCAAATAGGGACATGCAACCCTCTAAAATCTCCCCAACGGAAGCCCAAGGCGGCATTTTCCCCGGAATGGTACGGGATGAGCCCACATATAGGCACACCCAGGACTTAGGCGACAAGTCCGATTCCCCACGAAGTATCATCAGCAGCTCAGGTATGATTTCTGACTTAAGGCTGGCGAGCCCTTCACGCAAGTCTAACGGACTATAAACGACCCGAACGGAAGCCTACCAGGTCTTAATTGACTTGGTAGCTACTCTGACTTTCGCCTTGTCCAAGCCTCAGTCAGAGTGGGGGCTCTGTAGACACCCAAAATTTGACCGCCAGGTGTCTATAGCAGTTTCCAAAAAACACCCGATGATGATCGGACGCAAACATGACTTAGTATGCTCGGACTTGGGCTCGGAATCAATAATATCCGACATGGACTTTTAGTGGAGTAAAAATCTCATAAAACAGACCTCAAATTCAGGCCCAGTGGGTCGTTCCGAGTCAAACAAGACTAATTTGGGCCAAAACCGACACCAAAGATAAATCCCGTCTTTTAGCGACCGGGTCAAAACCCGGTCAAAGACAAAACCGTCTCAGAAATCAGCCAAGTACGTCTCGAAACTTGCGCCACAATTCAAAATCAGCCAAAAATCAATCCAAACCTATCCAAATCAATCACAATCAATTAAGCACAAATCAAGGGCAATCACGCCCAAAATAGCCCGGATTAATTGATCCACTTGATCGAGTGGATTGGCCACTCGATCGAGTGGAGCCTCTTTGAACCCGTCCAGGTTCATTCGCAGGAGCACTCGACCGAGTGCACCCGCGCCACTCGGTCGAGTAACCCGGGGTCGGGGCTCCCTATAAATACCCCATGACCCCATGCACACTTCAACAACTTTTCATCCATCACAACTTTGGAAGACCGACACTCCTTCAAACACACCTTTGCAATTACACTACACAACACTACGACCCTAGCAACCTAGGCAAGACACACAAAACCCGAGCCCCTCGTCCCTCGGAGAACCGGCGAAGCATACACACACATATACACACCATAACTCGCATACATCCTCGATACTCCTAAGCCCGTGCCGCTATTACGAGTCCATTTCCGAGGTCCTTACTAAGCATGTATGTTGAGGGTGTCCTAAACCCCATCTCGATCTCTTTTCTTCTAATCTCATTTTCGTTTTATTTATCGTATTTTCGTATCGTATTTATAATCGTAATCATAGTAGTGACACTAGCATTAATATTGTCATACTTTTGCATCTTCATTTTTTGCATCAGCTTTTCTTTATCATCATTATCGTCATAATATCGTGTAAATACATTTTAGTATGAAAATTCGGTTTCGAATGCGTTGAACTATGATAATCAACCTAAAAGTCATAGTTGAACGCATTTAATCCCATTTCTAATTAGTGTGGAACCCGTTGACACGAAAACCGACGTCGCACAATCCGTAAGGATTAATATCGACGTCGTGACGTAGAGGGGCGCAATTCCGTCACTAATCAAATTTTTATCAAACAATAACCTTTTCTACAAAATTCCGATAACGGTATTATAATCATATAAGACATGATTATAATACCGACAAACCGAGTTAAATTTAAATCCGTCAATATTTTTATTTGACTCGGCCAATTATCGATTTAAAACACATTAAAACAAACGAGTCACAACTCGTACAGGTGCCACTCGACCGAGTACACCTGCTACTCGATCGAGTAGCACCCATAAAAACGGGCAGTAGCTACGTCTAAGGACTCACTCGACCGAGTCAGGCCATGACTCGACCGAGTGGGTCCTGTAGCCCAGAAAACCAAGAGCTTTTTTTATATCATTCGAGCCTCGTCTTTTTTAAAAGCGACTTAGTCGACGCGTGTAAAGTCAATCACGTAGCTTTTCCAAAATTCATGCATATCACTTCACTTAAAACGATTTTGATCGACGGTCTCACATTATTAATTTTATATCGACGACTCTTTAGTCGTATCCGATGTAAAATTAATTTAGACTCAATTTCTCGAAGTGATAAATCGGGACAAGGCATCGAGGTTCGAGATCGGGCTAGCACCACGTCTAGGTCTCGAACCTCCGTCCTTTGATTACTACGCAATATAATGCGTAATTAATTAAAGTTCGTCCGTTTACACAAATTCACGGTCTAGTTTATACACGGGTCCGTTTATAATTATTGCTCGTTATTTCAATTGTATATTTCAATTATTCTATTGTACGCCGTATTGTGAATTCCGGGTTGTATTCCGCCCGTGTAACTTGTAATCGATTTATTTTTGCTTTGCTTTATTTATTTGCGTTTTACCGCTTTTAAATGAACCCTCGCATGCTAAATCACTTCGACAATAAATTAGATGCATTAAATTGACGTAGCTCACATTTAATTCGCATGCTTAGCTAAAACGCTGTTTGCATAACATTTCACCGAATTACTAGCGCGCATATTAAAAAGTCAAACGATGTCCTAGTAGAGGCCGCTAAGAGCGGGCGGGGTTGGGTGTCCTTAGTGGGCTTCCCAACACGTACCCTCACCCCTTACTCAGAACCGTGGTTTCCGGATGTCCGAATCCATTGGCAAAGAGAGTCATTCAATATACGATTAACCGCCCAAGTCGGCATCTATATCGATATGCAAAGGGACGAGCCCAATAAACTCTCAAACCGAAATGGGCCATACTTCGTGTATGGACCATGGCGATATAGAGTGGGCTCGAACGGTTCCGAATAACCATAAAATTCGGTGGCGACTCCATTTCGACTTAAATTTCAATTCGATCCTTCTCATATGGAGGTTCATTCGCCTAACCCAAAACCCGCGCGTGGCCGCGTCGGGGTGGACCTACGTCATGTCCACAGGAAGGAATCTCATAAGTCGAATCCTACTCCTACTTTTGGGGGGCCTATCATGGTTTTGGTTTTTATATATTTGGATAGAGTCGCCTTTAAATTTCACACTCATGACAGGTGAGACAATTACACTTCTATAATCTTTACTTACTCTTCTTTTAAGCTCTAAATACACTTCTTTAAAATTTCCTCATTACAGGTTTTTCCCTACGTTATCTTCGTGGACTAAAAAAGCTGTTTCTTCGAGAGTGAATGTTGAGAAAGTTAATGGATTCGGTAAAAGAGCAGTTTTGTCCCGTATTGTGAAACCTGCTGTGGATGACCCGACTTTTCAACTCCCTTCCGCCCCCACCACCACAAGCGGCCCTTCTGTTCATGAGGCCAAGGCATCCAAGAAAGAAGACGCCACTAATTTTTCTTTCCAAAAGCTAGCCGACGCTACTAATTTGCTCACTACTGTCTGGGAACAATTCTATGAGGCATTGAGTGAAGCTAAGATTCAGCGTCCCACTTGCGACGTAGTTCGCCATATAGCTTCGATGGTGGAGTCATTATGCCAACCGATGAAGAATGAAGCGTACGATATCAAGGGGAAGAAGGTAAACAGTGATGATGAAAATGTCCAGAAGGGTGCTAAGGACGATTATAGTGATGAGGTGATGGCTGCTCGACGAGAATTTGAAAAAAGCACATTTGCAAACGACGATGAGTTATGGGAAGCAGTCGAGAAGCTAGAAGCTGCTTTTGCGAAACGTCATGCGTCGACGTCTGGGCCTAAGAAGTTTGAAAATCAAGAAGAGCAAAACAAATCTAAGATGGTTGATGAGTCTAAAGTCTTAGTAGACTCGAAGGCAGTAGGAAAGCAATGTACATCACTTTGTCGGTCTCCCCGATTCTCATCTTCTCCACAAATTACACCTCCTGAACCAGCTGATATCGACTTTTCGCCACCTTCTTTTAAATTGATTAGTTCACAAGATTTGGATGTGCCTACACATGTTGGAAACCCTTCTACCTCAAAGACACCAATTGCTTCATTACCTCCAATACCAACACATAGAAACAGGGTCCCAACTGAGGTGTTTAGATCACCTTTCTTAGAGAGGAATGTTCGAGTTTTGGTGACTTGAACAAGGTCGAAAAAGAGGTGTTGGAGTTTGCATTGAAGGAGGGATCTGATGACGGGTATGAAGGTGTTGGAGTTCATTTAGATCCCCATGATTTTTATTTACATGTTCTGTTTTGTATATGCAGTGATATTATTTTCAAATGTGGTGAGCACACTCTTAGTCGTCGTGATTTGAAGATAATGACTATGGATGAAAACATTTCTGAACTCGTCCTAAAATCTTGGTGTCTCTTGTTGAATAAGAATGAAAAATTCAAATCTCGGGAATCGCCCTTGAGATTTTATATGCCTTATTAAACTACTGAGGAGGTAAGTTTTATATGTTTTTATACATACACACTTTTTATTAGCTACTTACATTTATGCACCGTAATTGATTGGAATGATTAGGAAGATTATCCATAGTCATACACTAACAATTTGCAATTTGAGCACATCTCAACGAGCTTAGCTTGTTTACTCATTGAGTGATGGTACTCAGTGTTTAGATCCCGGCAGCATAAAAACTTCACTTGTAACTCCGGACGCACAAAAAAAAAAACACAATTAGAGGCATCCTGCTATTTCATTAGTAAAATTGAACAATTCTCGTGGCGCTCCCTAGAAAGTACTCCATCCCAATATTATTGTTATCATTCACTAAAGTTGAAATTTAAGGGAAATATCATTAATATCATTTTTGACTAATGAATTTAGACACACTGACACAGTTAAGGTTATAATGGGAATAGAAAACATATTTATTTATTTATTTAACTAGGGGTAAAATGGGGGAGTTGACTATTTTTAGTTACAATTAATTTTATATGTTTTTATACATACACACTTTTTATTAGCTACTTACATTTATGCATCGTAATTGATTGGCTACTTTTTTATATGTCTATTTTTTCCAGGCTACTTTTGATATTGAGGATGACTTGAAGGAAGCAAAACTTGTAAGCATCTTAATTAATTGTTTATATTTTTTTTATACTTATATATTTTTCTAACTTTTGTTCTCTATATTAGATTTTTGTCCCAGTTATGTCCCCGAAACCGCATGTATTTTGCTTTAATTTCCTCTCTTCAAAGTTGGAAGTCATCCATATGCATGTGGACAAGTATAGCTCTCTCAAATATTGCACTCATGTTAAAAGCATGGTACGTAATTCATGTGTGCTAGTCTATCCTTAAAGTCAATCCCGTACGTTGTTCGCGTGTACACTTACACTTATCTAGACTCTACTTACACTTCTTTTAGACTCTACTTGCATTTCTTTCATCCCAATATGTAATTCATTTGTTCCATTTTCTGCAGAGAGACTTTGTTGTTAAATGCTTGCTAAAGAAAATACCTTCTATAGAATCAATTTTTTCGCAACGAGTGGAAGATTTTGTGCCAAAATCAAGACTAGGCATTGTTAATGATAAAGGGGTATACCTTTTGAGGGTGTTGGAGACATACAAAGGATGTCGAAAAGGTTATTCACTTGGCATACATAATGTAAGATAATTTCTTACTAACTCAATGATTTTTAGGGTTTTTTTTGGTTATGTTCTATATCCAGCTAACTATTTTTTTATGTCATGTGTCATGTGTTTTTTAGGAACATCAGCGCAAGCTTTTTAGCGCGAGGGTGTGCTACCAGCTTTTAACGTCCAATGATAATTGCTTGAAAGAGAGCATTTTACATGAATCTCATCTAAGGTATTTAATTTTACAATTGTAATTTAATTTATTTTTAGTTTACTTGTATATTTTCTTCATTTTTATATTTTCTTTTCATGTGTCAGTAAGCAAGATTTGGACATTGCTACACCAACATTGTTTCAATACACCGATGAAGAACTTATCGGTTTTGTTATTAATAATTGCAAAGAAAGAGAGTAAGTTATAAGTTTGCCGAAATATTTAAATCACCATTTTCAGTCCATTGAAATATCTTTCAAGAATATTTCCAACGATTTATTTTCTCAGGTACTTGGACGAGATTCTTGTTGAGACTGAGTGGATGCAAGTCACTCGAAAAGCCTTAAGATCTTTGTCTCCACGTACTTGGATAATGGATTTGGTAATTACATGATTGAGTGGTTATATTAGATCTAGTTACCCTATTATATCTCCATATTTTCTAAAACATTTTTGTTTTTCGAAGGTTCTTGACATGTTTGGTGTGATATCAACACTGAATAGAGTCGATGTTCTCTACTTGCCGACAACATCAAAGGTAACCATTTAGATTTGCTTTTAAATTATATGTTATGCTTGCACTTTTTGTAACCTTAACATGCTTTAAGTAATGATTGTTTATAAAAATTGTAGTTTGTTCGGGATAAAGTCAAGAGAAATGTAAAGAATGTTTGGGGCCCTTTTCTTAAATCTCATTATATGCCAAAGAATGGGAGTGCTATTGACAAGGTAATTAATCACATATTTGTTGAAAGTGTAACTACAAAGAATGAGACAATTACACTTACGTAGACTCTACTTACGTTTCTTTTAGTGTCTACTTACACTTCTTTTACACTTCCTTGTTGTAGGTCTTTATCACAATCGGCG
Organism: Agrostemma githago; assembly: GCA_958450325.1. Lineage (NCBI taxonomy): Eukaryota > Viridiplantae > Streptophyta > Magnoliopsida > Caryophyllales > Caryophyllaceae > Agrostemma > Agrostemma githago. Next base: position 31,948,463 of record OY288262.1, read on the forward strand.
ATGGGGAGCATTGGATTGCAGTTGTATCAGATATCACAATGAAAAAGAATCTTATTTTAGATTCGATGATTTCACCTAACGTCGAAGATCTTGCGAAATGGAACACTCTTATAGATAACATCGTATGTTCTTTACTTTTTATTATATCATTATTATTGCATTACTCAATGTGAAATGTTTAAAAGTTGCTCCATTTGTCTATTCAGATTGGTGGTTGTGAAAGTGCATTTGGTCAAAACAATGGTTACAATAGGCTATCAGGGATGAGTTCATTTCAAAAAGAAATTGTTGAAGTTCCTCAACAAAAGAATTGGTTAGTTTTAAACTCTTTAATTTATATATCTTTTAGACATCTATTTCTTTACGTTTCACCTACTTCATATAGACATCTATTTCTTTGGGACAGTTATGATTGCGGAGTGTATGTTATGAAATTTTTGGAAGCGACTCTAGACAATGAGTTATGGACGGACACTAGGCACTTTGATGCTCGATATTTTCGAGCCTATCGACAAAGTATCATGCTTAGACTATTAAAGTGGGAGAGGAATATAAGAAAGGTAATATTTGGTAATCAATTATGTGTTCTTTACCTTTTTTGGTACACTTTCTTTGCATTCTAATTACATTCCTAAGCTCCTTGTGACTCTCATTGTATTTGTCTTTCCTTAGGTTGCATTAAGCTCCTTGTGACTCTCATGGGATTGGAGAACCTAGTAAGGAAGGTATTTCGTGAAGAATGTCCTTCTGTTTATATATAGGAATGATGAAAAAATGGGTGTAGTATGGTTATTGATTTACAGTATTGCAGGAAATTAAACTAGCATCAGCAAAGAACACTTGCTATTATGCTTAGTACAAGAATCATCTTCAAATTCAACACTGTACCGTCATTCCGTCTTCCTCCTCCTCCTTCCTGCGCATCAGCGTACTCATAAGATTTCCCTCAACGCTTAGGACCATTCGACACAATTCTGATAACATATTTCTGAATGCATATACGACTGACTGAATCTGATGCTACTCTAAGTCATGTAAGACTGTAACCTGATGCAGATTTCTGTGTCGAGTATTATACTTGATGATGAGGTTCTTGAGGCTCGTAAATCCGATTCTGATAGCTTCTGTCACATGGATATGGACAGTCTATCATCTGCAATCGTCTTATTTGGTATGGAGGTTACTTTTGATGTAGAGTAGTACGAGTTTGTGTGGCCTGATCCTGATTTATGATCCCTCTGGTGTTGATCGCTTTCAAATTTGTATGCGAATACAATTGAGTATGCACTGAATTAGCGACAGTGTATATGTTATTGGAGGCTTGGACCTAGTTAGGTCTTCACTTTCGAGTTCAACGTGAGTGTTGAAAGGTTGAAAGGCCGGCCGATGAGACCATGGTCGAGGGTGAGGCTGCTGAAATTGTCGGTGCTGCTCCCGCTTAATTAGACTTTTTCGGTTTGAACTTGTGGTATTTTCTCTAGTTTATTATAGAATATTTTCAGCAAAAAGAACTTCATTTTTATGGAGTGTATTTGGACTTTGCTGTGTTCGTTCCTGTTCCATTTGTTCATGGAGTTTTGAAATGATTTCGACGAGTAAACTATTAATCGGTTTCATTTGCCTTTTTGTTTATTTAAATCTTTTTTCGTTGCACAATCCCCCAGTTTGTATCTGTCTTTCGACCCTGTCGAAGACCACCCTATTAGTTTTTTTTTTGTTAAATGGTAAGTATATTGATAAATCAAAAAATCATATACTGTGTGCTATGATTCTAGTTACATATTCAGAGTCCCTCGTACTTAAATTCCCTTTCCTAATCCCTCGGAAATACACTTGAAGTTCTTTTCTAATCCTTTCACTAATAATATCAGGTCTCGTGATCATGTAATCCATTCTACTCTGATTTCGCTGCATCCATATATGGTAAACACACGCATTGATCACCCCGTTCACAATCCCTCTCTTCAACTTCGATCCTCTTAACTGTAATCTCCAATTGGTATTCAGCGATACCTTCATTCGACATTCTACCCAGCTTTCAACATTCAGAAGTACAGCCTTACTGTACTCACATTGGCAAAACAGGTGAGCTGCTGTTTCTGTTATTTGCGCACACAAACAGCAATCAGTTTCATCAGTAATCTGCATTTTGTACAGCTTGTCTCGAGTTCTTAGCGCATCCCGTTGATGAAGCCAAGCAACGTATCTGTGCTTAGGGATCGACCATTTACTCCACACCAGACGTGCCCAATCCACTTTCTCTCGCTTTAATCGACACCAATTATATCCTCTCGCGACAGTATACTGACATTGAGCATTCCACTCCCCACACGAGTATCCATCTTTGAACACATCTTTAGCCTGACATATCTTTCTCCAACCCCAACTTGAGTTCATTGTAGGAATGTAGTTCATCCACTGAGCTCCCTTTAAATACACTGAATTCACCCATTGAACCCATAATTTATCCGGATGATTGAGAATCCACCACGTCATTTTCCCTATCGCTGCCTTATTCCAATGACAATTCTGTCTAAGATTCAATCCACCCTCTTCATACGGTACACAAACTTTCTCCCACGATACTAGTGGGGCTCTGGAGTAAGTCGTTCCCCCCTCCCATAGGAAATTACGGCAGATGTCTTCAATTTTTTTAATAACACCACTGGGAATGAGAAAAATACTCGCCCAATACTGATGCAGCGTGCTGAACACGGACTGCACCAGCACCAATTTTCCCATGTAGGAAAGTTTCCTCGCGCCAATCTTCCTAATTCGCTTGGTGACTGAATCAATCAGAGGCAAGCAATCAGTGATCGTCAGTCGGGAGCTCTTAATGGGGACACCCAGATACTTAAATGGCAGATTGCCTTCAGTACATCCTGAGACGGCCAAAATATCTTGCCTGTCAACAGTCCTGACTCCATTGAAATAAATGTGAGTCTTTTCTGGACTGATTTTTAACCCCGAGGCTGCTGAAAACAGAGCAAAAGTACGTAAAAGTACCATCATAGATTGAATATCTCCTGTACTGAAGAGTAATAGATCATCGACAAACATCAGGCTGGTCAATTTCATAGGCTTACACATCGGATGATAACTGAACTTTTCATTAGAGGTAGTGTATCGAAGTAATCTCGTCAGATATTCCATGCATATAGTAAATAGGAGGGGGGAAAGAGGATCCCCTTGTCTCAGCCCTCTCTTCCCATGGAAAAAACCAAAGGAATCTCCATTAATACTAAGTGAGAAAGAAGCAGTGTGTACGCATTGATTAAGAAGATTACGAAAATCATGAGGAAAATTAAGATGTTCCAACATCTGTTCAAGGAATTCCCACTCCACAGTGTCATATGCCTTTTGTATATCCATTTTGATCAAGCATCGAGACGACACAGCTTTCCTAGTGTATAACCGTACCAAGTCTTGACAAATGAGGATATTTTCCACTATACTTCTTCCCCTAATGAACCCACCTTGAACCGGTGATATGATCTCCGGAAGAACCTTAGCCAATCTGTTGCAGAGGAGTTTAGATATGCATTTGTACAGCGTATTGCAACAGGCTATAGGACGGAACTGAAGCACCGATTTTGGACGATCAACTTTTGGGATGAGGACCAAATTCGTGGTGTTCAGCTGCTTGAGAAGCATTCCTGATTGGAAAAAATCTTTAATAGAAGCACAGAAATCCTCCCCGATAACTGACCAAGCATCCTTAAAAAATTGGCTGGTATACCCATCCGGCCCTGGAGCTTTATCATTCGGGATACTAAAAAGAACTTTTTTAATTTCCTCATTAGTAACCTGCTCCTGTAACACAGCATGATGTTCATCACTGCACTTCGGCCCTATTTGCATAACCTTGCTAGTCACAGGTGTAGATTCTGTCCTGCTCCCAAGTAAAGTCTGATAGAATGACAGGAATGCATTTTGGATATCCTCAGCAGATTTGCATTCCTTACCTTCGACATCCTCAATCATCGAGACTCCATTACGCAATCTTCTGGCCTTAAGAGACCCATGAAAAAAGGCCGTGTTAGCATCCCCTTCATTAACCCAATGTTCTTTACCTTTCTGACTTAGGAAACTACACCTCGCCCTGTCAAGTTCCCTATACTGTTCAGCAGCCTGCATCTCAGCCATAATCAAACTATGGTTAGTAGGATCTTCCCTCAAACTCTTTTGGCTATCCATAAGTTTCACTTATGCAATATCCGCTCTTTTATCAATAGCATGGAATCTGGCTTTATTCAGTTCTTTCAAAGGATATTTGAGTCGTCTTAGCTTCACTGCAAACTGATACATCAGCGTACCATCTACAGGTTGCTGCCAAGAGTTTCTTACTATATCAACAAATTGCTTGTCTTGACTCCACATATTAAAATACTTGAAGCATCTTTTGCCCCTTTGCTGCACTGGATTATCAGAGATGACACAAGGATTGTGATCGAATAAACCTTCTGGCATTAAATTAGCACAATACCCGTCAAATAAATCCAGCCAATCCTGGTTCGCCAAAGATCTATCTAATCGACTGTAAGCTCGAGTCTCCGGAGGTTGTTTGTTAGTCAATGTATAATAAGCACCTCGAGCAGGGCAGTCCACCCTATTAGTTATTTTTTAGATGTTAGGTGGTTGTCGGATTGATATGGTTTTATCTTTTCCCGATTCCCTGTGGCTGTTAGTAATGTTAATAAATGAATTAACGTTTTCGATTGGTTGAAAAAAATTACTTCCTCCATTACAATACTAACACGATAACTAAACGAAGATTAAAACCCTAATCAGAGACGATTAGTAAAATTGACAGAGACGATTTTCCAGGACTAATTACTTTCATTACTAAAACCACCCAAACATCATTCGATCATTACATAATTTATAGATTCATCCCCAAATTACCATAATTAAACCCAGATTACAACCCTCATCAAACTCAATTTCGAGCTAAATCATTAATTGAACCACGTAATTAAGAGCTAGTAAAATTAATTACTTTCATTACATATTTCATACCCAAATTACCAGTTCTTCCCCAAATTACCATAATTAATCAGCAAGAGTGATGTCATCTTCTTTTTCTTCTTAAATTGGATGATATTGCTGAATTAGACGAGAGATATGAAATACTTGATGTTCTTTTTTCTTCTTCAATGCCATCTTCAATGCCTTCTTCCATCCCTACATATTCATCAAATATCATTTATTCAGTCCCCGATTAAGATTGTCGTTTAATATAGTAACAAAAGACAACAAATATAAAGTTCCAAACCGAAATGCAGTATACAAAAACAATTAAAATTACTCCGTATCAGTTAGGCATCAAATTTGCAGCAGTAAACAACCAGTATCCAGTAGGTCCAAGCATCAGAGAATTCTTTGATCCCAGTTTTCGAACAACCATCGACGCAAATAACGAAAATACCATGAATAATACATACAATACCCCCAACGATACTGTCCCCAAATTACCTTATACTATTATGCATCAAAAGACAACAAATAAACCTCTAATGTAACTGATGTTGTATATAGCAATCCGCAGCATGTTCCTCGTCTGCAATTCATTAGGATCCAGAATGTCGTAAACATGTCCGTTTTACTTTTTCCAAAATTTGAAAGAGCTGCATTTTCTCTATCGTTTTCTCAAATTCCAAATCGCAAATAACTAAGATAGCTTTGGAGCAGGCGACTATAACCAACAGAAATTCAGATAGTACAAATATGTACATCTAACAGTTAACATGGAGTTTAAGAGCAACAATGCACCTCTGAAACAGCAGGTAGAGCAACAAACATATACGGAGCAATAATTAAAAGAAGGTCGATCAAGATTCAAGAAGTCGATTATCAACATCGATTTTCGTTCGTGTAATATCGAGAATTCTTGCTTTTAATTCACATGTAAATGTATGTAGTAGTAGTACGTAGTAGTAATTCACATATTTGCTTAGAGTTAAGTGTTTAACAACATTTACGAGAAAATGAGACCGACTCATTAAGCAAAGCACTACTGCTTACGGAAAATTACTGGATCTAAGTAATAAACATAATTACTTAGATCCAGTCCCCGATTAAGATTGTCGTTTAATATAGTAACAACAAGTAGAATAACCTTAGACGACACAAAACCAATAACACAGCAACATCATAAATATATCAAGTAATTATCACTCTAAACCTTTATAAATCAAAGAAAGTAAATCAAAGAAAGTACCTGAATATTATACTACTTTTTAGTGATTCTTCCCGGACAATTTCTACTGTCATGGTTTGTCATTTCCCCACAAGCACGACAATTCCTTAGAGGCTTATCACGCTCCTCCATTGCCTTTTCTTTGTTAGACTTCAACCTTTTTCCCGACCCCTTATTTTTTGATTGTTTTGGAGGTAGAATAGTAACTTCTTTAGGGAGTTTTGCACCAATAAGCATCTCAATTTGAGCTTTCTTATCTTTTGACTTCCGACCTTCACTTGAAAGCAACTTCTCATTGAAACTTTGAAGCAATTTGAACAGCTCTTGTGAATGTTCCTCGTCATCCTCAACAAGCGACACTGATGTGAATACCTCCGACCATAATTCACTTATAGCATTTTGCCTTGTATCAAGTGATGCACAATCCTCTTCTAAGGACGTCCCTACAAGATTAAAGATAGGGCGAAATGTTGCACATTTAATCCACCTAGTCAATAGATAATCAGAAGGTATTTCATCAAACCCCTTGTTCTTCAACACACAAAGACAATGCCTGCAAAGTACCCCAATCCTCTCAAACCTCTTGCATGAGCACACCACGTTTCTCCCATTAAAATCAACATCGTAAACCTTATTTGTGTTATTATCCAATATCGATACACGCTCCATGTCACCCTCTCTTGTGCTTTTATCCACACCACAATGAAAACACGCCTCTTCCAACTCTTTTTGAAACTCACAAAACACGGTTGGAGTGTAAAATTCAGCACATTTCTTTTCAATTTGAAGAGGAGTTGACAAACTCGGAGAAGAAATCTTTGAATCGGCAGTTAATTTGGAATGTTTCCAACGTTGAGCATCCATTGCGGACTGAAACCGCATCCAAAACTCAACAAGAGATAGGTTAAGATTGGTAAAGTTGCCGAAAAAACTATTTTCGGACTCTGATCTTGATGTAGTACGGATAAGCCCACCCATATAAGTATCTCGAAAGTATGCTGGGATCCAACTTTCGCGCAATCCAAATATATCCGATAGCCACTCATTGTCAGACAATCCATATTTTTCAATTATTGAGCACCACCTCGACTCAAATTCTACGGGCTCAATATGTTCATCCCAAACGACAGAATTTATTTCTTTCAGAAAGTCTGTCTCTCGACTAATTGTCGAACCTACCTTTTCTGGCATTTTCCTCATAATATGCCACATACAATTTCTGTGCACGGTTTTGCCTTCAAACACCATTGTTACCCCCGCTTTAATCCCTCGACATTGGTCAGTTACCAGCGTAACAGGATAACAACCACCCATTGCCTGCACAAAACAATTGAAAAGCCAACCAAACATGTGGTCATTCTCCTTACCTATCAAACCACTAGCGAAAGTGACACATCTTTTGTGGTTGTCCACGCCAGTAAAAGGAGCAAACACCATTTTATATCTGTTAAAGTCATATGTGGCGTCAAATGAGTCAGAGTCGCCAAAAAGTGCATAGTTCTTGATGCCAATTGGATCTGCCCAGCATACCCTATCGAGACTTCCATCCTCGTCCACTTCAAAGTCAAAATAAAACGAGGGACACATAGCCTTTTTCTGCATAAAGTTCTCGATTAACATTTGAGCATCATAGTCCTTGATAAAATTCTTCACATCCCTTGAAAAATTCTTGAAATCTTCTAAAGATGCCCCGACATTTTGGTATCCTCTTACATACTCCTTGAACATTCAAAATGTCATCACGGGACCCTTATTAATACGTGAGTTATCAACTATCATTTTCTTGTGCACAAGGTTAAGATGCCTAGAAGATTTTACGTGCGCCATCGTACTTGGAGAAATCATGGGATGACAATGGCCCTCAATAAAATTATAAAGCTCATACTCCCCAGAATCAATCCTCCTAAAAGAAGCCTTAGCTAAACATCCAACTCTTATAATTGCCCTCTTTCTTTTTTTTCCCTTGTGGTTACTAAAGCCCTCCTTATTACACACAAGCGTCTTGTATATAGTAACTTCATTTACCACTTTGGATGAGTCTATCCTCGTAGTAAAACCGCTAACCTTGGCATATTCATTATAAAATTCTACGCCTTTGTCTAAGTTTGGAAATTTCATTTCAACATACGGCTTAAGCTCCTCTCGACAATAAGGCACTACTTGAATTGGAGTTTCAGCAACGACTTCTTTCGGGCTCACTTCTACCATTTGTGAATCTTCGTCAGTTACTTGAACATGTACATTTGCAATTACAAAATTAAACTTAAAAAATTTAACCTACAAGAGACAATTAAACCTCTATAGCCTCTACTTACACTACTTTTAGCCTCCACTTAAACTACTTTAAGAAGTGTAAGTGGAGCCTTCGAAAAGTGTAAGTGGAGCCTTCAAAAGTGTAACCTACAAGAGAATGAGACAATTACAATTACGCCTTTATAGCCCTCACTTACACTACTTTCAGCCTCCACTTACACTACTTTAAGAAGTGTAAGTGGAGCCTTCAGAAAGTGTAAGTGGAGCCTTCAAAAAGTGTAAGTGGAGATTTCAAAAGTGTAACCTACAAGAGAATGAGACAATTACGCCTATATAGCCTCCACTTACACTACTTTCAGCCTCCACTTACACTACTTTTAGAAGTGTAAGTGGAGCCTTCGGAAAGTGTAAGTGGAGCCTTCAAAAAGTGTAAGTGGAGATTTCAAAAGTGTAACCTACAAGAGAATGAGACAATTACGCCTATATAGCCTCCACTTACTCTACTTTCAGCCTCCACTTACACTACTTTAAGAAGTGTAAGTGGAGCCTTCGAAACGTGTAAGTGGAGCCTTCAAAAAGTGTAAGTGGAGATTTCAAAAGTGTAACCTACAAGAGAATGAGACAATTACGCCTATATAGCATCCCCTTACACTACTTTCAGCCTCCACTTACACTACTTTAAGAAGTGTAAGTGGAGCCTTCGAAACGTGTAAGTGGAGCCTTCAAAAAGTGTAAGTGGAGATTTCAAAAGTGTAACCTACAAGAGAATGAGACAATTACGCCTACATAGCATCCACTTACACTACTTTCAGTCTCCACTTACACTACTTTAAGAAGTGTAAGTGGAGCCTTCGAAACGTGTAAGTGGAGCCTTCAAAAAGTGTAATCTAGCTTCTAACATCATCCAAATATGAAATTATCCTCCTCCATCCTCCATTCTCAATTTCAGCAAACCCATAAACATAATCATCCTTTTTTCCATCATTAATTACTAAAGATGGAAACTTTATCACTAAACTCATGTAATAATTTCAAGGGTGTTAACATTAATCAATCTAAAACCCCGAATTTATTGAGTAAAGCAGAGATTAGAGCATTTAACCAAGTGGTACTCGAAACACTATCATCTAGTACTCTATCAAATCAGAAACATATGTAATGAGTTTAATACCTTCATTTGCACCTTCTGTGGCACTAGCTGCGGATAATGTGGCACTAGCTGCAGGTACATAAGTTCGAGTCCCTGCAAGTAGATAACCAGAAGAGTACATTTTAATTACGCACAAACTTTGCTGCACTGCTCATGGGTGAAATAGAACCAAATTCACAGCATAAACAGTTAATACACACACATTTCGTACCCTATCTAACTAAAACGATTCTATCAGACGAATCATAAATTCATAAATTAATACTATCAGATACTAGAAATTATCAATTGCGGTGTATTAAATCAACAAAACATCAAAAAAAATCGCAGTAAAATTGATGGCAGCACGGGAGAAATACCCGAATCATCCATGGCAGCAAATCGATTGATTACTTGCGCTATTGATCGAAGAGATGAGAAGATCGCACTGTTGATTACTTGCTTGAGAAATCGATTGATTGTTGAGGGTCGATTCTGAGCTTGATTGTTGAGGGTTGAATCGCGTGGGGGTTTTGAATTGGGGAAGAATGTCAGGAACGTATGTGTTTAAATCGATTGATTGTTGCGCGTGTTTTTTTTGTTTGTTTATTTTATAGTTCGGACGGTTCGGACCGGATCCCATCCCTATATATATATATATATATATATATATATATATAAACACACACCATACAATATAGCATATGAGTATTATGTGTATTGTATTAAGATTAAGAATATTAAAATTTAAAATTTTGTATAATACGTAATCAAAGTTATTTACATAACAAATTTTCTATTACCAGGTAGTGTTGTTGTTGTTGTTGTTGTTGTTGTTGTTGTTGTTGTTGTTGTTGTTGTTGTTGTTATTGTTATTGTTATTATGCTTGCATTAATAACGAAACAAATTACAAGAAGTTAGTGGGTAGCCGAGAGCTATTTGGGCACCCATTCCCTTAGCAATAGCAAAGCTAAGTCTAGTGAAAATAAAAGCAGCAGCGCGAGCCCCCGTATCCTGAGAGATAGATAATTTCTGAATCCGCTTGAGCAATGCAACAGCCTTTGCATCAAGCTCCCCCAGCGACGAGAAAGAGAAAGGCAGGAACCCATACCCAATCTTGGTGCACAAATCTCGGTACTTGGCGCACTTACGTTGAGCAGCATCAACGACCACGCGACCAGGCAGGAAATTGTTGTTGTTGTTGTTGTTGTTGTTGTTGTTGTTGTTGTTGTTCTTATTATTATTATTATTATTATTATTATTATTATTATTATTATTATTATTATTATTATTATTATTATTATTATTATTATTATTATTATTATTATTATTATTATTAATTGGTGTTATATATTTTTTTTCATTTTTTAAAATATTATTAGATAATTTATATAAGTAGTTATTAGTTTCAGTTTCTTTTAATTCATCTCAGCTCAACTTCTATCAGTCCAGCTCAGTTTCTATCAGACTAGCTCAGCTCTTATCAGACCAACTCAGTTCAGCTCAGCCCTGTTTCAGCCGAAAAGAACAGAGCCTTATTCCCCTAATAAACCCAAGAACAAACTTCTCACTCATGATTCCTAAGATAATCAAAACAAACATCAATAAACACGTGCATGGAAAAAGTGATTCATAATGAGAGATTGAAAAAAATATTAACAACAAGAACTAAAATAACAAGTACGAGTAGTCTAGTAGAGCAATAGACTTATATCAATGTAATCCCCTATAAAATCTAATCCAATACAATGACGGAAACACTGTAGATTGAGATTAAAACACGCTGATGTAGACACCCCGCTTTGTACCTGGTGACTACTTGAGCTGCCGGTCAACACCCGATGATGATCAGACTGAACTACAATGCGATTTACAATTTTTCAGATGATTTTTCCGTAGTTTGAATCAAAATACAACATGGAAATAATAATTCAACATCTACACTATCTTAGTCGAGTTGTTCTAGTTGCTTCGACACTAAGTCACTAATCCTTTATATATTAAAGCAAACACCATGCTCAATGGCGTGGCACAGTTCTTTGTTGAGCATTTCAGAATACTCAATCCTTCTCAACTCAACATTTTAATGGTAAATCTTGCATGAGAAGCTAATCATCCGGACTTCACAATTCGGGTTAAGAAATCCAAACTTCACAATTCTGCCTTCACATTCAATGACCATTAAAGCAGCCAAATTAATCCCGGCTTCAAAAATTTAAACCATAATAAAAACCTAACTAGGTATGTGGCCCATGAAATTCACAGAATTATCTATTTCAAAATTTTTATCGTATTGTTAATACATTTCTGACCAAGTGTTGTCAAATAATTTAGCTAAAAATGTTGTCATGAGTGATGTTACAAATGTAACACCCTCATTTGTCCAGGAGACTTAACAAGACATCCCAAACCAATACGAGTGTTACCATCTCGGTAACCCGAGGTAGTAGACATAATTACTCACAATAAAAGAGTGTCCAAACGTACAATTTAATAATAGATTATAAAAATTCAGTCTTCAAACCAAATAATAAAAAGTATTCGTGATGGTCTAATAAATAAGATGGAATGTGAATGATCAGGGTCTATACTACTTTGTTGATTTCGCACTCTACTCATCCCGTAAATAGCATCCCGAGTTAAAAGTACATTCCATCAAGCCCCTGAATACATCCCTGCTCCCCAAATGACCATAACCGTCAAGTGGATCATCACAGAACCATCAGAAATACACACACAAGATCAGTTTACGATAACATTAAACAATATTAGTACAATCCACTTCACAAATATCATCATCAATATCATCATTCCTATCATCACTATCGCGACCGCAGTCACGCCCCATCAGTCCGAGTGTGCACACCCCTCCTAGGCTCTCCTAGGAGGAAACATTAGGGAAGGTCCCGAGATCAACCGGGCCTAGCTAGTCCTAGCTAGCTTCTCTCAATCGGCACACAGCCGCAATCTCAATATCATCATTATACCATTACATATCATACAATATGCATACGTACAACGTAAACTGAGTAAGGATAACCTTACCAAGACCGCAAGTTACCACCACGTCATTAGTACAATTCACCACGGAATTTCTACGAAGTCCGAATCTAATAAAATATTATATACATTAATTAATATTGATCCTCACGTAACTAACTTATAAAATAAAGTTAATAATGTTCTAACTAAATTAGACTCCCTAATTAAATTATACCCACTACAACACTATACACTCATCAGTAACAAGAGTGATAACAATATTAGTAATAATACGCGTTAAGGGTATTGTTTAATAACACACGTTAACAAGAACAATATAAGAATATCCTTAGGATAAGATCAGACAACCCATCTTACGCACACCATGTCCACGTACACTCCAACTTCCCCATAACGGTGGTTACCAATCAATAATATTTTATGTCGTAATTGTTCTTTTATATGATTATTAGAAGTGTGATACCTTACTATAAGCAACCATGGCCGTACCTTACAATAACCGAACAACAATACTGGTTGACGACCACACGACAACAACAATAATCAGCAAAATGATACCTACCACAACGACGAAAAGACATCAAACTCGACAAGAATAACCCTACGAGACACCACAACGCCAACGATAACAACTCATGATAATAATAACACAACGTCGATAAGGCTATACGACGATGGCAACCGACCGTAACTTACAACCCGCAACAATAACAACTACATTAATACACCAATACGTCTACAGTACTCCATCACTATGCCAATAAAGACACCAACCTTACGACCCAACTACCGTAGCCACAAAACCCGAGAATCCAAATAAACCGACAATGAAAACAGTATGCCATTATAATTCAATAACAGTACGACAATGACACCGACAATGTCAACTCCGACACGATGTGGCGACACTAGAGTTCTATAACGGTGCAATAAAACGAAAAGAAGTAGTGTGATATACCTAAACTGTGTGTACGATCGAGTCTAGTCTTTCGGCGGTCCGATCCGACTCCTAAGTTTCTCCCTTTGCTTCTACTTCGTGCGGCGGTTTGTGTGTGATGGTGTGACGGTTTGTTCGTGCGGCGGTTTGTGTGTATGATCACTATGTCAGTTTTTTTTTGTGTGTCGTGATATTTGATATGTGATGTAAGGACTCTGGTTTCTTTGTTTAAATAAGGAATAAGATATGCACGGTACTAATTGGTCTAAGATACGCACGGTATTAAGTGGGCCCGGGTCAGATTACTTGCCTCGGGTTTTAAAACAAATGATGTATTACGTATGGATCGAAATATAAATATAACTAAGGTTCCGATTCACCTATACCGTCTTGACTCGATTTGACTCACTCTATAAACACAGATATTACAATCTACCCTCCTTATAAAGAACTTTGTCCCGAAGTTCGCTCCCTGACACAACAAGTCAATGGAACTCCAAGGAACTAACCTACTAATAATGAAGCAATAAAACTAGATTTTCTATACGATTAAAGTTTAAGTATATAGCATAAGTCGGGCTGTTACATCCTACCCTCCTTAAAGATAAGGTTACGTCCCCGTAACCGAAGTAATTACCTTATCGAAGAGATGAGGAAAACGTTTCTGCATCGATGCTTCTGTTTCCCAGGTGGCCTCCTCGATGTTGTGATTACCACAAAACCATGACAAGGGTTGTTTCTCCTCCCCTGGTTTTTCGAACTTTCCGATCTAAAAGTTCCTTGGGAACCTCCTCATAAGTAAGAGAATCATCTAACTGAATTGTCTCGGGTTCAATGATGTGAGACGGGTCACTCAAGTATTTGCTCAACTGGGAAACATGAAACACATTATGGACTTTATCGAGAGCTGGGGGAAGTGCTAACCGATACGCCATCTCCCCTATCTTATCCAGAATTTCATACGGCGTAATAAACTTTTGACTCAACTTGCCCTTCTTCCCGAACCTCATAACCCCTCTCATAGGTGACACTTTCAGTAATAACTTAGCACCCACAGCGAACTCAACTTCTCGGCGGTGGAGATCAGTATAGCTCTTTTGACGATCATGTGCTGCTCGCATCTTTTGTCGGATTTCATGTACCTGCTCGATCATCTCCTAAATCATGTGGGGACCCAGCACTACTGCGTCAGCCTTCTCGTCCCAACATACCGGGCTCCTACACTTCCTCCCATACAAAGCTTCAAACGGGGCCATTTGGATGCTAGCATGGTAGCTTCTATTGTAAGAGACCTCAATCAAATCTAGTCGATCCTCCCACGAACCCCGAAATTCCAAGGCACAGGCCCGCAACATGTCTTCCACAGTCTGTATGGTTTGTTCTGTATGACCGTCAGTCGCGGGATGAAAGACTGTACTCATCTTCAGTTGTGTACCCAAGGATTCCTGCAGCTCTTGCCAAAATTTCGATATGAACCTCGAATCACGATCTGACACAATGTCCTTAGGTACTCCATGTAATTTCAGAACATGCCTTCTATAAGCCATTGCTAGCTCGGCCTTACTCCACGTATCCTTCATTGGCACGAAGTGAGCCGACTTGGTGAGTCGATCTACTATCACCCAAATCATATTATTCCCCTTTGGGGTTCTCGGCAAAGCGACAATGAAATCCATGGAAATGGAGTCCTACTTCCACTCAGGTACCTCTAAGGGTTGCAACTTACCCGTGGTCGTTTGTGTTCACTCTTGACCTTCTGACAAGTCAGACATCTGGACACAAACTCGGTCACCTCTCTCTTCATGTTCTCCCACCAGAATGTCTTCTTCAGATCCTTATACAACTTGTCCCCACCCGGATGTACAGAGTAAGGACTACAAATCACCTCGGTCATGATTTTCCTCCTTAAATCTCCTCCTTTCGGCACCCACACCACCTGTTATTGAACCTGAGACTCCCGTCTGGGTGAAGGGTGAGATTTGAGGGTTCACCTCTCTCAATAAGGGCACGCCATATTAGATACTTCTGATCCAAAAACTGCTTTTCTCGTATTTCGGCGTACAACTTTGGTTGAATCGCCAAGTCCGACATTGCTTCCTCTTTCCTTATCACATGAATCCCCATCTGTTGCACTTCATTCCTTAGCCTCAATCTGGACATATCCAAACTTAGAGAATGCACCGATTTCCTACTTAGAGCATCGACCACCACGTTTTCCTTTCCCTCGTGGTACAAAATCTCCATATCATAATCTCCAATTAACTCGATCCATCGCCTCTGCCACATATTCAACTCCTTCTGTGTGTAGATGTACTTCAAACTTTTGTGGTCTGAAAACACCTTGAATGATGCCCCGTACAGATAATGTCTCCATATTTTCAGAGCAAACACCACTGCCCCAAGTTCTAGATCATGAGTTGGGTAGTTCTCTTTGTAAGTCTTCAACTGACGTGAAGCATACGCAATGACTTTCCCATTCTGCATCAGTACACAACCCAACTTATTTTTCGATGCATCAGTGTACACCTCAAAATTTTCGCTCCCTTCGGGTAAGGCTAGGATTGGTGCAGTAGTCAGACTCTCTTTTAAGGTTCGAAAAGCCCTTTCACAGCTGTCATCCCACCTGTACCGAATCTTCTTCCTCATAAGGTTAGTCAACGGTCTTTCTATATTTGAGAAGTCCTTTACGAACCTTCGATAGTAGCCGGCTAACCCTAAGAAACTCCGAATCTCTGCCACATTCTTTGGCGCCTGCCACTTTGAGACAACTTCGATCTTGCTCGGGTCTACAGACACCCCATCTTTTGAAATCACGTGTCCTAAAAATGCGACCTTCTCCAACCAGAACTCACACTTTGATAACTTAGTGTACAACTGGTTGTCTCGGAGTAGCTGCAGTACGATCCTCAAATGCTCTGCATGCTCTTCCCGGTTCCTTGAATAAACCAAGATATCATCGATAAACACCACTACGAACTTGTCCAAGTAGGGTTGAAAAACTCGGTTCATCAGATCCATGTAAACAGCAAGAGCATTTTATAGACCAAATGGCATCACCACAAATTCATAGTAGCCATACCGAGTTTTGTATGCGGTCTTAGGAATATCTTCGTTCTTGACCCTCTACTAGTGATAACCGGACCTCAAATCAATCTTTGAAAAGATACCAGCCCCACTCAGTTGATCGAATAAATCATCAATACGAGGCAAAGGGTACCGATTCTTCACAGTGACATTGTTCAGCTCCCTGTAATCGATGCACAGCCTCATGCTCCCATCCTTCTTCTGCACAAAAAAAAATAGGAGCACCCCACGGGGATACACTTGGTCTGATATACCCCTTATCCATCAATTCCTCCAACTGCTTCTTCAATTCAGTCAACTCCTTAGGCCCCATACGGTACGGTGCCTTAGAGATAGGCCCCGTCCCTGGCTTCAACTCAACACCGAAATTAACCTCTCGCCTGGGTGGTAACCCCGGGATCTCTTCCGGAAATATGTCTACGAACTCGTTCATTACAGGTATTAAAGCGAAAGACAACTCCTTGGCCCGAGTATCCTGTACATGGCACAAGAATAACGGATTACCCTTCTTTAGATGTCTCTTCAGGGTGATGGCTGCAATAATTTTCACAGTTGGCTTTACAGCATACCCCTTATAAGACACTCTAATGCCCTTTGGGCCTCTTAAGGACACTTTCTTAAGATTACAATCAATCTGGGCCCTAAACCGTCCCAACCAATCCATCTCCAGGATAATATCAAAGTCATCTAAGGGAAACTCTATTAAATTAACTGGCAAGTCAACTCCCTCAACTATTAATGACACATCTCGAAAGACCCTTATACACCTTACTGACTTCCCCGAGGGTGTGATTACATCATCAGCTATATTTTCAAAATCTATTAACCCTAGACTCGGTACATGGTTACAAGCTACAAATGAATGGGTTGCCCCGGAATCGAACATAATAAAAGAAGGTTTTGAGTTGACAAGAAAGGTACCCGTGATAACTTGCGTGTCCTCCTGAGCAGCTTGCTTCCCCATAGCAAAGAGTTTCCCAGTATTCTTACTACCTTCAGGCACCCCATTAACAGATGTAGTTGGCCCAGCGGCTGCAGCCGACTGGGTAGTGCTTCCCGACCCCTGATAGTAACTCCCTTGTTGCCTATTCCAGTTCCCCTGTGATCGGTTCCAGTTTCTCTACTGTGGGTTCCCGTTTCCGTGGTACCGATTCCTCTAGTTAACATTGCTTGAAGTTACTGAAGGAGCGGAGTAAAAACCCCCTTGAATCGAAACCTCATTCTGCTTCGGTGCAAAACATTCATAGGCACGGTGTCCCGCTTTCCCACAATTGTAGCACGTGACGGGTTTTTCATTACAATCCTTACCGGGATGGTTGCGGTCACAGTTCTTACATTCATGTCCTCGAGGTTCGTTCCTTCGTCCCTGACCGGACACTGTCCCCCCATAGCTGTTTCCCCCGAAGTATTGGGTTCGCACCATTCCCCGGTTCTGGTTTCCCTTCTTAGGTTCATTGTGGAGTGTGCCTTCGGATTCAGCTTTTCTCTTCTCCCTCTTTGGCTCTCCCAGCTCCTTGATTCGGTCAGCCAATCGTTCTGCATGCCAGACCCTCAAGTATACCTCTTTCATATCAGTATTAAGTCTCATGGGTAGGCTTTCCAGGATTCTGATAGACAAGCCCCTCTCGAAGCGGAAAGCTAGTAGTTCAGAACTTAAATTGAGGTTAGCAGAATAAGTGGCCAGCTCCATAAACTTGTCGTAATAGTCCTCGACGGTCATGTCATCCGTCATGGTGAAACGATCAACTTCAGCTCTTTTTGCACTACGGATATGTTCTGGAAAGAACTCCGCCCTCAGCTCCCCATGGAGAATTTTCCACCCAAAGGTATTCTCCCTATAATCTCCCTCCTCATGCTCTCCAATAAGGTTGACATCGTTAAGGTGCCACCATAAATCGGCCTTGCCACTCAAATAGAATGCAGCTTGATTCAGCTCCAAATGCTCCGGACAATTTACGGTCTGGAACACCTTCTTCATTTCTCTCACCCAGTTCTCTAGCCGCGACGGTCCACCAGTCCCAGTATATTTACTGGGACCAAGGCGTGCTATTGCAGTGCTTTTGGCGGCTGTGTCTGTCGCTGGTGGTTTCGGGACGTAGATGTTTCTTAGAGCTTCCAAAAGCGCATCATTGGTTTCATTTAAGCGCGTTATTTCCTCGACACTCGGAGTGGTAGGGGTATAACTGGTAGCTGCTTCCTTTGACATGATTATTACTTCAAAACAACAATAACATACACATGAGCCTTAAATGCTCATACATCATAACAATATATTACTATTAACATTGTAATTACTCATATTATTGAAAACATGACACTTATAACTACTCAAAAAATTATGCAATTCGAAGATATTCATATCATCATCGCGGACCCATCCTATTCTACCCTCTCTCAGTCTCACACGTGATTACCGGGTCTAAACCAAAAGGGCCGAGGGTTGGTATAAGGACATCTCTTCAACCAGAGATTTTAAATGGGCTCCTAATGGTCTATCGATCACTGGGGTTCATTTTAATTCCTATGTTCATTTATTCAGGGTCCAGAATCGATTGCTCTAATACCACTTTGTAACACCCTCATTTGTCCAGGAGACTTAACAAGACATCCCAAACCAATACGAGTGTTACCATCTCGGTAACCCGAGGTAGCAGACATCATTACTCACAATGAAAGAGTGTCCAAACGTACAATTTAATAATAGATTATAAAAATTCAGTCTTCAAACCAAATAATAAAAAGTATTCGAGATGATCTAATAAATAAGATGGAATGTGAATGATCAGGGTCTATACTACTCTGTTGATTTCGCACTCTGCCCATCCCGTAAATAGCATCCCGAGTGAAAAGCACATTCCATCAAGCACCTGAATACATCCCTGCTCCCCAAATGACCATAACCGTCGAGTGGATCATCACAGACACATCAGAAATACACATACAAGATCAGTTTACGATAGCATTAAACAATATTAGTACAATCCACTTCACAAATATCATCATCAATATCATCATTCCTATCATCACTATCGCGACCGCAGTCACGCCCCGTCAGTCCGAGTGTGCACACCCCTCCTAGGCTCTCCTAGGAGGAAACATTAGGGAAGGTCCCGAGATCAACCGGGACTAGCTAATCCTAGCTAGCTTCTCTCAATCGGCACACAGCCGCAATCTCAATATCATCATTATACCATTACATATCATACAATATGCATACATACAACGTAAACTGAGTAAGGATAACCTTACCTAGATCGCAAGTTACCACCACGTCGTTAGTACAATTCACCACCGAATTTGTACGAAGTGCGAACCTAATAAAATATTATATACATTAATTAATATTGATCTTCATGTAACTAACTTATAAAATAAAGTTAATAATGTTCTAACTAAATTAGACTCCCTAATTAAATTATACCCACTACAACACTATACACTCAACAACAAGAGTGATAACAATATTAGTAATAATACATGTTAAGGGTATTGTTTAATAACACACGTTAACAAGAACAATATAAGAATATCCTTAGGATATGATCAGACAACCCATCTTACGCACACCATGTCCACGTACACTTCAACTTCCCCATAACGGTGGGTACCAATCAATAAAATTTTATGTCGTAATTGTTCTTTTATATGATTATTAGAAGTGTGATACCTTACTATAAGCAACCATGGCCGTACCTTACAATAACCGAACAACAATACTGGTTGACGACCACACAACAACAACAATACTGGTTGACGACCACACAACAACAACAATAATCAGCAAAATGATACCTACCGCAACGACGAAACGACATCAAACTCGACAAGAATAACCTTGCGAGACACCACAACGCCAACGATAACAGCTCATGATAATAATAACACAACGTTGATAGGGCTATACGATGATGGCAACCGACCGTAACTTACAACCCGTAACAATAACAACAACTACACCAATACACCAATACGTCTACACTACTCCATCACTATGCCAATAAAGACACCAACCTTACGACCCAACTACGGTAGCCAAAAAACCCGAGAATCCACATAAACCGACAATGAAAACAGTACGCCATTATAATTCTATAACAGTACGACAATGACATCGACAATGTCAACTCCGACACGATGTGTCGACACTAGAGTTCTATAACGGTGCAATAAAACGAAAAGGAAGTAGTGTGATATACCTAAACTGTGTGTACGATCGAGTCTAGTGTTTCGATGGTCCGATCCGACTCCTAAGTTTCTCCCTTTGCTTCTACTTCGTGCGGCGGTTTGTGTGTGATGGTATGTCGGTTTGTTCGTGTGGCGGTTTGTGTGTATGATCACTATGTCGGTTTGTTTTTGTGTGTGTCGTGATATTTGATATGTGATGTAAGGACTCTGGTTTCTTTGTTTAAATAAGGAATAAGATATGCACGGTACTAAGTGGGCTAAGATACGCACGGTATTAAGTGGGCTCGGGTCAGATTACTTGACTCGGGTTTTAAAACAAATGATGTATTACGTATTGACCGAAATATAAAATATAACTAAGGTTCCGGTTGACCTATATCGTCTTGACTCGATTTGACTCACTCTATAAACACGGGTATTACAACAAATTTCATATAAAGCATGTAGTTAATTCATATCTTACAAAATTGAAGAGAATGTTCAAAAAATAAAGTGAAGAAATGTAAAAAGAAGTTCTCAATTATTTGTATCATTCATTGTTTTATACTCCTATTATTTTTTTGGTTATAATATGAATTTTTTAATGTTAAATAATATAATTATTCATATTAACTTTGACTGATCATTACGACGAAGTGAATTAAATGGCGAAACAACCAAACTATTAATTTTTTTATAAAAGATAAATGAAAAGTTTTGATTAATGTTATTAATGTTTTAATGTTATTAATGTTATTAATGATGAAACAACGAAACTATTATTTTTTTTTTTGGAAAACTATTAAGTTTTCTTGTGAATAATACATTATGCTTAAATGAGATATTAAGTTTTGTTTGTCATTTCCTTACTAATTTTTTTTATTGATGATTACCTTCACACTTAATCTATATTATCAATATATTAAATATATTATCCAAAAATAATTGTCATCCTTAATATGATACTTTGATTAACACCTAAATTTGCAATTTCTTCTTAATCATAATTTGTAATTTCTTCAATTGTGAATATAAATGAAAGTGCACTCTTATAAATACAAAATCAATGGGATTTAAAGTTGACTTGAAATGTATTTATATAAATAATCAATATAAAAATCAATTAAAATAAAATTAATATACCTGAAAAACGAGAAATTTCAGACTTGATTATTATACTGCTTCTTCAAATCTATTCAATCGGTGTTGATTGTAGAAATCATAGATGATGATGGCTCTTGCTGATTTTTGTAGAAATTTATTCAATCAGGTTTAGTTGTCTCAGTTTTAGATGACTAAATCTATTAGGTTTTGTTGTCTTAACATGTGAAATGAGTATTTGGCTAATATGTTTCATTTTATTCGGAGTAATATATTTTACGAAGTATCTAACATAATGATTAGTCTTCGGTAATCTTAGACAGAATAAGAGATGTTCACTTACTTTTTTGTTAATTAAAATGAACGACAAATTGTTATGCTTAATATTATGTTATATCTCACTAACTTACTCAAAATACCTAATAGAATGTATAGTGATTAGGGATGGCAACGGGTCGGGTCTGGGTCGGGTCCACCCAGACCCAGACCCGGACCCGAAGTTTCAACCCTGGACCCGGACCCAACCCGGACCCGAACGGGTCCAAAATTATCATACCGAACCGGTCGGGTCTGGATCGGGTCCGGGTCTACCCGCGGGTCTGCCATAATTATTGTTGTATTCATTTTTTTATTGAAATTAGAATGAGTGATTATGTGAAGGACACCCATCCCTACGGCCTACCTCCTCCATGTTTCCAACTCTCAGATTTGTAAGAACTTGGCAACAAATTATTTTACAGAACAAATGACAATCATCAATCATCAACAATCAACGACTTTCTTCAATTTTCGTAAAACTATTGACTCATTGAGTCAATAAAGACTAATAAATTAAATGAAGCTGAGAATTAAACTTTAACTCTGATTCGGTGGGATCCTCGACGGTGTCAGGAGGTTCCTTGAATCCTTGGCAGTAGTGTATTGCATCTGTATCTGAAGATGGAGTTGAAGGAGATAATGGGGGATGTGGTTATGCGGCTGAGATGAAGAAGCTTTTTTGGGTTTTTCAATTTCTAACTTGGGAATGTAGAAATTGTATGAATATTAAATTGAATTTCATTGATCACGTAACAAGTATTTATACAGGAGAAATGCAAAGCAGTCTAGTGCCTATAGAATCCTAGGTGATAGGAATGCTAAGTGTACAATATTGACAAGACTAAGTTACGTAAAACTAATCTAAACAGAAGAACAAGATAGCCAAAAGATAGTACAAGATAAACATAGTTACAGATTAAGTTTTATCTTTAACACGCTCCCGCAAGATGGACGTTCCAAGAGAAAGACCAATCTTGTGAAGAATAGGATACAAGCGAGCCCTAGGAAGAGGTTTAGTGAGGGCGTCAGCGAGCTGATCATCGCTCGAAATGTGTTGAACACAAAGAAGGCCTTGCTGAACCTGTTCACGTACAAAATGGAAGGAAAGTGCAACGTGCTTCATGCGAGAGTGAAAGACAGGATTAGCGGAGTAGTGACTTGCCCCGAGATTGACACAATACACAACTGGGGCAGCAGTAACGGAGAACCGTAGCTTGGAAAGGAGGGAACGAAGCCACGTTATTTCGGCGGTGGCAGTAGCTACATTACGAAATTCAGCCTCGGTAGTGGACAGAGCGAGGGCACGTTGCTTCCGGGACGTCCAAGACACTGGATTACGACCAAGATAGACAACGTAACCGGTGGTGGAGATGTAGTCGTGGGTATCACGAGCCCAATCTGCATCACAGAAGGCATGGAGGGACAAAGGAGTGTCACGAAATAACTTAATACCAACAGTAAGCGTACCTTTAAGATACCGAAGTAATCGTTTCAAGGCAGTCCAATGGGCTTCCTGAGGGTCCTGCATAAACTGAGCAAGCTTGTTGACACCAAAAGAAATATCGGGACGGGTTAAGGAGAGATATTGGAGACTACCTACGAGAGCACGGTAATCGGTGGGATTAGAAATAGGGTGACTGGTGGAGTTGGTAAGAAGCGGGTAGGAGGCTAAGGGTGTAGGAGCGGGTTTACAGTCTAACATGTCAGACCGGGTGAGAAGATCATGAATATATTTCGTTTGTGTGAGAGTAAGACCGGAGGGGGAAGGGGTGACCTCGACGCCTAGGAAATATGACGGGAAGCCTAAGTCCTTTAAGGAGAATCGATGGGGGAAGGCAGTGAAAAACGACGCAAGGAGCGGGGATTCCGGACCTGTGACAATGATGTCATTAACGTAAACAAGGAGAAATATTTGATAGTTATTTTTTTTGTAAAGAAAAAGAGAAGGGTCAGACAGAGATTGAGAAAAACCAAAAGACAAAAGATAATTTTTGAGTTCAGTATACCAAGCACGAGGCGCCTGTTTGAGACCGTAGATAGCATTAGAAAGCTTACATACATGTTTTGGAAAGGAAGAGTTTAAAAAACCAGGGGGTTGAGACATATAAACTGTCTCAGATAACGTACCTTGGAGAAAAGCATTGTTGATATCAAGCTGCTTGAGGGACCAACCACGAGTCAATGCAAGCGAGAGTAGTACTCGAACTGTGACCGGCTTAACAACAGGACTAAAGGTCTCAGAATAGTCAACCCCGGGGCGTTGGTGAAAACCTTTACCGACAAGATGATCTTTATATTTATTAATGGAATTATCAGAGTTATACTTAATTCGAAAAACCCATTTGCAACCAATGACATTATAGGAAGGGTCGGGGGGGAGTAGGGTCCAAGTTTGATTGTGGAGAAGAGTATCGTATTCGGCGTTCATAGCGGACTGCCATTTAGGATCAGAGAGAGCAGTTTTGAGAGTAATAGGCGGAAGAGAGGGTGAGGTAACCTGAGAAGTGAGAGCATACTTAGGGTTTGGTTGACGGATATTATTCATTAGGTGGGTGACTGGTCGAGAAGTAGGAGGAGAGGGCGAGGTAGTGGTAGCATCGAGATCAGGGGACGGTGTGGGTTCGGGCTGACTCGTGGTAACAGCGGAAGGAGTAACAGGGGAGCCCGCAATGGTAGCAGCGGGAGGAGTGGTGGGAGTTGGGCGTTAGCGGTGTGTGTAGACGCGAATAGGGGAGGGATTAGTTGGTGGAGGAAGGGGGTTAATTGGGATTATGGGGTGGGCAGGGGTTATGGGGTCAGGGGAAGGGGAGTGAGCAGGGGTGATGGGGTCAGGGGAAGGTAGGACAGTGAGGGAGAGTGTGCGCCAGGAAGAGGGGGAAAGTTCAGAGGGGATGGGAGTTTGACGAAGGGAAGAATAGGGAAATACTGTTTCTACAAACCGGACATGACGGGAGGTATAGATCTTGTGGGTAATGGGGTCGAGGCAATAATATGCACTTTGAGTGGACGAGTAACCAACAAATACACATGGGGTAGACTTAGGATCTAACTTGTGTTGGGTGTAAAGACGTAACCAAGGGTAGCAAAGACAACCAAAACTACGTAATTTTTCATAATTCGGGTGAGACCAAAAGAGTTTAAAAAATGGAGAAATATTATTTAAAATAGGGGTGGGCTTGCGATTAATTAAATAGGTGGCGGTTGTGAAGGCGAACGACCAAAGTGAGGTAGGGAGAGACGCGTGGGTCAAGAGAGATAGGCCGGTCTCGACGATGTGACGGTGACGTCTTTCGGCGATACCATTGTGTTCGGGTGTGTGAGGAGGGGAGGTAAGATGAGTAATCCCATCTTCAGTGATGTAGGGTGTTAGTTTTAAATATTCTCCGCCGTTATCGAAGTAAATTTGTATGATAGGACGATTAATTTTTTTTTCGACAATAGCACGAAATCGATTAAAAGTAGAAGATGTGTCAGATTTCTTTTTAAGTGGATATAGCCAAGTATATCGAGTAAAGTGATCAACGAAAATAACATAATATTTAAAACCATCGAACGAGTGGACGGGTGATATCCAAACGTCAGAAAATAGTAATTTAAGCGGAAACGAAGAACTTATAGTATTTTTAGAAAACGGGAGTTTGTGACTTTTGTGAGTCAAGCAAGCATTACAATGCGTGTTATTTTGCTTAATAGATAAATTAGCTAGATTATTAATATTACTAATAATAGTAGTAGAGGGATGACCAAGCCTATGATGCCATGATAGTGAGGGTGGGACGTGAGATATGTGAACGGTGGGGGGCCGGGGGTCAACCCATTCATAGAAACCGTCTTTAAGCCGGGCACGGAGAAGCACTTGACCCGTCAGTTGGTCCTGCAAGAAACAAGAAGTAGAGGAAAATTGAGCAATAGCATTATTGTCAAGACAAAAACGAGAGACGGAAAAAATATTTCGATTTATGGAAGGAGCATGTAAGACATCATTAAATTTAAGAGGAGAGAGAGAATGAGGGAGAGTAAAGGAACCAATATTGTGGATAGTGAGAGGAGACCCATCGCCTATAAGGAGGTCGTCATTCCCGTCATAAGGGGCATGGAGGGCAAGGTTAGCTAGGTCATGGGTGATGTGGTGGGAGGCACCACTGTCAATGATCCAATCGGAGGTAGGTGGAGTGGTGAGAGACACGGTATTGGCACGGGGATTGGTGCGATTTTGGTTTGGTGGTGGGGGACGAACAGGGACAATTATGTGGGGGTGAAGGGACTTGAAAATAGCACAAGTACCTAGATAATGAGCGGGAGTATGACACCATTGACACTTTCCTTTGAACGGTATTTGAGACGGGTGGGTGGGAGTGGGAAGTAGGGCCGTGGGGTTAGGACGAGAGGAACGGAAGTTGGGTTTTTGTTGATAGGTGAGATGAGTCGAGGCCGGTGAGTGTGGTGATGGATGGGATGGGTTAGTGTGTTTTAGGGAGAGGTCAAATTGTAAGAGTCTTTCATGGAGGGCATCAAAAGTAATGGGAGTGTCCCGATTTTTGACGGCGTCAACAAGTGAGTGGTACACCTCATAGTCAAGTCCAAGGAGAATCTTGGCAACAATGTCCTCGGCATCTATTGGTTTGCCTAAATTGGCTAGTTCATCGACACACGAACGAATGGATTGCATATAGTCGGTGGCGGAGAGGTTAGTTTTGGAGATCGATTCAAGGCGATCCTTAAGTTGGAGAAGATGACCACGGGACGGGTTGGCATAAGTCTCCTTGAGAGTGGTCCAGATCTTAGCCGATGTGGTACATGAGTTGAGAAACGGGGTGATGCTTGAGGAGACTGTGCCGCGGAGGGCACCACAAAGTAGTCGATCTTGACGTACCCATGTTGAGTACGCGGGATTAGGAACAACTGTTTTGTCATCACCTTCAATTGTTTTAGTGGGACAATGGTGAGTACCATCTAAGAATTTGAAGAGGTCAAAACCGAATAGGAGATCTTCGATTTGACGAGCCCATGCACGATATGTGGTGGGTGTGAGTTCGGTAACATTGGAGAGATTGACCGCGACAAAAGGATTAGAAGGGTCATTCGGATTGTTGAGGACGGAGGCTGGTCCGGTCATGGTGACATAAATTGGTTGTTTTGGGTTAGCCGAGAGGGAGGATTATTTTTGTGAGGGATCGATATGCTCTGATACCATGTAGAAATTGTATGAATATTGAATTGAATTTCATTGATCACGTAACAAGTATTTATACTGGAGAAATGCAAAGCAGTCTAGTGCCTATAGAATCCTAGGTGATAGGAATGCTAAGAGTACAATATTGACAAGATTAAGTTACGTAAAACTAATCTAAACAGAAGTACAAGATAGCCAAAAGATAGTACAAGATAAACAAAGTTACAAATTAAGTTTTATCTTTAACAGGGAAGGCAGCATGATGATTTTATGAATCTTCTTCTTCAACTTTTTTTTTTTTTAATTTTTTTAATTATTTAATTTTTAACGGGTCTACGGGTCGGGTCCGGGTCCCAAAACTCAGACTGTACCCGTACCCGAATTTTTTTGGGAGGACCTAGACCCGACCCATGCCCATCTGGTCTAAAAAAATTAGGCCCAGACCCGACCCATTCGGGTCCCCACCCGCCGGGTCTGGGTCGGGTCTTGGACCCACTGCCATCCCTAATAGTGATCTCTGACGACATATCTTTTCGTCTCTCATTTTTAATCTATTAGAATTATTGAAACAACTATCGTGAGAATTTTTGTCAGCTACTACAAGTCAAGCATAACCACACACGTTAATCATTGGTAGTGAAATAGTCCTCTTATAAAATGATTAATTCTAATATAACGTTAATTGATGCAACCAATGTTATGATTGTAAAATATATTTATCGTCAGAAATTGACCTCCTACATGTATGAATGTCCGTTGTACGTAACGACATTCTCATAAACACTTGAACAAAAAGAAAAAAAAAACGACACAGCCCCGTGAATTTTCACGGGCCATCAAACTAGTTAGAGTCAATTCTGGCTCTGGGATTTCGAATCAGTCCTGAAATGCGCCTAAGCTTCGATTTTAAGCTAAAAAAAACTATAAATACTCCTCTTCCCTTGATAGCTTTTACACAACATTGAATCTTCCGAACTTCAGAGAATTCCTGATTTGATGAGTTCCAAAGAACATCATAAGTACAATTTTTGATCATTCGAACTTTTAATAATTCGTATCGAGTTTATATAATATATAACCTCTCCGAATCCTTGATTCGTAGTTCCCGAGCTCTTAACTCGAATCCTCAAAACCCCAATCCCCCCTTTCCTTCGGATTGACAATCGAATCAATTCGATTTAACACCCCTTATAGAACTTTTCTATATAAAAGCACAATTTCTGAGTCAAACCTCTCCCGATTAAATCGATGTTTGCAAACCAAAAGTCGAATTAAACGGTTCTTAACCTAAATATTTCGATACGTTCTTAACATAAACCGATATCACCTCGTCCCGCTCAAGTCATTATCGTCACTTGGTTAACATTTAATTTAGCACTTTCGATTCGATTTCAATAAGGGTCTTTACATTATGCATTATGATTTTTTTTACACCATCTGGTTCATAACTCACCCAAATTGACGTACGCACTTGCTTTTTCGAACACGGTGCGCAAACCTTGCTCATAGCCTGGTTCCCAGTAGGGGTGTTCAAAAAGTGGCTCAGACGGTAAAAATTAATGTCTGGTCCAATCCGGTCCACACTTAAAAAAAAATCAAATTTAGTGCATTATTTTTATGGTCTGGTCCGGTTCGGTACGTTCTTAAAAGGATCCTGTCCGAGTTTTTTAGTTAATCGGTCCGGTCCGCGGGTTTGAATTTTTGGGGTAGCCGGTCCATGGGTCAATCTGGTCCTGTCGGGGTTTTGACCGGTGAACACCCCTAGTCCCCAATCGCAGTGCATGTCTGACTAGACCCCCTTCACTAAATCATTCAATCTACATAACGTCCACAACTTAAAGCAAAGCCCTAATTAAATAAAATCACTTAAAATCTAAATCCGAGTAGTCGTTTTAGATTTGTTCTTTATCGTCTACGCATCGTTTTTATCATTCTCGTGTACAATCTGAGGGTGTAACAATTCACTTTCAACATGACTTAATTACGTTATCGCATATTTATCGCTTTTATTCACATGTTTTATCTCTTTTACGACGAAATCGCATGTTAACAACACTAATTAGCGACTTTAACAAACACAGAAACTCGTGCCCGGTCTTAGCTTCACTGACCTGAAGCGGCTATAACCATGCATCTCAGTTCACAGTCGCTTCACCTAAGGCGCTTGTTTGTGTGAATGTTTCTATTTTTGTGCAGTTTAAATAAATCAGACAGTGGTCCAATTCAGTATTAGTTAGAACGCCAAGATTCAGACGCCCTAATGATGAAGAGCGCTCAACCAGGTGACTTGGCATTGGATCGCTTGACGCCACGCGTCCTTCTTAATGCCTTACAGACGCACTTTAAGTAGAATATTAGGTGGGTTAATATCACGTAATCAACTATTACTCGTAATATCGCGCTAAACTTGTTTTCCAGATTCGCCTATTTTGATTAATAATAACCTATTCTC
Organism: Agrostemma githago; assembly: GCA_958450325.1. NCBI lineage: Eukaryota > Viridiplantae > Streptophyta > Magnoliopsida > Caryophyllales > Caryophyllaceae > Agrostemma > Agrostemma githago. Next base: position 31,978,277 of record OY288262.1, read on the forward strand.
CCTTTTACGTGCAACTTCGATGTTCAACCTGTTATGTGGCATCGCTCATATCGTCTGCAATGAACATTAAACATCAACTTTGGGACAGTTTATTTGCTCCTAAATAAACCGACATACTCATGCATATCTAGGGTTAAGACAATGACTTTTAATTTCTTGTTCACCAATTAAGAACGTGATATATCCGACATCGATTGATTAGTAGAGACCGCTACGTGCAGGCCGGATTGTGTGTCGATATTCATAATGTTGATTTCCCAATACGTACCCTCATCCCTTACTCGAATCTTTGGATAGTAGATGGCCTAATCCTTGAAACGAGAGTTATTCTAAACATGGAATGCTTAAGGGTACATTCTTTATCTTTAGGTCCCATGTCATTCATCTTTGAACCGAGTAGGCATCAAAGTTGACCTAAACGTTTTTCAAGCACCCTATAATTGTTTGCTAGCGACTCCAACATCACATCGCAAGTTCGGTTCAATGAACGTTGTCAAACCAAATGATCTGGCCTTTAAACATTTACAAGTGATAAATGTCACTTTAGTTATTATTTTACCCATATTTTTTTTACTTATTCGTGTCGATTTTGTGTACTTAATTGTTATTATAGTTCATTATAGGTTATTATACGGTAATAAGTGCTAACTAGTACTTTAGTTATAAATATCATAAAAAATGTTATTTCTCGAGAATTTGGTACTGCTTTGTCTCGTTTGTATTTTATAGGTACCGTTAAGGGAGTAACCGAGTAAAACCGGGTCAATGAACAAAGCGGGTAAAGAAAAAGTCAAAGGCCTACTTGATTAGACTGTCTTGAAATGACGATATATCAATCATACAACATCGGAATCAAGCGATTCAGGATGTGTTGGAAAGCTATGTTCGAGACCTAAAAGTTTGTAGAAAGAAGCGAGACTCAATTTCGTTATATCATGGGTCGAAATCGAGATACGAGGCAACAACTATTGAATGAAGGTGAAGGTAAAGGCCAAACACCAAATGGAACCATGGACAGCCGGCCCACCATGGAAAGAGGGAGGCTGAATGGGAGATTGGAGGGTTTAGAGTAGGGTAGCCAGCCACGGAGCAGAACATGAGCATCTCCCCTTTATTTTATTTTAATTAAGTAATTTAGCCTTAATTCTTTTATTATTTTTAATTAAGTACTTTAGCCTTAATTACTTTTCTAATCTTGTTTTTAAATTTAATCTTTTGAATTTTTGTAAGCTTAGATCTTCACTTTGATACAAGTTATTTTCCTTCTCTTATGGTATAATTCTCATTTCTCTTTTATATATATATATATATATATATATATATATATATATATATATATATATAGGTTTTGGGTTTATGTTTAATTTAGCTATTAATTAGTTTAAAGTTCATTTCTTTATCGATTAATTGTATTTAGTTTTATGATTCTATCTTTTTCTTGTGGGTTTGTGGGTTTGTGAGTAATTATGTTTAGAGTAATTAGTATTAGTATTTTATTTTATTAGTCAAGTTTTTGTCTTTATTATTTTATTATGTTTTGTCTTATGATTAGAGTAATGGGTAGTTTAATTAGTTTACTTTTAATCATATTTGAGTAGTTAATTTCTAGGGTCGAGGAAGACTTGATTTATCTCATTTTGTGGGTTCGTCGTAAGTTAAGAACTTTGTCGTTTAATTATTGGTATTCTCCTTTGATTGCAATTTTTGTATGAATTACTTGTCTTGGCCATGATAGGTGAATTATATTTTGTTGAACTTTCATTGGTGTGGGTCGAACTAGTAAGTCACGAGAGCCTATTATTAGGACCGTCCCAAGGTAGATAGAGACTCGAGAGAACCTTTATCTTCCCAATTACTGACCTTAATTGACTCATTTGTGAACTCTGACAATTTCCACTACCTCGTTGACCTTGACCCTAGTCCTTTTATCGTATTTGTCTTCTTTTGTTTGTTCGATTCATGCTCATTAACTTAGCTCGCTAGTTTAGAACCTTCTTCCAACAAAAAACATATCTTTTCTCTACTAATACCTTACCTAGATCGAGACCCTTATTTAGCTAGACCGTCCTTGAGGAATTCGACACGACTTACCCTCGACTACCCAAGTTTAGGATTAGTTGGTTTTTACTTTGATCGATCGGGATTCACGACAAATCCAATCATCAAATTGGCGCTGTTGCCGGGGACGGTGCTAAGGTAGATATTTGTCTTAGTTTTATTTTGAGAATTACTCTTTTCTTGTTCTTGAAAATAAATAGTCGATATCTTGTTTTGTATATATTAATTGTGTGTCCCTTGTGGTTATTTGTGTTTTCCCTTGTTCGTTCTCTTATCTCTTTTCTTGAATATTTCTTCTCTTCTTATCTATAATGTCTTGTCTTGCCGATCATAGTAGACCAAACTCCGACTTATTTGCCTCTCCCATTAATATTGGGTTTTTGAGGATCCTTGTTTCGATATTGACCCGTATTTTATTGATTTGGTGGGGCGGGATGCCTTTCATGGGCTTCAGAGTGAGGAGGTTTATGGTCTTCTTGAGAATTTTGTGGAATTGTGTTGTGTGTTTAAAAGGGATGGAGTGCTCGTTGATACCATTAAGCTTATATTGTTTCCTTTTTTTCTTAAGGATGAATCTAAGAGATGGTTGCGTTCATACCCTCCTAACACCTTTACCTCTTGGAACCCACTAGCCCTTGCATTTCTTAGGAAATTTTTTCCTCCCTCGAAGGTCGCAAAAGTTTAGAGATGAGATTCTTAGCTTTGAAGAAGGCGAGTTTGAGAGTTTGAGTGAGTCTTGGGATAGGTTTAAGGGTTTATTGAGAGCTTGTCCAATTCATGGCATTCCACTTTGGCTAACCACTTCGACCTTCCTTCAAGGTTTGCTTCCTCACCATAGAGACTCGATCATCTTTTCATCCGAGAGAAAATTCAGTGAGTTGGAGGATGTTGAAGTTTTCGGTTTAATTGAAAGAGTGGCTAGTTTAAATGATCAATGGAGATTTAGGAGAGTGAGACCTCAAGGTAGAGAACTTAGAGATGACCCACCCATGCTTTCTTTGCAATATGTGTCAAGTGATAAGGTCGAGTCTTATTCTCTTGATAATGTGCATAATTCTCATATTAGTCAAGTTTCTCATCCCTTTATGAATGTGAACGCTCTGCATGCTATTTCGTCTACTTTTGCATCTTGTGGTGATTTGGGAAATACTTTATATGCGCTTCCTTCTTGTTCTTTTCCACCTCTTATTGATGATGAGGAGGATGATGATGATTTGCATGTTGTTCAATATGTTCCCCAAACCCCTTTAATTGCTAACATGGTGAATGATGTTAATGATGCTTTGCATGCTATTGATTCTTATGAACCGACTTGCCTTCCTTCAACACAACTTCCATATTCTCTTGTCCAACTTACACCTCTTGTTGTGAGTGTTAATGATTGCGAGTTAGAATGTGTGCTTTTTGAGGAAAACGTGTGCTTGAATAAGCTTAATGATCTTTGTAAAGAGCAAAACCTCGAAGATCTTAGCTTGTGTGAGTTGGAGGGCATATCATTTGAGGTCAATTATGAGAGTCTGGAAAGGGAGTTGAGCAAAAGAGAGACTCTTTAGCTTGAGAGGAAAGAACAAAGGAAGGATAATAAAATATTTGATGATACTTTGAGTGATGAGACTGTGGAGATCGAGGATACTTGGGATTGTGAGGTTGATTTCTTTGAGAAACCAATTTTTGAGAAATTTGAGAGTTTTCCTTGTATGGATTATGAGTCTCTTTTACTCATTGATGATTTGGATCTTATTTCTCTTACTTCTTTGTCTGAATCCATGCCTATAGATGAAGATTTTGAAACTCTTTTGGAAGAGTTTGTGTTGATTCTTGGTTAATTTGTCACTTGATGGTTCTTTGATTGGACCACTTGAGGATGGAGAGATGATTAAGACCCCCAATATGAGTGAAAATGGGAAGAATGATTGTATGAGTGCCTTTCCTCTTGTGAATTTGGAGTCGAGTGATAAATTTTGGGAATTTGAGTTTGATAGTAACCATCGTTTCCATAAACCCTTCACTATCACTTTTATATCTTGGTTTTGTGGTTTGTCTTGCTTGCCTCACTATGATCATTTTGTGAGGATTGTTCTAAAACTTATGACAAGTTAATAAGATCTTGGTTGGATATTCAAAATGATGGATTGAAGAGAAAAAATCATGAATCATTCACCAAGTGATGAAAGATCGAGCTTGAAATGGTAAATTCTTCGCCCACCATTTCTTTTCTCCCTCCATAGTCATAAACATTGAGGACAATGTTTTGCTTAAGTGTGGGGGAGAGTTTGTTGCTTATTAGATCATGGTTGGATTGATTTTGGTGGAAATTTTGGATTTGGTGGTGTGATTTTGTTGTAAATATGGATTTGTGTTGTGTTGGGATGTAGGTAGTAGTTTGTTTATGTTAGCACTTGTGAATATGTGTTGTAGATTTTTTTTATTTCTCTTTTGTGTGTTAGTTTTGTTTCATGTTTTGTCTAAAAAGTTTCAAAAGAAAAAAACTCCTACAAATTTGAAAATTTGAAAAATCCAAAAAGAAGTTATTCTATTCCTAAGAGTTTAGTCGATTTTCTAGATTTCAACTTTGATGAAAAGAATGATTTGAAAATACTTAGTGTTGCATATTAGTATTGTGAATCGACTAATATTTGCTTTAATTAGTGATTTAGGGTGTATACCATCATTATTGTTCACATATTCATCTCATGGTGTGATGTTTCCTTATGACCAGGCCATTTTGTCCTATGGTGACCGGATTCCGTCTTGGTGATATTTCTATGCAAAAATCACAAAAATGAGAAAATCCCAAGGAAACACAAAAACAAAGTGTTTAATAATTGCTCACATTTCAATTCAAAGTGACAAAATCAAAAATCAAAAATCAAAAGAAGAAAAGGGTCACTTCTCAAATAAATAGAAGTGTTTCGAAAAGAAATGAATGAAAAGAAAAAAAATGAAAAAGAAGAAAATCAAAAGAAAAGGAAGTTGTTCAAATTAGTGAGCTTATGCATATTTATTATTTCCTTATCCATCTCACAAATAAATTTTGCCTTCTTTTTAGTCACCAAGTTGGTACTGGGATGATCCGAACATCTCACTATGTGAGAGGAAGAACTTTGTGTTTCATTTTCGGTTATAACGCCATGTTAGTTCACTCCATCTCCGTCATACACCCTATTTTTGCTTACCGAAGTAGTACAATAAGAATATGCAACTTGTGATGGAGGGATTTGTCGTGGATCCCGACATCAAGTAACAAACGAACTTAAACTAAGTAGTTAGGGAAAGTAGGGTCAAACCACAAGGACGGAAAAGGATTAGACTAGAGTTCACCTAAAAACGAGACTAAGTCACAAGATAAAAAGGGAGGAGAATTGTTGATAATTGATTAACTAAAGCGATCACTAGACTAAGAAGCAAGAGTAAACAAACTAAGACAATGATATGGAAGGAATGAAAGATATGACTAAGAATATGAAGAATTCAATAAGGAAAAGAGTAGGGTTAGGTCGGGTTCAAAGATGTAACGAGCTAATAGGGAAATCGAGGGTATAGGTGTCATCTAGTTGCTAAGGTAAGTCCGCACTCTCGCGACAAGAACAAACCCAAAAACTTATGCAAGATGTTACCCAAAACAAAAAAATTCAACCACCAATCATGCATCCAACAAGCAAGAATAGCTGTGGACATGACATAGGTCCACCCCGACGCGGCCACGCGCGGGTTTGGGTAGGCGAATGAATCTCATGTGAGATGATTCTCGGGTTGAAATTTAAATCGAAAATGGAGTCGCCACTGAACTTTGTGGGAGTTCGGGCCCATTCGAACCCACTCTATATTTTGGGTGGACCGTGCACAAAGTATGGCCCACTTTGATACTAGATGTAATCCCCTAGAAATTCTAACGCAATACAGTGGCGGAAACACTGTAGAGTTGGGATTAAAACACACTAACAAACTATATCTTATTAAAGAAATGGTAAGTCAATACAAAGACCTCTTTTTATAAAAGGGCTAAGGAGAAAATTCACCAAACGGGTTATACAAATCCATAAATTACATAAATGAAGAAAGAGTAGAATCCACGCTACTCGCTAGCTCACACCCAAAACCCAGCACCAAATACTTGTCATGTTATAAACATAACAGCCACGTCAGTGGGGAGTAACTCGGACGTTCTCCCAACCATATTATATCATATGGAAAAATAATAGTATTATTATATCAAAATATTTAAAAACAGAAAAACATTAAAACGATATAATAAAAATAAGTTTTCAACAAAACTTAAACCACTTTGTCAACCTGCAAGTCAAAATCAATCGATAATATAAATATTCAAAAATGACGTTATGGAAATTCGATCAGTGTGCACAAGGATAGACTTTCACTAGGATAATACTGGAAACTAGCTTCGAGAACTGTAGACTTAACTCATAACAGAATCCAGTCTCTAACTAGGCAACTCAACTATAACAGGACTGCGTGCAGCGAGATCCTGGTTTAAGTAGTATACACCCCTTCTGGATACAAACCATATCCAGTTCAACCCGACGCGACTTACACGATGCGATATCTAAGTTTAAGGGCACAATGCACACTCTCCTAAACACAAACCATGCTCAGTTCAACAACCAATGTGCCCCATAAAGACACACCAGCCTTATAGTTGATGGCAAAAACGTACATCCCAAACTATATTACTCTAACCCCACACTTCTCTTTATTCCATAACTCCAAAACAAGGCATTATCGATAGTCAAAAGTAAATATAATCAATATAAATGATATGAAGATAAAAAGGAATAAACATTTTATATTAAAAGGGGAAACTTTCTATAAATAGAAACTTACTAATTTTAGAAACTTACTAAAAATAGTCTTATAGAAAATACGTAAGATATTAAAATTAGTGAAATGTATAAAATAACATTACTAACGAAATTAATATTAAAATTATTATCGTCGTTATCGTAACTTTAATATATTTCTAAATTCGTTACTCAAAATATAAATAAAATATAATAAGTCAATATATAGTATTTTATAAATAATTGCGAAATCGAGTTAAAACTATAAATTTTAGAAAAGAGATGGTTTAAGAAACACGATATCAAAATTAATTGAGTCAACGAGTTTTATAAATGAAATGTATTTTACAAAAGTTTCAAATTATTTTTAGCAAATAGCTTTTATTAATAAATAATACGGATTTTTACTAAAAATAGTCAATTGTAACCAAATAAGAAATTATTAGTGAAAATAGTCTCGACTAAAAATATATTTAAAACAAAATCGACTATTTTCTCATTTATTAGTATAAATCGTAAAACGAAAATTAATTTATTAAACAAGCATATAAATCTCGATTATTATATAAAAATACAATTTTGAGTTAAAATTATAGATTAACGAAATATGACGAAAATATAAAATCGACATTATTTAGTTACTAGTGTCACGATAACCAACAAAATATTATAACGTTCATTAATTATAAAATTACTAACGATTTATAAAACGATATCGAAAATTGGTAAAATATTTATAAGGCATACGATTTAAAAATAATACTTTTAGCAAATAATAAATAGCTAAAATTAGAAAAACCGAAGTTAAAAATATTTACTACACACTACTACTCAAACATACGATATAATATCGAGTAACGTCCTAAAGTTACCTTGTTAAACCTCTGATATACGTCTCCTTCTTGTAACGTCCGGTTCCAAATCTTTAATAATACGCCTTAAGCTCCGAGTTGTAGAATCTTTAGTCGTCTTCTACGGATGCTCCACCGAGAAAATCGAGTCGACAAAACAAGTTAGAAGGTTGGATTCAAGTAAACTTGATAACCCAAACGAGGAAAGCTAAAACCAAGACGAACTGAAAGATTAGGAGCAAGATCGGGGAAGGATTTATGGACAAGTTAAGAAGAATGAGAACGACCAGGCTGGACTCAAAAAGTAATAGCATCAGCGAAGAACAGGAGAAAAAGAACGAGGACGGAATGATGGATGAACGACAATAATTAGGGACTAAATGAGATGACGAAACACGACTGTATATAGTAGGAATACGGATGACCAAACTATGGGAAAGGAACAGTTGAAATAGCCGCGACCGAACATCGACAATCACGTACTCACAACAGCGGTAAATTAACAGACGAACAACAAAAACAACAGCAAGGTGATAACGTACAGCAGTAGCGGACGACAATATCGATGAAATAAACAGTAGCATTAGAAAATCACAACGAAGAGGAAAAAGAAACAGTGAAGAGGACAGACAGCAGCAGGCGGCAGTAGCAACAACGTCCAATAACAGTAGGAGCAGCGAGAAGAAGAAGAAGAAAAAGAAACATCGGGCAGCAAGGGAAACAAGAAACAAAACGCAGCAGCAGGAACAACACACACGGAAAGCAATCACGCATCAAAAACCCCAAACATGCAGCCACACACCGACACTAATAGAAGTAATAGCAGCGACGGAAACACAATAACGAAAAGGACAAGAAAACAGGGGAAAGAAGAACGAGAAAGAAGAAGGGTGAGAAGGGATCTACCGTGGCTGATAGCAGCAGTAACGACGATACCACCAGAAGAAGAATGCGACCGTACAGCAACCGTAGTACAGTAGCAGCAGCAAAACAGAACCGAGTCCTTGACAGAAGAACTAGAACAACGAAGAATAAGGGAGGAGAAAAGGAGTAGGGCGAAGATGGTGATGCGATGGAGGAGTGCGTGAAGAAGAAAAGAATGGAGGTAGAGGCGAGGGTGACGAGGTAGAAATACAGGAGGCAGGGGAAGTATGAAGTGGTGGAAGTGAGAAAATGAAAGGCAAAGGGGTGTGAATGTGTAGGGGGGTGTACTGATAGTGGGAAAACAAAGAGTTAAAAACAATACGAAATGATTTTATGAATCGGTTAGGAAACGAATTCCGCACGATAAGTTGACTGACCCATGAGTTGAATTAAAAACGAGTCAATAAAATTGTTAAACAAACGGACCGTCAAATAAAATGGGCACATAAATTATTCGAGACGAAAACGAAGCTTATAAAAAAAAAATATAATTAGACGATAAAATAGTATTTTCAGATAAATAATAAATCTTTGATAATGTGAATTAAATTGATTTCTCGAGGAATGGAAATAAATATTTTGACGAAACTTAAAATAAATGAGCTTCGAGCCGAAAAATAGAAAATTCGAGTTTAATATAAATACATAAAAGAATTAGAATTAAAATCGTCGAAATAGACTTTCGATAAGAACTAAATTAAATGTTTAAAATGAATCGAAACAGAAATAAACAAATATGTTTTAAACGTCCGGAGAGTTTTCGAGACAAATATAATTTTAGGAGTTTGAAACGACTAAACGATAAGTTCGTTTTTATAATAATTTCAAGAATTACGAGTTAAATCGTAAAAATAAAAATACGGACAAAATTTTAATTCAATTTAATTTATAATATCAGGGGTGTTACACAAGAGCTTGTGGGGTTCGTCGCTTTGCATTACGATACCGATGCCAACATTATCGGGTACCGTATACTGAATGACTCTCTCGCGCCAACGGTTTCGGACATCCGGAAAACGGGGTTCTGAGAAAGGGGTGAAGGTACGTGTTGGGAAGCCCACAAAGGGCACCCAACCCCGCCCGCACTTTAGCGGCCTCTACTAAGATACCGTTCGAATTTAGAATACGCGCGTTAGTAATTCGGTTGAATGTTATCCAAACAACGTTTTTGGCTAAACAAGCGAGTTATGTTCAAATACGTCGTTTAATGCATCTAAACTAACGTCGAAGTTATTTTAGCATGCCAGGTTCGTTTTAGTGCAATAAAACAAACAACGAAAATAAAAGCGCAAAAAATAGATAACAAGAACACGGGCGGAACACAACCCGGAAATACAATACAACAAGCGCGAAAATTGAAATTATTGAAATAGTAACGATGATAATAACGAATTAGACGACGTAAATGACGATAGGACAATGCATGATTTTGAAAAGAAAAGACACGTGATTGCCTTTACACATGGAAACCGAAGTCGTAAAAATATTTGATGATGCTTATACGGTATAGGGAACTCGTGTGTTTTGCGTAAAGGGGACGCTCGATCGAGTCATGGACTAGACTCGATCGAGTTGTCCTGCTACGGACCTCCTGATCGCTTTTTGGGATGCCACTCGATCGAGTGCCCCCTGTACGGACTGTTGTCCGTTTCAAAAAAGCGTTGATTTCGAGATTGATCTTAGTTTTAAATCAATAATTTGTCAAGTCGCGTAGAAATATAGATGCAATTTATACTCGACTCAATTTTCGATACTCGACGTATTCGATATTTTGCTATGGAACCAATATCTAATATTGAGAGTAAAATTGTAAAAGAATCGAATTTGGTCGGACTAGAACAAGTATCGATCCCCTTCGCGTCATAATGTCGTAATCAATCCTTTCGGACCGTGTGACAATTAATTCGGCATCAATAGCTTCGTGCTAGTATGGTTTATCGGTTAATTCCTTTAGACATGATTTTCGACTACGGAGTCGGTATCGCGTCTTTAGAATAACGTTTTATTTGTTTGATTAGAGCGAAAGTCGATTCCCTCCGCGTCACGACATCGTTATTAATCCTTTCGGATTGTGTGATGTTCGATTTGCATCAACAGGTTTTCGTTCTAACCTTTTAAAAAAGAGGAATCGAATATGTTTAACGAGGAATATTCGCGATCCCATCACGCCCTTGAGTGTTTAGGGCGGTGCTCCTCGAGAGGGCACCACCTTTGTTACAACTCGTAAAGGGATTAGAAGGGTCATATGCGAAGTTCATCTTTAAACGTATTCTATTCGAGATCGTTTTATAAATTGATGTATGCGCGATGTTTTAATGTTAATTCGATAGTAGTAATAATAACGATATTAGAAACGAAAGAAAAAAGAAATTAAAAAAACAACGAAAACGACGAAAAAGACGACGAGAAAGACGAGAGAGACGAGAGAAGGGAAGAGAGAAAAGGGAGAAGTCGGGATTGAATTTTGCACCCTCAACCTACATGCTTAGTCTTCTCGGAATAGAGCTCATCTAGTTGTGGCTTAGGCACGAGTGTGTCGAGATAATATAGATGAGTTATGGTGGTTTAACGTAGAAGAAGTGTTATAGGTTGTGAATTGTATATGGAAAATCGTATATGAAAAGTTGTAGAATTGTGTTGCATAGGGTTGTATTTATAAGAAAAACCCATCCCCCCCGACCTAGGGTCACTCGATCGAGTGCCCCCATGGACTCGATCGAGTGGCCCATTAAAAGGCGACCAACGGGCCTTTTGAAGGCCCACTCGATCGAGTGAGCTGATACTCGATCTAGTGGGTCAGGCGGACGAGATATTTTGGATTTTTTGACTTCGAGTTGAACTCTCGAAGCTCGCATGGCTATTTTTGTGTCTTGGAAACAACTTTGACTGGGGTTTGACTCGGTCGCTAAAGGACGGTTTTATTTCCGGTGTCGGTTTTGACCCAAATTAGTCTTATTTGATTGGAAATGACCCGCTGGGCTTGAATTTGAAGTTGGTTTTTGTGAAATTTGTACTCCGTAAAAAGCCCATGCCAAATACTAATGATTTTGAGCCCATATCCGAGCGCGTTAAAGCACGTTTGCGTCCGATCATCATCGGGTGTTTGTTGGAAATTGCTATAGACACCTAGCAGCCAAACGTGGGTGTCTACAGAGCCCCCACTCTGACCGAGGCTTGGACAAGGCGAAACTCAGAGTAGCTACCAGGCCAATCGAGGATTAAGACCTGGCAGACTTTCGGTCGGGTCATTTATAGTCCAATAGAATCGCGTGAAGGGCTCGCTAGCCATAAGATAGAAATCATACCTGAGTTGATGTTGATAGCTCCGTGGGGAGTCGGACTTGTTGTAGAAGTCCCGGGTGCGCCTGTATGTAGGCACATCCCGTGCTGTTTCGGGAGAAATGCCGCCTCGGGCTTTCCACTGGGGAGTTAAGTGAGTTGCGCGGGCTTGCTTCTGAAGCCTTGAGTGTACCTGTGTACGGTTACATAGAATTTGGCATATAACATTTAGGTAAAACACGACTCGCTGGGGAATTTAAATTTTTGAATTTTTGAATTTTTGAATGGCTTTGAAATTTTTTGAAAACTTTGACTTCTTTGAAAATTTGGAATGCTCGGGACGACTAATTCCTGTGCTGATACGAGGAGACTGAGATCGGGCATGTATGCCTAGGCCCACTTGGGCTAGGAATCATATTGGTAGGAGGACTGTCAGGGTTTTAGTGTTATAAATACACATCCCTGTTTAGTTTCTCTGCACTCCTCACAACTCCTTTCCTAAAAAGAGAACTCTTATCCTTTTCAAGAAATTTAGCCATGGGAATTGCACGTTTGACTGCGATGCTGCAAGATTGGTCCCGACGCTTTAGGGATGTTTATAAGGTAGCTTTAAATCAGACGGATATTTCTCAGCTGTTCACAATCCGTCAGATGCAGGTGGATTGCTATTTCCTTGATGCTTGTCTGTCCTATTGGGACGACACATATCATGTTTTTCCCTTCTTCGGGGCGAAATCTGTCCTATACCCGAGGAAATTGCTGCTGTGGGAGGATGGAATCCTCCATCCTGCTGTCCCGTTTTCAGTTCATGATCCTAGGAGAAAACTGCGGGAATTTTTAGGACTTTCTCACATGGAGGTATCTCGTATGACAGACGGGGATAATATTTCTTTGTTTGATTTGGCCGAGAAATTTATGAATCCGCACGATGTCCGGGTCAGGCCGGCCCACAGCCGTAGGGCTTTTAATTTTTGTATGCACCATGTTTATGCTTTCGAAGGTCACATGGATTTACTGTCGTGTATGGGCAACGTTCGACTATTTACTGTGGTCAATCTGATGGAAACGGAGCACAATCGGCATGGCTGATTACGGGGGAAATTATCCAGGGTTTGGATAATCGCAAAAGGGATTTGTCGGTTCGTCTGACCGGGAGCACCCGTGTACTGCAGGTATATCGCTTCAGATTTTTTTTTTCCGCAATGCTCTGCTACAGGGGCACTCGATCAAGTCACCCCGGCACTCGATCGAGTGCCTTCGTTGAACCACTCGATCGAGTGACCCCTAAGCGGACGTCAATTTTGCCTCGAGTACTTATAATTTTTGTTTCTTTTCAGCTTTGGCTATTTGAGAGGCTATCGATCATAGAACCTCCCCTTGACCCAAGTCGATACCGACCTAATTAGGTGATGGCAAGGAGACGGACCATTGACTTTTCTCGCCACATCAATCAGAAATATAGGGACGAAGAGCTGTCTTTTCATAGCGGTCCATTGATCCGATAGGTGGTGCCGTGGTGGCCTATTTATGTTTGGACAGGTTTGGCATCGAGGGATAAGGCTCGTTATCAGGTGATTTTGTCTTTTAGGCAGACATTTCACCTTTACCCCGACCGCATACTTAGGCAGTATGGTTGGTCCCAGAGGATCCCGGAGAACGAAGCAGTTGTGAGTGATCCGACCCAGCTGACTGATGTAATGTGCGATACCTGGATGCAACGATGGTATACCCGGGTCACTTGGTCTATTCCCGAGTCTCTTCACTTAATTTGGGTATCAGACTCTTGTGTGAAATGGACGAAAGCAAACTCTGCCAAGGCCCGAGCTGCTTTAAAAGTTGATGAAGCTTTTGACCTGCTTCGACGAGAGCAAGCTAAAGATAATAGAGGCTTCTTTGACGAAGGTCAGACTCCGGCTACACTGGTTCGTCTGATTTCAGGACAGAGGGGGAGGACTAAGACTCAAGCTGAAGGGTCTAGTGCTAGAGGTGCTCGGTGGGAGGTGAGCCTCCAGACAGACTTTGAGAGGAGACTTGGTCGCCGACTATCAGTCCAGGACCGACTTGGTCCTCGGGACAGGCTACCAAAGCACGTAAGGGCTCGACTCGGACCGGTTACAATAGCAGAAGACCCACTGTCGAAGAAACGGGTTCGAGCAAAGGAGGTTCCTCTTGTGATCCGGGAACGCTCGCCCCCGCCCCAACGATATCGGGCTCCGCATGACCCAAAAGACAAGGGCAAGGGCAAGATGCCCTAAATACTAGTCTCCTTAATTTTATTATTTAACTATTATTATTATTATTATTAATTTTTTTTTTTTTTTTTTACAAGAATGGTATGCCTTATTTTATTAAAATAAAGGTAGCTCTTACAAAAAGTTATATCCCCTAATAGATGGGAGAGCCATCTATTCTCCAATTTACATAAATCGTAAGATAGCTAGATCTAGTCCTTTGCTACGTAATCTAGTGTATACGTCAAACTTAATTTGACCTGCAATTGCGCTACTTGAGCTTCTTCTATTCTCAAAAATTGATTTGTTTCGAGCTGTCCATATACTGTGTACAGCAGCTGCAAGACTACTTCGATACCAAACACTCTTCCAATGTCGCTTGCTCCTCCTCTTAGCACTCCAATTGAGCTCCACCCGCAACTTATAGCTTCTGCCTGTCACTTGCATCCAGTTTAGAAGTTCCTGCCAGATCTTCCTCGAGAAAGGGCAGGAGAAAAAAAGATGTGAGTGAGTTTCCTCAGCTATCTGACAGAGCGCACATCGCCCTGCTAATAACATACCACGCTTCTGAATATTATCCAATGTAGCTAACTTTCGCTGTCCTGCCATTGCTGTAATCAGCCCATGCTTAGGAATTATTCTCCCATGTTTAATGCTATCCATCCAAGCAATCTTCTTGCTTTTAGGCCTGAACCATTCATAAGCAAGTGCAGGCTGATATTTGCCTTTTATTGCCCAGCTATTAATCAGTTGCTCCGCTGCGTTTTCATCTTTTATTTCTGAAAGAATCTGGTCTCGAACACTCAGCATGCCATTCAGAGTTGCAGTAAAACGTTCCCTCTTTTCTAACTGCCAAATAGTCTTCCCTCCTAGTACATACTTTCTATGCCAATCTCCCCAAATACCTCCCCTCTCCGTTTGATGTTTCCATAACCATTGCCCCATCATGGCCTTATTCCAACTTCCTAAATGCTTGATGTTAAAGCCTCCCTCCTTCCATGGTGCACAAATAGTCTTCCAACTCTTGTACACCATCTTCTTTGCGTCAAGGGTACCTGATCAGAAGTAGTCTTTACACGTTTTCTCGATCTTTTTTGCTACATTAACTGGAAATAACGCATTTGTACTCCAGTAATTAGCTAGCCCAAACACAACGTATTTAACAATTTAACTCTACCCGCATAGGATAATAACTTTGAGGACCAACTCAGAATATTCTTTTGTATCTTGTGCACAAGAGTTGAGTACTGCTCCTTCTTGTTATTTATTGAGTGTAATGGGAGACCCAAATAGCGACATGGGAATGACCCCTTATGAAATCCCGTCTCCTCAAGAATAGTTTGTTGTACCGTATTATTATTATTATTATTATTATTATTATTATTATTATTATTATTATTATTATTATTATTTTTTTTATTATTATTATAAAAACGGAACTTGCATTAAACACCAGAACAAATTACAAGAAGTTAGAGGGAAGCCGAGATACTATCTGGGCCCCCACTCCCTTAGCGATTACAAAGCTAATTCTAGCGAAAATATGAACTGCGGCACGCGCTCCAGCATCCTGAGATAAAGAAAATTTCCGAATCCGCTGGAGTAGAGAAACAACATCCGTGTCGAGCTCGCCGAGAGAGGAGAAGGAGAAAGGTAAGAAACCATACCCGATCGCCGTGCAGCGTGCCTGATACTTGGCACATTTACGACGGGCAGCATCAGCAACGACCCGTCCGGGCTCGAAAGCGGTGAGGCCAGTCTGATTCAAGGGCGAGGACCCAGTCAGATCAACACAAACATCACGCCCCTTGTCCCATGAGTAGAGCAGAAGGTCGGCTGGTCGCAAGGGCTTGTTATTATTATTATTATTATTATTATTATTATTATTATTATTATTATTATTATTATTATTATTATTATTATTATTATTATTATTATTATTATTGTGGGCTTTTTTTTTGTTTTTTTTTTGTGTGATGTAATTTTGAAATTCCCGAGTTCATCGGGTTTTGATAATAAAAGACATATTTATTAGTGAATATCGTTTCTGTCTTTTTCGTTATTGCGGTGGTTGTACCCTTTTGAGTAGGGATGTCAATTTCACCCGAACCCGCTTTATATCCATCCACCCGATTTAAACGGATGGACGAAAACCCGAAATTAATGGATGATGGATGGATGACGGATGATGCTAAATCCACCCGTTATCCATCCGTCACCCGATATTATTTGTATTTTGCTAAAAAATATACACATTACGCTAGGATAACTAATACGAGGAACGAAGTAATAATTGTTATTCTTTTATAATATCAAAATAATGATTAAGTTACAAGATTTATGAAGAACTCTTAATATAATACAAGTTGACCTTATAATTTTTTGATAATTAATTAAAATTTAATACTTTTTCGAGCTTTAAAGTTAATTTAATCGTAATCCATTTATCACCCGATCCATCCGTTTCACCCGCGGATGATGGATGGATGGATGACGGATGATGTATTTGATGTAATGGATGGATGCGGGTGAAGCTTCACCCGACCCGAAACTGATCCATTGACATCCCTACTTTTGAGAGGCTGCCTATGTATCCACGGTTAGTGGAATCAAACGAAACGTAGTTCGGGCATGGAATTTTTCGCAATTTTGAAATACACCAAGACTATTAGTTCGAGGTGCGTACGACAGTAGGATAAACAATCCTAACTATTGACTTGCTTATAATTTTGAAAATTTATTTATAAAAAGACAAATTTTTATAAACTTTTTGCAAATGACATTGAGATAAGGTTTAGGGGTAGTAGCGCTTCAGCTGGTCCAAGTTGGTCGGGTTAACAAATTCATTCCCGTTCTGCATCACTGCTTCTCCTGATAGAATCTTCTTTACTAGATACAACCCAGCCCAATTGGGTTTGAATTTTCCTCTTGGGTCAACTAGTAGTAATGCCCGGACGGATTTAAGGACCAAATCCCCTTCTTTGATATTTCTGGGCCTAACTCTTTTGTTGAAGGTCCGTTGTATTCTTTTTTGGTATATTTGGATATTGTTGAGAGCCCGGGACCGCCGTTAGTCCAAAAGAACTAGCGAATCGTATCAAGCTCGGACCCAGTCTGCCTCAGGCACTTGGCTTTCAAGCAAAATCCTAAGAGACGGTACTTCTAATTCGACTGGCTGGACTGCCTCCATTCCGTACGTCAAATAATATGGAGTTGCCTCGGTTGCAGTGCGAATTGACGTTTGGTACCCCCAGGGCAAAAGGTATTTTGTCAGGCCAGTCCCTGTAATTATCAGCCATCTTTTTAAGTATGGTGACAATTGTTTTATTAGCTTCCTCTACCGCTCCATTTGTTTGGGGACGGTAAGGCGAAGATGTATGCCTTTGGATTTTATATTTGGCTAGCAAAGTAGCAGTTTCAGCCTGAAAGTGCGTCCCATGATCACTGATGAATTTGAGGGGGATCCCGTACCGGCATATAATCCTGTTTTGGATGAACTTGGCAACATGTTTAGCGTTCATAATCCGGTATGACTCGGCTTCGACCCATTTGGTGAAATAGTCGATAGCCGCCAAAATGAAATGTGACCTCCCATCCCGGAAGGGTTTACCTTTCCATTTATATCAATTACCCACGTCGAAAACGGCCATGGTGATGTCATGGTGTATAGTAGGGATGACGGCATATGTTGCACGTTTGCGAAAATCTGGCAGTTATGACAGTGTTTGACATATAATTGGCAGTCGATTTCCATACTGTTCCAGTAATATCCAAGCTTCATGATTTTTCGGACCAGCATATGGGCGTTCATATGTGGACCATTTTCACCGTCGTGCACTTCGGCCATAACCTTCTCGGCTTTTATCTTGTCAACACATAGGAGGAGAGCCCCCTGTGCTGTTTTTTTGTATAACTGTCCGTCGTCCGTACGGAGGAACTGGGTTGCCAGTCTCCGTAGGGCTTTCTTGGCCCGGTTTTCAGTTCCCGGAGGATATTCTCCCGTTGTCAAGTAGGTTAGAACAGCCTGATACCAAGGTTCTGGATCGGTTATCTCGATGTCTTGAATGGCGTGGATATATACCGGCTCAGACTGTCTTTCAACGCAAATCGGCATGCTGGTTAGGTGCTCCGGGATTTCAATAAGGATGCTAATTTGGATAGTGCATCCTCAAATTAATTTTCTTCCTGGGATAGATAAATGTATTCTACCTTTTGGAATTGTTTTTCGAGAATCCTTACTCGCGCCTGATAGGCCATGAGGTTGGCGCTCCGAGTTTTCCATTTTTGGAGAGCTTGGTTGATGAACAGAGATGAGTCACCGTGGACCCGGGGGTTTGTGACTCCTAAATCTGCTGCGGCTTGCAACCCGTGAATGCATGCTTCATATTCGGCTGCGTTATTAGTCACGTCGAAATCCAATTTAATGGATAACGGGGTATGCTCCCCTTTCGGCGAGATTAACAGAATCCCGACTCCAAACCCTCAGAAATTGGATACCCCGTCAAAATATAAATCCCACGTCTCCGTGTCGGTATGGAATATGTCTTCGTCTGGAAAGGACCAAGTATCGATGTGTCCTTCTTTGGATACGGGACTATCGGCGAGAAATTCGACTACTACCTATCCTTTAATGGCTTTTAGTGGCACAAATTTGAGGTCGAACTCTCCCAGCATTAAAGTCCATCTAGACATCTAGACATCCTGCCATTGAGGATGAGATTTGTCGTGGATCCCGACACCAAGTAAAACCAACTAATCCTAACTAGGTAGCTAGGGTAAGTCGGGTCGATCCGCGGAGACGGTAGGGGTTAGACAAAGGTTCGCCTAAGGATAAGACCAAGTCACAAGATAACGAGGGGAGAGATGAGAATTAACGAGAATTGAATGCCTACAACAAATAATAAGCAAAGGAACAAGGATAACGAACTAAGACAATGAAAAGAGGAGAAACCTATGACTATGAATGGACAGGGGCTAGAAAACAAGATTAACACCACCTAAACGATTGAACTAAAACTAAATTCAAACAATGAGCAAGAAGAACAATAGCTAGGAATATGAAGAAATCAATAAGGGGAAGAGTAGGGTTAGGTCGGGTTCATAGGTGTATTAGGGTAGTGGGGTAATTGAGGGAGTAGGTTTCACCTAGTCACTAAGGTAAGTCCGCGCTCTCGCGACAAAAACAAACCCGAAAACTCATGCAAGAAGTTACCCAAAACAAGAGAATTCAACCATTAATCAAACATACAACAAGGAGGAGGAAACTAGCAAGAGTAGTATTGGCCACTACCACCTTAACAAACATTTCATCAAACATATGGCATGCAACGACACAAGTGACTAGCAACAAAGATTCAACCTTTACCCACAATCAACCCTAATCACCCATAATCAACACCTAATCCCCCTACTAACCCCACAAGAATCTACTCACACATGTTTAAACTAAAACTAATATAGACAAGGGAAACTAACATAAGAACAAAAATATTCATAATGAAGAATAAACAAGGAAGAACGATAAACAAAAGATAAAGATTAAAACTTAACAAACAATGAAAGATTAAGAAAAAAGAGATAAGAATGATTATACCAAACTAGAGAAGAGATGAAAAGATAGAAACTTGCACTACAAGAAAAACAGTCCCGGGCGTCCACCTGGTGGGCACCGACAGTGGACGCTATGAAGGAACGGGCGTCCGCAAACAGACGCCAGAAAGCGGAAGCCACGATCGGTCGCTCATTTTTAAAACGGGCGTCCACTATTGGACGCCAAGGTAATTGGCGTCTGACAGCGGACGCCAGGAGTGGCGTCCGACTGTGGACGCCAGGTGCCCCTGGATAGCGTCCACAGTCGGACGCCATGGTCCTTAAGTTGGCGTCGGACTGTGGACGCCATCCAGGGGCACCTGGTGTCCACAGTCGGACGCCATTTTATCTTTCCCTCGCGTCTGTCATGGCGTCCGTTATTGGACGATATTTACGTTGTTGCATGACCGTAAACATACGTTCAATGTCTAGCTAAAACCTGCAAAATAAACCACATCCACAACTCTCAACCAACCACAAATGTCGACTATCCACAATACCTCAACCTCATTCACTCTCAGTCAACCAAAACACTTCATCTCTGGACTCATTTATGCTGAAAAAACTTATATAAAAAAGATTTAACATACGGTTTGAAGGTAGAAAAGATAGAAATGGGGTTGATGACATCCTCAACATACATGCTTAGTAAGGCCTCGGCAATGGACTCGTAATAGCGACGGGAACACGGGAGTTTCGAGAATGTATGTAAAGTTATGGTGTGTGTGTGTGTGGGTGGATTTATCGGTTTTTCGAGGGACAAGGACTCGGTTTTTGATTAGGGTTGCTAAGGGTTGTATTGTAGTGTAATGTAGGACTTAGGGTAGAAATGTAGGATGTTATAAGTGTTTTTCGAAACTCAAAATGTGAAGGGTTTGATGGGGTATTTATAGAGAATACCCCACGACCTAGGGTCACTTGATCGAGTGGCCCTAGTGCACTCGATCGAGTGCCCTAGAAAATGGGTATGTTCCGGATTTTTTGGCTCCACTCGATCGAGTGAGGTCAATCCACTCGATCGAGTGGATAGGGTTGGCGAGCCATTTTAGGAAATGGTTGACTCTTTGATTTTTTGAAAATTGTATTTGGGCGCCATCTTCTAGAAGCGCATCAGGCTATTTTTGAGGACGGATTCGTCTTTGACCGGGTTTTGACCCGGTCGCCAAAAGACTGTTTTTATTTTTACTCGGAACGACCCACTGGCCAAATACAATTTTCAAAAAATCAAAGAGTCAACCATTTCTTACAATGGCTCGCCAACCCTATCCACTCGATCGAGTGGAGCCAAAAAATCCGGAACAGACCCGTTCGTCTTTGTCCCAAATTAGTCTTATTTTACTCGGAACGACCCACTGGGCCTGAATTTGAGGTCGGTTTTGAGAGATTTGTACTCCGCTAAATGTCCACGTCGGATGTTATTGATTCCGAGCCCATATTCGAGTATACTAAGTCACGTTTGCATCCGATCATCATCGGGTGTTTTGTCGGGAACTTCTACAGACACTAGCATGCCAAATGCGGGTGTCTACAGAGCCCCCACTCTGACTGAGGCTTGGACAAGGCAAAGGTCAGAGTAGCTACCAGGCCAATCGAGGATTACGACCTGGCAGCCTTCCGGTCGGGTCGTTTATAGTCCAGTAGACCTGCGTGAAGGGCTCGCCAGCCATAAGCGGAGGGTCATACCTGTCTCGATGATGATAGCTCTGTGGGGAGTAAATGAGCTGCGCAAAGACTTGCTTCTGAAGTCTGGGGTGTACCTGTATGCTGACACACAACAACTTGCATGTAACACATAGGCGAAACACCGACTCATGCTGGGGAAATATTGATTTTTTGAAAAGCAAAATTTTTGAAAGATTTTCAATTATTTTTATTTTTTAGAAATTTTTAGGAAAGCTCGGGACAACTTGATTCCTATTCTGAGTTCTGAACTGCAATCAGGCCTGCGCGCGCATAGGGCCCAGGTTTGCTGAGGAGGCATGGTAGTTAGGGTTCAGTTAGGTTTTCCTATTATAAATATAGGAATCCCTGCTTCAACTTACTGCATCCTAAATCACAAACTCCTTCTTCTCCTCAAAAATCTTTTAGACTTTCAAGAAGACTCAAATTTCTCTCATGGGTATCGACCATTTGACAGCAATGCTTTTTTCTTGGTCCCAATATTTTTGGGACGAGGAAAAGGTACAATTGACCCAGATGGAAATCGTCAGTCTATTCCCTCTCCAACGTCTGATAATTGACTCACACTTTTTGGACGCCTGCCTAACGTTTTGGGATACTACCCATCACGTTTTCTTGTTCCCGCGAGGAGAAATATGCCCTCTACCTGAGGAGATCGCAGCTATAGGCAGTTGAAGCCCTATTGCTCGTCCTGCTATCCCTCCGTTCTACCCGGATCCAAGAAGGAGGCTTGGGGATTTCTTGGGTTTGTCTCATGCTGAGACAGATCGCATGGTGCGGGGAAATACTGTTTCCCTCTTCGACCTGGCTGACAAGTTTATGAACAATCAAGATGTGAGGGCTACCCCCACTCACAGGCGTAGGGCCTTCGCCTTTTGCATGCTACACCGTTATGTTTTTGAAGGGATGATGGAGGCTGACTCGTGCTTGGGTCAGATCAGGCTCATTGGTGTGGTTGACCAGATGGAGACTGGTCATAGCCCTGCTTGGCTAGCCACAGGAGAGATTATTATGGGTCTTGATGCCAGGCGACTTGACCCGACCGACATCTGACTGGGAGTGTTCGCCTTCTGCAGGTATACATTTCGCGATTTTTTTTTTCGCGCGATTTTTTTGATGTACATTGGTCACTCGATCGAGTGGACCTGTTACTCGATCGAGTGACATCTTCAACGAGCTACTGCCTGTTTTTAGAGGGCTTACTCGATCGAGTCCGTTGGTGTACTCGATCGAGTG
This sequence comes from Agrostemma githago, assembly GCA_958450325.1. NCBI lineage: Eukaryota > Viridiplantae > Streptophyta > Magnoliopsida > Caryophyllales > Caryophyllaceae > Agrostemma > Agrostemma githago. The sequence continues at coordinate 32,000,924 of OY288262.1, forward strand.
GGCTCTGGCGAACCTCCCCATTGCTCACAAATTTTGTGTATTATTTTCCAGATTTGGTTGTCTGAACACCTATCGATCATAGAGTCCCATCTGAGTTTACTCAATTACCGGAGCAGTCAGATTAGCTCGAGGAGGCGACGGATAAGCTGGAGTCACCATATAAACCGAGCTTACTGGGACGAGGAGTTGGTGTTTCACGGAGGTCCCTTAATTAGGTGGACCATCGCCTGGTGGTTCCTCTCCAAACTGACGGGATTGGCCAAGAGAGACCAAGCCCGCTACTTGGTGATTCTGTCTCTTGACTGGACAGTTCACATTTACCCGGACCGCCTCCTGAGGCAGTTCGGTTCGTCTCAGCGCATTCCTGAGACTGAGGCTATCATTACCGTCTCGCTCCAATTGATGGACGCTATGTGCGACACATGGTTGCAGAGGTGGTTCACCCGTCCCATGTGGACCATACCCAACCCTTGTCAATCCGCTTGGGTTTCACGTGCTTACCAGAAATGGACTTCCGAGGAGTCCGAGGAGGCCCGTAAAGCTTTGAAGGTTGATGAGGCCTTCGAACTGGTTTGTCGGGAGACGGCGAAGGACAACAGGGGTTTCTTCGACGAGGGAGATACTCCTGCTACTTTAGTTCGATTAGAATCGGGTCTTAAGTCACATACTAAGACTCGATCCAGGGATGCTGGTGTTAGCAGCACGCGGGGGCAGTCAAGCCCCCAGACTGACTTGGAGAGACGACTTGGGCCAAGATTGGCGGTCAGAGACCAACTAGACCCACGTGACCGGCTTCCTGAGCCCGTGAGGGCCCGACTTGGGCCCATCGAAGTGATTGAGGACTCGAGCTCAAAGAAGCGAGTCCGAGCTAAAGAGGTTCCCGTGGTGATTCGGGAACGCTCCCCTCCACGTCGTCGTTAGTGGACGGCCAAGGAGGCCAAGGACAAAGGGAAGGGCAAGATGCTCTGAATACCGAGTCCTTAGTTTTATTATTATTTGAATATTACTATTTTTTTATTGTGTCGTGTGCCCTTTTTTATTGCATTTTTTTTGAATTCATGTATTTGTAATTTCCCGAGTTTATCGGGATTTTTAGGAATTAATAAAAGAAGTTTATTATTAAACTGTTCCTGTCTTTTCTCGATTGCACTGGTTGTGCCCTTTTGAGGGGCTGCCTACATATCCACAATTTAGTGGAATCAAACCAAACGTAGTTCAAGCTCAGTAGATTTGCAATCTCGAATTACACCAAGACTATTGGTTCAAGATGCTTGCGACAGTAGAATAAATAATTCTAACTTATTGACTTGCCTTTGGTAAAATAATTTTAATAAAATTTGCTAATGACATTGAGAAATGGCTAAGGGAGTAAGGGTAGTAACGCTTCAGCTGGTCCAGGTTGGTCGGGTTGACGAACTCATTCCCGTCCAGGTCCGTCAGTATCACTGCTCCTCCCGATAGGATCTTCTTTACCAAGTATGGCCCAGCCCAATTAGGTTTGCTTTTTCCCCTTGGGTCAACTGGTAATAAAGCTCGAACGGACTTAAGGACCAGATCCTCTTCCTTAATGTTCTTAGGCCTTACTCTTTTGTTGAAGGCCCGTTGGATCCTCTTCTGGTAGATTTGGATGTTATTGAGGGCACGAGATCGTCGTTCGTCTAGTAGAACCAACGTGTCATACCGTGCTCGAACCCAATCAGCTTCGGGTACTTGACTTTCTAACAGAATTCTTAGGGACGGTACCTCTAACTCGACTGGTTAGACTGCCTCCATCCCATAAGTTAGGTAATACGGCGTTGTACTGGTTGCGGTACGGATTGAAGTCTGGTATCCCCATGGGGCAAAAGGTATTTTGTTGGGCCAGTCCCAGTAATTATCAGCCATCTTTTTGAGTATGGTGACAATTGTTTTATTGGCCGCTTCTACTGCTCCATTCGTTTGGGGACGATAGGGCGATGACGTATGCCTTTGAGTTTTATACTTGGTCAGCAAGGCCGCAGTCTCGGCTTGAAAATGAGTCCCTTGATCACTGATAAATTCATACGGGATACCATACCGACATATTATCTTGTTCTGGATAAACTTGGCGACATGCTTAGCATCGAGAATGCGATATGATTCAGCTTTGGTCCATTTGGTGAAGTAGTCGATAGCTACTAAAATGAAACAGTGTCCGCCAGTACCAGAGGGATTTCGTTTCCTGATTATGTCGATACCCCATGTCGAGAATGGCCAAGGCGACGTCATGGTATAAAGCAGAGATGATGGGATATGTTGCACATTGGCGAAGATTTGACAGTTATGACGATGTTTGACATATAACTGGCAGTCGGCTTCCATAGTATTCCAGTAATACCCGAGCCTCATGATTTTCCGGACCAACATGTGAACATTCATGTGTGGGCCGTTTTCACCATCATGTACTTCGTCCATAACCTTTTCGGCCTTATACTTATCAACACAAAGGAGAAGAGCCCCCTATGCCGTCTTTTTGTACAGTTGTCCGTCATCGGTACGGATGACTTGGATGGGTAGCCTTCGTAAGGTTTTCTTGGCTCGGCCTTCAGTCCCGGGAGGATATTCTCCGTTTGTCAGGTACGTTAATACGGCCTGATACCATGGTTCGGGGTCAGTTATCTCAATGTCTTCAATGTCGTGAATGTATGCCGACTCGGACCGTCTTCAATGTGGTTGTGAATATTCAGTAAAAATGCCAATTTTGAGAGTGCCTCTGCAAACTGATTTTCTTCTCGAGGCAGGTATATGTACTCTACCCTTTGGAATTGTTTCTCGAGATCCCTTACTCGTGCCTGGTAGGCCACGAGATTAGCATTCCGAGTCTTCCATTTTTGAAGTGCTTGGTTAATGACCAAGGATAAGTCACCATGTACCCTAAGATTTGTGATCCCCAGATTGGCGGCGGCTTGTAGCCCGTAAATGCATGCTTCGTACTCTGCTGCATTATTGGTAACATCAAAGTCCAGTTTGATGGACACGGGAGTGTGCTCCCTTTTTGGCGAGATTAGGAGGATCTCGACTCCGAACCCTCGGTAATTGGATGCTCCATCGAAGTATAAATCCCATGTTTCGGTATCGGTATGGAAGATATCTTCATCTGGGAAGGACCAGGTGTCGGTGTGTCCTTCGGTTACCGGGCTACCGGCGAGAAATTCAGCTACTACTCGCTCCTTAATGGCCTTTAATGGCACAAACTTTAGATCGAACTCTGCCAGCATTAGAGTCCATCTAGAGATTCGGCCATTGAGAACGGGTTTTTCGAAGAGGTAGTTGATTGGGTCCATCTTGGATAGCACATGGACCTCGTAGCTGAGCATATAGTGTCGGAGCTTCTTAGTGGCCCAAACCAGAGCCAAACACGTCTTTCCGAACATGGTATATTTGCATTCATACTCTAAAAACTTTTAGCTGATGTAATAGATGGCTCGTTCTTCGGAGTCAACCGTCTGAGCCAGCATAGCCCCCATGGCTGTCTCGGTCGTTGTTAGGTATAACGACAGAGGCAAACCGGGTTGAGGTGGCATTAAGACTGGCGGAGCAAACAAGATTTCCTTGATCTTGTCGAAAGCAGCTTGGCACTTGTAATCCCATAGCACCCGTTCCCCTACTTTCAGTTTTTTGAAAATTGGTTCACACACCATGGTTTGTTTGGAAATGAACCGACTGATGTACTGGACTTTCCCGAGGAATCCCCTTATTTCTTTTTCGGTTTTAGGAGGTTGCATCTCAGTAATGGCTTTGATTTTAGCTGGGTCAACCTCGATACCTCGTTGGCTAACGATATGACCCAGTAATTTGCCTGATGTTACCCCGAAACTAGACTTCTGAGGGTTTAGCCTCATGTTGTACTTGCGCAATCGGGTGAAGAATTTTCTTAGGGCGGTGATGTGACCGTCCCATTCTTTGGATTTGACGATCATGTCGTCTACATAAACTTCTACTTCTTTATGCATCATGTCGTGCAATAAGGTCGTAGCAGTTCGTTGGTATGTGGCCCCGGCATTAATGAGACCGAATGGCATGACGGTGTAGCAGTAAGTACCCCAAGGTGTGGTGAAGGTAGTCTTACTCATATCTTCTTCCGCCATCTTGATCTGATTATACCCGGCGTACCCGTCCATAAATGATAGAAGGGAATGATCGGCCGTGTTATCCACCAGTATGTCGATGTGTGGTAACGGAAAATCATCTTTTGGGCTTGCCTTGTTAAGATCCCGAAAATCCACGCATACCCGCACCTTACCGTCCATTTTAGGAACCGGCACGAAGTTTGCAACCCAGTCCGGATATTCGGACACTTGTATGAAGCCGGCTTTAAACTGTTTATCGACTTCTTCTTTTACTTTGAGAGACCACTCGGGCCTCATTCGGCGGAGCTTTTGCTTAACCGGTTTGCACCCGTCTTTAATCGGTATGCGGTGCTCGGCTATTTACCGGTCTATCCCCGGCATGTCCTTGTAGGACCATGCGAAGACATCTTTGAACTCTCGGAGGAGGTTTGTGAATTGCTGTTTCTCTTCGGGATCTAAGGATAACCTTATCGTAAGTATCTGAGGCTCTAAGGTTGTTCCCACATTAATGGACTCGGTCTCTTCAACTACCGGATTCCGAAATTCCCTTTGCTCTAATTGCTCGATCAGATGTGGAGGTAAGGCACCTGTTCGTCTGGTTTCTCAATGTCATTGCATAAAATATTTTTGAAAGCAGAATTTAAAAGAGACAAGTCGTAAGCAGAACGACTGTTATTATTGATTGAAAACTTTGAAAACAGCTCGAAAAGAGCAGCCATCTGATCATTGGTCAGTGGCGGAATTGGTAAGGCACTCGGGACAGACCCCGAAGTGCCAGCAGCAGGAATGAGAAAAGGGAGAGGGGTTACAGGAGTGACTCTAGCACCGACTTCCCTAGACTCGACCTCAGACTCTGACTCAGACTCCGACTCAGACTCGGACTCTGACTCGGGCATGTCTCCCTCTCCAGTGACCAGCTTGTAGATCCTTCCTTGATTGTCAGTCCACTTGACAGTCTTCCTCCAGGCCCTGTTTCCCGTCTCGGAGCCAACATCCGGGATCAGCTTGGTCGGGTCAAACCTGTTGCTGCGGAGAATCAGGTTGACCAAGTCTTCCTTTGGAGTCGGGGCTATGGTTTCTTCCCCGAAGAGTAGCCCCAGCGCGGGCTCAGCATTTTCAGCTCCATCAGACTGGATGAGGGCGAACACATCAACCGGGATATAGTTGCAGTCCTGGGCCGATTGGGTCCCGAGGTGCACAGCATTGGGTTGGTATAGACCAACCTGAATAGCCCCAAACACCGGTGTGACAAAGTAGTCAGTCAACCGTGGGCTCTAAGGGCTCAAGTGGATACCCTTAATGATGTTGCAGGCCTTTTCGATTCCTGCTCGGACAACGTTGCTCGGAGTGGTGGCATAACCAAGGCCGAAGTGAGAGTCTTCGTCCTTAAGGACCTCGATAATCTTCCCAGCTGGAAGATTGGGTCGAGAGGTAGCCCCCGGAAAGTACCCTAGGTTTTGGAGCATCGTGTCATTGCTCGTAGTGAAGTAGGGCCTAAAAAGGTACTCTTCCTCGATCATCCCCACAAAATCGAACCCCCAGAGGTCCGTGCGGCCCGTAGTGTTACAGCTAGCCACAGTGATTGGGGTTGCCTCCAAAGTAATGACATTGTCGAGCAAAGGTATCTTGATCTTTCGGTGGAGGGTGGAGGACACCGCTTTGACCGCCTGAATCCATGGCCTCCCTAGGAGCAAGTTGAAGGATGAGGTGACATCGATCACCTAGAACTCAAGCTCCTTTTCTATCGGGCCCGTTATAATGGTCAGCTTTATGGCCCCAGCTACCGACTTTGGGCTCCCATCAAAGGCTTGGATGGTCTGAGCTGTCGTGATATAATCGGCCTCGGTTATGCCGAGGGCTTTGGCGGTCCTTAAAGGAAGGACATTCACAGCAGACCCATCATCAACTAGGGTCATTGGGAGGTATTTCCCTCGGCAGATCACCGTAATGTAGAGGGCCAGATTATGGGAGGCCCCGAACAGCGGTAGGTCGGCTTCTGAGAAAGTGATCATCGGGCCTCCTTCCTTGGATTTGCCCTTCAAGTGGGGCAGGACCGTGGCTACCATTTCAGCAGGGGTAACCAGAGAGTCGATCTTAATTTGATCGAGAGCCTTAGTGAGTGCTTCTCGATGTTCCTGTGAGCTAACTAAAAGTTGCCATATGGTGAGGTCAACTCGGGTCTTCTTTAGTTGCTTCACGAGAGCTGTTTCAACAGTCGGCTCCTCAAGGGCGACTTCCGTCCCGAGGGGTTCAGTGACGGTTGTCGGGATTGGAGTGTCCTTAGAGCTAGTGGCTTGATAGGGACGACCAAGGTGGTTATTGGCTAAGACTCGGGATTTGGTCTTGCGAATCTCCTCGGAGGTGATGGGGACAGTTTCCCCTTTAGCGAGGTAGACATCGTCCTCATCGTCAAACCAGATCCCGTTTACTTGCGGGATAAATGGAGAGATAAGATGAGAGCAATCAATCACCTCCCCGGCAAAGATGGCATGGGAGCTAAAAGGATTCTCCTTGTTACTCGGCTTATCCCCATGTAGCGGGATTTTACCGTTCTCAATCAAGTCCTGGATCAAGTGCTTAAGCTTCCATCACTTTTCGGTATCATGACCATTGCCTCGGTGGTATTGGCAATAGGCTTGGGCATTGTAGTTCTTGGAGCGTCGCTCGACCGGAACTTCAGGAGTTGGGCCTATCGGTTAGATTAGGCCCTTTGAGGATAGCCTTTGTAAGGCATAGGTATAGGTGGTACCTATATCAGTGAAAACCCGAGGTGGGGTGTTCTTCTTGGACAGGGCATCTAGTAGATTAACCGCGTCGAAAATGTTGCAGGTTGCAGCTTGGGGCTTAGTAGTGGAAGAGGAAGCCCCTTGGTATCCTTTGCTAGAGGCCTTAGTGAGGCCCTCCAGTCTCAGGTCGTCTTCAATTCTCATACCCATTTCAGTAAGGTTGGTGAAAATAGGTATGACAGCGTACCGGAGATGAACCCGGTAGGAGGGGAGGAGATTCTTGACGAAAGCCTCCACCAAAGTCTTTTCACTGGGCTTATCGACCAGTTTCACGCTCTCGGCCCTCCAGCGTCGAAGGTACTTAGTAAAACCTTCCTTTGGCTCTTGGGCCATAACCTCCAAAGATCGCATTGTGGTTTGGATCTCGGTGTTTCAGCATAGTTCCGAGCAAACTTGGTGGCCACATCATCCCAAGTAGGGTATTTTTTCGGGTCTAGCCTGTAGTACCAGGCCCGTGGGTGCTTCTCAAGGGACGCAGCAAAAAGATTCTTGAACATTGTAGAATCTACTCCCTTGATGGCCATGAATTCTTTGAAGGCCCGTACCTGTAGTAACGGGTCTTCGGTTCCCTCAAACATGGGTAAGCCAGTGAGGTTCAGGTTTGGGGGTAGCTTGTCGTTCACCGGAGCATACTCACGGCTATTTTTCCGATGGATGTTGTTACTCCCAGCTAAATGCACTTGTTCCTCTAGTCGGTGCACCGCACTAAGTAGTTCAGCTAGAGACCCAGTAGCCTCGGTGTTAGGAGTCCTTTGGTCCACTGCAGCCATACGAGCAATGATAGCCACTTGACCAGCCCTCATTTCTGTTAGTTGGGCTTCAATGTCGGTCTGTTTGACGACCATGGCGTCCACGGAGGTCTTCAGGTTGTTCAAAGCTGCATCAATTTTGCGGTTGTGTCTGATGGACGGTGGTCTGTCTGTAAGAATACCGCGTAATCAGAAACCGAACCCAGATCTTGGAATCAAAAAAGTACATCCCGAGCGACAAAAAAGAAAAGACCAAGTGAAAAAGACTCGAGAAAGACACATAGACGGATGACTCGTAGGTGGTATGACTTCCTTAGGACTTGGCTTTGTGGGCCTAGTCCCGTTCGAAGGAAGGTCCACGTGAGACTTTTCCCCAGACTTTTGACTCGAGTGTATAGACGGACTTTCCTTTGTAGGGGTATGCCCTACGCGGGTTGGTCGTGCCTTGACAAATAAGGCGGACTCGGGAAAGGGAGGAAACTCGTGATGTAAGATCGACGGAGTTTCGACGCTATAAACCTTTGACATACTATGCAAAGACCCGACACACGGATAGACGGTAGGCCCTATAATAAGGAAGATTTATTTTAGGAAAGTTGGATGTTTTGAAATTTTGAAATTTGAATATAAGAATGAGCGAATTTCCGAAAGTTTGAAAATCGAAAACGGAATTTCGAAAACCGAGATTAGAATTTTGAAAATTCAGAAAATCGAGGTGGTGTCGGAAATTCGTGAATCAAAACGGACAGCATGTCAACTAAAGAAAAGGATATTTTGAGTCAAATCGTTAATCCTAAATTTCGACGACATTCCAAATTTTGAAAATTGGATATCTGGAAAAGACAGGTCCCGAAACGGACAGTATTTCGGGTTTTTCAAAATTTGGTATTTTGGAAAGATGCATTTTTGAAATGACTGTTTTTGAAAAAAAATGACACGGAAACCAAGTAGCACGTAGTCAAACAAGCATTATAACGACGCTTATGTATGCATTACGCTAAGTCTCGGTCGGTCAAAATAGGGTCTATACCAACAACAATGGCTCTCTCGTAAATCAGGACGGACTCCCTAAGAGAAGTTGGTCTTAGGACATGCCGCAAAACCCATACGAGTTCGGCCATAGAAGTCTTTAGCGCACCCATTTAGGAATGCACCGCGGTATAGTGGGACGTCGGTCACAAGTAACCGGCCCGGGCAAATTTGGGTTATGCATGAATCATTAAACTAATGCGCGCACACTAATATACGAACGATTTCTCTTCGAGTCTCACCCTAGGAATCCCGATGACTAGTGGTACATCAGGTATCCCCAGCGGAGTTGCCAAATTGTGGACATGACCTAGGTCCACCCCGATGCGGCCACACGCGGGTTTGGGTAGGCGACAAAATCTTGTGGTAAGATTGATCTCGGGTTCGAAATTTAAGTCAAAGTTGGAGTCGCCACCGAATTTATGGGAATTCGGACCCATTCGAGCCCACTCTATGTCGTCATGGACCGTACACAAAGTACGGCCCATTTCGATTTCAGAGTTTATGGGGCTCGTCCCTTTGCATTGCGATACCGATACCATCTACACCAATTATCGTGTAAAGAATGACTCTCGTGTGCCAACGGTTTCGGACATCCGGAAACCGAGGTTCTTAGTAAGGGGTGAGGGTACGTGTTGGGAAGCCCACTAAGGACACCCAACCCCGCCCGCACTTAGCGGCCTCTACTAAGACATCGTTCGTGTTCGTGTATGCGCGCTAGTGAAATGACTAAATGATATGCAAACAACGTTTTCGGCTAAACATGCGAATTTCGTGTTAACTACGTCATTTAATGCATCTAAATTATTGTCGGAGTTGTTTAGCATGCGAGGTTCATTTATAAAGCGATAAGCATCAAAATAAACAAAACTCGTAAATACGTACAAAATACACAGGCGGAAATACAACCCGGCCAGTACAAAATAACAAACAATAAAATATCCCTACTTGGATATTTCATGTTCCCTATCATCGCCTCGTCTTATTAGCCGTGGACGTGCCATCATTGTACCCAACACACCCCGAATCACCATTCTCGTTCACCATAATTGGGATCTACCTTTAGGTCCCGGTGAATATAGACTAACGAAAATAGGGTTGGGAGGAATGGGAATCTGGGAGTACGCTCATTATTCACTCCCCGATGATCGTACGATTTACGACCTATGTGAGATTGAGCTGGATTATGCCCTCTTGTTGAGTGGCGGCCCTGAAGAATTTTCTCCCCAAGCGTCATCCGAGGGTATGCCGTATTTCTCTGGGTCTCCTAGTGCTTCATACGTATCCGATGATTTTACGGACTAGTCCTTTCTTTGAGTCGGTTGTGGTGTTGTGGGTATTGGAGCGCGGGTTGAGTAGATCTTTCTACAAGAGTCTATTATTGCAAATATTGGGTGTCTCTGTTTCTTAAGCTATTGTTAGCATTGTGATTATTATCATTCATTTCTAACTGAACTTTGCAAGCTTGTTTCTTTGAACGGTGTGGCCCTTTTGGCCTTGGTATTGCTCCCGGTCCTTGGCTATGTGATTATGCCATTGACCAATTTGAAAATCCAAATCTTTTCATCTTTCTCACCTTTTTTCCAATTTGTGCGAAATCTGGGTTAGGTGACGTGATTACACCTACGCCCATTTTTGGTCTTTTCACTTATTTTCTTTTCTTTTATTTTCATTTTCTCTACTACTTGGCTAGGGTGTAGGTGACGTGATCACACCTAGGCCCGTCACCATTTTATCTTTGTCTTTCTATTTTTTCATCTTGTTATTTTTTTCCTTAAAAGTTTTTTTTCGAAATTCTCAAAACCTTCAAAAATCATAAAAATCCAAATAGATTTTCCTTATTTTTCTTTTTCTGTCTTTTTCGATCTTCCCCCTACTTTTCCATTGAGGACAATGCACAGTTTTAGTCTGGGGGAGGGATCTAGTACCTTTTGTCTTTCCAAAAAATCATAAAAAATTGAAAAATCCAAAAAAAAACCCACAAATATTTTCCTTTCCTTTGCTTATTTTTGTTGTGTCTTAGTGTCCTATGTATAGTCTTGTTCTCCATCCTTATAGGATAACCACCAGTCTAATAGCATGTGATGAAGAGGTCATGGGAGCAAACCGCTAGGTAACTTCTTTCTTCTTCGCTTTCCCTTTACTCTCGAATAGGAGTTAGGTTGTTGCTATTTGGAGGCTCTCAAAGAGATGAGCATTTTGAGATTTGTGGTTGATTGCGTGTTGAATGTTAATGGAGACCGGAGTGCGTGACTTTACTTGTGTTCTCCTTTTGTTTATTATCTCTCTTTTTCTTGTGTTTTTTTTATTTTCTATAGTGTGGGCTAGGATTAAAAGTTTTCGAAAACCCGATTACAAGCTCATTGCGAGAATTTACATTCCATTGTGGATAATCCATTTTAGATTATGGACCTTTAATCTAGTAGAATGACTCTAAATCAATGAATATGTTGATCTCTCAGCTTGAGTCCACCTTTTTTACTAGAAGTTTACTTCGGGGTTTGCACTTGACCTCCTATACCACCCATGGAGGAGTTAGACCTTGGTTACCGCATCCTGTTTTCTAGGTGACCTTGCTCGAATGTTCATTGTATCTTTAGTCCAAATTTTTATCATCTTTTTGTGGGTTATCCGGGGATGGCGCGCGTTCTTGGATACCTATTTTCCCTTCCACCTATACATCATCGTCACACTAAGTTTACAGAAATAAACCTTCATGCTTGGTTGTGAAATACATCAAAAAGCCAAAATGGGCAAACCAAATCAAAAGAAAAAGGGCACAAACAAATGAAAATCAAAGAAGAGAAAAGGAACATTCATGAAAATCGTATCATCAAAACCATCCTCTTATAAAAAAAACATTTTGATCGACTTTTCACCGTGAAGTGTCTAGTAGAGAACCGAGTCCTGAGGAATAAAAATAGCGGTGAACACTTCACATTGATTGAAGATGTCCTATTTATGAGCTTTGCTTAAAGGGATTTGAAGTACTACTCTTCCATGGAAAAGAACTTCGCAGTTAAGCGTGCTTGGCAAGGAGTAGTCTAAGGAAGGATGACCTCTTGGGAAGGTTTCAGGATGCGCATGAGTGAGGACAAAATGCGATGGAAGGACTCGTGTTGGTCCCTGGGACCAGTACAAAGCCTGGCGAGCTACCGCGGTTAACATTTACGGTCCTAGGATTGGGCCGGGGTGTTACACTTAGCCTTAACTAAAGAGAGCGGGATTGCACCTACATACAGTGTTGAATGACTCCATGGTTCACTTATTTCTATTCCGTTTAACACCCCGTCGTACCCATTTAGAAGATTAGGAGGACCAAGCTAATTTATCAACACTTTTATTGCTTTAATGTCATGCTATTAGACATTGATCCATTTCCACTTGGGTGATCTAATTTGGAATGTTTATGATTGTTTGCGTAAGTAATCGGTGTCTTTCCTGTCGTCTCGATGAAGGATTCGGTGGTTTATTTTCTCTCTGGATGCGCATATTGTTTTGTGCTTATGTGTTTTTTTTTTGTGTAGTCGCATCCACCATCTTGAGCAAGGCCCAACTTGCCTTGAATTGAAGTACTTGACCCATAGGTATTCCAATGTGGGTTGAAGGGACGGAGCGGGCCCGTTAATTGCGCTGTATCGGCATAGCGTAGTCTAGATTAATAGTAGTAGTACTTTGTTTCTTTTTGGGTCTTTTCTCGAGAACGAGCAACGTTCTAGTGTGGGGGATTTGATGTGTGCTAAATTTAGCCCATTTTTCCTTCCATTTAGACTCTTTTCCTCCGTTTTTGTGAGATCAGAATGTGATTATCGCTCTATTCTTAGTCTTTCTCGCATAAGAGTCTCTCTTGTGCATTTTACGTGTTTTTCGGTAGTTTTTCCAATTTATTATAATAGGATTCATCTCCAAGAGCATGTCTGAGTTTCCACGAGAATAAGAGAGTGGAATACCGTCCAGGAGCATCTCACGAAGCCAATAAATAAGTCCAAACAACAAGCAGCGAATCAAGAAAAGAGGTCAAAGAATCCATCGGGTGAAGCTTCACCCGATGAGATCTCACCGGGCGAAGTTTCGCCGATGATATATTTTCCTCTTCGAAGATCTTCATGAAAGTGAAACCAGCGGGCGAAACTTTTACCCACCGGGTGAAGTTTCGCCCATCGGTATTGGTGCCCCTAATTTTAAAATCTGGAAGAGAAGTCCACCGGGCGAAACCACCGAGTGAAGTTTTACCCGACGGAAATGTCTCGTGAATCTCAGGAATCTGCAGGGCGAAGTTTCACCATTTGAAGATTCATAGGGCAAAAGTTTCACACAAATGCAAAAATCAGATTTGAGCTTGGTTTAATGACCCATTAAGCAAACCCCTATATATAGTTAAACCTAGATTAGATGAAGGGAGACACACATTAGGAAGCTTCATAGTTTTCATCAATCTTCATCTCGTTCCTCTAGTTTTTAGATCAAAATTATTGTAATCAACTCTAGATTTAATCAAGAAGTTTTTAGGAGATTATCAAAGGATTAGTGACAAATTCATTGTTTTCTTCTTCAAGGCTTCATATTTATTTTTATGCATCTTCATCTTCTTCATCCTTATTTTCCTCCATTAATGGTATACTTCTCTTTCGCTCCCTTTTCTCTAGTTTCTTCTTTATTGCATCTTTTCTCTTGATTTTTCTTGCATTGTTTATGGATTGATGAGTAGTTTAAATTGTTGGCTTTAGTTTCTTCCATTGTGATAGATTAAATTTCTCTAGTTTTATCACCATGCATGTTGTTAGCATAATTTCTTTTTTTGGTAACCTGTAGGTAATATTATATCAATAAGCAGCAATTACAATCAAGCAGTACAACTCAAGTTTCATCATTAAACATCATCACGCCTAGACCCCTATTCTAAGCCTCCAATTATCATCAAGTCTATTGATAATACTCCCTAAGCTATTCCTTACTCGCATTCTAACAGTAGATTACAGGAGTTGCACAAGGACTTCATGTCGTCTTATACTTAATTCATAGCAGGCACGATTCCTTTCCATCCAAATGTAATAGACAAGGGCCACTACGGCAGGATGGACCACCTATTTCTTACACAGAGACTTATAGTGGCTTGTACCGGTCCGTTCCAACACGCTAGTCACTGGTAGTTGTACTCCCAGCCACAGTTGCAGAAGGAGAAGACAAGGTAGGCTATATTTGCATCTAACAAAACAAATGTGCAATCCAGCTAATAAAGGACCGTAACCATAGAGGTAGCGTAAATCTTGTTGCACAATACTCGTTCTCCTCAGTCTGGCCATTGTTAATAGCCTATTTTGTACCACAATCCAACTAACAAAGGCATGCTTAGGCAAAATCATCCTCCCTCAGATCTGGTTATACCATGTTACCTTCATTTGATGCTTCTGAATCCATCTTCATTTGATGTTTCCTACTGTCCATTATGACTCAGCCATCCACTGTGGCTATACCCGGCCTTAAATTGATCTCTAATATGACAGATTTTCCGCCAAGTCCAACTAGAATGCTAAGTTGGTTGATAATCAAACCAAGGCTGGACTTTTATGTAGATTCCATTCACTTATTTCACCCATAGGTGATCTTTTTTAGAGGCAAGCCACAAGGTATATTTGGCAATTGAAGCTTGATTCCACTCTAAGGCATTGACAATGCCCAAACCTCCCTCCTTCTTACGTCGACAACATTTTTCCCAAGAAACTAAGAGGGCTTTATGATATGTGACAGAGGCATGCCAAAGATAAGTCCTGCAAATGTTTTTGATTCTCACAATCACTCCTTTTGCTATAATGAAGATCCGAGCCCATTAGGAATTGAGTTGAGACAGTACAAATTAGACAAGTACAAGTCTTCCTGGATAGCTAAGTTTCCTATGTCCCCATCCTCTCAGTTTAGCTATTACCCTATCAACCAAAATAGTGCAATCCCCAGTCGATATTCGCTTGTAGAGTATAGGAAATCCAAGGTACCTAAATTGGAAGGATCCACTACTGAATCCAGTGGTCTGCGTGCATCTTGCTGCTACTAGATCATCCATTCCATTCATAAATAATTCTGACTTCTGGTGGTTAATCTGTAGTCCAGACGCTTGGGAAAAATACTCAAAGGTTTGAGTAAGGATTCTTACTGAGTCCAAATCACCCTTCAAAACACCAATATATCATTCGCAAAGCACATATGGGTTAATCTCAGTTGTTTGCAAAGTGGGTGAAAGCTGAATTCCCTCTTCTTAGTCATCACTTCAAATAACCTAGTAAGGTACTCCATGCACAAAGTGAAGATAAGGGGCGACATAGGATCCCTTTGTCTGATTCCTCGCTTTCTAAGAAAAAACTAAAATTATTTCCATTTAAACACAAGGTATAAAATGGAGTAGTAATGAATGCATTCCATGATCCACCCAACCATCGTATCAAGAAAGTTTAATCCATAGAGCATTTGCTGAATAAACTTCCAATGAATAGAGTCATATGCTTTCTTCAGGTAAATTTTCATCAAATATCAGGGTGATCACGTCTTCTTATTGTATAACCTTACCAAATCTTGGCAAATAAGGATATTATCAACGATATCTCTACCCTTGATAAACGCACTTTGATTTCTGCTAATAATCGGAGGCAAAACTTCCATTAACCTGTTACAAATGATTTTGGTGATGCATTTGTATAGAACATTGCAACAAGCAATAGGTTGGAATTCAGTTACACTTTCTGGCCTATCCTTCTTTGGAATGAGGGTCACATTAGTAGCATTGACTTGCTTGAGTAATCGTCCATGAGCAAAGAAATCCTGGATTGCCTCAACAATAGTAGGCCCAATCATACTATAAGCATCCTTGAAGAAGGCGCTCGTAAATCTATCCGGCCCTGGAGACTTTGTATTAGGGATAGAAAACAAGACTTGTTTAATTTCCTCAGTTGTCACCGGCCTAATCATGCGAATAGCCTGCATGCTCTTCAGTAACCACTGCCCCTCTGCGTACCGCCTCAATATTAATGTCAGTTCCTGGTGTATATGTAGCAAGTAGCTCTCTATAAAATGCCAAAAAAGGCCTCTTCAATTGATTCAGGGATAGTAGAGTTGACTCCATCCATATCTTTAGTGTTAAGGACCTTGTTATTAACTCTCCTAGCTTTAATGACGCTATGGAAGTACTTAGTATTATCATCACCCTCCATACACCATTGGATTTTCGCTTTTTGGGATAAGTAACTAATTCGAGCTTCATCCAGTTGCCTAAACGTCTCAGCTGCTACACGTTCCTCCTGTTACACCAGAATATTTTGTAGATTCTGGTGCAATTTATTCTGTACCTCCTCCAAAATCTCTCGAGCAATTCTTCCAGTGGTTTCAATATTATCAAAAGCTACTCTATTGAGCATATGAAGGGGATGCTTAAGGCCCTTCAATTTTAGGATGACTTGATACATTGGTGTACCTTGAACATTCTGCATCCATTGAGCCTGGACAATTTGTTGGAATTGTTCTTCCTTACCCCACATGTTAAAGTGTTTGAAACTCGCTTTCCTTTTGGCAGTGTTGGTATCGAGATTAATTAAGCAAGGGGTGTAATCATAGAGACCTTCAGGGAGAAAAGTAACCTGCGTCTCAGGTATCTCCACCATCCAGTCATCATTACCCATTGCCCTATCAATCCTACTAAAGATCCTTTCACCTACCTCTTGCTTGTTATTTTAAGTGTAGAAGGCACCTTAAGAAGCCGATGATAGAGGAGTCTTGATATAGTATAGATGTCATTGATTTGGAAATTGAGAATTATATTGATGACTATGTTGGCAGGGATGCTCTGGAGAAGCTTTTGATTTCAGAAGATGCTTATGCCGAGAAAGGAACATGGAGCGCTGAGGTAGATGAGCTAGAACGTTTGCAAAACGGGAAAGAGAGCACTATTGAGAAGGTATATAGCCTCGGTACCCCCAAAAAGGAAGTCGAGGTAAGTAAACCTGAACTAAAACCCCTCCCCTCTAATCTGGAATATGCATTCCTAGACTATAAGGGTCTAAATCCAGTAATTGTTAATGGTGGATGCACTCTCGGATAGCCAACTTTCGGAGTTGTTAGTCATCTTACGACGACACAAGAAGGCTATTGGGTACAGCATTGATGATTTACGTGGCATTAGTCCCGAATTTTGTATGCACTGTATTCATCTACAGGGGGATCACAAACCGTCTATTCAGGGACAACGCAGGTTGAACCCGAATATGCAGGATGTGGTAAGAAAGAAGATTATGAAACTCCTCGATGTTGGCATTGTCTATCCCATCTCCGACTATAAATGGGTTAGCCCAGTCCAAGTGGTCCCTAAGAAAGGAGGGACCACGGTTATCACGAACGAGAAGAATGAACTTATTTCTACTCGATTAGTAACTGGGTGGAGAATGTGTATTGACTATCGTAAGCTAAACACGGCTACGAAGAAAGACCACTTCCCACTTCCCTTTATTGACCAGATGCTAGAGCATCTTGCTTGTCATAAATACTTTTGCTACCTAGATGGCTACTCGGGATTCTTTCAAATCCCGATTCACCCCGATGACCAGGAAAAAACCACATTCACTTGTCCCTATAGCACCTTCGCATACCGAAGGCTACTATTTGGCCTTTGTAATGCCCCAGCCACTTTTCAATGTTGTATGATGTCCATTTTCACGGTCCTGATCGAGTCTATCTTGGAAGTTTTCATGGATGACTTCAGTGTATATGGCACTGATTTTGATGCATGTATGTTTAATCGTTCACGAGTCTTATAACGTTGTGAGGAGACAAACTTGGTCTTAAAATGGGAAAAAAGTCACTTCATGGTGATGGAGGGAGTCGTCTTGGGTCATTTAGTATTCGAACGCGGCATCCAAGTGGAGAAAGCGAAGGTTAAGGTAATTGAGCAATTACCATACCCGGTTAATGTCAAGGATGTGCGGAGTTTTCTTGGTCACGCGGGTTTCTACCACTGTTTCATCCAAGACTTCTTTAAGATTGCCAATCCTCTGACCCAGCTGCTCCTCAAAGATTCCTTGTTCGTCTTTAATGATGAGTATGCTCATGATTTTGACAGGATTAAGTAGGCCCTTATTTCCGCACCGATTATCCGATCACCCGATTGAGATTTGCCTTACGAGGTTATGTGCGATGCTAGCGATTACGCTGTACGAGTTGTGCTAGGGCAGAGGAAGGACAAAGCATTACATGTGATCTACTATGCTAGTCGGACATTAGATATGGCGCAGGTCAACTATGCTACCACGGAGAATGAGCTACTAGCTATTATCTATGTGCTTGACAAGTTCCGAGCTTATCTTGTAGGCTCAAAAGTTATAGTAAATACAGATCATGCAGCATTGAAGTACGTTCTAGCGAAAAAAGAGGCCAAACCGAGGCTTATCAGATGGATCCTATTATTACGGGAGTTCAATTTCGAAATCCGTGATAAATCCAGGGCCAAAAATGTCGTAGCCGATCTTTTATCTCGGCTAAGATATGATGGTGGGGACCTTGCCTCGATTGATGATTCGTTCCCAGATGATCACTTGCTCGCTATTACCATGGACACTCCATGGTTGCAGATTATGCTAACTTTTTAGTTGGAGGTACTCTACCTCCCGATCTTCAATACCAACAAAAGAAGCGATTCTTACATGATACGAAGCGGTATTTCTGGGATGACTCTTATCTCTTCCGCCAAGGTGTCGATGGCATATTTAGGCGGTGTATTCGGGAGTTACATTCTATCCTCACTAGATGTCACTCTTCATCTTATGGTGGACGTCACGGTCCTTCAAAGACATTTGCAAAGGTAATGCAATCGGGCTTTTATTGGCCCACGATTCTCAAGGATGCCACCACCTTTATCCATTCTTGTGACGCTTGTCAACGAACGGGGAATATTTCTCGACGGCATGAAATGCCTCTAACCGGTATTCTCGAAGTAGAGTTATTCGACGTTTGGGGAATTGATTATCAAGGATAGTTTCCCTATTCCTATGAGAATCGATATATTTTAATCGCCGTCGTTTATGTTTCGAAGTGGGTGGAAGTCATCGCTTCACCTACTAATGATGCTACCGTGGTGATCAGGCTCTTGAAGAAGACCATATTACCTCACTTTGGGGTCCCACGGGTTATTATTTGTGATGGCAGTTCACATTTCCATGAATGTCAACTTACTAAGTTATTGAAGAAGTAAGGTGTCCACCACCGTACTGGGCTAGCTTATCACCCACAAACTAGTGGGCAAGTCGAGATCTAAAATCACGAGAGCAAATATATTCTCGAGAAGGTTGTCAATAACTCGAGGAAGAATTGAAGTTTGAAGCTCGATAACTCTCTTTGGGCTTATAGGACCGCTTTCAAGACTTCTATCGGGACATCCCCGTATAGGCTCGTTTACAGCAAGGCTTGCCATTTACCGGTGGAGCTCGAATTTAAAGCAATGTAGGCCTTAAAAGAGCTCAATCTCGATCCGAAGCTACCCGAAGATAATCGCCTCATGCAATTGAATGAGCTCGATCAATTCCGTCTCCATGCTTATGACAACGCTAGACTGTATAAGGAGCAGACCAAAAGATAGCATGACAAGCGCATCATTCCCCGAGAGTTCAACGTCGGTGATAAGGTACTTCTATTCAACTCCTGACTTATACTCTTTCCCGGGAAACTCAAGTCTTGATGGTCTGGACTGTTCACGGTGACTGAACTGAACAAATTTGGTCGGTTACACTGATTACTGACAAAGGCGAAATATTCAAAGTGAACGGTCAATGCCTCAAGCTATATCATGAGAGTGCGTACGTTGGTGTTGTAGAGGCCATGGACCTCAACGACATCCTCGACTCTACCTAACTTCATTGAGGTAATCCGGTTGAGCGGGACCCTATAAACCAGCGCTAACCGGGAGGCAACCCGGGCTCACTTGTATAAATTTCTAATTTCCCTTTTCGCATTTTTTATTTTTTTTAGTTACTTGGTAGCTCTAGTCTTGGGTGTTTGTATTATTTTTCTAGTGAGGACGAGGGAATTTTAATTTTGATTCCTATGCTTATTTCAGTCGCACCCCACTAAATCCACCTCTCCCCTCATATATCTCAAGAACCCCAACCCCCAATTCAACCCAAATCACTCCTAATTCACCAAAGCTTCACCTATTTTCACGATTTTTGCTTCTATTTTGCAATTAGTAGCATTAGTTTGTGTTCCTGGGTGTTATTTTGTGAATAAATTTGCCTCCCTTCCCCTTTTCTCGTGATTTTCGAGCTACTTGAGGAACCTCTCGGATTTTTCAATTTCTTGCTTCTTTTCATGATTTTAAAGCTTAATTTCATCCTTACTTCCATATTAATCCTATTGCATGCTTGATTTTGTGTTGATTTCACCCCTTTTTGCCCAAAATTCGATTTTTGTGTGAGAAGCTTGATTTTGTCGGAGATTTTGTCATTTTTTGTGGGATTATTGTGTGATTTTGTTTGGTTATTATGCTATAGTCATAGTATGAAGAACAACACCACCACGAGGTACTCGCTATTGGAATCAAAACGTTGAGCACGATGCAAAGGATTTGGTTGTCCGGATTGTGCCTTCTGTTCAGCCTGTTCCAGGCTATGAGAGCATTATTTGTCAGAACGAGGGTCAGGGAGCTCGTTTAGTTGCCTTGATACCAAGGCAAATAAAAGCCACACCATGTTGCTCGTCGCAGTTTGCAATCGAGCTAGGCTTGAACGAGCAGCTTATGCAGCTTCTGTCTATGACTGGATCGGTGGGCTATGAATTTTCGTGAGTTATCTTACCGAGTACTCACTTTCGAGTTTCTTAGCTCATTTGATTGAGATAGAGATAACCTCATGATATCCTTTCGTATGAATAATCATGAGCAACATATCCTCCTTAATGACTTGGCCTAACGCTTAGGGCTTGTCTCAGACTCGTATGTCGAGTTGTACGAGATACTCAAGAGTGTGAGAGCCCCTTCTTACTTTAAGTTATTTACGGGTCGCATTGCAAGTGTCAATGTGATGGCAGTTAAAGGCATCCCACACTCCACTATCCGCCTCTATATGCGGATTTTGAGTCATTTGGTATTCCAACGCTCCGATATGAGTAAACTGCACTCTTTGGAGGTTTTAATTTTTGGACACTATCTCAACCCCTTTCGCCTCTCCTTGAGGAAATTCAGTGCCCCGGGGATGATATGTGTCAGGATTGAGCGGCAGATCAATGGAACTGGACCGCTCATCTGTGGGGCCATTGTCACTGCGCTAGCAAAGCACTATCTTGTAGAGTTCGGGACAATTGTCAAATAGACGAGTCTCACTAAGCACGTCCCTCTGCTAGGACGTAGCTATCTCACTTCTAGTTTGAAATGGATTCGGGTCGATCCCTCGAATTTTCAGTAGCGCGTCCATCTCAAGGTTTGGATGAACCTTACGGTCACCCAAGGGGCGATCCTACCACCACTCTTTGCCCTTTAATCCATGACCGAGGGTGAGGACGCACCCAAGCCACCGAGCTACCTCATTCCTGAGGAGCTCCTGTTTACCAAAGAGAGCGTTCGACCCCCTCGACGGAGGGTTTGCGTAGAGTTCGAACTCGATGAGACTGAACCCCCTATACTAACACCTACAACCACCCCGACTTTTCCGTTCCACACTCCTGGTGTCGAGTTCCCGCACCCATATCCGTACATGTATTACCGGGAATACGAGCAGCAGTGTCGGGTACACGAGAGAGTCAATCCGAGCATTATCAACCGCGAAATCCACTAGTACACTACAAGAAAGAACGTTCATTCCTACGGACCCGATTCGTAGGAAACATGCCCATTTCCGTCGGAATAAGCACGTTCCTACGGAAAAATTGGTAGGAACCATTCCGTCGGTATACTTCGTCGAAAATAAATAACTTCCTACGACATTTTTTGTAGGAAATAACTTTCCTACGGAATGTTTCGTCGGAATAGCTGGTGACGAGTATTTGTTAAAAAAAAATTCATTCCTACGGAACATCGTCGGAAGGGTTCAAATTTCTTACAAAAATTCCGTAGGACAATATCTTTCAGTAGGAGGCATTGATTGAGAAAAAGAATATTATTAAATATTTTGAGCTACGGATTTCCGCAGAAACTGTAAAACTTCCGCCGAATAACCTTATTTTAGACATAATTTCACCGTTTTATGTCATAAATTAAAAAATGTATATATATACATAATTCATTAATTAAAAAAATTACATACATAATTATATATATATATATATATATATATTTATATATATATTAACTAGCACAACAATCCGACAATACTCACAAATAACAATTTTTCAAACACTATAGACTTAGCTAAATACAGAAGGTCTTGTGAAACTAAAAGACAGAAATAAGTAGTATACTTCAAGACACATCGGATGGCAAGTGGTTCTCGTAAGTCAGCTACAAGTATCTGCAAGATATACAACAAGTTTTTTCTTAGAGAGGGAAAACATATCAATTGACATCCACGAAACAACAAACACACAAGACATGCCAGAATATCCAAGAAAACCTAGCTATAGAAGAAGAATGACTACTTAATAAGGAACACAGAAAACTCTTAATAACCACGTAAATCGGAAAACGGATGAAATAAAAAAAAAAAAAACAAAAACAGTAAAAATGAAGATTAGTTTCCAAGTTGGGATGAGTGTAGAGTAATAGCAACATTGCCAAAGGCTATTAACATAAAAGTAGTGATGAGTGAAAGAAATTCAGGGATTTGGAGGGACGGAATGTGGCAGCAATGTTATAATCTAGTAAACTCAAAATAGCACAGTTACACTACAAAATAGTCATAGAACCATTTATCTTTCTCAATATTAACACTGAATTTTAAACTAAGAGTATGGAATGAACTACATACCAACGAGGAAGCAGTGTCAACAAACAAATAAGTGACTGCAAAATTGATCTTTACTACTTGATCTAAACCGTCTCTATATATTCCTTTCCAGCTCCACCTTTCTAGCATCACGACAATCATTCTCTGAATCGTATCAGCCTGCAATAGCCACGAATAAACGGGTTTTAGGACTTTAGAGTGAAATGAAACTGAAGTAGTTAACCGAGAACCTCAAGCCTGATTTTTTCCTGAATAGTATTTTTAAGATTAAGTTCTTTCTCTTTAAGATGATGACAGTGAGATGACTTCTCCTTCAAGGATCGCAATGTGAGAAAGAAGTTTACATTCTTCCATGAGATCACTAGATTTATTCTGGAACTGAAGCTGTATATCCCAATAAACAAGATAGTTTCACAACTGGTGAAAAGCTAAAGTAAGTTAGATACCATCAAAGACATATACTGTGATCGCGTCTTCTCACTCTAAAGTTCAAATATTCTGCTTTTCAACCAACTGATAAGCATGCCATGATTATCAAAGATGGACTTCAACAACTCTTCATTCTCACACATAAACAACTTGACATTCTGCAAGAATTATAGCAAATCAGGCAGTATTGGACCAAGTAACAGAGCATATGTACTGAACAACATTGAAAAGGAACGGGTTTTGCCTGACATAATATCTCCTACTCAAGGGGGTTTTATTTAGGGAAGGAGCATTGTTGAGAATGTTTTAATTTGCCAAGACTTGATTAAAATGTATAGATGAAGCCATATCTCGCCTCGTTGCTTATTTAAGGTGGACATCCACAAGGCTTATGACAGTGTGTTGTGGAGTTTTATGGAGCAGATGTTGTAGGCTTTGGATTTCCCTCCACATATCTGCAGGCTGATTATGAAATGTGTGAAATCGATCTCGTTTACACTTTGTGCGAATGGAGACAATTTTGGTTTCTTTCGTGGAAAAAGGGGGTTGAGACAAGGGGACCCAATGTCACCATTGCTATTCACGATCTGCATGGAATATTTTTCGCGCATTTTGGATAATGGCACGGTTGATAAGAAGTTTAGGTATCATCCGCGGTGTGCTCCATTGAAGCTTACGCACCTGATGTTTGCAGATGATTTGCTACTGTTTTGTAAAGGGGATATCGATTCGATGAAATACTTGTGGAGAGCGTTTGATAAGTTCAGCCGGGCGTCGGGCTTGACAATCAGCTTGGGTAAGTCTCACACCTATTTTGCAGGTGTTGATGATGACAGGAAGGCCGAGATATTGCATTTTTCTTGCTGTGTTGACGGTTCTTTACCTTTTCGATACCTTGTAGTGCCCATTCAGTGTACCCGAATTGATTGAGGAGATTGTGAGAAGTTACTAGCTCGAATTGTGGCGAGGATTTCGAGTATAGGCGCACGACGTCTTTCTTATGCAGGTAGGCTGACGTTGGTTCAGTCTGTGCTGTCTCAGCTGCATAATTATTGGGCCATGATTTTCATTATCCCTAAATATGTGATGGCTCGCATTAGCTCTTTGTGTCGCAACTTCCTTTGGGATGGTGGTACAGAAGGATCTAGTCGAGCTCTTGTAAGTTGGGAGAAAATTTGCTTTCCCAAGGATGAAGGCGGACTTGGTCTCAGGGATCTAATCACTTAGAATGAGGTTGTGGTGGCGAAGTTGGCCTCGTGGGTGTTTGATCAGCCTGATAGACTGTGGGTCAGGTGGGTTAATTGTATTTACCTGAAGGGAGTTGATTGGGGTGAGTATCAGCCTAACACTGATGTCACCTGGACTTGGAGGAAGGTGTGTCAGGCTAAAGACAAGATTAAGCATATGTTCGAGAATGGGCTGTGGCATGGTTCGCTCCCGGTGTACTCGATTGCTAGGGCCTACGACGATCTCCGGAATCGAAAACCGCGAGTGGAGTGGGCAAGGCTGGTGTGGAATGGTTGGAATGTCCCCAGACATAGCTTTATCTCTTGGCTGGTCTTGCAGGGTGCTCTAAACACCCGGAATAAACTTTTGAGGTTTGGTGTGGCAGACTCAGACCTGTGCTATTTATGTGAATCACAGATTGAGACTGTAGAGCATCTATTTTTTGGGTGCAGCTGGAGTTCTCGGGTGGTTGACATACTTTGTGGTTGGGTAAAAAAAAGTATCCCGAAATGTGACGGGCTGACCTGGGCGACCAAAATAAGAGGAAGTAAGCTGCAATGCAAGATGTTACGGGCTGTGATCACGGCCACCATTTATTATGTGTGGGGACAGAGGAATTCGTGTAGAATTAAGGGAATGGTCCAACAACCGGAGTATGTTGTGAAGATGATTAAAATGGATGTGCGCAATAGAATAATGTGTAAGATCAGATATCCTTTAAAGGCTAAAGACGCTAGATGGCTACGTAATTTGATGTAGTCATATTCTTGTGTAAATGATTATTTGATTAATATATACTTACATTTCACCAAAAAAAACATTGAAAAGGCTTCTTATTTGTATTTCGGAAGCCCGAGTAGCCATACGATCCAACAACTACTGACTCGAGACTTGAGCTAAATAGATACTCCAGCATACAATAAACTAGATACGAAAAGACGAAAATATATAATCCTCCATTACCATGCCTTTATCTGTGTGCCTATAATCGAATTAAACACAAGTGTGTTAAAAATATATAATATCCGGAATCGATTTTATTAATAGCAGGATATGGGTGTTAGAATATTCGTAGCTAATAAGTGAAATTGACATTTTCGTTTGATTGTTAGTCAGATACTTTGATCCTGGTAGAAACTTAGGTTATGCTAACTGCTGATGACGACCCTCATTACTTCAGCATCCCCTCCCTTTTTTCTTTTAGTTTTGTTGTTTCATCGAATTTTGATTACTTCTTTTCATTGTGACATTTTCCTCTTTTTTGTACCTAGTTTATTGTATGTTGGAGTATCGATTTAGCTCAAGTCTCGAGTCAGTAGTTTTTTGATCGTATGGCTACTCTGATAAGCTTTGCTTTATTAAGTACATATCATCTTCTATACGTGTATATACATACAGTTCATAGCGTATGTAAGTAAACATCAACGACATCAAGAACACGCTGGGAAACAGCAACATCAACAGCAATAAAGTACAGAAAACGATGAAGAGAGCAGAAAGTCGACAACAACCACGAACATCAACCGCAGGACTAATAGCATTAGTCATCAACAGATTCACGCACATTCAAAATGAATGAAAGGAAGAGAGCAAGCAGTCGAATGGAAACAAGAAGACAAACAAAGCAGCGGAACGAAACAGTAACCAAAATGCCAAAAATGACAATAGCAGGTGCATAACGAAGAAGAAGAGAAGAAGAAAATGCAAAGAAAAAAAAGGAGAACAAAGAAGGGAACATAAAAAAGGACACTAGCAGCCGCCGATTAAGATGAATTGGCGCACAGAAATCAGAAGGAGAGGAGATTGCCTTAGTCGGATCAAATGGCATGCCGGTAATGGAAACAGAGGGAGGAACGCAGGGGAAAGAACATAGGAGGAAGTAGCAGCCACATCGATTGATGGTGAAGGTGGTGATGATTGAAGATGAAGGGGACGAGGAATGAAGAAGAAATGAAAGAGGCAGGAGAGCGGCTAATTGACAAAAAAACAATGGGGTGTGGGTTTTCATATTAGGTTAAAAAAAATATAAAATCAAAATCCTAGGATACGGGTTGAGCAAATAAGGTATTACGACATAAAAATGTTGAGTCAAAATGATCAAACAAGTTAAAACAGGTCAAGTTAATAGTATTACGGTATAAATAGATATCGAGTAAAAAGTTGGTCTGAGCAAGAAATTGAATTAAGATCGAGTTCAAAAAGTTTACGATTAAAATAACGTTTTTTGAGAAAATTAACGAATGTACGACACTACGACAAAAATGAATTAAATTGATTTCTTGAGGAAAATAATAAATGTTTTGACGAATTTCGATTTGAAAATAGAATTTGAGCTTAAATTGAAAGTATTTTGAATTCAAATCGTTCAAACTGAAATTGAATAAGAATTAATGAACAAATAGATCGATACAAAAATAAAAGTATTTTAAATGTAAAAATGACTTTTCGAGAAAAATTGAATTTTACGAGTTCAAAACGATTGATAACAAAATTCTTTGAATAAAATTTTTGGGAGTTACCAATTAAATCGTAAAGGGAATAAAATATGAATAAATTTAATTTATAAAAATCAAGGTGTTATGGGTTTTGGAAAGGGTTAGAGAAATAAGAAAGTGTATAACCTTGTATAGTTGTATTACTGCAAGGCTTGAGTAAGACGGGTAGTACAATTTAATAGGATGAGTTTGGATTATTTTAATAGGATGGGTTTAACTTACAACCGTGCTAATGTATTAATGAGGACGGTTTCATTGACCAACCGTGCTAATAGTAAAATAAAAAGGACGGTAAATAGATATAACTAATAAAATTAAAATTTACATAAATTATTCTAGAGAAAATAAACAACGTTAATAAAACAATAAAAGTTATAATCACCTGAATACAATACTTGGTACTTAAGAACATCGTACGGGGGAGATAATATGGAATAACAAAGTTAAAAAGTATGGATTTAAACATACCGTTCATGTAGATGAAGTAAATAAAGTTCGAAAGTACGAAGTAAAACATACGGAGTACCATGTCGTCGAAGTAAAAGAAAAATAAGGAGTAAGCGACTCCATATTATCATGTAATAAGAGGCAATATAACGTGACATATTGGGAAAATTCTACGCAGTGGTATACCTGACGACCCAAGAATTTTATGGGGGGATTTCATTTCGGGGTTCTTATCGATCATTTCAGGTTCGGTGAAACACGGGGCAAGTATATTTCGGGTAAAATATGTTGTTGAGTGCATAAAAAGAATAACCGTATATGAGCGATAAAGTATTTTTAATTTATGCATTGCCATTAGTTAAAACAATTCATGAATTTTTGTGTTTTGGACCTACGAAATTTCCTACGGAATATTCCGTAGCCCAGCACGTTTCCTACCACACTCCGTAGGAATTCCGTAGGAGTGATTTAAAGAAGCCACATATTTGAATTCCGTAGAAAATATCTGTAGGAACTATTACTTTCCGACGCCTTTCAAGATCCGTAAGAATTTTTCCGTTGGAATAACCACTAATTCTAGTAGTGGTATATGATCTCTTTTGGCATCTCGGCACCTCACCACTCGACTTACTAGCGAGGCCCGGGAGACACTAGCGACATTGTCGATGACTACGTGGCTGACCCAACTACATGGGGTCCCGACTATGGCCGCACCTACGGTGGCCTAGGAGTCAATGGTTACGAGACATGAGATAGTTAGGTACTCAGGGTGGTACTAGCAGCTCAGGCCACGGTGATCCAAGAGCCGGTCCATCTGGAACCAGTGGAGAGGATGAGATGGCCGATTCACCAGTTTGGGGGAACTACCATTGTATATACGGTACTTTATTTCCTTTTTATTTTTGTTTTAATGCTTTCTTAGATATTTTCTTCCCCATAGGTCAAGTTGTCTTAGGATTGGTTGTGGATCTTTCTGTCCTATCTGCTTTAGAGTCACATTGAGGACACTGTGACATTTAGGTTTGAAAGAGAGTTTGTGTGTTTTTCTTTTCCATTGTGCGTTTTTATTGTTTTCAGAAATTTTAAAAATCTAAAATTATTGAAGAATTAGAAAATCCAAAAAGAATTTGCTTTTGTGTGCTTTGTTCGTTTAAGTGTCTGACGTGAAACATGCAAAACGGCGATGATGACATTGCGTTTTACATGACTTCTCCTAATTGACAGCTGACTCCGTGCCTGAATGCATGTACTACTTAAGATGAGATGATTTTGATATGAATGCCTATTAAGCTTTTAATTGCCAAACCTGTAAGTTTGACCATTTGTCGGCAAGCCACAAAATTCTGAGGATTTAGAGCTTCCTAGGCCAATAACATCCATAACTGGTCTCATTATTATTTAGGAATGTATGAGTGGTTTTCTCCTTGTGGAATGTGTGACATCAATTTGGATAAATATGACGTCCGTCTCTTGATATGGAATACGTTTGGTTTGAGGAGGAGGTACATGAGGAAATACATTTCTGTTTTTGATGAGCTCCACATAGCCAAAAATTACCCATTTTCACTACCTTGTAGATTTAAGTCATTTTCCCTTGTTTAGCCCATTTCAGCTGTTGTAAGCCTATTTTTATTACATATATCAATTAGCTACAACCCAGAATAGTCTACCATACCGAGACAGTCGCAATGAACTTATTTGAAATTATTTCACTATTTGGTCAATATTTGAAATTTTTACATCTTTTGGATCTTAGTGTGTAATATCATTAGCGTGACTTTACATCGCGTTCCCCCTATCGGAAATTGAAAAAAATATATATGGAAGCATGACAAAGAAAAGAAGGAAAAGAAAATGGAATTAGAAAAAGAAGAAAAAAAATCCCAAGAAAAGTAAAGAAAAATAGTATATATGCTTCTTATTTATAATTCGGGGAATGGTCGAGACGCGCTATAACTAGAATTTAATTATAATCAGGAGGATGACAAAATTCCCTCTTACGCTCTTCTGAGTTTTATTTCTAGTTGGTGGCCGGAATTCGTAGACAAGATTTTGATGGATAGTTTTTATTGTGTAGCTGCGAGTACTGGTTTTGGCCTCACATTTTCATACGTGCTTTAAGCACAATCCATCCTATTCGCACACATATTAGCCACCCTTTGTAAGTCCTTGCCATGAACTATGGTCCTGATTGGTGGAAGATGTATTCGATTGGGGAGATTGATTTCATATTCGATTGCATGCATATTTCATAAGTCGAGTGAGTGTCTTTACTCTTCCTTTCTTCACATATATACTTATCCGTTCTTACGAGTGTCGAGCGACAACCGTAAGGAAGTCTAACATCATTGTTCTTGCAAGGTTGAATATTTGGCAAGCGATTGTTTGATTATGGCATGATTATTAATCTCGTTGTATTCTTGAGCATTACATGTTTTCTCGTCAGATTTAGTCGATTTTGGAGGAATGATTGTAATTTAGCTCTGAGTCGTGTTTCACATCTCTTGTCCTTATATGTTTATACTAGTGTCGTTTGCTTGAGGACAAGCAAAGGTTTTGTTTGGGGGAGTTTGATCAACACATTTTATATCTTATTTTATTGTCCCCCGATACCTATTTTTGAGCTTTTCTTCCTCCTAATTTATATATTTAGTGTCAATTTTTATTAGAAAGTCGATACTGCCGATTCTCGTGCTATTTTGCAGATTAGGTACAATTTCAAGCACATTTAGGAGTTAAAAACCGGATAGCCGAGACGAGAACAGAAGTCGAGGAAGGAAACGAAAAGCCGATCTACAAAGAAGAAACTCACTGCTGAGTTTCAGCGTCCTCACTTGATCGAGTAGTGTTAGGGCACTCGATCGAGTGTCTCATATATACGACCTGCTGGACTGCATTGAAGAATTGGGCTAATTCCTTCTTTTAGGCCCGAAACAAACTGAAGTTGGAGCATCCACCAACCCACTTGATCGAGTACCTAGGGTTTAAGAGGATCGATGCGTATCGTTTTAATTCTAATTGTATGAACTATCGCCTGAATATCGTTTTAATTCTGATTGATTAATTACTAACCAAGATTGATTAATTAGTATCACAATTAGGACTTTTCGCCGATCAGGTTAAGGACTAATTAGGTCACAATAATTTGGGTAGACTAGCTTAATTCTAGCGACCGCAGGTCAAGTTTAGTTCTAAAGGTTGTAGAAGTACCGACCGGACCTACATCTTAGATAGTTTGATTGTTGACCTGTTAGTTGACTCCCTAACCTGAGTAATATTCATAGTGAACCTGAGACCCTACACTTTTCCCTTATTGATTTATAATTTGGTAATTAGTTCTTAGTCTACCAAAACAAACAGAAAAAAATAGTGACCCGTAGTCTTATGTCTAGACCTTAGAACAAGTAACTGAGTCCCGTCTCCTTGTGGTTCGACCCCTACTTCACTATCTACATTAGTTAGTGGACCTTAGCGTATCTTTGATTAGGGATACGACTAACCCCTGTCAGAAGGCTAGATGTGGTGTTAGCTGACCAGCTTGATTGTCTCTCCTCTATTTGATGGTATGGGTATTGATAATTTTTTTATTGACCGTACCCCAGTCAAGGGCTCTTCATTTGAGTTGACCGTACCCCGGTCAAGGGATTTTCATTTGGGTTGACCATTTAACCTTGGTCATGGGTGTTTTTTTTATGAATTATTGTTGATGATGGTCTGCTTTTTCTATTTTGGCCTTCTGCTTTTTCTTTGGACTTCTGCTTTTTTTTGCTTGCCTTGTTGGTTATGGGCTTTCAGATTCTTCTTTGCGTCTTTGGTCAGACTAACACCTATGGTAAGATTGGTGAGTCTCATTGGAGGGTTTTTTTTTTGTGAGGAATGGGCTTGCCTTCCGTCTTAAACCCAAGCTAGGAGACTACCTAGGTTTGTCATAGGATTCGATACCGCTCATGCTAAGGGTAGTTGTGTGCCTTTCTATACCAGACATGGAATAGGTAAAGAAGAAGCATGAGCTCGGCTCCCTGCAGTCATAATAGATGTGCCTGTAATAGTCACGTGCGTGTGCTCACATTGTATGATGGTCTTCATCATGTTCTCGGAAACACATAAGGGAAGCATATAGAAAAGATAGAATATTGAAAACTGATTTTATTGAAATGGAGAAGAGGACAGAATACAACTGACTCTATCTCCGACTTAGAGATGAGAATATAAGAAATCCTAGACTCAGACTCAGACTTGGACTCGAATCAAATCCGGACTCTCGGATGTCTGGTTCCCCTTGCTGAAACGTCTTGATGGTGTAGTCAACAATCTTGGTTTCTAATAAGGAATCAATTTGATGTCCAGTATAGCCTTCGGTAGATGTTTTAGACAGATCTTCATTATGCCGAAGATCGTCTTCAATTCTGGTACCCATTTTGGTAAGCACTACAAAGTTTGACATGTCGGCATACCTGAGATGGACGCGGTAGGAGGGTAGGAGGTTTTTGATGAATGCCTCCACTAGTGCCTTCTTGCTAGGCTTGTCCACCAACTTAACACTATCATCCCACCAACATTGAAGGTATTTGGTGAAACCCTCTGTTGGATCTTGGGCCATGACTTCTAGAGTCCGCATGGTCGTCTAAAGTTTAGTATTATCAGAATAGTTTTGAGCAAACTCGGTAGCCACATCTTCCCAAGTTGGGAATCTTTTTGTATTTAGCCTGTAGAACTGGGCTTTCGGGTATTTTCAGAGGGACGTACTTAACAGATAGATGAACGTGTCGGCTTTGACCCCCTTGATTGCCATAAATGCCTTGAATGCTCGGAGGTGGAGTAATGGATCCTCCGTCCCTTCGAATATGGTTAACCCTTCTAAGTTGAGATCGGTGGGTAGTTTCTCACTGATGGGTGTATAGTTTTGGGAGTTTTCAACATGAATGATATTACCCTGGAGGAAATGGAATTGTTCTTCGAGCTTACGCACCATGCTGATCAGTTTAGCAAATGACCCAGTATTCACAAACCCAGAATTAAGGTCTCTCTGCTCAACGACAATTAAGAGAGCATTCATGGCCTCCTGATTGGCCTTTATGGCCTTTAGTTGGGTCTCAGCTATTGTCTGCTTGCTAACCATTGTGTCTAGCAAAGACTTTATTTCATTGATGGTGTTTTCCATGCACATATTTCCGGTTGTGGGTGCCATACTTTGCGAGAATACCCGTATGATCAGAAATGTTGCTTCGAAACCCGAACACGCCAAGGCATAGGAAATAGCGCGGGAAGAAAGACAACTCTGGTTTAACTCTCCTAAGATAAGTGCGTAGGGGACGGTTCTCAGAGTGACTGTGATCAATCACCCCGTTGGAGAATAGCCCCCAGGCGAGATTGAAGGTTTTTTTAAGACTCGGGTGTTAGGCGAGTGACCTTTGGACGTAAGGTGTACGAACCTTTGGCTACAGGGCTATATGCCTTGTAAAAGGTTGACTCGCTCTTGAGGAAAAGCAGACGGGGTAAGGGAAGAAACTTGCGATGTAAGATCGGCAGAGTTTTGACGCTACAGACCCTTGACTGGACTCGAATACGGACGGACCATGAGATTAGGGTAGACCCTTAATTTAAAGGATTCTAGAATTGGGATGACTCGACTAACGGATGAGATTTCCTCAGGAAAGATCGTGCGGACTGTCCTGTTTGAGGGATATATCGCGTGGGACTTTCTAGTAAGGACTCGAGTGTTTAAACGAACCTTCCATTTACGAGCATACGACTCATGTTGGTTGGTTATGCCTTTCGGATAAGGCGGGCTAGGATGGGGAAGAAACCCGCGATTTAGGATCGACAGAGTTTTGACGCTATAGACCTTCGACGAACTAGGTGAGACCAGACACACGGATTATGGTAGGTCCTAGAGTCGAAAGGGTTTCGGAAAAGGATTGAATTTTGAAAATTGAGAGGACGGTCCTTGTCTTTTGAAATTGGCAGCATGCCGACAGGACCAGACATTTGAAATATTGGATTGGTTGCGGAAATTTCGCATTTTGAAAAATTGGGGGACGACCCCGTCTTTTGAAATTGGCAGTATGCCGAAAGGACCGAGTTTTTGAAAAGTCAAAACTTCTTTTTAAAAGAAATTTGAATATTGAAATGGGCAGCATGCCGGCTAGAAAATACGCTAATTTTGAGCCAAGTCCTAAGTCTAAATTTTAATAACATTTCGTTTTTTTTTAAAGTTGGATATTTTGAAAAGATGCATTTTTAAATGACGGTTTTCAAAAGTGACACGGAAACCAAGTAGCAAGTAGTCAAACAGGCATTATGACGACAGCATGCATGCTTTATACTAAGTTTCAGTCAGTCTAGATAAGGTCTATACCAGTGCACAAAACATTTCCGATAATCGGGACGGACTCCCTTAGTAATTTGCATAAGGACATGCCGCGAAACCCATACGAATCAGCCATAAACACCTTGACATAACCAATTTGGAATACATCGCGGTATAGTGGGACGTCGGTTACAAGTAACCGGCTGGGTAAAATTAGGTTATGCATGAACCATCAAACTAACACGTGTACCTTAGTGACTAAAAGATTTCTTTTCGACACTCACCCGGAACACCCCAATGACAAGTTGTACATCATGTGTCCCCTGCGTAGTCACCAAATTGTGGACATGACATAGGTCCACGCGCAACACTGTTAGGCGCGGGTTTTGGTAGGTGGATGTTCTCGTGTGAGATTGTTCTCGAATTGAAATTTAAATGATAATGAGGTTGCCACCGAACTTTATGGGAGTTCGGACCCATTCGAACTCATTCTATACTTAGGCGTATCGCGCACAAAGCACGACTTGCCTTATAGTACTAAAGCTTGTGTGGTTCGTCCCTTTGCATAACAATACCGACGTCGAATAATTATCGAATATCGTATATTGAATGACTCTCGTTGCCAATGGTTTCGGGCATCCGAAAACCAATGGTTCTGAGTAAGGGGTGAAGGTATGTGTTGGGAAGCTGATGAGTGTTATTTATATACATATTTCCATCCCCTAATTGTTAGTTTTATCTCAGTTTTTGTGCTTAACTCGTTATAATGATGCAATATATACTTTGAATGTCGATACTTCCGTATTTGTGTGTATTTTATAGATTTGGATGCATTTGGAGCTAATCAAAGCATTACGGAATAGATAAGTGAAGAACTCACATCTAAGCACGGAATCAAAGGAAGAAGATGCGGAATACACAAAGAAACAAAGATCAAAGAAGGAAAGGATATCAAACAAGATGAAAGAATGTTCGCCTACATAAGAGTCAACTTCAAACGTCTATAACTTTCGTTCTACAGATCCAATCAGGGTAATTAAGGTAGCGTTGGAAAGCTCTTTCTCTTAGCTTTCTAACGGTATATTGCACGGTCAAATTGAACAAGTAACGAAGAAACTGCAGCCGTTTGAAGTCGAGCGCGCGATGCTGTGACCTACAGCGCTACTCGATCGAGTGCCCTTACTGCACTCAATCGAGTGCTACTCCGTGAAGCTCCTGCCCATATTTTGGGGTGTCACTCGATAGAGTGCCATCAGGCACTCGATCGAGTGCACCCAAACCGGGCCGCGCGTCATTCTTTTTTCAACTTAGAATTTGGGCCTGTTTTCAAGTCCAACTGATTTCCTTTAAATCAGTTTTCTTGACTTCATTGTTAGACACTTTTTCTTTTACACAATTTAGAACTTCTTTTATTTTTCTTTGCATTAAAGTTTACGTGGTTTAATTTACTTGGGGAGATACATTGAACCTTGCTCTTCATTCTTAGATCTGGAATTCTTCGGTATTGCAATTCTTAATTTCAATTTCAATTTCAGTTTCTACTTTAATTTCCGTCTTAATTCATTCTTCATATTGCTTTATCGTTTTCTAGTGTAGATTTATTATTGCTTTCCGTAGATTAATTCGAACCTCCGTTATGTTTAATTGCAGTTCGTATTTCGTTAATTTGATTATGCTTAATATGAGTAGCTAGATTTCATCTAGGGTTTAGGGGGATCGATGCGTATTATTAGGGTTATAGTCAATTGACCTGTTTCTAATCGTATGAACTATTGCCTGATTATCGTTTTAATTCTGATTAATTGTTTGATGCATAATTCAATTAATTAGTATCACAAATTAGGACTTTTCGCCGACCGGGTTAAGAACTAATTAGGCCACGATAGTTTGGATAGACTGACTTAATGCTAGCGACCGCAGGTTAAGTTTAGATCTAAGGGTTGCAGTGTACCGACCGGACTTGCACCTTAGGTAGTCCGATTATTGACCTGTTAGTTGACTCCCTGACCCGAGTAATATTCATTGTGAATCTGAGACCCTAGACTTTTTCCTTACTGATTTATCTATCAGTAATTAGTTATTAGTTTACCAAATCAACCAAAACTGTGACCTATAATCTAGAATCTAATTCTTAGGATAAATAATTGAATTCCCATCTCCATGTGGTTCGACCCCTGACTTCGCTATCTACATTAGTAAGTGACCTTATGGTATCTTTGATAAGGGATACGACTAACCTCTGTCAGAAGCCCACGAAGGGCACGCAACCCCGCCCGCACATAGCGGCCTCTACTAAGATATCGATTGGTGTTTACGTACGTGCATTAGTAAGATGATGAAAATATATGACAATCATTATTTTAGGCTATACAAGCGAATTACGTGTTCACTACGTCGTTTAATGCATCTTTAGAATTTGACGAAGTTGAATTTAAGCATGTGGGTTCATTTAAAAGCGATAAATGTCACGCAATGAATGAAATAACTTGAGATAAGCGATTACAAGTTACACGGGCAGAATACAACCCGGAATTCACAATACAACAAGAAATTACAATATCGAGTTAGAAACAGTAACATAAACTATGTACGAAGTCGTAAATAGAAACGCAAACTGAAAACGTAAATCGAACGATTGGAAAGACTTCGATCACTTACGTTTTATGTTGCGTACTGATCAGAGGACAGAGGGTTGGGCGCGTGAGCTTGTACGACCTAGAAGTCAGGCGTGGGGAGCTTGGCGTCCCAGCCTTCAGGCGCATGCACTGAAGCGCCCAAATCGGCAGCGTACGTGACCAAAGCGGGATGCTAGCTTGATCCCGAGGCCTCGTAGTCTCGTTCCGACTTATTCTAATGAAGTCAGGTCACCTTTTATTTATCGAATATTGAGTCCGACTAGGAAGTCGTTGTGGACGTCCGTCCGCCCACCCAACGCCCCGCGCGCGCCCGCGTGTGACCGACGTGGTTTCATCGCGATGGCCACCCATGCGGCCCTCTCTCGGTCGGGGCCGGTCTGATCTCGGGTACAGGGCGAAGTTTCGGAACTCAATTTGGATGACGATTCAGACTTGTACTAGACAGATGCGGCCACCCATGTTTCCGTTGGAATCGATCGAGTCGTGGTTGTAAATGTTTAAAGGCCGATATGTTTGGTAAGGCGGTTTTTTTGTGAACCAAATTCGTTGCCGATTTGGGGATTCACCACCAAGTCAATTATGGGGACTCGGAAACCGTTCAAGTCAACTTTGATCCTTAGCCGGCTCAAAGTTGAGTGTCACGGGACCTAAAGATGAAGACTTGTACCCTTAAGCACTCCATGCCTGAAATGACTCTCATTGCTAGTGGTTTCGAACATCCAGAAATCATCGATTCTGAGTAAGGGGTGAGGTATGTATTGGGAAGCCAACGTCTGCTAGACATCGACACCCAATCCCGCCCGCACATAGCGGCCTCTACTAATCAATCGGTGGGCTGATAAATTTGTTCCTTTGTTGTGGCGGAAGTACTGTAACGTCCATTGCTTTAACTCTATGTCTTTGCTATGTCGGTTGTTTAAAGACAAGTAAGCTTATTATCTTTGAAGGAATTGTGTTTACATTCTTTGCATGCGATTCCACGTGACAAGCAAACCACGAAAAGATGCACATAGGAGAGTAGAGGGTACTAAGTATCATACATATTAGCAAATCAGGTTTAACGTGATAATACAGATATTAGTCGTTCACGTGGTATACCTTACCTGGTATTCTAATTAAGATGCGTCAGCTCGGTATTAATATGGATGCGTCGAACTGTGTATGGTGAGCACCGGGACTAATACGGAACCCGACCATCGCTTTGTTCGGTTTTAGCTTGTTTACGTTTTGAATTTCCTGTTAGGTGATTTCGCATGCGATTATTGTTGGAGCAAGTGTCCTCCACAATAGTGCATTGATATATTAAATCTCATGGACGGAATATACTTGGGATAATTAGTACATTGATACATCACGTCAGTTGATTAACGTAAATCGGTAACGCTCAGCTGACTAGAGTTAGACGTTATTGTCGTAAGACGGCGGTGATCAACTGATCCCTTTCGGTCACACCTATAGGATGAGATCCAAATAGAAGACTAATTATTTGTATCTAATACAGCTAATTAGTTCCTTGCGTATATATTTGATATATGCTTGGTAATGAGAGTTATTTGTTGGAGATAGAGTTTAGAACTCAGTCCGATTAAGTTTATTAGTCTATTATACGATAATTGACTAAATAAATTTTACGTCTTATTTTAATACGATTAAATAAGACCTTTTTTTTAGTATTTAAACGTTAATTAATAAATTAGTTGAGGTTTTGTATGTGTTTATGGGTAGTGGTAATTAGACGTTAAAATATTTACAAGGAGTTGTAAATTTAGCTAATTGATTATTATTATTATTATGGGACCTATTATATGTAGATATAATAGTAATGTACTACTTAAAGAGTTAAGAGCGTATTATTTATTTGATGTGATCAATTATATGAGATAATTGATCATGTCACACATTAGCATTTGTATGACAAATGACAAAATAAAATGGACCCATTTTATGTACATGTGTATGACACACTAGTAAAAATAAGGGCAATAATGGTTGTTCTTATTTATGTGCATGCATAAATAATAGTAATTATTACACTAGACCCTAGACTTAAGCATGCAAATAAAATAATGCAATTGGTCTTCCCAAGGGTGGGGGTGGCCGGTTTTGGGGTTGATTTAAGGGGACATTTTGTTCTCTTTTCTACTCTATTCATTCATTAGCAATTGCTTTACCTCATCTCTCTAAAACTCTCTCTAAAATACTAATATTCATCTTTATTACTAAAGTAGTAATATATTCATAATATTAGTATAGTTTTATCACTACTATTATCTAGTTAATAATAGTGGTGATTATTTGGGTTGAATCTTGGTGCAACTTGAAGGAGATCTTCTACTTTGGAGATTCAAGGTTTTGGAGGATCATCCATACTATTATTAGCTCAAGAACAATAAGAAAAGGAGTTTTCTTATTGTGCCCTTTATTTCCTCATTGTTTATGTAAGGAAATCTTTTCTTGAATCTAGTTTTTGTCATTTGATGTCATGCATGTAACTAGATCTTTATATACTAAATTAACAAGTAATTTAGTAACTAATTAAAGGAGTCTAATTAGTGGGTTATGAACCTTTCAAGTGGTATCAGAGCTTTGTTGTTGCATGCATGTCGATTTTTGACATTTTTCGGGTTATATGATAACTTTGTAAAAACCGGAAATTTTGTGTAAAATGTGTTTCACACAAAATTTTTGGGTACATGCATACCTAATGACCCCAAAATGGTTGTGGTCGAGTTTGGTAATTTTTGAAATTTATTTGCTAATTTATAATCATTTATGCCTTAAAAACCGAGTTTTTATGCCTATTTGATGTTAAAAGTTAACTAAAAATAGTTGCATGTTGTTTTTGGGCATGGTTTTTTGGTGTACATATCATTATATGTTGAAGGACATATTTGTAAATTTTTGAAATTTATTTTGTCCTTTTGGGATGTTTATTGTTTTTTATTACATAAAAATCGATAAACATGCATTTATTTGTTCCAAATTTATTCGAAATTTTTTGTGGACAAATTTTTGTTTTTTGAGTTCCTGGAAATGTTCCAGATTGTACAAAAAAATTTATTTTTATTTTTGGGTATTTTATGATTTAATTTGAATTTATTTCATAAAATTGACCATTTACCGATTAAATTAGCAAATTAAATCAATTCAAACTAATTTTTATTTTTCAAATTAGTGGAGACTAATTCCTGAAATTCCAAATTGGTTTGGAAAAATTAGTTTGAGCTTAATTGAGAATTAAGTGTTGATTAATGATTTTTAATGGTTAAAAATCGATAAATTCCATAAAACCGAGCTAGGATGAACTTGATAAATTATGGGGCGATTTTGGCATGATTTTTACAGCATTTTATTTATTTTAATGTTGTTGAATGAATAAATGTCATTTATTGTTTATTTTGCAAGATTGTACCTAGTATGGCCTAGTCTTTTAATCGGTATTACCCGTAATGTAAGGGAATATCGATTTGGTTGTAATTAATTGCGATCTCGTATCGCCCGTTTGTAATAATTAATAGTTTTATTTATACAAATGTATAATAGGAAATGCTATGTATCATTTGTATCATTTGTAATTAATTATTATGAAGACGGAGATTACACAAGACAGTGGACAAAAGACGGTGCCTTTTGGTGGTGTTCCATTGAAGAGGCCAGGGACCAAGGAGTTGGTTTCCGATTTTGTAATAGTCTAGTTAATTAGATTAGCTAGATGGCCATACTAGGATTTATTTTGTTTGATGCTTGCTTTATTTTCGCTCATGCCAAAATCGCCAATCATGCATTTTATTCGTCGATTGTCAATTCACCAATTTACGTAATCACCAACTTAGTTCACTTATAAGTGATTAGTAACCTAATATTGACAAGACCTCTCACATGCATCGTAAGAATTGAGATTTAGCCTTACCAATTAAAGCACCTATGAACCCCTTGTTCATTAGGGCAACCACAACGTGGACCCTTTTTACCTAGGGTAAGTAGGGTGATAAGATCACAGGCCAAGATTGGGTTGCACTCAACGAGATAAAAGTTATTTCGGGGCTAGGAGATGGATTTGGTTGAATTCCGTCGACCGAGAGTTCTAGGGTAGAATTAGTCAAGTAATGACTTACCGTTTTTACATAAGGATTGCATGCGATGTTAGTTCTTATCTAGATACGGGTCTCGGAATCGCTTATATAATTTCGTGAGGGGTCATTATATGAGTGACTTGTTAAAATTGTTTTACAAGTAAATTATATAACAATGAATGTTATTATTTCCTAAACTTTGTTGTAGTGTTTATAATTCGCTATGGCTACTAATGCAACCATTCAACTCGGAAAGGATTCTTGGCTTAGGTCCGTTATGGACAAATGTATCTTGAAAGACGATGGAAGTAATTTCATCGAGTGGGAGTCTACCATAAAAGGTGCGGCGTTGTCCGACAACGTCCTTCGTTACTTGAACGAGCCACCACCCAACGAACCCGGTCCTAGGGCCACCGCGGCACAAAGGACCGCTTATGAGGAGTTTTTGAAGATATCTAACGATATCAAGAATGTCTTGATATGGTCAATGTCTCCAAAACTCAAGCTTCAATACATTACCCTTAATGCATATGAGATATTCTCAAGGGTTACGACGGCTTTTTCCCAATCACCCGACATCCGTCAATATGAGGCTATGATGAAATTCTTCGAGGGTAAGCTAGAAAAGGGCCAAAAAGTTGGTCCCCATGTGCTCAAGATGATTGAGCATATTGACACTCTAGAGCGTCTAGGGTGTAGCATTCCCAAGAAGCTTGCGATAGGTCGCATTCTTCACTCACTCCCCTCCAAGTTCTCCCAAATTAGGGTGAACTATAATATGCATGGCATGGACAAGAGTTTCCAAGAGCTTCATGCACTCCTCAACCAAGCGGAGAGGGACATGGAGGCTAGTGGGAGTGAGAAGAGAGACATGCTCTCCATGAAAATGAAGAATCTCAATTTTGGGGTTCAAAAGGGTAAAAACAAGGGTAAGACCAAATTCAAGAGACAAGGAAAAGACAAGAACAAAGGGAAAGCTATTGAGAATAGCAAACCTAAGGCTAAGGTTAACAAACATGCCGATGCCGATTGCTATTATTGTAATGGCAAGGATATTGGAAACGCAATTGTCCCAAATATTTGAAAGATTTGAAGAACAAGAAAGACGAGAGTGAGACTCCGTCAGGTATTGTCCTCACATCTCTCTATATGATAGACATTAACTATACTTGCACTTCCACTTGGGTATTAGATAACGGATGTGGTTCTCATCTTTGTAATCATTTACAGGGGCTGAGGGACGTGCGAGCACTAGCCAAGGGTGATGTGGACCTACGCATGGGAAATGGAGCTAGAGTAGCCGCTATATCCGTAGGCACTTATGTACTCACTCTAGCTAGTGGTTTTGAGTTGTATTTGAATAATTGTTATTTCGTACCAACTTTGACTAAGAACATTATCTCCATTTCCATACTTGATATGGAAGGTTTTTTCCTTTATGATTAAGGACAATTGTTGTACTTTTTCATTTAATGACATGGTTTATGGTAAAGCTACGTCTATCGGAGGTATTTATGTTCTAGATAATGTTAATGATGTATATCATGTACAAAACAAGAAGCTCAAAACGGGTGAACCTAATCAATCCTACCTTTGGCATTGTCGTTTAGGACACATAAACGAACGACGCATAAAGAGGCTTGTTTCAACGAAACTTCTCAAACCGTTTGATTACGAATCTTATGGTGTATGCGAGTCTTGCCTTTTAGGCAAGATGACTCGTGCTCCTTTCTCAAGTAAAGGAACACGAGCAAGTGAGGTATTGGGCCTTATACATACCGATGTGTGTGGCCCAATGACTATCACTGCTAGGGGTGGTTACAACTACTTCATCACTTTTACCGACGACTTAAGTAGATATGGGTATGTCTACTTAATGAGGCATAAGAGCGATGCTTTTGAAAAGTTCAAAGAGTTTCAAAGTGAAGTAGAGAACCAATTGGATAAAAAGATTAAAGTACTACGATCCGATCGTGGTGGTGAATACCTAAATAATGAATTTGATTCACACCTAAAAGATTGTGGCATAGTATCACAATGGACTCCTCCTGGCACACCACAATTGAATGGTGTGGCCGAAAGGAGAAACCGAACTTTATTAGATATGGTTCGGTCCATGATGAGTCTCACTGAGCTTCTTGATTCATTTTGGGGTTTTGCCATTTTGTCCGCAATATTTTCACTAAATCGAAGCCCGACTAAAGCAGCCAATAAGACACTATATGAGATATGGAAGGGAAGGGTTCCTTATTTGTCATTTATGAGAATATGGGGTTGTGAGGCATATGTTCAGAATAAGTCTGACAACAAACTCGCACTAAGATCCGACAAATGTCTGTTTGTAGGGTATCCAAAGGAAACACAAGGTTATTACTTCTACAATCGTCACGAAAACAAAGTGTTTGTGGCACGTGACACTGTCTTTCTAGAAAATGACTTTATTTCTAGAAGACAGAGTGGGAGAAAATTTGAACTTGATGAAGTCCAAGAGCCACAAACCGAAAATGAAGTGGAGGAAAGCGTTCCCTCCTCCTCGGACACGGTTGTTGTTCCCTTTGAACCTAGGAAATCCACGAGGATTAGTCATCCTCCTGATCGATACCTTGGTATTGTCGAGGAAGATGTGTTAGATATGTTACTTTGCGAAAGTGACGAACCTACAACCTACAAGGCGGCCATATCTAGTCGTGATTCGATGCAATGGCTTGGAGCCATGCGATCCGAAATGGACTCTATGCACGAAAACCAAGTATGGGATTTGGTTGATTTACCTGAAAAGGTGAGACCTCTTCAGTGTAAGTGGATCTTTAAGATCAAGAATGGCATAGATGGACATAAAGATGTCTACAAAGGCAAAGGATTTTACTCAAGTTCATGGTCTTCACTATGACGAAACCTTTGCTCCAGTCGCAATGCTTCGCTCCATAAGGATTATCCTAGCGATTGCCGCATTTCATGATTATGAGATTTGGCAAATGGATGTCAAAACCGCCTTCTTGAATGGGATTCTAGAAGAGGAAGTGTATATGACACAACCAGAAGGTTTTGTAGATACATCTAATCCTAGGAAGGTATGCAAGCTTAAGAGATCCATTTATGGTCTTAAGCAAGCATCCAAAAGTTGGAATCATCGCTTTGATCATGTTATCAAACAATATGGTTTTGCTCGAAGTGTCGAGGAACCTTGTTTGTACATGAAGTTTAGTGGGAGTAAGGTAACCTTTCTTGTCTTGTATGTGGATGACATACTTCTTATCGGGAATGATGTTCCGATGCTTGCTTCCGTGAAGGAGTGGCTAGGAAAACACTTCCAAATGAAAGATTTGGGAAATG
Source organism: Agrostemma githago (assembly GCA_958450325.1). Lineage (NCBI taxonomy): Eukaryota > Viridiplantae > Streptophyta > Magnoliopsida > Caryophyllales > Caryophyllaceae > Agrostemma > Agrostemma githago. Next base: position 32,044,430 of record OY288262.1, read on the forward strand.
CACAATGCATTTTGGGTATTCGGATCCATAGAGATAGGTCCAAAAGGACGTTGGTATTAAGATAAGAAGCTTATATAGATAAGATTCTTGATAGATTCAAAATGAAAGACTCTGAGAGAGGCTTTCTTCCCATGAGTCAAGGTACCATTTTATGCAAGTCACAGTGTCCTACCACACCCGAAGAGATTGAACGCATGAAGTTGATCCCATATGCTTCCGCGGTTGGATCAATCATGTATGCCATGACGTGCACTCGTCCCGATGTTTCGTATGCTTTGAGCATGACGAGTCGTTATCAAGCCAATCCAGGTGAAAGTCACTGGACAGCCGTGAAGAACATTCTTAAGTACTTGCGAAGGACCAAAGATTCGTTCTTAGTGTTTGGAGGCGATACTGAATTACGTGTAAGAGGTTACACGGATGCCAGTTTCCAAACCGATCGGGATGATTTGAAATCCCAATCCGGCTATGTTTATATGTTGAATGGAGGAGCCATTAGTTGGAAGAGCTCCAAGCAAAGTGTCACCGCGGATTCTACAACAGAAGCTGAGTACGTCGCGGCTTCGGAAGCTGCAAAGGAAGCTGTTTGGATTCGTCAGTTTTTGGAAGGACTAGGAGTAGTCCACTCCATCGAAGATCCTATCACCATATATTGTGATAACAGCGGGGCCATTTTTCAAGCAAAAGAGCCCAAGTCTAGCAATAATTCTAGACATGTACTTAGGAAATACCACATGATAAGAGATCTCGAGGAAAGGAAAGAAATCGATATATGTAAGGTTGGGACAGAAGAGAACATCGATGATCCTTTAACCAAGCCTCTTTCAAAGGCTAAACATGATGGTCATGTTGTCGCAATGGGATTGAGAAAAGTCCCAGATTTTCTTTAAGTTAGATGTAATAATTGGATATTGTAGCAATTTTTACATTTATGATAATAGCATTCATTGTTCGAGTTTCAATATGAACTCTTTTATTTAGTTTGACTAAACCTATACTTTGTTCATTCGAATGGATTGTGAGACAATCTTGAACCCTATTCAAGTGAACGTTTGAACGTAGTATTTTGCCCCTTGTCATTTAATGAGGTGACGACTCGGAGTGACAAGATTGTAAGTTGATCGATGGTTAGTTCAAGACCATGGGGTCATGGAGATGACTGGTCATTTACATAGGCAGACTGATTGTCACTCTGTCGGGCAGTGACCACAATAGAGTCCCTTATCAAAATAGTTGAGGCCTGGTCGTGGCGGGGATTTCTTTTTTATTCCTATGAGTCGATTCTTTAGACTGGCGACCATTTATCTGAGTCGATGTAGTTTCCGATTGGCTTAGGTTGGTGTCCTAGGTCGTGCCGTGAAAGGAGGCTGATGGGCATCTTCTGGGTCATGGTGATCAGCATTATACAGTATAAGATGGGTCAACAAGAATTGTCCACCCACGTCGGGTACAAACGTCCTTGGGCCACTCGAGGAGAAGTAACTGGAAATGCGTAGCCACGCTCGGAAATAGATATATGGTAGATTTTCCGGTCAGACAGTTATTCTCCAGATCGAGAAAACCACTCTAATTACAATTAAATCACAAGTGCGACCTGAAAGACACCTTGTGATGAGTGGGAGGATGTGACATCAAAGAGACAAGAGAATCGGTAGCGCACAACTTGTGTAGACAAGTGGGAGATATTGATGGAGTAGGAGTCCTCCACAATATAGTGGCTACATGCACAACTTGTATCGGACAAGTGGGAGATTGTTGGAGCAAGTGTCCTCCACAATAGTGCATTGATATATTAAATCTCATGGACGGAATATACTTGGGATAATTAGTACATTGATACTTCACGTCAGTTGATTAACGTAAATCGGTAACGCTCAGCTGACTAGAGTTAGACGTTATTGTCGTAAGACGGCGGTGATCAACTGATCCCTTTCGGTCACACCTATAGGATGAGACCCAAATAGAAGACTAATTATTTGTATCTGATACAGCTAATTAGTTCCTTGCGTATATATTTGATATATGCTTGGTAATGAGAGTTATTTGTTGGAGATAGAGTTTAGAACTCAGTCCGATTAAGTTTATTAGTCTATTATACGATAATTGACTAAATAAATTTTACGTCTTATTTTAATACGATTAAATAAGACCTTTTTTTTAGTATTTAAACGTTAATTAATAAATTAGTTGAGGTTTTGTATGTTTTTATGGGTAGTGGTAATTAGACGTTAAAATATTTATAAGTAGTTGTAAATTTAGCTAATTGATTATTATTATTATTATGGGACCTATTATATGTAGATATAATAGTAATGTACTACTTAAAGAGTTAAGAGTATATTATTTATTTGATGTGATCAATTATATGAGATTATTGATCATGTCACACATTAGCATTTGTATGACAAATGACAAAATAAAATGGACCCATTTTATGTACATGTGTATGACACACTAGTAAAAATAAGGGCAATAATGGTTGTTCTTATTTATGTGCATGCATAAATAATAGTAATTATTACACTAGACCCTAGACTTAAGCATGCAAATAAAATAATGCAATTGGTCTTCCCAAGGGTGGGGGTGGCCGGTTTTGGGGTTGATTTAAGGGGACATTTTGTTCTCTTTTCTACTCTATTCATTCATTAGCAATTGCTTTACCTCATCTCTCTAAAACTCTCTCTAAAATACTAATATTCATCTTTATTACTAAAGTAGTAATATATTCATAATATTAGTATAGTTTTATCACTACTATTATCTAGTTAATAATAGTGGTGATTATTTGGGTTGAATCTTGGTGCAACTTGAAGGAGATCTTCTACTTTGGAGATTCAAGGTTTTGGAGGATCATCCATACTATTATTAGCTCAAGAACAAAAAGAAAAGGAGTTTTCTTATTGTGCCCTTTATTTCCTCATTGTTTATGTAAGGAAATCTCTTCTTGAATCTAGTTTTTGTCATTTGATGTCATGCATGTAACTAGATCTTTATATACTAAATTAACAAGTAATTTAGTAACTAATTAGAGGAGTCTAATTAGTGTGTTATGAATCTTTCAATTATAAGGTCATAAAAGCGGTAAATCAAACGAAAGCGATAAATACGAATGTAAGCAAATCACATAGTGAGGAATTGCATCCTCGGAGTGTACACTAAACGAGACACGATGCGTAGATAGTTGAGAACGGATCTTGGAACTACTCGGGTTTAGTTCGGGTGTTTTAGTGGTTATGGTTGAAGTTGGGGACGTTACGTATGTTTATAATGTGCCATGAACCTAGTGTCCACGTTTGACATTATCGTACTGTATAATAAAAGTACAAAAATGTAAAGTTTTGTTTAGATGACAACCTAGTGACGGTTCGACTTCAAGGCGGATCCTCCTAGCTTTGCTTGTGGTGATTTCGGTAGAGTTTCGTTTACTACGGCTGGTTCTGCGGTTAATCCGGCAGAGCTCCGCTGCTAGACTCGGGGTTAGCTAGTCGAGCACAGGCTCCTCGCGATCGAGTGGGGTGCTCGAAGGTGAGGGATAGCGTCGATTCGCTTATCGGGACAATGATCGAGTGGAGTGTTACTTAAGGTCGGAGTGTGAACCTAAGTTAGATGAAACCCGTAAAGAGTAAGAGGGAGAAGAGAAGAATGAATTGTCGAATGAACGAAATGAGGGGGCTAATTATAGATGCTCGCGTAGTTCAAATCGACTACTCAGACGCATGGTGTCCAGCGACTCAGAACTAAGAACTCAGAACTCAGATGCCTGGTGTGAGGCAGTTCAGTTTAGGGAAGACTGGTGTGAGGCGATTGAAATTTTGAATATCCGATTTCTAAACTTTCCAAAACGGTGAAGATGCGTATGTTGTGTTGACTTGGGGGTTAAGCTTTCCCGTAACCCTAGAGAGTCGAGGCCGGGTGGGCTTCTGGTGCGCGTCTTGAGGTTTGCTTGGCCCGACGCGTTGTCTTGGGTTTGATTTGCATATTTCGGGACTGATACGGGGTCCCGGTGTTGGAATTGACTCTAATTAGTGTCGACGCGACCGTAAGATACGACTAAGGCTGTCCTGATGTTAAATTAATTTTTCCGAGTAATTATTTAATCCTGTCTATAGAAAAACTATCTAAAACATCGTAATCTCGCATCGCGTTGCAGTCTCGGGTGTTTGTCGAGCACTCATGCAGCCATCAGGTCCAAATCTAGGTGTCTACAGAAGCCCCCGCTTTGAATGAGACCTAGACAAGGCGAAAGTCAAAGTTTAGCCGCCCAGGTCAATCGAGAATTACCACCTGGTGGCTGTCCGGTTGGGTCATTTTAAGTCCGTTGGACTACGTATTTGAGGCTCGTCGGCCAAGACTTTGAAATCATACTTGACATCCTTGCCTACGGTCGCTTATCGGAGGTTGGGTCCATGCTTGCTATCTCGTCTTGGGTGTGTTGTTTTAGTAGTTTCGGTCTTTGACATGGACCTTTGCTTAATTCTTTATTGGTGTCTTAGTTCTGGTTTGATATCCTTGGCAGATGGTTATGTTGATTTCGGTTTTGCTTTAGGTATTCCTCGGGGGGCGTGAATTGAATACTTAGGGACTCGCTTCGGGTTGATTTGATTGTTCTGAGTGCTACTAGGGACTCATTTAAAATTGAATTGAATTGAGCGCTACTAGGGGCTCATTGAATTAAATTAAATTGACTTGAATTGAAATTGGATTGAGTGCTACCAGGGACTCATCCAAAATCAGAATTTTAAGTGCTACCAGGGGCTCATTGAATTGACTTGACTTGACTTGAATTGGATTGAGTGCTACCAGGGACTCATCCAAAATAGGATTTTGAGTGCTATCAAAGGCTTATTTAAAATTGATTTAAATTAAATTGAGTGCTACCAGGGACTCGCTGAATTAAACTGAGTGCTACTAGGGACTCGTTTAAAATTGGTTTTGAGCGCTAGAAGGGGCTCGTTTAAAATTGAATTGAAACGAGTGCTACCAGGGAGTCGTCGAATTAAACTGAGTGCTACTAGGGATTTTTTTAAAATTGGTATTGAGCGCTACAAGGGGCTTGTTTAAAATTGAGTTGATTCTGAGTGTTACCAGAGACTCATTTAAATTAATTTTGAGCGCTAACAGGGGCTCATTTAAATAGGTTTTTGAATTGCCTTTAGAATTCTTTGGGATTCAATTGAGTTTGTTTTGTTCAGATATTATTGTTGTGTGCTAAATTTAGACCGTGTTCCCCTCATTTAGACCCGTTGTCTCCCCGTTTTGCGAGTTTAAAGTGCGATTATTGCCCTATTTTGAGTATTTCTCGCATTAGCGTCCCTCTTGTGCATTTTACGTGTTTTTGGTAGTTTTTCTATCAATTTTGATAGGATTTGGCACCAAAAGCGTGATTGAGCTTCCACGAGCACAAGAGAAGGGAATACCGTCCAAAGAGCAAATCATTAAACTTTAAGTTCAAAGCAATCCAATCAAACGACGAAGTATGAGATAAGAAAAGAGGCCGGAAAATGACCGGGTGAAACTTCACCCGATGGAAAACCACTGGGCGAAGTTTCGCCCGATGGTAAATTTCCCTCCCCGAAGATTTTCTGAGAGCTTCTCCATTGGGCGAAATTTTCACCCACCGGGTGAAGTTTCGCCCGACGGTAAAGGTGATAAGTGTAGTTTGTAGTGCCTATTTTGCTTTGTTTTAGTCCCATTTCCTTGTGAAATCGCTCCTTGGGAGCGATTCATGGGCTTCTTATGCTTCCTCTAATCCGTTTCAGGTTCCCGAGGCCGAATTGGAAGAGTTGGAGCGATTCCGACTCAATACATACACATTTTGGAGCCAACGAGATAAAGGAACGATGACTCGAGACCTTGGAATCGACCCCGAGACCTTGGGACCCAATCCCGAGCCTCAGAGACCCGATCCCGAGTCCCGAGAATCGGTGGGAAGCCCATGAGAGGCAAGGAAGGACCAAAGAGCATTTAAGGAAGGCATACAAGACCCTTCCCGGTCGGGATGGTGGCCTTCCCGATCGGGAAGGGATGCACGTTTAGGAGCGCCACTGTGGGTCCTTCCCGGTCGGGTTGATCCCTTCCCGATCGGGATGGCATAACCCTTCCCGATCGGGAATATCCGTCCCGGTCGGGACGGGCTACAGCTCACCCGCATTTCTTCTTTTCTTCTCCTTCCATTTGTAACCCTATATATACCCCCCCTCTTGTATTAGGACACCATCTTATGTTATGTTATGTTAACCTATAGTAGTTTAAGCCTCCAAAAACCCTAGATTTACTCTCATACATTAATCTTAATCTCTCTTTAATCTTAGTTAATCCTTAGTTAATCTAGAGTAATTAGTCTTGGATTAAGGGATTCTTGAAGATTGTTCCAAGATTGACAACCTTGGGATTGTATTTGGGTTTCTCATTAATACAAGTTCTCTTCTTTTTCATCCATTGTTTGTTGGTATAATCTTCTTCTCTTATTTATTCTTGTTCTTAGTTGTTAATCAAGTTTGAATCTTTATAATTTGTTTATTGTCATTGTTATTGTTCATTATGGATGTTTGGATGTTCATGTTGTTTCCTCTTATTATTGTTAGTTTTTCATTGATAATGAGTGAGTAGATTACTTGTGGGGTTAGTAGGGGGATTAAGGGTAGATTATGGGTGATTAGGGTTGATTAGGGGTAAGGGTTTTATCTTTGTTGTTAGACTCATTATAGGCACTCTATGTGTTTGATGTTATGCTTGTGTGAGTTGTAGTGGCCATGCTTCCCATGCTTGTGTTCATCTTCCCATTGCTTGTCTATTGTGTGAGCATGTTGAGAATAGTCATAGTCACGAGAGTGCCGACTAGGGTCTAAGTTGCGCGAGCCCGGACCCATCTTGACATCGGTCTAAGTTGCGAGAGCCCGGACCGACTCTAGCAATTAGGAGGCACCTACACCCTTGATCACCCAAATCACCCTCCTACTCTTATGAACCCGACCTACCCCACTTCCTTTCCTTATTTGATCCATCGTCTTAGTTAGTCATCATCTTTTTAATATTGTTTAGCTTCGTTTTAGTCTAGTTCATCACTAGCTTAGTCATACCTCTTCCACCACCATAGTTTACCATTTATTGCTCTCTTTGTGTTCGTTTGTGTGACTTAGCCTAGTTTTTAGTGGACCTAGTCTAGACCTTACTCTACCGTCCCCGTGGATATCGACTCTACTTGCCCTAGCTACCCACTAGGAATAGTCGGTTTAATATTGACGGTTAGGACCCACGACAAAGCCAACCGCCAATTTGGCGCCGTTGCCGGGGACGGTGCATTGTTTAGACTTAGTTTGCTTATTTCTAGACTTAGTTACCCTTCTTTGTGTTCTCCCTTCTTCTCTTGTGAATATTCTCTAGTTTTTCTTCTTTTCTTAGCTTTCTTTTATCTTTGTCTCTAGTTGTGTCTGCTATTGTCGTTGCCTAGTGCCCATAAAGCACTAGGTGTTCTTACGTTTGTTCTAGTGTGTAGTGTATGCCTAGGAGGGGAGGCGACTTCTATCTCTTTAATCCAGAGCCGGAGAGACTCTTTCGAGCCTTTCGCCAACAGACGATTAATCGGGTTAGGATCTCTCAACCAAGTGCAAACACCACTCATCAAGGGCAAGCCCAAGGAGCCGATTTGAGCATTTCACCTCGAGAGACGGCCGGAGGGACCTTCATCAATCCCTTCGGTGATTCTTCTCCTAGTTCCCCCTCTTCATCTACATCAACACTCTCTACACCACTATCTTCTCCCTTACATCCAAGAATGCCTAAGTTTTCCTCTCACTCCACATTTACCGAGGATGTCTTGCCGGGACCGAGTGCATTACCGAAAACTTATACCGGGAATTTTGTGGCAAAGACTCAATTTATCCAACTTGTGGAGAGGAGTCCATTTAGTGGTTTGCCCACCGAAGACCCGCACCAACATATGGAGACTTTATCCGATTATTGTGACGCTATATCTCAAACCGGGGTTACTCAAGATCAAATTCGATGGGTACTTTTCCCATTTTCTCTTATTGGAAAAGCGAAGCAATGGATCAAGAGTCTCGATAGGGCAACCATGGGGATCGATACTTGGAAAATGCTTGCCTTGGCGTTCTACCAAAAAATTTACCCTCCGGAAAAGACGAATTTGCTTAGGGCCTCCATCACCGGGTTCCAACAAAAGGATGAAGAGAGCCTATATGAAGCTTGGGAGCGGTTTAAGTCTTTGGTAAGATCATGCCCTCATCATGGACTCTCACAATGGTTCTTGGTGCAACAATTTTGGAATGGTCTTTATGAGGACTCGAGAGCCATTCTTAATATGGGCTCCAATGGTAGGTTTACCGAGGTCGATGACGACCAAACATGGGCAAGAATCGAAGAGATGGCGGTGCATAATTCGCAATACTCTAGGCCTAGGAAGGCACACCGAGGAGGCTTACATGAGGTCGATGCTATCACTCAATTAAGCATTGACCTTGGAGCTCAACTTAAAACACACATGGAGACTATTGACAAGAAGCTCCAAAGTCACCTCGACCAAGTCCAAGGCACTAGTTCCTCACACCATCAACCGATTCAAGAAGTGAATGCTTTGGGGTTCGCACCTCCTTTACCTTACTACGGGATATGCGATACTTGTGGAATAGTTGGACATGATCCTATGTATTGCCGTGGAAGTATCGAGCAAGTTAACGCCTTTCAAGCGTTCAAGCAAGGTACCTCTTACTCTAATCAATTCCAAGCTTCCCAACAAGTCCCCCAACAACAAGCCTTTCAACATCAACAACAACATCGTCCCTATGTTCCACCTCCCTTAAGGGACAACAACCAAGGTTACCAAGGTTACATGGGTAATCCAAGACCCTTCAACAACTTCAAGAAAAATAACCAAGGTACCTTTCACAACAACAATCAAGGGTTCCAACAAGGGAACTTCAATCAAGGCGGTTTCAAAGGAAACCAAGGCTTCCAACAACAACAAAACCACAATCAAGGCCTTAGTCAAGGCAATTCTCATGGGTTCCAAGGGAACCGTCAACAAGCAACTCAAAATCAACAACAACAAAGCAAGCCTAGAAGCCGGTCTCCTACTCATGATTATGGCATTCCTCTCGCCATCACCGACACTCCACATAATCCATCGTCCCCACCTCGGGATTTTGACATTCAAAAGACAATGACGGAAATACAAAGGAGTAATCAAGATTTGCAACAAGGTCAAGTGGACATGTCAAGGCATCATCATGAGCTCTTCACTTATATTCAAGGGGAAAACGCAATGAGAGATACCCGTATGAAGATACTTGAGAATCAAATAGCTCAACTAGCTTCGGGGAGCTCCTCAAGACAAAAGGGGCAACTACCTCCTCAAGGCGAAACTCCAAAATTTGAGCATGTAAATGCTATTACTACGAGGAGTGGTACGTCCTATGAACCCCCTTTTTCACCTAATGAGCAAGAGCCCACACAAGAACCGACAATGGAAATGGCATCTCCAAATCAAGAAAAATCAAGCTTGGACAATCCAATTGAGGAGCAAGTCTTATGGGAAGTTGAGAAACCCCAAGAAGACAACCCTCCCCCTCTTCAAGAGAAAGACAAGGGAAAAAGGAAAGTGTCCTTTGAAGAGTCAACCCCGATTGATCAAAACGAGTACCAAGTCAAGTTTCCTTACCCATCGAGGCAAATGAAGACTAAGGTGGACACTCATTACGACAAGTTCCTTAGTATTGTGAAGAAATTGGATGTTAGCGTCCCGTTCACCGAACTACTTACCCAAATCCCGGCATATGGAAAATTTATGAGAGAAATCCTAGATAGGAAGAGATCCGTCGACAAGGAAGAGACCGTAGCATTCACGAGGGTGGTGAGCGAGCTCATACAAGGTTCCACGCTTCCGAAGTTGAAGGATCCGGGTAGTTTTTCGATCCCTTGCACCATAGGCAACTTCTTGATTAAGAATGCGTTATGTGACTTGGGCGCGAGTGTGAGCATCATCCCCTATTCTATTTGTTGCCGACTCGGAATGAAGGAGTTGAAATGTACGTCCCTCACCCTCCAAATGGCCGATAAATCATTCAATCGACCATTAGGAATGTTAGAGGACGAACCGGTACGAGTGGGGAAATACTTCATTCCGGTCGATTTCGTTGTGCTCGACATGCCGGAGGATGCCAACACTCCCATTATTCTTGGGCGCCCATTTCTACACACCGCGGGTGCCATGATCGATGTGAAGAACGGTAGGATCACATTTGAGTTAGGCGAGGAGAAGATAGTGTTCGACCTCCAAGGCAACACTACGCCTACTAAGGATGAATCATGCAATATGATCCAAGCCAAGAAAGACATCGATCTAGGGGGTGAACCGGAACAAAGCTTGAAGAAGTACTCTTATGTACTTGAGGATGACGACTCCGATATGGAGGAAGATGAGTGCCCGAATCATGGGCTTGACGACAAGTTGCTAAGCAAGGACAAAGATGAGCCTCCCTTGGGGCCGCATGAGAACCGGTGGACGTTTGGGTATATCCCCAAGGACAAAAAGTACAAGTTCAAGCCTTTGAGCTTGGAAGATAGGGATGCCCCGGGAACGTCAAGGCAAGGCCATAAGGAGCCTTGGGATGTGGTCGGTTACATTACGACCTTGATTGAAGACTTCTCAATGGCCTTCGACTTGTTCTTGCGTGCCATTGATGGAGATGGAAGTGTTAAAGGTTGTTGAAAAAGATTGAAGAAAGCACCACCTTGGTTTGACGGAGTTCCACAAGAACCGTCTCATTGTATATACCTGTTTCTTGTAATTTGTTGGATTTTTGTGATTTCTTGTTATTTGGATTGATTGATGAGCGTTTTGAGGGAGAGAGTTTGATGCATGTTTGAGTGTTGATTGATAGGTGAAGTGAAGATGCTCCTAGAGGAGATTGGCTATGGTTTACCTTAGGTTGTGAGCGAGAGGTCTGGGTTTTTGAAGCTTGGAACAAGTTTTTGGGATCGTGGAGGTCGAAGAAGACCCATCCCGGCCGGGATAAGGCGTCCCGACCGGTAAGGGTTAAGCTTCCCGATCGGGAAGGGTGCCTTCCCGATCGGGAAGAGCGCACCACATTTCGAGCTTACTGTGAGCTCATCCCGATCGAAATGAGGGCGTGCCGACCGGGACGGGTGAGCCAACCCGATCGGGAACAACCTTCCCGACCGGGAAGGTCCTATGCTCCCCCTTTGTGATTCTTCTTCGCAAATCGAGTCCACCCAACCGTTTTATGCCCCCTCCCAACCTCCCTAGCTACCCTAGCCTTACCATATGTCCCATGTACTTCTTTGTCTTACCTTCACCTCACCTCCTCTTCACTTTACACCGTGAATCGCATCAAATCCCACTCCCTACCATTCCTACCTATACCGTGAGTTCCCTTCAAGTGTGAAGCGAGATGGCAACCGAGAAAACAAGCGACGAGCCTCTAATGATCAACGAGACGATGGAGCAAGTGAGTTACTAGCCGCTCGGTTTGGGTAACTATCCTTACTTTTCCGTCTTTTTATCGCTTCTTTTTCATTGTTTGCCCCCTTCCCTTGAGTCTCGGTATCTAGGGGCCTTCGAGGCCATAGTTGGTTGCTCCCGACTCCCGACGACGTGATCACGTCGCGAGTCAATCGATTAGTCCATTTACAAGATTTTCACCCCTTGTTAGAAGTTAGTCGGATTTGGACGGAATCCGGGCTAGGTGACTTGATTACATCTAGCCCTCCCCTCCCATTTCCTTTTATTTCTTTCTTTTTATTTTTCTCCCCCATTCCATATTTTTTTCTCGTCTCGGCCCTTGGTGACTTGATTACACCCCGGCCGGACACCTTCTACCCTTTTCTTCTCTTTCTTTTTGATTTTTAGTTTTATTTTCGTAGTTTCTTTTTCTTTCTTTTGTCTCTCCGCACCCTACGATCGAGCATGAGGACATGGCTCGATTTAAGTGTGGGGGAGCGATATTCTAGTATAGTTAGTTTTATTTTCGTAGTTTTTCCGAAAAAAAAATCTTTAAAAACCATAAAATTTTGAAAAATTTTCATAAAATCAAAAAGATTTTTCTTTTGTGTGTTTTCATTTTGTCTCTTTGTGTCGTATATTTGTTTGTGTGCGTGTTTTGCCTCCCTTTGTCCTTATAGGTTACTTTAATCGCCAATGACTTTGGAAAGCTCTAAAGATTTCCGGTAACATCTTATCCCTTTTTCTTCTTTATCTCTTACGGAGTTTGGAGGAGATTCTGATGTTGTGTGCTCGGGTGGAGCTTTGTGCATATTGGTGGGTGATTTGGTGACTTGTTTGGATGATCGGGGTGGTGTTTGTGTTCGTTTTGTGTTGTTTGTGTTTTGTTGCTTTTACTTCTTTTTCTTTCGTTCTCGTTGAGTCTTTGTTTGTGTGTATTTGTGTCTTGTATGTAAATGGTTTTCGAAAACCCGGTTTAGAGGCTAGTGTGTGAGTGCTTACTTTCCCTTCCTAGTGGTATAAATCGAGTCTTGGACTTTAATCTAGTAGAATGACCCTAAATCAATGAGTTCGTTGGTCCTTTACCTTGAGTCCACCTAGCTTACTAGGGATTTACCGCGGGATTTGCACTTTTGACCATTATGACCACCCACAGTGTGAAAAGGCCTTGGTTACCGAGTCTCGTCCCTTAGGTGACCGTGTTTAGGATCGTTCGATTAGTCCAAGTTCTCCACTTTTTGTGGGTTTGAAAGGGAATGCGCAACCCCGACTTACCCATTCACCTACGGCATACACATCTCCACACAATAAATTGCAAATTGTTGATTCTCTCTTTCTTGTTACACATTGAAATGCCAAAAATGCCAAATCTTGCCAAAAAGGGCAAAGAAAAGAAAGAAAAAAAAAATGAAAGAAAGAAAAGAATGAAGAAAAAGAAAAGGCACAAAAGCCAAAAAGAAAATAGAAAAGAAGAAAAAGAAATGGCATGGCAAAACAAAACAAAAATGCAAAAGAAGAAAGAAAATGCCAAAAGAAAACCCGTCTCACAAAAAGAAACCCCCACAAAAATAAGCCTTTTTCCAACTTTTGCCGTGAAGAGCCTACCAAAGGACCGAGTCCCGAGGAAGGATGATAGCGGCATTAGTCGGTCTTCCCTCATTTTGCATATTTCCACCTTTTTACTTGGACTGGTTAGGCGGTCTTAGACACGGGACGACCCTCTTGGCTCACGCTAAAGGGGGCGGGGTCTCACTTACCTACAGTGTCGACTAACACCGTGGTTCCTCACTTTTCCACTCCGCCGATCGTCCCGTAGTACGTTTTTAGAAAGTTAGGAGGACCTAGGTAAGTTATCAATGTTTTTGTTGCTTTATCGTCATACTATTAGGGTTTAGTTCACCTTGGTTTGCACGTCTAGCTTGGGAACTTTGTCACTTACCTTGACTCCTAAACCGGTGTTTTATTCACCGCTTGTTTGAGGGAAGCGGTATTTCTTTTGTTTTGGGTGTAACCGTCTATGTGTTTGTTTGTGTGTTTGTTTGTTTATGTGTTTTGTGTCCGGTTGCATCCAGAGTTTTGTCGCAAGACCCGACTTGCCTTGCGGAGTGCACTTTTCCTCTAAGTGCACTCGCATGAGTTGAAGGGGCGTAGGGTGCGCTAATACCCATTCGGCTAGTGTAGTAGTTAGTATGTGCTTACTCGAGGGCGAGTAAGGGTTAAGTGTGGGGGAGTTGATAAGTGTAGTTTGTAGTGCCTATTTTGCTTTGTTTTAGTCCCATTTCCTTGTGAAATCGCTCCTTCGGAGCGATTTATGGGCTTCTTATGCTTCCTCTAGTCCGTTTCAGGTTCCCGAGGCCGAATTGGAAGAGTTGGAGCGATTCTGACTCAATACATACACATTTTGAAGCCAACGAGATAAAGAAACGATGACTCGAGACCTTGGAATCGACCCCGAGACCTTGGGACCCAATCCCGAGCCTTAGAGACCCGATCCCGAGTCCCGAGAATCGGTGGGAAGCCCATGAGAGGCAAGGAAGGACCAAAGAGCATTTAAGGAAGGCATACAAGACCCTTCCCGGTCGGGATGGTGGCCTTCCCGATCGGGTAGGGATGCACGTTTAGGAGCGCCACTGTGGATCCTTCCCGGTCGGGTTGAGCCCTTCCCGATCGGAATGGCATAACCCTTCCCGATCGGGAATATCCGTCCCGGTCGGGACGGGCTACAGCTCACCCGTATTTCTTCTTTTCTTCTCCTTCCATTTGTAACCCTATATATACCCCCCCTCTTGTATTAAGACACCATCTTATGTTATGTTATGTTAACCTATAGTAGTTTAAGCCTCCAAAAACCCTAGATTTACTCTCATACATTAATCTTAATCTCTCTTTAATCTTAGTTAATCCTTAGTTAATCTAGAGTAATTAGTCTTGGATTAAGGGATTCTTGAAGATTGTTCCAAGATTGACAACCTTGGGATTGTATTTGGGTTTCTCATTAATACAAGTTCTCTTCTTTTTCATCCATTGTTTGTTGGTATAATCTTCTTCTCTTATTTATTCTTGTTCTTAGTTGTTAATCAAGTTTGAATCTTTATAATTTGTTTATTGTCATTGTTATTGTTCATTATGGATGTTTGGATGTTCATGTTGTTTCCTCTTATTATTGTTAGTTTTTCATTGATAATGAGTGAGTAGATTACTTGTGGGGTTAGTAGGGGGATTAAGGGTAGATTATGGGTGATTAGGGTTGATTAAGGGTAAGGGTTTTATCTTTGTTGTCAGACTCATTATAGACACTCTATGTGTTTGATGTTATGCTTGTGTGAGTTGTAGTGGCCATGCTTCCCATGCTTGTGTTCATCTTCCCATTGCTTGTCTATTGTGTGAGCATGTTGAGAATAGTCATAGTCACGAGATTGCCGACTAGGGTCTAAGTTGCGAGAGCCCGGACCCATCTTGACATCGGTCTAAGTTGCGAGAGCCCGGACCGACTCTAGCAATTAGGAGGCACCTACACCCTTGATCACCCAAATCACCCTCCTACTCTTATGAACCCGACCTACCCCACTTCCTTTCCTTATTTGATCCATCGTCTTAGTTAGTCATCATCTTTTTAGTATTGTTTAGCTTCGTTTTAGTCTAGTTCATCACTAGCTTAGTCATACCTCTTCCACCACCATAGTTTACCATTTATTGCTCTCTTTGTGTTCGTTTGTGTGACTTAGCCTAGTTTTTAGTGGACCTAGTCTAGACCTTACTCTACCGTCCCCGTGGATATCGACCCTACTTGCCCTAGCTACCCACTAGGAATAGTCGGTTTAATATTGACGGTTAGGACCCACGACAAAGCCAACCGCCAAAAGGCGTCTAAAATTGCAAAACTGGGAAAAGTTCACCGGGTGAAGTTTCACCCGGCGGTATTGGCTCGCGTATAATAGGGTGAAGTTCCACCTCATGAAAACTTAAAGGGTGATTGTCTCACTAATGGAGCAAAAAGTTGGATTTGGGCTTTAGGTTAAGGATCCATTAAGGCTTTACTATATATATGTATACCCTAGTTTGTTGCCTAGGGAATTCCATGACAATTCCATTCCCGTCACATTAGAATTCCATTAGACTTTCATTAGTTTAGACTACTCCATCCTCTCACTACTTAGTAGATCTCTCTAGTAGTAATTTTAGTAGTTTTCTACAGTAAACTTTAGAGAATTCTTCATAGTTTCCATCAATTTCCCTTTCCTTAGATCTTATTTTCAAGCTTTGTAGAAGATTATTCCAAATTTAATTTGAAGATTTGTGGAGATTACTAAGGGATTAGTGACAAATCCTCTATTCTCTTCATCAAAGCTTCATCCTTTATTTATGCAATCTTTATCTTTATTGTTGATCTTCATAGTTAGTACATTTCTTTCCACTCTCTAATCTCTAGTTAGATTTATTATTGCTCTTTCAATATTGTTCATTTAATTGTTCTTTCATTATTGTCTTGTTTTGATCATCTTTATTTATGTTGTTTTAGATTGCTCTATGTTTTATTTTGTTGATTGTAATTTTGATCATCTTAGTATTCTTAATTTCTCTAGATCTAATTTATGTTGTTCTAGATTGTTTCCTAGTTCATTTTGTTAATCGCAATTTCTTTCATAGTTTTGTGATTGATTTGGTAGATCGTAATTTCCTTATTATTTCGTTGTTATTTCCTTTAGATTTAGTTATTATGCATGTTGTAGTTATTTTTTCCATTGTTAATGTTTTGTTGTTTTCCATTATGAGTAGTTAGTAGATTTCTTGTTGGGGGGGGGGGGAAGGGGTTTAGGGATGAAGATCTTGGATTATTTGAATTGAGGGATTTTGGTTGGTTACTTGCTTGTTGGTTTATCTTGTTTATGGTTGTTGTGTCATTGTTGTTTTAGTCCGGCCAACTAGACCGACCTTGACTCATTTCTATCAATATGAGGAAACTCGGGGTAGAAATTACCTTAACTTGAGACTTACCCTTCTTTGCCGCGAAAGCAGGTTTTTAGGTGGATTGGGTGAAGCAACCGAAAGGTGGTTGATGCGTGCCATTCCTATTCGATTTTTCACCTATTTCGGCACGCATTTTCGTGTCATTTTATTAATCTTAGGAGTCGGATTACGTTATTTTCTCCCATAAGTGCTACTCGGGTATTCTTTTGTTGTTGTGAAGATAATCGAGACCGAGTAGTTAAAAGAGCTCACAATAACGTTAAAATCGTTGAAGCTCTAAAACTGATTCGTTGTATGAAAATCGAGAGGAGATAAAGGTGAATCCAAAGAAGGCCCATATGCAGCAAAACAAAAAGGAAGTCTATAGACTAAAAAGACTAAGTCTGTAGACTAATAAGACTAAGACTGTAGACTGAGGATAAGTTTATAGACTGAGAACAAGTCTGTAGACTACACTACCCACGTTCTCCTCCTTGGCCCTTACGCTTTCTCAGCCCCATTAACTATTTACATTACAATTTAATTAGTTAGTGGGGATGAAGGGGAGATAATGGGTTAGTTAAGCTAGGATTAATCTATTATAAATAGGACCTTAGTTTCATTCATTCAGAGCATCTATCTTTTATTTAGTAATTCAGTCTTTCGTTCACACATCCTGTAAATAGTTAGATTTAATTTTTATTTAATTTTTCAGAGATTTCAGTATTTATTATTTTTAGTCAAGACTCGGGTTTTAATATTTTCATTCTCATTCTACTATATTCCGATTTGGGTAATCTCTCTTCTTCCCTAATCTCCCTCCGTCTCAGTACTGTAACTTTTATTTTTTGTTTTTATTTTCCTGTAATTATTATTCCTACTGTTTATCTCTTTTCTTCATTTCTTATTTTTCCTATTGTTTCCTGTAATTCGTCTGCTTCTTTTCTTTAACTTTTCTTTAGTTTTTCTTTAATTAGTTTTATTATTTCCGTAGATATGCTTAGCTAATTTTCCGTCACTAGAGTTTAGGTGAACTACGAATTGAACCGAGTTTATATGTAATATTTGAATAATCGACTTTTATGAGTTAAATCGCTCTTGCAACATTATAACAACGAGTAATTAATTATAGGCCGTAATTGATTATTTGTATCTTGTAAATCCCAACCTAAGATCGAAAGCCCGGAACGGATTAGACTCGTTTTAATCGATAGAATTCCCTAATAAGTAGCGAGAGACCGTTAGGTGATTTCTAGGATTACTAGTGATCCGAGAGGACCGTGTCGACATTCTTTAACTTCTCTTAACTTATTATCTGGAAATCGTATGTTTACCTGTTTTGATTCGTAGTGATCCGACGGCTCTGGTGATTTTCTTTATTTGATATTTCTTAACTATTTTCTTTAGATTTTATTAGACCGTCAATTCACCCAATCGTTATAATCGTGACTCGATATATAGATTAATTGACTGACTTATAATTTTCAACCTGTGTCCCTGTTGAATCGACCCTACTTACCGCTAGCTACCCGTTAGTAGTAATTTAGGATTATTTTGATATCGGTGACACGACTAACCCGTACCAATTTTGGCGTCGTTGCCGGGGAGGCGACGCATTTTTATTTGTTAGTTAATTAATTTATCTCTCATCTCGGGGAATTTCTGTTCCTAGAGACCAATCTCACTGTTTTCCATGAGAGTTGTTATAGATTTTCCGCAGTAATCCGATGAGACTTTTGGAGCTTATATACAACGGTTTTGCTGCTGGCTCGGCTCTCTGAAAAGAAAATATTTCACGAACGAAACACTTGTTCTTACAATTCTGAAGGGCATGACGGAGTCTACTAAGGCCTATGTATATTCTACGTGTAAGGATTTCGAAAGCAAATCCTACGACGAGGCAGTAGATTATTTCGACTGGCTAGCTGAAGAAAGTGTGAAACCCAGTTTTTCACTTTATTTGCCTAGTGATGAACCCGTTGGTGAGACTAGTGATGTGAATATTTTTTAGAATCCTTATTTTGATTGTGAAACAGGCTGTGACGGAAACTATGATACGAGTCTCACGGAACCATTTAGTGAGAATCTATTTGATGAGGTTCGTGAAGAACCTTTTGATCTGGAACTTGAGGTCAAGTGGGACTGATATGAGAATGACACGTTCGAGGAGAATATTGAGGTTCGATGGGATGAGTATGAGGATGACATTGTAGAGGAACCATTGGTTTCTTTTCCCGTTGTCACATCTCCTTCTACGGTTTTGTCCTTTGTTCCTTCCGCTCCACTTCTTTTTCCTCCTTTATGTTTATCGGTCCCACTGCCATTAATTACTGACCATTTTCCTATGAACACTAACACTTTATCTTCTGATTTTAACTTTGATTCTCCATGTCTTGCTGACGAGGAGATTAGTTCAGTGTTTCAGGAGGAAATTGATCGTCCACCCCGTGATAAGATGGCTCGTTCCGTATTTCATACTTTTGCTACTAACATCTTATCACCTGCTTATATCTGCATTCATATTTCTTGTGCTCGGGAATATGACATGCTACTGAGGGCGTTGATTCATTTTTTAAAATAAAATGATGAAGTGATCGAATCAAGGTCGTGCGGGACCGTAAAAACCAGCTCTGGTCGGGAAGCAACCCGGGTATTTTTATTATTATTTTATTTTTAAGTCCGAATAAAGTAGTTACATTCATTTTAGTGAGTGAGAATGAGGATACTGATAATGTGTCAAGTTGGGTTGCAGGATTACTAAGTTGCTGAGTCTAGTGAAGTATGCCAGACTGATCATCCCAGTCTTTAGACTCATCTATCCTAGTCTTTAGACTAACCTAAACCAGTCTACCCAACTCACTCCTAGTCGACCCGACTCATCTCACCCTTACCCGACTCCCTACCCAGACCCCCTCCCCTGTCATACCTTCATCTTCCTCCTCCCTTCCCCAATTTCAAAAACCAGATTCAAACAACCCTACCCTACCATCCACCTTCAGCCCTCCACACCGTCTACCACGACGCCACTCTGCCTCCGTCATTCCTCGCCTGATTCCGGTCATACTCCTCCTCCCTTCGCCAGCCTCCATCACCTCTGCCACCCACCACCACCGTTCGCCTTTCCTACTTCCCTTCGTTTCACCCTCCGCCTTCGCCCACCTGTCCCACCGTCCATCCTCGCCGGAAACCTCCTCCCTCTGCCATCCTTCGCCTGAAATTCACTCCACCCTCCGTTCATTCTCGCTCCGTCCTTGCTGCCGCCGTTCATCACCAATGTTCCGTCCCTCCGTTCTCCAATCGGACTGCCGAGTTCATAGAATGATTGTGGTTACCTAGTTCAGCCAGTATTGTTGAAATCCGAGTGTCGAGTTATTAGGTGTTTTCAGGATTTACGTGTTTTTGTGCTATTTTTCAGGCTTACAGATCAAATGGAGCACTCTAACCAAACCCAAGTACGGCCTGCAGAAGCACGGAAATCGAGGTTGTTCTGGCTACACGAGCGACGGAACCACAGTAAGCACCACCTGAGTCGGAATTGGACTATGTCTAGAGTTCGGTTTGGGGAACCTCGGACATAATTGGTAGTATCTCTCCCACTCACTCACTTAGTTATGCTTTTTAGTTATTTTTTCTTCTCCTTTTTGTCCCGATTTGTGTTTGATACAATGAGGACATTGTATTGTTTGGTTTGGGGAGAGTAACTAATTTGCATTAGTTGCATATTTTCTGCATTTTTGCATGCATTTTTTATTTTAGTTTTTAGGCATTTTAGGAGTTTTTAGGAGTCGGGACGGGTTAAGCAACAATGATGAAAATGCTTTTTCCTCTTCTTTTCTTGTTTCGTTAACTTTCTTACTTTAGTGATATCTTAGTCTACTTGGCCGAGTCTTAGGTTATGGCACTTTTCGATTGTTATTTCATTGAACGAATAAACTTGGCTTAAATTGTCGGCAAACTACTTAAATTCTGAGGATTAGAGCCATATGAAACCGATGACATCCATGATCGGTTTATTTAGGAATAAGAGTAGTTCTCCATATTTCGCATGTAACATCAATTTGCATAAGTGTGAAGTCCGTCTCTTAAGTCTTTGTGCATTCGGGTCGTAACTATAACATATATTGAGGCTTTTCTTTTTCCCTTTTTATTTCCCTTTCCCGTTTTCATTTTCACTCAAAAATCGAATTATCCCTTCACCACAAAATTAACCACAAGCCTAAATTGCCTACCTTAGTCGAGCTAGTCACGGTGATATTGAAGTGTTGTTGAGATAAGTCGGTTTGGTGTATATATGTGTTTCGATTCTTGTATATAGCTCCAAAAAAACAAAGGAAAAAAAAAGAATAAAAGAAAAGTGGAAAAAGAATTGAGTTGTGGACTCTGATACTCCATCGTGATAATACTTATAGAGTCGATTTGGGTGAAATAAGCTTGATATGGAGAATACGTCTTTAATCGACGTTGATTTCATCGATTATATGGTTGTTATTTTGGTGATGTAATTTGGAAGTTTGGATTGACTAGCTTGACTATTACCTCCACATTCCCATATTTATAATCCTTTCTTACCCGTCACTTAACTCATATCCCATTTCACCATCATATGCCTCGATATGTGTTTTGGTCTCGATTAGTTTTAATGTGCAAGTGATTGGTAGAGATTGTCGTCACATTAGATTGAATGCATGTGATTATAGGTCGCAGATTAGGCGAGCGTCTTTCTTTCTCACTATCTCACATTTATATTCCATATCCCCTTCATGAGAGTAGAGTGTAACCGCGAGAGTCTGACAATAACGAGCCTGGCAAGGTTGACGGTTCACTGTTATTCTCTCGATTATGCCATAGCTTGAGTCAGTTCATGTTTTCTAATTGTCGCTAGCTTGAGTTAGTTTTTGTAGCGAGTCTGGTTGGTGTAAATAGCTTTGAGTTGTATATCGTTCCCATAGATTTTGTGTTTGATTGCTTGAGGACAAGCAATGGTTCGGTTTGGGGAGATTTGATGCGTGTCATTCCTATTCGATTTTTCACCTATTTCGGCACGCGTTTTCGTGTCATTTTATTAATTCTAGGAGTCGGATTACGTTATTTTCTCCCATAAGTGCTACTCGGGTATTTTTTTTGTTGTTGTGCAGATAATCAAGACCGAGTAGTTAAGAGAGCTCACAATAACGTTAAAATCGTTAAAGCTCTAAAACTGATTCGTTGTATGAAAATCGAGAGGAGATAAAGGTGAATCCAAAGAAGGACCATATGCAGCAAAACAAAAAGAAAGTCTGTAGACTAAGAAGACTAAGTCTGTAGACTAATAAGACTAAGTCTGTAGACTGAGGATAAGTTTATAGACTGAGAACAAGTCTGTAGACTACACTACCCACGTTCTCCTCCTTGGCCCTTACGCTTTCTCAGCCCCACTAACTATTTACATTACAATTTAATTGGTTAGTGGGGATTAAGGGGTGATGAAGGGGAGATAATGGGTTAGTTAAGCTAGGATTAATCTATTATAAATAGGACCTTAGTTTCATTCATCCAGAGCATCTATCTTTTATTTAGTAATTCAGTCATTCATTCACACATCCTGTAAATAGTTAGATTTAATTTTTCAGAGATTTCAGTATTTATTTATTTAGTCAAGACTCGGGTTTTATTATTTTCCTTCTCATTCTACTATATTCCGATTTGGTAATCTCTCTTCTTCCCTAATCTCCCTCCGTCTCAGTACTGTAACTTTTATTTTTCTTTTTAGTTTCCTGTAATTATTATTCCTACTGTTTATCTCTTTTCTTCATTTCTTATTTTTCCTATTGTTTCCTGTAATTCGTCTTCTTCTTTTCTTTAACTTTTCTTTAGTTTTTCTTTAATTAGTTTTATTATTTCCGTAGATATGCTTAGCTAATTTTCCGTCACTAGAGTTTAGGTGAACTACGAATTGAACCGAGTTTATATGTGATATTTGAATAATCGACTTTTATGAGTTAAATCGCTCTTGCAACATTATAACGATGAGTAATTAATTATAGGCCGTAATTGATTATTTGTATCTTGTAAATCCCGACCTAAGATCGAAAGCCCGGAACGGATTAGACTCGTTGTAATCGATAGAATTCCCTAATAAGTAGCGAGAGCCCGTTAGGTTATTTCTAGGATGACTAGTGATCCGAGAGGACCGTGTTGACATTCTTTAACTCGTCTTAACTGATTATCTGGAAATCGTATGTTTACCTGTTTTGATTCGTAGTGATCCGACGGCTCTGGTGATTTTCTTTATTTGATATTTCTTAACTATTTTCTTTAGATTTTATTAGACCGTCAATTCACCCAATCGTTATAATCGTGACTCGATATATAGATTAATTGACTGACTTATAATTTTCAACCTGCCTCCCTGTGGAATCGACCCTACTTACCGCTAGCTACCCGTTAGTAGTAATTTAGTATTATTTTGATATCGGTGACACGACTAACCCGTACCAGTGGCATTCTCCCTTTATCAATGTTGTGACCTACCCGAGTCCGAGACTCTTAGACCCCCAATTTCCGATTCCCGACTTCCCCTTAACACCTTTTCGTAGATTGATCATTTCTTGTTATTTCTAATGTTATTTCTCTTGCTATTTAATTCTCGTTATTTAGCGCGTTCTTAGCATAGACTCGACCCTTAAAACCCCCACTAGATCCCAAACACGTTGCTTTTTACTCAATTCAATTTCGTCTCCCTGTGGTCCGACCTCGACTTACCACTATTACTCTAGTAGTTTTTTTGTTATTACGAGTCTATAAATATTGTTTGACCCCCTATCCTTCACTAAACGACCGATCCGATTGGAGGGAACGTCAAAATGGCGTCGTTGCCGGGGAGCACGGCTAGTTAATTAAGTATTTAGTTGTTGTGTTTGGCTATTTGCTTTAGTTTTATTTTTCCGCTTTCCCTAGTACCGTTAGGTGCTAGGAGACTTATCGTTTAAATTGAATTTTATGCCCAGGAATAAGTCATCACCCTTGTGGTTCGATCCGGAACCGGAGAGGACTTTTAGAGCATTGCGATTTCGGGGAAATAACTCAACCACCATTATTCCACATCCTTCATTATCACCTCCTAACCTTAATTCAATCCTACCACATACACCTTCTACACTTCCTACACCACATACACTTTCCATTCCAAATAATCCTTCTACATCATCTACTTCACGAAATTCACCACCTACCCCACCATCACCGAAAACTCCACCACCAAATCAAAATTCATCCCCTCCAAATTCTCCAAATTCAAATCCACCAACACCACCAATCCAACCAATGGTGACCCTAGCAGTTCCCATTCTCAACTTACACACGAAGAAACACCTTTACCCGTCAATTTCGGAGTGATACCCGAGAATTATGAATTGAAAGCTTCTTTGACAAATGCAGTTCAACAAGATACTTTTCACGGTTTCTCTCAAGAAGATGCCCAAGAGCACATTGCTTCATTTAAAGAAAAATTAGTAGGAGCCCGTCTCAATGGATTAACTTCATGCCAATTGCACCGATTATTATTTCCAAGGACATTGAGAGATGGAGCTCGTAGATGGTTTCAAGGCCATCCCACTAATACATTTACAACATGGGCTCAATTGTCCAATGCCTTCTTGGAGAAATATTATCCACCGTCAAAGACTAATCAATATCGCATGGAGATACAAACTTTCAAGCAAGATAAATTTGAAAGCCTAAGTGAGGCTTGGGAAAGATTTAGAGATTTATTGCGGAAGTGTCCACACCATGGAATACCCGATTGGCTAACTACCCAAACATTTTATAACACCCTTTCATCGAGAACCAAGGAAAACCTAAATTCAGCCGCCGGAGGAGACTTCTCTTCCCTTACCGATGAGACATCTAAGAGTCTTATTGAAAAGATGGAAAGGAGTGATGCTAGAGTGGGTCAATCGAGGGATTCTAGAAAGAAAATTGAAGTGAACTCACCTAAGAGTTCTAATGAATTGAAACTTGAAGCTCAAGTTGAAGAATTAACAAAAAGAATGGATGCCATGAGTTCTAGACCAACTCCTACAGGTATTACCAAATTCAAGAGAGTGTTCCAACAACGCAACCATCACCTCCTAAGCAACAAATAACATGGGAGTTCAATGTGGTCATTGTGGCAATTATGGCCATGATTCTAGCTCTTGTATTCCTAATGAAAAAACTACTTATTTTGAAGAGAAAAATGAAGTCCATGCTATACAAGTATATGGACAAAGACCTCAATTTGATCCCTTTTCCAATACTTACAATGTCGGCACAAGGTTTCATCCCAATTTTTCTTATGCAAATCAAAATGTTCAAAATCCAATGCAACGTGCCCAAGGGAGTCAACCGAGGCCATTTAATCAAAGTCAACGAAGGCCCTTTAACCAAGGTTCTCCAAAAATGCCCCCCATATTTGCCTCCTCATCAAAGAAGCAACTTCAATCAGCAAGGTAACAACTTCCATGTTCCCAACAATTACAACAATTACCAAAATCAACATTGTAATCATTTCAATCATGGATACAATTAAGGGTTCCATCCAAGGCAATTTTCAAGGAAATCAAGGTTACTATCAACAACCATTTAATCAACCCTCTCAATCTTATGGTCAATCAAGCAATTTTCAATATGATCAAGGAGAAGTTCCATGGAATAACATTAGTGATTTGCAAAGAGTCGTTGGGCAACTATGGAGTGAGCATCAAGATACCAAAGCAATGCTAAAGGTTTGGGAATCACAAGAAGCAACAAAAGCCTTAGCCGCCCCAATTCATCCACCCCATGGTTTGCCCGGGCAACCCCAAAACCCAAGAAACCCTTCACACCAAGCAAATGCCGTCATTTTGAGAGGTGGCAAGGAACTTGAGGACCCATACAGTAATTTGACACCAAAACCACCACGGCCAAAGTGAATCAACAAATTAAAGTGCATCACAAGCATCATCTCCCACTTCCTCCAAACAAAACCGGGGAATACAAGAGGAGTTTGATATTCTCCAAAAAGCGGAGATTGAACAAAGAGAACTTAGGAAGAAGCAAAAAAGAAAAGAGACGGAGCGATTAGCCGAAGAAGAAGAATCTAATGTTCCACCGCCTCCCGCTTTTGTCCCACCATTGCCTTTTCCCGAACGAGCTAAACCATACAAGGAGAATGTCCAATTTAGCCGTTTCGTGGATATGTTGAAGAAAGTGGAGGTAGCTTTGTCCTTCACCGAGATAATTTCTCAAATGCCTCTCTATTCTATGTTTTTGAAAGATGTCTTGACTAAAAAGAGAACCATAGAGGACAAAGAATGTGTCTCTCTCACGGCACAACGTAGTGTCATTCTTATGAATCAAATGCCAAAGAAACTAGAGGATCCCGATAGCTTTTCCATCCCTTGTCGGGTTGGAAATGTTGTTGTAAATAAAGATTTATGTGACCTAGGGGCTAGTGTTAGTTTGTTACCGTATTCCATTGCTAAGAGACTTAGTGTGGGGGAGATGAGACCCACTAGTATGTCGATTCAACTTGCGGATATGTCCGTCAAGTACCCTCTTGGGATACTTGAGGATGTACCCGTGCAAGTTGGTAAGTTTTTCATCCCCTCCGACTTTGTTGTCATGGATATGCCCGAAGACACTATTACCCCCATTATCTTAGGTCGACCTTTTATGGCTACCGGTGGTACTATAGTTGATGTTAAGAATGGAATGTTGTCTTTTAACATAGCGAACGAGTTGGTAAAGTTTTCCCTTTCTCAAGCTCTTAAACAACCAATGATTGAACAAATGTATTCCATTGAAGTTATTGATAGTTTGGTTGAGTATAGCTTGATAGATGATAATAAGCAAGAAGAGGAACCACTTGACTCTCCACCACTTGAAGATGAGATCATGCATGAAGAAAAGGTAGAACCACTACCGGTGGGTAAGAGTATGGTATCCTCCCCTCCTAATCTTGAACTTAAGCCACTCCCCACTTCCCTCAAATATGTTTTTCTTGAAGGAGCTAATTATCCCGTTCTCGTCAATGCCACACTTGATGGTCCTCAATTGAAAAAACTTTTAATTGTTTTGAGAAAACACAAAAAGGTCATCAGGTATAGCATTGTCAACCTCTAAGCATAAGCCCAAATGTTTGTATGCATAGGATCATCCTTGATGATGACCACCGTCCTTCGGTTGAGGGTCAATGTAGGTTGAACCCCACCATGAAAGAGGTTGTCATGAAGAAAGTCCTCAAGTTGTATGAGGCTAACATTATATACCCAATAACCGGAAGTAAATGGGTTAGCCCCGTACAAATTGTGCCGAAAAAGGGAGGAATGACGGTTGTGAAAGAAGAAAAGGGTGAGTTAATTTCTACTAGGACTATCACCAGTTAACGCATGTGTATAGACTATCGAAAATTGAACACAGCCACCATAAAAGACCATTTTCCCCTTCCCTTTATTGATCAAATCCTTGAACGATTGGCGTATCATTCTTATTTTTGTTTCCTCGATGGTCATTCGGGATTTCTTCAAACTCCCATTCACCCCGATGACCAAGAGAATACCACTTTCACACGTCCCTATGGCACCTATGCTTATAGAAGGATGTCATTTGGATTGTGTAATGCGCCGGGAACGTTTCAAAGATGTATGATGGCTATTTTCTCCGATTTTATTGAAAAATCCATGGAAGTTTTTATGGATGACTTTAGTGTCCATGGTACATATTTTGATTCTTGCCTTGAAAATCTTGATCAAGTGTTAGCTCGATGTGAAGAGTATAGACTTATTTTGAATTGGGAGAAATGTCATTTTATGGTTGAACAATGTGTTGTCCTAGGTCATATTATTTCTAATAGAGGAGTTGAAGTTGACAAGGCTAAAGTTTCCATGATTAAGAACTTGCCACAACCTACAAATGTCAAAGGGGTGAGGAGTTTTCTAGGTCACGCCGGCTTCTATAGGCGTTTCACTAAAGATTTCTCTAAGATTACCAAGCCTTTAACTTCTTTGCTTATGAAAGATGCACCTTTTGTGTTTGATGACTCTTATATTGAGGCCTTTTGTAGGATAAAGACCGCTCTCACCACCGCTCTAATCATCAAAGCACCCGATTGGAATCTTCCATTTGAGATCATGTGTGATGCCTCCGACTTTGTCGTTGGTGCCGTTCTAGGACAACGGGTTGAGAAGAATCTATATGTGATATATATAATATGCAAGCAAGACACTAGATGAAGCCCAATCGAGGTATACAACAACCGAAAAAGAGATGCTTGCCGTTGTCTATGCCATGGCAAAATTATGAACTTATGTTACCGGTTCCAAAGTCATTATTCATACTGATCATGCGGCAATTCGTTACATCATGTCCAAAAAGGAGACTAAGTCTCGACTCTTTCAGTGGGTTCTCCTTTTACAAGAATTTGATATTGAGATTAGAGACAAAGCCGGATCGGAGAACTTGGTAGCGGATCATCTTAGTAGACTAGCGTTTAATGGAAGCAACATTGAAGATGATGGTATACCCATCAATGAAGCTATGAGAGATGAGGCCTTGATGGCCATTGAAACTATTACACCTTGGTATGCCGATATATACCGTCAAATTCTTAGTATCTCATTATATTCCGGACGATTATTCCAAGCAAGAGAGGAAGAAACTACGTTTTGAAGCCCAACGCTATTATTGGGATAAGCCCTATTTGTTTCGTCGTTGTGTAGATGGTATTTACCGATGATGTGTTACGGCCGATGAAGGATATAATATAGTGAAGCACCTTCACTCGACATCTTATGGTGGACACTTAGCCAACCAAAAGACAATTTCCAAGGTTCTCCAAAGCGGGTTTTGGTGGCCTTCCATGTTCAAGGACATTAGAGCTTTCATTCTCACATGTGATGCTTGCCAAAGAAGTGGCAATATTACAAGACGAAATGAGATGCCCCTTCAACCCATTTTAAAAATTGAATTGTTTGATGTTTGGGGCATTGATTTCATTGGTCCATTCACATCCTCTTTTGGCAGCAAATACACCCTAGTCGCAGTGGACTATGTCTCAAAATGGATCTAGGTCGTAGCTTCTCCCACCAATGACTCCAAGATTGTAATCAAGCTTTTCAAGAATGTAATATTTCCAAGATTCGGTATGCCTAGAGCCATAATTAGTGATGGAGGCTCTCATTTTAGGAAAGATACCTTTGAACACCTTCTTAGAAAGTATGGTATCACTTACAAGATGTCGTTAGCCTACCACCCTCAATCAAATGGGCAAGCGGAGATCTCCAACCGTCAAATCAAAGGAATTTTGGAAAAAGTTGTGAATACACACCGAAAGGATTGGTCATTAAAATTGAATGACGCCCTTTGGGCATTAAGAACGGCTTATAAAGCGCCAATCGGAACCACTCCTTATCGTCTTGTGTATGGTAAAGCTTGTCATTTACCGGTGGAATTAGAACACAAAGCCGAATGGGCAATCAAAGAGCTAAAATTCGTTGAGAGTATTGTAGGAAATAATCGCCTTCTCCAACTACAAGATTAGAAGAACTAAGACTCGAAGCCTAAGAAAATTCGAAGGTCTACAAAGAACGAACTCGCCAATGGCACGATTCTCGAATACTTCGTCAGGACTTCTCCTTTGGTGATAAGGTAATACTCTTCAACTCTCGCTTTAAGCTTTTCCCCGGTAAGTTGAAATCGAAATGGTCGGGTCCATTCGAAGTGACCAAGGTGCAACCATATGGATCGATAGAGATTTCTAGCCCGGAAACCGTGAAATTTATGGTTAATGGGCAACTTTTGAAGATTTATCATCCCGGTCACGTTCCTGAGACCTTTGTTACCGTGAAACTTGGAGAGCTCCCATTGGGGAGCGTTGTTTAACCCCGTCTTGAAATCGATGTAGGTTTTGTGGTACCCTCAACAACCACCTTGTATATATGTATCAGATTCTTTGAATTTATTAGTTTCTTAGCTTGATAAGAATGGATGAATTTGGATTCCATCATGGAGCAATGATATTTGGACGAAGATCAAGCTTTTAGAGGAGTTATGGAGCTTAATTTGAAGACCACATGCATGTTTGTGGCAAAAAATGATTATGTAATGTGAGTCGAGTCGTTATTTGCAACTCTAGGTGAATGTTGAAGAGCCATGAAATGGCAAGGCAGAAAAACGAAGCTTACAAGACCGCCGGGCGAAACTTGGCCCGGTGAGATTATCGACGGTTTTCCGTCGGGTGAAATTTCACCCTACGAGATTTTTGCCACGCCAAGGGATTTGTTGAAATTTTTCGTCGGACGAAACTTCGCCTGATGAGGTCACGACCGGGTGAAACTTTGCCCTACGAAAAAAATCCCAAAGTTGCCGAACCTGCCAGAATTGAAGAGTTACCGTCGGGCGAAACTTCACCCAATGAGATTCTCACCGGGTGAAAATTCACCTGGTGGAAAAAGTGTGCAGAAATGATTTTCACGATGAAAAATCGTCGGGTGAAACTTCACCCGATGGTGCTTGACCGGGTGAAGTTTCACCTGGTGACTTTGACCGAATCACCTTTACACTATTTACTCACTACACAACAATTTCTCTCCTTTCCAAATACCCCACATAACTTTCCCTCTAAAACATAAACACCAAATTTCACAAACTACCTTTAAAACATTCATTTCCCTCTAAACCACCCTTATTTATATCACCTTTACCTCACTTTTTACTCCGCTTTATCACTCCACCTTATCACTCTTCATAAAATCAAACCACCATCTTCATTACCCCAACCACATTCATACCTTCATCATCTCTCCATACTTGGTGATTATACTTTGGGTCTTTGAAGAAGGTGAAGCTAGTTTTCTTTGGGACTATTCTTGCATATATATTATGGAGACAAGAGCTCAACGAGCCGCTCGCAAGCAAGGTATGGCTTCGACTTCCAATACCTCTAAATCTTCAAAATCTTCTAAGTCTTCTAAGCCTTTGAATATGTCTTGTCTTAATACTACATTGTCTCGGACCTTCTCTGAAAAGATCTTTCAGAGTACTAGGTGCCCTTGTCCCAACACAATGACCGATTTTGGAATCGTTGATGATTTTAAGGAACTTATGTCTAGAACCGGAACTAGCGAGCTCTTAAGCCTTGCAACTCACCCCTATAAAGACTTGACTTGTGAGTTCTTAGGAACTTTTACCATTGACAATCTGACCACACCAAGAGCTGTTAAGTTTAGACTTTTCGGTAAACCCCATCATTTAACTATTTCGGAGTTCGGCCTTATGCTAGGCCTACCCTCATCGGGTACCGAAATTAGTGAACCCTCGAGCAATTTACAAGCTTGTGTGTCTAGGAGAGACCTTTGGAAGCGCATAACACGTTGTAGAAGGGGTTAGGAACCTAATTCATCTTTTGCTTCTGAAATCCGTAACCTCGCAATTCGCTATTTTTCTGAGATGCTCTTCCACTGCTTGTTAGCCTCGACCAATAATATCTACAATCTTGATGTGTGTGTCTTGAAATTAATTTGTGACTCTTTGCTCGGTAACCCTACTCCTTTAGAGCTACCAATTGTTGTGGCGTTACACTTCCACCGTATTATTTTCACCCAACACCCCTTTGTGGATTGTGGAGGTCTCTTGATTGTACTTGCAACCAAATTGGGTTATTCGACCGACCACCTTACCCCACTTGATAATTTCATTTGGCTTGACGAGGTTTATTACCCAACTTGGATTTTTCGTGTACCCCATCAACGCCTCGTCCACATAAGCCATGGAAGAGCTTTAATCGTTCCTAACACACACCGAAACACTATCTTTATTCACCACAATTAGGACCTACCTTTGGGACCCAGTGAATTCCAACTGACCAAGACTGAGTCAGGAGGAAGGGGAGTTTGGGAGTATGCGCACTACACCTTCCCCAAGGGTTGTATGATCTATGACCTTTGTGAAATTGAACCCGACCAGGCCATGCCCTCTTGCTTAGTGACGGTCCGGAGGAGTTTTCTCCTCAATCATCCTCCGAGGGCATCCCATTATACCTTGGATCTCCTAGCTCGTCCTACGGGGACGACCCTTCAGACTAGACCCTTTCCCCGGAGTCGGTAGGTAGTGTAGTGGGTGTGTGTGTGGGTGTGGGTGTGGGTGTGTGTGTATGTGTGTGAGTTGTGTCGGTGAGTCTTTAATCATCTATAATTGAATTTCCTTGGGTTAATTTTGTTCCTTGTTCCCTTATCATTATCATGATCATTGTGATTGTTTTAACTCTAACCAAATTTGCAAGCTGTCCCACGTTTTCACTGTCCGATTGTTGCGGCCGAAGCGGCCTTGGTATTGCTCTCGGTCTTTAGAGGACGTGATTATGCCATCAACCTTTTGAAAAATCCAAATTTTAATCATTTTTCGCAAAATTTTCTTAATCCGGGCTAGGTGACGTGACTACACCTACGCCCAATTTTTTACCCTTTTGTCCTTATTTCTTTTCTTCCATTTCATTTTCGATTTTCTTAGTCACTTGGCTAGGGTCTAGGTGATGTGATTGCACTTAGGCCTGCTGTAATCCCCTAGAAAATCTAACGCAATACAGTGGTGGAAACACTGTAGAGTTGGGATTAAAACACACTGACAAACTATATCTTATTAAAAGAAATGGTAAGTCAATACAAAGGCCACTTTTTACAAAAGAGTTAAATAGAAAATTCTCCAAACGGGTCATACGAATCCATAAGTTACATGAATAGAGAAAGAGTAGGATCCACGCTACTCGCTAGCTCACACCCTAAACCCAGCAGCAAATACCTGTCATGTTATAAACATAACAGCCACGTCAGTGGGGAGTAACTCGGATGTTCTCCCAGCCATATTATATCATATAGAAAAATAATAGTATTATTATATCAAAATACTTAAATGAGAAACATTAAAACGATATAATAAAAATAAGTTTTCAGCGAAACTTAAAACACTTGCCAACCTGCAAGTCAAAATTAATCGATAATAATAATATTCAAAAATGGCGTTATGGAAATTCGATCAGTGTGCACAAGGCTAGACTTTCACTAGGACAATACTAGAAACTAGATTCGAGAACTGTAGACTTAACTCATAACAGAATCCAGTCTCTAACTAGGCAACTCAACTATAATAGGACTGCGTGCAGCGAGGTCCTGGTTTAAGTAGTATACACCCCTCCTGGATACAAACCATATCCAGTTCAACCCGACGCGACTTACACGATGCGATATCTAAGTTTAAGGGCACAATGCACACTCTCCTGAACACAAACCATGCTCAGTTCAACAACTAATGTGGCCCATAAAGACACACCAGCATTACAGTTGATGGCAAAAACGTACATCCCAGAATATATTACTCTAACCCCGCACTTGTCCTTATTCCATAACTCCAAAACAAGTCATTATCGATATTCAAAAGATATAATCAATAATATGAGGATAAAATGAATAAACATCTTATATAAAAGGGGAAAATTTCTATAAATAGAAACTTACTAATTTTAGAAACTTACTTAAAATAGAAATATTGTTATAGAAAATTCGTAAGTTATTAAAATAAGTGAAATGTAAAAAATAGCATTTCTAACGAAATTAACATTTTATTATTACCACTGTTATCGTAACTTTATTATATTTCTAAATTCGTTACTCAAAATATAAATCCAATATAATTAGTCATTTTATAGTATTTTATAAATAATTAGGAAATCGAGTTATAATTATAAATTTTTATAAAAGATATGTTTTAGGAAAAACGATATCAAAATCAATTGAGTTAATGAGTTTTACAAATAAAATGAGATTTATAAAGATTTCAAATTATTTTTAGCAAATACTCCCTCCGAGTTCCTATTATTGTCCCAAAAGGTTTTGGGGTTAAAAATAAGGAAGAGGAAATGAGTGGTTGAAAAAAGAAGGAGGAAGAGATAGAAATGAGAGAGTAATTGTGAACCACACATTGATGGCCTAAAAGGGAAAGTGGGAAAAAAATCAAACTCAGTCCCAAAAGGAAAGTGGGACAATAATAGGAACTCGGAGGGAGTAGCTTTTATTAGTAAATAATACGGGTTTTACTAAAATAGTTAATTGTAAGCAAATAAGAAATTATTAGTGAAAATAGTCTCGATTAAAAATATATTTAAAAACAAAATCGACTATTTTTTTCCATTTATTAGTATAAATCGTACAACGAAAATTAATTTATTAAACAAGTATACAAATCTCGATTATAACATAAAAATAAGATTTCGAGTTAAAATTATAATTTAACGGAATATGAAGAAAATATGAAATCGTTATTATTTAGTTACTAGTGTCACGATAACCAACAAAATATTATAACGATTATAAACAATAAAATTACTAACGATTTATAAAACGATCGAAAGTTGTAAAATGTTTATAAGGCATACGATTTAAAAATAATATTATTAGCAATAATAAATAGCTAAAATTAGAAAACCGAAGTTAAAATATTTACTACATACTACTACTCAAACATACGATATAAAATCGAGTAACGTCCTAAAGTTACCTCCAGTCGATACCAACCCGATCATGAACTAGCCTGTCTTAAAATTCGTAGCTCAAATCTTCGAATCTGAAGGCCGCCAGACATCAGTTCTTCAGTAAGGCTTCAAGGCTGAATCGGATTGAAAATACGAAGAGACGGGAACGTACGAATCAGAATCAAACAAAGGAAAGAAGAATAGGGAAACATGATGTTCCGAAATTAGGGAAGAAGAAATCAGGGAACAAAAGGAACGAAATAGGAGGGATAAAGTGTGCATCAGCCAAATAATATAACAACACATATCATCAACAACAACGAAACATGATGAGAAATGACAACCGAACCCGAGGGACACAATTCGGAGAAAGGCAAAATGGATGAGAAATGAAGAAGGAAAGCAGCAGCACAAACGTACCAACAGTAACAACAAGAATAAAACAATAACGGTAGAATCGGGATGCGGAAACCGAGAACAAAAGAATAATACAAGAGAAAAAGATTAAGGAGAAGGAGGTGAACGAGAAGAATGAAAAGAAGAAGAAACAGGCAGTAGCAGCAACGTAATTAAACCGAAACAACAAACAGCAACCAGAATGATGAAGAATAAGATAAAGAGAAGAAAGCAGCAGCACTACGGACAGCAATAACAGCGACAAAACGGACAGTAGCAGCAGAAGCAAAC
Source organism: Agrostemma githago (assembly GCA_958450325.1). Lineage (NCBI taxonomy): Eukaryota > Viridiplantae > Streptophyta > Magnoliopsida > Caryophyllales > Caryophyllaceae > Agrostemma > Agrostemma githago. The sequence goes on from OY288262.1 coordinate 32,079,061, forward strand.
GTAGAAGAAGAGAACGGAGAAGAAACAGCAGATACAAAACAGGAGCGATAACAAAGCAGCGGCAGGAAGAGGAAGAAACGGACAGCAAGCACAAGAGCATCAACACGCAAGAAAAAGAAAAACAAGACAACGGACAGCAACCGACAGAACAGAAGGATTGCAGCGCTAAAACAACATCAGGCAGCAGCCGAAAGGCGACACAAAAGACAGCAAAACGGATTGAAGAGAAGAAGAGGAAGAAACGAAAACAGCCAGAAATTGTACCGTAACAGCAACAAAGCGCAGCACCAGAATCGAACGAAGATGGTGAAGGGGAACGATTGATGACGGACGAAGAAGAACGAAAAGGGAAGAAGATCAGGCGACATCAACGCGACCAGCAGCAGCATAGCGTCGTACAGCAGTTAACAACAGTAAAGAGCAGCAGCAGAGCATCGGACCAGATTGGTGATGATGGATAAACGAAAAACAAGAAGGAGAAAAGAAAGAGGCAGGGGACGGATACGAGGAGAAGCGAAGAAGAGAAGGAGGACGTATGAAGCGGTTTATGGTGGATGAAAGAATGACATACAAAGTATGTAAATAAAGGAAAAGGGAGATGTAAGGTGAGGGGATCAAGCATTCAAGCAGTGGACAGAAGGAAAACAAAAAGGAAATGAATGACTGTATGTGGTCCACTAAAAAAAAGATAAGAAAGCCGATTAATTAAATGAATCGGGTGGGAAAAACGGACTAAATAAATTTCGAATCGATAAGTTGACTGACCCACGAATCGTATTAGAAGAGTTAATAAAATAATCGGACCGTCAAATAAAATGAGTAAATAAAATACTCGAGACGAAAATGAAGCAAATAGAAATAAATAATTAGACGATCAAATAGTATTTCCCGAAAAATAATAAATTTTCGATAAAGTGAATTAAATTGATTTCTCGAGGAAATGTAATTAATGTTTTGACGAAACTTTAAAATAAATGAGTCTCGAGCCGAAAATAGAAATTCGAGTTTAAATAAAAATAAATAAAAAGAATTTAGAATTTAAATCGTCGAAATAGACTTTCGATAAGAATTAAATTAAATGTATAAAATGAATCGAAATAGAAATAAAAATATGTTTAAAATATAAGAAGAGTCTTCGAGACAAATAGAATTTCATGAGTTTGAAACGATTAAACGATGAACTCGTTTTATAATAATTTTAAGAATTACGAGTTAAATCGTAAATAAAATAAAAATACGAATATAACTTTAATTTAATTTATTTTATAAAATCAGTGGTGTTACACCCGCCACTCCTTTTTATCGCTTTCCTTTCGTTATTTCCTTTTTCTTTTCCAAAAAAAATTCGAAAAATCAAAAAACATTTGAAAAATTATAAAAATCCAAAAGGTTTTTTCTTATTTTTCTTTTCTGTCTTTTTCGATCTTCCCCTACTTGTCCATTGAGGACAATGTACAGTTTTAGTGTGGGGAGGAGTCTACTATCTTTTATTTTTTTTCAAAAAACTTTTCCAAATCCCTAAAAATTTGAAAAATCCCAAAAATCAAAAACGTCTTCCCTTTTTCTTTTCCCTTCCTTTTCTCGTTTCTCGTTATGTTTCGTGTCCATTGTATGGTCTTGTTCTCTACTCTTACAGGTAACCACCACTTTGATAACACAAGTTAAGGAGATTATGGAAGCAACCCGCTTGGTAACTTCTTTCCTCTTCACTTTCTTCTTTACTTTTATAGAGGAGTTAGGTTGTTGCTATTTGGAGGCTCTCGAAGTTGAGCATTTTTGGGTGTTGTGGTCGATTGTGTGCTTGAGTGCCGATGGAGTATGGATTTCATGACCTTACTTGTGTTTTCTTTTATTTGCCTTTTCTTTTTCTTGTGATCCTTTTTGCTTTTGTATAGTGTGTCCAGGATTAAAAAATTTCGAAAACCGGATTACAAACTTATTACAGGAGTTTATATTCTATTGTAGGTAATCCATTGTAGATTTTGGACCTTAATCTAGTAGAATGACTCTAAGGCAATGAACTTGTTGATCCTTTAGCTTGAGTCCACCTTTTCTACTAGAGGTTTACTTCGGGGTTTGCATTTGACCACCCATGGAAGAGTTAGGCCTTGGTTTCCGCATCCCGTTTTTTAGGTGACCTTAGCTTGCTCGAATGACCATTGCACCTTTAATCCAAATTCCTTCCGCCTTTTTGTGGGTTATCCGGGAATGGCGCGTGTTCTCAATTTTCTATTTGTCCTCCACCTATACATCACCACAATAAGTTTACTCAAAAATAACCTCCAAGCTTGGTTTCAAACCACATCAAAAGCCAAAAAAAGGCAAACCAAAGCAAGAGAAAAGGACACAAAAATATGAAAAACAAAGGAGAGAAAAAGAGCTTCAAATGAAAATCGTATCATCAAAAACATCTCCTTAAATAAAATCCCTTTGATTGATCAGTCGCCGTGAAGTGCTTACTATAGGACCGAGTCCCGAGGTAGGAAGATAGCGGTGGTTAGTCGATCCACCCCAATAATTGTAAACACTCCACCTTTTTGTTTAAACTAATTTAGGAAATTCAAGTTTGGAACGACCCTTTTGGCCTTAGCCAAAGAGAGCGGGATTGCACCTACCTACAGTGTCGATCAAATCCATGGTTCACTTATTCCACTCCGTTTAACACCCCGCCGTACCCTTTTAGAAGATTAGGAGGACCTAGCTAAGTTATCAACATCTTTATTGCTTAAATGTCATACTATTAGGCTTTGGTCCTTGTTTAGATGGGTGATTTATCTTGGAATGTTTATTATTGTTTTAAGTGAGTAACCGATGTCCCCGCCGTCTCGATGAGTGATTCGGTGTTTTATTTTTGCTTTGGATGCGTCTAATCTTTCGTGTTTTATCTTTTTGTGTGTTTAGTCGCATCCACCATTTTGAGCAAGCCCCAACTTGTCTTGCATGGGAGTACTCTGCCTCATGGGTATTCTGATGTGAGTTGAAGGGACGGAACGGGACCGTTAATTGCCCCGTATCGGCTTAGCATAGTCTAGCTAGTAGTAGTAGTTTGTAATTTCTTTTTGGGTCTTTGCTCGAGGACGAGCAACGCTTTAGTGTGGGGAAATTGTTGTGTGCTAAATTTAGACCGTTTTTCCCCTAATTTAGACCCGTTTTCTCCCCGTTTTGCGAGTTCAGAGTGCGATTATTGCCCTATTTTGAGTATTTCTCGCATTAGCGTCCCTCTTGTGCATTTTACGTGTTTTTGGTAGTTTTTCTATCAAGTTTGATAGGATTCGGCACCAAAAGCATGATTGAGCTTCCATACGAGCACAAGAGAAGGGAATACCGTCCAAAGAGCAAAGCATTAAACTTAAAGTTCAAAGCCATCCAATCAAATGACGAAATATGAGAAAAGAAAAGAGGCCGGAAAATGACCTGGTGAAACTTCACCCGATGGAAAATCACCGGGCGAAGTTTCGCCCGACGGTAAATTTGCCTCCCCGAATATTTTCTAAGAGCTTCTCCACCGGGCGAATTTTTCACCCACCGGGTGAAGTTTTGCCCGACGGTAAAGGCGTCCAAAATTACAAAACTGGGAAAAGTTCACCGGGTGAAACCACCGGCTGAAGTTTCACCCGGCGGTATTGGCTCGCGTATGATAGGGTGAAATTCCACCTCATGAAGACTTAAAGGATGATTGTCTCACTAATGTAGCAAAAAGTTGGATTTGGGCTTTAGGTTAAGAATCCATTAAGGCCTACTATATATATGTATACCCTAATTTGTTGCCTAGAGAATTTCATGACAATTCCATTACCATCACATTACAATTCCGTTAGGCTTTCATTAGTTTAGACTACACCATCCTCTCACTACTTAGTAGATCTTTCTAGTAGTAATTTTAGTAGTTTTTTATAGTAAACTTAGTAGAATTCTTCATAGTTTCCATCAATTTCCCTTCTCTAGATCTTATTTTCAGGCTTTGTAGAAGATTATTCCAAGTTTTATTTGAAGATTTGTGGAGATTACAAAGGGATTAGTGACAAATCCTCTATTTTCTTCATCAAAGCTTCATCTTTTATTTATGCAAATCTTTATTGTTGATCTTCATAGTTGGTACATTTCTTTCCACTCTCTAATCTCAAGTTAGATTTATTATTGCTCTTTAAATATTGTAAATTTAATTGTTCTTTCATTATTGTCTTGTTTTGATCACCTTTATTTATGTTGTTTTAGATTGCTTTATTTTTTATTTTGTTGATTCTTATTTTGATCATCTTAGTGTTGTTAATTTCTCTAGATCAAATTTATGTTGTTCTTTTTCCTAGTTCATTTTGTTAATCGCAATTTCTTTCATAGTTTTGTGGTTGATTTGGTAGATCGTAATTTCCTTATTGTTTCATTGTTATTTTCTTTATATTTAGTTATTATGTATGTTGTAGTTATTTTTTCCTTTGTTAATGTTTTGTTGTTTTCCATTATGAGTAGTGAGTAGATTTCTTGTTGGGGGTTTAGGGATGAAGATCATGGATGATTTGAATTGAGGGATTTTGGTTGGTTGCTTGCTTGTTGGTTTATCTTGTTTATGGTTGTTGTGTCATTGTTGTTTTAGTCTGGCCAACTAGACCGACCTTGACTCATTTCTATCAATATGGGGAAACTCGGGATAGAAATTACCTTAACTTGAGACTTACCCTTCTTCGCCGCGAAAGCGAGTTAGGTGGATTGGGTGAAGAAACCGAAAGCTGGCATTCTCCCTTTATCGATCTTGTGACCGACCCGATTCCAAGACTCTTAGACCCCCAATTTCCCATTCCCGAATTCCCCTTAACACCTTTTCCTAGATTGATAATTTCTTGTTATTTCATTTGCTATTTAATTCTTGTTATTTACCGCGCTCATAGCATAGACTCGACCCTTAAAACTGCCCCAACTAGATCCCAAACACGTTGCTTTTTACTCAATTCAATCTCGTCTCCCTGTGGACCGACCTCGACTTATCACGATTACTCTAGTAGTTTTTTTGTTATTAAGAGTCTATAAATATTGTTTGACCCCCCCCCCCCATCCTTCTCTAAACGACTGATCTGATTGGAGGGAACGTTAATTATGCTTGGACTGTCATGCGTTTCGGTACGAGTGGCCTCATTAGCTAGATGTTTTCGTGTTCATTTTTTTGGTGGTGTTGATTTCGATTAGAGGAGGTTTCAGGGCTTGCTTTAATGGTTTGGGGTAGTAAACTATCCCTCTCTTGCTTATTTTGCTTAGTATTGGAGGGTACATCTTGCGACTATTAGGTATCGCGTCCAAATTGTTTTCGATTTTGCTTTAGGCTTTATGATCAGGTGCGGGTCCTGAGATGATTAGGTGGGTTCCCAAGGGCCTTAGGTTAGATAGTGACGAGGTCAAGGGCCAGATCGGGTATTGTTTAGAGTGTGTCGCTTACAGTGCGCCCCATGCCCTGGTGAGCTCGTACATTACCGAGCACTTTGAGAGGATGGCGGTTCTAGAGGGTCGAGTGCCCAACACGCCGGAGCAGGATGCCCGTCTGTGGTTGTGGTACTTCCTAGGGTCGACCCACTTCTCGGATAAGGGAGAGAGGTTTAGTACTAGGATTTTGCCTTTCTTGGCTAATCTAGATCAGCTAGGACGTTTCAATTGGGTAACCGCGGCTTTTGCGGAGATGACCCGTTGCCTACATAGAGGTCATGGTAAGGCCGGTGAAGGTGGATTATGGCTCGGCTTTACCCATCGTGGATCCAGGTCTTGTGTTGGAGGTTAGTTATTGTCTCTACATTCGGTTTTAGGGTTTTGCTTAGTTCGATTTGGTTTTGCTAATGATTTTATGGGGTTTTGCAGGCTTGGACCTACTCCTACTTCCCTTGATTGGCACCTAAGATGGTGCATGATCGTTCGGTTAGGTTTCTGGCAGGGATTGAGTGGAGTTTGGCTCAGGCCAAGAGCACGACGAATCACTACTCGTCGGAGAATGTGTTGGTGAACCAGCGGCGCCTCGAGGATGTAAGTTTCCTTCTTAAGGTTTTTTTGCTGATTAGCCCCCGAGATTAAGGTTATTGAAATGTTGGTTTGTTTGTGCACTTCGTGGCCCGTCCTTGGGCGGACTATGAGGGTTTGCACGAGTATGTGGGGGCGGAGTTGAGGCTTAGGAGCTACATAAGGATGCTCCTTCTTGCGTTGTTTCAGTACCTGGGCGAGAGGTTGGTACGTCAGTGTTTATATGACGAGTTTAGGGCGCCAATTGATCCTCCCTGGACCATGTTTAGACCACCGACCGCTGCAGAGGTCCGCGGGGGTAGGGACGGAGAAAGAGGTGATGCACTAGTGGTGCCTACTGCCTCCTATCTGTCTCACGTCTGCCAGCGGCTAGCTTGCCACCGCCTCGTGGTAATTACTCGGTTTTGAGTTTTATTAATATCTGGTTTGCTCTATCATTTTGTGTACGCCTGTATTTTGAACGGTTTGCTTTTCCGTTAGCTTGCCTATCCGGCTGATGTTGTTCAGCCACGAAACTTCCCCTTGACACTGCTCAGGGTCGACGCAGCTGGGGTAGCCTTTATAGAGCCTCTTCCCCCGTGTTCTACTGAGAAGATGGAGGGTTGGATAGAGTTGCGTGACCGGGTATACCGGGTAAGTTTCAGGTTTTGGCTCTAAGGGTTAGATTTTATTTGACTAATTTGTTTGGCTTTGTCTTTCAGGTTTCGTCGATCTCCCATTAGCGGTTGTGGCAAGCCGCTAACTGCTTCCAGGCCTATGCGTCGAGGGCGGCTGCTGCCTCATCCCGTGATACATTGGGACCTCGATCGGCGAGTATGCGTTTTCTATGGTCGGTTTACTTAGGTTGGTTGTGCTTTTTCCTAAAATGAAGGTGTATTTGTAGGATACTCCGGATATGATAAGGCAGATGGGACCCGAGTGATCGAACTCAAGGCAGAAGAGGCCAAGTTGCTGCAACCCTTGCAATCTCAGGACAATGAGATGGCCAAGCTTGAGGAGCAGTTGGCTCGGACTCAGGGCGAGACCTCGGTACAGGCTAAGGTTAGGTTCGGGACTGAGGCGGAAATAGAGGTTGGTGCTACGGGCGCTACCGAGGATGTGGGAGGAATTCCCGAGACAGCTACCTTAGATATGTTGTCGGGCAAGGATGTCATCGAGTCTCCTCTTTTTGAGCTGGAGGATCTAGGCTTGGATGACGACATTAGTGAGTTTGTGATAGCTATAGGCGCAGCTTCTAGGGGTCCTCCCTAGTTTGTAAACACGGTTCGTGTTTGGATTTGTATAGATTGTATATTTTAGACTTTTAGTATTTCGATTGATTTGTTAGCCTTGCGTTTTGCTTTGCTTTTGAAATGTTGACTTAGATGACAAGTACTCACTTCAAGTTTGGTTTATTTGCGAATTCGTCGTAGTTTAGGACGTTTTAGAATGCGTTGAGATTGCATGAGAGTACAAAAAAGCTTTTTTGGGATTCTTAAAATGCGTTAGTTTGAGCCGGGATTTGGATCAAGTAGTACGTCGATTAAAATATTTGACTCGAGACATGTAAAGATGTAAGAAATGCTTTGTAGCTAGAGTGTGTTGACCGAGTGCGTGTTCGGTGTTGGGAGACAAGTGTGACTGTCTCGACATTCATGTTTAAAATGAGGCAAAGAAAAAAAAGTTAGACCACTTTTTATATCTTAGTGACAATGTCGTACTGGGCCACAGACGCGAATTGACGATGTCATTCGGGGATACAACACGCCTAGGTGGTGTAGCTTATCCCTCTAAAAATAAAATAAAATAAATGTCTAAGTCTGGTGGATCTGATGGACGAAATGTACAGTCCGTGTAGACCTGAAACTCTTGCGCGGGCATATCGGCTGTTGGAAAGGGGTTTAGCGACTTCAGAAGGTCGTTCCTGACGTCTGGGGTCGTCGGATGTGAGAGAAAGGTTAAGGATTGTCGATAAGACTGTACTACAGAATAAGGAAGCTATGTGGGCTAATGTCGCTAAGTGCCCGACCGAAGATGGCGTTACCGATCCTAGTATTCGCCAGTTCATCTAAACGGGCCGAGACCGACTAGACCCATATTGAAAAGGTAAGTGAGGAGGGGAAGTGGGATTGGCTGGGATCGCTTTTGGCTAGGGCGGTGGAAGCTTGCGTTAGGAGGGGTCGATAGTGAAAGAACCGAACAAGCACACTCGGAAGGCAAGAAAAGGGGAAAGTTGGATAGGTAGAGCCCAATAGTTTTGTACTATGTTCTATTAATTGATATTATGTGGCGTATTAGTACTAGTTTTTGTAGGGTTTTGTTTGACACGTTTTCATTTTTTCGGGCTATCCGGGTTTTGGATGCTCGATGTAAAGGGCCTCGACAAAGGCTTGATTTAACTGATTTTTTTTGTTAATGAGAAGCACGTTCTTTTTATTATTATTTTTTTGTGGTGGCTCGCAACTCAATTATTCATTTTGCCCAGAGCGTCCTTTCGGGTTTTCACTTCGTCCTCGGCTCACCTTTTGTTTTGTCCTTTTTTTTTGTCCTTTTTCTTTTGCTCTCTCTTTTTTTTGACGGCTCGCAACTTGATTCTTCATTTTGCCCGAAATGCCCTTTTGGGTTTTCACTCCGTCCTCGGCTCGCCATTTTTTTTTACGACGGCTCGCAACTCGTTTCTTCATTTTGCCTAGGGCGCCCTTTCGGGTTTTCACCCCGTCCTCGGGTCGTCGTTTGTGCATCGTCATTAAAATCACTCGTTAACCGGAACGCGGGAGAGAGGTTCCGATTTGCATGTGAATCGAGTAATTGATTTTGTCATTTTTGTTGGTTGTACCCTTGGAAGGGTTGCCTACGTATCTGCGTTTAGACGTAATCAAATCATGTTCGTAGTTCATTATAGATGTGAATTATTTTTCTTTAGACTCGTTATGCCAATTGTCGATGTGAGATGTTTAGAGTGTATTCACCCTAGTTAAAGAACTAAGGCGGAGTGATTGGGTGTGACCCCTTGAAAGTGACAATTACCGAGATACCGTGTTTCAGTCAGGGCGACTGGCTTGGATGGTTTTGGAATGTGGAGCTAGGTAGTGAGTGGCTTTGATGATTTAAAATCTGGAGTTGGTTTTTTGTGGAGTTAAGGTTATGGGCTAGGGTTTCATAATGTGGTAGGAAAGGGGAAGCTGAGTAAAAATGACCCAGGCTTCAATCGGGTGGGATATAAATTACGTGGGATCTGATTTCCATGTCTGGCCCTAACGGCTGAAATTATCCTATTGAGCTTGAATCCTCAAAATTCCGGACTGTCTCCTAACGAGTGTCTTGGGAAGGTTTTAAGAGTTGTAATGCAGGGTGGCTAGTATTTGGGTGCTAGTTGACTGGTTTGTTCATTTTTTCTTATTCTTTTCTTTTTGCTTTGTGTTCGGACTTTGCACGTCGAGTTGAATGATTGGGGGTTTCATTTTGACCGTTGAGTTCGGTCTTGATCATTGAATAGGGCCGGTTTGATTTCACCTTGGTTTCGCTTTTTCCTTTGGCTCTTTTTGGCCATTTCAGACTCCTTTGTTTTTTGCCAGACTAGCACCTATGGTGGGAGAATTGGTTGGTCTTTATTCGAGGAATGTTTATTGTGGGAAATGGGTTTGCCTTCCGTCTTAAATTACAAGCTAAGAGACTGTCTGGATTTGTCATAGGATTCAGTAATGCTCGTTCTAAGGGATAGCTATGTGGCTTCCTATACCAGACACAGAATAGGTAAAAGAGAACATGGAATCTCGGTTCTTGTAGTTCATCGTTGTTTTGATGTTTGTTCGATTGTTATCGATAAATGGCGTAGTATCGAGTCGTAACCAAGAAATGTATGTTTCAAATCAAGCGATTGTCGAGGCGCGTTGTAAAGAAAAAGTTGATTTCTTTATTGATAATAAGTGGGCTATACGCCCTAGATGTTCTTTGAGGAGGTAGTGGACAGATCCCTTCATACCTCTTGACTTGATATATATAAAAAAGCATTTATTATAATGCTTAAGTCTAGGCCCTAAGACGAACTAGACTCTGACTCGAACACGGATTTGCTTGTCTTGATGGGTACCCGTGGGTTTTCGGGATCTTCCTCGATATTCAGGACATTCTCCACTATAGGATCGAGGTGGGAACAATCATTGGTGTCATCAAAGATAGCATGAACACTAAAGGTGTTTGTGGTATTGTTTGGTTTCTCAGGTTGAGGGAGAGGAATCGTTCCGTTTTCAATCATGTCTTATATGACATGTTTGAGCCGAAAGCAAGACTCGGTATCATGGTCGTTGCCACTATGGTAATGAAAATATTTATTGGCATCCCACGACTTCCCTTTTTTGCCCGCAGACGGTTCTGGGGTAGGGCCTATGGGTTCGATCTTCTCTTGCTCGGTTTGCCTTTTTAGAGCTTCGGCGTACGTGATGCCTAACTTGGAGAACGTCCTAGGGGTGAAGTTTGTTCTTCCTCTAGTAGTTAGTTCAACTAGGTGTACTTCTTCGGTTTTGTTGTTCCCGGATGACCCGTAGGAGCGGGTTCCCGTGGATGTAGTTGGTCCTTGACAATGTTTCCCCATTATTTTGGAGAATACTCCCTTTTTCATATCGTCTTCTAGGCGTATTCCTAAGGTAGATAGCTCCTTGAAGGTATGGATATTTTGGTACCTAAGGTGAGAGGCGTAAGTCATTGGTCTGAGGTTATTGACGAATTTTTCTACTAAGGTGGCTTTGTCGGGGCAGTTTACTAATTGGGTGCTGACCTTTCTCCACCTTGTCAGAAATTCGGAGAAGTCTTCCTTCTCGTTTTGGAAGAGGACCTCGAGGTTTCAGATGGTGACTTGTGTTTTGGAATTATCCGCGTATTGCTTTGCGATTTCTATGGAGATGTCATCCCAGGTGGATATCGTTTTAGGGTCGAGGGAACAAAAACAGTATCGTGGTGTGTCGCCTAAAGGGGATGAGAATATCCTAGCGAAAAGGCTGGGTTTGACCCCCTTAATGGCCATGTGTTGTGTGCTAAATTTAGACCGTTTTTCTTCCCATTTAAACCTGTTTTCCCCTCGTTTTGCGAGTCTTGAGTGCGATTATCGCCATATTTTGAGTATTTCTCGCATTAGCGTCCCTCTTGTGCGTTTTACGTGTTTTTGGTAGTTTTTATATCAATTTTGATAGGATTTGCGCCGAAATCACAATCGAGCTTCCACGAGCACAAGAGAAGGGAATACCGTCCAAAGAGCAAAGCACACAACTTAAAGTTTAAAGCCATCCAATCGAATCGACGAAATATGAGACAAGATTCGAGGCCAGAAAATGACTGGGCGAAATTTTACCCGGTGAGACACCACCGGGCGAAATTTCACCCGACGGTAAATATGCCTCCCCGAAGATTTTCCGAGACTTCCCACCGGGCGAAACTGACCAGGCGAAAATTCGCCCACCGGGTGAAATTTCGCCCGATGGAAAGAAGCGCCAAAAACCGCGAAAAGTGAAGAAAATCTCACCGGGCAAAATTTCACCCGGTGGGATTAATACGTCAAGACTGCAGTGCGAAGTTTCACCCCATGAAGATGCTAAGGGTGATTTTGTCACTAATGGAGCAAAACGTTGGATTGGGGCTTTAGGTTAAATACCCATTAAGACATTACTATATATATGTTACCCTAGTTTGTTGCCCAAGCTATCATCCTCATATCCCATCATTAGTGTAGTGTCACATCTCCATAACCATCCATCACTTCATCCACCATTATTGTAGTATAACCATCCATTAGTAGAACAATCTAGTAGTATTCTTATTAATTCTCTATAATTCTAGTAGTAATTTAGTAGTAGATCTACTTAGTTTCCATCAATAATTCTCTAGATTTCAAGTTTGTAGAAGATTATTCCAAGTTTTATTTGAAGATTTGTTGGGTTTATTGAAGAATTAGTGACAAGTTCTTCATTCTTTTCATCAAAGATTCAATCTTTATTTATGCAATCTTCTTATTTATTGTAGATCTTCATAGTTGGTATATTTCTCTTCCACTCTCTAATCTCTAGTTTAGATTTAATGTTGTTTTCTCTTATTATTGTCTTGTTTAGATTATCTTAGTGTTGTTGGTTTCTCTAGATTTTATTCATGTTGTTCTAGATTATTCTCTAGTTTATTTTGTTAGATAGTATCTCTTCCATAGTTTAGTGGGTAATTGTTAGATCATAGTTTTTTCATTGTTTTGTTGTTAGTTTCCTTAGATCTAGTTAATATGCATGTTGTAGTTATTTTCTCCTTAGTTAATAAGGGATGTTGGTGGGTTGCTTGCTTGTTGGTTTATCTTGCTTATGGTTGCTGTGTCATTGTTGTTTAGTCCGGCCAACTAAACCGACCTTTACTCGTTTCTATCAATATGGGGAAACTCGGGGTAGAAATTACCATAGCTAGAGACTTACCCTTATTCGCCGCAAAAGCGGGTTTTTAGGTAGGTTGGGTGAAGAAACCGAAAGGTGGCATTCTCCCTTTATCAATGTTGTGACGAAAACTCGATTCCGACCTTCTTAGACTCCAAGCACCGAATCCCGACTTCCCCCTAACACCTTTCCCTAGATTGATCACCCCTAACTATCCTCATAGTCATTTATCTAGTATAGACTCGACCCTTAGAAATCCCCCCTCTAGACATCAAACTTGTCAACACACCGTTTCCTGTGGACCGACCTCGACTTACCACGATTACTCTAGTAGTTTTTTTGTTATTCCGAGTCTATAAATATTGTTTGATCCCCCGTCCTTCGCTAAACGACCGATCCGATTGGGCCGCGATCAAAATGGCGCCGTTGCCGGGGAACGGCTAGTAGTTGATTGTGTTTTTACTTATTGTGTTTGATTCTTTTCTTTTCTCCCTCTTCCCTAGTATCATTAGGTGCTAGTAGTCTCACCTTTTAATTGAGTTTTATGCCCAGGAACACGTCATCGCCCTTGTGGTTCGATCTGGAGCCGGAAACGACTTTTAGAGCATTGCGTTTTCGAGGAAATAACTGAACCACCATTATTCAACATCCTTCATTATCACCTCCTAACCTTAATCTCATCCTACCACATACACCTTCTTGTAGACACCCACATTTTGACCGCCAGGTGTCTATAGTAGTTTCCGTCAAACACCCGATGATGATCGGACGCGAACATGCTTTAATGGACCCGGATATAGGCTCGAAATCATGGACATTTGGTTTAGGCTTTTTATGGAGTACAAATCTCACAAAATCAACCTCAAATCCAGGCCCAGTTGGGTCGTTTCGAGTCAAATAAGACTAATTGGGTCAAATCCGACACCAGGGGCAAAATCGTCTTTTAGCAACCGGGTCAAACCCGGTCAAAGATATTTTTTTGAGACACACGGACCAGCCGTGTCATCTCACGAGTTCGTCCTAGACTCGAATACTACAAAAAATCAGCTACGACAAGTATTAAACAATTCCGGTAAGGATAGAATTCGATCTCAAGTAGGAATTCTATCCGAACACCCGATCAAACACTCGACCGAGCATCGAATACTCGGCCGAGCAGCCTCATTTCAGCCGAGACTCCTTGCTTCTTCACCAAGTAACGGAATTCTCATTCCCTTCAACTTCTTACTTTTCCTATCCTTAGACGGAATCCCGCCTCATTCCGACCAGTGACTTTCTTCCTTTGCAAGTTAGTCATTCCCTATAAATAGGACCCTTACAACACATTAAATTCATTCATTCATGAACCTCGACATTCAGAAATAATCATACACCGACACAACTACAATATCTAAACTTCAAACATCAAACATAGCATCGAAAGACCGATAGTATAAACTCCGACACCCCAAAAAACCGGCCACAACCCGTCACCTCACACGACCCGAATCAGCACCCTAACTCACCCACATTATCTCGACGCTCCCGTGCCTAAGCCACATTCCGACGAGCCCCGTCCCGAGAAAACAAATCATGTAGGTTGAGGGTGTAAAATCAAACCCGACTTTTCCTTTCTCTCTTCCTTTTTCTCGTCCTTTTCTTCTTCTTCGTCGGTCGGTCCGTTTTTTTAATATGGGTCGTCGTCGCATTTTTTATTTATTTCTAATAACGATATTACAAAATTATTTTCATAAAACAAAACATTCTTAAAAATACGATATAGATTCTCTAGTCGAATATCGTATCAAAAGAATAACATTAAACCCGTTGATGCTAGAAAATCGTTATATGGTCCTAAAAATATAATACAACGATTTTTAACGCGGAGGGAGTCAAACATCGTTTTTTAGTTTAAACTTTACAAAACGATTTTCAAAGCTTTTTTTATCTTTTCTAAGAATCATTCCGAATATTTGATATCGATTTCATAATTGAATATCGAATAAGACGAATATCGAAAATATAAATCGGGTACGAATTAATCCATATTTGTACGCGGTTTATTAAAAACCCACGATTTTCGAAAAATAAACCCGAGAGCAGCCCGAGATGCGAGTCATACGCGTCCCGGGCGAGACGCCGTCCCTGGCAAGTGTGGACATGACGTAGGTCCACCCCGACGCGGCCACGCGCGGGTTTGGGTAGGCGAATGCATCTCCATATGAGAATGGATCGAATTGAAATTTAAGTCGAAATGGAGTCGCCACCGAACTTTGTGGGAGTTCGGACCCGTTCGAGCCCACTCTATGTCGTTGTGGACCGTACACAAAGTACGGCCCATTTCGATTTCAGAGTTTATGGGGCTCGTCCCTTTGCATTACGATACCGATACCATGTACACCGGTAATCGTGTAAAAAATGACTCTCGTGCGCCAACGGTTTCGGGCATCCGGAAACCGAGGTTCTGAGTAAGGGGTGAGGGTACGTGTTTGGAAGCCCACTAAGGACACCCAACCCCGCTCGCACTTAGCGGCCTCTACTAAGACATCGTTTGACTTTCCAATATGCGCGCTAGTAATTCGGTGAATGATATGCAAACAGCGTTTTATCTAAACATGCGAATTAAATGTGAGCTACGTCATTTTAATGCATCTAAGTTATTGTCGAGGTGATTTAGCATGCAAGGGTTCATTTATAAACGGTAAAACGCAAATAAATAAAGCAAAGCAATATAAATCAGTTACAAGTTACACAGGCGGAAATACAACCCGGAATTCACAATACAACGAGCAATAAAATAATCGAATAGGAAATGGTAAACGTTAACTAGGAAAGGACCCATAATAAATATAAGCTAGACCGTGAGTCGTGTAAATGAACGAACTTCGATTAAATATACATTATTTTGTGTACTAACCAAAGGACGGAGATATAGGACCTAGGCGTGGTGCTAGCCCGATCCCGAATCTCGTTGCCTTGTCCCAACTTATCATATCGAGAAATTGGAGTCTAAATTAATCATGCGTCAGGTACGACTAAGGAGTCGGCAACGCGAGATTAATAGTGAGACCGTCGATCAAAGTTGTTTATGTGAAGTTATATGCATGAGTTTTGAAAAATTGGATCACGTGATTGACTTTACACGTGACGACTAATGTCGTAGAAAAATGAAGAGGCTCGAATGATGCGCTAGAGTCCTCGGATTTCCAGGCTACAGGGCCCACTCGATCGAGTCATGGCATGGACTCGATCGAGTGTGCCTTTAGGGTGGCTACTGCCTGGTTTTTGGGTGCTACTCGATCGAGTGGCTCATGGCACTCGGTCGAGTGCCCCCTGTACGAGGCATGGCTCGTTTTGTTTTACTTGTTTTAAATCGATGGTTGGCCAAGTTAAATAAAAATATTGACGATTTAGATTTAACTCGGTTCTTCGGTACTATAATCATGTCTTATATGATTATAATACCGTTATCGGAATTTTATAGAAAATGTTAATATGAGATTGAAAGATTTGATTAGCGACAAAATTGTAGCCCTCCGCGTCACGACATCGATATTAATCCTAACGGATTATGAGATGTTGATTTTCGCATCAACGGATTTCATGCCAATCTTGGAAATGGAATCAAATGCGTTCAACTATGATCGGTCACGATCACGTCGTACCCTTGAGTACATTGGGGCGGCGCTCCTCGAAAGGGTGCCACCTCCGTCGTTGCTCTTAAAGGGATTAGACGGACTTTAGATGATCGTCATAGTTAAACGGATTTGAAACCGAAACTTGTTATTATTACGTATACGCGATAAATAAGATGAAAATAAATAACGATAATTAAATGTTAGATTGTTAGATGCGATAAAGAAAATGTTAGATGTTAGCATTAATAATAATGTCGTTACTATCGACTAATTATAATATATAGGTACATAAACAAAAATGAAAAGAACGGAAACAAAAGAGAAAGGAGATGTCTGTGTTGAATGTCACACCCTCAACCTACATGCTCTTGCTTCTCGGGATACGGTTCGTCAAATGGCGGCAATGGCGCGGGAACGTCGAGATACGTAGGGAGAGTTGATGGTGTGTGTAAGGCTTGTTTTTTGTATGAATTTGCTTAGGGTTGTAGTGTATTATGATGGGGGACTTAGGGTTGAAAATGTAGGGTGTTTTGATGTGTAAAGTTGGCTGAAAATGATGATGGAAAAAGTTGTGACATGTTGAGGGTTGATGGGGTATTTATAGAAGAAACCCCACTACCTAGGGTCACTCGATCGAGTGGCCCTAGTGCACTCGGTCGAGTGCCTTTAAAAACGGGTCTGTTCCGGATTTTGAGGCTCCACTCGACCGAGTGGGTCAATCCACTCGACCGAGTGGATCAAGTTGGACGAGCTATTTTAGGAAATGGTTGACCTTTGATATTTTTTTAATTTTGTATTTGGGCGCAATTTTCTAGAAATGTATCAGGTTGTTTTTGTGTGTCGGATTCGTCTTTGACCGGGTTTTGACCCGGTCGCCAAAAGACGGGTTTTATTTTTGGTGTCGGTTCTGGCCCAAATTAGTCTTATTTTACTCGGAACGACCCACTGGGCCTGAATTTGAGGTCAGTTTTGTGAGATTTGTATCCCGTTAAAAGCCCATGTCGGACATTACTGATTTGGAGCCCATATCCGAGCGCGTTAGAGCATGTTTGCGTCCGATCATGATCGGGTGTTTTTTGGAAACTACCATAGACACCTGGCAGTCAAAATGCGGGTGTCTACAGAGCCCCGACTCTGACTAAGGCTTGGACAAGGCGAAAGTCAGAGTAGCTACCAAGTCGATTAAGACCTGGTAGACTTCCTATCGGGTCGTTTATAGTCCATTAGACTTACGTGAAGGGCTCGCCAGCCATAAGATAGAAATCATACCTGAGTTCTGACAACTCTGTGGGGAATTTGGACTTGTCGCATAAGTCCCGGGTGTGCCTGTATGTGGGCCCATCCCGTGCTAAATTGAGGGAATGTCGTCTTTAGACCTTCCGCTGGGGAGATACATAAACTGTACGGGCTTGCTTCTGAAGCCTCGGGTTGTACCGGTATCAGTCACATAAAGCTTTGTATGCAACATTTAGGCAAAACACGACTCGCGCTGGGGAATAGAAATTTGGATGGTTGAAAATTTTTGGAAAAAGATTTAGAAAATATTCTTTTTGAATTTTGACAGACTGCTCGGGATGACTTAATTCTCGCGTCCGTAGGAGGAGGTAAGAGTCGGGCCTGTGTGCCTAAGCCCGCTTGGGTCAAGGAGGCACAGCAGCAGGGGAGCTACCAGAGTTTTGATGTTATAAATACATCATCCTGGCTTCTTCCTTTTTCTCACAACTCTCAAATCTTCTTCTCCTCAAGAAAAAATCTATCTCTTTTAAGAAATTCAATTATGGGTATTGAGCGTCTGACTGGCATGCTGCAAGATTGGTCCCACCGCTTTAGGGACGCGAACAAGGTAGCCCTAAAGCAGTCGGGCATACTTCAATTGTTCACGTTTCGCCAGATGCACGTGGACCGTCATTTTCTTGACGTTTGTCTGTCCTTCTGGGACGACACCTACCACGTTTTCGCCTTTCCTCGGGGCGAAATCTGTCCTCTCCCGGAGGAGATTGCTGCAATAGGAGGGTGGAACCCACTGCTCTGCCCTGCTGTCCCCTTCTCGGTTCGAGACCCTAGGAGGAAATTACGGGAGTTTTTAGGGCTCTCCCATGCTGAAGTATCCCGCATGCTTGAAGAGGATACCGTTTCTCTGCTTGCCTTGGCTGAGAAGTTCATGAACCCGTACGACATCCGGGTTTTGCCCGTTCATAGCCGCAGGGCGTTCGCTTTCTGCATGCTTCATGTGTACGCCTTTGAAGGCCATATGGACTTGCTGTCTTGTATGGGCAGCGTTCGTCTTCTTGTCATTGCTGACCTGATGGAGACGGAATACAGTCCCGCGTGGCTGATCAAGGGGGAGATTATTCAGGGCCTGGACAACCGCAAAAGGGATGAGTCGGCCCGTTGGACTGAGAGCACATGGCTGCTGCAGGTATTTCGCTTTTCTTTTTTTTGTGCGATATTCTGCAATAGGGGGCACTCGACCGAGTCACCCTGGCACTCGATCGAGTGCCCTCGTAAAAGATCTCACTGTTCTGCTTCAGAGGTGTCACTCGATCGAGTCACCCTGGCACTCAATCGAGTGCCCCTGGGCGGATGTCTAAGTTGTCCCGGAATCTCATGAGCGTTGTTTTCTTTTTCAGCTCTGGCTATTTGAGAGGTTGTCAATTATCGAGCCTCCCCTCGACCCGAGTCGATATTGGTTTAACCAGGTGATGACGAGGAGACGGCCTACTGATTCATCCTGCCTTGTCACCCAGAAGTATTGGGAGGAAGAATTATCATTTCATCGCGGTCGATTGATTCGATGGGTGGTCCCATGGTGGCCTATTTACTCCTGGACGGGTTTGGCGCCCAGAGATAAGGAACACTATCAGGTGATTTTGTCCCTCAGCCAGACAGTTCACCTTTATCCCGACCACATACTCAGGCAGTATGGGTGGACTCAGCGTATCCCGGAGAACGAGGCAGTTGTGAGTGAACCTACCCAGCTGACCGACATTATGTGCAACGCTTGGATTCAGAGGTGGTACACCCGAGTTACTTGGCCCGTTCCCAAGTCGCTTCACTCAATCTGGGTGTCCCATTCTTATGAGAGGTGTACCAAAGCGGAGACTGCCGAAGCTCGCGCTGCCTTGAAGGTTGATGAAGCCTTCGACCTGCTTCGGCGAGAGCAGGTCAAAGATAACAGGGACTTCTTTGCTAAAGGGGAGACTCCAGCCCCGATAGTCCGTCTAATGCCGGGTCAGAGAAGAGGAGCCAGGACTCGAACTGGGGGGTCCAATGCTAGAGGTGTTCGGGGGGAAGTGAGCCCTCAAACAGACTTGGAGAGAAGACTAGGGCCTAGACCATCAGTCCAGGACCGACTTGGTCCTAGGGATAGGCTGCCGGAGCATGTACGGGCTCGACTTAGGCCTGTAACAATAGCTGAAGATCCTCTGTCGAAGAAGAGGACTCGAGCCAAGGAGGTTCCCCTTGTCATCCGGGAACGCCCGCCCCCGCCTCGACGTCCCCGGGCCCCTTATGACCCGAAAGACAAAGGCAAGGGCAAGATGCCCGGATATTAGTCTCCATTATTATTATTTGGATATTATTACTATTTTTGTTGTGTGCTCTTTTTTTGTGGCTTTTCGTGGCTGCTTTTTTTGTAATTTTGAATTACCGAGTTTATCGGTTTTTTTTTTAATAATAAAAGTACTATATTAGTGAAGCCGTTCCTGTCTTTTTCGTTATTGCAGTGGTTGTGCCCTTTTGAGGGGCTGCCTATGTATCCACAGTTAGTGAAATCAAACCAAACGTAGTTCGGGCGTAGATGTTTTTTTTTGCAATTTTCGAAATACATCAAGACTATGAGTTCGAGATGTGCGACAGTAGGATAAATAATCCTAACTTATTGACTTGCTTATAAATTTTGAAAAAAATGATTTTAAATTAATTTTGCAAATGACATTGAGGTAAGGTTTAGGGGTAGTAGCGCTTTAGCTGATCCAAGTTGGTCGGTTTGACAAATTCATTCCCGTCCAGGTCCGTCAGCATTACTGCTCCTCCTGATAGAACCTTCTTCACCAGATATGGCCCAGCCCAATTGGGTTTGAATTTTCCCCTTGGGTCAACCGGTAATAATGCACGAACCGATTTGAGAACCAGATCCCCTTCCTTGATATTCCTGGGCCTAACTCTTTTGTTAAAGGCCCGTTTGATCCTCTTTTGATATATTTGGATGTTATTAAGGGCCCGAGACCGCCGTTCGTCCAAGAGAACCAATGAGTCATATCGAGCTTGGACCCAATCTGCTTCGGGCACTTGGCTTTCTAGTAGAATTCGGAGAGACGGTATTTCTAATTCGACTGGCTGGACTGCTTCCATTCCGTATGTCAAATAATATGGAGTTGCTCCTGTTGCAGTTCGGATCGACGTCCGGTACCCCCATAGGGCAAAGGGTATTTTATCGGGCCAGTCCCGATAATTATCAGCCATCTTTTTAAGTATGGTGACAATTGTTTTATTAGCAGCCTCTATCGCTCCATTTGTTTGGGGACGGTAAGGCGAAGATGTATGCCTTTGGATTTTTTATTTTGCTAGCAAAGTAGCGGTTTCAGCTTGGAAATGGGTCCCGTGATCACTGATAAAATCGTGTGGGATCCCGTACCGGCATATGATTTTATTCTGGATAAATTTGGCCAAGTGCTTGGCGTTCAAGACACGGTATGACTCGGCTTTGACCCATTTGGTGAAATAGTCGATAGCCACCAAAATGAAACAGTGACCTCTCGTCCCAGAAGGGTTCACTTTCCCAATTATATCGATCCCCCATGTCGAAAATGGCCATGGCGAGGTCATGGCGTATAGCAGAGACGATGGCATATGTTGAACGTTGCCGAAAATTTGACAATTATGGCAATGTTTGACATATGATTGACAGTCGGTTTCCATACTGTTCCAGTAGTATCCTAGTCTCATGATTTTTCGGGCTAGCATATGGGCGTTCATATGCGGACCGTTTTCACCGTCGTGTACCTCGGCCATCACTTTTTCGGCCTGTGTTTTGTCGATACATAGGAGTAAAGCCCCTTGTGCCGTTTTTTTTTATAACTGACCGTCGTCCGTACGAATGAATTGGGTGGCTAGTCTTCGCAGGGCTTTCTTGGCCCGATTTTCAGTTCCTGGGGGATATTCTCCCGTAGTCAAATAGGTTAGAATAGCCTGATACCAAGGTTTTGGATCGGTGATCTCGATATCTTGAATGGCGTTGACATATGCCGGCTCGGACCGTCTTTCGACGCAGATTGGCATACTGGCCATATGTTCCGGGATGTTTAGTAAGGATGCCAGTTTGGAGAGTGCATCCGCGAACTGATTTTCTTCACGTGGGAGGTAGATATATTCTACCTTCTGGAATTGCTTCTCTAGAACCCTTACTCGCGCTTGGTAAGCCACGAGATTGGCATTCCGAGTTTTCCACTTTTGAAGGGCTTGATTGATGACTAGGGACGAGTCCCCGTGAACCCGGAGATTCGTAATTCCTAAATCAGCAGCCGCTTGCAACCCGTGGATGCATGCTTCATACTCGGCCGCGTTATTAGTTACATCGAAATCCAGTTTGATGGATAACGGCGTGTGCTCTCCTTTTGGCGATATTAGGAGAATACCGACCCCAAATCCTCAGAAGTTGGATGCTCCATCAAAATACAAATCTCATGTTTCGGTGTTAGTATGGAATATGTCTGCATCTGGAAAAGCCCAAGTATCGGTATGTCCCTCCTCAGATACCGGACTATCGGCGAGGAACTCGGCTACTACCCGGCCCTTGATGGACTTTAATGGTACAAATTTGAGGTCGAACTCGGCTAACATTAAAGTCCATCTGGACATCCGGCCGTTGAGGATGGGCTTCTCGAATAGGTACTTGATCGGATCCATTTTGGATAAAACATGTACCTCGTGGCTAAGCATATAGTGTCGGAGCTTTTTAGTGGCCCATACTAAAGCTAGGCACGTTTTCTCGAGCATTGTATATTTGCATTCATATTCTAGGAACTTTTTACTGATGTAGTAAATAGCCCGTTCTTCTGATTCAACTGTCTGGGCCAGCATAGCCCCCATGGCTGTCTCGGTCGTTGTCAGGTATAACGACAAAGGCAAACCAGGTTGAGGTGACATTAATACCGGCGGAGCAGACAGAATTTCCTTGATTTTATCAAAAGCCGCTTGACATTTATCGTCCCATAGTACCCGTTCCCCTATCTTCAGTTTCTTGAAAATGGGCTCACATACCACGGTTAGCTTTGAAATAAACCGGCTGATGTATTGGACTTTCCCGAGAAACCCCCTTATTTCTTTTTCGGTCTTGGGTGGTTGAATCTCGGTGATGGCTTTGATTTTAGCTGGGTCGACCTCGATGTCGCGTTGGCTAACGATATGGCCCAGTAATTTGCCTGATGTTACCCCGAAACTACATTTTTGAGGGTTTAGCCTCATGTTGTACTTACGCAGTCGGGTGAAGAATTTTCTTAGGGCAGCAACATGCCCATCTCGGCTTTTAGACTTGACGATCATATCATCCACGTAAACCTCCACTTCCCTATGCATCATGTCATGTAACGGGGTCGTGGCTGTTCGTTGATAAGTGGCCCCAGCATTAATGAGACCAAATGGCATGACGGTATAACAGTAAGTTCCCCACGGCGTGGTGAAGGTGGTCTTACCCATATCCTCTTCTGCCATCTAGATTTGATTGTACCCGACATACCCGTCCATAAATGATAGGAGGGCATGATCAGCCGTGTTGTCCACCAGTATGTCGATGTGTGGCAACGGAAAATCGTCTTTTGAACTGGCCTTGTTAAGGTCTCGGAAATCTACACATACCCGTACCTTGCCGTCCTTCTTGGGTACCGGCACGATGTTTGCAACCCAGTCTGGATATTCAGACAGTTGTATAAAGCCTGCTTTGAATTGTTTGTCTACCTCTTCTTTGACTTTGAGAGACCACTCGGGCTTCATTCTACGAAGCTTCTGTTTTACCGGCTTACACCCATCTTTGATGGGTATGCGATATTCAGCTATTTCCCGATCTATACCAGGCATGTCCTTGTAGGACCATGCGAAGACATCCTTGACTTCTTGAAGAAGGTTTGTGAATTGTTGTCTCTCCTCGGGATCTAAGGATAACCATATCTTAAGCATCTGGGGCTCTAAGGTTGTTCCCACATTGATGGACTCGGTCTCCTCGATTACCGGGTCTCGGGATTCCCTCTGTTCTAGTTGCTCGATCAGATGCGGAGGTAAGGACACCTGTTCGTCGGGTTTCTCAATGTCATTGCAGAAAATATTTTCGAAATTGAAAGCATTTTGAAAATAAGACAAGTCATAAGCAGAACGGTTTTCGTTATTATTGATGGTAAATTTGGAAAACAGCTCAAAGAGAGCGGCCATCTGATAATTGGCCAGAGGCGGGATTGGGAGCGCTTTCGGGACTAACCCCGAGGCTCCGGTGGTAATGACTATAGGAAGGGGGGTTACGGTTTGGACTCTAGCACCAGACCCCTTAGACTCGAATACAGACTCAGACTCTGACTCTAACTCAGACTCAGACTCGGAATCGGTGTCCGGCATGTCTCCTTCACCGGTGGTCAGCTTGTAGACTCGACCCTGGCCGTCAGTCCACTTGATGGTCTTCCTCCATGCTCTTTTCCCAGTATCAGCACCGACCTCTGAGATCAGTTTTGAAGGATCGAACCTGTTGCTTCGAAGGATCAGGTTCACCAGGTCTTCTTTAGGGGTCGGAATAGCCTTGTCTTCCCCAAATAAGAGCCCAGCACGGGCTCGGCATTATCAGCACCCTCCTTGGATTCAGATTGGATGAGGGCGAATATGTCATCTGCGATTTAGTTGCATTCCCGAGCTAGTTCAGTCTCGGGATATGTGATGGTTGGTTGATACAGGCCAACTTGAACAGCCCCGAACACCGGTGTGACGAAATAGTCAGTCAACCTTGGGCTATAAGGGCCCAAGTAGGTACCCTTAATGATGTTGCAGGCCTTCTTGATGCCCGCTCGGACTACATCCCGGAGTCACAGCATACCCCGAGCCGAAGTGAGATTCCCCGTCATTCAGGACTTCAATAATCTTCCCAGTTGGAAGATACGGCCTCGAGGTAGCCCCCGGTAGATACCCCAAATTTTGTAGAATCGTGTCGATGCTCGTGGTGAAATAGGGCCTGAAAAGATATTCCTCCTGAATCATCGAATCCCCAAAGGTCAGCGCGGTCCATGGCGTTACAGCTAGCCACGATCATAGAGGTTGCCTCTAGAGTAATAATACTGTCTTGCAGGGGCATTTTGATCTTTCGGTGAAGAGTAGAGGACACCGCATTTACGGCGTGAATCCATGGCCTTCCTAGGAGCAAATTGAAAGAGGAGGTGACATTGATCACCTGGAACTCTAGCTCCTTTTCAATTGGACCTGTTGTAATTGTCAACTTGACGGCCCCAGAAACCGCCTTTAGGCTTCCATCGAAAGCCTGGATAGTGTGGGCAGTCGGTATGTAGTCGGCCTCAGTGATGCCGAAGGCTTTGGCAGTCCTTAGAGGGAGGACATTCACAGCGGACCCATCGTCAACTAGGGTCATTGGGAGATACTTACCCCGGCAGATTACCGTGATGTACAGGGCCAGATTGTGAGAGGCCCCGAATGGTGGTAGGTCGGCATCCGAGAAGGTGACTAATGGGCCTTCTTCCTTGGACTTGCCCTTGAGGTAGGGTAGGATGGTGGCTACCATTTCAGTAGGGGTAACCTGGGAGTCGACCTTGATATGATCGAGAGCCTTAGTAAGTGCCTCTCGATGTTCTTGCAAGCTAACCAAGAGTTGCAATATAGTGAGGTCAACCTGAGCTCTTTTCAATTGTTTAATAAGAATCGTATCGGTGCTCGGCTCTTCAATGGCCTCTTCTGTCCTGGCGGGTTCAGTGACGGTTGACGGGACTGTGATGTCCTTGGAGCCAGTGCCTGAGTAAGGACGACCGGCATTGGCGAGGTGGTTACTGGCTAAGGCCTTGGACTTAGCCTTCCGAATTTCTTCGGGTGTGATAGGGACAGCTTCCCCTTTGGTGAGGTACACATCTTCCTCATCATCGAACCAGATTCCATTGAATTGTGGATTGAAAGGAGAGATAAGGTGAGAACAGTCAATCACTTCTCCGGTGAAGATAGCATGAGAGCTAAAGGGGTTGTCCTTATTGCTTGGCTTGTCTCCGGGTAACGGTATTTTCCCGCTCTCAATCAAATCTTGAATCAGATGTTTCAACTTCCAACATTTCTCGGTATCATCTCCATTGCCCCGATGATATTGGCAATAGGCTTGGGCGTTGTAGCTTTTGGAGCGCTTTTCAACTGGAACTTCAGGAGTTGGGCCTATCGGTTGGACCAGGCCCTTGGAAGACAGCCTTTGCAAGGCATATGTATAGGTAGTCCCTATATCAGTGAATACCCTAGGAGGGGTATTTCTTTTGGACGAGGCATCTAACAGATTAACCGTGTCAAAGATACTGCGGGTTGCAGCCGAGGGCTTGGCAGTGGATGAGGAAGCCCCTTGGTATCCCTTGCTGGGGGGGCTTAGTAAGGCTCTCTAGTCTCAGGTCATCTTCAAATCTCATACCCATTTCAGTAAGAGTGGTGAAATTGGGTATGACAGCATACCGGAGGTGGACCCGGTAGGAAGGGAGGAGGTTCTTGACAAAGGCCTCCACTTAAGTCTTCTCACTGGGCTTATCTACCAGTTTCGCACTCTCGGCCCTCCAACATTGGAGGTATTTGGTCAAACCTTCCTTAGGTTCTTGGGCCATAACCTCTAGAGACCGCATTGTGGTCTGGATCTCGGTGTTGTCAGCATAGTTCCGAGCAAATTCCGTAGCCACATCAACTTCTTGGGGTCTAGCCTGTAGTACCAGGCCTTTGGGTGTTTCTCAAGGGAGGCAGCAAAGAGGTTTTTGAACATCGAAGAATCCACTCCCTTGATGGCCATGAATTCCTTGAAGGCCCGTACATGTAGCAACGGGTCTTCAGTTCCTTCAAACATGGGTAAGCCCGTGAAATTCAGATTCGCGGGCAGCTTGTCACTCACCGGGGAATAATCACGATTGTTCTCCCGATGGATATTGTTACTCCCAGTCATGTGAACTTGTTCCTCTAGTCGGCGCACCGCGCTAACTAGTTCAGCTAGAGGTTCCGTGACCTCGGCATTAGGAGATCTTTGCTCCACTGCAGCCATGCGAGCGACGATAGCCACTTGACCGGCCCTCATTTCTGTCAGTTGGGCATCAATGTCGGTTTATTTGGCGGCCATGGCATCCACGGAGGCCTTCAGATTGTTCAGAGCTGCTTCCATTTTGTGGCTGTGTCTGGTGGACGGTGGCCTGTCTGTAAGAACACCGCGCAATCAGAAACTGAACCCGGACCTTGGAATCAAAACAGTACATCCCGAGCAGGGAAATGACTAAAGAATGACTTGAAAGAGAATTCTAGACGGGTGACTCGTGGATGACGTGCTTTCCTTAGGATTCGACGGGTGGGCCGAATCCTGTTCGAAGGAAGGTCCATGTGAGACGTCCCCAGACTTTGGACTCGAATGTGTAGACGGGCCCTCCTTTGTAGGAGTATGTCCTACGTAGGTGGGCCTTGCCTTAGTCTAATAAGGCGGACTGTGGATAGGGAAGAAACTCGTGATGTAAGATCGACAGAGTTTCGACGCTAAAGACCTTTACGACTTATGACATGACCCGACACTGCTAAATATGGGAAGTCCTAAGAAGAGGAAGGTTTTGGAAAGGATTATTTTTTGGAAAATCCGAGAAAACTCGGAGAAAGGCCCGATATTTTTTCAAGAAAATTGGAAAGTGCATCGGGCCTCGGTTTTGAAAGTTCGAAAATATTTTCGAGTTTTGAATCAAGCAGCATACCGGCTAGAAAGTAGGCTATTTTGAGTAAAATCATAAGTCCTAAATTCGGTAGCTTTCCGGGTTTTGAAATTTTGAGTATATTTTTTGAAAAGATGCATTTTTGAAATGACGGTTTTTGAAAACGACACAGAAACCAAGTAGCACATAGTAACGCAAGCATTATACCGACGCCATGTATGCTTTACACTAAGTCTCGGTCGGTCTAAATGGGGTCTATACCAGTGCTCATAGTCTAGACGAGAATCGGGACGGACTTCCTAAGTCGAGTTGAGCTTAGAACATGCCGCAAAGTCCATACGAATCGACTATGAACACCTTTGGCGTATCCAAGTCGGAGTACATCACGGTATAGTGGGACGTCGGTCACCAGTACCACCCCGGGAAAATATGGGTTATGCATGAACCGTAAAACTAAAACGCGTATTGTACTAGTCAAACGATTTCTATTCGAGTCTCACCCTGAGGATGCCGATGGTAAGTCACGCATCAGTTAATCCCCAGCGGAGTCGCCAAATTGTGGACATGACGTAGGTCCACCCCGACGCGGCCACGCGCGGGTTTGGGTAGGCGAATGCATCTCCATATGAGAATGGATCGAATTGAAATTTAAGTCGAAATGGAGTCGCCACCGAACTTTGTGGGAGTTTGGACCCGTTCGAGCCCACTCTATGTCGTTGTGGACCGTACACAAAGTACGGCCCATTTCGATTTCAGAGTTTATGGGGCTCGTCCCTTTGCATTACGATACCGATACCATCTACACCGGTAATCATGTAAAGAATGACTCTCGTGCGCCAACGGTTTCGGGCATCCGGAAACCGTGGTTCTAAGTAAGGGGTGAGGGTACGTGTTGGGAAGCACACTAAGGACACCCTACCCCGCCCGCACTTAGCGGCCTCTACTAAGACATCGTTAGACTTTCCAATATGCGCGTTAGTAATTCGGTGAAATGATATGCAAACAGCGTTTTTAACTAAACATGCGAATTAAATGTGAGCTACGTCAATTTAATGCATCTAAGTTATTGTCGAGGTGATTTAGCATGCAAGGGTTCATTTATAAACGGTAAAACGCAAATAAATAAAGCAAAGCAATATAAATCGGTTACAAGTTACACAGGCGGAAATACAAGCCGGAATTCACAATACAACGAGCAATAAAATAATCGAATAGGAAATGGTAAACGTTAACTAGGAACGGACCCATAATAAATATAACCTAGACCGTGAGTCGTGTAAATGAACGAACTTCGATTAAATATACATTATTTTGTGTACTAACCAAAGGACGGAGATATAGGACCTAGGCATGGTGCTAGCCCGATCCCGAATCTCGATGCTTTGTCCCAACTTATCATATCGAGAAATTGGAGTCTAAATTAATCATGCGTCGGGTACGACTAAGGAGTCGGCAACACGAGATTAATAGTGAGACCGTCGATCAAAGTGGTTTATGTGAAGTGATATTCATGAGTTTTGAAAAATGGGATCACGTGATTGACTTTACACGTGACGACTAATGTCGTAGAAAAATGACGAGGCTCGAATGATGCGCTAGAGTCCTCGGATTTCCAGGCAACAGGGCCCACTCGATCGAGTCATGGCATGGACTCGATCGAGTGTGCCTTTAGGGTGGCTACTGCCTGGTTTTTGGGGTGCTACTCCATCGAGTGGCTCATGGCACTCGGTCGAGTGCCCCCTGTACGAGGCATGGCTCGTTTCGTTTTACTTGTTTTAAATCGATGGTTGCCCGAGTTAAATAAAAATATTGACGATTTAGATTTAACTCGGTTCTTCGGTACTATAATAATGTCTTATATGATTATAATAGCGTTATCGGAATTTTATAGAAAATGTTAATATGAGATTGAAAGATTTGATTAGCGACGAAATTGTAGCCCTCCGCGTCACGACATCGATATTAATCCTAACGGATTATGAGATGTCGATTTTCGCATCAACGGATTTCATGCCAATCTTGGAAATGGAATCAAATGCAATCAACTATGATCGGTCACGATCACGTCATACCCTTGAGTACATTGGGGCGGCGCTCCTCGAAAGGGTGCCACCTCCGTCGTTGCTCTTAAAGGGATTAGACGGACTTTAGATGATCGTCATAGTTAAACGGATTTGAAACCGAAACTTGTTATTATTACGTATACGCGATAAATAAGATGAAAATAAATAACGATAATTAAATGTTAGATTGTTAGATGCGATAAAGAAAAAATGTTAGATGTTAGCATTAATAATAATGTCGTTACTATCGACTATTATAATATATAGGTACATAAACAAAAATGAAAAGAACGGAAACAAAAGAGAAAGGAGATGTCGGTGTTGAATGTCACACCCTCAACCTACATGCTCTTGCTTCTCGGGATACGGTTCGTCAAATGGCGGCAATGGCGCGGGAACGTCGAGATACGTAGGGAGAGTTGATGGTGTGTGTAAGGCTCGGTTTTTTGTATGGATTTGCTTAGGGTTGTAGTGTATTATGATGGGGGACTTAGGGTTGAAAATATAGGGTGTTTTGATGTGTAAAGTTGGCTGAAAATGATGATGGAAAAAGTTGTGACATGTTGAGGGTTGATGGGGTATTTATAGGAGAAACCCCACGACCTAGGGTCACTCGATTGAGTGGCCCTTGTGCACTCGGTCGAGTGCCTTTAAAAACGGGTTTGTTCCGGATTTTGAGGCTCCACTCAACCGAGTGGGTCAATCCACTCGACCGAGTGGGTCAAGTTGGACGAGCTATTTTAGGAAATGGTTGACCTTTGATATTTTTTTAATTTTGTATTTGGGCGCAATTTTCTATAAATGTATCAGGTTGTTTTTGTGTGTCGGATTCGTCTTTGACCGGGTTTTGACCCGGTCGCCAAAAGACGGGTTTTATTTTTGGTGTCGGTTCTGGCCCAAATTAGTCTTATTTTACTCGGAACGACCCACTGGGCCTGAATTTGAGGTTAGTTTTGTGAGATTTGTATCCCGTTAAAAGCCCATGCCGGACATTACTGATTCCGAGCCCATATCCGAGCGCGTTAGAGCATGTTTGCGTCCGATCATCATCGGGTATTTTTTGGAAATTACCTTAGACACCTGGCAGTCAAAATGTGGGTGTCTACAGCGAGTCGCACCTGTCCCAGGCGAATCGCGCGACAGCCTGGAAAACGCGATACAATTCCGCTTTTTTTTAACTCTTCTTCGAGCATCGTTTTTTATACAAAACAACCTTTTTTTTAGCTATATTTCAGATCTCAATATTTTTCCTTGACCTCGGTCAACACGTGTTAATCCATCACCAGTCATAAAAATCTTTTTTTCAAAATCATGCATATCATCGTATTCACGTTTTTTATTTGATTTACGAACCGTTACTAACTTGTTTGCTCATGTTTGTAGCGATTTATTCTTTTTTTCATCTTTTCATTGTTTTGTTTTATTATACTAAAACAAACCTCACATGCTAAATACAACTTTGACGTTATTAGTTTAAATGCATTAATTGACTTAGCAACCCATTTAATTTTTCTCACATGTTTAGGGAAAACAATGTTTGCATATCATTCAACTATCGAACTAACGCGTGTACACCAAAAACGAACGATATCTTAGTAAAGACCGCTAAATGCGGGCGAGGTTGGGTGTTCTTAGTGAACTTCCCAACACGTACCCTCACCCCTTACTCAGAACCATGGTTTCCGGATGTCCGAATCCATTGGCAACGAGAGTCATTCAATACACGATATCCGATAATGTCGGTATCAGTATCATAATGCAAAGGGACGAACCCAATAAGCTCTGACATCGGAAATGGGCCGTACTTTGTGCACGGCCCACTACGACATAGAGTGGGTTCGAACGGGCCCGAACTCCCACAAAGTTCGGTGGCGACTCCTACTTCGATTTAAATTTCAATTTGACCATCTCATATGGAGATTCATTCGCCTCCCCAAACCCGCGCGTGGCCGCGTCGGGGTGGACGTATGTCATGTCCACAATTTGGCGACTCCGTTGGGGATTCCTGATGTACCACTTGTCATCGGGGTTCCTAAGGTGAGACTCGAAAAGAAATCGTTCGAATAGTAATGTACACGTTTTAGTTCAATGGTTCATGCATAATCCAATTTTTTCCCGGGCCGGTTACTTGTGACCGACGTCCCACTATACCGCGGTGCGTTCCTAAATGGGCGCACTAAAGACTTCGATGGCGGAACTCGCATGGGTTTTACGGCAGATTCTAAGACCAACTCGGCTTAGAAGGACCGTCCTGATTTGCAAGAAAGCTATCGTCGTTGGTATAAACCCTATTTCGACCGACCGAGACTTAGATTAAGAGCATACATGGTGTCATTATACTGTTTCCATGACTACGTGCTACTTGATTTACTTATCATCTTTTCAAAAACCGATATTTCAAAAAACTTGCATCTTTCCAAAATCATCCATTTTTCAAAACCCGGAAAGCTACCGAATTTAGGACTTATGATTTTTAACTTAAGATAGCCTATTTTTAGCCGGTATGCCGTCCAAACCTTATCAAAATTTCCTAAATTCTGGCCCGATAATATTTTGCCGGTTTTCAAAAAAAATTGGGCCATCCAATTTGACTTTTTCGGGATTTTCTAAATCCAAGTCTTCCTTTTCAAGACTTTCCTCTCCTTAGGACTGTAATCCCCAAGAAATTCTAACGCGATACAGTGGCGGAAACACTGTAGAGTCGGGATTAAAACACACTGTAACTATGTCTTAGTAAATTAAATTGGTAAAGTCAAACGTATGCCATACATAAAAATGGCTAAAACTTAAAACAATCCGTAAAAAGGTTTAAACAATCCGTAAGACATAATTATAAAAAGAAAATCAAGCAGGATCCAAGACTGCTCGCTAGCCCACACCCACCGGAAACAAACACGTATACCTGCCATGTTAAAACATAACAGCCACAATCAGTGGGGAGCAACGTCAACGTTCTCCCAGCCGTATAACAGGATTTTAAAACTGTACTTACTACTATAGAAAAATAATAAAAATGGAAAACAGTAAAACATCATATTAAAATAAGTTTTCGGCACAAAACCAAAATATTAAAATGGGTTTCCGAAGAAACATAAAAATAGTTGCCAACCTGCAAACCAATTTATATCGATAATATAAAAATATTCCAAATGGCGTTATGGATAGGATTAATGTAGAATCTAGACTTTCACTAGGACAATACTAAAATCTAGTTTCGAGAACTTAGTCAAAACAAATCAGACTTTGATCTCTAACTAGGCAACTCAACTATAACAGGACTGCGTGCAGCGAGGTCCTGGTTTAAGTAGTGCACACCCCTCCTGGATACAAACCATACCCAGTTCAACCCGACGCGACTTACACGATGCGATATCTAAGTTTAAGGTAAACATACACTCTCCTGAACACAAACCATGCTTAGTTCAACGAACAATGTGTCTCAACATAGACACACCAGCTTTATAGTTGATGGCAAAACGTACAGCCCAGACTATATTACTCTAAACCCACACTTTTCCTTATTCCATAACTCCAAAACAAAGCCATTATCGATATTCAAAAGATATAATCATCATAATAATAAGAGAACAAAAGGAGTAATCACAATATTCTAAAAGAGGAAACTTTCTATTTTAGGAACTTCTATTTTTAGAAACTTACTAAAAATAGCATCATATGAAAATAGCAAAATATTAGTTTAAACTAATACAACATTTTTAGTAACGATATAGATTTATAAAACTAGTACTTTCGGCCTTAACGATATTAATTCTTAAAACGAGAACTTTTGCGTTAGTGAAATTATTGAAACGTCATACAAGTGTTTATAAAATGATTTAGAAATGTCTTAAACATTTTAAATACTACTAATTAGGGTGTTTCCAAAATCTACAAAACTAAAATTCCCCAATTATTATTAGTTTCGACAATACGATTATAAATAGGATTTTACGGCAAATGTCAAATAAAATCTTTTAACATCTTTTATTTAATTAAACCATTGAATATATCTAGAATATGTTAAGGGATGATTTAACTCTTAAAGTTCAGATTTAAATACTTTCAAAATTGCTGGAAAAATAATTCTTTTAGGTAAGACGAAGAATTTTAACGATAAAGTACAATTTGTCCGAAAATCAATAATTATTAATTAAAGACTTTAATAATTAGTACAAAAATTACGTAAAATAGTTAAAACATAATTGTGGACATTCTGTCCAAAACTGAAATTTTCCAGAATTCTAAAACTCGGTTTTTAAAGCGTTTTCTCGTTAATCGTCTAATCTCGACAATAACGATTAATAAAAATAGTAATTACCAAACGATTTAAATATTAATATCCAAAAATTATTATTATTAAACTTAAAAATCATGATTTTCCATAATATAAATTTTTCAGATTTTTTTCAAAATTCCAGATTCAACAAATTCCAACAAAACCGTCATTTAACCCGTTTTCACAATTAACGATTTCATTAATAAACTTATCGTTCCTAACATTTTATTAAGGCACTAAAAATCATAAAAATATATGAAATCATCAGAATCACAAATTTTTCTAGATTTAAACCAAAGACCAGAATTCGAGAATTTAAACAACAAACACGATTTTAATGATAAACGATGATTTAAAGTGATTAATTAATTCATCCACTTAACAATTCCTAAAAATCATGAAAAAAAATCAGAAAATTATATTTCATCAGAAAGTTTATCCACGTCAAATTTCAGATTAAAATAAAATGTTTAAGTGCTAGAAATAAAAATCGGTTTTTAATCGTTTTTGTTCGTAAACGGTAAAAATTCAATAATCGATATCAAAAATATCAGAAAAATACCAAATTATTAAAAATCATTAAAAACTTCATTTTTTACAAAATATAATCATATATTACAAGTTTAGGCCGAATATTACGATTTTACAAATTAATACAACAATTTAATCGTTAATCTCGTAAAAGCGATAAAAATATCGAAACATGCAAATTTTAAACTTTTAAAAATTTTCCAAATTATATGACATACATATATTGTCAAAAATGAAATATAAAAATATACATCCTGTGGACATGACATAGGTCCACCCCGACGCGGCCACGCGCGGGTTTGGGTAGGCGAATGAATCTCCATATGAGAAGGATCGAATTGAAATTTAGGTCTATGTGGAGTCGCCAACGAATTTTGTGGTTATTCGGAACCGTTCGAGCCCACTCTATGTCGTAGTGGGCCGTATACAAAATACGGCCCATTTCCGATGTCAGAGTTTATTGGGCTCGTCCCTTTGCATTTGATACCAATACCGACGTTATCGGATATTGTGTATTGAATGACTCTCGTTCGCCAACGGTTTCGGGCATCCGAAAACCGAGGTTCTGAGTAAGGGGTGAGGGTACGTGTTGGGAAGCCCACAAAGGACACCCAACCCCGCCCGCACATTAGCGGCCTCTACTAAGAATTCGAATGACTTACAATACGCGCGTTAGTAAAATGGGAAAATGATATGCAAAGATTATTTTCCCTAAACATGTGAATGGAATTGAAACGGGTTTCTAAGTCAATTTAATGCAATTTAATTCTACGTCAAAGTGGAATTTTAGCATGTGGGTTCATTTAGTACAATAAACGAACAATAATTAAATTGACAAAAGAAATAACAAACGCGTTAGTAACGATGTAATGAAATAACGAATAATAACGGTTTGTGCAAATATGAGATGGATGAAAAGATGCGAATATGAGAGGCATGGTTTGAAAAGGTAGTAATACACATGATTAATTAAACACGTGTTGACATAAATCGCAAATTACTACCGGGTTCTGAAAATAGAATAATGTACGATTTATTGTGTTAATCGTTATGGGTCACTCGATCGAGTGGTTGATGGACTCGATCGAGTGGACCTGTAAAAGATGATTCTGCTTTGCATTATGGACCATACTCGGCCGAGTCATTGACCGACTCGGTCGAGTACATGGCCACTCGACCGAGTCACTGTGAGACTCGATCGAGTGGGGGTCGTAATTAACATTCTGACTCGATTTTAGGGTGTCACTCGATCGAGTGGCTAAAGCACTCGGTCGAGTGGCACCTGTACGAACTTGGTTCGTTTGCAATTTAATTGTTGATTTTGAAATTGCTTTTGATTTTTGATAATTCGACGGTTTTACCGAATCGGACATAAATATTGCACAATTTATGTTCGACTTGGTTTTTTATAAATCGCGAATTTTGTTGAACCGAATATAAATATTGTTGAATTTATACCCGATTCTGAATTTGAATACTCATCGTATCCCATATTCGATTATTGAATCGATATGGGATATTAGAGTGAAATAAAAAAAAAAAGATAAATTAATTTTAGTCGCTTTTAAATTAATTATCGTGATATGAACAAATCACGTTAATTAATTCATATGACTTGATTGTTAGATTCGATATCCAATTATAGAATTGGTATCGAATCCAAAATCGATGCTTTACTTGAATAAAAAACTTGATTCCCTCGACTTCTCCGACATCGAAATAAATCCCTAGGGATTGTGATGTCGGATCCGTGTCAACGGGTTTCGACCCTTATTAAAATTGATTTGAAAATTGATGGATGCAATATTAAAGATGATGATGACGAGAAATAATAACGACTTGTTGTTTAAGTAAATTTATCTCAATAATCAAATAGTCGGGGTACCGGGATAAGCGACCGACGACGCGTGTGCAGTACACTTGTATATGCGATTTTCCTTATCCCGGTATCCTTCTTATTCGACACAAATCGATAAATATTTTAGTATTTTAATATTAGTAGTATTATCGATATTACGGTGCAATAAATAAAATAATAAAAAAAACGAAAAAAAAAGATGGAGAAGAGGAGGACGGACGTCAAGGAGAGAGGGAGAAGAAAAGAGGGTTTTGACACCCTCAACCTACATGTTCTTGTCTCGTTGCGGACTCGTAACCGTGGCTTCAACACAAGAGTCTTCGAGGTTTTATGTAGATCAAGTTATGGTGGCTCGGGATTGATTTCCTAAAACTAGGTTTAGGGTTTTTTGCTAGTGTAGGATTACTAGGTTTTGATTAGGGTTTGTAAGGATGTAGTGTGTGTGTAGGGTTGTCCTAGAGTGTACTAGGGTTGTAAAAAAGTTGTGTAGATGTGTGCATGGGGGTTGCTCATATAGGAAAAGTTAGGGCACCCGGTTTAGGGTTACTCAACCGAGTAGGAGGCCAACTCGGTCGAGTGGCCCGTGAAGCCTGCAGCCGGGCTCAAAACAAGCCCACTCGATCGAGTGGGTGGGTCACTCGATCGAGTGGCCCAGTCGGGTTGCACGGGTCCATTGTTTTGGACCTTGACTTTGGGTGTTTGATGGGTTTTGTGTTTGACTTGGACTTTTGAGGATTGTATGGCTGTTTTGTGTGTCTCGGAAACGACTTTGACAGGGGTTGACCCAATCGTAAAAAGTCAGTTTTAATTCCGGTGTCGGTTTTGGCCCAAATTAGTCTTGTTTGACTCGGAATGATCCACTGGGCCTGGATTTGAGGTTGATTTTGTGAGATTTGTACTCTGTAAGTATGTTAGCCAACGATTAATGGATTTGAGCCCGTATCCGAGCGCATAGAAACACGTTAGCGTCCGATCATCATCGGGTGTTTTTTGGAAACTGCCATAGACACCTAGCGGTCAAAATGCGGGTGTCTACAGAGCCCCCACTCTGACTGAGGCTTGGACAGGGCGAAAGTCAGAGTAGCTACCAAGCCCTGTTAAGACCTAGTAGACTTCCGGTCGGGTCGTTTATAGTTCATTAGACTCGCGTGAAGGGCTCGCCAGCCATAAGGCAGAGATCATACCTGCGCTCCGTGGGGACGTTGGGCTTGTCGCGTAAGCCCTGGGTGTGCCTGTGTGTTGACCCATCCCGTGCTATCCCGGAAAATGCTGCTGGGGAGATTTGATGGCTTGCATGTTTTTGCTTGAGTCGTACCTGTATAAGTCAGGTAAAATTTGCATGCAACACATAGGTAGTAAAATGACTCGCGCTGGGGAAAAAGATTTTTTGAAATTTTTTGAAATTTTGAATTTGAAATCCTGAAAGCAATCATGAGCTAGGTTTTCAAAATGGAAAGGGATATAAAAGAAATTCGCAGTTTAAATAGACTGAAATCTGACCTTGTCGAAAAAGATCTTTTTTCAAATGGCTAAATTTTGCAAATTTCAAAGTGGAATCTGAAGAGAGGGGCCTACCGACAGACTCAACTCTGGACGCGACAGGACGAGTTGACCGACACGGACTGGACTCTCTAGGGGTTGGACCGTGACTCGGTGTGGGCCGCCTAACAAGACTCTTAAGTTGCGCTATCCCGTAGTCTAGGCGAGTGGCAACACAGTCGTACATCGAAATGGGATAGATATGCTATGGGGGGACCGCAGTAGTCCGTAATGAGACTGTTTTAGTCTGGTGCCCTTCTGGATTTCCTATTTTAGGATACATTTCCAAAGTGGGTATTGCCTCGAGTCCTGACAGATTCTTGTCTTCGACTGAGCCGAGTACTAGGACACACTACAGAAAGGAGGCTAGATTTTTTTTTTATTTATCTGGATTTTATGAGTGGATGGAGGTCTTCTGTCTAAGAGAAGCCCCCGGGACAACAAAGCTAGCTGTTGAGAACATGATGGTGTCGTGACCGGAATAATGACGCTTTTTGAATGTGTGTCAATGTGGGTGGTTGTGCCTCTGTTGAAAGCCTGCCTACGTATTCACGTGTAGTGAAATCAAACCATGCCATAGTTCAGTGGATTGAGAGATATATTATGGTGCCTAAGCTAATAGGACTTTGTGTGTAACTAGCCATAGCGATGGTGTAGGCTAGGTGCATTCCCAGTGATGTCTTGATCAAAGGGCTTGAATGATTAGGATATTAATCCTGTGACTGTGAGCATTCTCCGGGGTAGCCCCCAGAGATGGTGTGAACTATTTGGGCATGTTCTATGCCGACTGCAAGTTGAGTTCTCGTGTTCGGGGTTGGTAACTGGTCTGGATGTGAAAAATTGGGATGGGATTTTAATGAGTTTTGCTCTCGGGGATTTTAACGAGTTTTTCTCTCGAGGATTTTAACGAGTTTTGCTCTCGGGGATTTTAACGAGTTTTGCTCTCGGGGATTTTAACGAGTTTTGCTCTCGAGGAATTTAACGAGTTTTGCTCTCGGAGAATTGATGTATTTGGGAATGTGGTGCTAGGAAGTAAATGGCCTTGATGACTCGAAATCTGGAGCTCAGTTCTGTGGAGCTAAGGCTTCGAGAGCCGGTTTGATAATGAAGTAAACGGCCTTGACGACTCGAAATCTGGAGTTCGGTTCTGTGGAGCTAAGGCTTCGAGAGCCGGTTTGATAATGCGGGATCTGGTTTCCATGTCTGGCCCTAATTGTTAGGGGTATCCTATGGAGCTTGAATTCTCAAAATTCCGGGCTGTCTCTGGCCTGGGTCTCGGGAAGGTCTTGAGGGTTGTAATGCGGGAAGGCTGAGTGTGGTGTTAGCTGACCAACTTGATTGTCACTCCCCTATTGGATGGCATGGATAATTTTGAATTTGACCGTACTACGGTCAAAGGATTTTCACTTGAGTTGACCGTTGACCACGGTCATGGGTATTTGATTTTTTGATTGACCTCTTAGCCGCGGTCATGGGTTTTGATAATTTTGACCGTACTCTGGTCATGGGGCTTTCACTGGAATTGACCGTTGACCACGGTCATGGGTATTCTGAATTTTTGATGATGGCCTGCTTTTTTGTTTTGGCCCTTTGCTTCTTTTTTTTCATGGACTTTCGATTTTTTTTTGTCCAGTTTTCTTTTTTGATGGCCTTCTTTTTGCTTTGGCCCTTTCTTTTTTTTTTTTCTTTTTTTTTTTGACTTTCGATTTTTTTTTTTTACCGGTCAGACTAACACCTAAGGTAGGGATTGGTTAGTCTTGTTGGAGGGGTGTTTTATTGTGGGAAATGGGCTTGCCTCCCGTCTTGAACCCAAACCAGGAGATTACCTAGATTAGTCATAAGATTCGATACCGCTCCTACTACGGGTAGTTATGTGGCTTTTCTATACCAGACATGGAATAGGTAAAAGGAAAACACGGGCTCGGTTTCCTGCAGTCATTATAGATGTGCCTATAATAGTCACGTGCATGTGCTCACAGTGTATGACGGTGTTCATCATGTTCTCGGAAACACATAAGGAAAGTATATATGAGAAACAAGAAAGCTGATTTTATTGGATTTTGAAAAGGAGGACAGAATACAATTGACTCTGACTTTGACTTTGACTTTAACTTTGACTTTGACTTTGGAAGAAATAGCACATCCTAGACTCGGACTCAGACTCGGACTTAAATCAGATCCGGACTCTCGGATGATGTTGTCATTAGTCGTCGGCTTCTAAGGGCTCGAGTTGATGTCCAGTATAGCCTTCAGTAGAAGCTTCACCCAGATCTTCGTTATGTCGAAGATCGTCTTCAATTCTAATGACCATTTCGGTAAGCACGACAAAGTTTGAAATGCCGGCATACCTAAGATGGACGCGGTAAGAAGGTAGGAGGTTGTTGATGAACGCCTCCACTAGTGTCTTCTCGTTGGGCTTGTTTACCAATTTTACACTCTCGGCCCTCCATCTTTGAAGATATTTAGTGAACCCTTCTTTGGGATCTTGGGCCATGACTTCCAGAGTACGCATTGTAGTCTGGATCTCGATATTATCGGCGTAGTTCCGAGCGAACTCTGTTGCCACGTCATCCCAAGTCGGGTATTTCTTGGAATCGAGCCTGTAGTACCAGGCTTTGGGGTGCTTCTGGAGGGAGGAAGGGAATAAGTGCTTAAACATGGTGGACTTTACCCCTTGGACCGCCATGAAATCTTTGAAAGCCCGGATGTGATGGACCGGGTCTCCAGTATCCTCAAACATTGGAATTCCCGTAAGGTTGAGGTTGGCAGGTAGCTCGTCATTCAAAGATGAATAAGTACGAGCATTTTCGGTGTGGATCGAATTGTTCGTCGATAAGTAGACTTGCTCTTCGAGCCTACGAACAACACTGATCAACTCGGCTATGGGCCCAGTGGGCTCAGCTCCTTCAACTGGGGCCGTTTTATCCACGGTGCTTAGGCGGATGGATAAAGTAGCTTGGTTAGCCTGGATGGCAGCCAGTTGGGTCTCGATCTTGGTCAGAGCGTTTTTCAATTCATCCATCTTGCGTTGGCGTCTGGTTTCGGGTGGCCTGTCTGTAAGAGTACCACGTAATCAGAGAAGTTGCTTCGGAACTCAAACTCACCAAGGCATAGGAAATAGCGCGAGAGGAGGGACGGCCCCAGTTTGACTCGGGTTAGACTCCCCTAAGACAAATGTGTAGGGTACGATTCTCGGAGTGACTGTGATTAATCACTCCGTCGGAGAATAGCCCCCAAGTGAGACTAAGGACTTAGATGGTGTGACACCTAAGTGACTCGAAAGTGGGTTTATGTGAGACACGTGTAAGACATGACCCTTAGAGCAACCGTGATTGATTGCCATGTTAAGGGGTAGCCCCCCAAGTGGGGTCGATAATTTTGTTAATACTCGAGTGTTGGACGAGTGACCCTTAGACGTAAAGACCGTGAACCTTTTGTTATAGGGCTACGCCTTGTAAAAGGTTGACTCGGAAAAGACACCTAGACGGGTGACTTGTGAAAGGTGGGCCTTCCTTAAGATTTGGCTATGTGGGCCGAGTCCCGTCCGAAAGAAGGTCCACGTGATACATCCCCAAACTTTTAGACTCGAGTGTGTAGACGGGCCCTCCTTTGTAGGGGTTTGTCCTACGTAGGTGGGTCATGCCTTAGTCTAATAAGGCGGACTGGGATAGAGAAGAAACTCGTGATGTAAGACCGACAGAGTTTCGACGCTAAAGACCTTGATAACTTAAGACTCGACCCGACACTGCTAAATACGGGAAGTCCTAAGGAGAGGAAGGTTTTGAAAATTGATTGTTTTTGAAAAGGGTCCGAGAAAACTCGGTTGAGGGCCCAATTTTCGAAAAAACGAAGAGGGTATTTGGCCACGGGTTTTGAAAGTTCGAAATGCTTTTCGAGTTTTGAATTGGGCAGCATACCGTCTAGAAAATAGGTTATTTTGAGTAAAATCATAAGTCCTAAATTCGGTATGTGTCCCGGGTTTTGAAATTGAATGGTTTGAAAAAGATGCAATTTTGAAAAATTGACGGTTTTTGAAAACGACTCGGAAACCAAGTAGCATGTAGTCACACAAGCATTATAACGACGCCATGTATGCTCTATACTAAGTCTCGGTCGGTCTATAAGGGGTCTATACCAGTGTACATAGTCTAGACGTTGATCGGGACGGACTTCCTAAGTCGAGTTGATCTTAGAACATGCCGCGAAACCGACTCGAATCGACTATGGACATCTTTTGACATATCCATATTGGAGTACATCAACGGTATAGTGGGACGTCGGTCGCGAGTACCGGCCCGGGAAAATATGGATTATGCATGAACCGTAAAACTAAAACGCGTATTGTATTTGTCAAACGATTTCTATTCGAGTCTCACCCTGAAGATGCCGATGGTAAGTCACGCATCAGTTAATCCCCAGCGGAGTCGCCAAATTGTGGACATGACATAGGTCCACCCCGACGCGGCCACGCGCGGGTTTGGGTAGGCGAATGAATCTCCATATGAGAAGGATCGAATTGAAATTTAGGTCTATGTGGAGTCGCCACCGAATTTTGTGGTTATTCGGAACCGTTCGAGCCCACTCTATGTCGTAGTGGGCCGTATACAAAATACGGCCCATTTCCAATGTCAGAGTTTATTGGGCTCGTCCCTTTGCATTTGATACCAATACCGACGTTATCGGATATTGTGTATTGAATAACTCTCGTTCGCCAACGGTTTCGGGCATCCGGAAACCGAGGTTCTGAGTAAGGGGAGAGGGTACGTGTTGGGAAGCCCACAAAGGACACCCAACCCCGCCCGCACATTAGCGGCCTCTACTAAGAATTCGAATGACTTACAATACGCGCGTTAGTAAAACGGGAAAATGATATGCAAAGATTATTTTCCCTAAACATGTGAATGGAATTGAAACGGGTTTCTAAGTCAATTTAATGCAATTTAATTCTACGTCAAAGTGGAATTTTAGCATGTGGGTTCATTTAGTACAATAAACGAACAATAATTAAATTGGCAAAAGAAATAACAAACGCGTTAGTAACGATGTAATGAAATAACGAATAATAACGGGTTGTGCAAATATGAGATGGGATGAAAAGATGCGAATATGAGAGGCATGGTTTGAAAAGGTAGTAATACACATGATTAATTAAACACGTGTTGACATAAATCGCAAATTACTACCGGGTTCTGAAAATAGAATAATGTACGATTTATTGTGTTAATCGTTATGGGTCACTCGATCGAGTGGTTGATGGACTCGATCGAGTGTACCTGTAAAAGACGATTCTGCTTTGCATTATGGACCATACTCGGCCGAGTCATTGACCGACTCGGTCGAGTACATGGCCACTCGACCGAGTCACTGTGAGACTCGATCGAGTGGGGGTCGTAATTAACATTCTGACTCGATTTTAGGGTGTCACTCGATCGAGTGGCTAAAGCACTCGGTCGAGTGGCACCTGTACGAACTTGGTTCGTTTGCAATTTAATTGTTGATTTTGAAATTGCTTTTGATTTTTGATAATTCGACGGTTTTACTGAATCGGACATAAATATTGCACAATTTATGTTCGACTTGGTTTTTTATAAATCGCGAATTTTGTTGAACCGAATATAAATATTGTTGAATTTATACCCGATTCTAAATTTGAATACTCATCGTATCCCATATTCGATTATTGAATCGATATGGGATATTAGAGTGAAATAAAAAAAAAAAGATAAATTAATTTTTGTCGCTTTAAAATTAATTATCGTGATATGAACAAATCACGTTAATTAATTCATATGACTTGATTGTTAGATTCGATATCCAATTATAGAATTGGTATCGAATCCAAAATCGATGCTTTACTTGAATAAAAAACTTGATTCCCTCGACTTCTCCGACATCGAAATAAATCCCTAGGGATTGTGATGTCGGA
The DNA here is from genome assembly GCA_958450325.1 of Agrostemma githago. Lineage (NCBI taxonomy): Eukaryota > Viridiplantae > Streptophyta > Magnoliopsida > Caryophyllales > Caryophyllaceae > Agrostemma > Agrostemma githago. Next base: position 32,122,146 of record OY288262.1, read on the forward strand.
TCCGTGTCAACGGGTTTCGACCCTTATTAAAATAGATTTGTAAATTAATGGATGCAATATTAAAGATGATGATGACGAGAAATAATAACGAGTTGTTGTTTAAGTAAATTTATCTCAATAATCAAATAGTCGGGGTACCGGGATAAGCGACCGATGACGCGTGTACAGTACACTTGTATATGCGGTTTTCCTTATCCCGGTATCCTTCTTATTCGACACTCGATAAATATTTTAGTATTTTAATATTAGTAGTATTATCGATATTACGGTGCAATAAAAAAAATAAAAAATAAAACGAAAAAAAAAGATGGAGAAGAGGAGGACGGACGTCGAGGAGAGAGGGAGAAGAAAAGAGGGTTTTGACACCCTCAACCTACATGTTCTTGTCTCGGTGCGGACTCGTAACCGTGGCTTCAACACAAGAGTCTTCGAGGTTTTATGTAGATCAAGTTATGGTGGCTCGGGATTGATTTCCTAAAACTAGGTTTAGGGTTTTTTGCTAGTGTAGGATTACTAGGTTTTGATTAGGGTTTGTAAGGATGTAGTGTGTGTGTAGGGTTGTCCTAGAGTGTACTAGGGTTGTAAAAAAGTTGTGTAGATGTGTGCATGGGGGTTGCTTATATAGGAAAAGTTAGGGCACCCGGTTTAGGGTTACTCGACCGAGTATGAGGCCAAATCGGTCGAGTGGCCCGTGAAGCCTGCAGTCGGGCTCAAAACAAGCCCACTCGATCGAGTGGGTGGGTCACTCGATCGAGTGGGTGGGTCACTCGATCGAGTGGCCCAGTCGGGTTGCACGGGTCCATTGTTTTGGACCTTGACTTTGGGTGTTTGATGGGTTTTGTGTTTGACTTGGACTTTTGAGGATTGTATGGCTGTTTTGTGTGTCTCGGAAACGACTTTGACAGGGGTTGACCCAATCGTGAAAAGTCAGTTTTAATTCCGGTGTCGGTTTTGGCCCAAATTAGTCTTGTTTGACTCGGAATGATCCACTGGGCCTGGATTTGAGGTTGATTTTGTGAGATTTGTACTCTGTAAGTGTGTTAGCCAACGATTAATGGATTTGAGCCCGTATCCGAGCGCATAGAAACACGTTAGCGTCCGATCATCATCGGGTGTTTTTTGGAATCTGCCGTAAACACCTGGCGGTCAAAATGCGGGTGTCTACACATGCAATTACACAATTAAAATCACGAAATACCGAGTAACATCGACGTTACCTCTAATCCAAATCGGAATCAATAATATACTCGTGACCTCGGGATCGTCCACGAAACCTACCATACACGAAATTCATGGTAGAAAAATACCATGAGAAAAACTAAGAAAATCAAGGTGAATAACGATCGAAAACATAATCGATTATTACCTTAACGATAGGCTCGGAAAGAGGATTAATTCGACGATAAAGATGAGACGATTAGGACTTGAATTAAGCAAGAACCAGCCAAGGAAAGAAGAATGAAGTCTCACGGCTAAGGAAGAAGAAAATAGGGTATTGAATTATTATTTTTATGAGATATGAATGTAAAAGAGTTGGAAGGTTTCTTAAGGTTAAATGAGAAGGTTAAATGAGAATAAATAATTTGAGGAATCCAATGTGGTATCATCAATGTGGAATCCAATGAAGAATCCAATGAGGTTAAGAGGGAGTGTGAAGAGTTTAAGCAATAATGCAACACTTAAATGAGAAGGGAAATAATCATATCTTTTCGGCTTACGTAATAAAATGAATCGTATTAATAAAACGTAGTAAAATTGTGACAAGGAGCTTTGTCGGTCCAAAATATGAGGAAAAAGTCTCAAATAATTTGTAAGTTGATAAAAAGTATAATCGTAAAATAGTTAAAGGCATTTCAAAGTAATTCGAGTAAACCTCGCGTAAGAAAATAATTATTTACGAAACTTCGTAATAAAATCATTAATGGCTAAATTTTCGTAAATAAATATTTACTAGTTGAAAATATTATAAAAATATGTTTAGACATTTGTAGAAAAAGGAATAACTCAAATCCGAGCTTAAATACGATGGGTAATAAAATTCCTCGCGGAAAAATAAATAGTTTACGAAGAAAATTAAATAAATAGATTTAAAAGAATTAAAATCCTTTAAAATAAAAATAAAAATCATTAAACCCAAAAATGAAAATAAAGCTAGGAAAAAGATGAAACATAAGGTCAAAATGTGACAGAGTTATGACGAAGTCATAACGGAAAGGATAAAAATGCTAGGGAAAATAGCGGGTGTTACAAGGACTTCCCGTATTTAGCAGTGTCGGGTCCTGTCTTGACTTGTTAAAGTCTCTAGCGTCGAAGCTCCGTCGATCTTACATCACAGATTTCCCCCCTATCCCAGTCCGCCTTATTTAACTAAGGCAAGGCCCACCTACGTAGAACATACTCCTACAAAGGAGGGCTCGTTTACACAATCGAGTCCAAAGTCTAGGGAATGTCTCACGTAAATCTCCTTTCAAACGGGACCCGGCCCACATAACCGGATTCTAAAGGAAGTCCACCCTTCACGAGTCGCCCGTCTAGTGTCTTTTCGGAGTCAACCTTTTACAAGGCATAGCCCTACAACAAAAGGTTCATGATCCTTACATCTAAGGGTCACTCGTCCGACACTCGAGTCTTAACAAAGTCTTCAGTCCCACTCGGGGGCTACCCTTCAGTAGAGCGACCAATCACGGTTGCTCTAAGGGTCTTGTCTTACACATGTCTCACGTATCCCACTTTCGAGTCACTTAGATGTCACACCATCTGAGTCCTAGTTGAGTCCTTAGTCTCACTTGGGGGCTATTCTCCGATGGAGCGATTAATCACAGTCACTCCGAGAATCGTACCCTACACATTTGTCTTAGGAGAGTCTAACCCGAGTCAAACTAGAGTCGGCTCTCCTCCCGCGTTATTTCCTATGCCTTGGTGAATTTGAGTTCCGAAGCAACTTTTCTGATTACGCGGTATTCTTACAGACGGGCCACCGGTAACCAGACGACAGAAAATGCAGGCCACCTTGGACGAACTGAAGGCCTCGTTGACCAAGCTGGAGACTCTGGTCACGACAATGAGGGAAGACCATATAGCTATTGTTACCCGTTTCGAGCGCCATAGAACAAGGGACTCCTGGCACTGGGACCGAAACCACTGGGCCCCAAGCCGAACTGGTCAACACCGTCGGTAAGCTGGAGCAACAGGTCCACCTGTCGACCAACAACTCAATCCATATGGAAAATGCTCGTTCCTATTCATCTTTGAACGACGAGCTGCCCGCTAACCTCAACCTGACGGGCCTACCAATGTTCGACGAGACTGAAGACCCGGTATTACATATCCGGGCTTTCAAAGAATTCATGGCTGTTAAGGGGGTTAAGTCAACCATGTTCAAGCATCTGTTTGCTTCTTCCCTCGAGAAGCACCCGAAAACCTGGTATTACAGGCTCGATTCCAAGAAGTACAAGACTTGGGATGACGTGGCGACGGAGTTCGCTTGAAATTACGCCGATAATACCGAGATCCAGACCACGATGCGTACTTTAGAAGTCATGGCCCAAAATCCAATAGAGGGTTTCACCAAATACCTTTAACGTTGGCGGACTGAGAGTGTTAAGTTGGTAGACAAGCCCAACGAGAAGACACTAGTAGAGGCATTCATCAATAACCTCCTACCTTCCTACCGTGTCCACCTTAGGTATGCCGGCATTTCAAACTTTGCGGTGCTTACCGAAATGGGCATCAGGATTGAAGACGATCTTCGACATAATGAAGATCTGGGTGAAACTTCTACTGAAGGCTATACTGGACATCAACTCGAGTCCTTAGAAGCCAACGACTAATGACAACATCATCCGAGAGTCCGGATTTGATTTGAGTCCTAATCTGAGTCCGAGTCTAGGATGTACTATTTCAAAGTCAAAGTCAGAGTCAGAGTCAGCTATATTCTGTCCTCTTTTCAAATTCAATAAAATCAGCTTTTCTATTTCTCATATATATTTCCTTATGTGTTTCCGAGAACATGATAGACATCATCATACACTGTGAGCACACGCACGTGACTATTATAGGCACATCTATAATGACTGCAGGAAATCGAGACACGTGCTTTCCTTTACCTGTTCCATGTCTGACATAGAAAGCCACATAACTACCCCTAGCATGAGCAGTATCAAATCCTATGACAAATCTAGGTAGTTGCCTAGTTTGGGTTCAAGACGGGAGGGAAGCCCATTTCCTACAATAAACACCCCTTCAATAAGACTGACCAATCCCTACCTTAGGTGTTAGTCTGACCAGAAAAAAAGAAAAAAAAAGCTGAACAAGAAAAATCAAAATTTCAAGGAAAAAGCAAAAGGCCAAAATAAAAGAGTTGGCCATGATCAAAAAATTCTCAACATCCCAAGACCGGGGCTAAGAGGTCAACCAAAAAAATTCAAAAACTCATGACCATGGTCAACGGTCAACCCAAGTGAAAGTTCTTTGACGAGGTACGGTCAATTCAAAAATCATCGAAACCCATGCCATCAAACAGGGGAGAATCGGCCAAGCTAGTCAGCTAACACCACATTTAGCCTTCCCACATTACAACCCTCAAGACCTTCCCGAGACCTAGGCTAGAGACAGCCCGAAATTTTGAGGATTCAAGCTCCATAGGATACACCCTAACCATTAGGGCCAGACATGGAAACCAGATCCCACATTATCAAACCTGCCCGATCGAAGTCCGAGTCATTATTACTCGACTTCCCCCTTTCCTACCACATTGCAATACCTTACCCTCGAAGCCTTAGCTCCACAAAATCAAACTCTAGATGTCAAAACATCAAAGCCACTTACATCCTAGCACCACATTTCCAAAAATTTCCAAACCATTTACCAGCCCCAAACACGGGAACTCAACTTACGGTTGGCATAGAACATGCCCAAATAGTTCACACCACCTCTGGGGGCTATCCCGGAGAACGCTCACAGTCACAAGATCAACATCCTAACCATTCTAGCCCTTTGATCAAGACATCATTGGGAATGCACCTAGCCCACACCGTCAGTATGGCTAGTTACACACCAACTCCTAATAGACTAGGCATCATAATATATCTTTCAACACTGAACTACGGCTTGGTTTGATTTCACTACACGTGAATACGTAGGCAGCCTTTCAACAGAGGCACAACCACCCACATTGACACACTTTCAAAAAGCACCGTCATTCCGGTCACGACACTGTCATGTTCTCAACAGCTAGCTTTGTTGTCTTGGGGGCTTCTCCTAGGCAGAAGTTCTCCATCCATCCACTCACATAATCCAAAAGACTTTCAAAAATATAGCCTCCTTTCTTTAGTATGTCCTAGTACTCGGCTTAGTCGAAGACAAGAATCTGTCAGGGACTCGTAGCTGCACCCTACTTTGGGAAAAATTTCCCTAAAATCAAAGATCCAAAAGAACACCAGTCTACGACATTGCTACTACAAAGCCCTGTCATACGGAAACGGTCTCATAACATATCTTTCCTATTCCGAGACTCCGACCGTGTTGCCACTCGCCTAGGCTACGAAATAGCGCAACTTAAGAGTCTTGTCATCTTAAGGTGGCCCACCCCCCTACCGAGTCACGGTCCAACCCTTAGAGAGTCCAGTTCGTGTCTGTCAACTTGTCTTGTCACGTCCAGAGTCGAGTCTGTCGGTATGTCTTTCTCCAAATTCTCATTTTAAAATCTGCAAAATTTAGCTATTTGAGAAAATCCTTTTTTGACAAGGTCAAATTTTAGTCTATTTAAAATGCAAATTTCTTTTCTACCCCTTTCAATTTTGAAAACCTATCTCCTAGCACGTGAGTTGCTTTCAGGACTTTGATTTCAACGTGAAGCAAAAATCATTTTCCCCAGCGCAAGTCAGTCTATAGATGCTAAATGCATTTCATGTATGCTATCTTGCTATTTCTGTCTATATATCTAACATTCCAGGTACTAGCTTGGCTTCCTAAAGGAACATCAAGTTTTTTACTTCCCCAGCGTGAGTCGGTGTTTCGCCTAAATGTTCCATACAAGTCGCTATATGTCAGCATACAGGTACACCCAAGACTCCAGAAGAAATCTCAAAAAAAAAAAAAAAAAAAAAAAAAAAAAAAAAAACTCCCCAGCAGAAGCCCTATACAGCGTGTCTACTGGAAACAAGGGATGTGTCTGCAAACAGACACACCAAAGACTTTTTAGGCGAAGTCCCTCCGGAATTATTGGCATCTATCTAGGTATGATTTCTATCTTATGGCTGGCGAGCCCTGTTACGCAAGTCTAATGGACTATAAACGACTCGATCGGAAGTCTGCCAGGTCTTAATCTTCGATTGGCCTGGTAGCTACTCTAACTTTCGCCTTTTCCAAGCCTCAGTCAGAGTGGGGGCTCTGTAGACACCCACATTTTGACCGCCAGGTGTCTATAGTAGTTTCCGACAAACACCCGATGATGATCGGATGCGAACATGCTTTAATGGACTCGGATTTGGGCTCGAAATCATGGACATTTGGTTTAGGCTTTTTATGGAGTAAAAATCTCACAAAATCAACCTCAAATCCAGGCCTAGTGGGTTGTTTCGAGTCAAATAAGATTAATTTGGGCCAAATCCGACACCAGGGGTAAAATCGTCTTTTAGCAACCGGGTCAAACCCGGTCAAAGATATTTTTTCGAGACACACGGACCAACTGTGTCATCTCACGAGTTCGGCCTAGACTCGAATACTACAAAAATCAGCTACGACAAGTATTAAACAATTCCGGTAAGGATAGAATTCGATCTCAAGTAGGAATTCTATCCGAACACCCGATCAAACACTCGACCGAGCATCGAATACTCGGCCGAGCAGCCTCATTTCAGCCGAGACTCTTTGCTTCTTCACCAAGTAACGGAATTCTCATTCCCTTCAACTTCTTACTTTTCCTATCCTTAGACGGAATCCCGCCTCATTCCGACCAGTGACTTTCTTCCTTTGCAAGTTAGTCATTTCCTATAAATAGGACCCTCACAACACATTAAATTCATTCATTCATGAACCTCGACATTCAGAAATAATCATACACCGACACATCTACAAGATCCAAACTTCAAACATCAAACATAGCATCGAAAGACCGATAGTATAAACTCCGACACCCCAAAAAACCGGCCACAACCCGTCACCTCACACGACCCGAATCACCACCCTAACTCACCCACATTATCTCGACGCTCCCGTGCCTAAGACACATTCCGACGAGCCCCGTCCCGAGAAAACAAAGCATGTAGGTTGAGGGTGTAAAATCAAACCCGACTTTTCCTTTCTCTCTTCCTTTCTCTCGTCCTTTTCTTCTTCTTCGTCGGTCGATCCGTTTTTTTAATATGGGTCGTCGTCGCATTTTTTTTATTTCTAATAACGATATTACAAAATTATTTTCATAAAACAAAACATTCTTAAAAATACGATATCGATTATCTAGTCGAATATCGTATCAAAAGAATAACATTAAACCCGTTGATGCTAGAAAATCGTTATACGGTCCTAAACATATAATACAACGATTTTTAATGCGGAGGGAGTCAAACATCGTTGTTTTAGTTTAAACTTTACAAAACGATTTTCAAAGCTTATTTTGTCTTTTCTAAAAATCATTCCGAATATTTGATATCGATTTCATAATCGAATATCGAATACGACGAATATCGAAAATATAAATCGGGTACGAATTAATCAATATTTGTACGCGATTTATTAAAAACCAACGATTTTCGAAAAATAAACCCAAAGGCAGCCCGAAACGCGAGTCGTACGCGTCCCAGGCGAGTCGCACCTGTCCCAGGCGAATCGCGCGACAGCCTGGAAAACGCGATACAATTCCGCTTTTTTTAACTCTTCTTCGAGCATCGTTTTTTAGACAAAACAGCCTTTTTTTTAGGTATATTTCAGATCTCGATATTTTTCCTTGACCTCGGTCAACACGTGTTAATCCATCACGTGTCATAAAAATCTTTTTTTCAAAATCATGCATATCATCGTATTCACGTTTTTTATTTGATTTACGAACCGTTACTAACTTGTTTGCTCATGTTTGTAGCGATTTATTCTTTTTTTCATCTTTTCATTGTTTTGTTTTATTATACTAAAACAAACCTCGCATGCTAAATACAACTTCGACGTTATTAGTTTAAATGCATTAATTGACTTAGCAACCCATTTAATTTTTCTCACATGTTTAGGGAAAACAATGTTTGCATATCATTCAACTATCGAACTAACGCGTGTACACCAAAAACGAACGATATCTTAGTAAAGGCCGCTAAGTGCGGGCGGGGTTGGGTGTTCTTAGTTAACTTCCCAACACGTACCCTCACCCCTTACTCAGAACCATGGTTTCCGGATGTCCGAATCCATTGGCAACGAGAGTCATTCAATACACGATATCCGATAATGTCGGTGTCAGTATCATAATGCAAAGGAACGAACCCAATAAGCTCTGACATCGGAAATGGGTCGTACTTTATGCACGGCCCACTACGACATAGAGTGGGTTCGAACGGGCCCGAACTCCCACAAAGTTCGGTGGCGACTCCTACTTCGATTTAAATTTCAATTTGACCATCTCATATGGAGAGTCATTCGCTTCCCCAAACCCGCGCGTGGCCGCGTCGGGGTGGACCTATGTCATGTTCACACTTCTACATCATCTACATCACATAATCCCACTCCAAATAATCCTTCCATACCTTCCACTTCGCAAAATTCACCACCACCACCATCACCGAAAACACCACCACCAAATTCATCCCCTCCAAATTCACCAAATTCAAATCCACCATCACCACCAATTCAAACACCTTCTCCCGTTGATTTCGGAGAGATACCCGAGAATTACGAATTGAAAGCCTCTTTGACTAACGCGGTCCAACAAGATACTTTTCACAGTTTTTCTCAAGAAGATGCTCAAGAGCTAGCACATCGCTTCATTTAAAGAAAAATTAGTAGGAGCTCGTCTCAATGGATTAAATACATGTCAATTGCATCGTTTATTATTTCCAAGGACCTTGAGAGATGGAGCTCGTAGATGGCTTCAAGGCCATCCCGTTAATACATTCACAAGATGGGCTCAACTATCTAATGCCTTCTTGGAGAAATATTTTTCGCGTCAAAGACTAACCAGTATCGCATGGAGATACAAACCTTCAAACAAGATGAATTTGAAAGCCTAAGTAAGGCTTGGGAAAGAATTAGAGATTTGTTGCGCAAATGTCCACACCATGGAATACCCGATTGGCTAACCACTCAAACTTTTTATAACACCCTTTCATCGAGAACCAAGGAAAACCTCAATTCGGCCGCCGGAGGAGACTTTTCTTCCCTTACCGATGAGGCATCTAAGAATCTTATTGAGAAGATAGCAAGGAGTGATTCTAGAATGGGTCAATCGAGGGATTCTAGAAAGAAAGTTGAAATGAACTTATCTAAGAGTTCTAATGAATTGAAACTTCAAGCGGAAGTTGAAGAATTGAAAAAAAGAATGGATGCCATGAATTCTAAGCCCAGTCCTAGAGGAATGTACCAAATTCAAGGGAGTGTTCCACCAAGGCAACCATCACCTCCAAAGCAATTAACATGGAAAGTTCAATGTGATCATTGTGGCAATTATGGCCATGATTCTAGATCTTGCATTCCTAATGAAAAAGTTTATATTAAAGAGTCAAATGAAGTCCAAGCTATACAAGTATATGGGCAAAGACCTCAATTTGATCCCTTTTCCAATACTTACAATGCCGGCACAAGATTTCATCCTAATTTCTCTTATGGAAAGCAAAATAATCAAAATCCGATACCACATGCCCAAGGGAGCCAAATGAGGCCATTTAATCAAAGTCAACAAAGGCCTTTTAACCAAGGTCCTCCAAAGATGCCCCTATATATGCCTCCTCATCAAAGGAGCAACTTCAATCAACAAGGTAGCAACTTCCATGTTCCTAACAATTACACCAATTACCCAAACCCACATGGTAATCATTTCAATCATGGATACAATCATGGGTTCCAAGGCAATTTTCAAGGAAATCAAGGTTACAACCAACAATCATTTAATCAACCCTCTCAATCTTATGGCCAACCAAGCAATTTTCAATTTGGTCAAGGAGGAATTCCATGGGATAACATCAATGATTTGCAAAGAACCGTTGGGCAACTATGGAATGAACATCAAGATACTAAGGCAAGGCTAAAGGTTTGGGAATCACAAGAAGCAACAAAAGCCTTAGCCGCCCCAATTCATCCACCCCATGATTTGCCCGGACAACCCCAAAACCCAAGAGACCTTTCACACCAAGCAAATGTCGTCATTTTGAGAGGTGGCAAAGAACTTGAGGACCCATATAAGAACTTGAACTTGAATATCAAGAGTACCCCATCCAAAGTTAATCAACCAAGTGCACCACAAGAATCATCTCCCACTTCCCCCAAACAAAACCGGGGAATACAAGCGGAGTTTGATATCCTTCAAAATGCGGAGAATGAACAAAGAGAACTAAGAAAGAAGAAAGAGAAAATGGAAGCGGAAGAAGCAAAAAGAAAAGAGGCGGAGCGATTAGCCGAAAAAGAAGAAGAATTCAATGTTCCACTGCCTCCCACTTTTGTCCCTCCATTGCCTTTTCCCGAACGAGCTAAGCCACATAAGGAGAATACCCAATTTAGCCGTTTCGTGGATATGTTGAAGAAAGTAGAGGTAGCTTTATCCGTCACCGAGGTAATTTCTCAAATGCCCCTCTACTCTAAGTTTTTGAAAGAAGTCTTGACTAAAAAGAGAACAATAGAGGATAAAGAATGTGTCTCACTCACGGCACAATATAGTGCCCTTCTTATGAATCAAATGCCAAAGAAACTAGAGGATCCCGATAGTTTTTTCATCTCTTATCGGGTAGAAAACGTTGTTGTTAATCAAGCTTTATGTGACCTAGGGGCTAGTGTTAGTTTGTTACCTTATTCTATTGCCAAGAGACTTAGTGTGGGGGAATTGAGACCCACTAGCATGTCGATTCAACTTGCGGATAGGTCCGTCAAGTACCCACTTGGGATACTTGAGGATGTACCCGTTCAAGTTGGTAAGTTTTTCATCCCCTCCGACTTTGTTGTCATGGATATGCCCGATGACACTATTACCCCCATTATTTTAGGTCCACCATTTATGGCTACTGGAGGTACTATTGTTGATGTTAAGAATGGAAAGTTTTCATTTAACATAGGGAACGAGTCGGTAGAGTTTTCCCTTTCTCAAGCTCTTAAACAACCAATGATTGTGCAAATGCATTCCATTGAAGTTATTGATAGTTTGATATATGATGATAAGCAAGAAGAGGAACCATTTGACTCTCCACCTCTTGAAGAAGATTGTTTGCATGACGAAAAGGTAGAACCACTACCGGTGGGTAAGAGTATGGTATCTTCTCCTCTTAATCTTGAACTTAAACCACTACCCTCTTCCCTCAAATATGCTTTTCTGGAAGTAACTAATTATCCCGTTATCGTCAATCCTACCCTTGATGGTCCTCAATTGGAAAAACTTTTAATTGTTTTGAGAAAGCACAAAAAGGCCATCGGGTATAACATTGCCGACCTCCAAGGCATAAGCCCAAATGTTTGTATGCATAGGATCATCCTTGATGGTGACCACCGTCCTTCGGTTAAGGGTCAACGTAGGTTGAGCCCCACCATGAAAGAGGTTGTCATGAAGGAAGTCCTCAAGTTGTATGACTAACGGTTAGTAAAGAGAGCAATGAAGAAGATGATATTCCCATCAATGAAGCTATGAGAGATGAGGCCTTGATGGCCGTTGAAACTATTACACATTGGTATGCCGATATCGTCAATTTCTTAGTGTCTCACTATATTCCGGATGATTATTCCACGCAAGAGAGGAAGAAACTACGTTATGAAGCCCGACGCTATTATTGGGATGAGCCTTATTTATTTCGCCGATGTGTTACGGCCGAAGAAGGATATAATACTGTGAAGCACCTCCACTCGACATCTTATGGTGGACACTTGGCCAACCAAAAGACAATTGCCAAGGTTCTCCAAAGCGGGTTTTGGTGGCCTTCCATGTTCAAAGACATTCGAGCTTTCATTCTCACGTGCGATGCATGCCAAAGAAGTGGCAATATAACAAGAAGAAATGAGATGCCCCTTCAACCTATCTTGGAGATTGAATTGTTCGATGTTTGGGGCATTGATTTCATGGGTCCGTTCACATCCTCTTTTGGTAACAAGTACATCCTAGTCGCGGTTGATTATGTCTCAAAATGGATCGAGGCCGTAGCTTCCCCCACCAATGACTCCAAGGTTGTAATCAAGCTTTTCAAGAATGTAATCTTCCCGAGATTCGGTATGCCGAGAGCCATAATTAGTGATGGAGGCTCTCATTTTAGGAAAGATACCTTTGAACACCTTCTTAGGAAATATGGTATCACTCACAAGATGTCCTTAGCCTACTACCCTCAATCAAATGGGCAAGCCGAGATCTCCAACCGTCAAATCAAGGGAATTTTAGAGAAAGTTGTAAATACACACCAAAAGGATTGGTCATTGAAATTGAATGACGCCCTTTGGGCATTGAGAACGGCTTACAAAGCACCGATCGGAACCACTCCTTATCGTCTTGTGTATGGTAAAGCTTGTACCGGTGGAATTAGAACACAAAGCCAAATGGGCAATCAAAGAGCTAAACTTCTATGAAAGTGTTGTAGGAGATAATCGCCTTCTCCAACTACAAGAATTGGAAAAACTAAGACTTGAAGCCTAGGAAAATTCGAAGATTTACAAGGAACGAACTCGCCAATGGCACGATTCTCGAATACATCGTAAGGACTTCTCCGTTGGTGATAAGGTATTTCTCTTCAACTCTCGCTTTAAGCTCTCCCCCGGTAAGTTGAAATTAAAATGGTCGGGTCCATTCGAAGTGACCAAGGTGCAATCATATGGATCAATAGAGATATCTAGCCCGGAAACCGGGAAATTATGGTTAACGGGCAACGTTTGAAGATTTATCATCCCGGTCACGTTCTTGAGACCTTTGCTACCGTGAAGCTTGGTGAGCTCCCATTGGGGAGCGTTGTTTAACCCCCTCTCACAATTGATGTAGGTTTGGTGGTATCCTCAACAACCACCTTGTATATATGTATCATATTTCTTTGAGTTTATTAGTTTTGTTAGCTTGAGAAGAATGGTTGAACTTGGATTTCACCATGGAGCATAAATTTGGATGAAGATCAATCTTTTGGAGGAGTTATGGAGTTTAAATTCAAGACCACAAGCATGTTTGTGGGAGATATTGATTATGTAATGTGAGTCGATTTAATATTTGAATCTCTAGGTGATTATTGAAGAGCCATGAAATGGCAAGGCGGAAAAACGCAGCAATGAAGACTGTCGGGCGAAACTTCGACATACGGAAAGTTGCCAGAATTGCCGGAATTGACGAAAATTTCGCCCGGTGAAATTTTCACCGGGTGAAATTTCACCCGGTGGAAAAATGTTGGCAAAATCGATTCTCATGACGAAAAAACCGTCGGGTGAAATTTCACCCGATGGTGCTCGACCGGGTGAAATTTCACCCGGCGACATGAGCTTGGACGGATCACCTATACCTTTTTACTCACTACATTTTCAATTCCCTCCTTCATATTTACCCTACATAACTTTCCCTCCAAAAATTTTTACACCAAATTTTTACCAATCACTTTAAAGCTTTTCACTTCCCTCTCAACCACCCTTATTTATATCACCTTTTTCACCTCACTCTTCATTTCACCCTTTCACCCATCATAGTATCATTAAACCACTTTCCATACACCCCAACCTCCATTCATAACTTCATCTCCAACTTGGTGATTAATTTTGGGTTCTTGAAGAAGGAGGAGCTAAAAGTTTTGGGATATTCTTGCAAGCACATTATTATGGAGACAAGAGCTCAACAAGCCACGCGTAAACAAGGTATGGCTTCGACTTCTAAACCTTCTAAATGTTCATCTTCTAGTAAGTCTTCTAAGCCCAAACTTTTACCTTGTCCTAATACACCCCTAGCTCAAACCTTCTCTGAAAAGACCTTTCAGAGTACAAGGTGGCCTTGTCCATTAACAATGGAAATTCTAGGAATAGAGGACGATATTAGAGAGTTATCGTCAAGGACCGGAACTAGCGGACTCCTAAGTACCTTGCACATATAAAGACCTTGCATGTGAATTCTTAGGTACTTTTACTATCGATAACCCGACCACACCAAGAGAGTTTAGATTTCGTTTGTTCGGTAGAACCCACTATTTAACTACTTCCGAGTTTGGCTTAGCTTTAGGTTTACCCTCATCGGGTACCGGACTAAGTAAACCCCTTAGTGATTCGCAAACTAGGGCGTCTAGAAGAGACTTGTGGAGGTGCATAGCACGAGGCCAGGTCAACGAGATTTCGAACCTAATTCAAACTTTACCGCTGAAATCCGTAACCCAGCTATTCGTTACTTCGCCGAGATACTCTCCCATTGCCTTTTGCCATCTACCGATAATATTATAAATCTTAATGTGTGTGTCTTACAATTGATTTCTGACTCTTTACTTGGTAACCCTAACCCCCTTGACCTACCACTTGTCGTGGCATTGCACTTTCATGAAATTATTGTTGCCCAACACCCCTCCGTAGACTGTGGTGGTCTTGTGACTTTAATCGCGAAAAACTTGGGTTATGAGACCGACCATCTTATCCCACATGACAATCATGTCCGGCTTAACGAGGCCTACCTCCCTACTTGGATCTTTAATGTAGTACCTGACCATCGCCTCGTCTTTATTTGCCAAGACCGCGCTTTAATAGTCCCCAACATATACCGAACCAATATTTATAATTGCCACAATTGGGACCTACCTTTAGGTCCCGGTGAATTCTGACTGAACGAATCGAGGGGAATAGGAGTTTGGGAGTACACCGGTGAGTTGGAACCCACAGAGGGCGCGCAACCGTCTCTGACAGCTTCTTTTGCGTCAAATGATTACCCGGTTTAGCCCCCCCCCTACAAGAGTCGGTAGATAATATGGTTTGTATGTGTTGTGGGTATTTGTGTAGGTTGGTTGGTGAGTCTACAATTGTATCTTCTTAGATTAATTTCGTCCCTTGTTCCCTGTTTCATCATCTTATAACCATTGTGATTGCTTTATCTTGAACCAAAAATTTGCAAGTTGTCCCACCGTCCCATCGATTGTTGCGGCCGAAGCGGCCTTGGTATTGCTCCTGGTCTCTTGGCGATGTGATTACGCCATTGACCTTTTTGAAAAATCTAAATTTTTAATCAATTCTCTTAATTTTTCTCAATCCGGGCTAGGTGACGTGATTACACCTACGCCCAATTTTTCACCATTTCGTTTTTAATTTCTTTTATTTCATTTCCATTTTCTTAGCCACTTGGCTAGGGTCTAGGTGATGTGAATGCACCTAGGCCCGCCACTATTTTATCGCTTTCTTTATCTTATTTTCCTTTTCTTTACAAAATTTTGAAAAACCCAAAAACATTCAAAAATTTCGAAAAATCCAAAAATATTTGAAAAATCATAAAAATCCAAAAAGATTTTTCTTATTTTTCTTTTCCGTCTTTTTCGATCTTCCCCTACTTGTCCATTGAGGATAATGTACATTTTTAGTGTGGGGGAGGAATCTACTATCTTTTATTTTTCAAAAATCTTTTCAAAATCCATAAAAATTCGAAAAATTTGAAAAATCAAAAATATTTTCCTTTTCTTTTCTTTTCTTGTTTCTTGTTATGTTTCGTGTCCCGTGTATGGTCTTGTTCTCTACTCTTACAGGTAACCACCACCTTAATAGCGCGATTTGAAGAGATTATGAAAGCACCCGCTTGGTAACTTCCCTCCTTCTTTCTTCTTTAATTTTTGTAGAGGAGTTAGGATGTTGCTATTTGGAGGCTCTCGAAGTGAGCATTTTGGTGTTGTGGTTAATTGTGTGCTTGTATGACGATGGAGTATGGAGTACATAACCTTACTTGTGTTTTCTTTTATTTGCTTTTCCTTTTCGTATGTTTCTTTTGCCTTTGTATAATGTGTCTAGGATTAAAACTTTTCGAAAACCCGATTACAAACTTACTACAAGAGTTTACATTCCATTGTAGATAACCCATTGTAGTTTTTGGACCTTAGTCTAGTAGAATGACTCTTAGGCAATGAATTTGTTGATCCTTTAGCTTGAGTCCACCTTTTCTACTAGAAGTTTACTTCGGGGTTTGCATTTGACCACCTTAACCACCCATGGAGGAGTTAGGCCTTGGTTCCCGCATCCCGTTTTCTAGGTGACCTTGCTCGAATGACCATTGCACTTTTAGTCCAAATTCTTTCCGCCTTTTTGTGGGTTATCCGGGAATGTCGTGCGTTCTCGATTACCTATTTTTCCTCCACCTATACATCACCACAATAAGTTTACACAAAAATAACCTCCAAGCTTTGTTACAAACCACATCAAAAAGCCAAAAAAGGGCAAACCAAAGCAAGAGAAAAAGGGCACAAAAACATGAAAAAGAAAAAAAGAACAAAGGAGAGAAAAGGAGCTTCAAATGAAAAATCGCATCATCAAAAACGACTCCTGAAAAAAAAAAGCCCTTGATCGATTCGTTGCCGTGAAGTGTCAACTAGAGGACCGAGTCCCGAGGTAGGAAGATAGCGATGATTAGTCGATCCATCCCAATAATTGTAAACACTCCACATTTTTGTTTGGGCTAATTTAGGAAAATTCGAGTTTGGAACGACCCTCTTGGCTTAGCCAAAGAGAGCGAGACTGCACCTACCTACAGTGTCGAACGAATCCATGGTTCACTTTTTCCACTCCGTTATACACCCCGTAGTACCCCTTTAGAAGATTAGGAGGACCTAGGCTAAGTTATCAACATCTTTATTGCTTAATTGTCATAGTATTAGGCTTTGGTCCTTGTTTACGTGGGTGATTTATCTTGGAAGTTTGTTGTTGTTTTAGGTAAGTAATCGGTGTCTTCCCCGCCGTCTCGATGAGGGATTCGGTGGTTTATTTTTGCTTTGGATGCGTCTATTCTTTCGTGTTATGTGTTTTTGTGTGTTTAGTCGCATCCACCATTTTGAGCAAGCCCCAACTTGCCTTGCGTGAGAGTACTCTACCTCATGGGTATTTCGATGTGAGTTGAAGGGACGGAGCGGGCCCGTTAATTGTTCCGTATCGGCTTAGCATAGTCTAGCTTGTAGTAGTAATTTGCAATTTCTTTTTGGGTCTTTGCTCGAGGACGAGCAACGGTTTAGTGTGGGGGAATTATTGTGTGCTAAATTTAGACTGTTTTTCCTCCCATTTAGACCTTTTTCCCTCGTTTTGCGAGTCTTGAGTGCGATTATCGCCATATTTTGAGTATTTATCGCATTAGCGTCCCTCTTTTGTGTTTTACGTGTTTTTGGTAGTTTTTCTATCAATTTTGATAGGATTTGGCACCGAAATCACGATCGAGCTTCCACGAGCACAAGAGAAGGGAATACCGTCCAAAGAGCAAAGCACACAACTTAAAGTTTAAAGTCATTCAATCAATTGACGAAGAATGAGACAAGATTCGAGGCCAGAAAATGACCGGGCGAAATTTTACCCGGTGAGACACCATCGGGCGAAATTTCACCCGACGGTAAATATGCCTCCCCGAAGATTTTTCGAGACTTCCCACCGGGCGAAACTGACCGGGCGAAATTTCGCGCACCGGGTGAAATTTCGCCCGATGGAAAGAAGCGCCAAAAACCGCGAAAAGTGAAGAAAATCTCACCGGGGGAAATTTCACCCGGTGGGATTAATACGTCAAGACCGCAGGGCGAAGTTTCACCCCATGAAGATGCTAAGGGTGATTGTCTCACTAATGGAGCAAAAAGTTGGATTTGAGCTTTAGGTTAAATACCCATGAAGACATTACTATATATATGTTACCTTAGTTTGTTGCCCAAGCTACCATCCTCATATCCCATCATTAGTGTAGTATCACATCTCCATAACCATCCATCACTTCATCTACCATTAGTGTAGTATAACCATCCATTAGTAGAACAATCTAGTAATATTCTTAGTAATTCTCTATAATTCTAGTAGTAATTTAGTAGTAGATCTACTTAGTTTCCATCAATAATTCTCTAGATTTCAAGTTTGTAGAAAATTATTCCAAGTTTTATTTGAAGATTTGTTGGGTTTATTGAAGAATTAGTGACAAGTTCTTCATTCTCTTCATCAAAGATTCAATCTTTATTTATGTAATCTTCTTATTTATTGTAGATCTTCATAGTTGGTATATTTCTCTTCCACTCTCTAATCTCTAGTTTAGATTTAATGTTGTTTTCTCTAATTATTGTCTTGTTTAGATTATCTTAGTGTTGTTGGTTTCTCTAGATTTTATTCTTGTTGTTCTAGATTATTCTCTAGTTTATTTTGTTAGATAGTATCTCTTCCATAGTTTAGTGGGTAATTGTTAGATCATAATTTTTTCATTGTTTTGTTGTTAGTTTCCTTAGATCTAGTTAATATGCATGTTGTAGTTATTTTCTCCTTAGTTAAAGTTTTATTGTCTTCCATTATGATTAGTGAGTAGATTTCTTGTTGGGGGGTTTAGGGATGAGGACTTGGATTATTTGAATAAGGGATGTTGGTGGGTTGCTTGCTTGTTGGTTTATCTTGCTTATGGTTGTTGTGTCATTGTTGTTTAGTCCGGCCAACTAGACCGACCTTGACTCGTTTCTATCAATATGGAGAAACTCGGGGTAGAAATTACCATAGCTGGAGACTTACCCTTATTCGCCGCGAAAGTAGGTTTTTAGGTAGGTTGGGTGAAGAAACCGAAAGGTGGCATTCTCCCTTTATCAATGTTGCGACAAAAACTCAATTCCGACCTTCTTAGACTCCAAGCACCGAATCCCGACTTCCCCCTAACACCTTTCCCTAGATTGAACACCCCTAGCTATCCTCATAGTCATTTCTCTAGTATAGACTCGACCCTTAGAAACCCTCCCTCTAGACATCAAACACGCCGCTTCAAACTTGTCAACACACCGTTCCCTGTGGACCGACCTCGACTTACCACAATTACTCTAGTAGTTTTTGTGTTATTCCGAGTCTATAAATATTGTTTGATCCCCTGTCCTTCGCTAAACGACCGATCCGATTGGGGCGCGATCACCATGTAATCCTTAAAGGTCTGGATGTGGTTGAGGGGGTCCTCAGTTCCTTTGAACTTCGGTATGTCGGCTTAGGAAAAGTTTTATGGTAGCTAGTCATTCACCATTTTAAACTTTCGGTGGTTTTCGAGATGGACATTGTTGCCTTGGTTTAGGCTCATTTGGTTTTCAAGAAAGTCTATGCGATTCATGGCAGACCGTAGAATCTCGTCCTGAGGTGGTGTAATGGGGTCATTAGGGGTGTCTCCAACGGGAACACTGCCTAGCGGCGTGGAGGTTAAAAGAACCTCGTTGAGGATCCGGTTATGGTGTTCATCAGAGGCTTTATCTTCCAAGTGGCCTAGGCGAGAATCGATGCTGTTTACGAATGCGTTCATGGTAATGATGGTGGCCTGTAGGTCTCGGATCATGTTGGCTAAGGTTCCTACGGTGTTATCCCCGGACTGTTCGGCGTTGTTCTCACTATGGTTACTTGCGTCTACGCTTGAATCTCCTGACATGATTGCGGAAAAGGTGGTACGGATGAGGGCGAATCCCCCAGACAACTTGAAGACTCGGGGAATGCTTGTAATTGAGCGACACGGAAATGAGACCCTTGATTTGCGCGTGTTTGCGGTCATCGAAATAGGGACTCGGGTGCTTTAGAACCTCTGTCTATTTGGCAAAGCGCCTAATAGACTTGTGCCTCTAGGACAAGACGATTTGACATAAATCTCGGGAGCGAGATTTAAAGAAGAGGACTTCTCGAGACGAGACGACCCAAAATGTAAGACCTCGAATAGAGGCGACCCTAGTAACTAACACAGACAGTTAATCACACGGTTGTACGACGTAAGGAATTGATCTCGATCCCGGCTCAGAATCAAAGAGTTTTGATGCTTTTGAAAACGGATGGGTTTTGAAACAACCCCCTTTTTTTTTAAAGTGTGAGTTTGTAAAATTAGTGTTACGACGGTTTAATGACATCGTCTGTGATGTGAAAAGTGTTACTACGTAAGTGTCGAGGACTCGACGATAATAGAAGTGTAAATGGTGATTTTGCAAAAGATTAGAACTGATTTTGAAAATGATGACATTGTGTTTTTTTTCGAGACTACTATTAATTAGTTAGTTTGACGTTTGCAATATAGACGGTGTTCGTGAGAGAACGTGATGTCTATGACGGTGCTTTGAAGGTGTGACTAAACCCTAATTGTAGAATTTAGGTGGTGAAAGTGTTTTTAGAAAACTTTTAAAATGTGTGACCGTATTTGTCCATCTTATTAATTAGAATTTCGATGGTGCATGGTGACGGCGTGTAAAAATGTTTCATGAATGTAATCATTTCGGGTTCCTTGACTTCATTAATTGAAGCTTCGGTTGTATTAACGTTATGTGGGAAAGATGTTTTAAAAAATAAGGTGTAACTGCTTTAGGAGCCTTGGCCCCATTGATTGGGAATTTGGTGGTAATAACGGTATTCGTTGTTGTTTGAAAATGACGAGTTTTACTTTGGCTAAAGCTATGGCGCTCAAAAAGGGTCCTTTGAAAATGTGGAGTGTAAAACTTGCCATGGTGAGGGTGTTAAAAAGTTTTTTTTAAACAAAATGGTTTTGATTTGGCCGGAGCATCGACGTTTAAAACATGGTTTTGAAAAGAAGATGTTCTTCTTCGAAAACGGAGTTGGGTGCGGTTGAATATGTTGTCGTGGTTGAATCCAGTTTTTAGTGAATTATTTGGGTTGTTCAAACACGCTACACATAACTGGGAATGCGTACACTCACGCAAGATGCAGACACAAGAAGGTTAGGGTAGGCTACCGCCCACGAATAGTCTTTGCTTAAGTGACGACAGGTCACATGGGGAGGTGAGTGTCATACCGTCTGCTTAGAACCAATCGTTTGCCGCGAATACGCGGCTATCTTGGACGGCCGGAGCGTCAACCAAGGGTCCCTCCGCATTTCCGTAAGGATCTTACCGCGAAGAGGTCGATTGGTCCTAATATCGGATAGGGTGGGCTTTTTAGGGCCAAAACTTGTAGTGACCACAACAAAGAACTAGGAAATGAGCTTCACCGACCTCGTTTGAACTACACCACCGCTGGAAACTTGTTTCCAAATCCCCAACGGAGTCGCCAAACTGTGGACGTCCGTCCGCACCGCCCAACATTAACGCCCCGCGCGCGCCCGCACGTGACCGACCCGGTTTCATCGCAGCGGCCACCTATGCGACCCCCTCCCGGTCGGGGGCCGGTCCAATCTCGCGTATGGGGCAAAATTTCAAACCTCGATTTGGATGACGATTCCGACTTGTACTAGACGGATGCGGGCACCCGTGTTTCCATTGAAATCGATCGAGTCGTGGTTGTAAATGTTTAAAGGCCGATATGTTTGGTAAGGCGAGATTTTTAGTGAACCAAATTCGTTGCCGATTTGTGGAGTCGCCACCGAGTCAATATGGGGACTCGGAAACCGTTCAAGGCAACTTTGATCCTTAGCCGGCTTAAAGTTGAGTAGCACAGGACCTAAAGATAAAGACTAGTACCCTTAAGCACTCCATGCCTGGAATGACTCTCATTCCCAGTGATTTCGGACATCCGGAAATCGTCGATTCTGAGTAAGGGGTGAGGGTACGTATTGGGAAGTCAGCGTCTGCTAGACATCGACACCCAATCCCACCCGCACATAGCGGCCTCTACTAATCAATCTGTGGGCTAATAAATTTGTTCCTTTGTTGTGGCGGAAGTACTGTAACATCCATTGTTTTAACCCTATGTCTTTGCTATGTCGGTTGTTTAAGGACAAGTAAGCTTATTGTCGTCAAAGTAGTTGTTTTTACATTCTTTGCATGCGATTTCACGTGACAAGCAGGCCATGAAAAGATGCACATAGGAGAGTAGAGGATACTAAGTATTATACGTATTAGCAAATCAAGTTTAACGTGATAATACAGATATTAGTCGTTCTCGTGGTATACCTTACCTGGTATTCTGCTTAAGATGCATCGGCTCGGTATTAATAGGGATGCGTCGAACCGTGTATGGTGAGCACCGGGACTAATACGGAACCCGACTATCGCTTTGTTCGGATTTAGCTTGTTTACGTTTTGAATTTCGTGTTAGGTGATTTAGCATGCGATTATAAGGTCATAAAAGCGGTTAATCAAACGAAAGCGGTAAATGCGAATGTAAGTAAATCACATAGTGAGGAGTTGCACCCTCGGAGTGTACACTAAATGAGACACGATGAGTAGATAGTTGAGAACGGATCTTGGAACTACTTGGGTTAAGTTAGGGTGTTTTAGTGGTTATGGTTGAAGTTGGGGACGTTACATATGTTTATAATTTGCCATGGACCTAGTGTCCACGTTTGACATTATCGTAGTGCATAATAAAAGTACAAAAATGTAAAGTTTTGTTTAGATGACAACCTAGAGACGGTTCGACTTCTAGGCGGATCCTCCTAGCTTGGCTTGTGGTGATTTCGGCAGAGTTTCGTTTACTACGGCTGGTTCTGCGATTAATCCGGCAGAGATCCGCTGCTAGACTCGGGTTAGCTAGTCGAACACAGGCTCCTCGGGATCGAGTGGGATGCTCGAAGGTGAGGGGTAGCGTCGATTCGCTTATCGGAGCAATGATAGATTGGATCGTTACTTAGGGTCGGAGTGCGAACCTAAGTTAGAGGAAACTCGTAAAGAGTAAGAGGGAGAAGAGAAGAATGAATTGTCGAATGAACGAAATGAGGGGGTATTTATAGTTGCTCGCGTAGTTCAAATCGACTACTCAGATGCCTGGTGTCCAGCGACTCAGAACTCAGATGCCTGGTGTGAGGCAGTTCAGTTTAGGGAAGCCTAGTGTGAGGCGATTGAAATTTTGAAGATCCGATTTCGAAACTTTCCAAAATGGTGAAGATGCGCATGTTGTGTTGACTTGGGGGTTAAGCTTTCCCGTAACCCTAGCGCGTCGAGCGCCGGGTGGGCTTCGGGTGCACGTCCCGAGGTTTGCTCGGCCCGACGCGTTAACTCGGGTTTGACTTTGCATATTTCGGGACCGATTCGGGGTCCCGGGGTCTGAATTGACTATAAGTAGTGTCGACGCGATCTTAATGACACGACTAAGGTTGTCCTGATGTTAAATTAATTTTTATGGGTAATTATTTGATCCGTTCTACAGAAAAACTATCTAAAACATCGTAATCTCGCGTCGCGTTGCAGTGCGATCGTCGTCGGGTATTTGTCGGGCACTCCAGCAGCCATCAGGTCCAAATCTGGGTGTCTACAGTCGTCGATATAAGATTAATATCGCAAGATATTCATTCAAAGTCGTAAAGGGAAAACAATAAAAAATTGAAAATTGATATGGGATATGGAATTATGAGGAAATACGTGATAGATTAACACGCATTGACTTGCGTCACAAGTGTAGTTCCATAGGTGAAACTTGTATCGTTGTTTGACTACATTGTTAATGTACGATACCTCGTTTTGACCTTAATTATGTACTTGTCCTTAATTGTCCCGATTTGTTATTTGAATCAAATATATCGACTTAACATGAATATCGTGGCCTTCCGTATCGCGGCGTTATTGTCAGGTCTCGTGGACTGTTAGACGCTCGGATTGACATCATTAGGTTTCGTATTGATTCGAT
Source organism: Agrostemma githago (assembly GCA_958450325.1). NCBI lineage: Eukaryota > Viridiplantae > Streptophyta > Magnoliopsida > Caryophyllales > Caryophyllaceae > Agrostemma > Agrostemma githago. The sequence continues at coordinate 32,145,975 of OY288262.1, forward strand.
TTTCGGTGACTCTTTATGCATGACATTCAATTATGGAATCGACATCAAACATTTCAGAGTAATGACTTTTAATGACATCGAAAACATACGACAATGGATTCCGCAATCGCGTCATAACCCGAGGGTCAGGCGCCTGGGATGGCGCGGCTCAATTGTGAGGCGCCACCACCCTAGCGCTCTGTCTGGTGGTTATGCAGACTTTGGGCAGAAACTTCCTTTGCACTATTCGACATCGACATCGGACGATGAGTCCATGATGTGTGAATTGGCGTCACGGGACATTTACTTCGGATTGATAATGACTTGTCCTCATGGGCATTAGGTCCTACGTATCTCGACATCGTAATTTGATCATTAGGATCTACGATGTCGATACCGTCATTGAACGCTCACTCGAGTCGTGTTAAAATAGTTTTAGGTAATTATACGCGGTAGTAGTAGAACAAAAGCGTAAAAGCGGTTTAGGGGGTTGACTTGCTTTAACAACCAAATATGCGGGGTGACGAGATAATTAAGCGACTGGCGACCCGAGTGCAATACTCTTGTGTTCGGGTTTTCTTATTTCGTCATCCTTAGTACTCGATACGTAAAAGAACGAGTATTTTAACGTCAAAGAGTTAGTAGTTAGGAGTTAGGAATGAAAAGTAAAATGTTAAATGCGAATAATAAAGTGTTAGTATAGTTAGAATAATGCGATAATAAAGGAGTTTAGAGATTAAAAATGGGGTTTGGACACCCTCAACCTACATGTCAAATGCTTCGAGATATGGACTCGCGGAGTATCGTCGTAGACACGGGGAACGACTCGATGTATGTAGAAGGAGTTAAGGTGTGCCGAACCCTTGTTAAGTAAAGGGAGAAACCTTAAAAGATGAAGGAGGTTTTTGGTCTCGGTTTTTGTATTCCGAGATCAGAAAAAATCGTTTTCGACCCTTGAAATGATGTACATAAGGGTATATTTATAGAGTTTTGCGAAATGTTTCTGATTTCGAAATTCAGGCATTTGAAGGCTAGCGCCCTGATATTGAGGCGCCTCACCTAGGGCGACTCAATTTTTAGGCGCCTGGATGCAGGCAATTGAAATCGCGCGTTTCGGAAGTTGCTCAAAATACGGATTAATATCCATGTTATTTGAGATATGATTGGATACGGTTTGACTTTGATTTGATTATGTATTTGAACGTGATATCGTACTTTATCTTGTCTCGGATTTTCGGCTTTAACCGGGTTTGACTCGATCGACAAAGACGGTTTTGCCCCCGGTGGCGGTTTTGGCTCAAAGCAGCTTCATTTTATTGGAAATGACGCACTGAGTCTGGATTTGAGGTTGGTTTTGAGAGATTTGTACTCCAACTAAATGACCACGTCGAATACTATGGATTCTGTGCCCATATTCGAGCGTACTGATGCATGTTAACGTCCATTCATCATCGGGTGTTTTGTTGGAGACTGCTACAGACACGAGGATACAAAATACGGGTGTCTAAACATTTATATTTGGAGAAAAATAATGTTATCATATAAAGGAGATCGATTCAGGTTGAGATCATTCGGTATTTCGACTCCTATTTGGTCATGCTTATGTGTCACAAGGCTGCAAATTAAGTTCGGTATTGAAAGATCTTTTAAGTTATTTGTGACAAAATGACGGTTATTATAGTTTCAAATAACAATACAAGTGATGTGTTGTTATAGAAACAGTTCATAATGAAAGGCGTCTAAGATATGTTTGTACAAACTTCATTTTTGTGGATCCGCTTATTAAGGTATCACCACCCACGGTCTGTCTTAAGCATATTGTTGAAATGGCTGTTTCGGTTCTAAGGATATTAAGGTTAAGTAGGAGTTTGTCACATTGGACACATTATTATATACGGTTATTCAGTTCTGCAGAAATAAGGTTTAAAGTTTTCAGTTTCACTCTGTCGTGTTTGGTTGATCTCTCTAAGGTTTAAGGTGGACCAGTTGGAAATATGCATATTTGGATCACATTCGGTTGTTGTTTCCGTGCTATGCTCCTATATTAGATTCATGTCGTTAGTCATGTTTGCATATGTGATCATTGGTGGGTCCTGTTACGACAAATTGTGACAAAGGCCGCTTTGGTTCTATGTACATATGATTAATGGACTGAATTGCATAAGACGGTTAGAATGTTTGATAGCACTATTGAGCTCATACGGTTATAATGAATACTCCCTCCGATTTTTATTGTTCTTCCCTATTTTCTTATTGGGCTGAAACACACTTTCTTCCCTATTTTCATTTTGGGCCATCAACATGTGGTCTAGAATTACCCTTACCTTTCTCTCTCATCTTTCTTCTCTTTTGAGCCACACATTCCTACATCCTTATTTTTCACCCAAAAGTCAAATGAGAAGATAAATAAAACTAGGAGGGAGTACAATTTTCAGTGTCCTAGTATATAACCCAAGTGGGAGATTGTAAGATATATATGGGTCTATGCAATATATGTGGACAATATAATTTGGACCTATTGTATTTATTTATTTTTTGGTGAAATGTAAAAATTATATTAATAACGGAGACAAATTTGTTGAAGGGTAAACCTTCATTACATCATCAGGCTAATTATCCATTCCTTGTCTTTGCTAGATTCTAAGTTTTTACAAGAATTCAACTTTAATCTAAGCTCCTCCTTGACCATTTTCATCACAGTTTCCGGTCTCATAATCTCTTGCTCAACTCTAGCCTTGTTCCTTTGAGTCCAAATGTGATAGATAATCGCATTTGTAACTCCATTAATCAATCCCCTCCTTAGCTTCGTACCTCTTCTTGCAAGTCTCCACGCATTCGGGTCATTTGCAGGTATTTTAATCTTCATCCATTCATTAATCAGCCCCAACAGCTGCGAGCTATACCTGCAATTAAAGAACAAATGCTCCAGTGTCTCCCTACTCGTCCCACACAAACAACATGTTTCCTCTTGCACCACTCCTAGCCTGAATAACTTCGCTTTTGTATTCATGGCCCCATGTTGATATATCCAATTCACGAACTTGTGTTTAGACACTGTCCAATCATTCCATACTAGATACGTCCAATTCACCTTCTCAGCCACCACTCTTAAGCAATCATAGGCCCTGCTGATGGAATAATCCTGCGTCGAACCTAGATTCCAAATTTTAGCACAATGTTTAATCTCCTCTTTGGTTTTACAAATCCTTTTCCAAGTCCACGGAACATCATTGGGCGATAAATAAGTCAGCCAACTATGTTATCTATCATAATAATAATACGGGCTTATTTACTTCTTATAAAGTATGGGTCATACATTATAACAGTGTATAGACCCATTAGGACTTTAAGTGATACATAATGGGTCTATCCACTAAAAGCATTGATATAGGTCATTAGGTTTATTCACCTCCCTATATATAGTTTCTTACCAGGAGAGAGAACCCTAAATGTGAGTGTGTCTGTTAGAAGACTATAAACTTATTATAAAAAAACAGGTACAAAATAAAGTTATCGTTTAGAGATACATCTAATAATAAAATATGTATGAATAAGGCATAAAATGGTACTCGTACTAAAGAGTGATCCCTCAAAAATTTATTGAGAGACCCCGTCCTTCCTAGATTTCAATTTAGCTGAAATGCACCTGTGGTTTTTATGGCTAACGAAAATAATTTTGTTAATTAATTTTCAAACCGATCCAAAATATTAATTGAGTAATTAATTTTTCAATAATACTTTTAAAAAAAACTCAAAACACAGATGTGTTTGTGTGTTAACTTTTTTGCCTCATTTTTACCTTCTATAGACCCACCATTCTTAATGATGGTTTACTTCTTCTCAACTCGACCTTGAATATGAACCTACATCAACCCTATTTTGTTAATTAAATTTCAAACTTATCCAAAATATTACTCCAATGAATAACTTATTTTTCAAAGTTATTTTGAAAAGAAAGAAAACTCAAAAACACAGATGTGTACTACCTCCATCCAATTTTAATCTTCCTACTTTCCTGAAAGGATTGTCCATCTTTAAACTTCCTACAAACAATATTTCCTTTTTTGATTGATTTTGTGATCTATATCATTTCTGACCCCACATTTTTTCTCAACTCTCATTTTTCATCACATAATCCACCTCACCCTTAATTTTTGTGCCACTCCCCCCATGAAGTTTAAAGTTGGATGGAGGGAGCATCTGAAATGGCCAGCTCAAGGCTGAACAGAATACACGCACGTTTAGCGGCAATCTTAAACGTCATCTTTCCCTTTATAATTTTACAGTGGAATGTGATTCCATTGTTATACGGAGTATACTTTTTGGTGCATTGCACCACATTATTATTATTATTATTTTTTATTTTTTTTTGAGGTAATCATTATTATTATTATTTTTTTTTTTTAAAAAAAAACGGAACTTGCATTAAACACCAGAACAAATTACAAGAAATTAGAGGGAAGCCGAGATATTATCTGGGCCCCCACTCCCTTAATAATTGCAAAGCTAATTTTAGTGAAAATATGAATTGCAAAGCTAATTCTAATTATTATTATTACTAGTTTAAAGCTCGTGCGTTGCACGGGTTAATTGGCTTAATTACATTGATGAAGTATATTTGTTAAATAAGAAACTTAATCAATCTATATCATTACAATAAATAAGATGATCACATGATATTAATAATCAAACTTAATTTCAGTTAAGTTTATAGTCTTAAAAGCTCATTTTAAAACTCAAAAGAATACATGATTACTCTTATTTATAATATGTGGAATAATTTTACGTTTGTAGTCTTATTAAGAGATTTTTTAAAACTCAAAAGTTTTGTTATTGATATCTGAGAATGAAAGATTAATGTTATTTATAATAGTAAGATTTCATCGCCTCATCATAATTTTTCGATATAAGGATAATAATTTACTCACGGTTTATTGTCTTAAGATATGCTTTTAAGACCAGAAAAATGCACAATTCTCTTATTTAGAATATAGAGTTATCACCTTATTTTCTTCGATGTGGGATAATTTTAGGTTTGTAGTCTTTTTAAAAGTTTTTTGAGAATCAAAAGATTGTTGATTGATATCTTAAACCGAAAGATTACTCATTTATGATATAAAATTTCATTACCTCATCATAATTTACTTAATTAAGTGTTATTTTCAAGACTTAAAAGAGTTTTTTTTATATCTAAGTTAAAGGATAGACGATTACTCTTTATTTATATAATGGAATTTGATCATCTTATTGGAGTATATATTTTTGATGAATGATTACTCTTATTCATGTAATAAAAAAAATTCACCTTATTATAATTTTTCGTTGTGAGATAGTTTTACTTAAGTTTATTGAAGTTAAATATAGTCTAATTAAGAACTTTTATTTATACACGAATTACTCTTATTTATAATATATAGAATTCCATCACCTCATCTTAATTTTTCGATGCAGGATAATTTTACTTTAACTATATATAGTCTTAGTCTTATTTTTACTTAAGTTTATTTAAGTTAGATATAGCCTAATTAAGAACTTTTATTTATACACGAATTACTCTTTATAATATACAGAATTCCATCACCCCATCTTAATTTTTCGATGCAGGATAATTTTACTTTAAATTTATATAGTCTTAGTCTTAGTCTTATTTATAATATAGAAATCTATCACCTTACTATAATTTGTCGATGTGGGATAATTTATCTAAAATTTGTAGTCTTCTTATTTATAATATAGAATCATCACCGTACCTTATTTTAATTGTTTCGATGTGGGATAATTTTAACTTTGTAGTCTTATTAAGACTTTTTAATTTAAACTCAAAATATTGTTGGTTGATTTTTAAAAACAATGATTACTACTCTTATCATAATTTTTCGATGTGGGAGACCTCATCATAAGAACAAAAAACTTTTAAGTTTGTACTCTTATTAAGACCTTTTTTTAACTCAAAAGTTTTTTTTAAAAATAAGACTACATATTCATGATCTCATCATGATTTAAAAAAAACAATTATATAGAATTCCATCATAGTTATTTAAAAAAAATAAAAGTTTTTTTGTTGGTTGATATTTAAAAACAATGATTACTCTTGTTCAGTAGAAATTCATAACGTCATCATAATTTTTCGATGTGGGAGAATTACTTAAGTTGGTTAATGTCTAAGGAAAAAATTATAATTAGTCTTATTTACAATATAAAATTTCATCATCTTTTTATAATGTTACTCAAGTGTATAGTCTTAAGAACTTTTTTAAGATTCAAAAGATTTTTGTTTGATAAAACTTTATAATTTTTTGGATGTGGATAGTTTTACTTAAGTTTCACCTTATTATAATTTTTCGATGTGAGATTATTTTAGTTAAGTTTGTAATCTTATTAATAGACTTTTTAATAAAGTTTCATCACCTCATGTGAGATTATTTTAATTTAACTTTGTAGTATTATTAAGAGACTTAAATGTTTCTTTATTGATATTTAAGAACGAACAATTTGTCTTATTTATAATATAGAATTTATCAACTTATCATAACTTTTCGATGTGAGATAATTTATTTAAGTTTATAGTCTTCCATCAGCTCGTCAATTTTTTTCGATGTGAGATAATTTACTTGACCTTAGAGTCTTAAGAGCTCTTTTAAAAACTAAAAAAAATACATCATACATTACTCTTGATTATAATACGAAGGATAGAATTTCATCAGCTCACTGTAATTTTCAATGTGGATGATTTTAAGTTTCTAATCTTGTATATTAAAAACTTTTTTAACATTCAAAAGTTTTTTTGTCGGTATTTAACTCATAGGGTTGTATTTAAGCATTTAAAATATTCCACTTTTAGTATAAACATATGGATTATCTTATTATAAATTATTTCGGATGAATAATTATTCTTATTTATATAATAAAAAAATTCACCTTATTATAATTTTTCGATGTGGGATAATTTTACTTAAGTTTATTTAAGTTTAGATATAGTCTAATTAAGAACTTTTATTCATAAACGAATGATTACACTCGTTATAATTTTTGTAATCTTATTAAGAACTTTTTTAGGACGAATGATTAATCTTATTTATAATATAGAATTTAATCACCTCATCATAATTTGGAGAAATGACTACTTTTATTTGAATAATGGAATTCCATCGTCTTATTATATTTTAATGAAATAATGCAAAAAATAGTGACCGGAGGGAGTATAATTTTTTGATGTGGGAAGTTTATAGTCTTAAGAGTGTTTTAAGACTCAAAAGAGAGGGTATAATTTTTCGATGTGAAATAATTTACTTAAGTTTATAGTCTTAAGAGTTTCTTTAAGACTTAAAAGATTTTGATTGATATCTAAGAATCTAAGAACAAATAATTAGTCTTATTTATAATATAAAAATCCATCACCTTATTATAATTTGTCGATGTGGGATAAATTTAACTAAAATTTGTAGTCTTATTTATAATATAAAATCATTACCGTAAATTATTTTAATTGTTTCGATGTGAGATAATTTTAAGTTTGTAGTCCTTTTTTAAACTCAAGACTACAAATTCATGACCTCATCATAATTTAAAAAACAATGATATAGAATTTCATCATAGTTTTTCTAATTGGTTGATAGTTAAAAATAATGATTACTCCTTTTTAGTACAATTTCATAACCTCATCATAATTTTTCGATGTGGGAGAATTACATAACTTCGTTGATGTCTAAAGAATTATTTTTTTAGTTTTATTTATAATATAGAATTTCATCAACTTATTATATAATTTTTTTATTTAAGTGTATAGTTTTAAAAACTTTTTTAAGACTCAAAAGATTTATGTTTGATGAAACTTTATAATTTTTCAAATGTGAGATAGTTTTAGTTAAGTTTATAGTCTTAATATAAAATTTAAGACTCAAAATATTTTTGGTTAATATCTAAGAGCACATGACTACTACGAAGTATTATTTATAATATAAAGTTTAATCACTTATTATAATTTTTCGATGTGAGATTATTTTTACTTAAGTTTGTACTTTTATTAAGAGACTTTTTAGGATTTAAAAGTTTTTTTTGATTGATATTTAATAACGAAGGATTAGTCTCATTTATAATATAGAATCATATTTTTTTATGTGAGATAATTTATTTAAGTTTATAGTCTTCCATCAGCTCGTTTTAAGATTAAAAATACATCATTATTCTTTTTGATAATATAGAATTTCATCAACTCGCTATAACTTTGTAAATGTGGGATGATTTTAAATTTGCAGTCTTATATATCAAAAGTTTTTTGGTCGATATTTAAAACCGAATGATTACTAATATTTATAATATAGAATTCCATCACCCCCATCATAACTTTTCGATGTGGGATAATTTAAAAGTTTTTCTTATTCGATATTTAAAACCGAATGATTACTCTTATTTATAATATAAAATTTCATTATCTCGATGTAGGGATAATTACTTAAGTTTATAGTCTTAGAAACTCTTTTTGAGATTCAAAAGACTTTTGGTACATATCGAAGGATGAATTATTACTCTTTATTTATAATATAGAATTTCATCATCATATTATAATTTGTCGATGTGGGATAATTTTAAAACTGTTATATGTTATAAATTCATCACGAAATGTGAAACAAATGTTATGAAATTTATACTCTAATGAAAGCATTTTTTACCACGAATCTAATTATTTCATTTTTATAATTTATTTTACGATAATGTTTTAAAAAAATGAACTCTATAGGTTTTTACCTAAGGATCGTAAAACATCACATTAATATAATAGATTAAATATATATTATAATAATCAAAAGATTCTCTAATTGATTTTTTATTATTATTTATGATACCTTCCTATGTTGAGGTTTGATTGAACGGACCAATGACATCGCTCGAAAAAAACCTAAAATATATATATATATATTGATTATTATTATTATTATTATTATTATTATTATTCAATACGGAGTAATAATAATCAAGCGCTTATTCAATACGGAGTAATCATTATATTTATACGGAGTATAAAAATAAAAGCGTTGGTGGGAGAATAAAACGCATGGATGTTCGGAAGGTGTAGAGAGAGAAAATAATTAGCTTTCAACTTAAGGCATTTTAATTCTTTAAGGTCTACAATTATTTTTATTTTCTTCTTCGTCATCTTCTTCTTCTTCATAAGACTAGAACAAGAAGAAGAAGAAGAAGGGGTGGAAATAGAAGCAAGTTTTGGGAGTACCCATTGGAATTAAACAATGACAGGTTATTCCAGCAGCAATGATTCTATCTCTGTTGATATGGAAACCATCTATCTTGGTGGAAAGGTCTTTTTCTTCAATTTTATCCTCATACAATTTTCTACCTGGCCTTTATTTTACGAATTTCTGGGCTGGGATTACTTTTGGTATCGTTTCTGGGGTATGGTATCATAATTATTGATTGATTATTATATTAAGCTGGGATTCGATGAGCTGTGCATTCTTCTGGGATTTGATATTATCTGTTAATTTTTGTGCATATTTCGTATGTAATTTTGTGAGATATGAGAAGAGATGAGTGTTCTTGAGACTTCGGGTTTATATCTCCTCCTAACTTTTGGAATTATGGCTTTTTGGTGTTGTAGGTCTACTCATTTCACCTTCGTTTTTCTTAATTTCATGATAATGGCCGTTATTAATTACATTTTGGGTGTTAACCACTCAAGTGATCTATGTTTCATATAGATGTTTCACATTTGGAGGAAAGAAATTTGGTTCTGTCGTAGTACATTTTCGATAAGTTTTACGAGTAATATATACTCTGTATGGGTATTATGTTGATTCAGTACTCTTGTTTTTTATTTTAGCCCAAATGAGAGACTTTAGAGCAAGTTCAATGGCGAGTAAGCTACAAATGTTTGTAGTTGCCTTGCCACATTGATTTTTTTAGCTACTTCAATTTCCGGCTATTTACTGCTCCAATTATGGTAGATTGCTTGGTCCCACATTTTAGTAACTGATTTTTTTCCCTTTTTAGTCACGGATCTTTCTCTAAATAACCTGCTAACACGTGCCTAAGCGCCCACATTAGTTTAACCGTTTTAATTAGTTTGATATCTTCATTGGTAATTATGAATTATGATACATACTCATGTACTCTGTAGCAAATTTGTTGTTATGCAGTTGTTGAGTTCATCACACAAATAGCCTTTCTCTTCAAGTAAAGTACTCGTATCACTTTTAGAGTAAATGTTGTACCTTAAGGATTAAGAAATATTACTGTTAAATTTGCACCTCACTTGTTACTTTATTTGTTAGGCATTTACTGCCCTTCATTACTCCGACATGATAATGGAATGCTATAAGGTGAGATTAGAGAATCCTTTATTCAGAAGCGGAAAAATACTTTTCCAAGTTGAAACTTATTTGCACTCGTTTTGTTTTTTGTCACACGAAAAGAAGCTGCTAAAGTGATAAGAGAACCCTTTTGTTATTTAATGCAGGTTGTTACTTCATCTGTTATTGTTTATTCTTCTATGCTTGTATCTTGGATGTCTAATGGCCATTCTCGGTTTTCAATTTACCTTAGATTTGTTTCACTTAATCAATTATGCCTCTATGTCGTCTCTTCATTATTTCACATTGGAGTTAGCTGCTTATACTTTGCATTTATTGCAGGAATACCATGTAGAAACAGGTTGTGGTCCTGTGTCTGTCATTGTTTATGGAGACAAAGATAAGCCAGCGTTGGTGACATATCCTGATCTGGCCCTAAATCGTGAGTGACAGACTGTAATATCATATGGTTGCTAATATCGTTATCACCGTCTATTCTTTTTAGCTGGATTTATAGCTCACACCGTAATATGTCAGAATGTGATGATTGCTCTTTGTTCTATTACCTGCCCCCTTTAACTAATGCGTTCTCTGTACTTAATTTTATTAATATGATTCTCCAATTTTTGAACAGATATGTCTTGTTTCCAAGGATTATTCTTTTTCCCTGAAGCTGCTTCTTTATTACTCCACAACTTCTGCATTTACCATATCAGCCCTCCTGGACACGAGGTTTGTGGATCGCCACATAGATTTTTTCCTTATCATTTACTCTCTCCCCTATTCCTTGAAATGGTCTCGTTATTTTTTGTTAAATGATATAAGAGACGAAGAGAACAAGTGGGTGCTAGATAATTGGCAGAGTAAAAGATGCATAATTAGGTGGGTCATACGACAAACACTTTAATTTATAATGAGAAATGAGATATTTGAAAATCTAAAAATTGCTAAACCCAAAAGTGAGCAATTCCACTAATTTATCTAAAAGAAGAAATTACGTCAATTCCAATGGATATGTTCAGTATATTCCATTGTTCATGAAATATCTTGTCAACTCTTGTCAAGAGTTGTTGCAGTTAGGAGCTAGTGCCCTTTGTCAAGATGATCCTGCGCCATCAGCTGAAGAGTTTGCCGATCAGATTCTTGAGGTTCTAAACTATTTTGGGTAAGCCGAGAGTTTTCTCTCTCGCTCTCTAAATTTTAATTTCTTCTCATAAGTCATATGAAGGATTGAAATCTGATAGTAGTTATCATTGTCTAGGCTTGGTGTTGTGATGTGCATGGGAGTCACCGCAGGAGCTTATATACTTACCCTGTTTGCGGTAGGTTGTTAAAAATGACTCTTTCTTCATTTCATGTTTACTGTATAAAAAAACAATTTCCTTGGTTAGTTTACCAATACCAAGGTTATTTATATTGCAGCTAAAGTACAGAGAGCGCGTTCTTGGCTTGATACTTGTTTCCCCTCTATGCAGAGGACCTTCATGGACAGAATGGCTGTATAATAAGGTGCTTTTTTATTCTTGGATTTTCATATTGGACCATCCAAAAATAGCTGTGTTTTAAACAAAAGAGCAAGGTTGCATTGCATACATCGAAGTATACAGTCATGTCATATGAGGCACTAATGTAATATTGCATACATCGAAGTATACATAATACATCGAAGTTTGTCCTTTAAAATATACGGAGTATATCTGGAGGATCTAGGAAAATGAGATAGTGCCACCCGGTGGTACTCAATTTGTACACCACCAAGGGTATTATAGCTTAATAAGTTATTAAGTTATTTCAATTTTATCTTTAAATATTTGAATTTAAAATCAATGGTAGTAAAAGGGTAGTTTTTGGATTTTAATTTTATAATTACGTAGGATTATAAAAAGTATGATCACTACAAAAAAAATTAAACTTAGACTCCCTTAAAGTTGGTCACAATTGTAGGAACCAATTTGTGTAGGTAGCAGCAAACTCAAGTGATTGACTAAAGATTTTTGCACGGAAATCAATCATATTTTATCCTAAAGCATTGTCATCTCTGTGAATGAATCACAAATTTAGGAATAATGACATCAATTCTCTTCGTTGTCAATGAATTGTATTTGATGTGAAGAGAATTGTTGGTTAGACTAAATGAGGGTATTTGGTTAAAATTTGTATATGAATCATACGTATACTTCAATCATTCAACACTATTTGTCGTATAAAAGAACATAAAGATGAAAGTTTGTGTTACAACTATTGAGGGAAAATCGTTAACAATGATATAGAAACCTAACCATTATTGTAGGTGATCATTTTGTGTAAAATTTTAAAAGATAAATTGTAGTTTAATTAAAGTTGTCTTAATTGAATAAATATGAATAGACATAGAATTACATATCTACCCTTTAAGGCTTTGGCGCAAAAACGATATCAAAATTATCATTTTTTTTTTTAATTATGGTGACGCTGAGACTCGGGGCCATCCGGTGGCGCCATATCGCCATCTTTCTAGTTATTACATATGTTCTCTCCAATGCTAGAATCTTATCAATCTACAGGTTTTGTCGAATCTTCTCTATTTCTACGGTATATGTGGTTTGGTAAAGGACTGTTTACTGAAGCGCTATTTTAGCAAGGTATTGCTTTTGTTTTACTTGTACCATCTATGACCCATTTTTATTTTTAGTTAAAGTCAAGGCAGTTGCTTATTTTGAAGTCGGTTGCTTTGCTAAACGCAGGAAGTCCGTGGTAGCGCTGAAGTCCTAGAGTCAGACATAGTTCAAGCATGTAGAAGGGTTAGTGGGGCTTATTCTTTCTAAAGTTCTCTTGATTTAGCAATAGTTAATTTCTTCTAGTTTTTCAGTTGCTAGATGAGAGGCAGAGCATAAATGTTTTGCGGTTTCTTGAAACAATGAATGGGTAAGTTTTAGATCAAAGGTTTATTGCTGCTAACTCATGATATTTCTGAAGTCGTCGTTCATCTATCGTTTGCATCATATTAATTGTCATTCTCTGTGTCGAAACAAACAGGAGACCCGATCTTAGTGAAGGATTAAAAAAACTAAGGTGTCGAGCACTTGTATTTGTCGGGGACGAATCTCCATTTCATTCAGATGCGCTTCACATGATTTCAAAACTAGACAAAAGATTCAGTGCATTAGTTGAGGTATGACCATTAAACTTAAGTCGGTACAAATTTGAACTATTCCTTGCTTGGTTACTTACTGGTTTAGGATTTAGGAATAGGCTAACTACATCGTTCATAGTCTCATTGATCTTATTTGGAGCGGATAGTCGGATTTTTTGGGACCTAATCGGTCTTCTCAAATAAAAAATGGCGTAATATACAAGTAGTTCAATCCATATGAAATGAGACATTTTATTTAAGCTATTGTGTAATGACCACTGCAACTCCACGTCTGTCTTCTATTTCATATCAGTAACAAGAAGTTTTGTATGGTATAGGTGCAATCTTGCGGGTCAATGGTGACGGAGGAGCAGCCACATGCGATGTTAATCCCGTTGGAATACTTTCTGATGGGATACGGATTCTATAGACCATCGCAACTAAGCGGAAGCCCAAGAAGCCCTTTGAGCCCGTCTTGCATTTCACCCGAGTTGCTGTCTCCCGAGAGCATGGGCTTGAAGCTTAAACCGATAAAGACTCGCATATAAGTTTGTGGGCCATATTTTTTTGTCTTTTTTTGTATTCATTTTGTTAACTTCTCTGCGAGTAAGGCAGACAACACACAGTTGAAGGAGGTGTATATACGACAGGGAGGTAGAATTGGATTTGGAAGGGAGGGAGGGGGAAAATGATAAGGTGGGAGATATTTCAATTCACTATTTGTAGTTAAGTCATTAATGAAGGAGTCTTCATAGACATCTGCTTGTATATATTATTTCGTAAGAATCAAAAGCACCCGTTTATGACGATGACATAAATATTCAATAATCTCTTTTTGTATCCAAAGTTTGGTCTCACCTTTCGCCCTCGCTTGTATAATCCTATTTTCCGAGAGAACTATTGTTCCTTGTACATAAACGAAGAGTTAAACAAACTAAAATGAATGATTAATGAGAGCCAACTATTACGAGTAAGGACGGACGACTTTAACCTTTAAAGCGAAATCAGTATCAATAGACGGAAGCAATCCATTGGAATATACAGTACTCTGTACAACTAACAACTAAATAACACTGTAAAACATAAAGGTTTTATTTTATAACTGAAATATTGAACGTTACAACTTCTTCCGTGGATCTCTTGATTCCATCTCGAAGGTTAGGTTTTTGATAGTACTACGGAGGTCTACTTAAATCCCGTAGGGGAAGACAAAGTCTTTTTGATGAGTTGTTCCATTTATCTACAATGTGGTAGTAGGATGATGGATCATTTGAGACTTATTCCATCTGACCCCTCTAAACCCTAAATACAAGACCTATTTATAGTCTATTAGCTCAGACAAGAAGCTAAGAATATTTTACCGTATCCTAACATATTATCACAATATTTATTGATAATTATCTCTAAATACTAAATATATTGGACATAAATAGATACCGAAATATATAAAATTTTGGTGTCTACAAAGCCAAAATGAGCAACCAAGAATTATACTCCAGTAATTAGTAACACTTGAAGCACTCTATTTTGGGTTACAAGATCATTAAACATGTATCGAGGAAAGAAGGCCTTTAGAGAGTAAACCATGAAAATGCTCAATGTCGCTGAGGTGCCTTAAATATGCCTTTTCTTCGAAGTCCGTTGTGGTGCTCTTAAGACGACTCTCAATTAAAGTGAAGTGAGTTGTCTTATCTAGTTCTATCCCTTCTTGACAAGTCTCTTCATATATTCTCAAAGCTTCTTTGTAATTTCCCTTGACACACAATTCATTAATCTGCTTCGAAAACTCTCTAGAACAGTAAACATGCTCCGAACTGGCCACACCAGTATCATCTGTTTCTGTTTTTTCTTTCCTTTAAAAGAATTGGTCTGACGAATTTCCAATTTTAATCATCGATTCCCTGAATTCTCTTGCTTTTGTTGTTCTCCCTGCACTAACCAGGCCATTGAAAACGACAGTGCGTGTATGTGTATTTATTCAGTTTGAACTCATTATTCAATATTCATCATGTCTTTGAGAAGCTCCAAGGTATCTTCCAATCTTCCATCCTTGCATAAGGATGCTATCAACGTGTTGTAGTTGACCTCATCAACTTCCTTTTTCTCCAGCATCTTAGAGTAAAGTCCATGCAAAAGTATAATACATGTATAAACATTTGGCTTAAACGAATTGTTTTCCATCATTTTGTTGTAGAATCGATAAGTCTGCTCAACCTTACATACTCGCCAATAACCACGTAGGATTATGTTGTACACAATCGAATGTCGGATCAGTCCATTTTGTAAAAGTTCATTCAACTTGTTGAGTGCTTCATCAATTTTTCTTGTTGTACATAGTCCTCCAATAATAAAATTATAAGTTCCAATACTCGGGATAATCCCTTTCTCAATCATCTCATCCCAGACCTTCAAAGCCATTGACACATTTTCATCCTTTAAGTAGCCGGCTGTCAAGGTCCCAATAGCTCACATCATCGAGCAAATACCCTGGTCTAAAGGCGCTACTAAGAAGCTCGTAAGCATGGTCAGGATTTTTGTCCTCACATAGAGAATGAATGAAAGTAGTGAGTGTATAAACATTCATCGCATAGCCCTTCCTACCCATAAGTTCCATCATCTTGAAAGCCTCTGCAAAGTTTCCGACTTTACACTAAGCATTAACGAAAGTATTATAAGTCACGGAATCAGGAGAAACCCCACTTTGCTCCATTTCCCTCTGCACATTACAAGCTTCCACAATCTACTTCTTGTCCTTGCAAAACCACTTGATGATGATGATGATGAAGTTGTAAGTGAAGGCGCTCTTCTCTACTCCCACCATACCCATTTCATCAAGCAACCTAAATGCGTGATCGACATCCCTATACTTGAGGTTGGCAAGGATCAAAGTATTATAAATGACCCCATTGGGTTGTAACTTAAACTTTCACATCTGCTCCTTCATCCTAAACGCCTCATCCATCTTACCCTGACTATATAATCCAGCAACCAAAGTATTATAGGCCTGTCCTTACTCCAGGGAGGAAGTTA
This sequence comes from Agrostemma githago, assembly GCA_958450325.1. Classification (NCBI taxonomy): domain Eukaryota; kingdom Viridiplantae; phylum Streptophyta; class Magnoliopsida; order Caryophyllales; family Caryophyllaceae; genus Agrostemma; species Agrostemma githago. Next base: position 32,162,400 of record OY288262.1, read on the forward strand.
TCGTGCATCATCAAGTCAGTCGATAACATTCAGAGCAGCCTTGAACCGGTCCATCCTAGAATACCCATGAACCAAAATGTTGTACGTTTTGATATGGGGAAGCAGAGCAATAGTGTTGTTCATATCAATCAACAAATGGGCGAGTGACATCGTGGAACCTGCCTTTCTTACACAAAGCATAAAGTATAGAGTTATGCTCTAGGTGAAAATATCAGGGGCATAGCCGAAGTCCGTCCCCATAAGCCGCAACATGTCCATGGCACCCTTAAGCCTAAATTAGGATTGGAGCAGTAGGCATTAATCAAACTTGGGATTGGGGAACATTAAGGGGTAATAAAGCTCAAAATGGGAAGAAAATGGAGGAGTTGGTGGTTAATGGTAGTAAGTTGTGCTATGTTTTTTGTGTAAGGAGGGGTGAAGGGGAATAATTACCTCCATGTGGGGTAATACATTAACTCGGGGAGAAGTGACTAATGTTTTCGCCCCAAAAATAGCTATATTATCATCATTTTTCTCTATTTTCGCTTACCATCATCATCACTATCCTCTATTTCCTAGTTCATTTTAGATCTACTAACCCTTAATACATTAACTCATTCCAAAGGGCTCGCTTGGGATGAGGGTAATGATTCTGGGGATAATAGGGCAAAAATGAACTAGAAAATGACGGAGAGTAGTGATGATGTGTGCATAAGGCTATATATACATGTATGCATCATCACTTACATTCGCGTTTGAATGATCAAATAATAACAACTCTTATATTTCATATGATGCTAAGCGGAAATGGAGAAATGAAGGTGATCTAGCCCTTTTTTTCGGGGGGACATTACTTCCCTCTACCCCCAAGTAATGCATTACCCCCAATGGGGGTAATTATTCCTCTCTTATATTTCTTTTACACCATAAAATGCCACAACCAAGCAACAAACTCCTCCATTTCTAGTTCATTTTTACTCTATTACTCTAAAATCATTACTCCCAAGTCCTATCCCAAGCGAGCCCTAAAAGTGAAAACATCATGGGTAACACCAAGCTGAACCATGTCATCGAAAACTTGCTTCCAAGTAACCCGGAACCAAAGTAATCACGTTAGTAGAATAGCCTAATAGGGAGTTAACCACCAATATATACCACGAAATTATTAAAGTTAGTATAACTAGGGTGGTGAGTGAGCTGAACTGTTTGATCCAATTCGTAAAATTTGGCTCGAAAAAGATTCGATTCGTCCGATCAAATATAGGGTCAAATATTAATTTGATATTCGGACCAAATTAAGCTAAATATTCGGCTCGATTCGTTTCAACCAATTACTTTATCCATTTGTCGATCCTTTTAAAAAATTTACCCCAAAATTTCACTTCAAAGTTTTTATTCACAGTCAGTCCATTTTACTTAAATTTACGACCTAATTTTCTTAAATTCACGGCTCAGTTAAAAGTATTGATAAGTAATATTTTAATAGTGATTTACAATTACTTTTACCCGTTATTTAGTCCGATTTTGTGTGCGTTAATTATCACATAGGTCATTTTATAGTTTATTTTATAGTTAGTAGTTTTATTTTATATTTTAAGAATAATTTTATTATTTTTCGAGAAATTGGTACCGCTTTGTCTCGTTTCTATTTTGTAGGTATCATTTCAGAAGAGTTGTGCTTTTTCCTAAAGAGTTTTTAGTCAATCCTAACGATAGTTTACTGTTTTATCCTTGTCATTTCCACTCATCATTTTTTTGTTTCTCTCTCTAAATAAATCTCAAACGTGAACCATCCATAAACCCAACCAAATGTCGGAGCCATCCATGGTCGGTGGTTGGGGTTGGGTCGGCTAGGGCTGGTGTTGGTTGTTGGGTAGGCAGTGTCTGGAGTCGGTGATTGGGTCAGTAGGGTCAGCCCGGCTGGGTCGCCAGTCTGGGCGGTAGGGGCTGGGTCGGCCGTCATGTCCGGTTTGAGTCGGATGGTTGGGTGGGCGGTGGATGGTTGGGGGTTAGGTCAGATCTGGGTGGTGAGGTGATACAGTATATAATGAGTAAATAATATGTGGCTGTTAATAGACTATAGTAAGTGGCTAGAATTTGCTGTAAAGTCAGTTACACAAAGTCATTACATCATATAGACTATAAATACAAAGGCGGTAAGAGGAGAAAACGTTCATTCAATACATAACAAACTTTCTTCCTCATTCTCTCTCTATTTCTATTCTGTTATTCTGTTAGCTCCTTGAGTAGACCTCGAGTCTTCTTCATCACCATTGTTGAAGAGCTCCTGCATCTTATCATTGGTATCAGAGCCCTCACATCCTGGCGCCTAAACATCTCACTGTCAAGCAATTACAATCAATCATGGAGAATCGTATGTCGACAGTAGAGCAGAGGTTAGAGCAACAGGCAGGTACGTTGACGGAAAACTCAATGCTGTTAGGGGAAATTCTTCGGATGCTTAAGGAGAGGGAAAGTGACGAACCTCCTGGGCCACCAGAACCGCCGGAACCACCTGTTGTAGGTAATAAACATCCTGTAACTTTCAATCCTAAAGTTGAATTTCCGGTTTTCGATGGAAAGAATCCAAGGTTGTGGATGAAGAAGTGCGTTACGTATTTCAATTTGTGTAAAATTGATGCTAATCAACGAGTCGATTTAGCGAGTATGTACATGATAGGGCGAGCGGAATCTTGGTTTAACAGTTACATAGCTGTTAGAACTGTCGTTACTTGGGACGAATTTATCATCGACTTGTGTGCACGCTTTAAAGAGGAAATTGGGGGAAACATAGTGGAGGAATTCAATAAACTGAATCAACACGGATCAATTGAGGATTATTTAGACGCATTTGAGAGTCTCAGAGCCTTAATGATACAGAGGAATGCGTTACTTCCAGACCAGTATTTCTTGGACAGCTTCATAGGAGGCTTAAAACCCGCTTTAAAACCATTTGTGAGAGCTTTTAAACCCTAAACGTTAGCTGAGGCGGTTGAGTATGCGAGATTGCAGGAGGAAACCCTCGCTGCTACTAGATTTCAGCATAAACCTGTACCTAACAGCTCTAGAGTATTGACTCAACCAGTGAAACCTTGGGCAAAGGGTTTATTACCAACACCTGGTACAACTATTAGCGGAGCGGCTTCTGCGGTTGCGCAACCTAGACCTACTAAGTTCTTGAGTGCAGTTGAAAGGGCCGAAAAACAGAAGCGTGGGGAGTGCTATTTCTGTAATGAATTGTATGATAGGAATCATAAATGTAAGTTTAAGCAGACCCAGTTGTTTGCAGTAGAAATTCCTGGGAGTGAGGATGAATTGGAGGAGGAAATGGATGCGACGATAGAAGGTGAAATTGAATCTGTCACAGTCGTAGACGATCCCCATATTTCAGTAAATGCGTTGTCAGGCAATCAGGGTTTTCAAGCCATGAGGGTAACTGGGTACTATGGAAAAAAACCTCTCCATATACTCATTGACTCGGGAAGTACACATAATTTTTTGGACCAAAATATAGCTGTCAAACTGGGCTGTAGACTTGAAAAAATTGCCCCTCAAGCAGTGACAGTTGCAGATGGTAATCATTTACCGTGTCAATCAGTGTCTAAAGGGTTTGAATGGCGACTGTTGAATAGTGCCTTTGTTACTGACATGTTGATCATCCCTTTAGGGGGTTGTGATATGGTACTTGGGGTGCAATGGCTAAGTACATTGGGAGTTATTAAGTGGGACTTCCAGCAATTAAAAATGGAATTTCAGTTTGAAGGACGAAAGTTGGTGTTGAGAGGATTGAAATCTCAGAAGCTGCGAACGGTGGTTGAAGAACCCTCATTGAAGTTACTGTCACATGCGTCCCACCTATTCTTTTTGCAGTTAGCTGTTGTGGATGAACCCAAGCCCGAGATTTTGTGTAATAAGTTGGATCTCAGTAAGCTGGCAGGTCATGCACCTGCTGTGCAGCCTATTTTACAGCAGTTCAGTTCGTTGTTTGAGGAACCAACCGAATTACCGCCTGCAAGGGGGGTATTTGATCATCGAATACCACTAGTTGAGGGCAGTCAACCAGTTAATATTAGACCATATAGATACCCACTAACGAGGAGGGATATTATCGAACAATTGGTACCTGAAATGCTGGATAGAGGCATCATTCAAGCTAGTTCTAGCCCCTTTGCCTCACCTGTTGTTTTAGTAGGCAAGAAGGACGGGTCGTGGAGGTTGTGTGTAGACTATAGGGGTCTAAATAAATGCACTGTCAAGGATAAATTCCCTATACCTGTTGATGAGGGTCGAGAGTCTGCGCCGGGTCGCCCGCCTAACAGGCCCCATAACGACCCGACCCGAGGAATCAAAGAGCCTGCCCAGCAGGCTGTCAGAACAAGCCAACAGGAGTTCCCCAAGGGGATAGCTTCAGGCAGACCGCCTGCCCAGCAGGGCGATGCGACCTACCAGGAAGGGCCTTCAAAGGCCCCCTGCTCGCCTGTCTCCAGGTGACCTCTCCCCCGAGCAGGGCAGGGGTCACCAGGGACCCCTCCGTCATTTCGCCTAAGGTAAAAGAGAATGGGTGGACAAAATGGGTCCACGTGTCACTTTGCCATCCACCCATTCTCCCGATCTTTTCCCTCTCCTCCTCTCTCTCTTGTGGGAAGGTATAAATACCCATCCATTTCCCACTTGAAGGGGGTTGGATTTTCTCTCTCTAGACTCTCACTCCTAAAAAATGCCACCTAGCTCCTCACGAACTAGGTTCATCAAGGCATTTCACAGACTGACTTAGGCATCGGAGAGGGTTCCCTCGGACAACCTCCGGGGCCCTGTGCGTTCACTGTGCAGGGAGCAGGCTCACTCCGCCGGGAAGGTCTGATCATAGGAGTGGAGAAAGGAGAGACTGAAGGAAATCGGACGAACAATCATCGAGCAACATATCGAACATTCGACCCGAATTCGAAATCGGGTTAATTGTTTCCGTACTGGAACAATTTGGCGCCGTCTGTGGGGAAGAATACGGTTGTACCCGCGAAATTACCCACAAAATCAACCATTCTCAAACACAAAATTAGTCGATTACAATCAAACATGCCTGAAATTTTCGATGCTAGCTCCGCAGCAAATCCGCCCAATGCTCCCCTATATGGCATGCCGCCAGAGGTAACACCCGCCGCCACGATTCCAGGCGTGGGGCGAGCTAGTCTCCAGGGAGCACTGGGTCAAGGGGTAGCTGCCATGGCAGGGCAGGGGGCACATCCGAGGCAAACTCTAAGCCTCACCCCTTCCCAGATGGCGCAGACTGCGGCATTCTTCTCAGCAATGTTGAATCATAAGTTTACTCCGGATGATCTGGTAGGCAGGGTCGCCACGACCCCCAGGTTGCTCCACTTTGAAAGTGGAGAAGGAACCAGGGGCTCAAAGCGGACCGCCGTCAGAAACATTCAGAGAAAGGCCAGGAAGACAGCTCCGGCGTATGCACATGTGCAAAGGCGGGTCACGGGAGTCCGTCAGGAGCCGCCTGCACAGCAAGAGGCTGCTGGTCCTGAAGAGGCATTCTCCATTCACACTATAGAGTCCACGGCTGCTCGCGAAAGAAGGGGCTTATCCCAGGACCTGAGAAATCACATGAGGCACAAGGAGCTAGTGTCCAAACGCTTGGGGGAGAAACAGGGAGATGTGTTCTCCAGGCTGACACCAGTTGAAGAATTACAGCCTGCACCAGGATTGTCCCAGAGCCTGCAGTTCAGACTTAACAATAGCCAGCCTCTAAAGTCAAGGCACCGCCAAGATGATGATATTGAGCCTGCTCAGAAGAAGCGCCCACGGTATCATTCCCCTCTCAGGGACGACGAAGCGATAAGCAGGCGCCCACCTAGGTACCGCTCCCCTGAAAGTAGGAGACCGACCCCTGACAGAAGGAACGACCACGGTCACTACTCTAGCGTGAGCAGGTCGAGAATGGTGGGCAGGCCAACCAAGACCCCGCTTCACCCTGAGGTACAGGCATATCCTATCCCAAAAATTAAAATGCCCTCTGTTAAGTTCGACGGCACGACTGACTCAGAGGATCACTTGGCGGCGTACGAGAGTCATATGAGCATGTACGACGCCGACGACGCAGTTTGGTGCAAAATTTTTCCAACTACCCTGGTAGGTCTAGCCCAGGGTTGGTTTAGAGATTTGCCGCAAGAATCAATCTGTTTCTTCATCGAGTTGGCTAAGGCCTTCCTTGACCAGTATGCGGGAAACAAGAGACGACGTCTTACTCGGTTCGACCTAATGACCCTCAGGCAGAAGAAGGGGGAGTCTGTTAGGGAGTACTTGAAAAGGTTCGACTTGTCCTTCCAACAAGTCAGGGAAATTGACGATGCGACGGGGACGTACGCACTGACTAACTCCCTGCTCCCGGGAGAGATGAAGAACCAACTGATCAGGGCCCAGCCAGAAACTCTGGCCAAGGCCAGGAAAATCGCAGAGGGGTTTATGCTGCAAGAGGAGTTCCACAGCCTGCCGGATACCCCCGCAGGCCCTACCAGGCAGCAGGGGGGACCGCAGGGTGGACATGGCAGGAATGATTCCGGGAAGCAGAGAGCCAAAGAAGGGGATACCCCTAAGAAGGAACGCACAGTCTACCAGCCTAGGTTCGACAGCTATACCGCCCTCAACAAATCCAGAGCAGAGATTTTCGAACTAGAGAAGGAGACTGCCAAGTGGAATCGCCCGAGCAAACCACGCAGCCCAAAGGGAGACCCTAAGAAGTTCTGTACCTTCCATGATTGCGTAGGCCACACTACTGAGGAGTGCCGCCACTTGAAGGACGAAATCGAAAAACTTATCAGGAACGGCTGGCTAGCGAACTACGCAGCAAGGAATAAGGCTAAAAAAGAAACACCGGAGAAGCCTGAAGGCTCAGCGCAGAACCGCTTGATAATCCATGTGGTGTCAGGGGACGCAGAGGGCCAAACCAGTAGAAGAAGTCAGAAGAAGCAGATTCGGGAACTGAGGAACCAAATCTGTTATGCTGAAAGGGCAGGAAGCCCGAAGGGAATGACGCTGAGCATCACCCCTGAGGATGCAGGGCGGGTGGTGTATCCCCATAGCGATTCCTTGGTGCTATCCCTAGAAATCAGCAACCACATCGTGCGGAGATGCATGGTGGATACCGGCGCATACACGAACCTGTTATACAAAGACGCCTTCGATAAAATGGGCCTGGAGAAGAGGCACCTACGACCTGCCCCTGGATCAGTGTATGGGTTCAGCGGGGCAGGTATACTGCCCATGGGAATCATAGACCTGCCTGTAACATTCGGGGACGGGGCCTCTGCCAGAAACATCAGGGCGTCGTTCGTTGTAGTTGATGCAAGGTCTGCGTACAATGCCCTGATTGGCAGGGCCACCCTGGATGAGATTGAAGCAGCCATATCAATTAGGGCTCTCACCATAGCCTATGTTACAGACTTTGGCCTTGAAGGTAAAGTGCATGGAGACCAGGAGTCGGCTAGGCAGTGCTACTCCGTGGCCCTGCAAACCCACGAAAGTGAAAGAAAGGGAAAGAGAAAAGCTGACAGTTCCCCCAGCAGGGAAGGCGAGATCCCAGTCGGTGATCAGGCATCCAACCACCTGGAACCTGGGGGAGAGAGCATGCTAGTGGACCTAGAACCAGGGAGACAGGTCCTCATAGGGGCTGACCTGGAAGAGTCCTACCAGGCAGAACTGATCAAGTTACTAAAGGATAACAAGGATGTATTCGCTTACTCGGCAGACGAGATGCCAGGGGTTGATCCAGCATGTATCGTTCACAGGCTAAACGTAAACGCGGATGCCCGCCCTGTAAAGCAGAAAAAGCGAAATATGTCGCAGAGAAGGACGTGGCGTTTAAAGAGGAAATTGAAAAACTCCTGAAGGCAGACTTTATTGAGGTTTGCGACTACCCGGAATGGTTAGCAAATGTGGTTATGGTTAAGAAATCATCGGGCGCATGGAGAATGTGCGTAGAATTTACAAACCTTAACAAGGCCTGCCCAAAAGACTGCTACCCACTCCCCAGGATTGACCAACTGGTAGACACTACCAGTGGATATTCTATGCTGAGCTTCCTGGACGCCTTCTCAGGATATCATCAAGTGTACTTATGGCAGCCGGACAGGGTGAAATGTGCCTTCATCACCAGCTCGGGCGCCTACATGTACAAAATGATGCCATTTGGGCTTAAAAACGCAGGGGCCACATACCAGCGCCTGGTCGACAAGGTTTTTGAGAGTCAAAAAGGCAGAAACATAGAAGCTTATGTCGACGACGCTATTGTGAAAAGCAAAGGAAATAATGAACTCTTGGCAGACCTGCAGGAGACCTTCTCCTCCCTGCGCGCCTACAAGATGAAACTCAATCCAAAGAAATGTACGTTCGGGGTTTGCTCTGGCAAGTTCTTGGGTTTTCTGGTCAGCTCTCGAGGGATAGATGCTAACCCCGAGAAAGTTCAGGCTATTCTTGACCTTCCTGAACCCAGAACCATAAGGGACATTCAACGTCTGACAGGTCGCATGGCCGCCCTGGCACGCTTCATTGCCAGGTCAGCAGACAAGTCGACTCCGTTCTTCAAAGTGTTAAAGGGCAACAAGCAGTTTAAGTGGGAGGATGAGCAAAGAGAAGCCTTTGAACAGCTGAAGGAACACCTGAGAAAGCTCCCCACCCTGGCGAGACCAATAGCAGGGGAAAAGCTCTTCCTCTACATTGTTGTAACCAATGTGACAGTAAGTGCAGTCATCCTAAGAGAGGAGGCAGGCGCACAGCAGCCTATATATTTTATAAGTCATGCCCTGGGGGCAGCAGAAAAGAACTATCCTATGGTCGAAAAATCAGCCTACGCAGTTGTCATAGTAGCCAGGAAGTTAAGGCCATACTTCGATGCACACTCTGTCATGGTATTGACAGATCAACCCTTAGAAAAAGTACTGGAGAAGTTCAAGAAATCAGGCAGGCTGCTAAAATGGGTCATCGAGCTGAGTGGGCTAGGGATAACATACCAGTCTAGAACAGCTATCAAAGCGCAGGCTCTGGCTGACTTCTTAGCATAATGCTCCCACTCTGAGGAGGACAGCCCGCCTGCCGGCGAGTGGGTGGTGTACACCGATGGGTCTTCCACAGCTAATGGTGCAGGGGCCGGAGTCGTGCTAACCAGCCCAGAGGGGGCCGACTTCGAGCACGCACTCATATTTGTTTTCCCAGCATCAAACAACGAGGCCGAGTATGAGGCAGTACTTGCAGGCGTTAATCTAGCCAAAGCTGCAGGCGCAGAAAGGATTATCCTGGCGACAGACTCCCAACTCATCGCCAATCAAATTAATGGAGAATATGAAGCCAGGGATCAAACGATGGCCGCATACCTGGAAAAGGTGAAAAGAGAGTTGTCAGGCCTCAAGTCGTACGAAGTCAGACAGATCCCCCGGTCCCAGAACAACCGGGCGGATGCCCTATCAAAGCTGGATAGTTCCAGCCTGCAAGATATACGGAGGTCAGTTTGGGTAGACGTCATCCAAGAAAAATCCACCACCCCCCTGCCAAACGATTGGTGCTGTAGAAGAAACAGGGCCTGAGGATTGGATGACCCCCATCATCCGATTCAAAAAATACGGAGCTTTACCACCTGACCCTATGCAAAAGAGAAAGATGCCGGCAAGAGCTGCATGGTTTATATTAATCGGAGAAGATTTGTACAAAAAATCATTCTCGTCCCCTCTGCTCAAATGTCTGGGGGCAGAGCAGGCGGCGGAGGTATTAGATGACATCCACTCTGGAATATGTGGTCATCACATAGGAGGAAAGTCGTTGGCACACAAGGCCTTAAGGGCGGGATACTACTGGCCGACCCTACTTGCCGACGCAAAAGACTTAACTCGGAAATGCAGGAAATGCCAACTCTTTGCCCCATCTATCCACGCCCCGGCCCAGGAACTCAGACCAATCCTATCCCCCATCCCCTTCGCTCAGTGGGGGATGGACATACTAGGTCCTTTTGCAGTGGCGACCGGGGGCAGAAAATTCTTGATTGTGGCAATAGACTACTTCACCAAATGGGTAGAGGCTGAGGCAGTGCCTAATATCACTGAGCCTGCAGTCAGGAAGGTGATATGGAGGAATATCATCACCAAATTCGGCCTACCGAAGATGTTAGTATTCGATCATGGAAGGCAATTTGATAACGACCCTCTGAGGATCTGGTTGGAAGGCCATGGCGTCACAGTTGCCTACTCGGCCGTCTGCCACCCTCAAACCAACGGACAGGCAGAGGCAGCCAACAAACAGATCCTGAATGGTCTCAAGAAGATGGTAGACGACCTCAAAGGTAGATGGGCCGACGAGCTACCCAGTATACTCTGGTCAATCAGGACCACCCGAAAAGAATCCACAGGCCAGACCCCATTCGGCCTGGTGTACGGGGCAGAAGCCCTGCTGCCCATCGAAGCCAGAATTCCTACTCTGCGATCCCTGCAATATGACTGGGCAGAAAATGAAGTGGCAATGGCTGAGGCCCAAGACCTGGTCAGTGAAGTAAGGGAGGAGGCCAGTGCCAACATCGCCGCCTACAAGCAACGGATGAGGAAGGCGTACAACAAGAAAGTGCATGAGAGAAGTTTTCAGATAGGCGACCTGGTTCTCAGAAAAACGCAGGCTGTGGGAAAATCAAGAGAGCACGACAAACTAAGTGCCAACTGGGAAGGTCCATACCAAGTGACTCGAATTTTAGGGCCAGGCACATACAGAATCGCCAATCTTGAAGGCCAAGAGTTGAGTGCGCACTGGAATGCCGACACCTTGAAAAAGTACTATGTCTAGCAAATTTTTAAAGTAAATTTCGTTTTCAGAAGAATTGGCGGAGAACGGTTAAGAATATCGACGGTTCCGACCACACTTATGTTGAGCTTTTTTACAAAGAAATGAAAAGAACTTCGAATCCATACTCGTTGCCTGCTTAAACTCGCATTTTCACACACAGACGAGCAGGGGGCAATAGGGGGAGGCCCCCCTGTTGCCAGAACCAAAGAAAATAACCCCCCCAACGAAAAATTCTAAAGTCCCCCTGCCTACCTCTGGGCAGGCAGGGGGCAGGCCCCCTGGACTTTGATCAAAAGCCAGGGTCAGGCCAGGCCCCATGTGCCGAATGAACAAGGACTGGGGGCAGGCCCCCCAACCTTGTATAAAAAACGCAAAAGCCTCCCTGCCTACCTCTGGGCAGGCAGGGGGCAGCCCTCCTGGACTTTGATCAAAAGCCAGGGTCAGGTCAGGCCCCACGTGCCGAATGAACAAGGACTGGGGGCAATCCCCCCAACCTTGTATAAGAAACGCAAAAGCCTCCCTGCCTACCTCTGGGCAGGCAGGGGGCAGGCCCCCTGGACTTTGATCAAAAGCCAGGGCCATGCCAGGCCCCACGTGCCGAATAAACAAGGACTGGGGGCAGGCTCCCCAACCTTGTGTAAAAAACGCAAAAGCCTCCCTGCCTACCTCCGGGCAGGCAGGGAGCAGGCCCCCTGGACTTTGACCAAAAGCCAGGGACAGGCCGGGCTTCGCACTCCAGAAATGAGCAAGGACTAGGGGTAATCCACCCCAACCTTGTATTAAAGCGTAAGAGCCTCCCTCCCGGCCTCTGGGCAGGCAGGGAGCAGGCCATATCCCAAAGAAGCTAAAGCAAACAGAAATAAGGAAAGGATATTCATAAGCAGATTCAGGAAAAAGTAGAATTGTTTAACAAGAACACCAAAATGAAAATCCGAAGCCAAAATATTACAGACAGGCTGGCCACATCAGGGCTCAGCACAAAGTTAGAAGTACTAGCATAAAAAGAGCAAAAGCACAGCAGGGAGGAGGCAAAAGCCCTCAAAAGACGGATGCCTGGAAGGTTAGGCAGGGGGAGCGCTAGAGTTAGGGCCAGCAGCTTCCTCAGCCGATCTGCGCACCCGGGCCTCATCTTTGGCAGAATAAAGAGCCTGAAAAGCATCTTCATTAAAATCAGGGAACATCTCCGTGATGGCCTCCATAACCACCACTAGGGAGGAGTTAGCACCGTTTTCAAAGGCTTTCTCCATCCCAGTCTCAGCCTCTTGAACTATCTCGTCCTTCTTTCTCTGCCATTCCTCGGCCTTCGCCGCCAAATCGCTGCGAGCTGTCTGGAGGTCTGATTCAGCTTGGGAAAGGCGTTCCCTCAAGTCAGCAGCTCTCCTCTTGGCCTGCTCCAGCTCCGCCAACGCCTTCCTGGCCTGCTCAAGCTCCGCAGCAGCTTGCTTGGACTTCTTTAGCTCATCTTCCAGGCGAGATATCTCCCTAACTGCCCCCTCACCCTGAGACTTCCAGCGGGCTACCTGATCCTTGGCATCCTCCAGCTCACCCTCCAGTTTGGCCAGCTGATCCTTCAGGCTGGCGATGAGTGTGGCATCCCTCTCAATTATGGCCAGACGGTCAGAGGGAAGAGAAGTCACCAGTTCCTCATCACTCAGGCGGCTGAGGGCCGCCAGTTCAGCAGAGGCCTGAATAACCCGGGAAGTACGTTGGATGTACTGAGTCACTTGACTGGTGGCAGAATTCACAGTCTTGATGAGGTGATCCGCCAAGACGGCCCCTGAGTCGGAAAGCAGGGCAGAAACGTCGAGACTATCACCAGCGGTATAGTGAAACTCAACGTTCTCCTCTGAGAAAAGGGTGCCTGAAACGTCCCGTGCAGGGCGCTTTGGGTCAGGAGTGTCCGCCTCTAGATCCACAACGTTCTCGGCATTTGAGGGCTCCCTGTGCCTTTTCTTAACCAGCCCCTGAGGGGTGCTCTCCCCAGTCCCCTCAGAATCGGCAGGTTCCGGCCCCAGAGGAGTAGTAGTTCCTGCAAGAGAGCCCTCTTGTTTGCCAGCAGGAGGCGGAGTGACCTCAGGGGGACTGCAGTTTCTGCACCCAGAGAAGGGGGAGCCTCCGGCTTCACAGGCGTGGACCTAGGGATGGGGGGAAGCCTTGTCCTGCTAGCAGAGAGAGTCTTCAAATGCTTCATTAGGTTCTTCTCACCTCTCTTAAAGTTGGGAGGAAGAGAAGGGCGTTTCTGGATAACAACAAGCTCGCTGCTCAAGCCCAGATACTTCACCTCTTTCTTCGTCCAGGTGCAGGTAGCAAGATCTGCAGGGCAAAAGAGTGAACAGTTAGAAAATCCTCAAAAGGAGGTGAGGGGGATAAAGAAAAAACCAATGGCGCCCCTGAACTACCCCTATCCAGGCTAGGGTTCAAATCCACTCGGGTCAAGAACCTATTAGTAGCAATAAGCTCCGCATGGGGGAGCCAGAAACTAGGGCCATGGACGCCTGATTTGTCTATATGAGCCGCAAATTTCTTCACCAAGTCCTCATCTTTTGGGCTCAGCTTCACCTCAAGGGCTTTTCCCCCAACACCAGGGTGATACTCCTGGCGAGTCTCCAGCCTGGTATGGACATGGTTCCTGAAATGCCGAGGAATCCTCCATCCTGAAGCACTGTGCACATACAGGAAGTTGTTCTTCCAGTCCCTCAGGCTATCCATGGCAGGCCACACCAAGGAATGGTCCTTCTGCCTCTGGATAGACCAGTACCCAGGGGAACCCTCGCTCCCAGAAGCAACCATTTGTAGGCCAACCATGTACCTCAGGGCGTCATTGGAAGGCTCGGCATAGCGAAAAAAACAGGTCCAGGTGTACGATATGAGAGACCTAACCGCCATGGCGGTCAACTGGGCTATGGCCACATTCATCCGCCTGAAAATCTCTTCCAAAAAAGAGTGCAGGGGAAATCGAAGGCCAAATTCTAGGCACTTATGGTAAACCGCTATGCAGCTGTCAGGCGGGCAACATATAGTATCTTTTTCCCCAGGAACGACAATTGTATACCCCTCTCCGAAATTATAAAACCGCTCGATCGCGGCGGCGGCGTTTTTCGCCAGAATCAAGTCCCGATTTTTAGGTTCAGGGTAAGTCCCCAGAGGAACATGATATTTGACCTTGTCCAGATAATATGTCCTCCCCTTTTCTCGGGGAATGAGAGGGCCGGAGGTCCTAGAAGGGTCAATTTCCAATGCCTCATCGTCTGAATCAACGACGTCATAAGAGGCAGGGTCAGGAGAATTACCACCTCCACTGCCCTCCGAATATTCCTCCTCAACTACTTGGGGGCCAACCCCCTTGGAGGAAGAAGCGAAGTTCTCCCTACTCTCCTCTCTGTCCCCCGTCCTCTCAGGTGACGGGTTGGTGAACGGTAAAATACGGGCACGGGTTCTAGACATAATAACCTTAGAAGAAAGAAGGGCAAGAAATCGAAAGAAAAAGAGCAAGAGCTTGGGATTAGAAATCTAACCTAAGGTTGACTGCTGGTTGGGCGAAAACTTGAGAAGAAAGGCCCAAGAAAGTTTCCCAGAAATATGAAGGTATGAGAGAGGGCTCGAATTTTCTCTCAATGATTTGCAAGAAAAGAAAGAGTTTGGAAAGAGAAGAAGTATGAATGCCGGTTTGCTTTTATAGAGGGGGGGGGGGGGGGCAGACGAAGAGTCGCCAACCCTAAGAAACCTGCCCAAGGGCTACTTTCCACGTGTCGTGTTCTCAAAAGTCAGCCCCTTATGGCTTCCCAAGAATAGCCTCGATAAGACAAAAGGGTGTCAGAGGATTAATCGCCCTGTGACGTCACCCCTTCAAAAAAAAAAAATAATAATAATATCACTCATAAACAAACTGCCTGATTTTTCATTAATTATAAGAAAACCCGAAGAACGGGCAAGTTACACCCCATACACGGCAGACAGAAAATACAAAAGGAGCCTAAACTTCCGGCTCATTGCACCTGCATCCGGCGAGCAGGCCTAGTCATCGTCTAAATCTGGGGAATAATCCCCAGAGTCATCCTGACCTCCTATGTCAGACCCCCAATCCCAGTCATTGGAGTCCTTGAAGGGGTCGTCTAGAAGCCCATCCACGTCCCTGCTAGGAGAATAGCCCATGCCTGTGCTATCCCCAGAGTCTTGGCTGCTGATGTCCCAGTCCCTTCCATAAGGGACTGTCTGATTGTCATCACAAGAGCCACAACCCACTCTCCTCGCCAGAGGAGAAGAGGGGCCTGACTCCGAAGAAGAATTCAGCTCAGGCCAACTGGGGTCGAATTGTTCCGGATGCAGCCAAGAAAAGCACTCGTGGCATCCCCTGTCGTAACAGCCCCCGCCTTGGAGGCAACGCTTGAACCGGGAGCCAACTGAAGGCGAGGATTTGATAGGACGTTTGCCTGCCCTGACGGAAACCCTCCTAGCATTCTGGCGAGGGCAGGGGTGCGGACATCGGCTTCGACGCAGGGCCAGAAAGGCTACTCTGGCATACCTTAGCCTCCAGAACCCCTTGAAGAGGAAGCTCACAGTACGAATTCCATTGCGAATAACTGTCTTCTTAACCCAAGACATGGTTCTTTGAAAAAGATAAACAGAAGGAAAGTGAAGATGTGGTAGCATAATGGTAGGAAAGGCTGCAATTTATACAAAAAGGGAGGCCAAGGCATTAAATGGCACTCCAACCACCTTGGCAGGGGGCGCATCCAACCAGCAAACCAGCACGCTGCCCAAAAATCCACTGAGTGTGAAAAAGCAATCATGACCAAAAGACAACTAAACTCTTGGCATGCCCAATGCAGTTGAGTCTCCTCCCTCGGGAACATGCAAACGCATTAAATGCAGTAGTGAAGCCGACAAGTCAACTTCCCACCATCAAGAGTTCACCAGCTAAGGAGAAGCCTTACTTTCCCCCAGCCGGTGAGGGCCAATTGATGAGGGTCGAGAGTCTGCGCCGGGTCGCCCGCCTAACAGGCCCCATAACGACCCGACTCGAGGAATCAAAGAGCCTGCCCAGCAGGCTGTCAGAACAAGCCAACAGGAGTTCCCCAAGGGGATAGCTTCAGGCAGACCGCTTGCCCAGCAGGGCGATGCGACCTACCAGGAAGGGCCTTCAAAGGCCCCCTGCTCGCCTGTCTCCAGGTGACCTCTCCCCCGAGCAGGGCAGGGGTCACCAGTGACCCCTCCGTCATTTCGCCTAAGGTAAAAGAGAATGGGTGGACAAAATGGGTCCACGTGTCACTTTGCCATCCACCCATTCTCCCGCTCTTTTCCCTCTCCTCATCTCTCTCTTGTGGGAAGGTATAAATACCCATCCATTTCCCACTTGAAGGGGGTTGGACTCTCACTCCTAAAAAACGCCACCTAGCTCCTCACGAAGTAGGTTCATCAAAGCATTTCACAGACTGACTTAGGCATCGGAGAGGGTTCCCTCGGACAACCTCCGGGGCCCTATGCGTTCACTGTGCAGGGAGCAGGCTCACTCCGCCGGGAAGGTCTGATCATAGGAGTGGAGAAAGGAGAGACTGAAGGAAATCGGACGAACAATCATCGAGCAACATATCGAACATTCGACCCGAATTCGAAATCGGGTTAATTGTTTCCGTACCGGAACACCTGTTATGGACGAACTCATTGATGAGTTAGCAGGCACCACGGTATTTTCCAAGCTTGATTTACGGGCTGGGTATCATCAATTGAGGGTGTGTGACAAGGATGTTTTTAAGACGGCATTTAAAACTCATAGTGGCCATTATGAGTTCTTGGTGATGCCCTTTGGCCTCACCAACGCGCCGGCTTCGTTTCAGAATTGGATGAATGAGGTGTTTAGACCACTGTTGAGGAGAAGTGTGTTAGTTTTCTTTGATGATATCTTCGTTTATAGTCCCTCTTTGGAATCTCATTTGGAGCATCTCAGGGAGGTATTCCTGCTCATGAAGAAAAATTTGTTGTATGCCAAGGCTAGTAAATGCGCTTTTGTTATTGATAAAGTTGAATACCTTGGGCACTTTATTTCAGGGAACGGACTTGAGACTGATCCGCAGAAGGTTTCAGCTGTTTCTGGGTGGCCAGTCCCTAGAAGTGTCAAAGAACTTAGGAGTTTTTTGGATCTTGCAGGGTAATATCGCAAATTTGTACGAAATTATGCCATAATTAGTCAGCCCTTGACTCAACTCTTGAAAAAAGGAGGGTTTGAGTGGTCAGAAGAGGCATCAAAAGCTTTTGAGACATTGAATGCTGGATTGTGTACCGCGCCTGTACTAGCAATCCCTGATTTTTCAAAGCAATTTGTGGTGGAGACTGATGCTTCTAATGAGGGTATAGGGGCTGTTCTGCTTCAAGAGAGCCATCCCTTAGCATTTATAAGCAAAACCCTAGGACCCAGATGGAAGAATCATTCGGTGTATGAAAAGGAGTTGTTAGCCATTGTATTTGCAGTTCAGAAATGGGAATAGTACTTGAGCGGACAGGCATTTGTGGTAAAAACTGACCAAAAGAGCCTCAAGTGGCTGCTTCAACATAAAATTTCTACTCCATTCCAGCAGTTTTGGTTGTCAAAGCTTATGGGTTTTGATTATGAGATTCAGTATAGGGCTGGAAAAGACAACACGGCTGCTGATGCGTTGTCCAGATTAGAGGGAAGTGAGTTACTAAGTTTGTCTTTCTCGGAAATCCAGTCTGATCTGCTTGAAGAAATCAAAGCTAGCTATCAAAATGACCCTTATTTAGTTGCATTGTTACTCCAGCTGCAACAACAATCGCCAGTTGGGCATTACATTTTGCGTCAAGGGTTGATTAGGAAGAAGGGTAAAATTTTGGTTGGGTCGGATTCGGTGTTGAGGGACCACATTATGAAATGGATGCATAGCTCGGCAGAGGGAGGTCACTCCGGCAGAGATGCCACGACAAGGAGGATAAAAACGTTGTTCACATGGAAGGGGATGACCAAGCATATCAGCCATTTTATACGACATTGCCCGGTTTGTCAAGCTAATAAATATGACAACGCGGCTTACCCGGGAATGTTGCAGCCCTTGGAAATTCCAGAGGATGTTTGGCTTGATGTTTCTATGGACTTCATCACAGGCCTTCCGAAGTCCCAGGATAGGGATGTCATATTTGTTGTGGTGGATAGATTGAGCAAATATGCTCATTTCATGTCTCTCTCTCATCCTTTTACTGCTGTGGAAGTAGCACAAGTGTACCTCGATAATGTTTTCAAATTACACGGGTGGCCAAGGAGTATAGTGAGTGATAGAGATGCTATTTTCCTTAGCCAATTCTGGCAGGCTCTCTTCACTATTCAGGGGACTGAGTTACGCCTATCATCTGCTTATCACCCACAATCTGACGGTCAAACAGAGGTTGTTAATAGGTGTATCGAAGCGTATCTCAGGTGTATGAGTAGCATCAAGCCTAAGGAGTGGTCGGTCTGGCTTCCACTGGCTGAATGGTGGTATAATACAACCTTCCATACTTCTATCCAACTCACTCCTTTTGAAGTAGTATATAATCAGCCTCCGCCTGTGCACATGCCGTATTTACCAGGTGAGACTCCGGTGGATGGTGTTGATCGAACAATGCACCGAAGAGAATCCATGATCTTGTTGCTGAAACAACAACTTTCAAAAGCTCAACACAGGATGAAGGTGCAAGCCGACAAGCATAGATCTGAGAGGTCGTTTACAGTGGGCGAATGGGTTTGGTTGAAGTTACAACCTTATCGCCAGGAGAGTATTCAGGTGCGTGGGAATCAGAAGTTATCTCCTAAATATTATGGCCCATTTCAGGTGGTCGATGTGGTGGGAAAGGTTGCTTATAAACTGGAGTTACCGCCGTCGGCTAAGACACACAATGTGTTTCATGTCTCGCAATTGAAGGGGTTCAGAGGTGTGCTGCCAAGCGTTGTTCACATTCCTGTTTGGATGCAAGGCCGGTCTGAAGCTGCTGCTCTTGTTCCTCAGGTTGTCATAGATCGCAGGACAGTAAAGAGGCAGAATGCTGCTGCTGTGCAATTTTTGGTTCAATGGGAGGGGTTCGCTGAGTCGGAAGCAACGTGAGAATTTGCAGATACTGTTGAGTTGAAGTATCCAGAGTTTTATGCGTCTCTACTATCAACTTGAGGACAAGTTGTTTTAAGGGGGAAGAGATGATACAGTATATAATGAGTAAATAATATGTGGCTGTTAATAGACTATAGTAAGTGGCTAGAATTTGTTGTAAAGTCAGTTACACAAAGTCATTACATCATATAGACTATAAATACAAAGGCTGTAAGAGGAGAAAACATTCATTCAATACATAACAAACTTTCTTCCTCATTCTCTCTCTATTTCTATTCTGTTATTCTGTTAGCTCCTTGAGTAGACCTCGAGTCTTCTTCATCACCATTGTTGAAGAGCTCCTGCATCTATATCATGAGGGTGGTTGGGGGTGGGTCATGGGTGGGGTCGGGGAGGGAAGGAGCACCGTAGAAGTAAGCCTGTAATTGGGGGTTTTCTTTTTCTTTTTATTTTATTTAAGTTTTTTTGTTTTTTTGTTTTTTACTATACTTTCTGTTTTCTTTTTCTTTTGGTTATTTTTGTTTTTCCTTTTGGTAAATACCGAGTAAATAATCGATTTTACATCATCAGTAATTGAACTAGAAGACATAATCGAATTCGGAAACGATTGATTAATTAAATTGATAAAAGAAGTGTAATTGAATCTCAAGGTAAAAGTTGAAATTTATACAAGGTTATAATGGGAAAATTTTAGAAAAATTCGTTAGAATTGAGTAAAACTTTGGTAGGAAAAAAGTAATTCCATTTCAGGAATAACTGAGTAAAGGCAGGTTAACAAGGTAAAAAACCAAGTCAAGATAAGTGGATCAAAACGATTCGAGGAAGACAATAGCTTTTTATTAACAAAAAGAAGAAACCCACGGAGGAAAGTTCAAACCCACGATCCATATGTAATGTCACGCACTAATAAAATAAAAAGAACAAAGGGGGGTTAGGAGGATGGGGGAGGCCTTTTACGGAGTGTAAGTTAATAAAATTAGAATAGGCTAGTTTCTTTGATTCACACTTTCTTTCATGTACTCCTCTCGAGTTCCGGTTAACGAGTGATTTCAATGACGAAGCACAAACGACGAGCCGAGGACGGGTCGAAAACCCGAAAGGATGAATGAAGAAACGAGTTGCGAGCTGTCGAGAAAAAAAATGACGAGCCGAGGACGGAGTGAAAACCCGAAAGAATGCTCCGGGAAAAATGAAGAATCGAGTTGCGATCCGTAAAAAAACAAAAAAAGGAATAAGACAAAACAAAAGATGAGCCGAGGACGGAGTGAAAACCCGAAAGGGCGCGCCGGGCAAAATAAAGAATCGAGTTGTGAGCCACTGAAAAAAAAAGAAATACATAAAAAGGTGCTTCTCATTAATAAATATCAGCTAAATCAAGCCTTTGTCGAGGCCCTTTACATCGAGCATCCGAAATCCGGCTACCCCGGAAAATGACAACGCATCAAAGCACTACAAAAACTAGTACTAATATGGCACATAATATCAATTAATAGAACATAGTACAAAACGGCTGGGCTCTACCAGTCCAACTTCTTTCTCCCCTTGTCATCTTGGTGTGCTTGTTCGTGTTTTTCACCATCGACCCCTCCTAGCTAACACAAGCTTCTACCACCCTAGCCAAAGGCGAGCCCAGCCAATCATATTTCCTCTCACCACTCACATTTTCAATATGGATCTCGTCGGTCTTGGCCCGTATAGATGAACTGACGGCACTAGGATCGGTAACACTGTCTTTGATCAGGCACTTAATGACGATGCCTTGAGTCGCCTCCTTATCCTCTAGCACCGCAGTCTTCCTAACGACTTGCTCTGTCCTGACGGGTATTCATAAACTCCCCGCCGGAAGAAAGATGTCGGTCGGTCGAACACTCTCTATAACAACGGGATGTGAAAATTTCTGTCCCCAAGACATCCTAAACTCCCCGAGAGAACTTTCCATCCACGAATCGGACCTAGGAGCACCCCTAGTAACCTCTGAAACGGTTAGCCTCACACCCATTTGGTGCCACAACTTGATCGGGTAAACATAAACTGGATCCGTTAAGGAAAATATCTGCATAGCCTAAGTCGAGGACGAGAAAGGAAACCCGGCCTGTCCACTAATATGCCACCACGGGACTGTCCAACTGATATCCACTCGCCCATTAGCCAAGTAGCTAGGAATGCCATCCTTCTTCGGTATGACCATCGCTCCATGCTTGCACCATCTTACGACCCGTGAAGTCTTTATAGCTATAACCCTTAAAGGACCGAGGAGGGTCGACTAAACCAAGCCTCTCTTGTAGCCAAACCTACACAAACTCCAGCACAGTGTCACACTTTCGAACTAAGGCGAGCTTCGAAAAAAAAAATAACACCCCACATACCTGCAAAATGATTCTGGAATCCCGAAAAGGAGCCCGATGCAGCCGGGCGCGAGCATCAAGACCCAGAACAAGCTCACTCAAAATGAGTAAAGAGGGTGATCGCCCATGTTCCATCCCCATTACAACATCCAAAACCCAAGGATCACCCCAACCCTCACGCACTAGCGCGTCCTCAAAAAGATGGTAACAAGCCACCTCAATATTAAAAGCCCATCTACAAGCTAGGGATGAAATGTCACGGGAAGCCATGTGTGAGAACGTCCTAAATAACAACTCTGGGTCAATACCATCTCTCCCGAAGAAAACCTTAGCCTCCTCTAGCGAAGAAATGTCCAAAAAGTGACGAAACCGTTCCACAAAAGCATCATCTCCCAAGGGAACATAGGGTCGAGCCGAACACCACCCGCCTATAACGTCTAGCTCCTCGGGAAAGAGGACAAACCTTACCCCCAGGAAAAGCTAAAATATGATTTTTCACGTCCCAAAAACTAGAGCATGCTGACAAGAAGTCATCTTGAACCTTAACCCGCCTTAACGTGATAACCATGGACAAACCATCACTTGGACAAACCTCGAGGTCACATTTCTTTAAACGATCCATCCATTCGGTTAAAAGATCCCCGAAACCCGACATGACTCAAAACAATACAAGGAAGCTATAGACACACTATGGGCATTTTAGTATGTTTAAAACGAGCACCCATAACCCGCATATATAACTCTAATCCCACAACAATTAGGAAACTATGAAAATTTTCATAAACAGGGATCGGGGCGCTCGAGCCCAGGCACCCGAATATCAAAACGCCCGAACCCAGGCGACCCAGTTTCCAACCACCCAGACCCGAGCATTTGAACCCTAAACCATCAACCTCCACAACACCTGGGAATTACCACAACAACTACCACTTGACAACCCCGGGCATCGGGAACGACCTCCCGAAATCACTAAAACCCTTCCCGAAAGCCAAAATACCCACGCAAGAGCAACAAGGTCGCACGAACAACAAATTTCACCCGTCGGATCCACCAGACTTAGACTTCTTTTCATTTTTTCTTTTAGGGGGATAACCTACCCACCTAGGCGTGTTGTAGCCTTTAACGACATCGTCAAGCCGTATCTGTAGCCCAGTACGACATTGTTGTGAATATACAAAAAGTGGCCTAACTTTTTTTCAAAAATTGGTCTAACCTTTTTTCTTGCCTCATTTTAAACATGAATGTCGAAACAACTACACTTGTCTCTCAACACACTCATTCGAAACATGTTAACTTATTACGTTTCACACATGTCAAGTCAAACTTTTTAATCGACATATTACTTGATCCAACTCCCGGCTCAAATTAACACATTTCAAAAAACCCGAAATGCATTTTCATACTCTCATGCAATCCTAACGCACTTAAAACATCCTAAAACTACGACGAAATCGCAAACAAAAACAAACTCAAAGTTATTACTTGTCAATCTTGGTTAACATTTCACAAAACAAAACGCAAGACTAACGAATCAGTCCGAATACTAAAAGTTAAAAATATACAATTTATACAAATCCATACACAAACCGAGTTCACAAACTAGGGAGGACCCCTAGAAGCTGCGCCTACATCTATTACGAGCTCACCGATGTTGTCATCCAAACCTAGATCCTCCAAAACGGAGGTAGGAGACTCATCACCATCCATCCCCGACAGCATATCTAGAGTAGTTGTCTCGGGAATCCCTTTAAAATCCTCGGTAGTGCCCGTAGCATGACCTTCAGCCTCTGTAACACCCCCATTTACCCAAGAGCCTTAGCAAGACCTTCCCGGGTAAATAGAGGTGTTACCATCTCGATTTCCCGAGGTAGTAACACCTTTGGTATTAAATTATCATTGATTTTATTTTATTTTTATAACGAGATTAATTTTAAGAGTTTGGATAATGTTGGAACTTGTTTTTGCTCGAAAATATGATTTGAAAATCGTTTTACCAATCGATTTTTTTTTAAGGCCGAAATCTGTCAGTTCATGAAAATGATTTTGAAAATCACGATATGTTTGGGATTTGAAAATAGTTTTAATTAGAATGTTCTAAAGGTTTGTCTTCCAAATCTAACCCCATTGGTTTTACGCTGTTTTAAGTACGATAATTAAATTATGATTTTTCTATCATGACTGCAATGTTTTGAAAACGTGTCTAAATCAACTGAATGATCATTATTTCGCCTTATTCAAGTGAATGCAATGTTGTGAAAGTGTCTACCTTATCGTATGTGTAACCGAGTTAGAAATATATGTTAAAGATGAATTCAGAGTAAATTTGGGTCACGAGAGGTCATACTGGTTTATGTTTCATAATTGCCTTAACGTGGATCTTACGGATTAGATGTGTTGATGTTTGATAAATTTGTTATGGTCATAAGTTGCTTATGTGATAAAGAACATCGGTACACGTATTCAATAAGTGGAAGTCATTCCAATGAGAAGTCAAGAAAGGCCGAGTCGTCAAACAACGAACCGAGGGCTCAACTCATATATGTACACTTAAACATGACATCAATTTTCATATTTTGGGTAGGTAATAATGTAACGAATTCGGACATGGTTTGCTAAACATGTCAAATGATGGTCTAATCGTGTACATCCCTGATGAGTTTCCCGTCCTTACGTATTGGTTGATGAGTAATGTATGCCTAGAGGAATGAATGTTTATAATGTCTACGGGTTGCTTGTTGGTCTTAAGTTGTATGCTAACGTCTAAATTTAAAACTGATGCAAACCTAAGACATGATGAATGACTTGACCAGTGGTTGGAGTCCTGGTAAATACATGTTACTGCCACCTGTCTTATGGTCTGAGATTATTAATGTGGTTATCTAACAATGTCCAGAGGTGTTACTATTTTGTAGTGATGGTTATATTACTTGCCTAACTGTTTCCTCGCACGTATGTATTGTATATGCAAGTCTGAACCTGCTAACGATACAACTATGTCAACGAGTTATCATAATTTAGAATGGGAGTATATGTCTTAAGGGTAAACCGAGTCATGAGACACAAAGACGAGATCAGATGTCATGAGAATGTGGTGTTGTTTAAATTACTTGTAAGAATGTCGCGATTATGGTGGTTAACGAGTCTAACGGTATGAACAAGAGTAATAATATAAACACGGTGGAAAAAAGGTCACGATATTAACTATTAAGAGCCATTACAAAAGGATAATAGGTATAGTGATGATACGAGGGTCTGGAATAATGATTATTTTGGGGTCCAAGGTATATTTGTATTCGGTGTGTCATCACATATGTCCCGATGTTAGAAGGTTGGGTTACAGTACATGGTAGTGTCATCACGATCACGAGTCCGTGCAGTAAAGTGACATGTCACTAGGTGTCAAATCTCGAGTGTTGGGCAAACCGTCCTTGTATGAAATAATCATTTTACTTGGGTGACAGTAGTGATGTCCATGGATGTAAGTATGTCTGGTAGGGAGGGTTCAAGTAAGTCTGCAATGTTACAAGTGCACTAGCTGTTGTCTGCCAGGATGCGAATTGAGTCGTGACATGTATGATGAGTATAAACATAGCGATATTAACAAGCGGTCTATTTTGATAAATTATGTGAACTATGATGTCTGAGAATGAGTATGCAAGTAGTCTGTTAGTACTTAATGGTGAACAGTTAGAACAATCCACGTCATGATGCTTGCAGTTGTTAGTAAAAGAAGAAAGTGAATTTATGTTATGAAATTTGGATGAATGCGGGGATAGAACCCATCGTGACCAGTTGATGGGTGAGTAAGTTGAGAACCTAGATGATACATGAACGAACTGTTGTATTAGACATGATGCCAAAAGAGTTGGAGGTCGTGCGATGACCAAAAGATGTTATGCGTGTAAGAATGTGTTGAGAAAAGTGGTGATGGAACGATTGAATTGATTAATGATATTACCAACTGACTCACCCCTGATCGGGGATTACAATTATATTCATTTGAAAGTTACAGTGGTGTTCTATGATAAATGGATAGCGTGTTACATGATAAGATTGAGATGAGGTGAACTCATTAGTCAAGAGATTGTCGTAGTATAATCGAGGTGTTGGTTAACGTGAGCGTAGGATTGTGAACTTCGGGGTGAACTTCTTATAGGGAGGGTAGAATGTCATGCCCTGTTGTTCCTACGTTATGTACGCTTAATGATCGTGTCATGCGTCGTGTATTAAGTTTGACTAGTTGTCGTTAGTTATAAGTGCTTGAATAGTTGTAGGTAATGCAGATACAATAGTGAGTTATATGATGAGTCTGGTGATGTAGTCAAACATCGTAAATCGTACGAGGTGTTGGTTAGTCGAGAGTTGTCGTTATTGGTTGGATCCGGAACTTCGGAACGAAGTTATTTATAAGGAGGGTAGAATGTAATACCTCGTCATAGTTATCCACATTACGTTATAGTTGGTCGGTCAGGTTGATATAGTTAGTCGTCCCGTAGTGGGAAGTGAACTTCGGGACGAACTTCCTTATAAGGAGGGTAGATTGTAATACCCGTGATTTTTAATAAGTCAAACCGTAAGTCAAGTCAAGTTAAGGTGGTAAAGTCAGTCTAATCGTAAGACAAACCCAAACAAATAAGTTGTTCAACCCATTTCTATTACCCGTCTTTTAGGTCTGTTCGGGTCTCAATATATGAGTAATAGCCTAAGTAGTTATACGGGTCAAACCGAATGTTCTGTCATGTGTAATTGTTTAACTGAGTTGTAGGCCCAAGTAATTATTCAACCCTAGAAATTATTAGCATGTCACGTTTAATGTTTATACACACTAAGTCATAACTTTATTGATTAAACCGCCACTCCTTCCTTTATGCGCCCAAGTTTATCAATTTCCCGAGTTGATGCGCACCAGGCTTCATCCGCATTACTCGATTGTCTTCAACCCTTCTTCATCTTCAACTCTTGCACTCCCCTCTCCTTACAGTCATCATCATCAACCTCCGTTCCTTTAGTCGTCCTCAAACCGCTCACCCTTCACGTATAAGTAGTCACATGGAGCAAGAGGAGGGAATCACGAGAACCCTAGGTATGATGGTCGGAATTGGAATCGTCCTCCGTTCCTTTAGTTGTCCTCCGTTCCTTTTCCGTTTTAACACGTTTGGTTTAGTTTTAATGTCGTAATAACGATGGTCGGAATTGGAATCGTCAAGTTAGCCATTGTTGTGAGTTAATGTTGTTGTTACGGTATTCAGTCGGATTATCGTTGTCATTATCATAGCCGTGTCATACTGATTATGTCGGGTTTATGTGGCTACTGCTATTGGCGGCTGTGTCAGGTCGACGCGTGTTGTCATAGTGTTGCTGTTGTTGGCTGCTGTTGTAGGCTGTTGTTAGTAAAGGATAATTTAAATAGGATTGCTAGTAGGCTATTGTAGGCTGTTGTTGTTATTGTTAGTAAATAAAGAATTATTAGAATAAGTATTATTTAACAACAATAATACCAACTATAGGCGTCTTTCCAAAATAATACCAATTTCAATAAATCCGAGAATAATACGTATTATTGGAGTAGTTAAACAAGAGTAGTATAAGTGAGTTTATAACCTGCTACATCAGGTCACCTAATTAATATTTAACCTGCTACTTATCCTTCATCCTCTCCTTAGACACGGATAACGGGTGAACTATGTCGGGTTAGCTTTGGATCAGATCACTTTTGGGTTATAATAATCGGGTTGACTTCGGGTCGGGTCGGATAATTTCGGGTTCGTGTCATTCTCGGGTTTGCTGTTTTCAACCTTTTAGGGATATCGACTAATTTTCTATAATAATAGTTGGGTCAGTTTCGGGTTAGCTCGGGTCAAAATCATGCTACGGTTCGGGTGTCGGGTCGGTTTCAGTTTGGCTTATTCGGGTCGGGTCGGTTTTCTCAAGTCTACTCCTTCTTACTCTTCTCCTTCATCCTCTCTCTCCATTACCCTTTATCCTTCTTCCGTTTTTTTTCTATAAGTTTCGTTTAGATTAACGTGTTGATTTTGGTGTAGGATTGTGTTGTTAGCCAGATTTTGTGAGGTTGAAGGAAGAGGAAGACCGAAGACGTTAATGACGTTTAATGCCTCGTATACCGAGTAAGTGAAAAAGAGTGTACATTAAACAAATTAAAGGCGAAAAAGCAAGGTGAACGTGTTCTATCGTTAACTGGTCATCTATACTACTCTGATTTAACTACTCCAAAAATATGTATTATTCTCAGATTTATTAAAATTGGAATTATTTTCGGAAGACGCTCTATAGTTGATAAAATTAAAGGTGAAAAAGGTGAAAAAGGAAGGTGGAAGGGTTCTACAGGTAACCGGTCACCCATACTACTCTCGTTTAACTACTTCAATAATACGTATTATTCTCAGATTTATTAAAATGAATATATATATATATATATATATATATATATATATATAGAGGTAGGTTCAAATAAGGTCCATAATTTTTTTAAGTCTATATTGAAGTTACAGATGACATACGCTAAAGTTGCATTTGTATATATATCAATTTTGAACAAATGCAACTTTAGCTTATGTAATCTGTAACTTCAATATAGACTTAAAAAAATTGTGGACCTTATTTGAACCTACCTCTATATATATATATATATATATATATGTATATAGGAGGGCTCCGGTGAGGCAGGGCAACTCCTTACACCCATAGAGGCAGCATCTGGACCATTAGATTAAGATCTGATCTAACGATCCAGATTAAAAGATTAAAAACACGCGCTGCTCCTCTCCACCTTCTAAAACCCTATCATTTGAACACTACTACTTTCTCTCTCTACTCTGAAATTCTAAAAAACACGCGCTTCTCCTCTGCACTTCAATGGCTAGTAACTTTGCATCTTCAATGGCGACTGATTCTTCATCAAAGCGTCGAAAATTAGATACAAATGAAAAACTTTCAATTTCACCTTCAATTACTTCAGATTTAGGTCAGAAAATTTCTATTTATTTTAAAATTCAATTTCAGATTTTAAGTCTGATTCTTAATTTATTTATGCCGTGATTCGTTTTTTGAATGCAGTAAATAGTCAAGAAACAACTGCAACATGTACAATGATGGGCGATTCTATATATTAGGTAAAATATTTCATTAATTCATTTATTTTTCAATTTTAGTTTATATTATTTCATCAATTTAATTGGTCAAGTTTTCATAGAGGCGTATCTTATATTGTTTGGTTCATATTTAAAGCAGTTGCTGCTTTGATGTACACAAGTTAATATCTGTTGTACATGTTTAGAATTGTTCATAATTAAAGCAGTTGCTGCTTTGGTGTAGATAACTGAGTATCTGTTGTACATGTTTAGAATTGTTCATAATTAAAGCAGTTGCTGCTTTGGTGTAGATAACTGAGTATCTGTTGTACATGTTGATAATGTCATAATTAAAGCAGTTGCTGCTTTGGTGTAGATAACTGAGTATTTGTTGTACATGTTTAGAATTGTTCATAATTAAAGCAGTTGCTGCTTTGGTGTAGATAACTGAGTATCTGTTGTACATGTTTAGAATTGTTCATAATTAAAGCAGTTGCTGCTTTGGTGTAGATAACTGAGTATCTGTTGTACATGTTGATAATTGTTTATAATTAAAGCAGTTGCTGCTTTGGTGTAGATAACTGAGTATCTGTTGTACATGTTGATAATGTTTATAGTTAAAGTAGTTGCTGCTTTGGTGTACATAACTTAATATTTGTTGTACATGTTGAGAATTGTTCATAGTTAAAGCAGTTGCTGCTTTGATGTATATAACTTAATATCTGTTGTACATGTTTAGAATTGTTCATAATTTTGATGTAGAATTTAATATTATGTGTTAAATTTACATAGATACTCCCGAACCTAAGCAAGATTTGAAGATGCCAAGTTGTTCGAAAGACTTGAAACCTTATGTGGGTCAAATTTTTAAGGATTTGGAAGAAGCATTTCAATTTTATTCCAAGTACGCAACTGCTGGTGGCTTCATTCCTAGGAAGAGTACTGGACGCACTAGTCGTGGTATTGTTAAAAAAAAGTACATTGTCTGTAATAAAGAAGGTGATTATGAACATAAGGGACAACAGCAAAGAAGGGAGATAACAAGAATTCTTTGTATGGCCAGAATCATCTTGGACAGAACATCTGATGGGAAATATAAAATCACAGAATTTATTGAAGGACATAACCATCCTTTGAACACACCTTCCACGATGATGCACCTTAAAAAGGCAAGGAAACTCACCATTTTGCACAAAAAAGATGATCATTGACAACTCCATGGTGAACCAAGGTGCCGTTAAAACATTCAGAATGTTCAAGCAGTTCGTAAAGGGTTATAAGTATGTAGGTGCATCGAAGGTTGATTTTAAAAATTTTGGTAGAGATAAAAAGAAGTTCATCAAGGACTCTGATGGACAGATGTTCATTGAGATTCTTATGAAAAAGAAAGCCCTCTGTGACTCTTTTTATTTCGACTTTGATGTTGATGATGAACAAAGGATCACTCGTTTATTTTGGGCTGACCCTATAATGATAAAGAACTACATGTTATTTGGTGATATGGTGTCTTTCGACACTACGTATAAAATGAATAAGTACAACATGATCTTTGCTCCCTTCACGGGTATAGATCATCACAAGAAATGTGTTACATTTGCTGCTGGCCTTGTTGAGAGAGAGAATGGTGAGAGCATTTCTTATTGCTATCTTTGTCATTTTTTTTGTTTTGAAGATAATACGTGATGCATATAAGCAATTTTATAATACTCTCTCCTCAATGCACATGCAGGTAACGGCTTTGCTTGGCTGTTTGAAAACTTTATAAAGGCAATGGGAGGTACTTTTCCTTCATTCATTATCACTGATCAGGATTTGGGAATTAAAGCTGGGGTGAATGAGGTTTTTGGAAGCCACACATTTCACAGGTTGTGCATGTGGCACATCATGAAGAAAGTAACAGATAAAGTGGGTTCAAAAATATGCACTGAAACAGATTTTCTCAAGGATCTAAATGCTGCTGTTTGGGGTGAGGATGTAAACCCAACTCAGTTTGAACAGATGTGGCAGGATCTTATTACTAAGTACAATCTTGAGGAAAATGAGTGGCTTCAGGATATATTTGATATGCGAGAGAAGTGGATACCAGCTTACCACCGTGACCTATTTCTTTCAGGGTTGATGAGGACAACTTCAAGGTCTGAGTCTGAGAATAACTTCTTCAACAACTTCACGAATCCTCATCTGACACTTGTTGAGTTTTACATGAGGTTTGACAGTGCCATTGATGCCCAAAGATGGGAGCAGTCCAAGCTGATTGCT
Source organism: Agrostemma githago (assembly GCA_958450325.1). Taxonomy (NCBI): domain Eukaryota; kingdom Viridiplantae; phylum Streptophyta; class Magnoliopsida; order Caryophyllales; family Caryophyllaceae; genus Agrostemma; species Agrostemma githago. Next base: position 32,192,982 of record OY288262.1, read on the forward strand.
GAATCTAAGAGCACTTCTGCTGCTTTGATCAGTCTATTTTCTCTTGAAAAACATGCTTCTGAAATCTACACACGAACTGTCTTCTATGACTTGCAGGAAGAGTTAAAGGCATCCATGTACAATTGTGGTGTTGATGAGATTATAAAGGAGGATGGTGTTGAACATATATCTATACAGGATAACATCAAAAATAGGGTATATGTAGTGGACTATACACCTGCAGAAGAGAAAATTGTTTGTGCGTGCAAGATGTTCGAGCAGCGTGGATTGTTGTGTCGTCATGCTCTTTGGGTTTTGAAAGAAAGAGGTGCCAAAAGGATACCTAATTCATATCTACTTCCTCGTTGGAACAAGTTTGCAACATCCAAGGAAATGTTTGATGCAAATGGCACACTTCTTTCTGATTATCGGTCATCAGATGAAATAAAAACAAAGATTGCAGAATTATGGACTGAAATTTTTGATTGTGTGACTGCGGTTGAGAACAAGGAAGAGAAGGTGGATGAACTCTTAGAAGTAGTAAGAGCATTCAAAGAGAAGGTTGTGGAAGAAGGAACAAACCGGCGAAATGACAAGAGGTCTGAGATTGAGTTTTTGATGGGTGCCACTATTCCCACTGACATTAAGATCTTGCCTCCAAAACAGTGTAAAACTAAAGGTTCTGGAAGGCGACTTATTTCGTCTAAAGAAAAAGCCATGAAAGAACATAAGAAGCCTCCTCGGAAGTGCAATGCTTGTGGAGAGATGGGATACCATGATTCAAGAAATTGTCCTGGCAAAGTTTAATAATAATGCATTCTCTTAATTTTACTCAATTTTAATATATTCTAAATATAATAAATTGAAAATTGAAAATGATTTATTATATGAACATCTGTTATGACGTACATCTGTTTATACAACAATTCTGTTTGTACCATGGTTTAAATTTATGTTCAGCAATTCTACTTATACAACAGCTATAGATGGTTTAAACAGTGTCTGAATTGATGTACATAAGTTGATATCTATTGCACAAGTTTACAATTAGTACATTGTCAAAGCACCGTCTGTTTTGATGTACATAACTTGATATCTGTTGCACATGTTCAAAATCTGTAAATAGTTAAAGGACCGTCTGTTTTGATGTACATAACTTGATATCTGTTGTACATGTTGATATTTTTACATAGTATAAATAGTGTCTGTTTTGATGTACATAAGTTGATATCTGTTGCACATGTTTACAATTTATGCATAGTTATAACAGTATATGTTTTGATGTACATAACTTGGTATCTACTGCACATGTTCAAAATCTGTAAATAGTTAAAGCACCGTCTGTTTTGATGTACATAACCTGATATCTGTTGTACATGTTGATATTTTTAGATAGTAAAAATAGTGTCTGTTTTGATGTACATAAGTAGATATCTGTTGCACATGTTTACAATTTATGCATAGTTATAACAGTATATGTTTTGATGTACATAACTTGATATCTGTTGCACATGTTCAAAATCTATAAATAGTTAAAGGACCGCCTGTTTTGATGTACATAACTTGATATCTGTTGTACATGTTGATATTTTTACATAGTAAAAATAGTGTCTGTTTTGATGTACATAACTTCATATCTGTTGTACATGTTGATATTCTTACATAGTAAAAATAGTGTCTGTTTTGATGTACATAAGTTGATATCTGTTGCACATGTTTACAATTTATGCATAGTTATAACAGTATATGTTTTGATGTACATAACTTGGTATCTACTGCACATGTTCAAAATCTGTAAATAGTTAAAGCACCGTCTGTTTTGATGTACATAACCTGATATCTGTTGTACATGTTGATATTTTTACATAGTAAAAATAGTGTCTAATTTTACGTAACTTTGTTATTATGGGAAATGATGCTTTTAACGCGTGGAGCATTTAATGACATACCTTCCCCATAAAGTACCTTCCCCAAAAAGTACCTTCCCCAGTACAAATTAATTACAGTATAACGCGTGGAGCATTTCAAATTAATGACAGTTTTCACATTCACAGTATAAAAACACATCCACACACACGCAAACACATCCATAATCCTTCCGTCCCCTACTACAACCCTACAACTATCAAAATATTATCATCTAATTTATAAATATAATATTCTACAATATTTTATAATTCAAATATTATCATCCGCAACTACTATAAAAATATTATCATAAGCATTAAAAGTACTACTTTATTATTAAATTTAATTAATAATAAGAATTGAAGATGTTCATGGAGTTATTTCATCACGAACTATTCCAAAAAAAATGTTTAGTTGATTTGTCTTTAGTACCTCAGATGTATTGGTGCAAGTTCAAGTCCTGTGTTGATCTGTTATCAACATAGGGTTATATGATACCGTTATAGTCCCTTGAATGGTACAAAGCCGTGAGGGTATAACGTGTCGAAACTAGAGACGACATTCTTCGGTTTCATCAAGGGTACAACTTCAAGATGTGTTGGAGAATTGGGTTTCACATCTTACAACACCCTTAAACTGATCCCTAAATGTCTTAACCAATTGACAATACTCATCAGATTTATCATCATATTCAGCGAGAAACACGTCAATTTGTCCCATAGTGATTTATTGACGTTGTTCTCGCTGAATATGATGATAAATCTGATAAATCTATCGTCATTTGGTTAAGACATTTAGGGATTAGTTTAAAGGTTGTAAGATGTCAAACTCAATTCTCCACACACATCTTAATTAACCAGAAGCAGGGTGGAGATTTATCCAAGAGGAACTTCATCGTTTACATATGCTCTGTTTTTATACATGGGAGTGTTAGTTCAATTCCTAGCTTAAAGATACTGATATGTGGCAGGGAAATGCAACTGAGCAAATAAACAAGTACTTTGATGCTTAGTTCAGTTGTACTTGTAATCTTTCGTTTTCTTTTAGGTGCTGAAAAGTGTTCAAGTAATATAGAAATATGTACAATGAACCACTTTAATATGTACCTTTTGTTTTTTAATTAAAAATATGACAATACATACGGAGTAATTATATAGTGTATACTCTATATAATTTATGATTTGACAATATATACGGAGTAATTGATGTACATAGGTTGATATCTTTTGGATATGTTCACAATTTGTACATTGTCAAAGCACCGTCTTTTTTGATGTACATAAGTTTATATCCGTTGCACATATTCACAATTAGTACATTGTCAAAGCACCGTCTTTTTAGATGTACATAACTTGATATCTGTTGTACATGTTGATATTTTTAAATATTTAAAGTAGTGTCTGTTTTGATGTACATAAGTTAACATATGTTGTACATATCGATAATTTTACATAATTAAAGTACCTTCTGTTTTGATGTACATAACTTGGTATCTACTGCACATGTTCAAAATCTGTAAATAGTTAAAGCACCATCTGTTTTGATGTACATAACCTGATATCTGTTGTACATGTTGATATTTTTAGATAGTAAAAATAGTGTCTGTTTTGATGTACATAAGTAGATATCTGTTGCACATGTTTACAATTTATGCATAGTTATAACAGTATATGTTTTGATGTACATAACTTGATATCTGTTGCACATGTTCAAAATCTGTAAATAGTTAAAGGACCGTCTGTTTTGATGTACATAACTTGATATCTGTTGTACATGTTGATATTTTTACATAGTAAAAATAGTGTCTGTTTTGATGTACATAAGTAGATATCAGTTGTACATATTGATATTCTTACATAGTAAAAATAGTGTCTATTTTATGTACATAAGTTGGTATCTGTTGCACATGTTTACAATTTATGCATAGTTATAACAGTATATGTTTTGATGTACATAACTTGGTATCTATTGCACATGTTCAAAATCTGTAAATAGTTAAAGCACCGTCTGATTTGATGTACATAACTTGATATCTGTTGTACATGTTGATATTTTTACTATGTAAAAATAGTGTCTGTTTTGATGTACATAAGTAGATATCAGTTGTACATATTAATATTGATATTCTTATAAGTTGATATCTGTTGCAGATGTTCACAATTTATGCATAGTTATAACTGTATATGTTTTGATGTATATAACTTGTTATCTGTTTCCCACATGTTCAATGTTGTACATGTACAGTGAAGATGCAGTATACAATGTACATGGACAACTTTGTTATTATGGAAAATGATGCTTTTAACGCGTGGAGCATTTAATGACATACCTTCCCCAAAAAATACCTTCCCCAGTACAAATAAATTACAGTATAACACGTGGAGCATTTCAAATTAATGACAGTTTTCATATTCACAGTATAAAAACACATCCACAAACACCTACACCCACATCCATAATCCTTCTGTCTATGCGTTGAAAAATATTTATTATTTAATTTAATGAGTAATAAAGATGTTCATGGAGTTATTTCATCACGCACTATTCAAAAGAAAATCTTTAGTTGATTCGTATTTAGTACCTCGGATGAATTGGTGCAAGTTCAAGTTTTGTGTTGATCTGTTATCAACACAGTGGTATGTGATACAATCTGCCTGAATAGTCTCCCGAGAAGGAGAGTGGAGATTTAATAGTCTCCCGAGAAGAAGCAAGGATAAAATCTGCCTGAATCACAAACGGGAAGTTTGTGACCATTGAGGTTGGGAGGAAAGCGAAAACTCTAATTGACGTCGTTCCTCTTTGTAGCCTTCTTCCTTCACTGAATTAATGTACCGTCTGTTTTAATGTACATAATTTGATATCTGTTGTACATGTTGATATTTTTACATATTTAAAGTAATGTCTATTTTGATGTACATAAGTAGATATCTGTTGTACATATTGAACATAAGGAATGCATATAAGTTGATAAACGGGTGTACATAAGTTACTTTCTGAATAAACGGGAGTTCCTACCACAAGTCACAACCATAAGTAGACATTCCTAAAACAGTACTTATGAATGAAAATCCCAAAACATACAAATGGTTGGCTAATTAATCACTCCATAGAATAAGTCATTCAATCATGAAAATTTCTTCTTGGCTATAGAGAATTTTACTTAATCTACATCCTTTTAAATAATCTCTTAAAGAAAAATGTGATCTGTAATCTTCCTCTTCCGTAGATTCAATAATCTTCAAATGTTCATTTTCTTCAGATCCAAGTTGAAAGCTGTGCAATAATTTTCTAGCATGCATATTGTTCGTCAAATAACATCTACATCTCTTGGAAACTTCAATTCCATCTCTACGAACAGTAGTCATTCCTTTAATATGAGTTGTTCCCAATCTTCTATTATAATCTTTATTCCATTTTGGTGCATCGGACCGTAATAGAAACATTTGGGACCATCTCTTGCAAACCATAGCCATGTTAGCTTTGTCATAATCAGAGGGAAGCCTTTGAAAGATTTTTTCCATGAAATCTTCATTGCACATTACTTCAATTGTTGATGAAAATCGTCTTCCATGTATTTCAACTTCATGATGATGATTATAAATGAAAGATAGATGATTAATTTTCTGTTCCTTGCTCTTATTAATGGTTGTTACTCTATCTTCAATTTCATTATTCTTCGCCCATCCCTTACATAATATTTTCATGGTTTTATTAATGAGATGAAGAGAAAAAGGTGAAATGGAAAGATGTATAAACAAGTACTGTAAAGTTGATACAATATTTCAACTTCAGAAGTCTTTGAATTTACTGAATAGTCTTCGTATTAATTGCCTACCCCAGCTTGGTTCTTTACGCGTGGATATACATTACTTTACCAACCCCTTCTCATACCTACCCCAGTTATACCTTCCCCACCTAGACTTTATTATGTCTTTAGATGGAATATGAATATATACATTATGTAGTGTAATATATGCATTAATTAGTGGAATATACTGTATGTCTTTTGATGTAAAGTGTGATGTAAATTGGAATATAAATTTAAATTTTAAAATACATAGTTAAAATAGTGTTTGTTTTGGTGTACATAAGTAGATATCTGTTGTACATATTGATATTCTTACATAGTAAAAATAGTGTTTATTTTGATGTACATAAGTTGATATCTGTTGCACATGTTCGCAATTTATGCATAGTTATAACAGTGTATGTTTTGATGTACATAACATAATATCTGTTGCACATATGTTCAAAGTTATAACAGTGTATGAAACAATGTACACTGTTATCTAGGATACAATGTACAGTGAAGCATTTAATGACATATCTTCCCCAAAAAATTACCTTCCCCAGTACAAATTAATGACAGTTTTTACATTGACGATATAAAAACATACAATTGTACTTGGACACGTTTGTCATTTTGGGAAAGGATGCTCTTGACCATCAGCATTTATATTCTCTCATATATACCTACACCAGTTATACCTTCCCCATGTATACCTTCTTTTTTTTCTAATTAATGACTTTTTGCCACTTACAGTATAAATTGACGAAAGCACACCCACACCTACACCCACACCCACAATACATTCCTCTTTGCATTATTTAATTAGAAATAATTATAATTATCCATCAAATACCATGCAAATAAATTCTTTAGCTGATTTGTCTTGAGTACCTTAGATGAATTAGTGCAAGTTAATGAACATATAATTTGCACCAATTCATCTGAGGTACTAAGGAAAAATTTGCTAAAGATTTTATTTGAAATGGAGTTGTGGTATTAAATACTCACAAAGGGAGTTTAGTCTTCTATGTTTTGTTGTTTTACTGTACATAATAGGTATAGCACTGTCAAAGTATAGAGTAAGAGTATTATTTTAACCATAAAAAACTATTTTTAATATTCTAAAGTAATACTGACTGCAAAGTAATCATGACTTTTTCATACTCAACTACCCTAGGCGACTTTTCATTTCAAAGTATTGATTATGGTATACTCTATTAAGTTGTAGTACATAATGAATCAAAGTAATGTTACATAACTTACGATTTGTTGTATATAAGTTGTACTGCACATATTCAAAGGTATAGCACTGTCGATTCTATATTTAAAATATTATTAATGGTGTGTTTTAAAATTGTTTTAATGTTAATGTAATTTATGTATATTAAAACAGTAAATACTATGTACATAAAGTTATACTGTGTTGTACATAAACTTATACTGTGTATTGGTGTACATAAGTAAATGCGCGTTGTACATGATACATGTCTGAAAGCAGTGTTTCTTTTAAAGGATATATGTACATATAAAATGCTATACTTCAAGTATATATAAAGCAGTGTGTATTGTTTGAACTAAAGGTCAGTAAATTAAAGGTCAATATATTTTATTTATAAATAAAATATTTGATGGACTGGTTGCCCGACTCTAGATTATGGGCTGGTTGCTCATTAAATTTAACTTGTTTGAACTCCAATGTCAATATTGGGATTTCGCACTGAAATGAATTTGTATTACTTGATTAATTTCTTTATGTACAACATATAATACCCTATGTACACTAAAAATTACTTTATATACACTCCAAATTCTAATGTCCTATGATGGTTAAAGCAGTGTCCGTTTTGATGCACATAAGTTAATATTTGTTGTACATGGTGAAAATTGTACATGGATAACTAGTTGAGATATGTACATCTCATATGAAATTATGTAAAATTGATAATGACCGTTTGTATTCTTTACCAACATCTACTCCTCTCTCTATGAACCTTAACATTGCATCAAAAGGGGTAGTGGAGATTTGAGGGATTTGAGAATTATTCCAAGCCCCTTGTTCATATCAATTGAACTGGAAGTTATTCACCAAAAATTGCATGCATACTCAGTACAGATCAGTACTACCAAGAACACATACGTCAAATACGTAATTAACATTCATACTATAATCAGTTCCTTCCAAAATGTAAGTGATCAATAATTGCAGTACAATACATCCAAAGTAGGATTAGAATTACAATCCGAGTTAACAGTAACTGCATATGCACAAAAATTCATATGCTTGCAAAATAACATCCATATCCTAGGGTTCCTCCATCACTTACCTAGATCATCTTTTCAAGGGTAGAAGTTTGGGTAAATCTGCCACAAGGCCTCCAGGCAGATCTCATAGTGGCAGATATCCGTCATGTCCGCCAAATATCCACCCTCTCCCCTCAACGTCAGGGGAACCATCCTGTAGTCTGTGTCCCTGGACAGATATTGGTCATCCATCCAAGAGGCAACCCAACAGCGAGGTCCGTCGTATGGATGAATCTGCATCCCCATTTCAGGTTTGCCTTTTCCGAAGTCTTCAAAGGCTCGTTGCAGCTTATACGCGTGGAGGTAGTTCTGATAACCGCTCTTGAAACAAATTACTGCAGCTCTGGTGAAGATCGGGCCATTTGGACTGGAAATCCACTTTAGCATAATCTTCTCCACCGGATAACCCAAGGCAGTTAACCTGTTCCTTAAACCAGTTAGTGATCTACTAGTATGTACAGTATATACTAATCTATGTACAACAAAACTACCAGTTATTTAATACAGTATGTAAATATTGTACTTAAATAATACAGTATGTATTAATCTATCCCAATAATTTATGTAACATTAAAACAGTATAGATTTATCTATTAGTTATGTACAAAAACACAATTTATCTAATAAAAGCTTTGTATATGATTTCTTATTCAATGCATGTAAGTATTTATTACACAAATTAACCTGTTCCTTAAACCAGTTAGTGATCTACTGGTAATCTTGTTATCAACCACTTCAAATGGTAAATTTGCAATAATGCATTTAGGAGGGTACATCAGTTCTACATACATTTTTTTGGGTTTTTTTTTTTTTTTTTTTTTTTTTAAATTTTCAAAGTTTAACTACTCTCAATCTTAACTTGAGGAGTATATATATAACTGATTGAAAGTCCACTCAACTCCCTTTGTAATTACTCATGCAATTTTGAGATATTTATTTATTGCATAATAGACACGTTTTAATTCACCCATGAAATACCTCATTTACCAAAGTTAATAATTGTGTCTAATAGAATCCAGAATTTATGTGTGTACAGACTATTCACCTTTACTTCAATTTTAATTTATGTACTACATTTAACGCATTTTATACATTGGTAAATCACTGCCTTATACATTAATAAGTTTCTTTGTACATAATCTGTCTTATATACATTTTATACATTGGTCAATTCTTTGCTCTATACATTTTATACACATTTCACTCTCTTATACATTGAAATTTATGTACTACGAACCTTCTGTTTTGGTGCACATAATCTGTCTCAGAACATTAAAAAATTAAAAACTTGTGCTATAAAATCCCACATTCTCAACAAATTCTCAATTTGTCTCTCTGTTTCCCTCTCTTTTTGTGTGTCTCTCTCTGTATCCCTTTTTCTCTCTTCCTTTCTCAACAAAAGATGAATATTACATGTGATGGAAAGATATACGATATTAGGCAACAACATAAACTGTGGTTTGCTTCTCAAAAGAAGGAGAAGTTGCCTTTTATATTTACCGATTCTCATGGACCTATTTTAAGTCCATATGTTGAATCACTTGAAAAGGTTTTTGAAAATGAAAATATAATGGAAATAATTTTCAGAAAGGTCAACCCTACTTTTAGAAAGAAAGAGTTTGCAAAATTGAGTCTTGTTTGCAAAAGATGGGCTCAAATACTTTTGGCACATCCTCATTCTCTTCTCTTAGAAATGGAGTACAGTATGAGTGTGCATGCAAGCATTAACAATGGATTACTTTCTCTTCATAGGAATGGTGTCTTGCTGTTAAAGGAATGCAGATGCTATCTGACTAAAGATCTGCTTTGTAGAGATATGCTACACTATATGCAACTTCGACTTGCATCTCCAGAAGATGTAGTTCATCTTCATGGTTCTTCTCCTGAAGATTTTCGTCGATCATCTACCTTTGCTGAATATCTGTTTGAGCCAACAAATTTTTATCCAGATATATAAGTGTATTTTGTTTTTTCCTTATATATGTAATGTTTGAACTATATGAAAGATGAATCTCAAGTTAATTTGAACTTATGTACACTTGTTATAAAATTATTTACTTATCACGCGTTTTTATATGTATTTGTACATAAGGCTATGTTTGACGGATTATGAGTGCTTCAGTAAACATAAATCTAATTAGAGTAACTTATGTACAACAATTATTGAAATATGTACACCATGTTCACGGTTATTACTATGACTAATATGTAAAGCTGATGTGTAAGTATGTACATATATTGTATATAATAGATATGATATACATAGTTTATATAAATGACATACTTTATATACATAGTGTATATATAATTGTGTTCAACTGCCCCATAAATTTAATTAGAACAACTTATTATTTTATTCCAGTAATATGTAACTAGCTAAGTTATGTACAACAATTATAGAAATATGTACAACCTTGTTCTTGGTTATTACTATGACTAATATGTACAGTTGATATTTAAATATGTACATTATGTATTGATGACTAATATGTACTTGTTTCAATATGTACATTATTTTTAATATAACCGTATAAAAGCTTCTTATATATATATACAACCGTGCCTTTTTCGATGTAAATAAGTTACTATATGTTGCACATGTTGGAATTTGTACATGGTTATAGAAATGTTTGCTTTGATGTACATATGTACATTATGTATTGATAAAACTACCCGTATAAAAGCTTTTGATGTACATATTTTAAACAGGGTCTGTTTTGATGTACATAACATAATATCTGTTGTGTTTGTCAATTTTTTACATACTTAAAGTAGTGACTTTTTTATGTACATAAGTTAACATCTGTTGTACATGTCGACATTTTTACATATTTGTTGTGCATGTTGAAAATTTGTACAGTAATCAAAGCACTGCATGTTTGACACGTGCCAGATTATTAGTAATTAGTACAATAAATGGGGTAGTTGAATTTCACCTTTATAATCCACTTGCTCCCATCTTATTCACATCATCTACTTATTTTCACATCCAGCTCAGTCAATCTATTTTTATTTCGTTAATTAAATTTACATTATGAAATTTATATGCAAGGGGTGGTTGATAAACAATGAGGTTGAAGATAGATTAACAACTATAAACAACTCAAGGCAGCAGAAGTTGCATAATCTTTCCTTCATTTTTAATCAGTGTCATCAGTTTGAGACATGTGATAAACGATCTTCGTCAACAACCGAAGTTATGTGCAACGAAGATTGCATGTGGAAAATTTTCGAAAAACTTCCATCTTACGTTGATAAGGCTAACACGGCGATTGTCTGTAAAACATGGGCGCAGATGTTCCTATTACACTCTGATGCACCTCGATGGGTTGTTGATTACAATAGAAGCTTGACAACATTGATACGTGATGGAATGAATATTGTACTTAGAGGTGGAATTATTGTTTCAAAGAGATGCAGATGCTATCTGACAGATAATGTGCATGCACAAACAGTATTGCACTATTATCATTTCAAAACTATTGATTCTAAGGAAAATAAACACTTGGAAACTATTAAGTGTGCTAAAGAAGAAAGTGACATATATAGATTAAAATTAATTACATTAGAAGAGTGCATGGATATGGATAAGTTATGCAAAATGTTGCGCAGTGGAAATTGATTTTAATGAAAATGATATTTTAATTCTGAAGTATATTAATTACCTTCATTTATTTATTAATTTGTATGTACATAACATAATATCTGTTGTATTTGTTAATTGTTTACATACTTAAAGTAGTGATTGTTTTGATGTACATAAGTTAACATCTGTTGTACATGTCGACATTTTTACATAGTTTAAACAGTGTCTGAATTGTTGTACATAAGTTAACATATATTGTACATATCGATATTTTTACATAGTTAAAACAGTGTCTGAATTGATGTACATAAGTTGATATCTGTTGCACATGTTCACAATTTGTACATTATCAAATTATAATAATAATTAATTAATTAATAATAATAATAATAATAAAGTACTCCGTATTAGACACATTATTTTGAAATATAGTACTAGTACTCAGTATTCCACTACTCTAGGACGTATTTATGACGTATTAGGACTTTTTGAAAATGACGTATTATTAAGAGTTTGGAAATAACTATTGAGAATTCCTATAATCACTTCAACAGTCATTTGACAACTACTAGTATTGCATAATTTGAACTATTTCACTTCAACTACTGAGAATTCCTATAATCACTTCAACTATTTCGATCATCTTCAACGATTATTTGGTGAGTGACATGTTCTTGATTCTTTGCATGCCATAACTACTGGTTTTTCGAACGATTTTGTGAAATTTACAGTAAAGTAAAATTGCAATCTTTTATTCTTTGGAGATTAGGTACATATGCAGTTTTGTTTGTTATGTTTTTGATTTTTAGAGTGATTTTGATGAAAATTAGGGTTAAGTAATTCACGAGACAAGATGAAATCAAACCTGGAGAAGACTGCACCAAAGAGGAAAACTGATAAAAAGGAGAAAGGTACAATTTAAATTATGTACAATTTAAGGTATTTGTGTACAATTTAAATTATGTATAATGAAATTATACTGATTTTGTGTTCTTTATTCGTAGCTGAATGTAAAAGGAGGCGAACTGAAGAAAAGGATACAGACTCTGATAATTATGAAGAAACATCAGACAAACAATTATGTTTGATAACAGGCGCAGATAAAGGTATATTCATTAAATAGACTACTATGTTTCAATATTGTTTGAAAAGAACTTTTTTTATTTAGTATAGCTTTAAAAATTTACATACAATTTGTGTTTGAAGTTATGTGCATTGTGTAATGCGTTATGAACATACAATTTACAGGTATTGTTCCTAAAACTACAAAGAATAGGAGGAAGAGAATTCTACATGCAATGAACGAACTGCCATCATTGAAGACACGAATGTCCCCTGATGGTTTGGTTAGATTTCTAAATAATGATTTGTCAGAGAAACAGACTGCAGATATTAAAGAATTAGGGTTTGGGGATTTAATTGATTTGAAAGTAAAAGAAGTCCCGTGCAAGCTTGCTTATTGGCTTGTTACAAATTTCATTCCTGATTCAGCCACATTTAAAGATAATACATTTGATATGACAAATCTTGATGTACATATTGCAACTGGGTTTCCTATGGGACCAAACAAGATTGTCCTTGCATCGTATGATGACCAAGACATGGAATACAAAAAACTTCTTAATGAATGTAAGAATCAATTTGAAGGGTCAAAGGTTACGGCCACTGCATTGAAATCCATCCTTAGTAATCAAAAGGATGGAGGTGATCTCTTCAAAAGGAACTTTATAGTTTATATCTGTTCTTATTTTATAGAAGGTACCAGTTCTGCAACTCCAAGTTTTAGGATATTGAAGTCTTTAGTTGACTTGTCATTGGTACCTACATATAATTGGTGCGAATTTTGCCTTAATGCCTTCATTGAGGCTGTTGATATGTGGAAGATGAGCACAGCAGAGAAGGAGAAGTTTTTTGATGGACCTATAATGGTCTTTGTGTTCATATATTTGCAAAGAATGCGGTACAGAAACAGCACACCAGTCCGTGCTTTCCCAACAATGTTGTTTTGGACACAACAGTCCATTTCAAAGAGAATAATGGAAGAAGCAAAAAAATCGGGTACGTTTGGTAATGGTCTGGTTATCCCATTAGAGTCCCTTGATTGGTACAAGGGGGAGGAAGTAAAGGAAAGTATGAACAAAGAGGAACAGGAAGAAGGAGATTGGTTACAAAGTTTAATGCTGAAATCTGTTGAATTCACAAAAAATTTCAAGGGGTTCAAAGATGCTATAAATGTTGCAAAGTTTGCCTCCCCTCAATGCAAACCAATAACAAAATTGGAAATGTTGACCAATGATTTTGTTGAAAAACTTGTGACAATAACAGAACATGAAGAATTTGGTAAGAATTTTTCTTCAATTGGTTTTATCCCCATTCATTTGTTATAATATGTTGAATATACTACTTATGTTTCATCTTTTGCTTCAAAATAGGTGAGGAGGAACAAAATGAGAAGAATCCAGAAATACTGCATATGATACATAAGATGGCAAAAGATCTTACTTCTGTGAAAAAGACTGATCTTGAAAAGGACAAGATAGATGAAATGAATACTGTACTACTTCTGGAAAATGTTGATACTGTAGAAGACATCAATATTCATGATGATCTTATTTCTAGTCCTGTCAAGAATGACAGTGAAGATGTGTTGAATGTTGATGCTGCAGAAGACATCTGTACAGATGCTCCTATTTCTAGTCCTGTCAAAAATGACAGTGAAATTATTTCCGAGGAAAATGAAGATGTGTTCGATGCGGACACTGTGGAAAATGTTAATGCTGCAGAAGGCATCTGTACAGATGCTCGTATTTCTACTCCTGTCAAGAATGACAGTGAAATTATTTCCGAAGAAAATGAAGATGTGTTTGATGTGGACACTATGGAAAATGTTAATGCTGCAGAAGACATCTGTACAGATGCTCGTATTTCTACTCCTGTCAAGAATGACAGTGAAATTATTTCCGAGGAAAATGAAGATGTGTTCGATGCGGACAATGTGGAAAATGTTGATGCTGCAGAAGACATCTGTACAGATGTTCGTATTTCTACTCCTGTTAATAATGACAGTGAAATTATTTCTGTAGAACACAAAGATTGTTTGAATGCACATACTGTGGAAAGTGTTGATGTGGATTTGGAAACTTCTGTTGTAAATGTGCATTTGGAATCTCTTACAAATCAAAACAAGGAAATTGATACACTTAAAAAAAAAAGAAATTGAAGCACAGCAAAATGGAAAACAAGGAGATGTAGCAGTCTTCAAATCTTCTTTTATTAATAGAAACATCAGCTGTTTGACCTCTCTCAAAGCTCAGCAGAAATATGTGTCAGACTATGTATTTGCACCAGGAAAGTCTTTGCAGTAAGTCTCATTAATCTTTTAAACAAGTTTTATATCTGTTCCTGTTTTGATGTACATAAGTTGATATCTATTGCACATGTTCACAATTTGTACGTTGTCAAAGCACCATCTGTTTTGATGTACATAACTTGATATCAATTTGTGCATGGTTATAGCAGTGCCTATTTTGATGTACATAAATTAATATATTTTGTACATAAGATTCATACCAGGTATAGCAAAACTAGTACACTAAATAATTTAATTTTTCAGGGATATTCTGTTTAAGTTTGGAAACATTGAACTTTCAAGAGGGGACCTGTCGATGATGGCAACCTGTGATACCCGAATCAATGAGTTAATTTTAAATTTCTGGTGCCTATTGATGAATGATTTGGAAAAACTATCACCGACATCATCTATCAAACGTGTGTATATGTCTCCTTTTCAAGAATATCAGGTAATGTTATGTATTCCATTCACATATGATAAAAACTGTTTTCACTCATGATTCTCTTCTAAACAATCACTACAATGTTTCAGGTTCCTGCAAGTGAAATGGACGTTAATGATGTGCAACTGGTAATCAAAAAGATATTCTTTATAACTCTTATTTATTTATTTATTTATTTAACCATTCATTCATTGTGAGAACTAATAATGTGATTTTCTTCAAGGCACTTTTCTGCTTTAGATATTCAGCAGGTTATGTTGTTTACTGTGCAAACTCAGTCTCGAAGAAATTTGAGATGATTCATTTTGGGTTTCATGAAGGAATTAACAGCAAAGAGATTGGTCTTGGAGCTAAAGAGATTTATGTGAGCATACTCTAGGCATTAACATTACACATTCTATGTTTGTGTTTTTTCGTTCATTAAAATTTTAGGCATTTATATATAAGTCTGTGCTCTTTTGTACATTAAAATTTATGTTATCTGGCCTGAATAATTGGATTATATTTTCAGAGTGGTTATTTGAAGGAACATTTCAAACATAAAATCGAATGGGTGAAAGAGTTTGATACCTATGAGTTGATCGAATATATTCCAGATTTCTCTAAAGATTTGGAAAGTAACAATGGCATTCTTTCAATGAGAATCATTGAAACATACAAAGGCAATAAAGAAAATTATGCCGACGAGTTCAAACCACTAAGTTAAAAATCACAACACATTCATCACCGATACTAATCTATATGTTATTATTTTCCAATATACTAATGTTATCATGTGTAATGATTATGTATATGTGCAGTCCACCATTTCATACAATGATTACGTAAAGATGATGACGGTGTCGTATTGCCACAGAATACTAACTTCAGACAGGAATGAGCTGAAGAATACTGTGTTGAAGGAGGCAAAAAAAATGTTGTATGTATCTGATAGCTTGCTGTTGATAAGTCATAATTTGACATACATAAATTATTATATATTGTTTCGATTACAAAGTCATATTCTGTTCTATGACTTTTATCAGCTTGGAAGTGGAAAATTTAACAACAAAAAAATACAGCGATTCTCATATAGTTGAAAATTTCTTGAAAAAAGTAACAAAAAAGAATTTTGCTGGAAAGGGATTAGAGGACAAGCAGAAAGAATACGATGCCATGCTACGATCGTATAATAGGTAATACATTCTACCCTTTCCATTGTTTTTGAAATCATTCATCATAATTAATTAATTTTAAGGTTATTACTCCCACGTTGTGTGTTATTTTACAGGGAAATCATTATACAAACTGAATGGATGTGTTTAAGCCGCATAGATATGCAAGCATTGTTATTTGCAGATGATGAATTATTTGATATGGTAAGAAAATGTCTAACAAGTTTTAATCTTATAAATTCAAATGCTTCTAAATAAATCTAACAAGTTCCATTTTAATAGGCGATAGATTTGTATGGAATTTATATTACATTAGGAAGGAAGGATGTCGTATTCTTTCCAACAAAGGCAGGGGTAAGTATATCAAATTGGTGTACTTATTTTCGGTATTTAAGGTTACAGTTGTTTATTTGATGCTTATCTTTTGTTTCAGCAATTAGACCCAAAGAGCACTACTACTCTTGATACTCCGTACTGTACTGCATCATACATGCCTCATGATACGAAATCTATGAGAAAGGTACACCCAATGATTAAAGTATTAAAAGTTGACGATGATTAACTATAAAAAAACTATGTTTATGACTGTGAAATGTGTAAATTTTCAGATCTTTGTTCCAATTCACACCGAACACCCGAATCATTGGATTTTACTTGTCTGTGATCTAGAAGATAAAAGGAATTACGTCCTTGATTCATGCAAGACAAAGTTTTACAGAAAAAGGAACAAGCATGTTGAAAAAGTAGTGTATAATGTTTCAAACATTTTACAAAACTACCCTGGCTATGAAGAAATTTCAAAACAAATGGGAAAATTTCAAGTGGAAGCGTTTAAAAATGCAGCGAAGCAAAACAATGAAGTTGATTGTGGTGTCTTTGTTATGAAATGGATAAAGGCATTGAATGACAAGAAGAAATGGACAAGTGAATCATACTTTAGAAATAACAAAGAATTTAGGCGTGAAACATGCTTGGATCTTTTGAAGTGGGAAAAGAACTATGTGACAAATTTCAGTGTTAAGGAAAAATATGAGATCTTATTTTAATTGTATGTAGAATTAGTTATATTACTGTAATAGACGATCTATTAATATGAAAATGGCAATCAATGGATTATTTGTTTATCATTGGATATGTTATGTACGCATCAAAATACAAATATGTACAAGGAACATCTCTAAGATAACCTTGGACGAAATATGTCTTGTAGATAGTAAACTTCACACAAGAAGCATGTCTTATGTTTTTGTATATTTGACTTATGTTCTCTAAATTCTATATTATGTACACTAAAAGTATTAATCTCTTACTGTATGATTTCCAGTACACTTATGTACAAAATATAATATCTTATATACTTAGAATCTGTCTTATTTTCAATGAACATAACAGCATTATAAATCGAACATAGTACTCCGTATCTTAACAGGAGCCCGTTTATTATTTAATTAAAACCCAAAAAAGAATACTCAAAATTGGTATCTGACCTACTTCATAGCCACAAAAGAAAAAGAAAAAAAAGAAAGCGATCTCTTAAGATCTTCCCCGAATTATCTTCAACAATTCAACGATTTCTGTAAGTTTATTCTAGATTATCTTTTCCGATTACCTTCGACATTGCGGTATATTGTTGTTTTTTGAAACGATTTTTTGAAGATTGGTATAAAATAATAGGCAGTATGCAATTACTTACGATTGTGTATAAAACGATTTCTTCTGACAGATTATTCAATTTGTGCAAATTAGGTTAACAAAAAAGATGAAAACAAATTGGGAGAAAACCGGAACAAAGAGGGAAGCTGCTCATAAGATCGAAGGTATATAAACTTATACAGTACTCCGTATTGAATCCCATACTCTCAATGTAAATGATGCATATTGATTTTTCGTTAATTATGTATAGTTGCATGTAAAAAGAGACGGGTAGAAGTAAATGATGATTCTAAGGATGATTCTAAGGATGCTCCTGATGATTCTAAGGATGATTCTAAGGATAATTCTGATGATTCTAAGGATTGTAGTTTTCAAACACCGAAATCACAATTACACTTACTCTCAGATGCGATTGTAGGTATGTACATTTGTTGTTTTAATTATCTGTTCTTAGAACTTGAACTTGTTACATATGCCCTCTATACATATCATTTAAATCTGTTTTGCTCACTCAAATTTACAGCTGTCATTAATAAGCCTACAAAACCTACAAAAAATAGAAGGAAGAGGGTTCTACATGCAGTGAATGAACTCCCATCATTGACCACAAGGATGTCCCTTGAAAGTTTGTTTAAATTTGTAAGAAATCTGTCAGACAAGCAAATTGAAGATATTAAGGAATTGGGGTTCGGGGATATAATTTCTCTAAATGTAAGAGAAGTCCCAGCCAAACTTGGTCATTGGCTTGTTTCCAATTTTGAACCTGATTCATCATCATATAAAGGTCAGACACTTCAGATTACGAATTTGGATGTACACATAGCAACTGGGCTTCCTATGGGATCAAATGATATTGTATTAGCATCCTATGATGACAAGGATGTTAAATATAATCAATTAGTTGATGAGTTCAAGGAACAGTTTAAAGGTTCCAAGATAACAAACAATGTGTTACAATACGTGCTAACAACACAGACGGATGGGGGGGATCAATTCAAGAGAAACTTCATTGTTTATCTTTGCTCTATTTTTATAGCGGGTAGCTGTTCTACAACCCCAAGCTTAAAGATATTGATGTCTTTAGTCGACTTATCATTGGTATGCACCTTTAATTGGTGCAAATTTTGCCTTGATGCTTTCATTGAGGCCGTTGATATGTGGAAGATGAACGCAGCAGAGAGAAACAAATGCTTTGATGGACCTATAATGGTCTTTGTGTTCATATATCTACAAAGAATGTGCTACAGAAACAGCACACTTGTTCGTTGTTTCCCGACAATGTTGTTCTGGACACAAGAGTCCATTTCAAAGAGAATAATGGACGAAGCGAAGAAATCGGGTACATTCGGTAACGGCTTTGTCTTGCAATTACAACCGGTTGATTGGTACAAGGTGGATAACTCTAAAACCTGTACTGCAAATGTTTCTTCCATAATGGAAAAAGAGAAGCTAGTGAAAGTGGCGGAGGAAATAAAAGATGAGAATGATGAGCCAAAGGAAGCAATACACTGGGTGCAGAATTTAATCAACAAATCTTCTCAGTTCTCAAAGTCTTTCAGAGGGCTGAAAGATGCAATAAAAGTTGCAAAAGTTGCCTCCCCCCAATGCAAACCACTACTAGACTTTGAAAATTTGGCAAATGAATTTATAAACAAACTTTCAGAAACGAGAAGAGAACAACCATCAAAAGAGAATGGTAATATTTTTTTTATAATTAATTTTCTATCTAATTATAAATGTTTATAGAACTGTCTGTTTTGACGTACATAAGTTGATATCTGTTGCATAAGTTACTATGTGTTGCACATTTTGGAATTTGTACATGGTTAAAACAGTGTCTGTTCTTATGTATATAAGTTACTATTTGTTGCACATATTGAAATTTGTACATGGTTAAAACAGTGTCTGTTTTAATGTAGATAAGTTACTATGTGTTGCACATATTGAAATTTATACATGGTTAAAACACTGTCTGTTTTGATGTACGTAAGTTACTATGTATTGGACATGTTGAAATTTGTACATGATTATAGAAGTGTCTGTTTTGATGTACATAAGTTACTATGTGTTGTATAATTATAACTTATATACAGTATTTATTTTTCATCTTTTACTGCTTAGAATCTGGAGATAAATGGAAGGATGTTACTAATATTGCATCACAAGTTGTCAATGATGACAACACAAAAGAAGAACGCAAAATACCTTCTACTTGTCAAAAGGACTTCCCTACCTTCTCAGATGCAGACTTTGGTCTAGAAGAACTGACTCCACACGTATTAGAGATGTTAGATCAAATAGTAGAAGAAGCTGTTTCTGCCAAAAAGAATGAGGTACCAAAGATGAAGAAGAAGAAGAAGGAGAGAGACCCAATGATGCCAAGATACAGTTTGTTGAACTCAGATGAGAGCTATCAACTCAGTCAAGATATTAACCTTGACATGTATTCTGACGCTCAAGATACACCTCAGATAAATGAAGATGTGGATAAAGAAAAAACTCCCACGATAAATGAACAAGTGTTCAATTACAAGAGTGTGTCAAATGTGGATATGAAGAATGTGGATGTGGAAGCTACTACTGAACAAATGTTCAATAACAAGCTTGTGGAGTTTGTGGAGAACATGGAATGTACTCCTGCACATGCAGTAGAAAAAGTTAACTTAGAAACTCCTTATGCTGTGAAAAATATCATTCGAAAGAGCCCAGATATTGTTGAAAACTTGGTCACTCCACAAATAGTGGGGAATGCATCTCAGCAAGATGATGAAATGAATGAAAAAGAAATTGAAGCACAATACAAGAGGAAACAAGCAATACAAGCTATTTTCAAATCTCCTTTCATACAAAGGAACATCAGCTTTTTAACCAATCTGAGTGCCGAAGAGAAATATGTGACAGACTATGCATTTGCATTAGATATCTCTCCAAGGTAAACAACTAATTTACATAGCTAAAGCACTGTCTGTTTTGATGTACGTAAGATACTATGTGATACACATGTGTGAAATTTGCACATTATTAGACCAGTGTCTGTTTTGATGTAGATAAGTTACAACTTATTGTATATAACTCATACAACAGATGTACATAAGTAAAGCACTGAGAAGGTAGGGAAATGTGTTTAAATGCTAATAGTTTGAAAGTCATAGTTAAAATTGTTTCATATGAGTGATTGTTATACCAAAACTAATACACTAATTACTTTTTAATTTTACAGTGAACCTCTCTTTAAGTTTGAAACGATTCAGATTTCAAGGAGGCAGATGTTGATGATATCACAGTCTGGAAGTAATGTTGAGGAACCAATTTTAAATCTTTGGGGATTATTGATGAATGATTTGGAAAAGCTATCATCTCCATCATCCATAAAGCGTGTTTATATGTCTCCATTTAATAAATATGTGGTAATGTTATATATTCCATCAACAATGTCAACAGTGTAAATATATTTTTGGTCATGAATCTCTTCTAAACACTTCTTTAATGTTTCAGATTCCTACAAGTGAAATGCAGTTGGATAATGTGCATGTAAACAAATAGATACTCCTTATAACCTCCATTCATTCATTCATTCATTCATTCATTCATTCATTCATTCATTCATTCATTCTGTAAACTAATAGTGCAATCTTCTTCAAGGTCTTTTTCTGGACAACAGAATTACCATCTATTATTCTTTACTGTTTAAACTCAATGACAAAATCATTTGAAATAATTCACTTTGGGTATCCTGAAGAACGTGACAGCCAACTGAACAGTTCTGAAGCTAAAGATAAATATGTGAGCACACTGATGTATTGTTTTTACTTTTTTGTACATTGAAAATTATTTCACCTTTGTTGAATACTTTGTTATATTTGCAGTGTAATTATTTCTCTGAAAAATTCAAGAATAAGATCAAATGGGCCAATCAAGTGACAGACTATGAAATAGCGGAATTTATTCCAGATTTTAGTCGTCATTTGGAAATTGACAATGGTATTTTGTCAATGAGGGTCATGGAAATGTACAATGGGGATAAAAATTATTTTGCCCAAATGTTCAAACCGGTAAACTTAATTATTCTACTTATATCATTGATACTATTTTATGTTTGACTATATTTCCATATATAAATGTTATTGATTAATGTATATGTTCAGAACAATGTTACATATGATAAGTATGTAAGGATGATGAAGGTGCGGTATTGTCACAAAATACTAACCTCCACCAGGAATCAGATGAAACATACTATTCTGAAAATGCAAGAAAAATGTCAAGGAAACTTCTGTATGTTATAGACTTGCACTATGCTATCATATGACTACCATATATTGCACATAAAGCATAAATCATTAACATTTACTGTTTTATAACTTTTCTCAGTAGGGCAGCGGAACTCCATGTGGAAAAAATATTCAGTGATGAAGAAATTATTCAAAAATTCTTAAAAGAAACAAAAAAGAAGACCTTTGCAGGAAAGGCAAATGAGAAAAAGAAGGACTCATATGAAAACATTTTAATTTCATATAACATGTAATATATTCTATCCTGTCCAATGTTTTTTAATTCTTTCATCATAATTAATTTTAAAATTGTTGATTATTTGAACTATGTTATCTTGCAGGGAAGAGGTTATGGAAACACAATGGATGAATGTAAGCCGAAAGGCGATGCAATCCTTGTTATTACCAAAAGAACAACTATATGATATGGTAAATGTTACACTAATATTATAAATTCAAATGCTGCCAAATCAATCTAACAAGCGTTCTTTTAATAGGCAATCGATATAGCTGGAATATATGCAACATTCAAGAGGAGCGATATACTATTCATTCCTACAAAATCAGGGGTAAAATATGTCAAAATTCCTGTACTTAAGTACTTTTTTGGTACACAATCATACAGTTATTTACCTATTGTGTATCCATTGTTACAGGAATTAAACCCAGAAGTATTCTCTTCTCTGACAACGCCATACTGTACTGTATCATACTTGCCTGAAGATGGTAAATTCTTGAGAAATGTATAACCATCTAATCTGTATACTCCTATACCATTAACACAGTTGAATTTTGTACATGGTTATAAAAGTGTCTGTTTTGATGTACTTAAGTTAATATGTGTTGAAAATATGTATTACATTACATAACTGTGAAATGTATACTTTTTCAGATCTTTATCCCAGTTCATATTGACACACCATTACACTGGATTTTGATTGTGTGTGATTTTGAAGACAAGAAGAATTACATCTTGGATTCAAGTAAAAGGAAGGGTAACAAAGCACGAATTGATGTTTGCCACAGAATAATGACAAATATCGCAATCATCATTCAAAACTACTCGGGCTATGAATACATCTCCAAAAAAATGATGACAAATCCAATGGAGTATGTCAAAAATGCAGCTCAACAAAGTAATGGATTTGATTGTGGTGTTTTTGTCTTGAAGTGGATAAATGCATTTCACGACAAGGAGAAATGGACAGACAAAGATTATTTTAATGACATCAATGACTTTCGTCGTCAAACATGCATAAATCTTATGAGGTGGGATAAGAACTTTGTTAAGGATTTTACAGTTGACAGAAAATATAAAATTCTATTTTAGCTGTGTGTATGTAAACAATCAGTGTTTATATAAAACATTACTCCATGACAAGAATTTATATAAACATCAACGTTTTTATAATCATTCTCAGGTGAGTTATGTACAGCTAATATGTACATATGTACATTACATAATGACCTATACACCGTGCTTTGTAAATTGTTAAACGTAAAACAAAATTAACCTATAACGTTCTTCTGTAAATAGTCAAAAACATAAAATGTATAGAGTAATCTAAACATGTTTTGACGTACATAAATTGATATCTGTTGAATAAATTACTATGTGTTGCACATTTTGGAATTTGTACATGCTTAAAACAGTGTTTGTTTTGATGTAGATAAGGTACTATGTGTTGCACATATTGAAATTAATACATGGTTAAAACAGTGTCTGTTTTGATGTACATAAGTTACTATGGTTAAAACAGTATCTGTTTTGATGCACATATTGATATTTATCAAGAAACTGAAGCTTAAGAGTAGGGTACCGCATAAGACGGGACGGAAAAGGGTTTAGGGTTGGATTAGGCGGACCCGCTTCGCGGATCCACCTAATCCAACCCTAAACCCTTTTCCTTATTCAAGGTCACTAAACCTGCAAGAAATTCGCGGATCCGCCTAATCCAACCCTAAACCCTTTTCCTTATTCAAGGTCACTAAACCCGCAAGAAACTGTACCCTAAGAGGGTATTGGTGAACCCTGTCGTGGATGTGATTCAAAGATGGGACACTGAACCTTAAGAGTAGGGTACCGCATAAGACGGGACGGAAAAGGGTTTAGGGTTGGATTTAGTATCTGTACATTTTCAGTCTAAGATGTATATAGATGAGTTATGTACAACTAATATAGAATTATGTACAATAATGTCCTCAGAAAAATTATGTACAGCTGATATAGAATTATGTACAGTTGATATAGAAATATGTATAATGATTTCCTCAAATGGGTTATGTACATCTGATATAGAATTATGTACCTTATATAATGACCCTACGTCCTGTACATAATGATGAATACAGTGTACATAATTATTTAGGAAGATATACTGTTTGCATTGTGTTTTTTAATTAAAAATATGATATACATAGTTATGAATACAGTGTATATAACTAATTATTTAGTATCTGTACATTTTCAGTCTAAGATGTATATAGATGAGTTATGTACAACTAATATAGAATTATGTACAATGATGTTCTCAGATAAATTATGTACAGCTGATATAGAATTATGTACAGTTGATATAGAAATATGTACAATGATTTCCTCAAATGGGTTATGTACAGCTGATATAGAATTATGTACCTTATATAATGACCCTACGTCTTGTACATAATAATGAATACAGTGTACATAATTATTTAGGAAGATATACTTTGTAAATTGTTAGAAGCGCAACAAAATGTCTACTTTAAGATGTAACTAGATGAGTTATGTACAACTAATATAGAATTATGTCTAGTGATGTCCTCAGATGGATTATGTACAACTGATATCAAAATATCAACATTATTCAGTGACAAATATGTACATCATAAGTTATCAAAATAATTCAGCAGAGAATCAGTACAGAATCTACGTAATTCTTGATAATCGATTGTCTACTTGGATCAGCAGGTTCATAATCAGTTTTCTCTAAACGAATTGTTCAATCAAATCTGCAAGTGAAAATGACGACAATCAAATCAAGAACAGAAATCGTTGATAATCAAGCATAGAATTCCTTGATAATCAAGAACAGAATTCGTAAAATCAATTCTACGAACGAATTTACAAAGTGAACAAAATGAAATCTGCAACTTAAATGATGATAATCGAATGATGAAGATCTGCAATTGAAATGATGAAGACGCTCGATTTTACGAGTGAGCACAATTAAATCTGCAAGTAAAAATGATGAAGATCAAACGATGAAGATCTGCAACGGAACTGATGAAGATGATCGAATGATTTGAATGAAAAAATAAACAAATTTCTAGAGAGAGAAAGTCGACTAATTCAAAAGGAAAGGAAGGAGATGGCGCGCGTTTGTTTTTGTGCTTAGAATTTTGATCAACCCTGGTCCGTTGATCTCAATCAGATCTAACGGCTCAGATGCTGCCTCAACGGTTGCAGGGAGTTAGGCTGCCTCAAAGGATCTCGAATCTATATATATATATATATATATATATATATATATATATATATATATTAGGCTTTTTTCGAGCGATCTCATTGGTTCGTTTCATCAAACCTCAAATTAGGAAAGTATCATAAATAAATAAATAAATCAATTAGAGAATCTTTTAATTATTATAATATATATTTAATTTATTATATTAATGTGATGTTTTACAATTCTGAGCTAAAAACTTTAGAGTTCATTTTTTAAAAATATTATCGTAAAATAAGTTATAAAAATGAAATAATTAGATTCGTGGTAAAAAAATGCTTTCATTAGAGTATAAATTTCATATTATTTGTTTCACATTATGTGATGAATTTATTAAAATATAACAGTTGTAAAATTATCCCACATCGACAAATTTTAATATGATGATGAAATCTATATTATAAATAAAAGTAATCATTTGTTCTTCGATATCTATCAAAAGTCTTTTGAATCTAAAAAGAGTTCTTAACACTATAAACCTCAGTTAATTATCCTATATTACAAATCATGATGAGGTGATGAAATGTTAGATTATAAATAAGAGTAATCATTCGGTTAAATATCGACCAAGAAAAACTTTTAAATAATCTCACATCGAAAAATTATGATGGGGTGATGGAATTTTATATTATAAATATTAGTAATCATACGGTTTTAAATATCGACAAAAAAAACTTTTGAGTCTTACAAAAACTTTTAACGTATAAGAATACAAATTTAATTTAATGCATAAGACTACAAATTTAAAATCATCCCACATTGGTGAAACGATGAAATTCTATATTATAAACAAGAATAAAGATGTATTTTTTTTTTGTCTTAAAAAGAGCTGATGGAAGACTATAAACTTAAATAAATTATCCCACATCGAAAAATTATGATAAGTTGATGAATTCTATATTATAAATAAGACTAATCCTTTGTTCTTAAATATCAATCAAAAAAATTTTAAGTCTTAAAAAGTCTACAAATTTAAGTAAAAATAATCTCACATCGAAAATTTATAATAAGGTGATGAAACTTTATATTATAAATAATACTTCATAGTAATCATCTGCTCTTAGATATTAATAAAAATTCTTTTAAGTCTTAAAATATACTCCGTATTAAGACTATAAACTTAAGTAAAATTATTCCACATTCGAAAAATTATAAAGTTTCTTTCACATCGAAAAATTATGATGAGGTAGTTTAAAAAATGTCTTAATAAGACTACAAACTTAAAATTATCCCACATTAAACATAAAAAATTAAAATAAGTTACGCTTATGATTCTATATTATAAATAAGACTACAAATTTTAGTTGAATTATCCCACATCGACAAAAAGTTACGGTTATGATTCTATATTATAAATAAGACTACAAATTTTATTTGAATTATCCCACATTATCGACAAAAAGTTACGGTTATGATTCTATATTATAAATAAGACTACAAATTTTAGTTGAATTATCCCACATCGATAAATTACAATAAGGTGATTGATTTCTATATTATAAATAAGACTAATTATTTGTTCTTAGATATCAATCAAAATCTTTTGTGTCTTAAAAACTCTTAAGACTATAAATTTAAGTAAATCATCACACATCGAAAAATTATACCCCTCTCTTTTGAGTCTTAGAACACTCTTAAGACTATAAACTTAATTAAATTATCCTACATCAAAAAAATTATATTACATTCGGTCACTATTTTTTGCCACATTTCATTAAATACCCTTCTCACAAATATTAAGATAATGAATATTAAACTTTTAATAAAACTACAAACTTAAGTAAAAATAATCTCACATCGAAAAATTATAATAAGGTGATGAAAATTTATATTATAGATAAGATAATCATGTGCTCTTAGATATTAACAAAAAATCTTTTGAGTTTTAGAAATATATTAAGACTATAAACTTAAGTAAAACTATCTCACATTCGAAAAATTATAAAGTTTCATCAAACAAAAATCTTTTGAGTCCTAAAAAGTTCTTAAGACTATATATACACTTAAGTAAAAAATTCTAACAAGGTGATGAAATTTTATATTGTAAATAAGACTAATAATAATTCTTCCTTAGGCATCAATCAACTTAAGTAATTCTCGCACATCGAAAAATTATGATGAGGTTATGAATTTCTACTAAATAAGACTAATCATTGTTTTAAATATCAACCAACAATATTTTGAGTTAAAAAAAGGTTTTAATAAGACTACAAAGTTGAAATTATCCCACATTGAAACAATTAAAATAAGGTACGATGATGATTCTATATTATAAATAAGACTACAAATTTTAGTTAAATTATCCTACATCGACAAATTATAATAAGGTGATGGATTTCTATATTATAAATAAGACTAATTATTTGTTCTTAGATATGATATCAATCAAAATCTTTTGAGTTTTAAAAAACTCTTAAGACTATATACTTAAGAAAATTATCCTCTTAAGACCATAATAAGACAATGAAATTCTATTATAAATAAAAGTAACCATTTCTCCAAATTATGATGAGGTGATGAAATTCTATATTATAAATAAGACTAATCATTCATCCTTAGATGTCAACAAAAAACTTTTAGTCTTAAAAAAAGTTCTTAATAAGACTACAAATAAAGTTAAATTAAAATTATCACATATCGAAAAATTATAATGAGGTGATAGAATTGTACGTAATCTTTCGTTCTTAGATATTAACCAACAATCTTTTTAGACTTAAAAAAAAATTCTTAAGACTAAGACTAAGACTATATAGTTAAAGTATAATTATTGCGCATCGAAAAATTAAGATGGGGTGATGAAATTCTATATATTATAAATAAGAGTAATCATTCGCCTATAAATAAAAGTTCTTAATTAGACTATATATTTAAACTTAATTAAAATTATCCCACATCGAAAAATTATAATAAAGTGAATTTTTTTATTATATAAATAAGAGTAATCATTCATCAAAAATTTTTGAGTCTTAAAAAGTTTCTTAATAATACTACAAACTAAGTAAAAATAATCTCACATCGAAAAATTATAATAAAGTGATGAAACTTTATATTATAAATAAGAGGAATAATGTATTCTTTTGAGTTCTAAAATGAGCTCTTAAGACTATAAACTTAACTGAAATTAAGTTTGATTACTAATATCATGTGATCGTTTTATTTATTGTAATGATATAGTTTAAGTAAGTTTCTTATTTAACGAATGTACATCATCAATGTAATTAAGCCCACTAACTCGTGCAGCGCACGGGCTTTAATCTAGTTGATATTATTTTGGGAAGACGCCCTATAGTTGGTATTATTGTTATTAAGTAACCCTTAGAATAATAATTACTTTGGTTTAGGTTGGTGTATTAAGTGGGGTAAGTAGCCTAGGTTAGTTAGAATCAAACTTATTTTATAATTTAAATAGGATTGCATTGATTTCATTATATTAAATAGATTAGGATCGGTATTAATTAAAGTATGTAATACATTATTAGGAGCGGACATCGTAGAATTTACGCGGTGAATTGTACTACTGACGCGGTGGTGATCTCCAAATTAGGTAAGGTTATCCTTACTCAGTTTACGTTTTATGTATGCATGTTTTATGATATGTAATGGTATAATGGTGATATTGAGATTTTGGCTGTGTGCCTATTGAGATTGCGGCTGTGTGCCTATTGAAATTGCGGCTATGTGCCTATTGAGAGAAGCTAGTAAGGACTAGCTGGGCCCGGTTGATCTCGGGACCTTCCCTGATGTTTCCTCTTAGAAGCCTAGGAGGGGTGTGCACACTCGGACTGACGAGGCGTGACTGCGGTCGCGATAGATAATAGGGATGATGATGATGATGATGATGATGATGATATGATACTGATGTTTGTGATGTTGATTGTACTAATGTTGTTTAATGTTATCGTAAACTGATCTGGTGTATGTCTGACGTGTCTGTGATGATCCAATTGATATTTTCGATTAATTGGGGAGCAGTCTATGATGCAGGTTATGTATATCGTGATGTGTTTGGATGCTGGGATACATGTACGGGATTGGGGTGAGCGCGACTTATGAGTCCAGACGTAGCACGGGTGAATGCATCGGCATTCCCGTTTTTTATAGAATGTGTAGCTTCCGCTGTATAACCATAGTTGTATAGTTAACGAGTTGTAATGTTTAAATCGTGTGACCGGTTTGGCTATCCATTTTGTATTGTAATGAGCTACTACCTCGGGAAACCGAGATGGTAACACCTTTATTTACCCGGAAAGGTCTTGCTAAGGCTCTTGGGTAAATGGGGGTGTTACAGCCTCAACCTCAACCTCCCTCTCCATCTCAACCCCTAGCCTAGCCTCGCCCTGCGTTGAGGTCTCGCTCTGATACCGAGTCAACCGCTCCTTAAGCTCGGCAATCTCATCATCCCGGGATCGTAGGAGCTGTCGCAGCCTGACATCCTCTACCTCGAGCTCGGTCACCCGAGCCTCTAACTGCCCCACCATATCTTGAGTATCCTGCAAATATACTCGTACTTTAGGAGAACATACAAACAGCCTTGAAAACCAACCCTAGGTACACAAACTCACCGATCGAGATCCCGAAGTATCACGGGAGATCCTCGACGCATAGGCCCGGAAGCAGTTGGTGGCCTGCCACAACCGCTGATGGGAAGTCGACGAGACCTAAGAGCCGAAACCGAACAAATTAGCCAAACTAAACCTAACATTGGAGAACCCAAATCCAAGACAAAAAACCAAAACTTACCCGGTATACCCGGTCGCGCCACTCCATCCCAGCATCCATCTCCTCGGCAAAACACGGGGGAAGAGGCTCAGTGAAAGCTACCCCGGCTGCATCTACCCTAAGCAGCATCAAAGGGAAGCCTGGGGGGCTGAACAACATCAGTCGGATCGGTCAAGGTGCAAATAAACGACTAAGCCATAGAACAAAACAAGCCCTAGAACAAAAACCGAGTGCTCACCACGAGGCGGTAGCAAGCTAGCCGCTGGCTGACGTCAGACAGATTGGAGGCTCCAGGTACCAGTAGCGCATCACCTCCCTCTCCATCCCTACCCTCGAGGACCTCTGCGGCGGTCGGTGGTCTAAACATGGTCCGGGGAGGATCAACTGGCACCCTGAAACCGTCATACAAGCACTGACGCACCAATCGTTCGCCCAGATACCTCACCGGGCAAAACAGCGCGGGAAGGACCATCCTCCTATAGTTCCTAGGCGTCAGCTCCGCCGCCACGTGTAACACCCCGTTATTTTCCGAGTCAGTTTTAAGGCGTTACTTTTCTATTTTATTTAAATCGGGTTATTTAATTGAAAAAATATTTTCAATGTTGTTTTAAAATTTTAAGTAATTTGGACCTTCTTATTGTAAATCGATTTTGGTTTTTTAAAAGTGGGACATTAATTTATAAACTGATTTGGTTTCAAGTTGGACTAGTAAAAAAAAGGGAAACTATTAATTCTATATAAACCCCACGCCCCTTTCTTTTCCCCAATGTATTCATTCACCCTCCTTTTTCCTTTGTTTTTCTTTCTGCCGCAAGTGTCTCCTCCATCTTTCTCTGTTTCCTGATTTCAATTCCCAACCGTTACTTCACCGGCGTAAATCAGGTCTTAATTCTTTGCTTGCAATTGTCCGTCTTGACTTTCTTTTTCAACAAATATCGTAAGTACTCTACTTAATTAACGTCCTTATAAATTGTCTTATAGTTTTAAAATCGATTCATTAAGAATTTCTCTGTCATGAATTAGCAGTAATGTGAGTAATTTAGTATTGAATAAGTTGTCGGATGTGATTGGATGTTTCTTGGCTGGCGTCTCATCTAGGTGGTGATTGAAGAAAAATAGGGTCCTTACTGGGCAGAGGATATATATATATATATATATATATATATATACACACATACACACACACATACATATACATATATATCACGGAGTGGGAGGTATAATTTCGGGGAATCCGTTTTATAAGCTACAAGTGAGATTAATTGTTGGATGTTGCGTAGGTCCTTCATGGGAAGTTGGATTTATGGCCTTTCGAGTCTTGAGACGGAGGTAGGGAGTATTAGGTTACTCGAGTTACTTAGTTAATAGGTTGGACGTTTAATTTGGAGTAGAGTTTTGGGTGTGAGTTAGGACGAGCCTATATTAATAAGTTGGGGTATATGTTTGGGTCGTCTTAACACTATTCGGTTGAGATATTAAATCATTTTATTATTTGTAGCTTGTGGGTTCGAGGAGAAAGAATTCTTGGAGTAATTCTAGCTGAGTTTTGACCGCCTTGAGAGGTAAGGACGTTTTACCCTTTTCACTTAAGTAAAGAGCATGTTCGGATCAAATTATATTTTTATAACGGTTTTGTAAATTATTTCGTCGATGGTGAATTTGTATATATATTACTTCGTAATGTTTGGATATTGAACTTCATATTGGTACTGTTTGGTCAAAATTTTGGTAACTTATAACAGACTCTGGGAGCTCTGTTGGTCTAGACGGTTTTAAGGTGCGTCTAAGACGTTCCTGGGACTTCGTCCCGAAACTATTTTTGAGTGGGGATTGTCCGGCCCTTACTCTCTAGGGAGTTAGACTTTCTTCTTTGACAGTTTCATCCTACTGACTCTCCAAATGTAAGAGGTGCGCACTATTATGAGTCTAGCTAAGCACAGGTGGTTACCTCTAAACCGTGCAAGGGTAGGACCTTGGCACACAGGTTGCGAAAAAAATATATTTTTTGGTTGGTCTGATTTTGACTATTCTTTTTATGGTATTCTGGTATTTAAACGATGATTTTAACTTTGATTTCAGTTTATTATTATTATTATTTTTTTATTATTATTATTTCACGATTTATTATATTATTATACTTTTACTTAGCTTTGCTGACGTCCTTTTGTTTTGGGTCGTTCCCCCGCTGAAACCTGTACCTATTTGTGTTTTTTGGGTACAGCTGATAGGTACACTTGAATTGCTGCATAGGTGCATTCTGGTATCGGGTTATGCTGAGCGAGGAAGGCCTTTTATTATTTAACTTTGACTACAAGCTATTTATATTATTATTGGATTTATTGGTTGCTATTGTTTTAAACCGCTTTGGATTTTGTAAGACTTGAGACTTCCGCTGCAACGTTTTCATTTAATTAGCTAACAAATTTCTATTCTTATTCATTTATTATTTATCCTTTTCCTTGCACTTGGCTCGGTAAGCTAAGTGTGGAGTAACAACTTTAAGTTTTCCGTTTTTGGTTTATTATTTTGGTTGCGAAAATTTAGGGCTGTTACAGTTGGTATCAGAGCAATAGATTTTCAAAAATGTATTGCAAAATTTGAAATGGTTTGAAAAAAAAAACTTTTACCTTTATATATATATACTAGTTGTGTGGCCGCGTGCGATGCGCGCGGTGTCCGGGGTGGCAGTGGTGAGGTGGGTGGACGTGGGGGACGTCCGGGCAGCTTTGTGGGTATAGCTGGGGGAATCTTGTGGTGCAACGAAAAGTCTCCGTGCAGCCGGAGCTGTAGATGTGCGCGTGGGGTGTAGGGATTGGCATATTGGTCGAGCGAAACTGCAGCCGGACGACGCAGCGTTCATGTGGTAAGAGGTGAGCTGCCACACTACGGGGCAATACTAATATTACGGGTACGTGATACCGCGTCGAAGTACGGACTTGTTCGCGAATTACATGTCCGGGATGGGGCATTTGGTATTGTGGGATATAGTAGAATGGATAAGTGATATTCCGGAAACCCATATGGAGGGCCCGAAAGGTAAGGTATCCGGGGATTGGATACCATGCGGGGTCCGAGGCGTCACGAGTTATCGTAATCGTAATATCGGAATATTTTTCTCCCGCATGTGAAATGTTTAGGTACAACGTGTTTACACATAGATCGCACAAGGGGAGTCAAAATGCTAGAAATCCTTATAACAGAACTAAATACCTAAGTTCAAACTAAAAAAAGTTCAGTGAATCAGATGAAGAGTAATTAGTAGTTGTCTTTTTCTTCACAGCTTATTGGACTGCGCTAACAGCATACCTACTGTTGCTGTTGTTGTTCGTATGCTTCGCTAACGTCCCAGAAAGATAGTTTCTGGGTATAAGTTCAGGAGTTCAGTGTGCACAGCGCCGAAGTCCATCATGTCTGCAGATTCTGCGCTCGCCTTCAGTGCAGCTGGTACGAACTGATACTGCGCATTCTCTGGCAAATATGCGCTGTCTTCACGGGTTGCGGCCCACATACGTATGTACCTGAACGTTGCTGTATCGTCGTCCACATGTGCCTTTCCGCAGCCCGCTTCTTCGAAAAGGCGTGACAGCCTAATGGCAGGCTAGTATTTGTCCATACCCTCCCCAAACTCCAGCACTATAGCCTTTGTGAAAGCAAAGCCCGATTGTCTGGTTATTGGTTCGAAGCGCGCAATTGGGTACCCCAAGTTTCGAAGCGTGTCCTTGAAAGCCGTGTGACACCGTGCTGCTGTCCGGCTGGTCCGTATGCGATAAAGCAAGTCGTCAACTACCCAGCGAGCAGGGTACGCGTACTCACATACAAAACCTTCATTGTCATTCGCGCCTTCCATACCTGCGCTCCGTGCTGGTGTTCTGTTGTACTGCAGTTCCAGTCTCTCCACTACTCCCCAGTCAACGGTGGTCACAGCAAGGCCTTTAGTTCGGCACCACAGTTTTCCAACACAACCTGCAAAGGAGCGTAGCACCGGAGCGAAATCGGGTTACTAAAAAAATGAGTGAGCGCAGTTCAGTAAAGTCGGAATGTAGAAATCCTTGAGTGCTCACGGCGGGGGCAGGAGCATAGTGCAGCACATAAAAAAGGCAAAAGGTAAACACACAGAGGCACAATGACCACCACAGCAGTTCGTGGGTGAGTTGTGGTAAAACACTAAATCGGCCGACAACAAGGATGAAGGTTTGTGGGCGATTCTTGCAGTGGTTCAAATCCGTTTAAGAGCAATGTGCCGGTGATTGTTGCGGGGTCTTTGTCGCCGCATGTATAACACCAGGTGCACTGGGGGTTCAGTCTGTGAGCATCGCTCATGGGGACAAGCGGCCTATGGTTCGGGCAGTAAGCCAAATTATTATTCATGTAAGGTAAGCACGGAAGTGAGTGGGAAGACATACCGGATGTGGTGCGAAGAAACTTCTGGGGACCACTGTTCTCGAATTCCGGCACCGCTGCCTGACGTACCGTGTTGGACTGGAGGTCAAAAATTCTGCTGCGAAGTAGAGTGTGTGAGGGAGGGACGGTGGAAGTGTGCGCATGTGACTGTCACAATTGTTTGGTGTGGGGTTTAGTGGGTGGGTATGCTTTAAATTAGGGGATTAGTTGGTTGGTGGCACAATTAGTAACCCATACACCCAGGGTGTGGCAACGGTCCATTTTTTTTTCTATTTATTTTGGAATTTTATTTTAGTTGGGTATTTTGGTGGTGTGCAACATTATTGAGTGGCACGATCCATTGGTATTAGTGTAGGTGTGAATTTTTTTAGGTGGCATGCAATGTGTGCAACGTCTAAGTTGAATTCTATTAAGCCAGTACGGATTCGTTGTTGTTTGGGTAAGACGAACACAAAACGAGAGCGGGTGGGAAGTTTAAGGGGATGAATCGGACACCAAAAAAGAGCGTTGGGGAAACGTTTTTCTTGAATCCGGGTCGAGTCCTGACATCGGCCAATTTTCTTCCTGGGCCTTAATATTCCCTCTGTTTTTTAATTTAAGTTATGCTCACTTTGCAAGACTTCCTCTGTTTTTTAAAATAATTAAAATTGGGTGCCCAAAAATTCATGAAGTTTTAGATTGTATATGGACTACCATGTGATAAAGATTGCAATATGCTTAGGCCCAACCTATGTAATGGATTTTACTATAGACTATGATTTCTGGCCCAAAGTTCAAACTCGATAGTAAACTCGTTTCAGTTCTGTTCAGCGTACTTCAGTTTAGTCGGTTTAGTCTATTTCAGTGCAAAAAAGGCATAACCTTATTAAGTAGTTAATCACTGACTCCGTATTACACATGAAAACCGTACGCATGTGAAACCGCGTTCCATGCAATATATAAAACGAATTACTCGTATATAAAATCTGCAATCTCGACCAAATATGGGTCTGAACGAAGCGAATGATCGTCGAATCTAAAAAAAAAGTGTCAAAATCCCGAGATTTCCCAAATCTCTAAAAAAAACGTGTCAAAATCCCGAGAATTCCCAAATTTCTAGAAAAACTTGTCAAAATCCCGAGATTTCTGAATTTCTTAAAAAACATGTCGAAATCCCGAGATTTCCCGAATTTTTGAATAAAAACATGCCGAAATCCCAAGATTTCCCAATTTTTTTTAAAAAACTTGGAAATCCCGAGATTTTTCAAATTTCTAAAAAAACATGGCGAAATCCCGAGAATTCCCAAATTTCTAAATAAGAACATGTCGAAATCCCGAGGTTTCCCAAATTTCTAAATAAGAACATGTCGAAATCCCGAGACAGTAAGCCTGTAATGCGAATGGGTCTGGCCATGCAGCAGTTGAGTGGTGCAGGCAGAAACAGCGCTACGCAGGTTACGTCTGTGCTGTCAGGAAAGGGGAATAGCATTTGTAAGCCGAAAAGTAGAGAAGCTGAGGCGGACCAGGCATGGTGTGAAAAAGGAGGCTGTGAATAGCTGGCCATCCAAAAGTACGTAAGAGCAGCAAAACGCATTGTTTCCGGAAAACTATAAAGACAGGCAGGTAATGGAGTTGTTACACGAATTCGGAGACCTAACATGGGTACGTAGTTGTGGCATTCCGGTTTGCCAAAGAAGCTTACCTACCATATGATGCTATTCATTTTGTTACGGAACTAAAGTTATCAGTCAATGTGAACTACGTCGCTTCGACTGCGGAGCATTAATCCAATATCATGT
Source organism: Agrostemma githago (assembly GCA_958450325.1). Classification (NCBI taxonomy): domain Eukaryota; kingdom Viridiplantae; phylum Streptophyta; class Magnoliopsida; order Caryophyllales; family Caryophyllaceae; genus Agrostemma; species Agrostemma githago. Next base: position 32,229,801 of record OY288262.1, read on the forward strand.
GCTCCGTCAAAATCATCGTACGGGTGGCGACGGAAAATGCGTTCCTAACATTCTCTCAGCCTAGTTCGAATAACCTGCAAGTGTGGCCTGTTCACTGATGCTGACTGTAAACCGTGGAGTACTGTCCTAGCATAGACGTTAGTTGCCTCACAGCATCGACACCGCTTTGAAATTGCTATGTTACCTCTGTAAAGTGTTGCCACACCATTACGATTCTCTGTCCACAAGCTTCTATTGTAGTCCACATCTAGTCTTGGTGCATTTGCATGAATCAGAAACAACTGCACCCACCTTTTGCAAACAATGGCAACATTAGCCTTGTCGCTGTGAGTCGGCAATCTTGCGAAGATCTGCTCCATAAAATCTGCACTGCACAGTACTTCTTTGGTGGCTGCCATTTGTGTAGCGCAGGTCTGAATTTCGTGGAAGTGATTGTAGATAAAAGGTAACCGTTGTTTCTTCTGTCTTACTGACTCTGATTTAGTTTCCAGTCTGTCGGCCGCTTCATTGTTGAACAGCCAGCCACTGCAGATGTATCTGACCATGCTATGCTACCTGATAAAAGAGTCGACAATGACCTGAGGAAACGTACATAAGGCTATAACAATAATTGTAGCTTTGCACATGCGCGGAACGGTAGTCCCATTTCTAGGCCAGGTAAACCTGATCGTACTAATCATGAGGGAAACCCGTAGGGTTCATATCTGAATTTGCTGTAAATTAGTTGTACTGACTCGAACATCAGTGAAGCAATACAGGAATAATGCGAAGAAAGAAGAAGTCACCTAGGTCTGAATAAGAATACTGTACACAAGGGCTCACCCATTCAAGAAGACATTCATATCTATTAAAATTCCTCCCAATTAGACAAACAGTAGTCCCTATTCAATTGACCCATTGCTTCCAGCTGACCAAGAACTGAATAAGAGCACAAACCAAACAGGAGAATCTGACCGATCTATTCCCTATTCAGTTGGGCTAGGTCAGAGAAGCACTAATGCTAAGGCAAAAGGAAATCGAATCACCGAACAAAATTTGGGAAAGCATAGATGATAGTGGAACTACCTAACTGATCGAGTTTAAACTTCGCGTTCTCGAAATCGGTATTGAAATCGAGTCCTCTTACTCTTGTCTGTAGAAGAAAATGAGGGACTAAGCAGGGGCGTTTCTGCGTGTGATGAGGAGGCTTCACGGAATTAATATTGGGCTGGTAATGACACTGTTGAATGTGTTAGGGTATTAATGCTCTAACCTAACCCAGCACATGCATTTACAGTCTACGAAAATCTGGCTGGCAGTCTAGGCAAACGTCTATCCACTGGTCTATTGTATCAGGAATTTGTAACCGCGTTAGCTTATGGTGCACGATATGTTTGGTTTATTATTTTTCTTCGCTTTTAGAAACTGAGGCCAACGGCCGAAATAGAATGCGCATCAGAAGCAGCGGCACCGTCGTGAATGTTGCCTCGATCCGTGGCCATCAACAGCAACCCCTAAATGGGCAGTGGAGAACGAAGGTGTTAAAAGCGGGGAATACCGAAAGACAATCACCGACGACCGAAGGGGAACAGTTGAAATCAACTGCTCCGCACAAACATCTGTGCTAGTCTGAACGGGTTCCCGGTCTTCCGCCTCCTCAGCAACTGCCTAAATCAGCAGTGAAGAACGGAATTATCGGAAGCAGGAATGTCCAAGAAGCGGGGCCGAGAAATGGGAATCCGAAACAGGAAAAGGAACACAAACACAGGAGAACACAACCGAGCAGCACCGTAAACGGAAGACGAACTCTCAAAGCCTGCAAAAGAATACGCACAAAATTAGAGATCACGAAGGCATGTAACCGGCACACTAGGAACGAACATCAAGCGACGACAAAGAACAGAGAGGGAAGCAAAGGGGAGGAATAGAGGGAGATAGACCGAATCACCCGAAACAAGACCTCAGAAACCTAGGCGGACAGATGATTAGGTGAGACAAAACAAAGACCTAGACAATCCAGCAAAAAGAAACACTAAATAGTTCCCTAGATGATCCGCCCACCATACCAAAACCCCGTTTCTTGGATTCCTCAGAACCGAATCACAGGGGTGTTAGCAACCCTGCGACATAATCTGAACTAAAAAGCCCGATCCTCAGATTCCCCGGAATCGGAGAACAGGAATGTCAGGAAGCCACCAACGGATCCCAAGACATGACCGCGTGCAATCCAAAAGCGAGATCAACTGACCTGCACAAACATCTGTATTCATAGCACAAATCAGAGAAATTAATAATACAGGCAAAATCGGAAATGAACAACAAAATAATAATACATAGCACAAATCAGAGAAATTACAGCGAAGAGTGTATTCACCTCCAAATCTCATTGTTCCATTTGTTCTCAAAATCATACATCCCACAAATTCACCAGATCTGGAACTTATTATCAAAATTCATGTTCGTAAACCCCAAAATAACTATCTAATTGATCATAACAATAACCTGATCATCTGCTGAACTACAGAAAGCGCTAGACGGAGTTTTCCATTGGCAAGCGCATCCTGCACAATCAAAGTAAATAAAAGCGAATCATTGTCATAATCAATACACAAGTGAAAAGTAACACACAGAAGAAATCATGGAGTCATTGTCACTATCCAAAAAGCAACCTAAAACAAACAAAGAAAGTTGTAATTATTCATCGACAATTAAAAAAATCACCTAGATGTTCCCAAAAACCCTAATATAACTAATTAGATGATATAAATCAAAAGATCTGAACAAATAAAAAAAATATCGAGATAGAGTTCCCCAAATGGCAAAACAGGGCTGCTATCAACCCAAAAACAGAAACTAAGATCCGACTTTATCAAATTGAAATCAAGGAATAACAACACAAACCCAGAAAAGATTGAAACTTTAGCAACCCAATAACAGAAATTAACAAACAAAATCACCTGATTATCAGAAGCAACGTCATCATCATCAACAGAATTCTGATTTGCCCGAAAAAAGCAACTGAAACCCTAGAAACCGAAAAACCTAAGCGAGCGGATGAAAGAACCTGCGCATCAGAAGTAGCGGGACCGCCGTCAACGGTGGGCCGATCCGCGGCGGCCGCCACCGACCAATGAATGGACAGTGGAAAAGGAAGATGTTAGAAGCAGGAAACACCCAGAAACAGTTACCGACGACCGAAAGCGAACAGGCGAAATCAACTGACCTGCACAAACATCTGTGCCGGCACCAACGGAGTTCCGAACGTCGGCGGCGTCCCCCGAAGCCTAAATCAGCAGTGGAAAACGAAGCATCAGAAGCAGGAATGACCAAAAAGCAGCAACTTGAAAAAAGGCACACACATCCACATACGACCGAAACCTTAGAAGCCGAAAAACCTAAGCCTGCGGACAAAATAAGCCGCGCATCAAAAGCAGCGGCACTGCCGTCGACAGTGCCTCGATCCGCGGCCGCCGCCACCAACCCCTGAATGGGCAGTGGAAAACGAAGGCGTCAGAAGCAGGAAACACCGAGAAACAGTTACCAACGACCGAGACTGAAAAGGCGAAAGCAACTGACCTGTGCAGGCATCTGTGCCAACATCAACGGAGTTCCGATCCCCCGCCGCCTCCACCAACGCCTGCATCAGCAGCGGAAGAGGAAATCATCAGAAGCAGGGACGACGAAAACTCGGCAGCAGACGGCAAATAAAAAAGAAAAAAAGGGAAAAGGAACACAAACACAGGAGAACACAACCGAGCGAAACCGTAAACGGAAAAGAAACCCCCAAAACCTGCAAAAGAAGACACACAAAATCAGAGACAAGAATCAAGCGACGGCAACGAACAGAGAGGGAAGCAAAGAGGAGGAATACAGGGTATAGACCGAAGAAATGGAGGAAGAAAGTAGCGAAAGGAGAGGACGGAGAAAGCAACGGGCACACTATTTAAACGCTATTTTTTTCTTTAGGGTTTACTGTAGCTACTGTAGCTAAGCTACAGTAACTCCAGTTTCTCTCTTTTTTGAGGCAACTCAACTCGCCGCACCCATTGAGGCACAATCTCAACCATTAGATTAAATCAAATTAAAGATTAAGATTAAAACAAAAACCCATACATAAAAAAAATTTCCCCAATTTTTTTTCACGGGGAAAAAAATTAATATTTTTCGGAAAAAAAAAATCGATTTTTTTTTTTTCCAAAAAAAAATCGATTTTTTTTTTTCCCAAAAAAGTATTTTTTATTTTCGGAATTTTTTTTTCCAAAAAAAACTAATTTTTTTTTTCCGAAAAAAAAAATTGAATATTTTTCCCGAAAAACAAATTTGATTTTTTTTTTCAAAACAAAAACATTTTTTTTACGAAAAAAATAACATTTTTCCCAAAAAAAACGCTATTTTTTCCGAAAAAAAAACCACATTTTTTTTCTCAAAATAAAAAAAAATCCAAAAAAACAAATCCCAATTTTTTTTTAATATTAAAATAAAATTGGTATATATAAAAACTACTTCAGTGTACATAATAACTGTTTCAGGGTATATATATAACAATTCTACTATATCAAATAATTAAGTACATATGACAATTATTTCAGTGTATATATGTTGATTAATTGGTGTACATAGTAACCATTTGAGTTTATATAACAATAACTATTTTACTATATATATTGAGTTCTTAAGTGTATATATATAATGAGTTTAATAGTGTATATAATGAGTTTTTATTGTATATAAAAGTTATTTGGATGTATTTTCCATTGTTGATTAATTGGTGTACATAGTAACTATTTGGGTGTATATAACAATCACTCGAAATTCTTATATTAATCTATATTATTTTATATCCTATTTTGGTGGCAATCACGTCCCATTATTATAGGAAACAATATTCTTTTTTTATTATTTTTTAATATGACAGTTTCCTAAATTCTTAGGACACTACAATGCACTACAATAACAGATGAAAAACACTAAAGTAACAACTGAAGTGTATTAAAGTAACACGACATATAAAGTAACAGATGGTAGACATTAAAGTAACAGATGCTCTACACTAAAGTAACGCAGTATATGAACTACAATAACTCAATATATTGGAAACGTAAAAACTAATAATTGAGTAGCATCTTAATGACTTCCATGGCGATTCCAGTATAAATTACAAAACATATATACTCACCGTTTGTGTATTTTACGATTTGCATATGAATCTATGATGAATAACACGACCATGAAAACAATATCAACATGAAAATTGACGCAAAATATGAATGACACGACCATGAAAACAATATCAACATGAAAATTGACGCAAATTAATCAAGATAATGAATAAAAATTGACGCAAAACATGAAAGCAATATCGAAACTCACCATTGTTATACTCGATGAATTGCTTATCAACCGTTAATGAAGATGTCGCGATCATTGAATTCATAGTAACGGAATTTCGAGCACATATTTGATTGAATGAACGTGATGATCGATGAGAGCATTTTTTTTAAAGGTTTTGATGAACCTGTGAATGAACGTGAATGAATGAGGAATGATTGTGATTATGGGAGTTATTGTTTCCTAAAATCATGGGAGTTATTTTAGGATACTAAATCTTCCTTTTTTTTTTTTTTTTTAATACAAAATATTAGGATGCATCTTGTCCATCCATCCTCATCCCATCCAACGGATGGGATGAGGACTTATGGACTCAACATATATAAGGGGACTCATTAGAACCCATATATATATATAGATGGGTTCTAATGAGTCCCTTATAAGTATTGAGTCCCTAAGTCCTCATCCCATCCGTTGGATGGGAGATGGATGAAGGGACGAGATTATTCACTAATTAAAAAAAAAGGAGAGAAGATACTGCTTCCCACAAAATAGGAAGGAGAATATATTAGTGTAACGTATCATCCTCATTCATTCATTCATTCACTCATTCATCACTCTGTCGCCTCACTCTCGCTTTCATCATTCTCTCATTCATTCTCTGGTTCATTATTCTTATTCTCACCGCTGCCCTTTACTTCAAAATGATCCAAACAAGACCGCATTCAGTTATTCATCGTCTTCTACGCGCTGCTGCATTCTACGTTCGATCATTCCGGCTACAACATTTCATTCAAATGGCTGATATGCAAATCGTATAACACGCAAACAGTGAGTATATGAATTGTAGTTTATATGAAAAGGCCATGGGAGTCATTAAGATGATACTCAATTATTAGTTTCTTCTTTTCTATGTTGAACTGCATATTCATCAAATTGAAAAGGCCATGAGAGTCATCTGTTAATTTTATGATCTGTTACTTTAACTCATTGAAGTCGTTACTTTAGTGCTTAACATCTGTTATTTTATCGCATCAGAGTGTAGTAGGGATATATGAAACCGCCATATTAAAAAAATAAAAAATAAAATATATTGTTTCCTATAATAGTGGAACGTGGTTGCCTACAAAATAGGAAACAAATTTAAAGAGTGATGCCCCATTCAGAGAAATATACTGATTTAATACGTGAATGAAATATACCTGGTGTTATATGATACTGAATTAGTAGTTTCTAATTTTCTACGTTGAACTGCATATTCATCATATGAAATTTGCGCACACACAATATATTGAGTTATTGTAGTTCATATACTGCGTTACTTTAGTGTATAACATCTTTTACTTTAATGTCTACCATCTGTTACTTTATATGTCGTGTTACTTTAATACACTCCAGTCGTTACTTTAGTGCTTTTCATCTGTTATTGTAGTGCATTGTAGTGTCGTAAGGATAAAGGAAACCGCCATATTAAAAAAATAAAATAAAATAAAAGATACTGTTTCCTATAATAATGGGACGTGATTGCCACCAAAACAGGAAAAAATATCAAAGAGTAACGCCATATAAAAAAAAAGAAAAAAAAAAGATATTGCATCCTATAATTATGGGACGTGATGACTTCAAAATAGGAAACAATATCAAAGAGTAAGATACTACGTCTTACTCTCATTTCTGATCATTATATGAATTTTTTGCACTAACCTATACCTGATGTTATTTTGATAAGCATTATCTGTTACTTTAATTCACACTATCTGTTACTTTAATGTCTGACCTCTGTTACTTTATACCTGGTGTATAAGCATCCTCTGTTAATTTAATCCAATGTTACTTCAATGCACTTCATCTGTTACTTTAATTCTTCTTATCTGTTACTTTAATCCATATTTCAAGTTTTAATTGTTTTTTTCCGTCACGTTTGTTGTTTTTCAGTAGACGCAAAAACACATGAATGATGTAGGGATGTGGGTGAGAGTTTCCTCCATTGTGCGGTGGTGAGATTAAATCAAAGCTTCTGAGATGATGATGAAGAAGAAGAAAAAGAAGAAGACGGAGAGGACGAGAAGGATGAAAAAGAAGCAGAATTATAAGTAGGACATTATGAGTAACAAGTGTGAAACATTGGAATTGTAAGGGAGTTGATTTAGTTGGAATCTTGTACCACTTTTTGTTTTGGAGTATCTTAATAAAAACAAACATTGTTCTTTTTATTAATTGGAACTCCTGTTTTTGCAAGAGACTACTATGCAACATAACAGATTTTATGAGTTAAAGTAACACACTTCATGAATTAAAGTAACACATTGTATGAGTTAGAGTAACAGTTTTTGCAAGAGACTATGCAACGTAACAGATTTAATGAGTTAAAGTAACACAGTTCATGAATTAGAGTAACACAACGTATGAGTTAGTAACATAGTTTATGGATTATGGCAGTAACATGGTAACATCCGTACAATGGCAGTAGGGAACGAATGATTTTTTGCTGAAGATCTATGAAAAAAACTTAATTTTAAATAAACTTGTTGTGCGAGAGAAAGAGGCAATTAAAAATTTGATAGGAGAGAGAATTTGTACTGAGATAATTAAGGAAGAGAGAGAAAGAAAATATATTTTGATAGGTATTATAGTTATTTCCTTAATTATGAGATCAAATCTTGTCCATTAATCTAACATTGAATCAAGGGCTAAGATGGGGACTCACGGACTCAACATATATAAATTGGATTCACCTGATCCCACTTATATATATATATATATATATATATATATATATATATATATATATATATATATATATATATATATATATATATATATATATATATATATATATATATATATATATATATATATATATATATATATAACAGTGTGTTGGGTGGTTTTGGTGCATTGCATACGCATGATTTATATTCATATTTGTATATATATGATAATATTTGGTGCTATTACCCTTACCTGAACTGTTGAATGCTATTTATGTTATTATTTGTGATATACGATTTTATGTCAATATTTAATAGAACATTGTTTATATCTATAGTAACCATGCCTCCACAAAGGGAAAACGAAAACAACAATAATGATATGACTGCTATGATGACGCAACTTATAGCTCAGAATGCAGCTCTTGTTGAAGTTTTGCAACAAATGACTACGGTTACGCAGAACATGAATGAGAGGGTTGAGAATGAAAACGATCCTACACCTACTGTTGGTGGAATGTCCGAAGCGGTATAGAAGAAGAGGCCGCCGTCTTTTACTGGGAAAGGAGATCCTACTAAGCTAGATAACTGGATTAGGGAGATAGAGAAAGTTTTCTTGGTTGTTGGGTGCCCACATGAGTTTCAGGCTACGATTGCGGTCTTCTATTTGAAAGAGAAGGCAGATATATGGTGGCAGACTGTGAAAGATGATTTTATGAAACCTAAGAGGGTAAGAAATGCTAACGGTACAGTCATACTTCATGATAAAGACTGAGATGACCTTAAAGACCTACTTGAGGAAGAATTTTTCCCCGACCATGTGAAGAACCAAAAACTGGCTGAATTTGGGGATCTAAAGCAGAAAGATGAGATGAGTGTGAAGGATTTTTATAACAAATTCATTGAACTTAGCAGATTCGCTTTGGAGTTGGTACCAACTGAGCGAATTAAAGCGGCAAGGTTTGAGGATAAGTTAAATTGGAAGATTAAGGGTAGGTTTGCTGGGGAGACCTTCACTTCATTGAGGGATATTTATGCTAAAGCTGTTAACATTGAGAGGAGTAACCAGAAAATGGAGGCTGAAATGGGAACTAGTGGGACTAAAAAGAGGGAGTATCAGGGGAGTCAATCTGACACCGCAGCTAAGAGAGGAAATTTTCATAATAATAACAACCCTCAGAATAAGTCCCGATCTTTTGGCGGGAATGTGACAGAAGAAGGGAATAACTGGAATGGTAAAAGTGAGGGGACAGGCCAAGTTTTTACCAGACACTATTACTGCAAGATATGCAAAGGAGATCACCCAGGAGTTGACTGTCAGGGAAATAAGGTGACATGCCACTGGTGTGGAAAATTGGGACACCGTGAGTTTGAATGTACTAATAAGAAGGCAGGACGACCCCGTAGTGCGCAATCTGCTAGTGTGAGTGTGAATCAGGGTAACCGATTTCATGGTCAGGGAAGAACATAGAGTTATGGTGGACCTACTTCTAATAACACTTATAAGAACCCAACTCCGACTCAGAGCAATACTACAGCAGCTAGTAAGCCCGCAGGACAAGTGAATGGGGCACAGAGTACTAAGAAGCCCACTGGGAAGCTCTATGTCATGAATAGATAAGAAGCAAAAAATACAGACATTGTTTCGGGTAACTTTCCTGTGAACTGTATTTCAGCTTATGTTCTGTTTGATTCTGGTGCATCTCACTCTTTTATTTCAACTAAGTTTGTGGATAAAATGAATGTTGAACCTAGTGAAATTGTGGATTATGATTTTGCTATGCCATCCGGGGACTTAGTGAACTGTAAAAGAATTTTTAAGGATGTGTATGTGTTTATTGGTGATCATGATTTTAAGGCAAACCTGATAGAATTTCCATTACCTTACTTTGATGTGATTTTGGGGATGGATTGGATCGGTTCTCATCGGGCTAATATTGATTGTGCACAGAGTAAAGTTTCCTTGAGAGAGCCTAAAAATGTGAGAGTATCGTATAGAGGTCATGTAAAGGGTCCTAGGGTGAAAATTATTTCTACTATGAAAGTGAAAAAACATTTATCTAGGGGAGCTGAGTTGATTTTGTGTCATGTAAGAGATTTAAGGGTTGAATATCCTGACTTGAGTGAAGTTCCAGTAGTGAGTGAGTTTGTTGATGTGTTTCCTGAGGAAATACCGGGAATGCCTCCTGCTAGAGAAGTTGAGTTTCAAATCCACTTAGTGCCAGGAACGGGTCCAATTGCTAAATCACCATACCGAATGGCACCGTTAGAAATGCAAGAACTTAAGAAACAATTAGATGAATTGATGAAGAAAGGGTATATTAGGCCTAGTGTGTCGCCTTGGGGTGCCCCTGTTTTATTTGTGAAAAAGAAAGATGGAACTTTGAGGTTGTGTATTGATTATCGAGAATTGAACCAAGTTACTATCAAGAATAGGTACCCTTTACCTAGGATTGATGATTTGTTTGATCAGTTGAAGGGAGCTTCTGTTTTCTCTAAAATGGACTTGCGATCTGGGTACCATCAATTGAAGATAGCACCTGAGGATGTACCTAAGACTGCATTTTCCACTAGATATGGCCATTATGAGTTTACTGTGATGCCTTTTGGGTTGACTAATGCACCTGCTGTGTTTATGGACATGATGAACCGAACTTTTAGGACTTACCTAGATAAATTTGTTGTGGTGTTCATTCATGACATTCTGATTTATTCGAAGAGTGAAGATGAGCATGAGGAACATTTACGTATTGTCTTTGGTATCCTGAGAGAAAAACAGTTGTATGCCAAATTTTCGAAATGTGAGTTCTGGTTGGATCAAGTAGCTTTTGTGGGGCACATTATATCTAAGGATGGAGTATCAGTAGATCCTGCTAAGATTAAAGCTGTTAAAGAGTGGCCTAGACCGAAATCTGTGACTGAAATTCGTAGCATTTTGGGTTTAGCTGGTTACTATAGGAGATTTGTGAAAGATTTTTCTAAAATAGCTAGACTAATAATCACACTGATGAGGAAAGCCACAAAATTTCATTGGGATCAGGGATGTGAGGAGTCGTTTCAGATTTTAAATGAGAAGTTGACCACTGCTCCGGTTCTGGCTTTACCGGATGGAAATGGAGCTTATGAAGTCTATACAAATGCATCTAAGAATGGGTTAGGTTGTGTTCTTGTGCAGAATAGGAGAGTAATTGCCTATGCATCTAGGCAGTTGAAACCTTATGAAGAAAATTATCCCACTCATGATTTAGAATTAGCAGCCGTAGTCTTTGCCTTGAAGATTTGGAGACATTATTTATTTGGTGTGCCCTTTAAGGTTTTCTCTGATTATTTACTAAAAAGGAGCTTAACATGAGACAGAGGACGTGGTTGGAACTGATTAAGGACTACGAGGTCGAGATTCAGTATCATGAAGGAAAGGCTAATATGGTGGCCGATGCCTTAAGTAGAAAATCTCTCCATACAATACAGTTAGTGATATAAGCCGAGGGAAGAGTTTGTGAACTTTGCGATCTAAAAGGCGAAGCCAGGAACCTCGTCTAATGTATTATCTGTCGAGAGCGATTTAATAGGGGGAGATTAGAGAATTGCAGGTGGGTGATAAGTATTTACAGGATAAGTTGGTGAATGAGCCTACTTTGTTCAGGCGCGACGAGAGTGGATTGATTAAGGTTCATGATAGAGTTTGTGTGCCTAACCACTGGGAGATAAAGGAAAGAATCATGACTGAGGCACATGCAACACCGTATTCTATTCACCCCGGGGGTGATAAAATGTATGCGGACTTGAAATTAGCATTTTGGTGGTCTGGTATGAAGAAACAAATTGCAGATTACGTGTCTCGATGCTTGATATGTCAGAAAGTTAAGAGTGAACACAGGAGACCTCAGGGGAAGTTGCAACCTTTAGAAGTTCCCGAGTGGAAGTGGAGTTCAATCTCCATGGATTTTGTAGCTGGTTTGCCAAGGTCACAGAAAGGTAATAATATGATTTGGGTGATAATTGATAGGTTGACTAAGTGTGCACATTTTATTCCGATGAAAGATACCTGGAAGAAGAAGCAGCTTGCTGATGCTTATGTACATTATGTGGTAAGACTTCATGAAGTTCCTAAGGATATTGTATCAGATAGGGATGCCAGATTTGTTTTGATATTTTGGGAAAAACTTCAGACAGCTTTAGTAACCAAACTTAATATGAGCCCATCATTTCATTCAGCTACCGATGGTCAGACTGAAAGAACAAATCAAATACTTGAAGACATGTTGCGAGCTTGTGTCTTACAATTTTAGGGAGGTTGGGAGGATAAGTTAGATCTTATTGAGTTCTCTTATAATAACAGTTATCAGGCTACAATTCAGATGGCCCCATTCGAGGCGTTGTACGGACGCAAGTGTAGGAGTCCGGTATGTTGGGGTGATATTAGTGATCATGTGATTCTAGGGCCTGAGATGATCACTAAAATGGTTGAGAGTGTTAGGATTATACAGGACAGGATGAAAGCAGCTTAAGACCGTCAGAAGAGCTATGCAGATAAAACTCGTAGTCACGTGGAATTTGAGGTTGGTGACAAAGTTCTTTTGCGTGTCTCGCCTACTAAAGGAGTAATGCGGTTCAGTAAGAAGGGCAAATTGAGCCCAAAGTTTATTGGTCCGTATGAAATTTTGGAGCGTATTGGCGAGGTGGCTTATCGACTTGATTTACCTGCTGATCTAGAACGAGTGCATAATGGATTCCATGTTTCCTAGCTAGCTAAGGAAATACATTAGTGATCCATCACATGTGTTAGACCCGGAGACTATTGAGCTTGATGAGACTATGACTTATGAAGAGACTCCTGTTCAGATTTTGGATAGTAAAGTGCGTAAAACCCGTAGAACTTGAAACAAGAATGGTCAAAGTTTTATGGAATAATAACAATGTGGTGGAGGCTACTTGGGAAGTTGAGTCAGTCATGAAAGACAAATACCCTATCTTTTTGCCTAAGGTAAATTTTCGTGCTTCGTGGACGAAGCTTTATTTTAAGGGGGATAGAAAATATGCATGACTACTTTATTTACTACTTTTGTTGGATTAACCTTGTTGTGTGGTTATTTCATGTTATTATTGTTGGTTACAAATATGAATCTATTGGTTATTGTTGGATTGGTTTTTCTATTGGTTATTGTTGGTTATTGTTGGATATTGGGTTTTTTCTTTAATTCTTGAAATACTTGTTACTCATATTGGTGATTTATTTGTGCTCAATGCACATTTTTTTGAAAAAAAAAATGTTGAACTTATGAAATTTCAAATTTTTCTTTTTGAAAATATTTAATTATCTTACCCGGCATGCTCTTAGCTTTCTAAGTGACACTCTTACCTTAGAGGATTGTGAAAATTTTGTGGGTTCGAACTCTAGCATTGATTTGTGGAATTTGTTCTTATTTTGTGGTGGAATTAGGTGGCGCTGAAGTTATAGTACTTTAAAATTTGAGGAATTAGGTGCTTTGGATTTTTGGGAATTTAGACATGTGAGTGATCTTAAAGGTTACACGTTTTTTTGACGGATTTTCGATATATATGGAGTAAATGGTTTATTTTGGATATATATGAGGAACTTTGGTTTATTTTGGATATATGGAGTGAATGATCATTTTGGGACACATATGAGTAATGCGAGACTTTATTTTGAGGATGCGTTTAAACTTCGAGGACGAAGTTTTGTTTTAAGGAGGGAAGTCTGTAACACCCCGTTATTTTCCGAGTCATTTTTAAGGCGTTACTTTTCTATTTTATTTAAATCGGGTTTTTAGTTGGAAAAAGATTTTCAATGTCGTTTTAAAATTTAAAGTATTTTGGACCATCTTATTATAAATCGACTTTGGTTTTTTTTAAAGTGGGACATTAATTTAAAAACTAATTTGGTTTCGGGTTGGACTAGTCAAAAAAAAAAGGGAAACTATTAATCCCATATAAACCCCAAGGCCCTTTCTTTTCCCCAATTCATTCGTTCACCCTCCTTTTTCCTTTGTTTTTCTTCCTGCCGCAAGTGCCTCCTCCATCTTCCTCTGTTTCCTGATTTCAATTCCCAACCGTTTCTTCACCGGCGTAAATCGGGTCTTAATTCTTTGCTTGCAATTGTCCGTCTTAACTTTCTTTTTCAACAAATATCATAAGTACTCTACTTAATTAACGCCCTTCTTTTATAAATTTTCTTATAGTTTTAAAATCGATTCTTTAAGAATTTCTCTGTCATGAATTAGCAGTAATGTGAGTAATTTAATATTGAATAAGTTGTCGAATGTGATTGGATGTTTGTTGGCCGGTGTCTCATCTTGGTAGTGATTGAAGAAAATAGGGTCCTTACTGGGCAGAGAATATATATATATATATATATATATATATATATATATATATATATATATATATATATATATATATATATATATATATATATATATAGAGGTAGGTTCAAATAAGATCCACAATTTTTTTAAGTCTATATTGAAGTTACAGATGACATACGCTAAAGTTGCATTTGTTCAAAATTGATATATATACAAATGCAACTTTAGCGTATGTCATCTGTAACTTCAATATAGACTTAAAAAAATTGTGGACCTTATTTGAACCTACCTCTATATATATATATATATATATATATATATATATATATATATATATATATATATATATATATATATATATATATATATATATATATATATATATATATATATATATATATATATATATATATATAGTCAAGATCCGGTGAGAACGTATAGTATAATGAGAACTGTGAGAACTTCTCCTAACCATTAGATCTTAAAAGATCTAACGACATACATTAATTGAAATTCATCCCCACTCTTACGCAAATCATTTCACTCATATTCTTTCCCAAAAGTAAAACTTTACCAAAAGTAAATGATAAGAGTATGGAGAAAGTATGCAAGGAAATCCGAATTCATCAATATGACAAAAACAAAACAGTGACTCAGTCTCAAGAACACATCAAGTTGTTTACTCAGCAAATGAACGAGAATTGAAGTAAAACCAACACAAGCTTCCTAAGAAGACAGATATATAACTCCAATCCCTAACACTTGATCTCCTTGAGACCGTGAGCAAAGTAGAGGAATGTCGGGTCAGTTGCGCCTTCTTTGTAGTATTCAAACACTGTGGCCTCGTCATCATGCATGCTCTCCCCCACAAAGCTGTATACAGCAGAAATGATATCATGTCAGCGACGTTCCTAGGCTTCGCCATGCTAAATTAATAAAGGGTATTCTCGTTATTACATAATGTATTCACTTAAAATTAAAAAAGGGTACACCAAAATGGGTACGCTAAAATTGAGAAGGGGTACACCAAAATTAAAAAATATAGGCTAAAATTCAAAAGTGAGGGTTTGCTAAAATTGAATTGAAAAGGGGTACGCTTAAATTGAAATTGAAAAAAGTACGCTAAAAGTGAAAAAGGGTACGCTAAAATTTGAAAAGGGTACGCTAAAATTGAAATTGAAAAAGTGTACGCTGAAATTTAAAAAGGATACGCTAAAATTGAAAAAGGGTACGATAAATTTAAGAAAGGGTACGCTAAAATTGAAAAATGATACGCTAAAATTGAAAAAAGAAATTAAATTGAGTAGGGCTTGAAGAAGAAGTGTTGTATTCCATATAAAATCCGTACAAAAGAAAATTAAAGAACAATATTTTAGATGAACTCCTAAGTCAATGAGGAAATTTGGAAAAAAAAAACGATAGCTGGGATTATTGCAATTATATTTGCCGACGATAATACTATTACTATTGTAATGAAATAATGAATTTAATCGAATAAGTTAACTCATAAAATAATTAATTTAAAAAAAAAATTAAAAGTTACTTAGGTTAATGGGGTCCCAATTGTGATTAATTGATGGATTGAAGAAAAGTCGATTGAAAAATTGATGGATTGAAAACTGGATTCAATGGTCGATTGAAGAATTATGGATTAAAGGATTACAGGTCGAAGAATTTTGTAGAAGGAGGAGGAGTTACGACCTTACGGGTTGAAGGCTCAAGCAATTGTGATTAATTGATGAGATTGAAGAATTTTGAAGGATCCAACGAATGAGATCGAACACTATGATCTAATGGCTCATATTATAGTTCTCATGGTTCTCATTGAAGGAGTGGTTCTCACATGAACCTAAATATATATATAAGTTCCTAGCATTTACAATCTCTCTCTTCAGAAAATAAATTAATTACCACCACAGTAATATCCTACACCATCAACACGCCTAATCCCAATGATGAAATCCTTCATCATTGTCCCTCTTCTCTATTGTTACTGGGGATGCAAGCTATTTAGGGGAAGTGGCAGATTCGGGCATATATTTGTTCATCAATTCCTTCATCAAGAGAAAGTGCTTTCATTTTTTTTGAATTTCTTGAGAGCGGTAAATTGGGGTGCGATTGTTTTTTAATTGAAGTTTTGATCTGAGATGGAAGAACATCAGTTAAACGAAGTGTTTCTTGGTAAGTGTCTCTTTAATTCAAGTTTTGGAAGTTTTTTAGGAATCTGGTTTGAATTTGCTTAAATATTAATTTTTATAATTTTTAATGAAATGTTAATCTTTGAATCTGATTGATTGTTGTTAATCTTATTTGAAATTGAAGATAAAAATATGAGTTATAAATTGCGAGTTGATTAAATATTGATTTTTGTTAAAGTTACGAAATATATGAATTTGAAGTTGATACAAATGCAAGCAGAGTATCGATTAAGGTTTACAGGCACATGTAGCTTCATGGATGTAGGTTGAAGTGTTAAATTGAAGTGATAAATGAAATTGAAGTACATGTAGATTTATGGACGTAGGTTGAAGTGTTAAGTAAATAATGTTGAAGTTACAAATTAAGTGAACTAAAGTTATGAAATGTACAGTTTCAACTGGATTTTTTATTCACCATATTCGATGTTTGAAGTATTGTAGGGTTGTTGAAAAATTAATTTTTGTATTGAAGTATACAAATTACAAGTAATTTTTATTACTATAAAAATTAATACTATCGAATTTTTATCCAGTAGCATTGTAGGGAAATACAATGGAAATACTAAAGGTTAAATTTGTAATGGAAATACAAAAATTGATCGCCTTGTATATGAGTTGCTGAAGTATTAACTTTTATTTAAAAAGACTCCTAAAATAGGGATTAGTAGAGTTGTCCGAAGTATTAGATCTTTAAAATTAAAGTTACGAAATATATGATTTGAAGTTACATTTTGTGGCCTAAATAAATTATTTGAGAAGATTAATTTGGCAGTGCAATGGTAAGAGGCTTTGTTGAAGAAGATTTGTAACACCCCATATTTTTCAAATAGTATTAAAATTTTAAACATTTATTTAAACAAAGTTTAACGTTTGAAAAATTATTTTCGTAAATTAAATATTTTATTTTCGTTAAGTAAAAAAATTATTCCGTTATAAAAACATGAAAATTTATTTATCGTATTATTAAAATTTTATCCTTCGTTAAATAAAGTTTTAAACTCGAAATTATTTTCAAATAAATGACCTGTTGTTTTGACGTTTTCTTGTCTCGTAAAAATTTAATAATTTATCGAATTCTTAAAATAACGATTTCTTATAACTTTTGTCTCATAAAACTATTTACCGTCTCACAAATTTATTTTTTTAAAAATAAACTTTACGATTTCCATTATTTTAATTCCGTAATCTTTTATTTCAACTTTTTAAGAAAAAAAGAAAAGCGTTTGTACGAAAAACACCGAAACTCAAAAATTTGGATCTTCTATTTTTATCTCCCACGTACTATGGTACTCACCCCTATACTCCCTCTCTCACTTACACCTCCCCGCCTACCCTCCTTACTATTCCTACACCTCCTTGTTCATCTCCCTCATCCTGACACTCCATCCTCCTATTCCCTTCTTCTTCCATCCTCATCCTACACCTCCATCGTCACCTTCCCTTGTCCCCTGTTCGGTCATAGCTTCGGCCTACATACCCTCTGTTTTGGTAAAAATTTACCGGATTATCGTTTTTGGAAGCGGGTTAAAGTGATCGGCCTATAATCGCGAATTAATGAAATAATAATGAATCTAGCGAACGAGGAACGACGAAAGAAAAAAATCGACACACGGAATTTTGGTGACGCGGAAACCCGATGTGGGAAAAACCGCGGGGGAGTCGGAATCCCACCAATATTTTACTATGACCAAAAGAATGACGAAAAGAATATCGAGAGTACAAGTATTTGTGTTTGATAATAAATTATGGAGTATTATGTTGTTCTTTTTTTATGCAGCTTGATGGTGATGTGTTGAATGTGTTCTCCCCTTTGCCTCTGTTTGTTGTTGTACTTATATCTCATCTCCTCCTCTTAGCCGTTGCCTCCCTTCTTTCTTTCCTGATTTCTCTCCTGCTCTGGTGGCGTTCCCTGATTTTTAGGAGGTGGTTAATTGACTGGGTCTGCTGTTTGGGGTAGGGTTATTCCGGGTAACTGGGCTATTCTCGGCCCACTTGTGTTTGATTGCTCTTTGGCCCAATTTCTGCTGTTGGACCCTATTGTGTTGACTCGTTGACTTTTATTTGTATCGGATCCTTGACTTTTACGATTTTGGACTCTCCGAGTATTACTTTGTGATTTTTCCTTTTTGATTTTCTGACTTCTTGACTTTGGCTATCGACTCTCGTCTTTTGACCTTTTGACTTTTTGACCTTCCGACCTTTGACCATTGACCTTTTGATCTTCCATTTGACCTTCCATTTGTAATATGCCACGTCGTGCTTTGAGAATGCGGATTTTTATCCCAAACAAATGCCCCCAAATTTCCGATTAAGCTCATCTTAGGCGGGAATTTCTGTTCGCTTGGATCGTAGTCGGTTTGCATGATGATTGAATCTTTGATCCGACCATTCGTCCTAAACTCGAAGATGATGACACTCCGCAATTCACTCTATTCTTCCACAAGTGGTCCTTCCCCTTCTCCCCCAGAGGGAGAAAAAAGAAAAGTCTGGTGGGAACATGCCTTCGGGCAAGGTACGTTCATGCTTGGCTAGGTTTACTTGCCCTCAAATTCTCCTGGTACTCATTTTCGCTTGCTCCTTCCTTCAGGATCCGCTAAACCTCGTGTGTCCCCAGAGCAAGTAGCTGCTAGAAGGCGGGCCGTTGCTACTAGAGCGGTCTTTAAAAGGAAAGTTAGTTCTGTTTCTACTGGCTTTGCTGGTTCTGGGAGAAGTCGTAATTCGTTCCATTTTTCAGAAGTTACTTTTGCAGAAAGTGAACCCCTGGTGGCAGATCTTTCTGAGTCTCACTCTTATTCTGCCCCCAGATTCATTGATGATGTTCCTGCTGGAGTGGTGCTCAAATTTTCCGAGGGCTTCGATATATCCAATCTTGCAGAGGACATGACTCTTCTAGACTAGCTGCTTCTTCTTGGTCCCAGGTCCGCGCTAGAAAATAGTTCTCTGAAGGAGTTGGGTTTGATTTGCGAATTGCTGGCGGAGAGATCTGGTAAAAGACAAAAGCTTAGCGCAGATCTGGTGGAGGCACGAAGTGAGCTTGCCTGGGCCTTGGATGTCAACTCTTCCCTGTAGGGGAAGAGTGCTGAGCTGAAGAAGACTCTGAGGGATGCTTTAACCCGGTTGGCTCTGAGCACTGAGATCTAGATGGTCAGAGCCTACTCTGAGGGGAAGCACGAGAATTGGAACTTGGCTGCTCTGGAAGATATGACGAGGGAAGAGTTTCCTGAGGGCTTTAACTTGGACATTCTCTCTGGGGGTGAAGATGAGATGGTGGAGGAATCAGTCTCTTCTCCCCCTGCTGTCCAAGAGACGCATGACCAGGTGGATGCTGTTGCTGGCACTCCTGCTGTGGTGGAGCCCCTTGTCTGCCTTCCTCCTGAGGAGAATGTCTAGGCTGTTTAGCTTGTTACCTTTTGTTATCTTTGGCCCTGTGTGGCAAAAACAAAAATATTCTGTTAAAAAATTGTTATGTCCTGAATTCCCATTCTGCTCAGGGGAGCAGAATGTCTGAACCTTTTTTCTGCTCAAGGGAGCAGAATCGTTTTAGACTTGTTTCTATGGTACTCGTTTTGTTTACTTGTGGTGTTTGTTTTGTTTGTTTGTTTGGTTGCTGTCAGCTATTTGTATGCATGCCTTTGTCCGTATGGTCGACCCTGATGGTTGGTGGCCTGGGGTTTAGTATGCCCACTCAGTCAGAGGTGCCACGCTTTGCGTGGGTGCTGAGTGACGCAGGGGACTTGTAATGCCCTGGTTGTAGGCAATCAGCACAAGACGCACGCCTTCTGTAGAAATTATACACTCCACCAGATTGGTCACCAGTTTTGGTTGAAAAAGCAGACAAAAGATGGTAAAGATGCAATGTTTGAAAATATTGCGTGGGAAAAAATTACATTTCCAAAAATATGTGAATGGGGAAAATCCAATTTTGGAGGCACATAAAAAAGACATCGAATTTTGCAAACATATGAAAAGAAAATTATATCTGAAAAATGTGTGAAAATTTAAAATTCAATTTTAAAAACATATGAGAGTAAATTCAAAATTTGAGGACATGTGAAAATAAAACTAAATCTCGAAAGCACATAAAAAAAGTTTCAAAATTGTAAGATATGTAAAAATCAAATTAAGTCTTTAAGTCATGTGAAAATCAAGTTAAATCTTGAGGCATGTGAAAATGAGCTAAGTCTTGAGATTTTATAAAAAGAAACTCGAATTTTTGAGGATATGTGAAAATTAAATTCTATCTTGATGTTATGTATTTTTGCAACCAGAAAAATAGTTTGAAGGACAAAGTAGAGTTAAAAAGACAAAAGATGAGATTGACCTGGGCTCTGGTGGAGGTGTATCCGACAGATTGAATGCCTTGTTTCTGGCGACAGTGGCCTGTGCTTCTGGTGACTTTTATTTAGAAGAAGTACTTTTTCAAGTGCACTATGTTCCAGGGTTTTTGGATGATTTCTCCTTCCATGGTCATAAGTCGGTATGCTCCATTTCCAACTACTTTCTCCACCTGGCAGGGCCCCTCCCAGTTGTAAGCAAATTTCCCTGCTTGTTGGTTTCTGGTGTTCTGGAATACTTTTCTGAGGACCAAGTCTCCTTCCTGTAGAATCCTGACTTTAACATTCTTGTTGTAGCTTCTGGCGACAGTTTGTCTGTAGGAGGCCATTCTGATCTGAGCATCAGTTCTATGCTCGTCTATGGTGTCTAAACTGTTTGCCATTTCCACTTGGTTTCCTTCTTCTGTTGTGCAGCCATACCTGTGGGTGGGTACCCTTACTTCTGCAGGAATGACCGCCTCAGCACCAAAGACCAAACTAAAGGGTGTCTGCCCAGTGGCCACCTTAGGTGTGGTTCTGTCAGACCACAGTACCAGGGGAAGTTCATCTGCCCATCTGCCCCCTGCTTCCTCCAGCCTTCTCTTCAGGTTATCCATCACAATTTTGTTGCTGGATTCCGCTTGACCATTGGATTGTGGGTTTCTGGGAGTAGACTTGTTGAGAGCAATGTTCCACTTGGCGCAATAGGCTTCCATTTTATTGCCAATAAATTGGGACCCATTGTCACAGATGATCTCCGAGGGAACTCCGAACCTGCAGATAATGTTACGTTTAATAAAGGATATAACCTGCTTCTCAGTCACCTGAGGGAACGCTTCTGCTTCTATCCACTTGGAGAAGTAGTCGGTCATTGCGAGCATGAAGACTTTGTTTCCTGGTGCTCTTGGCAATTTACCTACAATATCCATTCCCCACTTCATGAAGGGCCAAGGAGAGATAATTGGATGTAGTGGTTCTGCTGGCTGGTGATTGACTGGTGCGTGTCTTTGGCAGGCATCGCATTCCTTAACATATTCCTTGGCGTCCCTTCGCATTGTTGGCCAATAGTAACCTTGGCGAAGTGCTTTGTTGGATAGACTCTTGCCCCCTACATGATTTCCACATTCTCCGCTGTGGAGATCATGCATTACCATCTCTGCTTGCTCCTGGCTTAGACAACTTAGGTATGGTCCAGCGGTCGATCTCTTAAATACCACGCCATCAATGAGAGTATATCTGGATGCTTTCATCCTGAAACTTCGGGCTTCTTTCTTGTCTGCTGGCAGAACATCATTTTGCAGCCATTCTCTGTAGGGTTACTTCCAGTCGGCGATTTCCTCTTGTTCTGCTGTGGTGCTGCAGATTCTTGCTTCCTGTGACCACTGCAGTCCCTGCCGTGATGAACTTTCTACTTCTTCTGGGGCTTCGTGTCCCTGTGCTTTCCAAATTGTTGGCTCCAGTACGTGGACTATGGGTATGGTGGATACTACTTCTAGCTTGAAGGTCGCCCCCAGAGTTGCTAGGGCGTCTGCTTCCACGTTCTGAT
Organism: Agrostemma githago; assembly: GCA_958450325.1. Taxonomy (NCBI): domain Eukaryota; kingdom Viridiplantae; phylum Streptophyta; class Magnoliopsida; order Caryophyllales; family Caryophyllaceae; genus Agrostemma; species Agrostemma githago. Next base: position 32,252,202 of record OY288262.1, read on the forward strand.
CCCTTGGAACTTGGCTGATTGAGAATTCTGTGAATCTCAGGGAGAGATCTTTTGCAACTTCAAGGTAGGCCATCATCTTGGAGTCTTTCGCTGCGTACGAGCCATTCATGTGGTTGACTATCAGCTGGGAATCACCGTATGCCTCTAGTCGCTTGATTTTGAGATCTAGAGCCAGCTGGAGACCCAAGATCAAAGCCTCGTTCTCTGCTTCAATGTTCGTTGTCCGGAACTCGCATCGTACTGCTTGGACTATGAGATCCCCCTGAGGTGACCTGAGGACCAACCCTGCTCCAGATCCTCTCATGTTTGAGGCGCCATCTACGTTCAGCTCCCAGACTTGCTTCCTCTTGTCCTCCTCCAAGGTGAAGATGTCTTTCTCTGTCAGCGCCTGGGACTTTATTGCTGTTCTGGGGACGAACTTTAGATCGAAGCCACTCAGGTGTATGGACCACTTAGTCATTCTTCCTGGTCTCTGCAGGAGGCAGAGACTTACTGACATAATATTTCTGGTGTTGCACTCCTTCATGTTCACGTATCGATACTATGCTGACTGCTACTTTGGTCACTGATAGATTCAGGAAGAGTGGTTCTCCAGGCTCTGGTTTTGAAAGCAGAGGTGGAGTGCTGAGGTAGTGCTTCAGCTCGCTGAACGCCCTCTCGTGCTCTGCTGTCCAATCAAACCTTTGTGCCTTCTTCAGGACGTCATAGAGCAGCCGACATCTATCTGAGGATCTGGAGATAAATCTCTCTCAGATCTGAAGGCCGTCTTCTCCTGGTCTGTTGGATGCATCTTGATCTGGTTGTACCCACTCCACGCATCAAGAAAGGTTAGCATTTCGTGGCCTGTTGTAGCATCCACTATGGCATCTATGTGCGGCAGAGGGAATGGATCCTTTGGGCATGCCTTGTTTAGCTCGGTAAAGTCAACGCATATCCTCCACTTGTCATTCTTCTTTGGGACTACCACCACATTAGATAGCCACTCTGGGTACTTCACCTCCCTGATTTTTCCAGTAGCCAGCAGATTGTCTACCTCCTGATTTATGACTTGGTTTCTCTCTGGGGTAAACTTCATTCTCTTCTGCTGGACTGATTTGTAGCTTGGGTCCACACTTAGCCTGTGGGTTATAACGCTCGGATCTATACCTACCATATCATCATGCGACCAAGCAACACAATCCATGTTAGTTTTTAATAATTCAATGAGGTTTTGGCGGATATTACCTGTACGTTCTGACCCAACCAACACTTTCTGCTCTGGGGGCAGCTTATCCAGGTTGATTTCATCTACCTAAGTCTGAGGCGGTTCGATGCACTCCTCCTGAATGTGTTGGGTTTATGATTGCTATGCTGGATCATAAGTAACTCTTCTAGGATCTGAATCCTCCTCCAGCTTGATGACTGCCAATGCTCTTGTTTGCACCTCCTCAAATGTGGTGCATGGATACCTGGTGAGGTCCTTGTACAGCTCTGAATCCTGGTGGAGTCCCTGGCGGAAGGCTTCTATAGCGGTTGCTATGTCACATCTGGGGATTGTCACTTTCTCCTTGTTGAATCTGTTGAGGAAGTCGCGCGTGGATTCTTCAGACTTTTGTACCACCCGGTACAGATCGCTGGTCCGCTTCTCGGTTTTCTGCTACTGGCGAATTGCTGGTTGAAGGCATTGACCAGGTCAGCAGAGGAGGTGACACTCCGGTTGGGCAGACTAACGAACCACTGCAGAGCTGCTCCTGACAAAGTGGAGCCGAATCCCTTGCACATGCATACCTCCCTCAGGGATCTTGTTGCTTTCTCTAGAGGACGTGGCATTCCAGGGATTTTGCTGATCAGGTCCCTCAGCTTCTTCAGTTCTTGGTACTGCTGATCTGCAGCACTGTTTGTTCCTGCAAAAGGGTTAGAATCAAGTGGGAAGAAACTGAAAAGGGGTACTCCCTGCCTGGGGCCCTCCAAGGTGGTAAATGCTTGGGGGAGGAGGCGGAAAAGATATAGCTACTGCAGGCTCAGGCCGCCATTCCGATGTCTGCTGAGGCGGGTTTCGGGCGGCCAAGTCACTTCAGGGTATGGGCTGGCGCCGGCGACCATATGGTTAACTGTCACTTCTGGCGGCCATCCTGGTGTTTGCTGACTGGGGGTAGGTGCTTTTCCCAGATCTGGTGGGAGTCGATTGTTGACTGGGGTGCGCACTCCTGGTGAACTTACCGGCTGCCATCCTGACGTCTGGTGGACGGGGGTACCTGCAAGAGACAGCAAGTTAGTTTCCTACCTTTCGATATCAGAGAGAGTGTTACCTGCAGTTTGTTGTCTGTTGGGTGTGCGATTGTAGGGCAGACGGCCTGGTTCCTGAGGGTCGATGATTCTGCTGAGTGATGCCAATCCGAGCTCCAGCCTTGTGACTAATCCTGAGGGGATCTCCTGTTCTGGTGGATCTCCTGTTGGTGTCCGGCTCTCCAGGGATGTTTGCTTCTCCTGCTGGAGGTTTGGTCACCATTGAGGTCTGGGCCCTGGGGTTCTGGGGGTGGTCCTTCTCCAGTGGGCTGAGTTGACGCTTCCAGGCTGCTGGAGGGACTTTGGCTAGATCCGGACATGAGGATATCCAAGTCGTTTACTGCTGATTTCGGCTATAGGAAATGATCACTTTTCCCCACAGACGGCGCCAATTTGTTTTGGTAAAAATTTACCGGATTATCGTTTTTGGAAGCGGGTTAAAGTGATCGGCCTATAATCGCGAATTAATGAAATAATAATGAATCTAGCGAACGAGGAACGACGAAAGAAAAAAATCGACACACGGAATTTTGGTGACGCGGAAACCCGATGTGGGAAAAACCGCGGGGGGAGTCGGAATCCCACCAATATTTTACTATGACCAAAAGAATGACGAAAAGAATATCGAGAGTACAAGTATTTGTGTTTGATAATAAATTATGGAGTATTATGTTGTTCTTTTTTTATGCAGCTTGATGGTGATGTGTTGAATGTGTTCTCCCCTTTGCCTCTGTTTGTTGTTGTACTTATATCTCATCTCCTCCTCTTAGTCGTTGCCTCCCTTCTTTCTTTCCTGATTTCTCTCCTGCTCTGGTGGCGTTCCCTGATTTTTAGGAGGTGGTTAATTGACTGGGTCTGCTGTTTGGGGTAGGGTTATTCCGGGTAACTAGGCTATTCTCGGCCCACTTGTGTTTGATTGCTCTTTGGCCCAATTTCTACTGTTGGACCCTATTGTGTTGAATCGTTGACTTTTCTTTGTATCGGATCCTTGACTTTTACGATTTTGGACTCTCCGAGTATTACTTTGTGATTTTTCCTTTTTGATTTTCTGACTTCTTGACTTTGGCTATCGACTCTCGTGTTTTGACCTTTTGACTTTTTGACCTTCCGACCTTTGACCATTGACCTTTTGATCTTCCATTTGACCTTCCATTTGTAATATGCCACGTCGTGCTTTGAGAATGCGGATTTTTATCCCAAACACCCTCCTTAGTCCGTCATCCTCACTCACTCTATACCGCCTCCTTGACCTCCATATCGACCCCTAGCTCCGTCCATCTTCAGCTCCGGCCACCACCAGAACTGCTGCCTGTGCGGCCCAGAAAATGACGGAGTCCCCTTTGTTTTGCTCTACTACGACCGACCCCTACCTCCAACCTCCTCTGTTCCTTCCCCTGTCTTCGTCGCCGGAAATCAACCAACCCTGCTCCCTTGTTCTCCTTCTTCCGTCACCGTTGCTTGATGTCTGAAGGTAGCCTCTCCTTCTCTAGTTACGTATCATCTTGTATTCTTAGTCTTTAGTTTAATCGGATTATCATCTCCTCGATTCCTCTGCTCTCAGTTCGTGTCGTACCATCATCGGAGCAACCCATTCCGTTATCGTCGTTGATTGACGAAGGTAGCTCTTCTTTTGCCTATTAACTCGATTTATATCAATATCGTGTCACTCATCGTTTTATCCGTTCCCTTTCTTCGTTTCTCTCCGATTTTCTCTTCTCGTTGATGTTGAGTGTTATCGCTGTTCTTGTGTTGTTTACTTCATATTGTCATTTTCATTTTCATTATTATTATTATTATTATTATTATTATTATTATATTAATGTATTAATGTATTAATATTATATGGTGTGCAATTGCTGTTGCTGTTGTTTACTTATGATTGTCATTATCATTATTATTATTATATTAATATTATACATGTACTATTACCAACTGTTAATACAAGTCGTTGTTTATTATTATTATTATTATTGTTGTTGTTGTTACTACTACCACTGTTTTGTTGTTAGTAGATTATTATTATTATTATTATTATTATTATTATTATATCATTGTTGTTGTTCTGTCGTATGAGTCGTCTCTATATTTACTCAATTTTCATCCAATGTCAAATCAGTCCTGCTGCTATTTTCATTCTCATCGTTACCGTCCACCTTTTCAATCACTGCCTTTTGTTCTATTCTTACTCCATCTTCCGTGGTTATCACTTGTCATCTATCCTCATCTCACATCGTTTCAGTCCTCTCTTAATTTAATGAGTTATTCGATTACTCATTTCTCCTCTTCCGTTTTGCTCGTGCTATATGGTATTTTATACCGTATGTTTCTATTTCCTAGGATTCCGTGCTCCTGTCAAGGACGTGCATATTAAAGACTATAGCTATCAGTGTAACCAAATTTTTCTTCTAACAACCTTTCTTATATATAAGTATATTATGTTACTAACTTAATAAATTGCTTACTTAAATATTTAGGCTTGTTTGTATGACTAAATTTAACTTGACTAAATTATCACCTGTTTAATTATTTATTTATCACCTGTACATTTCTATCTATATGAGAAATTGAGAAAATGAATAAAAGAACTTAAATTAATAAAATTTACTTATATTATTTTATTGATTTGTTTCTATTTGTTATGTATGTTTAATCTATGTACTTTATATTTTGTATAATTGTAATTTTGGTCGTATTTAATTTTCTTTAGTACTTTTACATTTGTTTATATATTATAAAAATGGAGAAGATTAGTAACCTACAAAATCTTATTTTAATAAAATTTTACTTATTATTTTAAATAGGTACAAATTTATAAATTTCATTTTTCAAAAAAAAAATAATAATAAATGGATTTGTATTATTCCGAAATTTTTACACGACAATGATAAATATTAAAAAAATGATTTTACGTCAAATTTTGTAAATCGACTAAGTACGACTTAATTTATATTTTTCAGAAACTTCTATATTTTTTTAGAAACTATAAATTTTAAAATAATAATAATAATTTATTATTATTATTATTATTATTATTATTATTATTATTATTATTATTATTATTATTATTATTATTATTATTATTATTATTATTATTATTATTATACCTTAAATTTTATTTTTATATAAAACTTGATTTTAAAGAAATTACTATTTTAAAAATATTACGATATTTGGGATATAACGTTTCGGGTGACACTTGAGGATTAAAGTATAACGTTGTCACACTGAAAGTAAGTATTTGAGGATTTGACTGTTTCAAATGAGTCCGACCAATTATTGAAGGTCACAAAATAATGTACTACTTGCTCACGGGCGACTTTTATATAAAGTTTACGATGCGAGTCTGGGACGAATAGCTTGTGTTGGATTCTACCATGCGTGGTGTTTCGACTGCACTTGTAATGAAAAGCAGACTCGGAGGCTGCGGTCCGAGAGTCGACCTAGTGTTTAAGGTAGTCGTCCTACGGCAGTAAGAGTTGCGGTTCAAGAGTCTGCGTAGGGTATGTGCGCACGTATAGACAAGTACTTGATCAGTATTACTACCTAGGTTATGGGGGCAGAACAGGATTCTGAAAACTGCGGGTTCCCTCTTGGTGATGCAGAGAATGTAATCATCAACTTTCATTTCAGCCCAGAGCCCCGTCTGAATAAACATATAATATAATTGGAGTTCAAACCAATTGAGCCTTATGGGTGAGATGTAAACCTCATAAGATCGGTTCGGTCTACGAGTCGGTAACACGGTTACTTCTATTGGTGAGATGCAAGCCAATGAGATGTAGCGGTGATACTAGGAGCCACGACTCGTGTCTGTTTACGTGAAAAATGATTTTTAAAATCAAATGGCTGCCAATGTCCCATCTTTCAAACTTTACCGTTTTCATCACCTCACATGTTGGTTAATTGAGTTAAAGGAAACTATCTGTTACATGATATCCTTTAATTATTTTTTTAAGCATATTATTTGTTATTCACATGATTGTCTTATGTGTTCGAGGTGATGTTAAATGAACGGTTTGGTTGCTGTCCCGCTCAGCGGTCTCTCTATTCTATATATTTGTGCAGGTATGGGACGATGGGAAAGGATCGAGCGAGATAGATTTAATAATATGTTTGTATAAAATACAATCTATATTTTGTACTAAGTGAATCAAGACTATGTAATTAATAGTCGTTTATTGTAAGGATCCGTAGCGATCCGGATTTATTTACACTCTGATATAATTTTAATTAAATGACTTAGATAACTTTCCGCATTATCTATTATTTTAAGTCATCGAAAATCCGGGTTGTTAAAAGATTTGACACCATATGTCGGGCAACAATTCAATGACGTTGAGGAGACAAAGAAATTGCCCTAACCTTTTGCAGAACATCCACCGTCAAAAAATGAAACTGCGCAATTTGTTGATGATGCCGACACAAAGGAGGAGACTGATGAGAGTTCGTGATTTTAACTGCTCAAATCAAGCATTTGACAATTGTAATGAAGAGAAGAATTTTTTTATATATGTACGGTTTTTAACTTCAACACCATTGTTATGTAACTTCAACTCTGTCTATCTGTCACTTCAATTTTATAAGTTCGTCACTTCAATTTATTTCTAACATGTTTTGTTAGAATGTCAATTTACTTGGTATATATGTAATTGCAGTGTGAGACAATTGTAACTTCAACCGTATTTTGTACAACTCCAACACTTTTGCAAAATTTTATCTAACACAAAGTTGCAAAAATAGAGTTGTAGGGTTACACACACAAAATATGAACTGAAGTTAGAAACATATGAACTGAAGTTGCACATATGAACTGAAGTTACAAAATAGGTGAAGTTACAAATGTTTATTAAACTTATGTTCTTATGGAGCTGAAGTTACAAATTTATCATTTAAACTGACGTTATAAAGTAATTGAAGTTGAATATTGACCAATTAAAATGAACCTACAAACTGAAACAATTGAAGTGACAGATCAATACAGTTGAAGTTCTTCTACATACACCTAGAGTTACGGATGCTGAAGTTTCAAAACAATTGAGTTGAAGTTATAAAACAAAAGTATTGAAGTTTCAATACATACACTTGAATGTTTACAACAGTACGAAAACAAATGTTTATTAAAGTTATGTTGTTATAGAGATAAAATTACAATTTTAGCAGTTAAAGTTAAACTATTGTTTCTCCACCATTACTATCTCTAAGTCAACTATAATCTACCCTCATTCCAATTAAATATTGTTGAAGTTACATTTGTTGTCAGCTGAAGTTTCATATATATTGACCAATCAAAGTGACGGTAAGTTTCATTGAGCTTTGAAATCAGCTTCACAAGTCTTTGTCCCCTACGTTTGACAACGACATTACCGACATCTTCCTCCGCTACCGCCTCATTTTCCGCAACTCCAACAATTTGACCTTTGAACGACATCTCGGTTAACACACATGCAATAAAAAACAAAAGGCACAATATTACATAAACGTCATAAAAATGACACATAAAACGCACAACAATCAGCTTATAAGACAAATCAATTGAGAATAATGTACCAAAAATAACAAATAAAACACTAAACAATCAGCTTATAAGACAAACCAATTGAGATTATTGACGGATAGTGTAGTATGAGTGAATAAAACTACTTGGAATTGATCAATTTAGTTGAGATTATCAATTGTGAATTGACTCATTATGATCTAAAGTTGATTAAGATCGAGAAATATATCTATTCACCACAAGTTCCTTTGCAGTCGCAATGTAGTATATCTATTCACCGCAAGTTTAATAGACTATCAAGTGATCAAACATCAGAAAGGAAGAAAAAAAAAGCGAAAAAAACATTGCTGTATGATAGCGACTTGGCGAGTTACCTGGAGCCATATTTTCATGAAAATGACTGGTATATAGACAAACTAAGACTTGTGGAGTAATGAAAGCCAATAGTCCTAGATTTGCATATGCGACCAGGGTACCTGCAAGGTCGCACATAATATTCACTAATTAGAACAATATCTAACCTTCCATATATTAATTAATTACACCAATTAAACAACTAATTAAACCAATTAGTTAATCTCCTAAAAAAGATACAAGATAAGTAATTCGAAAAACACAATCAATCTGTTGATATTAGTTTAACAAAAAACGAACAATCTGATAGTTTCTAACAAAGATTATCATATTAACTAATTTATAAATTTGTGAACTAATTTATGTTGATATTAACTTAACGCACAATCTGTTTATATTAATTTATGAACTATTTTATAAATCCCCTAAACCCTAATTTGATAGTTTCTAACAAAGATTATCATACAATCAATTATCATACAATCTATTGTCAAACAGATTTGAAAACCATAACAAATTAATGGTAAAGAGCTAAACTTTACCTGCAAAAAAAGCTAAACTTTAACGGAAAAGAGAATGAAGATGGTTGAGAATTTACAGTGGAGAATGACGATGGCTGAGAATGATGATGGCTAAGATTTTTTTTTTCCAATTAGAGGCTCAAAACCTCTTTCTTTTGGAGCAGATGAGAAGTTTAATGGTGGATGAGGGTGAGAAATAATAAGAGGAGTGAGAAGTGGGAAAAGAGTAATGAAGGATGGAGAGATATGAATATGGTGGGAGGATGGAGAGATATGAATATGGTGGGAATATTGAGGGTGAGAAAAATGAGGTGATTGGAATACGTGAAACATAATTAATTTTTGTTTTAAAAATAATTAAAAAGCATCACATCTCAGCCATCCATTCTATTTGATCCAAGGAATGAGAACAAGCCTTATGTACTTATAAACATGAATGAGACTTACATGATCTCTTCTCTCTATATATATATATAAAGGAAGGTTCTTATGAGTCCTTATATATATTTGAGTCCCTAAGTCCTTCTCTCATCCATTGGATGGTAATACAATGGATGGATGAGATGGATTGAGATTTTGTATTAAAAAACAAGATATTGTTTTCTAATTTGCAATGTATCATCCAACAAAATAGGAAACACAATCAGTATTTCAATAATTTTGTGTAAGACGTATTTATTAGAGTAACACGTTTGTAACATTGAAGGAACACAAAATATCTATTAGAATAACACATTTGTAACATAGTAACACAAAGTATCTATTGGAGTAACATGTTTCTAACGTTGGTGTAACACAAAGTATCTATTAGAGTAACACGTTTGTAACGTAGTAACACAAAGTATCTATTAAAGTAACACGCTTCTAACGTTGGAGTAACACAAAGTATCTATTGGAGTAACACGTTATTAACGTTGGAGTAACATTATTATTCATATGTTGAGTTAATAATTATGTTTAGTGTTGGGGCCATATAAATTAAGGAGAGGAGAAGATATGCGATAAATTATTATTTTTAGTTCTATATAATAACAATTTAATTTTTTTTAAATGAAAATTTCTTAATTGTGAAGAAATATTTGTGTGAGAGACGTTATTTTTTTTTATAGAAGAGATTTTAAATGATGAGTAAATTAAGGAGAGAGCGATATTTACCAAATATAGTCAGTTGCTTTAATTACTCAAACAAATCACAACCATCCATCTCTTTCTAATCCAAGAGATGTGGTGAGGACTCACGGACTCAATTTTAAAAGGTGGACTCACTTGATCCTTCCTCTCTCTCTATATATATGTATGTATGTATGTATGTATGTATGTATGTATGTATATTCCCCAAAATTATACATACATACATACATATAGGGGTGAGCAAAAAAATACGATACAGTTTTATTATACGTATACAATACGGTATACGCTTTCAATTATACGAATTTCCGGATATCCGATACGAATAACCGGATATACGATACGGTTTTCCTTAAAATCGTAGCGGATACGTATCAGGGAAAATAGAAACCGGATATCCGGTTTCCGATCCGGTTTTTTAAAAACAATAAAAAATATGAAAAATATAATCCTAATATGAATTATACAATAAAGAATTCAACACTCACCAATTATTTTCAAAGGTAAAAAACAAAACTATTAGTAAATTTTTGATATTATGTATTGAAACGTAATATTATATTAGAATAGTGGTACCGTAAGACATATATACCATTTTTTTTGAGGTTTTTTTTATATATTTTATTATATCAATTTGTATAAAACGTAACGTTGCTTGAAAATCAATTAATTACTCTTAATTAAAAATGAACAAATTATTTTAAAAAAAAGGAAAATAAAAGAAAAATATAAAACCGGATACCAGATATCCGGAAAAAACCGGATCGGATACGGATCGGATTTTTTTTTTTAACCGGATATCCGATACGGTTTACAAAACCGGATCGGATATCCGGTTTTGCTCACCCCTACGTACATACATATATATATATATACATACATATATATATATATATATATATATATATATATAGAGAGAGAGAGAGAGAGAGAGAGAGAGAGAGAGAGAGAGAGAGAGAGATGAGATCTCATATGGTCATCACTTTTTTTAAGTCCATAAGTCTTATTAGTGGCCATTAGATTAAATAAGATCAAAGGCTAAGATTAAAGTATGAAACAAGCCATTATGATTACCTAACCTAGCATTTAATAATGATATTTAACACCTAGAAAAAGTCATTGTTGCTCTCTAGAAAGAGTTATAATTGCTCTCTAGATAATCTAGATAATTGCATTGATGAGAGTTTGTGATTTTAATTGCATATATAACCATTGCTATGAAGAATTGAAAATTGTTGAACATCTACCGCCTAATAATTCAATTCAGTTGTATTTTTATACCTTGTACTGCATGTGTCGAAACTCTAATTCAATTACTCTATCACTTCAGCACCATTTTTTAAAACTCCAGCTTCCGTAACTAATGAAATACTCACTTGAGTACCTAGTGAGTACTCCGTATTTCATTAATATGATCTGAAGTTACAAAATATATGAACTGGAGTTACATGATATATAACCGAAGTTACAAAAATATATAAACTGATGAATGACGCATAATGTAGTACGAATGAACAAAACAATTTGGAATGATCAATTTCCTCCCACGTTTCTCCTTAAACACATCAAAATCAAAAACGTTATTCACAAAACGCAAAAATTATTGAAATATTCAAGAAACCTAATTTGATGGGAAGAACATATACAATCAGATGTTCTAAAGCACAAAACTAATTGCATTTTCGTTATTGGTACAGTATAATTTTATTGATCTGAAGTTACAAAACATATGAACTAAAGTTGCAAAACATATGAACTGATGTTACAAAATATATGAACTGAAGTTACAAAATATGTGAAGTTACAAATATTTATTAAACTTATGTTGTTATGGAGATGAAGTTACAAATTTATCAGTTAAAGTGACGTTATAAAGTAACTGAAGTTGCATATTGACCAATTAAAATGAAGCTACAAACTGAAACAATTGAAGTGACGGTTCAATACAGTTGAAGTTCCTCTAGATACACTTAGAGTTACGGATGCTGAAATTTCAAAACAAATGAGTTGAAGTTATAAAAGAAATGTGTTGAAGTTTCAATACATACAATTGAATGTTTACAACAGTACGAAAACAAAAATTTATTACAACAGTACGAAAACAAAAGTTATGTTGTTATTGAGATGAAGTTACAAATTTAGCAGTTAAAGTTATACTATTATTTCTCCGCCTGTTTCTGTCTCTCATTTAGGCTCGATACAAGCAACGCAAGCCTACGCCCCTTACATTTCACAGTAACATTACCGACTTCTTCCTCCTCTTCTGCGTCGACACTCTCAACCTCGACAATTTCCTCTTCGGACGCCATATACGCTACCACATACAATGAACAAAAAATGCATAGGAATTAATAAGCATGGTATAATCTAAAAACTAAACTATTAACAAACAAATGAAACAGAAATCTAATAACAAACCATGAAGAAAATTACTGACAAGCAATCAGAAATGCATTATTGTAGCATTATTAACCGTACAAAATCACAAATGCAGTATTAACAGTACAAAATCACAAAAAGAAATCAGTAAACAGACCCAAAAAGACCCAAAAATATGATGAGTTAGACACAAAAAGATTAATTAGCAAAAGTCATGACTCAACGCAAAAACCCCCAAATTGTGAATAATTAAACCCTAATCTTAATTAAACTCGCAACAATTAAACCCTAATTTCCCTAATTTCGCAACAATTAAACCCAAATTGTGAACAATTAAACCTTAATTTCGCAATTAAACTCGCAATTAAACCCTAATTTCGCTAAAACCACCTAATTAAATATGATGAGTTAGACCCAAAAAGATTAATTAGCAAAAACCATGACTCAACGCAAAAACCCCCAAATTGTGAACAATTAAACCCTAATTTCGTTAATTAAACTCGCAACAATTAAACCCTAATTTCCCTAATTTCGCAACAATTAAACCCAAATTGTGAACAATTAAACCCTAATTTCGCAATTAAACTCGCAATTAAACCCTAATTTCGCTAAAACCACCAAAACTCGTCAAAAAGAGTCTACGAAACTTTGATTATAGAACATACCTTTACCTGCGAAAGGAGGAGAAATTGATCGAGAATAGGGTACTTCAACCAACAAAGAAACCCGATTAGAGTGAGCTGATGGGATAATGGAGTGGGAATAGAGTGAGCAGGAATAGGGTGAAGTATAATGAAGGTGGGAATATTGAGGGGGAAGTAATGGAGTGAGAATAGAGTGAGCGGGAATAGAGCATGTTTTGGGAACAGAGTGAGGTATAATGAAGGTGGGGATATTGAGGGGGGAAGAAAAAGAGGACTGAGTAGTAAAGTTATTTTTTTTTTTCAAATTAAATGTCAAGTAAGATCTCGGCCATCCATTTTATTTTAATCCAATGGCTCATAGGAAGCCTTATGGACTTATAAGAGGAGAAGGGACTTATATGATCCCTTATATATAGAGAAGGGATCATATAAGTCCCTTCTCCTCTTATAAGTCCATAAGGCTTACTATGAGCCATTGGATTAAAATAAAATGGATGGCCGAGATCTTATAAGTCCCTTCTCTCTCTCTCTCTCTCTCTCTCTCTCTCTCTCTCTCTCTATATATATATATATATATATATATATATATATATATATATATATATATATATATAATTAGTTTATTATTTGTAGCTTGTGGGTTTGAGGAGAAAGAATTTTTGGAGTAATAGCGTTTCAGCTGTTCTAGGTTGGTAGGATTAGTGAAGTCATTCCCGTCCAAGTTTGTCAGCTTCACCGCGCCTCCTGATAGAACCTTTTTCATCAGATATGGCCCGATCCAATTGGGTTTGAACTTTCCCCTCGGGTCTACTAGTAGTAAAGCTCAAACAGATTTGAGAACTAAGTCTCCTTCCTTGATATTTCTGGGCCTGACTCCTTTGTTGAAGGCCCGTTGTATTCTTTTTTGATATATTTGAATATTGTTGAAGGCCCGGGACCGTTGTTCCTTTAAAAGGACAAGAGAGTCGTACCGCGCTTGGACCCATTCTGCTTCAGGTACTTGGCTTTTTAGTAAAATCCTGAGGGATGGTACCTCCAACTCAACCGGTTGAACTGCTTCTATCCCGTATGTCAGATAATAGGGGGTTACACCACCGGTTGCAGTATGGATTGACGTTCGGTATCCTCACAAGGCAAAAGGTATTTCGGGACAATCTCGATAATTATCGGCCATCTTTTTAAGTATGGTGATAATTGTTTTGTTGGCTGCCTCTACCGCTCCAAGTGTTTTGGGACGGTAAGACGAGGATGTACGCCTTTGGATTTCGTATTTGGCTAACAGAGCTGCAGTTTCGGCTTGGAAGTGAGTCTCGTGATCACTGATGAATTCATGCGGGATCCCGTACCGGCATATGATTTTGTTTTGGATGAACTTGGCGGCATGCTTAGCATTCAAGATTCAGTGTGACTCGGCTTCGACCCATTGGGTGAAATAATCGATAGCTACCAAGATGAAGCAATGACCTCCCGACCCGGAAGGGTTTACTTTCCCAATTATGTCAATTCCCCATGTCGAAAATGGTCATGGTTGCGTTTGGTGTATAATTGTGAGATTAGAGTGCGATTATCGCCTTAGACCCGTTTAGAACCATTTTATCCTCCCATTTAGACCCGTTTTCCCCCCATTTTGCGAGATTAGAGTGCGATTATCGCCTTATTTTGAGTATTTCTCGCATTAGTGTCTCTCTTTTATATTTTACGTGTTTTTGGTAGTTTTCCGTCTATTTTGATAGGATTTTCGAGCGAAAACGTGTCCGAGCTTCTATGAGCATGAAAGAGAGGGATACAGTCCGAAGAAAAAAAGCACACGACTAAAAGTTCAAGTAATCCAATCGATCGGCAAAGAAAGAGACTGGAAAAGAGGCAGAAAATCATCGGGTGAAGTATCACCCGATGAGACACCACCGGGTGAAGTTTCGCCCGACGACATTTTCCACCTCCCCGAAGATTTTCGTGAACAGTCACCACCGGGCGAAACTTTCACCACTGGGTGAAGTTTCGCCCGACGGTAATGCAGCGCCAAAATCACATTTCTGGAGAAAGTTCCACCGGGTGAAATGACCGGGTGAAGTTTCACCCGGGAGTATTATTAGCTCGTGAATGTCAATTAATCGCAGGGTGAAGTTTTGCCATGTGAAGATGCATAGGGTGAAGGTCTAATTAAAGGAAGAAGGGTTGGATTATGGGCCTTAAGTTGTGTGACCCATCAAGGGCTTAGTATATATAGTTAACCCTAGGTTTTCTTCAAAGTGACCCTTAAGTGTGCCTCTTTAGATTAGGCATAGTTTAGTAGATCTTCATTGTAGTAACTTCTTAGAAAACTCCATTTTAGATCTAGAAAACCTTCTTAGTTTTAGATTAATTTTGTCTTCCATTTCTACAATCAAGTTCCATCTTTGTTGAAGATTTGGGTTAAAATTGAAGAGTTTTGAAAGAATTGGTGACAAAGTTCTTGTATTTCCTCCTCCAAGATTCAAGCTTTATTTCAATCTTCATCTTCTTCCTTTCATTTTGTTCATAGTTGGTACTTTCTTTTCTTCTCCCTTTCTCCATTAATTTATTAGTTTCCTTTTTAATCTTTTCTTAATCCATTGTTTGTTTGTCTTGTCATTTTCTTATGTTAGTGTTGTTTTAAATCTCTTTCATTAGTAATTCCTTGTTTCTCTCTCTCCTTTGTTTGTTTCTCCATAGTTTGTTGTTTGTTCTCCCTTATTTTTGCCTTGTTGTTTATTTCCTTGTTTAGTTATCGTTTTGGTAGTAATTTCCTTTCTTTTGAGTTAGATTAATTTTTACTCTTCTTAATCATCATGTTTTGTTCTTCTTTTAGTCTGCTTATTATTTGTTTTGTTATGTTTAGCATGGATATTGAGTAGATTTTAGTTAGGGGGCTAGAGGAGGAGGAATTCTAGATTCGGGTTTCGTTTTATGGGAACTATTGCATTTGAGGGTGATATGTCTTGCATGAGATTGTTGTGTCCGGTCGACTTAGCCTGATCACCTAGGTTAGCTTGACTCACTTGAACCAATATGGGGAAACTCGGGGTTCGGGTAATCTCGGCTTGAGACTTTAGTGTATTCGTCGCGAAAGCGAGTTTAAACTAGATCGGGTAGGGAAACCGAAAGGTGGCTCCTCCCTTTATTCATCTTGTGATAGCTCTTGTGATGTTTGTACCCTCATCTTAAATTCAGACTCCCCAACTCTCCCTAACGTCTTTCCTATTATTGTTTCTCGTATTTAGTTATTTAATTCGCTTGCCTTAGTTTAGTTATTTCGTCCCAAAACCCCCTTCTCGACCCCAATCGCAATTAATATTGGACTTGACTGATAACATTTATCCGCCTCCTTGTGGTTTGACCCCGACTTACCACTACTACATAGTAGTTAGTTGGGACTAAAAATATTATTTGCATGCGTGTCGGCGACAGCGCGCATCAAAATGGCGTCGTTTCCGGAGAGACGGTGATTAACTGATTAAGTCTTTGTTTTAATTGTGTTTGGTTAATTGCTTTAGTTTTATTTCCCCTTCTACCCTAGTACCGCTCGGTGCTAGGAGTTTCACCTTTGAATTGAGTTATATACAGAAACAGTTATATTCTGCATTGATTATTTTAAACCGGTGCAAGCGAAGCGTTATTATTATTTCTACCCTCAACTCAACCAAAGTGAAACCTCATCCATATTTTTCATCAACTCATCACCCATCCAACCTTCCCAAAACTCCTGCAAAATTTCCCTTCCATCTTTTCCCTTCAAAACCACCTCCATAAACAAACAAACATGCCTAGCCTAAGATCTCATTCCCAACCCACCAATGAACAAACTTCTTCTCCTGTCGCATATGGAACAATACCCGATGACTTTGAGCTCTAGACTTCTTTAATTGCCATAGTCCAGCAAGACACTTATCATGGGCTTCCACAAGAAGATAATCTAGAACACATGGCAACGTTTAAAGAGAAGTTAGCTGGAATGAAATTGAATGGACTTATCGTGCCAATTCCATAGGCTTTTCTTCCCTAAAACCTTTCGTGATGATGCTAGGAGATGGCTACAAAGCCACCCCGATGATACCTTTCAAATTTGGGATCAATTAGCCAATGCATTTCTTGAGAAATGTTTCCCACCATCCAAGACCAACAAATTTAGAAGGAAAATTCAAACATTTCAACAACAAGAAGACGAGAACATAAGCGAAGCTTGGGATCGATTTCAAACTCTACAAAGAAAATGCCCACACCATGGTATTTATCATTGGCTTTTGCTCCATACATTTTTTAACTCTTTATCCGCCGATGCAAAGGACAATCTTAATACCGCTGCAAAAGGTGACTTTTTCTTACTCAACGAGGTTGAATCCCATAAGCTTCTTGAAAAATTGGCCAAAAGTGGCGTGCGTGCTAAGGAAATACAAGGTGGTGAGTCAATTGAAAAGTCAAAATCGTCAAGTTATATGTAGGCCACTCTTGGGGCGAGGATCGCCCAATTAATTGAGAGATTTGAAACAATGGTTGCTAGAGATGCTTCTCAACCCGAGATGAGGCCCCCATCAAGGAGAATTACCCCACCAAGAAGAGTCACACCACCGAGGCGAACATCTATCTCACCTCTCAAGCTATATCGAGTTGAAATTCCATGTGATCATTGTGGGAAATATGATCATGATTCCGATCTTTATATGAGGGAGGAAAATGGATACTAAGTCGATACCCAAGGAACCTATGAAAGATCTTACACGAACAATCCTAATTGGGGATCCGGATCTTATTCCATGCCAACCCGAGAATCTTATTCTTGCCAAGATCATGCAATCCCAAAAGCCCCCAATCAAAGGGTTTATTCTAATTCCTATGGGTTCAACCATCAACAAAGACCTCCTCATGCAAATAATTTCAATCAAAGTTATTCCTATTCTCAAGGACCACCTTGACCTAGTTATGGTCCTCCCTTTAGAATCTATCCTCCATATTCAAGGTCCTCCAAGGTATTCTCAAGGTAACTCTCAACCTTTTTATGATATTCAAGGAACGGTCAAGTATTTATTGGAAGAAAACGCATCAAATCGAGCTAGACTTGAAGCTTTAGAGACACGTGCTGCCTTGCGAGCTCGTTTTTCTCATGAACCGACCAATTCTTCTAGCCACGTATCCGCGAATGCTATTAAGGTATTGAGCAACAAGAGACCAGTGAAGCCCTTGGACCCACAACCCAATACATCTCATTCCTTAATCAATGAATTCGATGAAAATGTGGTCAAGGACGTAACCGAAAGACCAATTAGAGCCCTCTAAGTACCTTGTAGGAGACTTCACCTATGTCATTGAACATATTTGATGCGCGTATTTTATATACACTTTTTATGCTCTTATTACGCGCATCTCGTGTTTATTGAATAGTGAACCCTATTATTTTGCCCCGAATTGGCTACTTTGTGGTGTGTATTGTCCTTTTGCAGGAACGTAAGACAAAGGAGCTAAAACGAACCAATACTGAGGCAAAACGAAGCTGGAAGAGCTGATCGCTGAAGTAGCTAGGCAGAATAGTCGACCGACTATTGGGATAGTCGGCCGACCATAGCGATAGTCGACCGACTATTAAAGTAGTCGGCCGACTATTTCTTGGGTTGCGGGCAGATTTCGTGCTCAGCAAAAAGTTTCCTAAACAGTTTTTAACTCATTCAAATTGTATAAATAGGGCTTTTCAGCCACATTAGAACCACTCCACTTTTAATTTTCTCTACTCTAGAGTGTACCTCTCTTTAGATATTTATCCTTCTACTTATTCCCTCTTCCTTTAAAAACTCGGTTATTGTAAGACTTTCGAATTCGAATCGCCTTTATTCTTCTCGGTAATTTAATCTAATCTTTCTTCCTCTTCTTCGTTCTTGATTGTTCTTCTTCATACTTAATTATTTTTTATCTTTGTCTTTGGTTTATCATAATTTTATTATTATTCGTCATGTTTAATCTAGTAGAATCAATTATTAATTTTATTGTTGTTGATTTAATTATGAGTAGCTAATTTCCTTCGCTAGGATTTAGGGGTTCTGCGAATTGAATATGGTCGCTAAATAATTTATAGATCTGTCAATGATATTGTGTCTGAGTTGTCAATTGTAGCATATAATCGCGATTAGTCAGTTAATGCGCATGATTGATTAATTGAATTCGGTAAACTTGAACCTAAGATCGGAAGGCTGGTAAAAGTTAGACTTGCTGCAACAGATTAGTTTGCCCTAATAAGATCGGAAGCCTTTAGACGCATGCTAGGGTGAATAGCGAACCGCAAGGACCTTTTAAATACCCCTTAGACCAATATCTGCGATAGACCTGTGACTTAGACCGTGACCATAGGAGATTCGTAGTGAACCGACAATCCTAGTTCTCTCTCCATATATAAATTCGTCTTAATTCACCTTATTTATTTTAGTTATTTCTTCTCTTTTAGTTCTCTTTCTTTCACTACCTTTAGTTTAGTTAACCACAATTAAAACCCCCAATTTGGTTACTAAGATAGACTTTAATTGCAAGTAGGATTTATTTGTCTCCCTGTGAAATCGATCCCGACTTCCCTAGCTATATTTTTCGTTGGACCGTAGTTGGTTATTTTTGATAGGTACACGACTAGCTAATCAAATTTTGGCACCGTTTCCAGGGAGACAGTTAATTTTACTTGTCTTTTTAGTTTATCTTTTCTCTCAGGGAACTTTCGTTCCTTGAGACGGTTCTCATATTTTCCTTCTTAGTTCTGTGTATGCCCAGGTCTAACAGGTCCGAGATTCATCATTTTCATCCCGAACCCAAGAAGACTTTACAAGCTAGACGGAGTTTTTGGAGGGAAATACGTCAAGCGGAGGAATCTAATTCGCTTGACCCAGTTTCCACTAACCTGGAAGTGGAATATTCGTCCCACGAATAGGACAACTTTAGCACCAAATCAGACGCCGAGGCAGATATCTCAGTTCCGATCATGCCACCGAAGCTTTCCACTCACTCCGAGCCGACTCAAGCTAACATCCCGAAAGGATGGAAGCTACCGACTCCTACCACCGGCTCTTTCGAGATTCGTCCCGCTTATATTCAATTTAGTGGGGTGAAATACCTTCTCGGGCAAGAAAGAGAAGACCTCGGACAGCATATGGAAATATTCACTGATTATTGTTGTTCGATTCCAGTTGCTCCCAGGGTAACACAGAAACAAGTGATGGAGGCCTTATTTCCGTTTTCTCTTGCAGGTCTAGCCCGTAGATGGTATCGAGACTTGGATAAAGGAGCAGCCAATATTAATGACCGGAACTCATTGGCGCTTGCTTTTTATAAGCATTACTACCCTCCTCAGCGCACCAATCAGATACGGAGTCAAATAACCAGTTTTAAGCAAGGACCATTGAAAGATCTAAACGAAACATGGACTAGATTTAAGGATCTAGTCCGTTCTATTCCTCACCACGGATTCGAGCTATGGTTCTTATGTAATCAATTTTATAACAGTTTATTTGATGATAATCGTGCTATTCTTCATGGTGCAGCTAACGAACGTTTCCAAAACAATTTTGATGATGACAAGGGTTGGAAATTGATCGAGGAGATGGCCACGCATCGAGCCGAATGTGGAAATCCAAGGGGTAGTGTTCGGGTAGCCGCAGCGGAAACCAGTGAGATTATGGCTCAATTCTATCATCTTCATGCCCATCTCGATAAAATTCAGAATCCGCCTCATAGAAACGAGTCGAATCAGCAAACTGTCCATGCCATGATCAAACAGGAGGCCATGTGTGAGTGATGTGGTACCGAAGGCCATAGAGCGCGGGAATGTATGACCGGGATGGAACAAGTTCTAGCTTTTCAACATTTCAAGCAAGGTAATCCTTATTCTAATTACTATAATGAGAGGACTAGGGAGCATCTGAACTTCAGTTGGACGAGTCAGAATGTGTTGAACCCCAGTTCCTCAGCCGAAGCAACAAGCTTATGTTCCGCCTCATCGCGGACAACAACAAGGCTTCCAAAAGCCTCTAGCTCTTCCACCGCCGACTCAACCTCTTTCTATTCTTCCTCCACCACCTGTGACTCCGGCTCCAGTTCCTAGCGAATATCAGGAATTGAAGAGTATGATGCAATCTCTCATGATCCAGATGCAGAAAAGTGACCAATCTAAAGATGCACAGATCAAGATGTTGGAGACGCAGGTGGCACTGCTTGCCACAAATCAGTCTGCTAGGCAATTAGGCACACTACCGTCATAGCCGGAAAAACCGCAGGATACGGCCAACGAGATTCAGCTTCGTAGCGGCCTTACTTATGACGAGCCCAAGATGCCTAGTTATGATAATTCTGTTATTGTGGATGATGTAATTGAGGATGTAATAGATGATGATGTATCGTTAAAAACTGTTGAAACTGCTGTGAATGACGAACTGGTAAATAATAGTCGACCGACTATCATTGACAGATTAACAGAAACTGCAGGTGAGGAGGAAAATAGTCGACCAACTATCCCTGATAGTCGACCGACTATTAATAATAGTCGACTGACTATCCCTGATAGTCGACCGACTATTCCAGAGACAGGGTCCAGATCCGAGACAGTTGCTGCTGATAAGACGTCTGATGCTGAAGTGGAAACGGGTGTTCTACAAGATAAAGCTGTTGAACAAGTCAAAATTCAAGTTCCTTTTCCTAGCCGGTTGAAGAATAAGAAGGTCGAGAACCAGTTCAATAAGTTTATGGAGGTCGTCAAAAATCTCCAGGTAACCGTTCCCTTCACGGAATTAATTACCCAGGTACCCTCTTATGCAAAATTTATGAAAGATATTCTGACCCGTAAGAGGAACTTTAATGAACATGAGACTATTGCTTTTACTGCTGAGTGTAGTGCTCTAATTCAAAGTAAGTCTCCACCCAAATTAAACTGAAAGACCCGGGTAGTTTTTCCATACCATGCACCATAGGCACCCATGTAATCGATAAAGCTTTATGTGATTTGGGTGCAAGTATCAGTGTTATGCCCTATTCAGTTTGCGAGAAACTGAATATGGGTCAGCTTAAAGTCACAAGTGTGACTCTTCAGATGGCTGACAGGTTAGTTAAACGTCCCCTAGGAGTCTTAGAGGATGTCCCTGTTAGGATAGGTAAATTCTTTATACCTGTCGATTTCATTGTTTTAGATATGGCTGAGGATACCCAGATTCCTATAATTTTAGGTAGGCCATTTCTACATACTATAGGGGCAATTATAGATGTCAAGCACGGACGCTTGATTCTAGAGGTGGGGGACGATAAAGTGACCTCTAATTTGGCTAACACATTAGCTAAGCCTATGATCGAGGATGCTTGTTATGCACTAGATATCATTGATGAAGTTATTCTTGATGTTTGTACGGGTTCCCTGAGTAGGGACCCGCTTGAGGCTTTGACATGTTTAGACACTTGTGCAGGTGATAAGACTAACGATGATGTTGTGTGTGATATTTTAGGAGATACACAGAAACTGACGAGCATCGACGAAGAAGTGGTAAATATGTTGGTAGATACTTCTTATGCTGTAGAGGTAACCAAACCCGACCTGAAATCTCTTTCGTCTCATCTTAAGTATGTATTTCTAGACGATTCTGAGTCTTATCCCGTCATCGTAAGTAATAAATTAGATGAGAACCAACTTTCTGCTTTGTTGGTCGTTGTTAAAAAGAACAAGAATGCATTAGGTTACAGTCTAGATGACCTTAAGGGAATTAGTCCCGATATTTGCATGCATCGAATTGAACTTGAAGAGGATCGCCGAGCTGTTAGACATGGTCAACGTAAGTTGAACCCGAAAATGTAGGAAGTGGTAATGAAAGAAGTGATGAAGTTGTTAGATGCAGGTATAATTTATTCTGTCGGTCACTCTAAATGGGTGAGTCCTGTTCAGGTGGTCCCGAAGAAAGGCCGGACGACCGTGGTAAAAAACGATAAAAATGAATTAATACCTACTAGAATTGTAACGGGATGGCGGATGTGCATTGACTATAGACAATTAAATGCCGCCACAAAAAAAGATCACTTCCCTCTTCCGTTTATCGATCAAATGGTAGAAAGGTTAGCCTCACATAAGTTTTTCTGTTATTTAGATTGCTATTCAGGGTTCTTTCAGATTCTGATCCATCCTGATGATCAGGAAAAGACTACCTTTACTTGTCCCCATGGTGTTTTTGCCTATCGCAGGATGCCCTTCGGGTTGTGTAATGCCCCTGCCACCTTTAAAAGGTGTATGATGGGGATATTTTCCGAGTATATCGAGTCTATTATGGAGGTATTTATGGATGATTTCAGTGTCTACGGTAGTAGTTTCACTGATTGTTTAACTAACCTTGATAAAGTGATGCAGCGATGTATTGAGGTCAATCTAGTGTTGAATTGGGAGAAGTGCCATTTTATGGTCAACGAGAGAGTTGTCCTTGGGCACTTAGTTTCAAATCAAGGCATCCAAGTAGACAAAGCAAAGGTGCAAGTGGTCGAGCAATTTCCTCCTCCCGTTAACGTGAAGGGGGTTAGGAGTTTTCTTGGACACGCCGGATTTTATCGCCGGTTTATCAAAGATTTCTCTAAAATTGCCAAAACCGCTTACACAATTGCTCCTTAAGGATGCCCCACTCATTTTTTCTGATGAATGTTTATCTGCTTTTAACAGGTTGAAGCAGGCTTTGGTCACAGCACCTATTATCCAGGCCCCGGATTGAGAGTTACCGTTTGAAGTTATGTGCGACGCTAGTGATTATGCGGTCGGAGCGGTGCTGGTTCAAAGGAAGGAAAAGGCAGTGAATGCCATCTATTATGCGAGCCGAACTCTGGATGAGGCTCAGGTGAAGTATACTACGACGGAGAAGGAGCTTCTATCTGTGGTCTATGCATTAGAGAAATTTCGATCTTATTTAACAGGGTCGAAAGTCACAATTTATACGGACCATGCGGCTTTGAAGTACCTTCTCGCGAAGCAGGAAGCCAAACCAAGATTGCTACGATGGATCCTCCTACTTCAGGAATTCGACCTGAAGATAAAGGACAAGAAGGGCGCTGAAAATTCTGTGGCGGACCACCTTTCTAGATTTCCATTGCAGGACGGAGGCGATACTTTACCGCTAGATGATTTTTTTCCTGACGATATTTTGATGGCTATTGGTATAATGGATACTCCGTGGTATGCTGACTATGCTAATTTTCTTGTAGGTAAAATAATGCCGCCGGATTTGTCATATCAACAGAAGAAGTGGTTCCTACATGATGTTCGGCAATATTTTTGGGACGATCCATATCTTTTCAAGGAGTGTGCCGACGGACTTTTTAAGCGGTGCATACCGCAATGGAAAACCAATGCCATCTTGGAAGTCTGTCATTCCTCGTCTTATGGTGGTCACCACGGTCCCGCTAGGACCGTGGCTAAGGTACTTCAATCAGGTTTTTATTGGCCATCTTTGTTTTCTGATGCCAAGTCATTTGTTTCAGGATAGGATGTGATGCTTGTCAGAGGACGGGAAATATCTCCCGGAGGCATGAGATGCCTCAGGTTGGTATTTTGGAGGTAGAAATTTTTGATATTTGAGGCATCGACTATCAAGGTCCCTTCCCGACAAGTCGAGGTAATAGGTACATTTTATTAGCTGTTGACTACGTATCTAAGTGGGTAGAAGTCGTTGCCTCGGTCCATTGTGACGCGAAGACCGTCATCCAACTTTTTAAGAAGATTATATTTCCACGTTTTGGCGTTCCCCGAGTCGTCATTAGTGATGGAGGTACGCACTTTAAAGAAAAACAACTTATTGCCTTATTATCTAATTATGGTGTTATGCATCGCAGAGGTTTGGGGTATCACCCCCAAACTAGTGGACAGGTCGAAGTTTCCAACCGGGAGCTTAAGGATATTTTGGCAAAGGTTGTCTCGAAGTCAAGAAAAGATTAGAGCCTGAAACTAGATGACACTCTATGGGCGTATAGGACCGCCTATAAGATACCGATTGGTACATCGCCTTATCGGTAGGTTTATGAGAAGTCCTGTCACTTACCCGTAGAGTTGGAGCATAAAGCTTGGTGGACCGTTAAAGAACTAAATTTTGACCCAAAATTGTGTGGCAAAAGTCGACTTTTATAGCTAGATGAGCTCGAGGAGTTCAGGATGAATGCCTACAATAGTGCCCGTATCTACAAAGAGAAGACAAAAAGGTGGCATGATAAGCGTATCATTCCGAGGGAGTTTAAAGTGGGCGAAAAGGTATTATTGTTTAATTCTCGTCTTCGTCTTTTTCCTGGAAAATTAAAATCCAGATGGTCCGACCCCTATACGGTAATTTTGGTTTCTAAATTTGGGTCGGTCGAGCTTGAAAACTCTTCCACGGGAAACCGCTTTAAGGTAAATGGTCACCAAATAAAGCACTACCACGAGAGAGGTGAGACAGAAGGAGAAGTCGAGGTTTTATTGTACCTCGAAACAGTCACCAACTGAGCAAGGTGACTACGGTCGTGCGTGACCTTAAACCAGCGCTGACCGGGAGGCAACCCGGGTTGTAAAACACTTGTACCTGCATTTAGTTAGTTAGAGCATATTTAATTTTCTGCATTATAGATTTTGTGAGGGTGAGAACGAGGGTCTAAAGGTTTGAATTGAGTTTTGTAGATAACAGGCTGCTGACGGAAAACTGGAACTGGACAACAATAGTCGACCGACTATTTTTATAGTCAGCTGACTATTTCTATTGTCGAACGACTATTCCTATTGTCGGTTGACAATTCAGGCAAATATCGCGCATCTTGGCTGAATATTTCCGTTGCATAAGTCTTATTTTTCGCTCTTTACTCTACTTTAGTTCATTTTTTTGAAATTATTAACTCCTAAACCCTATTCTCTCTCTCACTCCTCCCACCTACCCCATCCTTAACCTTCATCTTCTTCATTCAAATCTCCATCTTCATCCTCAAACCCTACCCATCTTCTTCTCTCCATCCCTTTCTTCTCTAATCTTTTCACCTTTTGCTAGTTCTTGTCTTTATTGAAGTTACAACTACTTTCCAACCATTCAAGTAAGTTTTCTTATGTTTCTTTTTCTTTTTTCCGCCTAACTGCCGTTTCGCCGCCTGCGTTCTCTGCTGTCTGTCGGGAGTCGCCGACTATCGGAATAGTCGGGCGACTATTTTAATAGTCGGACGACTATTACGTTAGTCGGACGACTATCTTTTTTTCGGGGGATTCTTCGCGCGTTCTGGGTTTATGGATTTGTTGGATTTCAGACTTAGAATTTCAGTCTTTGGCTTAATTTCGCCTCGGATTTTTGCTATTACTCAATTTCCTTATTCAAATTTGTTGATTTCATCCACATTTTCATGTTTTTACTCAAATTTCAGTTATGGAATTAGGGTTTTTGATTCAATTGATTTGGGGGTTTTTGTGTGACTAGTACACTAGTCTGATTCATTGCTATTTCAGGTCGAAATGGATGCAAAAAGACAACATCGGGGAAGCACAAGGCGTCGGGTCGACATTAGCCGGGAGTCAGCGCCGACCCAGGATCTCGTTCCGTTTTTCGAGCAGAGCATACCGGAATACCCTGACATTCGGTTTACCTCGGAGGATCAGAGAGAGCGTTTCGTCAGGTTAGCAGCTCTTAAGGTAACCCCGACACGGTTTCTAGACCGTGAGGTCTTGGGCAGGTTGGGCATTTATCAGCCTGTTGTTGACTTACTGAATGGTACTGGTATTAGTGGTCTTATTTTTTATAGGGTCGTGCTTTTTCCTAACGAGTCTTTACTCAATCCTAACAAAATTTCCCAAAATTTTCCCATTATACCCTTATACAAATTTTACCTTTTAATTTGAGATTCAAGAACGTTTCTTTGGGATTTTTTCCTCCATCAATTTAGATAATCAATCGTTCCTGAATTCGATTATGACTACTTCTAATTCAATTACTAATGATGCAAAATTAATTATTAATTTACCAAATTATTAATTTATTAGGTTTTCAACACAAAAACAAATTAATGAAAACAACAAATAACAAAGAAAAAAAAGGAAAATTTAAATAAATAAAATAATCAAAAAAAAAGAAAAGAAAAAACCCCATTTACAACCTGCCCTCTCCCTCCTGACCTCCCCCGACCCCCACCCCATGACCCACCCCACCAGGGCCACCACCCAACCAACCCACCCGACCCACCCCCACCCGTCCACCGCCCAACCATCCGACACCAACCCCAACCCCAGGTTACCCCAACCATCCCTCCACCGCCCCACCACTGACCTACACCGACTCCGATCCGCCGCCGATGACCCTAGCCCCTGTAGACCTGACCCCAGCCCGTGTCAACCCGACTCCAACCATCTCAGCCACCTACCCCTGACGATTTTGATATTTGTGGTGGTTCATGGTAGGTTTATGGTTGGTTGAATACTGAGATTCATTTAGAGAGAAAACACATGACTAACTTTTTGATGGGATGAAATGAGAAGGATAAAACAGTAAAATGTCGTTAGGATTGAGTAAAGACTCGTTAGAAAAAAGTATTTTCGTATTTATATGCTTGAATTTACATATAAGGGTCTTACTCTAGAGTTTTTTTAGTAGTTTTAATTTTTTTAGTGACATGAATTGGGACACACCATGCATTTTTTTAGACTCTTTAATACGAGTTTTTCTAGGACCGTTCGCGAGTTCGGTCAGCTTTTGGGTGTCACTAGCGAAGGGGACTCAATACATCCCCCTTGCCGTCTAGCCAAAGAAATATGGTCTTGCATTACTGATCGTAATACGGGTCGTAAGCGGGGCAACGAAGTACATCACCCGGCCATCCGATACTGGCTTCGTCTGATAGGGTGCACCATTTACGGACGTACAGAGCCAAACAATGTTAATGCTGATCGATGAGTTGGAAAGTCTAGCCGACTATCTTAACATCGATAGCGAGCGGCCATATGTCATGAATGTGGCCGCCCTCGTTGCCCACCATTTCCAACATATCGGAAATGGGCTTATAGATGTCATTCATTGTGGGGGTCTCGTTTCCCACATCGGTCGTAGGCTGTTTCCAGACTTCCCGTACGGGAAGGAACCTATAGAACACGATCTTCCATCTGCCACGCAACTCGAGAGTCGTCTTTTGAAATTTTCTGTCCTTAGGGGTCTTCATTGGTTAGGTCCAGATTTGCGTTGGCGCATAGAAAAGGATGACTCGGTTATCCTCCCTTACAATCTACCACCTCTTACCCCCTTCCCCCATCTCCCCTTTGGTCCTGAAAGGGACCCTCCACCGTATCCCTCCTATTTGCTACCACTTAGGAGGGATCTTCAGACCCCCACACACTTCGCACCCGAGACGGGTGGACCGTCTCGACCTCCTCGACAATCTCGAGGAGGTGGCTGATCGACTACCCGTGCATCACATACACCATCTTTTGCGGGTGGACCTTCGAACCCACCGGCCTCCTTATGCATTTCCATATAATGATTATTCTAATGTGCCTGCATATCCGGCCAACTTCGTGCCTCCTCCGCCATATGTTACACCTGCGGTCCTCGACCAAGCGGCGGTCCCTGGAATGCTTAATGAGTTGTGCCACCGGATACCAACGGTACAGCTAAATCAGGCACTTTCCGACTTTCCATGTTACAACAATGGAGTGCAGGTCGGCCTGATCCCTCCTACAGCTTGGCACCCGACTTACTACACCTATCCCGAGGGAGGCTATGGTAACAATGCCGGGAATGAGGAGAGAGATGACGAGGAGGGAGATGTCAATGATGGAGATGACGATAGTGGAAGTAGTGGTCAGGAGGAGAGCGGTGACGAGAGCTCCGATTAGGACGGTTTGGGGAGGTCTCCGTTTGTATATACCTTGTAAGTAGTTCTTCTTTTTCTTTTTGCACTTCCATCGTTTTGCATTCCTTCCCCATATTCATTATTGCCTCTTATTGTTTGCTGTACACAATGAGGGCACTGTGCGATTTGGTTTGGGGAGGGTATGCTTCTGTCTGTTTTCATTCATCTGCATATTTCTTGCAATTCCGCATGCATAAAAAAAATCACAAAAATATGTTTTTGTATTTAGTCAAGTCTTAGTTGAGTCAGAATGCTATGTAGCGATGATGATAATGCTTCTATGTCTTCATTTAGTTGCTTATGCTAGTGCGCCGTTAGAGTTTTTGTATATAATCACATGCGGCATTTTTGCATCTTTGGTTAACAGTACTGAACGAATAAACTTGACTCATTGTTGGCAAACTACTCAGATTTATAAGGAACTAAAGCCTTAAACTGATGACATTCATGATCAGTTTCATTTAGGTTGAGAGTAGTACTCCTTATGAGACATGTAATATCGAACTGCATAAGCATGACATTCCTCTTTTATTAGTACCTGTACGTTTTTGACTCGTGGTTTTGACATGTGCGAAAAAGGCAAATCCTTTCTTTGAATTAATTCCCATGAGCCTCACATAGCCAAATTGACCTGTTTGACCCGTTTATTAACTACATGCCATATATTGCCTACCCTAGTCAAGCTAGTAGATTAGTTGGACGGAATTGTTTTTCCCGGGTTAATTTTGGTATCATAATGATTGAAAAAAAAAGGGAATTGAGAAAAAATGAAAAGAAAAAAAAATCATTGAAAAAATTGAATGAAAAAAATGAATGAAGAAAAGAAAGGAAAGAAGAAAAAAAATGAAGTGAAACTAGAAAAAGAATGTGTTTTTGCTACGAGAAAAGAATTAATCTCTCTAATTTCATAGTTGTTAGTGGGAAGCGAATTTGATAAGGCGCTTGTTAATATGCCTAATTTCTTCGACTAGAGTTTGGTGAGAACGGAATGAATTTTATGTTGGTTGTACTTGTACTAGCTTGGCTTTTACCTCCACATATCCATATCGTTTTGCCCCTTCTTACTCGACTAACCTCACTTTATACCATGTGTAAGTCCTTGGCACGTGTCTTTACCCGATAGAATGCGTATGTACGGTTATTAGAGATTGATTTCATGTTAGATTGCATGCATGTTCTTGTAGGTCGCAGTTTAGGTGAGTGTTTTGTCTTTCCGTTTATACATAAACTCACAATATCACCCGTTTTGTGTGATGAGCGACCCGTGAAAGTCCGACATAGACGAGTCTTGCAAGGTTGAATGTTCAGTATTGTTGTCATTGGTAAAGCTTGTTGTATGTGGTTGTTTACATTTATTTTAATCGTTGTGCATTGGTTAGGTAACTTAGGAGCATATTCCGCTATGAGTTATATACATTCCATTAGGTTTGAGTTCATCGTTTTGTGCTTGCTTGAGGACAAGCAAGGGTTTGGTTTGGGGAGATTTGATGCGCGTATTTTATATACACTTTTTATGCTCTTATTACGCGCATTCTCGTGTTTATTGAATAGTGAAAACTATTATTTTGCCCCAAATTGGCTACTTTGTGGTGTGTATTATCCTTTTGCAGGAACGGAAGACAAAAGAGCTAAAACGAACCAAAACCGAGGCAAAACGAAGCTGGAAGAGCTGATCGCTGAAATAGGCAGATTAGTCGACCCACTATTGGGATAGTCGGCCGACCATAGCGATAGTCGACCCACTATTGGGATAGTCGGCCGACCATAGCGATAGTCGACCGACTATTAAAGTAGTCGGCCGACTATTTCTTGGGTTCCGGGCAGATTTCGTGCTCAGCAAAAAGTTTCCTAAACAGTTTTTAACTCATTCAAATTGTGTAAATAGGGATTTTCAGCCACATTAGAACCACTCCACTTTTAATTTTCTCTACTCTAGATTTTACCTCTCTTTAGATATTTATCCTTCTACTTATTCTCTCTTCCTTTAAAAACTCGGTTATTGTAAGACTTTCGAATTCGAATCGCCTTTATTCTTCTCGGTAATTTAATCTAATCTTTCTTCCTCTTCTTCGTTCTTGATTGTTCTTCTTCATACTTAATTATTTTTTATCTTTGTCTTTGGTTTATCATAATTTTATTATTATTCGTCATGTTTAATCCAGTAGAATCAATTATTAATTTTATTGTTCTTGATTTAATTATGAGTAGCTAATTTCCTTCGCTAGAATTTAGGGGATCTGCGAATTGAATATGGTCGCTAAATAATTTATAGATCTGTCAATGATATTGTGTCTGAGTTGTCAATTGTAGCATATAATCGCGATTAGTCAGTTAATGAGCATGATTGATTAATTGAATTCGGTAAACTTGAACCTAAGATCGGAAGCCTGATAAAAGTTAGACCTGCTGCAACACATTAGTTTTCCCTAATAAGATCGGAAGCCTTTAGATGCATGCTAGGGTGAATAGTGGACCGGAAGGACCTTTTCAATACCCCTTAGACCAATATCAGCACCAGACCTGTGACTTAGACCGTGACCATAAGAAATTCGTAGTGAACCGACAATCCTAGTTCTCTCTCCATATATAAATTCATCTTAATTCATCTTATTTATTGTAGTTATTTCTTCTTTTTTAATTATCATTCTTTCACTACCTTTAGTTTAGTTAACCACAATTAAAAACCCCCAATTTGGTTACTAAGATAGACTTTAATTGCAAGTAGGATTTATTTGTCTCCCTGTGAAATCGATCCCGACTTCCCTAGCTATATTTTTAGTTAGACCGTAGTTGGTTATTTTTTATAGGTACACGACTAGCTTATCAATATTCCAATAGAAGACATGAACTTAGTCTCTAGAATTGAAGTACCACCCTTGAATGATAAGCCTCAAATCCCTTTGAAAGACCAAGCTTTGGAGAAGATAACTTTCACCGATTTACTTGAAAACATCGACACAAGTCCTTCCATGCCTACCCCATTTGAGTATATTCGGGACATCATCTTGAAACCTACCGTGAGGGAACAAGTTCCCCTTTCACCAAGAGTTACACCAAAGGTTACCATTCCCATCAAACTTGATGATCCCGGTAGCTTTTCCATACCTTGTTCCATAGACCATGTCTCAATAGACCGATATTTAAGCGATCTAGGGGCGGACATTAGCCTTATGCTATTGATCATTGCTCAAACCATTGATATTCCGAGGATAGTACACTATCCGCTTAATGTTCGGATGGCCGACGGTACTACGAAAGCGCCGATTGGGTTAGCATGTAATCTTCTGGTCAAGGTAGGTCCTTTATACATACCTACCGACTTCCTGGTTCTTGACATGCCCATTGAGGAACGCAATCCTATCTTATTAGGACGGCCTTTCCTAGCAACCGGCGGAGTGATTATCGATGTGAAAAAAGGGAAATTATCTTTCAATGTTGGTAATAGAACCATTCAATTTGTATTTCCCGCCTTCTTGCCAAATATTCCTTTTGGGAAGGAATTGTGGAACCATATGGTGGAAATACCATCCGATGATGAACTTTTAGCACAAGATAATTACCAAAATTCTAATCCATCGAACTTTGCACCGACATTTGACTATGCCACCGAGGAACCATCTATAGAAGATGTCTATTATGATGATGGTGAAGATGATAGCGCTCTATTTATACTTGGTCCCGCTCTCGAAGAAGATGTTATTGATGAGCTTGAGATGTTACCGGAGGTAGCCCGCCTTATAGGGTTGCCAAGGCCAAGGAGAGAGTGTATGGTTGGTTGTGTTATGTTCGAGAATATGAACCATGGTATTCTGGGTTGCTTCCCAAGCAACCCTACCTAAGCATGAACAATTTGATTCGGTTTGGTGGTGTCCATAATAAGCACCTTGTAAATATTTTTATATTCGTACTCCTTTTATTTTTCTCGGACAACAGCTTTTGATTTTTCTTTTGGAGCTTGCTTGTAATGGCACTTGCAGGAATTGCGAATATTTCTTTTGGAGTTTTTGGGTTATTCTACAATGATTATGAGAGTTTTTCTCCATGTAGTTAATACATGGATTGAGAAGATTGATTTTATCGAAGAATTAAGGTTGGTTTGGACCAAGTCGAAAAAAAAAAATCGCAGCAAACAGCTTATTTGGAGTGGAGGATCTCACCGGGTGAAACTTCACCCGGTGGAATTGTTGCTTGAAGTCTGTCGGGTGAAACTTCACCCGATGTCATTTATGCTGCAATTAATGGAATTGACGAAAAATCCGTCGGGTAAAATTTCACCCGGTGGAATCTCACCGGGCGAAACTTCGCCCGACGGTAAACTTATTCTCGACTTGGAATTGCGGAATTCCGTCGGGTGAAATTTCACCCAATGGAATCTCACCGGGCGAAACTTCGCCCGACGGTGATGTGAGCGTAATTAACGAGAAATGGTCCGAAGACCGTCGGGTGAAATTTCTCCCGATGGTGACCACCGGGTGAAACTTCACCCCGCGTCACTCTTATACCCAAACCCACCCCCATTTCTTCTTCATATCACCCTTTTTCCACTCTCTCTCTCTCTCCTCAAATAAACCCAAAAAAAATCCCAAAAAGCCTCAAATCCTACCACCCTAAATCCCTCCTAATCCCCTAATTTCTTCACTAAATTCTAATCTAATCCCTCATTCTTTATCCTTATCAAATTCCTATCATCTTCTTGGAATCTTTTTGAGAAATCGTTCCAATTTTGACAACCCCAAATCCTAATCTCCATCACAAAATCACTGAATTCAATCATCAACTATGAGGAGAATCAAGCAAACGGCAAGGAAAAGGTTATCATCCATGCTCAATCGCCATACGGGTTCGACGTCCTCTTCACGTTCCGACGAGCCGACCAAATTCCGGGACGAATCTGTCCTGATGCCCGTTCATGTACAAGGCTCCATCCCGCGCGAAAAACCTGTTCCGCTTGAGGTACGTTACCCTTCAATTCGTCGTAATTATCGTCACTCCGAGTCTGGTGTCTGTTTTGCCAAGAAACCCCACTTGGAAAAGCTTAAAAAAATTTGGGTCTGTCGTCTCAAGCTAACTCGTTGGGCGGCTCGAGATGTTCTTGAGCGTATGGGTATTGAACCGCAGGTCCGAGCGATGTGCCAATCTCAGACTGATTAAATTTTATACCTCTACGGAGGAAACTTTTCAAAAATTGACTTGTGAGTTTTTCGCAACGTATGAGTTAAGCGGTGGTGATGACCTCGCCGTCAGTTTTCAGTTGCTTGAAACTCTATATGTTTTCTCCTTGAAGGATTTTGGTGCATTGCTCGGTTTACCGACTTTTGTCCTTGGAAGGCCTAGGGTGGGCAATCGTGTGATGGAAAATTTTCCCGTGATCGTTTCTGGTTTAAGATTGCCCGTCAAAGGACATTTAAGGGGGGTAAGATGCGTTCGTTCTCCATTCGAAACCCCATCCTCAAATACTTGGCGCGTATCATAGCCAATTCCTTTCTATCAAGCTATGATACGCACCACCATTGTGGTGCCACAGCCGTGCAATTGCTTGAGGTGCGGTTCTGAATAGAGGCCCATCGATCGATATGTCTAAGACCCTAGCTACGCATTTTGCCCAGGTCGCGAAGGGCAACCGCAAGAAAATTTCTTGTGGTGGTATTGTGACAATGATAGCTAGAGCTTTAGACGTCGATTTTAGCAGCATGACACCAGTTGACGGAGTAGGAATTTATTTAGACGAGGTTTATTGCCCTTTTCTATTTTGGCCCAAAGGGGGGAATTATACCAGTTTGATTCTGTATAAGATTACTGATTTGCGAGCTATAGCAATGCCTAATCCCGAGTGGGTTAGGCTCGTTGTTGAGGATAATTTCGGCATGCCGAAAAGGTCAGGGGAGTACATTCGGGATCACTCCCGTGGTAAGTTTCATCAAGTTAATTACCCTGCTGGACCTTCAGACTATGGTGATGATGATATTGAGGTAGTAGATGTGTCGGAGGAGGAACTGGAGGTCGAAACCTTCCGGGACGAGGGTCATAGAGCGTTACCATCATCACCATCCCATGGACCCTCTTCCTCCCATCGGACCAAACCACAGACCTCCCAGTTTTTCACCCCCGATTACACTGACTTTACCCAGCACAGACACTCCACTTTCACCCAATCTACCCCCGGTTTTCAGGAGGATGTTAACATGAGTCCTCCGAGACACTCTTCGTTCTTCGAATCGGAAGACTTTTATAACTAATGGGGGGAAGTCTATGATCGTACACGTCATACTTAGGATAACTCTACCACTTCACTTAACTTGGCCCAAAGTGCCTATAACCTAGCTCGGGATCCGCGCGATACTGCGCATGACTTCTACACCTACTCTCGAGATGGTTTTAAGTGGGCCCGAGATGGCTATGAAAAGGCCAAGAACGCTGCTAGGGATGCCCAAGCAGCAAGGTTGGCAGCAGAGGAGAACCATAGGATGTTGCAACAGCAGGAACAGTACTTTGATCGATTATTTGGTATACCTCCGCCCGGGTCTTACTACCCACCACCCCGTCCCCCGGGTCCTATGTGAGTGGTCGAGTGTCATTAGTGTTAGTGTTAGTGTGGGGGGGTGTCAGGTGTCAGGTGTCAGTTGTCGGTTGTCGTTTCTCCTGTTATCAGTAATTTTTGTCAGTCTCTGCAATGCCAAATTTTGGCATTTGATAATTGTTGATTATTGGTTGTTTGTTGTGATAATTTTTGTTGGTTTGAAAAAGTTGTCAGCCCCTCCGTGGTCCTACTTGGGTGGTTACATACGTGAGGTTTTATTGCAGGTAGCCTTAGAACAGAAGGACCTGATTTTATGCTCCCGGTCTTAGGTGAATTGATCGCACCAAGACCAATTGAAAAATCCAAATTTTCACTTTCTTTTTCTTTATCTTTACCGATTTGTGCGGAATCGGGGCGAAGTGACGTGATTACACCTGCGCCCTTTTTCCCCTCGGTTTTTCTATTTTTCTATTTTTCATTTTCATTTTCTTCTTTCATTTTCTCTTTATTTTCATTTCATTTTCTTTTCTTACTTTATTTTATTTTATTCTAGCTTATTTTCTTATTTTGTCTTATTTTCTCCTTTTTTTTCCATTTTTTTTTCACTTTGGCTGGGTCTAGGTGATGTGAGACACCTACGCCCGCCACCTCTTTTTTCTTCATTTTATTTTTCTTTTTCTTCATTTTGTTTCTTTTCTTTTCATTTTCATTTTCTTTATTTTATTTTATTTTATTTTAATTCCCTTAATTTTGAAAAACACAAAAAAAAAAAAAAAAGTATAAAAATTCAAAAAGATTTTTCGTTCTTTTCTCATTTTCTTTTTTTTCGATTCTTCCCCTATTCGTGCATTGAGGACAATGCATAATTTTAGTGTGGGGGAGGGATCTACTATCCTTTTCATCACCCTTTTCTTCCTTTTCTTTTTCATTTTTCCTTTAAAACCCAAAAAAATTCCTTTTCTCTTCCTTTTAGTTTTTTTTTCCTTTATTTTTTTTCCTTTTTGTGTCACTTGTATTGCTTTGCATTCTCTTTCTTGTAGGTACACCACCAACCATTTAGCATAGGTAGCGAAAATGAAGACCGCTTGGTAATATCCTCTAACTTCGTTTTTTCCCCTTCTCTTATTTGTGTGGGAGTATGGGCTTGTACGCTATTTGGTGGTTCACTTGGTGAACATTTTGGAATCGGTGGTTGTGGATTGTGTTGACTTGATGGAGTTTGGAGTGCTTGGCTATACTTGTGTATTTGTTTTGTTTTGTTTTGATCTTTTCGTGTTTTCGTCCTTTTTGTGTTCTTTTTCATTTTTGTATAGTGTGTCTAGGTAAAAGTTTTCGAAAACCCGATTTTGAGTTTAGACCGAGTGTTTATTACTCCCTTTTTAGGAACCTATTTTGATTTTTGGACATTATTCTAGTAGAATGACTTTGAACCAATTTTTGCATTGATTTTTTTACCATGAGTCCGTCTTTTCTACTAGGAGTCTACATCGGGATTTGCATTTGACCACTTTGATCACCCATGGAGTGATAAGGCCTTAATAATCGTTTCCCGTTCTCTTAGGTGACCTTATTTGAGGAGCCACTTTTAGTTCAAATTTCCATCTTTTTGTGGGTTCGAAGGGGGTGCACACCCGACTAGCTTGTTTCTCTACCATTCACCTATTACCACAAATAAGTTTGCAAAAACGTGCTTTACCTTGAACCTCAAATATACCATCTAGCCAAATATGGGCTACTCAAAAGAAAAGGGAAAAATGAAGAAGAAGAGCATAAAAAAAAACCCCTCAAACCGAAAAAATGGGGAAGGAAAGAAAACCGAAAAGAAATTCAAAATCTCAAAAATCGTTCTCAAACCCAAATAATCCCTTGATTGACTTATTGCCGTGAAATGCCTACTAGAGGACCGAGTCCCGAGGAGGGAAAATAGCGGTGATTAGTCGATCTTTACCATTTTGCAAACACTTGTTCACTTTTTTTTTGGTATAATTGCCTTTCTCGAGTTTGGGACGGCTCTCTAGGCTTAGCTTAGGAGACGGGATAACACTTATCTACAATGCTTACTAATTCCATGGTTCTCACATTTTCACTCCATTTATCGTCCCGTTGTAGGCATCTTTAGTGGAATTAGAAGGACCTTGGTAAATTTTCAATGTTTTTATTGTTTGATTGTCATCCTATTAGGATTTTGTCCATGTCAATCTAAGCGACTAACTCGGTAGTGTTCTCACTTGTTTTAAGCTTAGAATCGGTGCTTTCCCCGCCGTTTTGATGAGGGATTTGGTGATTTATTTTCTCTTTGGTCGCGACTATCTTTTTGTGTGTCTTCTTTGTTTTATGTGTTTGTGTGTGTGTTAGTCGCAACCCCAATTTTGAGCAAGACCCGACTTGCCTTGCATGGAGGTACTCTACCTCATGGGTATCTCGATGTGATTTGAAGGGACAGAACGTGCCTATTAATTGCCTCGTATCGGCTTACCATAGTCTAGCTTAGTAGTAGTAGCTAATTTCTTTTTGGGTCTTTGCTCGAGGACGAGCAACGGTTTAGTGTGGGGCAATTATTGTGAGTCAAATTTGGGCAGTTTTTCCTTCCATTTAGACCCGTTTTTCCTCCGTTTTGCGAGATTAGAGTGTGATTATCGCCTTATTTTGAGTATTTCTCGCATTAGTGTCTCTCTTTTACAGTTTACGTGTTTTGGTAGTTTTCTGTCTATTTTGATAGGATTTTCGACCGAAAACGTGTCCGAGTTTCTATGAGCATGAAAGAGAGGGATACAGTCCAAAGAGCAAAGCACACGACTAAAAGTTCAAGTAATCCAATCGATCGACAAAGAAAGAGACCGGAAAAGAGGCAGAAAACCATCGGGTGAAGTTTCACCCGAAGAGTTACCACCGTGCGATGTTTCGCCCGACGACATTTTCCACCTCCCCGAAGATTTTCGTGAACACTCACAACCGGGCGAAATGACCGGGCGAAACTTTCACCACCGGGTGAAGTTTTGCCCGACGGTAATGCAGCGCCAAAATCACATTTCTGGAGAAAGTTCCACCGGGTGAAATGACCGGGTGAAGTTTCACCCGGGAGTATTATTAGCTCGTGAATGTCATGTGAAGATGCATAGGGTGAAGGTCTAATTAAAGAAAGAAGGGTTGGATTATGTGCCTTAAGTTGTGTGACCCATCAAGGGCTTAGTATATATAGTTAACCGTAGGTTTTCTTCAAAGTGAGCCTTAAGGGTGCCTCTTTAGATTAGGCATAGTTTAGTAGATCTCCATTGTAGTAGCTTCTTAGAAAACCCCATTTTAGATCTAGAAAACCTTCTTAGTTTTAGATTAATTTTGTCTTCCATTTCTACAATCAAGCTTCCATCTTTGTTGAAGATTTGAGTTTATTTTGAAGATTGAAGAGTTTTGAAAGAATTGGTGACAAAGTTCTTGTATTTTCTCCTCCAAGATTCAAGCTTTATTTCAATCTTCATCTTCTTCCTTTCATTTTGTTCATAGTTGGTACTTTCTTTTCTTCTCCCGTTCTCCATTAATTAATTAGTTTCCTTTTTAATATTTTCTTAATCCATTGTTTGTTTGTCTTGTCATTTTCTTATGTTAGTGTTGTTTTAAATCTCCTTCATTAGTAATTCCTTGTTTTTCTCTCTCATTTGTTTGTTTCTCCATAGTTTGTCGTTTGTTCTTCCTTATTTTTGCCTTGTTGTTTATTTCCTTGTTTAGTTATCGTTTTGGTAGTAATTTCCTTTCTTTTGAGTTAGATTAATTTTCACTCATTTTAATCATCATGTTTTGTTCTTCTTCTAGTCTCCCTATTATTTGTTTTGTTATGTTTAGCATGGATAGTGAGTAGATTTTAGTTAGGGGGCTAGAGGAGAAGGAATTCTAGATTCGGGTTTCGTTTTATGGGAACTATTGCATTTGAGGGTGATATGTCTGGCATGAGATTGTTGTGCCCGGTCGACTTAGCCTGATGACCTAAGTTAGCTTGACTCACTTGAACCAATATGGGGAAACTCGGGGTTCGGGTAACCTCGGCTTGAGACTTTAGTGTATTCGTCGCGAAAGCGAGTTTAGACTAGGTCGGGTAGGGAAACCGAAAGGTGGCTCCTCCCTTTAATCATCTTGTGATAGCACTTGTGATGTTTGTACCCTTATCTTAAATTCAGAGTCCCCGACTCTCCCTAACATCTTTCCTATTATTGTTTCTCGTATTTAGTTGTTTAATTCGTTTGCCTTAGTTTAGTTATTTTGTTCCAAAACCCCCTTCTCGACCCCAATCACAATTAATACTGGGCTTGACCGATAACATTTATCCGCCTCCCTGTGGTTCGACCCCAACTTACCACTACTACATAGTAGTTAGTTGGGACTAAAATTATTGTTTGCATGCATGTCAGCGACAACACGAATCAATATTAGGGATGACGGCATATGTTGTACATTGGCAAAAATCTGGCAGTTATGACAGTTTTTGACATACAGCTGGCAGTCGGTTTCCATATTGTTCTAGTAGTATCCGAGCCTCATGATCTTTCGGAGTAGCATCTAGGCATTCATATGTGCGCCGCACTCACCGTCGTGTACCTCGGCCATAACCTTCCCGACTTTTATTTAGTCGACACATGGGAGGAGTGCCCCCTGTGCCATCTTTTTGTATAATTGTTCGTCATCCGTACGGATAAATTGGGTAGCTAACCTCCGTAGAGCCTTCTTGGCCCGGTTTTTCGTTCCGAAGGATATTCTCCTTTTGATATGTAGGTTAGAATAGCCTGGTACCAAGGCTCAGGATCGGCTATTATTGTGTGGATGTATGTCGGATCGGATCATCTTTCGACGCAAATCGGCATGCTGGTTAGGTGATCGGGGATGTTCAGTAGAGATGCCAACTTGAAAAGTGCATCTGCAAATTGGTTTTCTTCCCGGGGTAGGTATATGTATTCTACCTTTTGGAGAACACTTACTCGCGCTTGATAGGCCACGAGGTTGGCGTTCCGAGTTTTTCATTTTTGGAGAGCTTGGTTTATGACTAGAGACGAGTCGTCGTACGTGTACCCGGAGATTTGTGACTCTTAAATCAGCGGTGGCTTGCA
The DNA here is from genome assembly GCA_958450325.1 of Agrostemma githago. Lineage (NCBI taxonomy): Eukaryota > Viridiplantae > Streptophyta > Magnoliopsida > Caryophyllales > Caryophyllaceae > Agrostemma > Agrostemma githago. The sequence continues at coordinate 32,292,440 of OY288262.1, forward strand.
ACCTATGAATGAATGCTTCATATTCGGCTGCGTTATTAGTCACGTCGAAATCCAGCTTAATGGATATGGGGGTATGCTCCCCTTTTGGCGAGATCAGAAGAATCCCGACCCCAAATCCTCGAAAATTGGAAGCACCATCGAAGTACATATCCCATGTTTCTACGTCGGTATGGAATATGTTTTCGTCTGGGAAGGACCAAGTATCGGTGTGTCCGTTCTCAGTTATGAGGCTATCAGCGAGTAAATCCGCTACTACCCGGCCTTTAATAGCTTTTAGTGGCACAAACTTAATGTCGAACTCTGCCAGCATTAGAGTCCCCCTAGATATCCTGCCATTAAGGATGGGCTTCTCGAATAGGTATTTGATAGGATCCATCTTGGATAATACCTGTACTTCGTAGCTGAGCATACAATGTCGGAGCTTTTTGGTGGCCCAGACTAGGGCTAGGCATGTTTTCTCGAGCATGGTATATTTACATTTATACTCTAAGAATTTTTTGCTGATATAGTAGATGGCTATTTCCTCTGAATCAACTGTCTGTGCTAGAATACTCCCCATGGTTGTCTCGGTAGTTGTTAGATATAACGACAGAAGCAAGCTTGGTTGAGGTGGCATTAGGACCGGCGGGGAGGATATAATCTCCTTGATTTTGTCGAAAGCTGCATGGCACTTATCATCCCATAGCTTCCGTTAACCCACTTTCAGTTTCTTGAATATTGGTTCAAATACCATGGTTAGTTTGAATATGAACCGGCTGATGTACTGAACCTTCCTAAGGAAACCCCTTATTTCTTTTTCGGTCTTGGGAGGCTTCATTTCAGTATTGGCTTTAATTTTTGCTGGGTCGACTTCGACACCACGTTGGCTAACGATGTGACTCAGTAATTTGCCTGGCGTTACCCCGAAGCTAGGTTTTTTAGGATTCAACCTCATGTTGTACTTGCATAATCGGGCAAAGAATTTCCTTAGGGAAATGATGTGCCCGTCTCAGGATTTGACGATCATATCGTCGACATAGACCTCTACTTCCTTGTGCATCATATCGTGCAAGAAGGTCGTAGTGGTTCGTTGATAAGTTGCTCCGGCATTAATAAGGCCGAATGCTATGACGGTGTAATAGTAAGTACCCCCAAGGTGTAATGAAGGTGGTCATACTCATATCTTCCTCCGACATTTTGATCTGATTGTACCCGGTGTATCCATCCATGACGGATAGAAGGGCATGATTAGTGGTGTTGTCCACTAGTATGTCGATATGTGGTAATGGAAAGTCGTCTTTCAGGCTTGCCTTGTTAAGAACCCCGAAATATACGAAGACGCGCACCTTACCATCCTTTTTAGATACCGACACGATGTTCGCAACCAGTCCAAATATTCAGACACTTGTATGAAGTCGACTTTGAATTGTTTGTCGACTTCTTCTTTGACCTTGAGAGACCATTCGGGTCTCATTCTGGGGAGCTTCTGTTTTATCGGCTTACACCCGTCTTTGATGGGTATCCGGTGTTCAGCTATTTCCAAGTCTATCCCCGGCATGTCCTTGTAGGACCATGCGAAGACATCTTTGAACTCTTGGAGGAGGCTTGTGAACTGTTGTCTCTCCTCGGGATCTAGTGATAACCCTAACTTAAGCATCTGGGGCTCTAAGGTTGTTCCCACATTAATAGACTCGGTTTCTTCGATTACTGGATCCTGGGACTCCCTTTGTTCTAGTTGCTCGATCAGATGAGGAGGCAAGGGTACCTATTCGTCGGGTTTCTCAACGTCATTGCATAAAATATTTTTGAAACCGAAAGCATATTGAAAATAGGACAAGTCGTAAGTAGAACTGTCATCATTATTATTAATAGAAAATTTTGAAAACAACTTGAAAAGAGCAGCCATCTGATCATTAGTCAGAGGTGGAACTGAGAGTGCTCTCGGAACAGACTCCGAGGCTCCAGCAGGAGTTATTACAAAGAGAGGGGTTATAGGTTGGACTCTAGCACCAGACACCCTAGAATTGACCTCAGACTCAGACTCTAACTCAGAATCGGTATTAGGCATGTCCTCTTCACCGGTGGTTAGCTTGTAGACTCGGCCTTGGCTGTCGGCCCACTTGACGGTTTTCCTCCATGCTCTGTTCCCGATCTCGAAGCCAATTTCGAGATCAGCTTCGTAGGGGCATACCTGTTGCTTCGGAGATGAGATTCACTAAATCCTTCTTAGGAGTCGGGGCGGTCTTGTCTTCCCCAAATAGTAGCCCCAGCACGAGCTCAGCATTGTCAGCATCTTCCCTGGATTCCGATTGGATGACGGTAAATACGTCTTTCGGAATGTAGTTGCAATCTCGGGCCAATTTGGTCCCTGGATGCGTAACGGTTGGTTGGTATAGACTGACCTGGATAGCTCCAAATACCGGTGTGACGAAATAGTCGGCCAGCCTCGGACTATAAGGGCTCAAGTGGATACCCTTCACAAGATTACGGGCCTTTTTGGTGCCTGCTCGGACAAAATTGCCCGAGGTTACAACATACCCTAGGCCGAAGTGAAAGCCTTCGTCATTAAGGACCTCGATGATCTTCCCAGCTAGAAGATATAGCCTGGAAGCGGCTCCTGGTAGGTAGCCCAAATTTTGAAGCCTCCTGTCGACGCTGGTGGTAAAGTAAGGTCGAAAGAGGAAGTCTTCCTCGATCATTCCCACGAAATCGAACCCCAAAAGGTCCGTACCGAGGCGGCCCGTGGCGTTGTAGCTAGCCACAGTCATTGGTGTAGCCTCTAAGGTAATAATCTCGTCACCTAGGGGCAACTTGATTTTGGGGTGCAAATTAGAGGATACGGCCTTAACGGCGTGGATCCATGGGCGCCCAAAAGTAGGTTAAACGAAGAGGTGACATCAACCACCTGAAATTCAAGTTCCTTATCGACTGGGCCTATGATGACGGTCAGTTTAATGGCCCCGGCTACTGACTTCGGGCTTCCGTTGAAGGCTTAGATGGTCTGAGCCGTCACCACATATTCGGCCTCGGTAATACCGAGGGCTTTAGCAGTCCTTAAGGGAAGGACATTGACTGCGGACCCATCATCTATCAAGGTCATCGGGAGATATTTTCCTCGACAAACCACCGTGATATACAGGGCTAAGTTGTGGGAGGCCCCGGACAGTGGTAGATCGGACTCGGAGATGGTAATGAGCGGACCTTCTTCCTTGGATTTGCCATTGAGGTAGGGCATGTGTAACAACCCGTATTTACGATGACTTAAAATAATAGATAATGCAAAAAGTTATCTAAGTCATTTAATTAAAATTATATCAGAGTGTAAATAAATTCGGATCGCTACGGATCCTTACAATAAACGACTATTAATTACATAGTCTTGATTCACTTAGTACAAAATATAGATTGTATTTTATAAAAACATATTATTAAATCTCTCTCGCTCGATCCTTTCCCATCGCCCCATACCTGCACTAATATATAGAATAGAGAGACCGCTTAGCGGGACAGCAACCAAACCGTTCATCTAATATCACCTCAAACATATAAGACAATCATGTGACTAACAAATAATATGCTTATAAAAATATTCAAGGATATCATGTAACAGATAGTTTCCTTTACTTCAATAAATCAACATGTGAGGTGATGAAAACAATAAGGTTTAGAAGATGGGACATTGGCAGCCATTTGATTTTTAAAATCATTTTTCACGTAAACAGAGAATAAACACACGAGTCGTGGCTCCTAGTATCACCGCTACTCCATATTGGCTTGCATCTCACCAATAGAAGTAACTGTGTTACTGACTCGTAGACCGAACCGATCTTATGAGGTTTACATCTCACCCATAAGGCTCAATTGGGCACGAACTTCTATTATATTATACGTTTATTCAAACGGGGCTCTGGACTGAAATGAAAGTTGATGATTACATTCTCTGCATCACCAAGAGGGAACCCGCAGTTTTCAGAATCCTGTTCTGCCCCCGGTACTTAGGTGGTAATACTGATCAAGTACTTGTCTATATGTGCGCCACATACCCTACGCAGACTCTTGAACCGCAGAACTCACTGCAGTAGGACGACTACCTTAAACACTAGGTCGACTCTCGGACCGCAGCCTCCGAGTCTGCTTTTCATTACAAGTGCAGTCGAAACACCACGCATGGTAGGATCCAACAAGCTATTCGTCCCAGACTCGCATCGTAAACTTTATATAAAAGTCGCCCGTGGACAAGTAATATTTTATTTGGTGACCTTCAATAATCGGTCGGACTCATTTGAAACAGTCAAATTCTCAAGTACTTACTTTCAGTGTGACAACGTTATACTTTAATCCTCAAGTGTCACCCGAAACATTATATCCAAAATATCGTATAATATTTTAAAAATAGTAAATCTTTTAAATGAAGTTTTATATAAAATTAAAATTTAAGGTATAATAATAATAAAATATTATTTTTAAATTTATAGTTTCTAAATAATATAAAAGTTTCTGAAAAATATAAATTAAGTCGTACTTAGTCGATTTACAAATTTTAACGTAAAATTATTTTTAAAAATATTTATAAATGTCGTGTAAAAATTTCGGAATAAAACAAATCCTGTTATTTTAGAAAATGAAATTTATAAATTTTTACCTATATAAAATTAATAAGTGAAATTTTATTAAAATGCAACATTTTGCAAGTTACTAATTTACTCTATTATTATAATATATAAACAATTGTAAAAGTACTAAAGAAAATTAAATATGACCAAAATTACAATCATATAAAACACATACAAAATATATAGAAAATAGAATAAACATACATAACAAATAGAATTAAACATACATATAAAATACAATGAAAATGATATAAGTAAATTTTATCATTTTAAGTTCTTTTATTCATTTTATCATTTTTCATATAAACAGAAATGTAAAGGTGATAAATAAATAAATTAAACAGGTGATAGTTTAGTCAAGTTAAATTTAGTCATAATAAAATATCACGTAACATTTTTATATATACATAAGTAATTTAGTCATACAAACAAGCCTAAATATTTAAATAAGCAATTTATTAAATTACTTACATAATATACTTATATATACGAAATGTTGTTAGAAGAAAAGTTTGGTACCTTTTTAAGCTATTACGGAGTATTTATTAATGTTATTAAGAATTAAGGTCGACAGGTCAATAATATGGTCTACGTTAGGAAAGTCGTCTCCTCCCCTTATAAAGACATTTTCGGGTCGAAATGATTTGACCCAAATACGGTACTAGAAAAGTGATCCCGCCAAATACTGGGCAGCTTCTCATTCCCGATGCTCCAATTATAGAGAAGGACGAGAGAGTAAATATAATACGTAGTACGGAGTAGTAGTACGTAAGTAGATATAGGAGTAAGAGCAGTACGTAGAATATATAGGAGTAGTAGTATAATAACTAGTATAGGCAGTAATATGTATATATTTATAGTATAACTACGTAGGAAGTAGTAGTAGTAATATAAGCAAGTAATAGTAAGTAGTGAGTGAAGTAGTAGATATAGGAGTAAGTAAGTTACTACAATAGTGTGTGTATATATAGAGAGGTATGGAGTTTGGGTGATGAAGGAGCACAGATGAGGTGGGGTAAAATGGAGAGAGTAAGGGGTGAGTAGGAGGGTAGAAAGCATGCATGTGGGGTAAAATGGAGAGAGTAAGGGGTGAGTAGGAGGGTAGAAAGCATGCATGTAGGACGTGCAACATGCATGACTCATGATCCGGGTTCCTCTCCATTTCTCGTACAAACGTCTTTCTTTTTTTCTTAAAAAGTTGAAATATAAGATACAGAATTAAAATAATGGAAACCGTAAAGTTTATTTTTAAAAAGGAATTTGTAAGACGGTAAGTAAAATAGACGGTGAATAGTATTATGGGACAAAAGTTATAAGAAATCATTATTTTAAGAATTCGATAAATTATTAAATTTTTACGAGACAAGAAAACGTCAAAACAACAGGTCATTTATTTGAAAATAATTTCGAGTTTAAAACTTTATTTAACGAAAGATAAATTTTTTAATAATATGATAAATAAATTTCCGAGTTTTTATAACGGAATAGTTTTTAAATTAACGAAAATAAAATATTTAATTACAAAAATAATTTTTCAAACGTTAAACTTGGTTTAAATAAATGTTTAAAATTTTAACTCTATTTGAAAAATACGGGGTATTACAGCATGACTGTAGCTACCATTTCAGTGGGGGTAGCGGTTGAGTCGATCTTTATTTGATCAAGAGTCTTAGTAAGTGCATCCCGATGTTCTTGCGAGCTGAACAGAAGTTGCCATATAGTGAGGTCAACTCAGGTTTTCTTCAGCTGTTTGACTAGAGCCATATCAGTAGTCGGCTCTTCCGTGACGGCATCCGTCCTGACTTGATCAATTATGGTTACCGGAGTAGGAGTGTCCCTAGAGCTAGTAGCTTGGTAGGGGCGACCAGAGCGAGTGAGGTGATTGCTAGCTAACACCTTAGTCCTAGCTTTTCGAACTTCCTCACTAGTAATGGGGACAACTTCCCCTTTGGAGAGGTATACATCATCCGAGTCATCAAACCAAATCCTGTTTACTTGAGGGGTAAAAGTGGAAATAAGGTGAGAGCAGTCGATCACTTCTCCAGCAAAGATGGCATGGGAACTGAAAGGGTTGTCTTTGTTGCTCGCTTTATCCCCGGGCAGCAGAATCTTACCACTTTCAATCAAGTCTTGGATGAGGTGCTTCAGTTTCCAGCACTTCTCGGTATTGTGCCCGTTGCCTCTATGGTATTGGCAATGGGCTTGGGCGTCATAGTTCTTGGAACGCCAATGGACCGGGACTTCCGAAGTAGGGCCTATTGGTTGAATTAGACCCTCCGACGAGAGCCTTTGCAGGGCGTAGGCATAGGTAGTGCCTATATCAGTGAATACCCGAGGTGGGGTGTTCTTCTTGGATGGGGCATCTAGTAAATTAACCTCATCGAATATACCGCGGACTTCGGTCAAGGTCTTAGTAGTCGAAGAGGCCCTTGGTAGCCTTTGTCGGAAGCCTTAGTTAGGCCATCCAGTTGTAGGTCATCTTCAATTCTCATACCCATTTCAGTTAAGGTAGTGAAATTGGGTATGACGGCGTACCGGAGATGAACCCGGTAGGATGGAAGCAAGTTTTTCACGAAAGCTTCCACTAGAGTCTACCAGCTTGACACTCTCGGCCCTCCATCGTTGGAGGTATTTTTTGGACCCTTCTTTGGGCTCTTGGGCCATGACTTCCAGAGTGCGCATGGTTGTTTAGATCTCGGTATTATCAGCATAGTTCCGAGCAAACTCCGCGGACACATCATCCCAAGTTGGGTATTTCTTGGGGTCTAGCCTGTAGTACTAGGCTCTTGGGTGCTTTTCAAGGGAAGAAACGAATAAATTTTTGAACATGCTTGAATCTACTCCCTTGATGGCCATGAACTCCTTGAAGGCCCGAATTTGGAGTAAGGGGTCTTCGGTCCCCTTGAACATCGGCAGGCCCGTGAGGTTCAGATTAGTGGGCAATTTCACGTTCACAGGAGAATAAACACGGGAGTTCTCCGTGTGGATGCTGTTACCCCTAGAGGAATACATCTGTTCCTCTAGCCTTCGACAACTTATGGAAAGACCCGACACACAGATTACGGTATGTAGGTCCTAGAATAAGGAGGGGTTTTTTTAAAAAAAATTGATTTTGTAAAATCAAGGACGGCCCTGCCTTTTGAAATTGACAGCATGCCGACAGGACCATTTTTTTTTTAAAGACAAAAATTTTGAATTTCGAAATGGACAGCGTGTCGGCTAAAAATAGGCTACTTTTAAATCGAATTATAAGTCTAAATTTCGGCAGCATTTCGAGTTTTTGAAAATTTGACATTTTTGAAGAGATGCATTTTTTTTGAAATGACGGCTTTTTTGAAAACGACACAGAAACCAAGTAGCGCATAGTCACGCAAACATTATGACGACAGCATGTATGCTTTACACTAAGTCTCGGACGGTCGACATAGGGTCTACACCAGTGCGCATGGCCTTTCCGATAATCGGGACGGACTCCCTTACCAATGTGTATAAGGACATGCCGCGAAACTCATACGAATTAGCCATGAACACCTTGACATAACCAATTTGGAATACATTGCGGTATAGTGGGACGTCGGTCGCCAGTACCGGCCCGAGTAAAATTAGGGTTATGCATGAACCGTAAAACTAACGTGCGTATTTTACTAACCAATCGATTTCTCTTCGAGTCTCACCCTGAAGATCCCGATGACAAGTTGTAAATCAGGTATCCACAGCAGAGTAGCCAAATTGTAGACATGAGATAGGTCCACCCTTACGCGTCCACGCACGGGTTTGGGCGGCGGTGTGTTCTCGTGATGAGATGATTCTCGGATCGAAATTTAAATCGAAGTTTGGAGTCGCCACCGAACTTTATGGGAGTTCGGACCCATTCGAACCCACTCTATACTTAAGCGTATCGTGCACAAAGCACGGCCCGCTTTAGTACTAGAGCTTGTGGGGTTCGTCCCTTTGCATAACGATACCGATGCTGAGTTATCGGCTATCGTGTATCGAATGACTCTCGTTCGCCAGCGGTTTCGGGCATCCGGAAACCAAAGGTTCTGAGTAAGGGGTGAGGGTACGTGTTGGGAAGCCCACGAAAGACACCCAACCTCACCCGCACATGGCGGCCTCTACTAGGATATCGATTGGTTTTTTAAATCGCGCGCTAGTAATACGATGAAATGATATGCAAACAAGGTTTTAAGCTACACGTGTGAAATACGTGTTTAACTACGTTGTTTAATGCATTTTGATATTTGTCAAAGTGGAATTTAGCATGCGATGTTCATTTAAAGGCAATAAATGGCAAACATCAAAAATAAAAAAACTTGTAAGTAAATTACAAACTACACGGGCGGAAATACATCCCTGAATTCACAATACAACTAGCAGTAAAATAAAGGATTAGCAACAGTAGGCATAGACTATAAACAGAACCATAATAGAAAATGTAATCGAAACCGTAAATCAAATAAATGGACGAACTTCGATCTGTTACACATTGCATTGTATATTGATCGGAGGACAAGACTTTAATATGCATTCGCATATGGGATCGGAACGTAATGCTAGCTCGATCCCAGGCCTTGGAGTCTTGTCCCGACTCATCATGGCGAAATGAAGATGTCTCGACCATTCACATATCGAACACGACTAGATAGTCATCGATATTAGAATAGTTATACGAGACGTCGCTCAAAGTCGTAAGGGAATGGATAACGATGAATTAAAATGTGGTATGTTGTATGGATTTTTTGGAAGGCGAACATGTGATCGATTTAGCACGTATCGACTTAGAATCGTTATGTTATCTTTCGATCCTCATTGGAGGCTAGTAAGGGTCACTCGACTGAGTCATTGGGGGGACTCGATCGAGTGCTCTGGACGAAGATAGACCCCCTGCCCATTTTTTAGGGTGTCACTCGATCGAGTGGCCCTTAAGCACTCGATCGAGTGCCCTGTGTAACGGGTGACAATTTGTTTTAAAACGACCCATTTCGTGAATTTGATCGAATTGTATTTGATCTAGTTATGAATATCGATCCCTTCGCCTTACGACATTATTTCCGAGTCATATGGACTCTACGATGCTCGTGTTGACGTCATGGGGTTTCACACTAGTTTGATCTTCGATGACTCGTTATGAAGGATATTCGACTATGGAGCCGGTATCGGACATTTTAGAGCGACGTTGACGATATATAAAAGAAATGTAAATTCGAAGGCGTATACTTTGATCGTGTCATATTGATACGAATATCGGTCCCTCTGTTTCACGATGTCACCTATCAGATCAGATCTTGAGGATCGTATGACAATCGGATTGACATCGTTGGGTTCCGTATCAACTTTGGTTTTAATAACTCGTAATGAATGATATTCGACTATAGAATCGGCATCAAACATTTAGAGTGACATTTCAAATATGAGATCGAATATGCTCGGTAATGAAATAATCGCGATCGCGTTATAACCCAATGGTTATGCGTACACCATTAGGTGCCCTAACCTTTAAGTGCCTAGGGCAGCGCGCCTCGAAGGGCGCCACCTCCAGTACAACTTGTTCGGGGGATTATACAAACGTTAGGTGATTTTTATCATCGAATATATTCGATCGGGGACTCGATCACAAATATTGGGTCCTTTGCATTTCGATGTCGTAGTTTGGCTTTTAAAGCCTACGACATTCAATTTAGCGTCATCGGTCATTTGTTCGAATCGGTTTTGAAAATAGTTTTTATTATATTATAGTATACACGGTATTATATATAAACGATATGTAAAAGACGATAAATAAATGTTAGATGTTAGTAGTTAGATTGTTAGGAACGGAAAAGTAAAAGTTAGATGCGAAATATAAATGTTAGTATAAAAGAATCAAAATGAGATTAGAGATTAGGAAATGGGGTTTGACACCCTCAACCTACATGTTAATAGTCTCGTGAATAGGCTCGCGTAGTGGCGTCGAAGGCACAGGAGCGGTTTGAGATATGTAGGGTTGTGTCGGGGTGTATGATTAGGGAGAGGATGCTCTCGGTTTGTTTATGAGTTTTAGTCCCGGAATGGCTTTGTATGTGTGTGAGTATGGAGGACTCTAAGATGATGAAAATGAGGGTTGAGGGAGTGGAAAAAGTGTGTCCCCCAAATGATGAGCCAAGGGGGGGATTTATAGATTTACCCCCCCCCCCCCTCCCCCGGCTAGGGGTCACTCGATCGAGTGGCTCTATCTGCACCCGATCGAGTGGCCTTGAAAATGGTGTCTGGTAATTTTTTGGGGGGTGCACTCGATCGAGTGCCCTCGGACGGGTGAGAGGAATCCGGGTTTGTTTAAGGTAAGATTTGATTTGATTAGTTGATTGATTTGATTTATTTTGACTTGATTCGCTTCGTACTTGGACGCAGCGCAAGGTTTGTTTTGTTCTCGGGTTTTCGACTGATAAGTGTAGTTTGTAGTGCCTATTTTTTTGTGTTTGGTCCCTTTTCACCTTGTGAAATCGCTCTTTGGAGCGGTTTCTGGGCTACTCGTGCTTCCTTTAGTTCGTTTTAGGTTCCCGAGACCATTCATGAAGAATTGGAACGATTCCAACTCGTTTCATACACTTTTGGAGCCAACGAAGAGGAGGAACGATCACTCGGTACCTTAGGACCCATTCCCGAGCCCCTTAGACTCGATCTCGAGCCCCGAGAATCGACGAGAAGCCCATGAGAAGCAAGGAGGGACCAAAAAGATCATATTGGAGGCCTACAAGACCCTTCCCGGGCGGGATAGTAGCCTTTCCGACCGGGAAGGGGTGTACAAACTAAGCAGCCCCTGTTTTAGGTCCGTCCCGGTCGGGACCATTCCGTCCCGGTCGGGACCACTCCGTCCCGGACGGGACCGTACCGTCCCGGTCGGGACGACCCTGCTGCAGCTCGTGTTTGTTTCTTTTCTCCTCCTTCATTCTTGTAACCTTATAAATACTCCTCCCTTATATTGTTTAAGCATCTTACATTACCCTAGATTATTTTAGACCTCTCTACAACATTCAAAACCCTAAGTTTGTTTCATATTAATCTTTAGTTAATCTTAGTTTAATCTAGTTGATTAGTCTTGTATTAAGGGTTTTCTTCAAGAATCATCCAAGATTGACAACTTTGGGAGTTTCATTTGGGGTTTATCTTTTCAATACAAGTTCTCATCTTTTTCATATCCTTGTTAGTTTGGTATAATCTTCTTCTCTTCTTTACTTTTAATCTTTGTTAATCTTGCAAGTTTAAATCTTTACATATTGTTCATTGTTCTTGTTTGTTCTTAATGGATGTTTTGATTATTATGTTGATTTCTTTTGTTAGTCTTAGTATTGGTTATATAATGAGTGAGTAGACTCCTTGTGGGGTTAGTAGGGGGATTAAATGTGGATTATGGGTGATTAGGGTTTGATTGTGGGTAAAGGTGAATCCTTTGTTGCTAGTCACTTATTGGGCACTCTATGTGTTTGTTGAATTGCTTGTGTGGGTAGTAGTGGCCAATGCTTCTCATACTTGTCTTCCTCTTCTCATTTTGTGGCTAATTTGTGATTGAGTCCTTGTGTTTTGAGTAGCATCTAGCATGAGTATTCGGGTCTAGTCTTTGACACGAGAGTGCGGATTTTGGCTTTGGCGCGAGAGCGCAAACCGACCCTAGTAACTAAGAGACACCTACACCCTTGATCACCCAATCATCCTACCACATTTAAGAACCCGACCTAACCCTACTCCCCTCCTTATTTGATTCATCCTCCTAGTTATTCTACATTTCCCTAGTTCATTGCTACTTAATCTTTAGTTGTTTCGATTAGTTTATGTTATACTTAGTTCATTGTTAGTTCGCTCTCAACACCTCCAACCATCATAGTTAATCAATTCTAGTCTCTTGTGTTTGTTTGTGACTTAGCCTAGTTTTTAGTGGACCTAGTCTAGACTTTACAATACCGTCTCCGTGGACACGACCCGACTTACCCTAGCTACCGTTAGGATTAGTTGGTTATTTATTGTTGGTTGGGAACCACGACAAATCTCAACCTTCAATTTCGCGCCGTTGCCGGGGACGGTGCATTGTTTAGACTTAGTTTGCTTATAGCTAGACTTAGTTCCCTCCTTGTGCTCTTCTTATCTCGTGTGCATATTTTATGCTTTTTCTTTGTTTTTATCGCTTTCTTTTCTCTTCGTCTTCTATTGTGTTCGTTTATTCTCTTTGCCTAGTGCCCATAAAGCACTAGGTGTTCTCACGTTTGTTCGAGTGTGTAGTATATGCCTAGGAGGAGAGACGATTTCTTTCTCTTCAATCCAGAGCCGGAAAGACTCTTTAGAGCCTTTCGCCAACGGACGATTGACCGGGTTAGAATCTCTCAACCAAGTGCTAGCAATACCAATCAAGAACAAGCTCAAGGATCCGACTTAGAGGAAACACCGCGAGAGACCGCCGGAGGGACCTTCATCAATCCCTTCGGTACTTCTAGTCCTAGTTCTCCTTCTACATCTTCTTCAACACCGTCTACACCATCATCTCCCTTACATCCAATTATGCCGAAGTTCTCATCTCACTCCACTTTTACCGAGGATGTCTTGCCGGGACCGAGTACTTTACCGGATACATATACCCGAAATTTCGTGGCAAAGACACAATTCATCCAACTTGTGGAGAGAAATCAATTTAGTGGTTTGCCCACCGAAGACCCGCACCAACACATGGAGACCTTCTCCGATTATTGCGATGCTATCTCCCAAACCGGGATTACTCAAGATCAAATCCGTTGGGTACTTTTCCCGTTCTCTCTCATTGGAAAAGCGAAGCAATGGATCAAGAGTCTCGATAGGGCAACCATGGGTATCGATACTTGGAAGAAACTTGCATTGGCGTTCTACCAAAAGTTTTACCCTCCGGAGAAGACAAATTTGCTAAGGGCCTCCATCACCGGTTTCCAACAACGGGATGAGGAGAGCCTTTATGAAGCTTGGGAACGGTTCAAATCTTTGGTTAGATCGTGCCCCCACCATGGACTCTCACAATGGTTCTTAGTCCAACAGTTTTGGAACGGTCTATATGAAGACTCAAGAGTTATACTCAATATGGGCTCCAATGGTAGATTTACCGAGGTCGATGACGATCAAACTTGGGCAAGAATCGAGAAATGGCGGTGCACAACTCCCAATACTCAAGGCCTAGAAAGGCGAATCGAGGAGGTAGGCACGAGGTCGATGCCATTACACAACTAAGCATTGATCTTGGAGCTCAATTAAAAACTCACATGGAGACTATTGACAAGAAGCTCCAAAGCCACCTCAATCAAGTTCAAAGCACTAGTTCCTCCAACCAACACTCGATTCATGAAGTTAATGCTTTAGGAGTTGTGTCTCCTACACCTTATTATGGGATGTGCGATATTTGCGGGATAGTTGGACATGAGCCTCTACATTGTCGGGGGAGTATTGAGCAAGTGAACGCCTTTCAAGCGTTCAAGCAAGGTGTCCCCTATCCTCATATGTTCCAAGCTTCCCATCAAGCTTCCCAACAACAATCTCTACAACATCGTCCATATGTGCCACCTCCCTTAAGGAACAACAACCAAGGTTACCAAGGTTATATGGGCAACCCAAGGCCATTCAACAATTTCAAGCAACATAACCAAGGTAACTTCAACAACAATCAAGGGTTCCAACAAGGGAACTTCAATCAAGGTAGTTTTCAAGGAAACCAACACAATCAAGGATATCAAAACAACCAAGGTAACACTCAAGGCCTTAATCAAGGCAACTCTCATGGGTTCCAAGGGAACCGTCAACAACAACAAGCAACTCAAGGTACCCAACAACAAAGCAAGAAAAGGAGCCGGTCTCCTACTTATGACTATGGCATTCCTCTAGCCATCACCGATACTCCGCACAATCCACAATCTCCACCCCGGGATTTCAACATGCAAAAATCTATGTTGGATGTGCAAAAGAGTAATCAAGGATTGCAAAGAAGCCAAATGGAGATGACAAGAAACCAACAAGAATTCTTTGCTCAACTTCAAAGGGATAACATAGCAAGAGATGCTCATATGAAGATGCTTGAGACTCAAATAGCTCAAGTTGCTTCGGGAAGCTCTTCAAGAGAAAAGGGGCAACTACCTCCTCAAGGTGAAACGGCTAAATTTGAGCATGTGAATGCTATTACCACAAGGAGTGGTGCATCTTATGATTCCCCCTTATCCCCTAGTGAGCGAGTACCAATGCAAGAAGTTGTACATCCAACTCAAGAGAATTCAAGCTTTGGAAATCCAATGGAGGAGCAAGTCTTGTGGGAGATTGAGAAACCCCATGAAGACAAGCTTCCCCCACTTCAAGGAAAAGACAAGGGTAAAGGGAAAGTGTCATTTGAGAAGTCCAACCTTAATGAGCAAGACAAGGTGCATATCATGTTGTCTTTCCCAACAAGGCAAATGAAGACCAAGGTGGATGCTCAATATGACAAGTTCCTTAACATTGTGAAGAAATTGGATGTGAGTGTCCCGTTTACCGAGCTACTTACCCAAATCCCGGCATATAGAAGATTCATGAAAGAAATCTTGGCTAGGAAGAGATCCGTCGACAAGGAAGAGACTATAGCGTTCACAAGAGTGGTGAGCGAGCTTATTCAAGGTTCTATGCTTCCCAAGTTGAAGGATCCGGGTAGTTTCTCGATCCCGTGCACCATAGGCAACTTCAAGATTGAGAGAGCACTATGTGATTTGGGTGAGAGTGTAAGCATCATTCCCTATTCCATTTGTGAGCGACTTGGGATGAAGGAGCTCAAGTGTACTTCCATTATACTCCAAATGGCCGATAGTTCACTCAACCGACCATTGGGGATATTGGAAGATGTGCCAATAAGAATCGGGAAGTTCTTCATTCCGGTCGACTTCCTAGTGCTCGACATGCCGGAAGATGCTATCACTCCCATTATCCTTGGGCGCCCATTTCTACATACCGTCGGTGCTATGATTGATGTGAAGAATGGTAGGATCACATTTGAGTTAGGCGACGAGAAGCTCGTGTTTGACCTCCAAGGCAACACCTCGCCTACTAATGATGAGTCTTGTAAAATGATCACCGCCATGAAAGACATTGATCTAGGGGATGAGTCGGAAGAAAGCTTGAAGAATGACTTCTATGAGCTTGAGGATGATGATTCTGAGCTTGGGGCGGATGAGTGCCCATATCATGAGTTTGAAGACAAGTTCCATGACAAGAAGAAAGATGAGCCTCCCTTGGGGCCACATAAAGATAGGTGGACGTTTGGGTATATACCGAAGGATCGAAAGTACAAGTTCAAGCCATTGAACTTAGTAGATCAGGATGCCCCGGGAACGTCAAGACAAGGTTGTGAAGAGCCTTGTAGTGTGGATGGTTACACCACAAGCTTGATTGAAGACTTTGCAAGAGCCTTCGATTTGTTTCTTCGTGCCCTTGATGGCGATGGAATTGGTTACAAGGTTGTTGAAAAAGAATTGAAGAATGCACCATCCTTGGTTTGACGGAGTTCCAAAAGAACCGTCTTATTGTATATACCTCTTTCTTGTAATCCCTTTATGTTTTGTGAATTCTTGTAATTTGGTATATTTGATGAGCGGTGTGAGGGAGGGATTTTGATTAATGTTATTTGAGTTTATTTGATAGGTCTTAGTGAAAATGAAGCTTCGACGAGGATAGATGATGATAGAAGCTTGGATGTGAGCGAGGGAGTCGGTTTTTGAAGCTTTGGTTAAGCTTTTGGGGTTATGAAGGGCTAGAAGAACCCTCCCGGCCGAGAAGAGGGCATCCCGACCGGGATGGGTGAGCCATCCCGACCGGGAAGGATGTCATCCCGGTCGGGATGACGGTGCCAAATATTGAGTTTCTGTTGAGCCATCCCGACCGGGAAGGGAGCTTCCTGACCGGGACGGGTGTGTCATCCCGACCGAGACCATCCATCCCGACCGGGATGGTCCCCTGCTCCTCCTTTTGCCTCTTCTTGGTCATGAGAGCCCACCCAACCACTTTATACCCCCTCCCAACCTCCCTACCTATCCTTGCACATATCATATGACCCATGCATTTCATTTGCATACCCTCACCTCATTTTCTATTCACTTTACACCAAATTTCAGATCAAATCTCACCCCCTTATACCTTTGTACTTCAACCATGCGGTATTATCAACTTTGAAGTGGGATGACAATGAAGAAGACAAGCTTTGCGCCATTAATGATCATTGAGACGATGGAGCGAGTGAGTTGCTAACCGATTGGTATGGCAACTATCCTTTCTTTTCCGTCTTTTATTGCTTGTCCTCCTTTGTTTGTTCCCTTCCCATTATACATTTTCGTGTCATGTGGCCCTCGGGGCCTTGGTAATTGTTGCTCCCGCCTCTCGATGACGTGACTACATCGAGAGTCATTTCAAAAATCCAAATTTACAAGATTTTCACCCTTTTTGTAGGATTTAGTTGGATTCGGGCGGAATCCGGGCTAGGTGACTTGATTACACCTAGTCCTCCCCTCCCATTTCCTTTTATTTCTTTATTTTTATTTCTTCCCCCATCCATATCTTTTCTCGTTTCGGCCCATGCTGACTTGACTACACCCCGGACGGACAAATTCTACCCTTTTCTCCGCTTTATTTTTGATTTTTGTTTTTAGCTTTATTTTCGCAGTTTCTTTTCTTTTCTTTAGTGTCTCCATACACTATGATCGAGCATGAGGACATTGCTCGATTTAAGTGTGGGGGAGCGATATTCTAGTATAGTCTAGTTTATTTTCTTAGTTTCTTCGAAAAATCTTTAAAAACCTTAAAAATTTGAAAATTTTCACAAAAATCAAAAAGATTTTCTTTTGTGTCTTTTCCTTTTGTGTCATTGTGTCGTATATCTGTTTTGTTGTGCGTGTTTTGCCTCCCTTCTTCCTTGTAGGTTGCTTAATCACCACTAGCTTTGGAAAGCTTCCAAGACATCCGGTAACGCCTTTCTATCCCTTTTTCCTCCTTATCTCTTGTGGAGTGTGGAGGAGATTTGTAATGTTGTGTGCTCGGGTGGAGCTTTGTGAAGATTTGTGGTTGATTGGTTGCTTATTTGGAAATTCGGGGTGGTGTTTGTTCTCGTTATGTGTTTGTTTTGTTTTGTTTTGTTTCGTTTTGTTGCCTTTGTCTCTTTTTCTTTTGCTTTTGTCATGTCTTCGTTTTGTGTTGTGTAGTTGTGTCTAGTGTGTAATAAAAGGTTTTCGAAAACCCGGTTTTGAGGCTAGTGTGCAAGTGTTTACTTTCCCCTTCTAGTGGCATGAATCGAGTCTTGGACTTTAGTCTAGTAGAATGACCCTAAATCAATAGTTTCGTTGGTCCTTTACCTTGAGTCCACCTAGCTTACTAGGGATTTACTACGGGATTTGCATTTTGGCCATTATGACCACCCACGGTGTGAAAAGGCCTTGGTTACCGAGTCTCGTCCCTTAGGTGACCGTGTTCGGAATTGTTCGATTTGTCCAAGTTTCCCCCCTTTTGTGGGTTGGAAGGGAAGGACGCTCCCCGACTTACTCATTCCCCTACCTCCTACACATATCCACAAAATAAAGTTGCAATTTGTTCAAATCTCTTTCTTAGTTAAAAAGAAATGCCTACAAATCAAATCTAGCCAAAAGAGCAAAGAAAAAAAATGAAAGAAAGAAAAGATTGAAGAAAAAGAAAAGGCACAAAAAGCCAAAAAGAAAATACAAAAGATGAAAAAGAAATGGCATAGCTACACATAAAGCAAAAATGCAAATGAAAGAAAAAAATGCCAAAAGAAAACCGTCTCACAAAAAGAATCCCCACATCTCAAAAAAATAAGCCTTTTACCGACTATTACCGTGAAGAGCCTACCAAAGGACCGAGTCCCTAGGAAGGATGATAGCGGTAATGGTCGGTCTTCCCTCATTTTTCACTCTTATCCACCTTTTTACTTGGACTAGTTAGGCGGTTTTGGGCATGGGACGACCCTCTTGGCTCATCGCTAAAGGGGGCGGGGTCTCACTTACCTACAGTGTCGACTAACACCGCGGTTCATCCTTTTTCCATCCCGCCGATCATCCCGTAGTACGTTCTTAGAAGGTTAGAAGGACCTAGGTAAGTTACCAACGTTTTTATTGCTTTGTTGTCATACTATTAGGGTTTAGTCCATCTTGATTTGTGTTATTAGCTTGGGAACGTTGTCACTTGCCTTGAGTCCTAAACTGGTGCTTCTTTCACCGCTTGTTTGATGGAAGCGGTATTTGTTTCCTTTTGGGTGCAACCGATTATTTGTTTGTTTGTATGTTTGTTTGTTTATGTGTTTTTGTGTCCGGTTGCATCCACAGTTTTGTCCCAAGACCCTACTTGCCTTGCGGAGTACACTTTTCTTCTAAGTGTACTCGCGTGAGTTGAAAGGGCGTAGGGTGCGCTAATACCCACTCGGTTAGTAGTCTAGTTTCTTTTAGTTTAGTAGTTAGTTTGTGCTTACTCGAGGGCGAGTAAGGGTTAAGTATGAGGGAGTTGATAAGTGTAGTTTTTAGTGCCTATTTTGTTGTGTTTGGTCCCTTTTCACCTTGTGAAATCGCTCTTTGGAGCGGTTTCTGGGCTACTAATGCTTCCTTTAGTTCGTTTTAGGTTCCCGAGACCATTCATGAAGAATTGGAACGATTCCAACTCGTTTCATACACTTTGGAGCCAACGAAGAGGAGGAACGATCACTCGGTACCTTGGGACCCATTCCCGAACCCCGAGAATCGACGAGAAGCCCATGAGAAGCAAGGAGGGACCAAAAAGATCATATTGGAGGCCTACAAGACCCTTCCCGGGCGGGATAGTAGTAGCCTTCCCGACTAGGAAGGGGTGTACAAACTAAGCAGCCCCTGTTTTAGGTCCGTCCCGGTCGGGACCATTCCGTCCCGGTCGGGACCACTCCGTCCCGGACGGGACTGTACCGTCCCGGTCGGGACGACCCTGCTGCAGCTCGTGTTTGTTTCTTTTCTCCTCCTTCATTCTTGTAACCTTATAAATACTCCTCCCTTATATTGTTTAAGCATCTTACATTACCCTAGATTATTTTAGACCTCTCTACAACATTCAAAACCCTAAGTTTGTTTCATATTAATCTTTAGTTAATCTTAGTTTAATCTAGTTGATTAGTCTTGTATTAAGGGTTTTCTTCAAGAATCATCCAAGATTGACAACTTTGGGAGTTTCATTTGGGGTTTATCTTTTCAATACAAGTTCTCATCTTTTTCATATCCTTGTTAGTTTGGTATAATCTTCTTCTCTTCTTTACTTTTAATCTTTGTTAATCTTGCAAGTTTAAATCTTTACATATTGTTCATTGTTCTTGTTTGTTCTTAATGGATGTTTTGATTATTATGTTGATTTCTTTTGTTAGTCTTAGTATTGGTTATATAATGAGTGAGTAGACTCCTTGTGGGGTTAGTAGGGGGATTAAATGTGGATTATGGGTGATTAGGGTTTGATTGTGGGTAAAGGTGAATCCTTTGTTGCTAGTCACTTATTGGGCACTCTATGTGTTTGTTGAATTGCTTGTGTGGGTAGTAGTGGCCAATGCTTCTCATACTTGTCTTCCTCTTCTCATTTTGTGGCTAATTTGTGATTGAGTCCTTGTGTTTTGAGTAGCATCTAGCATGAGTATTCGGGTCTAGTCTTTGACACGAGAGTGCGGATTTTGGCTTTGGCGCGAGAGCGCAAACCGACCCTAGTAACTAAGAGACACCTACACCCTTGATCACCCAATCATCCTACCACATTTAAGAACCCGACCTAACCCTACTCCCCTCCTTATTTGATTCATCCTCCTAGTTATTCTACATTTCCCTAGTTCATTGCTACTTAATCTTTAGTTGTTTCGATTAGTTTATGTTATACTTAGTTCATTGTTAGTTCGCTCTCAACACCTCCAACCATCATAGTTAATCAATTCTAGTCTCTTGTGTTTGTTTGTGACTTAGCCTAGTTTTTAGTGGACCTAGTCTAGACTTTACAATACCGTCTCCGTGGACACGACCCGACTTACCCTAGCTACCGTTAGGATTAGTTGGTTATTTATTGTTGGTTGGGAACCACGACAAATCCCTACCATCATCGACTATGACCGGTTTTGGCTCGGTCGCAAAAGACGGTTTTGCCCCCGGTGATGTTTTAACTCAAAATAGTTTTATTTTATCGGGAATGACTCACTGAGTCTGAATTTGAGGTCAGTTTTGAGAGATTCACACTCTGCTAAGTGCCCATGACAAATACTATGGATTCCGAGGCCGTATACGAGCGTATTAATTCATGTTAGTGTCCGATCATCATCGGGTATTTTGTTGGAGACTACTACAGACACAAGCAGACAAAATGCGGGTGTCTACAATTTCACTAATAAGCTCATTGTAACTCATCTTAGTACTAGAGAAAATGAAACACTCTTTGCCTCCTCTATAAGTCACATAACCACCGTCTTCTACTATTTCACCTTCCCAATAACACATTAGGGGGGAATTAAGTTTCTCCATCCTTATGACAACAAACAAACAAACACCCATCAACAACAATTCAACAAATCTATGTAAGTTACATATATATGGAGCCAAAACCAAGATGAGAGAACATGTCATGAAATGGATTGTGAGGGTGCATAACCCAAACAAAAACAAGCATCACTAACAATCACCACTTTTCGTCCACTATCCTATTGAAAAATACCTTCATAACAAAATCATCTCTCAAAATTTCAAAATCAACAGCATAAGAGGTATACCGTCTAAGTGTACATCTAACTGTCAATATATACTCCATAGAACACTAAACAAATGAATATTGCTAATTTCTTCATCCAAATTTGTTAGAATTAATAAATATAACCAATTTTTTCATTCTAATTTTGTGCATCAATAATACAAAATTACCTAAAATTAACAACAAACATTAACCTAGAAATACAACAAAATTCTCAAATTCTAAGTTAATTAAGTTAACCTAAACTAAACTAACAATTTCTAAGCAACCTAAGAGAACTTTATGCATTTCAAACTAACCTACACTAAGAACAATGGCAATTTATAAGAAAAAAAATATACTAAAAATCAATATAAACCACTCATAAATCATTGCTAAGCAATAAAACAATTCATATGAAGCCCATTTGTACAATTACAACATAAATTAAGAGGGGAAAACGAATCTATCACTAGCTAGGGACAATTACAACATAAACTAAGAGAAAAACTCATAAAAAGGGGGAAAACGAATTACCTTGAAATTTAGGGGGAACTCCACAACAAATTAGTAAGAGAAGGATCGGTAGTAGATAGACATTATGTTTACGAATTTTAATTGGAATTTAAGCAGATTTAGAGTAGATTTTTTTTGGCAAAATCGGGTTAGGGTTTAGAAAAGAATTTTCTTTGAGTAAACTGTTAAAGATAGGGGAAGAGATTGTGAGAGTGAAGAGTGTTCTTTTTTTTTTTTACTGCAAATCAATTCGCTATCTAAGATAGTGAACTGCCTCCCGAACCACATCTCCGCACACCCGAACCTAAGTGGACCCATTTTCGATAATTATTTTGAAACTAACCCATCTTCAATAATTAATTACATTTAGAGCATTATTTAAAAAAAAAAAAAAAAAAAAAAAAAAAAAAAAAAAAACTCTTTTATTAAGTATGTTTGCATTTTGTTTAGTTATTTATTTTATTAGGTCAAATCAAATATTATTCGATTCGACACATCAAATATCAAATCAAATAATGATTTTCATTACTCGACTATATCAAAAAAATAAATCAAACGTCGGCTCGAAAAAATATCAAGTCAAACCAAATAATGTCATTATTCGTTATAGTTCGGCTCGATCACAGTCCTAAGTATAACCAAGCTCGAGACCCACAAAAACTCATATGAGACGGTTTCATAGTAAGTTTATTGTGAGACGTCTCACAAAATTTGTAGTTATTTTCTTAGTGTGAGACGGTCTGACAAGAGACTAATTGAAAAACACGCATAGAGAATTTGCTCCAGCTACCAAAAGAAATTGATGACATAATTGACCTCCATCCACCGCGGTAGCGTGATCTTCACTTATTCATGACGGATCCTGATAGTTGATGAACTTAGTTATACATACGTTTATGTAGATAATAACGTTAAGTACTCCCCCCGTCTCTTAAAGATTGTCTCGTCTCACGTACGATGAGGGCATGATGCAATCTTTAAGGGACCGGAGAAGTAATATATACTCTCTTCATCTTCTTGAATTAACCTCAGTTCTCTTTTTTTGTGAGGGGAAAATGAGTCAATGGGGTTAATTCAAGAAGATAAAGGGAGTAACTCTCTACAAATAGACCTGACAAAATTGACCCGACCCGAATAAGTCAACCTGAACCCGATCCACACCTGAACTGAAACCCGAGGTTGACCCGTAACCCGAATTGACCTGGGCTAACCCGAAAGTGATCCGACTATTATTATAGAAAAAGAGTCGATATCCCTAAAAAAAAGTTGAAAATAGCAAACCCGAAATGATCTGGCCTGACCCGAAATCAACTCGATTTCTATAACCCAAAAGTGACCCGACCCGTTTGACCAATTTGTTAGGTCTATCTATAAGTATATGGGTGATTATCCCAACACTACTACAAATGAGCACTTGGGCCACTGTTGTATTCGTGGCAAAATAAACTGCTAAATTTTCGTGGCTAAAGTACTTTGCTACGAAAATAGCATCCGTGACGCAAGTGGTCGTGACAAACAAATAGCAACGGAAAAAAAATGTGGCAAGTATTGATTTTTTTGCCACGGAGTCTCCTGTGGCTAGAATTATTTTTTTGCCACGGATTATCCCGTGGCTAATTACGCTTGTGACGAAACATTTATTCCGATGATAAAATATATAGTAATAAATTAATAACGTAAGATTTCTCTACATGTAGAGTAGTCACATCTAAAACGGTTACTAACTTTCACATCTAAAACGGTTACTAACTTTATAACTAAGTCATTTAAATAACATTTAATTTCACCTGTCGTACGCATCGAAGAGGCTTTCAGAAGGTACTCATCTTAACACTACTCACACTCAAGCACGCTTAATTGTGGAGTTCTTATGGTCAGCTACCAGAAATTTATTTGAACTTTAATGACATTTCATTGGTTTGAATTTTTTTAAAGTGATTTTTTTCCACAAATTACATTTACTTTTGAGTAATTAATTGTTTCCCCCAATGATTTACATATTCATGATTAAAAAAAATTATAATGGTAAAAAAAATCAAGTTTCGAAATTGACTTTCGGACTCATGATTTCATTCATTTTTTATTTTTAGTTCTTTCGATATGTACGTTTTTTTTTTCTTTTCATTATTGATTTAATTAGATCTTTTATTTACTTTGACTATCGGTCGTTACTTTATTTCATCATTTTTTTATCCTCATCGAGTTTCCTCTTGTCTACTTCAAGTTTTACCCGAATTTTATTTTTCATTAAGTAAATTTTATTTTATACTGTATACATTTTTTAAAATATCTTTACTTATATTTGTTAATTATTTGTTTTTCTCTCAGTTATACCTTTTTTTATAAATAATTTTAACTAATTATTAAACTGAGGTATGACTTTCTAAAACATTGATTTCTTCCAAACCAACCAACCAACTTGAAAGACAATTAACTTACAAAAATGACCACGGTTTTCGGAGACAAAGTTAATTCCATTAAAAAATATTGATCGATTAGAATTCATAAATACGAGTTAAAAACGATTTTTTTTTCACACTGAAAATATTTTAAGAAATTAAATCAATAATTTGAAAAAAAAATACAACGCTCAAATGTTACGATTATGAGTCATGCTCGGTCACTTTCTTTTTAAGTTTTTTTGTCTTCAAAAAACGTGTATTACATGTGAAAAAGTTAATTAATTAATTAATTAAGCGGTAAAACTGAAAAAGTTTCAATAATATTAGACGTCTCAATAATGGATGATAAATCACATACGTATTTTACTTGATATGCTATATATGCCGCATTTTAGTTAGCATATATTACAATATTTAATTGTTAGACGGTCTTTCAAAAGTCATACTTAAGATTATATAATTTTTATTAAACATATTGTCAAAGAGAAATCAACGACTTCAAAAATTATTATTAGTTGAAAATCAACAAATTAGACAACCAAATTTTTCTTTAATTGTATTTAATTTTACAAACAAATAAAAAAATATTCTTAAAACTAAATAAAAGAATAACAAATTTTTGTCGAATAACAAATATTTTGTCGAATAATAAAATATTTTCAAATTTAATATTTTTATTACTTTCATATTATCTATAACATTAAATATTAATGATTTTTTTAAAGAGCAATATTTGACATTCGGTTAACTTGAAAGCAATTTGATTAAAGTCTGAATAACAACCATATTAGCCACAGTTTATTAAATCAATGGCTAAAAAATACGAGTAATTTTGCTACGAAAGTTAATTACTGTAGACACCCGCATTTTGCCTGCTAGTGTCTATAGCAGTTCCCGACAAAACACCCGACGATGATCGGACGCAAACGTGACTTAGTATACTCGAATATGGGCTCGGAATCAATAATATCCGACGTGGACATTTAGCGGACTACAAATCTCTCAAAACGGACCTCAAATTCAGGTCCAGTGGGTCGTTCCGAGTAAAATGAGACTAATTTGGGCCAAAACCGACATCAAAAATAAAAATCGTCTTTTGGCGACCGGGTCAAAACCCGGTCAAAGACGAATCAGTCCTCAAAAACAGCCTGAAGAGCTTCTAGAAGATTGCGCCCAAACACAAAATTCAAAAAAATCAAGAAGTCAACCATTTCCTAAAATGGCTCGCCAACCCTATCCACTCGATCGAGTGGATTGACCTCACTCGATCGAGTGGAGCCAAAAAACCCGGAACAGACCCGTTTTCTAGGGCACTCGATCGAGTGCACTAGGGCCACTCGATCAAGTGACCCTAGGTCGTGGGGTATTCTCTATAAATACCCCATCAAACCCTTCACATTTTCTGTTTTGAAAAACACTTAGAACATCCTATATTTTGCCTTCTTAAGTCCTACACTACACTACTACCTTTAGCAACCCTAATCAAAAACCGAGTCCTTGTCCCTCGAAAAACCGACAAATCCACCCATACACACACACACACCATAACTTTACATACATCCTCGATACTCCTGCGTTCCCGTCGCTATTACGAGTCCATCGCCGAGGCCTTACTAAGCATGTATGTTGAGGGTGTCACAAACCCCGTCTCAATCTTTACTATCTCGAATTTTATATATACGTTTTCGTACTTTATATTGTAATCGTATTAGTATAATAACACTAACGCTAACACTTTTACAATTTTCGCATTTAAATTCTAGTTCTTTTTTATCGTTAATTTATAAACCGCGTATATGTACATAATAGTATTAAAGTTCGGATCTTAACACGTTTGACTATGACGACCATCTAAAGTCCGTTTAATCCCTTTACGAGTCACGACGGAGGTGACACCCTTTCGAGGAGCGTCGCCCCAGTGTACTCAAGGGCGTGACGAGATCGTGGTCGTTCGTAGTTGAACGTGCAAGACTCCATTTCCTAGATTAGTGCGAAATCCGTTGATGCGAAAACCGACATCACATAATCCGTTAGGATTAGTATCGATGTCGTGACGCGGAGGGCTACAATTTCGTCACTAATCAAATTTTTAAATCCCATAATAATATTTTTTTCATAAAATCCCGATGACGGTCCCGTAATCGTATAGTACACGATTATGGCACCGAAAACCGAGTTGAATTTCAATAATGCAATATTTTTATTCAACTCGGTCAACCATCGACTTTAAACAAATAAAAACGAAACGAGTCATGCCTCGTACAGGGGGCACTCGACCGAGTGCCATGGGCCACTCGATCGAGTAGCACCCCAAAAACCGGGTAGTAGCCACCTTAAAGGCACACTCGACCGAGTCCATGCCATGACTCGATCGAGTAGGTCATGTAGCCCAAGAAAACCGAGAGCTTTAAAGTATCATTCGAGCCTCGTCCTTTTTTTACGACTTTAGTCGTCACGTGCAAAATCTATCACGTGATCCTCTTTTTCAAAACTCATGCATATCACTTCACTTTAACGACTTTGATCGATGTCTTTCACAATTAGTCTTATATCGACGACTCTTTAGTCGTGTCCGATATATGGCTAATCTAGACGCCATTTTTTCGATGTGATAAGTCGGGACAAGGCATCGAGATTCGGGATCGGGCTAGCATCACGCCTAGGTCCCATATCTCCGTCCTCCGTTTAATACACAACATAATGTGTATTTAATCGAAGTTCGTCCATCCACTTAACTTACGGTCCAGTACGCATTTATTGTATACGGGTCCGTTTCTAGCTATTGTTTATCGCTTTATTTATATATTCCACTTATTCTATTTTACTGTTTGTAATTTTTTGTATTGGCCGGGTTGTATTTCCGCCCGTGTATTTTGTACGTATTTATTTACGAGTTTTGTTTATTTTGATGTTTATCGCTTTATAAATGAACCTCGCATGCTAAACAACTCCGACAATAATTTAGATGCATTAAATGACGTAGTTAACACGAAATTCGCATGCTTAGCCGAAAACGCTGTTTGCATATCATTTAGTCATTTTACTAGCACGCGTACATGAACACGAACGATGTCTTAGTAGAGGCCGCTATGTGCGGGCGGGGTTGGGTGTCCTTAGTGGGCTTCCCAACACGTACCCTCACCCCTTACTCAGAACCTCGATTTCCGGATGTTCGAAACCGTTGGCGCACGAGAGTCATTCTATACACGATAACCGGTGCAGATGGTATCGGTATTGCAATGCAAAGGGACGAGCCCCATAAGCTCTGAAATCGAAATGGGTCATACTTTGTGTACGGTCCATGACGACATAGAGTGGGCTCGAATGTGTCCGAATTCCCATAAATTCGGTGGCGACTCCAACTTTGACTTAAATTTCGAACCCGAGAACAATCTTACCACAAGATTCATTCGCCTACCCAAACCCGCGCGTGGCCGCATCGGGGTGGACCTACGTCATGTCCACAATTTGGCGACTCTGCTGGGGATACCTGATGTACCACTAGTCATCGGAGTTCCTAGGGTGAGACTCGAAAAGAAATCATTCGAATATTAATGCACACGCATTAGTTTAATGATTCATGCATAACCCATTTTTGTCCGGGCCGGTTACTTGTGACCGACGTCCCACTATACCGCGGTGCATTCCTAAATGGGTGCGCTAAAGACTTCTACGGCCGAACTCGTATGGGTTTCGCGGCATGTCCTAAGACCAATTCGGCTTAGGGAGTCCGTCCTGATTTACGAGAAAGCCATTGTTGTTGGTATAGACCCGATTTTGACCGACCGAGACTTAGCGTAAAGCATACATAAGCGTCGTTATAATGCTTGTCTGACTACGTGCTACTTGGTTTCCGTGTCATTTTTCAAAAAACCGTCATTTCAAAAATGCATCTTTCCAAAAATACCAAATTTTGAAAAAACCCGAAATATTGTCCGTTTCGGGACCCATCAATACCAAATTTTGAAAAACCCGAAATACTGTCCGTTTCGGGACCCATCAATACCAAATTTTGAAAAACCCGAAATACTGTCCGTTTCGGGATCCATCTTTACCAAATTTTGAAAAACCCGAAATGTTGTCCGTTTCGGGACCCGTCTTTTCAAAATATCCAATTTTCAAAATTTGAAATGTCGCCGAAATTTAGGATTAACGATTTGACTCAAAATATCCTTCTCTTTAGTCGGCATGCTGTCCGTTTCTGACTCTCGAATTTCCGACACCACCTCGATTTTCTGAATTTTCAAAATTCTAATCTCGGTTTCGAAATTCCGTTTTCGGTTTTCAAACTTTCGGATATTCGCTCATTCTTATATTCAAATTTCAAAACATGCAACTTTCCTAAAATAAATCATCCTTCTTATAGGACCTGCCGTCTATCCGTGTGTCGGGTCTTTGCATAGTATGTCGAAGGTTTATAGCGTTGAAACTCTGTCGATCTTACATCGCGAATTTCCTCCCCTTCCCAAGTCCGCCTTATTTGTCAAGGCACGACCAACCCGCGTAGGGCATACCCCTACAAAGGAAAGTCCGTCTATACACTCGAGTCAAAAGTCTGAGGAAAAGTCTTAGTGGACCTTCCTTCGAACGGGACTAGGCCCACAAGGCCGAGTCCTAAGGAAGTCATACCACCTACAAGTCATCCGTCTAGGTGTCTTTCTCGAGTCTTTATCACTTAGTCTTTTTCTTTTCGTCGCTCGGGATGTACTTTTTATGATTCCAAGGTCTGGGTTCGGTTTCTGATTACGCGGTGTTCTTACAGACAAGCCACCGTCCACCAGACACAGCCGCAAAATGGAAGCAGCCTTGAACAATCTGAAGACCTCCGTGGACGTCATGGTCGTGAAAATAGCCGTGAGTATGCCCCGGTGAACGACAAGCTACCCCCAAACCTAAACCTCACTGGCCTACCGATGTTTGAGGGAACCGAGGACCCGTTACTACATGTACGGGCCTTCAAAGAATTCATGGCCATCAATGGAGTAGATTCTACAATGTTCAAGAATCTTTTTGCTGCTTCTCTTGAAAAGCACCCACGGGCCTGGTACTACAGGCTAGACCCGAAAAAATACCCTACTTGGGATGATGTGGCCACCGAGTTTGCTCGGAACTATGCTGACAACACCGAGATCCAAACCACAATGCGATCTTTGGAGATTATGGCCCAAGAGCCAAAGGAAGGTTTTACTAAGTACCTTCAACGCTGGAGGACCGACAACGTGAAACTGGTCGATAAGCCCAGTGAAAAGACTTTGGTGGAGGCTTTCGTCAAGAATCTCCTCCTCTCATACCGGGTTCATCTCCGGTACACTGTCATACCCAATTTCACCACCCTTACTGAAATGGGTATGAGGATCGAAGACGACCTGAGACTGAAGGGCCTCACTAAGGCCTCTAGCAAAGGATACCAAGGGGCTTCCTCTTCTACTGCTAAGCCCCAAGCTGCAACCCGCAGCATTTTTGACGCGGTTAATCTACTGGATGCCCCGTCCAAGAAGAACACCCCACCTCGGGTTTTCACTGATATAGGTACCACCTATACCTATGCCTTACAAAGGCTATCCTCAAAAGGCCTAATCCAACCGATAGGCCCAACTCCTGAAGTTCCAGTCGAGCGGCGCTCCAAGAACTACAATGCCCAAGCCTATTGCCAATACCACCGACGCAATGGGCATGATACCGAAAAGTGCTGGAAGCTTAAGCACTTGATCTAGGACTTGATTGAGAGCGGTAAAATCCCGCTACCTGGAGATAAGCCGAGTAACAAGGAGAACCCTTTCAACTCTCATGCCATCTTTGCCGGGGAGGTGATTGATTGCTCTCATCTTATCTCCCCATTCATCCCGCAAGTGAACGGGATCTGGTTTGATGACGAGGACGATGTCTACCTCGCTAAAGGGGAAACTGTCCCCATCACCTCCGAGGAGATCCGTAAGACTAAATCCCGAGTCTTAGCCAGTAACCACCTTGGTCGTCCCTATCAAGCCACTAGCTCTAGGGACACCCCAATCCCGACAACCGTCACTGAACCCCTCGGGACGGAAGTCACCCCTGAGGAGCCGACTGCTGAAACGGGTCTCGTGAAGCAACTAAAGAAGACCCGAGTTGACCTCACCATATGGCAACTCCTAGTTAGCTCACAAGAACATCGAGGAGCACTCACTAAGGCTCTCGATCAGATCAAGATCGACTCTTTGGTTACCCCTGCTGAAATGGTAGCCACGGTCCTGCCCCACTTGAAGGGCAAAACTAAGGAAGGAGGCCCAATGATCACTTTCTCGGAAGCCGACCTACCGCCGTTCGGGGCCTCCCATAATCTGGCCCTCTACATTACGGTGATCTTCCGAGGGAAATACCTCCCAATGACCCTAGTTGATGATGGGTCTACTGTGAATGGCCTTCCTTTAAGGACCGCAAAAGCCCTCGGCATTACCGAGGCCGATTATATCCCGATAGCTCAGACCATCCAAGCCTTTGATGGGAGCCCAAAGTCGGTAGCTGGGGCCATAAAGCTGACCATTATAATGGGCCCGATAGAAAAGGAGCTTGAGTTCTAGGTGATCGATGTCACCTCATCCTTCAACTTGCTCCTAGGGAGGCCATGGATTCACGCGGTCAAAGCGGTGTCCTCCACCCTCCACCAAAAGATCAAGATGCCTTTGCTCGACAATGTCATTACTTTGGAGGCAACCCCAATGACTGTGGCTAGCTGTAACGCCACGGGTCGCACGGACCTCTGGGGGTTCAATTTTGTGGGGATGATCGAGGAAGAGTACCTTTTTAGGCCCTACATCACTACGAGTATCGATACAATGCTCCAAAACCTAGGGTACTTTCCGGGGGCTACCTCTCGACCCAATCTTCCAGCTGGGAATATTATCGAGGTCCTTAAGGACGAAGACTCTCACTTCGGCCTTGGTTATGCCACCACTCCGGGCAATGTTGTTCGAGCAGGAATCGAAAAGGCCTGCAACATCATTAAGGGTATCCACTTGAGCCCTTACAGCCCACGGTTGACTGACTACTTTGTCACACCGGTGTTTGGGACTATTCAGGTTGGTCTATACCAACCCAATGCTGTGCACCTCGAGACCCAATCGGCCCGGGACTGCAACTATATCCCGGATGATGTGTTCGCCCTCATCCAGTCCGATGGAGCTGAAAACGCTGAGCCCGCGCTGGGGCTACTCTTCGGGGAAGATACCATAGCCCCGACTCCAAAGGAAGACTTGGTCAACCTGATTCTCCGCAGCAACAGGTTTGACCCGACCAGGCTGATCTCGGATGTTGGTTCCGAGACGGGAAACAGGGCCTGGAGGAAGACTGTCAAATGGACTGACAGTCAACGAAGGATCTACAAGCTGGTCACTGGAGAGGGAGACATGCCTGACTCTGAGTCCGAGTCTGAGTCGGAGTCTGAGTCTGAGTCTAAGGTCGAGTCTAGGGAAGTCGGTGCTAGAGTCACTCCTGTAACCCCTCTCCCTTTTGTCATTCCTGCTGCTGGCACTTCGGGGTCTGTCCCGAGTGCCTTACCAATTCCGCCACTGACCAATGATCAGATGGCTTCTCTTTTTGAGTTGTTTTCAAAATTTTCAATCAATAATAACAACCGTTCTGCTTACGACTTGTCTTTTTTAAATTCTGCTTTCAAAAATGTTTTATGCAATGACATTGAGAAACCCGACAAACAGGAACCCTGACCTCCACATTTGATCGAGCAACTAGAGCAAAGGGAATCCCGGAATCCGTTAATCGAAGAGACCGAGACCATTAATGTGGGAACAACCTTAGAGCCTCAGATACTTAAGATAGGGTTATTTTTAGATCCCGAGGAGAAACAGCAATTCGCGAACCTCCTCCAAGAGTTCAAGGATGTCTTCGCATGGTCCTACAAGGACATGCCGGGGATAGACCGGGAGATAGCCGAGCACCACATACCGATTAGAGACGGGTGCAAACCGGTTAAGCAAAAGCTCCGCCGAATGAGGCCCGAGTGGTCTCTCAAGGTAAAAGAAGAAGTCGATAAACAGTTCAAAGCCGACTTCATACAAGTGTCCGAATATCCGGACTGGGTTGCAAACATCGTGCCGGTTCCTAGAAAGGACGGTAAGGTGCGGGTATGCGTGGATTTTCGGGATCTTAACAAGGCAAGCCCGAAAGATGATTTTCCGTTACCACACATCGACATACTGGTGGATAACACAGCTGATCATGCCCTTCTATCATTCATGGACGGGTATGCCGGATACAATCAGATCAAGATGGCGGAAGAAGATATGAGTAAGACTACCTTCACTACACCTTGGGGTACTTACTGCTACACCGTCATGTCATTCGGTCTCATTAATGCCGTGGCCACATACCAACGGACTGCTACGACCTTATTGCACGACATGATGCATAAAGAAGTAGAAGTCTATGTAGACGACATGATCGTCAAATCCAAAGAACGGGACGGTCACATCACCGCCCTAAGGAAATTCTTCACCCGATTGCGCAAGTACAACATGAGGCTAAACCCTCAAAAGTGCAGTTTCGGGGTAACATCAGGCAAATTACTAGGTCATATCGTTAGCCAACGAGGTATCGAGGTCGACCCAGCTAAAATTAAAGCCATTACCGAGATGCAACCTCCTAAAACTGAAAAAGAAATAAGGGGATTTCTCGGGAAAGTCCAGTATATCAGTCGGTTCATTTCCAAACTAACCATAGTATGCAAACCAATTTTCAAGAAACTGAAAGTAGGGGAACGGGTGCTATGGGATGACAAGTGCCAAACTGCTTTCGACAAGATCAAGGAAATCCTGTCTGCTCCGCCAGTCTTAATGCCACC
Source organism: Agrostemma githago (assembly GCA_958450325.1). Taxonomy (NCBI): domain Eukaryota; kingdom Viridiplantae; phylum Streptophyta; class Magnoliopsida; order Caryophyllales; family Caryophyllaceae; genus Agrostemma; species Agrostemma githago. The sequence continues at coordinate 32,325,496 of OY288262.1, forward strand.
TCAACCTGGTTTGCCTCTGTCGTTATACCTAACGACGACCGAGACAGCCATGGGGGCTATGCTGGCTCAGACAGTTGACTCCGAAGAACGAGCTATTTATTACATCAGCAAAAAGTTTTTAGAGTATGAATGCAAATATACCATGCTCGAAAAGACGTGTTTGGCTTTGGTTTGGGCCACTAAGAAGCTCCGACATTATATGCTCAGCTACGAGGTCCATGTGCTATCCAAGATGGATACAATCAAATACCTCTTCGAAAAGCCCGTTCTCAATGGCCGAATTTCTAGATGGACTCTAATGCTGGCAGAGTTCGACCTAAAATTCGTGCCGTTAAAGGCCATTAAGGGGCGAGTAGTAGCTGAATTTCTCGCCGATAGCCCGGTAACCGAAGAAGGACACACCGACACCTGGTCCTTCCTAGATGAAGATATCTTCCATACCGATACCGAAACATGGGATTTATACTTCGACGGAGCATCCAATTTTCGAGGGTTCGGAGTCGGGATCCTCCTAATCTCGCCAAAAGGGGAGCATACTCCCGTGTCACTGTTTCATTTTAGTAGCTATCGACTATTTCACCAAATGGGTCGAAGCTGAATCATATCGCATTCTCAATGCTAATCATGTCACCAAGTTTATCCAGAACAAGATAATATGCCGATATGGTATCCCACATGAATTTATCAGTGATCACGGAAGTCATTTTCAAGCCGAGACCGCGGCCCTGCTGACCAAGTATAAAATTCAAAGGCATACGTCCTCGCCCTATCGTCCCCAAACGAATGGAGCAGTAGAGGCGGCCAATAAAACAATTGTCACTATACTAAAAAAGATGGCTGATAATTACCGGGACTGGCCCGACAAAATACCTTTTGCCCTATGGGGATACCGGACGTCGATTCGCACCGCAACCAGGGCGACGCCGTATTACCTAACTTATGGGATGGAGGCAGTTCAACCAGTTGAATTGGAGGTACCGTCACTCAGAATTCTGTTAGAAAGTCAAGTACCCGAAGCTGATTGGGTTCGAGCACGGTATGACTCGTTAGTCGTATTAGACGAACGACGATCTCGTGCCCTCAACAACATCCAAATCTACCAGAAGAGGATCCAACGGGCCTCCAACAAAAGAGTAAGGCCCAGGAACATTAAGGAAGGGGATCTGGTCCTTAGGTCGGTTCGAGCTTTATTACCAGTTGACCCAAGGGGAAAATTCACACCTAATTGGGCCGGGCCATACTTGGTAAAGAAGATCCTATCGGGAGGAGCAGTGATGCTGACGGACCTGGACGGGAATGAGTTCGTCAACCCGACCAACCTGGACCAGCTGAAGTGTTACTACCCTTAGCCTCTTTTCTCAATGTCATTAGCAAATTTTATTAAAATTATTTTACCAAAAGCAAGTCAATGAGCTAGAATTATTTATTCTACTGTCGCAAGCATCTTGAACCAATAGTCTTGGTGTAATTCGAGATTGCAAATCCACTGAGCTTGAACTACGTTTGGTTTGATTCTGATAATTGCGGATACGTAGGCAGCCCATCAAAAGGGCACAACCAGTGCAATCGAGAAAAGACAGGAACGGTTTAATAATAAACTTCTTTTATTAATTCCTAAAAACCCCGATAAACTCGGGAAATTACAAAATGCAGGAATTCAAAAAAAATGCAATAAAAAAAGCACACGACACAATAAAAATAATAATAATATTCAAATAATAAAAAGTAAGGACTCGGTATTTAGGGCATCTTGCCCTTCCCTTTGTCCTTGGCCTCCTTGGCCGTCCACTGACGACGACGTGGAGGGGAGCGTTCCCGAATCACCAAGGGAACCTCTTTAGCTCGGACTCGCTTCTTTGAGCTCGAGTCCTCAATCACCTCGACGGGCCCAAGTCGGGCCCTCACGGGCTCAGGAAGCCGGTCACGTTGGCCTAGTCGGTCTCTAACCCCAGTCTTGGCCCAAGTCGTCTCTCCAAATCAGTCTGGGGGCTTGACTGCCCCCGCGTGTTGCTAGCACCAGCATCCCTGGATCGACTCTTAGTATGTGACTTAAGACACGATTCTAATCGGACTAAAGTAGCAGGAGTGTCTCCCTCGTCGAAGAAACCCATGTTGTCCTTCGCCGTCTCCCGACGAACTAGTTCGAAGGCCTCATCAACCTTCAAAGCTTTACGGGCTTCCTCGGACTCCTCGGAAGTCCATTTCTGGTAAGCACGTGAAACCCAAGCGGATTGGCAAGGGCTGGGTATGGTCCACATGGGACGGGTGAACCACCTCTGCAACCATGTGTCGCACATAGCATCCGTCAATTGGAGCGAGACGCTAATGATAGCCTCAGTCTCAGGAATGCGCTGAGACGAACCGAACTGCCACAGGAGGCGATCCGGGTAAATGTGAACTGTCCAGTCAAGAGACAGAATCACCAAGTAGCGGGCTTGGTCTCTCTTGGCCAATCCCGTCAGTTTGGAGAGGAACCACCAAGCGACGGTCCACCTAATTAAGGGACCATCGTGAAACACCAACTCTTCATCCCAGTAAGCTCGGTTTATATGGTGACTCGAGCTTATCCGTCGCCTCCTCGAGCTAATCTGACTACTCTGGTAATTGAGTATACTCGGAGGGGACTCTATGATCGACATGCGTTCAGACAACCAAATCTGAAAAAGTATACATAAAATTCGTGAGCAACGGGAAGACTCGCCAGAGCCCACTCGATCGAGTACACCAGCTGACTCGATCGAGTAAGCCCCCTAAAAACAGGCAGTAGCTCGTCAAAGACGTCACTCGATCGAGTAACAGGTCCACTCGATCGAGTGACCCACGTACACCAGAAAATTCGCACGAAACGAAAAAAAAAAATTCGCGAGATGTATACCTGCAGAAGGCGAACACTCCCAGTCAGCTGTCGGTCCGGGTCAAGTCGCCTAGCATCTAGACCCATGATGATCTCCCCGGTGGCTAGCCAAGCAGGACTATGAGCAGTCTCCATCTGGTCAACCACACCAATCAGCCTGATCTGACCCAAACACGAGTCAGCCTCCATCATCCCTTCAAAAACATAACGGTGCAGCATGCAAAAGGCGAAGGCCCTACGTCTGTGAGTAGGGGTAGCCCTCACATCTTGATTGTTCATAAACTTGTCAGCCAAGTCAAAGAGGGAAACAGTATTTCTCCGCACCATTCGATCGGTCTCAGCATGAGACAGACCCAAGAAATCCCTCAGCCTCCTTCTCGGATCCGGGTAGAACGGAGGGATAGCAGGACGAGCAATAGGGCTCCAACCGCCTATAGCTGCGATCTCCTCAGGTAGAGGGCATATTTCTCCTCGCGGGAACGCGAAAACGTGATGGGTAGTATCCCAAAACGTTAAGCAGGCGTCCAAAAAGTGTGAGTCAATTATCAGACGTTGGAGAGGGAATAGACTGACGATTCCCATTTGGGTCAATTGTACCTTTTTCTCGTCCCGAAAATATTGGGACCAAGCAAAAAGCATTGCAGTCAAATGATCGATACCCATGGCAGATGTTTGAGTCTTCTTGAAAGTCTAAGAGATTTTGAGGAGAAGGAGGAGTTTATGATTTGGGATACAGTAAGTTGAAGCAGGGATTCCTATATTTATAATAGGAAACCTAACTGCACCCTAACTACCATGCCTCTTCAGCAAATATGGGCCCTATGCGCGTGCAGGCATGATTGCAGTTCAGAACCCAGAATAGGAATCAAGTCGTCTCGAGCTTTCCTAAAATTTCTAAAGTAATAATAAAATCTTTCAAAAAAAATTTTGCTTTTCAAAAATCAATATTTTATTTCCCCAGCATGAGTCGGTGTTTCGCCTATGTGTTACATGCGAGTTGTTATGTGTCAGCATACAGGTACACCCCAGACTTCAGAAGCAAGTCTCCGCGCAGCTCACTTACTCCCCACGGAGCTATCATCATCAAGACAGGTATGACCCTCTCCTTATGGCTGGCGAGCCCTTCACGCAAGTCTACTGGACTATAAACGACCCAACCGGAAGGCTGCCAGGTCGTAATCTGCGATTGGCCTGATAGCTACTCTGACTTTCGCCTTGTCCAAGCCTCAGTCAGAGTGGGGGCTCTGTAGACACCCGCATTTTGCCTGCTAGTGTCTATAGCAGTTCCCGACAAAACACCCGATGATGATCGGACGCAAACGTGACTTAGTATACTCGAATATGGGCTCGGAATCAATAATATCCGACGTGGACATTTAGCGGAGTACAAATCTCTCAAAACCAACCTCAAATTCAGGTCCAGTGGGTCGTTCCGAGTAAAATAAGACTAATTTGGGCCAAAACCGACATCAAAAATAAAAACCGTCTTTTGGCGACCTGGTCAAAGACGAATCCGTCCTCAAAAACAGCCTGAAGAGCTTCTAGAAGATTGCGCCCAAACACAAAATTCAAAAAAATCAAAAAGTCAACCATTTCCTAAAATGGCTCGCCAACCCTATCCACTCGATCGAGTGGATTGACCTCACTCGATCGAGTGGAGCCAAAAAACCCGGAACAGACCCGTTTTCTAGGGCACTCGATCGAGTGACCCTAGGTCGTGGGGTATTCTCTATAAATACCCCATCAAACCCTTCACATTTTCAGTTTTGAAAAACACTTAGAACATCCTACATTTTGCCTTCTTAAGTCCTACACTACACTACACTACTACCTTTAGCAACCCTAATAAAAAACCGAGTCCTTGTCCCTCGAAAAACCGACAAATCCACCCATACACACACACACACACCATAACTTTACATACATCCTCGATACTCCCGCGTTCCCGTCGCTATTACAAGTCCATCACCGAGGCCTTACTAAGCATGTATGTTGAGGGTGTCATAAACCCCGTCTCAATCTTTACTATCTCGAATTTTATATATACGTTTTCGTATATTATATTGTAATCGTATTAGTATACTAACACTAACGCTAACACTTTTACAATTTTCGTATTTAAATTCTAGTTCTTTTTTATCGTTAATTTATATACCGCGTATATGTACATAATAGTATTAAAGTTCGGATCTTAACACGTTTGACTATGACGACCATCTAAAGTCCGTTTAATCCCTTTACGAGTCACGACGGAGGTGGCACCCTTTCGAGGAGCGCCGCCCCAATGTACTCAAGGGCGTGACGAGATCGTGGTCGTTCGTAGTTGAACGTGCAAGACTCCATTTCCTAGATTAGTGCGAAATCCGTTGATGCGAAAACTGACATCACATAATCCGTTAGGATTAGTATCGAGTCGTGACGCGGAGGGCTACAATTTCGTCACTAATCAAATTTTTCAATCCCATAATAACATTTTTTCATAAAATCCCGATGACGGTCCCGTAATCGTATAGTACACGATTATGGTACCGAAAACCGAGTTGAATTTCAATAATGCAGTATTTTTATTCAACTCGGTCAACCATCGACTTTAAACAAATAAAAATGAAACGAGCCATGCCTCGTACAGGGGTCACTCGACCGAGTGCCATGGGCCACTCGATCGAGTAGCACCCCAAAAACCGGGCAGTAGCCACCTTAAAGGCACACTCGACCGAGTCCATGCCATGACTCGATCGAGTGGGTCCTGTAGCCCACGAAAACCGAGAGCTTTAATGCATCATTCGAACCTCGTCCTTTTTTTACGAATTTAGTCGTCACGTGCAAAATCAATCACGTGATCCTCTTTTTCAAAACTCATGCATATCACTTCACTTTAACGACTTTGATCGATGTCTTTCACAATTAGTCTTATATCGACGACTCTTTAGTCGTGTCCGACTCTAAGATCGAGATTCATTCGCCTACCTAAACCCGCGCGTGGCCGCGTCGGGGTGGACCTACGTCATGTCCACAATTACACCGTGGCTAAAAAATATTTGCCACAGAACAAATTCGTGCCTAATATATTTTTGCCACGGGTGTGGCATCTTTTGTGGTAAGAGTGATTATTAGCTACGACTTTAATAAAATTTGTGGCGCAAGTGAATTTTAGCCACGGGAAAAACTGTCCCGTGACATTTTTTTCTCAGATAGTGAATCAAAATTTTCCTATGGCTAGGTAAAAATTAGCCATGAATAACAAATTTCTGTGGCGCAAGCAGAGGGGAATCTAGTTAGTAGCAAGGGATAGCACTCGCTACCCCAAACTTACAAAAAAATTGTTAAAATTACCGACTTTTGCTACTCCAAAAATCGTGATGATGAAACTTTTTCATACGTAGTAACCAAATATAATAATCTCGCTACCCCAAAATTCTAGGTCTAGATTCGCCCCCGCGCAAGTGTCAATTTGCTATAGTGCAAACAGCTAGTCTCCCTTGTGATGGAGGTATCCGTCACTTTGATATAACGGGTCAAATATTACCCATTTAGGTAGAAAAGACAACACATTACTTTTGTAGTGTTTTGTCTTTTTCTATGTAAACAGATTATATTTGATCCGTTACAAGGAAATGACGGATAACTCCGTAACAAACAAGAATTTGTGGATCCCAAAAAGAACTATGGACGTACCTAGCCCTTGCAAACGGGTCAACCGGATTGGGGTCGGGCATGTCAGCTTTGGATCGGGCCATTTTCGGGTCAGAAAAATCGGGCTGAGTTCGGGTCGTACCAAGTCATTTTGGGTTCGGATCTTTTTCAACTTTTTTGGGATATCGATCCGTTTCTATAAAAAAAATCGAGTTAGGCTGGTCAAATTCGGATTCAGGTCAAACTAGGTCTTCAATTACAAGTAGAGTTATTCGGGTCGGGTCAATTTTGTCCGGCACAGACGTACCCGCTAAGTTGGCAGGCGAGTTGATTCTAAAAACAAAAAAACAAAAAAACTTAGGTGGCATTCATCATCCAATGAAACGTTGTTAAACACGTAAGGAAAAAAAATACTAGCAAAAAGTCCAAACTGATCTTTCTTCATCAAAACGAAAACGAGAAGGAAAAACAAAAGAAAGAATCCAGAAGTCCCGGAGCCCCTTTCCCTAAACACAAACAAAGGAAGAAGAAAGAGAGTGAGTCTGAAAGAGTAGAGTGAGTTGTGGTTGTGGTTGTGGTTGTGGTATGGCGGCTAAGGACCAAAAATCATTCATAAATTTATCAGTAATCATCGTCGTCGTCATCATCATCATATGCTGCTCATTGCCACCATTCGCCGAATGCTTGAAAAAACAAGCAGCAGCAGCAGCCGCTAGAAAAGAAGACATACCGTTTATTAAATGTCAAGTTTGTCAGAAATTAGCTTCACAACTCCACTCTCTCCTCCTCACCAAACAACCTCTTACTTCTCCTAACAAAGTACGGACTATGCTACTGCACCCCCCACCCCCTTTGTTTTGTTTTTTTATTTAATGGCTATTCATTCATTCATTCATTTGTGACTATTTGCTTTGATTTGATTTGATTTGATTTTGTTGTGTGTAGATCTCTGAGTATGAGATAATTGAGATTGTTGAGAATGTGTGTAATTTGAAGAAGGAAGAGGCTGATTGGATTTTCAAAATCGATATCGTTGAACAGGGACATCACTTGGAGGTAATAATACTACTTCAATTACTCTATTATGTTTATTACGTACAATCTTCTTCTACGTATTATATACTACACTCCCATCTCACCTTCAGCTTCACCTTCACCTTCAGCTTCAGCTTCAGCTTCAGCTTTTACCCTTTGTAATTGAAATCCTGTTTATTATCTACTCCGTAAAATGTTGAATCTTAATCACATTTTGTTATGCTTAGCTTTCTACTTGGATTATTCATCATATTTCTATGATACGACTACTTGATATTTGAGTTGCCAATTGCCAATGACCAGTGACACTCATATGCTCTCTCCCTCCCTCGATCTTACCTACTGCATAATACTCAATACACTGTTGTGCTGCTCCTCACGCTCGTCCTCATCGTCTGCTTTATCCTTTTCTTTGTGTTTTCCACCGCCACTCAACTTCTCCTTTATCTTCTCTGTCTTCTTCCTCCTTTCTCCACCCTCACCCTCCACACCTCCTTCCACGACTTCTTGCATTTCACCCTCCATCGACTACACACCAATTATAAACACACGACTTCAGTTCATATACACGTCTGCCACGCTTTCAAATGTCAATCAAATTCAGACAGACACAAATGACAATTAATGGATTTCCATGTAATAATAATTCTCTTCATTAATAAATTATTATTGAATTACGGTGTAGCACGGACTCCTATATTGAATTGCAGCAGCAGAAGCATAATGGGGGCTGCTGCTTAGAAACACAGTGCCACCTGCAGAGTAAGCAGGTGAATCGTACGCATCACCGCCACCACTTAAGGTGGATGAATCGTTTGGTCTTACATGGCTGCTGCTGCTGGTGGACTCGGAGGTGGAGTATGCGACTCCAGAGAGCTTAACAGGGTTACCATGCTCATCTGTTAACTGAATTGGGTTGCCATGCTCATCCTTCAAGTTTGATGCCATTTCTACTAGATAGCTAGGTTTTCTGATCTTATGCAGGATTTTGAATGAGTGATGCAAAATATGCCTAAAGGAAGGCTACGAATGGAGTAGAGCATGCACCCCAGCTAAAATGGGATTGGTTTAGGATGGTATGGAGTGGATGGAATGTTCCTAAACACGCAATGAACACCTACTTAATTCATCACCATGCTCTAAACACTAAGGAAAAGCTTAGTAGGTTTGGAATCAGTGATGATGATAGGTGTTTGATGTGCGGTTCAGAACAAGAAACACATGAGCACCTTTTCTGTAAGTGTGCCTACAACAAACAAGTGTTGAAAGGGGTGAGTCAGTGGAGCAGTAGTATTCAGATCCCTACGACTGACGCAGCTGCTCATCTTATGAGAAAAGCCAAATTCAAGATGGAACGGAAGGTATATGCGGTGGTATTGACAGTGTGCTACCACGTTCTATGGTGTTAATCCACCCGTAAGAGGAGATTATTGAAGATATGATAGCTTGGAAATATTGACTTTCATTCATAAGAGAATGTTACTAAACTACTCCTCACTAAATTTTGGTGTGTATAATTACCTTCCTTTCAAATCATGTTTGACCTCAAGGGTGTGTGTTTTCGCATGGCTGTTTGAAGAGAATTTCACCCTTAAGGATACAAACACCACGATCACATAACGTCCGTTACGCTTGGAGTAAACTTGATCAAGCATAAGATCATAATATGACTTTTCGCCTTGCAATACATGTCAACAGAAGCCGAAAGAAAGATGCCGACCACGAGGTGGATAAACCATTTGTAAGACACTCTCAAATTACCTTTTCCTCGAGGTCGAGAGCTTGTTGTGGCTTAAATCCCAACATCATTAGGATTGATGACCCAAGATAATTTCATCCCTCCTAATTCAATGAAAAACCAAGAACTGTCAAGATCAAAATAGATCAAAATATGCCCAAAATACTGTGTAATGTATATTGCTTGTAGACCTACAAATATTTGGCTCAATGAAATATATTTTATGTGCAAAACATGCATCATCTCTATGTATATCTGGAGCTTTGGTTCCCCTGGATAGATGCCATTTTTATTTTTTTTTAATTCTTTGATGTTGTTTTTCAAACTCAATTCGTGGATTCTCTCTTTAAAAAGTTTGATCGTTCTACTGATTCTTGGTTTCAGTTGGTTGATCAAGCTGTTGAAGGGAAGTGCAACTCAGAATGTAAGACTATAGAGCGAGCATGTCAAGAGGTAAGTTCCGTTTTTTTACATCATAAGCATCCGACTTCAATAGAGCCGCTTTTAAAAGGCATAATATTACATCAGAATGTCTATACTACTTATAGTGTGAATACGTAGTTGTTTGATGCAGTTTTAATTATGAGTCCGTTGGAAATAGTCTCTTTGTATTGCAGAAGGTTGACTCTTCCTTACTTGATGGTGCTATTATCTAAGTTATACATTTAAATACTCACCTCTGCAGGTTTTGGAATATTCTGACACTGATGTAGCGGAATATATATATTCTCGAAGACCTCAGCTTGATTCTTTAGTGAATTATTTGTGCAAAGACCTCTCTAAAGCATGCACTAACAAGCCGCCTCCTGTCCCAAAGGTATAGTATTGGCATTTACTCAGGATAATTGAGGGCTTGCTTTTCCACTCCCTAATATGAAGGATAATGTTCTAGGAATTTCAAGCGCACAATTGATCACCAATCTCAATTCTCAATGATTTACTATCTCATTTCCAGTGGTGTAATGTTCTTCGAACAGAAGCATTTATCATCACTGGTGTGTTGAACTTATAATCTTTTCTATGTTGTACAGAGTATCCTTTTTGGTCTAAAGGGACTCAGAAGGGCAGTTTTGTTGCTTTTAGGATATAAACCAAGGTCCATGACTCTTGAGTACCATCCCTCGTGAATTGACCGTCTAAGCTAGCTTACATGCGACCTTTTCTATGTTAAATGTCAGATCGACTTTTAATCATTATGAAAAAATGTAGGTCTTTATGCGTATACTGATATACTTGACTTTATGCACTGTGAATCATGCTACTGTTCCTTGATCCTCTAACCTGTAAATCTGATGTTTAATTTGGCTTAGGATAGGATTCCAGGAGAGTCATTTGAGCCAAAAGCAGCGAAAGAAGCTGAAATGGAAAAAATAATGAGATCCATGGAGGTAAACTGTCCTTCACATAATAGAATGATTCATAAATACATAATTTCAGTTGTTGAGTACCACAATTTTGCCCTGTGTCAGGGTCTTCCAGGAGCACCTGGCATGAAAATGTACTCACGAGACGAACTAATGGACATGCAAAACTTGAATGGCAAGGAAGCCGACGAAGATGATGAAGATGAGGACGACGACGAGGATGTGAAATTCAGATCAAATGTGGTATGTATATGGTTTCTTGATCAAGGTTTTACCGAATCACTTCTTAGGCTAACTAAAAAATTCGCTACTTTATACGTGAATATATACGATGGAATAAGGCAAAATGGCATACTTCTTCCGTGTCTCATTGAATGGATTAACTGATGGTGAATGTGAATTTTAACATTGTTTTGGACATGGATGTATCATTTGTAAATCACTTTGTTTCTGTTTCAAACATATAAGAAACTTTCAAGTATTGGGACAATTGCTGTACTCAATCTACTTGATTGTATTTGCTGAAATCAGGGAAAGGCGTTTAGGGAGAAGGCGAAAAAGGAAGCTGATTGGAAGGAAAAAGTGAACAAACACGTTGAAGATGCTGGGAAGAAGATAAAGACTCAAACACTTAAGATAAAGCGACAAGCACACAAACTAAAGCACCGTCTACAAAAATGGTGGAGATCCAAAAATACTGCTGGCTCAACCAAGAAGAAATCAGCATCTAAAATAGCAGAGCTCTAGGACATTGCTAGTGTTTAGATAGAATCATACGTGATTTTTTTTTTTTAAGAAATGCTAAGTTGTAATTTCGATTATTTTTTTTTGACATTTTCCTTTTGTTTTTGAAATTTCATAGAATAATCGTCCTAAACTCTATATATTGTCTCTAAAGTAAGCCTCCAACATTTCAATGATGGATCTATTATCAGTTCGTGGTCGCACAATTTTAATATTATTGGGACTGTAATATGCCATGATTCTACGTTATTTCGGATGATTTGTCCATAGTTCGATTCTTAAAGCTACTCGGAAATATTAATTCAACATTGGCGTCGCCATTGAGTAGAGTCAATTTCGTCTTCGCCATTTCCGGACCCAAATTGATTTTGAAATGCTTGGTTAAACAGAGTCAAACCCCGAGACCCGAGCCAAATTATCTAAAAGATGCTTGCTTAGGGATTAAGGCAATGGACATATTATTACAATAAGTCAATAATCCATGTCATCTTTGTCTCGTAAGACATTATTATGTATCCCGTTGCTTTGAAAAGTTTTCCAAAATCCGGATTACATCATGCACTTGATGTTTGGCGATGTAGTTCTAGGTCGTACAAACTAGGGGCGAGCAAAACTGGATATCTGCTCCGGTTTTGCAAACCGTATAGGATATCTTGTTTAAAATTCTATTTTTTCCGATCATTATCCGCCTTGGTTTTTCTGTATATCCGAAAACCGGATATCCGGTATCCAGTTTTATAATTTCTTAGATTTTCTTTATTTTTTTATAAACGAATTTTCATTTTTAATTAAGTCCATTTGATTGATTTTCAAGCAACGTTAAGTTTTAATCAAACAATATATATAAAGCATGAACTTTTTCAAGGGAGGGGGTCAACTACAAATTTCGTTTTCCTTTAGCAAAACCGCCCTTAGAGGTCGTATATATATAAGCAGCAATTGTTTAATACAATCTGAATAATTTTTTTTTAATAAATTTTGTTGGTTTACAGAAGAAAACTTTTTTATACAAGCTGAATAAATTTTTTTAATATATTTTGTTGGTTTAAATAAGGAAAAGTGAATTAAATTTTTTAATACAACCTGAATAATTTTTTTAATATATTTTGTTGGTTTAATTAAGGAAAAATGAATTAAAATTTTTAATACAACCTGAATAAAATTTTTAATATATTTTGTTGTTTTAAATAAAGGAAAGTGAATTAAAAGATGTCGTATATAAGAAGCAACTTTTTTAAACAGACTTGTTTAGTTTTTTCGGTTCAACGAAGAGCGAACTTAGTCGCATTACAATATAGGGGGAGGGGGATTCGAACCTGAGACCTACTGTCCCAGAGCACCTAGTCCTAACCACTGGGCTAAGACATCTTCGGTTTTGTTTAGTGTATGTACGTATGTATGTCATCTCATATTGATGTGGGAGTAGTATATGAATTGACCTCTTTTCTCCTCTCTACCAGATGTGGTATATGCAAAGGAAGGGAGAGGTGGTGACATCTCCCGAGTGATGTCATGAGATGTACCTAGTGGCGACTCGTGAGGACGGTTAGCCGGCACGAGGGTCCGGCCTACGCGGGGTCTGGGGTACGGTCGATACGAGGTCTGGCCGACCCGAAGTCCGGCCTACGCGGCGTCCGGTGCCTAAGTATGCCCCATACACTTGACGGGGGATTTATCCCCATCAATTTACCCTCAGTAGAGTGGGATACTAGTGTCTGGTCTAGTACTCTAGTGCTAAGTGTGGTCGACCTACTGTGGACATGACATAGGTCCACCCCGACGCGGCCACGCGCGGGTTTGGGGAGGCGAATGAATCTCCATATAAGAATGGATCGAATTGAAATTTAAATCGAAGTGGAGTCGCCACCGAACTTTGTGGGAGTTCGGGCCCGTTCGAACCCACTCTATATCGTAGTGGGCCGTGTACAAAATACGGCCCATTTCCGATGTCAGAGTTTATTGGGTTCGTCCCTTTGCATTTGATGCCGATACCGACATTATCGGATATCGTGTATTGAATGACTCTCGTACGTCAACGGTTTCGGACATCCGGAAACCGAGGTTCTGAGTAAGGGGTGAGGGTACGTGTTGGGAAGCCCACTAAGGAGACCCAACCCCGCCCGCACATTAGCGGCCTCTACTAAGATATCGAATGATTTTTGAATACGCGCGTTAGTTGAACGATGAAAATGCTATGCAAACATTGTTTTCCCTAAGCATGTGAGAAATTGAAAGGGTTTCTATGTCGATTTAATGCAACAAATTCTAACGTTGAAGTTAAATTTTAGCATGTGGGTTCATTTTAGTACAATAAAATAAACGAAAATTAAATTGACAAAAGAACAAACGGTTAGTAACGGTATAACGATAATAACGGTTTGCGAATTATTGAATGATGTAGATAAGATGATGTAAAGTTTTGAAAAGTGAAGTTTTTATGTGATTAATTAGACACGCGTTGACTTAAGTCATAAAAATATTATTGAAACTAGAAAACGATGTAGGACTCACGGTTTTGACGTGATAAAGGGTCACTCGACCGAGTCATTGTAGGACTCGACCGAGTGAACCTCTGAAAACGCTTTTGTCCCGTATTTTAGACCCTACTCGATCGAGTTATTGACCAACTCGACCGAGTACGTTGCCACTCGACCGAGTCACTGTGAGACTCGACCGAGTGGAGGTCGAAAATACATTCTGTTTCGGTTTTTGGGGTGCCACTCGACCGAGTGGGCTAGGCACTCGGTCGAGTGCCCCCTGTACGAACTAGGGTTCACTTTGCAACTCGTTACTGATTTTGAAATTGCTCTTTGATTTTTATGATTCGGTGAATTGGGCATAAATATTGTATAATTTATGTCCAATTCATATCTATGATTCTCGTCGTACCCGATATCCGCTCATTGAAGCGGTATCGAATACAAGAGTGAAATTTGAATATAAATGCTATAAGTCGTTGTAAATTAACTAGCACAATATAAATTTTCTCCGCGTTTATTGATGTCGTAATTAATTCAATTGAATTAGAGGACATCTATATTAGCATCAACGAAAATTATGTTAATTAATTTATTCGACTAGATCATTAGATTCGACATCCAATTACGAAATTGGTATCGAATCTAAAGATCGACACTTGAATTAAATAAACTCGATTTGATTCCATCCGCATCCCGACATCATAATTAATTCTTACGAATTGTTTGATGTCGGATCCGCATCAACGGGTTTCGACCCTTATTAAAAAAAAGTGTTTGTTTTGAAAATAGCTTTTAGAAAATCGATGAAATATGCGATTAAATGATGATGAGAATGAAAATAAAAACTATTTTTTAGGTTGACTTGTTTCAATAATCAATTAATCGGGGTGTCGGGATAAGCGACCGGCAACGCTGTGTGCGGTACACTTGTATATTCGGGTTTCCTTATTCCGACATCCCTCATACTCGACACAAATCGACAAGTATGTTAATATCTTTTAGTACTAGCGGTATTAATGATATTAGGACGCGCATAAAATAAATAAATAAAACGAGACAACGACGACGATAAAGGCGACGCACGACGCGAGAGAGAAGGGGAAGAGAGAAAAGACGGGGTTTTGGCACCCTCAACCTACATGTTTCTTATGCTCGGACGGGACTCGTAGTGCGGCTTGCACGGGAGTTTCGAGTATGTAGGCTAAGTTGTGGTGGTTAGAGTTTCGATTCCTAAAGCTAGGTTTAGGGTTTGCTAGTATAATGCTAGGGTTTGATTAGGGTAGAATTAGGGTTTGAAAAGTTGTGTGTAAAGTTAAAGTTGTGCATGGAGGTGTATATATAGGCATTGCCCATGTACCCCGTCTAGGGTTACTCGACCGAGTAGCCCCTTGACTCGGTTGAGTGGCCCAAGCGCCTGCAGCCAGGCTTGAATAAGGGCCCACTCGATCGAGTGGAGCTGACACTCGATCGAGTGGGGCAGCTGGATCGAGTGGTCCGGGCTTTGGACCTTGAATTGGATATTTTGTGGGTTTTGCTTTTGAGTTGGACTTTTTGATGTTTGTGTGGCTGTTTTCTGTGTATCTCGGAAATGACTTTGACCGGGGTTGACCCAATCGCTAAAAGTCGGTTTTATTTCCGGTGTCGGTTTTGACCCAAATTAGTCTTGTTTGACTGGAAACGATCCACTGGGCCTGGATTTGAGGTTCGTTTTGTGAGATTTGTACTCCGTAAGTGCATTAGCCTGCAACTAATGGTTTTGAGCCCACATCCGAGTTTGTAGAAGCACGTTAGCGTCCGATCATCATCGGATGTTTTTTGGAAACTGCCATAGACACCTGGCACTCAAAATGCGGGTGTTTACATAGCCCCCACTCTGACTGAGGCTTGGACAAGGCGAAAGTCAAAGTAGCTACCAAGCCAATTAAGACCTGGTAGACTTCCGGTCGGGTCGTTTATAGTCCATTAGACTCGCGTGAAGGGCTCGCCAGCCATAAGATAGGAGTCATACCTGAGCTGCTGATAATACCTCCGTGGGGAATCGGACTTGTCGCATAAGTCCTGGGTGTGCCTATGTGTGGGCCCATACCGTGCTATTCCGGGGAAAATGCCGCCTGGGGCTTTCCGTTGGGCAGATACAGTGGGTTGCATGTCCCTGCTTGAATCGTACCTGTATAAGTCACATAAAATTTGCATGCAACACGTAGGTAGTAAAATGACTCACGCTTGGGAAAATGATTTTTGAATTTTTGAAAATTTTGAAGTTTTTGAATTTTTGATTTTTTTTTTGAAATTGAAATCCTGAAAGCAGCTCACAGGCTAGGTTTTCAAAATGGAAAGGGGTAGAAAAGAAATTTGCAGTTTAAATAGACCGAAATTTGACCTTGTCGAAAAGGATTTTCTCAAATGGCTAAGTTTTGCAAATTTTAATGTGGAATTTGAAGAGAGAGGCCTACCAACAGACTCGACTCTGGACGCGACCGGACGAGTTGACTGACACGACTGGACTCTCGAGGGGTTGGACTGTGACTCGGTAGGGGGGTGGGCCGCCTAACAAGACTCTTGAGTTCCGCTATTCCGTAGCCTAGGCGAGTGGCAACATGGGAACGGTCTATTATAGGGGGACTGCAGTAGTCTGTAATGAGACTGTTTTAGTCTGGTGCCCTGCTAGATTTTTGATTTTAGGGTACATTTCCAAAGTGGGTATTGCCTCGAGTCCTGACAGATTCTTGTCTTCGACTGAGCCGAGTACTAGGACACACTACAGAAAGGAGGTTAGATTTTTTTTTTGGATTTATCTGGATTTTGTGAGTGGATGGAGAACTTCTGCCTAGGAGAAGCCCCCCGGGACAACAAAGCTAGCTGTTGAGAACATGATGGTGTCGTGACCGGAATAATGGCGCTTTTTGAATGTGTGTCAATGCGGGTGGTTGTGCCTCTGTTGAAAGGCTGCCTACGTATTCACGTGTAGTGAAATCAAACCATGTCATAGTTCAGTGTTGGAAGATATATTATGATGCCTAGTCTAATAGGACTTTGTGTGTAACTAGCCATAATGGTGCAGGCTAGGTGCATTCCCAATGATGTCCTGATCAAAGGGCTAGAATGGTTAGGATATTGATCCTGTGACTGTGAGCGTTCTCTGGGGTAGCCCCCAGAGGTGGTGTGAACTATTTGGGCATGTTCTATGCCGACCGCAAGTTGAATTCCCGTATTTGGGGTTGGTAATTGGTTTGGATGTTTTTAGAAATGTGGAGCTAGGTTGTAAGTGGCTTTGATGTTTTGACATCTGGAGCTTGATTTTGTGGAGCTAAGGCTTCGAGGGTGAGGTATTGTAATGTGGTAGGAAAGGGGGAAGTCGAGTAAAAATGGCTCGAACTTTGATCGGGATAGGTTTTGATAATGCGGGATCTGGTTTCCATGTCTGGCCCTAATGGTTAGGGGTATCCTATGGAGCTTGAATCCTCAAAATTCCGGGCTGCCTCTAGCCTAGGTCTCGGGAAGGTCTTGAGGGCTGTAATGTGGGAGGGCTGAGTGTGGTGTTAGCTAACCAGCTTGATTGTCACTCCCCTATTGGATGATATGAGTATTGATAACTTTGAATTTGACCGTTTTCACTACGGTCATGGGTTCTTGAATATTTTTTGGTTGACCTCTTAGCCCCGGTCATGGGTTTTTTTTGAATTTTTGCTGGTTGACCTCTCAGCCCCGGTCATGGGTTTTTTTGAATGTTGGTTGACCTCTTAGCCCCGGTCATGGGTTTTTTGAATGTTGGTTGACCTCTTAGCCCCGGTCATGGGTTTTTTGAATGTTGGTTGACCTCTTAGCCCCGGTCATGGGATCTTGATTTTTTTTCGTCCAGTTTTTTTTGTTGGTCAGACTAACACCAAAGGTAGGGGTTGGTTGATCATATTGGATGGGTGTTTATTGTGAGAAATGGGCTTGCCTCCCGTCTTGAACCCAAACTAGGAGACTACCCAGATTTGTCATAGGATTTGATATGCTCCTGCTACGGGTAGTTATGTGGCTTTCTATACCAGACATGGAACAGCTAAGGGAAGACACGGGCCTTAGTCCCTGCAGTCATTGTAGATGTGCCTGTAATAGTCACGTGCATGTGCTCACAGTGTGTGATGGTGTTCATCATGTTCTCGGAAACACATAAGGAAAGTATATATGAGAAAGAATATTGAAAGTTGATTTTATTGAATTTTGAAAAAGAGGACAGAATACAACTGACTCTGACTCTGACTTTGACTTTGAAATAGAACATCCTAGACTCAGACTCAGACTCGGACTTAAATCAGATCTGGACTCTCGGATGATGTTGTCATTAGTCGTCGGCTTCTAAGGACTCGAGTTGATGTCCAGTATAGCCTTCAGTAGAAGCTTCACCCAGATCTTCATTATGTCGAAGATCGTCTTCAATTCTAATGCCCATTTCGGTAAGCACGGCAAAGTTTGAAATGCCGGCATACCTAAGATGGACGCGGTAAGAAGGTAGGAGGTTGTTGATGAACGCCTCCACTAGTGTCTTCTCGTTGGGCTTGTCTACCAACTTTACACTCTCGGCCCTCCATCTTTGAAGATATTTAGTGAACCCTTCTTTGGGCTCTTGGGCCAGGACTTCCAGAGTACGCATCGTAGTCTGGATCTCGGTATTATCAGCGTAATTCCGAGCGAACTCCGTTGCCACGTCATGCCAAGTCGGGTATTTCTTGGAATCGAGCCTGTAGTACCAGGCTTTGGGGTGCTTTTCGAGGGAAGAAGCGAACAAGTGTTTGAACATGGTGGACTTCACCCCCTTGACAACCATAAATTCTTTGAAAGCCCGGATGTGGTGGACCGGGTCTTCGGTACCCTCAAACATCGGTATGCCCGTAAGGTCGAGGTTGTCGGGCAGTTCATCATTCAGGGGTAAATAGGCACGGGCATTTTCCGTGTGGATAGTGTTGTTAGTTGACAAATGGACCTGTTCTTCAAGCTTGCGAACAACGCTGATTAGTTCAGCTATGGGCCCAGTGGGTTCGAATCCAGTATTGGGAGTCCCTTTCTCTATGGCACTCAGGCGGGTGGCAAGAGTGGTTTGGTCGGTTCTGATGGCCGTCAATTGGGCCTCCATCTTAGCCAGTGAGGCTTTCAGTTCGTCCAAGGTTTCTTGCATTTTCTGACGTCTGGTTACCGGTGGCCTGTCTATAAGAATACCACGTAATCAGAAAAGTTGCTTCGGAACTCAAACTCACAGAGGCATAGGAAATAGCGCGGGAGGAGAGACGACTCCAGTTTGACTCAGGTTAGACTCTCCTAAGACAAATGTGTAGGGTACGATTCTCTGAGTGACTGTGATTAATCACTCCGTCGGAGAATAGCCCCCAAGTGAGACTAAGGACTCAGATGGTGTGGCACCTTAAGTGACTCGAAAGTGGGGTACGTGAGACACGTGTAAGACATGACCCTTAGGGCAACCGTGATTGATCGCCCTGCTAAAGGGTAGCCCCCGAGTGGGATTGAAGATTTTGTTAATACTCGAGTGTTGGACGAGTGACCCTTAGACGTAAGGACCACGAACCTTTTGTTATAGGGCTATGCCTTGTAAAAGGTTGACTCGGAAAAGACACCTAGACGGGTGACTTGTGAAAGGTGGGCCTCCCTTAGAATTCGGCATGTGGGCCGAGTCCTGTTCGAAGGAAGGTCCATGTGAGATATTTCTCAGACTTTGGACTCGATTGTGTAGATGGGCCCTCCTTTGTAGGAGTATGTCCTACGTAGGCGGGCCATGCCTTAGTCAAATAAGGCGGACGGGGATAGGGAAGAAACTCGTGATGTAGGATCGACGGAGTTTCGACGCTAAAGACCTTGGCGACTTAAGACGCGACCCGACACTGCTAAATATGGGAAGTCCTAAGAAGAGAAAGTTTTGAAAATGTATTTTTTTGAAAATCCGAGAGAACTAGGGGAAGGGCCCGATTTTTCAAAAAAATCGAAAAGTGCATCGGGCCCCAAATTTGAAAGTTCGAAAATATTTTCGAGTTTTGAAATGGGCAGAATACCGGCTAGAAAATAGGCTATTTTGAGTAAAATCATAAGTCCTAAATTCGGTATACGTCCCGGGTTTTGAAATTGGATATCTAGAAAAAGATGTATTTTGAAAAAGTTGACGGTTTTTGAAAACGACACGGAAACCAAGTAGCATGTAGTCAGGCAAGCATTATAACGACGCTATGTATGCTTTACACTAAGTCTCGGTCGGTCTATAGAGGGTCTATACCAGTGCACATAGTCTAGAAGTTGATCGGGACGGACTTCCTAAGTCGAGTTGATCTTAGAACATGCCGCGAAACCCACTCGAATCGACTATGGACACCTTTGACATATCCATATTGGAGTACATCACGGTATAGTTGGACGTCGGTCGCGAGTACCGGCCCGGGAAAATATGGGGTTATGCATGAACCGTAAAACTAAAACGCGTATTGTACTAGTCAAACGATTTCTATTCGAGTCTCACCCTGAGGATGCCGATGGTAAGTCACGCATCAGTTAATCCCCAGCGGAGTCGCCAAATTGTGGACATGACATAGGTCCACCCCGACGCGGCCACGCGCGGGTTTGGGGAGGCGAATGAATCTCCATATGAGAATGGATCGAATTGAAATTTAAATCGAGTGGAGTCGCCACCGAACTTTGTGGGAGTTCGGGCCCGTTCGAACCCACTCTATGTCGTAGTGGGCCGTGTACAAAATACGGCCCATTTCCGATGTCAGAGTTTATTGGGTTCGTCCCTTTGCATTTGATGCCGATATCGACATTATCGGATATCGTGTATTGAATGACTCTCGTGCGCCAACGGTTTCGGACATACGGAAACCGAGGTTCTGAGTAAGGGGTGAGGGTACGTGTTGGGAAGCCCACTAAGGACACCCAACCCCGCCCGCACATTAGCGGCCTCTACTAAGATATCGAATGATTTTTGAATACGCGCGTTAGTTGAACGATGAAAATGCTATGCAAACATTGTTTTCCCTAAGCATGTGAGAAATTGAAAGGGTTTCTATGTCGATTTAATGCAACAAATTCTAACGTCCAAGTTGAATTTTAGCATGTGGGTTCATTTTAGTACAATAAAATAAACGAAAATTAAATTGACAAAAGAACAAACGGTTAGTAACGGTATAACGATAATAACGGTTTGCGAATTATTGAATGATGTAGATAAGATGATGTAAAGTTTTGAAAAGTGAAGTTTTTATGTGATTAATTAGACACGCGTTGACTTAAGTCATAAAAATATTATTGAAACTAGAAAACGATGTAGGACTCACGGTTTTGACGTGATAAAGGGCCATTCGACCGAGTCATTGTAGGACTCGACCGAGTGAACCTCTGAAAACGCTTCTGTCCCGTATTTTAGACCCTACTCGATCGAGTTATTGACCAACTCGACCGAGTACGTTGCCACTCGACCGAGTCACTGTGAGACTCGACCGAGTGGAAGTCGAAAATACATTCTGTTTCGGTTTTTGGGGTGCCACTCGACCGAGTGGGCTAGGCACTCGGTCGAGTGCCTCTTGTACGAACTAGGGTTCGCTTTGCAACTCGTTACTGATTTTGAAATTGCTCTTTGATTTTGATGATTCGGTGAATTGGGCATAAATATTGTATAATTTATGTCCAATTCATATCTATGATTCTCGTCGTACCCGATATCCGCTCATTGAAGCGGTATCGAATACAAGAGTGAAATTTGAATATAAATGCTATAAGTCGTTGTAAATTAACTAGCACAATATAAATTTTCTCCGCGTTTATTGATGTCGTAATTAATTCAATTGAATTAGAGGACATCTATATTAGCATCAACGAAAATTATGTTAATTAATTTATTCGACTAAATCATTAGATTCGACATCCAATTACGAAATTGGTATCGAATCTAAAGATCGACACTTGAATTAAATAAACTCGATTTGATTCCATCCGCATCCCGACATCATAATTAATTCTTACGAATTGTTTGATGTCGGATCCGCATCAACGGGTTTCGACCCTTATTAAAAAAAAGTGTTTGTTTTGAAAATAGCTTTTAGAAAATCGATGAAACATGCGATTAAATGATGATGAGAACGAAAATAAAAACTATTTTTTAGGTTGACTTGTTTCAATAATCAAGTAATCGGGGTGTCGGGATAAGCGACCGGCAACGCTGTGTGCGGTACACTTGTATATTCGGGTTTCCTTATTCCGACATCCCTCATACTCGACACAAATCGACAAGTATGTTAATATCTTTTAGTACTGGCGGTATTAATGATATTAGGACGCGCATAAAATAAATAAAAAAAACGAGACAACGACGACGATAAAGGCGACGCACGACGCGAGAGAGAAGGGGAAGAGAGAAAAGACGGGGTTTTGGCACCCTCAACCTACATGTTTCTTATGCTCGGACGGGACTCGTAGTGCGGCTTGCACGGGAGTTTCGAGTATGTAGGCTAAGTTGTGGTGGTTAGAGTTTCGATTCCTAAAGCTAGGTTTAGGGTTTGCTAGTATAATGCTAGGGTTTGATTAGGGTAGAATTAGGGTTTGAAAAGTTGTGTGTAAAGTTAAAGTTGTGCATGGAGGTGTATATATAGGCATTGTCCATGTACCCCGTCTAGGGTTACTCGACCGAGTAGCCCCTTGACTCGGTTGAGTGGCCCAAGCGCCTGCAGCCAGGCTTGAATAAGGGCCCACTTGATCGAGTGGAGCTGACACTCGATCGAGTGGGTCAGCTGGATCGAGTGGTCCGGGCTTTGGACCTTGAATTGGATATTTTGTGGGTTTTGCTTTTGAGTTGGACTTTTTGATGTTTGTGTGGCTGTTTTCTGTTTATCTCGGAAATGACTTTGACCGGGGTTGACCCAATCGCTAAAAGTCGGTTTTATTTCCGGTGTCGGTTTTGACCCAAATTAGTCTTGTTTGACTGGAAACGATCCACTGGGCCTGGATTTGAGGTTAGTTTTGTGAGATTTGTACTCCGTAAGTGCATTAGCCTGCAACTAATGGTTTTGAGTCCACATCCGAGCGCGTAGAAGCACATTAGCGTCCGATCATCATCGGGTGTTTTTTGGAAACTGCCATAGACACCTGGCACTCAAAATGCGGATGTCTACACCTACGAGATGAACGGCGTACCTGACCTTACTTTGAGTAGTATCAAGTGTTTAGCCTCACAAATCCGGTAGGAGCTAAAGTAGCGTTTTACCCGACTTTGGATGATTAATAAATGAGAATTGTTCTTCCATTTGCTCAAATAAAGAGCTCGGCCCTGCATGAGATGGTAGCCGAGGGATGCATGATGAATAACCTCTTCACGGACGTGGCCGTTTGAGTCGTCGCTATCTCCCTCAAAAGACGATGATACCTTGAGGGACGTACCCATGCACGATAAATAATATGATAAGTCGTGGAGAAACGACTAATATAACTCGGAGGGACGTAATTGTTGTGCGCTAAATTTAGCTTACTTTTCTATCCATTTATACTTGTTTTCCTTCCATTTTTGTGGGAATGTTGTGCGATTATCGCTTCATTCTAGTCTTTCTCACATTAGCGTCTCTCTTGTACATTTTACGTGTTTTTGGGTAGTTTTCCTATTATTTTGATAGGAATCTATTTCCGAGAGCATGTTCGAGCTTCCACGAGCACAAGAGAGTGGAATATCGTTCAAGGCATGTCACGAAGCCAAAGTCGAAACAACGAAGAGTGAAACTAAAAGAAAGAGGACAAAGAATCCATCGAGCGAAATTTTGCCCGATGAGATTTCACCGGGCGAAGTTTCGCCCGGCGACATATCTGCCTCCCCGAAGATCTTCAGTAAGTGAAACGACCAGGCAAAATGACTGGGCGAAACTTTTACCCACCGGGCGAAGTTTCGCCCGACGGTAAAGTTGTCCCAGGTTTCAAATTCCAAATAAGAAGTTGACAGGGGGAATCCACCGGGCAAAGTTTCGCCCGAAAGTGAAGTAACGGGAATTCCAGAAATCCGTAGGGAAAAGTTTCACCCTTTGAAGATCCATAGGGCAAAGTTTCTGTGACAACCCGGATTTTCGATGACTTAATTTAATAGATAATGCGGGAAATTATCCAAGTCATTTAATTACTCAATATCAGAGTGTAAGTAAATATGGATCGCTACGGATCCTTACAATAAACGACTATTAATTACATAATCTTGATTCACTAGTACAGAATATAGATTGTATTTTTATACTAAACATATTATTAAAATCTCTTACTCGATTCCCCCATCGTCTTATGCCTGCAAAAAAATAAAGCAGAGGCCGCTGAGCGGAACAGCAACCAAACCATTCATCTAACATCAACTCATACAGATAAGACAATCATGTGAATAACCAACAATATGCTTACAAAAATATTAAAGGATATCACTTAACAGATAATTTCCTTTAATTCAATTAATCAACATGTGTGTTGATGAAAACGGTAATGTTTAGAAGATGGGACATTGACAGCCATTTGATTTTAAAAGAATTCATTTTTCACGTAAACAGAGAATAAACACACGAGTCGTGGCTTCTAGTACCATCGCTACACCCTATTGGCTTGCATCTCACCAATAGAAGTAACCGTGTTACTGACTCATTGACCGAACCGATCTCACGAGGTTTACATCTCACCCATAAGGTTCAGTTGGACCGGACTTCTAATATATTTATACGTTTATTCAGAAAGGGCTCTGGGCGAAATGAAAGCTGATGATTACATTCTCCGCATCACCAAGAGGGTACCCGCAGTTTTCATAATCTTGTTCTGCCTCCGTTACCTAGGTGGTAATACTGATCAAGTACTTGTTTATATATGCGCACATACCCTACGTAGACTCTTGGACCGCAACCCTCACTACCATAGGACGACTACCTTAAACACTAGGTCGACTCTCGAACAGCAGCCTCCGAGTCTGCTTTTCATTACAAGTGCAGTCAAAACACCACGTATGGTAGAATCCAACACAAGCTATTCGTCCCAGACTTGCATCGTAAACCTTATATAAAAGTCGCCCGTGAACAACTAACATTTTATTTGGTGACCTTTAATAATTGATCGGACTCATTTAAAACAGTCAAATCCTCAAATTCTTACTTTCGGTGTGACAGCGTTATACTTTAATCCTCAAGCGTCACCCAAAACATTATATTCCAAATATCGTAAAAAAATTATTTTAAATTTGTTTCAAAATAATTTCTTTAATGAGGTTTTACATTAAAATAAAATCAAGGTATAATAAAATATTATTTTAAAACTTAAAGTTTCTGAAAAATATAAAAATTTCTGAAAAATATAAATTAAGTCGTACTTATTCGATTTACGAAATTTGACGTGGGATGACTTTCAATAATTATGAATGTTGTATAAATGTTTCAGAATAAAATAAATTCATTTACTATAGAAAAAGTAATTTATAAGTATATTTGTTTTTGTTTATAAAAACATAAGTGAAGTATGATTAAAATAAGATATTTTGTAGGATACTAATTTATACGATTTTTCTCATACATTAATAAGTATAAAAAATACTAAGAAAATTAAAATATGAATAAAATCATAAACACATAAAGTAAATACCAAAAATATAAAGTACATAAAATAAATATATAATACATATGTATAGTGAATACAAATAATGAAATAGAATAAAATAATATAAAACGAAAATGATATAAGTAAATTTTATCATTTTAAGTTCTTTCATTCATTTACTCAATTTCTGATATACACAACAATATAAAGGTGATAAATAAATTAAACAAGTGATAATTTAGCCAAGCTAAATTTAGTCATAAACAAAATACGGAGTACATAACATAACTAAAATAACATGTAACATTTTATATATATACTTAAGTGAATTTAGTCATAAATGAAATATAACAAAATTTGAATAGCATATAACATTTTTATATATAAGTAATTTAGTCATAAAAATATAATCCTAAATATTTAAGGGCACTACTCATCGTCGGCGGCGATTTACTTAACGTCGTCCACAAATTTGAGAGTAAATGATGAAGTCGTCCCTTATCTAATTACTAACTAAATTATCGTCGATAAGGGGGCTACTTATCGTTGTCCGCATTGGGAGCTACTATTCGCCGTCGGAAATTTATTTCACGTCGTCCGGTTCTCACGTAAACTACCCAAAATGTCTTTCCATATTTTACTTTTATCAGATTAACAAAAAAAATCGAAATATTTATGTGAATCAATATAAACCAATATCGATTTCACATTAAAGAAATATGTAAATCAAAGGACTTGAAATCGATATGATTAAATTATGTAAGATATTATAATGCAAAATTATGGATAAAAAGTACAAACAAATAGACTTAAATATAAATAAAAAAAATGAGTAAGAAATCATTTTCCAGAAAACCTCTCAACTCTGTAATCGTCAGCCATTTTTCCAGAAATCTTTTTATTATCAATTAAACTCTTATCATCAATCATCAACACTTAAAACATTAAAGCTTCACAATTAGATCTAGGCAATAATATGTGAGCATCGGGACCCGACGTGGGATCAATCGACTATTAACAATGGTCATGCCTGGGCTTGGGCATGGGAGATTCACGATTAAATACACGATCGGGTGTTGTTCTCCCACGATCAATCATGGGTTCAGTCGAAGTTCTCCCGCACCTAAACCTAGGAGTGGCCCTGGGTGATCATCGATTCCACTTAAGGTCGTCGGTCCTCGAGCAGGCAGCGGAGTTGCAGTAGCTGGTAGGTGAAGAAGTGAAGAACCACAAGTGGTTCAAGCCAATCAACTAGACAAGATTGGAAGCGAGAGGAATTTAGCCAAGCTTCCGATCCGAGATCTCGATTATTTATTTCAGTCAAGCAAGCCATAATTATCAAAAGTGAAAAGTTACATGTAATGAATTCATTGTGGTTAAGTCAAGGGAAAGAGGAGTGCCGATCCGAAATCTCGATTATTTATTTCAGCAAAGCAAGCCACAGTTATCAGAAGTGAAAATTACATGTAATAAATTAATTGTGGTTGAGACAAGGGAAAGAGGAGTAAATGAGACAAAAGGTAAAATAGGTAAATTATATAAAATTGTCGACGATTTTAATTAAATCGCCGACGACGAGAAGCGAAAATGATATTTAACTAAGCAAATTATTAAGTTAGTAACATAATACTCCCTCCGAGTTCCTATTATTGTCCCACTTTTCTTTTTGGGCTGAGTTTGATTTTGTCTCACTTTCCTTTTTAGGCCATGAATGTGTGGTTCACATTTACACTTCCATTTCTCTCTCTTCCTTCTTCATTTTTTAGCCACTCATTTCTCCTTCCTTATTTTTCACCCCAAAATCATTTGGGACTATAATAGGAACTCGGAGGGAGTATATACTTATATATTAATTTTACCTTAATAAGTTATTACGGAGTATTTATTAACGTTATTATGAATTTAAGGTTGTCGGGGTCGATAATATCGTCTCCGTTGGCAAAATCGTCTCCCCCTTCTTCTCTGAATCTCATCTTCATTTATCTCCAGCTTCGCCCATATGAAGAATGGTTAGTCTCCACTAATCATACTCAAGGGTTTTTAATCTAGAAGAAGATTAGACTCTTGCTTTGCCCCAGTTTAGTCGAGATGCTTCGTTCTATCCTTGCCAATCTCTCCTTGCCGGTGGAATTCCCATCAGTTATCCAAAAATAAAGGATGAATTAGAAGGACAGAGTAACAATTAAATTTGGTTTAAGGGTATCCGTCTTGATGGAATGAAATATAATAGTTAAAGCATAGATTTTTTTTCCTCTGATCATGCAAACAATAGACTTTGGAGGTCGATTATTTGTTTGTTCATAGAATAAGAAGAATGAGATAAGAATTTAAAAGAGGAGGGTGCGTCAAGATGAGGGAGTATGCTTAGGAAACATGGTTTTCTGCTTTTCTTGAGATTAGAATGGGGTGAAGGTTTAAATGGGTTATTAATGATGGGGTTTTGCAGTATGGGGCTAATTTGTCAAGGGAAGGGCGTAGCATGTGTGAGGGCTTAAGATAGGTCTTGATTTGGGGTTGAAATTAAATATCGACTCATCGTTTCAATCCATTTCTCGTACTGTGGACATGACATAGGTCCACCCCGACGCGGCCACGCGCGGGTTTGGGGCGGCGAATGAATTTCATGTGAGATGGATCTTGAATTGAAATTTAAATCGAAGTTGGAGTCGCCACCGAACTTTGTGGGAGTTCGGGCCCGTTCGAACCCACTCTATATCTTAGTGGGCCGTGCACAGAGTACGGCCCATTCCGATTTTAGAGTTTATGAGGTTCGTCCCTTTGCATTGCGATACCGATACCAACATTATCGGATACCGTGTATTGAATGACTCTCGTATGCCAATGGTTTCGGACATCCGGAAATCACGGTTCTGAGTAAGGGGTGAGGGTACGTGTTGGGAAGTTCACAAAGAACACCCAACCCCGCCCGCACTTAGCGGCCTTTACTAAGATATCGTTCATTGTTCGTGTACGCGCGTTAGTTTGACGGTTGAATGATATGCAAATAAGGGCGTTTTGACTAAACATGTGAATTATGTTTGACTACGTCGTTAATGCATCGAGACTAACGTCAAAGTTGTTTTAGCATGCGATGTTCATTTTAGTACAATAAAACAAACAACGAAATAAAAGGAAGTTATCTCGGGTCTCTTGTATGGGTAGTAGTATGTATTATTGTTTGACCCGTTTCTTTTACCTTTACTAATACCTGTAATTTATACAGAAGTTATACCCATTGTAATACTCGTATTTTATGGGTAGTACCATACGTTATTGTTTAACCCGTTTTGTGTAGTCCATTCTAATACCCGTATACTATGTAACCCGTTCCCGAGCAAAACTTAGTACGATTCTGAATAATAATAATAATAATAATAATAATAATAATAATAACAATAATAATAATAATAATAGGAATAATAATATTAATAATAATGTGGAGAGCCCACGTATAACCCTCACCATCTCATTTCTTTTTAAATTAGGTCTCAGCCTAGTAACTCCCTCCGCCTCCTTTCGTTATTTCATATTTTATTCCCCCTGCCTCCTTTCGTTGCCACCCACGTACAACACCACCATTATCGACCTCTGGCCGTTGTCTTCATCTACCTTCTTCGACCATCGATCATGGTTTGTCGTCTCCATTTTCATCTAATGTCCCTGTTTTGCTCTGGTTCCAAAACCCGTTATGTCGTGCCTCCGACTCCGTTATCGCCTGTGTCATTGCTTGAAGGATGGGACTTCGTAAAGTTTCCGTGGTGATCTGAACCTGCTGATTAGGTAAGGTTTTCCTTACTTGGAATATGTTAATATTATAATGTCGTACGAACTATGTATTTATGATATAATATTGATATGGCCGGGATGAGATGAGTAGTGTAGCAAAATCCTGTCCGGGAGGCCCATTGAGTAGTGTAGCGAAATCTTGGTCGGGAGACCCATTGAGTAGTGTAGGGAAATCCTGGTCGGGAGACCCATTGAGTAGTATAGCGAAATCCTGGTCGGGAGACCCATTGAGGAGACGGTTGAGAATGAATGTTTTATATTACGTACTTGTGTTATGATAATGTCAGCATGTTCTAACCGTATTCTCTTTCTAAATAGTCACCCTATTTTATTGGGGACCTGCGACGATCCAATTGACATTTTCGGTCTTTTGGGGAGCAGTGCTAGTGTGCAGGTTGATGATATGGGATGATTGTATCCTGGTTGACTGTACGGGATGGGTCTGCGCTGTCACTGACCAAGTTTATAGGTTGTAGTCATATTACTTGTGCTTCCGCTGCTGTATTTGTGTAATCGTGTTCTGTAGATACAAGATTATAATATTTCATTATTCAGTTTTAAGTGGTTGGTTTCTGAATTATATTGTAATGGACTACTACCTCGGGTAATACCGAGATGGTAACACCTTTATTTATTTGGAAACGTCTTGATAAGGCTTTTGGGTAAATGGAGGTGTTACAAAGTGGTATCAGAAAGAACGATTCTGGAACCTAAAATAAATGAATATAGGAAAATAAAATGAACCCCGGTGACAGATCATTTGGAGCCCCTTTAAACTCTCTAGTTAAGGAGACGTTCTTATACCAACCCCCGGCCTTCTTGATCTGATCCGGTAACCACGTGTGAGAAATGAGATGGGGTATATATATATATATTAGGAAGGGATACGTTGTGATGCAATGAATGTTTTGTGATGACTACATGTGATAACTGGTTGCGTTGTTTGACGTATGTGATATAGTGATCGAACTGTATAAGCTGTGATGTGACTAGTACATACTTACGGTATTAGCATGTTATAGTAATTAATACGAGACCATATGAGAAATATATTACAGCATGTAAGATTGAGGTAAGAGTCAATTACCCTGGGTGAGAGTAAGTCCGTAGTCAGAGTTGGTAGTAACATTAGATACAACGTCGAGTTGTTTGTACGTAGTAGTGTCGTAAGTGAGAAACGAGTTTTAATTAGTGGATTTGGTGGTAATCTGTGTCTGTCTTGTTGAAGTAATATAATGGAGTCGTTCACATTACTGGAAAGGGATAATTGTTATCTGGTAATGGTACATGTATCGCAATATGTTTAGAGGGTCAATAATTTATGCGGTTTAAGTATGTCGTAATGGGCACATTATTCAAAGCATCTGGATACTTGCGTTCCGTTTGAAGTATTATGTGTTTCCTTACCAATGTAATGTACTAGTTGTCTTCACGTTAACTAGGATCGATATCTGGAAGTTTAATTGTGTCGTGGCGTGTAATGGAGCTTGGTTGAATGTGAATCAAGTACAAGTTAATGAGACTAATAGTCGAACAAGGTAAGGATACTTGAGGTCCGTTTTGAGTTAATGTGAATTACTTACTTTATATGGATTTGAGTGGTGTCCTTATTGGTCCTTATCATGATCTCGTAATGGCTTAAATGAACTTGTCTATTAATCAATTCTTGAAGCGTATTTGGTACCTGGAATTAGGTCAAACTGTTTGTATTATAGGGAGCATAATCTTCTTTATATTAAATCAATGTCCATTTAATCCTACATGGCACTACCCATTGCTTCCCATTTTAGAATAGACCCATTTTTTTGCACTTAGTCCTTTCTAAGCTTACCCCAGTGTGAACACGTTTGTGCCACATCCAAAGCAATTCACAAATTGAAATCAAAATATCTTCCAAAATATCATACAGCGGAAATCGAACCCGCGACCTGAAGGATCTGTCCCACGTGAAAAAATAACTGATCCAAGACATCAATATGTGTTCAATGTGTAGAAAATAGATATAGTAGGCATCTTACAAAAATTTAAAAACAAAACATTAAATGCATATGACCAATTTATTGTCCCGAAACAAGTACACAGATTCCATGAAAACATTAATTTGTTCAATAAGTACACAATTTTCAATTGGTTATTCAATGCTCTTGAAACAATTCAAATTAACGCATTGAAAAAAGTACTCGGTAACAATTAATTAACCCTTCTTTGAAAATTGTATTGCAGTAGGATAATTAAATCGGGTCTTGGTTTATGCATCAAGGAGGGACTCTTCGATTTCCTTCTCTTCTTTTCCCACGCCTACCTCTATTCCTGCTCATACTCCCCTCCCCATTTAAGGTTTGTATTTCCAAATTACATGCTCATTCTTCAACCCATAAACTTTCGATTTTAAGCATTGTGAAATACATGATCTTCTTCAATTTGAGGCTGTTGATATGAAATTTTTCCGTCTAATCAACACCTACAAATCTAAAATTTTGATAGATTAGATTGCCGAACGTGAATGTGAAGAAAATGAAGACCAACATCCTTTGGCATTGCAACTCAACTTTCTAGGGTACAATTCAATTTTCTGTCAATACTTTAATTAATTGTTTTTCTTTTCTTCCTTTTATCAATTTGTTTAATTGATTTTTTGATATTAAAATTCTAAATTCAATTGATTTTTCTTTGATTTTTGCCATCTTTACTCAGATAATCCTTAACTACAATTATTTTCCAATGATCGTGGATTCATCTAGAAAAACAAAATGGGAAGAAAATGAATTCAGATGCTTCTAAATAGATGAGAAAGGTAATTACACATATCTTATTTTGTTATTTTGGAGACGACTGAATTAATTTACAAAAACATGTACGGAGTAGATTTTTTTTATGACATTAATAGAAGTTTGTTGATTTTTTAGAGATTAATTGGTTGAAGGTGTTGTTTTTTACTTTTTAGAGATTGATTGCAGTTTTTGTTAGATGAGTGTTGTTTATTTGTGTTTTAATAAATCGGTTGTCTTTAATTTGTGTTTTTGTAGGACATTGGATAGAAATCCAAACTCCGACAACTCCTCCGGCACGTCACTATGGGTCACTATGGGTGATATCAATTAAATATTCTTTTTCGTTCTATTAATCTTCAAGTTGCAAAGGTGACATGAAAGTTATTCATCCCTCTTAATCTTATTTGCGGTTTTACTTTTAGTCGATTATAATCCGCATTTTCAGAAGAACAAAAGAAGCCGAACGGAGACATTATAGAGATCTCGATCCAAATTATTGAAGTTGATTATGTTTGAGGTGTGTATTTCACGAAGTTGCCCAAAAAATTCTCCTCCATTTCTACGTACCCTTTTCTTCCTAATTTGTTTGAGTTGTGAGTAGTGATCATGGTTAGGAATTTGGAAGTAGAGAAACAATGACGTCATATTTGGATGATGCATGTATGTTTGTTAACGTACGTGTGTGCTTGCGATTTATGTTCTAGGTTTTTTGTTTAATTCACGATATGATGATATAGACAGTGATTTTAATTTTTGATAAGGACGATTTTTTTTTGTTAATTTTTGATAAGAGTGTTTTTTTTTTCAGGTGATGAGAACGAAGATGGTAAAGTGAATTTCGTAGAGGTATTTTAGGTATTAAAGTCCATTAATATCTAATATTTTTCTCTTATTATTATTTCTAATTTTTAAGATTAGTTATGATTTCTAATTTTTGAATATGCTACTTTCCAATTGTTATGATTTCTAACTTTTATAGTTATGATTTCTAATATTTTCAATTGTGATTATTTTTAATTGCCGAGTATCACAAATTACGCTTCATAATTATGTATAGTAAAAATTTTAAAAAGAAAGGTAGTGCAAAGTATATAGTAACATTGCCTATGAATGGTCTACGAATCATAATACTCTCATATGTTTATAGTATAAAAAAAAGTGTTATCAATCATATTTTCCGAATGAAATGATTTCTTATCAATCATATTTTTTACGTATGTTAATTATTCCATATAAGTTGATATTTTAATTTGCCATGATAATTATTTGATTGACAATCTTACCGTGATTGATTTATTAACATATGCCCATTTAATATCGAGTTATGATTTATAATATTTCCGATTGTTATTATTTCTAATTATCGAGTATCACAAATTATTATGCTCCATAATTATGTATAGTAACAATTTCAAAAAGAAATGTAATACAGAGTATATAGTAACATTGTCTACGAATCATAATATATGATTAGAGTATAAAAAAACGTCTTACCAATCTATTTTCCGAATGGAATGATTTTTCTCAATCATATTTTTAATTATGATACTTATTCCATATAAGTAATATTTTAATTTGTCGTGATAATTATTTGATTGACAATCTTACCATAATTGAGTTATTGACATATGCCCATTTAATATTGAGTTTTTTTTTTTTTTTTTTTCATTTGATTCTTTCCGTATTTGTTTATAGTAGCGTTAGTCGATAGTGGATTGAGAGCGTTAAGAATCCCGTTTTTGTTTATATATATATATATATATATATATATATATATATATATATATATATATATATATATATATATATATATATATTTTTAGATAAGATTTTTGTTAGTGTTATTTTACCGAATTTTGTCCCAAAATTCTATTCTTATTTGGATGATTCTGTTATATGGTTTGATTTTATTTGGCCATTTTTTCTTTAATTAGCTAATTAGTTGACTTTGAACATAGTTAACGTATATTAATCATATTTCTTGGAATTTTGTTAGTGTGCATCGATGTTTCTATTTGTAGGTACGGACTCAAGAAAGACGGGACAAAGTGAGTCAAAAACGGGTCAAACAAAAGCCAACAGATTCATTTTAACTATTTCATTATAATCAAACTATATTCAAGACGGGTCTTTGAGTTATACGTGTATCATATGTACGCTTAATAAAACTCGATGTTAGTCTTTGAATGTTAGTCCCCATGTAATAGTTATTATTTTGATTAATTATGCATTTGTCGTAAGAAATTTACTTTTATAATCTGTGTAAATATAATAAAGTTATAATAATGTTAGTCCCATAAATTACATTTTAATAATGTGTAATATTTCGTTCACAAAGATTTTTTGATAACGAAGAATTATGTCCAACTTAATTTTTTCAACTCTCCCATATCTTTCTCATTTTCCCAAATTTTCCCTTCCATATAATAAATTGAAAAGTTGAAAATTACATACAGAAGGGAGATTATCAACAAAAGTGAGCAACATTTTAAGCTTCGACCCTCCTAGCATTATAATACGGAGTAATGAAAAGTTGCGTGAATTTTAAGCAGCATTTCAACCGCCATAGCATGATAATACGGAGTAATGAATAATTAATTTAAATTAACAAAGCATGATATGGAAAATTAGGAAGAGTATGACAATCAAATTGAAACAAAAACCAATTAAATCTAACAGAAATGACAGGAATGAAAAGAAATAACAAAAATTTATGAAGAAATCATAATACTAACCATCAATTTGTTCAAAAGATATGACTAGCTACATTAAAGCAAAAAAACGCAGATTCATCCACAAATTACTTCCAAGATACAAACATTAACTAATAAACAATCAACTACAAAAATCAAAGTTCAAAAACGTTTGAAGATAAAAAAAATCATACAAATTGAAACCCAAATCGAGCAAAACCAGTAATCTACCTTGAAAATCAGAAATTAACAGTTTAACCTGACCAAAAATGCTAAAACCCCCAAAACTTAACTTCACTCATTTCATTTCTATGTCATAATCAAAATAATAACACGATTCAAGATGGTTTGGACAAATTATATCAAACGGTTCACAATAATATTATCATCATCACACTAATTCACCCAAAATAAACCCCAAAAAGTGCATCTTACTCTTAAGTACGAAATATGTATGACACGCTTTATTTTGTAATTATTTTATTGTTGGTCATTAGTGTGTTGTAGTTAGTCTCAAAATAATTTTGCGCGAGACGGTCTCACATGAGACTAATTGATTGTTAAAACGCATGGGTATAGTATAATCAAAGTTCACACTTATGTTCTTATTGAAAATCAATGCAAGACAATTAATTGCACAATAAAAATCCACGCAACTCCGTTTAATTTCACGGGTTATGTCTGGTAAGTATCAATCTTGCGTTACTTCATTAGGGAATATCAATGAAAGAACCACAACCCGTGAAATTTTCACGGGTATAACACTAGTATATATAAATGCATAGTTTTTATTTTACTCTGATTAATACAATGTTCCCACAACCTTTCTTCTTCTTATGAATTATTAAAATCATCTACTATTTTCGTATCTATTATTAATTTATTTAAAATTTAAATCATCTATTAATTTAATCATTCTTTCATAAATTTATATTTACATTATTATGTATCATATTCTAATTTTATCTTATACTAATGGTTTGTTATTTTTTTTGGTTTGTTGTGATGCAGAACTGATCAAGATCAGGATCAATGGTACGGAGTATAATTTCATCTAATTATCCATAACTTTTGAACTTATATAAATTGCTTCATGTTTTTTGTTTTAGTTGCTAATTGTTATGGTAAAATATGGATCCACAATTTCAGATGAGTCTAATCATATACTCCGTATAATTTTGTAATCATCTACAATTTTCTGTTTTACTTCGTAATTGTTAATAAAAAATTAGTTGTGATAAAAGCAGGTTCAAGATAATGTCGGAGATGAAGGATTATGAACTCATGAAAAAAAAAGGTTTGACAATTTTAGAATTTTTTTCACCTTTTTTAATTTAGTATTTTATTTTTTGACGTTTTTAATTTTATTTTTTGAATTTTTGACGTTTTTAATTTAGTATTTTATTTTTGTCATTTTAGTTTTTTGTTTTTTTTTACCTCTATAGTATTTTAATTTTAGAATATTTTGGCATTTTTAATTTAGAATTTAGAACTTTAAAGTATTATCATGAGCTTATGATTTTTACACTCATTGACTCATTTCAAAGTTAGTCAATAGGATGATCCAATTCAAAGATACTTAACCAAGTGAAAAGTATAGATTTAAGGTCATTAACTCATTTCTGAGCCGGGTTTGCCCAATTGTTGTTTTTGTAGGCCGATAATAAGCGACGAAAGAGATAAGCAAAGATCTCAACCTTGCAAAACTTGAAATCGTGTTCGATTTTCTGTCATAAATAATCCAGTGTAGTGGGTTTAAATTTTGTTACATTCGATACAATATTATCTTATGGTATAATGGTGTACCATCTTACGACATTATCTTACCTTGAAAGATACTTTTGTTTCTACTTATTACGAGTCAGTGTCAATCTATTTAACATTTTCATACTTCTTAATAAAATCATTATGTTCTACGTCGGTGACAAAAATTTCGTTATCTAATACTGACAACACCCTACTGCTAATACGATCATCTATCAACCCGTGATTTATCACGGGGTTTATACTAGTGAATAATTAATTTAAATTAACAAAGCATGATATGGAAAATTAGGAAGAGTATGACAATCAAATTGAAACAAAAACCAATTAAATCTAACAGAAATGACAGGAATGAAAAGAAATAACAAAAATTTATGAAGAAATCATAATACTAACCATCAATTTGTTCAAAAGATATGACTAGCTACATTAAAGCAAAAAAACGCAGATTCATCCACAAATTACTTCCAAGATACAAACATTAACTAATAAACAATCAACTACAAAAATCAAAGTTCAAAAACGTTTGAAGATAAAAAAAATCATACAAATTGAAACCCAAATCGAGCAAAACCAGTAATCTACCTTGAAAATCAGAAATTAACAGTTTAACCTGACCAAAAATGCTAAAACCCCCAAAACTTAACTTCACTCATTTCATTTCTATGTCATAATCAAAATAATAACACGATTCAAGATGGTTTGGACAAATTATATCAAACGGTTCACAATAATATTATCATCATCACACTAATTCACCCAAAATAAACCCCAAAAAGTGCATCTTACTCTTAAGTACGAAATATGTATGACACGCTTTATTTTGTAATTATTTTATTGTTGGTCATTAGTGTGTTGTAGTTAGTCTCAAAATAATTTTGCGCGAGACAGTCTCACATGAGACTAATTGATTGTTAAAACGCATGGGTATAGTATAATCAAAGTTCACACTTATGTTCTTATTGAAAATCAATGCAAGACAATTAATTGCACAATAAAAATCCACGCAACTCCGTTTAATTTCACGGGTTATGTCTGGTAAGTATCAATCTTGCGTTACTTCATTAGGGAATATCAATGAAAGAACCACAACCCGTGAAATTTTCACGGGTATAACACTAGTATATATAAATGCATAGTTTTTATTTTACTCTGATTAATACAATGTGTGATTAGTACAATGTGTGAAATTGAAATATGTTTATTACTTGAATTTGAGTACAACGTGTTATTATTAAAATAATATATTTGTGGTGTCGTATTCATTAATGTAAATTTCTGTAAAAGTCACTTGAGTATTTGTGCTTCGTTCCGAGTTTATATGCTTCCCTGTTAATGTGATAGGTTCCGAGTCGTACCTTGTTGATTTCGATACTTGACAGTCTAAACGTGCATTTATAAAAACCCGTGTTGAGTTAATGACACACATATTTATAGCCCTTCATCATACTTGAATAATGTGTTTACTGCGTTCTGTTTTGATTGCCTAAACAAACATGCTTGCTAGATGAGCCGAGATGATGCCAGAACAACTTAAAACACCTT
Source organism: Agrostemma githago (assembly GCA_958450325.1). Classification (NCBI taxonomy): domain Eukaryota; kingdom Viridiplantae; phylum Streptophyta; class Magnoliopsida; order Caryophyllales; family Caryophyllaceae; genus Agrostemma; species Agrostemma githago. Next base: position 32,363,480 of record OY288262.1, read on the forward strand.
CGTTAGCATGAACAATGTGTTACTGAATTGTTTCACCTGTTACAGTGCCTATTTCACAAAAGTTTAAAAAGAAACTCACGTTTATTTTATGTTCCACCTGAATTCTTCACTGTAATATTTCGGGATCTAAATCCAAGTACTTCAACCTATTTGATTTAGTGAAGTTTTTCATTGTAAACCGTACTTAGAGATTGAATCATCATTTGAGACCCCTACTGATGTCGCCCTGAAGTGTCTTTATAATGTTGGGACTTGGTTTGCTCAAAAAAGTGTTTTGCAACTCGTTTTATCAATCCAACCTTTTCAAGGTCGAAATCTGTCAGCTCATGAAAATGATTCTACAAGTCGTTGTTACGTTTGGAATTTGATAATGGTTTCAACTGAAAAGTTGCAGAGGTTTGTCTTACGAATCTAACTGACTGGTTTTACACTTTTTCAGATTTTGATGATTTAGTTATGATATTTTATTTTATTTTATTCACAATTACAACAATATTCTGGAAATGTTTTAAAGTTACTAAAATGATCTTTTGCGTTGTTCAAGTGAATGTTTTATCGTGTCTTTGTCAACCTTATTGTATGATGTAACGAAGTCATTCATATATGCTCATGATGAACTGGGGGGGGGGGGGGGTAAATTCGGGTCATAATAGATCGTATGATGAGTTAAACATGTTATCAGAGAAATGGTCATGCATGGTCATAAGTTACTTATGTGAGAAAGAACGTCGGTATGCATACCTGTTCGGGGGGAGTCGTTTCAATGAGAAGTCAAGAAAGGTTGAGTCGTTAAACTACAGACCGAGTATAATGTCTGCATTTAAGTATGGGAGATGTTGATTTGGTCATAATAGATGTACAGAACTTGTACCTGTTGGTAAAGAGTCAAAATCATTCTTAATTACTCCTTTATATCCGTGATGAATTTCTGTGTTAATTTTCCAATCAATGAGTAATGTATGACTAGATGAATGAATGTTTACAACGTATATGGGTTCATTGTTGGTCTTAAGTTGTATGTTAGTGTCTAAATTTAAGATTTATGCACACAATATATGAACTATCCGGTAAGTTGTTGCAATTACGAGTAATCAATGTCACATGTAATCGTCTCGATCAAAGTCTGAAGTTGTTAAGGTGGTCATCTAAGAGTGTTCAGTTGTATTGCTGCCTTGTCGTGATGATTATATTGTCTGCTTATGCATTGTCTCAGTATATATGTGTATGCATGTGTGTCTGAATATGTTAAAGATACAATTGTGTCAACGAGTTATTATAATATAGATTGAGAGTACGTGTCATAGCGATAAAACCGAGTCAGGAGGTATAATGAAGAGATGTCATGAGGATACAAGGTCGTTTAAATCACTTGTTATAATGTCGCAATAATGGTGGTTAATGAGTCTAACGGTATAAATAAGATTAATAACACCAACAGGGAGAAAAGAGAGTCACGATATTAAGATCCATTAAAGAAGGATAATTGGTACAGTGATCGTACGAGGATTTGGAATAACGTATAGAAAGGGGTTGAAGGTATATTTGTGATTTCGTCGTGTCATCACTTATGTTTTGATGTATAATAGGTCTGTTTATAGTACGAGGTAGCAAAATCATGATCCCAAGTTCATTCAATGAAGTGGCAGGTCTTGAGTGTTGGGCAAATTGTCTGTGTTTAAACTAATTGAATTACTTGCATGATAGTTATGGTATCCATAAACGTAAGAGTGTCTCGGAGTGAGGGTTCACACAGCTATGTAAAGTTACATGTGTATCATATGTGGCATGCCAGCATGTGAAATGAGTCATGACGAATATAATAAGTATAAATAACACAGTGGTATTAGTAAGCTGTCTGCCCAGCTTAAATGACGTGAAGTGTGACATATGATAATGAGTAAGAAAATAGTCTGTCGGTAATTTTGTTGAACCATGAGAACAATCTAAGTGATGATGCCTGCAGTTGTTAAAAAAGAGAGGAGAATTTATGCGGTTAATAAAGGTGGGTGAATGCGGGGATAGAACCCCTCGCGATCAGTTGATGGGTAAGTAAATTGGGAAATTTAGATGAAACATGAACGAATTGTTGTGTTAGGAATAATGTCAAAAGAGTTAGAGGCCGTGGAATGATCAAATGATGCTACCTATATGAAAAACGTGTTGAAAATCGTTATGATGGATCGCATGAGTTGATTGCAAATATTACCAACTTACTCACCCTTGGTCAGTGCTTACAAGTATAATTGTTTGAAAAGCTACATTGCTATCATATGATAATTGAACAGTATCTTACTAAATAATAAGATTGAGAAACGAGTGAACTCATTAGTGTCATATAATGTCGTAAAATACTAGATGTGTTGAGTAGAGTGAGACTGTGATCATGAACTTCGGGGCGAAGTTATTCATAAGGGGGGTAGAATGTCATACCCCGTTGTTCCCACTATTTCTTATGATCATGTTAGTCGTCACGTAATAATTTGGAATGATCGTTGTTAGTCTTAAGTGCATATATGTCGTTATTCAGTAGTCATGTGATGAGTCAGGTGATGTAGTCGAACAGTTTAAATCGTACAAAGTGTCGGTTAGTCGTGAGGTGTCATTGTTGGTTGGATCCTGAACTTCGGGACGAAGTTCTTATAAGGAGGGTAGATTGTAATACTCTTGTCCGCTTACTCTCAATGACGTTATTAGTTTCGATGATCATATTAGTAGAAGTGATTGTTCATGACGATATTAGGTGTGTTTGGGTTACGTTAGGTGAGTGGTGATCGAACTTCAGGACGAAGTTTCTTATTAGGAGGGTAGACTGTAATAACTGTATTTTTAATACTCGAATCTTATGTTATCTTGGGTCTCTTGTATGGGTAGTAGTATGTATTATTGTTTGACCCGTTTCTTTTACCTTTACTAATACCCGTAATTTATACAGAAGTTATACCCATTGTAATACTCGTATTTTATGGGTAGTAGCATACGTTATTGTTTAACCCGTTTTGTGTAGTCCATTCTAATACCCGTATACTATGTAACCCGTTCCCGAGCACAACTTAGTACGATCCTGAATAATAATAATAATAATAATAATAATAATAATAATAATAATAATAATAATAATAATATTAATATTAATATTAATATTAATATTAATATTAATGTGGAGAGCCCACGTATAACCCTCACCATCTCATTTCTTTTTAAATTAGGTCTCAGCCTAGTAACTCCCTCTGTCTCCTTTCGTTATTTCATATTTTATTCCCCCTTCCTTCTTTCGTTGCCACCCACGTACAACACCACCATTATCGACCTCTGGCCGTCGTCTTCATCTACGTCTCCGTTTTCATCTAATGTCCCTGTTTTGCTCTGGTTCCAAAACCCGTTATGTCGTGCCTCCGACTCCGTTATCGCCTGTGTCATTGCTTGAAGGATGGGACTTCGTAAAGTTTCCGTGGTGATCTATACCTGCTGATTAGGTAAGGTTTTCCTTACTTGGAATATGTTAATATTATAATGTCGTACGAACTATGTATTTATGATATAATATTGATATGGCCGGGATGAGATGAGTAGTGTAGCAAAATCCTGTCCGGGAGGCCCATTGAGTAGTGTAGCGAAATCCTGGTCGGGAGATCCATTGAGTAGTGTAGCGAAATCCTGGTCGGGAGACCCATTCAGTAGTATAGCGAAATCCTGGTCGGGAGACCCATTGAGGAGACGGTTGAGAATGAATGTTTTATATTACGTACTTGTGTTATGATAATGTCAGCATGTTCTAACCGTATTCTCTTTCTAAATTGTCACCCTATTTTATTGGGGACCTGCGACAATCCAATTGACAATTTCGGTCTTTTGGGGAGCAGTGCTAGTGTGCAGGTTGATGATATGGGATGATTGTATTCTGGTTGAATGTACGGGATGAGTCTGCACTTTCACTGACCAAGTTTATAGGCTGTAGTCATATTACTTGTGCTTCCGCTGCTGTAATTGTGTAATCGTGTTCTGTAGATACAAGATTATAATATTTCATTATTCAGTTTTAAGTGGTTGGTTTCTGAATTGTATTGTAATGGACTACTACCTCGGGTAATACCGAGATGGTAACACCTTTATTTATTTGGAAACATCTTGATAAGGCTTCAGGGTAAATGGGGGTGTTACAATACGAGCGGCATACCACCCGGAAATACAATGCCACAAATGATACAATACAACAATTGCGATAAAAAAAAGGAGCAAACGAGTTAGAAGATGTAAATATGATACGATGCATGGTTTTGAAAAGATGAATCACGTGATAGACTTGACACGTGTTGACCGGAGTCGTTAAAATAATTTTATCGGGGCTCGGAAATAACTGAAAGACTCGCTGTTTTGACACACCAGGAGCCACTCGATCGAGTCCACTCGATCGAGTGGTCTCGAAAAGAGTATTCTGCCCAGATTATGGGATGCCACTCGATCGAGTGGGCTAGGCACTCTATCGAGTGCTCCCTGTATGGACTGTTGTCCGGTTTTTATTTTTGAAAAATCGATGATTTTGTTGAATCGCGTGAAAATATAATATGATTTATACTCGATTCAATTTTCGATACTCGTCGTATTCGATATTTGACTATAGAATCAATATTGAATATTTAGAACGGATTTTGAAAAAGACATTTTTTAAATTGTTTTTTGATGTTATTAAGACGAATTAATTCCTCCACGTTGTAATGTCGTAACTAGTCTTTTCGTACCATGTGATCATTACTCGACTTCAACGGGATTATGCTTAACATGATTTGATGATTGATTCCTTTAAATCTGATATTCGACTATAGAGTCGATATCAAATCCTAGGGACGATGCTTTATTGAAAATAGTACGATAATATCGATATTAGGAACGAAAAAAATAATAAAAAAGACGCGACGACGACCCGTATAAAAGGAAGGACGGACGAGGGAAAGAGAAGAAAGGGAGAAGTCGGGATTTGTAACACCCTCAACCTACATGCTTGATTATCTCGGAAACGGACTCGTAATAGCGGCTTAGGCGCGGGAGCGTTAAGATGTATATATGTGAGTTATGGTGTGTATGGTTAGGGAGAGGATTTGGCGAGTTTTGCTCTCGGGTTTGTATATGGTTTGCCTAAAATTGCCTAGAATTTTGGGTTGTGAATGGTCGGGAATCCTATAGGATTTCTAGAGGAAAGATCGGAATATAATATGCCTAGTATTGCTGGAATTCCGGGTTGTAATTTGTGTATGTCGGGATTGGAATTGTTGTGTTGTGAATTGTTGATGAATAATTGATGTCGGGAATTGTATGTAATTGATGTCCCTTTGATGTGTCGAGAGTGGGGTATTTATAGGATGAAATACCGACTTGAGATAGGAGATTGATATCTTGCAAAGGAAGAAAACAACCGGTTAGGATGAAGTGGAATTCCGTCTTTGGATAGGAAAAGGTTACTTGCATAGGAAGAAACACCCAGTCTTTTGGCTGAAAAGGAGGTCACTCGATCGAGTAGTGTACGTCACTCGATCGAGTGCCTAATCTAACGCTAGATTTGGCATGTTTTATGGGCTCACTCTACCGAGTGTCCGGTCAACTCGATCGAGTGGGTCTCAGTCGGGTAGAGGTCTCCTTTGGGAGATCGATTTTTATCTTTTAGGAAGAGTTTTGGTTGCTTAATCCCTCTTTATTGCTGATTTTTGTGAGGAATCTGACCTCGAGTGGGATTTTCGAATTTGGGCCAGATATTTATGGTTCGGAAATGTCTTTGACCGGGGTTTGACTCGGTCGCTAAAAGATGGTTTTGCCCTTGGTGATGGTTTTGACCCAAATTAGTCTCATTTGACTGGAAATGATCCAATGGGCCTGAAGTTGAGGTTGGTTTGGTGAGATTTTTACTCCGCTAAAAGCTCGTGCCGACTATTATTGATTCCGAGTCGAAAATCGAGTGTATTAAGCTATGTTTACGTCCGATCATCATCGAGTGTTTTTTGGAAACTGCTATAGACACCCGGCGGTCAAAATGTGGGGGTCTACAGAGCCCCCACTCTGAATGAGGCTTGGACAAGGCGAAAGTCAGAGTAGCTACCAGGCCAATCGAGGATTAAAACCTGGCAGACTTCCGGTCGGGGCGTTTATAGTTCAGTAGACTTGCGTAAAAGGGCTCGCCAACCATAAGATAGAAATCATACCTGAGTTGATGCTAATAGCTCCGTGGGGACTTGCCTAAGAAGCCTTGCGTGTGTCCGTTTGCAGACACATCCCATCTTGGAGCTGCGCGGGAGCTCGCCTAGGAAGCTATAGGTGTGTCCATTTGCAGACACATTCCGATTCAGAATTACGCGGGAGCTTGCATAGGAAGCTATGGGTGTGTCCGTTCGCAGACACATTCCGATTCAGAATTACGCGGGAGCTTGCATAGGAAGCTATGAGTGTGTCCGTTCGCAGACACATCCCGATTCAGAATTACGCGGGAGCTTGCATAGGAAGCTATGGGTGTGTCCGTTCGCAGACACATCCCGATTCTTTAGTAGAAATGTCGCCTGAGCTTTCCACTAGGGAGTTTTTGCGAGGAGGCTTCCTTCTCGAGTCTGGGTGTACCTGTATGATGCTGACATATAGCAATTCGTATGTAACATTTAGGCGAAACACTGACTCACGATGGGGAAGTAAAAACTTGATGTTCCTTTGGGAAGCACAAGCTGGTACTTGAAATGTTAGATACATAGGCAGAAATAGCAAATATAGCAGATAGTAAGATAGCATACAGGAAATACAATTAGCATCTATAGACTGACTTGCGCTGGGGAAAATGGTTTTTGCTTCATTTTGAAATCGAAGTCCTGAAAGCACCTCACGTGCTAGGAGATAGGTTTTTAAAATCGAAAGGGATAGAAAAGAAATTTGCAGTTTAAATAGGCTGAAATTTGACCTTGTCGAAAAGGATTTTGTTTTTTTCAAATGGCTAAGTTTTGCAAATTTTAAAATGAGAATTTGAAGAGAGAGGCCTACCGACAGACTCGACTCTGGACATGACCGGACGAGTTGACAGACACGACTGGACTCTCGAGGGGTTGGACCGTGACTCGGTAGGGGGGTGAGCCACTTAACAAGACTCTTAAGTTGCGCTATTCCGTAGCCTAGGCAAGTGGCGACACAGTCGAACATCGAAATGGGAAGGATGTGTAATAGGGGAATTGCAGTAGTCTAGATCTGTAATGAGACTGTTGTAGTCTAGTGCTCTTCTGGATTTTTGATTTTAGGGTACATTCCCAAAGTGGTTATTGCTTCGAGTCCTGACAAATTCTCATCTTCGACTGAGCCGAGTACTAGGACACACTATATAAAGGAGGCTAGATTTTGAAAGTCTTTGGATTATGTGAATGGATGGAGAACTTCTGCTTAGGAGAAGCCCCCAGGACGACAAAGCTACCTGCTGAGAACATGACAGTGTCGTGACCAGAATGATAGTGCCTTTTGAATGTGTGTCAATGTGGGTGGTTGTGCCTCTGTTGAAAGGCTGCCTACGTATTCACGTGTAGTGAAATCAAACCATGTCGTAGTTCAGTGTTGAAAGATATATTATGATGCCTAGTCTATTTGGGCTTTGTGTGTAACTAGCCATAGCGATGGTGTAGGCTAGGTGCATTCCCAGTGATACCTTGATCAAAGGGCTAGAACAACTAGGATGTTGATCCTGTGACTGTGAGCATTCTCCGGGGTAGCCTCCAGAGGTGGTGTGAACTATTTGGGCATGTTCTATGCCGACCGCAGGTTGAGTTCCTGTGTTTGGGGTTGGTAACTGGTTTGGATAATTTTGGAAATGTGGTGCTAGGTCGTAAGTGGCTTTGATGTTTTGAAATCTGGAGCTCGATTTTGTGGAGCTAAGGCTTCGAGGGTAAGGTATTGCAATGCTGTAGGAAAGGGGGAAGTCGAGTAAAAATGACTTGAACTTCGATCGGGCAGGTTTGATAATGCGGGATCTGGTTTCCATGTCTGGCCCTAATGGTTATGGCGTCCTATGGAGCTTGAATCCTCGAAATTCCGGGCTGTCTCTAGCCTAGGTCTCGAGAAGGTCTTGAGGGTTGTAATGTGGGAAGGCTAAATGTGGTGTTAGCTGACCAGCTTGGTTGTCTCTCCCCTATTTGATGGTATGGACATTGATGATTCTTGAAGTGACCGTACTTCGGTCAAGAGACTTTTACTTGGGCTGACAGTTGACCACGGTCATGGGTTTTTTGAATTTTTGTTGGTTGACCTCTTAGCCCCGGTCATGGGATTCTTCACTTGGATTGACCGTTTAACCTTGGTCATGGACGCTTCTTTTTTGATGATGGCCTACTTTTTTTGTTTTGGCCTTTTAATTTGCTTCTTTTTTTTTCTCTTGGACTTTTGATTTTTTTTGTCCAGCTTTTTTCTCTTTGTTCTGTTGGTCAGACTAACACCTAAGGTAGGGATTGACTGATCTTGTTGGATGGGTGTTTATTGTGGAAAATTGGCTTGCCTCCCGTCTTGAACCCAAACTAGGAGACTACCTAGATTTGTCGTAGGATTCGATACCGCTCCTGCTAAGGGTAGTTTTGTGGCTTGCTATGTCAGACATGGAACAAGTAAAGGAAAAACACGGGTCTCAGTTTCCTGCAGTCATTATAGATGTGCCTATAATAGTCACGTGCATGTGCTCACAGTGTATGATGGTGTCCATCATGTTCTCGGAAACAAATAAGGAGAGCATATAGTGGAGATAGAATATTGAAAGCTTATTTTATTGAATTTTTGAAAAGAGGACATAATACAAATGACTCTGATTTTGACTTTGAAATGAGGATGTAGGGTATCCTAGACTCGGACTCAGACTTAGACTCGAATCAAATCCGGACTTTCGGATGCTCGGTTGGTTGTTTCTTTTTTGTAGGGTAAGGTCCTCGACAGGTGCCACGACTCGCCTAAACTGGGCTTTGCGCAAATGCAAGAGAGGGAGTCAAACTAGACATGGCCCGGGGTGACGGGAATGACTAAGATTCTTGGACTGGGATACTCGAACGTTGACCTAGACAATGCAACGACCCTGGCTTGGACTCGACCATGAGACTCGAGCTGCATAGGGTGAGTCCGAAAATGGGGCGACCGTGTTTGACCGCGTCGCGTGCCTGGACCAACTGTGGTGACCTAACCCTAGGTGACTCGAGTATTCGTAGCATAGGTACGACTCGAAGAAGGCATCATAAGGACGCTGGTGTAGGATGGACGTCGGGTACTCTCTAGGGTAACCGTGGTTGACTGCTCGGGTGGAGGACAACCCCCGAGTGAGACTAAAGACTCTGATAGGACTCAGACGGTGTGACATCTAAGTGACTCGAAAGTGGAGTACGTGAGACACGTGTAAGACATGACCCTTAGGGCAACCGTGATTGATCGCTCTGCTGAAAGGTTGCCCCCAAGTGGGATCAAAGATTTTGTTAGGACTCGAGTGTTGGACGAGTGACCTTTAGACGTAAGGGTCACGAACCTTTTGTTATAGGGCTATGCCTCGTAAAAGGTTGACTCGGCCTCGAGGAAAGGCAGACGGGGTAAGGGAAGAAACTTGCGATGTAAGATCGGCAGAGTTTCGACGCTAGAGACCCTTGACTTGACTTGAATAAGGATGGACCCTGTATGTGATTAGGGTAGACCCTTAAGTTAAAGGAGTTTTGAATTGGGATGACTCGACTAACGGATTGAAAGACGGGCGAAATTCCCTTAGGAAATGTCGTGGGGACCGTCCTGCTAGAGGGAAAGATCACGTGAGACTTTCTAGTTAGGACTCGAGTGTAGACGAACCTTCCGTTTACGAGTGTATGACTCGTGTTGGTTGGTTATGCCTTTAGAATAAGGCAGACTAGGATAGGGAGAAACCCGTGATGTAGGATCGACGGAGTTTCGACGCTATAGACCTTCGACGACCTATGAAAAGACCCGACACACGAATTACGGTAGGTCCAAGGACAAGAAGAGTTTTGAAAAATGATTGAATTTTGAAAATTGAGAAGATGGGCCTAAAATTGGTAATGGGCCAATAGGACCGGGTTTTTGAAAAGTTGAATATTTGGAATTTTGAAAATTTGAATATCGAAAAAAGAATTTCCGACAATTTGAAAATTGAAGATGAGATCCCGAAGATTTGAAAATCGAAAATGGCATCTCAAAAATTTGAAAATTGAAAATGGCATCACGAAGATTTGAAAATCGAAATTGGATCGAAAATTCGAATTTTGAAATGGGCAACATGTTGGCTAGAAAATAGGCTACTTTTGAGTCAAATCTTAAGTCTAAATTTGGGCAGCGTCCCGAGTTTTTGAAAATTGGATATTTTTGAAAAGATGCATTTTTGAAATGATGGTTTTTGAAAAAAGATGACACGGAAACCAAGTAGCACATAGTCACGTAAGCAATATGACGACAGCATGTATGCTTTAAGCTAAGTCTCGGTCGGTCTGAATTGGGTTTATACCAACAACAACAGCTTTCTCGTAAATCAGGACGGACTTCCTAAGCCGAATTGAACTTAGAACATGCCGTGAAACCCATACGAGTTCGGCCATCGGAGTCTTTAGCGCACCCATTTAGAAATGCACCGTGGTATAGTGGAACGTCGGTCACAAGTAACCGACCCGGGAAAGATTTGGGTTATGCATGAACCATCGAACTAAAACGCGTACATTAGTAATCGAACGATTTCTTTTCGAGTCTCACCTTGAGAATCCCGATGACAAGTGGTACATCAGGTATCCGCAGCGGAGTCGCCAAATTGTGGACATGACATAGGTCCACCCCGACGCGGCCACGCGCGGGTTAGGGGCGGCGAATGAATCTCATGTGAGATGGATCTCGAATTGAAATTTAAATCGAAGTTGGAGTCGCCACCGAACTTTGTGGGAGTTCGGGCCCGTTCGAACCCACTCTATATCTTGGTGGGCCGTGCACAGAGTACGACCCATTCCGATTTCAGAGTTTATGGGGTTCGTCCCTTTGGATTGCGATACCGATACCGACATTATCGGATATCGTGTATTGAATGACTCTCGTATGCCAATGGTTTCAGACATCCGGAAACCACGGTTCTGAGTAAGGGGTGAGGGTACGTGTTGGGAAGTTCACAAAGAACACCCAACCTCGCCCGCACTTAGCGGACTTTATTAAGATATCGTTCGTTGTTCGTGTACGCGCGTTAGTTTGACGGTTGAATGATATGCAAACAAGGCGTTTTGACTAAACATGTGAATTATGTTTGACTACGTCGTTTAATGCATCTAGACTAACGTCAAAGTTGTTTTAGTATGCGATGTCCATTTTAGTACAATAAAACAAAAACAAAATAAAAGGAAGTGCGACAACAGATTACAATATACGAGCGGCATACCACCCGGAAATACAATGCCACAAACGATACAATACAACAATTGCGATAAAAAAAAGGAGCAAACGAGTTAGAAGATGTAAATATGATACGATGCATGGTTCTGAAAAGATGAATCACGTGATAGACTTGACACGTGTTGACCGGAGTCGTTAAAATAAGTTTATCGGGGCTCGGAAATAACTGAAAGACTCGCTGTTTTGACACACCAGGAGCCACTCGATCGAGTCATTGAGGGACTCGATCGAGTGGTCTCGAAAAGAGTATTCTGCCCGGTAATTGGGATGCCACTCGATCGAGTGGACTAGGCACTCGATCGAGTGCTCCCTGTACGGACTGTTGTCCGGTTTTTATTTTTGAAAAATCGATGATTTTGTTGAATCGCGTGAAAATATAATATGATTTATACTCGATTCAATTTTCAATACTTGTCGTATTCGATATTTGACTATAGAATCAATATTGAATATTTAGAGCGGATTTTGAAAAAGACGTTTTATAAATCGTTTTTTGATGTTATTAAGACGAATTAATTCCTCCACGTTGTAATGTCGTAACTAGTCTTTTCGGACCATGTGATCATTACTCGGCTTCAACGGGATTATGCTTAACATGATTTGATGATTGATTCCTTTAGATCCGATATTCGACTATAGAGTCGATATCGAATCCTAGGGATGATGCTTTATTGAAAATAGTACGATAATATCGATATTAGGAACGAAAATAATAATAAAAAGACGCGACGACGACCCGTATAAAAGGACGGACGGACGAGAGAAAGAGAAGAAAAGGGAGAACTCGGGATTTGTAACACCCTCAACCTACATGCTTGATTATCTCGAAAATGGACTCGTAATAGCGGCTTAGGCGCGGGAGCGTTAAGATGTATATAGGTGAGTTATGGTGTGTATGGTTAGGGAGAGGATTTGGCGAGTTTTGCTCTCGGGTTTGTATTTGGTTTGCCTAAAATTGCCTAGAATTTTGGGTTGTGAATGGTCGGGAATCCTATAGGATTTCTAGAGGAAAGATCGGAATATAATATGCCTCGTATTGTTGGAATTCCGGGTTGTAATTTGTGTATGTCGGGATTGGAATTGTTGTGTTGTGAATTGTTGATGAATAATTGATGTCGGGAATTGTATGTAATTGATGTCCCTTTGATGTGTCGAGGGTGGGGTATTTATAGGACGACTTGGGATAGGAGATTGATATCTTGCAAAGGAAGAAAACAACCGGTTGGGATGAAGTGAGATTCCGTCTTTGGATAGGAAAATGTTACTTGCATGGGAAGAAACACCCGGTCTTTTGGCTGAAAAGGAGGTCACTCGATCGAGTAGTGCACAACATTCGATCGAGTGCCTAATCTAACACTAGATTTGGCGTTTTTTATGGGCTCACTCGACCGAGTGTCCGGTCCACTCGATCGAGTGGGTCTGAGCTGGGTAGAGGTCTCCTTTTGGAGATCGATTTTTATCTTTTAGGAAGAGTTTTGGTTGCTTACTTCCTCTTTATTGCTGATTTTTGTGAGGAATCTGACCTCGAGTGGGATTTTCGAATTTGTGCCATATATTTATGGCTCGGAAATGTCTTTGACCAAGGTTTGACTCGGTTGCTAAAAGACAGTTTTGCCCTTGGTGACGGTTTTGACCCAAATTAGTCTCATTTGACTGAAAATGATCCACTGGGCCTGAATTTGAGGTTGGTTTGGTGAGATTTTTACTCCGCTAAAAGCTTGTGCCGACTACTATTGATTCCGAGTCCAAAATCGAGTGTACTAAGCTATGTTTACGTCCGATCATCATCGGGTGTTTTTTGGGAACTGCTATAGACACCTAGCGGTCAAAATGTGGGTGTCTACACGTACAAACATCTTTCATTCTTTCTTAAAAAGTTAAAATATAAGATTACGGAATTAAAATAACGGAAACCGTAAAATTTATTTTTAAAAAGAAATTTGTGAGACGGTAAGTAAAACATACGATAAATAGTATTATGGGACAATAGTTATAAGTAAATATTACTAGGTTGAAATTATCTTAAATAACTTTTGTGACGTGTTTATGAACGTCGTTCCGTAGTCTTGTTCATGTTTTCAGGTACGGAATTTTAAAAAACATTATTTTAAGAATTCGATAAATTATTTTTAAATTTTGTGAGACGAGAAAATATTTTAAATTGTCGGGACGACATGTTACTATTCATAAAAATAAATTTGAGCTACTTTGATTCCCTTTCCCTTTCCTGAATACCTCATACCAAACGGCCCCTTAGTATGTATACTTTAACCTAATTTGACTTGGTATGTCTCATTAGTGTGCCTCATTGTTTTAGATCTATTTTGTAAGTTTATTTCTCTCTACTCACTTAGAAACTAATCATCCATCAAGAACTCTATATTCAATTAGATTTTTGGAGACTTTTCAAAGGATTAGTTACAAATCCTTGGGTTTCTTCTTCAAGATTATATATTATTTTTATGCAATCTTCATCTTTCTCCTTAAATTTTTCTCCATGGTTGGTATTTTTCTCTTCCTCTCCCTTATTCTCTAGATAGTTTTTCCTCTAGTTTCTTCTATAGTTCATCGTTTACTTTGGTTTTTCTTATGTTGTTCTTGTCTCGATTCGTAGATTCAATCCTTGGTTTTACTTTCTCCATTTTGTGTTAGAATTAATCTCCTTTGTTTTTGTCATTATGCATGGTTTTAGCTTGATCTCCATAGTTATTGTTTTTATCATCTTCACTATGATTTGTGAGTAGATTCCTTGTTAGGGTGCTAGGGAGGATGAATTTGGATGCTTGAATTGAGGTATTGTGGAAATCGTTGTCATTAAATTGATTTGTCTATCTTACAATTGTTGTGTTTGTGTTGGCTATGTTAGGTCGACCTAGTTGACTCATACTCACCCAAATCAATATGGGGAAACCAGGGATTTTGGTAATCCCGGTTAGAGGCTTAGCTCTCTCGTCAAGAAAGTGGGCTAGAGTAAGGTTGAATTGAGAAATCGGAAGGTGACTCGTTCCTCATCAACCGTGAATTGTTTTTCTAGACTCCCCGATTCTTGAATCCGTGTTGTGATTCCCTAACTCCCCCTAATGCGTTTCTCTTATTGATTAATATCATAATCTTCGTCACTTTAGTCTCGTCTTAGCATAGCTTCCAATCAAAATCCCTCCTAAAAGAACCCATTCATTAGTAATTTGCTATTCGATTAACTTCTTCTCATCCATCTTCGTGGATCGATCTCAACTTACCACTATTGCATTAAGTTGATCGTGTTTGTTGAGTCTTAAAAATATTGTTTGCATGCGGGTTAGCGACGACACGCATCAGCAGTGAAAAGCAAAAAATGGAGAGATGCTATGTCATTAGAAATCGAGGCCATTGAGAGAAACCAAACATGGGAACTTGTTGCTTCACCTGAAGGAATTAAACTTATTGGAGTTAAGTGGGTGTTCAAGACAAAGCTTAATGAAAATGGAGATGTGGAAAAATTCAAAGCAAGGTTGGTGGCGAAAGGTTACGCACAAGAACATGGAGTTGATTATACCAAAGTGTTTGCTGAGGTTGCTCAAATTGACACCATTCGAGTAATTCTGGCCACCGCTGCTCATTTCAGTTGGGAGGTTTTCAGCTTGATCTAAAAAAGTGCTTTCATGTACGGAGAGCTCAAGACGTGTTTGTGTAACAACCCAATGGATTTGTGAAAGAAGAAGAAGAAGAAGAAGAAGAAGAAGAGAAAGTCTGATAATTTGTGAAACAACCCATATTTATGTATGATAATTTGGTACATGGGTATATAGACCTGGCAAAACGAGACAACGGGTCGGGTTAGCTTTGGGTTGGGCCTCTTTCGGGTTATTAAAATCGGGTTGACTTCGGGCCGGGTCATTTTTCGGGTTCACGTCATTTTTGGGTTTGCTATTTTCAACATTTTTTAGGGATATCGACTCGTTTTCTATAATACTCCGTAATAGTCGGGTCAGTCTCGGGTTAGCCAGGTGAATTCGGGTTATGGGTAAACTTCGGGTCTTCATTTCGGGTGTCGGGTCAGGTTCAGATTGACTTGTTCGGGTCGGTCAATTTTGTCAGGTCTAGATATATATAAATATGGGTATACTATTTATATAATAGCATATGGTAATACTATTATTTTGTACAAATTAATATGGAATTATTATTTAATACACTTATCATATATGTGGGAAAGTATTGGGCTGAAAAAATTTCAACCAGGTGTTGACACGTAGGCGGAATTCTAGTGTCTCATGTTCTCTTAGTTAAGAGTGGTATGCTTTTAGGCTAATTTACTCATTTCTTTGGTCATGTTCTCTTAGTATAAAAAGAAAGTCTTAAGACCTTCTCTCTCTACAAAAAAAGTTCCCTCCTCTCTCTACAAAAAAGAAAATCCAAAATCGAAACCCTATTGACCACCATCACAGCCGCCACTACCATTTTCCTTCCTATTTTTCAATCTTCGCCGGAGATGGGGCTTTCATCTCTGGCCACTCGATCATCTTACACTTCTGATTGACCTTTCCTTTTCCACTGTCTCATTGTTTCCGTGCATTGGTTTCGCTCACCGCCACTCGATTTGTTGTGTTCTGAGTGTCTCGGCTAGAGTTTCGTCCCGATCCTTTCGCTCGATAGTCGTCTGTCGCGTCCTGTCGTACACCGCCCCTTCTCCGGCCGTCGTCCTTCGTCTTTCCTCATATCGGCCGCCGACCTCGGCTTCTATTCGGTCACCAATGGCGTTGGTTTATGGTCTGTTCTTTTGTTTCCTTCATTGTCCATCTTCTCCTTTTTAATTTTTTTTTAAAAGCTTTAATTTGATAAAAAAAATTGATTAAAGAATATCTTAATCCAATCAACGTTCTCAAATCAATTTCAAGTCCTGTCTTTGCTTTTTTTAAGTTGTAAGGTTTTGGTTTTTGTCCTTGCATGTGTTTGTCTTCAACTTCTAGGGGTGTTTCCCCATCCCCTCGCCCCCATCCCCCATCTCTAGTAAGTTGTTGCCTTTTTTATCTATTTTTTTCTTTTCGGTCTTGGAGTTGTCTTGCATGGATGGCTAGGTGATCCCCCATCCCCTTGCCCCCTGATAAGCTAGTCGTATACCTATCAAAGATAACCAACTTAGGTCTAACTAAAAATATAGCTAGGGAAGTCAGGATCGTATCCACAAGGAGCCAAATAAATTCTACTCGTAATTAAAGTCTATCTAAGTAACCAAATCGGGGGTTTTGTTTGTGTTTGACTAGACTAAAGTAGTGAAGGAAAGAGGAATAAAAGGGAAGAATAAAATAAAATAAATAAGATGAATTAAGACGAATTTATATGGAGAGAAAAATTAGGATTGTCGGTTCACTACGAATCTCATATGGTTACGGTCTAAGTCACAGGTCTATCGCAGATATTGGTCTAAGGGGTAGTGAAAAGGTCCTTCCAGTCCGCTATTCACCCTAGCATGCGTCTAAAGGCTTCCGATCTTATTAGGGCAAACTAATGTGTTGTATCAGGTCTAACTTTTACCAGGCTTCCTATCTTAGGTTCAAGTTTACCTATTCAATTAATCAATTACGTCGACTTAATCAATTAATCTCAATTAAATGCGCAAATTGTCTTATGCAGGTCGAATGACTCTAACAAAAATGTGCCGTAGAAAAGCACCTGTGGACATGACGTAGGTCCACCCCGACGCGGCCACGCGCGGGTTTGGGTAGGCGAATGAATCTCGTGGTAAGATTGTTCTCGGGTTCGAAATTTAAGTCAAAATGGAGTCGCCACCGAATTTTGTGGTTATTCGGAACCATACGAGCCCACTCTATGTCGTCATGGGCTACACACAAAGTAAGCCCACTTCGATTTCAGAGTTTATGGGGCTCGTCCCTTTGCATTGTTATATCGATACCGTTTACACCGGCTTTCGTATATAAAATGACTCTCGTGCGCCAAGGGTTTCGGACATCCGGAAACCAAAGGTTCTGAGTAAGGGGTGAGGGTACGTGTTGGGAAGCCCACTAAGGACACCCAACCCCGCCCGCACAAGGCGGCCTCTACTAAGACATCGTTCGTGTTCGTGTACGCGCGCTAGTAAAATAATTAAATGATATGCAAACAGCGTTTTCGGGCTAAGCATGTGAATAGTATGTGAACTACGTCATTTAATGCATCTTGATTATGGTCGAAATGATTTAGCATGCGAGGTTCATTTATAAAGCGATAAGCAAGTAAATAAATAAAGCTCGAAAATAAATACGTACAAGTTACACGGGCGGAAATACAACCCGGAATTCACAATACAACAATACATAAAAATAATAAACGAAATAAAAAAAAAAGCAATAAAATGATAGAAACGGACCCGTATGTAAACTAGACCGCGAAATATGTAGGTGGACTAACCCCGATTAAATACACATTACGTTGTGTACTAAACGAAGGACGGACACAGGACTGTGGCGTGTTGCTAGCCCGATCCCATGTCCCGTAGTCTTGTCCCGACTTATCACTTCGAAGGAGATCGATCAAAGTCGTTCTACGTGTCGTGCAACATGTGAATTTTGAAGAAAGGAGGGTCACGTGATGGTCTTTACACGTGATGACTAAAGTCGTAAAAAGTCGAGCCTCGAAATGTGTGTCGAAGCTCTCGATTTTCTGGGTTACAGGACCCACTCGATCGAGTCGTGATCTGACTCGGTCGAGTGCGTCCTTTACGTAGCTACTGCCCAGTTTTTTGGGTGCTACTCGATCGAGTAGCCTTCGTACTCGGTCGAGTAGCCCCTGTACGAGTGGTAACTCGTTTCGTTTTTTGATTGGAAATCGATGGTCGGCCAAATCAAATACAAATATCGCACGATTTGTATTTAACTTGGCCTCCGGAGTTTTATGAAAACGTTTTTGTTAGATTAGAAAATTTGAATTAGTGAAGAAATGCTTCCCTCTACGTCACGACATCGGAACTAACCCTTTCAGGTTACGTGATGTCGGTTTTCGTGTCAACGGGTTCCGCACTAATTATATAAATGGAGTCAAATGCGTTCAACTATGACCGATTGCGATCACGTCACGCCCTTGAGTACATTGGGGCGGGGCTCCTCGAAAGGGCTCCACCTCCGTCGTTGCTCGTAAAGGGATTAGACGGACCTTAAGCAATCATCATAGTCAAACGTTTTTGAACCCGAATTTTGATACTAGTTTATTTATACGCGGTAGCATATTGTTAGTAACAAAAAGATGATAAAAAAGATGAAGATAAAAAAGTATAATAACGTTAGTGTTAGCGTTACTACTACGACTATGATTACAATACAAAATATGACAAAGTAAATAAAAATGAGATGAGATGGTAGAGATCAAGATGGGGTTTAGGACACCCTCAACATACATGCTAGGTAGGGACCTCGGAAATAGACTCGTAAATGGCGACGGGACGCCGGAGTATCGAGGATGTACGCGAGTTATGGTGTGTATGTGTGTATGTATGTGTCGCCGGTTACCGAGAGACGAAAGGCTTGGGTTTTGTGTGTATTGCTTAGGGTTACTAAGGCTTGATGTGTAGGTGAGTTATGGCTGAAATGTAGGGTAAAATGTAGGTTAAAACCCTTGATCCAAAACTTGTGAAATGAATGGGGGTCATGGGGTATTTATAGGCGTTATCCCACGACCTAGGGTCACTCGATCGAGTGGCCCTAGTGCACTCGATCGAGTGCCCTTCAAAACGGGCCAAACCCGGTTGAAGACGCTCCACTCGACCGAGTGGGTCAATCCACTCGATCGAGTGGGTCAAGCAAATCGAGTCAAAATAGGAAAGAATTGATTTTGTTGTTTTGATTGATTTTTTTGAATTTGATTTTGTGCGCAAGCTTAATTTGGCTGATTTATGAGACGGTTTCTTCTTTGACCGGGTTTTGACCCGGTCGCCAAAAGACGGGATTTATTTTTGGTGTCGGTTTTGGCCCAAATTAGTCTCATTTTGCTCGGAACGACCCACTGGGCCTGGATTCGAGGTCTGTTTTGTGAGATTTTACTCCGCTAAAAGTTCATGTCGGATATTATTGATTCCGAGCCCAAATCCGAGTATACCAAGTCACGTTTGTGTCCGATCATCATCGGGTGTTTTTCGGAGACAACCATAGACACGTGGCAGTCAAAATGCGGGTGTCTACAGAGCCCCCACTCTGACTGAGGCTTGGACAAGGCGAAAGTCAGAGTAGCTACCAAGCCCATTAAGACCTGGTAGACTTCTGATCGGGTCGTTTATAGTCCGTTAGACTTGCGTAAAAGGGCTCGCCAGCCATAAGATAGAAATCATACCTGAGCTGGGCATAGGTTCTGGGTGCGTCTTCATGTGGGCCCATCCCGTACCATTTTGGGAAAAATGCCGCCTCGGGCGTTCCGCTGGGAGATATGTGAGCTGTACGAGCTTGCTTTCGAAGCCTTGAGTCGTACCTGAGCTGATGATGATGCTCCGTGGGGAGTAAAACTTGCCTCTTTTTTTTTCTTTTTTTTTTTGGGGAGTAGGTGTACCCGTATGCCGACACATCACATTTTGGATGTAGCATACCGGGGAAAAGCTGACTCCGTTGGGGAATTTGATAGTTTCGTGGAGACTTGCTTCTAAAGTCTGGAGTGTACCTGTATGCTGACACATAACAACTTGTATGTAACACATAGGCAAAATGTTGACTCGTGCTGGGGAGGAAAGATATTGAATTTTTAAAAATGCCACAATTTTTGAAAAGAATTTTATCACAATTTTTTTATCACAGAAAATTTTAGAAATCCTTAGGAAAACTCGGGACGGCTTGATTCCTATTTCGGGTTCTCTGTTTGAAATCAGGCCTGCGCGCGCATAGGGCCCAGTTTGCTGAGGAGGCAAAGTAGTTAGGTTTTCAGTTAGGTTTTCCCATTATAAATATGGGAATCCCTACTTCAATCTCTGCATTCCAACTCAAACTCTTCTCCTTTTTCTCAAAATCTTTTAGACTTTCAAGAAAATTAGGAATTTCTTTCATGGGTATCGACCATTTGACGGCTATGCTTCTCGCTTGATCCCAGTACTTTCGGGACGAGGAAAAGGTTAGACTGACCCAGATGGGGATCGTCAGCCTATTCCCTCTTCAGCGTTTGATTATTGACTCACATTTCTTGGATGCCTGTCTGACGTTTTGGGATACTACCCATCACGTCTTTGCGTTTCCACGGGGAGAGATATGCCCTCTTCCTGAGGAAATCGCATCCATTGGTGGCTGGGGTCCAGCTGTTCAGCCTGCTACTCCTCCGTTCTACCCAGATCCAAGGAGGCGGTTAAGGGAATTCTTGGGTTTGTCTCATGCTGAGACAAATTGGATGGTGCGGTGGGACACCGTTTCCCTATTCGATTTGGCTGATAAGTTCATGAACCCTCGGGATGTAAGGGCCACCCCTGCTCACAGGCGTAGGGCATTCGCCTTTTGCATGCTGCACTGCTATGTCTTTGAAGGGCTGATGGAACTTGACTCGTGCGTGGGTCAAATCAGGCTGATTGGAGTGGTTGACCAGATGGAGACTGGTCATAGCCCTGCTTGGCTAGCCACTGGGGAGATCATTATGGGTCTGGATGCTAGGCGGCTTGACCCAACCCGACGGCTGACGGGAAGTACCCGTCTCTTGCAGGTATATGTCTCGCGTTTTTTTTTCGCGAAATACTTGAAGTTCGTAAGTCACTCGATTGAGTGGACCTGTCACTCGATCGAGTGGCATTCACAACGAGCTGCTGCCTGTTTTTGAAGGGCTTACTCGATCGAGTCAGCTGCTGTACTCGATCGAGTGGGCTGTAGCGGACCACTCGGTTGCTTACGACGCTTGTGTGTACTTTTCAGATATGGTTATCGGAGCGGCTGTCAATCATAGAGCCCCCTCCGAGCATTCCCAATTATCGGAGCAGCCAGATTAGCTCCCGAAGGCGGCGGATAAGCTCGAGTCATCAGATAAACCGAGCTTACTGGGATGAGGAGCTGGTGTTCCATGGGGGTCCCTTGATTAAGTGGACCGTGGCTTGGTGGTTCCTTTCGAAGTTGACTGGATTGGCCAAGAGAGACCAAGCTCGATATCTGGTGATTCTGTCCCTAGACTAGACAGTTCATATTTACCCGGACCGTCTCCTGAGGCAGTTCGGTTTGTCTCAGCGTATCCCTGAGACTAAAGCCATTATCAGCGTCTCGCTCCAATTGACGGACGCTATGTGCGACACCTGGTTGCAAAGATGGTTCACTCGTCCTACATGGACTATTCCCAGCCCTTGCCAATCCGCTTGGGTGTCACGGGCTTACCAGAAATGGACTTCTGAGGAGTCCGAGGAAGCTCGTAAGGCCTTGAAGCTTGATGAGGCCTTTGAATTGGTTCATCGCGAGACGGCGAAGGACAACAGGGACTTCTTCACCGGGGAAGATATTCCTGAAGCTACAGTCCGGGATGAATCGGGTCTTAAGTCACAAACTAAGACTCGATCTAAGGAGGTCGGTTCTAGCAGCACTCGGGGGCAGACTGACTTGGAGAGACTCCTTGGGCCAAGGCTGGCGGCCCGGGACCGACTAGGTCCGCGTGACCGGCTCCCTGAGCCCGTGAGGGCCCGACTTGGGCCCATTGAAGTGATAGAGGATTCGGGCTCAAACAAACGAGCCCGAGCTAGAGAGGTTCCTGTGGTGATTCGGGAACACTCCCCTCCGCGTCGTCGCCAGTGGACGGCTAAGGAGGCCAAGGACAAGGGAAAGGGCAAGATGCCGTGAATGCCGAGTCCTTAGCTTTTCACTATTATTTAAATATTATTACTATTTTTGTCGTGTGCTTATTTTTTGTATTATTTTGGAATTCCTGCATTTTGTAATTCCCCGAGTTCATCAGGGTTTTTTTTTTATGAATTAATAAAAGAAGTTTATTATTAAACCGCTCCTGTCTTTTCTCGATTGCATTGGTTGTACCCTTTTGAGGGGTTGCCTACGTATCCGCGATTAGCCGAATCAAACCAAACGTAGTTCAGGCTTAGTAAATTTGCAATCTCGAGTTACACCAAGACTATTGGTTCAAGATGTTTGCGACAGTAGAATAAGTAATTCTAGCTCAATGACTTGCTTTTTGTAAAAAAAAATGATTTGGATAAACTTGCTAATGACATTGAGAAGGGGCTAAGGGTAGTAACGCTTCAGCTGGTCCAGGTTGATTGGGTTGACAAACTCATTCCCGTCCAGGTCCGTCAGCATCACTGCTCCCCCTGATAAGATCTTCTTCACCAGATATGGCCCAGCCCAATTGGGTTTGAATTTTCCCCTTGGGTCAACTGGTAGTAGAGCTCGAACTGACTTAAGGACTAGATCGCCTTCTTTAATGTTTCTGGGCCTTACTCTCTTGTTGAAGGCCCGTTGGATCCTCTTCTGGTAGATTTGGATATTATTGAGGGCACGAGATCGTCGTTCATCTAGTAGAACCAACAAGTCATATCGTGCTCGAACCCAGTCAGCTTCGGGTACTTGGCTTTCTAGCAGAATTCTGAGGGATGGCACCTCTAACTCAACTGGCTGGACTGCCTCCATCCCATAGGTTAGGTAATACGGCGTTGCCCCGGTTTGCGGTGCGAATTGACGTCCGGTACCCCCATAGGGCAAAAGGTATTTTGTCGGGCCAGTCCCGGTAATTATCAGCCATCTTTTTGAGTATGGTGACAATTGTTTTATTGGCCGCCTCTACGGCTCCATTAGTTTGGGGACGATAAGGCGAGGAAGTATGCCTTCGGATTTTATACTTGGTCAGTAGGGCCGCAGTCTCGGCTTGAAAATGGGTCCCCTGATCACTGATAAATTCATAAGGAATCCCATACCGGCATATTATCTTGTTCTGGATAAATTTGGCGACATGTTTGGCATTGAGGATGCGATATGTATGATTCAGCTTCGACCCATTTGGTGAACGATAGCTACCAAAATGAAACAGTTCCCACCAGTACCAGAGGGATTTATTTTCCCGATTATGTCGATACCCCATGTCGAGAATGGCCAGGGTGACGTCATGGTATAAAGTAGTGATGACGGCATATGTTGCACATTGCCGAAGATTTGACAGTTATGACAATGTTTGACATATGACCGGCAGTCGGCTTCCATGGTATTCCAGCAATAACCGAGCCTCATGATTTTTCGGACCAGCATGTGGGCATTCATATGTGGACCGTTTTCGCCATCATGTACTTCGGCCATAACTTTCTCGGCCTTAAATTTGTCAACACAAAGGAGAAGAGCCCCCTGTGCCGTCTTTTTATATAACTGACCATCGTCGGTACGGATGAACTGGGTGGCTAGCCTTCGTAAGGCTTTCTTGGCTCGACCTTCCGTCCCGGGAGGATATTCTCCGTTTGTCAGGTACGTTAACACAGCCTGATACCATGGTTCGGGATCAGTCATCTCAATGTCTTCGATGTCGTGAATGTATGCCGACTCAGACCGTCTTTCGACGCAAATTGGCATACTAGTCACGTGGTCGGGGATGTTCAGTAAAGATGCCAATTTTGAGAGTGCATCTGCGAACTGATTCTCTTCTCGGGGCAGGTATATGTACTCTACCCTTTGGAATTGTTTCTCGAGATCCCTTACTCGTGCCTGGTAGGCCACGAGATTAGCATTCCGAGTCTTCCATTTTTGGAGTGCTTGGTTAATGACCAAGGATGAGTCACCATGTACCCGGAGATTTGTGATCCCCAGATTGGCGGCGGCTTGTAGCCAATAAATGCATGCTTCGTATTCTGCTGCATTATTGGTAACATCAAAGTCCAGTTTGATGGAGATGGGAGTGTGTTCCCCTCTTGGTGAAATTAGGAGGATCCCAACTCCGAACCCTCAAAAATTTGATGCTCCATCGAAGTATAAATCCCATGTTTCAGCATCGGTATGGAAAATATCTTCGACTGGGAAGGACCAGGTGTCGGTGTGTCCTTCGCTTACTGGGCTGTCATCGAGAAATTCAGCTACTACCCGCCCCTTAATGGCCTTTAATGGTACAAATTTCAGGTCGAATTCTGACAACATTAGGGTCCATCTAGAAATTCGGCCATTGAGAATGGGTTTCTCGAAGAGGTATTTGATGGGATCCATCTTGGATAGCACATGGACCTCGTAGATGAGCATATAGTGTCGGAGCTTCTTAGTAGCCCAAACCAAAGCCAAACACGTCTTTTCGAGCATGGTATATTTGCACTCATACTCTAAAAACTTCTTGCTGATGTAGTAGATAGCTTGTTCTTCGGAGTCAACCGTCTGAGTCAGCATAGCCCCCATGGCTGTCTCGGTCGTCGTTAGGTATAACGACAGAGGCAAACCGGGTTGAGGTGGCATTAAGACCGGCGGAGCAGACAGAATTTCCTTGATCTTGTCGAAAGCAGCTTGGCACTTGTCATCCCATAGTACTCGTTCCCCTACTTTCAGTTTCTTGAAAATTGGTTCACACACCATGGATAGCTTGGAAATGAACCGACTGCTATACTGGACTTTCCCGAGAAATCCCCTTATTTCTTTTTCGGTTTTGGGAGGTTGCATCTAGGTAATGGCTTTGATTTTAGCCGGGTCGACTTCGATACCTCGTTGGCTAACTATATGACCCAGTAATTTGCCTGATGTTACCCCGAAACTGCATTTTTTAGGGTTTAGCCTCATGTTGTATTTGCGCAATCGGGTGAAAAATTTTCTTAGGCGATGATGTGACCGTCCCGTTCTTTTGATTTGACGATCATGTCGTCTACATAAACCTCTACCTCTTTATGCATCATGTCGTGTAATAAAGTGGTAGCGGTCCTTTGATATGTGGCTCCGGCGTTAATGAGACCGAATGGCATGACGGTATAGCAGTAAGTACCCCAAGGTGTTGTGAAGGTAGTCTTACTTATATCTTTTTCTGCCATCTTGATCTGATTGTACCCGGCATACCCGTCCATGAATGATAGAAGGGCATGGTCGGCCGTGTTATCCACCAGTATGTCGATGTGTGGTAACGGAAAATCATCTTTCGGGCTCGCCTTGTTAAGATCCCGAAAATCTACACATACCCGCACCTTACCGTCCTTTTTAGGAACCGGCACGATGTTTGCCACCCAATCCGGATACTCGGACACCTGTATGAAGCCGGCTTTGAAATGTTTGTCGACTTCTTCTTTTACCTTGAGAGACCATTCGGGTCTCATTCGACGAAGCTTCTGCTTGACCGGTTTGCACCCATCTTTGATTGGTATGCGGTGCTCGGCTATTTCCCGGTCTATCCCCGGCATGTCCTTGTAACCCCAGTATTTGGAGTCCTGTGCTCCACTACAGCCAAACGAGTGACGATAGCAACTTGACCAGCCCTCATTTCATTCAGTTGGGCTTCGATGTCGGCCTGTTTGTCTATCATGGTGTCCACAGAGGTTTTCAAACTGTTCAAAGTAGCTTCCATCCTGCGGGTGTGTCTGGTTGCCGGCGGCCTGTCTGTAAGAACACCGCGTAATCAGAAACCGAACCCAGATCTTGGAATCATAGAAAAAAAGTACATCCCGAGCGACCCAAAAGAAAAGGACTGGGTGGAAAAGACTCGAGAAAGACGCCTAGACGGATGACTCGTAGGTGGTATGACTTCCTTAGGATTTTGGCCTAGTCCCGTTCGAAGGAAGGTCCACGTGAGATTATTCCCCAGACTTTTGACTCGAGTGTATAGACGGACTTTCCTTTGTAGGGGTATGTCCTACGCGGGTTAGTCGTGCCTTGACCTATAAGGCGGACTCGGGAAAGGGAAGAAACTCGTGATATAAGATCGACGGATTTTCGATGCTATAAACCTTCTACATACTATGCAAAGACCTGACACACGGATAGACGGTAGGCCCTATAATAGGGAAGATCTATTTTAGGAAAGTTGGAGGTTTGAAGTTTGAATATGTAAAGGGTGAATTTCCGAGAGTTCGAAAATGGAAAGCGGAATTTCGAAAACCAAGATTAGAATTTTGAAGAAAATTCGGAAAATCAAAATGGTATCGGAAATTCGAGAGTTAAAACGGACAGCATGCCGACTAAAGAAAAGGATATTTTGAGTCAAATCATTGATCCTAAATTTCGGCGGCATTCCGAGTTTTTGAAAGTTGGATATTTTTGAAAAGGATGAGTCCCGAAATGGGCAGCATTTCGCGTTTTTCAAAATTGGGCGTTTTGGAAAGACGGGTCCCGAAATGGACAGTATTTCGGGTTTTTCGAAAAGTGGGTATTTTTGGAAAGATGCAATTTTGAAATGACGGTTTTTGAAAAATGACACGGAAACCAAGTAGCACGTAGTCAAACAAGCATTATAACGACGCTTATGTATGCTTTACACTAAGTCTCGGTCAGTCAAAATAGGGTCTATACCAACAACGATGGCTTTCTCGTAAATCAGGACGGACTCCCTAAGCCGAGTTGGTCGTAGGACATGCCGCAAAACCCATACGAGTTCCACCATCGATGTCTTTAGCGCACCCATATAGGAATACACCGCGGTATAGTGGGACGTCGGTCACAAGTAACCGGCCCGAGCAAAAATGGGTTATGCATGAATCATTAAACTAATGCGCGCACATTAATATACGAACGATTTCTCTTCGAGTCTCACCCTAGGAACCCCGATGACATGTGGCAGGTATCCCCAGCGAAGTCGCCAAATTGTGGACATGACGTGGGTCCACCCCGACGCGGCCACGCGCGGGTTTGGGTAGGCGAATGAATCTCGTGGTAAGATTGTTCTCGGGTTCGAAATTTAAGTCAAAATGGAGTCGCCACCGAATTTTGAGGTTATTCGGAACCATACGAGCCCACTCTATGTCGTCATGGGCTACACACAAAGTAAGCCCACTTCGACTTCAGAGTTTATGGGGCTCGTTGATCAACACATTTTATATCTATTTATTTCGTCCCCCGACCGTTGATTTATCACGTTTTCTTCTCCTGATTATGCCTTAACTGTCGATATTTTCTAGAAAGTCGATATTGCCGTATTTCGGGTTATTTTGCAGGATATGTGTGCCTTTGGACGCATTTACGTCTTGATGAACTAAAAAGACTAAGCCGAGTACGAGAATGGGAATCGAGAAGGAATAAAGAAGGAAACAAATGCAAATTGAGAAGAAAGAATGATCGCCTACACAAGGGTCAACTTCAAACGTCCATATATTGAGTTCTACAACTCCAATCAGGGTGATTCCTGTGGCGTTGGAAAGCTCTTTCTTTTAGCTTTCCAACAACATATTACACGTCCAATTTGAACAAGTAACGAAGAAATGACAGTCTTTTGAAGTCGAGCGCGCGATGCTGTGACCTACGGCGCTACTCGATCGAGTGCCACTCCGTGAAGCTCCTGCCCGGGCCGCATCAACTTTATTTCGACTTATACTTTGGGTCTATTTTGAAGTCCAACAGATATCTTTTAAACAAGACTTCTGACTACATTGTCAGACACTTTTGATCTTTATCTTTTCTTTTACCTTCTTCTCCACACTTTTCATTATTTTTAGTTTTCTTAGTCTAGTTTACTTTGCGAGATACATTGAACCTAGTTCCCCGTCTCAGATCTTGAATCCTCCGGTATTATTATTCTTAATTTCAATTCCAATTTAGTTTTCTACTTTAATTTCTTTCTTAATTTATTCTTCGTATTGTTTTATTGTTTTCTAGCGTAGAATTATTATTGCTTTCCGTAGATTAATTTGTATCGTCCTCGTTATGTTTAATTGCGATTCGTATTTTGTTAGTTTATTTAATTCTAGTATGCATAGCTAAATTACATCTAGGGTTTAAGGGGATCAATGGGTGTTAATTGGGTTATAGAAAATTGACCTGTCTCTGATCATATGAACTGTCGCCTGAATGTTGTTTTAATTCTAATTGATTAATTACTGGCCAGGATTAATTAGTTAGTATCACAATTAGAACTTTTCGCCGACCGGGTTAAGGACTAATTAGGTCACGACATTTCGGGTAGACTAGCTTAATTCTAGCGACCGCAGGTTAAGTTTAGTTCTAAAGTTTGTAGTAGTACCGACCGGACCTACACCTTAGACAGTTCAATAATTGACCTGTTAGTTGACTCCCTGACCCGATTGATATCCATTGTGAACCTGAGACCCTAGACTTTCTCCCTATTGATTTATCTATCAGTAATTAGTTAGTAGCCTACCAAAACCAATTCATACCGTGACCCATAACCTAGAGTCTAATGCTTAGGAATAGACGATTAAATCCTGTCTCCTTGTGGTTCGACCCCTGACTTCACTATCTACATTAGTTGGTGACCTTAGGGTATCTTTGATTAGGGATACGACTAACCCCTATCAAATTTTGGCGCCGTTGTCGGGGAGACGGTGTTGTTTAGTTGTTTATCTTTTTTAGGTTCTAGGTTATTTTTTTTGTATATATTTTTTTTTTTTGTATTTTGTATTTTTTTTTTATTTTGTATATATATATTTTTATCATTCACCATTATGACCAATTTTTACTTCCCCCAATTCAAACATGAGTCACTACATAATTATTGGGATAGACTTGAGTCTTTCATTATTCAAAATGGCTTTAATGTTGATATACGGGATATGTGTCATATGATATATAATGGTGTTGATGATGAGTCACGGGCTAGAATTGAGGAAAATTGTGGAGGGGTGTTTAATTATATCTCTTATGAGGAACGATTGGAAATCCTTAAATCTTTAGCCCGTAATAGTGCTGAATTAGAGTTGAGGCGGAAATCGAGGCTTTATTGCTACAATTCATGCAAGCTCGACAAAAGCAAGATACTCAAATAGGCCAATTGCTAGATCATTATGAAATCTTGAACAATCAAATTGCCCAATTAGCAAGACAAAAGCAACAAAGTCAATCGGGTACGCCTATGGAAGTAGTGCAGAACCTTCAGGTAAGTGCTCCATCTCCATCTCTTGTGAACATAATTGATGACGATGATGATGATGGGTATAATGTTCAATCTATTCAAGATCACCAAACCGTCATAAATGACTGTGAGATAGAATGTGTGTTTTTTGAGGAAAACGTGTGTTTGGATGCTCTGAATGATGCTCTTTTAATTGAGGATAACATTAAGGATTTTGATTTGTGTGATTTTGAGAGAGTGTCATTTGATGTTAATTATGAGGTTTTGGAGACAAAATTGAGCAAAAGAGAAGATCTTGAACTTGAGAGGAAAAATCAAAGGGAAGAGAAGATTACACTTTTTGACGATTTCTTGAGTGGAAGAAGTGTGGCTACATGGGATAACGAGAATGATTTCTTGGAAACACCAATTATAGAGACATTTGAGTTTTTCCCTTATATTGAGGACGAACCACTTCCACCTATTGATTGTGTTGATAACATTTCTCTTGAGCCTTTGTTTGAGCTTATGATTAGCGGAGAGGATTGTGATAATTCTTTCACGAAGATCGGCAAGATTGATTTTTTGAGTGCTCTTGAGAGTTCTAACTCTTATTTTATGCGATCTATACCCGATGATAAGCCTTGGGGTGAATTTGAGATATTTGATGTGTTCCTCTTGCCTTACAAACCGCCTATTAACATTCTTACTCTTATTATGCACTACGACCACCATACTGAGGATTGGTCTAGCTCGTCTGATAGGCTAAGACGATCATTGAATTTGTCTCTGTTTGTCTTCTTTATATCTTGGTGCTACTTATGCTTTTGTGTAGCACATGCGCAGATGTTTGATCGACTCTTGAGAGCCTTAAGTTGTTTTGATCACAGTCATCTGTGAAGAACTGATCTATAAGACGAACCCCCGCTTTTCAGCTGGTTTGGGGGAGCTGCCTTGTATACGGTAATTTCTTTCCTTTTTATTTTTGTTTTTCATGCTTTCTTAGATTTTTTTCTTCCCCTTAGGTCGAGTTGTCCTTAGGATTGGCTGCGGATTTTTCTGTCTTATCTGCTTTAGAGTCACATTGAGGACACTGTGACATTTAGGTTTGGGGGAGAGTTTGTGTGCTTTTGTGTGTTTTATTTTATGTTGTGTGTTTTATTTTATGTCGTGTGTTTTAACGCTTTCAAAAAAATTATAAAAATCCAAAAAAATTGAAAAAAATCATAAAATTCCAAAAATATTTTATTTTTTATGTGTGTCTGATGTAGAAGCGTGCAAAACGACAATGATGATAATGCACTTAACATGATTCCTCCTAATTTTCAGCTTACTTCGTGTCTGAAAACGTGTTTCGTCCTGAGATTTAATTAAATTGATATGATATGCCTATTTGAACTTTTAATTGCCAATTGAGTATATTTGACCACTTGTCGGCAAGCCACAAAATTCTGAGGATTTAGAACTTCCTAGACCAGTAACATCCATAACTGGTCTCATTATTATTTAGGATCGAGTGGTTTTCTCCTTGTGGAATGTGTAACATCAATTTGCATAAATATGACGTCCGTCTCTTGATATTGAATACGTGTTTGGTTTGAGGAGGAGGTACATGAGGAAAGGCAATTTTGTTTTTGATGAGCTCCACATAGCCATAAATGACCCATTTTTACTACCTTGTAGATATAAGTCATTTTCCTTTGTTTAGCCCATTTCAGTTGTTGTAAGCCGCTTTTCGTTGCCTATATTAATTAGGCACAACCCAGAATAGCCTACCCTGTCGGGACAGTCGCAGTGAACTTAATTAGAATTATTCACTATTTGGTCATGTACTTAGTGTGTAATATTGTTGTGCGACTTTGTATTCGCCTTCCCCTTATTCAAAATTTGAAAAAAAAAATTGAAGCATTGAAAAGAAAAAAATGAATTGAAAAAGAAAAGAAAAAAAAAAGAGGATGAAATATATGCTTCTTGTAATATTTCGGGGAATGGTCGAAAATATTGAAACTAGAGATCAATTGTGAGGATGAACAAAATTCCTCTTACACCTAATCTTGAATTTATATCTCTAGTTGGTGGTTCGACGTTATATATTCGGGATTTTTGGTGGGTAGTTTTTATTGTGTAGCTGCGACTGGGCCCGGTTTTAGCTCCACATTCCCATACGTGCTTAGGCACAATCCATTTTCTTCCCTTACTCATTTAGCCACCCTTTGTAAGTCTTTGACATGTACTAGGGTCCTGATTGGTGGAACACGTATTTGATTGGGGAGATTGATTTCATATTCGATTGCATGCATGTTTCATAAGTCGAGTGAGTGTTCTTATTCCTTCTTATCTTCACATTTTTATACTCACCCGTTCTTATAAGTGTTGAGCGATAACCGCGAGGAAGCCCGACATTGATGGTCTTGCAAGGTTGGAAGTTTGGCAAGCGATCGTTTATTCATGGCATGATTATTGATTTAGTTTTATTCTCTGACATCCCGTGTTTTCTAGCCGGTTTAAGATGATTTTTAGGAGCATGATTGTAAGTTTGCTTTGAGTCGTGCTTCGCATCACTTGTCCTCTCTTGTATTATATGTTTGGTTTGCTTGAGGACAAGCAAAGAGTCGGTTTGGGGGAGTTTGATCAACACATTTTATATGTATTTATTTCGTCCCCCGACCGTTGATTTATCACGTTTTCTTCTCCTGATTATGCCTTAACTGTCGATATTTTCTAGAAAGTCGATATTGCCGTATTTCGGGTTATTTTGCAGGATATGTGTGCCTTTGGACGCATTTACGTCTTGATGAACTAAAAAGACTAAGCCGAGTACGAGAATGGGAATCGAGAAGGAATAAAGAAGGAAACAAATGCAAATTGAGAAGAAAGAATGATCGCCTACACAAGGGTCAACTTCAAACGTCCATATATTGAGTTCTACAACTCCAATCAGGGTGATTCCTGTGGCGTTGGAAAGCTCTTTCTTTTAGCTTTCCAACAACATATTACACGTCCAATTTGAACAAGTAACGAAGAAATGACAGTCTTTTGAAGTCGAGCGCGCGATGCTGTGACCTACGGCGCTACTCGATCGAGTGCCTCTACTGCACTCGATCGAGTGCCACTCCGTGAAGCTCCTGCCCGGGCCGCATCAACTTTATTTCGACTTATACTTTGGGTCTATTTTGAAGTCCAACAGATATCTTTTAAACAAGACTTCTGACTACATTGTCAGACACTTTTGATCTTTATCTTTTCTTTTACCTTCTTCTCCACACTTTTCATTATTTTTAGTTTTCTTAGTCTAGTTTACTTTGCGAGATACATTGAACCTAGTTCCCCGTCTCAGATCTTGAATCCTCCGGTATTATTATTCTTAATTTCAATTCCAATTTAGTTTTCTACTTTAATTTCTTTCTTAATTTATTCTTCGTATTGTTTTATTGTTTTCTAGCGTAGAATTATTATTGCTTTCCGTAGATTAATTTGTATCATCCTCGTTATGTTTAATTGCGATTCGTATTTTGTTAGTTTATTTAATTCTAGTATGCATAGCTAAATTACATCTAGGGTTTAAGGGGATCAATGGGTGTTAATTGGGTTATAGAAAATTGACCTGTCTCTGATCATATGAACTGTCGCCTGAATGTTGTTTTAATTCTAATTGATTAATTACTGGTCAGGATTAATTAGTTAGTATCACAATTAGGACTTTTCGCCGACCGGGTTAAGGACTAATTAGGTCACGACATTTCGGGTAGACTAGCTTAATTCTAGCGACCGCAGGTTAAGTTTAGTTCTAAAGTTTGTAGTAGTACCGACCGGACCTACACCTTAGACAGTTCAATAATTGACCTGTTAGTTGACTCCCTGACCCGATTGATATCCATTGTGAACCTGAGACCCTAGACTTTCTCCCTATTGATTTATCTATCAGTAATTAGTTAGTAGCCTACCAAAACCAATTCATACCGTGACCCATAACCTAGAGTCTAATTCTTAGGAATAGACGATTAAATCCTGTCTCCTTGTGGTTCGACCCCTGACTTCACTATCTACATTAGTTGGTGACCTTAGGGTATCTTTGATTAGGGATACGACTAACCCCTGTCACTCGTCCCTTTGCATTGTTATATCGATACCGTTTACACCGGCTTTCGTATATAAAATGACTCTCGTGCGCCAAGGGTTTCGGACATCCGGAAATCAAAGGTTCTGAGTAAGGGGTGAGGGTACGTGTTGGGAAGCCCACTAAGGACACCCAACCCCGCCCGCACATGGCGGCCTCTACTAAGACATCGTTCGTGTTCGTGTACGCGCGCTAGTAAAATAATTAAATGATATGCAAACAGCGTTTTCGGGCTAAGCATGTGAATAGTATGTGAACTACGTCATTTAATGCATCTTGATTATGGTCGAAATGATTTAGCATGCGAGGTTCATTTATAAAGCGATAAGCAAGAAATAAAGCTCGAAAATAAATACGTACAAGTTACACGGGCGGAAATACAACCCGGAATTCATAATACAACAATACATAAAAATAATAAACGAAATCAAAAAAAGCAATAAAATGATAGAAACGGACCCGTATGTAAACTAGACCGCGAAATATGTAGGTGGACTAACCCTGATTAAATACACATTACGTTGTGTACTAAACGAAGGACGTAAACACGGGACTGTGGCGTGTTGCTAGCCCGATCCCATGTCCCGTAGTCTTGTCCCGACTTATCACTTCGAAGGAGATCGATCAAAGTCGTTCTACGTGTCGTGCAACATGTGAATTTTGAAGAAAGGAGGGTCACGTGATGGTCTTTACACGTGATGACTAAAGTCGTAAAAAGTCGAGCCTCGAAATGTGTGTCGAAGCTCTCGATTTTCTAGGTTACAGGACCCACTCGATCGAGTCGTGATCTGACTCGGTCGAGTGCGTCCTTTACGTAGCTACTGCCCAGTTTTTTGGGTGCTACTCGATCGAGTAGCCTTCGTACTCGGTCGAGTAGCCCCTGTACGAGTGGTAACTCGTTTCGTTTTTTGATTGGAAATCGATGGTCGGCCAAATCAAATACAAATATCACACGATTTGTATTTAACTTGGCCTCCGGTACTATAATCGTGTATGAACGATTATAATACCGTTATCGGAGTTTTATGAAAACATTTTCGTTAGATTAGAAAATTTGAATTAGTGACGAAATGCTTCCCTCTACGTCACGACATCGGAACTAACCCTTTCAGGTTACGTGATGTCGGTTTTCGTGTCAACGGGTTCCGCACTAATTATATAAATGGAGTCAAATGCGTTCAACTATGACCGATTGCGATCACGTCACGCCCTTAAGTACATTGGGGCGGGGCTCCTCGAAAGGGCTCCACCTCCGTCGTTGCTCGTAAAGAGATTAGACGGACCTTAAGCAATCATCATAGTCAAACGTTTTTTAACCCAAATTTTGATACTAGTTTATTTATACGCGGTAGAATATTGTTAGTAACAAAAAGATGATAAAAAAAATGAAGATAAAAAAGTATAATAACGTTAGTGTTAGCGTTACTACTACGACTATGATTACAATACAAAATATGACAAAGTAAATAAAAATGAGATGAGATGGTAGAGATCAAGATGGGGTTTAGGACACCCTCAACATACATGCTAGGTAGGGACCTCGGAAATAGACTCGTAAATAGCGACGGGACGCCGGAGTATCGAGGATGTACGCGAGTTATGGTGTGTATGTGTGTATGTATGTGTCGCCGGTTACCGAGAGACGAAAGGCTCGGGTTTTGTGTGTATTGCTTAGGGTTACTAAGGCTTGATGTGTAGGTGAGTTATGGCTGAAATGTAGGGTAAAATGTAGGTTAAAACCCTTGATCCAAAACTTGTGAAATGAATGGGGGTCATGGGGTATTTATAGGCGTTATCCCACGACCTAGGGTTACTCGATCGAGTGGCCCTAGTGCACTCGATCGAGTGCCCTTCAAAACGGGCGAACCCGGTTCAAGACGCTCCACTCGACCGAGTGGGTCAATCCACTCGATCGAGTGGGTCAAGCAAATCGAGTCAAAATAGGAAAGAATTGATTTTGTTGTTTTGATTGATTTTTTTGAATTTGATTTTGTGCGCCAGCTGAATTTGGCTGATTTATGAGACGGTTTCGTCTTTGATCGGGTTTTGACCCGGTCGCCAAAAGACGGGATTTATTTTTGGTGTCGGTTTTGGCCCAAATTAGTCTCATTTTGCTCGGAACAACCCACTGGGCCTGGATTCGAGGTCTGTTTTGTGAGATTTTACTCCGCTAAAAGTCCATGTCGGATATTATTGATTCCGAGCCCAAATCCGAGTATACCAAGTCACGTATGCGTCCGATCATCATCGGGTGTTTTTCGGAGACTACCATAGACACGTGGCAGTCAAAATGCGGATGTCTACAGTACCAAAAACCGCAAAATGAGAAGAAAATTTCACCGGGTGAAATTTCACCCGGTGGGACTAATTCGTCAAGTCGCAGGGAGAAATTTCACCGGATGGGAACGATAGGGTGAAGTTTAGTTGATGGGCATTTGGGCTTCCCTTATTGGGCTTAGAAGACTAGGGTTTTGATTCCTCTTTTCTCTCCTCTATATATATGTAACTCCTCATTCTTGAGGGAGGGAGGCACAATTCTACAACACCACCACAACACTACCTAAGCTAGTAGATTAGTAGTAAATTATTAGTAGTAGATTATTATTAGTTTACTAGTAGATTATAATTAGTAGGGAGATTTTTGGAGAGTGACAATCCAAAAATCTCCACTTATTCTAGATCTAATTAATTAGTGTAAAGACTCCATTTTTATTATATTCAAGTTTTTATTGAAGTTCTTTTGGAGATTTTCAAAGGGTTAGTGACAAATCCATCGTCATCTTCATCAAACTTCTCCTTATTTTATTATTATTATTATTATTATTATTATCGTTTTCCTCCATAGTCGGTATATTTCTTTTCCTCTCCCTAATCTTTAGACTAGATTTAATTTCGTTCTAGATTTAGTTATTATGCATGTTTTAGTTGTTTTCTTCTTAGTTATTATTTTAGTAGTTTCCATTATGAATTTTGAGTAGATTTCTTGTTAGGGGTTAAGGGAGGGAGAACTTGGATTATTTGAACTGAGGGATGTTTGCTTATTTGTTGGTGTGTTGTTTGCTTGTTGATTTATCATTTTTGATGTTTTTTGTGTCTTTGTTGACTTAGAATCGCGACTAGGTCGACCTTGACTCATTTCTACCAATATGGGGGAATTCGGGGTAGAAGTTACCTTAACTTGAGACTTACCCTTTCGCCGCGAAAGCGGGTATAGGTGGGTTGGGTGAAAAAACCGAAAGATGTCATTCTCCATTATCAACGTTGTGACTAAAACCCGATTCTGAGGCTCATAGAACCCGACTTTCGATTCCCTACTTCCCCTAACACCTTCTCCTTATTAGACTAGCTTCTCGTAGTGCATAGCTTTTTAGTATAGACTAGTGTAGACTCAACCCAAAAACCCCAAAAATAGACCCCGAACGTCCAAATTAAATGTGCTTAGACTTTGACTTGACCGACTTCCCATAGACCGTCCCTGAGGATCGATCCCCGACTTACCGCTACTACGTAGTAGTTAGTTGGAGTTTATAAATTTGTTTGATCGTGTTAGATAGACGACAATCTGACGCGCATCAGCTGTGCGCCTGACTGGAGATTTGCCCTTTTGTAGGGATGGTTGGGATGTCATTTAATGCTTTGGCTTCATCTTTTGGGTATAAAATCCATCTTTACTTCATCATTTTCATAATCTTTCCTCAACATCTTCCTCCGTTATTTTTCATCTAAAATGTCTTGGGTGAGAAATATGATCCTTCGCCGTGGGGTTTACGTGAATGCCCTTCGTTATAGGGGGCGTAGAAGACTAAGGTACCCTAGGCAGGTACACTCGGCCCTTCGTCGTAGCAGGCGAACACGCCCACGCCCTCTGCGAATTGCCTGGGCGAACCCTTCATCAAGATCTAGCAAACGGTCCGAAAATTTTTCATCCCCTACAGAGTCTAAAACCAAGTACTGCACTCAGGCGGGGGGCTGCTCTTTCAGGGGATGTTACAGGTGCTTCCCCTGGCTGCATCCTGAAAATTTTGACCCTGACTGGCCTGACTCGGGCCCTTCTTCCCCTCTGGTGAGGAAACCGGAGGATTATGGCTCTCCTGAGGGTACCGAGGTGACCCTTTATGGCGAGGACTGGGATCTGAGCAGCCGTGATTCAGGGGACATCGACGGCCAGGGCTACTCGTCTGGCCAGGCCAGAAGGCTCTTGGGAGTGAAGGAGAGGGTTTTGATGACCCTTTCAAGAGTTCTGGCAGCTATGACTGGGGGTCCGATGGAGGCTGCGACAGCCCTGGGGATTACTCCCCGGGCTTTGACGACGATTAGGCCCACCCTGCACTTGCAGGCTTGCTGAGCTGTACTTTCCAGCTCCTTTTGTAATCTTTCTTTTGAATCCCACTCGTTTTGTAATCTGGGCCCTTTGGGCTTTTAAATTAATGAAAATCAGGTGGGCTTTTGGCTTCCATGTGTTCTCTTTTTTTTTGAATGAATGAATGACGTCATGCAATGATTTCCCTCTGCTCTTGTTGCTTTTTCGAGGTCTCTTGGGAAGTGGTGGGCGGTTGGATTCAAAATATGTGACACGTGGGGGTTTTTCTTGGGGAAGCCTTCTGACTGGGTGGCTTTCCATCTTCTCCTTCCTATAAAAGTGTCATTACCTCTCCCATTCCCCCTTTTACACATTTGAATTTCCATAAACCCACCTTCATACTCTCTCTTTCTTTCTATCAAGTGCTTAAGACTGAGGAGCTTTTCCCGGCATCCCCATCCGACTGCTGTTAATTAGGTTAGAATCCTAAGCCCTGTCTTCCTCGTCTTTCAATTATTCGCTTTTCCCTATCCCCCTGAACATCATGACCGACCGACGCGCTCGGATTCTTTCTTTCAACGATCCTTCGATAGAAAGGTCGGAGGGTAGGGATAGGGTTAATACTGACCTTCCCTCCTCCTCTGGGGGCCTGGGGTTATGGTGGCTGAGGAGGGCCACTCAGAGGACAGTAGGGGCGCCAACTCCCCTGAACCTGCCCCATTTGGCGTTATTGATTCTGATGATGAGGCGCTGGAGATTGACCCCTCCAGAATCGTCGGCCCTCTTATTTCTAGAGAACCAGGGAGGACTTATTACCTAGACAAAAATAAGTACAAGATCCCCCTGCGCACATACCCAGCCTCAAAGAACCGGGACCTTATTTTGGAGAAGAACGGTGCTGGGGCTATAACCAATTTTTAAAACTTTGGAGAGGGGTACACTGTCATTGTCCCTGGGGAGAGGGACAATGTGTGCAATCCTCCTGACGGCTGCATAGCTGTCTATCACAAGTGCCTTAAATTTGGCCTGCGCTTTCCCCTGCACCCCTTCCTGGAGGAGGCCATCAGGCGCATGAACGTGGCCATTGCCCAATTGACGGTCGTAGCTGTCAGGTCGCTGATAGCCTATACTTGGACCTGCCTGTTCCTGGGTGAGGGGCCTTACATAGACGCCTTAAGGTTCATGGTTGGCCTGCAGATGGTGGCCTCCACTGAGGGGGGCAGCTCTCCAGGGTATTTCTCCTTTCTCCGGCAGAAAAACTGTTCCCTAGCCTGGCCAACCTTGAACAGCCTGAAGGACTGGAAGGACAACTTCTTATATGTGCATAGTGCTACGGGATGGAGGATTCCCCGGCATTTCAGGAACCACGTCCATACCCGGCTGGAAACCTGCCAGGAGTATCACCCTGGGGTTGGGGGAAGGGCTCTTGAAGTCAAGTTGACCAAAAAAGAAAAAGAATTGGTCGAACGATTTGCCTCTTCCAAGGATAGGAAAGGCGCATATGGCCCTAACCACTGGCTCCCCCATGCGGACCTTATATCGACTGATGAATATTTGACCCGAGTGGGGCTAAACCCTGGCCTTGGAGAAGGTAGCTTGGGGATTCGGATAACAGTTAACTTTCTCTTAGCCCTGCTTTGTTTTATGCTTACTTGGTTAACTCTTTTGATTTTTTGCAGGGCTTGTTACTCATCTTTGGTCCAAAAGAGAGCTGAGGGACATTGGCCTGAATAGGGATCTTACGATTGCTGACCGTTGTCATCCCCTTCCATCTGGTTTTCAGAAGCAGACTCTGATGAAGTATGTAAAGAGCGTACCAGTCAGCAGGGCAAGGTTTCCTCCTCCTCCCCCCAAGTCGGTCTCTACACGACCTATGGCTCCGTCTCCTGCCCCCAGGGATGCAAGGGTGGAGGCTACCTCAGAGACCACTCCCTCCCCTGCAAGCAACCATGGAGGCTCTCCCGCTGGGACTCATCCACCTGTGGGGTCAAAACCTTCGGATTCTGAGGAGACTGGGGATTGCAATCCCCTGGTTGGCAGGAAGAGAAAAGATAAGGAGCCAATGAACACTGTCGAGGTGGTGGACCTAGAAGTAGATGCCAGCACACCCATGGCGAAGCGCCCTGCTCGTGACCTTCCAGGCACCCTGTTCTCAGAAGAAAATGCCAAGTTCAATTTCACTGCTGGCGATAGCGTTGACGTCTCCGCCTTTATTTCATTTTCTAACACTACGTTGGCGAACCATCTTACCAAATCCTTGACCTACTCTACCAATCAGGTGGTCCAGTTCATCCAACGTTGTTCCCGGGTTTTTCAGGCTTCCACAGAGCTGGCAGCTCTCAGCCATCTGAGCGATGAAGAGTTAAACATCACCCCGGGGTTTCCTCTCCCTAAGCAAATAGCGGTGATTGAGAGAGATGTTGCTCTCATTGCCAACCTGAAATCTCAATTGTCCAAATGCGAGGGTGAGCTGGGAGAGGCCAGGGATCATGCTACCCGCTGGAAGGATCAGGGGGAGAAAGCTGTAAATGAGGCTGCAAACTTGGAGGGTTAGTTGGGGCAAGCCAAGAAAAAGGTCGCCGAGTTGGAGGGCCGTCTAACCCAGGCTGACTTGGACCTTCAGAAGGCGCAGGGTGAGTTGAAAACTCAGGGCGAGCAATGGCTTAAGGAGAAGAATGAGATTATCCAAGAGGCTAATTCGGCGGTGGAGGAGAACTTTAATGCTGGAGCTTCCTACTCCTTAAAGTTTGTCATGGAGGTCATCAGGGAGATGCTTCCGGATTCAATGAGGATGTCTTCCAGGCCCTTTATACTGCCAAGAATGAAGCCAGGGCTAACAGATCGCCTGAGAAGGCCCCTGGTCCTGACCAGGATGCCCCCACTGCGTAATATGTAGGGCAGTCGTCTTCTAAGGGCTCCTACCCCTACCCTTCTGCGCCTCTGCTTCCTTGCTAATTTTCAATCTTTTTGCGCGTTGGGCCCTGATGTGGCCGCCTGCCGGCTAACACTAGTAGAAAAAGTAGATTTGGCTAAAAGAAAAGGCTTCGGTTGTGGTTAATAACCGTAGCCTTTTATATGGATAAAATAGGATTTATAAAATGGCTACGATTGTTTTTATACAACCGAAGCCAAAAATAAATGGTTACGGTTCCCTGCTAAAACTGAAGCCAACAGTATGTATAAAAGGTTTCGGCTGTTTTTAACAACCAAAGCCAAAAACAAATGGCTACGGTTCCAGATAGAGGCTAAGTCAAACGCATTTATAAAGGTCGTCCCCAATCTCTCGTTACTCTTTTTTTTCCTCATTTCTCCATTGTAAATCGCAGGACCCTTACCCTAAAAAAACTTGACATTGACGTGCGAACTGAAAAACTCCATACTCGCCAATCAAAGAAACGGATCTAGGCCCCCTATTAAATCTTTGCCCATATCTTGTCCTCAATTCATTTTCATTAACCCTCATCATTCATCCTAATCTCCAGTTCACCTTCTACAGATTTATTCTAATGAACACCCATCATTCACCCCGCACCACTATCACCCGATTTACCTATGCATACCTGCTACCTTATCTAGCTATCCCCGTTCGTCGATCCACTCAGCGATCAGCAGTTCTCGTCTTTCATTCCAAAAGCTGCCAGGTGATTTTCGCTCTTCGTTTTAGCAATCAAATAGAGCAAATCGATTTCCCTCCACTAAAACAATATCAATATGTTCCCTTATTCTAATCGATTTCCTGTTAGATTTTTGAATACTAGAGCTTCTTATTTCATGGTCGTCTCCTATTCTGTTTTTTTTTGGACTTCATATTTCTGAGCTTCTTGCTATGGTTTGATTTTAATTGTACTTGTTAATTGAATCTTTTGCAGCCTTTGTCAATTGATTCCATTTAGATGATGGTTGACTTTGTTCTAAATCTTTTTTGTTGATTAAATATTTTGTTGTTAATCTAACTGTACTCCGTACTTGTTAATTGTAATAGTCATTTAATAGCTGCTGTTTTGGATGGTGCAATACTGTTGTTCTCTTTAACTTAATAAAACGTATACAGACCAAAGATTCGAGATAGATGCAGGCTTGTTTACTCTTTGTAGCAGGGTTGCTACTATTTGAGGTTCTACTTCTTATTTTGCTTTGTTCCTTCCAATTCTCTTTGTTGTAGTTGTAATTGATTCGAATTTCATTTTTATTGCTTTGTCTTAGTAGTGTTCATTGTAATTGAACGGTGGCCTCGCTGCAATTGATTCAAAAGATCAAGGATTACGGAGATTATGGAATAAATACTAAAATCTATTCCATATTTGATTGATTTCTGTTTGCTTTTTTCTTTTTTTATATACGGTCTAAATTTTTTTATATTAGCGTACATCAGGAATAGATGATAAGGCAGATGCCGATTAATGTTTTACACAGAAAGAGGTAAGAATATGTCTATATCTTTTTCCTTATCTTGAAAAACATATCTGAAACTTATAGTTATGTGTCTTACTCAAACTCGTCTTATCGTCTTACGTTACTATGCACGTTACTTGACACTCAGACATTAGTTTGAATGTTGGTGGCTAGAAAGTTCATTTTTAGCCAACGAGGATTTTGTCCTTATTATTAAATTTTCTCTCTTGTTTGCGGTTCCCAAATTGAAA
Source organism: Agrostemma githago (assembly GCA_958450325.1). Taxonomy (NCBI): domain Eukaryota; kingdom Viridiplantae; phylum Streptophyta; class Magnoliopsida; order Caryophyllales; family Caryophyllaceae; genus Agrostemma; species Agrostemma githago. The sequence continues at coordinate 32,405,814 of OY288262.1, forward strand.
TTCATAGTTGTTGCTTCGTATTTATTCATGTTCTTGTTGTTGGTTACAAGTTTTAGGCCAGGGGTTGAAGCCAGTTACAAAACTTAGGCGTTCATCTCAAAATGTTTCACATCATTATCGTGGCCAGGTGGTCAAAAGCCCAGAGGATTGTGTGTTTTATTTTGATTATTCTAATAGACGATGGATGAGATATTGAGGGAATGTGTTGTCAACATGTCATTTGTGAAGGGGTGTGTATTGAGCGTATTCTTGTCCATCGTTGTGCAATTATATGTCCAAAAAAGAAACATGGAGAAAAAGTGATCATGCTCAGTAAGGAAATATGGGAAAAAAACATAAAATAGGAGGGAGTGCGTAAATTGGGTAAAGATGGTCAAAGTATAGCATTCATGTTTGACCAACATGAAATGGGGTCAAAGGTGGAGGGCATATGTTGTTATTTCTTTTGGCACAATTTGCTGCTGAATGGAAGAAAGTAGTTGTTGATTTCTCATTCTGACACATTTTGCAATTTGTTGGACATCATAATCCTCAGCCCTCTATTTCAAGCTTCTTTTGCTTGTTGATCCTGGTTATTAAGGCATTATGTCTATTGCCAACAGCTGGGGACATCACAATCCTCAGCCCTCTATTTCAATCATCTTTTGCTCGTTGATCTTGGTTATTAAGGCATTATGTCTATTGCCAATAGCTGGTGTAAGCTTCTTGTATATATTGCTTATACAAACAAAAATGCTATGTTGCTCAGACTCTTCGATATTTACCTCACGTACACAAGTCAAGACACTCATCAACACGCGGACGTGGGTAGGGCACTCATGCACTTCATTAAACAGACCCCCCCCTCCCCGATTTGATAAGCGAGATTTCGAACATGAAAAAGAATCTATTGATTCTCCCCAAACTATAGATTTCTAGACAAAATGAAACCCCTCCAGATCCTCGGGGACTATAATAGAAAGGATAGGGTATGTCTATTATGAACGTATCTACACCTGTGTTCTTTCTCAATTACTCACGTGATGTTCTATCTACTGCGTGGATGCAGTTGACTTTTGTGTGAGTGCAATTTATTTGGCACAGAGATGAATGCTCTTTATGCTATCAGGCCTCATATTGGCTTCTGTATTCGTACTATATTTTTTTTGTGAAGAAAATTGAAGACCGGCCATCACATGCATCAATGATGATTCCACAACATAATAAAAAGCTTGATGTTCATTCAATTCCTTGAACAATCGTCACCATAGAGAGGTAAGCTCATGTTTCTTAATATAACTTTTCTAGCCTCACACCTACAACTGTCAAACGTATTGGGTGGTCAGGTTCAGATGAAATATAGGTCGGATGTATTTCAGGTTTAAAAATATGGGTTTTTTACAAGTCAAATTTTGGGTCAAATACGGGTTTATGTTCTTGGTCAAGTTCGTCTATACTCTAGCTTACCCGATGACTTTTTTTTTTTTAAATATGTTAATACCAAACCAATGACATTTGTATGACTGACTAAACAACATGGGTGACTCACTCTTTTTATATTTTTTATATTGTGGTTGTCATTACTTTTATAATTTTACTAGTGTGGTTCTAAATGAAGTTATAAAAGTTGTGATTGCTTGATTGTTCTTTGTGATCCTGTGCACTAGAATTTACCGTTTTCACTACTAGAATTAATAGACTGAGATGTAAAGTTTCACTGTTTCTTTGATGTGTATTGCTTGTAAATTGAAAATGGCTGCTTTGTATTTCTCTAACATAGCCGACGAGATCTTATTCCGGAAACTACTAATGGAATGATTTCTACCTCATGTACATCTTTTGTTGCTTCATTTTGTCATTTGTAGGCCATTGGTTGTCGGCGGTATTAGTCGTTACGGGTGCACACTTTTGTTCGTTGCTTGACAAGGCTGACCTTATTTTGATCGATGTTATACTATTGTATGCATTTATCCTCAAATGACGATGTTGCATGCTACATGAACGATCGATGCTATACTTCTTCTTCCGAAGCACTCATAACTGGCACATATTGGAATATTATTTTAAAGTGTTAAAAATTTTGTATGAGTGCTTTTAATTTCTACTACAGATAGATGAATGTTTTTGTAAATAATATTAGTCATGAAGGATATCTAAAAAATATAGTATTAATTTTTTTGTATTTTTTTTTGATTTTTTAATTTGGAAATGGCTTCGGTTCTATACTAAAAACTGAAGCCTGTAATTGACTTTTGGCTTCGGTTCTATGGTAAAAACCGAAGCCTCTTCCTCACGTTGGTGAGCCTTTTTCCAACTTTTAGCATCGGTTCTCTTTACAACCGAAGCCTTAACCTACTTTTGCTTCGGTTCAGCTTAAGAATCGAAGTCTTTACTATGTTTTTGGCTTCGGTTTCCTATAAATAACCGTTGCCATAAATCTTTTTGGCTTCGTATCATAACCGAAGCCACAACTCATAGAGTTAATGCTACACCTTGATTTACTACGCCCACTTAACCGTAGCCTTATGTCCTTTTTAACCGAAACCACAAGTGCTTTTTGTACTAGTGTAATGTAATCCTTTAACTTCTTGTCTCTGGATTTTTCTTATTTGTCTTGCGGATTTTCATAATTATTTGCTTATCTTTTGTGAATATTTCTGTTTGTTGCATTTCTGTTAATTTGCTTACACAGTGTGGCCTGACCCTGGCTTCCTGCTGGAGTTCAGGGGGCTTGCCCCCTGCCTGCCCTGGGGCAGGTGGGGGGACTTTGCGTTTTTTATACAAGGTTGGGAGTTCCCCAGTCCTTGTTCTTTTTTGGGATGTGGGGCCTGGCCTAAGCTTGACTTCTTGCCGAAGTCCAGGGAGCCTGCCCCCTGCCTGCCTAGAGGCAGGTGGGGGACTTAGGTTTTTTTGTTGGGGGGATTACTTTCCCTGAGTTTTGCAACAGGGGGGGCCCTCCCCCTATTGCCCCCTGCTCGTTTGTGTGTGAAGTGCTAATCTGAACAGACAACGAGTATAAATTCCAGGATCTTCTCATTTCTTTGAAAAACTTTAAACATTCGTGGTCGGAGCCGTCGACATTTTCCTTGACCGTCCTCCGCCGACGCGTTTTCTAGGGAAAGGAAAAGAAAAAACCATCTAAAAACTTTAACTTTTAGACGTAGTACTTCTTCAAGGTATTCGCATTCCAGTGGGCAGTCAGCTCATGGCCTTCAGGGTTAGCAATTCTGTAGGTTCCTGGCCCCATAATCTGGGTGACTTCATATGGGCCTTCCCAATTAGCGCTTAGCTTGCCGTGTTCCCTTGATCTTCCTACGGCCTATGTCTTTCTTAGGACCAGGTCCCCTACCTGGAAACTCCTTACATTCACCTTTTTGTTGTAAGCCTTCCTCATTCGTTATTGGTAGGCGGCGATATTAACACAAGCCTCTTGTCTTACTTCACCGACTAGATCAAGAGCTTCTGTCATTGTAGCCTCATTGCTTGCCCTGTCATATTGTTGGGATCGGAGGGTGGGAATCCGTGCTTCTATGGGCAGCAGGGCTTCAGCCCCGTAGACCAGGCCAAAAGGAGTCTGACCTGTGGACTCTTTTCTAGTGGTCCTGATTGACCATAACACACTTGGAAGTTCGTCAGCCCATCTCTCTTTGAGCTCATTCACCATTTGATCTCTTCAGCCCGTTTAATATTTATTTGTTCGCTGCTTCAGCCTGCCCATTGGTTTGTGGGTAGCAGACGGCGGAATAGGCGACAGCTATGCCATGGCTTTCCAGCCAGGCTCTCAGGGGATCATTGTCGAACTGCCTTCCGTAGTCAAAGAACAACATCTTCGGCAGGCCATACCTTGTTATGATATTTCTCTAGACTGATATTTCTCTAGACCACTTTTCTAACCGCCGACTCTGTTATATTTGGGACGGCTTCAGCTTCAATCAACTTAATGAAATAATCAATCCCTACTACTAAAAACTTTCTACCCCCAGTCGCCACAGTAAACGGCCCCAGAATCCCCATCCCCCATTAAGCGAAGGGGATGGGAGACAAGATCGGCCGGAGGTCCTGGGCTAGGCATGTATTGACGGGGCGAACAGTTGACACTTCCTGCATTTCTAAGTTAGATCTCTGGCATCAGCGAGCAGGGTCGGCCAGTAGTAGCCTGCCCTCAGGGCTTTATGGGCCAGTGATCTTCCTCCTATGTGATGACCACAGATACCTGAGTGTATATCGACTAGTACTTCCGCGGCCTGCCCTGCCCCCAGGCACCTGAGCAGGGGAGAAGAGAACGATTTTCTGTAAAGTCCTCGCCAACTAATATAAACCATGCAGCCCTGGCTGGCATCTTTCTCTTCTGTATTGGGTCTTGCGGAAGGGTCCCATACTTCTTGAACTGGATGATTGGCGTCATCCAATCCTCGGATTCTACTTCCTCGATGACATTGACCAGTTGGCAGTACAGCCTCGTACTCGGCCTTGTTATTTGATGCAGGGAAGGTGAACCTGAGCGAATGCTCAAAGTCTGTTCCTTCAGGCTGGTCAGTACGATCCCTGCCCCCGCACCATTGGCCGTAGAGGATCCGTCAGTGTATACTACCCATTTTCCAGCGGGCGGATCGTCCTCCTCTGAATAAGAACATTCTGCCAAAAAATCTGCCAAGGCCTGTGCCTTGATGGCAGTCCTGGACTGGTATGATATGCCTAACCCGCTTAGCTCTATGGCCTATTTCAGCAATCTTTCAGACTTCTCAAACTTTTCTAAAACTTTCTCCAGGGGCTGGTAAGTCAGTACAACGACGGGATGGGTGTCGAAGTAAGGCTGAGCTTCCTGGCTGCAATGACGACTACGTAGGCTGCTTTTTCAACAAATGGGTAATTCTTCTCTACTGCCCCCAGAGCATGGCTTACAAAATAGATCGGCTGCTGGGAGCCTGCCTCCTCCCTTAAAATTACCGCGCTCACTATTGAGTTTGTCACGGCAATGTAGAGGAAGAGCTTCTCCCCCGCCACCGGCCTTGCCAGGGTGGGTAGCCTCTTCAGGTGTTCTTTCAGTTGTTCGAAGGCTTCTTTTTGTTCAGTTTCCCATTTAAACTGCATGTTTCCTTTCAAAATTTTGAAGAAAGGCGTCGATTTGTCGGCTGACCTGACAATGAACCGTGCCAAGGCAGCCATCCTGCCAGTTAGGCGTTGAATATCTCTTATCGTCCTTGGTTCTGGGAGGTCCAAGACGGACTGAACTTTCTCGGGGTTCGCGTCAATCCCCCTGGCGCTGACCAGGAAACCCAGGAACTTCCCAGAGCGGACCCTGAAGGTGCACTTCTTGGGGTTTAATTTCATCCGGTATGTGCGCATGGAAGAGAAAGTCTCCTGCAGATCTTTCAGGTGCTCTGCGTCCCCCTTACTTTTTACAATTGCGTCGTCCACATAGGCCTCCAGGTTTCTACCCTTCTGATTCTCAAAAACCTTATCAACCAGTCGCTGGTAAGTGGCGCTTGCATTCTTGAGCCCGAACGGCATCATCTTGTACATGTATGTACCAGAACTGGTGATAAATGCGCATTTTACCCTGTCAGGCTACCAGAGGTATACTTGGTGATAGCCTGAAAAGGCATCCAAGAAACTAAGCGTGGAGTACCCACTGGTGGCGTCTACCAGCTGATCGATCCTTGGAAGGGGATAACAGTCTTTAGGGCAGGCATTGTTAAGATTGGTGAAGTCTACACACATTCTCCAGGCACCCGAGGACTTTTTCACCATCACTACATTAGCCAACCACTCAGGGTAATCACAACTTTCTATGAAATCAGCCTTCAGGAGCTTCTCAATCTCCTCTTTAATGGCCTGATCTTTTTCTGCAGACATATTCCTTTTCTTTTGTTTCACAGGGCGGGCCTCCGGATTTACATTTAGCCTGTGAACAATGTGGGCCGGATCGACCCCTGGCATTTCGTCTGCCGAGTAGGCAAACACATCCCTGTTGTCTCTTAAGACCTTGATCAATTCTTCGCGGTAGGAACTTTCTAGGTCTGTCCCTATCAGGACCTGCCTTCCAGGCTCTAGTTCCACCAGCAGGCTCTCTCCCCCAGGTTCAGGGTGGTCTGCTGTTTGCTGACCAGCTGGAATTAGGGATTGCAATTTCACTCGCATCCGTTCCGCACCTGACCCATCCGCGAAAATTAAATGGGTGAAAACCCGAATAAATTGATGAATAACGGGTGATGGATGAAACGGGTGATGGGTTGGGTCGGATCCGGGTGGAGCATCATCCCACCCGTAATCCGTTAACCACCCGATCCGACATCATCCATTTAAAAAAAATATGTGGCTTCAAGAGTCGAGACTATGAAGCTTAATATTTGTATCACATGTTAGTCTGTGATGGAGATTTTAGAATGTCTAATTTTCATGTCAAGACTATGAAGCTTCCATGTATGGATTTAATTTTCATGTCGGATTTGTAATGTTTAAATTTATATTGTATTTTCGCAAGGCAACGAAAGACGTCGAGTCGCAAGCTAGGGCTCGCAAGAATTTTTTTTTTCCGATTTGGTATTTATTTCATAAAATAATGGTACAAGTGAATCACCCGTTAAGCACCCGAACCATCCGTTTCACCCGTGGATGACGGGTGGATCGAATATGGATGACACCTTTAGTGGATTATGGGTGAATTGGATGAGCGGATAAAGACGGGTGATGGATGCGGGTGAGGCTCCACCCGATCCAAATCCGACCCATTGCCATCCCTAGCTGGAATCTCCCCTTCCCTGCTGGGGGAAATGTCTTCTTTCCGCTTGCCCTTTCTCTCTGTTTCACGGGTGCGCAGGGCCACAGAGTAGCACTGTCTGGCTGACTCCTGGTCCCCATGCACTTTTGCCTCCATGCCAAAATCCGTCACGTAAGCTATGGTCAGGGCTCTGATAGATATGGCTACCTCGATTTCATCTAAAGTGGCTCTGCCTATCAGGGCGTTGTACGCGGACTTTGCATCAACAACAACGAACGATGCCCGGATATTCCTGGCTCAAGCCCCCTCCCCGAACGTCATCGGCAGCTCGATGACACCCATGGCGAGGATCCCTGCCCCGCTGAATCCGTATAGCGATCCAGGGGCAGGCTTGAGGTGCCTCTTCTACAGGTTCATTTTATCAAATGCTTCTTTGTAAAGTAAGTTGGTGTAGGCCCCTGTGTCCATCATGCAACTTCTCACGATGTGGTTGCTAATGACAAGGGACAACACTAGGGGGTCGCTGTGGGGGTAGACCACCCGCCCTGCATCCTGGGGAATGATGCTCAGTGTCAGGCCTTTTGGACTCCCTGCTCTGTCAGCGTACCAGATTTGATTTCGGAGTTCCCGGATCTGCCTTTTTTGGCCTCTCCGGCTTGTCTTCCCCTCAGATTCTCCCGTTACGATGTGAATTATCATGCAGTTTTGCGCTGAACCTTCAGGCTTGTCCGCCGTATCTTTCTGACTCTTATTCCTTGCAGCATAGGTACTCAGCCAACCATTCCTGATGAGCTTCTCAATCTCATCCTTTAGATGGCGACACTCCTCAGTGGTATGTCCTATGCAATCATGGAACGTGCAAAACTTCTTTGGGTCACCCTTCGGGCTGTGCGGCTTACTTGGGCGATTCCACTTGGCTGTCTCCTTCTCCAGCTCAAATATCTCGGCTCTTGATTTGTTGAGGGTTGTGTAGCTGTCAAACCTGGGTTGGTAGGCCACACGCTCCTTTCTTGGAGTGTCACCCTCCTCTGCTCTCTGTTTTCCTGCCTCGCCTCTGCTGCGTCCACCCTGCGGTCCCCCCTGTGGCCTGGAAGGTCCTGTGGGGGTCTCCGGCAGGCTATGGAACTCTTCCTGCAGCATGAAGCCCTCGGCTATTTTTCGGGCTTTGGCCAGAGTTTCTGGCTGAGCTCTAATCATCTGATTTTTCATCTCCCCTGGGAGTAATGAGTTGGTCAAAGCATACGCTGCCGTTGGATCATCGATTTCCTTGACCTGCTGGAAGGCCAGATCAAATCTCTTCAGATACTCCCTGACAATCTCGCCCTTCTTTTGCCTGAGGGTCATCAGGTCAAAGCGAGTTAGCCGGCGCCTTTTATTCCCTGCATACTGGTCCAAGAAGGCTTCGGCCAGCTATATAAAGTAACTGATCGATCCATGCGGCAGGTCCCTGAACCACCCCTGAGCCAGACCCACCAGGGTGGTAGGGAAACTCTTCCACCAGACCGCATCATCCGCATTGTACATCCCCATATGACTTTCATATGCCGCCAGGTGATCTTCTGGGTCATTTGTCCCATCAAACTTTACAGAAGGCATTTTAATCTTCGGGATAGGGTATCCCTGCACTTCGGGGTGGAGTGGAGTCCTGGTAGGTCTGCCCACCATTTTTTACCTGCTCCCAGCAGAGTGGTAATCGTAGTTATCCCATTTGCCAGGGGTCGGTTTTCCAACACTAGGGGAGCGGTGCCAGGAAGCTTGCCTACTTATAGCCTCATCCTCCCTCGCAGGGGAGTAATGTCTGGGTCGCTTCCTCTGAGGTGGTTCGAGGTTATCGTCCTAACGGTGCTTTGATCCCAGTGGTTGTCCATTGTTGAGCCTGGACTGCATCCTCCTAGACAGCCCTGGAGCCTTCTGCGATTCACCTAGCGTCAATCTGGAAAAGACTCCACCCTGTTTTTCCCCCAGGCGCTTTGAGGCGGGCTCCCTCGACCTCATCCGCTCTCGCAGCTCCTGGGACAAGCCTCTTTTCTCAGCAGCTGTTGTGGATTCGGTAGTATGTATAGATAACGCTTGTTGCTGGGCGGGCGGCTCCTGGTTGCCGGCTGTGATGCGGCTCTTGGCCTGTACATACCCCTGAGCGGTTTTCCTCGCCTTTCTCTGGACATTCCAGGCAGCGGTTCGTTTCGTGCCTCCAGCCCCCTCGGCACTATCGATGTGCAGGTGCTTGGGGGTTGTAGCAATCCGGCCCACCAGGTCCTCCGGCGTGAATTCTTGGTTTAGCATGGCCGAGAAGAAGGCCGCGATCTGTGCGACCTGGGCAGGGGTGAGGTTAAGTTTAGGCCTCTAGTGATCGATCTGCCCGGCCGCGACTGTGGTCTCCTTGTTGGGCACCTCGTGGAGGTTGGTCCGCCCTACACCGCGAATTATAGCGGCGGGTGTTACCAGGCATGTCATACAGGGGGATCACCGGATGTCCTGTCGGATCCGCCCCGGAATTGGCCTCGATAATTTCAAGCATATTTCGGATCGTGGTTGATTTTTGTGGGTAACTCGTGAGCACAACCGTTACTTCCCCACAGACGGCGCCAAATTGTTCCGGTTACGGAAACAATTGACCCGAAGCGGATTCGGGTTCTTTGAATTCGGTATTGCTTTGATGTTGATTGTTTTACTTTGGGAGCCTCTCCTTCCTCTTACTCCGGTATTCGGACCTTCCCAGCGAAGGTGGCCTGTTCCCTGCACACAGAACGCACAGGGCCTCGGAGGTGTCCGAGGAAACCCTCTCCGATGCCTAAGTCAGTCCGTGAAATGCCTTGATGAACCTTACTCATGAGGAGTAAGGTGGCGGTTTTTAGAGTAAGATTCTATAGAGAGAAAGTCTAACCCCTTTCTTGTGGGAAATACCGAAGTATTTATACCTTCCCCCAAGAGAGAGGAGAAGAGAGAGAGAGAGAGAGAAAGAGAGAGAGAAAGAGAGAGAGAAAGAGGAAGAATGAGAGGACGAGGAGGTGACACGTGGGTTCACCTCGTCCACTTATTTTCCCCTTACCTTAGGCCTGGACGGGAGGGCTCTGACTTCTGCCCCCTGAGCCTGCCAGGGAGGGACACCCTGAGGACTGGCAGGCAGGGGGACTCGTTGCTAAACCAGTGTGCGGTTTGACCCTGACAGGTAGGGAGGGAGCTTGCTTGGGGCTTGGAGCGACTGAGGTTGCCTTTTGGAGGCTTCCTGGCAAGGCTTTGCTTGATGGCCTGCCAAGCAGGCCTTTCTTCACGTTCGGGTTGGGCTTCCCCGGGGCCCGGATGGCGGGCGACCCGTGGCAGGCTACCGACCCCCATCAGTTACGGTATAAGTAACAGGACTATCGCAGATATTGGTCTAAGAGGTAGTGAAAAGGTCGGTCCGCTATTCACCCTAGCATGCGTCTAAAGGCTTCCGATCTTATTAGGGCAAACTAATGTGTTGTAGCAGGTCTAACTTTTACCAGGCTTCCGATCTTAGGTTCAAGTTTACCAATTCAATTAATCAATTACGTCGACTTAATCAATTAATCTCAATTAAATGCTACAATTAACAACTCAGACACAATATCATTGACAGATCTATAAATTATTTAGCAACCACATTCAATTCGCAGATCCCCTAAATCCTAGCGAAGGAAATTAGCTACTCATAATTAATTCAAGAACAACAAGATTAATAAAAGATTTTACTAGATTAAACGTGATGAATAATAATAAAATTACGACAAGCGTAAAACAAAGATTAAGAATAATTAAGTATGAAGAAGAAGAAGAACAAACAAAGATTAAGAATAATCAAGAACGAAGAAGAAGGAAGAAAGATTAGATTAAATTACCAAGAGGAATAAAGGTTGTTTGGGTATCAAACAATCAAAGGTCTCCTACCGGCGGTGGCCAGCAATCTCCCTCTCCGTTCCTGACAAGCCTTGAGCTTCGAACCTGCACAAGGAGCACACAAGGGCCTCGGAGGGTGTCCGAGGTTGCCTCTCCGACGATCAAGTCAGTGTCGTGGTTTAGGGGGGCGAGGTAAGATTATGGAGGATGTTACTTAGCTTTTAAGAGAGATGGAGTGTTGTAGATAATTTGTGTCCCTTTTCTCATGGTGGCTCTCTGGATATTTATAGGGTGTGAAGAGCATAGGTCGGTCGTCCTCCTTCTTGTTAGGCCGACTCCTCCCTCCGTCAGAGGGAGCCGGTGCGAGTTGGTTTCGAGACAGGGGATGCCTTCGAGTTGCCGGCTCCCGGCTACCTGTGGTGCCAACCCCCATCAATTGCCCCAGCGCTGGGCGTTTGCCGAGGGCCGTCGCAGGCTGACCCCAGTGAACAGTCCTTGGGTGAGGCGTCACAGGGCCGATGGCGCTTTGCATAGGGTCCGTTCACCTTCCTTTCCTGTGCCTAGAGTATACCTAGAGGTAATGATGACCTTTGGTCTTCCCTAGGTTGTTAAGTGGTTGTGTGCATTAAATGGGGTGCATGCATGGCTGGGTCTCCCTATATAATGCCCTCATTTTTTGCCATTTTTGGCATCATTTTCCCACTTCCTTCATTGAAAACTTAGCTCAGTCATGTCGTCCTCTGGCAGTAACTCTCCTCCGTCCATTGTGATGCATCCTCGTGTTCCTGCCCAGCGCAGGAAACGCTCTCCTTCTCCGGAGACCTCGAAGCCCAAGCTAGGGCATTGGGTCTCCCGAGGACCTCCATCACGTCCATCGGCACCGGTTGAGGTAGCCCTTCCTCCTCCTCTTCCTACTGGGGGGGCTGCTGGTCATTCCCACGGTAGTGATCGTGACCGCCGCCCCCGAAAGTCCAGGGTGCACTTTGGTGTCTCGGAGCCGGATGTTGATCCGGATTGTCCATCTTCGGGCAACTCCTCCGGCTCATATTCCTCGAGCAGCCGCTCATCTGGGCCCTCGTGGATGGCTGGGCCCCTCTGCCCCAGTGATTCGTCTAGCGAGATGGCGGAGGGTTTCGACGTTCTTCGTGGAATTCGTGCTCCTCCTCCTTCCCCTACTTCCTCGTCTTCCCCTGCCAGCTCGGCTTCCTCCCTTCCTGATGAGGATTCAGATGGGGAGGATATGGAGTAGGGCCTCCTTATTTGGTCAGACCTCGTTTTGCCGGTTGAGGTCGATAGATGGGGAAGGCGGTATACTTTTGGCGGTGTGGCTATGTTGGCGGTGCTTCGCGGGTGGTCCTCAGCTTTCATCCTGTTGCTCTTTTATTTATTTTAGGTAGTTCCTAGTCAGTTTATGTAGCTTTGGGGGTCGCCGGCCCCTTTTGTTTTGTTTTTCGAATACCGGCCTTGTATTATCGGGATGTCGGTTCCCTTAGTCTGTGGATGGTAGGGTGTTTGGGTGTAAGATGACTGTTTATTGAATGTGGGCCCTTGTGTTTTGTGCCAAAATCACGCTTTCCAATTTGTCTGCTCCCTCTTCTTGTGTTGTCTTTTCGTATTCTGCGCTTTTAGGTTGCATTGAATGTCATTTGTCCCCTGTCAGTTATCTCTTTGGGTGGCCCTAGGAAACCCCTCTTGTATAAATAGGGGCTCATTTCCTCATTTGCTCTCATTTACCTTTCCACTCTCTCACTAAGAGCAAAGCATCTCCCTTCTCCTGCCCCTTTCATCTCTTATTAAGTCGTCGTCTCCTACCTCGGGAGTCCTAGTTTCGCCGGCGTATCTAGGTCAGTTCTCTATTCCTTCTTGTCTTTTGTTTATTCCTTTGCTTCTGCATTATGTCCACCCGTTCCCGGCATGTTCGTTTTAAGGAAGAGGGCGACGAGGCGATGTCGACATACGACGGGGCCCAGGTCAGTGGATCCGGGGAAGGTGCCGGCGAAGCCTCCTCTGATGAGTCTGTAGAGGTGGTAGAGCCCATTCCTTCGAAGCCTCTCCGGACTCTACGCATTTCTGCTTCAGGGCCTTCTCGAGGGGGGGTGACCTCTATTTCTGCTGGGGACGGCGAAGGGGTGCCGTCCTCTGATGTTACTGGGGGAGATATGGCTGTGGGTAGTTCTATGGTCTTACGCTGCCGTCTTCGGAAAGGCGGCTCTCGTCTAGGGGAATCTTCCGAGGCGGAAGGGTCCTCTCTCCGTTATGACTTCGTCATAACTCTGTCACATTTTGACCTTATGTTTCATCTTTTTCCAAGCTTTATTTTCATTTTTGGGTTTAATGATATTTATTTTTATTTTAAAGGATTTTAATTCTTTTAAATCTATTTATTTAATTTTCTTCGTAAACTATTTATTTTTCCGCGAGGAATTTTATTACCCATCGTATTTAAGCTCGGATTTGAGTTATTCCTTTTTCTACAAATGTCTAAACATATTTTTATAATATTTTCAACTAGTAAATATTTTTATTTACGGAAATTTAGCCATTAATGATTTTATTACGAAGTTTCGTAAATAATTATTTTCTTACGCGAGGTTTACTCGAATTACTTTGAAATGCCTTTAACTATTTTACGATTATACTTTTTATCAACTTACAAATTATTTGAGACCTTTTCCTCATATTTTGGACCGACAAAGCTCCTTGTCACAATTTTACTACGTTTTATTAATACGATTCATTTTATTACGTAAACCGAAAAGATATGATTATTTCCCTTCTCATTCAATTGTTGCATTATTGCTTAAACTCTTCACACTCCCTCTTAACCTCATTGGATTCCTCATTGGATTCCACATTGATGATACCACATTGGATTCCTCAAATTATTTATTCTCATTTAACCTTAAGAAACCTTCCAACTCTTTTACATTCATTTCTCATAAAAAAATAATTCAATACCCTATTTTCTTCTTCCTTGGCCGTGAGATTTCTTCCTCCTTCTTGGCTGATACTTGCTCTATTTTGAGTCACAATCGTCTCATTTTTTTTATCGTCAAATTAATCCTCTTTCCGAGCCTATCGTTAAGGTAATAATCGATTATGTTTTCGATCGTTATTCACCTTGATTTTCTTAGTTTTTCTCATGGTATTTTTCTACCATGAATTTCGTGTATGGTAGGTTTCGTGGACGATCCCGAGGTCGACGAGTATATTATTGATTCCGATTTGGATTAGAGGTAACGTCGATGTTACTCGGTATTTCGTGATTTTAATTGTGTAATTGAATGTATATTTTTATATTTCATTTTTGACAATATATGTATGTCATATAATCTGGAAAAATTTTGAAAGTTAAAAATTTGCATGTTTTGATATTTTTATCGCTTTTACGAGATTAACGATTAAATTGTTGTACTAATTTGTAAAATCGTAATATTCGGCCTAAACTTGTAATATATGATTATATTCTGTAAAAATGAAGTTTTTAATGATTTTTAATAATTTGGTATTTTTCTGATATTTTTGATATCGATTATTGAATTTTTACCGTTTACGAACAAAAATGATTAAAAACCGATTTTTATTTCTAGCACTTAAACATTTTATTTTAATCTGAAATTTGACGTGGATAATCTTTCTGATGAAAAATCATTTTATGAATTTTTTTCATAATTTTTCGGGATTATTAAGTGGGTGAATTAATTAATCACTTTAAATCATCGTTTATCGTTAAAACCGTGTGTGTCGTTTAAATTCTCGATTTCTGGTCTTTTGTTTAAATTTTGGAAAAAAAATATTAGTTTCTGGAAAATCATTATTTTTAAGTTTAATAATAATTTTTGGATATTAATACTTAAATCGTTTGTAATTACTATTTTTATTAATCGTTATTGTTGAGATTAGACGATTAACGAGAAAACCCTTTAAAAACCGAGTTTAAGGATTCTGGAAAATTCTATTTTCTGGACAGAATGTCCAAAAATATATTTTAGCTATTTTACGTAATTTTTTTACTATTTATTAAAGTCTTTAAATAATAGTAATGATTTTTGGACAAAATTTCGATTTATCGTTAAAATGCTTCGTCTTACCTAAAAGAATTATTTTTCCAGCAATTTTGAAAATATTTAAATCTGAAACTTTGATAGTTAAATCACCCCTTATCATATTCTAAATTTTTTTTAATGGTTTAATTAAATAAAACACGTTAAAAGATTTATTTTTACATTTGCCGTAAAATTCTATTTATGTTCGTATTGTCGAAACTAATAATAATTGGGGAATTTTAATTTTATAAATTTTAAAAACACCCTAATTAGTAGTATTAAAATGTTTAAGACATTTTTAATCATTTTATAAACACTTGTATGGTATTTTAATAATTTCATAAACTCAAATGTTTTCACTTTAACAATTAATATCGTTAAGGCCGAAAGTATTAGTTTTATAAATCTATATCTTTTACTAAAAATGTTTTATTAGTATGAACTAATATTTTCGCTATTTTGATATGATGCTATTTTTTGTAAAGTTTCTAAATGTAAAAGTTTCCTAAAATAAAATTTTCCTCTTTTGGAAGGCGATCCGTTTTCCCTTTTGTTCTCTTATTATTTACAATGATTATATCCTTTTGAATATCGATAATGGCTTTGTTTTGGAGTTATGGAATAAGGACAAGTGTGGGGTTAGAGTAATATAGTCTGGGCTGTACGTTTTGCCATCAACTATAAAGCTGGTGTGTCTATGTTGAGACACATTGGTCGTTGAATTGAGCATGGTTTGTGTTCAGGAGAGTGTATGTTTACCTTAAACTTAGATATCGCATCGTGTAAGTCGCGTCGGGTTGAACTGGGTATGGTTTGTATCCAGGAGGGGTGTGCACTACTTAAATCAGGACCTCGCTGCACGCAGTCCTGTTATAGTTGAGTTGCCTAGTTTGAGACTAAAGTCTGATTTGTTTTGACTAAGTTCTCGAAACTAGATTTTAGTATTGTCCTAGTGAATGTATAGCCTTGTGCACACTGATCGAATTTCCATAACGCCATTTTGACTATTTTTATTATTATCGATATAATTTTGATTTGAAGGTTGGCAAATGTTTTATGTTTTCTTCGGAAAACTCATTTTTATTATATTGTTTCGTTACGTGAAGTTTTTCACTGAAAGCTTATTTTCCTTATAATCTTTTAATGATTTTTATTTTTACTATTTTCATATAATAGTAATTACAGTTTTAAAATCATGTTATACGGCTGGGAGAACGTTGACGTTGCTCCCCACTGATTGTGGCTGTTATGTTTTTAACATGGCAGGTATATGTGTTTTTCTTCGGGTGGGCTAGCGAGCAGTTATGGATCCTGCTTATTTATTTTAATAATTATGTCTTATGGATTGTTCAAACCCCCTTTTGTGGATTGTTTTAATTTTGGCCATTTTATTTAAGAGCTATTGTTTGACTTTACCATTTTAATTTTACTAAGACATAGTTTTCAGCGTGTTTTAATCCCGACTCTACAGTGTTTCTGCCACTGTATCGCGTTAGAATTTTCTAGGGGATTACAGGTGAGGAGGCGGACAGAGGATGTTGAGAGTGGTCGTCGTTCTCTTCGTCACTCCAATACTCTGGTGGACGAGGGTTGGCGTCAGAAGGTGCTCAACGTCGGTGGTCTTGACGCTGCCAAGGAGCTCTATCCTCTTGGGGTGGGTTATGAATATGTGTTGCCGGAGCCGGGTCAGTCAATTTGTTCCCCTCCTGAGGGATGTGTGGGAGTGTCGGTGGAGTCTCTGAAGTTTGGTGTGCGTTTTCCCCTTGACCCTTTTGTGGGGGAGGTGTTTTGTCGTATGAAGTTGGCGTTGGGTCAGCTGACTCCCCAATCTTTTCGCGCCATCATTTCATTCTGTTGGGTATGTCGGTTTAGGAAGTGGAGGCCTTCAGTGGAGGCGTTCCGGTTTATGGTGCACCTCAAGGCAGCGTCTTCTTCCTATTGGGCTCTTGGCCGGCGAGGCAAGTATGTCACTTTTTATCTCATACTTTCGAACTGTCTTAAATGGAAGGGTGCCTTCCTGTATGTGCGCTCGGCTCGGCCTTGGGTTGTTCCTCGGTTGTTCCTGTCGGATACGCGTGTCAACATAGAGAGCGATGAGGAGGTGGGCGTTGTTTGGATTTGAGGGAATCCAGCCTGGGACAGGCGGATAGGGAAATCGTTGTCGCCTTCCCCGCCAACATGAAGTGGGTCGGTAAGGAGAGGGTGGCCGCTCCTTCGGTCTGGCTGCCCCATTATGACCTGATTACGAGGAACGATTTTTTGGAACGGGTGGGCATGAGCGTCCCTGTCGCCGGCCCAGGTATCTGGCGACCCAATTATTCGCTTGTGTTGTCCACCTTTCTTGACAGCAAACAGACCCTCAACCCCTTGCCCATTTTTCTACCTAATTTTGCAGGCAGTAGGTCGGCGACCTCTTGGACGCCTGAGGAGATTGACTTGCTTGGGTTGGATCCTTCCCTCCGACCACTTGTTACCACACCGCCGGCTCCCCCCTAGACCGTCCGACGATCATGACCTACCGGAAGTCGAGATTTGCCAGGACTAGAAGGGATACTCCGGAATTTGATGGAGCTCCCCCTCCGAAGAGACAGGCCGTGGGGTCGTCTTCTGCCGCCCATGAGGTGGCCATGAGCGTGGCCGGTGCGCAGACTGATGTTGGGGCTTCCGAGGTGGTCACCTCTCCAAGGACGACGGGCTCTCCGGCTGTTACTGTGCTGCTTTTCCTGATCCGACAGTGACTATCGAGCCATCTTCCGACCTGGGGGAGACGGCCATCCGCCTGGAGGCTTCTCAGGATCGGGATACTATGCGCGATGTTGCCGCCGCCGTGGATGCGCCGCTCCCCTCTTTGTCTGATCTCTCCTTTTACAGGATGCTGGAGGGGGATGTTTCACCCATCGATCGGATTTAGACTCTCGCCCAGTCGGAGACCATCTATCGTGGCATGGGAGAGGACTTGTCTAGGTTTGTTCAGGGAAGCATCAAGGTCAAGAAGGCGGCGGAGGAGGGTGCGAGCCTGATGTCTCGTTTGCAGGAGGCGGAGTCAAGACTGGAGACGGAGAAGCAGCTAAGGTTGGAGGCTGAGGAGAAAGAGGCGGCTGGTCGTACGGAATTGGAGGCCCTTCGAGGGGTCCATTCCTCTTGTGAGCCATCCAGGAAGGCTCTGGAGGGGCAATTGGAGGCAGCCCGCGTCGACATGGCCTCCACTCGCGCCGAGATGGAGTCCCTTCAGTCAAAGCTGGCGGCGGCTGAGCAGAAGTTGGCGAAGAAGTCTAAGGAAATTGCTGACTTGGAGAAGGATGGTGACGCAGCTTACAATGATGGGATGAGTGTTGTTATTGCCTTGACGTCTAGAGCCCTTCGTGAGTACGATCTCGACTTTGATTTTGGCTGGTATAATCCGATATACAAGCGCCTTCAAGCTGAGAAGGATGATCAGGAAGATGGGTCGCCGGCGACGGAACATCCGCCCTCCCCAAAATAGGAAATCGGGTCGTCGTCCTCCTGTGCCTCATGTACCCTCAGGGAGGGAGAGGAGGGGGCGGCAGAAGAGCCGGCAAATACTGCTAACTCTTCTGCCCCCTCTTGAGGCTTTTTGTGGATCTCCTCGCACCTACCCCTTGAGGTATAGGCATAGGCTTGCCCTCCATGCTTCATTGTTTCTCCTTTTTGTCGTGTTTGTAGGTGGCGCTTGATCCTTTAGGGACGGCTGCCGATCTTTTAATAGTCGTAGCCTTATTTTGACTCCTTATTGTAACAAACGCCTGGCGCTTCTGACGCCTTTTATTCTCCGTCTTTATTATGCTGTCTGCCTTGCCTTTGGATTATTTTTCGACTTTTGGCAGTTTGCCTGTTCGTTTCTATGCTCGCCGTATTCTCACACTCCGGCTTTTGCCCCCACACTTTGGGTGGGGAGATTTGGCCAGGGGGCCGGCTGTGGACATGGCCACAGACGGTTTGCGACTTATGCCCCCCACACTTCGGGTGGGGGAGATTTGGCCAGGGGGCCGGCTGTGGACATGGCCACAGACGGTTCCCGACTTACGCCCCCACACTTTGGGTGGGGGAGATTTGACCAGGGGGCCGGCTGTGGACGTGGCCACAGACGGTTCCCGACTTATGCCCCCACACTTTGGGTGGGGGAGATTTGGCCAGGGGGCCGGCTATGGACGTGGCCACAGACGGTTCCCGACTTATGTCCCCACACTTTGGGTGGGGGAGATTTGGCCAGGGGGCCGGCTGTGGACGTGGCCACAGACGGTTCCCGACTTAGGCCCCCACACTTTAGGTGGGGGAGATTTGGCCAGGGCGCCGGCTGTGGACATGGCCACAGACGGCTCCTGACTTATGCCCCCACACTTTGGGTGGGGGAGATTTGGCCAGGGGGCCGGCTGTGGACATGGCCAAATCTCACTTGAAGTGTTTGTTCCCTTTAAGTGTTCTTTCAGGCTGGCAAACGCCGTCCTCTGTTTTTCCTCCCACTTGAAGTGTTTGTTCCCTTTGAGGACCCCGAAGAAAGGGGTCGATTTATCCGCTGCTCTTGAGATGAACCGCGCTAGGGCTGCGATCCTTCCTGTGAGTCTTTGTATGTCTCTGATAGTTCTCGGTTCCGGCAGGTCCTGGATGGCTTGAACCTTTTCAGGGTTGGCGTCTATTCCTCTGGCGCTTACTAGAAATCCTAAGAACTTCCCGGACCTTACCCCGAACGTACACTTTTGGGGGTTAAGTTTCATCCTGTACTTCCTTAAGGACTGGAATGTCTCCTTCAGGTCGTCGAGATGTTTCTCGTCTGCTTTACTTTTTACAATCGCGTCATCCACGTATATTTCCATGTTTCTGCCCCTCTGACCCTTGAAGATCTTGTCTACCAGTCTTTGGTAGGTGGCGCCTGCGTTTTTTAGTCCGAAATGCATCATTTTGTACATGAACGTTCCGGCGCTGATGATAAACGAGCACTTGACCTTGTCCGGCTCCCACAGGAAAACTTGATGGTATCCGGAGAAGGCGTCCAGGAAGCTTAGCATGGTGTGTCCGCTAGTGGCGTCCACTAGTTGGTCGATCCTGGGGAGGGGGTAGCAGTCTTTTGGGCATGCTTTGTTTAGGTTGGTGAAGTCGACACACATGCGCCAGGCGCCTGACGATTTCTTCACCATTACCACGTTCGCCAGCCATTCAGGATAGTTGCAAGTTTCTATGAAGCCGACTTTTATCAACTTGTGGACCTCACATCGGATGGCGTCGTCCTTTTCTGCCGACATGGTTCTCTTCTTCTGTCTTACTGGTCGAAAAGGTAGGGTCGACGTTTAGCCTGTGTACCGTCACCTCCGGGTCAACTCCCGTCATTTCGTCTGCCGAGTATGCGAACACGTCGGTGTTGTCTTTCAGGAGGCTGACGAGGCGTCCCTGGTAGATTGGTTCTAGGCTGGTCCCTATGAGAATGGATCGGCCTGGCTCCAGCTCTATCGTCATGCTTTCCCCGCCAGGCTCGAGGCGCTCGGAGTTGGGGTCCGTAGCCTCTCCCATCCTGAGAGTCTTGGGGGCCGGCAGGCATCCTTCGGCGTCGTAGGCGACTTTTCGTTTCCCCTTCATTTCTTCCTGGGATCGTCTGAGGGCTACCCAGTTACAGTTTTTGGCGGAGTCCTGGTCTTCGTGTAGCTTTCCCTCGGTGTTCCTGTTGGTGACGTAAGCCAGCGTCAGAGCTCGTATAGATACCAGGGTGTGTACTTCGTCCAAGGTTATCCGGCCTATCAAAGCATTGTAGACGGACTTGGCGTTCACCACTACGAACTGGGCCGCCATTGTCTTCGCTCTCTCGCCTTCTCCGAACGTGACCGGTAGGTCGATCGTTCCCATGGGTACGACCCCGGTTCCTGAAAATCCGTACAAGGCGCCGGCCGTTGGTTTGAGGTGTCGCTCGTTGAAGCCCATTTGCTCGAAAGCTTCTTTGTATAGTAGGTTAGTGTAGGCGCCCGTGTCTATCATGCACCTTTTGACCGTGTGGTCGCCTATTTTGATGGCCAACACCAGGGGATCACTGTGGGGGTACGTTACTCGTTCGTAATCCTCTGCCGTGACGCTGAGGGTTGGGATGATGTCTCTCTTGGATTCATTGCGTAGCATATATGCTGGGTTAGCTCCCTTAGGTGGCGCTTAATCTGCCTCCTGCTGGTCCCGGCGCCGTGCTCCTTTTCGCCTATCATGTTAATGACGTTGGGTTCCCTTCTTTTCTCGGCTCTGCCCCCTGGGGTTGTCAGTCGTCGTGTCGTGGTTGCTATTGTCATTATTTTTTTTGTTGGCGACGCGCTGGGTCCTGGCTTCATGCCGCCAACGAACCGCGCCGTATGAGGCCTTTAATCTCGTCTTTTAAATTCCTGCATACCTCTGTTGTATGCCCCGTTTGGTCGTGAAAAGCGCAGTACTTTTTTGGGTCGGTATGAGCTCCGGGCCTGATGGGTCGTGGGGTTCCCCATTTCCCGTTGTTTTTTTCTATGTCGTAGATTTCCGCTCTGGGTCGGGTTAGCGCGGTGTAGCGGTCAAACCTTTCCCTGCGATTCCCCTCTGACCTTTTCTCTCCGCGGCTCTTGTTCGGCATTCTGGGGGGGCTCCCTCTGACCCGTCGGGCTAGGAGCTCTTTCCAAAGGTGGGCGTCGGATCCTTGGCGGCGAGGGGTCCTCACGCCGCGCTTTGTAATCTTCTTCGTTCATATATCCTTCTGCTATCCGTCGGGCCTCGACCAGTGATGTCGGCCTCTCTCTGAGTAGGTGGCTCTTGAAGGGACCCTCTGTCATTGTATGGGTTAGGGCGCAGGCGGCCATCGATGCGTCGATTGTCCTGATTTGTTGGCACTCTAGGTCGAATCTTTTGACATACTCCCTAATGGTTTCCTTCGGGCCTTGCTTCATGGTCATCAGATCTACCGTAACGATCTGCCTACGCTGACTCCCGGCATATTGATCTATGAAAGTCGTGCTGAGGTCACTGAAACTTCGAATGGACTCCCGGGGCAAACCCTGGAACCACGATTGGGCGTATCCGGTGAGGGTGGTGGGGAATACTCGGCACCACACCGTGTCGTCGAGCTCGTACATGGCCATGTAGCTTTCGTATGTCGCCAGGTGATCTTCCGGGTCTGTTGTCCCGTTGAACTGGATATTTGGCACTTTTACCCTGGGCATGGGGTGCTCCGTGATTTCCGGGTGAAACGGTGATACTGTAGGCCGTCCCCTCTTAGACATTCTTGTGGTGGGCGCTGTCACCTTGGATTCGCCTTCCCCTTCTTCTTGGGGGGTGGACGTGTTCCTCCCGGATCGGCACGTTAAGAACGTATCCCGCTCGAGGGACTCCTCCTGGTGGGCGGATTTGTTTTCCCGGCCGGTGGTACCTGTCATCCGGGTGAATACCGAGCCGCGTCCTTCGGGGCTGGCGTGCTTTCTTCCACGCTCTCTAGGGCCCAGCCGGTCCTGTATGGTTCTTATAGGTCTTCCTTCTCTTTCTCTCTGACCTAGGCGGTGATGAACCGTTCTTTAGGGGTTGTGGCTCCTCCTGGCCTTTCGGGTGCCTGGGCTCAGTCGGTGGCGCATGGTTGGAGTGTGACTCCGGCTCCTTTCGCGGCGTCTCTCGCTTGTTGGGGACTCGATGCCCTCTCTCCCGATGTCGGCTGGTGTCAGGGTGCCCAAGCTTATGTCTGGGCGAAACGGCGAAGGCCCTCTGGGCCGGTACTCCTGTCGGCGTTGGTGCAGCCTGATACGCTCATTGTACAGGCGCTTGCCTTTGTCCAGGTACCGTTGTTTCCTTTCCTCCAACGTTAGTGTCTCTGGTAGCTCTGGGAAAAGTTCCCGAGGCGAGACGTCGGCCCTTTGGAAGATTCTGGCGGCTGGCTGAAGGGTTTTTTCCGCGCGCGGCGCTGTTAAGGTCGACGGGGTGGTTGCCCCCACTAGGGCAGCGAAGAAAAGTTGGGCGGGGGAAAGCTGCTAGGGGGTGAAGGCGTTCGCTGGGACGCTTTCAGGGGGCGCTTCCGCCGGGGTTGACGTTGAGGCCAGGTGGCCCTTGCCTCTATCCGTGTCTCAAGCCTGGTCCTCCGAAGGGGAGGTCTCCACGACCCCGAGTTCGGCACTCTTCTCCGCTGTAGCAATGGTGTCCGCAGCGTCGCGAGTTGCCATTCTGATGTTTATTTGACGATTTTTCTTTTTTTTTCTAGAGCGAAGAGCTTTTTGTTTGAGCTCCCCACAGACGGCGCCAAATTGTTTGGGTATCAAACAATCAAAGGTCTCCTACCGGTGGTGGCTGGCAATCTCTCTCTCCGTTCCTGACAAGCCTTGAGCTTCGAACCTGCACAAGGAGCACACAAGGGCCTTGGAGGGTGTCCGAGGTTGCCTCTCCGACGATCAAGTCAGTGTCGTGGTTTAGGGGGGCGAGGTAAGATTATGGAGGATGTTACTTAGCTTTTTAGAGAGATGGAGTGTTGTAGATAATTTGTGTCCCTTTTCTCATGGTGGCTCTCTGGATATTTATAGGGTGTGAAGAGCATAGGTCGGTCGTCCTCCTTCTTTTTAGGCCGACTCCTCCCTCCGTCAGAGGGAGCCGGTGCGAGTTGGTTTCGAGACAGGGGATGCCTTCGAGTTGTCGGCTCCCGGCTACCTGTGGTGCCGACCCCCATCAAAGGTGATTCGAATCTTGAAGTCTTACAATAACCAAGTTTTAAAGGAAGAAATTAAACTAGAAGTAATCTTAAGAGAATAAGGAGAAGAGATCTAAATAAAAGTCTAAGGAGAAGGAGTAAAAGTATGGAGTAGTAGAGAAGTAAAAGAAAAAGAGTAAAAGAAGTAAAAGTCGAGAAGTCGAAATAAAAGTGGCTGAAAAGCCCTATTTATACAACTTAGAAAGAATTAAAACTGATTTGGAAACTGCTTGCTGAACACGAAACTGTCCGCGGCCCAGAAAATAGTCGGCCGACTATTGTAATAGACGGTCGACAAATTTTAACTAATTTGATCTTCTGTTGTAACCCAAATAGTCGGTCGACTATTCTGATAGTCTGTTTGCTATTCTGATTGTCGGTCTGCTATTCTGATAGTCTGTCTACTATTCTTGACACTTTACAGCGATCAGCTCTTTCCAGCTTCGTTTTGCCTCAGTTTTGGTTTGTTTTAGCTCCTGTGGCTTCTGTTCCTGCAAAAAGACAAAATATACCACAAAGTAGCCAATTCGGGGCAAAATGGTAGCTTACACTACTCGATAAACACGGGAATGCGCGTAATAAGAGCATAAAAAGTGTATATAAAATACGCGCATCACCCCCCTCATTTCCTATCCCCCTCCCCCATCGTAGCCCTATGTAAGACGGTCTGAGATTGTTTTTTATGGGTCTTTTAAAGGACTAGGATGGTAAGAGGGTTCCGTATGGGTCCGTTGTTGGTTATCGGTGTCCGACGGCTGTTCTAGTTGTTCTTTTGGGTGGTTTGGATTGAGCTCTTCTGACTCTCGCCGGCTCTTCTTTGTCTTGCGCGGTGACGGACTCCCAATGCATGTGATCTTTGAGATTGTTTTCATGGCTTGGTTTTTTATTAGTGTAGTTTTGATCAAGTGTTTGGTTGACCTGTAGTTAGGTTGGATTTTGGTATTGTGTGGTTTGGTTGTGGTGGTGGACGACCGACCCTCCTTTTCGATGAAGTCTTTCAGATATATTATGCTACTTTTTATTTTCCTAATAATCTCCTTCTTGAGGAGGATGAAGACAGTGGGCCCTGTGTGTATTGGTTCCACTTTGGTGGTCTTGGCTACGAATATGGTTAGGGGGTGTTCCTCTTTCCTTCTCGTGGGGTGACCTTTTCCCTTGGATAGTTGGTCTTTTGCTCGGCTTGTTCATTTACAAAGTTGCAGAAGTTTTATCTCCATCTGGGACAGGCCTTTTGGTCTGTTTTTTTTCCCGTTTTCTTTCTACGTCCTTGTAACGTAAGTGCAACTTGTTCTTGTCACATTCCCGATCAGAGGAGTAGACTATCTACCGGATTGATCAACCATGAAGATATGAAGTGTGCTGCAACTCACGCCATTCTTATTGCTCATTACCAACACTTTGTTTTTAGGCGCAATCTTCATTTCTTTTATATGTTGTATTATGTTGTTACTCAATCCCTAAATAAAATAAGGTTATTGTCCTAACTTTGTAATAGGGTGTATTTTGAATCGTTGGCAAAAAAAAAGAAAAAGTCATTGTGGTAATTAACTTATTATATACGGAGTATATTTTTTCTTTTATATAAATTCGGATTGAAAAACCGTCTATCCAGTTTTCATTTTTACTAATACGTATCTGCTAGGTTTTCTGTATCGAATATTCAGATATTTATATCGTATATCCGAAAATTCATAAAATTGAAATCATATACCGTATCATATCCGTATAATAAAACTATATCATATTTTTCTGCCTACCCCCAGTGGTATAATCCTATTTTCCATCGAAATCTAAGACCCATTATCCTGAGAAGTACTTCGTACTAGTCTTAAACTTAATTAGATTCCTAAGGGGCCGTTTGGTTTGCACTATATCGGTATAAGTAGATCTGACAAACGGGTCATTCGATTCGATTTCGGATCGGATTAAATTGATTCGATTTCGGATCGGATTAAATTGATTCGATTTCGGATCGGATTAAATTGATTCGATTTCAATCTCGTTAGCATAAATTTCAGTTTCAGTTCGATTTCGATCGGGTTCGTTTCGGCTAGCCACTTATATCGGTTTATGTTATTTCGAGTCGGGTGCGGTTCGGGTTGGGTCAATAGCAGGTCAGGTTAGTCTCGAGTCATAAATTTTTGGAGCTAAAAAATAAATAATTTGATTTTGTGTTTGTGTTTGTTATACCTTTAAATTGTAAGTAATAATTTATAAAACCATTAATAAATAAAGAATCAATGAAGAAAAATAAAAAAATTGAGTGTTTTTATGAAAAAAAATTAATATTTATTAATCAGGTCAATCAGTTCGGTTATTATTGGTTCGGTTATATTCGGGTTCGGGTATCATTCGGCTATATTAAATTCGGTTCGATTCGGATTGAATCGGGTTTCGGATATTATTCCAGGTTAATCCTGTCAGGTGTTCGATGAGTTTCAATTCAGGTATTTTCGATCGGTTTTTCGGGTTTACTTTGTCAGGTCTAGGTATAAGATATGGGATTGGAATGTGCAAATCTCATACCTTTTGTTTGCTTGACATTTTTTTGACCTCAAACCCATGAGGTTTTTGAGGTATGAATTTTTCATATGAATTGATGCCTTGATATCAAATCAATGATTGTTGTTTTGTTTTTCGAAAAATTGTATTTTTTTTAGGATTATTTAATGGGAATAATACCGACTATAGGGCGTGTTCCAATAATAATACCAATTACAATAAATCTGATAATAACACAAAGAATTGAAACAACTTAACAACAATGGTATGGGTGACGGGTTACCTGAATAACCCGTCCACCTTCCTGTCACCCTTTCATTTATTATAGTTATTAGTTACTTCCTCTTCCTTCCACTTGCTTTCATTATCAGTCACCCACCCTCCTCTTCATTCAAACTCGCCATTAATGTCCACCTTCCTCATTTCTTCAACTTTACTTTTGCAACTCATAATTTAGCAAGTACTTCACCTAATCAGTTCAGCGAATCGGTAAGTTAATCTGTCCATATAATTAATCGTCTCTTTTGAAATATCTATTTGCTCCATTTTTTTTGTCGATTTGGCGGTTTCCACGACGGCCAAATCGGCAACCACCACCACTCCATGGTCGAACATCCGATCCAAATTCTTCCTCAGTCATCCTTGAATCAGCGACGGAAATCAATCAATTTGGGGAAAAATTGGGGAAATTACGGTTAGGGTACGAACATGGGATCAACAGACTCGCAATTACTCAATGAAACACCAGGAAATCGAAGGTCCGACAGTGGAAAGAGACATGTCGGAAGTCGCGAAAGAATCAAGAGAAGTAACGGAATCAACAATGAAGAGCATGTACGACGTCAGCAAATCAATGGCGGCATTAGCTTTGGTTCAGCTATCTCTCGGAGGTTACATGGCATGGACTTCTCCAATTGGGAATGATGTGTTGAGGATGAGTGTAAGCGCGGTGGCGTCCGGGTTTCCAATTTCAATGGGTTGATGATACGACAGTCGTTGAAGACGATGCAGTTCTTCGATAAGATGGATAAATTGGGGAGATTAAAGATGATGCACGTAATTGGTGATTGCACAGAACTTCATTCGCCAATTTCGAACCCCACAAATTTGAAGAGCTTGCATTTGATGGAGAACTCATTATTACATTTATTGAAGAGGAGGAGTTTATGAAACCCATAAAAATTTAGAGAAGAAGAAGGAGATCAGCCATTAAAGAGGAAGGAGGAGGTGATGGAAAGGAGGAGGGTGAGCATTTAAGGACATTTCAACAGCCGGTTGATTTTTACTTAAGTTACCTGCTGTTGTAGGTCATAAGTGTGCATATACCACTGTTGTTAAGTTGTTTCAATACTTTGTGTTATTATCAGATTTATTATAATTGGTATTATTATTGGAACACGCCCTATAGTCGGTATTATTCCCATTAAATAACCCTTTTTTTATTGTTATTCACACTTATTCTCCAAATAATAAAAAACTGCATAAAATAATTCCTTGTCACAAATACTACGTAATATAATGTTTTTTGGAGTATTTTTTTCCTAAGATCGAGAATTTTTTAAAAAAAAACTCTATTATTCAATCAAATAAAAATGTCTAAAAAATATATCTCTTTTACAATAATAATATTTTTTTTAATTAAAAATTCCTTTCCTCTAAAATTACAAACAAAAAAAAATCTAATGTTACTCGTTCTAAAAATGAACCAAAAGTATTTGGAATGGAGTTCAAACCCCTATCAAGTATCTAGAATGGAGTTCCAAACCCATATCAAAGATTTGGAATGAAGTTCCAAACCCATATTATTTTATACTGATATCTTTATTCGAACCAAACCACCCGATTCTGAGACGCATTATCCTCAACACAGTAGCGTGGATGTACTTGTAGTTGTACCTGCGGTGGTATCTTCGATCCTCTTCTTAACTTTGAAGATCTCTCCCTCCCTCCCTCCCTCCCTCCCTAAGATCATCCCCCACTCGACAATGGGAATGAAACCCGAGAAGCCAAATCCAAACCCAACCCAAACCCTGGACTCAATGGACCCGATCCTCCACATCCTGCACCACCTACCCTACGGCGTGGTCCGACCACCGCGGCTCCGCCTTAAGGTCCCAACCCTGACACTCCCGTCCGCCAGCGCCGTCCTCTCGGTGGTCCTCCTGACCTACTTCCTGGTGGTCTCGGGCGTGGTGTACGACGTGATCGTGGAGCCCCCCGGCATCGGCTCCACCCAGGACCACCCCCAGGCCGCCGTCCGCCCCGTCGTCTTCCTCCCCGGGCGCGTCAACGGCCAGTACATCATCGAAGGCCTCTCTTCCGGCTTCATGTTCCTCCTCGGCGGCCTCGGCATTGTTCTCATGGATCTCGCCGTCGACAGGAATCGGGACAAGAATCTTCGTCTTTCCTATGGGGCTGCTGGCATATCCGCCCTCGTTTTCGGTTATCTTATGAGTATGCTCTTTATCCGTATCAAGATCCCTGGTTATCTTAGATAGATAGATGCATCATTACTGCTAGGACTATAATTAAAATGCTTTTGATTGGTTGCGTGTCTCTCTCTCTCTCTCTCTCTCTCTCTCTCTCTCTCTCTCTCTCTCTCTCTCTCTCTCTCTCTCTCTCTCTCTCTCTCTCGGCTTCAACGTTGTTAAACGAATGTTGAGATTTTTGTTCTGGATGTTTGAAAATAAGTTTAATTTTAGTTTTGCTGGAATTATCCTCCTCTGGTTAGACTTAATTGAGCAAATGTTAATCGTTTCGTTACTGAGTTGAGTATTCATATATGTTTGTTTTAGTATTTGATTGATGGAATTACGATCCATCTTCTTTTGAGTATCTATTTGAGCTACATTACTACTTAGATAAAGTGGATTATGGTGAAACCAAGTGGTGTCATTTATGAGTATATGCTTACTCTGTATTATTTAGGCAAATACAGATGCTGGATTAGTTCTAGTTCGCGTGAAGATGTGATTATGGATGGTTAAGGATCTAGTGTTGTCAATGACATAAGACTTTTGGTTCTTTCCAACGACTCCTGCGGGTTAGTTGAACTTATTCGTGAATGGTCCGTCCATGCTTATTATCTGGGATGATGTAATGCGTTAGGGGCTTTTATGGTTGTCTTGAGTTTATGAGCAATTTGTTATGCTGAGGCGCTGAATGATTTTGGGATGACTCGTTTCTAAGGGTAGTCATCAGCCATGAAGTTCACATTTTTTCAGTCGACTCTCCGTATAAATGGGGGTTACTTTGTAAGTGGAACTCATGTTTTATGTGTTGACATTTCATTTCAGACCAAGTTCTTAGACAATTCCTCATGAAATAGCTGAGTTTGACACTTGGCCGGGTACACACCTGTGTCCGACTCTTCAAACCGAGTCTAAGTAACATAGGATATAGTCTAAGTAAATAGCTGAGTCCTAGTCTAAGTAAAATAGATGTTAGGATTATCTGCTTTTCCTATTGACATCTCCACTTATATTTATATAAAAGGTCTGTAGCCATTGTTTTTAGGAGGTATCATTGTTTCTGGTAGGAATTGTAGCTGTTAATTCTGTGACTATGCTTTCCTTTTCATACGGAGTATTTTACAATACTTGCTGAAAGAATTAGGGTTTGCCGAGCTTGCTTGCTTTCCTTAGATAGAGGTACCCCACAAGAACGGAGGTGCCGAAGCTTTGTTTACAAGAATGTTGTATTGAATTTGGTCTAGTAGTGTGGGTTTCTGACATTGTGGTCATCCGTCTCTTAGGCCATGTTCTTTCCCGTTTATTTTTAGTTCAGTGGAGCAAAGACCACTTGTTTTCAGTTCATTCTTGTTATGTTCATTTTTTTCTCAGCCAACTTAGTTAACCCACTTTAGTTCAGTTAAATTAGGGTAAGCCCAGTTAAGTCGAAAAGAAAAGAGCAAAAGAGAAGGGCCTGACTATAGCAGTAGCCAGATGAATCTTTCTGGCTATTCTTCTCAAATCTCACATAAAGAGTTTTAACACTCCAACAAAGTTGTTATTGACCATTTGACACCCACAATGAACAACTTTATTTTTAAACAGAGTTCTTACTTGACAAGCCTAGCAATAAGAGCTACCGCTGCATTCGTTCTTCGTATTTACCTCTTGAATACGAGTACTTGATTAACTATTGATAAGTGAAGAATATCTTACAATAAACTCCCTACGTACCAGTTTACCTTCAGTTTTGACACAAATACCAAAGGGAACGAACCACTTGTAATGACAAGTGGACGATTCATTACAAATTTTGTTGAATCTGTACAAGTGGCTGACATAATTTTGTTGAATCTGTACAAGTGGCTGACATTAGGATTACGCGGAACTGTTATTAGCTAATAAATTATCTGTATCGGCAATTCGCGTAATCCTAACATAGAAAAGTAAACAAATAACTAAAACATCCTAAAATGAAATAGGTAAACAAATTATCGGGGCAGACAGCATAAGAAACAAGATTGATCTTGTTTGATTTGTCTTGACGAGTATCAAGAAAACTTAACTTGTAATGAACTTGCCTAATGCAAATTTAATGATATTGACGGGATCCACAACTTTTTTATGATAGGAAGGTTGGAATTAAAAGGATGCTGTATTAAAATCAAACTAACAATATTGGATCCAAATTGACCAAAAATAGTGTATACAATTAATACTCTGGGATCTTTGGAGTTTGGACGATACTCACAAGTCACACCTACGAAGAACAATCAAGCCATATCGACACTTTTGAGTTCTGATCGAATCACAATTCACAATGCGTGCTTTTTACAAATGATAACGACAACATTAAGGCTTTCAAATAATACCTGAAGACGATTAGCTACAGGGATAAGTTCCTCGTATACCAGAATTATACCACAATTTTATGTATATATGGTGCACATAAAAGCTCACACAGTAGAGTAGAACAAGACATAGCTACAGCTCTTAAAGGCGACATCAGCCTGAACAAAACAAGCATCAGTGACCACGCACGGTTTAAAGTGGAAATCGTAGTATTTACACCGTGTCTAAAATTTTCACACTGACATATCAAAAGGGTCACTGGACTTCAAATTGACAGAAGGCAAAATGTTAGTTGAGCAAAAGTGAGCTGAAAGATGTATCTAATCTTCTTCTGTGTATAGGTTACGTGTGTCCCCGTGTCGGGCGTGTTCCCTAACCTGAAATAGTCACAAATATGCAAGGAACAAATTAGAAGAAAGATTATGGCATCTAAAGGAAGCTTAAATAGGGCTTAAGACTTACTACTACGACTACTTCTTTGACGGTTTCTCCTGAACTTCAGATAATTGCTCAGAGGTGTCTCCGGTACCGGTATCAACTTCCCCAAAGCAGCTAGCGGCCAACTGGATTAAAATGCAAGGTAAAAAAAGGACTTTAGCTGTAAAGACGACTATACACGTCCCCATGTGGAAGTTTCAAGGGTTAGATACAGAATCCATTTCATGACCTTGACGTGAGCGTCTTGTCAAACACAAGTGAAATCACAAAGCCTAAAGGTTAAGGTCGAAGTGATACATATAACAAAATCGAAGTGACGAGTCTTGCCATACATGTCCCATTCAATATTTAGAGACTTACCCCACAAAACCTATCACAATGCAAACAATCCACAACTTCCAGTTGAGCTTCACAGTCGATGCAAACTTGCCAAGGAACTCAACTATGACAATCTGCCAGACAAAAATAGCAAACAGCACATTGGTTTGTGTAGTCAAGGACATAGTAATGCAAGTGAATTACAGATTTAACATTTTTTAGCAGCCTTACCTGAAGTATCAGAGTTATAGCCACAATTCCCATAAAAAGACGATTCTTTACAACTCCTTCAAATATATTTAATTGATCAGGCTTGCGAGCATTGAATTCGTTGAAAATCTGAAAATCAACAATCGAGGAGTTAATCAAATAAAAGAAGATAAATGCAAGGGGCAAGAAAAGGGATTTTTTTTTCTTTTTTTTTTTTGGGGGAGGGGGGGGGGGGGGGTCTGGCAAAGGTAACAGATCTCCAGTTCAAATGAGACTAGATTCTTTATTGACAATTAAAGAAGAAACTCCACACAATGACACAAGTTACAATTTGTTCTTAAATAAAGCATCAGACGTAATTGAGGTGGTGGTCGAGAAATCTCAGTACCATCTATCAAATTCAAAAGCATTCACCAAATACATAAGATCTTGCAAGTGTACATGTTGCCCACTATTTTCTTTGACAATAGTACATTATACCTCAAGTTAAGGAAGGAAATACGGGTAGTAACAGTGACGTTTTGAAATATTGGTTTACCAGGCAAGATAAACTAGAATCTGTTACATATAGAAAGCATTTTCATACCATGGCTTTCAGGAATCCTATCATTATGGTGTGCTTTCTTAAGCAGTTTCCCCGATCCATATATTTGAGAGAGATCTTATGTAATTTCTAACAACTAAAATACGTTGAGTTCGTTTTCTTAATCTGTTTCAATATCTTACGTGTAGAGCATGTAGACAAACATGAAGTACCAGGTAAAGCTACCCATGTCCAGCGGATGCATACTAATGAACGAAACTATATATCAACAAAACTTGTGG
The DNA here is from genome assembly GCA_958450325.1 of Agrostemma githago. Taxonomy (NCBI): domain Eukaryota; kingdom Viridiplantae; phylum Streptophyta; class Magnoliopsida; order Caryophyllales; family Caryophyllaceae; genus Agrostemma; species Agrostemma githago. The sequence continues at coordinate 32,438,187 of OY288262.1, forward strand.
GCAATCTTGCTCACCTGACAAAAAACAAAAGCATTGAAGATCACAGTGTTCTTCACTTTGTTAGCAAGTTCAGCAGGATCATTCTGAAGATGTAAGATATTTCGACCTTCGAAGTTGAGTACAAGAAGAACAATCACTTGATACACGGCCTGCAATGCAGAATTACAAGTCAAAATTGGCATACAAGTACTCACTTATTACGCTAGGAATAACTACACATTGTAGGCATACCTGTAACAGTAAATTTCTCCACATTATATTCGTTATAAGAGGTTCCCTGAAAAAAAAAAAAGTTTAAATTCCAAGTTTCAGAAGGTAATCAAAGAAAATGTTCCTAACTTACACAGGCAAGCTAACGGATTAAAGGGCAAATTTTACCTAACAACTATTAGGCCTAGGCCTACACTTTTATATGGCACGAAATGTTGGGCGGTAAAGCATAGTCATGTGCAAAAATCAATGTAACATAAATGTGCATGCTAAGATGCATGGGTGACCATACAAGAAAGGATCGACTAAGAAATGAGGTGATTAGGAAAAAATCCGAATGGCCCCTATAGGAGGATAAGTTGATGTGGAATTGGTTAAAGGTTTGGAGATGTGAGACAGAAGCCAATTGATACGCCAATATGGAGAGTTGAAAAATGGAGAGAGCATAGGTTGGTGAGGGGTAGAGGAAGACCTAAACAAACTTATAGTGGTTGAGAATGATATGAAGTTTCTTGGGACCGGAGAAGCTATGGCGTTGGATAGGACGGTGTGGATGGTGAGAATTCGGGTGGTTGATGATATTTGAGGATTATCTCTAATCTTTTTATTTTTCTAAATTATTATTATTACGAGTACTATTTTTCATAACTATTATTACTACTATATTTTTACCTACTAAATTTTTCTTCTTAAACTTGGAACTTTTAACCCTTTTTAGAAAATTATTATTAACACTTTCAACTTTATTTTGAGATTGAAAGTGTGTATTTTTAGTATTCTCCTTATTAATATTACTACTATTATGCATTTTTATATGATTGACGACTTGACGAGTTCGGATAATGATTCATGTTAGCCGACCCCAATTTTTTTGGAGACTAAGGCTCCGATGTTGTTGTACACAGGTAAGCTAAGGCCAAGTAAAAAATATGATCAAGAAAGCACAAAACTATCTAGTTCAACAATGCTGAAGGCATAGCAATAATTTTGAGAGCTTAGGTGATCATGTAGGTGTTTGCTACATAGCTACTTATTTGCTAATATCACCAAAAAATCTACTAAACAAAGGTTTTCTATTGTGGCTCGCAGTAGTACTGTCCCCTAAATAAATATTTGCAGTTAAAGGCTTAGAGCATATCATAATATGCAAGAAACAACTTTAAACTTGTTAAAATGCTTGGAATATGACATGTCAAACAATATTTACTGCTCATCAGCAAATGATAACCCAAGCGTAATATATTCAGTCAAGGAGAACAAGCACAAAAAAAGAATATCATAATTAAGAATGATAAAGAGATCCGGCTCAAACCTTCGACCGACAGGAGGTCTGTGCATAAGGTGATCTGTGGGTGGTTCTGTAGCCAATGCCAATGCTCCAAGTGTATCCATTATCAAATTAACCCAAAGAAGCTGCACATCAGAGACAGAAACTTGCTAAAGACTAGCATCTAAAATCATTATCCAAGGTAAAACAATGAAGAGACAATAATCGGCAGAGGAACTTTATATAAAATACTACCTCTTTGTTCGAATTTCATCATCTGTTTTAAAGAATTTTTTTTGGAGATTGAGTAGGTAATTTGTCAACTAAGTGGCCAAAAGGATGTATGATTATTTTCATTCAAATTGAAGAGTAGAAGACACATTTTAGATTCAAAGTTTGCCAAACATAGAAATGTTTGAGTACTTCTGTAGAATTGAGGTCTAACAGTTGAAAACAAGTAAATAGGTTGAACAACTACCTGTACTGCATTTAATGGGACTTCACCAGTGGAAAAGGCAGCAACCACGTTAATTATAAGTGCTGCTACATTAACAGTAAGCTGGAACTGAATGAATTTTTGTATGTTCGCATACACAGATCTACCCCATCGAACAACCTGAACAAATTACGGGAATATATTAAGCAGCAAAGTCTGCACTTCAACCCGATCCTCAAATTGAACTCATTCCAACGATTATACACACGTAGACCAGTGATCTCCAAGTGTAATGAAATAATCTACTATCATCCTACCTTCACAACCGAAGCAAAATTGTCATCCAAGATTATGATATCTGAGCTTTCTTTTGCAACCTCCGTGCCAGCAATACCCATTGCAAGACCAATATCTGCCTGAACAAAAAATTAGACACATAGAATTAATTATCAGCAAATATTTAGCCACATGGGGGAAAAATTAAATAAATCAATAAAGTGAGACAAATATCTTTATGTGATGATAATACATTCACAAATAAAGAGCACAAAATACCTCATGCAGAGCTGGAGCATCATTTGTACCATCTCCGGTAACAGCAACAACATGACCTCTCCTCTTTAATGCTTGGACAAGCAGAAGTTTGTCATTTGGTGATGACCTTCCCATAACCTGAACACAATATCAATGATAAATTCCCAACAGTGATTGGTAAATTGGTTACTATAACTTCTACCTACCAAATAGTTTCGAAGTTCTGATATTCTTGACAAACGTCATTTGTAGCATTGCACTCATTACATAAAATGATAGTTTGATCCAGATTTTAATATCCTTGCTTGATTATGATGGTTTTTAACTTTTAAGACACAATGTTGATCCTTCAACACGGGTTGCAGACAAGAAAATGCCAAAAACAGCAACATCGATAAGTTAAAATTCTAATCCCTCCGAGTCTCACTTTATGTTCCCTCTTTCCCTTTTGGACTGAGTCATTCTTTCTTCCCTCTTTCCTTTTTAAGTCATGAATATGTGACTCATATTCACCCATTCATTTCTCTCTTAATCCTTCATTTTTGAGCCACACATTCCCACACCCTTATTTTTCCCCCAAAAACCTAGGGGAACATATCTTAGACTCGGAGGGAGTAATAGTTTTTAACAAATTTCTACGACATTAGGACTATATGACCCAGTTTCTAACAGTACAAGTCTTTTTTTTCCTTTGCAAAACTACTTTAAATGTAAGTTTCATGTTAGTAGATAAAAAAACATGTTATCAAGTGAATTCTCATACATCATAATTAATCAGGATATTCAACTATATAATAATAACAGTAGATATAAACACAATCTATACTTTATATACTCCCTCCGTAGTTCATCCATTTTCAATATAATACTCCACCCATACATTAAAAATAGTGGACAAACATATAGATACGAAGGGAGTACAATTTATCAATAAAAAAATGTTATGTGTTTTGATTGTGAAACATGATAGTGAAACAATGTGACAATCAAATTCTACTGCATTGATCCTACCCGAATATCGTAAGTCGTGACAGAGTAGAATTTTTATTCCTATATCGATGAATCTCATCTCTTCTCAAAAAGTAATAATATCATGAAAACCATAATAAAAAGACAGGACATACTGATATCTTTTCTGCGATTTCTTCCCTCTCTGCTTCTGACTTGTTACGGAATGATTTCCCCTCGATCAAATTTGGTTCACTATCATCTGCATCCGAAGCTAGGATACCACATTCCAGAGCAATGGCTCTTGCGGTCTGAAGATTATCACCAGTGACCATGCGAACCTGAAGCATATAAGTTCCATCTTTCAGATAATTGAAAAAATAAAATTGTATTCATATGATATTCAGCTAGGAAGTAAGACAATGAGTTAGAAGTCTAAAATAGCTTTATTTCCAAATAACTCAAACAACACTCCAAACCTATAGCTTGGAATTTGGTAACCTCGCAAAAGTATACGGGTACTCCCTCCAAATCTTTTGTTCCTTTCATTTACCTTTTTGAAAGTCAAAATTATCATATTTTGTAATACAATACTTACATAGTTATATTTGTTATCAAAAAGATAATAGTAAAATACAAGTGGATAAAATGACGGTCAAAGTGCCACTTAAGAGACAGTGTATAAAGTAAATGGGAGCAATAATGTGAACTGGGGGGGATCAAAGAAATAGAAGCTATCAGAACTAAGAGTATCACATACCTTGACACCTGCAGCCCTGCATAATTCAACTGAATCTCTGACTCCTGGACGACAAGGATCCTACAGTTGAAATTATAATAAATCAAAACCAAGCAGTAGCTAAAACAAGCAGAGTAATTCTGTAATAGACAAATTGGAGTACACTAAGTGAACACATCCCACAATTACAATCATAAAATAGCAATACTTTGAAGCAGCGTTGACCCTGAATCGCAATACCTTTATGCCAACAATAGCAAGCAGAATCAACTCATCATCTGGCATCACCCACTGTGCTAGTCGCTCTTCATCTGAAGGTACTTTATCTACGTCGTACGGTCGATAAGCAATGGCGACACAACGGAGACTTTGAACCGCCATTTGCTCAATAGCCTTCTTGAAGAAAGATACCTGCACAGAATCATTACATGTGCATTTAGATTAAAAAAAATGTTAAAAAAAAACACATTTTTTGGCGAAAAAAAATAAACAAGTTTTTTGGCCAATTTGCCATCCAAAGATTCCAGACTCCTTAGCATGAGGACTCGTTGGGCGATAATTGTAATTATTTAGTGTTTGTGTAGTGAAACGAATGGAAAACCACTTTGTTTCTAGCCCAAAATGTGTGTAAAAATTTTGTGGATAGCTTGGAAAGGACTACTTCCGCCCAACCAATCCAAAGCTTACATAAGACTTTTTAAGGAAGTGGGTAAAAAGTAATGGTACTACTGGTAAATCATAAGGTATTATGGGTCATCAAATTAAAGGGGATAAAAAGTAATAAGTGTAAGCTTTGGATTGGATGGGAGTAAGGATATAAAAGGTAAAATGTAATTTAGCCTTTATTTTGTGATTTTGATTAGGTAAAACAAAAAGAGGGGGAGGCTTTGCATAGACACCAAGCAAGTCTCGAAGATAAGGAATCCTAGTTCATCGCTACATGTGTGACGAGAACTAAAAAATAAAAGGCGATAGTGAGGCCATTTCATTGGATAAAATTCTTAACTCTTTTGAATACTAACATGTGCTACAAAAAAAAAAGAGAATGTTGTACAATAACTCGAACTTTATATATTACAGAACTATTTGAATGTGAAGCAATAGCAAGTGTGGTGATCCGGCATAATGGAGCAATTAACCTCAAGCAAAAGTCAATAGTATGATCCTGTAGCAGGTGAGGTTCATGTTGAAGACACATAGTAATGATAAACTTGCTCTAGTTGTCCTAGCTGGCTACATATAGATAGTAATGTTATATTGGATTGAACCTTCTAAAGAGATGACATTTCAAAAAGGAAATCCATTAGGTGTTTTTTTTCGCAAGGTTGAACAGAAGCAAATCAGGATGCACCAAGGATGATTAACGATAATCAAGTCACCTGACCCTAAATGGTTTTATTAAGTTTGCTATGTTTTTAGCTCATTTAATTGTTTACTTCCATTGTAATTTCATTTTTCCCTCTTCGGACTGTATTCAGTAAGTCCTTCACATTGTGCCTTGATACATTTATTGGAAAATATATTAGATCAGCTCATAACAGTTCGCTTATGCAGCAGTATAATAAAAAAAAAATCAAATCTTCTGTTAACATGGAAAATATATCTTCTTCTTTCCATGGTGGGTCATCCTCTAAATATCTGGAAGCAATTAGAAGAGTTAATAAACTCCTACAAGGCATCCCTGTAATAAATCTTTCCTGACATTATGTAATGAGTTATCTATCATATGTAGAGTACTTGTCAGAGGGCTCAAAGAGACAAGATGGGCTATTCTTGCAAGTTTCTAACAAAGTTGAAGTTGCACACCTTATCCTCATCCAGGGGAGCAACATGGTCAGTTTCATCCATGTAACTTGTGCATGAAGCCAAAACAATTTCAGCAGCACCCTTCCAATGTATATGGATTTCAGAATTAGGCTGCACACAATCAGTTAAACAACAGAAGCTTCAGTTCATTACACAAATGAGATACCTAATCAAGAACCTAGTAACAGTGACAACTACACAGCCAAAAAGTCTATTTGAGATACAAGAACTCTCTGAAGGGAGTACAAAAGCAAAGTAAGGAGACATGACATTGGCAGATAACGAAGAGTCGGAGATACAGATGTCATCCATGGATACAGGTAACCTTGATCAATATTTAGGGTATGTTTGGATTGGGGATTTGGAGGGAAAGGGAGGGGGACAAAATCTTTTGTTTGAATAACAAAATGGATGTGAAGGGATTTGGAAGGGAGGGGATTCATCCATTTCCCCTCTGCAAGCCAATTTATTTCCCACCAATGTAACCAAGATTTGGAGGGAAAACTATGTCCTCCATTTCCCCTCCCCTTCGCTTCCCTTCCTTTCCCTTCATTTCCCTTCCTTTTCCCTCCCCTCCCTTTCAATCCTATTTTTGTATCCAAACACGCCCTTAGGGTTACAATTTCCATGCTCCGGTCTTCTTTACTTGTCTCTCATGCCCTATCCTTTGGTCTCGACAACAGTGATTTTGGATGAGGGTAGTGTCCCTGGAGGCTGGTGGTAGTAGGGTAAGTAGTTGACTAGTTGAGAGTGGCAAAAGGGGGCCAAGGCCAGGCTGACGTTAGATGGGTGGATTAATTTGAGATAAATTAGGGAATAATGAAACTTAGTTACTCAAGTCATAAAAGTCAAGATGGTAAAACTGACATAACATCACGAAAGAGTTGGCAATTTTGGGCCAGTTGACATTATTGAAAATAATACAAGGGAGTAGCATTTAAATTTACAGTATAGTGCACAAAAGAGGGCTAATTGGGGGTTTGCTTGGCATATTCCTCTTTTTATGAACAAATCCCAGGTTGAGAACGAAAATAATACAGCGCAAAGAAATAAAGAATTGAACTTCAATAGTGGTTCCAATATTTGTTTAGGATTAGCTATTCATAAGAACCAAGATTGTGGAACTTACAGTTTTGACTGCAACACCCCCACGTTTTTTCTCGGAGTTGAATGGAAACGCATGGATGATTGAAGACTCTGATCTTATCACATCAAAATTCATTCCAAGCTGTTACATTTAAAACAGTCCATTAAACAAGGAAATATACTACTATCTACCACGATAATTTACTTAATCAATGGTTATGAAAGTAACATGAATTTGTAGTACCTTCAAAGCCCACGAAAGGATAGCCTTTTCAGTTGGTGACCCAGAGATCTCCACATCTCCATCGCCCTGACGAAAGTGATAATAAAGAACAATGATTAAGAAGATTCAATTCCACCCCAGCAGACATGGATAAGCATTTTGCTTAAAAGTAATTGTCTATAATGATCTTGTTACGCAATAGCACAAATGTACGCACAAGAATTCATAGTATGCCCATCCTCCGCGAAAAGAAGAGAAAGATGAGAGACACTGTCTCAGGGCTCCTTCCCCGTGGAAAGTAAAGAGGTAAGTGTACACAAGCCGAGAGAGTCTCAGGGTTCTGTACCCGATGAAAGTAAAGGTGTATGTCTACACAAGCCTACCATTATTTTGAACTTTGAAGTAAACACAGAGGATGTAACCAAATTATCCATAAACCAAAATGAAATCTGCTATAAAGTGCATCAATAGCTACCTCGGAGAACAAGGACTGAAATACAACATTACCTTGGTACCCCAAGGGCTCCAATAAATGCCATAAGAAGGGGGTGAGCAAAAAGCCAAATAAGAACAACATTTTTGGTGTTCCCTATACTAAATTCCATCATGTTCCAAAGACATAATAGTCTTTGGCACCAACAAAGGGTGTAGAAATAAATGAACGAATACTAAAATGAATCAAGTGAGACAAAAAAAAACTACATCATCTGCAAGTAGTCAATGAAGTATTCAGGTAAAACTGGGAAGTGCAACATCTAGAAAAAGGATTTGCACCATCTCAGTGTAATATAAAGCAGTTCTCAGCAATAAATATTCAAACTAAATATATAATTGGATAAGTGATACGGAGTACGTGGTCTTTTTGTGTTGCTATCATGGTAAGGCTGAATACAAACACATCCCACCTTGCAATTTTCAGGAGCCCTTGACGAAAGGCAATTTAATTATTAAACTAACCTCTGAAATAAAAATACTGCCAGTTGTATTCTGTGAAATCCCTTCAATGAGCAGAGTGCCTAACATAGGAGATAGGCTTGAAGCATCATTAGGTGGATCAACTTTTTTACCACTTGCATAAACCTCGACAACAGTCATCTGTAGGCAGTCAGAAATAAATTATTAATTGAAAGACAAATTGAAGAATAACACTCAACAAACAAGCAGACTTGTAAACATGCACTATCCAAAGATTGTTGTGCTACAAGCACAGAGGATATCAGATCACTGGAACATAAATTATCCGACAACTGCTATAGAGAATCACCCTGACTATTAACTTGTCACATCTTCTCCTCAAAAACAACCATATATAAGAACAACTTTTCAACCAACCAAAAAATAGGTCAAACTAATTGTTTAGTAATTAGTATCCCCGTCACATCATACATGAAATGCAAAAGGAAATTCACAGCTTAATGAACACTAGTACTCACCTGATTCAAAGTCAAAGTTCCAGTCTTGTCACTGCATATAGTCGTAGCAGAGCCCATTGTCTCGCATGCCGAAAGCCTCCTCACCTATTATGAAACATCAAGCTAAAATAATAGTTTTCACATTAAAAGCAAGTGGACGTTGTAAAGCTTAGATACAAACCAGAGCCTTGTCCCTCATCATTTTCCTCATTGAGTAAGCAAGACTGCAAATGTAAAATAAATGGATTACAAATGTAAGAGAGAAAAACATAGCAGAACCTACAACACTACCAAAGCTGCAATTTACGTATAGTAATATACATAACTAATTAGATTAGGGAAAAATATTCTAGTCTTTTTAGCATGACTTTGAGTTGGAATTTTGATTCTATTTTGCCATTAGAGGTTGTTGAACGTACATAATCTGTGAAAGTTACATAACTCAGCATACGAATGCAATAAAAAGGCAGGGAAAATATATACATCTCTTAGAGAAAGGTAAACTTGTCAGATAAAGGTAAACTTGTCAGATAATTTAAAAGTAAACTTGCATCTCCTTTGGTCAGATAATTTACTTAAGAAATAAATAAAAACAAAACTAATATTACATCTCACGGACTTAAGTACCAGGACCCAATAGTCCAAGACCAATAACCCCTCCCTCCCTCTCTCTCTCTCTAAAAAAAATGCAATACAAACTACCTACAAGGCCCACAACCAAAGAGTCCAAATACAGGAATGAATAAGGATCATGCATAAGGATTCAAAAAGATAATGTACATACGTTAAGGTGACAGCCAAGGGAAGACCTTCAGGAACAGCAACCACTACAATAGTTACCTGCAATGTCAAAGAGTTAGTTATTTACACAAGAAACCCGGAACATTTAATTATGAAATAATTATAAAAATTGCACATACAGCAACAGTGACAATCTTTATCACTCCGTCTATCGCATGACTTATGGTTGTCGTTCCTGCCTTAAAACGAGGCAGTGCAACAGTCTCTTTAGTATGCCCAGTGAAGTACCTAAACAACCAATATCATAATTTTACTAAAAACAAATATTGTAATGAATACCAAGACTATCCGCACTGACGGGGATTTGAATTACCTCGTAAGAAGTACAACCAAAACAACAAATGCCACAGATAAGCCCGCTATCCCAATGAATGTCGCTAAGCCATTCAAACGAACCTTGACAAACACAACAATTATCAAAACCATAAAAGCAGATGAATTAATCATAATCTTAGCACAGCCCAGAAATAGAAAAAATTCGACTCACCTGCAAAGGAGTTTCTTCACCAGTGTCTTCTGAAATACTGGCCATAAGCATACCCCATTCAGTGTTTACACCAACACTAGTTACCTGAATATACAAACATTTAGTACAGAAGAGAAGCCTCAGCAAACAAAAGAAAAAAAATAGAAAGAAAGACGGAAATTAGGGGACTAAGGCCTTAAATTTGAAACTTGTGCAGAAATATGCCCTCCTCTACTAAGTGTCCGTCCTTTTACTGGGAATAATTCTTGCAAAAAAAGAAAGAAAAAAATACAAATGGAGTGTGGGATTACTTAAATACTGTTCACCTAGTTATATACCGTATCGACGACTTTACTAGTCTTCAGAAACACCATCCAGCTAGAAATTATTCCAATAAATAATCTAGTGGTGTCATCTTTTACATTTTGGTTGGCAGTTCAAATAAATACAAGAGGGGATTTAGGCTTAATATTGGAAGAACGAATTGGAGGGTATGTAATTCGTAATAAAGAGAAAATGTGTGAGTCGGGAAGAAAGAGGTGTGGCCGTGTGGGATTGCGATGTCGAGGAAGAGGAAGATGGGAGGAGAGAATACCGAGCAAGGAGTTAGTCTAGAGGAAGCGTCGAGTATAGAACAGTTAAAAGTTGGCGAGTGAAGATATTACCTCAGTGATCAACATATTGGTGGAGGTGATGCTAGATGAGGAGGTACTATTGGGCATCTAGTTGGGACATGCAACTAGTGGAGAAATAAGGTGGAGACAGTTGGCTATTTCCTGAATTATAAAATACCCCTCCAAAGATAGCATGTATCACATCATTTAGAACAGACAAATCAGCATTCCCTCTGTCAAGCACTCCTGACTCACCTAGCCTTTCCAGAAATAAAGAAAGCAAAAGAAACAAAGTCGGGCGCAACAACTTTAATTCAAATATACAACACAGAACTGGAGAGGAATTATGACTCGTTATTGCAACAACAAAACCAAGTCTTTAAACAATTTAGGGTAATCTAATAAGAACCATAGAAGGAAATGTGAGAAACCAAGACCCAAGGACAAGGTAAGGAATGAGGTCAAACAAAAAAAAAATCCAAAATGCAGTCTGAATATTCCTCTCAAACATGGCACTGAATCACATGAATGAGATCTTGTCAACTCAAAGAAGAACAATAACGATGGCATAGAGCACTAAATTCTACTTTAACGCATGAAAGTACAAGTTGTACAAGCTTGAGATGGAAAATATTACCAGCATAGTTCCATACCCATCTGCTACTTTACAACCAGACATTAAGAAAGGTGACTTGGAGTCCTTGGTAACCTGCAGAAATGCAGCTCCGAGTCAAACAAACTTCAGAAAAATGCTAAAATTATCCAAAGAGTTTATATAGCATTGTTGCTTACAATCTTGCTCTCTCCTGTCATACTTGACTCGTCAATTGCAAGAGCATGACCAGATATTAACACTCCATCAGCAGGAACCTAAACATAATTAAGGCCGATAAGCAAAAACATGAAGCATATTAACAATTAAGGAAAGGGTTATTACCATAGAGGCATTTGAATCGGTAAAGAAATAGATGAACTCCAAATCACCTGATCACCAATTTTTAAAGGTAGAACATCACCCACTACAAGATCATAGATTGAGACCTCTGATCTTCTACCACCTCTAATCACCTGTGCATAAATATAAAAAAATATAAATATAAAAAAATATGTATATATATACTTGTAATGATAATATGAATGCATTATTTCAAGAGTTACAACAAAGTAGTGGTTCCTGCATTTGATACATAAAACATACCTCCACATGTATGTTCCTTTTCTCCTCATTAAGATTTTGAAATTGTAAGGATTGTCTGTAATCACTGATGGCTACAAGATAGAAAAGAATATGATAGGTAACCTCACTGAGTGAATGATAAATTAAAAAGCTTGACTAACTGCAACTACTACACTTGTTTGGGCCCGTCGAGGGTTACAAGAGGAGAGAACAATAATATCTATACAGAATTAACACATTCCGCCACAAAATACACAGCCGAAGAGGAAGCACCTATAAAACCAGCAAGCAGAGTGGTTTCATTAACAAGGTAACTAAGTAAAGAAGTGTAAGATGAGTCCAAATGACTAGTTCAGAATTACATTACTTAAGAATAGTTGTTAATCCAAAAACTATAACCACTTTCTATACTCGTTTCTTAAAATAGATCATAGTATCCGCAATCAATATAGACATAGATGGAAGGGGTCCAATAGGAGTAAAAAAATTATGAGGGGACATAAATGATACATGTCATACATCTATAGTAAAACAATAATTGCTCAATGCCTACAGCAAGGTAGAAAGGGTTAAATGTATGCAGTGGGAGGTTTTTCATCGATGATCCGTTAAAAATCACATAGAATTGTATCAACAGACCACGGCTTAACAGTAAGCGAGCGTGGACGTTAAGAAGATGAAGTTGGTTTGACTTCCACTTGAAGACAGCATACAATAGATCTGCTGTGAACAAAAAAAAACTTGATAACATGTCTAAAAGAAAAATAAATCCAGTCAGGTTAGCTGGTTCTCTTTGCACGTCATAAATCTTGAGGATGAAGTTAGGGTTGACTTCCATTTGATCATCTATTGCTCCCTTTCTTGGGCTGTGTCATTGTGGTGGACTTACCCTTGTCTCTTTTAGGGTTAAGTCAAGTTCAACATTATTGGCTATATTAACGCCGCCAAAATTACTTATAATCGCTTTATACATAAGATCGCTCATGATACCAAGAAAGTTTCATCTTCTAGCTTTCCTTTTGCATTTTGGTATCAATGTACCATCCCGGTGTTTCCTTTATATATTATCTGCCACTATACTTTGACTTGACTCAATATCGTGAACATAAGTGAATTTTTATAGCCATCGATTTTGCTAAAAAAATTAATTCACAGTATCTACGCTTTCTCACACCGATCCTAGATGTTGATTTCTTGCTTAGATGTGCCTACTCCTATGGATTTTTCACCAACTATATTGAATGGGGCATGTATGGCCGTATCATGTTAGAAGTTAGTGCACGCCCTACAGGAAACATTAGTTACGTCAAAGCATCAGAGTCTAAATGCAATTATATCCCTATATAATCTGATGGCAGAGCCGCCTCATAGAGCACTCGGAATCGGAATCAGAATCGGAATATTTTGAGCAGTAAACAATAGGAGTATTTGTTCCAGTGCCAAACAAGGCAAAAAGTGAAACCACCTCACAATTACACACATAAGTTCATGCTGATGTCTCTTAATTGCGGTAACCCATAGGGGCCCGCTTGATCAGTGGTCTGTTAGCTACTTAGCTGTATCAAACCACTCCTCCAAAGAGACAAATATTGTGCTGAGTTTCAGAACCAATATAGTACATCAAAAAGACATGAAATATGCACTACACAAGGATACTAAGAAATAAAATATATACACAGGCAACACAGCAATAGTAAACTCAATCTCCCAGCAGTAGCCGAAGACTGCAGAAGAAATATTGCATTAGGACATCCAAAATCAAGAATACCTGTCACGAAAATAACAAGGATGACAGCAAAGAGAATGCTTCCACCATCGTACCATCCTTCTTTGATACCCTGAAGTAGATCAGAAGTTATTCATCATAAGAGAAGTAAAAGAACAACGATCAAGAAAATCGAAGAAAGCTGGCTAGCCAAGACACACAAACATTTCGACAGGCAGTGTAGAAATAATTTTTCTCAACGTCCTACCCCGACTCACCTCTGATTTTATGCCAAGAGCTAACGATGCCACCGCAGCAACCATCAATATGACAAGAGTCAAGTCTTGACATGCCTCCCAAAGGAATCGCTAATGACAGGGAGAAGCAAAATTTAAACAAATAAAGGAGATGAGCATAGATAAAATTTGATAAAGAAATCCCTATGAAATGTATTTCTCCGGAACAAAACAAATACCCAGAAACTTCGGCCTTTCTTCTGAGGGTATGTGTTTGATCCAAAGACATTTTTTCTTTCCAACAAATCCTCTTCATTCCCAGATATTCCCTTCTCCAAGTTTGATTTGAGCTTCTCTGCTAATCCAGCTACCTGAACTCACATTCAAATAAAGCGGGGAAAAATACTAAGATACCATCAAAGCTAACAAACACTATGATAGTCTGTTATGGAGAATGAGATGTGTCATATCAGAAGAGAATTTACTGCGACTGACTTACCGCACCAAATTGCTGAAGAGCAGATTGGTCATGTTCTTTTGACATAGCCGCGAGTTCCTCTTGCGAGATTTTATAGTCACCACGAGGAGCATCAGGGTACTCTTGTGACACTAAGAAGCAAGAGAATAAGATGAAGATTCGAGGAAAAATAAGGGCAAACTAAAATATGTCAACTAAGCCCAAAAACAAAGGCGAACAAGCACAGCAACCGGCAGAAACATACGGTGAGACTTTTTTACTATGGACGTAAAAACAATCACGACAACAACAATGATTATCTTTTAGAGTATTGTTTAAATATATGGAGTTAGACTGACAAAAAAAATGTTACCCTTAGCTCGCTCAGCAGCTTCCTTGAAAAGATTTGCTGCCTAAAAAGCAGAAAAGAAGATATGAAAAGCAGCTCAAGGGGCTGTATATGAGCGTAAAGGGTCTGAAAATTTTCAAGAACATACTCTGACAACTTGGGCATGTGTTCTGATCTTCCTAATAATTTCTTTCTTCTCTTCCTCCTTTTTCAAGTCCAATGTATACCGGAATCTCCGAGAAGCATTCAAAACAAGTGCTGCTTGCTGGAGATTAGATTTAACAAGCCCACATATTCAGTGAAAACTAAGCAACACATACTACTCATTTTGAAGTTATCACTGGAGTATCTTAAATGAGAGACATGAAATGGGTAGCAAGCATAGCAAAAATAATACTCCTACGTAAAATTTGGAGAGTAAGTTTGGGAGGCTTCAAGATATGACAATTTGAGCTTTATAAATGAGTATTCAAATCAAAAATGGAATAGTATCAAAGAGGGTTGAGTGAAGTGAAAGAGTGAGACAAGGTCTCCCTCCCTCCCTCCCTCCCTCCCTCCCTCCAATCAAAGGGAAAATTGCATCCCATGAGCATTAGGCAACGGGATATAAGATGTAAGAATCTGAGAGGCCGCCACATATTTTAGAGCAGAGGCAGTATGTGCGGCGTCCTCTCAACAATGTATATTCCATTCATCACTGCAAAATAAATCTCGAAGACTCCAATACACTCATGTTCATGTACTCCTGTATGAAATGGTCAGTTTGAATACTGTGCCAAGAGTATAGCAGCAAAACAGACATGCCTTGCTTCCCAAAACATACATTAATACATACATACATACATACATACATATATAGAAACAAAACACAGTCACAGGTCACAGGTCACAAGTCACAACTAGAACTAATGCATATGATATGATATGATATGATAGGGGAGGGGAGGGGAGAAAGTAAGTAAAAAGGGGAAGAGAGTGAAAAGACGAAGATACCCTCCAGCGTTTAAGGCGTTCAACAGGAGCATTCTTGGTAGTGGTGATATCAAAAGGGCTTGAAACGTCATTTTCATCAGAAAAATCACCGGAACCACGAGCGCCTCCAGCTTCCACGTCGAATCTCCGCCGGTACGGAGATCCCTTGTACTCATCCACCATTTCTCTACTTTCTTTCCTTCTTTCCTTGTTGTTCTTTTTCGCAGGAGAGATGTCACCGCCACACTACCTACTAATAAAAATTATAAATATAAATGGTAATAATACTTGCAACAATATAGGAGTAGTTGCTTACTAATTTCTCTCCATTTTTGGGCTCAACAAAGTGATAATATAGAGAGAGAACCCAGATTTGGTTCAAATTTAAACACGGAAGAAAGGAATAAATTCGGATGTTATAATATTGAGTAACTTAAACACTAAACAAACAAGCAGCATAATTAGTAGTAGTAGTAGTATAATTTTAGGAGGGGTATAAAGTGTGACTGACTGACTAGTAATACTCCATTAAATTAAAGAAAAAATACACGCAAAATTAATTAATTATTAATGTTTGGAATAATAATAATTTCCACTTTCTTATGCTTTGCTTTATTAAGCACTTATCGTCTTCTATACGCAGATATACATACAGTTCATAACATACCTTATTGATTGAGCCAGCCAGCGTTTCTCTCTTTCTCTTTCTCTTTCTCTCTCTCTCTCTCTCTCTCTCTCTCTCTCTGTCTGTCTCTGTCTGTGTGTGTATGAGTGTGATATTTTCTTCGGAAAGGTAAAGCACAGTTGTTCAGCGAAGTTTCCTGGAACCCAACCACCTTCCTTTCTTCTTTCTCCTTTTTCCTTTTTTTTTTTTAAAAATAAATGTACTAGTATATGATATGACGCTTTTAACTTTAACCTACTCTGCTTTCCAGGAATATAGCTTTCATCTATGCCGTTTCAATTTTGGTAAATATATACTTCCCCTATTTACTTCAGTAAAAAGATTGTTTGAGCAAACAAAAGTGTGTTTATTTTTGGAAAACGACTAGACTCGACTCATGCATAGATTGATAGATACGTATAGGTGGCAATCGGGCGGACGGGACGTGTCACCGTCGGGTCAGGTCATTATCGGGTCATGACTGAATGTCGGATCGGGTTCGGGCCAGTTTCAGGTCGCTTACGGGTCGGGTTAGTCGGGTCAACTTTTGTGTCGGTTCCGGATCACTTCCGGGTCGGGTCATCCGGGTTTGGGTCGAGTTCGGGTCAAACTAGGTTTTGTTAGGTTTTATCTAGTTTAAACCATCAATTCATGATACGATTTTTTTTTCTTATTTATCATCAATATATATATATATATATTTTAGGCTTTTTTCGAGCGATCTCATTGGTCCGTTCAGTCAAGCCTCAAATTAGGAAAATATCATAAATAATAAAAAAATCAATTAGAGAATCTTTTGATTATTACAATATATATTTAATTTATTATATTAATGTGATATTTTACAATTATGACGTGAAAACTTTTAGAGTTCATTTTTTTAAAACATTATCGTAAAATAAATTATAAAAATAAAATAATTATATTCGTGTTAAAAAATGCTTTCATTAAAGTATAAATTTCATATCATTTGTTTCACATTATGTGATGAATTTATAACCTATAACAGTTTTAAAATTATCCCACATCGACAAATTACAATATGATAATGAAATTTTATGTTATAAATAAAGAGTAATTCGTTCTTCGATATCTACCAAAAGTCTTTATCTCAAAAAGAGTTTATAAGACTATAAACTTAAGTAATTATCTTACATCGATATGATGAAATTTTATATTATAAATAAGAGTAATCATTCATTTTAAATATCGACCAAGAAAAACTTTTAAATTATCCCACATCGAAACATTATGATAGAGTGATGGAATTCTATATTATAAATATTAGTAATCATTCAGTTTTAAATATCGATTAAAAAACTTTTGATATATAAGACTGTAAATTTAAAATGATCCAATATTTACAAAATTACAGTGAGTTGATGAAATTCTATATTATGTATATTTTTTTTAACCTTAAAAAGAGCTGATGGAATACTATAAACTTAAATAAATTATTTAACATCGAAAAATATGATAAGTTGTTGAATTTTATATTATAAATAAGAATAATCATTCGTTATTAAATATCAATAAAAAAAAACATTTAAGTCTTAAAAAGTCTCTTAATAAGACTACAAACTTAAGTAAAAATAATCTCACATCGAAAAATTATAATAAGGTGATGAAACTTTATAGTATAAATAAATAATACTCCGTAGTAACCATGTGCTCTTAGATATTAACCAAAAATATTTTGAGTCTTAAAATATACTATATTAAGACTATAAACTTAACTAAAACTATCTCACATTTGAAAAATTATAAAGTTTCATCAAACATAAATCTTTTGAGTCTTAAAAATGTTGTCAAGACTATACACTTAAATAAAAAAATTATAATAAGGTGATGAAATTCTATATTATAAATAAAACTAAAAAAAATCCTTTACACATCAACGAAGTTAAGTAATTCTCCTCATCGAAAAATTATGATGAACTTATGAATTTGTACTAAAGAAGAGTAATCATCGTTTTTAATATCAACCAACAAAAAAACTTTTGTTTTTTTAAAAACTATGATGGAATTCTATGTCATTGTTTTTAAAATTATGATGAAGTCATGAATTTGTAGTCTTGAGTTTATAAATGGTCTTAATAAGACTACAAACTTAAAATTATCCCACATCGAAACAATTAAAATAAGTTACGATAATGATTCTATATTATAAATAAGACTACAAATTTTAGTAAAATTTATCCCACATCGACCAATTATAATAAGGTGATGGATTTAAATATTATAAATAAGACTAATTATTTGTTCTTAGATTCTTAGATATCAATCAAAATCTTTTGAGTCTTAAAAAAACTATTAAGACTATAAACTTTAAGTAAATTATCCCACATCGAAAAATTATACCCTCTCTTTTGAGTCTTAAAACACTCTTAAGGCTATAAACTTATACTCCCTTTGGTCACTATTTTTTGCATCATTTCATTAAAATATCCCTCACAAATATTAAGGTAATGGAGAAAAAAATAGTGAACGAAGAGATTATAATAAGACGATGAAATTCGTTAAAATACCCCTCACAAATATTAATGGAGAAAAAAATAGTGAACGAAGAAAGTATAATAAGACGATGAAATTCTATTATATAAATAAAAGTGGTCATTTCTCCAAATTATGATGAGGTGATTAAATTTTATATTATAAATAAGTGTAATAATTCTTCTATGAATAAAAGTTCTTAACTAGACTATATCTAAACTTAAATAAATTTAAGTAAATAATAAGGTGAATTTTTATTAATATATAAATAAAAGTAATCATTCATCCAAAATATATAATAAGATAATCCATATGCTTATACTAAAAGTGGAATATTTTGAATGCTTAAATACAACCCTATGGGTTAAATACCGACAAAAAATCTTTTGAATCTAAAAAAAGCTTTTAATATACAAGACTACAAACTTAAAATCATCCCACATTGAAAAATGTGATGAAATTCTATACTTCGTATTATAATCAAGAGTTAAAAAGAGCTTAAAGTATAAGCTTAAGTAAATTGTCTCACATCGAAAAAAAATTGACGAACTTATGGAAGACTATAAACTTAAATAAATCATCCCACATCGAAAAATTATGATAAGTTGATGAATTCTATATTATAAATAAGACAAATCATTCGTTCTTAAATATCAATAAGAAAACATTTAAGTCTCTTAATAAGACTACAAAGTTAAATAAAAATAATCTCACAAAAGGTGATGAAACTTTATAGTATAAATACGACTAATCATTCGTTCTTAAATATCAATAAAAAATTCTAAGTCTTAAAAAGTCTCTTAATAAGACTACAAACTTAACTAAAATAATTTCACATCTAAAATAATTTCACATCGAAAAATTATAATAAGGTGAAACTTAAGTAAAACTATCCCACACCCGAAAAATTATAAAGTTTTATCAAACAAAAATTTTTTGAGTCTTAAAAAGGTTCTTAAGACTATACACAAAAGACTAATTATAATTTTTTTCCTTAGACATCAACCAACTTAAGTAATTCTCCCACATCAAAAAATAATGATGAGGTTATGAATTTCTACTAAATAAGAGTAATCATTATTTTTAAATATCAACCAACAATATTTTGAGTTTAAAAAAGTCTTAATAAGATTACAAAATTAAAATTATCCCACATTGAAACAATTAAAATAAGGTACGGTGATGATTCTATATTATAAATAAGACTACAAATTTTACTTAAATTATCCCACATCGACAAATTATAATATGGTTATGGTTCTTTATTATAAATATGACTAATTATTTGTTCATATCAATCAAAATCTTTTGAGTCTTCAAAAAAATCTTAAGATCATAATAAGACGATGAAATTCTATGGTGATGAAGTTCTATATTATAAACAAGACTAATCATTCATCCTTAGATGTCAACAAAAAAACTTTTAGTCGTAATTTTTCGTTCTTAGATATTAACCAACAATCTTTTGAACTTAAAAAAAAGATATAATTAAAGTATATAGTTAATGTATAATTATCCCGCATCGAAATTAAGATGGTGGGATGAAATTTTATGTATTATAAATAAGAGTAATCATGCATCCGTCTATAAATAAAAGTTCTTAATTAGACTATATCTAAATTTAATTAAAATTATCCCACATCGAAAAATTATAATAAAAGATGATCAAATTCGATTATATAAATAAAGAGTAATCATCTATCATCTGACATAGATATAAAAACACTCTTTTAAGTCTTCAAAATAGCTCTTAAAATTATAAACTTAATTAAGTAATTAAATTATACCACATCGAAAAGGTATTATGAGGTGATGAAATTCTATATCATAAGTGAGAATTCTTATGGTTTTAAATATCAACCAACAAATTTTGAGTCTTAAAAAGCTTTTTAAAAGGACTAGAAACCTAAAATTATCCACATCGAAAAAATTAAAATAAGGTGTTGATTCTATATTATAAATAAGAGTAATCGTGCGTTTTTTTGGGTCTTTAAAGCATATCTTAAAACTATAAACCTTGAGTAAATTATCCTATATCGAAAAATTATGATGAGGCGATAGAATCTTATATTATCAATCAAAAAAATTATTCGCATTTTTTCTTTTGAATTTTAGAATAAGCTCTTAAGATTATAAACTTAGTTGAAATTAAGTTTGATTACGAATATCATGTGATCATCTTATTTATTATAATGATATAGATTGATCAAGTTTCTTATTTAACGAATATACATCATCAATGTAATTAAGCCAATTAACCCAAAGCCAACTAACACGTGCAACGCACGGGCTTTAATCTAGTTTATTACAAGAATTTGGTTTTTATTATCTACGGAGTATATGACTATCATCTTATACAAATTATTTCCACTTTTCATTGTGTTTTTCAATAGTTTTGATAGACACATATTAATTTTATATGAAACCATATGTAACAATAATTAGTTGGGATTGAAGATTAAAACCGTAAATACTACTCCACAAATGATAAATTTTATAAAATATGTCTTGGATGGAGTGGAAATTGGACGAGTTAGGTCGAGTTTGGGTTGGATCGGGTCAAGTCTCGTCGAATCAATAATTAGCGAGTTGACTTAAGGTGTGATTAATACATTTTAAAACAATTTTTATTTAGTATTTAAAAGTTTTTTTTGTTTTTTAAACGATGTTTGGTTAAAAATATTTGGAGAAAAAAACTAAATACGAGTAATATTTTAATTTAACGTTATTTTTTTATCTTCGTTGGATCACATGAGGTCAGCTTTTAGGTCGGGTCAACTTTCGGGTCAAGTCGGGTAAGATAATTTATCGGGTCATTTCGGGTTACGGGTCGGGTCGGGTCCGGGTTCAGGTCACCCACCCTGAAGCGGATCGTATCGGGTTACGGGTCATCATCGGGTCGGGTCGGGTCGGGTCTTGTCGCTATATTTTCGGGTCAGATCGGGTCAATTTTACTCGGGTTTCGGGTCGGGTCTGACTTGCCAACTCTATAGATACGGATGACAATGGAAGCATGATTCTACCCAGATCCGTTGGGTCTTACCCTAATTGGTTGGATATGAATCCTCCTAGAAATCTATGGCTCTGGGTCTCAGATATGACACCAAAACCCTACCCTAGACCCTTAATAATAATGAAAAGTCGCAAATACCACAGATTTAACGGTTTTTAATAATTTGTAAGATTTCACGTGTTGATTTTTTTTTTGAAGGTCTGTTTGTACATTTTTATTCCAACTAGTAGTAACATTTTTTTGTTACAAAAAGTACATTTTACATCAAAGATATCGGACCCATGAATCTAAAAATACTCATCGGGTCAAGTGATAGGGTGTTAAACAAACACTAGTTTGATGGCCCATTCACGGGCTGTTACGTTTATTTTGTGGTAATTAGATTAAAATAAAAATTGTTACCTACATAAAATATTGTGTGGTACTTTTTTATACTTTATCATTACTCAATCATACCTCAAAATTATTACCCTACCCCTCTCATTTCCCCCCTTCCACCTAAGTTTTTAGAGAGAAAACAAATCCAAAATTAAAATTGCATCAGTTAGGGTTCTTTAAAAAGTTCTAATTTACGATGATTCAAGTACAAATTGAGGTCGTAGATTTCAAATTCAATTGCACTAATTAGGTTCTTCGAAAAAGTCCTAATTTGTGAGAAAGCGAGTAAAAATCGAGGTCAGGAATTTCAAATCAATTGCACCAATTAGGGTTCTCCCACAAAGTTCTATTTGCGATGTATACCAATTAAGGTTCCTGGAAAAGTCCTAGCTTGCGATGAATTCAGATCAATTGCACCAATAAGGGTCATTCGAAAAAGTCTTAATTTGCGATTAGCCGATTATACAATTAGAACTTGAGATCAAAGAATGACGATAAGAACCGTAGATAATAATTAACATTGATTAACCTTGATTTTCAATCAATTAACCCTGATTTTCAATTAAAATTACTACTCCGTATATGATAAAATATTAATTACCAAACTATGATCGATAGTGAATTCGCAAATAATGATTGATCGATAAATTGAATTGATGAGGTTTAAGTAAAAAAATTTGATCTAGATTAGGATAAAAACAATGAAAGTTCCTTAAATAAAGAAGGGAAATATTGGAAATTTGAGGAAATTTTAAGGAGGATTGAGTAACGCGCAAGTACGAAAAAGTAATTCCGAATATTAATACACGTAGGAAGACTATATTTTGTGGAAGAGTTGTCATACAAAGGTTGGATACATGAGGATTGGGTATTTCAAAATACTCATCAAAGAACGGCGCCACGTCATTGTCCGTGGTGGCTACTTTAATAAATAAAGGATAAAGGATTGTTCCTATCAAAGTCTTATACTCCCTATATAATAGCATGACTGTCGTCCCATCTTGTTTGTGGTAAGTAGGGATGACAATGAATTTTGAATTCTGCCCAAATCCTGAGATTCAGTATCTACAAGGTCAGATATGTATCGAAATATTTTGGATCTTGAGGATAAGGATATTGATATAATCCATATGTGTTAAAAAGTATTCGGATATTTGTGGACATAACATAGGTCTACCCCGACGCGGCCACGCGCGAGTTTGGGTAGGCGAATGAATCTCATGTGAGATGGTTCTCGAGTTGAAATTTAAATCGAATTAGGAGTCGCTACCGAACTTTGTGGTATTTCGCGCCCATTCGAACCCACTCTATATTTTGGGTGGACCGTGCACAAAGTACGGCCCACTTCGATATTAGAGCTCGTGGGGTTCGTCCCTTTGCATTACGATACCGATGCCGACATTATCGGGTATCGTATATCGAATGACTCTCGTGCGCCAACGGTTTCGGACATCCGGAAACCGGGTTCTAAGTAAGGGGTGAAGGTACGTGTTGGGAAGCCCACAAAGGACACTCAACCCCGTCCGCACTTTAGCGACCTCTACTAAGATACCGTTCGATTTTTTAATACGCGCGCTAGTGATTCAGTTGAATGTTATGCAAACAACGTTTTTTACTAAACATGTGAGTTATGCTCAACTACGTCGTTTAATGCATCTAAATTAACGTCGAAGTTATTTTAGCATGCAAGGTTCATTTTAGTACAATAAAACAAACAACAAAAATAAAGGCGCGAAAGTAGATTACAAATACACGGGCGGAATATAACCCGGAATTACAATACAACAAACGCGAAAATCATAACATTTGAAATAGTAACGATGATAATAACGGATTATAACGGATAATGCAATGCATGGTTTTGAAAATTTTGGCAGGTGATGGTCTTTACACGTGATGACCGAGGTCATAAAAATATTTGACGATGCTAAACATGATATACGAAGCCCGCGTTTGAGCGTAAAGGGGACCACTCGATGGAGTCATGGGTGGGACTCAGTCGAGTGGTCCTGCTACGTACCTCCTGCCTGTTTTTTAAGATGCCACTCGATCGAGTGAGCTATGGCACTCGATCGAGTGCCCTCTGTACGAGAAATGACTCGTTTTGTCAAAACGATCTATTCCACGATTTTAATGTTTCGAGCCAAGATATGGTCGCGCCAAATACGAATATTATTTGATCTTTATTGTCTGGACTTTCGAGGACTCATCATATTCGATGTTTGGTTACGGAACCAATATCTAACATTTAAAGCGAATTTTGTAAAAAATCGAATTTGGTCAGACTAGAACGAGTATTGATTCCGTCTGCGTCATAATGTCGTAATCAATCCGTTCGGACAGTGTGACAATTAATTCGGCGTCAACGGGTTCGTGCTAGTACAGTTTATCGATTAATTCTAGACATGATATTCGACTACAGAGTCGGTATCGCATCTTTAGAGTAAACGTTTTATTTGTTTGATTAGAGCGAAAGTCGATTCCCTCCGCGTCACGACATCGTTATTAATCCTTGCGGATTATGTGATGTTCGATTTGCATCAACAGGTTTCGTTCTAACCTTTTAAAAAGGGGAATCGCATATGTTTAACGAGGAATATTCGCGATCCCATCATGCCCTTGAGTGTTTAGGGCGGTTGTGGACGTCCGTTCGCACCGCCTGGCGCCCCGCGCGGGACCGACCCGGTTTTTCAACGTGTGGCGGCGGCCACCCACGCGGTCCCCTCCCGGTCGGGGGCCGGTCTGATCTCACATACAGGGCGATGTGTCGGACCTCGATTCGGATGACGATCCGGACTTGTACTAGACGGATGCGGGCACCCGTGTTTCCGTTTGGAATCGATCGAGTCGTGGTTGTAAATGTTTAAAGGCCGATATGTTTGGTAAGACAACCTTTTTAGTAAACTGAATTCGTTGCCAATTTGTGGAGTCGCCACCGAGTCAATTATGGGGACTCGGAAACCGTTCAAGTCAACTTTGATCCTTAGCCGACTCAAAGTTGAGGGGCATGGGACCTAAAGTTAACGACTTGTACCCTTAAGCACTTCATGCCTTGAATGACTTTCATTGCCAATGGTTTCGGACATCCGAAAACCGTCGATTCTGAGTAAGGGGTGAGGGTACGTATTGGGAAGCCAACATCCGATAGACATCGACACCCAATCCCGCCCGCACTATAGTGGCCTCTACTAATCAATCGGTGGGCTGATAACTTCGTTCTTTTGTTGTGGCGGAAATACTGTAACATCCGTTGTTTTCACCCTATACCTTTTGCTATGTCGGTTGTTTAAGGACAAGTAAATTTTGTCATCGAAGTAGTTGTGTTTACATTCTTTGCGTGCGATTTCACGTGACAAGCAGGCCATGAAAAGATGCACATAAGAGAGTAGAGAGTACTAATATTCTAGGTATTAGCAAATCAGTTTTAACTTGATAATACAAATATTAGTCGTTCCCGTGGTATACCTTACCCGGTATTATGCTTAAGATGCGTCGGTACGGCAATAATGCAGATGCATTGAGCCATGCATGGCGAGCATCAGGACTAATACGGAACCCGACCATCGCTTTGTTCAATTTTAGTTGATTTACGTTTTGAATTCCGTGTTAAGTAATTTAGAATGCGATTATAAGGTCATAAAAGCAATAAATCATACGAAAAAATGTAAATGCGAATGTAAGTAAATCACGTTGTGAGGAGTTGCACCCTCGGAGTATACACTAAACGGGACACGATGCATAGATAGTTGAGAACAGATCTCTGAATTACTCGGGTCTATTTAGTGTATTTTAGTGTTTGTGGTTGAAGTTGGGACGTTACGTGTTTTAGTATGTGTAATGGACCTAGTGTCCACGTTTGACATTATTGTAGTGCATAGTAAAGGTACAAGAATGTAAAGTTTTGTT
Source organism: Agrostemma githago (assembly GCA_958450325.1). Classification (NCBI taxonomy): domain Eukaryota; kingdom Viridiplantae; phylum Streptophyta; class Magnoliopsida; order Caryophyllales; family Caryophyllaceae; genus Agrostemma; species Agrostemma githago. Next base: position 32,464,079 of record OY288262.1, read on the forward strand.
TAGATGACAACCAAGTGATGACTCGACTTCAACAGGTGGATCCTCCTAGCTTGCCCGGTGATTTCGACAGAGTTCCGTTACTGTCGACCCTTCCTGCGGCTATTCCGGCAGAGCTCCGCTACTACTGGCTGGTTCTGCGGCTAATCCAGCAGAGTTTCGTTACTAGACTGTAGCTATTCGAACACAGGCACCTCGGGATCGAGTGGAGTGCTCGAAGGTGAGAAGTAGCGTCGATGTCGCTTTTATCGGAACTAGGATCGAGTGGATCGTTTGCCTCGGGTATCGGAGTGCGAGCCCTTAGCGAGAAACTCTTTACGAGTGAAGAAGGGAGAGAGAATGAACTGTGTTGTGTCGAAATGAGGGGGTAAATGGGAGGTATTTATAGGTGTTTTCGGTCCTCGTCACCCAGATAGGCGCCTGAACCCAGGCGCACCGGAACTCAGGCGCCTGGGTTTAGGCGCGTGAAGACACGGGCACGCAAGGTGAAGCGCTCGGAGTTTTGAAGATACGATTTTGATACTTTCCAAAACCGAGAGGCGGGTGTATAATTCGTGGCTTAGGGACTAAGTCTCCCCCCTCTTGACCTAGCGTCGTGATGCTTAGCGGGCCTTGGGTGTGCATCCCAAGGTTCGCTTGGCGCGGTGATGACTCGGTTTGAGTTTCGGGACAGACTCGGGGTCCGGTGTCAGAATTGACTTTAATTAGTGTCTATGCGACAGTAGTGACACGACTAAGGCTGCCAAGATGTTAGTTTAATTTTTCCGAGTAATTTATTTGATTTGTTCTATAGAAAAACTATCTAAAACATCGCGAACCCGCGTCGCGTTGCAGTCCGATCGTCATCGGGTGTTTGTTGGGCACTCCTACAGCCACAAGGTCCAAATCTGGGTGTCTACAGAAGCCCCCACTTTGACTGAGGCTTGGACAAGGCGAAAGTCAAAGTATAGCCACCCAGGTCAATCGAGGATTACGACCTGGTGGCTGTCTGGTCGGGTCGTTTTAAGTTCGTTAGACTACGTTTTGAGGCTCGCCAGCCAAAGCTTAGAAATCATACCTGACGTCTTTGCTTGTGGTTGCTTGCTTGGGCCCGGGCCGGTGCTTGTCATCTTGTTCTTGGTTCCTCGTGTTCGTGTGCTTTGCCTTTTCGGATGCTCAAAAATCCGTTCGAGTTTATCTATCGTGTGTGTGACGCGTCAAGCGTGTATGCGGGAAAAATGTTCGATGTGTCAGCTTTCATTCGAACACCTATCTTCGGGATGCCTATAACCCCTCAAACTAAAAAAGAAATGTCTTTTGAGATGCTTATGACCCCTCGGGCACGAAAATAAAATGCTCGAGGGCGTCAGTCTCCGCTCAAACAACTGCCTTCGGGATGCCTATGACCCCTCGGACAAACGAAACAAGATAAAATGTTCGAGTGGAGACGTCAGTCTCCACTCGAACAATTGTCTTCGGGATGCCTATGACCCCTTGGACAAAACGAAACAAGATAAAGCATTCGAGGGCGTCAGTCTCCACTCGAACAGTTGTCTTCGGGATGCCTATGACCCCTTGGACAAAAGGAAACGAGATAAAACGTTCGAGGGCGTCAGTCTCCACTCGAACGGTTGTCTTCGGGATGCCTATGACCCCTTGGACAAAATGAAACGAGATAAAACGTTCGAGGGCGTTAGTCTCCACTCGAACGATTGTCTTCGGGATGCCTATGACCCCTTGGACAAAATGAAACGAGATAAAACGTTCGAGGGCGTCAGTCTCCACTCGAACGGCTGTTTTCGGGATGTCTATGACCCCTTTGGCTCGAAAATGCTTTGAGGTATAAGACTCAAACGCCTTCTGGATAACTAAGACCCGTTAAGCAAAAGTTGTTGTGGAGGTATAAGACTACAATGTCTTCCGGATAACTAAGACCCGTTAAGCACAAATTGTTGTGGAGGTATAAGACTCCAATGCCTCTCGGATAACTAAGACCCGTTAGACAAAAATTGTTGTGTAGCTATAAGACTCCAATGCCTCTCGGATAACTAAGACCCGTTAGGCAAAAATTGCTGTGGAGGTATAAGACTCCAATGCCTCTCGGATAACTAAGACCCGTTAGGCAAAAATTGCTGTGGAGGTATAAGACTCCAATGCCTCTCGGATAACTAAGACCCGTTAAGCAAAAATTGTTGTGGAGGTATAAGACTCCAATGCCTCTCGGATAACTAAGACCCGTTAGGCAAAAATTACTGTGGAGGTATAAGACTCCAATGCCTATCGGATAACTAAGACCCATTAGGCAAAAATTGATGTGGAGGTATAAGACTCCAATGCCTCTCGGATAACTAAAACCCGTTAAGCAAAAATTGATGTGGAGGTATAAGACTCCAATGCCTCTCGGATAACTAAGGCCCGCTGGGCAAAAATTGTTGTGGAGGTATAAGACTCCAATGCCTCTCGGATAACCAAGACCCGTTAGGCAAAAATTGTTGTGGAGGTATAAGACTCCTTCGAGCGTGTCAGTATCCACTTGAATTAAAATTGCTGTTATTTATTCGCATTTGGTTTGCGGGTTTGTCTTATTTGATTTGGGTTTGTTTTGCTTCGTCTTGGTTTATTACACATTTGAGATTTGTTCGGAGTTTGCTTTGTTTTGTTTAGTTGGATTTTTTTCGGGCTCGAGTGTGGGCGTTCTTGTTTAATTGCGATTATGCTTATTGTTCCTTGTTCGTGGTCGGTTTGCAGACGTGCTTTATCGGTATCGATTAGTAACTTCTTCGTCATTGTTAATTTGTTTGTTTTAAAAAAGGTCGTGTTTGTTTTGTGTATACTACACGTTAGGCCTCGTTTGTGTTGTCTAGTCTGTGCTGGACTGTTCAGACGCACGCACATCAGCGCCCCAATCCTCAGGCGCCTAGCCCCCAGCGCTTCAGGATTTGGGCGCGTCACCTGAGGCGGTCGGGCTCTTGTGGGTCGGGTTTTGTTTAAGTCAGCGAAGGTGGGGGTTTTGTTTCATTCGTCCCAAAATTCGAACGCGTCGCCCCTTTCGCCCCTTTATCGCCTATTCAATTTTTCTACCCGATTTTCGTCTCAATTTCTGCCATACGTGAGAATGTCGACTCCGGGTAAGTGTCCTTTGCTCGTTTATTGTCGGTTTTGCTTGATTTGGTTGGTTGTGAGTTTGTTTGTTGAAACCCTAGAAAATCGATTTGGGTGTTTTTAATTCGCTAAGTTTTGATGCTTGTACTTAATCCCGTTGTTAAATTAGGGTCGATTAGAGCTTGTTAGGGTGGTTGTAAGTTGAGTAGGGGATTTGAAGGTATGACAATGACTCCCTATAGTGATAGGCTCGAAATGCTAGGGTTATGACTCGTTTTCCCGGATATTCCCGTACTTGTCTTATGTAATCTTGCTTGATTAATGTTTGTGATGATATGGGTGAACCCTTTGTCGATTTTTATGAGCTAGAATGGCCTCTATGGCCTTCTGTGAGGTTTTGTGTGACTTACGACGGACTAAAAGGTGTCGTAACGATGTCAGATTTTCCCGAAACCACTTCCATTGTGACCGGGATCGGAAAATGGTGTTAGCGACCCTTTCGGAATTTTAATATCCTTATCCGAAATTTTGACCTTATTTTGACATGATTAAGCTGTTTCTGCTTGACCTAAGGTACATGTTTTTCGTGTTTAGTTTGGGTTTGCAGCTAGAGGTGATACCGAGCATCCCGAGGGAGCTTCTTCGGTTGGTACTAGTGGTGGAGCCGCCGGGACGAACTCACTGACTCCCCGCGGGATTCGTAGGAGACGACGGAGCATCTCGTCTCAGCGTCGTGATCCGGAGGCCATAAATGAGGCCGACTTTGATAGGGTAAGGAAGTGTAGGCTTCCCGAGACGGTTGCTAGGAGGGCCCATGTCCCGATTCCCGTACCAGAGAACGAGGAGATTGTCTACGAGGATCCCGAGTGGACTCGGGGCTGGGACGGTCACCAGTTGTTGTTTCGTCCTGACTTACATGCAGTGGCGGACCTAGGATTTTCCCTCTAGGGGGGCACAAAAAAAAATTCCGACATTTTTTAAGTTTATAAATTACTCCACATTTTACGCTTGAAAAATAGTTTAGATATAATACAAATCTTTCAATGATACGTAACATGAAGTAGAAGGTGGTAGAGTTGGTTGCATTGACAATATTTGATACAAGTGACTCGGGTTCGAATCCCTCTATCTACACATTTATCTTTTGAAAAGTTACAAAATAATTTAACAAATGAAATGTCATTAACAAGGCTCGAGCTCTTGACCTATTGATCACAAGGCAAATCACCAAACCAATTCATCTACACCCATCAAACTGATATCTAAAATGGTTTAAATCTATTTATTTCAAAAATTGTCGGGGGAGCCCGGGCCCCCTAGGTCCGCCCCTGCTTACATGTTTATTACCGCACTGTGTTGGGTCTGGTGAGTTTTTAGCTTATATATGTTGATTATTTTTAGGCTTTGAACTTTGGTTTTGTCTGGGTTTGGTTTGTTTTACTTATATTTGTATTGCTTGGGTTTACAGCCCCCAGGTCCGATGAGGACCTTCTCGGGTTTTACGACATGCCTTGAGATTTATTTTCAGAAGTTGACCCCCGCGGCAAAGGGGATTATCGCGTGGACCGCTCTAGGTCCCGTGGTCGATCAGTGGGTCCGGTTAGTGAGTTGCAAGACTAAGTGCAACCTCATGGTGATTAGAGCGATGATAGATCGCTTTCACGATACTACCTCGACCTTCCATATGTCCTTCGGGGAGGTCGGGATGACTTTAGAGGATTTCGGGATAATTACGGGCTTGCCATGGGGTCCGGAGAGAATTAGGTGGGCTGCTGAGGCCCCCAGGTTGGATAGTGATGAGGTGCGGGGCCTCATCGGGGATTGTTTGGAGCGTGAGTCTTATAGTACACCTCATGCTCTGGTGAGTTCGTATATCACCGATCACTTTGAGCGGGTGGCGGTGTTAGAGGGTCGAGTGCCCAACACGCCAGAGCAGGATGCCCGATTCTGGTTGTGGTATTTCCTAGGATCGACCCACTTCTCGGATAAAGGCGAGAGGTTTAGCACTAGGATTTTGCCTCTCTTGGCTGACCTAAAACAGCTGGGATGTTTTCACTGGGTGACCGCGGCTTTCGCGGAGATGACTCGCTGCTTGCAAGTCATGGTGAGGTTGTTGGAGGTGAAGTCGGCCTCAGCTTTGCCCATTGTGGGTTCAGGCCTTGTACTGGAGGTTAGTTGCTATTCTCGTCTTTGTATTTTAGGTTTTACTTAGTTTGGCTTAGTTTTGCTGAAGGTGTTTCGGGATTTTGCAGGCTTGGATTTATTCCTACTTTCCTTGTTTGGCACCTAAAACGGTGCGGGTACATCCGACCAGATTCCCGGCGGGGATCAAATGGAGGTTGACTCAACCTAAGAGCACAACCAGCCACTACCTGACGGAGAACGTGCTGGTGAACAAGCTGGTCCTCGGAAATGTAAGTTTTCCTTCATGGCTTGTTTTATTCGTTAGCCCCCAAGGGATCATGGTTTATTGAAATGCTAGTTTTGTTTGTGTAGTTCGTGGCCCGCCCTTGGGCCGACTACGAGGGTGTGCCTAGGTATGTGGCTGCGGAGTTAAGGCCTCAGAGCTATAAGAGAATGCTCATTCCCGCGTTGTTTCGCCCGGTTTGGTATTTGGGCGAGCGGTTGGTGCGTCAGTGTTTATATGACGACTTTAGGGTGCCAGTTGATCCTCCCCGGACCATGTTTAGGTTGCCGACCACCGCAGAGGTCCTCGAGGGTAGGGATGGAGAAGGAGGTGATGCACTTTTGGTGCCTGGTGCTTCCTATCTGTCTCATGTCAGCCAGCGGCTAGGTTGCCACCGCCTCGTGGTAAGGGTTTAATCTAAAGTTCGTTTTATTTTGCTATTTAGTGTTTACTTGCCCCTGACTTGCCGATTTGTTCCTCTCTCAGCTGGCCGACCCGGCTGATGCTATTCAGCCCCCAGACTTCCCCTTGACGCTGCTCAGGGTAGATGCGACCGAGGTTGCTTTCACTGAGCCTCTCCCCCGTGTTCTGCCGAGGAGATGGATGCTGGGATAGAGTGGCGGGTATACCGGGTAAGTGTCGGTTTTTATTTTGGATTCGGGTTCTAAGAGTTAGGATTCGTTTGGCTAATAACTTGTGTGGTTTCTCCTTTCAGGTTTCGTCAGCTTGCCATTAGCGGTTGTGGCAGGCCGCCAACTGCTTTCGGGCCTACGCCTCGAGGGTCTCCCGTGACGCTTCGGGATCTCGATCGGTGAGTGTGTGTGCTTAGAGTGGTCTTCTAGGTTATTTGTACATTTTCCTAAGGTTTAGGTGTATGTGCAGGATACTCAGGATATGGTGGGGCAGTTAGAGACTCGGGTGGCCGAGTGTTGTGTGCTAAATTTAGACCGTTTTCCCTCCCATTTAGACCCGTTTTCCCCTCGTTTTGCGAGTCTTGAGTGCGATTATCGCCATATTTTGAGTACTTCTCGCATTAGCGTCCTTCTTGTGCGTTTTACGTGTTTTTGGTAGTTTTTCTATCAATTTTGATAAGATTTGGCACCGAAATCACGATCGAGCTTCCACGAGCACAAGAGAAGAGAATACCGTCCAAAGAGAAAAGCACACAACTTAAAGTTTAAAGCCATCCAATCATACAATGAAGAATGAGACAAGAATCGAGGCCAGAAAGATGACCGGGCGAAATTTCACCCGGTGAGACACCACCGAGTGAAATTTCACCCGACGGTAAATATGCCTCCTCGAAGATTTTCCGAGACTTCCCACCGGGCAAAAATGACCGGGCGAAATTTCGCCCACCGGGTGAAATTTCGCCCGATGGAAAGAAGCGCCAAAAACCGCGAAAAGAGAAGAAAATCTCACCGGGTGAAATTTCACCCGGTGGGATTATTACGTCAAACCGCAGGGCAAAGTTTCACCCCATGAAGATGCTAAGGGTGATTGTCTCACTAATGGAACAAAAAATTGGATTTGGGCTTTAGGTTAAAGACCCATTAAGACATTACTATATATATATATTACCCTAGTTTGCTGCCCAAGGCATCCATCATCCACAATTATCTCCACTCCATCGACCATTAGTGTAGTATAACCATCCATTAGTAGAACAATCTAGTAGTATTCTTAGTAATTCTCTATAATTCTAGTAGTAATTTAGTAGTAGATCTACTTAGTTTCCATCAACAATTCTCTAGATTTCAGGTTTGTAGAAGATTATCTCAAGTTTTATTTGAAGATTTGTTGGGCTTATTGAAGAATTAGTGACAAGTTCTTCATTTTATTCATCAAAGATTCTATCTTTATCTATGGAATCTTCTTATTTCTTGTAGATCTTCATAGTTGGTATATTTCTCTTCCATTCTCTAATCTCTAGTTTAGATTTAATGTTATTATCTTATTATTGTCTTGTTTAGATCATATTAGTGTTGTTAGTTACTCTAGATTTTATTCATGATGTTCTAGATTATTCTCTAGTCTATTTTGTTAGATCTTGTTTTTTCCATAGTTTAGTGGGTAATTGTTAGATCATAGTTTTTCCATTGTTTTGTTGTTAGTTTCCGTAGATCTAGTTAATATGCATGTTGTAGTTATTTTCTCCTTAGTTAATATTTTATTGTTTTCCATAATGATTAGTGAGTAGATTTCTTGTTGGGGGGTTTAGGGATGAGGACGTGGATGATTTGAATTAAGGGATGTTGGTGGGTTGCTTGCTTGTTGGTTTATCTTGTTTATGGTTGTTGTGTCATTGTTGTTTTAGTCCGGCCAACTAGATCGACCTTGACTCGTTTCTATCAATATGGCCTGGGGAAACTCGGGGTAGAAATTACCATAACTAGAGACTTACCCTTATTCGCCGCGAAAGCGAGTTTTTAGGTAGGTTGGGTGAAGAAACCGAAAGGTGGCATTCTCCCTTTATCAATGTTGCGACAAAAACTCGATTCCGACCTTCTTAGACTCCAAGTACCGAATCCCGACTTCCCCCTAACACCTTTTCCTAGATTGATCACCCCTAGCTATCCTCGTAGTCATCTCTCTAGTATAGACTCGACCCTTAGAAACCCCCCTTTAGACATCAAACACACCGCTTTAAACTTGTCAACACACTCCGTTCCCTGTGGACCGACCTCGACTTACCACGATTACTCTAGTAGTTTTTGTGTTATTCCGAGTCTATGAATATTGTTTGATCCCTCGTCCTTCGCTAAAACGACCGATCCGATTGGGGCGCGATCAAAATGGCACCGTTGCCGGGGAGCGGCTAGTAATTGATTGTGTTTATAGTTATTGTGTTTGTTTCTTTTCTTTTCTCCCTCTTCCCTAGTACCGCGAGGTGCTAGGAGTCTCACCGTTTAATTGAGTTTTATGCCCAGGAACACGTCATCGCCCTTGTGGTTTGATCCGGAGCTGGAAAGAACTTTTAGAGCATTGCGTTTTCGAGGAAATAACTCAACCACCATCATTCCACATCCTTCATTATCACCTCCTAATAACCTTAATCCCATCCTACCACATACACCTTCTACACCTTCTACATCGCACAACCCCATTCCAAATAATCCTTCCATACCTTCCACTTCACAAAATTCACCACCACCACCACCACCATCACCGAGAACACCACCACCAAATCCATCCCCTCCAAATCAACCAAATTCAAATCCACCCTCACTACCGATCCAACCAATGGCGACCCTAGGTTCACATTCTCAATTAACACACGAAGAAACACCTTCTCCCGTCGATTTCGGAGAGATTCCCGAGAATTATGAATTGAAAGCCTCTTTGACAAATGCGGTTCAACAAGATACTTTTCACGGTTTTTCTCAAGAAGATGCCCAAGAGCACATCGCTTCATTTAAAGAAAAATTAGTAGGAGCCTGTCTCAATGGATTAACTTCATGCCAATTGCACCATTTATTATTTCCAAAAACCTTGAGAGATGGAGCTCGTAGATGGCTTCAAGGCCATCCCGCTAATACATTCACAACATGGGCTCAATTACCTAATGCCTTCTTGGAGAAATGCCTTCTTGGAGAAATATTTTCCGCCGTCAAAGACTAACCAATATCGCATGGAGATACAAACCTTCAAGCAAGATGAATGATGCGTTGTAATCCCCTAGAAATTCTAACGCAATATAGTGGCGGAAACACTGTAGAGTTGGGATTAAAAACACACTGACAAACTATATCTTATTAAAAGAAATGGTAAGTCAATACAAATGCCTCTTTTTACAAAAGGGCTAAAAGAAAAATTCTCCAAACGGGTTAAACAAATCCATAAATTACATAAATGAAGAAAGAGTAGTATCCACGCTACTCGCTAGCTCACACCCAAAACCCAGCAGCAAATACCTGTCATGTTATAAACATAACAGCCACGTCAGTGGGGAGTAACTCGGACGTTCTCCCAGCCATATTATATCATATGAAAAATAATAGTATTATTATATCAAAATACTTAAAATGAGAAAACATTAAAACGATATTGTAGACACCCACATTTTGACCGCCAGGTGTCTATAGTAGGTCCCGCCAAACACCCGATGATGATAGGACGCAAACGTGCTTTAATGGACTCGGATATGGGCTCGAAATCATGGACATTTGGTTTAGACTTATTACGGAGTATAAATCTTACAAAACCAACCTCAAATCCAGGCCCAGTGGGTCGTTTCGAGTCAAATGAGACTAATTTGGGTCGATTCCGACACCGGGGGTAAAACCGTCTTTTTACGACCGAGTCAAAACCCGGTCGAAAAATATTCTCGAGACACACGAGTCAGACGTGACACTTCACACGGCTGATCCGGTCCCAAACACTGCAAAAATCATCTTCAAATAATATTAAACAAATCCGTTTAAGGATGGAATTCGATCTCAAGTAGGAATTCTATCCGGAAACCGAAACAGTTTACAACCCGAGCTCAGATACTCGGCCAAGACAGCCGAGATATCCCTGTTTCAGCCGAGTTGCTCGGCTTCTTCACCAAGAAACGAGAAGTTTATTCCCTTACGAACTCTCGTATTTCCTATCCAAACCGGTATTTCTTGCCACACAAGCAAGACTACCTCGACTCCTATAAATAGGACCTCATATTCAACACAAAATATACATGAATCATCGATCAATACACCATAATTATTAGTCATACATATACTCGATATCTAGCAAAAATATAGTCTCAACATACATCCAAAGGAATACCGAAATACCGTCCCAAAATACCGACGAAACCGACCCATCCAGCCGGCCGAACCCGACGCCTCACACACACATAAATCCGCACCACCTTAACTCACCCGCATCATCTCGACGCTCCCGTGCCTAAGCCACCGTCCGACGAGCCTTATACCGAGAGACTAAAGCATGTAGGTTGAGGGTGTAAATCAAACCCGACTCTCTCTTCTCTTTTCTCCTCTTCTTCGTCTTTTTCTTTCTTTTATTTTGTTTTCGTCGGTCGTTTCATATTTTAATATGGGTCGTTCGTCGCATATTTTTATTTCTAATAATCAATACTAAAAACTATTTTTTATAACGTTCTTAAAATACGATATCGATTCTTTAATCGAATATCGTATCTACAAGAACTAAATTAATTAATTTTCGTTGATGCTAATAAAATCACTACCTTTTTTAAAACAAAATTCGATGATTTTTAACGCGGAGAGAATTAACATTTTTTTCGTTCAAAATTCTTTTTTTACTTTTCGTTCAAAACAAACTTTTTTAAAACCTTTTTTTAAAAGCATTCTAACTATTCGATATCGATTTCATAATCGAATATCGAATACGACGAATATCGAAAATATAAATCGGGTATAAATTTATCCATATTTGTACGCGATTTATCAAAATCAATAATTTTCGAAAATCGAATCCGAGACAGCCACCCGCGCGAGTCGCGCCCCTCACGGGCGAGTCGCGCGGGCTGCCATAAGCCGCGACCTTTTTTTCTTTTTTTTCCGATATTTCCAGCACCGTTTTCTCACATAAAACAACGGTTTTCTCGGTATATTTTCAGATTTCGACGAGTATTTTTCGAGTGTCATAAATCTTTTTTAAAAATCATGCATATTATTTATTTACGTCTTTATTCGATTTATTCAATCGTTACTAACTTGTTTGCTCGTGTTTGTAGCGATTTATTTATTTTCATCTTTTGTTTTATTAGACTAAAACGACATCACATGATAAAATAACTTTGACGTTATTAGTTTAATATGCATTAAACGACTTAGCAACCCATTTTATTTTTCTCACATGCTTAGGAAAATAATGTTTGCATATCATTCAACCGTCGAACTAACCCGTGTACACCAAAAACGAACGATATCTTAGTAAAGGCCGCTAAGTGCGGGCGGGGTTGGGTGTTCTTAGTGAACTTCCCAACACGTACCCTCACCCCTTACTCAGAACCGTGGTTTCCGGATGTCCGAAATCATTGGCAACGAGAGTCATTCAATATACGATTAACTGCTCCAGTCGGCATCAGTATCGATATGCAAAGGGACGAGCCCAATAAACTCTGACATCGGAAATGGGCCGAATTTTGTATACGGCCCACTACGACATAGAGTGGGCTCGAACGGTTCTGAATAACCACAAAATTCGGTGGCGACTCCTACTTCGATTTAAATTTCAATTTGACCATCTCATATGGAGATTCAATCGCCTCCCCAAACCCGCGCGTGGCCGCGTCGGGGTGGACCTATGTCATGTCCACAGATATAATAAAAATAAGCTTTCAGAGAAAACTTAAAATATTGGGACAATAAAATAAGAACAAGTTTTCAGAAGAAAACTTCAAATATTTGCAAACCTGCAAACCAAAATGTATCGATAATAATAAAAATATTCAAAATAGCGTTATGGATAGGATTAGTGTCGACGGTTAGACTTTCACTAGGATAATACTGGAAACTAGCTTCGAGAACTGTAGACTTAACTCATAACAGAATCTAGTCTCTAACTAGGCAACTCAACTATAACAGGACTGCATGCAGCGAGGTCCTAGTTTAAGTAGTGCACACCCCTCCTAGACAACAAATATGTCTAATTCAGCTGACGACGACTAACACGATGCGATATCTAGCTTAAGGTCAAAACATACACTCTCCTGGGCGAAACTACGCCCAGTTCAACGACCAAATGCACCAAAATGGGCACACCGGCTTTATAGCTGATGGCAAAACTGTAAACCCAGATTATTACTCTAAACCTCACACTTGTCCTTACGCCATAACTCCAAAACAGCCATTATCGATATATACAAGAGATATAATCATTATGAATAATATGAAGATAAAAGAGATAAACATTTTATATAAAAGGAAAACATTCTACAAATAGAAACTTACTAATTTTAGAAGCTTACTTAAAATATAAATAGTTTTATAGAAAATACGTAAGTTATTGAAATAAGTGAAATGTATAGAAATATCATTTCCAACACAATTAACATTTTATTATTATCGTCGTTATCGTAACTTTAATATATTTCTAAATTCGTTACTCAATATATAAATAAAATATAATAAGTCATTTTATAGTATTTTATAAATAATTAGGAAATCGAGTTAAAACTATAAATTTTAGAAATGAGATGTTTTAATGAAAACGATATCAAAAATTAATTGAGTCGACGAATTTATAAATGAAATGAAATTTACAAAGAATTCAAATTATTTTTAACATATAGTTTTTATTAATAAATAATATGGATTTTAATAAAAATAGTCAACCGGAAACAAATAGGAAATTATTAGTGAAAATAGTCTCGCCTAAAAATATATTTAAAACAAAATCGATTATTTTCTCATTTATTAGAATAAATCGTAAAACGAAAATTAATTTATTAACAAATATACAAATTTCGATTAAAATATAAAAATACGATTTTGAGTGAAAATTATAAGTTAACGAAATATGACGAAAATATGAAATCGACATTATTTAATTACTAGTATCACGATAACCGACAAAATATTATAACGATCGTAAATAATTAAATTACTAACGATTTATAAAACGATATCGAAAGTTAGGGGCGGACCTAGGGGTGCGCATAGCACCCCACGTGCGCACCCTTCGGCTTTTCAATTTTTTTTTTTAAATACTGATTATTAATACTTGTACATATTTAGTGAATATGGAGCAGTTAAAGTTAAAGTGGCGCACTGGTAAGGGGAGTGGTGCTTGGCAGAGTTGGTGGAGGTTCAAATCCCATATCTTCATTTTTTCTTCTTTCCCCAATTCTCAAGGTTCTATTAGTCTTCACTTTTTCTTCTTTTTCAATTCTCAAGGTTCTATTAGTCTTGTTGTATTTATAAGGTTTTCAAACCTAATTTAAAACATATCTTTTCTCAATTACGAGTATCAATTTTGAATTCTAATCTTACAGTTAGATTGTTTTTGTTTTTTTGGTACTTTTTTATGTCAATTTTTCGGTTTTGTTTTGTGATATCAATTATGGAATACTCGTAAATTTAAATATAAATCCAAATTGTGGAACATAATTTTTGGATTTTTTTAAATGTTATTGTATTTATTTGTTGGGTTACCATTAATTCTTTATTTGGATTATAGGTAATTGAGTATTTCGGATATTTTTTTTATCTCAGTTTTTAGGTTTTGTTTGTTACTCCGTAATACTTTGTATCAATTAGACTTAATTAAATATAATTCCTAATCGTGTAACCCTTAATTTGGGATTTTTTTTATATTACTTCCTCATTTTCGTTGATACGCTTCACATCTCTTTTTTCAACAATTTATTTGATTTCTTTATTTTTTTTAAGAGGTACTGTATTCCGTATGTCACTTTTGAGGGGTAGAAATTAATGAAAATGAGAGATTATTTATTTATTTATTGGTTTACCGTTATTTCTTTATCGCATTATAAATTTCATAGTGTTTCACCTATTTCAAATTAGCTACGAAAAAAATATTTACGGAGTATAGTTTAACTAACGATGTGTACTCGTACGACAGCATGATAAATTTATGTTTTTAATTAATTTTTTATAGTATCCGTAAAAAAAATGAACCCCCTCTCTTAAATTCCTGGGTCCGCCACTGTCGAAAGTTGTAAAAATATTTATAAATACGATTTAAAATTAATATAATTAGCAATAATATATAGCTAAAATTAGAAAACCGAAGTTAAAATATTTACTACATACTACTACTCAAACATACGATATAAAATCGAGTAACGTTCTAAAGTTACCTTGAGTCGATATCCAAAACGAACACGTACTCGTCCTTGATTAGTCCGAGCTCCAAATCGTTAGTAATGTCTTTAAGCTCCGAGTTGTAGAATCGTTAGTCTTCTCTATCGGGCCTCAGCACGACAATCGAGTAGACAAAATAAAAGAATGAGATAAGGGTATTCGACACAAGACAAAAGGGAATTGACGTGACAAATAGAGACCCTAAGGCTGAACTTGATAAGACAATAATGGGCTGAAATATTCAACAAAACAGAAATGTCGTAGCAGCAGCAAAATCCAGACGGGAGAAGAGTCAGTGACATAAAACCGGGAAGACGAAGGAGACACGGAGTCATTAATTGGAGGATGATAAGAGCAATAAGAACATAACAAAGGAAACGGTGGCAGAACACGGACAGAAATGCATCAACGATAACGGAAAGCATTAGCACACATGACAAGACAGTAGCTAACACACTAAGGTAGAACGAAGGAAAGACCAAAACGGACCCGAACAGGACAAAATAGGTGAAACAGCAGGAGACAACTCGATGACGAAAGTCCGGCAATAGCAGCAACAAAAAGGGGCAATAACCGTGGACAGCAACAACATGAACACAAGGGGGACCGAAAAATGCCAGGACAGGTCTCAAAACACGATACAAACGAGAATAAAAGTAGAACGAAGAAGAAGAAAAGAAAGTCACGAAGGACATAGCATACAGTACAGCAGCAGTACGGAACGAGGAAGAAAAAGAAAAGAAGACGGAGAGGAAAACGATAATTGTACAGCAGCAATATTGATGGCACAACCGTAATCATCAATCGATTCGAGAAAAATGCAGCAGCAGAAGAAGAAGAAAACAGAGCAGAGGAACGACGAGAAGAAACACGAATTGCAACATCAGGCAGCAAATACGACGCACAACAGACAATACGAAACAGGACAGAGAAACAACGCAAAGACGAGAAAGAGAGGAAGAAGGGAGGCTAAGGCCCTGTTCTTTTCGGCTTAATTTCAGCCTGTTTCAGACCAGCTCAGCTTTTATCAGCTCAGCCCAGCTCTTATCAGCTCAGCTCAGCTCCAATATTTTTCTTAAAATTATTAGATAATTTATATAAAAAATTATTAGTTTCAGCTTTTATAAATTCAGCTCAGCTCAGCTCAGCTTCTATCTGACCAGCTCAGCTCCTATCAGACCAGCTCAGCTCAGCTCAGCCTTGTTTCAACCGAAAAGAACATGGCCTAATACCTCTATCAGAAACAGGCAAAAATAGAAGCAAAAGAGCGACATGACGACAGAGGACAGTTGACGGGAACAGAGCACAACATGGGCGACGACGATGGCACGACAAAGGTGAAAAACAGAGACGATAGCAACAGAATAAGAAGAGAGGCGTGAAAGGAGAAGAAGGCAAACTGAAGAAGGAGAAAGGAAGAGGTGAAGCGGTCGAAGAAGAAGAAGGGAACAAAAGGGGTGACGTTGAATGTGGATACCAAGCGGTGGAATCTACTACTATTAAAAAAATTGAAGTTCTGCTCACTGTAGCTTAGGAATAGTATCCCCTTAAGAATAGTGTTTCGCATAAAGACTTTCTTTGACTTTGCAGGGGTAGCTTGGGTATTTTGTGTCTTGATGTGCGGGGCATTTATTCTTTAACTTTGTAATGCTGTATAATGTTTCCTTTTGCAAGTAATGCTCTATAATATTTCCTTAGTTTCACATTTCTGCCGTTATTCTGTATAAAATTTCCTTAGATTCACATTTCAAATACAAAAGAGACCCAACCAACCGTCATAGAAACGCATAGGATAGCAGAATCACAACCGTGTCCAATCAAGTCCGCGCGCGTAGCGCGCGGGCAAGCAACTAATGAAAAAAGAAGAAGAAATGAACGTAATAAAGAGGTGGAGAAAACAAAGCAAGGGAGTGAATGTGTAAAGGGACACGTAAGAGTGTGGAAAGTCAAACAAAGGGGCTGAATCCTCACTTATTAAAATGGTGTTAGAAATACGAGTTAACGAAATCGATCGGGTAGGAGATGAATTCCGAAACGATAGTTGATTCACCCACAAATTAAATTAAAACGAGTTAATAAAAATTAAAAGTAATCGGGTCGACAAACAAAATGAGTAAATAAAGTACTCGAGACGAAAACGAAGTTGATAGAAATAAATAATTAAACAACGAAATAATATTTCTCGATAAATAATAAATTTTCGATAAAATGAATTAAATTGATTTCTCGAGGGAAGGAAATAAATATTTTGACGAAACTTTAGAAATAATGAATTTCGAGCCGAAAATAGAATTTCGAGCTTAAATGTAAATAAATAAAAGAATCTAGAATTTAAATCGTCGAAATAAACTTTCGATAAAATTTAAATTAAATGTATAAAATGAATCGAGACACAAATAAAAATATGTTTTAAATATAAGAAGGCTTTCCGAGTCAAATAGAATTTTAGGAGTTCGAAACGATTAAATGATAAATTCGTTTTATAACAATTTTAAGAATTACGAGTTAAATCGTAAATAAAATAAAAATACGAATATAATTATAATTCAAATTATTTTATAAAATCAGGGGTGTTACAATCTTCCCCACTAAAAAGAAGTTCCGTCCTCGAAACTAACAAAAACATAAAAATGGAATAGAAAACAAGGTTATATCACTTGAACAAAAGGAGAATGCTTAACTCGCATCACAATCTCGGTTTAAAACTTTTCACAACTTCAAACGTGATATGAAATCGAAATCGAAGACAAAATATATTTCAAGAAGAGTTGGGCTCAATTCCCAAAGTTTAAAATCGTTTAAATTAATAAGATCGCAAGTAAAAAAAATTATTTTATAAAATAATGACGATAAATAATATTTGTAAACGAACTCGAGGGGGAGAGTACCCAAATATTTTCAAAGCAACAATAAGACGTTTTAATTAAGAAATTCGACAATACTTTGTTTTAAGACCAAACAAAATTTGAGAAATCAAGTTTTGTAGTTAGTAAATAAGAATCGAATCAGTCGACAAACATTTTCAATAACAGATTTTAATATCAGTCTCCTTGTTGATACGATCCTGACTTCCCTAGCTATATTTTTAGTTGGACCGTAGTTGGTTATTTTTGATAGGTACACGATAAGCTAGTCGTGTACCTATCAAAAATAACCAACTACGGTCCAACTAAAAATATAGCTAGGGAAGTCAAAATCGTATCAACAAGGAGACAAATAAATTCTACTCGCAAATAAAGTTTATCTTAAGTAACTCGATATGCATGGAAATGCGTGCGTATAAAACAGAATAATCATATATAAATAGCACGCATCAAACATCCCCAAACCAAACCCTTGCTTGTCCTCAAGCAAGCACAAGACAAAGAAAAACATCCTAATGGAACGGTATACAACTCAAAGCTAATCATGCTTCTAATTCGCCTAACCATTTTAATGCATGTCGATTAACGCCAATGCACACAACCGCACACAACAAGCCAAATCAGTGATAACAAAACTGAACCGTCAACCTTGCGAGACTCGTCTATGTCGGACTCTCATGGGTCGCTCATCACTCAATTATGGGAGATATTGTGAATATATGTAGAATCGGAAAGACAAAACACTCACCTAACTGCGACCTACAAGAACATGCATGCAATCTAACATGATATCAATCTCTACCAACCGTACATACGTATTCAATCGGATCAAGACACATGTCGAGGACTTACATATATATATGGTATAAAGTGAGGCTAATTGGGTAAGAAGGGGCAAAACGATATGTATATGCAGAGGTAAAAGCCAACCTAGTACGACTACAACCAAACATGAGAATCATTCCATCCTTACCAAACTTCAATGATGGGAGGACTTGCCGTGGGTCCTACCTTTCAAGTTATACCAATTAGACCTAACACGTAGCTAGGGTAAGTCGGGTCGATATCCACGGAGACGGTTATGAGTGTCTTGACTATGGTCTACCTAAAAACGAGGCTAAGTCACCAAAAAAACACAAAGAGAAGAGAATTGACTAACTATGATGGTGGAAATGGGTGAAACTAGACTAACAATGAACTAGATATAACAAGGACTAAAAGGATCAACTAAAACTAAATAGAAACAATGAACTAGAAGAATGATTGCTAATGAAGATGGAGAAATCAAATATGGGAAGGAGTAGGGTTAGTTTGGGTTCATAAGTGTAGTAGGATGATTGGGAGGTCAAGGGTGTAGGTTTCACCAAGTTACTAAGGTCGGTCCGCGCTCTCGCGTCAAGCCGAAGTCCGCACTCTCGTGTCAAAGACTAAACCCGAATACTCATGCAAGATATTACCCAATACACAAGGATTCAACCACAAATCGATCACAAAATGGGAATATGAAAACAAGCATGAGAAGCATGGCCACTACAACTCAAACAAGCAATTCAACAAACACATAGAGTGCTCAACATGTGACTAGTAACAAAGGATTCATCTTTACCCTTAACCAAACCCTAATTACCCATAATCCACACTTAATCCCCCTACTAACCCCACAAAGAGTCTACTCACACATAATGAAACTAATCCTAACCATGACAAGAGAAATCAACATAAACAACAAAACATTCATAATGAAACTAGAAATAACAAGAACAATAATCAAAGGTTGAAACTCGAAAGATTAAAGAAAGATTAAGAGTAAAGAGAATAAGAATATTATACCTACTAACAAGAGGATGAAAAGATAAGAACTTGCATTAATAAGAAAAACCCAAATAAATCTCCCAAGGTTGTCAATCTTGGATGAGTCTTCAAGAATCCCCTTAATACAAGACTAATTGCTAAGATTAATCTAAGATTAACAAAAGTTTAAGGAAGGATTAAAGTAAAACTAAGCTAGAGATTAAGAGAGGCTATCTAGGGTTTAGATTAATGTAGGAGATGCAAAAATGCTTAAACAATACAAAGGAAGAGTATTTATAAGGTCACAAGTGCAAAGGAGAAGAAAAGAAGAGGCGCGGGCTACAGCTGGCCCATCCCGGTCGGGATGGTGGTGGTCCCGACCGGGACGAGATGGTCCCGACCGGGATGAGCTTGGTTCCGGCCGGGATGGCCCAACAGTGGCTGCTTCTTTCTTGCACTCCTTCCCGACCGGGAAGGCTACTCTTCCCGCCCGGGAAGGGTCTTGTAGGCCTCCAACATGATCATAACGGTCCCTATTAGCTCTTCATAAGCTTCTCATCAATACTCGGTGCTCGGAATCGAGTCTAAGAGGCTCGGGAATGGGTCCCAAGGTCTCGGGATCGAGTCCAAGTCACCGAGTGACCGTTGCTTCTCTTTGTTGGCTCCAAATGTGTCGGAAACGAGTTGGAATCGTTCCCTTTCTCCAATATTGATCTTAGGAACCTAAAACAAGCTAGGAGAAGCGTAAGTGTAGACACCCACATTTTGACTGCCAAGTGTCTAAAAAAGTTTCCGACAAACATCCGATGATGATCGGACGCAAACGTGCTTTAACATACTCGGAAACGGGCTCAAAATCATTGGCATTTGGCTTGGGCTTTTTACGTAGTACATATCTCACAAAACCAACCTCAAAATCAGGCCCAGTGGGTTGTTTCGAGTCAAATAAGACTAATTTGGGTCGATTCCGACACCAGGGGTAAAACCGTCTTTTAGCGACCGAGTCAAAACCCGGTCAAAAATATTCTCGAGACACGCGAGTCAGCCGTGACACCTCACGTGGCTGATTCGGGCTCCAATACTACAAAAAATCAGCTACACAAAATATTAAACAAATCCGTTTAAGGATAGGATTCGATCTCAAGTAGGAATTCTATCCGAAAACCGAATCGAACACTCGACCGAGCTAGGACACTCGGCCGAGCAGCCCATACCAGCCGAGATTCCCTTTCTTCTTTGCCAAGAAAACGGAATTCTCGTTCTTCTCATCTTCTTACGTTTCCTATCCTAAGCGGCAGTTCTAACCCAAACACTTCTCCTAGCCAAGGTCGGGAATATTCCTATAAATAGGCCCCTTGCACAAAACATCTAACAACATCTAAGATTCAGAAATATTCACATACATCAACTCTTCACACATAAACATAAAACTTAGCATCGAGAAACCGATATTACATCTAAGACCCGAAGGAAACCGGCCCCTATACCCGACACCCTTCACGTCCAAACCGAGCCACCATAACTCACCGACATCCGCTCGACGCTCTTGTGCCCAAGTTACGTTCCAACGAGTTTCGATCCGAGTAAACTAAAACATGTAGGTTGAGGGTGTAACCAAACCCGACTTCTCTATTTCTCTCTTCTCCCTCTCGTTTTTCCTTTTTTTTTCGTCGTCCGTTTTTTCCTTTTACGGGTCTTCGGTCGTCCTTTTTTATTACGGGTCGTTCGTCGCTTTTTATTTTTTCTAATATCGATATTACTAGAACTATTTTTATAAAACAAATGTTCTTAAAAATATGATATCGATTCTCTATAATCGAATATTGTATCAAAAAGAACTAAATTAATCTCGTTGATGTTAAAAAATTGTTACATCTTTTTTACAAAATACAACGATTTTAACGCGGAGAGAATTAACATCTTTTTCGTTCAAATTCTTTTTTACAAAACTTTTCCTAAAACTCATTCCGAATATTCGATATCGATTTCATAATCGAATATCGGATACGACGAATATCGAAAACATAAATCGAGTATAAATTAATTCATATTTTGTACGCGATTTATCAAAATTAACAATTTTCGAACAACAAACGGAACCGGGATAGACCCGCACGCGAGTCGTGCCCCTCCCAGGCGACTCGCGCACGGGCCTGAAACCCGAATCTCCTTTTTAGCCCTTTTCGTTCATTTTTTTTTATTCCACGAAACGATTTCTCAAAATTGACATCTTTTCTAAAAACTATTCCGAGTATTTGATATCGATTACATAATCGAATATCGAATATAACGAATATCGAAAATATTAAATCGAGTGAAAATTGTGCAATACTTGTACGCGATTTAATAAAAGTCATCGAATTTTCAAAAAATCGGTTTCGAAAACAGGCCGGGACGCGAGTCGCGCGCGTCCCGGGCGAGCCGCGCGGCCGACTAAAACGCGACTCGTCTTTCGCCTTTTTTTATTTATTATTTTTCGAACTTCGTTTTTTATACAAAACGGTACTTTTTAGCAATATTTTTCAGATTTCGACTAATATTTTCTCGATCTCGCATATTCATCATATTTGCTATATTTTTATTCACAATTCGACACTAACTCGTTTGTTCATTCTTTGTAGCAAATTCATTCTTTTTTCGTCATTTGTTTTATTATACTAAAACGAACCTCACATGCTAAATTCAACTTCGACGTTAATTTTCATGCATTAAACCGACTTAGCAACCCATTCAATTCCTCGCATGCTTAAGAAAACAATGTTTGCATATCATTCATCGTATTACTAACGCGCGTATTAAAAAATCAAACGATATCCTAGTAGAGGCCGCTAATGTGCGGGCGGGGTTGGGTGTTCTTTGTGAACTTCCCAACACGTACCCTCACCCCTTACTCAGAACCTCGGTTTCCGGATGTCCGAAACCATTGGCAACGAGAGTCATTCAATACACGATATCCGATCAAGTCGGTATCAGTATAAAATGCAAAGGGACGAACCCGATAAACTCTGACATCGGAAATGGGCCGTATTTTGTACACGGCCCACTACGACATAGAGTGGGTTCGAACGGGCCCGAACTCCCACAAAGTTCGGTGGCGACTCCACTTCGATTTAAATTTCAATTTGACCATCTCATATGGAGATTCATTCGCCTCCCCAAACCCGCGCGTGGCCGCGTCGGGGTGGACCTATGTCATGTCCACAATTTGGCGACTCCGCTGGGGATTAACTGATGTGTGACTTACCATCGGCATCCTTAGGGTGAGACTCGAATAGAAATCGTTTGACTAGTACAATACGCGTTTTAGTTTTACGGTTCATGCATAACCCCATATTTTCTCGGGCCGGTACTGGTGACCGACGTCCCACTATACTATCGATGTAGTCCAAATTGGATATGTCGAGGGTGTCCATTAGCCGATTCGTATGGGTTTTACGGCATGTTCTAAGCTCAACTCGACTTAGGAAGTCCGCCCCGATTCTCGATAGGCTATGTACACTGGTATAGACCCTTACAGACTGACCGAGACTTAGAATTAGAGCATACATGGCGTTGTTATACTGTTTCCATGACTACGTGCTACCTGATTTACAAGTCTTTTTCAAAAACCGTCATTTTTTTTCAAAAATTGCATTCTTTTCAAAATATCCGATTTTCAAAACCCGGGACATATACCGAATTTAGGATCCACGATTTTACTCAAAATAGCCTATTTTTAGCCGGTATTATGCCCATTTCAAAACTCAAAAATATTTTTGAACTTTCAAACCCGTCATCCGGCCCACCTTTTCCGTTTTTCAAAAAAAGGGCCGGTTCTCCCCGAATTTTTTTCGGGCTTTTCAAAAAATCATATTTCGAAACCTTCCTCTTCTTAGGACTTCCCGTATTTAGCAGTGTCGGGTCGTGCCATAAGTCGTCAAGGTCTTTTAGCGTCGAAACTCCGTCGATCTTATATCACGAGTTTCCTCCCTATCCCAGTCCGCCTTATTAGACTAAGTCAAGGCCCACCTACGTAGGACATACTCCTACAAGGGTTGGCCCGTCTACACAATCGAGTCCAAAGTCTGGGGAATGTCTCACGTGAATCTCCTTTCAAACGGGACCGGCCCACACAGCCAGATCCTAAAGGAGGCCCACCTTTCACAAGTCACCCGTCTAGGAGTCTTTTCCGAGTCAACCTCTTACAAGGCATAGCCCTATAACAAAAGGCTCGTGACCCTTACGTCTAAGGGTCACTCGTCAGACACTCGAGTCTTAACAAAGTCTTTGATCCCGCTTGAGGGCTACCTTCTAGCAGAACGATCAATCACGGTTTCTCTAAGGGTCATGTCTTACACGTGTCTCACGTACCCCACCTTTGAGTCACTTAGTCTCACTTGGGGGCTATTCCCCGACGGAGCGATTAATCACAGTCACCCCGAGAATCGCACCCTACACATTTGTCTTAGGAGAGTCTAACCCGGGTCTGTGGACATGACATAGGTCCACCCCGACGCGGCCACGCGCGGGTTTGGGTAGGCGAATGAACCTCCATATGAGAAGGATCGAATTGAAATTTAAGTCGAAATGGAGTCGCCACCGAATTTTATGGTTATTCGGAACCTTTCGAGCCCACTCTATATCGCCATGGTCCATACACAAAGTATGGCCCATTTCGGTTTGAGAGTTTATTGGGCTCGTCCCTTTGCATATCGATATAGATGCCGACTTGAGCGGTTAATCGTATATTGAATGACTCTCGTTGCCAATGGATTCGGACATCCGGAAACCACGGTTCTGAGTAAGGGGTGAGGGTACGTGTTGGGAAGCCCACTATGGACACCCAACCCCGCCCGCACTTAGCGGCCTCTACTAGGACATCGTTTGACTTTTTAATATGCGCGTTAGTGATTCGGTGAAATGTTATGCAAACAGCGTTTTAGCTAAGCATGCGAATTAAATGTGAGCTACGTCAATTTAATGCATCTAATTTATTGTCGAAGTGATTTAGCATGCGAGGGTTCATTTAAAAGCGGTAAAACGCAAATAAATAAGCAAAGCAAAAATAAATCGATTACAAGTTACACGGGCGGAATACAACCCGGAATTCACAATACGGCGTACAATAAAATAGAACAATTGAAATATACAATTGAAATGACGAGCAATAATTATAAACGGACCCGTGTATAAACTAGACCGTGAATTTGTGTAGATGGACGAACCTTAATTAATTACACATTATATTGCATATTAATTAAAGGACGGAGGTTCGAGACCTAGGCGTGGTGCTAACCCGACCTCGAACCTCGATGCCTTGTCCCGACTTATCACCTCGAGAAATGGAGTCTAAATTAATTATATGTCGGATGCGACTAAAGAGTCGTCGACATGAAATTAATAGTGTGAGACCGTCGATCAAAATCGTTTATGTGTCGTGATATGCATGAATTTTGGAAAAGCTACGTGATTGACTTTACACGTGTTGACTAAGTCGCTTTTAAAAAGACGAGGCTCGAATGATATAAAAAGAGCTCTCGGTTTTCTGGGATACAGGACCCACTCGGTCGAGTCATGGCCTGACTCGGTCGAGTGTGTCCTTAGACGTAGCTACTGCCCATGATTCAGGGTGCTACTCGATCGAGTAGCAGGTGTACTCGGTCGAGTGGCACCTGTACGAGTTGTGACTCGTTTGTTTTAATGTGCTTTAAATCGATGATTGGCCGAGTCAAATAAAAATATTGACGGATTTAAATTTAACTCGGTTTGTCGGTATTATAATCATGTCTTATATGATTATAATACCGTTATCGGAATTTTGTAAAAAAGGTTATTGTTTGATAAAAATTTGATTAGTGACGGAATTGCGCCCCTCTACGTCACGACGTCGATATTAATCCTTACGGACTATGTGACGTCGGTTTTTGTGTCAACGGGTTCCGTACTAATTGGAAATGGGATTGAATACGTTCAACTATGACTTTAGGTTGATTATCATAGTCCAACGTGTTTGAAACCGAATTTTCATACTAAAATGTATTTACGCGATATTATGACGATAATGATAATAAAGAAAAGATGATACAAAAATAAAGACGCAAAAGTACGACAATATTAATGCTAGTGTCACTACTATGATTACGATTATAAATATGATATGAAAATACGATAAATAAAACGAAAATGAGATTAGAAGAAAAGAGATCGAGATGGGGTTTAGGACACCCTCAACATACATGCTTAGTAAGGACCTCGGAAATGGACTCGTAATAGCGGCACGGGCTCAGGAGTATCGAGGATGTATGCGAGTTATGGTGTGTATATGTGTGTGTATGCTTCGCCGGTTCTCCGAGGGACGAGGGCTCGGGTTTTGTGTGTCTTGCCTAGGGTCGCTAGGGTCGTAGTGTTGTGTAGTCGTAAAAGAGGTGAAGGTGTAGGTGAAGGATGTATGCTCCAAGCTTAAAAGTTGTGATGGATGAATGTTGTTGAAGTGTGTGTTGTGCATGGGGTCATGGGGTATTTATAGGGAGCCCCGACCCCGGGTCACTCGACCGAGTGGCGCGGGTGCACTCGGTCGAGTGCCCTCGTGAATGAACCTGGACGGGTTCAAAGAGGCTCCACTCGATCGAGTGGCCAATCCACTCGACCGAGTGGATCAATCAAGCCGCAAAATTTAAGGCTTGATTAGCCTTAATTTGATTGTGATTGATTTTAATTGATTGTGATTAATTTTGGCTGGTTTTTGGATGAGCTTGGTTGATTTTCGAACCTGGTGCATGTTTCGAGGATGCATCCGGTCGTTTTTGTGTGTCGGGTTTGTCTTGACCGGGTTTTGACCCGGTCGCTAAAAGACGGGAATTATCTTTGGTGCCGGTTTTGGCCCAAATTAGTCTTGTTTGACTCGGAACGACCCACTGGGCCTGAATTTGAGGTCTGTTTTGTGAGATTTTTACTCCACTAAAAGTCCATGTCGGATATTATTGATTCCGAGCCCAAGTCCGAGTATACTAAGTCATGTTTGCGTCCGATCATCATCGGGTGTTTTTTGGAAACTGCTATAGACACCTGGCGGTCAAATTTTGGGTGTCTACAGGGTCAAACACGGTCGCCCCATTTTTTGGACTCACCCTCATGATTGGGTTCAAGTCATGGTCGTTACCTTGTCCAGGTCAACGTTCGAGTATCCCGATCCAAGAATCCTAGTCATTCCAGTCACCCCGGGTCGCGTCTAGTTTGACTCCCTCTCTTGCATTTGCGCAAAACCGAGTTTAGGCGAGTCGTGGCACCTGTCGAAGACCTTACCAAAAAAAAAAAACAACCAACCGAGCATCCGAGTCCAGATCTGATTCGAGTCTAAGTCTGAGTCCGAGTCTAGGATACCCTACATCCTAATTTCCAAATCAGAGTCAGAGTCAATTGTATTCTGTCCTCTTTTTTTCAAAATTCAATAAAATCAGCTTTCAATGTTATTTCTCATATACACCTTCCTTATGTGTTTCCGAGAACATGATGAACACCGTCATACACTGTAAGCACATGCACGTGACTATTATAGGCACATCTATAATGACTGCAGGAAATCGAGACCCGTGCTTTCCTTTATCTGTTCCATGCCTGACATAGAAAGCCACAAAACTACCCGTAGCAGGAGCGGTATCGAATCCTATGACAAATCTAGGTAATCTCCTAGTTTGGGTTCAAGACGGGAGGCAAGCCCATTTCCCACAATAAAACACCCCTCTAATAAGACCGACCAATCCCTACCTTAGGTGTTAGTCTGGCCATAAAAAAAAAAGCAAAAGGCCAAAACAAAAAGCAGGCCATTAAAAAAAACTGGACAAAAAAAAAAGAAATCGAAAGTCCATGAAAAAAAAAGAAGCAAAAGGCCAAAACAAAAAAGCAGGCCATCATACCCGTGACCGTAGTAAAAACGGTCAATTCAAACAATTCAAAATTATCAAAACCCATACCATCCAATAGGGGAGCAACAATCAAGCTGGTCAGCTAACACCACACTCAACCTTCCCACATTACAACCCTCAAGACCTTCTCGAGACCCAGGCTAGAGACAGCCCGGAATTTTAAGGATTCAAGCTCCATAGGATACCCCAAACCATTAGGGCCAGACATGGAAACCAGATCCCGCATTATCAAGAACCTATCCCGATCAAAGTTCGAGCCATTTTACTCGACTTCCCCTTTACATAACAGAATTCACAATCACCATACGCAAACCCGAGAGCAAAACTCGTTAAAATCCCCGAGAGCAAAACTCGTTAAAATCCCCTAGAGCAAAACTTGTTAAAATCCCCGAGAGCAAAACTCGTTAAAATCCCCAAGAGCAAAACTCGTTAAAATCCCCGAGAGCAAAACTCGTTAAAATCCCCGAGAGCAAAACTCGTTAAAATCCCGTCCCAATTCCTCTCATCCAAACCAGTTACCAACCCCAAGCACGGGAACTCAACTTGCGGTCGGCATGGAACATGCCCAAGTAGTTCACACCACCTCTAGGGGCTACCCCGGGGAATGCTCACAGTCACGAGATCAACATCATAACTATTCTAGCCCTTTGATCAAGACATCATTGGGAATGCACCTAGCCTACACCATCGCTATGGCTAGTTACACACAAAGTCCTATTAGACTAGGCACCATAATATATCTTTCAATCCACTGAACTATGGCATGGTTTGATTTCACTACACGTGAATACGTAGGCAGCCTTTCAACAGAGGCACAACCACCCACATTGACACACATTCAAAAAGCGTCATCATTTCGATCACGACACCATCAAGTTCTCAACAGCTAGCTTTGTCGTCCTGGGGGCTTCTCTTAGGCAGAAAACCTCCATCCCCTCACAAAATCCAGATAAAATTCAAAAAATCTAGCCTCCTTTATATAGTGTATCCTAGTGCTCGGCTCAGTCGAAGACAAGAATCTGTCAGGACTCGAGGCAATACCCACTTTGGAAATGTACCCTAAAATCAAAAATCCAGGAGAGCACTAGACTACAATAGTCTCATTACAGACTATCGCAATTCCCCCATAGCAAATCCTTCCCATTCCGAGGATTCGACCATGTTGCCACTCGCCTAGGCTACGGAATAACACAACTTAAGAGTCTTGTTAGGTGGCCCACCCCCCTACCGAGTCACGGTCCAACCCCTCGAGAGTCCAGTCGTGTCTGTCAACTCGTCCGCTCACGTCCAGAGTCGAGTCTGTCGGTATACCTCTCTCTTCAAATTCTCATTTTTTAAAATCTGCAAAACTTAGCCATTTGAGAAAATCCTTTTCGACAAGGTCAAATTTCGGTCTATTTAAATTGCAAATTTCTTTTCTACCCATTTCAGTTTTGAAAATCTATTTCCTAGCACGTGAGTTGCTTACAGGACTTCGATTTCAAAACTAAACAAAAATCATTTTTATTCCCCAGCGCGAGTCATATTTGTTTCACCTACATGTTGCATGCAAAATTTTATGTAACTTATACAGGTACAATTCAAGACCGTGCAACCAACTCCCCAGTGGCATTTAACGGGATGAGCCCGTATATGGGCACACCTAAGGCTTATACGACAAGTCCAATTCCCCACGGAGTTATCATCATTAGCTCAGGTATTATTTCCAACTTATGGATGGCGAGCCCTTTTACGCGAGTCTAATGGACTTTAAACGACCCGACCGAAAGCTGCCAGGTTTTAATCTTTGATTGACCTGGTGGCTACTCCGACTTTCGCCCTGTCCAAGCCTCAGTAAGAGTGGGGGCTCTGTAGACACCCACATTTTGACTGCCAGGTGTCTATAGAAGTTTCCGACAAACACCCGATGATGATCGAACGCAAACGTGCTTTAACATACTCGGAAACGGGCTCAAAATCATTGGCATTTGGCTTGGGCTTTTTACGGAGTACATATCTCACAAAACCAACCTCAAAATCAGGCCCAGTGGGTCGTTTCGAGTCAAATAAGACTAATTTGGGTCGATTCCGACACCAGGGGTAAAACCGTCTTTTAGCGACCGAGTCAAAACCCGGTCAAAAATATTCTCGAGACACGCGAGTCAGCCGTGACACCTCACGTGGCTGATTCGGGCTCCAATACTACAAAAAATCAGCTACACAAAATATTAAACAAATCCGTTTAAGGATAGGATTCGATCTCAAGTAGAAATTCTATCCGAAAACCGAATCGAACACTCGACCGAGCTAGGACACTCGGCCGAGCAGCCCATACCAGCCGAGATTCCCTTTCTTCTTTGCCAAGAAAACGGAATTCTCGTTCTTCTCATCTTCTTACGTTTCCTATCCTAAGCGGCAGTTCTAACCCAAACACTTCTCCTAGCCAAGGTCGGGAGTATTCCTATAAATAGGCCCCTTGCACAACACATCTAACAACATCTAAGATTCAGAAATATTCACATACATCAACTCTTCACACATAAACATAAAACTTAGCATCGAGAAACCGATATTACATCTAAGACCCGAAGGAAACCGGCCCCTATACCCGACACCCTTCACGTCCAAACCGAGCCACCATAACTCACCGACATCCGCTCGACGCTCTTGTGCCCAAGTTACGTTCCAACGAGTTTCGATCCGAGTAAACTAAAACATGTAGGTTGAGGGTGTAACCAAACCCGACTTCTCTATTTCTCTCTTCTCCCTCTCGTTTTTCCTTTTTTTTTCGTCGTCCGTTTTTTCCTTTTACGGGTCTTCGGTCGTCCTTTTTTATTACGGGTCGTTCGTCGCTTTTATTATTTCTAATATCGATATTACTAGAACTATTTTTATAAAACAAACATTCTTAAAAATACGATATCGATTCTCTATAATCGAATATTGTATCAAAAAGAACTAAATTAATCTCGTTGATGCTAAAAAATCGTTACATCTTTTTTACAAAATACAACGATTTTAACGCGGAGAGAATTAACATCTTTTTCGTTCAAATTCTTTTTTACAAAACTTTTTCTAAAACTCATTCCGAATATTCGATATCGATTTCATAATCGAATATCGGATACGACGAATATCGAAAACATAAATCGAGTATAAATTAATTCATATTTTGTACGCGATTTATCAAAATTAACAATTTTCGAACAACAAACGGAACCGGGACAGACCCGCACGCGAGTCGCGCCCCTCCCAGGCGACTCGCGCACGAGCCTGAAACCCGAATCTCCTTTTTTAGCCCTTTTCGTTCATTTTTTTTTATTCCACGAAACGATTTCTCAAATTTGACATCTTTTCTAAAAACTATTCCGAGTATTTGATATCGATTACATAATCGAATATCGAATATAACGAATATCAAAAATATTAAATCGAGTGCAAATTGTGCAATACTTGTACGCGATTTAATAAAAGTCATCGAATTTTCAAAAAATCGGTTTCGAAAACAGGCCGGGACGCGAGTCGCGCGCGTCCCAGGCGAGCCGCGCGGCCGACTAAAACGCGACTCGTCTTTCGCCTTTTTTTTTTTTTTTATTTTTCGAACTTCGTTTTTTATACAAAACGGTATTTTTTAGCAATATTTTTCAGATTTCGACTAATATTTTCTCGATCTCGCATATTCATCATATTTGCTATATTTTTATTCACAATTCGATACTAACTCGTTTGTTCATTCTTTGTAGCAAATTCATTCTTTTTTTCATCATTTGTTTTATTATACTAAAACGAACCTCACATGCTAAATTCAACTTTGACGTTACTTTTCATGCATTAAACCGACTTAGCAACCCATTCAATTCCTCGCATGCTTAGGAAAACAATGTTTGCATATCATTCATCGTATTACTAACGCGCGTATTAAAAAATCAAACGATATCCTAGTAGAGGCCGCTAATGTGCGGGCGGGGTTGGGTGTTCTTTGTGAACTTCCCAACACGTACCCTCACCCCTTACTCAGAACCTCGGTTTCCGGATGTCCGAAACCATTGGCAACGAGAGTCATTCAATACACGATATCCGATCAAGTCGGTATCGGTATAAAATGCAAAGGGACGAACCCGATAAACTCTGACATCGGAAATGGGCCATATTTTGTACACGGCCCACTACGACATAGAGTGGGTTCGAACGGGCCCGAACTCCCACAAAGTTCGGTGGCGACTCCACTTCGATTTAAATTTCAATTTGACCATCTCATATGGAGATTCATTCGCCTCCCCAAACCCGCGCGTGGCCGCGTCGGGGTGGACCTATGTCATGTCCACAGTAAGTAGCCACGAAAACCGCTCCAAAGAGCGATTCCACAAGAGAAACCGAGACCAAACACAACAAATAGGCACTACAAACTACACTTATCAACTCCTCCACACTTAACCCTTTCTCGCCCTCGAGTAAGTACAAACTAACTAAAATAAACTAGACTACTAACCGAGCGGGTATTAGCGCACCCTACGCCCTTTCAACTCACGCGAGTACACTTAGAGGAAAAGTGCACTCCGCAAGGCAAGTAAGGTCTTGCGACAAAACTGTGGATGCAACCGGACACAAAAACACACGAACAAGCAAACATACGAACAAACAAGCAGTCAGTTGCACCCAAGAAGAAATAAATACCGCTTCCCTCTACTAAGCGGTGAAAGAAGCACCGGTTAAGGACTCAAGGCAAGTGACAACGTTCCCGAACTAATAATACAAACCGATATGAACTAAACCCTAATAGTATGACAACAAAGCAATAAAAACGTTGGTAACTTACCTAGGTTCCTCCTAACCTTCTAAGAACGTACTACGGGACGATCGGCGGGATGGAAAAAGGATGAACCACGGTGTTAGTCGACACTGTAGGTAAGTGAGACCCCGCCCCCTTTAGCAATAAGCCAAGAGGGTCGTCCCATGCTCAAAACCGCAAAACTAGTCCAAGTAAAAAGGTGGATATGATTGCAAAATGGGGGAAGACCGATCATTAGCGCTATCATCCTTCCTACGAACTCGGTCCTTTGGTAGGCTCTTCACGGTAACGATCGGAAAAAGACTTATTTTTGCGAGGGGGAGAATCTTTTTGTGAGATGGTTTTCTTTTTGGCAATTTTCTTTTGCATTTGGCTTTTGAGTTGCTATGCCATTTCTTTTTCTTCTTTTGTATTTTCTTTTTGATTGTTGTGCCTTTTCTTTTTCTTCTTTCATTTCTTTCTTTCTTTTTCTCTTTTTTTCTCTTTTTTTTCTTTCTTATGACTTGGCTTGCCTTTTTGGATAAATTTTGTTTTGTAGGCATTTCTTGCAACCAAGTAAGAACTTCAACAATTTGCAACTTATTTGTGGAGATGTGTAGGAGGTAGGGAAATGGGATTGTCGGGAGCGCGCTTTCCCTTCAAACCCACAAAAAAGTGGGAAACATGGACTAATCAAACAATTTCGAACATGGTCACCTAAGAGACGGGACTCGGGAACCAAGGCCTTTTCACACCGTGGGTCGTCATAGTGGTCAAAATGCAAATCCCGTAGTAAATCCCAAGTAGACTAGGTGGACTCAAGGTAAAGGACCAACGGAACTATTGATTTAGGGTCATTCTACTAGACTAAAGTCCAAGACTCGATTCACATTACTAGGAAGGGAAAGTAAACTCTTGCACGCTAGCCTCAAAACCGGGTTTTCGAAAACCTTTTTACACACTAGACACAACTACACATCACAAAACAAAGACGCGACAAAAACGAAAGAAAATGAGACAGCGACAACAAAACAAAACAAAACAAACACACAAAGAGAACAAACACCACCCCGAACTTCCAAACAAGCCACCAAATCAACCTCAAATTCTACAAAGCTCCACCCGAGCACACATCATCACAAATCTCCTCCAAACTCCACAAGAGACAAAGAGGAAAAAGGGATAAAAAGATGTTACCGGATGTCTTGAATGCCCTCCAAAGTTAACGGTGATTAAGTGACCTACAAGGAAAAAGGGGGCAAAACAGGCACAACATAACGACACAAAAAGAAAAGACATAAAGGAAAAATCTTTTTGATTTTTATGAAAATTTTCAAATTTTTAGGGATTTTTAATATTTTTTCCGAAAAAACTACAAAAATAAAGCTAAGCTAGACTAGGATATCGCTCCCCCACACTTAAACCGAGCAATGTCCTCATGCTCGATCGGTAGTGTGTGGAGACACTAAAAAGAAAAGAAACTACAAAAATAAAGCTAAAAATCAAAAATAAAGGTGAAGAAGAGGGAATGTGTCCGGCCGGGGTGTAGTCAAGTCACCATGGGCCGAGACGAGAAAAGATATGGATGGGGGAAGAAATAAAAAGAAGGAAATAAAAGGAAATGGGAGGGGAGGACTAGGTGTAATCAAGTCACCTAGCCCAGATTCCGCCCGAATCCGACTAAATCCTAACAAAAGAAAAGGAAATCAAAGAAAAAGTGAAAGTACTTACAAATTTGGATTTTGAAATGACTCTCGATGTAGTCACGTCATCGAGAGTGGGGAGCAACGACTACCAAGGCCCCGAGGGCCACCATGACACAAAAATGATAAGGGGAAGGGAACAAATAAAGGGAGACAAGCAATAAAAGACGGAAAAGAAAGGATAGTCGCCGTACCAATCGGTTAGCAACTCACTCACTCCATCGTCTCAATGTTCGATATCATCATA
The DNA here is from genome assembly GCA_958450325.1 of Agrostemma githago. Classification (NCBI taxonomy): domain Eukaryota; kingdom Viridiplantae; phylum Streptophyta; class Magnoliopsida; order Caryophyllales; family Caryophyllaceae; genus Agrostemma; species Agrostemma githago. The sequence goes on from OY288262.1 coordinate 32,497,612, forward strand.
TAGCTAGTCTTTGTCATTGTTATTCCTCTTCATTCTCGATATGGTTGCATGGTTGAAGTACTAGGCTTGCGATGGTATAAGGAGGTGGGATTTGATGTGAAACTCGGTATGTAGTGAAGAGAAGATGAGATGAAGGTATGTATATGAAGTGTAGGGGTTATATGATAGGTGCAAGGATAGGTAGGGAGGTTGGGAGGGGGTATAAAGTTGTTGGGTGGGCTCAAATGTCAAAGAAGAGGCAAAAGGAGGAGCTGGGCACCATCCGGTCGGGATGGACTTCTTCCCGGTCGGGACGGACTTGATCCCGGTCGGGATGGCACATCAGAGAACCCACTTTTCAGCACACTCATCCCGATCGGGATGACATCCTTCCCGGTCGGGATGAGTCTTCTAGCCCTTCATTTTCTTGATAGCATCACCCACAAGGCCACCAATACACCGAGATCTAAAATCTCGTCCCCAAAAGCTTGTCAAAAGCTTTAAAAACCGACTTCCTTGCCCAAGATCCAAGCTTCTATCATCAACTACTTCTCTTAAAGCTTCATCTTCACTATAACCTATCAAATGAACTCAATAAACATCATCAAAATCCCTCCCTCACATCGCTCATCAAAATACCAAATTACAAGAATTTCACAAAACCCAAAAGAGTAAGAAAGAGATATATACAATAAGACGGTTCTTTTGGAACTCCGTCAAACCAAGGATGGTGCATTCTTCAATCATTTTTCAATAGCATTGTAGACAACTCCATCGCCATCAAGGGCACGAAGTAACAAATCGAAGGCTCTCGAGAAATCTTCGATCAAGCTTGTGGAATACCAATCCACACTCCAAGGTTCTTCACAACCTTGTCTAGAAGTTCCCGGGGCATCCCGATCTACTAAGTTCAACGGCTTGAACTTGTACTTTCTATCCTTCGGTATATACCCAAACTTTATTTCATCATCACAAGGCCTCAAGGGTGGCTCAACTTTCTTCTTACCGACTGGCTCCTCTTCAATCACATCACATGGGCATTCATCCGCCCCAAGCTCGGAATCATCGTCTTCAATTCCATACAAGTTGTTTTTCAAGCTTTCACCCAACTCATCCCCTAGATCGATGTCTTTCATGGCGTGGATCATATTACACGACTCATCATTTGTAAGCGAGGTGTTGCCTTGGAGGTCAAACACGAGCTTCTCTTCGCTTAGCTCAAATGTGATCCTACCATTCTTTACATCAATCATCGCACCGGCGGTATATAGAAATGGGCGGCCTAGGATAATGGGAGTGACGGCATCCTCCAGCATATCAAGCACAAGGAAGTCGATCGGGATGAAGAATTTCCCTATTCGTAGTGGCACATCCTCTAACATTCCTAGTGGTCGATTAAGCGAACGATCGGCCATTTGGAGTGTAATAGAAGTACACTTAAGCTCTTTCATCCCAAATCGCTCACAAATGGAGTAAGGAATAATGCTTACACTCGCACCCAAATCACATAATGCCCTTTCAATCTTCAAGTTCCCTATGGTGCACGGGATTGAGAAACTACCCGGATCCTTTAACTTAGGAAGTGTAGAGCCTTGAATGAGCTCACTCACCTCTCTTGTGAACGCTATGGTCTCTTCCTTGTCAACGGATCTCTTCCTAGCCAAGATTTCTCTCATGAATCTTCCATATGCCGGGACTTGGGTAAGTAACTCGGTGAAAGGGATGCTCACATCCAACTTCTTCACAATATCAAGGAACTTATCATATTGAACATCCACCTTGGTCTTCATTTGCCTTGTTGGGAATGGCAACTTGATGTGTATCTTGTCTTGCTCATTAGGGTTGGACTTTTCAATTGACATTTTCCTCTTTCCTTTGTCTTTTCATTGGAGTGGGGGAAGCTTGTCTTCATGGGGTTTCTCAACCTCCCACAAGACTTGCTCCTCCATGAGATTTCCCAAACTTACATTGTCTTGAGATGGAGATACAATTTATTTCATGGCTTCTTGCTCAATAGGAAATAAGGGGGAGTCATAAGTTGCACCACTCCTCAAGGCAATAGCATTCACATGTTCAAATTTCGCCGGTTCACCTTGAGGAGGTAGTTGACCCTTTTGCCTTGAAGAACTACCAGAAGCAACTTGAGCTAGTTGGGTTTCGAGCATCTTCATATGTGTATCTCTTGCTATGTTCTCCCTTTGAAGATGAGCAAAGAATTCTTGTTGGTTTCTTAGCATCTCCATTTGACTTCTTTGCATTTCTTGATTACTCCTTTGCATATCCAACATTGATTTTTGCATGTCGAAATCCCGAGGGGGAGATTGTTGGTTATGAGGAGTATTGGTGATGGCTAAGGGAATGCCATAATCATGAATTGGAGATCGGCTTCTTTGCTTGCTTTCTTGTTGAGTACCTTGAGACCCTTGGAACCCATGAGAATTTCCTTGATTAAGGCCTTGAGAGTTACCATGATTGTGGTTTTGATGTCCTTGGGAGTGTTGGTTTCCTTGGAAACCACCTTGATGATTGAAGTTCCCTTGACTTTGGAACCCTTGATTGTTGTTAAAGGCACCTTGGTTATGTTGTTGGAAGTTGTTGGAAGGCCTTGGGTTGCCTTGATAACCTAGGTAGCCTTGGTTGTTGTCCCTTAAGGGAGGTGGAACATAGATGGGACGGTGTTGTTGTAGAGATTGTTGTTGGGAAGCTTGGAACATGTGAGGATTTCTCACATTTTGAGCCTTGAAGTTAGAGTATGGGGCACCTTGCTTGAATGCTTGAAAGGCATTCACTTGCTCAATACTACCTCGACAATGTTGAGGTTCATGTCCAAATATCCCGCAAATCTCGCATATCCCATAATAAGATGTAGGAGGTACAACTCCCAAAGCATTGACTTGTTGATTTGAATGTTGGTGGGAGGCACTTGTGCTTTGACCTTGATCAAAATGGCTTTGGAGCTTCTTGTCAATAGTTTCCATGTGAGTTTTTAATTGTGCTTCAAGATCAATACTGAGTTGTGTAATGGCATCGATCTCGTGCCTTCTCCCTCGATTCGCCTTCCTAGGCCTTGAGTATTGAGAGTTGTGAACCGCCATTTCCTCGATTCTTGACCAAGTTTGGTCATCCTCTACCTCGGTGAACCTTCCATTAGATCCCATGTTGAGTATGGCCCTTGAATCTTTATATAACCCGTTCCAAAACTGTTGAACACGGAACCACTGTGATAAACCATGGTGAGGACAAGAACGGATCAAGGCTTTGAACCTTTCCCACGATTCATAGAGGCTTTCTTCATCACGTTGTTGAAATCCCGTGATTGAAGCTCTTAATAGATTGGTCTTCTCCGGTGGATAAAATTGTTGGTAGAATGCTACGGCTAGCTTCTTCCAAGTGTCAATACCGAGAGCCGTCTTGTCTAAACCTTTGAGCCATTGCTTTGCCTTACCAATCAAAGAGAAAGGAAATAATACCCACCGGATTTGGTCTTGGGTTATTCCCGGTTGTGAGATAGCATCGCAATAGTTCGAAAAGGTTTCCATGTGTTGATGAGGATCTTCTGTTGGTAACCCACTAAATTGACTTCTTTCGACCAATTGGATAATGGCGTTTTTGCCACAAAATTGCCGGTATATGCGGCCGGTAAAACGGTTGGACCGGGCAGAACGTCTTCCGTAAAGGTTGAATGAGAAGAGAACCTAGGCATTGTTGGATGTGCGGGAGATGATAGTGTAGATGTAGATGTAGAAGGAGAACTAGGTTGAGAAGAGTGACTAGAAGTACCAAAAGGATTGATGAAATTCCCTTCGGCCGTCTCTCGGGTGTTTCGTTCAAGTCGGATCCTTGAGCTTGTTCTTCAATGGTATTGCTAGTACTCGGTTGAGAGGTTCTAACCCGATCAATCGTCCGTTGGCGAAAGGCTCTAAAGAGTCTTTCCGGCTCTGGATTGAAGAGAAAGAAATCGCCTCTCCTCCTAGGCATGCACTACACACTCGAACAAACGTGAGAACACCTAGTGCTTTATGGGCACTAGGCAAAGACAATAAACGAGCACAACAGAAGACAAAGAGAGAAGAAAACAATAAAACAAAGAAAAAGCCTACAAAATATGCACAAGGGATAGGAAAAAGAGAACAAGAGGAGTAACAAAGTCAAGCTAATAAGCAAACTAAGTCTAAACATGCACCGTCCCCGGCAACGACGCCAAATTGACGCGAGGACTTGCCGTGGGTCCTACCTATCAAGTTATACCAATTAGACCTAACACGTAGCTAGGGTAAGTCGGGTCGATATCCACGGAGACGGTTATGGGTGTCTAGACTATGGTCTACCTAAAAACGAGGCTAAGTCACCAAAACAACACAAAGAGAAGAGAATTGACTAACTATGATGGTGGAAAGGGGTGAAACTAGACTAACAATGAACTAGATATAACAAGGACTAAAAGGATGAACTAAAACTAAATAGAAACAATGAACTAGAAGAATGATTGCTAATGAAGATGGAGAAATAAAATATGGGAAGGAGTAGGGTTAGTTTGGGTTCATAAGTGTAGTAGGATGATTGGGAGGTCAAGGGTGTAGGTTTCACCTAGTTACTAAGGTCGGTCCGCGCTCTCGCGTCAAGCGAAAGTTCGCACTCTCGTATCAAAGACTAAACCCGAATACTCATGCAAGATATTACCCAATACACAAGGATTCAACCGCAAATCGATCACAAAATGGGAATATGAAAACAAGCATGAGAAGCATGGCCACTACAACTCAAACAAGCAATTCAACAAACACATAGAGTGCTCAACATGTGACTAGTAACAAAGGATTCATCTTTACCCTTAACCAAACCCTAATTACCCATAATCCACACTTAATCCCCCTACTAACCCCACAAAGAGTCTACTCACACATAATGAAACTAATCCTAACCATGACAAGAGAAATCAACATAAACAACAAAACATTCATAATGAAACTAGAAATAACAAGAACAATAATCAAAGGTTGAAACTTGAAAGATTAAAGAAAGATTAAGAGTAAAGAGAATAAGAAGATTATACCTACTAACAAGAGGATGAAAAGATAAGAACTTGCATTAATAAGAAAAACCCAAATAAATCTCCCAAGGTTGTCAATCTTGGATGAGTCTTCAAGAATCCCCTTAATACAAGACTAATTGCTAAGATTAATCTAAGATTAACAAAAGTTTAAGGAAGGATTAAAGTAAAACTAACCTAGAGATTAAGAGAGGCTATCTAGGGTTTAGAATAATGTAGGAGATGCAAAAATGCTTAAACAATACAAAGGAAGAGTATTTATAAGGTTACAAGTGCAAAGGAGAAGAAAAGAAGAGGCGCGGGCTACAGCTGGCCCATCCCAGTCGGGATGGTGGTGGTCCCGACCGGGACGAGATGGTCCCGACCGGGATGAGCTTGGTTCCGGCCGTGATGGCCCAACAGTGGCCGCTTCTTTCTTGCACTCCTTCCCGACCGGGAAGACTACTCTTCCCGTCCGGAAAGGGTCTTGTAGGCCTCCAATATGATCATAAAGGTCCCTATTAGCTCTTCATAGGCTTCTCATCAATTCTCGGTGCTCGGGATCGAGTCTAAGAGGCTCGGGAATGGGTCCCAAGGTCTCGGGATCGAGTCTAAGCCACCGAGTGATCGTTGCTTCTCTTTGTTGGCTCCAAATGTGTCGGAAACGGGTTGGAATCGTTCCCTTTCTCAAATATTGATCTTAGGAACCTAAAACAAGCTAGGAGAAGCGTAAGTAGCCTCGAAAACCGCTCCAAAGAGTGATTCCACAAGAGAAACCGGGACCCTCCTTCTCCTGCCACTGACTTGAGCTCTCCACACAACAAATAGGCACTACAAACTACACTTATCATTCAATCAATGGAATAAGACATGGTACTAAGCGTCTTACTTTCGACACTTATCAAAATCGACTTTGCACCGATAACTACGAAAATAGAGAGATCAATGAATTTGAAAGCCTAAGTGAGGCTTGGGAAAGATTTAGAGATCTATTGCGCAAATGTCCACACCATGTTATACCCGATTGGCTAATGTTTTATAACACCCTTTCATCGAGAACCAAGGAAAACCTCAATTCGGCCGCCGGAGGAGATTTCTCTTCTCTCACCGATGAGGCATCTAAGAATCTTATTGAGAAGATGGCAAGGAGTGATTCTAGAGCGGGTCAATCGAGGGATTCTAGAAAGAAAATTGAAGTAAACTCATCTAAGAGTTCTAATGAATTGAAACTTCAAGAAGAAGTTGAAGATTTGAAAAAGAGAATGGATGCCATGAATTTTAAGCCTACTCCTAGAGGTATGTACCAAATTCAAGGGAGTGTTCCACCAAAGCAACCATCACCTCCAAAGCAATTAACAAGGGAAGTTCAATGTGATCATTGTGGCAATTATGGCCATGACTCTAGTTCTTGCATTCCTAATGAAGAAGTTTATGTTGAAGAACCAAATGAAGTCCAAGCTATACAAGTGTATGGGCTAAGACCTCAATTTGATCCCTTTTCTAATACCTACAATGTCGGCACAAGGTTTCATCCTAATTTCTCTTATGGAAATCAAAATGATCAAAACCCGATGCCACGTGCCCAAGGGAGTCAAACGAGGCCATTTAATCAAAGTCAACAAAGGCCCTTTAACCAAGGTCCTCCAAAGATGCCCCCATATATGCCTCCTCATCAAAGGAGCAACTTCAATCAACAAGGTAGCAACTTCCATGTTCCTAACAATTACAACAATTACCAAAATCAACATGGTAATCATTTTAATCATGGATACAATCAAGGGTTCCAAGGTAATTTTCATGGTAATCAAGGTTACAATCAACAACCATTTAATCAAACCTCTCAATCTTATGGCCAATCAAGTAATTTTCAATTTGGTCAAGGAGGAAGTCCATGGGATAACATTAATGATTTGCAAAGAACCGTTGGATAACTATGGAATGAACATCAAGATACTAAGGCAATGCTAAAGGTTTGGGAATCACAAGAAGCAACAAAAGCCTTAGCCGCCCCAATTCATCCACCCCATGGTTTGCCCGGTCAACCCCAAAACCCAAGAGACCCTTCACACCAAGCAAATACCGTCATTTTGAGAGGTGGTAAAGAACTTGAGGACCCGTATAAGAACTTGAACTTGAATACCAAAAGCACCACAACCAAAGTGAATCAACCAAGTGCACCACAAGAATCATCTCCCACTTCCCCCAAACAAAATCGGGGAATACAAGCGGAGTTTGATATCCTCCAAAATGCGGAGAATGAACAAAGAGAACAAAGAAAGAAGAAAGAGCAAATGGAAGCGGAAGAAGCAAAAAGGAAAGAGGCGGAGCGATTAGCCGAAGAAGAAGAAGAATCTAATGTTCCACCGCCTCCCGTTATTGTCCCTCCATTGCCTTTTCCCGAACGAGCTAAGCCACAAAAGGAGAATGCTCAATTTAGCCGTTTTGTGGATATGTTGAAGAAAGTAGAGGTAGCTTTACCCTTCACCGAGGTAATTTCTCAAATGCCCCTCTATTCTTAGTTTTTGAAAGAAGTCTTGACCAAAAAGAGAACAATAAAAGACAAAGAATGTGTCTCTCTCACGGCACAATGTAGTGCCATTCTTATGAATCAAATGCCAAAGAAACTAGAGGATCCCTGTAGTTTTTCCATTCCTTGTCGGGTTGGAAATGTTGTTGTTAATCAAGCTTTATGCGACCTAGGGGCTAGTGTTAGTTTGTTACCTTATTCCATTGCTAAGAGACTTAGTGTGGGGGAGATGAGACCCACTAGTATGTCGATTCAACTTGCGGATAGGTCCGTCAAGTACCCACTTGGGATACTTGAGGATGTACCCGTTCAAGTTGGTAAGTTCTTCATCCCCTCCGACTTTATTGTCATGGATATGCCCGAAGACACTATTACCCCCATTATCTTAGGTCGATCTTTTATGGCTACCGGTGGTACCATAGTTGATGTTAAGAATGGAAAGTTGTCTTTTAACATAGGAAACGAGTCGGTAGAGTTTTCCCTTTCTCAAGATCTTAAACAACCAATGATTGAACAAATGCATTCCATTGAAGTTATTGATAGTTTAGTTGAGTATAGCTTGATAGATGATGATAAGCAAGAAGATGAACCACTTGACTCTCCACCTCTTGAAAAAGAATGTTTGCATGAAGAAAAGGTAGAACCACTACCGGTGGGTAAGAGTATGGTATCTTCTCCTCCTAATATTGAACTTAAACCACTCCCCTCTTCCCTCAAATATGCTTTTCTTGAAGGAACTAATTATCCCGTTATCGTCAATGCTACCCTTGATGGGCCTCAATTGGAAAAACTTTTAATCGTTTTGAGAAAGCACAGAAAGACCATCGGGTATAGCATTGCCGACCTCCAAGGCATAAGCCCAAATATTTGTATGCATAGGATCATCCTTGATGTTGACCACCGTCCTTCGGTTGAGGGTCAACGTAGGTTGAACTCCACCATGAAAGAGGTTGTCATGAAGGAAGTCCTCAAGTTGTATGAGGCTAACATTATATACTCAATAACCGGAAGTAAATGGGTTAGCCCCGTACAAGTTGTGCCGAAAAAAGGAGGAATGACGGTTGTTAAAGGAGAAAAGGGTGAGTCAATTTCCATTAGGACTATTACCGGTTGGCGCATGTGTATAGATTATCGAAAATTAAACACGGCCACCATACAAGACCATTTCCCCTTCCCTTTATTGATCAAATGCTTGAATGATTGGCGCATCGTTCTTATTTTTGTTTCCTTGATGGTCATTCCGGATTTCTTCAAATTCCCGTTTACCCCGATGACCAAGAGAAAACCACTTTCACATGTCCCTATGGCACCTATGCTTATAGAAGGATGCCATTTGGATTGTGTAATGCGCCGGGAACGTTTCAAAGATGTATGATGGCTATTTTCTCCGATTTTATTGAAAAATCCATGAAAGTTTTTATGGATGACTTTAGTGTCCATGGTACATCTTTTGATTCTTGCCTTGAAAATCTTGATCAAGTGTTAGCCTGATGTGAAGAGTATAGACTTGTTTTAAATTGGGAGAAGTGTCATTTTATGGTTGAACAAGGTGTTGTCCTAGGTCATATGGTTTCTAATAGAGGAGTTGAAGTCGATAAGGCGAAAGTCTCCGTAATTGAGAACTTGCCACCACCTACAAATGTCAAAGGGATGAGGAGTTTTCTAGGTCACGCCGGTTGTTATAGACGATTTATTAAAGACTTTTCTAAGATTGCCAAGCCTTAGACTTCTTTGCTTATGAAAGATGCACCTTTTGTATTTGATGACTCGTGTCTTGAGGCCTTTTGCAGGATGAAGACCGCTCTCACTACCACACCAATTATCAAAGCTCTCGATTGGAATCTTCCATTTGAGATCATGTGCGATGCACCCGATTTTGCCGTTGGTGCCGTTCTAGGACAACGGGTTGATAAGAAGCTACATGTGATTTATTATGCAAGCAAGACCTTAGATGAAGCCCAATCGAGGTACACCACAACCGAAAAAGAGATGCTTGCCGTTGTCTATGCCATGGAGAAATTCCGAAATTATGTTACCGGTTCCAAAGTCATTATTCATACCGATCATGCGGCAATTCGATATATCATGTCCAAAAAGGAGACAAAGTCCCGACTCTTTCGGTGGGTGCTCCTTTTGCAAGAATTTGATATTGAGATTAAAGACAAGGCCGGATCAGAGAACTTGGTAGCGGATTATCTTAGTAGACTAACGGTTTGTAAAGAAAGCAATGAAGAAGATGGTATACCCATCAATGAAGCAATGAGAGATGAGGCCATGATGGCATGTAATCCCCTAGAAATTCTAACGCAATACAGTGGCGGAAACACTGTAGAAGTGGGATTATAACACACTGTAGCTATGTCTTGATTAAATAAAAATGGTAAGTCAATACATAAGCCATAAAATAAAAAATGGCTACAAAAATAAATAAATAAATAAAATCCATAAAAAGGGTTTTAACAATCCATAATACAGTGATCTGATTAAAACAAGCAGGATCCATAACTGCTCGCTAGCCCACCCGAAGGAAAACACATATACCTGCCATGTTAAAAATATAACAACCACAATCAGTGGGGAGCAACGTCAACGTTCTCCCAGCCGTATAACAAGATTTTAAAACTATGATTACTATTATAGAAAAATAGTAAAAATGGAAAATTGTAAACCACATTATAGTAAAAATAAACTTTCAGTGAAAAACTTCACGTATCAAAACAATATAATAAAAATGAGTTTTTCGAAGAAAACATAAAACATTTGCCAACCTGCAACCAAATTATATCGATAATAATAAAAATATTCAAAATGGCGTTATGGATAGGAGTAGTGTAGACGGCTAGACTTTCACTAGGAGAATACTAAAAACTAGCTTCGAGAACTTAGTTCAAACAAATCAAACTTTGGTCTCTAACTAGACTACTCAACCATAATAGAGCGGCGACTTATAAATGCGTGGCCCTAGTTTAAGACAATGCACACCCCTCCTGGGATTACCTGTCACCCAGTTCAACTTATGATGGCGACTTACTGCGAGGCCTAAGCTTAAGGTCAAAGTGTACACAACTCCCGGGATACCTGTCACCCGGTTCAACAACCAATGTACCGATTCCTAATACACTAGCCTTATAGTTGATGGCAAAACCATAAACCCTAGAATATATTACTCTAACCTCACACTTGTCCTTATTCCATAACTCCAAAACAAAGCCATTATCGATATTCAAAAGATATAATCAATATAAATAATATGAGGATAAAAAGCTCTCTTCTTCTTCTCTATGCTAGCGGTAGCTACTCCATGAGTTGTTCCAGAAGAGAGGACTGGGTAGACCATCTAAGAAATCTACAAAGCTAACACAAACACCTGCTGCTCATTCGGTGGTGGAAAAAGGCACAAATTTGATCGAAAATGAAGAGGAATTGATGCTGCAATCAGCTCTCCATTTCCCAGATCTAAAGGAGACAAAAACTCAGACCACTATGGCGCCTGAGCTACTGGATACATCTATCATGGCTGCTGCAACCTCGCCAGCTACTGATTCTGTTACTGAAGAGCAACAAACCATTAACGGTAACGTTGCACAACCGTCAAAGGAAATCAAAGATAACAGTAAATCCAGAGGAACTAGAGCAGTGAACGAAGCTGCACAACACTGGAGTAGACTTAGTCAGGCAAAACCTCAGCTGGGTATGAACCTTCACTACTGTGAAGATAGCGCAGCTCACTCTGAAGTCATTCTGGTACAAGAGGACATTGAAGAGGAGCTCAAACTATGGGAGAACACCCTAGTGGGAATGGTCCTTGGTTTAAAGCCTCAAGTGAAGCAAATTCAAGATTTTGTGGAGAAAAATTGGAACCATGTGGACAAACCCACCATACAATACTACAAAAAAGGATGGTTCACCTTCAGATTCTCTACCAAAGATGCGCTCCTTGATGTGCTTAAAAGTGGTCCATGGCTTGTTGGAGGTCATGCCCTTATCCTCAAGCAGTGGTCTCCACATTTTGGTGAGGAATTGCAGCAAGTAACGACCATTCCTACTTGGATATTATTACCTGAACTGGAGCCTTACTTGTGGTCTGCTCCAGCTCTAAGCAAAATCGCCAGTAAAGTTGGGAAGCCTCTATTTGCAGACACCGTTACCACGAACAAGGAAAGGCTCGGATTCGCTAAACTTATGGTGGAAGTGGATATTTCCAAGGAATTGGTCGAGAATGTCATCGTCCACACACCGTTCGGTAAGCAAATTAATCAGCAAGTTCAATATGAATGGCTCCCTCATTTTTGCTCTTGCTGTAAAAAAATGGGGCACAAATCGTCCTCATGTAGGCAACTCAATACCACTAAGGCTCCCTCTAAGCCTCCTTCCAAACCTGTTTTCAAACAAAAAGCATTGATTCAAAAATTACCTCATGTCACTGCTGAACCTGTATGTGATCAGCCAGTGGCTACCCAAATACTGGGAATGGTCAAGAGCACTGTGGGTATAAACACCCCTACCAACAATAGATTCTCCCCCCTATTGGCTCAGGAAACTATTGTAGAAGCTGAAGGGCTCACTACAAACCCTCCACAAAAGGACATCTCAGGTACCTCAAATGCCATTCCCCTTGATTTACATGAATCTTGCAACCTGGAACATTAGAGGCTCTAATGAGCCTTATAAATTAGCGGATATCCAGAAATTAATAAAGAGTAGGAATCTGGATTTTTTTGGTCTACTCGAAACTAGAATTAAAGCTCACAAAGCTCAAGATGTCATTAGGAGGTGGTTTTCGAATAGAACTGTGGTATGCAGTTATGAATGTCACCACAATGGGCGTATATGGATTATTTGGAACCCCAATACCATTTTTGTCACCACTATTGCCACAAACTCCCAGTATATGCATTGCTTGATTAAATCATCCCATCTCAATATGGATTTTTTTTGCACCGTGGTCTATGGCCATAATGCTCCTGAAGACCGCTTGTCACTTTGGGATGATTTATGTGCCTTTGCCGCCTCTATCAGCCTCCCTTGGATTGTTATAGGTGACTTCAATGTCGTTCGATTTGCCAGTGAACGTATTGGTCCCAACCCTCCTTCTAGGAAGGATATGGAAGCCTTTAACGACTGCATTTCCGCCTGTCACTTGGATGACTTGCACGGTCAAGGTTGTCCTTACAGCTGGACCAATAAGCAAGATGGAGGTGATAGAACTTGGTCTAAACTCGATAGAGCTCTTATTAATGAGAAGGGGTTGCTTTCTTTTCCTCTCTCTTTTGCTGAATCCCTTCTCCCGGGAGTTTCTGATCACTCCCCTATTGAAATTAAATTGGGTATACAGGAGAGACATCAGGTCGGCTTCAAATTTCTTAACACTTGGGCAGAGCATGATGATTTTGCTGATCTTGTGGCTCGGATCTGGAAAACTACAACTTATGGTAGCCCTATGTTTCGCGTCTATGCTAAACTTAAGGCCGTCAAGAATGCTTTGAAGGAATTCCATAAGCAACATTACTCTAGAATTTCCAGTAGAGTTCAGTGCGCTGATGAGGAAGTACAAGCCTGTCAACAGGAGCTTGCCCTCCAACCTTTCAATCAAAGATTAATGAATCTTGAAAAAAGCCTATTGGATAAACTAGCCATCCTTAAGAAGGCTGAATTAAGTGCCCTTGCACAACGGGCTAAAGTTTCTAGTGTCTCTCAGAATGACTCCTGCACTAAATTCTTTTACAATAAAATCGCTGAGCGACCACACAATTGCCACATTGGGTTGATTGAGGATGCTGATGGGATTACCCACTCCAATAAAGAAGGGATCAAGGCTGCATTTCTAGATTATTACATAGACCTACTCGGAACTGGTTCGATAGGAGCTCCTGTTGATATTGCTGCAATACAAAGGGGAGCCTGTGTAAACTCCAGGGACTGGGCTCACCTAAATCACTCGTTTTCTCGCAGCGAAGTTAAGCATGCCTTGGACAGTTTAGACAAGAACAGCAGTCCTGGTTTGGATGGATTTGGTGCTGGTTTTTTTAAGTCTTCTTGGGACATTATTGGTGAAGAAGTTCACAATGCTATCAATGATGCGTTCTCTAAGAACAAAATGCTTAAACAAGTTAACTCTACCCTTCTGATTCTCATACCTAAAACCTCCTCACCGAAAAATGTCAGAGACTATCGGCCCATCGCTTGTTGTAACACCATTTATAAAATCATGAGCAAGCTCCTCGCTAATAGGCTCAAGCACATCCTTCCGTCTATTATTGGACCTAAGCAATCTGCATTTGTGCAAGACCGAAACATCTTTGACAATATCATGCTTTCTCAATTCCTGGTTAAGGGGTACGGTAGAGCCTATATGTCGCCCAGATGTCTCATGAAAGTGGATATTAAGAAGGCCTTCGATTCTCTTGATTGGTCGTTTATTAAGCAGACCCTCCTTGCTCTTAACTTCCCCGATATTTTCATAGGATGGCTCATGTTATGTATTGAATCCCCTTGGTACTCTCTGCAGATAAATGGCTCTCAGCATGGCTTCTTTCCCGGAAGGAGGGGTATCAGACAAGGTGATCCGCTCTCTCCCTACATCTTTGTTATAGCTATGGAAGTTTTATCAAGATCCTTCCGGACTATGCCTACGATGAACCAGTTCTCCTTTCACCCTAAATGCTCCAAAACTAAACTAAATCACCTCATATTTGCTGACGATCTCATGATTTTTGTTAGAGGCGACATCCCCTCGGTTATGGCTGTTTCTTCTTGTCTCAATGCTTTTGCTAGGACTTCTGGCCTCCAGGCTAATCCTGCTAAGACGGACATCTACTTCACCGGTACTAGTGACTTAATCAAGGAAAGTATTCTCAATTCCACTAGCTTCTCGGAAGGAGCTTTCCCCTTCAAATATCTTGGGCTCCCTCTCAACTCCTCTCGCATCAAAACTAACATGTACAACTCCCTTATTGATAAGCTTAAATATCATGTGAAGCATTGGACCAGTAAACTTCTCTCCTATGCTGGGAGAATCCAATTGATCAACTCGGTTCTTTTTGGGCTCGATAATTTCTGGTGCTCAATTTTGCTCCTCCCCAAAACTATTATAAAGGCAATTAACAAGATATGTAAAGACTTCATCTGGAACATTGATGACAACCAAAAGAAGATGATTTTTAAAAGCTGGAAGAGTACTTGTGCCCCTACGGAGGAGGGTGGCTTTAACATCAAGGAGCTCCTTTCTTGGAATAAAGCCTTACTCTCTAAGCTTATTTGGAGACTCCAGGGTGATAGTGTTTCTGGATGGAGAGACTGGATAAACCACTACAAGCTCAAGACTCGCACGATATGGACTGTTTGTCACCATGGCTCAGATTCAGAAACTTGGCATAGTATCTTGTCGGTTAGAGATGACATTCTTCTAAGGGTCGGGGATGCGCAGAATGCAGCTCGGTTAATTGACTCATGGTCCAGTAGGAAAGGTTTTGACCTCACTGCTGCCTATAACTTCTTTCGCACTAAGTATGAAAAGAAGAAGTACTTTAAACCTATTTGGCACAACATTTGTGCTCCCAGACATAGCTTCGTGGCCACCATGGCGGCACAACGAAAGCTTGCCACTGTGGATTGTCTTAAGAACAGAGGGATTTGTATGGCTAATAGATGTATTCTTTGTCGCTCTCAGGAGGAAGGGATTGATCACTTGTTCTTCAACTGCCCCTTTTCCCAAGAGGTTGTTCAGGGATTGTTTTCATGGCTAGGTATCACTCAAAAGCCCAGATGTATTAACTATGAATTGAGGAGACTTGTCCGGCTTAACAAGAAGAAAAATTGGAAGACTCAATGGCACATATGTTGCATTGTGGCGGCCATTTATATGATTTGGGATGAAAGAAACAAGAGCATATTCAGTGGGAGCTCTCGGACTACACATAGTCTGACTTTTTCTATTAAGCTTCTCGTTACAATTCGTCTTTTGTATAAGAACCCAAATGACAATGAGGATCTGATTGGTTGTGTAAATGCTTAGGCAATAGTGGTGATCTTTTGTAAGTCTTATCGTTTTTCCTCCTTTTTATGGATGAATAAAGAGCTATCTTCTTGCAAAAATAATAATAATATGAGGATAAAAGAAGTAAACATTTATATTCTAAAAGAGGAAACTTTCTATTTTAGGAAACTTCTATTTTTTGGACCTTTACTATAAATAGCATTATATCAAATTAGTAAAAATATTAGTTCATACTAATACCACATTTTTAGTAAACGATATAGATTTATAAAACTAATACTTTCGGCCTTAACGATATTAATTATTAAAGTAAGAACATTTGAGTTTATGAAATTATTGAAATATCGTACAAGTGTATAAAATGATTAAAAATGTCTTAAACATTTTAATAATACTAATCAGGGTGTTTTCAAAATTTAAAAAGCTAAAATTCCCTAATTATTATTAGTTACGACAATACGATTCAAATAGGATTTTACGACAAATGTCAATTTAAATCTTTTAACGTCTTTTATTTAATTAAATCAATGAATATATTTAGAGTATGTTAAGGGATGATTTAACTCTTATAGTATCAGATTTAATATTTTCAAAGATTGATGGAAAAATAATTCTTTTAGGTAAGACGAAGCATTTTAACGATAAATCGTAATTTTGTCCAAAAATCATTACTAATAATTAAAGACTTTAATAAATAGTGAAAAAATTACGCAAAATAGCTAAAATATATTTTTAGACATTCTGTCCAGAAAATAAAATTTTCCAGAATCCTTAAACTTGGTTTTTAAAGGGTTTTCTCGTTAATCGTCTAATCTCGACAATAACGATTAATAAAAATAGTAATTACAAAACGATTTACGTATTAATATCCAAAAATTACAATTAAACTTAAAAATCATGATTTTCCAGAATATACCAATTTTTCATATTTTCCAAAATTCCAGATTTAACAAATTCCATCAAAACCGTCATTTAAAACCCGTTTTCACAATTAACGATTTCATTAATAAAACTTATCATTCCTAACATTTTATTAAAGCACTAAAAATCATAAAATTACATTTTATCATAAAATCATCAGAATCATAATTTTTTTCCAGATTAAATCAAAAGACCAAAAATCGAGAATTTAAACGACAAACGCGGTTTTAACGATAAACGATGATTTAAAGTGATTAATTAATTCATCCACTTAAAAATTCCGAAAAAATATGGAAAATTTCATAAAATTCTATTTCATCAGAAAGTTTCACCACGTCAAAAATCAGATTAAAATAAAATGTTTAAGTACTAGAACTAAAAATCGGCTTTTAATCGTTTTTGTCCGTAAGCGGTAATAATTCAATAATCGATAACTAAAATATCAGCAAAATAATAAATTATTAAAAATCATCAAAAACATCATTTTTACAGAATATAATCATATATTACAAGTTTAGGCCGAATATTACGCTTTTACAAATTAATATGATGATTTTATCGTTAATCACATAAAAGCGATAAAAATACCGAAACATGTAAATTTTCAACTTTTAAAATTTTTCCAGATTATATGACATATTTATATTGTCAAAAATAAAATTATAATTATATACATGCAATTACACAAATAAAATCATGCAATACCGAGTAACATCGACGTTACCTTCAATCCAAATCCGAGTCTACGATATATTCGTCTTCTCCGGGACCGCTTCGGAACCCTAAAAAAACATGAATTCCATGGTATGAAAATACCATAATATCGCTGAAAAATCAAGGTGACAACGATTGGAAAAGAAATCGATTAATACCTTAACGAAGGAGACGGAAAGACGATTAATTTGGAGATGATAATGAGACGATCAAGACTCGCTTTTGAGGCAAATATTGGCTGAAATTACTGCTGAAAACCATGTCCAAAGGAGAGGAAATGAAGAGTATTCGCCTTGAATAAATTGGTGAATGAATGAATAAAAGAGCATGAAAGCTTTATGCATAAATGAGACTTTAAAATTGATGAAAACAAGGCTACAACTAACTTAATAAAACCAGCCAAATGAAGTGTGTATGGAGTATGAAAAGTTTTTTTCTTAATTCACCCAAAATAAATGAGAAGAAAGAAATATCTAAAAGCTTAATCCATGTTATAATATAAAATGTAGTAAAAATGTAATGTAGTGTGTGACATGGAAGTCACGGTCCATAAAATAAAAATATGATTCCAAATTAGTTGTAGATTGATAAAAATAAGGATCGTAAAATTATTAAAAGCATTTCAAAGAAATTCGAGTAAACCTTGCGTTGAAAAATAATTATTTACGAAACTTTGTAATAAAATCGTTAAAGGCTAAATTTTCGTAAATAAAAATAAATCTTAGTTGAAAATATTATATAAATGTGTTTAGACATTTTTAGGAAAAGAAATAACTTAAATCCAAGCTTAAAATGTTAATCATAGAGAAATAGAATTTCTCGCGAATAAATAAATAGTTTACGATAAAAATCAAATAAATAGTTTAAAATAATTAAAATATTTTAATATAAAAATAAATATTATTTGACTCAAAAATAAAAAATAAAGCTTGCAAAAATGATGAAACAGAAGGCCGAAACGTGACAGAGTTATGACAAAGTCATAACGGAAAGGATAAAACGCTAGGAAAATAGCGGGTGTTACATGGCCATTGAAACTATTACACCTTGGTATTGCCGATATCGTCAATTTCTTAGTGTCTCATTATATTCCGGACGATTATTCCAAGCAAGAGAGGAAGAAACTACGTTATGAAGCCCGGCGCTATTATTGGGACGAATTTTATTTCGCCGTTGCGTAGATGGAATTTACCGACGATGTGTTACGGCCGAAGAAGGATATAATATTGTGAAGCACCTTCACTTGACATCTTATGATGGACACTTGGCCAACCAAAAGACAATCGCCAAGGTTCTCCAAAGCGGGTTTTGGTGGCCTTCCATGTTCAAACACATTCGAGCTTTCATTCTCACATGCGATGCATGTCAAAGAAGTGGCAATATAACAAGAAGAAATGAGATGCCCCTTCAACCTATCTTGGAGATTGAATTGTTCGATGTTTGGGGCATTGATTTCATTGTTCCGTTCACATCCTCTTTTGGTAACAAGTACATTCTAGTCGCGGTTGATTATGTCTTAAATGGATCGAGGCTGTAGCTTCCCCCACCAATGACTCCAAGGTTGTAATCAAGCTTTTCAAGAATGTAATTTTCTCGAGATTCGGTATGCCTAGAGCCATAATTAGTGATGGAGGCTCTCATTTTAGGAAGGATACCTTTGAACACCTTCTTAGGAAATATCACTCACAAGATGTCCCTAGCCTACCACCCTCAAGCAAATGGGCAAGCCGAGATCTCCAACCGTCAAATCAAGGAAATTTTAGAGAAATTTGTAAATACACACCGAAAGGACTGGTCATTAAAGTTAAATGACGCCCTTTGGGCATTAATAACGGCTTACAAAGCGCCGATTGGAACCACTCCTTATCGTCTTGGTTATGGTAAAGCTTGTCATTTACCGGTGGAATTAGAATACAAAGCCAAATGGGCAATCAAAGAGCTAAACTTCGATGAAAGTGTTGTAGGAGATAATCGCCTTCTCCAACTACAAGAATTGGAAGAACTAAGACTTGAAGCCTACGAGAATTCGAAAATCTACAAAGAACGAACTCGCCAATGGCACGATTCTCGAATACTTCGTAAGGACTTCTCCGTTGGTGATAAGGTATTACTCTTCAACTCTCGCTTTAAGCTCTTTCCCGGTAAGTTGAAATCAAAATGGTCGGGTCCATTCGAAGTGACTAAGGTGCAACCATATGGTTCAATAAAGATTTCTAGCCCGGAAACCGGGAAATTTATGGTTAATGGACAACGTTTGAAGATTTATCATCCCGGTCACATTCGTGAGACCTTTGCTACTATGAAGTTTGGTGAGCTCCCATTGGAGAGCATTGTTTAACCCCCTCTTGAAATTGATGTAGGTTTGTTGGTATCCTCAACAACCACCTTGTATATATGTATCATATTTCTTTGAGTTTATTAGTTTTGTTAGCTTGAGAAGAATAGTTGAACTTGGATTTCACCATGGAGCATAAATTTTGATGAAGATCAAGCTTTTGGAGAAATTATGGAGCTTATTTGAAGACCACAAACATGTTTGTGGGAGATATTGATTCTGTAATGTGAGACTAGTCGATATATGAATCTCTAGGTGATTATTGAAGAGCCATGAAATGACAAGGCGGAAAAATGCAGCAAAAAGACCGCCGGGCAAAATTTCGCCCGGTGAGTCTTGACCAGGCTTCGCCCTACGGAGAGTTGCCAGAATTGCCGGAATTGAAGAAGATACCACCGGGCGAAATTTCGCCCGGTGAGATTTTCACCGGGTGAAATTTCACCCGATGGAAAAAAGTTGGCAAAGACGATTTTCACGACGAAAAACCGTTGGGTGAAATTTCACCCGATGGTGCTCGACCGGGCGAAATTTCACTCGGCGGCATGAGCTTGGCCGGATCACCTTTACCTTTTTACTCACTACATCTTCAATTCCATTCATATTTACCCCACATAACTTTCCCTCCAAAAACTTTTACACCAAATTTTTACCAATCACTTTAAAACTTTTCATTTCCCTCTCATCCACCCTTATTTATATCACCTTTTTCACATCACTCTTCATTTCACCCTTTCACCCATCATAATATCATTAAATCACCTTCCATACACCCCAACCTCCATTCATAGTTTCATCTCCATACTTGGTGATTTATTTTGGGTTCTTGAAGAAGAGGAAGAAAGTCTTGGGATATTCTTGCAAGCACATTATTATGGAGACAAGAGCTCAACGAGCCGCGTGTAAACAAGGTATGGCTTCGACTTCTAAACCTTCTAAATGTTCTACATCTTCTAGTAAGTTTTCTAAGCCCAAACTTTTACCTTGTCGTAATACACCCTTAGCTCGAACCTTATCTGAAAAGATCTTTCAGAGCACAAGGTGGCCTTGCCCATTCACAATGGAAATTTTAAGAATAGAGGACGATATTAGAGAGTTATCGTCAAGGATCGGAACTAACGGACTCCTAAGTTACGTACCTTGCACATATAAAGACCTTGCATGTGAATTCTTAGGTACCTTTACTATCGATAACCCGACCACACCAAGAGAGTTTAGATTTTGTTTGTTCGGTAGAACCCACTGTTTAACTGTTTCCGAATTCGGCCTAGCCCTAGGTCTATCCACATCGGGTACCGGAGTTAGTGAACCTTTAAGGGATGTACAAGCTAGTGCGACTAGGAGAGACTTGTGGAGGTGCATAGCACGAGGTCAACAAGATTTCGAACCCAATTCAAGCTTTACCGCTGAAATGCGTAACCCTTCTATTCGTTACTTCGCCAAGATACTTTCTCATTGCTTGATACCATCTACCGACAATATTATTACCATTAATGTGTGCGTCTTACAATTGATTTCCGACTCTTTACTTGGTAACCCTAACCCCCTTGACCTACCTATTGTCGTGGTGTTACACTTTCATCAAATTATTGTTGCCCAACGCCCCTCCGTAAACTGTGGTGGTCTTGTGACTTTTAATCGCGAAAAACTTGGGTTATGCGACCGACCATCTTACCCCACATGACAATCGTGTCTGGCTTGATGAGGCTTACCTTCCGACTTGGATCTTTAATGTACCTGACCATCGCCTCGTCTCCATTTGCCATGACCGCGCTTTAATAGTCCCCAACGTATACCGTACCAATATTTATAACTGTCACAATTGGGACCTACCTTTAGGTCCCGGTGAATTCCGACTGAACGAATCGGGGGGAATAGGAGTTTGGGAGTACGCCGGTGAGTTGGAACCCACCGAGGGCACTCCGACGACTTCTTTTGCGTCAAATGACTACTCGAATTAGACCCCCCCTATAAGAGTCGGTATATAATATGGTTTGTATGTGTTGTGGGTATATGTGTAGGTTGGTTGGTGAGTCTACAATTGTATGTTCTTAGATTAATTTCGTCCCTTGTTTTCTGCATCATTCTTATAACCATTGTGATTGCTTTATCTTGAACCAAAAATTGCAAGCTGTCCCACCATCCCATCGATTTTTGTGGCCGTCGCGGCCTTGGTATCGCTCTCGGTCTTTAGGCGATGTGATTACGCCATTGACCCTTTGAAAAATCCAAATTTTAATCAATTTTCTCAATTTTTCTTAATCCGGGCTAGGTGACGTGACTACACCTACGCCCAAATTTTCACCCTTTCGTTTTAATTTATTTTCTTCCACTTTATTTCATTCTCATTTTCATTTTCATTTTCTTAGCCACTTGGCTAAGGTCTAGGTGATGTGATTGCACCTGGCCCGCCACTATTTTATCGCTTTCTGTATTTTCTTTTCCTTTTCTTTTCTCAAAATTACAAAAAACCCGAAAACGTTGAAAAATTTCGAAAATCCCAAAAACATTTGAAATATCATAAAAATCCAAAAATAATTTTCTTTTCCGTCTTTTTCGTTCTTCCCCTACTTGTCCATTGAGGACAATGTACAGTTTTAGTGTGGGGGAAGAGTCTACTATCTTTTATTTTTCAAAAATCTTTTCAAAATCCATAAAAAATTGAAAAATCAAAAACATTTTCTTTTCCTTTTTCTTTTCTTTTCTTTTCTTGTTTCTCGTTATGTTTCGTGTCCCGTATATGGCCTTGTTCTCTACTCTTACAGGTAACCACCACCTTATTAGCACGATCTGAAGAGATTATGAAAGCACCCGCTTGGTAACTTCCTTCCTTCTTTAATCTTTGTTTTATAGAGGAGTTAGGTTGTTGCTATTTGGTAGCTCTCGAAGTTGAGCATTTTGGGTGTTGTGGTTGATTGTGTGCTTGTATGTTGATGGAGTATGGAGTTCATGACCTTACTTGTGTTTTCTTTTATTTTGCCTTTTCATTTTTGTGTGTTTCTTTTACTTTTGTATGGTGTGTCTAGGATTAAAAGTTTTCGAAAACCCGATTACAAACCTTTTACAAGAGTTTACATTCCATTGTAGATAACCCATTGTAGATTTTGGATCTTAATCTAGTAGAATGAATCTTAGGCAATGAATTTGTTGATCCTTTAGCTTGAGTCCACCTTTTCTACTCGAGGTTTACTTCAGGGTTTGCATTTGACCACCTTGACCACCCATGGAGGAGTTAGGCCTTGGTTCCCGCATCCCTTTTTCTAGGTGACCTTGCTCGAATGACCATTGCACCTTTAGTCCAAAATCTTTCCGCCTTTTTGTGGGTTATCCGGGAATGGCGCGCGTTCTCGATTACCTATTTTTCCTCCACCTATACATCACCACAATAAGTTTACACAAAAATAACCTCCAAGCTTGGTTTCAAACCACATCAAAAAGCCAAAAAAAGGGCAAACCAAAGCAAGAGAAAAGGGCACAAAAACATGAAAAAGAAAAACAAAGGAGAGAAAAGGAGCTTCAAATGAAAATCGTATCATCAAAAACGTCTCCTTAAAAAAAAAGCCCTTTGATCGATTCGTCGCCGTGAAGTGCCAACTAGAGGACCGAGTCCCGAGGTAGGAAGATAGCGGTGATTAGTCGATCCACCCAATAATTGTAAACACTCCACCTTTTTGTTTGGGCTAATTTAGAAAATTCGAGTTTGGAACGACCCTCTTGGTTTAGCCAAAGAGAGCGGGACTGCACCTACCTACAGTGTCGAACGAATCCATGGTTCACTTTTTCCACTCCGTTATACGCCCCGTAGTACCCCTTTAGAAGATTAGGAGGACCTAGCTAAGTTATCAACATCTATATTGCTTAATTGTCATAGTATTAGGCTTTGGTCCTTGTTTACGTGGGTGATTTATCTTGGAAGTTTATTGTTGTTTTAGGTAAGTAATCGGTGTCTTTCCCCGCCGTCTCGATGAGGGATTCGGTGTTTTATTTTTGCTTTGGATGCGTCTATTCTTTCGTGTTATGTGTTTTTGTGTGTTTAGTCGCATCCACCATTTTGAGCAAGCCCCAACTTGCCTTGCATGGGAGTACTCTACCTCATGGGTATTCCGATGTGAGTTGAAGGGACGGAGCGGGCCCGTTAATTTCCCCGTATCGGCTTAGCATAGTCTAGCTAGTAGTAGTAGTTTGTAATTTCTTTTTGGGTCTTTGCTCGAGGACGAGCAACGGTTTAGTGTGGGAGAATTGTTGTGTGCTAAATTTAGACCGTTTTTCCTCCTATTTAGACCCGTTTTCCTCTCGTTTTGCGAGTCTTGAGTGCGATTATCGCCATATTTCGAGTACTTCTCGCATTAGAGTCCCTCTTGTGCGTTTTACGTGTTTTTGGTAGTTTTTCTATCAATTTTGATAGGATTTGGCACCGAAATCACGATCGAGCTTCCACGAGCACAAGAGAAGGGAATACCGTCCAAAGAGCAAAGCAAACAACTTAAAGTTTAAAGCCATCCAATCATACAATGAAGAATGAGACAAGAATCGAGGCCAGAAAGATGACCGGGCGAAATTTTACCCGGTGAGACACCACCGGGCGAAATTTCACCCGACGGTAAATATGCCTCCTCGAAGATTTTCCGAGACTTCCCACCGGGCGAAACTGACCGGGCGAAATTTCACCCACTGGATGACATTTCGCCCGATGAAAAGAAGCGCCAAAAACCGCGAAAAGAGAAGAAAATCTCACCGGGTGAAATTTCACCCGGTGGGATTATTACGTCAAACCGCATCACCCCATGAAGATGCTAAGGGTGATTGTCTCACTAATGGAGCAAAAAGTTGGATTTGGGCTTTAGGTTAAAGACTCATTAAGGCATTACTATATATATGTTACCCTAGTTTGTTGCCCAAGCCATCCATCATCCACAATTATCTCCACTCCATCCACCATTAGTGTAGTATAACCATCCATTAGTAGAACAATCTAGTAGTATTCTTAGTAATTCTCTATAATTCTAGTAGTAATTTAGTAGTAGATCTACTTAGTTTCCATCAACAATTCTCTAGATTGAAGATTTGTTGGGTTTATTGAAGAATTAGTGACAAGTTCTTCATTTTATTCATCAAAGATTCAATCTTTATCTATGCAATCTTCTTATTTCTTGTAGATCTTCATAGTTGGTATATTTCT
Organism: Agrostemma githago; assembly: GCA_958450325.1. Classification (NCBI taxonomy): domain Eukaryota; kingdom Viridiplantae; phylum Streptophyta; class Magnoliopsida; order Caryophyllales; family Caryophyllaceae; genus Agrostemma; species Agrostemma githago. The sequence goes on from OY288262.1 coordinate 32,522,289, forward strand.
CTTCCACTCTCTAATCTCTAGTTTAGGTTTAATGTTATTCTCTTATTATTATCTTGTTTAGATCATATTAGTGTTGTTAGTTACTCTAGATTTTATTTATGATGTTTTAGATTATTCTCTAGTCTATTTTGTTAGATCTTGTTTTTTCCATAGTTTAGTGGGTAATTGTTAGATCATAGTTTTTCCATTGTTTTGTTGTTAGTTTCCTTAGATCTAGTTAATATTCATGTTGTAGTTATTTTCTCCTTAGTTAATGTTTTATTGTTTTCCATAATGATTAGTGAGTAGATTTCTTGTTGGGGGGTTTAGGGATGAGGACTTGGATGATTTGAATTAAGGGATGTTGGTGGGTTGCTTGCTTGTTGGTTTATCTTGTTTATGGTTGTTGTGTCATTGTTGTTTTAGTCCGGCCAACTAGACCGACCTTGACTCGTTTCTATCAATATGGGGAAACTCGGGGTAGAAATTACCATAACTAGAGACTTACCCTTATTCGCCGCGAAAGCGGGTTTTAGGTAGGTTGGGTGAAGAAACCAAAAGGTGGCATTCTCCCTTTATCAATGTTGCGACAAAAACTCGATTCCGGGCTTCTAAGACTCCAAGTACCGAATCCCGACTTCCCCCTAACACCTTTCCCTAGATTGATCACCCCTAGCTATCCTCGTAGTCATCTCTCTAGTATAGACTCGACCCTTAGAAACCCCCCTCTAGACATCAAACATACCGCTTTAAACTTGTCAACACACTCCGTTCCCTGTGGACCGACCTCGACTTACCACGATTACTCTAGTAGTTTTTGTGTTATTCCGAGTCTATAAATATTGTTTGATCCCCCGTCCTTCGCTAAAACGACCGATCCGATTGGGGCGCGATCACCGAGCTGGAGGCAAAGGCGGCTGAGGCACGACAACTCCTGCAATCTCGGGCTGACGAGAATGCCCAGCATGAGGAGCGGCTGGCTCGGTCCCAGGGTGCGACCTCCGCGCAAGGTGAGGCCAGGCATCGGATTGAGGTGGAGAGGGAGGTCGAGGCTAAGGCTACGAGTCATGTTACGGGTGCCGCCGAGGACGTTGGAGGGATTCCCGAGACGGCTACCTTAGACATGCTGTCGAGGATGGACGGTAGTGAGTCTTCTACCTTCGATTTAGAGGCCCTAGGCTTGGATGACAACCTTGGTGAGCTCGTGATAGCCATCTGTGCGGCTTCTAGGGGTCCTCCCTAGTCCACAAACTCGGTTTGTGTAGGACTTTGTATATTTTGTATATTTTTCGTATTTGAATTAGTTGGATTAGTCTTGCGTTTTTTGTTTAGTGAAATGTCGACCTAGATTGACAAGTAATCACTTTGTGTTTATTTATTTGCGATTTAATCTTAGTTTAGGATGCGTTGGGGTTGCACGAGAGTACGAAAATAGTTTTTTTTTTCCGGATGTTTTGAAACGTGTTAGTTTGAGTCGGGAATCAGATCAGATAGTACGTCGATTAAAATGTTTTGACTTGGGACGGAAAGTCCCGACATGCTCATAATTGACAATGAGGCCTAAGCCCAAAAACTAGGCTACTTTTGAAAAAAAAGGTAGACCACTTTTTGCATGCTCATAACAGTGCCTTATTGGGCTACAGACGCGATTTGACAATAACCGTTAAAGGCTACAACACGCCTAGGTGTGGTAGTTTATCCTCCTAAAAAAATGAAAAGACGCCTAAGTCTGGTGTGTCCGACGGGTGAACTGATGTTCCTGCATCTCCTGCATGGGTTTTCGGTCTCCGGAGATGATTTTATTATCTTTAGGAGGTCGTTCCCGTCGTCCGAGATGTCAGGTGGTAGTTACGGTGACAATCGGGATCAAGGTTTCTATTTTTGGGGTGGTCGAGCGTTATTTGCCTAGAAATAGGCGCCTGGGCTAAGGCTTTCGGGTTCTGGGTCGCCTGAGCTCGGGCGGCTGGAGACTTGGGCGCCCTGGCCTGAGCGGTTCAAGCCCCGTTTATGGAAATTTTTGTTGTTTCCTAATTGTGGTGGATTTAGGGCTATATGTACGAGTTGTGGGTGCTTGTTTTAGACATACTAGAATATCCATAGTGTCTAGACCATCCATACTCGGGGTCATGTCGGGTTTCGGGAATCCCCTAACCGAGTGGGCGGGTCATTTAAGAAATGTGATCCCGAGGTTTGTTTAAATGATGATTTGTCAATGATTGTTGCGCTGAGTCGAGTCAAGATACAAGATGACTTCTTACTAGCATGCTCTAAGTTTTGGGACTCAAAAGGTCATGTTTTTGCTTTCCCCGGGGGGTAAAATTTGTCCTCTCCCCGAAGAACTAGACGCTATAGAAGGGTGGAATACGGTTCGACCTTGCGTGCCTTTGGGAGATGATGCTTATGTAGAGTGGTTTTATCATTTTTTGGACCTTTCTTCACCGGAGGAGGCTAAGGTTTTCTTTGGATAGATGGCATTGACCTAGAGTTGCTTTTCAGGACATTCTCACAGGCTCGTTCCTACGATATTTCGGCTCTAGCATGTAGGTGTGGTTTCAACATAGCGGTGGCTTGTTATTATCTTTTTGAAGATGCGAGGGCGCGTGAGGGTTGGGGTAATTGTTGTAATGGGAATGGTACATGGTCGATCACCCTCTTTGCTTATTTTGGTGAGCTTATTCTAGGTCTAGACGCTCGTGCCCGACTCCACAAGACATCTTTTCGGGGTTCCAGGATCATTTTGCAGGTGCTTAGGGTGTCACGTTTTCTTGTTGGTTGGTTTTTTTTTTTTTGTCTTTTTTTGTGGTTTCTTTAGCTCGGAGGTGTGACGTTTTGTCGTGGTTTGTGCAGGTTTGGCTACAGGAGCAACTTGGTTGGTCGACCATCCCCGGGGCTTCAAAGGTTGTAACTACAGGGGTTTTACGGGCCGGAAGACGGTGCAGGTGTGGAGTAAGGGTCACACTGGCTTCCTTATTTGGCTAGAGGGCAGCTGGTCATTAGGTGGTCTGTCCTGTGGTTGAACATCAGTGGGCATACCGAGTTTCATTTTTCGTCCTCGACCCAGGCTTTGTTAATACTATCCACGAGGGATCCGGTTTATATTTATCCGAGGGAGTTGTCGAATCAAATGGGCGTTAAACCCTCCACTTCGGAGACTGCTAAGGTTGTTTCTAGGTTTGACTCGTGGACAGAGAATTCGTTTAGGGAGTTTAGGGTGTCTTGGGAACAGAAGTTTTCGCGTCCCGTTGTCATAAAGAGCGTCAGACCGACCGACATTGCTCCCATCCGGCGGGGGGTTTGTGAACACCCATTAGGACATGGCAACTCGAAAGTTAGGAAGACCGCGACGCTAGGGGACGAGGAGGTGACCTGAGGAAAAATCACTAAGTGCCTGACCAAAGACAGCGTTACCGATCCTAGTACCATCAATTCATCTATACGGGCCAAGACTTATAAGATTCGTGTTGAAAATGTGAGTGAGAAGGGAAAGTGGGACTGGCGGGACTCCCCTTTTTTGGCTAGGGTCGTGGAAGCTTGTGCTCAGAGGATTGATGATGAGAGACACAAGCAGGCACACCCAAATGGCAAGGGAAAGGAGAATTTGGACCGGTAGAGTTCAGACGTTTTGTATTATGTGTTATTAGTTGATATTATGTGGCGTATTAGTACTAGTTTTTGTGGAGTTTTGACACGTTGTTATTTTCCAGAATAGCCGGGCGTCAGACGCTTGATGTAAAGGCCTCGACAAAGGCTCGACTTAACCAAATTTTATTGAGAAGCACATTATTATTATTTTTGTCATTTGTTTTGTGGTGGCTCGCAACTCGATTCTTCATTTTGCCCGGAGCGCCCTTTCGGGTTTTCACTTCGTCCTCGGCTCACCGTTTTTTTTATTTTTTGACGGCTCGCAACTCGATTCTTCATTTTGCTCGTAGCGCCCTTTCGGGTTTTCACTCCGTCCTCGGCTCGTCTTTTTTTTTTCGACGACGGCTCGCAACTCGTTTCTTCATTTTGCTCGGGAGGCCCTTTCGGGTTTTCACATCGTCCTCGACTCGTCGTTTGTGCTTCGTTATTTGAATCACTCGTTAATCGGAACGTGGCGAAGGGTTCCAATTTGCCTGTGATCGATTTCTTTTGTTTTGTTGTTTGGTTGGTTGTACCCGGGGACGGGTTGCCTATGTATCCGCGTTTAGACGGAATCAAACCATGTTCGTAGTTCTTTCAAAATGCGTGTGATTTTGCTTTAGACTCGTTATGCCAATTATCGATGCGAATTTGTTTTTTTTTTCTTTTTCTTGCTTTTGCTTTTGCTTTTGCATCGGTTTCCACCCAATTAGGAGATCAGGGTGAAGTTGTTAGGATGTTTATGGGTAGTATCGCTTAACTTGGTCCATGTTGGTCGAGGTTGAGAACTCTTGGCCGTCTAAGTCGATGAGAATCACGGCACCCCCCGAGAGTATTTTCTTGACAAGGTAGGGACCTGCCCAGTTTGGTTTGAACTTCCCTCTGGGATTGACGGGAAGGGGTGCTCTAATGGATTTGACTACTAGGTGTCCCTCTTGTATGTTTCAGGATTTCACTCGTTTATTAAAGGCTCGTTGTATACGCTGTTGGTAGGCTTGTAAGTTGGATAAGGCATGTATCCTACGCTCATCTAAGAGTACTAGCTCGTTGTACCATTTTTGGTCCCATTCTTCTTCGGGAATACCGCTCTCGGCTAGTATCCTTAGTGGCGGTATTTCTAGCTCTACGGGTTGCACAACTTCGGAGCCATAGGTTAGGTAATATGGTGTGGATCCGATGGGTGTTCGGTATCCCCATAAGGCAAAGGGTATTTTGTTTGGCAAATCCTGATAGTTGTCTATCGTTTTCTTAAGGATCGTGGTGATGGTTTTGTTGGCTGCTTCTACGGCCCTGTTTGTTTGAGGTCTATAGGGTGAGGATTTGTGTCTTTGGATTTTGTATTTGTCGAGGAGTTTTTTGGATGTCGGCCCTGAAATGAGCCCCCTGATCACTGATGATTTCGTGGGGTATGCCGTAGCGGCAAATGATGTTATTTTGTAAGAATTTGACTACTTGTTTTGAGGTTAGTACGGTGTAAGAAGCGGTTTCTACCCATTTGGTGAAATAATCGACGGCCACTAGTATAAAGCAGTGTCCGCCGGTCCCGGATGGGTGTACCTTTCCTATGATATCGATTCCTCAAGTAGAAAAAGGCCAAGGTGTGGCTATAGTATGGAGAGGATATGGTGGTAGGTGTTGGATGTTGGCAAATATTTGACAATTATGGCAGTGACGGACGTGACGTCGACAGTCTGCCTCTAAGGTAATCTAGTAATAGCCCAGTCTCATTATTTTTCGGGCTAAAAGGTGGGCGCTCATGTGAGGTACGCACTTTCTGTCATGTACTTCTTCCATGAGTCTCTCGGATTGGGTTTTGTTTATGCATCTAAGGAGGACTCCTTGTGGGGTTCGTTTGTATAATAGTCCTTGATTTAGGACGTAGTGGGCGGCTTGTATTCGTAGGGCTCTTTTGTTTTTGGTGTTTGTGTTGGGTGGGTATGAACCGCTGGTTTTAAAGTCTAGGATTGCTTTGTACCAGGGTTCCTCGGGAGTATCATTGGTTTCGAGGTTATGGATGTAGGCCGGTTGTTCGCTTCTTTCTACGCAGATAGGCATAGAGAAAAGATGGTCGGGCGTGTTTATTAGTGAGGCTAGTTTTGATAGGGCGTCGGCGAATTGGTTTTCTTCGCGGGGTATGTGTATAAAGTCGATCTCGGTGAATTCCCGGGACATTGTTTCTGCTTTGGTTTGGTATGGGGTTAGAGCGCTTTCGCTATAAATCATGTAGTGAGGAGTTGCACCCTCGGAGTATACACTAAACGGGACACGATTCATAGATAGTTGAGAACGGATCTCGGAATTACTCTGGTCTATTTAGTGTATTTTAGTATTTGCGGTTGAAGTTGGGACGTTACGTGTTTTAGTATGTGTAGTGGACCTAGTGTCCACGTTTGACATTATCGTAGTGCATAATAATAAAGGTACGGGAATGTAAAGTTTTGTTTAGACGACAACCTAGTGACGATTCGACTTCAAAGGCGGATCCTCCTAGCTTGCCCGGTGATTTCGGCAGTGTTCCGTTACCGTTGACCCTTCCTGCGGCTACTTCGGCAGAGCTCCGTTACTATTGAGCGACTCTGCGGCTAATCCGGCAGAACTTCGTTACTAGACTATGGCTAGTCGAACACAGGCACCTCGGGATTGAGTGAAGTACTCGAAGGTGAGAAGTAGCGTCGATGTCGCTTTTATCGGAACTACGATCGAGTGGATCGTTTGCCTCGGGTGTCGGAGTGCGAGCCCTCAGCGAGAATATAGAGGGAGAAGAGAAGAGTTGTGAAATGTGTGTCGAAATGGGGGGATGGAGGGGGGGTATTTATAGGTGTTTTTTGGCCATCGTCACCCAGATAGGCGCCTGAGGTCAGGCGCACCAAAACACAGGCACCTGGGTTTAGGCGTGTGAAGACTCAGGCGCGCAAGGTGAGACGCTCGGTGTTTTGAAGATACAATTTTGATACTTTCCAAAAACAAGAGGCGGGTGTATGATTTGAATCTTGGGTGTTAAGTCTTCCCCGGGTTTGACCTAGCGCCGTGGGTTTAGTGGGCCTCGGGTGTGCATCCCGAGGTTCGCTTGGCGCGGTGTTGACTCGGCTCGAGTGTCGGAACCGACTCGGGGTCCCGGTGTCAAAATTGACTCTAATTAGTGTTTATGCGACCGTAACGACACGACTAAGGCTGCCAAGATGTTAGTTTAATTGTTGCTCTGGGTTTGCAATGGCGAATTACAGAAAAGTTAACTCGTCTTCGGCTCGAAGCGGTAATCAGAAGTCACAAAAATCTAGTAGTAATAATGCATCAACTAATACTAAACACAGTAATACCATCAATAATAAACAAGCTTCTAGTACACAAAAATTGAAGGAAAAAGTTGGTCAAGATCAGGGGATATTTCTGGAAATTGATGCTCAGCTTGAGGATGTTTTAGAGGAAACACTTGAGCTGGGGGAAGCGGAACCAGAAGAGAAGGATGCACCTACTCTGCGCATCTCTACATAAGATGTAAAGGAGGAAGTGCAGTATTGGAGCACAGCTGTCTATGGCTTCATAGTTGGAGCGAATCCTCCATGGAGCATAGTATCCGGATATCTGAATCACATTTGGAAGAAATTAAAGATCGATAAAATTTCGTTTATGCCAAATGGAATTTTTCTGGTACGTTTCCATGATGCTGAATCACAACAACAAGCACTACTTACTGAACACTTAATGTTTGATAATAAGCCAGTCATAATACATAAATGGGAGGCTGATGCTACGATGGCAAAATATGAGGTGAAGAAACTATCAATTTGGGTGAAACTACTAAAACTTGATTTAAAATTCTGGGGGGATGAGTGTTTGCGTAAGATAGGTGGACTTATTGGCAAAGTCATTCGTAATGCTACATCTACTGATCAACGTCAATTTCTGGGATATGCGAAAATTCTTGTTGAGGTTGAGATTGATCAGACTTATCCAACCTCAGTAAGATTCCTTGATGAGAAAGGGGCAATTCAAAACATTGATGTGGAGTATGATTGGTTACCCATCTCATGCTCTAATTGTAAGGGAATGGGGCATACTGATGTTCAATGCAGAACTAAGGCAGAGGAAGTGAAAATTAAGAAAGTCTGGGTTCCTGTGGTTAAACCTAAACCAAAGAATACATTGAACACGCCTGAAAATCCAGTTGTGGCTCCTAGGGAAGCGCCTGTGAGAGTAATTACTAAGCCCAGTCGAACAATGGAACATAGGAATGGAGGTATACTCTATACAGGTGAAGGATTGTCCTTCCTAGAGATGCTACAAGGTTCTGGTGGACAGAAGAAAATGGATGAGCAAAGTGGAGGAAGGGAGGATGAACAATGTGGCTCTCTTAACAATGGATAACATCGGTTTTTGGAACGTACGAGGAATGAATAAAATCAAGAAGCAGAAGGAAATAAGGTGGTTTATGCATAATAATAGAGTTCACTTGTTTGGACTTTTAGAAACTAAGGTAGAAACTAATAATTGGCAGACTGTAAGCAATACGTTCACAGACTGGTCTATTACTACAAATAATAGCACACATAAAGGGGGGCGCATTTGGTGCTTATGGAATCCAAGAATATATCATGTTATGTCATAGATATTAAGGATCAAGCCATTCATATGAGAGTTCAGATCATTGGAAGGAAGACTTGGTTTGGGTGTACTATGGTGTACGGTTTCAACAAACTTGCAGAAAGAGGTACATTATGGCGTTATCTCAGAACATATGCTAAAGGGGTTTCATATCCGTGGATAGTACTCGGTGATTTTAATAACGTTTTGAGGTTAGATGAAAGAATTGGGTCTTTAGTTAGCAGGGCAGAAATCAAACCTTTGTTTGACTGCATTCAGGATTGCCAAATCAGTGAGTTAAAGACGATTGCTGCACACTTCACTTGGACAAACAAGCATGAAGCAGGAAGTAGAGTGTACAGCAGAATAGATAGGGTGCTTGTTAATGATGAGTGGATGATTCAGTACCCTGATTCTTATGTCAATTTTCTGGCTGAAGGTCTTTTTGACCATTGTCCGGGCATTATCTCACTGGACAAGTGGGGTTATAAAAGGAGATATGCGTTCAAGTATTTTAACATGTGGTCCTCTGCTACAAGATTCAATGATTTGATTACTGAAGCTTGGGGGAAAAATATTCAGGGGAGTCCAATGTATCAGGTGGTATGCAAACTTAAGGGTTTAAAACAAGGCCTAAAAAGGATAAACAAAGCCCAATTCAGTGATATAGAGATGCAGGTAGATATCATGGAAAGGGCACTTCAGAACATCCAAATTCAAATCAGAAATACACCTACAGATATGCATTTAATGCAGGCAGAGCGAGATATTGCAGAGAAGTATGCTGCTCTGGACAAAGCCAGATATGCATTTCTCCAACAAAAAGCAAAAACCATTTGGCTGGAGGAAGGAGATCAGAATACCGCCTTCTTTCATGCTTCGATCAAGAAGAGAAGATCAGTAAATAAGGTTTTACAAGTTCAGGATGTACAAGGTGTAGAACACAGCACACCAAATGATATACAAAAGGTATTTCTCACTTACTTCACAAGTATTTTGGGGGAGTAGACCAATGTCAGCCCGGTGCATATTCCTACTGTCAGGAGAGGGAACACAGTTACTGAGGATCATAGAAGGGAGCTGATGAAACCAGTTACAATGGATGAGGTTAAAAAGGCCATGTTCAACATTCAGGGCACGAAAGCACCGGGACCGGATGGGTACACTAGCCAATTCTTCAAGGATACTTGGAAAACGACGGGTCTAAGTGTGTTCACAGCAGTTAAGGATGTGTTTACCCACAGGAGATTGTTAAAACAAGCGAGCAACACCACACTTACTCTTATACCTAAAATACAAAATCCTTTGAATGTGAGTCAGTTTCGACCAATTGCGTGTTGCAACACAATATACAAATGCTTGTCTAAGATGATTTGTGCAAGACTTAGTACTGTACTGCCTGATATTATAAGTCCGAGTCAGAGTGCTTTCATAAAAGGAAGAGACATAGTGGAAAATATACACATTTGCCAAGATCTACTAAGACTTTATGGTAGGAAACATTGTTCTCCTAGAGCTATATTGAAAATAGATATGCAAAAAGCTTATGACACAATTGAGTGGGGGTTAGTGGAAGGCATGTTTGAAGCTCTGGAGTTCCCTGCAGAATTTACATGTATCATCATGGAATGCCTAACGACTCCGAGTTATACTCTGGCATTGAATGGAGAGAACTTTGGTTTCTTTAAGGCCAAGAGGGGTTTGAGACAAGGGGACCCTCTCTCCCCCCTTCTCTTTACCATTTGTATGGAATATCTAAGTAGAATTATCCTGAGCATCCAGGAAAAACCTTACTACAGGTTTCATCCTTTATGCAAACACATCAAACTAAGTCACTTGTGTTTCGCAGATGATCTAATGCTGTTTTGCAAAGGAAATGTGGCCTCCATTCGGTGGATTATGAGAGCTTTTGATATTTTTTCAGCTGCTTCTGGATTAATTATGAACAAGTCTAAATCCCAGCTATATTGTAATGGCATAAAGGCTCCTAAGGAATGTCAGATAGAAAGTATTACGGGCATGACAAAGGGAGACCTTCCTTTCAGGTACTTGGGCATTACTATGTCTCCTAAAAAACTCGCTGTCATGGATTGTCATATACTTACAGAAAAGATTGTTAGCCGTATAAGGGGAATGGGTGCCAGGAAGTTATCTTATAAAGGTCGACTCGTATTAGTACAAGCTGTGTTGAGTACTCTCCATTTGTATTGGGCCAGGATATTTATTATACCCATGTCTATCATTGGTCAAATTAACGCTATTTGCAGGAACTTCCTATGGAAAGGATGTGAGCATTATAACTCCCCGCCTCTAGTCTCGTGGGAAAGGGTTTGCTGTCCAATAGAGGAAGGGGGTTTGGGGATTAAAGATCTTCATTGTTGGAATATAGCTGCTATTGGCAAGTATGCTTGGTGGGTTACGTGTAAGGCGGATCATATGTGGGTTAAGTGGATTCATTCTATTTATCTCAAAGATATGAATTGGGAAACTTATAAACCCCCCCTTAACTCAAGCTGGTCTTGGAGGAAGATCTGCTGGGTTAAGGATCATTTCTACACTAACAATTTCTTCCCCACGCTACTGGCACAGAATAGGAATTATGACATAGCTGAAGCCTACAACTGGACACGGTGCCCCAGAACTAGAGTTGCTTGGAGATGCCTGGTTTGGAAAAGAATTGGTATACCCAAGCATGGGTTCATCGCTTGGCTAATGTGTCAAGATAAATTACTCACAAAAGATAGGCTAATCAAGATGAGTATGGTGTTGGATAAAGAATGCTTCTTATGTGGCATTGAGGAGGAGAACCATGTACACCTATTCTCTAAATGTGAGTATGCACAGAGGTGTTTCGTCCTGCTTTCTAGATGGCTCAAGTGTGATATACCTCATTATAACACGGCAAGTTGGTGGCAAAGGGTAAGGCGGAAATCCTTGCTGTTCAAGCAAGTCATGGCAGCGAGCATTGTAGCTGTGTGGTATCACATTTGGAGGAACAGGAATCAATGTAGATTATCCCATCAAGTGGAGAGACCGGAAAATATCATTGCAACTATCAAAACAGAAATTTGTAATAGAATCAAAGGAATGAAAAAAATTGTAAGTAGTAAATATCAACATCATATAGATAGTTTGATGTAACGTAACACATAGAGGATGGGGAAGGAGTAGATTGTATTGGTGCTGAGAAATTCTCTCAAATTAATATATATACTTACATTTTGCACCAAAAGATGTTAGTTTAATTTTTCCGAGTAATTTATTTGATCCGTTCTATAGAAAAACTATCTAAAACATCGCGAATCCGCATCGCGTTGCATTCCGATCATCATCGCGTGTTTACTGGGCACTCCTGCAGCCACCAGGTCCAAATCTGGGTGTCTACAAAAGCCCAAGCCAAATACTAATGATTTCGAGCCCATATGCGAGCGCGTCAAAGCACGTTTACGTCCAATCATCATCGGGTGTTTTGTTGGAGACCGCTATAGACACTAGCAGCCAAATGCGGGTGTCTACAGAGCCCCTACTCTGACTGAGGCTTGGACAAGGCGAAAGTCAGAGTACCTACCAGGCCAATCGAGGATTAAGACCTGACAGACTTCCGGTCGGTCGTTTATAGTCCATTAGACTCGCGCGAAGGGCTCGCCATGTAACACCCCTGATTTTATAAATTAATTAAATTAAGATTATGTTCTTATTTTTGTTTTTACGATTTAACTCGTAATTCTTAAAATTATTATAAAATGAATTTATCGTTTAATCGTTTCAAACTCCTAAAATTTTATTTGTCTCGGAAACTCCTTCTTATATTTAAAACGTATTTTTATTTTTATTTCGATTTATTTTATACATCTAATTTAATTCTTATCGAAAGTCTATTTCGATGACTTAAATTCTAAATTCCTTTTATTTATTTAAGCTCGAGTTTCTATTTTCAGCTCGAAGCTAATTTATATTATGTTTCGTCAAAACATTTATTACATTTACTCGAGAAATCAATTTAATTCACTTTATCGAAGATTTATAATTTTTTTTCGGGAAATACTATTTCATCGTCTCATTAATTATTTCTGTAAACTTCATTTTCGTCTTAAATATTTTATTTACTCATTTTATTTGACGGCCCGATTATTTATTAATTTTATCGAGTCGTTTTTTCTATTCAACTCGTGGGTCAGTCAACTTCGTTACGGAATTTGTATCCTACCCGATTCAGTTAATTAAGACGTATTTTCTTATTTGACTGAATTCATCCCACTGTACGTACACACCTCCCTTGTTTTCTTTTTTCTCCACCGCTTAAACATCCCCCTTAATTCACAGTCTCTTCATTCACCCCCCTCACTCCTTGTTTTTATTAAAGTCCACCGCTTCACAACTCTTACACCTTCCCTTCATTTCCTTCTTCTTTCACGTATCCTCTTCCCCTGCCATCTCCTTTTTTTTATCCTTCTCCTCCAGCCTGCTACGTTGCTGACGCCTGCTGCTGCTGTTTTTAACTTATTGGAGAGCAAAGGTCGGGCACGACGTTGGAGCTTGGACTGGTCAAGTACATGATCGTTTGGATATCGACTCGAGGTAACTTTAGGACGTTACTCGATTTTATATCGTATGTTTGAGTAGTAGTATGTAGTAAATATTTTAACTTCAGTTTTCTAATTTTAGCTATTTATTATTTGCTAAAATATTATTTATTTTTAAATCATTTGCCTTATCAATATTTTTATAACTTTCGATATCGTTTTATAAAGCGTTCGTAATTTAATTATTTACGATCGTTATTGTGGACATGACGTAGGTCCACCCCGACGCGGCGAAGCGCGGGTTTGGGTAGGCGAATGAATCTCGTGGTAAGATTGTTCTCGGGTTCGAAATTTAAGTCAAAATGGAGTCGCCACCGAATTTTGTGGTTATTCGGAACCATACGAGCCCACTCTATGTCGTCATGGGCTATACAAAAAGTAAGCCCACTTCGATTTCAGAGTTTATGGGGCTCGTCCCTTTGCATTGCAATATCGATACCGTTTACACCGACTTTCGTATATAGAATGACTCTCGTGCGCCAAGGGTTTCGGACATCCGGAAACCAAAGGTTCTGAGTAAGGGGTGAGGGTACGTGTTGGGAAGCCCACTAAGGACACCCAACCCCGCCCGCACATGGCGGCCTCTACTAAGACATCGTTCGTGTTCGTGTACGCGCGCTAGTAAAATAATTAAATGATTTGCAAACAGCGTTTTCGAGCTAAGCATGTGAATTTTGCGTTAACTACGTCATTTAATGCATCTTATTATTTGTCGAAGTGATGTAGCATGCGAGGTTCATTTATAAAGCGTAAAGCAAGTAAATAAATAAAACTCGGAAATGAATAACGTACAAGTTACACGGGCAGCAAAATAATCATAGAAACGGACCCGTATGTAAACTAGACCGCGAAATATGTAAATGGACTACCCCGATTAAATACACATTATGTCGTGTACTAAACGGAGGACGGAAACATGAGACTGTGGCGTATTGCTAGCCCGATCTTATATCCCGTAGTCTTGTCCCGACTTATCATGTCAAAAATTGATCAAAGTCGTTCTACGTGTCGTGATGTGCATGGTTTTGAAAATAGGAATCTCACGTGATGGTCTTTGCACGTGATGACCAAAGTCGATAAAAGAGCGGGGCCTTGGAATGTGTGTCCAAGCCCTCGGTTTTCTGGGTTACAGGACCCACTCGACCGAGTTGTGGTGTGACTCGGTCGAGTGCACCTTTTACGTGGCTACTGCCCATTTTTATGGGTGCTACTCGATCGAGTGGCATATGTACTCGGTTGAGTAGCCCCTGAACGAGGGATAACTCGCTTTGTTTTTTGGTTTAAAATCGATGGTTGGTTAAATTGAATACAAACATCGCACGATTTGTATTCAACTCAACCTCCGGTATTATAATCGTGTATATACGATTATAATATCGTTATCGGAGTTTTACGAAAATGTTTTTATTATATTAGAAATTTTGAATTAGTAACGAAAGATGTCCCTCTACGTCACGACCTCGAAACTAACCCTTTCGGATTACGTGATGTCGGTTTTTGTGTCAACGGGTTTCGTACCAATTATGGAAATGGGATTAAATACGTTCAACTACGATCGTTTGCAATCGCATCACGCCCTTGAGTACGTTGGGGCGGGGCTCCTCGAAAGGGCTCCACCTCCGTTGTTGCTCGTAAAGGGATTAGACGGATTTTAGGCAAACATCGTAGTCAAACAGATTTAAAACCGGATTTTGATACTAGTTTACGTATACGCGGTATTATTAATGTTAGTAGTAAAATGATGATATAAAAAAATAAAGATGCAAAAAGTATAAAAACGTTAGTGTTAGTGTTACTATGATTATAAGTATGATGCAAAAAATACGATAAATAAAATGAAAATGAGACTAGATAAAAGAGATCGAGATGGGGTTTGGGACACCCTCAACATACATGCTTAGTAAGGACCTCGGAGATGGACTCGTAATAGCGGCACGGGTTTGGGAGTATCGAGGATGTATGCGAGTTATGGTGTGTATGGGTATGTGTGTATGTTTCGCCGGTTTCCGAGGGACAAAGGGCTTGGGATTGGTGTGTTTGGCTTAGGGTTTCTAAGGCTTTGTGTAGGTGAGTTGTGGCTGAAAATGTAGGGTGAAAATGTAGGGTAAAAGTTCTGAAAAAAGTTGTGAAATGCATGGGGGTGAAGCGGTATTTATAGACTTCATCCCACGACATAGGGGCACTTGATCGCTTGGCCCTAGTGCACTCGATCGAGTGCCCTTCAAAACGGGACTTATCCAGTTTAAGGCGCTCCACTCGACCGAGTGGGTCAATCCACTCGATCGAGTGGATCAATTAGGCGAGATGAAATAGGGAAGTTTTGACTTGATTGATTTGTTTGTTTTATTTTTGAATTCTGATTTTGTGCGCCAGCTGAATTTGGCTGATTTATGAGACGGTTTCATCTTTGACCGGGTTTTGACCCGGTCGCCAAAAGACGGGATTTATCTTTGGTGTCGGTTTTGGCCCACATTAGTCTCATTTTGCTCGGAACGACCCACTGGGCCTGGATTTGAGGTCTGTTCTGTGATATTTTTACTCCGCTAAAAGTCCATGTCGGATATTATTGATTCCGAGCCCAAATCCGAGTATACCAAGTCACGTTTGCGTCCGATCATCATCGGGTGTTTTTCGGAGACTACCATAGACACGTGGCAGTCAAAATGCGGGTGTCTACAGAGCCCCCACTCTGACTGAGGCTTGGACAAGGCGAAAGTCAGATTTGCCACCAAGCCCGTTAAGACCTGGTAGACTTCTGGTCGGGTCGTTTATAGTCCAGTGGACTCGCGTGAAGGGCTCGCCAGCCATAAGCAGAGGGTCATACCTGTCCTAATGATGATAGCTTCGCGGGGAGTCAGACTTGTAGCATAAGTCCTGGGCATGCCTATATGTGAGCCCATCCCGTACCATTTCGGGGAAAATGCCGCCTCGGGCGTTCCGCTGGGGAAGTATGTGAGCTGTACGGGCTTGCTTTTGAAGCTTTGAGTCGTACTTGAGCTGATGATGATGCTCCGTGGGGAGTAAAGCTTTCCTCTTTTGGGGAGTAGGTGTACCCGTATGCCGACACATCATATCTTGGATGTAGCATACCGGGAAAAGCTGACTTCATTGGGGAATTTGAATAGTTTCGCGGAGACTTGCTTCCGAAGTCTGGAGTATACCTGCATGCTGACACATAACAACTTGTATGTAACACATAGGCAAAACACTGACTCGTGCTGGGGAGATAAAAATATTTGAATTTTCGAAGGGACAAAATTTTGAAAAGAATTTTTATCGCGAAGAAATTTTATCACAGAAAATTTTTGGAGACTCTTAGGAAAGCTCGGGACAACTTGATTCCTATTCTGGGTTCTAGTTTGAAATCAGGCCTGCGCGCGCATAGGGCCCAGTTTGCTGAGGAGGCAGAGTAGTTAGGTTTTCAGTTAGGTTTTCTCATTATAAATATGAGAATCCCTGCTTCAGTTTTCTGCATCTCAACTCAAATTCTTCTTTTCCTTCTCAAAATCTTTTAGACTTTCAAGAAAGTTAGAAATTCCTGTCATGGGTATCGATCACTTGACAGCTATGCTTCTCGCATGGTCCCAATATTTTCGGGATGAGGAGAAAGTCCGACTGACCCAGATGGGAATTGTCAATTTATTCCCTTTCCAGCGCCTAATAGTTGACTCGCATTTCCTGAACGCCTGCCTGTCGTTTTGGGACACCACCCATCATGTATTCGCGTTCCCGCGGGGAGAAATATGTCCTTTACCCGAGGAGGTTGCGGCTATAGGTGGTTGGGGCCCTGCCGTTCAGCCAGCTATTCCCCTGTTCTACCTGGATCCAAGAAGGAGATTAAGGGAGTTTTTGGGTTTGTCTCATGCTGAGGCAAATCGGATGGTGCAGGGAGATACCGTTTCCCTGTTTGACCTGGCCGACAAGTTCATGAATCCCCGGGACGTAAGGGCCACCCCTGCTCACAGGCGTAGGGCATTCGCCTTTTGCATGCTGCATTGCTATGTCTTCGAAGGGCTGATGGAGCTTGACTCATGCAGGGGTCAAATCAGGCTGATTGGAGTGGTTGACCAGATGGAGACTGGTCATAGCCCTGCTTGGCTAGCCACCGGAGAAATCATCATGGGTCTGGATGCTAGGCGGCTTGACCCAACTCGACCGCTGACGGGGAGTACCCGTATTCTGCAGGTATACAGCTCGCGTTTTTTTTTTATTTTTTTTTTATTTTTATTTTTATTTTTTTTACGCGAAATACCTGAAATATGCAAGTCACTCGATCGAGTGGACCTGTCACTCGATCGAGTGACACTCATACCGAGCTACTGCCTGCTTTCATAGGGCTAACTCAATCGAGTCATCTGCTGTACTCGATCGAGTGGACCCTGGCGAACCATTCCGTTGCTTATAAAATTTGTGTATTCTCTTCAGATATGGCTGTCGGAGCGGTTATCGATCATAGAGACCCCTCCGAGCATTCCCATTTATCGGAGCAGTCAGATTAGCTCCCGAAGGCGGAAGATAAGCTCGAGTCATCGGATAGATCGAGCTTACTGGGACGAGGAGTTGGTGTTCCATGGGGGTCCCTTGATCAGGTGGACCGTTGCTTGGTGGTTTCTTTCGAAGTTGGCTGGACTGGCCAAGAGGGACCAAGCTCGCTACCTGGTGATCTTGTCCCCTGACTGGACAGTTCACATTTATCCGGATCGTCTCCTAAGACAGTTCGGTTCGTCTCAGCGCATCCCTGAGACTGAAGCCATTATCAGCGTCTCGCTCCAATTGACGGACGCTATGTGCGACACCTGGTTGCAGAGATGGTTCACTCGTCCTACATGGACTATACCAAGCCCTTGCCAATCCGCTTGGGTGTCACGGGCTTATCAGAAATGGACTTCTGAGGAGTCCGAGGAAGCTCGAAAGGCCCTGAAGCTTGAGGAGGCCTTTGAATTGGTTCATCGCGAGACGACGAAGGACAACAGGGACTTTTTCACCGGGGAATATATTCCTGAAGCTACAATCCGGGGAGAATCGGGTCTTAAGTCACAAACTAAGACTCGATCTAAGGAAGTCGGTTCTAGTAGCACACGGGGACAGACTGACTTGGAACGACGACTTGGGCCAAGGCTGGCGGCCCGGGACCGACTAGGTCCGCGTGACCGGCTCCCTGAGCCCGTGAGGGCCCGACTTGGGCCTATTGAGGTGGTAGAGGATTCGGGCTCAACTAATCGGGCCCGAGCTAGAGAAGTTCCCGTGGTGATTCGGGAACGCTCCCCTCCGCGTCGTTGCCAGTGGACGGCTAAGGAGGCCAAGGACAAAGGAAAGGGCAAGATTCCCTAGATGCCGAGTCCTTAGATTTTATTATCATTTAAGTATTATTATTATTTTTTTGTCGTGTGCTTTTTTTATTGTATTTTTGAATTCCTGCATTTTTGTAATTTCCCGAGTTTGTCGGGATTTTTTTTTTGAATTAATAAAAGAAATTTATTATAAAACCGCTCCTGTCTTTTCTTGATTGCATTGGTTGTACCCTTTTAAGGGGTTGCCTACGTATCCGCGATTAGCAGAATCAAACCAAACGTAGTTCAGGCTTAGTAAATTTGCAATTTCGAATTACATCAAGACTATTGGTTCAAGATGCTTGCGACAATAGAATAAGTAATTCTAGCTTATTGACTTGCTATTTGAAAAGAATGATATTTATAAAATTTGCTAATGACATTGAGAAGAGGCTAGGGGTAGTAACGCTTCAGTTGGTCCAGGTTGGTTGGGTTGACAAATTCATTCCTGTCCAGGTCCGTCAGCATCACTGCTCCCCCTGATAGGATCTTCTTCACTAGATATGGACCAGCCCAATTGGGTTTGAATTTTCCCCTTGGGTCGACTGGTAGTAGAGCTTGAACAGACTTAAGGACTAGATCGCCCTCCTTAATGTTCCTGGGCCTTACCCTTTTGTTGAAGGCCCGTTGGATCCTCTTCTGGTAGATTTGGATATTATTGAGGGCACGAGACCGTCGTTCGTCTAGTAGAACCAATGAGTCATATCGTGCTCGAATCCAATCAGCTTCGGGTACTTGGCTTTCTAGCAGAATTCTGAGGGATGGTACCTCTAACTCAACTGGTTGGACCGCCTCCATCCCATAGGTTAGGTAATACGGCGTTGCTCCGGTTGCGGTGCGAATTGACGTTCGGTATCCCCATAGGGCAAAAGGTATTTTGTCGGGCCAGTCCCGGTAATTATCAGCCATCTTTTTGAGTATGGTGACAATTGTTTTATTAGCCGCCTCTACTGCTCCGTTAGTTTGGGGACGGTAAGGCGAGGAAGTATGCCTTTGGATTTTATATTTGGTCAGCAGGGCCGCAGTCTCGGCTTGAAAATGAGTCCCGTGATCACTGATAAATTCAGACGGAATCCCATATCGACATATTATCTTGTTCTGGATAAACTTGGCGACATGCTTAGCATTGAGAATGCGATATGATTCAGCTTCGACCCATTTGGTGAAATAGTCGATAGCTACCAAAATAAAGCAGTGTCCACCTGTACCTGAGGGATTTATTTTCCCGATTATGTCGATACCCCATGTTGAGAATGGCCAGGGTGACGTCATGGTATAAAGAAATGATGACGGCATATGTTGCACATTGCCAAAGATTTGACAGTTATGACAATGTTTGACATATGATCGGCAGTCGGCTTCCATGGTATTCCAGTAATAACCGAGCCTCATGATTTTCCGGACCAGCATGTGGGCATTCATATGTGGGCCGTTTTCTCCATCATGTACTTCGGCCATAACCTTTTCAGCCTTATACTTGTCAACACAAAGGAGAAGAGCCCCCTGTGCTGTCTTTTTGTACAGTTGTCCGTCATCGGTACGGATGAACTGGGTAGCTAGCCTTCGTAGGGCTTTCTTGGCTCGACCTTCCGACCCGGGAGGATATTCTCCGTTTGTCAGGCACGTTAACACAGCCTGATACCATGGTTCGGGATCAGTTATTTCAATGTCTTCAATGTCGCAAATGTATGCTGGCTCGGACCGTCTTTCGACGCAAATCGGCATACTTGTCACGTGGTCGGGAATATTCAGTAAAGATGCCAATTTTGAGAGTGCATCTGCGAACTGATTTTCTTCCCGAGGCAGATATATATACTCTACCTTTTGGAATTGTTTCTCGAGATCCCTTACTCGTGCCTGGTAAGCCACGAGATTAGCATTTCGAGTCTTCCATTTTTGAAGTGCTTGGTTAATGACCAAGGATGAGTCACCATGTACCCGGAGATTTGTAATCCCCAGATTGGCGGCGGCTTGTAGCCCGTAAATGCATGCTTCGTATTCTGCCGCATTATTGGTAACATCAAAGTCCAGTTTGATGGAGACGGGAGTATGTTCCCCTCTTGGTAAAATTAGGAGGATCCCGACTCCGAACCCTCGAAAATTAGATGCACCATCGAAGTATAAATCCCAAGCTTCAGTATCAGTATGGAAAATATCTTCGTCTGGGAAGGACCAGGTGTCGGTGTGTCCTTCTTCGGTTATCGGGCTGTCGGCGAGAAATTCAGCTACTACTCGACCTTTGATAGCTTTTAACGGTACGAACTTTAGGTCGAACTCTGCCAGCATTAAAGTCCATCTAGAAATTCGACCATTGAGAATGGGCTTTTCGAAGATGTATTTGATGGGATCCATCTTGGATAGCACATGGACCTCGTAACTGAGCATATAATGTCGAAGCTTCTTAGTGGCCCAGACTAGAGCCAAACACGTCTTTTCGAGCATGGTATATTTGCACTCATACTCTAAAAACTTCTTGCTGATGTAGTAAATGGCTCTTTCTTCGGAGTCAACTGTCTGAGCCAGCATAGCCCCCATGGCTGTCTCGGTCGTCGTTAGGTATAACGACAGAGGCAAACCGGGGTGAGGTGGCATTAAGACTGGCGGTGCGGACAGAATTTCCTTGATCTTGTCGAAAGCAGTTTGGCACTGGTCATCCCATAGTACCCGTTCTCCTACTTTCAGTTTTTTGAAAATTGGTTCACACACCATGGTTAGCTTGGAAATGAACCGACTGATGTACTGGACTTTCCCGAGAAATCCTCTTATTTCTTTTTCGGTTTTGGGAGGTTGCATCTCGGTAATGGCTTTGATTTTAGCTGGGTTGACTTCGATACCTCGTTGGCTAACGATATGACCTAGTAATTTGCCTGATGTTACCCCGAAACTGCACTTTTGAGGGTTTAACCTCATGTTGTATTTGCGCAATCGGGTGAAGAATTTTCTTAGGGCGGTGATGTGACCGTCCCGTTCTTTGGATTTGACGATCATGTCTTCTACATAAACTTCTACCTCTTTATGCATCATGTCGTGTAATAAAGTGGTAGCGGTCCTCTGATATGTGGCTCCGGCATTAATGAGACCGAACGGCATGACGATATAGCAGTAAGTACCCCAAGGTGTGGTGAAGGTTGTCTTACTCATGTCTTCTTCCGCCATCTTGATCTGATTATACCCGACATACCCGTCCATGAATGATAGAAGGGCATGATCGGCCGTGTTATCCACCAGTATGTCGATGTGTGGTAACGGAAAATCATCTTTCGGGCTCGCCTTGTTAAGATCCCGAAAATCTACACATACCCGCACCTTACCGTCCTTTTTAGGAACCGGCACGATGTTTGCCACCCAGTCCGGATACTCGGACACTTGTATGAAGCCGGCTTTGAATTGTTTGTCGACTTCTTCTTTTACCTTGAGAGACCACTCGGGCCTCATCCGACGAAGCTTCTGTTTGACCGGTTTGCACCCGTCTTTGATTGGTATGTGGTGCTCGGCTATTTCCCGGTCTATCCCCGGCATGTCCTTGTAGGACCATGCGAAGACATCCTTGAACTCTTGGAGGAGGCTTATGAACTGTTGTTTCTCCTCGGGATCTAAGGATAACCCTATCTTAAGTGTCTGAGGCTCTAAGGTTGTTCCCACATTTATGGACTCGGTTTCTTCGATCACCGTGTTTCGGGACTCCTTTTGCTCTAGTTGCTCGATCAGATGTGGAGGTAAGGGTACCTGTTCGTCTGGTTTCTCAATGTCATAGCATTAAACATTTTTAAAAGCAGAATTTGAAAGAGACAAGTCGTAAGCAGAACGATTGTTATTATTGATTGAAAACTTGGAGAACAGCTCAAAGAGAGCAGCCATCTGATCATTGGTCAGTGGCGGGATAGGTAGGGCACTCGGGACAGACCCCGAAGTGCCAGCAGTAGGAATGATAAAAGGGAGAGGGGTTACAGGACTGACTCTAGCACCGACTTCCCTAGACTCGATCTCAGACTCTGACTCAGACTCCAACTCAGACTCAGACTCGGACTCGGACTCAGGCATGTCTCCCTCTCCGGTGACCAGCTTGTAGATCCTTCCCTGACTGTCAGTCCACTTGACAGTCTTCCTCCAGGCCCTGTTTCCCGTCTCGGAACCAACATCCGAGATCAGCTTGGTCGGGTCAAACCTGTTGCTGCGGAGGATCAGGTTGACCAGGTCTTCCTTTGGAGTTGGGGCTATGGTGTCTTCCCCAAATAGTAGCCCTAGTGCGGGCTCAGCATCTTCAGCTCTGTTGGATTGGATGAGGGCGAACACATCATCCGGGATGTAGTTGCAGTCCCGGGCCAAGTGGGTCCCGAGCTGCATAACATTGGGTTGGTATAGACCAACCTAAACAGCCCCAAATACCGGTGTGACAAAGTAGTCAGCCAACCGTGGGCTATAAGGGCTCAAGTGGATACCCTTAATAATGTTGCAGGCCTTCTCAATTCCTGCTTGGACAACATTGTCGGGAGTTATGGCATACCCGAGACCAAAGTGAGATTCTTCATCTTTGAGAACCTCGATGATCTTCCCAGCTGGAAGATCGGGTCGAGAGGTAGCCCCCGGAAAGTACCCTAGGTTTTGGAGCATCGTGTCGATGCTCGTAGTGAAGTAAGGCCTAAAGAGGTACTCTTCCTCGATCATCCCCACAAAATCGAACCCCCAGAGATCCGTGCTTCCCGTGGCGTTACAGCTAGCCACAGTCATTGGTGTTGCCTCTAAAGTGATGACATCGTTAAGCAGAGGCATCTTGATCTTTCGGTGGAGGGTGGAGGACACCGCCTTGACCGTGTGGATCCAAGGCCTACCTAGGAGCAAGTTGAATGACGAGGTGACGTCGATCACCTGGAATTCGAGCTCCTTTTCTATCGGGCCGGTTATGATGGTTAGTTTCACAGCCCCAGCTACCGACTTTGGGCTCCCATCGAAAGCTTGGATGGTCTGAGCAGTCGAGATATAGTCAGCCTCGGTAATGCCGAGGGCTTTTGCGGTCCTTAGAGGAAGGACATTCACAGCGAACCCATCATCAACCAGGGTCATAGGGAGGTATTTTCCTCGGCAAACCACCGTAATGTAGAGGGCCAGATTGTGGGAGGCCCCGAATGGCGGTAGGTTGGCTTCGGAGAAAGTGATCATTGGGCCTCCTTCCTTAGCTTTGCCCTTCAGGTGGGGCAGGACCATGGCTACCATCTCAGGAGGGGTAACCAAAGAGTCGATCTTAATTTGATCGAGAGCCTTTGTAAGTGCTTCTCGATGCTCTTGAGAGCTAACCAGTAGTTGCCATATAGTGAGGTCAACTCGGGTTTTCTTCAACTGCTTTACGAGAGCCATTTCAGCAGTTGGCTCCTCGGGGGCGACTTCCGTCCTGAATGGCTCTGTGACGGTTGTCGGGATGGGGGCGTCCCTAGAGCTAGTGGCTTGGTAGGGACGGCCAAGGTGGTTACTGGTTAGGACTCGGGATTTAGTCCTTCGAATCTCCTCGGAGGTGATGGGGACAGCTTCCCCTTTGGCGAGGTAGACGTCATCCTCGTCGTCGAACCAGATCCCGTTCACTTGCGGGATAAATGGAGAGATAAGGTGGGAGCAATCAATCACCTCCCCGGTAAAGATGGCGTGGGAGCTGAAAGGGTTCTCCTTGTTGTTAGGCTTATCTCCGGGTAGCGGTATTTTACCGCTTTCGATCAGGTCCTGGATCAAGTGCTTCAGCTTCCATCACTTCTCGGTATCATGCCCATTGCCCCGGTGGTATTGGCAATAGGCTTGGGCATTATAGTTCTTGGAGCGTCGCTCGACCGGAACTTCAGGAGTTGGGCCTATCGGTTGGATTAGGCCTTTAGAGGATAGCCTTTGTAAGGCATAAGTATAGGTCGTACCTATGTCAGTGAAAACCCGAGGTGGGGTGTTCTTCTTGGATGGGGCATCTAGTCGATTAACCGCGTCGAAAATGCTGCGGGTTGCAGCTTGAGGCTTGGTAGTGGAGGAAGAAGCCCCTTGGTAACCCTTAGCAGCGGCCTTAGTGAGGCCTTCCAGTCTTAAGTCATCTTCGATCCTCATACCCATTTCAGTAAGGGTGGTGAAATTGGGTATGACAGCATATCGGAGGTGAACCCGGTAAGATGGGAGGAGGTTCTTGACAAAGGCCTCCACCAAAGTCTTCTCACTGGGCTTATCGACCAGTTTCACGCTCTCGGCCCTCCAGCGTTGAAGGTATTTGGTAAAACCTTCCTTCGGCTCTTGGGCCATAACCTCCAGAGATCTCATTGTGGTTTGGATCTCGGTGTTGTCAGCATAGTTCCGAGCGAACTCGGTGGCCACATCATCCCAAGTAGGGTATTTCTTCGGGTCTAGCCTGTAGTACCAGGCCCGAGGGTGCTTTTCAAGAGATGCAGCAAAAAGGTTCTTGAACATGGAGGAATCCACTCCCTTGATGGCCATGAACTCCTTGAAGGCCCGTACATGTAGTAACGGGTCTTCAGTTCCCTCAAACATGGGCAAACCCGTGAGATTCAGGTTTGCGGGCAGTTTGTCACTCACCGGGTTGTACTCACGACTATTCTCCCGATGGATATTATTACTCCCAGTCAAGTGAACTTGCTCCTCCAGTCGGCGTACTGAGCTAACCAGTTCAGCCAGAGGCCCATTAGTCCCGGTATTTGGAGTCCTGTGCTCCACCGTAGCCAATCGAGTGACGATAGCAACTTGTCCAGCCCTCATTTCATTCAGTTGGGCTTCGATGTCGGCCTGTTTGTCGACCATGGCGTCCACAGAGGTTTTCAGATCAGCTAAAGCAGCTTCCATCCTGCGAGTGTGTCTGGTTGCCGGTGGCCTGTCTGTAAGAACACCACGTAATCAGAAACCGAACCCAGTCTTGGAATCAAAAGAAAAAGTACATCCCGAGCGACCCAAAAGGAAAGGACTGAGTGGAAAAGACTCGAGAAAGACGCCTAGACGGATGACACGTGGGTGGTATGACTTCCTTAGGATTTCAGCTTTGTGGGCCTAGTCCCGTTCGAAGGAAGGTCCACGTGAGATTACTCCCCAGACTTTTGACTCGAGTGTATGGACGGACTTTCCTTTGTAGGGGTATGCCCCACGCGGGTTGGTCGTGCCTTGACAGATAAGGCGGACTCGGGAAAGGGGGGAAACTCGTGATATAAGATCGACGGAGTTTCGATGCTATAAACCCTCTATGTACTATGCAAAGACCCGACACACGGATAGACGGTAGGTCCTATAATAGGGAAGGTCTATTTTAGGAAAGTTGGAGGTTTGAAGTTGGAATATGTAAAGGGTGAATTTCCGATAGTACGAAAATGGAAAGCAGAATTTCAAAAACCAAGATTAGAATTTTGAAGAAAATTCAGAAAATCAAAACGGTGTCGGAAATTCGTGAATTAAAACGGACAGCATGTCGACTAAAGAAAAGGATATTTTGAGTCAAATCGTTGATCCTAAATTTCGGCGGCATTCCGAGTTTTGAAAATTGGATATTTTGAAAAGGTGAGTCCCGAAATGGGCAGCATTTCGGGTTTTTCAAATTTGGGCTTTTTGGAAAGACGGGTCCAGAAATGGACAGTATTTCGGGTTTTTTCGAAAGGTGGGTATTTTTGGAAAGATGCAATTTTTGAAATGACGGTTTTTTTTGAAAAATTGACATGGAAACCAAGTAGCATGTAGTCAAACAAGCATTATAACGACGCTCATGTATGCTTTAAACTAAGTCTCGATCGGTCAAAGTAGGGTCTATACCAACAACGATGGCTTTCTCGTGTGATGGACGGACTCCCTAAGCCGAGTTGGTCTTAGGACATGCCGCGAAACCGAGACGAGTTCCACCATCGATGTCTTTAGCGCACCCATGTAGGAATGCACCGTGGTATAGTGGGACGTCGGTCACAAGTAACCGGCCCGGGCAAATTTGGGTTATGCATGAATCATTAAACTAATGCGCGCACACTAATCTACGGACGATTTCTCTTCGAGTCTCACCCTGGGAACCCCGATGACATGTGGTACATCAGGTATCCCCAGCGGAGTCGCCAAATTGTGGACATGACGTAGGTCCACCCCGACGCGGCGAAGCGCGGGTTTGGGTAGGCGAATGAATCTTGTGGTAAGATTGTTCTCGGGTTCGAAATTTAAGTCAAAATGGAGTCGCCACCGAATTTTGTGGTTATTCGGAACCATACGAGCCCACTCTATGTCGTCATGGGCTATACACAAAGTAAGCCCACTTCGATTTCAGAGTTTATGGGGCTCGTCCCTTTGCATTGCAATATCGATACCGTTTACACCGGCTTTCGTATATAGAATGACTCTCGTGCGCCAAGGGTTTCGGACATCCGGAAACCAAAGGTTCTGAGTAAGGGGTGGGGGTACGTGTTGGGAAGCCCACTAAGGACACCCAACCCCGCCCGCACATGGCGGCCTCTACTAAGACATCGTTCGTGTTCATGTACGCGCGCTAGTAAAATAATTAAATGATTTGCAAACAGCGTTTTCGAGCTAAGCATGTGAATTTTGCGTTAACTACGTCATTTAATGCATCTTATTATTTGTCGAAGTGATTTAGCATGCGAGGTTCATTTATAAAGCGTAAAGCAAGTAAATAAATAAAACTCGGAAATGAATAACGTACAAGTTACACGGGCGGAAATACAACCCGGAATTCACAATACAACGATACATAAAAATAATAAACGAAATAATAAAAAGCAAAATAATGATAGAAACGGACCCGTATGTAAACTAGACCGCGAAATATGTAAATGGACTACCCCGATTAAATACACATTATGTCGTGTACTAAACGGAGGACGGAAACATGAGACTGTGGCGTATTGCTAGCCCGATCTTATATCCCGTAGTCTTGTCCCGACTTATCATGTCAAAAATTGATCAAAGTCGTTCTACGTGTCGTGATGTGCATGGTTTTGAAAATAGGAATGTCACGTGATGGTCTTTGCACGTGATGACCAAAGTCGATAAAAGAGCGGGGCCTTGGAATGTGTGTCCAAGCCCTCGGTTTTCTGGGTTACAGGACCCACTCGACCGAGTTGTGGTGTGACTCGGTCGAGTGCACCTTTTACGTGGCTACTGCCCATTTTTATGGGTGCTACTCGATCGAGTGGCATATGTACTCGGTCGAGTAGCCCCTGTACGAAGGATAACTAGCTTTGTTTTTTGGTTTAAAATCGATGGTTGGTTAAATTGAATACAAACATCGCACGATTTGTATTCAACTCAACCTCCGGTATTATAATCGTGTATATACGATTATAATATCGTTATCGGAGTTTTACGAAAATGTTTTTATTATATTAGAAATTTTGAATTAGTAACGAAAGATGTCCCTCTACGTCACGACATCGAAACTAACCCTTTCGGATTACGTGATGTCGGTTTTCGTGTCAACGGGTTTCGTTCCAATTATGGAAATGGGATTAAATACGTTCAACTACGACCGTTTGCAATCGCATCACGCCCTTGAGTACGTTGGGGCGGGGCTCCTCGGAAGGGCTCCACCTCCGTTGTTGCTCGTAAAGGGATTAGACGGATTTTAGGCAAACATCGTAGTCAAACGGATTTAAAACCGGATTTTTTATACTAGTTTACGTATACACGGTATTATTAATGTTAGTAGTAAAATGATGATATAAAAAAATAAAGATGCAAAAAGTATAAAAACGTTAGTGTTAGTGTTACTACGATTATAAGTATGATGCAAAAAATACGATAAATAAAATGAAAATGAGACTAGATAAAAGAGATCGAGATGGGGTTTGGGACACCCTCAACATACATGCTTAGTAAGGACCTCGGAGATGGACTCGTAATAGCGGCACGGGCTTGGGAGTATCGAGGATGTATGCGAGTTATGGTGTGTATGGGTATGTGTGTATGTTTCGCCGGTTTTCGAGGGACAAAGGGCTCGGGATTGGTATGTTTGGCTTAGGGTTTCTAAGGCTTTGTGTAGGTGAGTTGTGGTTGAAAATGTAGGGTGAAAATGTAGGGTAAAAGTTCTGAAAAAAGTTGTGAAATGCATGGGGGTGAAGCGGTATTTATAGACTTCATCCCACGACATAGGGGCACTCGATCGAGTGGCCCTAGTGCACTCGATCGAGTGCCCTTCAAAACGGGCCTTATCCAGTTTAAGGCGCTCCACTCGACCGAGTGGGTCAATCCACTCGATCGAGTGGATCAATTAGGCGAGATAAAATAGGGAAGTTTTGACTTGATTGATTTGTTTGTTTTATTTTTGAATTCTGATTTTGTGCGCCAGCTGAATTTGGCTGATTTATGAGACGGTTTCATCTTTGACCGGGTTTTGACCCGGTCGCCAAAAGACGGGATTTATCTTTGGTGTCGGTTTTGGCCCAAATTAGTCTCATTTTTCTCGGAACGACCCACTGGGCCTGGATTTGAGGTCTGTTCTGTGAGATTTTTACTCCGCTAAAAGTCCATGTCGGATATTATTGATTCCGAGCCCAAATCCGAGTATACCAAGTCACGTTTGCGTCCGATCATCATCGGGTGTTTTTCGGAGACTACCATAGACACGTGGCAGTCAAAATGCGGGTGTCTACAGTTATAATATTTTGTTGTTATCGTGACACTAGTTACTAAATAATATCGATTTCATATTTTCGTCATATTTCGTTTATTTATAATTTTAACTCAAAATCGTATTTTTATATTATAATCGAGGTTTGTATACTTGTTTGATAAAATTAATTTTCGTTTTACGATTTATTGTAATAAATGATAAAATAGTCGATTTTGTTTTAAATATATTTTTAGTCGAGACTATTTTCACTAATAATTTCCTGTTTGTTTCCGATTGACTATTTTTATTAAAATCCGTATTATTTATTCATAAAAGCTATTTGTTAAAAGTAATTTGAAATCTTTGTAAATCTCATTTCATTTATAAAACTCGTCGACACAATTAATTTTGCTATCATTTTCATAAAACATCTATTTTCTAAAATTTATAATTTTAAACTCGATTCTCCTAATTATTTATAAAATACTTTACTTTGATCTATTCTATTTGATTTATATTTTAGTAACGAATTTAGAAATATATTAAAGTTACGATAACGACGATAATAATAAAATATTAATTTCGTTAGAAATGATATTTTTATATATTTCACTAATTTTAATGATTTACGTATTTCTATAAGAATATTTCTATTTTAAGTAAGTTTCTAGAATTAGTAAGTTTCTATTTATAGAAAGTTTCCCTTTTAATACAAAAGGTTTATTTCTTTTATTTACATATTATTTATAATGATTACATCTTTTGTATATATCGATAATGGCTGTTTTGGAGTTTACTTTCCAAAAATGGTCATGATGATGTCATGGTGTATAATAGGGATGACGGCATATGCCGAACGTTGGCAAAAATCTGGCAGTTATGGCAGTGTTTGACATATAACTGGCAGTCGGTCTCCATACTATTCCAGTAATATCCGAGTCTCATAATTTTCCGGACCAGCATCTGGGCGTTCATATGGGGACCGCATTGACCGTCGTGCACTTCGGCCATAACCTTCTCGGCTTGTATCTTGTCGACACATAGGAGGAGAGCCCCCTGTGCCGTCTTTTTGTATAATTGTCCGTCGTCCGTACGGAGGAATTGGGTTGCCAGTCTTCGTAGGGCTTTCTTGGCCCGGTTTTCAGTTCCCGGAGGATATTCTCCCGTTGTCAAGTAGGTTAGAACAACATGATACCAAGGTTCCGGATCAGTTATTTCGATGTCTTGAATGGCATGGATGTATGCCGGCTCGGACCGTTTCGACGCAAATCGGCATGCTGATTAGGTTATCCGGGATATTCAATAAGGATGCTAATTTGGATAGTGCATCCGCAAATTGGTTTTCTTTCCGGGGTAGATAAATGTATTCTACCTTTTGGAATTGTTTTTCGAGAATCCTTACTCGCGCCTGATAGGCCACGAGGTTGGCGTTCCGAGTTTTTCATTTTTGGAGAGCTTGGTTGATGACTAGAGATGAGTCACCATGGACCCGGAGGTTTGTGACTCCTAAATCTGCTGCGGCTTACAACCCATGAATGCATGCTTCATATTCGGCTGCGTTACTAGTCACGTTGAAATCCAGTTTAATGGATAACGGAGTGTGCCCCCCTTTTGGTGATATTAGGAGAATGCCGACTCCGAACCCTCAGAAATTGGATGCCCCGTCGAAATATAAATCCCATGTTTCTGTGTCGGTATGGAATATATCCTCGTCCGGGAAGGACCAAGTGTCGGTGTGCCCTTCTTCGGTTACAGGATTATCGGCGAGAAACTCGGCTACTACCCGACCCTTAATGGCTTTTAATGGCACAAACTTAATGTCAAATTCTGCTAACATTAAAGTCCACCTGGACATCCTGCCATTAAGGATGGACTTTTCGAATAGGTACTTGATAGGATCCATTTTGGATAATACATGTACCTCATAACTAAGCATATAATGTCGAAGTTTCTTGGTGGTCCAGACTAGGGCTAGGCACGTCTTCTCAAGCATGGTGTATTTGCATTCATACTCCAAGAATTTTTTGCTGATGTAGTAAATTGCTCGTTCTTTCGAGTCGACTGTCTGTGCTAGCATAGCCCCCATGGTTGTCTCGGTCGTTGTTAGATATAACGACAAAGGCAAACCGGGTTGAGGTGGCATTAAGACTGGCGGAGCAGACAGGATCTCCTTGATTTTATCAAAAGCTGTTTGGCATTTTTCATCCCACAGTGTTCGTTCCCCTATTTTTAGCTTCTTGAAGATGGGTTCACACACCATAGTTAGTTTGGAAATGAACCGACTGATATATTGAACTTTTCCGAGAAATCCCCTCATTTCTTTTTCGGTTTTAGGAGGTTGCATCTTGGCGATGGTTTTGATTTTACCTGCATCGACCTCAATGCCGCGTTGGCTAACGATATGACCCAGTAATTTGCCAGATGTTACCCCAAAACTGCACTTTTGAGGGTTTAGTCTCATGTTGTATTTGCGCAATCGGGTGAAAAACTTCCTTAGGGCCGCAATATGCCCATTTCAGTCCTTCGATTTGACGATCATGTCGTCCACATAAACTTCCACTTCCTTATGCATCATATTGTGTAATAAGGTCGTGGCGGATCGTTGATAAGTGGCCCCGACGTTGATGAGACCAAACGACATGACGGTGTAACAGTAAGTACCCCAGGGTGTAATGAAGGTGGTCGTACTCATATCTTCTTCTGCCATTTTGATCTGATTGTAACCGATATACCCATCCATAAATGATAAAAGGGCGTGATCGGCCGTGTTGTCCACCAGTATATCGATGTGTGGCAATGGAAAATCATCTTTCGGGCTTGATTTGTTAAGATCCCGAAAGTCTACACATACGCGCACCTTACCGTCCTTTTTAGGTACCGGCACGATGTTCGCAACCCAGTCTGGATATTCGGGCACTTGTATGAAGCCGGCTTTGAACTGTTTGTCGATCTCTTCTTTGACCTTGAGAGACTATTCGGGTCTCATTCTGCGGAGATTCTGTTTTACTGGCTTACACCCGTCTTTGATGGGTATACGATGTTCATCTATTCCCCGATCTATCCCCGGCATGTCCTTGTAGGACCAAGCGAAGACATCCTTGAACTCTTGGAGGAGGTTTGTGAATTGTTGTCTCTCCTCGGGATCTAAGGATAACCCTAACTTAAGCATCTAGGGCTCTAAAGTGATTCCCACATTGATGGACTCGATTTCTTCGATTACCAGAACTCGGGATTCCCTTTGTTCTAATTGCTCGATCAGATGCGGAGGTAGAGGTACCTGTTCGTCGGGTTTCTCAATGTCATTGCATATAATATCTTTGAAATTGAAAGCATTTTGAAAATAAGACAAGTCGTAAGCAGAACGGTTATCGTTATTATTGATAGTAAATTTGGAAAACAGCTCAAAGAGAGCGGCCATCAGATCATTGGTCAGAGGTGGGATTGGGAGTGCCCTCAGGATAGACCCCAAGGCTCTGGTGGAAGTGACTACAGGGAGAGGGGTTCCAGACTGGACTCTAGCACCAGACCCTCTAGACTCGAACTTAGACTCAGACTCTGACTCAGATTCAGACTCAGACTCAGACTCGGTGTCCGGCATGTCTCCTTTGCCGGTGGTCAGCTTGTAGACTCGGCCCTGGCTGTCGATCCACTTGATGGTCTTCCTCCAAGCCCTTTTCCCGGTATTAGAGCCGACTTCAGAGATCAGCTTCGTGGGATCGAACCTGAGCTTCAGAGGATCAGGTTCACCAAGTCTTCTTTAGGGGTCGGGACATGCTTGTCTTCCCCAAATAGGAGCCCCAGCACGGGCTCGGCATTCACAGTACCCTCTTTGGATTCAAACTGGATGAGGGCAAATATGTCATCTGGAATGTAGTTGCATTCCCGAGCCAATTTGGTCTCGGGATATGTAATGGTGGGTTGGTAGAGACCAACTTGAACAACCCTGAATACCGGAGTAACAAAGTAGTCAGTTAGTCTTGGGCTGTAATGGCCCAAGTAGGTACCCTTAATGATGTTACAGGCCTTCTCAATACCTGCCCGGACCACATTTCCCGGGGTCATAGCGTACCCTAGGCCGAAGCGAGACTTTCCGCCATTCAGGACTTCAATAATCTTCCAAGCTGGAAGATATGGCCTCGAAGTAGCCCCCGGTAAATACCCCAAATTCTGTAGTATCGTATCGATGCTAGTGGTGAAATAAGGCCTGAAGAGATATTCCTCTTCGATCATCCCTACAAAGTCAAACCCTCGGGAGTTCGTACGGCCCGGGGCGTTGCAGCTAGCCACAGTTATGGGGGTTGCCTCCAAAGTAATGACACCATCTTGCAGGGGCAACTTGACTTTTCGGTGGAGGGTAGAGGATACGGCTTTGACCGCATGGATCCATGGCCTCCTGAGTAGCAGGTTGAAAGAGGAGGTGAAATCGATCACCTGAAACTCTAACTCCTTCTCAATTGGGCCCGTTATAATTGTTAGCTTAACGGCCCCAACAACTGATTTTGGGCTTCCATCAAAAGCCTGGATAGTCTGTGCAGTTGGAAGGTACTCGGCCTCGGTAATGCCGAGGGCTTTGGCAGTCCTTAAGGGAAGGACATTCACTGCAGACCCATCATCAATTAGGGTTATCGAGAGATACTTCCCTTGGCAGATAACCGTGATGTATAGGGCAAGTTATGGGCGGCCCCGAATGGTGGCAGGTCGGACTCAGAGAAGGTGATTAATGGGCCTTCTTCTTTGGACTTGCCCTTGAGATGGGGCATGATGGTGGCTACCATTTCAGTAGGGGTAGCCGGGGAGTCGACCTTGATCTGATCGAGAGCCTTGCTTCCCGATGTTCTTGAGAGCTAACCAAAAGTTGCCATATGGTGAGATCAGCTCGAGCCGTTTTTAGTTGTTTGACCAGAGCCGTATCAGTGCTTGGCTCCTCGAGGGCAGCTTCTGTCCTAGCAGGTTCAGTGACGGTTGCTGGGATAAATAGAGTAGACCGACATGGTTCGGGCCGACCGGCATGGGAATCCACGGGGACGGAAATGTATAGCCTAGACTAGGTCGGCTCAAATACGAGACTAAGTCAACGAGCTAAACTAGAAAATGATAGAAAGGGAGAAGGCTAGACTATGACTAAGAAGAACAACTAAGGAAAACGGGCTAGGATTAGGTCGGGGTCAAAGGGGTAACGGAATGGTCAAGGGATAACTAGAGTGAAGGAGGTAGTAGGGTGATCTAGGTTAGTCCGGGCTCTCGCAACTTAGACCCACCTAGAGGTTCCACCTAGAACCCATCTCGGCGACACACATGACAAACGGGGTTCTAACGTGCTATAGTGGCCTCGGTCGAATCCGGGCTCTCGCTACTTAGACCGACCTAGGGGTCGTCCTCACCGGGCTCTCGCAACTTAGTGAGGGAACCGAACCCACAAACAAACCATCACCCACAAGAGAAAGGCAAGAAAAACAAGTATTTGCAACTACTTAGTCAATCAAGCATTTCAACAAACATGTGATGTGCACCAAACCAAGAGGAAACCCAAATCTACCACCAACATCTCCAACAATCCCTTAATCACCCAATTAACACCCTAGTCACCTTACTAACCCTAGCAAGAACACTACTCTAACATATCTAATCTAGAATCAACACTAACAAGAGGCATCATCATAAGAAACAAAACAAACATCAACAAACTAATTATAACAATGAACAATAACAAAACAATCAACTAAAGATTCAAACTTGAACAACATAAACAAGATTTAGAGAAAAGGAAGAGGATTATACCAAACTAGTGAAGGAGAAAGAACAAAACTTGCATTAATGAAGAAAAACCCAAAACAAACCACCAAGGTTGTCAATCTTGGTGGAGATCTTGAAGAATTCCCTTAATACAAGTGCTAAACTAAGATTAACTACTAATTATCGACTAATCTACACTAATCTAATCTAATCTAACCTAAAGTAGTCTAGGGTTTTGTGAAAAATCAAAAGCATACATAACATTACAAGAGGAAGGGTATAAATAGGGTTTAAGAATGAAAGGAGAAGAAAAGAAAGGAAGGCGTGCAGCAGCAGGCCCGTCCCGGCCGAGACGGGGTGGTCCCGGTCGGGACGAGGTCGGTCCCGGTCGGGGGGCCATGGTCCCGGTCGGGATGGACCCTCAGTAGGCTCATCTTCGTTTCCTTCTTCATCCCGGACGGGATGAGGCCATACCCGTTCGGGATGAGCCTTGTAGGCCTCCAATATGAACTTTTTGGTCCCTCCTTGCTTCTCATGGGTTTCCCATCGATTCTCGGGACTCGGGATCGGGTCTCGGAGGCTCGGGATTGGGTCCCAAGGTCTCGGGGTCGATTCCAAGGCATCGAATCATCGTTCTTTTACTCCGTTGGCTCCAAAATGTGTATGTATAGAGTCGGAATCGCTCCAACTCTTCCAAATCGGTCTCGGGAACCTGAAACGAACTAAAGGAAGCATAAGAAGCCCCTAAACCGCTCCCAAGGAGCGATTCTACAAGGAAAATGAGACCAAAACACTACAAAATAGGCACTACAAACCACACTTATCAATAGGGGTGTCCTTAAAACTAGTAGCTTGATAAGGACGACCGACAGTAGCGAGGTGGTTACTAGCTAAATGTAACAACCCGGTTCTTCCAATGACATTAATTAACAAGGCGGAAAAATAATTAAGTCGTAAAAAGGGGTAAAAATGAAAAATCGTCGACTCAAGTGAGTCTTTTACCAATAAATGAACCGTTTGTTAGAATACAACAACTGAAACCGAGTTACAAATTTCTAAATACAATAGTCTGATAAAATTTGTGTTACAAGATTTATAGTTTGACACTCTCATCTGCTACACTGTATCTCTTGCACTCATGCATGCCTCCATGTCCAGTCTTGAGGGTTCGTCAACCTGAATGCATATTTAAATATACATGCCCCACTTAATGGGAGTAACCTAACTGTCCTTCTAACACGGCCCCGAATAATCAATGTAGTATAATGTTTAGGTTATCTAATTAACAAATAAGCTGGCATCTCACATTACATATCGACATGTATACAATGTGAGATACACATGAAGTGATTTTAATTAACATGCGAATCAATTTAAATATATATATAAGACATGAATGTTATATAGAATAAATTAATTCATACATCATATGAGTATCATGTGAATAGAATACAGTAAAACATGGATCATGGATTCATAGAAGTGTCATGTGAAAATAGAGTAAGACATACATAATACAAGTCATATGAAACATAATTAGTCATAAGAGTATAGAACAGTAACGTAGCATACTAACACATGTGATTTAGAAAACTGTAGTCATTTACTTTTAAAAACAATGGTTTTCTTTCACATAATGCACGGGACGTGACTACTAATGTCTCATGCACACTTAAGGCTTACATCTCACCATAAGTGCGGATGGGAACATCAATCCCTCCAATCATATCGATACTAGGAGGTTTACATCTCACCCCTAGCGCTCAATAGGATCGAACAACAGCTATGATTTGATTTAGAACTCTAATCGCGGGGGAGAACAGACGGCTGATGATGTAGACGACAACTCGGGGAAGCCTACCCACACCACCGCGAGGCCCACTGACAACACCCAGAAGCAAGGAAAAAAATCACGTACACAACCGTGAATAAAAGTGCCAAGATATCATAAAGAGAGTAGAGCTGATCAGGCCCTTGTCAAATACATGCGCACGTACCCCCTAACACAACTCGCGGACTCCCGCAGGTCCTCAGTGATAGCCGGTGACTACTACTCTAACGACAATCCATCCACACGCAGCTTCAGGATGTGTTGTCCGTACTCTCGTAGCAAAAGCTCTCTGAGTAATCTCCCATCACGTGGATCTCTAAACCTCGACATAATATTGCCTAACACGTAACGAAACTACGATAGATTGTCTATAGGAGACATATAAGGATTCTGAACACTTAGACTCCCGTAGGATCATTGGTTCAGACAACCAGAATGATCGCATACCGTCCCGAAGGTACAATTGCTACATATGGGTCACTTGGTATCGTACGGTCAGACTCCCGTAGGACCTTAGTTCATATAACCAGAAGGATGCATACTGTCCCGTAGGTAAAGAAGCCCCAAGAAATGGAACACTAGGAAGGTCCACTACTGATTCATGTAGGACACTGACTGACCCGAAGGTACAACAGTTCCTTAAGCTAATTTAGGAACGATTTACAAAACGATCATCATAATTATGTTAAGTGTATCTTACTTGACTAATCATCTTAAGTATATTTGATGTTAGAGATTTGGAACGTTTTATTTGATACAGTATATATTATTTGAACGTTCATTATTTGAGATTTGATTAAAATTCAATTATTTATAAGTACATTATTTAAGATGGGTTCCTTTATCTTGACTTGGTCTATGTTGACTTAAAAAGCCAAAGTTTGACCAATATGGACTAGTCAACCCTTAGTTTTGACTTAGTCACTAATTAGTCCTTAAGTGCGTATTATAAAGTTTAAGTGTTGTTTTGTATATTTAAGCATTGTTTAACTTAGTACTTTTGGGTTATTCGTCTTTTAGTACTCTATACTTTTTGGGCACAACTGCACAAGTATTTAGTACATTTATTGTTCAAGTGTACGTATTTAGTATTTTTATATGGTTTCGTATTTGTACAAGTATCCTTATCTCTTAAAGCCTATTTATACTTAGTAAAATATTTCAAACATCAAATAAATGTATAATAATTATAAAAATCATTTTAAACCTTATTATGTATCATATTTCTCAAAACTTAGAGTTTCACAAAAATAACTTTAAGTAATAATGAAATCGATAATATTATTAAGGATACTAAATGAGTCATTTTTCAAATGTTATTTTTAACTTTCGATTTTCGTACTCAACATACTTTTATGAGTTAGGTTTCCAGATATAAAGTCATTTTTCAAAAATAATAAGGTTTATTATTTTTAACAAATTTAAAACGAAAACAGTACGGTTTTCAATACTCTATTTTAAAATACTTAAATATCAGAAAAGTGAACCAAAGTTTTATTTTGGATACCTATATTTGTACATAACTTATCCCAAGAATTGTAGATTAAAATACTTTATAAATGTTCTTAAATAAAATCTTCTTTCCAGATCTGACCCATTTTAGTACAAATTTTATAAATGAAAATATATGATGGATTTATATGAAATTTGATGTACACATAATAGACATCATCAGAAACATAATATAAATTTTCCAAGTCCAAAAAAAACGTTTAACACCAGGAAACATATTAGTTTCTTAGACAGTACATAAAATCATACAGTACCATTTTACAAAATAAATCATTATTAAATATATATCTTCCTCAAAACTTACTTTTCATATTTTTATCATATTTTATACATTCAGATACACAACTTTCATGAAGGAACCTAAGGCTAATTCGAAACATATTTTACACAGAAAAATCGTGAACATACCTCATACATCACATAATCCATTTTACAGAATGTATTGTTAAGTGATAAATCGACAAATAGTTAACTTTAAACTTGCTGATGTAATGATTTAGTCCTAAACATGATGTTATATGTTAGTTAGAGTCTAAACACTATACTACGATATTTGAGGCCGAAGAAAAGTTAGGTTACCTTAAGCATAAATAATCGATTCTACAACATATATGAAAACGAAGATCGATGCTCCATTTTCTCTTGCTTCTCTTCATAAATTAGTTAGAAAGACACAAAAACTGTTGGTTAATGGCAAGAAGTAGTGTTTTGCTTTCCTCATCTTTTTTGGTTATCCCACATAGGTGAGGGAAGGAACCTTTTTGTTCCTTTTAAGCCTTTCTTTTCCTTTGGTATTCAAGTTGTGAGAAAGTGGGCCTTTTATGGTGAGTGTTGTGGGTTGGGCTTGTGCAAACACACGCGCGCGCTCGGCCCGGCTCGGTCTCGGACTCGGGTTTGGGTTTGGGTAGAGCACCTGCGGTACGGGCTGTGCCCAACTTTTACTCTTTCTTTTTGGGCTTTTGTCTGAATGTGTTTGTGTCTCGATTCTTTGAGGTAGGCTGTCGAGGTTCAGTTCAGCCAGTCAAAGTAGCTGTTACGGGTATTTAAGAGCATCATTAAGGGCCTTAATTACATGATATTATGGCCTTAATTGTGTATCTTTTTGGAGCTGTTTGAGGCTCCTCCACCCTATATATACCTCTTCTTTCTAACACTTCAAGACACAACTACAGCAAGCACAAAAATACACACACTTTTCTTCCTCCTTCTTCCGTTTTCCTGGGAGACTAACGGCATTGTAGGCGATAACCACCCGAGTCGCGCCGATATAGTTTTCAAGTCAGTGGCATCCATACCACGACACTGTTTTACATTCTCTGCCTTCGATCATTCCTCTCGTCGCGTCACTGTCGCTACTGTTTGCTCTCGCCTTTCGGTTCTGTTGCCTGCCCGTAATCGGTTTTGCTGCCTGTCCCGATTTCGCTTTAATTATTCACTTCGGTCCTTCTGTTGTTGCCTTCGGTTTACTGTTGCCTCGGTTTTCTGCACGGTTTTCGTACCTCGCGTCCAACAATTTGAAAACTATATTATAATTTGTGTCGCAAAACAGAAAACGAGTTATTATGGCTGTTGTTTCAACCAAGTTTGCTGCTGATTTGTCGAAATTAGAACCGCTAGATGGTCTTAATTATAAAAGGTGGTCTCAAAAACTTTTAATGTTTTTCGAACAATTGGAAATCGATTATGTTCTGTTTGAAGACGAACCCGTTTTAATTGTTGCGTCCACCGTGGTCGAGGCCACACCTCCTCCCGCAGCCACGGTTACGTCCAATGAGGAAAAAGTTAAGAAATATGATAAAGATAATGAGGCGGTTAGATATCATCTTCTTAATCATATGACCAACACCCTTTTTGATTTATTCATGGTCAATAAATCTGCTAAAATTATTTGGGAAGCTTTAGAGAAAAAATAAGGGGCCGATGATGCGGGCAAAAAGAAGTATGTCGTGGGTCAGTGGCTTGGGTTCCATATGGTAGATGATAAACCCATTATGGAACAAGTTCATGTTTACGAAAATTTGTGTGCTGATGTCGTAAATGAAGGGATGAAACTTGATGAGGTCTTTTTGGCTAATGTATTGTTAGAAAAATTTCCTGCGTCATGGAGTGATTATAGAAACCATTTAAAACACAAGAAAAAAAATCTATCACTTCAAGAACTTATTAGTCACATGAGGACCAAGGAAGCTAATCGCCTCAAGGATAGGTATGTTTTGTTGTCGTCTGTCTCTACCAAAGGCAACCTTGTTGAAGCCGGGGGTCCATCTTATGGCAATAATAAGGATAAGAATAAGATGGGTCAGAGTCAAGGTCAGGGCAAAGGTCAAAAAGGGAAAGGTCAAGGTGTCAAGGGAAAGAATCAAGGAAACTCCACCAAACCAGTTCCCAAGATCTTCAAGCCGAATCCAAACGTGGTGTGCTATGTGTGTAGGCAGACGGGTCACAAAGCATTCCAGTGTCCTCAAAAGAAAGCTGGTCAAGCCGCTCAAGCCCACATTGCTGAATCAGATGATGATGTTATTGCTGCAGTGGTGGTAGAGACCAATCTTGTGGCGAACGCGAGTGACTGGATTCTGGACACAGGAGCATCAAGACATCTCTGTGCTAACAAGGATCTGTTCGCTGAATTTGAAGATGTGGCTGATGGTGAAAAGGTTTACATGGGTAACTCTTCCTCTGCGCTGATCACAGGAAAAGGCAAGGTCTTTCTTAAACTTACCTCTGGGAAAACTCTTGCTCTTCATAATGTTTTGTATGTCCCTACTTTGCGTAGAAACCTAGTGTCTGGTGCCTTGTTAAACAAAGTTGGTGTGAAACTTGTTTTTGAGGCTAACAAGGTCGTAATGTCTCGCAACGGGGATTTTGTGGGCAAGGGTTATCTCAGTGGGGGCTTATTTCTTTTGAACATTTGACTCTTCTGCTATTAATAATAATTCTTCTGCTTCTGCTTATATCGCTGAGTCTATTGATGTTTGGCATGCTAGATTAGGTCACGTGAATTATGAATCGGTTAAAAAACTGAAAGCAATGTCGCTTATTCCTTCTTTAACCACCGAAGTCTTCACTAAATGTCCTAGTTGTGTAGAAGCTAAGTTTACTAAGAAGCCTAGTAAACCTGTTAAAACTAGACATACGAGTCTTCTCGAGTTAATTCACACCGACCTAGCTGACTTCAAGAGTACTATGAGTAGAGGAGGTAAATTTTATTATGTCACTTTTATTGATGATTTCTCAAGATATACTAAAGTGTATTTACTTAAGAATAAAAGTTAAGCTGAAGAGATGTTTATTAAATACAAAGCTGAGGTAGAAAATCAACTTGACAGAAAGATTAAAAGAGTCAGGTCTGATAGAGGTGGTGAATATAGCTCTAATTACTTAATAGATTTTTGCAAGAAAAATGGATTAATTCATGAGTCTAGCCCACCTTAACAACCTCAGTCCAATGGAGTAGCTGAACGTAAAAACAGAACTTTAAAGGAAATGGTGAATGCTATGCTTTTAAGTTCTGGCCTTTCTGACGATATGTGGGGGGAAGCAGTGCTTTCAACTTGTCACATTCTTAACAGAGTACCTCATAAGAAATTAGACAAGACACCCTATGAATTTTGGAAGGGCTATGCCCCTAACTTAAGCTTTCTTAAAGTGTGGGGGTGTTTGGCTAAAGTTGGTTTACCAAGTTTTAAGAGGCCTACTATAGGGTCTAAGACATATGATTGCATTTTCATTGGTTATGCTCAAAACAGTGCTGCTTATAGATTCATGTCATTGAATGATTGTTCTATTTCGGAGGCAAGAGATGCCG
The DNA here is from genome assembly GCA_958450325.1 of Agrostemma githago. Taxonomy (NCBI): domain Eukaryota; kingdom Viridiplantae; phylum Streptophyta; class Magnoliopsida; order Caryophyllales; family Caryophyllaceae; genus Agrostemma; species Agrostemma githago. The sequence continues at coordinate 32,563,831 of OY288262.1, forward strand.
AGTTTTTTTAGCATGTTTTTCTTTTAAAGAAAGTTGTTGATTCACCTCCTGAATTGCCTGATATGCCTATTAATCCTGTTGATATTTCCATGCATGCTAGTAGTAGTACTGTTGATGATCATGATAGTGAACCTAGAAGGAGTAAAAGGCCTAGAATTGAAAAGAATTTCGGAGATGATTTTATCACAACGTTCTTAACTGAAAATGCTAGTGATGATTGTGCTTGCTTTGAATTCGTTTCTGCTTTTTTAATAGAAGATGACCCAAAAACGTATGATGAAGCTATGAGATCCATAGATGCTATTTTTTGGGAAGAAGCTATTAAAAATGAGTTAGACTCTATTGCATTTAATCAGACCTGGGAATTGACAGATTTACCTAAGGGTAGTAAACCCATTAGTAGTAAATGGATTTTCAAAAGGAAACTGAGACCTAATGGTTCAATAGAAAGGTTCAAAGCTAGACTTGTGGTGTGAGGATTTACACAAAAGAAAGATATTGACTATTTTGATACTTACTTACCTGTGACTAAGATTTCCACCATTAGAACTCTTATTGCTTTGGCTGCTATTCATGATCTTGTTGTTCATCAAATGGATGTTAAAACTGCCTTCTTGAATGGTGACCTAAAAGAAGAGATCTATATGACACAACCCGAGGGGTTTGTGGTAAAGGGTCAAGAGAGTAAGGTGTGTAAATTGAGAAAATCGCTATATGGTCTAAAACAAGCACCTAAACAGTGGTATGAGAAATTTCACAACACTTGGATTGAGGATGGCTACATAACTAACAACTCTGATTCATGTGTGTACTCCAAGATATTTGGATCAGACTGTGTGATTATTTGCCTATATGTTGATGACATGTTAATTCTTGGTAGTAATTTATTTGTTGTAAATAAAACCAAACAATTTTTGTCGTCACGTTTTGAGATGAAAGACTTAGGAGAAGCTGATGTTATTCTTGGAGTCAAATTGATCAGAAACTCATCTGGAATATCCTTAAGTCAATCTCATTATGTTGAGAAAGTGTTGAAGAAATTTGATAGTTTTGATGTTACACCTGCTAGAACTCCTTATGATGCTAGTATACCTCTATGTAAGAACTTGGGTGAGAGTGTATCCCAAAAGGAGTATGCTAAAGTTATAGGAAGTGTGATGTTTCTCATGAACTGTACTCGACCTGACATTGCTTATTCTGTTAGTAGGCTAAGTTGGTATACATATAACCCTGATAATGAACATTGGAATGCCCTTTATCGTTTACTAAGATACTTGAAAGGAACAGTTAATTCATGTCTACATTTTGGTAAATATCTTGCTGTGTTAGAGGGATTTACTGATGCGAATTGGATTAAAGGTAATGATGAAACTAATTCTACTAGTGGTTATGTGTTCACCTTGGGGGGAGGAGCTATATCATGGAAGTCTGCGAAACAGACTTGTATAGCAACCTCCACCATGGAGTCCGAGTTCATTGCTCTTGAGCTGGCAAGTCAAGAAGCAGATTGGTTGAGAAACTTACTAGCTGACATACCAGTGTGGGGGGGACAGGTTGCACCGGTCTCCTTACACTGTGATTGTCAAGCAGCCATCGGCGTTGCTAAGAATGATGTCTACAATGGTAAGAAAAGACATATCCAAATACGGCATGCTGTGGTGAAACAATTCCTGAAAAATGGAGTGATTGCAATAGACTTTGTGAGGTCTGAACGCAATCTTGCAGATCCTTTCACAAAAGGATTACCGAGAATAGTAGTTCTCGAGTCGTCGAGGGGAATGGGGCTAAGATGCTTGAGTCAAGATTAGAGTATGAATCTTGATGTGCTCAAAGCCTACATTCCTATGGCGATACATAATCCATAGCCAGTTTTTGGTGGTGCTTTGAGACGCACTTGATGGATTGTGTGAGTAAATAGAGGTTGGACTTATGTCCTTAATGGCTTACCTGTGATGTGCTGTTGAGAAGCACTAAGCCACCTATGTGTGTGTGATGGCGTTGCCACCATCTAGTGGAGAAGTGTGAATTTCACTAGAGCACTCACTAGAACCAAGGTAAACGCATGGTTTTTGAAAAGCGTTGCACTTTGAATTTGCGGACCGACCATTCTTTGAAGGTTTGATATGTGTTGTGAGGGTCTCAATCGAAGTTCAACTAGGAATTCAAATCGTAAGATATTCACTAGTTGTAAGTAAGTTGTTGCCTCATCTCACTAAAACGTCAATTCAAGTCGTAAGACATTGAACGTTTAAGTATCCAGTCCTTCCTTACCCAGGTTTTCCTTTTCCTTTCTCTCTCTTCTGTGCCATCAGTGGGGGATTGTTGGTTAATGGCAAGAAGTAGTGTTTTGCTTTCCTCATCTTTTTTGGCTATCCCACATAGGTGAGGGAAGGAACCTTTTTGTTCCTTTTAAGCCTTTATTTTCCTTTGGTCTTCAAGTTGTGAGAAAGTGGGCCTTTTATGGTGAGTGTTGTGGGTTGGGCTTGTGCAAACACACACGCGCGCCCGGCCTGGCTCGGTCTCGGGCTCGGGTTTGGGTTTGGGTAGAGCACCTGCGGTGCGGGCTGTGCCCGACTTTTACTCTTTCTTTTTGGGCTTTTGTCTGAATGTGTTTGTGTCTCGATTCTTTGAGGTAGGCTGTCCAGGTTCAGTTCAGCCAGTCAAAGTAGCTGTTACGGGTATTTAAGAGCATCATTAAGGGCCTTAATTATGTGATATTATGGCCTTAATTGTGTATCTTGTTGGAGCTGTTTGAGGCTCCTCCACCCTATATATACCTCTTCTTTCTGACACTTCAAGACACAACTACAGCAAGCACAAAAATACACACACTTTTCTTCCTCCTCCTTCTGTTTTCCTGGGTTTGTTTTTGGTCGTCCAAAGTGTCCAAATTCGAGTGGTCGAATTCGTTCACTGGAGTGTTAACCTTGGGAGACTAACGGCATTGTAGGCGATAACTACCCGAGTCGCGCCGATATAGTTTTCAAGTCAGTGGCATCCATACCACGGCACTGTTTTACATTCTCTGCCTTCGATCCTTCCTCTCGTCGCGTCACTGTCGCTACTGTTTGTTCTCGCCTTTCGGTTCTGTTGCCTGCCCGTAATCGGTTTTGCTGCCTGTCCCGATTTCGCTTTAATTATTCACTTCGATCCTACTGTTGTTGCCTTCGGTTTACTGTTGCCTCGGTTTTCTGCACGGTTTTCGTACCTCACGTTCAACAAAAACAATCTAAGTTATTAATTATAAGACTAAATAACTTTGACAAGAGAGAGTAGAATATAAGAGAAATAAAGGATGAGACCCTTGAAAAATGGTGGTTGAAACACCTTAAGAACTTATGAAAACTTGTGTTGTTTTCTTTGGTTTTTAGAAGGGAGTTGAAGGAGGGTAATAGATGGATGAATAAGTAAGCTAAATGGAGGCCTAAGGCTGTTTATATGGAGTTATAGTAGTCCATTTGATGAAGGGAACAAAGGATAGACAAACAATTGACAATTGCTCAAAATGGCTAATCATGCTTTTGGAAAGGTACATTACTAGAAATGGTGTTTTTGATTAGTTAGGCATATTTTGAGGCTTGGACTTCAAAGTGATGGTATGGCATGACTTAGGGTGATATTTTTGAGTTTATTTGGTCACACAATGGTCAGGAAAGAAGCACGGAAATCGAATGTCGAGAAACGATTCGTCGGGTGACGATTTTCGTAGTAAAGGAGCTGTCCAGTACCATATTTTTATGATGCACCTATAAATTGTAATTTTGAATTTCACCATTGTGTAGATCTTGGAAAATTAATAAATTTAGGATTTTGAAACGTATCAATCGGAGTCCGTATGAGAAAATAGGAACCATTTTACAAAATCGCGCAGAATTGCGATAACGATAGAAATTTCAGTTTTGCAAACAATGAAGTGAAATAGAAAGGTTCCAAAGGCACAAGAATTGAATATTAATATATAAAATAGTTTTTCGAGACTCGATTTATTAATATTAATCGTTATTATAAATAACTAAAATGGTCAAAAACACGAGGTGTTCCACTAAAGCTTTGGACTTAGCCTTTCGGACCTCTTCATGGGTGATAAAGACAGTCTCCCCTTTATCCAGGTAAACATCATCTTCATAATCGAACCATATCTTGTGGGACGAAAGGAGAAATGAGGTGAGAACATTTGATTACTTCTCCGGTGAAGATGGCATGGGCGCTGAAGGGGTTTTCTTTGTTACTCGGTTTATCCCCGGGCAACGGTATCTTCCCACTCTCGATTAAGTCCTGGATCAGGTGCTTCAACTTCCAGCACTTTTCAGTATCATGCCCATTACCTTGGTGATATTGGCAATAGGCCTGGACGTTGTAGCTTTTGGAGCATTTCTCGACCGGGACCTCAGGAGTTGGGCCTATCGGCACTACTACAAATGAGCACTTTGGCCACGGAAATCATCACTTGGGCCACGGAAATTTGGTCGCCACAACGACTTGCGCCACGGAAATTTACCGTGGCAAATAGTCTAGCCACGGGAATTTTACACTTGCGCCATGAATTATTCTTCTGTGGCTAAGCATTTGGTCCGAATATATCCTACCCACATTTATTTCCGTGGCGCAAGTGTAAAATTTCCGTGGCTAGACTATTTGCCACGGCAAAATTTCCGTGGCGCAAGTCGTCGTGGCGACCAAATTTTCGTGGCCCAAGTGCTCATTTGTTGTAGTGCGGTTGGATCAGGCCTTTGAAGGATAGCCTTTGAAAGACGTATGTATAGGTGGTCCCTATATCGGTGAATACCCGAGCTGGGGTATTCTTTTTGGACGAGGCATCTAGTAGATTAACCGCGTCAAAGATGCTGCGGGTTGCAGCTGGGGGCTTAGTAGTGGAAGAAGCAGCCCCTTGGTATTCCTTGGTAGAGGTGTTAGTAAGGCCCTCTAGCCTGAAATCATCTTCTATTCTCATACCCATTTCAGTAAGGGTGGTGAAATTAGCTAGGTATGACAGCATACCGGAGATGGACCCGGTAGGAGGGGAGAAGGTTTTTGACAAAGGCCTCCACTAAGGTCTTCTCATTGGACTTGTCAACCAGTTTTACACTTTCAGCCCTCCAGCGTTGAAGATATTTAGTAAAACCTTCTTTTGGCTCCCGGGCCATAACCTCCAAGGAGCGCATAGTTGTTTGAATCTCGGTATTATCAGCATAATTCCGAGCAATTTCTGTAGCCACATCATCCCAAGTAGGGTATTTTTTCGGGTGTAGCCTATAGTACCAGGCCCGTGGGTACTTCTCGAGGGACGCAACAAAGAGATTCTTGAACATGGAAGAATCTACCCCCTTGATAGCCATGAATTCTTTGAAGGCTCGTACATGTAGTAACGGGTCTTCGGTTCCTTCAAACATTGGCAAGCCCGTGAGATTCAGATTTGCAGGGAGCTTGTCATTCAGAGGAGAATAAACACGGGAATTTTCCGTGTGAATGGTGTTACTACCGGACAGATGGAGACCTACTCCTCCAGTCGGCGGACTGCGCTGACCAGTTCAACTATGGGCCTAGTGTTTTCTGGTGCAACGGGAGGAGCCTTCTGCTCCAAAGCGGTTAGATGGGTCTGCATTGCTGTCAACTGGGTCTCAATATCAGTCTGCTTGATAACCATGTTGTCAACCGAGTCCACCAATTTGTTCAAAGCGTCCTCCATTTTGCGGTTGTGTCTGATCAACGGTGGCCTGTTTGTAAGAATACCGCATAATTAGAAACTGAACCCAGATCTCGGAACCAAAATAGTACATCCCGAGCAAGAAAATGACTAAAAAGGAATGACTCGAGAAAGACATCTAGACGGGTGACTTGTGGGTGGCGTGACTTCCTTAGGATTCGGCTATGTGGGCCGAGTCCCGTTCGAAGGAAGGTCCACGTGAGATTTTCCCCAGACTCTGGACTCGAGTGTGTGAATGGGCTTTCCTTGGTAGGGGTATGCCCTACGTTGGTTAGCCTTGCCTTAGACAAATAAGGCGGACCGGGATGGGGTGGAAACTCGCGAAGATCGACAGAGTTCCGACGCTAAAGACCTTCGACGACTTATGCAAAGATCCGACACTACTAAATGCAGCAAGTCTTAGGATAAGGAAGGTTTTTGAAAAGAAAGTTCGAATTCCAAGAAAATCGGAGGACGGTACCGACTTTTTTGAAATTGGCAAAATGTCGTCGGGCCGAAAATTTTAAAGGTTCGAAAATCTTTGAATTTTGAAATGGATAGCATACCGGATAAAAATAGGTTATTTTGAGTCAAATCATAAGTCCTAAATTCGGTAGCATTCCGGGTTTTAAAATTGGATATTTTTGAAAAGATGCATCTTTGAAAATGACGGTTTTTGAAAATGTCACAGAAACCAAACAACACATAGTCACGCAAACATTATAATGATGCCATGTATGCTTTACACTAAGTCTCGGTCGGTCTAAATAGGGTCTATACCGGTGCGCATAGCCTTTTCAAGAATCGGGACGAATTTCCTAAGTCGAGTTGATCTTAAAACATGCTGCGAAACCCATACGAATTAGCTATGAACACCTTGACATATCCAATTTGGAATATATCGCGGTATAGTGGGACGTCGGTCACCAGTACCGGCCCGGGTAAAAAATGGGGTTATGCATGAACCGTAAAACTAAAGCGCGTATTGTACTAATCGAACGATTTCTCCTCGAGTCTCGCCCTGAGGATCCCGATGGTACGTAAGGCACACATCAGTTTTCCCCAGCGGAGTCGCCAAATTGTTGACATGACATAGGTCCACCCCGACGTGGCCACGCGCGGGTTTGGGTAGGCGAATGAATCTCATGTGAGATGGTTCTCGGGTTGAAATTTAAATCGAATTAGGAGTCGCCATCGAACTTTGTGGGAGTTCGGGCCAATTCGAACCCACTCTATATTTTGGATGGACCGTGCACAAAGTACGGCCCACTTCGATATTAGAGCTCGTGGGGTTCGTCTCTTTGCATTACGATACTGATGCCGACATTATCGGGTATCGTATATCGAATGACTCTCGTGCGCCAACGGTTTCGGACAACCGGAAACTGAGGTTCTGAGTAAGGGGTGAAGGTGCGTGTTGGGAAGCCCACAAAGGACACCCAACCCCGCCCGCACTTTAGGGTCTCTACTAAGATACTGTTCGAATTTTTAATACGCGCTAGTGATTCGGTTGAATGTTATGCAAACAGCGTTTTTGACTAAACATGTGAGTTATGTTCAACTACGTCGTTTAATGAATCTAAACTAACGTCAAAATTATTTTAGCATGCGAGGTTCATTTTAGTACAATAAAACAAACAACAACAATAAAGGCGCGAAAGTAGATTACAAATACACGGGCGGAATACAACCCGGAATTACAATACAACAAATGCAAAAATCGAAATATTTGAAATAGTAATGATGATAATAACGGATTATAACCGATAATGCAATGCATGGTTTTGAAAATTTTGGCACGTGATGGTCTTTACACGTGATGACCGAGGTCATAAATATATTTGACGCTGCTAAACATGATATACGAAGCCCGCGTTTGAGCGTAAAGGGGACAACCCGATCGAGTCATGGGTGGGACTCGGTCGAGTGGTCCTGCTACGGACCTCCTACCTGTTTTTTGAGGTGCGTGCCCACTCGATCGAGTGCTCTCTGTACGAGAAAGGACTCGTTTTGTCAAAACGATCTATTCCGCGATTTTAATGTTTCGAGCCAAGATATAGTCGCGCTAAATACAAATATAATTTTATCTTTATTGTCTTGACTTTCGAGGACTCATCATATTCGATGTTTGGTTACGGAACCAATATCTAACATTTAGAGTGAATTTTGTAAAAAAATCGAATTTGGTCGGACTAGAACGAGTATCGATTCCCTCTGCGTCATAATGTCGTAATCAATCCGTTCGGACCGTGTGACAAATAATTCGGCGTCAACGGGTTCATGCTAGTACGGTTTATCGATTAATTCTATTAGACATGATATTCGACTACAGATTCGGTATCGCATCTTTAGAATAAATGTTTTTATTTGTTTGATTAGAGCGAAAGTCGATTCCCTCCGCGTCATGACATCGTTATTAATCCTTGTGGATTATGTGATGTTCGATTTGCATCAACAAGTTTCGTTCTAACCTTTTAAAAAGGGGAATCGAATATGTTCAACGAGGAATATTCGCGATTCCATCGCGCCCTTGAGTGTTTAGGGCGGTGCTCCTCGAGAGGGCACCACCACTGTTACAACTCGTAAAGGGATTAGAAGGGTTTTATACGAGATTCGTTCTTAAACGTATTCGACTCGAGATCGTTTTATAATTTTATGTATGCGTGATATTTTAATATTAATTCGATAGTAGTAATAATAACGAAAGGAAAGAAATAATAAAAAAAAAAACGAAGAAAAAGTCGAAAAAAAAAACGGAGAGAAGAAAGGGAAGGAAGGAAGAAATCGGGAATGAATTTTGCACCCTCAACCTACATGCTTTGTCTTCTCGGTAACAAGCTCGTCTAGTATGCGGCTTTGGCATGGGAGCATCGAGATGTATCTAGGAGAGTTATGGTGGTTTAAGGGGGAGAATTGTTGCAAAAGGTTGTGAATGTGATGAGTTGAAAAAAAGTTGTAAAATGTGTTGAAGTGGTGGGGTATTTATAGGAAAAATACCCGATTTAGGGCAAAAAGAGACCACTCGATCGAGTGGTGTGTGTGCACTCAATCGAGTGCCCGGTCTGACGTCGGTTTGCCCGGTTTGCAAGCTTACTCGACCGAGTGGGCCTGATCCACTCGATCGAGTGGGTCTGAACGGAGGGAGATATTTTTAGGAGGAAATTCTATCCCTTTTTGAAGAGATTTGGTTGCTTGGGTTCTCTTGTAGAGACGTATATACCTTATATTTTTGTGTCGGATTCGTCTTTGACCGGGTTTTGACCCGGTCGCCAAAATACGATTTTATTTCCGATGTCGGTTTTGACCCAAATTAGTCTTATTTGATTGGAAACGGCCCACTGGGTCTGAATTTGAGGTTGGTTTTGTGAGATTTGTACTCCGTAAAAAACCCAAGCCAAATACTAATGATTTCAAGCCCATATCCGAGCGCGTCAAAGCACGTTTACGTCCGATCATCATCGGGTATTTTGTTGGAGACCGCTATAGACACTAGCAGCCAAATGCGGGTGTCTACAATATGGATCTCATTGTCGAGATCCAAATCCTACCCTAGGACCCTTTCTTATTTATTTTTCCTTAAAATATTCAAACTTAAGTGAAAAGAATGATAAATTTAGATATAACTTTATCATAAATTAATATCCCGACATTCTCCTAGCTCAACCAGAATTCCTATGTCAACCCCCCTCCCACCTCCCCCCACCCAATTTGCCATGATCTCAGCCTCGAGAAATCTAACGGTTCCTCAGGAGACAGAGGTACCAGCTCCATTCATAAGGATGATGACTCTCGAATGTCCTCAGATGGATATCAAGTCAGCCATGTCCTGGGTACAACTTCGACTCTCCACTTGGAGCTGACGATACCATGAAACTTTGATCAAATCCTCTCGCTTGTAATAAGTAGAGCATATCTATCTTATTTAAATTATATACCTGATCATATTTCGGACAAATACCGAATATTACTCTCAACCTTCCCCATATATATATCCTGTATGGTTTGGAATATTGATGCGCGGGTATCGCGACCCGCACGATCAAACAATATTTGTAACACCAGCGAACCTAACTAATGTAGTAGTGGTAGTCGGGATCAATCCAAGAGACGGTCTTCGTAAAGTCGATCAAGTCTAAGTCGATAAGTGTTTGGGATCTAAGGGGGGTTTGAGTAAAATTAGGACTAGATTAAGGTGGTCGGTTTAATAGCTATTACGAAAGTCAATATAGGAAAAGTGTTAGGGCGAGTCGGGGAATCGAAAATGAGATACATAAAACAAAGAATCAAGGGAATGACAATGAATGATAAGGGATGGGTCACCTTTCGGTCTCTACACCCGACCTCACTAAGACTCGCTTTCGCGACGAAGAAGCTAGGTCACTAAGTCGGAATTACCCAAGCCTCGAGTTTCCCCATGTAATCCCCTAAAAATTCTAGCGCGATACAGTGGCGGAAACACTGTAGAGTCGGGATTAAAACACACAGAACTATGTCTTAGTAAATTAAATTGGTAAAGTCAAACATGCGCCATACATAAAAATGGCTAAAATTTAAAACAATCCATAAAGAGGTTAAACAATCCTTAAAACTTGATTATATAAAAAAAATCAGCAGGATCCAAGACTGCTCGCTAGCCCACACCCACCGGAAAAATAAACACGTATACCTGCCATGTTAAAACATAACAGCCACAATCAGTGGGGAGCAACGCCAACGTTCTCCCAGCCGTATAACAGGATTTTAAAACAGTAATTACTAATATAGGAAAAATAGTAAAAATGGAAAACATTAAAACATCATATTAAAATAAGGTTTAGCGTCGAACAAATTATTCAAAAGGGTTGCCGAAGAAACATAAAAATATTTGCCAACCTGCAAACCAATTTGTATCGATAATAAATAAAATAATCAAAATGGTGTTATGGATAGGATTAATGTAGAATCTAGACTTTCACTAGGATAATACTAAAAACTAGTTTCGAGAACTTAGTCAAAACAAATTAGACTTTGGTCTCTAACTAGGCAACTCAACCATAACAGGACTGCGTGCAGCGAGGTCCTGGCTTAAGTAATGCACACCCGTCCTGGATACAAACCATACCCAGTTCAACCCGACGCGACTTATACGATGCGATATCTAAGTTTAAGGTAAATATGCACTCTCCTGAACACACACCATGCTCAGTTCAACAACCAATGCGCCCCATAAAGACACACCAGCCTCACAGTTGATGGCAAAACGTACATCCCAGACTATATTACTCTAAACCCACACTTGTCCTTATTCCATAACTCCAAAACAAACCATTATCGATATTTAAAAGATGTATTCATCATAAACAATATGAGGATAAAAGAAGTAAACATTTATATTCTAAAAGAGGAAACTTTCTATTTTAGGAAACTTCTATTTTTAGAAACTTTACTAAAAATAGCATCATATCAAAGTAGTGAAAATATTAGTTCATACTAGTACCACATTTTAGTAAACGATATAGATTTATAAAACTAATACTTTCGGCCTTAACAATATCAATTATTAAAGTAAGAACATTTGATTTTATGAATTTATTAAAATATCGTACAAGTGTTATAAAATGATTAAAATCATCTTAAATATTTTAATATTACTAATTAGGGTGTTTTCAAAAGTTATAAAACTAAAATTCCCTAATTATTATTAGTTTCGACGATAAAATTATAAATAGGATTTTACGGCAAACATCAAATTAAATATTTGAACGTCTTTTATTTAATCAAACCAACAAATACATTTAGAGTATGTTAAGGGATGATTTAACTCCTAAAGTTTCAGATTTAAATACTTTCAAAATTGCTGGAAAAATAATTCTTTTAGTTAATACGAAGCATTTAACGATAAATCACAATTTGTCCGAAAATCAATATTTATTAATTAAAGACTATAATAAATAGTACAAAAATTACGTAAAATAGTTAAATTATATTTATGGACATTCTGTCCAGAAAAGAAAATTTCCAGAATTCTAAAAACTCGGTTTTTAAAGCGTTTTCTTGTTAATCGTCCAATCTCGACAATAACGATTAATAAAAATAGTAATTACAAAACGATTTAAGTATTAATATCCAAAAATTATTTTTACACTTTAAAATCCTGATTTTACAGAATATAAATTTTTTCCAGATTTTTCCCAAAACTCAGATTCAACAAATTTCAACAAAACCGTCATTTAAACCCGTTTTTGCGATTAACGATTTTATTAATAAACCTATCGTTCCTAACATTTTATTAAGGCACTAAAAATCATAATAATACATTTTAATATGAAATCATCAGAATCATAATTTTTTCCAGATTTAAACCAAAGACCAGAAATCGAGAATTTAAACAACAAACACGGTTTTAACGATAAACGATGATTTAAGTGATTAATTAATTCATCCACTTAACAATTCCGAAAAATTATGAAAAAATTCAGAAAGTTTTATTTCACCAGAAAGTTTCACCACGTCAAAAATCAGATTAAAATAAAATGTTTAAATACTAGAACTAAAAATCGGTTTTCAATCATTTTTGTCCGAAAACGATAATAATTCAACAATCGATATCAAAAATATCCGAAAAATACTAAATTACTAAAAATCATCAAAAACAACATTTTTCCAGAATATAAACATATATTACATGTTTAGGCCGATTATTACGATTTTACAAATTAATATAACAATTTAATCGTTAATCTCGTAAAAGCGATAAAAATATCGAAACATGCAAAATTTCAACTTTAAAAATTTTTCCAGAATCCGTGACATACATATATTGCCAAAATAAAATATAAATATATATACATGCAAATACTCAATTAAAATCTTGAAATACCGAGTAACATCGACGTTACCTCTACTCCAAGTCTGAATCAACGATGTATTCGTCGGCTTCGGGATCGTCCAAAAATCCTTAACGAAGGAGTCGGAAAGAGGATTATTATGACGATAAGAATGATGCGATTGGGACTTGAAATGGAGCAAAATTTTGCCTAGAATGGCTGAGGGACACACGGCCAAAAGAGAGGAGAAGGGAGTGATGAATATTTTTGGTGAATGCAAAAATGAATGTAGAGAGTAAAGGAGGAGATGGGTGATACAACACTTAAAGGAGTAAGCATGAATTAAGGCTTCAAAATGAGGAATACAAAAATGTACCTAGACCATAAGTTGGCCGGCCAAATGGGATAAGAGAGGGAGTAAGAAAAGCTTTGACATAAATGCTACAATGAATGAAAATGATTTATCTTATGATTACGTTTTAATGTGATAAAATGAATCGTTTAAATAAAATGTAATAAAACTCGTGACCAAGAGCTTAGTCGGTCCAAAATGTGAGAAAACAGTCTCAAATAATTTATAAGTTGATAAAAAGTATAATCGTAAAATAGTTAAAGGCATTTCAAATTAATTCGAGTAAACCTCGTGTAAGAAAATAATTATTCGCGAAGCTTCGTAATAAAATCATAAATGGCTTGTTTTTAGTAACTAAAATATATCTTAGTAGAAAATATTCCATAAACGTATTCAAACATTTTTAGGAAAAAGGAATCACTTAAATCCAAGCTTAAAAATGTCAATTCGGAGAGAAATAAAATTCCTCGCGGAAAAATTACTTAGTTTACGAAGAGACCAAATAAATGGATTTAAAAGAATTTTAAATCTTTAAAATTAAAAATAGAAATTATTAAACTCGAAAATTAAAATAAAGCTTAGTAAAATGATAAAATATGAGGCCAAAAGTGACAGAGTTAAGACGAAGTCCTAACAGAAAGAATAAAATGCTTAGGAAAAATAGCGGGTGTTACACCCCATATTGACGAGGGTGAATACGAGTCAACTAAATTGATCAAGTAAAGTCAACAAGCATACAACAATTCCAAAATAGACAAATCAACCCAATTGCATTCAATCACAAGAATCCTTTATCCATGTTACCCAAATCCATCCTCCCATAACCCCCTAACAAAGATCTACTCACTAATCATGGTAAAACTAACAAGAACAACTAACAAAGAAATTAGGCAAAAACAATTCATCCTAACAAAAAAGAGAAATTAATCTAACACAAGTGAGAGAAAAAATAAAACCAAGAACAAACTCTACTAGGAAAAACAATAACAAAGCAAGAAAAACCAAGAAAAATAATAAACTAGAGGGGAAATTTAAGAAGAAACTAATTAGAGAAGGGGGAAAGAAGAGAAAGTACCAACAATGGTGAAATTGTCAAAGGAAGAAGATGAAGATTAACATAAATATGAATTTTGAAGAAGAAATACAAGACCTTTGTCACCCAATCCTTGCAAACCCTTCAGTGTTCAATAAAATCTAAGACTATACTAATGTTTTTACTAGATTAGAATGATAGAGAATAGTCTGAGCTAATGAAGAGTTACTAGATCTAATGAAGGATAGTAATGGAATATATGATAGAAATCTAGGGTTAACTATATATATATATATATATATATATATATATATATATATATATATATATATATAGAGAGAGAGAGAGAGAGAGAGAGAGAGAGAGAGAGAGAGAGAGAGGTTCACATAAGGCCAACAATTCTTATAAGTTCATAAGTTCCAGTGTTAAAGTTACACAAAAGGTGCTTAAAGTTACACGAGATGAGTGTTAAAGTTGCACAAAAGGTGCTTATAAGTTCATCTGTAACTTTAATATAGACTTAATTACATATGGTGAACTTATTTGATCCCTTCTATATATATATATATATATATATATATATATATATAAGGATCCGGTGAGTCCTCATCTTTAAATGAGTCCGTCCCGCGAATTAGAGCCACACGATTTAATCAGATTGAATGGCTGGTAATGTGCCACGTCATTAAAACATGAGCTTCGAAATCCCGCCCATCAAAACAAAACCACCACCGTCGACGACAACCGTCACCGTATCCTCACCACGCTACACCGTAACCGGCGAAACCCCCACCGCCGGCGCCGCCAGAAAGATCGCCATCGCCGTCGATCTCAGCGACGAGAGCGCTTTCGCCGTTAACTGGGCAGTGGACCACTACTTACGACCCGGAGACGCCGTCGTTTTGGTCCACGTCAGACCCACCTCCGTGCTTTACGGCGCCGATTGGGGGTCCACTGCCACTGCCGTGGTGGACCCCGCCGTCGATCAACAGAAGCTTGAGGATGATGTCGATGCCTTCACTACTTCTAAGGCTTCTGATCTTGCCCAACCTCTTATTGATTACGATGATTGTCGCGATTAATTTTCAATTAGTTACTTTGACTTGATCGCGATGATGTTACAGTGAATTTTGATTGCGATGACCGATGATGCTAATTAGAAACTTTTGTACCTTTTAGATTAGGATTCATATATACTGTATTAAGTTTATTAGAATTTAATGTTCCAATTGAGTTTAAGCGTTGATTTGCAATACTTTATGACATTACATATTGTACAAAAACATCGAAACTGTAATCTCTGTAATCTTGTTAATTAATATTTTTACACTAACAATGTCTCAATAATGTTGTCCCAAACCTGGAGTACAACGGGGCGGCGAATGCGGGGGTGGTGGGGCGGGGCGGGGGGAGCGTGGTGGCGGCGGAGCTGAGGTGGGGGAATGCGGAGCAGATGGGGAGGGTGGGGAGGGGGTTCGATGTGATTGTGGGGTCGGATGTGGAAGTATCTGCTCCCCATCACTATGCTGAATCCATGATGTTACAGTAATATGATTACTGTATCAGTATTATATAATTATTATACTTGTGTTACTGTAATAGTGTGACAGTGTCACAGTAAGATATTTATGTTACTGTAATAGTGTTCTGTTACTGTAACATTATTACTGTGACATTATTATTGTAATTCCTTATTACTGTGATAGTGTCACAGTAAGATAGTTGTGTTACTGTAATAGTGTTGTTACTGTAACATTATTACTGTGACATTATTATTGTAATTCCTTATTACTGTGATAGTGTCACAGTAAGATAGTTGTGTTACTGTAATAGTGTTATGTTACTGTAACAGTAAGATTATATACGATGAAGATGACGCTGAATCTCAGCCATTCATGTGATTTGATCATGTGGCTGTGATTCGCGGGACGGACTCATTTAAAATAGAGAGACTCACGAGATGCAATTCCTATATATATATATATATATATATATATATATATATATATATATATATATATATATATATATATATATATATATATATATATATATATAGGGGTGGGATCAGGTGAGTCCACTTATATATGTTGAGTCCGTGAGTCCCCATCTTAGCCCTTGATTCAATGTTAGATTAATGGACAAGATTTGATCTCATAATTAAGGAAATAACTATAATATCTATTAAAATATATTTTCTTTCTCTCTCTTCCTTAATTATCTCAGTACAAATTCTCTCTCCCTATCAAATTTTTAATTGCCTCTTTTTCTCACACAAGTTTATTTAAAATTAAGTTTTTTCATCTTCAACAAAAAATCATCCGTTCCCTACTGTCATTGTACGTATGTTACCATGTTACTGCCATAATCCATAATCTATGTTACTGTAACTCATACGTTGTGTTACTCTAATTCATGAACTGTATTACTTTAACTCATAAAATCTATTACGTTGTATAGTCTCTTGCAAAAACTGTTACTCTAACTCATACCATGGGTTACTTTAATTCATGAACTGTGTTACTTTAACTCATAAAATCTGTTACGTTGCATAGTAGTCTCTTGCAAAAACAGGAGTTCCAATTAACAAAAAAACAATGCTTGTTTTTATTAAGATACTCCAAAACAAAAAGTGGTACAAGATTCCAACTAAATCAACTCCATTACAATTTCAATGTTTCACACTTGTTACTCATAATGTTCTACTTATAATTCTGCTTCTTCATCCTTCTCGTCCTCTCCGTCTTCTTCTTTTTCTTCTTCGTCATCATCTCAGAAGCTTTGATTTAATCTCACCACCGTACAATGGAGGAAACTCTCACCCACATCCCTACATCATTCATGTGGTTTTGCGTCTACTGAAAAACAATAACAGTGCCAATAAACGTGACGGAAAAAAAAACAATTAAAACTTGAAATATGGATTAAAGTAACAGATAAGAAGAATTAAAGTAACAGATGAAGTGCATTAAAGTAACATTGGATTAAATTAACAGAGAATCTTATACGCTAGGTATAAAGTAACAGAGGTCAGACATTAAAGTAACAGATAGTGTGAATTAAAGTAACAGATAATGCTTATCAAAATAACACCAGGTATAGGTTAGTGCAAAAAATTCATATAATGATCAGAAATAAGAGTATGATGCAGTATCTTACTCTTTGATATTGTTTCCTATTTTGAAGTCTATCACGTCCGATAATTATAGGATGCAATATCTTTTTTTTTCTTTTTTTTATATGGCGTTACTCTTTGATATTGTTTCCTATTTTGGTGGCAATCACGTCCCATTATTATAGGAAACAGTATCTTTTATTTTATTTTTATATATTTTTTTAATATGGCGGTTTCCTTTATCCTTACAACACTACCATGCACTAAATTAACAGATGAAAAACACTAAAGTAACGACTGGAGTGTATTAAAGTAACACGACATATAAAGTAACAGATGGTAGACATTAAAGTAACAGATGCTATACACTAAAGTAACGCAGTATATGAACTACAATAACTCAATATATTGTGTGCGCGCAAATTTCATAGGATGAATATGCAGTTCAACGTAGAAAATTAGAAAATAAACCAATATCTTTTTCCTATTTTATTGGCAATCACGTCCCACTATTATAGGAAACAAGATCTTTTTTTATTATTATTTTAATATGGCGGTTTAATATATCCCATGACTCTTTAATGCATTACAATAACAGACATTATTAACCAAAGTAACATCTTCGATGAATTAAAGTAACTGACCATAAAAGTAATAGATGTTTGTCACTAAAGTAACAGACACTCCACACTAAAGTAACACAGTATGTGAACTAAAATAAACCAATATATTTTCGTGTGCGCAGATGAATATGCAGTTCAACGTAGAAAAGTAGAAACTAATAATCTAATATCATCTCAATGACTCTCATATACAATCCAGTATAAACTACAATGTATATACTCACCGTTTATGTTTACTACGATTTGCATATCAGCCATTGAATGAAAAATAGAAGACGAATTGATCGAACATATAATGCAGCGCGATGAAGACGATTACTGATTGAATGTGGTCTTGATTGTGTGGTTTTGAAGGAAGAATGAATGATTGAATGAGCGAGAAAACGATGAAGAACGATGAAGAAAGTAATGGAAACTGAATTGATGAACGAGAGAACGATGAAGCAGTATCTTTTTTTTTTTGAACGAGAGAACGATGATGAACGAGAGAGTGAATGATTGAATGAATGTGAATGATACGTTACTGATGAATGAATGATTTAATGAATGTGAATGATATTCTCCTTCCTATTTTGTTGGAAGCAGTATCTTTTTTTTTTTTTTTAATAATATAGTGATTAATCTCGTCCCTTCATCCATCTCCCATCCAACGGATGGGATGAGGACTTAGGGACTCAACACTTATATAGGGACTCATTAGAACCTATCTCTCTCTCTCTCTCTCTCTCTCTCTCTCTATATATATATATATATATATATATATATATATATATAGAGGAAGGATCAAGTGAGTCCTCCTATATATATTGAGTCCATGAGTCCAATCTTGGACCATTGATCAAGTGGAAGATGAATGGTTGTGATTGCTTGAGGTGAAATAAGGAAATAACTAACAAATCTTGGTAAATATATCAGTTCTCTCCCTTCCTTAATTATCCCAATGCAAATCTTCTCTCTCTCATATTAATCTTTTAATTGCCTCTTTCTCTCACACACCAACTTTCTTCAAAATTAAGTTTTTTTCATCTTCACCAAAAAATCATCATTTTTCTACTGTCATTGTACGTATGTTACTATGTTACTGCCATAATCCATAAACTATGTTACTTTAACTCATACAGTGTGTTATTTTAATTCATGAACTGTGTTACTTTAACTCGTAAAACTGTGTTAACTCATAAAATCTGTTACGTTGTATAATAGTCTCTTGCAAAAGCCGTTACTTTAACTCATATAATGTGTTACTCTAATTCATGAACTGTGTACTTTAACTCATAAAATCTGTTACGTTGCATAATAGTCTTTTGCAAAAACATGACTTCCAATCAACCAAAAGAATAATGTATAGTCTATTAAGGATACTCCAAAACAAAAATTATAAAACTCCATTATAATTCCAATGTTTCACACCTGTTACTCTAAGAACTGGATATTGGAAATCAAGTTACACTCATAAACCGTGTTACTGTAACTCATTAAGTATGTTACTCTAACGCATAATGTGTGTTATTCTAACTCATTTTACTCCAATAAATGATGTTACTCTAAGGACTAGATATTGGAAAATCAATCAAACTCATAAACTGTATTACTGTAACTTATTCAGTATGTTACTCTAATGAATAATGTATGTTACTCTAACAATATATTGTCCTACTCAGAATTGTGCTTCTTCTTCTTCTTCTTCTTCTTCTTCTTCTTCATCGTCAAACGATGACTTACATGACGTTTCCTAATGATTCTTTCTTCTTCTTCTTCTTCTTCTTCTTATCATCTACATCTTTGAAGATCTGCTCTATGTATGGAGTGAAACTCTCACCCACATCCTTGCACCATTCCTCTGCTTTTACGTCTACTACAAAAACAAGAACAATGTCAATAAACATGGCGACAAACAAACAATCAGAACTTGAAATATGGCGGTATTCTAACCAAAACATTAATAACTAAATCCGATGACATGTTACTCTAATGCTTCAAACGTGTTACCCTAATACATTAGGTATGAATGAGAGTATGAATGACAGAATAAACATGTATACTGCTATGAATAAGAGTATGAATGGGAACGTTATACTTTGATATTGTTTCCTATTTTGATGGCAATCACGTTCCATCATTATAGGAAGCAATATTTTTTTAATATAGCAGTATTCTAAATCCTTTGTTATTCCAATACATTACAGTAACAGATGACAAGAATTAAACTAACAGATGAAGTGCATTAAAGTAACACGAGATTCAATTAACAGAAGATGTCTATACACAGGGTTAGACATTAAAATAACAGATGGTCTATATTAAAGTAACACATTATGTGCATTACAATAACTCCATATATATGTTTGTGCGAAAAAATCATATAATGATCAGATCTTTAAAAAATCATACTATGAACGTAAAATCTAATAATATGGAGCATCTTAATGACTTCCATGGCAATGAAAGCATAACAATTGATGAAGATTATGAAAAACCTAAATAATAATCAGTGAAGATTATGAAAGAAAACCTAAATAATAAACCTAACAATCTGCAATCTATACTAACACAAGAGCAATGAATCGTTTATATGAATATATGATGAATGAAATGAGTAAAATTGACGCAAAACATGAAAGTAATATCGAAACTCACCATTGTTGTACTCCACGAATTGCTTATCAACAGTTGATGATGATCTCGCGATCATTGAATCCATAGTAACGTGATGTCGAGCACATATTTTGAATGAATGAATGGATGAACGTGATGTTGGAAGCATTTTTTTTTTAGGTTTGATGAACGTGGTAACGTGAATGAATGAATGGGTGAATGAATGTGATATTATTGTTTCCTAAAATTATGGGAGTTATTTTAGGGAGCAATATCTCTCTTCTTTTTCTTTTTTTTCTTTTTTTTAATGCAAATTGTAGAATGAATCATGTCCATCCATCCTCATCTCATCCAATGGATGTGATGAGGACTTATGGACTCATATATAGAGAAGGACTCATAAGAGCCTTACTCTATATATATATATATATATATATATATATATATATATATATATATATATATATATATATATATATATATATATATATATATATATATATATATATATATATATATATATATATATATATATATATATATATATATATATATATATATAGAGGTAGGTTCAAATAAGGTCCACAATTTTTTTAAGTCTATATTGAAGTTACAGATGACATACGCTAAAGTTGCATTTGTTCAAAATTGATATATATACAAATGCAACTTTAGCGTATGTCATCTGTAACTTCAATATAGACTTAAAAAAATTGTGGACCTTATTTGAACCTACCTCTATATATATATATATATATAGAGGTAGGTTCAAATAAGGTCCACAATTTTTTTAAGTCTATATTGAAGTTACAGATGACATATGCTAAAGTTACATTTGTTCAAAATTGATATATATACAAATGCAACTTTAGCGTATGTCATCTGTAACTTCAATATAGACTTAAAAAAATTGTGGACCTTATTTGAACCTACCTCTATATATATATATATATATATATATATATATATATATATATATATTGCATTTCTTTACAATTGATATGTAACTATAACATTCAGCTCTTTTACCACTTCAAGTGATAAAGTGCAACTTTATCACTCATCTCGTGTAACTTTAAGCACTTTTTGTGTAACTTTAACACTTGACCTTATGCCCTTAAAATAGTTGTTGCCCTTATTTGAACCTACCTATATATAGTTAACCCTAGATTTATATCGTATATTCTATTACACAAAGCCTTAATGGATCATTAAAACAAAGCCCAAAACTGATTTTTGCCCTTGAAATGAAACTTTGCCCTTTGGATCTTCATAGGGTGCAGTTTTACCCAGTGGATTCCCTCCAATCTCGCCGAAATACCATCGGGCGAAGTTTCACCCGGTCAGAATCTCATCGGATGAAATTTTGCTCTGTGAAAAATCTGACCAAAAACTCAAAAATCTCGTCTCATCGGGGGAAACTTCACCCTGTGATTTCAGAGGACCATAACTCTCTTGTTTGATCTTCGATTGGGGCATGTTATATGTCGTTGGAAAGCTAAGAAGATAAGCTTTCACCTCCAACTAGAATTGCTTCGATCTGAGTCTCTTGAACTCTTGATATATGCATTTGAAGTTTGATCTTGCCTTGTGAAGTTGCCCATTGGACTTGAGTTTTGCTCTGTCATTGACTTTTGCCCTTTTTCTCAAGGTTTCACCTGCTGGGTTTTGACTTTGGACTTTAATTATGCTTTGGGATGATATTCCACTCTCTTATGCCCATGTAAGCTCGAACATGCTCTCGGACAATGGATTCCTATCAAAATAGCAGGAAAACTACCCAAAAACACGTAAAATGCACAAGAGAGGTCGCTAGAGTGAGAAAGACTAAAATAAGGCGATAATCGCACACAAATCTCACAAAAGCGAGAGGAAAATGGGTTTAAATAGGTGGAAAAGTGGGCCAAATTTTAAACACAACAAATATCAAGGGTACTGGTAGCAAGAATAAAATTAATGCACTTAAAGAAGTTGTAAAGACCCATGACCCCTTCTGTTATTGCTCTCATCGAGACTCACATGAGAGGTGATCATGCGGAAAAAATTGGTAAGATTTGATAAGTGCGGTTTGTAGTGCCTATTTTGTAGTGTTTTGGTCCCATTTTCCTTGTAGAATCGCTCCTTAGGAGCGGTTTAGGGGCTTCTTATGCTTCCTTTAGTTCGTTTCATGTTCCCGAGACCGATTTGGAAGAGTTGGAGCGCTTCCGACTCGATACATACACATTTTGGAGCCAACGGAGTAAAGGAACGATCACTCGATGCCTTGGAGTCGACCCCGAGACCTTGGGACCCAATCCCGAGCCTCCGAGACCCGATCCCGAGTCCCGAGAATCGATGGGAAGCCCATGAGAATCAAGGAGGGACCAAAAAGTTCTTATTGGAGGCCTACAAGACCCATCCCGGTCGGGAAGGCCTCATCCCGTCCGGGATGGGGTGCACAAAAGGAAGACATGCTGTCTTGGGTCCATCCCGACCGGGATGAGTTCATCCCGATCGGGACCACCTCATCCCGATCGGGACCAACTCATCCCGACCGGGATGAGCCCAGTTCAGACCCGTGAATGCTCCTTTCTTCTCCTTTCCACTTGTAACCCTATATATACCCCCCTCTTGTATTAAGACACTATCATATGTTATGCCTTTCATTGGAGACTAAACCCTAGATAGATTAGCATAGATTAGTGTAGATTAGTCTTTAGATTATCGTTAATCTTAGATTAGCTCTTGTAATTTGGGAATTCTTGAAGAATCCAACCAAGATTGACAACCTTGGTTGATGTATTTGGGTTTTCTTCCATTTATGCAAGATTTCTTCTTTTCATCTTCTCTTGTATGGTATAATCTCCTTTCCCTTCTCTTTATCTTTGTTTTAGTAATCAAGTTTCAATCTTTAGTTCTTGTTTTGTTCATTGTTCATTGTATTGCTAGTTTCATTATGTTAGTTTTGATTCTTGCTTTGATTTCTCTTGGTAGTGTTAGTTTTAGTATAGATATGTTAGAGTAGTGTTCTTGCTAGGGTTAGTAGGGTGATTGGGGTGTTAATTGGATGATTAAGGGATTGTTGGAGATTTTGGTGGAAGATTTGGGTTTCCTCTTGTATGGTGCACATCACATGTTTGTCGAAATGCTTGAATGACTAAGTATGCGCGAATGCTTGTTTTTCTTGCTTTTCTCTTGTGGGTATTAGTTTGTTTGTGGGTTCGGTTCCCTCATTAAGTTGCAAGAGCCCGGTGAGGACGACCCATAGGTCGGTCTAAGTTGCGAGAGCCCGGATGCGACCTAGGCCTATAGCATGCTAGTACCCCGTTTGTCGTTTGTGTCACCGAGATGGGTTCTAGGTGGAACCTCTAGGTCGGTTTAAGTTGCGAGAGCCCGGACCAACCTAGATCACCCTACTACCTCCTTCACTCTAGTTCTCCCTTGACCATTCCGTTACCCCTTTGACCCCGACCTAACCCTAGCCCATTTTCCTTGTTTGTTCTTCTTGCTTTAGACCTAGCTTAGTCCTTAGCCTCCCCTTTAGACTAGCTTGTCTCGAACCTAGTCCTAGACCGTAGCATACCTTAGTCAATCCTCCCGTTCCTGTGGATTCGACCCGACTTACCCTAGCTACCCTAGTTAGGTTTTGCCAGTTTTATTTGACGGTTGGGATTCACGACAAATCCCTTACCATCAAATTGGCGCCGTTGCCGGGGACGGCGTAGTTTAGACTTTTGTGTGCTTAGTTTTAGACTTTGTTCTTGATCTTTGTGTTCTCTTCTCCTTATGTATTCCCGTTTTATTTCTTGTGTGCTACTCTCCTTGCCTAGTGCCTCAAAAGCACTAGGAAACTAACGTTTGCTCAAGTGCTTCTAGCTCATCCTAGGTACCAAAGCAACGTTAACCATCAATCATCACGGGACAACTTTGGGGCAAATGGCCAAGTCCCAAGATTTCACCAACCATATCAACCTCATCAACAATCTTATGAACGCCCTCCTTACGGTGACCAAGAAAGTTGTCAAGGATCATTCCAACATCCTAACAACTACCAAACACCCTCACATAACCCACAACCAAATATCCTTGAGACTTGTCAAATGATGTCTCAATTGCTTAAGAGTCAACATGAGGCGATAGCTCTATTACAAAAGACTCAACAAGTGATGATGACTCACATGCAAGGGGTTGAAAAGGAGCTCAAGGCCCAAATAGAAGTTCAAGATGCTCGCATCAATGTATTCATAGCCCATATCACGATGTCGGCCACTCGAGCTCCACTACATGTTGAGGAAGGTTCATTTGGGCAAGAGGGTCGGGTGTCTCAACCCAATCTTGAAGCTACAAATGAAGAAGAGAGGGTCGATCAAGAGGTCATTGTTGAGTGTTGCTTAGGCGGTGAAGATGAGGGAAGAATAGAGGAAGTTGAGGCTTCAAGGGCCAACAATGAGGAGGGGAGTGAACATGATTCTCGAGATAACTCTTGGGGAGCCAATGTATTGGCGATAAAATTGGATTTGTTCGATTTTCTTCGTGATGAACCACTAGACAATCCAAAGCCAAGTGAAGACATACCTCCTCTAGGCCATATAGACAAGGTGAGTGAAAAAGAGCGCAATACTTGGGAAAAAGAAGTAGATGCCTTGGAACTTGCCTTGTATGGGGAATTGGAGGATCCTAAAGCCTCCAATGAAGAAAACTTGATGCCTTCTCCTCCTCTACCGCACTCGATGTCTAGCCCTTTGTCTTGTGAGACGGTTGATGAAGAGGATCCTTGTCGGGCGGTGGAAAAGAGTTCCACTCTCGACGCCGTAGAAGAAGCGACACCCCTAGGGTGTGATCTCCCGCATCATAATGCCGAGCATGACTCTAGACCACTATACCTACCGGATGGTCATAAGAGTCGTCGCTACCATGGTTCCGAAGACCCGGAAGATCACGAGAACCCCGAGCATAATGAAGATGATCGCTTCTTCCCTCCGACTTGGAAGCTCTTAGGAGTGGCTAGGCTCGGCCATGAGAGCTTAATTGAAGATGTTGCTAGAGCATTTGACTTACTCCTCCGAGCTCTTGATGGCTATGGAGGTGTAGTTGGTGAGAGTACATTATTGTAAATATCTCTTTTTCTTTTCTTTTGTGCTTGTATTTGTGTTCATGTTTGTTTGTATAGTTTGGTTTCTAGGATTTGTTAGCCTTTGTGGAACTCTTGTTTATTTGGATTGTTGATGAGCGATGTGAGGGAGGGAATTTGATGTTGTATTTGAGCTTATTGTCATAGGTGTGAAGTGAAGATGATTCCTAGAGAGGAATGGTTAATGATAGAGCTTGGATCATGAGTATGGAAGTCGGTTTTTGAAGCTTCGGTGAAGCTTTTGGGGTTTTGGAGGTCAAGAAGACCCATCCCGGGCGGGAAGGGAGCTTCCCGACCGGGAAGGATATGCCATCCCGACCGGGAAGGAGCCGTCTCGATCGGGATGATGGTGCCATATTTCGAGATTTCTGGAGTGGCTTCCCGACCGGGAAGGAGGCTTCCCGATCGGGAAGGGTTTATCATCCCGATCGGGATCATCTATCCCGACCGGGATGGTCTCCTACTCCTTTTTGGTGCCTCTTCTTCGACATTTAAGCCCACCCAACCATTGTATACCCCCACCCAACCTCCCTACTTATCCTTTCTCATATCATACCATCCATTACACTTCATTTACATACCCTCACCTCATTTCTCTTCCCTTTCCACCGAGTTTCACATCGAATCCCACTCCCCTCACACCATTACTACCTTAACCATGCGTACTTATCGAGTTTGAAGAGGAATAACAAGGATGAAGACTAGCTATGTGCTTACATTGATCATCGAGACGATGGAGTGAGTGAGTTGCCAACCATTCGGTATGACAACTATCCTTTCTTTTCCGTCTTTTATGGCTTATCTTCCCTTGTTTATCCCCTTCCCCTTGTACACTTATGTGTCTTGATGTCATGGTGGCCTTCGAGGCCTTGGTATATGTTGCTCCCGACTCTCGATGATGTGACTACATCGAGAGTCATTTTCAAAATCCAAATTTTTCAAGTTTTTCACCCTTTTTATGTTGGATTTAGTCGGATTTAGGCGGAATCCGGGCTAGGTGACTTGATTACACCTAGCCCTCCCCTCCCATTTCCTTTTATTTCCTTCTTTTTATTTCTTCTCCCATCCATATCTTTTCTTGTCTCGGCCCATGGTGACTTGACTACACCCCGGCCGGACACCTTCTACCCTTTTCTCCACTTTTCTTTTTGATTTTTAGCTTTATTTTCTTAGTTTCTTTTCTTTTTCTTTTATCTCTCCGCACACTACGATTGAGCACATGAGGACATTGCTCGGTTTAAGTGTGGGGGAGCGATATTCTAGTATAGTTTAGTTTATTTTCGTAGTTTTTCCGAAAAAATCTTAAAAACCCTAAAAATTTGAAAAATTTCACAAAAATCAAAAAGATTTTCTTTTTGTGTGTTTTCCTTTTTGTGTCGTTATGTCGTATTTTTGTTTTGTTGTGCGTGTTTTGCCCCCTTTTTCTTTATAGGTTGCCTAATCGCCATTGACTTTGGAAAGCTTGCAAGACTTCCGGTAACATCTCTTCACCCCTCTTCTTCTTTATTCCTTGTGGAGTTTGGAGAAGGTTTGTGATGTTGTGTGCTCGGGCGGAGCTTTGTAAAGATTGTGGTGGGTTTGGAGACTTGTTTGAAGATCGGGGTGGTGTTTGTGTTGTGTTTGTGTTTGTTTTATCTTGTTTTGTTTTGTTGCCTTTGTTTCTCTTTCTTCCATCTTCGTCATGTCTTTGTTTTGTGTTGTGTTGTGTGTCATGTGTGTAAAACGTTTTCGAAAACCCGGTTTAGAGGCTAGTGTGCGAGTGTTTACTTTCCCTTTTTAGTAGTGTAAATCGAGTCTTGGACTTTAGCCTAGTAGAATGACCCTAAATCAATGATTTCGTTGGTCCTTTACCTTCAGTCCACCTAGCTTACTAGGGATTTACTACGGGATTTGCATTTTGACCATTATGACCACCCACGGTGTGAAAAGGCCTTGGTTGCCGAGTCCCGTCCCCTAGGTGACCGTGTTTAGGATTGTTTGATTAGTCCAAGTTCTCCACTTTTTGTGGGTTTGAAGGGTCTCGGCCCGTCCCGACTTACCCATTTCCCCTACCTTCTACACATATACACACAGTAAATTGCAAATTGTTGATTCTCTCTTTCTTGTTACTCAATGAAATGCCAAAAATGCCAAATCTTGCCAAAAAGGGCAAAGAAAAGAAAAAGAAAAAAAATGAAAGAAAGAAAAGAATGAAGAAAAAGAAAAGGCACAAAAGCCAAAAAGAAAATAGAAAAGAAGAAAAACAATGGCATGGCAAAACAAAGCAAATATGTCAAAAAGAAAGAAAATGCCAAAAGAAAACCCGTCTCACAAAAAGAAATCCCCACAAAAATAAGCCTTTTTCCGACATTTGCCGTGAAGAGCCTACCAAAGAACCGAGTCCCGAGGAAGGATGATAGTGGCATTAGTCGGTCTTCCCTCATTTTGCATGTTTTCCACCTTTTTAATTGGACTAGTTAGGCGGTCTTAGACACGGGACGACCCTCTTGGCTCACGCTAAAGGGGGCGGGGTCTCACTTACCTACAGTGTCGACTAACACCGTGGTTCCTCACTTTTCCACTCCGCCGATCGTCCCGTAGTGCGTTTTTAGAAAGTTAGGAGGACCTAGGTAAGTTACCAAAGTTTTTATTGCTTGATCGTCATACTATTAGGGTTTAGTTCACCTTGGTTTGTATTGCTAGCTTGGGAACGTTGTCACTTACCTCGAGTCCTAAACCGGTGTTTCATTCACCGCTTTTTGAGGGAAGCGGTATTTCTTTTGTTTTGGGTGCAACCATTTGTGTGTTTGTTTGTGTGTTTGTTTGTTTGTGTGTTTTGTGTCCGGTTGCATCCACAGTTTTGTCGCAAGACCCAACTTGCCTTGCGGAGTGCACTTTTCCTCAAAGTGCATTCGCGTGAGTTGAAGGGGCGTAGGGTGCGCTAATACCCACTCGGATAGTTTAGTAGATAGTATGTGCTTACTCGAGGGCGAGTAAGGGTTAAGTGTGGGGGAGTGATAAGTGCGGTTTGTAGTGCCTATTTTGTAGTGTTTTGGTCCCATTTTCCTTGTAGAATCGCTCCTTAGGAGCGGTTTAGGGGCTTCTTATGCTTCCTTTTGTTCGTTTCAGGTTCCCGAGACCGATTTGGAAGAGTTGGAGCGATTCCGACTCGATACATACACATTTTGGAGCCAACGGAGTAAAGGAACGATCACTCGATGCCTTGGAGTCGACCCCGAGACCCTGGGACCCAATCCCGAGCCTCCGAGACCCGATCCCGAGTCCCGAGAATCGATGGGAAGCCCATGAGAATCAAGGAGGGACCAAAAAGTTCTTATTGGAGGCCTACAAGACCCATCCCGGTCGGGAAGGCCTCATCCCGTCCGGGATGGGGTGCACAAAAGGAAGACATGCTGTCTTGGGTCCATCCCGACCGGGATGAGTTCATCCCGATCGGGACCAACTCATCCCGACCGGGATGAGCCCAGTTCAGACCCGTGAATGCTCCTTTCTTCTCCTTTCCACTTGTAACCCTATATATACCCCCCTCTTGTATTAAGACACTATCATATGTTATGCCTTTCATTGGAGACTAAACCCTAGATAGATTAGCATAGATTAGTGTAGATTAGTCTTTAGATTATCGTTAATCTTAGATTAGCTCTTGTAATTTGGGAATTCTTGAAGAATCCAACCAAGATTGACAACCTTGGTTGATGTATTTGGGTTTTCTTCCATTTATGCAAGATTTCTTCTTTTCATCTTCTCTTGTATGGTATAATCTCCTTTCCCTTCTCTTTATCTTTGTTTTAGTAATCAAGTTTCAATCTTTAGTTCTTGTTTTGTTCATTGTTCATTGTATTGCTAGTTTCATTATGTTAGTTTTGATTCTTGCTTTGATTTCTCTTGGTAGTGTTAGTTTTAGTATAGATATGTTAGAGTAGTGTTCTTGCTAGGGTTAGTAGGGTGATTGGGGTGTTAATTGGATGATTAAGGGATTGTTGGAGATTTTGGTGGAAGATTTGGGTTTCCTCTTGTATGGTGCACATCACATGTTTGTCGAAATGCTTGAATGACTAAGTATGCGCGAATGCTTGTTTTTCTTGCTTTTCTCTTGTGGGTATTAGTTTGTTTGTGGGTTCGGTTCCCTCATTAAGTTGCGAGAGCCCGGTGAGGACGACCCCTAGGTCGGTCTAAGTTGCGAGAGCCCGGATGCGACCTAGGCCTATAGCATGCTAGTACCCCGTTTGTCGTTTGTGTCACCGAGATGGGTTCTAGGTGGAACCTCTAGGTCGGTTTAAGTTGCGAGAGCCCGGACCAACCTAGATCACCCTACTACGTCCTTCACTCTAGTTCTCCCTTGACCATTCCGTTACCCCTTTGACCCCGACCTAACCCTAGCCCATTTTCCTTGTTTGTTCTTCTTGCTTTAGACCTAGCTTAGTCCTTAGCCTCCCCTTTAGACTAGCTTGTCTCGAACCTAGTCCTAGACCGTAGCATACCTTAGTCCATCCTCCCGTCCCTGTGGATTCGACCCGACTTACCCTAGCTACCCTAGTTAGGTTTTGCCGGTTTTATTTGACGGTTGGGATTCACGACAAATCCCTTCCCATCAAGATTCTCGGTTATGAAGGACATACATGATTTGATCCTATTGGCTTTAGTGGTGGGATATGGATCTACTGGCGAATGGACCTAGTTGGTGTTAATGTTATAGATACAAGACAACAATTTATTACAATAGAAGTTTCTCAGAATGGACATCTTCCCTGGTTTTTCTCTGCTGTCTACAACAGTCCTGATCTCTCGAATTGTAGGGAATTATGGGCTGAATTGGAAAGGTACGCTCATAATAATAATCATCCATGGCTCCTCGCTGGAGACTTTAATGAAACTCGTTCCCTGAGTGAACGTCATGGCGGTAATTCTTCCATGGTTAAAAAATGTGAGCTATTTGATAATTGGATCGAAAATTGTGAATTAATTGAGCTTGCATTTACTGGTGCGGCTCACAGATGGTCTCGCGGTAATTCTAGCGCCACTAGATAGAGTGCAAGGTTAGATAGAGCTTTATGCAATGTTGAGTGGGGCTCTCTGTTCGAGGAGGCTATGGTTAAACACTTACGTGCTTATCAATCCGACCATTGCCCGATCCTTATCTCTCCAAATGGGTTTGCGTCTCTTAATCTGTGAAAAAGTCATTCAAATTCCTAGCTGCTTGGATGACACATGAGAAATTTACAGGATTTGTCGAAGAAAACTGGCCAAGTGAAGGCCCCTTTCCTTCAAAGTTAGAGTCGCTCTCCACCAAACTGCTAGTGTGGAATCAAGAAGTTTTCGGTAATATTTTTCGACTGAAAAACAGTTATTGGCTCGCCTAGAAGGTTGTCAAAAGCAGCTAACTACTTCAAGGGATATCGAGCTAAAATGAGAAAAGAGTTAGACACTATTCTTGAACGAGAAGAACTTCTGTGGTATCAAAAATCGCAGGTGAACTTTATTTTAGATGGCGACTATATAGGGTTCCTTTAGTTGATGCGAGAAGAGCAAATTAATGGGAAGTGGATTATCATGAGAAATGAACTCGCTTTCCTAATTAATTAGAAGTTCTAAACGGTGTTTGGTTACTTACGTGGAACTTAATTTATGTGAATTGCAAGTTACCAAGAGGGGTTGGTAAACAACTTCCTACATATGTAAAAAGTCAATTCCATGTGAAGTGTAGCGCGAGGAAATTTTAAAATAGGTTGTATTCGATTTGTTTCAGTATAATATTCACAGATTCTTAGGTCGATCAGGTTAACTTTGTCGGT
Source organism: Agrostemma githago (assembly GCA_958450325.1). Lineage (NCBI taxonomy): Eukaryota > Viridiplantae > Streptophyta > Magnoliopsida > Caryophyllales > Caryophyllaceae > Agrostemma > Agrostemma githago. The sequence goes on from OY288262.1 coordinate 32,594,940, forward strand.
ATACACTTCCTTTATGGGTATAAAATATCAATGCTCGCCCAAAATTGCTACGAAATATTTGTATTTGAGTGACTATAATATAACTTGAAATAATGAATTATTTTGTCGCTACGTCTCTTGACACTAAATACATATTTTCTTCAAAAAGTGTTTACTCATCTATAGCAATTATTTCTGTCAAACGGGTCGGGTGAATAGGGTCACGGTTCGAGTTGAATACAGGTCGTTCAAATATGTGTCAGAATATACGGGTCATAGGTCGTGTTAAGTCAAAATACAGGTCAAAAATAGTTATATGTCTGATTATTCAAACTTCGTCATTTAATAAACGTGTCACTATGAGTAAAATATTTGTTTTTTTAAAAGCTGATTAACATGCCTACTACATCTATAATGACCCAAGTAATTCTCTTTTACAAAAATATTGTTCAACACCATGATATATCACGGGTATATTCAAATTCATATCCAATTGGAGTTGGTGGGCGACAAAGAAAATGTTTTCTTTCAAACCAAATTCACGTGACGTGCCCTTCCATGCTACTTTGTGTCCTATATTATGTTGTTCATGGTCATCTACTACAAACACTTCAACGTATTTTATGTCGATTGGTCTTTCGTACACCTAATAACACGCAGATATATGGTAACACTCTTTCGCATAATAGATGACCAACTTGGTCTTCCTTTTTTTGAAATAAAAAAAAACGTAGCAACCCCGTGAATTTTCACGGGTATCACACTAGTTTGCACAATTTTTTTTGCCAGCTGTAAAACTAGTTTTAACAACGTTTTCGCGCACTTATGGCTATTCCATGTGCGCATTTATTACAAATTCTAGGGATATATTTAAAAGACAAATAGTGAAAATAATTTGATGCCTCCAAAATATCATCTAAGATGCGCCTGAGGTCATTCCTATATCGAGACGACTCCACTAGAGTTTCAACAAGCTTGAAACAATCAGTGACAATGATAAGGTGAAACAAATTTCGACCCAAAGCACAAGAGCAAGCATCAAGAACAACAATAGCCTTAGCGTGGAATGGACTGATCGTTTTGAAAGTTTTAGAGGCAGATGCAATAACTCGATCCTGGTCATCAATAAGAACCCATCCCCTAGTTGCTTTGAGATCAGGAGTCCAGGAGGCGTCCACTTTTATGATGGGAGCACCGCATCCTGGGACGTCGCCAATCAATTGAAAAAGCGAACCGTTCCTCAAACCCTACATCAGACTGCCGTTAGTAGAGTCAAGAGTATAAGTAGTTACCGCGTTGATGCTTGATAAGGGCCGAATATAGTGATCCCTTCAAGAGCTAGAGTCATAGGCCATGTTTCTCCCTTGAAGATAACAAATTGTTTCTAACAAGACATAGGGTCCAATGTGTGCCCAAGAATTTACAAATGAGCCAATCGCAGTCGGTCTTAGAGCAGAAGTAATTTATCCAATTAAGGGTTCAAGAAGTGATGTCCACGCCAGTAGAAGAATCACATTTCAGGCCGAGGAGACCGCTTAGCCATAGTCTGGAAGCGAAATCGCAATCTCTGAAGAGATGAGCCTTAGTTTCAGGAATGGAGATACCTAAGTTTTCACAGTGAGGACAAGTAGTTGGATAAGGGATTCCGCATTTCTGGAATGCAACACCAATCGACAGACTTCTATGTATGAGCTTCCACAGAAAAATCTTCCACTTTTGTGAGCAACGTAACTTCCACAGTCTTTTCTTGCTGATCTGCTTTAACTCAGTAGGCACCCCTTCCTGTCAGATCAGTATCGTTAGCGAAAGAGGCCCTGAGCAAATTGAAAGCAATCTTGTAACCAGATTTCACTGTATAATTTCCTTCGACAGTAGCGTTCCAATAGAGCCTGTCAGGGGAGTGAGCTTTAGCTAGGTATGTACATGACCTGTATACTATTGACCTAAAATTACGAGAAGAAACGATTAAGGATGTCGTAGTCCCAGTCACTAGCAGCTGTGAGCAGATCAGAAATGACCATGAGAACATTATCTGAATCAACAGTATTAGCACCTGTTTTGGGAAAAAGAATCAAACCATCGAGCATTCCAGATGCAATTTTCGTTGCTCGAACCAAGAGACCAAGCAGTATGATTGTGTAATAGATTTAACCCCCATCAAATGCCTCTTCATCCCTAGGAGCAACCATTGTAAGTTCGCGACATGGACTTCGAAATAGAGGTGCAGTTAATGTTGTACTTGGCAACAAAATTTTTACTAATTAATGAGTCCGTATCAGTCTGGATCTTTCAGACCATCTTGGCTAGTAATGCTTCATTGAAACACATAATGTTATAAATACCCAGATCACCCTCTGCTTTAGGAAGACTGATGAAGTTAGAGCTTCTCCAGTGCACTGTGCGAGTGACTTTAGACCTTGTCCACCAATAATGTGCAAAGAGGGAGTTTAACCTCTTGGCTACACTTATAGGTATACGAAATATCGATAGAAAATAAATAGATAGTGAAGCAAGGACCAAAGAAATGAGAGTTAGTCTGCCCGCAGGCGAAAAGGTGGAGCTACTCCAAGTATTGATTCGTCTCTGAACCCGGCTGATTAGGTCGTTATAGAATTTTTTTTATTTCCCTCCACTAGGATAGGAATACCCAGGCACTTTCCCATCCTATTGTTACTTTTGATTTGAAGAGTAACAAGGCAGAATTTTGCATTGGCGAGGGTAGTAGTAGAACCAAAGTGAATGGATGATTCATCAAAATTTATAAGCTGTCCCAAAGCAAGACAAAATGCTCGTAAAGTATTACTCAAGGTGATGATGGACTGAGAGTCGCAGTGTGAGAAGAATATTGCATCATCGGTAAAGAAGAGATGACTTATAGTCGGAGCTTGTCGACTGATTTTAATTTCCCCGAGCAAACCATCTTCTTGTGCCTTGATAAGATTAGCAGAAAGAACCTCCATCGATAAAATGAAGAGGTAAGGGGACATGGGGTCTCCTTGTCTAAGTCCCCTCGAGGGACAAGGCTTCGTAGATGGTGAACCATTCAGGAGTACTTCATATAAAATAGATTCAACGCAGTCCATAATTAAGTTTATGAACTTCTCAGGAAAGTGCAAAGAGTAGAGAGTTTTCTTGATAAAGACCATTCATTTCTGTCGAAGGCCTTACTCATGTCTACCTTGAAAGCCATGAGCCCATTTAATTTTTGACACTCCTGTTATTGTTGATGTAAGGGATAACTTCATGGGCAAGGAGAATATTATCCCCACATGAGCGTCCAGGCATGAAGCCATTCTGGAAAGGTCCAACCACGTTGTAAATAACCTTTTTAAGTCTATTCACAATCCACTTGATGATAATTTTCATGATGACATTACAAAGGCTGATAGGCATGTAGTGATCGACGCTTTCCAGACAGTCAGTTTTAGGGACCAAAGTGATGAAGGTACGATTGAATTCTTTGAGGGTGTTGCCACTGTTGAGGCAGTGATACAACATGGGAGACGTCATCCTTTATAAAATGCCAGTAACGCTGAAAAAAGATGGCTAATTGTGGACATGATATAGGTCCACCCCGACGCGGCCACGCGCGGGTTCGGGGAGGCGAATGAATCTCCATATGAGATGGGTCGAATTGAAATTTAAATCGAAGTGGAGTCGCCACCGAACTTTGTGGGAGTTCGAGCCCGTTCGAACCCACTCTATATCTTAGTGGGTCATGCACAAAGTATGGCCCATTCGGATGTCAGAGTTTATTGGGCTCGTCCCTTTGCATTTGATACCGATACCGACATTATCGGATACCGTGTATTGAATGACTCTCATGTGCCAATGGATTCGGATATCCGGAAACCATGGTTCTGAGTAAAGGGTGAGGGTACGTGTTGGGAAGTTCACAAAGAATATCCAACCCCGCCCGCACATTAGCGGCCTCTACTAAGATATCGAATGATGTTTTAATACACGCATTAGTAATACGATGAATGATATGCAAACATTGTTTTAACTAAACATGCGAATAATTGAATGGGTTGCTATGTCGATTTAATGCATTTAATACTAACGTGAAAGTTATATTTAGCATGCGAGGTTCATTTTAGTACAATAAAATAAACAACAAAAATAAATCGACAAAAAGAATAAACGCGTTAGTAACGGTAATAGTGATAATAACGGTTTGCAAAATATAGAAGGCTATAGGATAATGTAAACATGATGCATGATTTTGGAAATATAATATGACACGTGATTGATTTGACACGTGTTGACCTAAGTCATAAAAAAAGTATTGTCGAAACTAGAAAAGCGATATAGGACTCACAGTTTTGACATGATAAGGCCACTCGATCGAGTCATTGAAGAACTCGACCGAGTGGTCCTTAGAAAAAGCTTATGTCCGGATTTCGGGACGTCACTCGACCGAGTCACGAGGGGACTCGACCGAATGCACGGCCACTCGATCGAGTTATTGCGAGACTCGACCGAGTGGTTGTCAAAATAACCTTCTATCTCGTTTTTTGGGGTGCCACTCGACCGAGTGGACTAGGCACTCGATCGAGTGCCCACTGTACGAACTAGGGTTCGCTTCGCAACTCTACACGAATTTCGAGATTGCTTCTTTATTTTTATAAATTACTAGTTTTGTTGAGTTGGGGATAAATATTATGGGATTTACGCTCGATTCGAACTTTGATTCTCGTCATATCCCATATTCGGTTATTGAATTGATATCGAATATTAGAGCAAAACTTGAAAAAAAATACTATAAGTCGTTTAAATTAAACTAAAATGATATTGATTATCTCCGCGTTTATAGTGTCATAAGTAATTCTACCGAATTAGATGACAACTATTTTAGCATCAACGAAAATCGTATTAGTTAGACTTGTTGACTAAATCGTTTAGATTCGACGTCCAACTATGGAGTTGGCATCGAATCTAATAGATTGACACTTTGTATTCGCTTGAATTAAAAAAGAACTCGACTTGATTTGATTCCCTCCGCATCCCGACATCGTAATAAATCCTTGCGGATTATGTGATGTCGGATGCGCATCAACGGGTTTCAACCTTAACTAGAAAAAGACGTTTGATTTGGAAATAGTTTTGAAATTGACGAATATGCGATGAATAACGATGCAAAAAATACAAAAAACTATTGTTTACGTTGACTTGCTTCAACAATCAAGCGCTAGGGGAGTCGGGATAAGCGATCGGCAACATCGGGTGAAACACCCTTGTATATTCGGATTTCCTTATCTCGTCATCATTCGCACTCGACACGAATCCTCAAGTATTTTAATGTATTATACTAATAATTATTATTGATATTATAGACTCAACAATGGAATATAAAAAAACGAAAAAAAGGATGACGACTACGACGACGGACGACGCGAGGAGGAGAAGAAGAAAAGAAAAGAACGGGATTTTGCACCCTCAACCTACATGTTTCTTAGTCTCGGATAGAACTCGTTAATTATGGCCTTAGCACGGGAGTATCGAGGTTTACGTAAGTTGAGTTATGGTGGTTAGGGTTTGGATTCCTAGATGCTAGGGTTTAGGGTGGAAGATGTATGATTAGGTTTGAAGAATTGTAGCTGAAAAAAAGTGTGTTTTGTGCATGCAAAGGGGAGTATATATAGGCAATGGCTCACCTCCCCGTCTAGGGTTACTCGACCGAGTACCCTGCTGACTCGGTCGAGTGGCCCAAGCTGCCGTAGACGGGCCTGTTTGAGGGCCCACTCGATCGAGTGGGCTGACACTCGATCGAGTGGGTCAGCTGGAGCGAATTGATCCGGTTTTTTACCTTGGTTTGGGTATTTTTTGAAAGCCTCGTATTTGGGTTGGACTTTTGATATTTGCATGGTTATTTTTGTGTCTCGGAAACGGCTTTGACCAGGTTTTGGCCCAGTCGCTAAAAGTCGGTTTTATTTCCGGTGTCGATTTTGACCCAAATTAGTCTTATTTGATTGGAAACGACCCGCTGGGCCAGTATTTGAGGTCGGTTTTGTGAGATTTGTACTCCGTAAAAAGCCCAAGCCATCAATTAATGGTATCGAGCCCATATCCGAGCGCGTAGAAACACGTTTGCGTCCGATCATCATCGGGTATTTTTTGGAAACCGCTATAGACACCTAGCGGCCAAATGTGGGTGTCTACAGTAATATACCGTCTGGCCCTGGAGATTTAAGTGTGCCCATATGAATGACAGCAGTTTTTACCTTCTTATGTGTGAAGGGGGAGCTTAGGTAAGAGATATTACACTCAGAAAGCTTGTTGGTAAGATTGTTGAACATGAATTGATAAGTAGAGGTCTCATTATGCGTGAGGGGATTATTAAGTAGTGGGTTGAAGGAAGAGTTTCGGCTTTGATGAGAAACAGTGTGAAGAAAAGAGTTGTAGATATTTGAAAAGTGCTCCAGAAACGCAACATGGATTTCTTCTTAGTTAAAAGTCCAGCTATTATCTGCAGATTTTAGTCCAACTATATAATTTCTGCTTGTTCTTCCTTTGACCCAATTGAAGAAGAATTTAGTGCAAGTATCACCCTCTATTTCCCAGTTAAGCTTGGTTCTCTGTTTCCAGTACAGCGCAGCCGCTTTACAGTAATCAAGTAGTTCATTATGATGGCGTATAAGAAGCAGAATCTAGTCCACTGAAAATGTCTTCCAGGTCCGAAGAAAGAGTGTCATCAAAATCAGTCCACTTCTTGCCCCACTCAAGACGTTTATCCAATGACCATTTCTTCATTATTGTTCTAGCATTTGCGAGCTTTCTGGTTAAGATGTAGGAGGGCGAACCACTCAGCCCCTGACGAGAGGAGAAGTTCTGCCAGAACTCAGAAACTGTGTGCTTACAGTCTTCAAAATCAAAGTTCCAGGCTTCTATTTTATAAGGGCGGATCTTAGTATCACAACAGAGAAAGACGTGAATTTCGATCATTGCGTGATCACTTATTTGTATGGGGTAATGCTTAATTGCAGTATTAGGGAAGATAGTCAACCAGGTGGGCGAGGCGAAAGCTTTATTAAGACGTTCATAAACTCTATCATTTCTTATGTGTTGTTGCACCCGGTAAAACGAGGTCCCTTGAATGGAATATCGATAATACTATTGTCAATTTTCCACCTGGTAAAGAGATCAACACCTTTCAGGCTGCCATTTTTTAAGCTGAGCTTGTCTTCAGGGTATTCAACTTGATTGAAGTCCCCCATGAGGAGAACCGGAAGATCAAGATCCCGAAGCCGATCACTCAAGTTATCTCAAACAGCTTGTTTTTCATGTAAGTAAGGATTACCATAAACAAAAACCAAATAGCAAAAGGATCATTTTATTATAGCTCTTAATATGATGAAGTTGCTACATTTCCATTTTAGGTGGATTGAGAGTGATCCCTTCCAACCAACCCAAAGGCCACCACTAGTGCCCAGGGATCTACGTCAACATAATTAAGGAAACCTAAAGACCTACCCAACCTACTGACATATTCAGAGTTTTATTTAGTCTCACTAAGGAAGAGTAAGTTATACAATTTATTCTTGACCATCGCTTTAATTTTAGAAATTGCAGAGGTGAGCGGATCGTTAAGATCCCTACAATTCCAGCGAATGCCTCTCATGGCTGCTTCGGAGACTATTGTGGGACAGTCTCCACAGCCCTGACATAGCTATTAAGCTTAGAATCCAGGTCCTCTAGTTCAGCATCAGTGACAGACATTATGAAGCCTGATTTGGTGGGTTCAGGGGTCTCAGCTGCAAACTTCAGTTTCCTGCCAAGAGAAAGCAGGTAAGATTTGGCCGTGTTCTTGTTAATGATGGAGCAGTCTTCCAGTAAAAGCAAGTCAGGATCGGAGCTAGACTTGCGTTTGGCACTAGATTTCTTACGAGTGCTATAAAATAGAGGTTTCTCAGTAAGGGACCCATGTGGTTGAAGTGGGAAAGATTTGTTGAGAGGCTTCTCTTGAGAACGAAGCAGTAGGTCCACTTCCAGGGGGCCAAACATATCAGTGGGGAAACCTTTTAACTTGTTGTCAATGTCTTGGAATAGGGAGAGGACTTCTAGAGTGGTGATACTAGCAGCAAAGCAGAGGTTAACCTTAGCGATAATTCATCTTGATCATTACCTTCGGATTTTGTAGGGTTGAGGTTGCTGGTTATAACAGGGGTTACAGCAGGAGTACTAAGCAGAGTTTCACTTGGTAAAACTTGATCTTGGAGTGGCGGGGAGTCCTTACGCGCATCAATGAAAGCCTGGTCAGAAGACTCTGAATTAGATGAGATTTGAATAGCAAAGTCATAGTTGTTGTGTTCTTCAGAGCTATAGTAAGACCAATCTGGGGAAGAGCGTGGAGAGAAGCTATTATCATTACTCTAATTAGCTTCATCTTCAGGGTTATCACTCTCTTCATTATAGGTGTGGTGATTCTTGTTCTGCTCAGCAGCTAAGTCAACCTCTAGACCGGCTTCAGAAAAAGAGGGCTCATTGAAGGGAAGTTGAATATTTGGCGGCAAATTGAAGGTTTGAGCCAGCCACGAGCATTATCAATAGCAAATGCATTTTTGTAGTTCCCTTCAAGCCGGTAATTCATAGCTTTATGCCTCATAACATCTTCATCCCTGGAGTAGCACCAGTCCATTTCATTGCAATATGGTGCAATATCAGGATCTTCAGAGTAGCATACTGAATGTGGATATTTGCCAGAATAAGGAGTTTCAAAAGGACTTCACGCCATTCCTTACTACCATTTCTAATCAGGGTGGAATCAACAGAGTATTCATCTTGTTCAAACTCAAAGACAAGCCCACGATTTAGAGATTCATTAATTCTGAGATGGTTGCTACGAAGAGAAGGTCCCTTGAAAGGTTGAGAAGTGACCAGAAATTTCATTCCAGGGTAGACCTTACCCCCCAGAGAGCGGCCCATACTGAAGTCTACAAATTTATCTGGGAAGAGGTCAGCAGGAACAGTTCTGTTTGAAAAACGCCCAACTCGAAACTTGGAAGTTAAAAATTTTGTAGTAGAAGGGATGACCCTTAAGTCTAGATTTGAAACACCCTACATTGATTGAAGACGTTCTATTTATGAGCTTAAATGACTAGTGCTTAAAGGGATTGAAAGTACTACTCATAGTAACAAAGTGCACTTTCTTTTCTGGTCATCCATGCAAAAGAACTCCACAGTTAAGCGTGCTTGAGTGAGAGTAATCTTAGGATGGGTGACTTTCTGGGAAGGTCTCCAGGATGCGCATGAGTGAGGTCAAAATGCGCTGGAAAGGACTCGTGTTGGTTTGTGGGACCAGTATAGAGCCTGGTGATCTAGCGTGGCTAACATTTCCGGTCCTAGTTTGGTTCGGGGTGTTACAAGTGGTATTAGAGCAACCCTGCGACCGTGCATTTGGCACCTAGCGAGGATGGATTCTGGGTCAGCGGTTATGCTGCCAAGCGCAATGAGGACGTTGCGTTTTTTAAGTGGGAGTGATTGAAACACCCCACATTGATTGAAGACGTCCTATTTATGAGTTTAAATGACTAGTGCTTAAAGGGATTGAAAGTACTAGTCATACTAACAAAGTGCACTTTCTTTTCTGGTCATCCATGCAAAAGAACTCCACAGTTAAGCATGCTTGAGTGGGAGTAATTATAGAATGGGTGACCTCCTGGGAAGGTCTCCAGGATACGCATGAGTGAGATCAAAATGCGTTGTAAAGGACTCGTGTTAGTCTGTGGGACCAGTATAAAGTCTGCTGAGCTACCATGACTAACATTTTCGGTCCTAGTTTGGGCCGGGGTATTACAAGATTGAACATGGTATGTCACCCACAAGCCTCCAAAATGGTGTATTCTTTGTTGTGGATAATCTCCATAGACTGATCTAGATTAGTAGAAATACTAGAAGTAACTTCCTTACAGTGCAAAGCTTTGTGCCCTACACGACCACATTTGGTGCAGTATTTGAATACTTCTTCATATTGGAACTGGATCCAAAGCAGATATTCATTGTTGCAAACCAGGAAAAACCGGGATTGAGAGGGTCTCTAAATGAAATGCGAGCTTTAATTCGCAGGCAGTCGTTAGGGGGTATTACTTCAAATGGCTCAACTTCAAAGTCATTGCTTAGGAGTGGCCCAATGGTATTCGCAGTTCCCATATTGAGATACTCAAATGGGAGTCCGCAAACACGGACCCAGAGTTGGGCAGAAGGGAAGCGGATAGTGCGAGGCACTGATTCTGGAGTCAATTTAGCGAGGACAATAATGGCGCCATGAAGAGAAATGAAAGAGTGGCCAAGGAGATCCTCCCGGTCTAGGGAGTCAGCACAGTGAAAGATGAAGAGGTCGCCCATTTTTTGGACCTTAATAGGACATCGAGTGACCCAGTGATCTTCAATAACAATGTTGATGAGTTCAGGACTAAAACTTATGTAGTCTACCATATAACCTAAAATGCAGCGATTCCAGAAAGCAAAAGAATCCCCCCGAAAGTCAGGATTCATGTTGATAATGGGTGCCGTACGTGGGTAGCGCCATGCTATTTGGAAGTCAATTTCAACGCCAATATCCACTCCAGAAGGGATGTTTGCGACACGGGGAATACTGGGACCATCCTCAGCGAAGAAAGTGGATGTTTGCGACACGGGGAATACTGGGACCTCCTCAGCGAAGAAGTTATTAGTGAAGCTGAGAGAAGTGGGAGAGTTGTTTGGGGTACGATTTGAGCTCATTATTAAGGTGAGTGACTGTTGTTTGATGGATATTGTTGTAACACCCACTATTTTCCTAGAGTTGCTATCTTTTCCGTTATGACACTGTCATGACTCTGTAGCTTTTCTGTCCTCCATTTCTACTTTTTCCAAGCTTCTCAAATATTATTTATTTTCATTAAAAGATTTAATTTTTTTAATCATAAATCTATTTATTAAGTTTTTATCGCAAACTATTCATTTATTTTAGGAAGAATCCCATTTTTCTATGAACTATTGTTTTAAGCTTGGATTTGAGTTACTTATTTTTCTAAAAATGTCCAAACATGTTTATATAATATTTTTAACTAAGAAAGTATTTTTATTTATGAAAATTTATTCTTTAATGATTTTATTACGAAGTCTCGTAAATAATTATTTTCTAACGCGAGGTCTACTCGAATTGCTTTGAAATGCTTTTAATAATTTTACGATCCTTATTTTAACAACCTAAAATTATTTGGGACCCCTTTCCCACTATTTTGGACCGTGACCCCCATGTCACACTTCTTACTACATTATTTTTATATAATTCATTTTATGAGATGTTATGTATGTAGATATTTCTTTTATTCAACTCACTTACTTTAGTGCTTAATAATCAAACTCTTCACTCTCCTAATCCACTCACTTTGACCGGTTTATGCTAGCCTTTTTACATTGTTTTTTTTATCAAATTATAAGGCCATATTCATTCACCACCTCTTTATTATTCTTTCATCATTCATTTCACAAAAATATTCAAGACAAATACTCTTCATTTCCTCTCCTTTGGCCTTGGTTTCCAACAGCAATTCCAGCCAAGATTTGTCTCAAAATCGAGTCTTGATTGTCCAATTTTCATCTCCAAATTAATCGTCTTTCCTTTCCCTTCATTAAGGTAATAATCGATGTTATTTCCGATCGTTATTTACCTTGATTATTTTAGTTTTCTCATGGTATTTTTGTACCATGTATGTCGTGTGATGTAGGATTCTTGGACGACCTCGAAGCCGACGAAATTATCGTAGACTCGGATTTGTAGTGAATGTAACGTCGATGTCACTCGGTATTACTTGATTTTATTTGTGTAATTGCATGTATATAAATATAATTTTATTTTTGACAATATATGTATGTCATATCATCTGAAAAGTTTTTAAAAGTCGTAAATTTGCATGTTTCGTTTTTTTATCGCTTTTACGAGATTATCGATTAAATTGTTATATCATTTTATAAAATCGTAATATTCGGCCTAAACATATAAAATATGAATATATTCTGTAAAAATGATGTTTTTGATGATTTTTGATAATTTTTTTGTTTTTATGATATTTTAAGTATCGATTATTGAATTATTACCGTTTCCGGACGAAAATGATTAAAAGTCGATTTCTAGTTCTAGCACTTAAATATTTTATTTTAATCTGAATTTGGCGTGGATAACCTTTCTGATGAAAAATAATTTTCTGAATTTTTTCATAATTTTTTGGAATTTTTAAGTGGGTGAATTAATTAATCACTTTAGATCGTCGTTTATCGTTAAAAACCGTGTTTTCCATTTTAATTCCCGATTTTTGATTTTTGTCTTAAATCTGGAAAAAAAAATGTTTCTAATGGTTTCTTGATAAAATGTATTTCTATTATTTTTAGTGCTTTAACAAAATATTAAGAATGACAAGATTTATTAAGAGAATCGTTAATTGTGGAAACGAGTTTTAAAAGACGGTTTTATTGGAATTTGTGAAATATGGAATTTCGGAAATCTTGAAAAAATTATAGTTTCTGGAAAATCCTAATTTTTAAGATTAATAATAATTTTTGGATATTAATACTTAAATCGTTTTGTAATTACTATTTTTATTAGTCGTTCCGTCGAGATTAGACGATTAACGAGAAAACCCTTTAAAAATCAAGTTTACAGATTCTGGAAAATTTATTTTTCTGGACAGAATGTTCAAAAATGTATATTTTACCTATTTTACATAATTTTTGTACTATTTATCGAAGCCTATAAATGATAGTATTGATTTTTTTGACAAAATTACGATTTATCGTTAAAATGCTCCGTTTAAGTTCAATGAATTTTTTTTCCATCAATTTTGAAAATATTGAAATCTGAAACTTTAAGAGTTAAATCACCCCTTATCATAGTCTAAATTTTTTTTATATGTTTAATAAATAAAAGACGTTAAATGATTTATTTTGACATTTGCCGTAAAATCCTATTTATGTTGTTTTGTCGAAATTATTACTAAATAGGGAATTTAAATTTTATAAATTTTGTAAACACCTTAATTAGTAGTATTAAAATGTTTAAGATATTTTTTTATCATTTTATAAACACTTGTACCACATTTCAGTAATTTATAAACCCGATTGTTCTCATTTTAACAATTAATATCGTAATGGCCTATAGTATTAGTTTTATAAATCTATATTAATTATTAAAAATGTTGTGTTAGTATGAACTAATATTTTTGATATTTTGATATGATTCTATTTTTAGAAAGTTTCCTAAAATAATAGAAAGTTTCCTCTTTTAGAATATAATGATCACTCCTTTTATCTCCATATTGTTTATAATGATTATATCTTTCGAATATCGATATTAGCTTTGTTTTGGAGTTATGGAATAAAGACAATTGTGAGGCTTAGATTAATATATTTTGGGGTTTACATTTTTGCCATCAACTATAAGGCTAGTGTATCATGAGTCGGTACAGTAGTTGTTGAACCGGGTGACAGGTATCCCGGGAGTTGTGTACATTTTGACCTTAAGCTTAGGCCTCGCAGTAAGTCATCACCATAAGTTGAACTAGGTGACAGGTAATCCCAGGAGGAGTGTGCATTGTCTTAAACAAGGGTCACGCATTTATAAGTCGTCGTCCTATAATGATTGAGTAGCCTAATTAGAGATCGAAGTTTGATTTGTTTGAACTAAGTTCTTGAAACTAATTTTTAATATTCTCCTAGTGAAAGTATAGCCTTCAACACTGATTCTATCCATGATGCCATTTTGAATATTTTTATTATTATCGATATATTTTGGTTTGCAGGTTGACAAATATTTGAAGTTTTCTTCTGAAAACTTGTTCTGATTTTATTGTTCTAATATTTTATGTTTTTTCCGAAAGCTTAATTTATTATGACGTTTCAATGTTTTCTGTTCTTACTATTTTCATATAATAGTAATTACAGTTTTAAAATCTTGTAATATGGTTGGGAGAACGTCATCGTTGCTTCTCATTGATTGTGTCTGTTATGTTTTTAATATGGCAGGTATATGTGTTTCCCTTCGGGTGGGCTAGCGAGTAGTTACGGATCCTGCTTCGCTGATCAATAAATTTTATACCATGGATTGTTATAACCTTTTTTACGGATTTTATTTTATTTTTATTTTGTAGCCATTTTTATTTTATGTCTTATGTATTGACTAACCCTTTTTATTTAATCAAGACATAGTTACAGTGTGTTACAATCCCATATCTACAGTGTTTCCACCACTGTATTGCGTTAAAATTTCTAGGGGATTACAATTTAGTTGTGGAGTTCGATTGTTGGTGGTGGAGGATGCTCTGGCTGCAGGATATAAATAGTCGCCATTTCAAAGCGGATCAATTGAACAGATTCAAGGAGAACATAACGGCTAATCAGTATTGATCAAATTGGTGGCAACCACTAGAAGGGAGAGAATTATAATGATTTGTGTGTAGTTTGAGAAGTCTAAGAGATTTTGCAGTGGAGGTAAGTTAAGTATGTCGTTATTGGAAATGATGAAGAGGAAGGCAGAGAGGTGGCAGTAGGCATGCGGTAGGCTTATTGGAGAAACCAAAACAAGGTAGGTTAGAGCTGTAGCAGTAATAAAGACCACTTGCGAAAACTAACTGGTTGATTGGAAAAAATTTGTTGGCTCAATGCTAAAGGCTTGATGATGCGGATGATGACCGTAGCTGAGATTGTTGTGAAGATTATCAAATGGAGATAAGATTGCCTCAAGATAGGTAGTATCTAGTACTAAGATTGTGAAAGACACTGCAGAAATCAATTACCGAGAGAAGGAGATAAAGTATGGATTCTCAATTGCAGAAATCAATTGATTTGAGGATTTTAGAAAATTAGGTTTTGAGCTCTCTTAGAGAGAGAAAGAACTTTGATTTTTTTTTGTTTAGTTTGTACAAATTTGAGGCAACCAAACAACTCAATTTTTTACAATTAATGGGAATTCATACATCCCATGATTTCACAAGGGCAACCAAACAAACTCATAGTCTAAATATGCTCCCAAAAGTCCAAAAACTAAGTCATACTCTTTTCAGAAACTCACCCGTATTATTTTCATCAATCTATGTACTACTCTATCATTGTAATTCTTCTTCCCTAAATTTTCTTGTGATTTCCATGTCTGATATCTCTCTCTCTACCACACATTAACATTAGCATATTAAACAAAAACATTGACAATCGTCCCTCCTAGGCCCAAACTCGACGAGTTCGATGAATATCCAACGTTACTCACCATCTTCAACTCCTATCAGCTACTTATTCAAATGTCACCACCTCGTCAGCAACGAAGCAAGTTTGTGGTAGATGCCCTACTCTCAAACATAAAGCTTGTAAAATCACCTTAATATAGATGGTTATCATTGCTTGTAAAATCACCTTAATTATAGCCTTATGCTGATGAGTTCATCTCTAATTTATAACAGAAATCAAATAACCAAGTTGAAAGACACCTCATATTTTCTGTTAACTTAATTTATTTAGCAAAAATTTTGGGGTTTGAAACATCCCATATTTAATCCGCGAGAAAATTCGCTCACAGTTTAATGTTTTGACAAAAAAATTAGTATCATATCTAAATTCTAATGCTCAGAAAGTTGAAATTAAAATGAAACAACCCATATTTAATCAAATTAATTGAAATACATTTATAAATTCTGGCATTTCAAAACTTTTGTGGGAGTGGATCTCTAATTTGTAAAATTAATTAAAATTCCACCAATCTCTAATTTGTAAAATTGTGGGAGTGGATCTCTAATTTGTAATTAATTAATTAAAACTAATTAATTTGAGTGGATCTCTAATTCCGGAAATCTCTAATTTGTAATAGAAATCAAAGAACCAAGTTGAAATGCACATATTTTCTATTAAATTAATTTATCTAGCAAAAATTTTGGGGTTTGAAACATCCTAGATTCAATCAGCGAGGAAATTCACTCACAGTTTAATGTTTTTGACAAAAAATTAGTATCATATCTAGATTCTAATGCTTAGAAAGTCGAAATTAAAATGAAGCAACCAATATTTAATCAAATTAATTGAAATACATCACTAAATTCCAGCAATTCAAAGCTTATGTGGAAGTGGATCAAATATTGGACATTCGGATATCTGCACCTGAAGAGTTTATGGATCCCTAAGTACCTAAGAGGGGGAGGGGGTGAATTAGGTACCTTTTAAAATTTCAACTTAATCTTTATTGATTAAAGTAAGTTGAGTGGAAGTAGAAAACAATTATGTGAAGAAGTACTAGACTTAACATACAACAGACAGTCAGACTGTTACGCTTTGTCTTAGCAAGGAGTACGGCTACAGAACAAAGCCACGGTATGAAAGACTGTTGTCAGACTGTATTCGATTAGCTTAGCAGAATGAGAAGTTACAGACGAATGTCACAGTACGGGCGACTGTTGCATGAAAAGAAATAGCACAACTAAAACTAAGTTTGAAGCTTGAGCAAATAAAAGAAAAACATAATAACATGCTTTTATCGAAAGATGTAGTGGAAAAATAAAGAACACGATAAAACACGATGTTTTTGAATTGGTTCGGTCAACACTCTAAGGGCCTACGTCCAATGCTTTTCTTATTGCTTTTCTTTAGAAATCTACTCCGAAATCAAAAGACCCTTACAATGAAAAGCGACCCATAACCTACTCCGGTTACGACCAACAACCTACTCCGGTTGCGATTTGAGTTTACAAGACTACTCTATCTCTGACTCACCAATGACCTACTCCGGTCACGACCAATAGCCTACTCCGGCTACGACTTTGAGTTTACGAGACTACTCCGTCTCTAACTCACCAATGACCTACTCCGGTCATGACTCTTAATAACTTAGAAAGTTACAAAGATTACAATTGAAAACCGAGTTAGACAAGAGTGTGTGTGATTCTGTATGACAGTGTGTTCGACTGTGACTTAGAAATTACTGAAGACTTTCTTTTTCGAAAATGATTTGCAAAATGCTTTTAAGATACAAAAACCTTTGAAAACAAAATGCAATAAATGAAGTTTTAGTTTGAAAGTCTTGAGAAATAAATGAGGCAAATGAGTTTCTTTTATAGTAGATGTGGAAATGGGTAAAAGAATGTGCCTCATTGATAAATCCAAAGATTAAAAGGAAACCTTTGACTTTGTTAAAAAAGAAAGCTTTTTCAAAAAGAAAGGGAAGCATGCTTAAGGTTTACCAAAACTGAAGAGAAGGTGTTAACTTGAAAGGTAATACTTGAAAGTAGAAACAATTCAAGTTCACTTTCAAAAGTGAAGAACCATTTTTGGAAAACCTTGGATAAGAGGTGCATTATTTTACAAGAAACCAAACTATCCCTTTTTCTTAAAGAAATCAGATATTTTCAAAGTCAATTTAAATTTGTAAAATGATTTTTCTGAAGATTTAACTTTTGAAATTGAAATCTTTTTGAATCATTAAGAGTTGTCGAACGATGTAACAGTCAGTCCGACTGTTACATATTGCTATACCAAAAAACACACACTTTGCCATTCTTAGTGACTATGGACTTAGACTCGATTCTATTCTCTTTTCTTGAAGTTCTTGATCTTTGTTTTGGGTAACTTTGGCTTGTCTTGATATCATCATTCTTGAATAAGCACATTTGATAATTATCGCACTAATGACAATTAACCTATAAGATTAAACTAGAGCACAAGTTAAATTAGGCATTGTCATCATCAACAAACCCAACAAATTTCCCCTTTGATGATGACAAGCCTAAGCAAAAAACTTAATGTCCCAAGTTCCCCCTCAAAAGGTTAGTCAATTAAGATTAGTAATCACATAGTAAAGGGTTTATAAGCTTAGAAGGAGAACTAACAATACTTAGACAAAATATTAGATATAAGAACTAAGAACTATCAAGAAAGGATCAAGAATTCATTCTTGAGGACATGTGTTTTACCTTTTCCCCCTCTTGGCATCATCAAAGAACCTATCATAATTCCGGACACAGTAGAAAACACATATAACATAGGCACATAATATTACGAAAATAAATTTAAAAAGCATCCAGAGGGTAACAGTCACCAGGACTGTTACACAGAATTCAGAAAAGTTAATACAAATCATTGTCTTTCAAAAGATAATACTAAAAATAGTTTTTGATTTTGAAAAGAGAGATTTAATTAAGAGGAATCAGAATCCTCATAACCATCATCAGCATCGGAATCCATTTCACCATATTTTCCCTTCACCAAAGCAGAAATTACACCGATGTTTCCTTTCATCTCATCCATTCTTGCATTCAATTTATCCAACCGAACCAAAATTTCAACGCAAACCCGACAAGTTCAACCAATAGAGAATAAGCAACTTTGACTTCTTTTGAACTTTTTTTTTGTTTGATTAGGTGATAGAGGATATAGTGTTAAGAGATTGATACTTTGCATCTATCATTGTTGAGGATTAGGGTTCGGATAAAATTTTGTAATTTAAGTGTTGTGGGAGGATGATTCTTGAGAGGGAGGAAGATTTGCTATGGTTTCCATTTGCTCCCTTTGTATTTGAGGAGTTAGTATGGATTTGGTGTTTTTTGAATTTCTTGGAGGCATGATAATGGAGGTAAAAGGTAAATAAGGAAGATGAAAAAGAAGGGTAAAGAGAGTTTAAAGAAGGAGATGGGTTTTAATAATGAAAAGGAAAGATGATGGTTACTGACAATGGGTACTGACATACGTAACTTTTTTTTTCGGATTTTTTTTTTTGAATTTTTTTTTAATCAGCTACCGTAAGAGGACGAAATAGAGGAAATAATAAGTATGGGATAAAGATGATAGTTAAATATGGGGAAGGTAAATTAATATGGGGAAGGTAATTTAATGGGTAGGTAGTAGTGGTACAATAGGAGTGATGATGATGTGAAAGAGGAAGGAAGAAATAAAGAGGAGAGCGAAAAGAAATTTGAAAAAGAGTTTGAAAAAGAGAGAAAGAGTACAGATGGGTAGTTGTCAGTTATTGGGAAGGCAACAAATTTTGAAAAAAAGAGTAAAAGTGGCGTGTAGAAGGAAAGAGGAGAGAGGGAGATATTTTTTGGGTAAAGGAAATATTTGAGGATAATAGAAAGTATTATTTAATAGATATTGTATAGTGGATATTTTGTTTAATATGTGAGATATTAGTTTTATTTTTGACAACTACCCAAAAACAAAAAGACAATGATTAATAAACACAATTCAAAATTCATCACATAAGAATGCCAATTAATTCATTAAGTAAGATTAAGGACTAAATAACATGCATAATCACTAGAATAAGAATTATCGGTTCGTCTAGCCAATCATGCAAGGAAAAACGATAAATCACACATAATCAATTAGAACAATTAATCAAACCAATTTCGAGTCGAAACTTCTCGAATTGGTCTCTTGCTAGTGGCTTAGTAAATATATCGGCAATTTGATCTTTGGTATTGCAAAAATTTAGCTTAATGTGACCCTTTTCTACGTGATCCCTAATAAAGTGGTGACGAATATCTATATGCTTAGTTCGAGAATGTTGAATCGGATTTTTAGATATGTTTATGGCACTCGTATTATCACACATTAAAGGAATAGAGTCATAAATCATACCAAAATCGACAAGTTGTTGTCGTACCCACAATACTTGAGAACAATAATGAGCGGCGGCCACATATTCACTTTCGGCCGTGGAGAGAGCAATAGTGTTTTGCTTCTTCGAACCCCATGAAATAAGATACGGACCTAAGAAGGTAGCGACAACCGAAGTACTCTTTCAATCGACGGAACACCCCGCATAGTTTGCGTCCGAGAAACCTACAAGGTCAAAAGGACAACTTAAGGGGTACCATAGATAAAGCTCTTGTGTTCCAACCAAATACCGAAGAATGCGTTTTACGGCTTTAAAATGGGATTCTTTGGGATTTGCTTGGAAACGAGCACACAAACAAACACTAAATAATATATCGGGACGACTTGCAGTTAAGTAGAGAAGTGAGCCTATCATACCTCTATACACCGATTCACTAACATTCTTACCACTTTCATCCTTGTCCAATTTGGACGATGATACCATCGGTGTAGTGTATGGCTTAGCATTGGTCATCCCGAATTTAGTTAGCATCTCCTTGATGTACTTTTGTTGGTGAATCATAATTCCTTCTTTTGATTGCTTGATTTGAAGAACGAGAAAGAATCCGAGTTCATCCATCATGCTCATCTCAAACTTCGATTTCATTAGATTAGAAAAATAAAGAGTAATGAGTTCACTAGTTGCTTCAAATATAATGTTGTAGACACCCGCATTTTGACTGCCAGGTGTCTATGGTAGTTTCCAAAAAAATACCCGATGATGATCGGACGCAAACGTGCTCTAACGCGCTCGGATATGGGCTCGGAATCAGTAATGTCCGGCATAGGCATTTAACGGGATACAAATCTCACAAAACTAACCTCAAATTCAGGCCCAGTAGGTCGTTCCGAGTAAAATAAGACTAATTTGGGTCAAAACCGACACCAAAAATAAAACTCGTCTTTTGGCGACCGGGTCAAAACTCGGTCAAAGACGAATCCGACACACAAAAACAACCTGATACATTTCTATAAAATTGCACCCAAGTACAAAATTCAAAAAATGTCAAAGGTCAACCATTTCCTAAAATGGTTCGTCCAAATTGATCCACTCGGTCGAGTGGATTGACCCACTCGGTCGAGTGGATTGACCCACTCGGTCGAGTGGAGCCTCAAAATCCGGAACAGACCCGATTTTAAGGGCACTCGACCGAGTGCACTAGGGCCACTCGATCGAGTGACCCTAGGTCGTGGGGTTTCTCCTATAAATACCCCCATCAACCCACAACATTTCACAACTTTTTCCTAAGCATTCACTACCTTCAAAAACCTCACATTTCAGCCATAATTCAACCCTCAAGCACCATCACACTTATATACACTTCGAGAGCAAAAACTCGTTAAAATTCATCTCTACAAAACCTCCATCAACTCTTCCTACGTATCTCGAAGTTCCCGCACCATTGCCGCCATTTGACGAATCGTATTCCGAGAAGCAAGAGCATGTAGGTTGAGAGTGTGACATTCAACACCGACATCTCCTTTCTCTTTTGTTTTCGTTCTCTTCATTTTGTTTATGTATCTATATTATAATTAGTCGATAGTAACGACATGATTACTAACAAATAACATTTTCTTTACCGCATCTAACAATCTAACATTTAATTATCGTTATTTATTTTCGTCTTATTTATCGCGTATACATAATAATAATAACAAGTTTCGGTTTCAAATCCGTTTAACTATGACGATCATCTAAAGTCCGTCTAACCCCTTTAAGAGCAACGACGGAGGTGGCACCCTTTCGAGGAGCGCCGCCCCAATGTACTCAAGGGTACGACGTGATCGTGACCGATCATAGTTGAACGCATTTGATTCCATTTCCAAGATTAGCATGAAATCCGTTGATGCGAAAATCGACATCACATAATCCGTTAGGGTTAATATCGATGTCGTGACGCAGAAGGCTACAATTTTGTCGCTAATCAAATCTTTAAATCTCATATTAAAATTTTCTTTAAAATTCCGATAACGGTATTATAATCATATAAGACATGATTATAATACCGAAAAACCGAGTTAAATCTAAATCGTCAATATTTTTATTTAACTCGGCCGACCATCGATTTTAAACAAGCAAAAACGAAATGAGTTATACCTTGTACAGGGGCCACTCGACCGAGTGACATGAGCCACTCGATCGAGTAGCACCCCAAAAACTAGGTGTGGACATGACATAGGTCCACCCCGACGCGGCCACGCGCGGGTTTGGGGAGGCGAATGAATCTCCATATGAGAATGGATCGAATTGAAATTTAGGTCGAAGTGGAGTCGCCACCGAACTTTGTGGGAGTTCGGGCCCGTTCGAACCCACTCTATGTCGTAGTGGGCCATGCACAAAGTGTGGCCTATTTCCGATGTCAGAGTTTATTGGGCTCGTCCCTTTGCATTTGATACCGATACCGACATTATCGAATATCGTGTATTGAATGACTCTCGTGCGCCAACGTTTTCGGGCATCCGGAAACCGAGGTTCTGAGTAAGGGGTGAGGGTACGTATTGGGAAGCCCACAAAGGACACCCAACCCCGCCCGCACTAGCGGCCTCTACTAAGATCTCGAATGACTTTCTAATACGCGCGTTAGTAATTCGGTGAAAAAATGCTTATGCAAGGATTGTTTGCCCTAAGCATGTGAATGAAATTGAAAGGGTTTCTATGTCGATTTAATGCAATTAATTCTAACGTCAAAGTTGAATTTTAGCATGTGGGTTCATTTTAGTAAAATAAAACAAACGATAAATCAACTAGAAAAATAACAAACGGTTAGTAACGGCATAACGCATAATAACGGTTTGCAAATTAATGAATGATGTAGACAAGATGATGTAAAGTTTTGAAAAGTAAAGTTTTCACGTGATGGATTAACACGTGTTGACATAAGTCATAAAAAGACACCACCGAGACTAAAAGAGGATGAAAGACTCACGATATTGTCGTGATAAGGGGCCACTCGACCGAGTCATTGAGGGACTCGACCGAGTGGATCCTTTAAAGGGGATCTGTTTCTGATTTAGGACCCTACTCGGTCGAGTTACTGACGAACTCGACCGAGTACGTTGTCACTCGATCGAGTCATGGCGAGACTCGACCGAGTGGAGGTCATTCAAACCCTTCTGTCTCGGTTTTGTGATGTCACTCGATCGAGTGGCCTATAGCACTCGGTCGAGTGGCACCTGTACGAACCGTTGGTTCGTTTCGGTTTTGGTTTTGATTTTTGATAATTTGATGAGTTTGTTGAATCGGGTATTGATGGGAGGGATTTGTCGTGGAATCCCAACCGTCAATAATAAACCGGCTATTCCTATGGTAGATAGGGCAAGTCGGGTCGAATCCACGGGGACGGTAATGTAAAGCCTAGACTAAGGTCGCCTAAATACGAGACTAAGTCAACGGACTACGCTAAACTAGAAAATGATAAGAGGGGAGAAAACTAGACTAAGACTAAGGTGCCGGAGAAACGAACAAAGAAACGGGCTAGGATTAGGTCGGGGTCAAAGGGGTAATGGAATGGTCGAGGGATAACTAGAGTGAAGGAGGTAGTAGTGTAATCTAGGTATGGTCCGGGCTCTCGCAAATTAGACCGACCTAGAGGTTTCACCTAAAACCCATCTCGGCGACACACATGACAAACGGGGTTACTAGCACGCTATAGTGGCCTAGGTCGAATCCGGGCTCTCGCTACTTAGACCGACCTAGGGGTCGTCCTCACCGGGCTCTCGCAACTTAGTGAGGGAACCGAACCCACAAACAAACTATCGCCCACAAGAGAAAGGCAAGAAAAACAAGCATTCGCAACTACTTAGTCATTCAAGCATTTCAACAAACATGTGATATGCATCAAACCAAGGGGAAACCCAAATCTTCCACCAACATCTCCAACAATCCCTTAATTATCCATTAACACCCAAATCACCCTACTAACCCTAGCAAGATTACTACTCAAACATAATCATACTACAACTAAAAAGAACAAGATGATTCAACACAAGAACCAAAACAAACATCTACAAACTAGTGAAAACTATGAACTATGAACAATAACAATGAACAAAGATTGAAACTTTAATGATGAGACAAGATTAAGAGAAGAGAAAGAAAGATTATACCTACTAACAAGATGAATGGAAGAATGAAAACTTGCATAAAAGAGAAAACCCAAATACATCACCCAAGGTTGTCAATCTTGGTGGATTCTTCAAGAATTCCTTCAATACAAGCACTAATCTAAGATTAACCACTAATTACCGACTAATGTACTCTAATCTAATCTAATCTAACCTAAAGTAGTCTAGGGTTTTAGGAGAAGTGAAGAATATAACATAAGATGGTGTCTTAATACAAGAGGGGGGGGGGGGTATATATAGGGTTACAAGTGGAAAGGAGATGAAACAATGCGATTGCGGGCTGAACTGGGCTCATCCCGGTCGGGATGAGTTGGTCCCGATTGGGATGGACCCAAGACAGCAACAACCTTAATCGTGAACCTCATCCCGGACGGGTTGAGGCCATCCCGAACGGGATGGGCCTTGTAGGCCTCCTTTAAGCTCCTTTTGGTCCTTCCTTACCTCTCATGGGCTTCTCGTCGATTCTCGGGACTCGGGATCGGGTCTCGGAGGCTCGGGATTGGGTCCCAAGGTCTCGGGGTCGACTCCAAGGCATCAAGTCATCGTTCCTTAGTTTTGTTGGCTCCAAAATGTGTATGTATTGAGTCGGAATCGCTCCAACTCTTCCAAATCGGTCTCGGGAACCTGAAACGAACTAAAGGAAGCATAAGAAGCCCATGAATCGCTCCCAAGAAGCGATTCCACAAGGAAATGGGACCAAAACATAGTGAAAAAGGCACTACAAACTACACTTATCAGGTATAAATATTGTGAAATTTATACTCGAAACTTAACCTCGATACTCATCATATCCCATATTCGATTATTGAATCGATATGGAATATTAGAGTGAAAATAAAAAGAAAAATTGTTTTGAGTCGTTTTAAATTAACTATCGCGATATGAATAGATTTTCTCCGCGTTTAATAATGTCGTGATTCTAGCGAATCGTATGACAATTATTTTAGCATCAACGAAAAAAATCGCATTAGTTAATTAAATTGACTAGATCGTTAGATTCGACATCCAATTATGGAATTGGTATCGAATCTAACGGATCGACACTTTGCTTGAATTAGAGGACTTGATTCCCTCGGCTTCTCCGACATCGAAATAATCCCTAGAGATTGTGATGTCGGATCCGCGTCAGCGGGTTTCGACTCTTATTGAAATAGAATACTTGTTTTGAAAATCGATGCGAATATGCGATTTGAATGACGATATAAACGAAAATAAACAAATTTATTGTTTAGGTTGACTTGTTTCAATAATCAAGCAATTGGGGTGTCGGATAAGCGACCGGCAACGCTGTGTGCGGTACACTTGTATATTCGGGTTTCCTTATTCCGACATCCCTCATACTCGACACAAATCGACAAGTATTTTAATATCTTTTAGTACTAGCGATATTAGTGATATTAGGACGCGATAATAACGATAAAATAAATAAAAGACACGACCCTTATGAAGACGACGACGACGTGACGCGAAAAAAGAGAAAGGAGGAGAACGGGAATTGGCACCCCCAACCTACATGATTCTTATGCTCGGAAAGGACTCGTAGTGACGGATTGCACGGGAGTTCGAGTATGTAAATTGAGTTGTGGTGGTTTAGGGTTTGGAATTCCTAAAGCTAGGTTTAGGAGGTTTAGGGTTTGAGTGTTGTATTGCTTAAGGTAGAATTAGGGTTGTAAAGATGTCAAAAAGATGATTGAAAGGTTGTGCATGGGGGTGTTTATATAGGCATTGCTAGGGTTCCCCGGTTAGGGTTACTCGACCGAGTAACTGGCTGACTCGGTCGAGTGGCCCGTTGTGCCTGCAGTCGGGCCTGAATAAGGCCCACTCGATCGAGTGGGTTGGGCACTCGATTGAGTGGCCCAGCTGGGTCGCGCGGGTCAGCTTCTTGGACCGTGGCTTTGGATGTTTGTTGGGTTTTGTGTTTGACTTGGACTTTTGATGATTGAGTGGTTGTTTTTGTATGTCTCGGAAACGACTTTGACCGGGGTTGACCCAATCGCTAAAAAGTCGGTTTTATTTCCGGTGTCGGTTTTGGCCCAAATTAGTCTTGTTTGACTGGAAACGGTCCACTGGGCCTGGATTTGAGGTCAGTTTTGTGAGATTTGTACTCCTTAAGTGCATTAGCCAGCAACTAATGGTTTTGAGCCCATATCCCAGTGCGTAGAAACACGTTAGCGTCCGATCATCATCGGGTGTTTTTTGGAAACTGCCATAGACACCTGGCAGTCAAAATGCGGGTGTCTACAGAGCTCCCACTCTGACTGAGGCTTGGACAGGGCGAAAGTCAGAGTAGCTACCAAGTCCACTAAGACCTGGTAGACTTCCGTTCGGGTCGTTTATAGTCCATTAGACTTGCGTGAAGGGCTCGCCAGCCATAAGATAGGAGACATACCTGAGTTGATGATAATAACTCCGTGGGGAATAAGGACTTGTCGCGTAAGTCCTGGGTGCGCCTGTGTGTGGGTCCATCCCGTGCTGTGGGCCATCTGCTGGGGAATCGGACTTGTCGTATAAGTCCCGGGTGCGCCTGTATATAGGCCCATCCCGCGTAAATGCAGCCTTGGGCTTCCGCTGGGGAGATTTAGTGGGTTGCATGTTCCCGCTCGAGTCGTACCTGTATAAGTCACATAAAATTTGCATGCAACACGTAGGTAGTAAAACGACTCGCGGTGGGGAAAATGATTTTTGAATTTTTGAAAGTTTGAAATTTTGAAAATTTTAAAATTTGGAATTTTTTGGAAATTTTTTACTCCTAAAGAAATTAGGAAAGTTCGGGATGAATATTTCCATGCTAATATCGAGACTAGGCTTGTGGGTTGATTCCGTTTGGGATTAGGAAACTATTGTGCAAGAAGAGATTAGGAAAGAAGGTTGTAAGGTTGATGCTATATATAGCCCTCCTTGTCTTTGATTTTCTTCATAATTTCCTCACAAATCACCCTTCTCAGAAAAGAAAGCTCCTTATTCTTCTCAAGAATTTTTAGCCATGGGTATTGACCGATTGACCGTTATGTTGCAAGAATGGTCCCGACGCTTCAGGGACACGGATAGGGTGGCTCTCAACCAGACGGGTATTACTCAGCTGTACCCGTTTCGTCAGATGCAGGTTGATCGCTACTTTCTGAATGCGTGCTTATCTTACTGGGATGACATATATCATGTCTTTGCCTTTCCTCGGGGCGAAGTCTGCCCTTTACCTGAGGAGATTGCTGCTGTGGGAGGATGGAACCCAATACTTCAACCCGCCGTCCCGTATTCGGTCTATGACTTGAGGAGGAAGCTTCGAGAATTCTTAGGCCTCTCCCATAATGAGGTGTCGCGAATGGCTCGGGACAACAACATGGTTTCATTGATTGATCTGGCTGGGAAGTTTATGAGTCCGCATGACGTCCGGGTGAGACCGATTCATAGCCGTAGGACTTTTTCTTTTTGCATGCTCCATGTTTACGCCTTTGAGGGTCACATGGACTTATTATCATGTATGGGTCATATCCGTCTCTTGACCGTGGTTGATTTAATGGAGACGGAGCACAGCCCGGCTTGGCTGATTACGGGTGAAATAATCCAAGGCTTGGACAATCGTAAGAGGGATTCGTCTGTCCGTCTCACCGGAAGCACCCGTTTGCTGCAAGTATGTCGGATTTTTATTTTTCTCAATTTCTTGATTTTTATATTTTTTTCGAGATTTTGACTGCTGCAGACTGCAGGCTGCAGTGGGCACTCGATCGAGTCACCCTGGCACTCGATCGAGTGCCTTCGTAAAAAGCCCCCTGTTCGCTCCCAGGGATGCCACTCGATCGAGTCATCCTGGCACTCGATCGAGTGTCATCAGGCGGACGCCTGTTTCGTCTCGGGATCTCATGTTTTGTTTCTTTTTTTAGATTTGGCTATATGAGAGGCTATCAGTGATAGATCCTCCCCTTGATGCTAGCAACTACCGTCACAACCAACTGATGACGAGGAGACGGGCTTTTGATTTTTCTCGTCAGATTACTCAGAAATACTGGGACGAGGTGCTATCAATCCATGGTGGTCGGCTAATTCGATGGGTAGTGCCGTGGTGGCCCATCTACGTCTGGACCGGCTTGGACCCGAGGGACAAAGCTCGTTACCAAGTAATCTTGTCTTTCAGGCAAACGGTTCATCTCTACCCGGACCGCATACTAAGGCAGTATGGACGATCCCAGCGAATACCAGAAATTGAAGCAGTTGTGAGTGACCCTACCCAACTGACCGATGTGATGTGTGATACCTGGATGCAGAGGTGGTACACCCGGCATACTTGGCCTATTTCCAAATCTCGCCACTCGATCTGGGTTTCAGACTCCTATACAAAGTGGGCTAAAGCAGGTGATGCCAAAGCCCGAGCTGCTTTGAAGGTTGATGAAGCTTTTGATTTGCTGCGACGGGAGCAGGCTAAAGACAATAGGGACTTCTTTGAGGAAGGAGACACCCCGGCTGCTATGGTCCGACTAGGGTCAAGTCAAAAGAAGAAGACTAAGACTCAAACTGAAGGGTCTAGCGCTAAAGGTGCTTGGGGGAGGGTGAGCCCCCAGACTGACTTGGAGAGGAGACTGGGCCCAAGATTAGCCGTGCAGGACCGACTTGGTCCACGGGACAGACTGTCCGAACACGTACGGGCTCGACTTGGACCGAAGACGATAGAGGACCCGTTGCCAAAGAAACAGGTTTGAGCTAAGGAAGTTCCCCTGGTAATTCGGGAACGCTCTTCCCCGTCCCGGCGACCTCGGGCTCCTCGTGACCCAAAAAACAAAGGGAAGGGCAAAATGCCCGGATATTAGTCTCCTTTATTTTATTATTTGAATATTAATACTATTTTTGTGGTGTGATTCTTTTGTGTGTGTATGCCGACTTCGGCGTTTTTTTTTTTTTTTTTTTTTTGTAATTCCCGAGTTTATCGAGACTTAATAAAAGACATATTATTGGATACCGTTCCCATCTTTTCGTTATTGCAGTGGTTGTACCCTTTTGAGGGGTTGCCTACGTATCCACAATTAGCGGAATCAAACCAAACGTAGTTCAAAATTTGATTTGATTTTTTTGCAATTATCGAAATACATCAAGATTATTAATTCGAGATGTGCAACAGTAGAATAATTAATTCTAACTTATTGACTTGTCTATAATTTTGAAAATTTATAAAAAGACAGATTTTTATAATTTTTTTTTTTTGCAAATGACATTGAGATAGGGTTTTAGGGGTAGTAGTGCTTCAGCTGGTCCAAGTTGGTCGGGTTGACGAACTCGTTCCCGTCTAGGTCTGTCAGCATCACCGCTCCTCCTGATAGGACCTTCTTGACTAAGTATGGCCCAGCCCAATTGGGTTTGAATTTTCCTCTTGGGTCAACCGATAGTAAGGCACGAACCGATTTTAGGACCAGATCCCCTTCTTTGATGTTCCTGGGCCTAACCGTTTTGTTGAAAGCCCGTTGGATCCTTTTTTGATATATTTGAATATTGTTGAGGGTCCGGGATCGCCGTTCGTCTAAAAGGACTAGCGAATCGTATTGGGCTTGGACCCAATCTGCTTCAGGTACTTGGCTTTCAAGTAAAATCCTGAGAGATGGCACCTCTAGCTCGACTGGCTGGAATGCTTCCATTCCATATGTCAGGTAATATGGAATAGCTCCGGTCGCGGTGCGGATTGACTTTCGATATCCCCATAAGGCGAAGGGTTTTGTCGGGCCAGTCCCGATAATTCTCAGCCATCTTTTTAAGTATGGTGACAATTGTTTTATTAGCCGCTTCTACCGCTCCATTTGTTTGGGGTCGGTAGGGTGAAGATGTATGCCTCTGAATTTTGTATTTCGCTAGCAAAGTAGCGGTTTCGGCTTGAAAGTGGGTCTCGTGATCACTGATAAATTCGTGAGGGATCCCATATCGGCATATGATCTTATTCTGGATGAATTTGGCCATGTGCTTGGCGTTCAAGATACGGTATGACTCGGCTTCGACCCATTTGGTGAAATAGTCGATGGCCACCAAAATGAAGCAATGACCTCCCGTCCCGGTAGGATGCACCTTTCCAATTATGTCAATACCCCATGCCGAAAATGGCCATGGAGATGTCATGGTATATAATAGGGAAGATGACATATGCTGTACATTGCCAAAGATTTGACAGTTATGGCAGTGTTTGACATATAACTGGCAGTCTGTTTCCATGGTGTTCCAGTAATACGCGAGCCTCATGATTTTAAGGGATAGCATATGGGCATTCATATGCGGACCGTTTTCACCGTCGTGGACCTCGACCATAACCTTTTCGGCCTGCATTTTGTCGATACACAGGAGGAGAGCCTCCTGTGCCGTCTTTTTGTACAATTGCCCGTCGTCTGTACGAACAAATTGGGTCGCCAATCTTCGCAAGGCCTTCTTGGCTCGGTTTTCAGTTCCCGGGGGATATTCTCCCGTTGTCAAATAGATTAGGACGGCTTGATACCAAGGTTCTGGGTCAGTTATCTCGATATCTTGAATGGCATGGATGTAAGCCGGCTCGTACCGCCTTTCAACACAGATTGGCATGCTGGTAAGATGGTCCGGTATATTTAGCAGGGATGCCAATTTGGAAAGCGCATCTGCAAATTGATTTTCTTCCCGGGGTAGGTAGATATATTCCATCTTCTGGAATTGTTTCTCTAGAATCCTTACTCGTGCTTGGTAAGCCACAAAATTGGCGTTCCGAGTTTTCCATTTCTAGAGTGCTTGATTGATGACCAATGATGAATCACCGTGGACCCGGAGGTTTGTTACCCCTAAATCAGCGGCGGCTTGCAACCCGTGAATGCATGCTTCGTATTCGGCTGCGTTGTTGGTCACGTCAAAGTCCAATTTGATGGATAGAGGAGTGTGTTCCCCTCGCGGTGAAATCAACAGAATTCCGACCCCAAATCCCCGGAAGTTGGATGCTCCGTCAAAATACAAATCCCACGTCTCAGTATCGGTATGGAATATATCTTCATCAGGAAAGGCCCAAGTATCGGTGTGGCCCTCTTCGGATATCGGGCTATCGGCGAGGAACTTGGCTACTACCTGGCCTTTGATGGCTTTGAATGGTACAAACTTGAGGTCAAACTCAGATAACATTAAAGTCCATATGGACATCCTGCCATTGAGGACGGGCTTCTCGAACAAGTACTTGATAGGATCCATTTTGGATAACACATGTACCTCGTGACTGAGCATGTAATGTCGGAGCTTTTTAGTGGCCCAAACCAATGCTAGGCACGTCTTCTCGAGCATTGTATACTTGCATTCGTATTCGAGGAACTTTTTACTGATGTAGTAAATAGCCCGTTCTTCCGAATCAACTGTCTGGGCCAGCATAGCCCCCATGGCTGTCTCGGTCGTTGTTAGGTATAACGACAAAGGCAAACCGGGTTGAGGTGGCATTAATACCGGCGGAGCAGACAGAATCTCCTTGATTTTGTCGAAAGCCGCTTGACATTTGTCGTCCCATAGCACCCGTTCTCCGATCTTCAGTTTCTTGAAAATGGGCTCACATACCATGGTTAGCTTTGAAATGAACCGGCTGATGTATTGGACTTTCCCGAGAAACCCCCTTATTTCTTTTTCGGTCTTGGGTGGTTGCATCTCGGTGATGGCTTTGATTTTAGCTGGGTCGACCTCGATGCCGCGTTGGCTAACGATATGGCCCAGTAATTTGCCCGACGATACCCCAAAACTACATTTTTGTGGGTTCAGTCTCATATTGTATTTACGTAGCCGGGTGAAGAACTTTATTAGGGCCGTGATGTGCCCGTTTCGGTCCTTGGACTTGACGATTATGTCGTCCACATAGACCTCCACTTCCTTATGCATCATGTCATGTAGCAAAGTGGTGACGGTCCGTTGATAAGTGGCCCCGGCATTGATAAGCCCAAATGGCATAACGGTGTAACTGTAAGTCCCCCATGGTGTAATGAAAGTGGTCTTACTCATATCCTCTTCTGCCATTTTAATCTGATTGTATCCGGCATACCCGTCCATGAATAATAGGAGGGCATGATCGGCCATGTTATCCACCAATATGTCGATATGTGGTAACGGAAAATCGTCTTTTTGGCTGGCCTTGTTTAGGTCCCGAAAGTCCACGCATACCCGTACCTTGCCGTCCTTCTTGGGTACCGGCACGATGTTTGCAACCCAGTCTGGATATTCAGACACTTGTATAAAGCCCGCTTTGAATTGTTTGTCTACTTCCTCTTTGACTTTGAGGGACCATTCGGGCTTCATCCTTCGGAGCTTCTGCTTTACCGGCTTGCACCCATCTTTGATGGGTATTCGGTGTTCAGCTATTTCCCAATCTATACCCGGCATGTCCTTGTAGGACCATGCGAAGACGTCTTTAAATTCTTGGAGGAAGTCTGTGAATTGTTTTCTCTCCTCGGGATCTAAAGATAGGCCCAACTTAAGCATCTGGGGCTCTAAAGTGGTTCCCACATTGATGGACTCGGTTTCTTCCATTACCGGATCTCGGGACTCCCTTTGTTCGAGCTGCTCGATCAGGTGCGGAGACAGAGGTACCTGTTCGTCGGGTTTCTCAATGTCATTGCATATAAAATTTTTGAAATTGAGAGAATTTTGGAAATAAGACAAGTCGTAAGTAGAACGGTTCTCGTTATTATTATTAATGGTAAACTTTGAGAAAAGCTCGAATAGAGCGGCCATCTGATCATTGGTCAGTGGCGGGATAGGGAGAGGTCTTGGGACAGGCCCCGAGACCTCAGTGGACGTGGCTAAGGGAAAGGGGGTTACAGACTCGACTTTAGCACCAGACCCCCTAGACTCAGACTCAGACTCGGACTCAGTATCCGGCATGTCTCCCTCGCCGGTGGTCAGCTTGTAGATCCGTCCCTGGCTGTCGGTCCATTTTATGGCCTTCCTCCAGGCCCTTTTCTCGGTGTTGGTACCGACTTCGGTGATTAGTTTAGTTGGGTCAAACCGATCGCTGCGGAGGATCAGGTTGACCAAATCGTCCCTTGGGGCGGGGACGGCCTTGTCTTCTCCAAATAAGAGCCCCAGCACGGGCTCAGAGTTGCTTTCACCTTTCTCGGACTCGGCCTGGATAATGGTGAATATATCATCAGGAATGTAGTTGCATTCCCGAGCCGTTTTGGTCTCGGGATATGTGATGGTGGGTTGGTAGAGGCCCACTTGGATCGCTCCAAACACGGGAGTGACGAAGTAGTCAGTTAACTTTGGGCTATAAGGGCCTATGTAAGTACCCTTAAGGATGTTGGTGGCCTTGTGAATACCGGCCCAGACCACGTTCTCCGGGGTGATAGCGTACCCCAATCCGAACTGTGATTCGCTATCATTTAGGACTTCGATAATCTTCCCAGCTGGAAGATGTAGTCTCGAGGTAGCCCCCGGTAAGTACCCCAAATTTTGTAGCATCATGTCGATGCTAATAGTGAAGTAGGGCCTGAAAAGATATTCCTCCTCGATCGTACCCACGAAATCGAATCCTCGTGGTTCGGCCCGGCTTGTGGCATTACAGCTAGCCACGGTCATGGGGGTCGCCTCCAGTGTGATGACACCGTCCTTGAGCGGCATATTGACTTTTCTGTGGAGGGTAGAGGATACGGCCTTGACTGCATGGATCCAAGGCCTTCCTAGCAGGAGGTTGAATGATGAGGTGACATCTATCACCTGAAATTCCAACTCTTTTTCAATTGGGCCCGTTATGATTGTCAGTTTAACGGCCCCAGCTACCGGTTTTGGGCTTCTGTCGAAAGCCTGGATAGTTTGTGTTGTCGGGAGATAGTCGGCATCGGTGATGCCGAGGGCCCTAGCGGTCCTTAGAGGAAGGACATTTACGGCGGATCCGTCATCGATAAGTGTCATCGGGAGATACTTGCCTCGGCAGATGACCGTGATGTACAGGGCCAGATTATGATTGGGCCCAAACGGCGGCAGATCGGCTTCAGAGAAGGTTATGAGTGGGCCTTCATTCTTGGACTTGCCCTTGAGATTGGGCATGATAGTGGCTACCATTTCAGCGGGGGTAGCTTGTGAATCGACCTTGATTTCATCGAGAGCCTTAGTCAGTGCTTCCCGATGTGCCTGTGAGCTAACCAGTAGTTGCCATATAGTCAGATCAGCTCGAACCCTCTTCAGTTGTTGGACTAAAGCCGTGTTATTGCTTGGCTCTTCGAGGGTAGATCCCGTCCTGGCAGGTTCAGTGACGGGTGTTGGAGTGGCGCGCCCAGCGGTGGCGAGGTGGTTAGTGGCTAAGGCTTTGGACTTAGCGTTTCGGACCTCTTCTCTGGTGACGGGGACAGCTTCCCCTTTGTCTAGGTAGATATCCTCCTCATCATCGAACCATATCCCGTTAATTTGTGGGATATAAGGGGAAATGAGGTGAGAACAGTTGATTACCTCCCCTGTAAATATAGCATGGGCTCTGAACGGGTTTTCTTTGTTGCTCGGCTTGTCCCCAGGCAACGGTATTTTCCCGCTCTCGATTAGATCTTGGATTAGATGCTTTAGCTTCCAACATTTTTCCGTGTCATGCCCATTACCTCGGTGATACTGGCAGTAGGCTTGGATATTGTAGCTTTTGGGCCTTTTCTCCACTGGAAGTTCGGGAGTCGGGCCTATCGGTTGGATAATGCCTTTCGAAGATAGCCTTTGTAAGGCGTAAGTATATGTGGTCCCTATATCTGTGAATACCCGATTTGGAATATTCTTCTTGGACGAGGTATCCAGCAAGTTAACCACATCGAAAATGCTGCGGGCTGCAGCTGCAGGTGTGGGCTTGTTTGTAGATGAACTGGCCCCTTGATACCCTTTGGTAAAGGCCTTAGTCAGGCTCTCTAACCTTAGGTCGTCCTCGATTCTTCTGCCCATTTCAGTAAGGACAGCAAAATTGGGGATGATAGCATACCGGAGATGGACCCGGTAGGATGGGAGGAGGTTCTTGACAAAAGCCTCCACTAGAACTTTCTCGCCGGGCTTATCGACCAGCTTAACACTCTCGGCCTGCCATCTTTGCAGATTCTTTGTGAACCCTTCTTTGGGATCTTGGGCCATTACTTCCAGAGTACGCATGGTAGTCTGGATTTCAGTATTGTCGGCGTAATTCCGAGCAAATTCGGTCGCCACGTCATCCCAGGTCTTGTACTTCTTTGAATCGAGCCTGTAGAACCAGGCTTTGGGATGCTTCTCGAGGGAGGAAGGGAATAAGTGCTTGAACATGGTGGACTTTACCCCTTTGACCGCCATGAAGTCCTTGAAAGCCCGGATATGGTGGACCGGGTCTTCAGTACCCTCAAACATAGGAATTCCCGTCAAGTTGAGGTTGGCAGGTAGCTCGTCATTCAAAGGCGAATAAGTACGAGCATTTTCGGTGTGGATCGAGTTGTTCGTTGATAGGTGAACTTGTTCCTCGAGCCTGCGAACAACACTGATCAATTCAGCTATGGGCCCAGTGGGCTCAGATTCTGCAATAGGGACCGTCTTCTCTACGGTGCTCAGGCGGGTGGCTAGCGTTGCTTGGCTAGCCTGGATGGTAGTCAGTTGAGTCTCGATCTTGGTCAGAGCGTCTTTCAATTCGTTCATCTTGCGTTGGTATCTAGTCTCGGGTGGCCTGTCTGTAAGAACACCGCATGATCAGAAACTAGCCCAAATCCCGGAATAGAAAGTACATCCCGAACAAGACTAAAAAGGGAAATGACTCGGAAAAAGACACCTAGACGGGTGACTTGTGAAAAGTGGGCCTTCCTTAGGAATCGGCGGGTGAGCCGAGTCCTGTTCGAAGGAAGGTTCACATGAGACATCCCCAGACTTTGGACTCGAATGTGTAAAAGGGCCCTCCTTTGTAGGAGTATGTCCTACGTAGGTGGGCCTTGCCTTAGTCTAATAAGGCGGACTGGGATGGGGAAGAAACTCGTGATGTAAGATCGACGGAGTTTCGACGCTAAAGACCTTGACAACTTAAGACACGACCCGACACTGCTAAATATGGGAAGTCTTAAGGAGAGGAAGGTTTTGAAAATTGATCGTTTTGGAAAGCCCGAGAAAACTCAGGGAAAGGCCCGATTTTTCGAGAAAATCGGAAAGTGTATCGGTCCTCGGTTTTGAAAATTCTAAAGTATTTTCGAGTTTTGAAATGGGCAGCATACCGGCTAGAAAATAGGCTATTTTGAGTAAAATCATAAGTCTTAAATTCGGTATGCGTCCCGGGTTTTGAAATTGGATGGTTTGAAAAAGATGCAATCTTTGAAAAAAGACGGTTTTTGAAAACGACTCAGAAACCAAGTAGCATGTAGTCCGGCAAGCATTATAACGACGCCATGTATGCTTTACACTAAGTCTCGGTCGCTCTATAGAGGGTCTATACCAGTGTACATAGTCTAGACGTTGATCGGGACAGACTTCCTAAGTCGAGTTGATCTTAGAACATGCCGCAAAACCCACTCGAATCGACTATGGACACCTTTTGACATATCCATATTTGAGTACATCAACGGTATAGTGGGACGTCGGTCGCGAGTAACGGCCCGGGAAAATATGGGTTATGCATGAACCGTAAAACTAAAACGCGTATTGATTTGTCAAACGATTTCTATTCGAGTCTCACCCTGAGGATGCCGATGGTAAGTCACGCATCAGTTAATCCCCAGTGGAGTCGCCAAATTGTGGACATGACATAGGTCCACCCCGACGCGGCCACGTGCGGGTTTGGGGAGGCGAATGGATCTCCATATGAGAATGGATCGAATTGAAATTTAGGTCGAAATGGAGTCGCCACCGAACTTTGTGGGAGTTCGGGCCCGTTCTAACCCACTCTATGTCGTAGTGGGCCATGCACAAAGTGTGGCCTATTTCCGATGTCAGAGTTTATTGGGCTCGTCCCTTTGCATTTGATACCGATACCGACATTATCGGATATCGTGTATTGAATGACTCTCGTGCGCCAACGTTTTCGGGCATCCGGAAACCGAGGTTCTGAGTAAGGGGTGAGGGTACGTGTTGGGAAGCCCATAAAGGACACCCAACCCCGCCCACACTAGCGGCCTCTACTAAGATCTCGAATGACTTTCTAATACGCGCGTTAGTAATTCGGTGAAAAAATGCTTATGCAAGGATTGTTTGCCCTAAGCATGTGAATGAAATTGAAAGGGTTTCTATGTCGATTTAATGCAATTAATTCTAACGTCAAAGTTGAATTTTAGCATGTGGGTTCATTTTAGTAAAATAAAACAAACGATAAATCAACTAGAAAAATAACAAACGGTTAGCAACGGCATAACGCATAATAACGGTTTGCAAATTAATGAATGATGTAGACAAGATGATGTAAAGTTTTGAAAAGTGAAGTTTTCACGTGATGGATTAACACGTGTTGACATAAGTCATAAAAAGACACCACCGAGACTAAAAGAGGATGAAAGACTCACGGTATTGTCGTGATAAGGGGCCACTCGACCGAGTCATTGAGGGACTCGATCGAGTGGATCCTTTAAAGGGGTTCTGTTTCTGATTTAGGACCCTATTCGGTCGAGTTACAGACGAACTCGACCGAGTACGTTGCCACTCGATCGAGTCATGGCGAGACTCGACCGAGTGGAGGTTATTCAGACCCTTCTGTCTCGGTTTTGTGATGTCACTCGATCGAGTGGCCTATAGCACTCGGTCGAGTGGCACCTGTACGAACCGTTGGTTCGTTTCGGTTTTGCTTTTGATTTTTGATAATTTGATGAGTTTGTTGAATCGGGTATAAATTTTGTGAAATTTATACTCGAAACTTAACCTCGATACTCGTCATATCCTATATTTGATTATTGAATCGATATGGAATATTAGAGTGAAAATAAAAATAAAAATTGTTTTGAGTCGTTTTAAATTAACTATCGCGATATGAAAAGATTTTCTCCGTGTTTAATAATGTCGTGATTCTAGCGAATCGTATGACAATTATTTTAGCATCAACGAAAAAAATCGCATTAGTTAATTAAATTGACTATATCGTTAGATTCGACATCCAATTATGGAATTGGTATCGAATCTAACGGATCGACACTTTGCTTGAATTAGAGGACTTGATACCCTCGGCTTCTCCGACATCGAATTAAATCCCTAGAGATTTTGATGTCGGATCCGAGTCAGCGAGTTTCGACCCCTATTGAAATAGAATACTTGTTTTGAAAATCGATGCGAATATGCGATTTGAATGACGATATAAACGAAAATAAACAAATTTATTGTTTAGGTTGACTTGTTTCAATAATCAAGCAATTGGGGTGTCGGAAAAAGCGACCGGCAACGCTGTGTGCGGTACACTTGTATATTCGGGTTTCTTTATTCTGACATCCCTCATACTCGACACAAATCGACAAGTATTTTAATATCTTTTAGTACTAGCGATATTAGTGATATTAGGACACGATAATAACGATAAAATAAATAAAAGACACGACCCTTATGAAGACGACGACGACGTGACGCAAAAAAAGAGAAAGGAGGAGAACGGGAATTGGCACCCTCAACCTACATGTTTCTTATGCTCGGACAGGACTCGTAGTGACGAATTGCACGGGAGTTCGAGTATGTAAATTGAGTTGTGGTGGTTTAGGGTTTGGAATTCCTAAAGCTAGGTTTAGGGTTTGAGTGTTGTATTGCTTAGGGTAGAATTAGGGTTGTAAAGATGTCAAAAAGATGATTGAAAGGTTGTGCATGGGGGTGTTTACATAGGCATTGCTAGGGTTCCCCGGTTAGGGTTACTCGACCGAGTAACTGGCTGAATCGGTCGAGTGGCCCGTTGTGCCTGCAGTCGGGCCTGAATAAGGCCCACTCGATCGAGTGGGTTGGGCACTCGATCGAGTGGCCCAGTTGGGTCGCGCGGGTCAGCTTCTTGGACCGTGGCTTTGGATGTTTGTTGGGTTTTGTGTTTGACTTGGACTTTTGATGATTGTGTGGTTGTTTTTTATGTCTCGGAAACGACTTTGACCGGGGTTGACCCAATCGCTAAAAAGTCGGTTTTATTTCCGGTGTCGGTTTTGGCCCAAATTAGTCTTGTTTGACTGGAAACGGTCCACTGGGCCTCGATTTGAGGTCAGTTTTGTGAGATTTGTACTCCGTAAGTGCATTAGCCAGCAACTAATGGTTTTGAGCCCATATCCGAGCGCGTAGAAACACGTTAGCGTCCGATCATCATCGGGTGTTTTGGAAACTGCCATAGACACCTGGCAGTCAAAATGCGGGTGTCTACACCAGGCAGTAGCCACCCTAAAGGCACACTCGATCGAGTCCAGGCCATGACTCGATCGAGTGGGCCCTGTAGCCTTGAAATCCGAGGACTCTAGTGCATCATTCGAGCCTCGTCATTTTTCTACGACATTAGTCGTCACGTGTAAAGTCAATCACGTGATCTCTTTTTCAAAACTCATGCATATCATTGCACATGAACAACTTTGATCGACGGTCTCACTATTAATCTTGTATTGACGACTCATTAGTCGTACCCGACACATGATTAATCTAGACTCTAATCTCTCGACGTGATAAGTTGGGACAAGGCATCGAGATTCGCGATCGGGCTAGCACCACGCCTAGGTCCTATATCTCCGTCCTTTGGTTAATACACAAAATAATGTGTATTTGACCAAAGTTCGTCCATTTACACGACTCACGGTCTAGCTTATATTTATTATATACGGGTCCGTTTCTAGTTAACGTTTACCATTTCCTTTTCGATTATTTTATTGCTCGTTGTATTGTGAATTCCGGGTTCTATTTCCGCCCGTGTAACTTGTAGCCAATTTATATTGCTTTGCTTTATTTATTTGCGTTTTACCGTTTATAAATGAACCCTCGCATGCTAAATCACTTCGACAATAAATTACATGCATTAAAATGACGTAGCTCACATTTAATTCGCATGCTTAGCTAAAAACGCTGTTTGCATATCATTTCACCGAATCACTAACGCGCATATCAGAAAGTCAAACGATGTCTTAGTAGAGGCCGCCAAGTGCGGGCGGGGTTGGGTGTCCTTAGTGGGCTTCCCAACACGTACCCTCACCCCTTACTCAGAACCTCGGTTTCCGGATACCCGAAACCGTTGGCGCACGAGAGTCATTCAATACACGATAACCGGTAGTGACGGTATCGGTATCGCAATGCAAAGGGACGAGCCCAATAAACTCTGAAATCGAAATGGGCCGTACTTTGTGTACGGTCCATAACGAAATAAAGTGGGCTCGAACGGGTCCGAACTCCCACAAAGTTCGGTGGCGACTCCATTTTGACTTAAATTTCAATTCGATCCATTCTCATATGGAGATGCATTCGCCTACCCAAACTCGCGCGTGGCCGCGTCGGGGTGGACCTACGTCATGTCCACAAATGTCATCGACATATACCTGGACAACCAACAGTCCATCCGACTGTGACTTTATAAATAATGTCTTATCCACCGAACCTCTACGAAAACCATTTTCAAGCAAAAACGTTGACAAGCGATCGTACCAAGCTCTCGGGGCTTGTTTTAAACCATAAAGTGCTTTGTCAAGTTCAAAAACATGTTCGGGATAATCATTATCTATAAAACCCGAAGGTTGCTCCACAAATACATCTTCCTCTAAATAACCATTTAGGAAAGCGGTTTTAACATCCATTTGAAAAAGTTTGATGCCTTTGTGAGCTGCAAAAGCTATTAGGAGCCTTATGGCCTCAAGTCTAGCTACCGGTGCATAGGTTTCATCATAGTCGATACCTTCTTGTTGATTATAACCTTGCACCACTAGTCTAGCCTTGTTCCTTACGATTTCACCGGAATCGTCTAGCTTATTGCGAAAGACCCATCTAGTACCAATGACGGTACGATTAGAGGACCTAGGGACAAGATGCCATACCTCATTCCTCTTGAATTGAACAAGCTCTTCTTGCATTGCTATCAACCAGTCGGCACCAGTTAGAGCGACTATGACATTGGGCGGTTCGATTTGAGAAACGAAAGCGTTGCAAGAGTAGAAATTATTGAGGGACGATCTTGTCTTTACTCCAGATTTCAAGTCACTAGTCATATTTGAGAGGGGGGTGTGAGATTTGATGCTCCCACTTCCTTGGAATGAAAGTATCTTCCTCCTCGACTGTAACAGTCCTTCCGACTGTTGCTTCTTGGATGGGAGTCGATGCTTCCACACCATATTCTAAGGACTCCTCTGGTCCTTGGGCATTAGCTGCTACTTCACCATTATCTCCTTGAAGGTTACTTTCAGGAGGATCATTAGTTCCCCCTGAACTTGTGCCTTCGTCTTCAGGTAAAAGTCTGGCAGACTGTTGCTCAGCAGCTCCGTGAAGCTCATCTTCAAGTGTGTGTTCTTTTCGAGCAAGGCCTATTTCGAATTCTTCATCTTCTTCATCATCAAGTTGTACCTGCTCAAAAAGACTAGTTTCATCAAATATGACATGCACACTTTATTCGATCATCATGGTTCTTTTGTTATAAACATTGTAAGCTTTACTATGATCGGCATACCCCATGAACACGGCTTCATCACAACGGGGGTCGAATTTTCCTAAGTTATTTTTACCATTATTATGCACAAAACACTTGCTTCCAAAGCATCTAAAATAGGAAATATTCGGTTTTCTACCACGTAGAAACTCATAGGAAGTCTTATTTAATATACTTCTAACCATGACTCTATTATGAATGTAGCAAGCGATGTTTACCGGTTCGGCCCAAAAGTTTCTAGGTAGCTTACTACATAACAACATAGTTCTAGCCATGCTTTCAAGAGTTCTATTCATGCGTTCTACGACGCCATTTTGTTAAGGTGTCCTAGGGGCCGAAAAGTTATGATCTACTCCATTATCGTCACAATAAGCACCAAAAGATGAGTTCTCAAATTCGGTTCCATGGTCGGTTCTAATTGACACAAGTTTTTGATCAAGTTTGTTTTGAACCCTTTTTAACCATATT
The DNA here is from genome assembly GCA_958450325.1 of Agrostemma githago. NCBI lineage: Eukaryota > Viridiplantae > Streptophyta > Magnoliopsida > Caryophyllales > Caryophyllaceae > Agrostemma > Agrostemma githago. The sequence goes on from OY288262.1 coordinate 32,636,605, forward strand.
AGGAATTCATCAAATGCTTCATCTTTGGAACTTAAAAATAATGCCCATACAAATCTAGAGTAATCATCAACAATCACCAATACATAGCGACTACCAACTCTACTACGAACTCTCATAGGACCACACAAATCAATATGCAACAGTTGCAGTGGTCATGACGTGCTGACTATCTTTCAGGATTTAAAGGAGCTTCTAACATGTTTGCATTTAGCACATTGATCACACATTTTATCAAATTGAAATTTCATGTTAGGGAAACCATCAACAAGATCAAGTCTTCTAAGTGTATTAAGAGTTTTAGCACTAACATGTCCAAATCTTTTATGCCATAACCACGGGTCATTTTTCATTACGCTCATGCAAGACATAGTTTGACCATTTAAAATATTCAAGTCGGTTAAATAGACATATTTGACACGTCTACCTTCAAGAACGACTTCACGGGTAGTGGCATTCAAAATACGACACAAACTAGTACTAAACTCAACCAAATTACCACGATCACATAATTGAGAGATACTTGGAAGATTATGTTTCAAACCTTTGACAAGCCGCACATTGTCGACACAAACCAATGATGACTTACCAACCTTTCCAAGTCCTATGACTTCAGCTTTTTTGTTGTCTCCAAACGTTACCGTGCCACCATCATATGCTTCTAGTGAGAGGAATTGACTTCTATCACCCGTCATGTGACGAGAGCATCCACTATCAAGATACCAATCATGGCGTCCCCTCACCAAGCCCTACTTGAAATTAAGAAGAGAGTTTAGGAACCCAAACGGATTTGAGTCCCTTAGTTAAAGCATCCTTAATTTATTCCCTTCGTTCCCATGTCTTGTTAGTAACTTTAATACCACGATCAATATTTTGATCCCTTTTCTCACAAGCATTGAGAAAATGACCGGTTTTACCACAATGATGACAAATGATGTACTCGGGAAGTGCTACATATTTTCTTTTCCTAAAGTCTCTTTTAGTGAGGTTGGAGTTGTGAATTTTACAATCATGATGCCTATTCCATTTGAAACCAAGCCCCTCTTTTTCACGACACAAGTTGTCTTGATTAGTAAGAAAATTTAGCACATTTTGACTTCCTTCCCAAGTTTTGTGGACTCTTCTAGCTTCAACAAGTTCATTAATAGTGTCTTGAATAGAGTGAGTGAGACTCTCATTTTCCTTAATTTTTTGTTTGAGCAATTGCTCGGATGTGATACACTTAGCTTCAAATTGACCCAAACTCTTGTCTCTTTGTTCAATTAAGCATTTAAGGTTGAGATTACACGCCTCTAAGTAGAAAATTCTAGCACTTGAAGATCTAGACTCTAGAGTACCATTACTAACAAGTTTCTTTTGGAGTTTCCTAAACTCTTCTTTAGTCACATCGAGATAGACCTTGAGACGTTCATTCTCTTTGGTCAATTCAATAGTTTGGGGGTTAGGAGACTCATCGGGAACAGTAGGTTGGGTTGTGACAAATTTTAGATCAGACAACTCTTTTGACAAATCTTTGTTGACCTTTCTCAAATTTTTCAGCTCATTTTTTACTTCATCAGTAACAGTCACACTGTCTGTTGCTTTAAGTATTTCTTTAAGTTGTACATTCTCAATTGCAATTTCCTCAATTTCTTCTTGCATAGCAAAAGACCTTTTAGTTTGAGAACGACACTTACCAAAAAGACTATCAAGCAACTTGCAAACTTTTTCTTTGGAGTAAGTTCTAACTTTAGCCTTAAGTCTTTGTACCTCATTATCGGAGTCGGAATCTGAGTCATCGAGATTGGCCATGAGACACCTAAGATGTTCAACTTTGGAGTTATTGACCTTAGTAGTGACACACACATTAGCATCTAACTCCTCATCCTTGGGTTCGTCGTCTTCTTTCGAATCGGACATTCCCCAAATAGCGGACATGACCTTACTTTTATATTCCCTTTTAGCTTTATCACGTTTATCTTTAGAGTGAATATCATTCCATTTAGGACGTTCTTTGCTTTGATGAGTTTTATCACCACATTTAAAGCATCCTATGGTAGAGCTAGGTCGTTTCTTAGGGAATCGTTTCTTATTGAAATTGTTGTAAAACTTACGATTTCCTTGACCATTTACCATACCAATAATGTTCCTAGTAAACATGGCAAATCCGTCCTCTTCGTCCTCATCCTCATCACTTGAGGCGGACTTTAGAGCAAGACTCTTTCCCCGTTGGTTGTCACTAGAACGCTTCACGAGGTTTAGTTCGTGAGCCATTAGTGATCCCATTAGTTCATGAAGAGTCAAGGCGGATAAATCTTTAGCTTCCTCTATGGTCATGACCTTTGGTTGCCATTTATCGGTTAGACTACGAAGGATTTTTCTAATGATGTCTTCGGACTCGAAATCTCTTCCTAGACTTTTAAGCTCATTAATGATACAAGAAAAATGATTCGATAAGCTATTTATGGACTCGTCTTTTGACATGTTAAACATTTCATATTGTTGCATGAGAAGGTCAGTACGGTGTTTTTTTACTTGAGACGTACCCTCATAAGCAAGCATAAGGGAGTCCCAAATCTCCTTAGCCGTAGGACATCCACTTATAAGACTCACTTCTTCCTCACCGACACACCTTTGGAGGATTGACATAGCCTTAGAATTTTTCTCAACAATTTTAAAGTCATCTTCATCATATTTAGACTCATCTTTAAGTACGGTAGACTTGCCATCGGCATTAGACACTTTGATTTCAATTGGACCCTCTTTAATAATTTTCCAACATTGATAATCGATACTTTTGATATAGTGTTCCATTTTTTGCTTCCACCAACCAAAATTCTCACCGGTAAAGACTGGGATCTTGGAGAGTTTAGCAGAATCCATATCGAGGAATCAAACTCTAGGTAGTAAGCCTTTAAAAGATTACGATGCTCTGATACCAATTGAAGAGTTTATGGATCCCTAATTACCTAAGAGGGGGAGGGGGTGAATTAGGTACATTTTAAAATTTCTACTTAATCTTTATTGATTAAAGTAAGTTGAGTGAAGTAGAAAACAATTATGTGAAGAAGTACTAGACTTAACATACAACGGACAGTCAGACTGTTACGCTTTGTCTTAGCAAGGAGTACGGCTACAGAACAAAGCCACAGTATGAGCGACTGTTGTCAGACTGTATTCGACTCGCTTAGCAGAATAAGGAGCTACAGACGAATGTCACAGTATGGACGACTGTTGCATGAAAATAAATAGCACAACTAAAACTAAGTTTGAAGCTTGAGAAAATAAAAGAAAAACAAAATAACATGCTTTTATCGAAAGATGCAGCGGAAAAATAAAGAACACGATAAAATACGATATTTTTGAATTGGTTCGGCCAACACTCTAAGGGCCTACGTCCAATGCTTTTCTTATTGCTTTTCTTTAGAAATCTACTCCGAAATCAAAAGACCCTTACAATGAAAAGCGACCCATAACCTACTCCGGTTACGACTCTTAATAACTTAGAAAGTTACAAAGATTACAATTGAAAACCGAGTTAGACAAGAGTGTGTGTGATTCTGTGTGACAGTGTGTTCGACTGTGACTTTGAAATTACTGAATACTTTCTTTTTCGAAAATGATTTGCAAAATGCTTTTAAGATAAAAAACCTTTGAAAACAAAATGCAATAAATGAAGTTTTAGTTTGAAAGTCTTAAGAAATAAATGAGGCAAATGAGTTTCTTTTATAGTAGATGCGGAAATGGGTAAAAGAATATGCCTCATTGATAAATCCAAAGATTAAAAGGAAACCTTTGAGTTTGTTAAAAAAGAAAGCTTTTTCAAAAAGAAAGGGAAGCATGCTTAAAGTTTACCAAAACTGAAGAGAAGGTAAGGTGTTAACTTGAAAGGTAATACTTGAAAGTAGAAACAATTCAAGTTCACTTTCAAAAGTGAAGAACTATTTTTTGGAAAACCTTGGAGAAGAGGTGCATTGTTTTACAGGAAATCAAACCATCCCTTTTTCTTAAAGAAATCAGATATTTTCAAAGTCAATTTAAATTTGTAAAAAGATTTTTCTGAAGATTTAACTTTAGAAATCGAAATCTTTTTGAGTCATTAAGAGCTGTCGAACGATGTAACAGTCAGTCCGACTGTTACATACTGTTGTACCGAAAAACACACACTTTGCCATTCTTAGTGACTATGAACTTAGACTCGATTATATTCTCTTTTCTTGAAGTTCTTGATCTTTATCTTGGGTAGCTTTGGCTTGTCTTGATATCATCATTCTTGAATAAGCACATTTGATAATTATCGCACTAATGACGATTAACCTATAAGATTAAACTAGAGCACAAGTTAAATTAGGCATTGTCATCATCAACAAACCCAACAGCACCGTTATTTTCGGATATCAAAAAAAGGATAACCGAATGTGTTGGATTGAATATCGCATAGTAAAGATTATAATTTTCGGATCGGATATTCGATTTTTGGATTCAGATCGGATATCTTATCTGTGCTCTGCTCTAGCTAGGTATGACCGTATAAGTATATTTTATGATCAAGTTTCCCTTGTGGCTAGATGTAACACCCCGTATTTTTCAAATAGTGTTAAAATTTTAAACATTTATTTAAACCAAGTTTAACGTTTGAAAAATTATTTTCGTAAATAAATATTTTATTTTCGTTATTAAAAATTATTCCGTTATAAAAATATAGGAATTTATTTATCGAATTATAAAAAAAAAATTATCTTACGTTAAATAAAGTTTTAAAACTCGAAAACATTTTTAATATTGACCTGTCGTTTTAACGTTTTCTCATCTCGTAAAAATTTAATAATTTAACGAATTCTTAAAAAAATTATTCTTATAACTATTGTCCCATAAGACTATTTATCGTCTCACAAATTTCTTTTTAAAAATAAATTTTACGGTTTCCATTATTTTAATTACATAATCCTACATTTCAACTTTTTAAGAAAAAAAGAAAGACGTTTGTACGAGAAATGGACCGAAACTCGAGAAATGTGGACCTCCTAATTTACTCCCACGTACAATCCTACACATACAACTCCCTCCTATACTCACACCTAAGTACCTACACTATTACACTAATACTACACTCCCACACTTAGCTAATCCTACTCACCCTATACTTACTAACTATCCTACACCTCCTACTATTAATCCCCTATATATATACCCCCTCCCACATCTCTACTTCCTCATCTCTATTACTACTACGTACTCCTACAAATATTACACATACATACTACGTACACTAGTAGTTAGTATTAGTACATCCTACTACTCCTAATACTTACTACTCCATACTACTTACTATTACTACTACGTACTACTTGCTACTACATATTACTCGTAATACTTACTACTTCGTACTACATACCATATTTACTCCTCGTCCTTCTCTATAATTGGAGCATCGGGAATGAGGAGCTGCTCAGTATTTGGCGGAATCATTTTTCTAGTACCGTATTTGGGTCAAATCATTTCGACCCGAAAATGTCTTTAAAAGGGGAAAAGACGACTTTTCTTACATAGACGATATTATTGACCCCGTCGACCTTAATTCTTAATAACTTTAATAAATACTCCGTAATAGCTATTAAGGTAACCAAACTTTTCTTCTAACAACATTTCTTATATATAAATATATTATGTTAGTAATTTAATAAATTGCTTATTTAAATATTTAGGCTTGTTTGTATGAATAAATTACTTATGTATATATAAAAATATGTTAGGTGATATTTTATTCGTGTTATATATTTATGACTAAATTCAATTCGACTTAATTATCACTTGTTTAATTTATTTATCACTTGTACATTTCTATCTATATGACAAATTGAGAAAATGATTAAAACAACTTAAATTAATAAAATTTACTTATATCATTTTTATTGATTTGTTTCTATTTGCTATGTATGTTTATTCTATGTACTTTATATTTTATATAATTGTAATTTTGGTTGTATTTAATTTTCTTTAGTACATTTACAATTGTTTATAGATTATAATAATAGAGTAAATTAGTAACTTGAAAAATGTTTTATTTTAATAAAATTTTATTTATTAATTTTATACGGATAAAGATTTATAAATTTCATTTTTCTAAAATAAATGGATTTATTTTATTCCGAAATTATTGCACGACATTTATAAATATTTTTAAAAATGATTTTACGTCAAAATTTGTAAATCGACTAAGTACGACTTAATTTATATTTTTCAGAAACTTTTATATTCTTTAGAAACTATAAATTTTAAAATAATATTTTATTATTATTATTATACCTTAAATTTTAATTTTATACAAAACTTCATTTAAAAGATTTACTATTTTAAAATTATTATACGATATTTGGGATATAATGTTTCGGGTGACACTTGAGGATTAAAGTATGACGTTGTCACACTGAAAGTAAGTATTTGAGGATTTGACTGTTTCAAATGAGTCCGACCGATTATTGAAAGTCACCAAATAAAATACTACTTGTTCACGGGCGACTTTTATATAAAGTTTACGATGCGAGTCTGGGACGAATAGATTGTGTTGGATCCTACCATGCGTGGTGTTTCGACTGCATTTGTAATGAAAAGCAGACTCGGAGGCTGCGGTCCGAGAGTCGACCTACTGTTTAAGGTAGTCGTCCTACGGCAGTGAGTTCTGCGGTTCAAGAGTCTGCGTAGGGTATGTGGCGCACATATAGACAAGTACTTGATCAGTATTACCACCTAGGTAGCGGGGGCAGAACATGATTCTGAAAACTGCGGGATCCCTCTTGGTGATGCAGAGAATGTAATCATCAGCTTTCATTTCAGCCCAGAGCCCCATTTGAATAAACGTATAATATAATAGAAGTTCGGGCCCAATTGAGCCTTATGGGTGAGATGTAAACCTCATAAGATCGGTTCGGTCAACGAGTCGGTAACACAGTTACTTCTATTGGCGAGATGCAAGCCAATATGGAGTTGCGGTGATACTAGGAGCCACGACTCGTGTGTTTTGTTTGTTTACGTGAAAAATGATTTTAAAATCAAATGGCTGCCAATGTCCCATCTTTTAAACTTTATCGTTTTCATCACCTCACATGTTGATAATTGAATTACAGGAAACTATCTGTTACATTATATCCTTTAATATTTTTTTATAAGCATATTATTTGTTAGTCACATGATTGTCTTATATGTTTGAGGTGATATTAGATGAACGGTTTGGTTGCTGTCCCGCTAAGCGGTCTCTCTATTCTATATATTTGTGCAGGTATGGGGCGATGGGAAATGATCGAGCGAGAGAGATTTAATAATATGTTTGTATAAAATACAATCTATATTTTGTACTAAGTGAATCAAGACTATATAATTAATAGTCGTTTGTTGTAAGGATCCGTAGCGATCCGGATTTATTTACACTCTGATATAATTTTAATTAAATGACTTAGATAACTTTCTGCATTATCTATTATTTTAAGTCATCGAAAATCCGGGTTGTTACAGTTGGTATCAGAGCGACCTTGTGACCGTAAGTGAGGATTGAGCTTCATTTACCTAACGAGGAGCGCGCCTGGGTAGACTTATTAAAATACTAATACAATATTAGATCACTAAAATGTGAGATTCACTTAGAAACAATTAGGATCCTATCAAATAATTTATCGGGATAGAATAGTCATTAAGGAGAAATACGATATCTACCTGTATAATTGTTGGTATGCTATTTGCATAATTATTTGTTAATTGACTGCCTAACCTTTAGCCTATTGGCTAGTTTAAATTTATTTTTGGTCCATACGATGACTAAGAAGGAAGACGTTGACATTCAGAGTCATCAACTGCTCGAGACTTGGACATGATCAGCGTTGTGACGCACCAATAATGAAGATATCATCTGAATAAACTATAGGAGCCAAGTCAAACTGAATCATGCTGAAGAATCAAGTCAAGTTAAGTTGTCAGAATGGAGCACACACGAAGATCAAGTACGTGCTGACGCGTGTAGTGTAGTATACCTCGAGTCCTAGCCATGTGTCGACTTATATCTAATCGAGACTCTAGTGACCTACATACCTACCTACCTTGTAGATCGGAGATCATGTGTTATCCTAAGCTATATTTCAAAGATTGAACCCTACATTGATTTTTCATTAAATACCTCCAACCACACCTTCAAGTTTTGTGTATTCTATTACTTTCTTCATTTTTAAAACCAGTTAATCTGAATTTCACCTTGAACTTTAACCTTCAACTTTTCAGTTATGACCCGTTTACTTGAACCAAACAATTTCATATTATCTCTACTTTTTGTGATTGGATTTTATTCTCGTTCATTCGCTAAGTTAAGACATTTCTTGAATTGATCATCATGATAATCTTTTGTTCCTATCCTATTGATTTCCTAAATTCATGGTGACATTTTTTAGCCTTACTTCATATTATAAATTTTTAAAAGACTCAATTCAACCTTCAACCCTGACTAATTTGTCTTGAATTATGTTTTACTTTCAGTCAACCTATTTATCTATTATATATTCTTTGAATCAACCTATCACAATTTTATTCAGTTATCTGAGAAATTTGAACCTCATACAGTTGATTTTCACTTTCACATATACTCTCCAAAACCTAGCTTGATTTTAAAATTTCTTTTTGACAAATACCAACTTCATCTCCTCTTATCATCGAAAGAGAAGATCTAAGATAGAGTGCTATGTCATTCTATTAATAAAATTGTCATAATCATTCACACCCTTTCTAATTCTTATGACTTTCACTTTGTTTCCTGGATTCTTGTTTTAACCAACCTTACCTTCATACTTAGTCTTGAACTTTTTTCCATGTGTCTCCGGTCGAGTAAACATTAACCAGTCTTACCTACATAAACTATGATAGAAATTTTGTTTAGAACCGCTGACACTATGGTAGTACTAACACGAGAACGTAGATGACACACCAAATATACACGAAGCAAAGAAACAACTCTACAAAATCATACAGAAGAACAAACCGCAACAAGATGAACCTGTTCGAGTTATTTGCAAAGGATGTCACCAAGAAACTTCAATACAGAAGAATGATCATGGACTATACCAGGGTGATGACCACCAAGATCGTTATGCTAAGAACGTTACTAACCTAGTATTTGTTTTGCTTACCTAATTTTCCCGACCACAGAACGCTTACATAATTGGGGGACTTTGAGTCACATTTTTTGATGTGTCTTATAACGTGTTAACCTTAAAGAGCAGAAACCTATCGCGAGACTTAGACCATGATATTCTAACCTAGGTCTTAACCACCATATCATGAGAAGAGAGAGTATGCTCTTGAAGCCGAGTAATACTTATGATGATTTGAAGCCGAGTGATATTTATGATGATCAATATTTTTTTGGGGAGCTAAGTATTTGAGAATGTTAAGAGAACGATGATAGATCAAAACTATTTTGAGGTTTACTATTATATACATCGAATGTTATTTTGAGGAATTATATGTTGAACATACCTTTTGGGATCTGTAGAATCAAATTGATTGATTGAATGATTTGTAAACAATATTTTGGAGAATCCGTAGGAAATACCGTATATACTTTTGGGAGACAATTTTATTGAATAATGGTTAATAGTATTGCAAACCCTAAGTGTCATAATTGTAAATGATACTTGTGAACCAAGAAATTTTTGATGTGAAGTTAAGATTAACCCGTTGTTTGAAGAATAAAACAACAGAGAAACAATTTTGAAATTTTGAAAAAATTTAGAAAGCCAAGTTGAGAATTGAGGATTAACCCTGTCATGACCGACAAAAATACTTGAGGATCAACCTTAGGAGATCAACTTGGTTGACAAGAAATGATAATGTCATCCTGAGAAGTCGGACATTTGTATAATCTATGTATTTGAACATATGATAGAAGATTCCAACTAAACCCAACAATATCATAGTTTATGAACGCTCTACAGGTTATGTGGAATTAGGATAACCTTCTTAAATGGATTTTTATGCTACGAGAAACTTGTATTACCCATAAGACAACACCTTTCAATTTTAAGGAATATAAACATCGTGATATTTTGGAGATAAGACAAACTATAAACCAAATCTCGAGAATGACCCGAGATTGAATAGTGCCACTATATGGGAATTTAGAATCTATAGTGGATCAATAATACCTACCATACTAATTTGGGATGTACCACCTTTGTAAAACTCTGGCAGAGAGGTCAGATATACGAGCAAGTCACTTGCGAGCCAAATCATTTTTGCGAGAGGAACCCTAACACTTCATTTTATTCGTGTAGTGTCTTAAAACTTCGTTATTCCCTAAGTTATGCCTGAAATTTCGAGGACGAAATTGTTTTAAGGGGGGTAGATTGTAATACCCCGTATTTTTCAAATAATGTTAAAATTTTAAACATTTATTTAAACCAAGTTTAACGTTTGAAAAATTATTTTCGTAAATAAATATTTTATTTTCGTTATTAAAAATTATTCCGTTATAAAAATATGGGAATTTATTTATCGAATTAAAAAAAATTTATCTTACGTTAAATAATGTTTTAAAACTCGAAAACATTTTTAATATTGACATGTCGTTTTAACGTTTTCTCATCTCGTAAAAATTTAATAATTTAACGAATTCTTAAAAAAATGATTCTTATAACTATTGTCCCATAAGACTATTTATCGTCTCACAAATTTCTTTTTAAAAATAAATTTTACGGTTTCCATTATTTTAATTACATAATCCTACATTTCAACTTTTTAAGAAAAAAAGAAAGACGTCTGTACGAGAAATGGACCGAAACTCGAGAAATGTGGACCTCCTAATTTACTCCCACGTACAATCCTACACATACAACTCCCTCCTATACTCACACCTAAGTACCTACACTATTACACTAATACTACACTCCCACACTTAGCTAATCCTACTCACCCTATACTTACTAACTATCCTACACCTCCTACTATTAATCCCCTATATATATACCCCCTCCCACATCTCTACTTCCTCATCTCTATTACTACTACGTACTCCTACAAATATTACACATACATACTACGTACACTAGTAGTTAGTATTAGTACATCCTACTACTCCTAATACTTACTACTCCATACTACTTACTATTACTACTACGTACTACTTGCTACTACATATTACTCGTAATACTTACTACTTCGTACTACATACCTGTGGACATGACATAGGTCCACCCCGACGCAGCCACGCGCGGGTTTGGGGAGGCGAATGAATCTCCATATGAGATGGTCAAATTGAAATTTAAATCGAAGTTGGATTCGCCACCGAATTTTATGGTTATTCGGAACCGTTCGAGCCCACTCTATGTCGTAGTGGGTCGTATACAAAATACGGCCCATTTCCGATGTCAGAGTTTATTGGGCTCGTCCCTTTGCATTTCGATACCGATGCCGACTTGATCGGTTTATCGTGTATTGAATGACTCTCGTTGCCAATGGTTTCGGACATCCGGAAACCACGGTTCTGAGTAAGGGGTGAGGGTACGTGTTGGGAAGTTCACAAAGAACACCCAACCCCGCCCGTACATTAGCGGCCTCTACTAGGATATCGAATGGTTTTTTAATACGCGCGTTAATAATACGATGAATGATATGCAAACATTGTTTTCCTAAGCATGCGAGGAATTGAATGGGTTGCTAAGTCGGTTTTAATGCATGAAAGATTTAACGTCAAAGTTGAATTTAACATGCGAGATTCGTTTTAGTATAATAAAACAAATAATGAAAAAAGAATGAATTTGATGTTTTAGTTTACTCGGATCGGAGCTCATCGGGACGTGGCTTGGGCACGGGAGCGTCGAGTGGATGTCGGTGAGTTAAGGTGGCTCGGTTTGGACGTGAGAGTTGGCCGGTCTAGTGTCGGACGTGGTCTCGGTGAAGGGTGTCGGGTATACGGGGGCCGGTTTCCTTCGGGTTTATAATATCGGTTTCTCGATGCTAAGTTTTTATGCTTATGAGTGTATGGGAATAATTCATTTCTTATTGTTGTGTGTGCAAGGGGCTATTTATAGGGAGTTCTCGACCTTGGCTAGGAGAAACGCTTTGAGTTTGAACTACCGCTTAGGATAGGAAACGTAGGAATTTGAGAGGAATGAGAATTCCGTTTTCTTGTGAAGGAAGAAAGGGAACCGGCTGGTTGGTAGGCTACTTGGCCGAGTATCCTAGCTCGGTCGAGTGTTTGATTCGGTTTTTGGATAGAATTCCTACTTGAGATCGAATTTTGTCCTTAAACGGATTTGTTTAATATTTTGTGTAGCTGATTTTTTGTAGTATTGGGGTCTGAACCAGCCGTGTAAGGTGTCACGGCTGACTCACGTCTCTCGGGAAAATCTTTGACCGGGTTTTGACTCGGTCGCTAAAAGACGGTTTTACCCCTGGTGTCGGAATCGACCCAAATTAATCTTATTTGACTCGAAACGACCCACTGGGCCTGATTTTGAGGTTGGTTTTGTGAGATATGTACTCCGTAAAGCCCAAGCCAAATGCCAATGATTTTGAGTCCGTTTCTGAGTATTTAAAGCACGTTTGCGTCCGATCATCATCGGGTGTTCGTCGGAAACAGCTATAGACACCTTGCGGTCAAAATGTGGGCGTCTACAGAGCCCCCACTCTGACTGAGGCTTGGACAGGGCGAAAGTCAGAGTAGCCACCAGGTCAATCAAAGATTAAAACCTGGCAGCTTCCAGTCGGGTCGTTTAAGTTCCATTAGACCTGCGTAAAGGGCCCGCCGGCCGGAGACTAGAAATGTACCTGAGTTGATGACGATAACTCCGTGGGGAATTGGACTTGTCGGATAAGTCTTAGGCGTGCCCATATACGGGCTCATCCCGTTGTGGACATGACGTAGGTCCACCCCGACGCGGCGAAGCGCGGGTTTGGGTAGGCGAATGAATCTCGTGGTGAGATTGTTCTCGGGTTCGAAATTTAAGTCAAAATGGAGTCGCCACCGAATTTTGTGGTTATTCGGAACCATACGAGCCCACTCTATGTCGTCATGGGCTACACACAAAGTAAGCCCACTTCGATTTCAGAGTTCATGGGGCTCGTCCCTTTGCATTGTTATATCGATACCGTTTACACCGGCTTTCGTATATAAAATGACTCTCGTGCACCAAGGGTTTCGGACATCCGGAAACCAAGGTTCTGAGTAAGGGGTGAGGGTACGTGTTGGGAAGCCCACTAAGGACACCCAACCCCGCCCGCACAATGGCGGCCTCTACTAAGACATCGTTCGTGTTCGTGTACGCGCGCTAGTAAAATGACTAAATGATATGCAAACAGCGTTTTCGGGCTAAGCATGTGAGTTATTGGTTAACTACGTCATTTAATGCATCTTGATTCACGTCAAAGTGATTTAGCATGTGATGTTCATTTAAGGCAATAAATGGCAAACATCAAGATAGAAAACTCGTAATTAAATTACAAATTACACGGGCGGAATACAACCCGGAATTCACAATACAACGAGCAATAAAATAGAATAATTGAATTAAATAAGAAGAGCGATAAATAAATACACGACCCGTCAAAGACCCGTATATAATAAATGCACACTAGATCGTGAATTAGATAGACGGACGAACCTTAATTAATTACGCATTATATTGCATATTAATCAAAGAACGGAGGTTCGAGACCTAGGTGTGGTGCTAACCCGATCTCGAACCTCGATGCCTTGTCCCGACTTATCACCTCGAGAAATGGAGCCTAAATTAATTATGTGTCGGATACGACTAAAGAGTCGTCGACATAAAATTAATAGTGCGAGACCGTCGATCAAAATCGTTTTAGGTGTCGTGATATGCATGAGTTTTGAAAATTAGAATTACGTGATTGATTATGCACGTGTCGACTAAAAGTCGTAAAAAAATGACGAGGCTCAAATGTTGCATTGAAGCTCTCGAATTTCTGGGCTACAGGACCCACTCGATCGAGTCATGGTCTGACTCGGTCGAGCGTGTCTTTAAAGTAGCTACTGTCCAAATTTTTGTGTGCTACTCGATCGAGTGGCCCATGGCACTCGATCGAGTGCCCCCTGTACGAGGCATGACTCGTTTCATTTTTATTTGTTTGAATTCGATAATTGACCGAGTTAAATAAAAATATTGCATTATTTAAATTCAACTCGATTCTCGATGTCATAAACGTGTATTATACGATTATGAGACCGTTATCGGAATTTTATGAAATATGCTATCGTTTAGATTGAAGTTTTGAATTAGTAACGGAATTGCATCCCTCTACGTCACGACATCGAAACTAATCCTTTCGGATTATGTGATGTCGGTTTTCGTGTCAACGGGTTCCGTGCTAATCATCGAAATGGGATCAAATACGTTCAACTAGGACCGATCACGTCATGTCCTTGAGTACATTGGGGCGGCGCTCCTCGAAAAGGCGCCACCTCCGTTGTTACTCGTAAAGGAATTAGATGGACTTTAGGCGATCGTCATAGTCAAACGTATTCGAAACCGAGATTTTGATATTAGTATGTATATATACACGGTATAATAATGTTAGATGTTAGAATACGAAATTAAAGTGTTAGTATACAAAAATAAAAGTTAGTGTTAGAATACATAAATAAAATGTTAGAGTGCGATAAATAAAATGTTAGTAACGAAAATAAATAAAAGGTTAGTATGCACAAAATTAAAGGTTAGTGTTAGTAAATAAAACATTAGTGTCGTTAATATCGACTAATAATAATAGTACTAATAATAATAATAATAATAATAATAATAATAATAATAATAATAATAATAATAATAATAATAATAATAATAATAATAATAATAATAATAATAATAATAATAATAATAATAATAATAATATATAAAAGAAACAAAAAAAAAGAAGAAGGGAGAAAGAGATGTCGGGATTTGAATTACACCCTCAACCTACATGCTTAATGGCCTCGGAAACGGACTCGTAGTAGCGGCGTGTGCGCGGGAGTGTCGAGATATGTAGGGTGAGTTAGGGTGTGTTTGGTTAGGGAGAGGATGCTCTCGGGTCTTTGACGAGTTTTGATCTCGGGGTTTTGAATATGTATGTGTGTGTGTATGTATGATGGATATAGACTCGGTTTTTTGTGTAGTATCGCTTAGGGTTACTAAGGATTGAAGTGTGGAGAGGATGAATGAATTAGGGTTGAAAATGTAGGGTAGAATGCATAGGAAAAATCTTGTGAAATGAATGGGGTTAAGGGGGTATTTATAGGCTTCACCCCCCAACCTAGGGTCACTCGATCGAGTGGCCCTAGTGCACTCGATCGAGTGCCCTTGCAAACGGGCCATACTGTGGACATGACATAGGTCCACCCCGACGCGGCCACACGCGGGTTTGGGTAGGCGAATGAATCTCCATATGAGAATGGATCGAATTGAAATTTAGGTCTATGTGGAGTCGCCACCGAATTTTGTGGTTATTCGGAACCGTTCGAGCCCACTCTATGTCGTAGTGGGCCGTATACAAAATACGGCCTATTTCCGATGTCAGAGTTTATTGGGTTCGTCCCTTTGCATATCGATATAGATGCCGACTTGAGCGGTTAATCGTATATTGAATGACTCTCGTGCGCCAACGGTTTCGGGCATCCGGAAACCGAGGTTCTGAGTAAGGGGTGAGGGTACGTGTTGGGAAGCCCACAAAGGACACCCAACCCCGCCCGCACATTAGCGGCCTCTACTAAGAACTCGAATGACTTTCTAATACGCGTGCTAGTAAAACGGGAAAATGATATGCAAAGATTTATTTTCCCTAAACATGCGAATGTAATTGAAAGGGTTTCTAAGTCAATTTAATGCAACTAAAATTAACGTCCAAGTTGTATTTTAGCATGCGGGTTCATTTAGTACAATAAACGAATAATAATTAAATTGACAAAAGAAACAGAAAACGCGTTAGTAACGATATAGCGATATAACGAATAATAACGGATTGCAAAAATTGAATTGAAAAGATGCAGATATGAAGATGCATGATTTGAAAAGATAGTATACACGTGATTAATTAGGCACGTGTTGACCTAAGTCGTAAAATACTATCGAGTTTGAAAAATAGAATAATGTACGACTCGCGTTTTAGTCGTTATGAGGCTACTCGATCGAATGGTCGATGGACTCGATCGAGTAGACCTATAAAAACTGATTCTGTTTGCGTTACAGACCATACTCGGCCGAGTCATTGGCCGACTCGGTCGAGTACGTGGCCACTCGACCGAGTCACTGTGAGACTCGATCGAGTGGTGGTCATATTTAGCATTCTGTCTCGATTGTAGGGTGTCACTCGATCGAGTGACTGAAGCACTCGGTCGAGTGGCACCTGTTCGAGACCGATTTGCTTGCCAAAATCGTGTTTATAACGAAAATCGTTTTGTTGTGATTAAATTTCCTCCGCATTAATAATGTCATAATTCTAACGAATTGTTTTGACAATTATTTTAGCATCAACGAAAATTGCCTTAAATTGATTTAATGCGATTTGGAAAGATTGACTCTTTGATTAAATAAATAAAAAGACTTGATTCCCTCGACTTCTCCGACATCGATAAATCCCTAGAGATTGTGATGTCGGATCCGTGTCAACGGGTTTCGACCCTTATTAATAATTGCTTGAAAAAGATGAATGCGCGATAACTAAGATGCAATAATAATAATAATAATAATAATAATAATAATAATAATAATAATAATAATAATAATAATAATAATAATAATAATATGTAGTAATAATAATAATAATAATAATAATAATACGTAATAATAATAATAATACGTAATAATAATAATAATACGAATAATAATAATAATAATAATAATAATAATAATACGTAAAAAAACGAAAGAAAGGAGAAAGGAGAGAAGATGGAGGTTTGTCACCCTCAACCTACATGTTTCAGTCTCGGACTAATGCTCGTTATCCTGGTTATGGCACGGGAGTCTTCGAGGTGTATGGAGGCTAAGTTGTGGTGGTTCGGGTTGGATTCCTAAAACTAGGTTTAGGGTTTTTTGATGTCGATTTGCTAGGGTTTTGCCTAGGGTTTGTCTAGGGTTTGTGTAAGATTAGGGTTGTAGATTGCTAAGGTTGTAAAGAGGTGTAAGAGATTAGGGTTTTTTTAGATGATCCGTAGATGTGTATGGGAAGGTGCTTATATAGAAAATATTAGGGCACCCGGGCTAGGGCACTCGACCGAGTAAGCAGCCAACTCGGTCGAGTGGTCCGTTACACCAGCCGCCGGGCTCAAAGCAGGCCCACTCGATCGAGTGGATGGGTCACTCGATCGAGTGGCCTAAATGGGTCGCGCGGGTCTTGCTGGACCTTGACCTTGATGGGTTTTGTGTTTGACTTGGACTTTTGATGGTTGTATGGTTGTTTTGTGTGTCTCGGAAATGACTTTGACCGGGGTTGACCCAATCGTGAAAAGTCGGTTTTATTTCCAGTGTTGGTTTTGGCCCAAATTAGTCTTGTTTGACTCGGAATGATCCACTGGGCCTGGAATTGAGGTTGGTTTTGTGGAATTTGTACTCCGTAAGGGCATTAGCCAACGATTAACAGATTTGAGCCCGTATCCGAGCGCATAGAAACACGTTAGCGTCCGATCATCATCGGGTGATTTTTGGAAACTACCATAGACACCTGGCGGTCAAAATGTGGGTGTCTACACATACCCGGTTTTTGGCGCTCCACTCGACCGAGTGGGTCTATCCACTCGATCGAGTGGATCAAGCAAATCGAGCTAAAATAGGAAAGAATTGATTTTGTTGTTTTGATTGATTTTTTGAATTCTGATTTGGCGCCAGCTTCTAGAAGCTGAATTTGGCTGATTTATGAGACGGTTTCGTCTTTGACCGGGTTTTGACCCGGTCGCCAAAAGACGGTTTTATTTCCGGTGTCGATTTTGGCCCAAATTAGTCTCATTTGACTCGGAATGACCCACTGGGCCTGAATTTGAGGTCGGTTTTGAGAGATTTGCACTCCGCTAAATGCCCACGTCGGATACTATTGATTCTGAGTCCGTATTCGAGCATATTAAGTCACGTTGACGTCTGATCATCATCGGGTGTTTTGTCGAGAACTGCTATAGACACTAGCAGGCAAAATGCGGGTGTCTACAGAGCCCCCACTCTGACTGAGGCTTTGACAAGGCGAAAGTCAGAGTAGCTACCAGGCCAATCGAGGATTACGACCTGGCAGTCTTCCGGTCGGGTCGTTTATAGTCCAGTAGACTTGCGTGAAGGGCTCGCCAGCCATAAGCAGAGGGTCATACCTGTCCTGATGATGATAGCTCCGCGGGGAGTCAGACTTGTAGCATAAGTCCTAGGCGTGCCTATATGTGGGCCCATCCCGTACCATTTCGGGGAAAATGCCGCTTCGGGCGTTCCGCTGGGGAAATATGTGAGCTGTACGGGCTTGCTTTTGAAGCCTTGAGTCGTACCTGACCTGATGATGATGCTCCGTGGGGAGTAAAACTTGCCTTTCGGGGCGTAGGTGTACCCGTATGCCGACACATCACGTCTTGGATGTAGCATACCGGGGAAAAGTTGACTCCGTTGGGGAATTTAAATAGTTTCGCGGGGATTTGCTTCTGAAGTCTGGAGTGTACCTGTATGCTGACACATATAGGCAAAACACTGACTCGCGCTGGGGAGGAAAGTAGCTGCGCGGGGACTTGCTTCTGAAGTCTTGGGTGTACCTGTATGCCGACACATGACAACTTGCATGTAGCATTTCAGGAGAAACACCGCCTTTGTTGTTCCGTTGGGAAGCACTAGCTGGCACCTGAAATGTTAGATACATAGGCAGAAATAGCAGGCATAGCAAGATAGCACATAGTAAATGCAGTTGGCATCTATAGACTGGCTTGCGCTGGGGAAAATGGTTTTTTGCTTCATTTTGAAATCGAAGTCCTGAAAGCAACTCATGTGCTAGGATATAGTTTTTCAAAATTGAAAGGGGTAGAAATGAAATTTGCAGTATAAATAGACCGAAATTTGACCTTGTCGAAAAGGATTTTATCAAATGGCTAAGTTTTGCAAATTTTAAAATGAGAATTTGAAGGGAGACATATCGACAGACTCGACTCTGGACGTGACAGGACGAGTTGACAGACACGACTGGACTTTCGAGGGGTTGGACCGTGACTCGGTAGGGGGGTGGGCCACCTAAGACGACAAGACTCTTATGCTGCGCTAATCCATAGCCTAGGCGAGTGGCAACACGGTCGAACGTCGAAATGGGAAGGATGTGATATAGGGTAATTGTAATAGCCTGTAATGAGACTGTTTCTGCAGGACAAGGCTTAGCAGTAGCAATGCTGTAGACTGATGTTCTTTTGGATCTTTGGTTTTGGGTACAATCCCTGGTGTCGCTTCGAATCCCTGAAGGATTCTCGTCTTCGACTGAGCCGAGTACTAGGACACACTAAAGAAAGGAGGCTAGTTTTTTGAAAGTCATTTGGATTATGTGAGTGGATGAAGGTCTTCTGTCTGAGAGAAGCCCCCAGGATGACAAAGCTAACTGTTAAGAACATGACAGTGTCGTGACCGGAATGACGGTGCTTTTTGAATTTGTGTCAATGTGGGTGGTTGTGCCCTTGTTGAAAGGCTGCCTACGTATTCACGTGTAGTGAAATCAAACCAAGCCGTAGTTCAGTGGTTTGAAAGACATGTTATTGTGCCTAGTTTATTGAGGCTTTGTGTGTAACTAGCCATAGCGATGGTATAGGCTAGGTGTGTTCCCAATGATGTCTTGATCAAAGGGCTGGAACAGTTAGGATGTTGATCCCGTGACTGTGAGCGTTATCCGGGGTAGCCCCCAGAGGTGGTGTGAACTATTTGGGCATGTTCTATGCCGACCGCAGGTTGAGTTCCCGTGTTCGGGGTTGGTAACTGGTTTGGATGTTTTTTGGAAATGTGGTGCCAGGTAATAAGTGGCTTTGATGCTTCGAAATCTGGAGCTCGATTTTGTGGAGCTAAGGCTTCGAGGGTAAGGTATTGTAATGTGGTAGAAAAGGGGGAAGTCGAGTAAAAATGACTCGGGCTTCGATTGGGCAGGTTTGATGATGCGGGATCTGGTTTCCATGTCTGGCCCTAATGGTTAGGGTGTATCCTATGGAGCTAGAATCCTCAAAATTCCGGGCTGTCTCTTAGCCTAGGTCTCGGGAAGGTCTTGAGGGTTGTAATGTGGGAAGGCTAAGTGTGGTGTTAGCTGAGCAGCTTGATTGTCTCTCCCCTATTTGACCGTTTTCACTACAGTCATGGGTTCTTGAATATTTTTTGGCTGACCTTTTGGCCCTGGTCATGGGTTTTGATGATGTTTTTGAATTGACCGTTCCCGGACAAGGGACTTTCACTTGAGTTGACCGTTGACTATGGTCGTGGGTATTTGAATATATTTTTTTTTTTGGGTTGACCTCTTAGCCCCGGTCGTGGGAGTCTTCATTTGAGTTGACCGTGCCCCGGTAAAGGGATTGACCGTATCTGGTCGAGGGATGTTTGGGAATTCTTTTTTTTGATCATGGCCAGCTCTTTTGTTTTGGCCTTTTGCTTTTTCCTTGGACTTTTGATTTTTTTGTCCAACTCTTTTTTTTTTTTTTCTTTTTTTTCTTCACGGTAATCCCCTCCTATGGTGTTGTGGGTGGATATGGGGGTGGGCCCATCGGTTGGATTAGGCTTGTGGAGCTAAACCTTTGTAAGGTGTAAGCCTAGTTGGTGTTTGTGTGAGTGCAACTCGCGGTGGAGTACTCTACGGTAAGCATGGTGATTTGGATCTCGGTATTGTCATCATAATTCCGAGCAGGCTTAGTGGGAGCATCGTCCTGAGTTGGGTATTTTTGGCATCAAGTCAGACTAACGCCTAAGATAGGGATTGGTTAGTCTTATTGGAGGGGTGTTTATTGTGGGAAATGGGCTTGCCTCCCGTCTTGAACCCAAACTAGGAGACTACCTAGATTTGTCATAGGATTCGATACCGCTCCTGCTAAGGGTAGTTATGTGGCTGTCTATGCCAGACATGGAACAGGTAAGGGAAAACACGGGCCTCAGTTCCTGCAGTCATTATAGATGTGCCTATAATAGTCACGTGCGTGTGCTCACAGTGTATGATGCTGGTGTTCATCATGTTCTCGGAAACACATAAGGAAAGTGTATAGTAGAGATAGAATATTGAAAGCTGATTTTTTGTTGAATTTTGAAAAGAGGACAGAATGCAAAAGACTCTGACTCTGATTTGGAAATGAGGATGTAGGGTATCCTAGACTCGGACTCAGACTTAGACTCGAATCAAATCCGGACTTACGGATGCTCGGTTGGTTGTTTCTTTTTTGGTAAGGTCTTTGATTGGAGAAAACGACAGGTGCCACGACTCGCCTAAACTCGACTTTGCGCGAATGCAAGAGAGGGAGTCAAACTAGACACGGCCCGGGGTGACGGGATGACAAAGACTCTTGGACCGGGATACTTGGAACATTGACCTAGACGAGGTAACGACCCTGGCTCGAACTCGACCATGAGATCTGAGCCATGAGGATGAGTCCGAAAATGGGGCGACCGTGTTTGGCCGCGTCACGTGTTCGGACCCACTGTGGCGACCTAAACCTTTAGGAGACTTGAGTGTTCGTAGCATAGGTACGACTCGAAGAAGGCATTATAAGGACGCTGGTGTATGATGAACGTAAGGTACTCCTTAGGGTGACCGTGTTTGACTGGTCGGTTGGAGGATAGCCCCCGAGCGACGCAAAAGACTCTATAGGACTCAGATGGGGTGGCATCTAAGTGACTCGAAAATGGCACGCGTGAGACAACACGTGTAGGACATGACCCTTAGAGCAACCGTGATTGATCGCTCTGCTAAAGGGTAGCCCCCGAGTGAGACCGAGGACTCTGATAGGACTCAGATGGTGTGACATCTAAGTGACTCAAAAGTGGGGTACGTGAGACAACACGTGTAAGACATGACCCTTAGAGCAACCGTGATTGACCGCTCTGCTGAAGGGTAGCCCCTGAGTGAGATTGCAGGTTTTGCTAAGACTCGAGTGATGGACGAGTGACCCTTAGATGGAAGGATCACGAACCTTTTGTTATAGGCCTATGCCTTGTAAAAGGTTGACTCGGCCTTGATGAAGGCAGACGGGTAAGGGAAGAAACTTGCGATGTAAGATCGGCGGAGTTTCGACGCTAGAGACCCTTGACTTGACTTGAATAAGGATGACCCTGTGATTAGGGTAGACCCTTAAGTTAAAGGATTTTTGAATTGGGATGACTCGACTAACGGATTGAAAGACGGGCAAAATTCCCTTAGGAAAGGTCGTGGGGACCGTAGTCACTCTTTTTTATCAAACTCCTTTTCGTTCCGCTTAACTAGGCAGTTTTCATTATCGCTGCAGAAGTAGGAATAATGGCACCAGAAATAATATTGTTTCCGTAAAGTAGAGAAGCGGCTCCTCCTACCCAAAAGTCAGCTATTTAAGAACAAAAAAAGAGGGCGGCGAGCGAGAGCGGATTGGGGGTTTTGGCTCTTATATCTCCGTAGTTGGGATTTGTTGTAATTGTAAAAAAAGAATAAAGACTGTGACAACAAAAAAGAAAAAAAGCGAACCCGCTTTCTTATGTGTGCTCGCTGTGCAAGGAGACCAAATCGAGCAACCAGTACCAATGTTGCGCACCAACCGTGAGAATTATTTTCCTGAGGTCCCTTTTTTGATGCCGGAACCTGCTGATAGGAATCCGGAACCTTCTCGCGGCTTAACTTTAGAAGAACGTCTAAAGAAGTCGTGACGCTGACTGAATCCAATCCATAACCCCCGGAAACGAAACAAAGTTCGATCCTTTTTTGGATAAGTCCGACGACTCAGCAGCAGTGCGGAATTATCAACAATTCAAAGTGCTTTTCTTGCGTATTCTTGATAAAAGAACCAGATTCCGCAAACAACATCGAGGAAAAAAATGATTCCTAAAGTCGAGACTAATAAAAATGTATAAACCAATGCTTCCATAGATTTGATTGCGGTGTCGGAGGGAAAATTGTGTGTGACTTTCTAGTTAGGACTCGAGTGTTTATGAACCTTCCATTTACGAGTGTATGACTCGTGTTGGTCGGTTGGGCCTTTAGAAAAAGGCGGACTACGATGGGGAAGAAACCCGTGATGTAGGATCGACGGAGTTTCGACGCTAACGACCTTCGACAAATCATAAAAAGACCCGACACACGGATTACGGTAGGTCCTATAATCGGAAGGTTTTGAAAAATGATTGAATTTTGAAAATTGAGAGGACGGTCCTGAAATTGGTAGTGGGCCAATAGGACCGGGCATTTTGAAATGTCGGAATGGTTGCGAGTAATTTCGCGTTTTGAAAAATTGGGAGACGGTCCCGTCTTTTGAAATTGGCAGCATGCCGACAGGGCCGAGTTTTTTGAAAAGTTGAATTTTTGAAAATTTGAAAATTTGAATATCGAAAATAAATTTCCGAAAATTTGAAAATTGAAAATGATATCCCGAAGATTTGAGAATCGAAAACGACATCTCGGAGATTTGAAAATCGAGGATGGAATCTCGAGGATTTGAAAATCGTGAATGGCATCACGAAGATTTGAAAATTGAAATTGAAATTTGAAAATTCGAAAATCGAATGGTGGATCGGAAATTCGAATTGAAATGGATAGCATGCCGGCTAAAAAAAAGGCTTGTTTTGAGTCAAATCGTAAGTCTAAATTTTGGCAGCATTCCGAGTTTTTGAATTTGAATATTTTGAAAAAGACGAGTCCCGAAATGGACGGTATTTCGGGTTTTTCAAAATTTGGTGTTTTGGAAAGATGGGTCCCGAAACGGACAGTATTTCGGGTTTTTGGAAAGATGCAATTTTGAAATGACGGTTTTTGAAAAATGACACGGAAACCAAGTAGCACGTAGTCAAACAAGCATTATAACGACGCTCATGTATGCTTTACGCTAAGTCTCGGTCGGTCAAAATAAGGTCTATACCAACAACGATGGCTTTCTCGTGTGATGGACGGACTCCCTAAGCCGATTTGGTCTTAGGACATGCCGTAAAACCGAGACGAGTTCCACCATCGATGTCTTTAGCGCACCCATGTAGGAATGCACCGTGGTATAGTGGGACGTCGGTCACAAGTAACCGGCCCGGGAAAATTTGGGTTATGCATGAATCATTAAACTAATGCGCGCACACTAATCTACGAACGATTTCTCTTCGAGTCTCACCCTAGGAACCCCGATGACATGTGGTACATCAGGTATCCCCAGCGGAGTCGCCAAATTGTGGACATGACGTAGGTCCACCCCGACGCGGCGAAGCGCGGGTTTGGGTAGGCGAATGAATCTCGTGGTGAGATTGTTCTCGGGTTCGAAATTTAAGTCAAAATGGAGTCGCCACCGAATTTTGTGGTTATTCGGAACCATACGAGCCCACTCTATGTCGTCATGGGCTACACACAAAGTAAGCCCACTTCGATTTCCTTTGCATTGTTATATCGATACCGTTTACACCGGCTTTCGTATATAAAATGACTCTCGTGCACCAAGGGTTTCGGACATCCGGAAACCAAGGTTCTGAGTAAGGGGTGAGGGTACGTGTTAGGAAGCCCACTAAGGACACCCAACCCCGCCCGCACAATGACGGCCTCTACTAAGACATCGTTCGTGTTCGTGTACGCGCGCTAGTAAAATGACTAAATGATATGCAAACAGCGTTTTCGGGCTAAGCATGTGAGTTATTGGTTAACTACGTCATTTAATGCATCTTGATTCACGTCAAAGTGATTTAGCATGTGATGTTCATTTAAGGCAATAAATGGCAAACATCAAGATAGAAAACTCGTAATTAAATTACAAATTACACGGGCGGAATACAACCCGGAATTCACAATACAACGAGCAATAAAATAGAATAATTGAATTAAATAAGAAGAGCGATAAATAAATACACGACCCGTCAAAGACCCGTATATAATAAATGCACACTAGATCGTGAATTAGATAGACGGACGAACCTTAATTAATTACGCATTATATTGCATATTAATCAAAGAACGGAGGTTCGAGACCTAGGTGTGGTGCTAACCCGATCTCGAACCTCGATGCCTTGTCCCGACTTATCACCTCGAGAAATGGAGCCTAAATTAATTATGTGTCGGATACGACTAAAGAGTCGTCGACATAAAATTAATAGTGCGAGACCGTCGATCAAAATCGTTTTAGGTGTCGTGATATGCATGAGTTTTGAAAATTAGAATTACGTGATTGATTATGCACGTGTCGACTAAAAGTCGTAAAAAAATGACGAGGCTCAAATGTTGCATTGAAGCTCTCGAATTTCTGGGCTACAGGACCCACTCGATCGAGTCATGGTCTGACTCGGTCGAGCGTGTCTTTAAAGTAGCTACTGTCCAGATTTTTGTGTGCTACTCGATCGAGTGGCCCATGGCACTCGATCGAGTGCCCCCTGTACGAGGCATGACTCGTTTCATTTTTATTTGTTTGAATTCGATAATTGACCGAGTTAAATAAAAATATTGCATTATTTAAATTCAACTCGATTCTCGATGTCATAAACGTGTATTATACGATTATGAGACCGTTATCGGAATTTTATGAAATATGCTATCGTTTAGATTGAAGTTTTGAATTAGTAACGGAATTGCATCCCTCTACGTCACGACATCGAAACTAATCCTTTCGGATTATGTGATGTCGGTTTTCGTGTCAACGGGTTCCGTGCTAATCATCGAAATGGGATCAAATACGTTCAACTAGGACCGATCACGATCACGTCATGTCCTTAAGTACATTGGGGCGGCGCTCCTCGAAAATGCGCCACCTCCGTTGTTACTCGTAAAGGAATTAGATGGACTTTAGGCGATCGTCATAGTCAAACGTATTCGAAACCGAGATTTTGATATTAGTATGTATATATACACGGTATAATAATGTTAGATGTTAGAATACGGAATTAAAGTGTTAGTATACAAAAATAAAAGTTAGTGTTAGAATACATAAATAAAATGTTAGACTGCGATAAATAAAATGTTAGTAACGAAAATAAATAAAAGGTTAGTATGCACAAAATTAAAGGTTAGTGTTAGTAAATAAAACATTAGTGTCGTTAATATCGACTAATAATAATATTACTAATAATAATAATAATAATAATAATAATAATAATAATAATAATAATAATAATATAAAAGAAACAAAAAAAAGAAGGGAGAAAGAGATGTCGGGATTTGAATTACACCCTCAACCTACATGCTTAATGGCCTCGGAAACGGACTCGTAGTAGCGGCGTGTGCGCGGGAGTGTCGAGATATGTAGGGTGAGTTAGGGTGTGTTTGGTTAGGGAGAGGATGCTCTCGGGTCTTTGACGAGTTTTGATCTCGGGGTTTTGAATATGTATGTGTGTTTGTATGTGTGATGGATATAGACTCGGTTTTTTGTGTAGTATCGCTTAGGGTTACTAAGGATTGAAGTGTGGAGAGGATGAATGAATTAGGGTTGAAAATGTAGGGTAGAATGCATAGGAAAAATCTTGTGAAATGAATGGGGTTAAGGGGGTATTTATAGGCTTCACCCCCCGACCTAGGGTCACTCGATCGAGTGGCCCTAGTGCACTCGATCGAGTGCCCTTGCAAACGGGCCATACCCGGTTTTTGGCGCTCCACTCGACCGAGTGGGTCTATCCACTCGATCGAGTAGATCAAGCAAATCGAGCTAAAATAGGAAAGAATTGATTTTGTTGTTTTGATTGATTTTTTGAATTCTGATTTGGCGCCAGCTTCTAGAAGCTGAATTTGGCTGATTTATGAGACGGTTTCGTCTTTGACCGGGTTTTGACCCGGTCGCCAAAAGACGGTTTTATTTCCGGTGTCGGTTTTGGCCCAAATTAGTCTCATTTGACTCGGAATGACCCACTAGGCCTGAATTTGAGGTCGGTTTTGAGAGATTTGCACTCCGCTAAATGCCCACGTCGGATACTATTGATTCTGAGTCCGTATTCGAGCATATTAAGTCACGTTGACGTCCGATCATCATCGGGTGTTTTGTCGAGAACTGCTATAGACACTAGCAGGCAAAATGCGGGTGTCTACACCGGTTAAATGACGCTGGGGAGTTGGTTGCACGGTTTTGCTTGAGTCGTCTTGTATAATGATTTATGCAAAGTTTGCATGTAACACATTTTTTTAGGAGAAATGACTCGCGCTGGGGAATAAAATTTTTGAAAGAAATTTTTTTGAATAAAATTTTGGAATTTTGAATTTGGGAGAATTTTGAAAAATTAGGGTATTTTGACTCTGAGAAGGAATAGGAATGCTCAGGATAACTTAGCTAGATCCTAGGATAAAGGCCTGTATGCTAAATCCTTTAGGATTAAGAATCCTTAGATGAGGAGGAGAATTCGATTTCATGTTATAAATACCCTCTCCCTGCTCACAATTTATTCACAACTCCCACAATTCTTTTCTCCCTTCAAAGAAGAAAAACAAGCCCTGAGAAACTTATTTCCTCTTTTTAGAAATTCATTATGGGTATCGATCGATTGGTCGGAATGTTGCAAGATTGGTCCCGACTTTTCAGAGACGCAGATAAGGTTATCTTGAACCAGAATGGCGTTACCCAGTTATTCACGATCCGTCAAATGCAAATGAGCCGTCACTTTCTGGATGCTTGCCTGTCCTACTGGGACGATACTTATCACGTTTCTAGGTTTTCTCGAGGCGAAATTTGTCCTATTCCTGAAGAAATAGCTGCTGTAGGTGGATGGAATCCCATACTTCGTCCTGCTATCCCCTTTTCAGTTCATGATCCAAAGAGAAAATTAAGAGAATTTCTAGGGCTTTCTCATATGGAGGTGTCCCGTATGCTGGAAGGAAATACTGTTTCCTTGACAGATTTGGCTGAAAAATTTATGAACCCAGATGACGTCCGGGTCAGGCCGGTATATAGCCGTAGGGCCTTTACTTTTTGCATGCTCCATGTTTATGCCTTCGAGGGTCATATGGATTTGTTATCTTGCATGGGCCATGTCAGGCTTCTCGCCGTAGCGGATCTAATGGAGACAAAGCACAGCCTAGCTTGGCTGATTACAGGGGAGATTATCCAGGGTTTGGATGATCGTAAAAGGGATCCGTCAATCCGATTGACTGGGAGCACCCGTCTTCTACAGGTAGGCTGATTTTTCTTCATTTTTTGCAATTTTTGTTTTTTTTGCAATTTTCGTTTTTTCCGGTCTTCGATTTTCTCACGGTTTTTTCTCGATTTTCCCGTTTTTTCTCGGTTTTTCGATTTTTGTGATTTTTTTTCACGATTTTGACTTTTCAGCTCTGGCTATTTGAGAGGCTATCGATCCTGGATCCTCCTTTAGACGTAAGCCGATATCGCCCGAATCAAGTGATGACAAAAAGACGGACTGTTGACTTTTCTCGTCTTACTACCCAAAAATTCTGGGACGAGCTGCTATCTTTCCATGGAGGCCCATTGATTCTTTGGACCGTACCTTGGTGGCCCATTTATGTCTGGACCGGGTTAGAATTGCGAGATAGGGCCCGTTATCAACTGATCCTATCTTTCAGGCAGAAGATTCATCTTTATCCCGATCGCATACTTAGGCAATATGGTCGGGCCCAAAGAATCCCAGAAATCGAGGCGGTTGATGGGAAGGATTTGTCGTGGGTCCCAACCGTCAAATAAAACCAACTATACCTAGTGGGTAGCTAGGGTAAGTCGGGTCGAATCCACAGGGACGGGAGGTCGGACTAAGGTGTGCTACGGTTTAGGACTAGGTTCGAGACGAGCTATTCTAAAAGGGGGTTGGCTAAGGACTAGACTAAGGTCTAAAGCAAGAAAAGGAAGACAAAACCAAAGACTAACGACTAAGGGAAGCTAGGATAACACTAAGAAGGAAGACTAGGGTTAGGTCGGGTTCATGGAAGGATGGGATGGTCGAGGAAGAGCTAAGGTGAAGGGGTAGTCGGGTAATCTAGGTGTAGTCCGGGCTCTCGCTACGTAGACCGACCTAGAGGTTCTTGATAGAACCCACCTTAGCGACACATATGACAAACGGGGTTACTAGCATGCTATCGTAGCCTAGGTCACATCCGGGCTCTCGCTACGTAGACCGACCTAGGGGTCGTCCTCACCGGGCTCTCGCTACGTAGTGAGGGAACCAAACCCACAAGAGAAAAGGCAAGAAAAACAAGCATATGAACATACATGTCATTCAAGCATTTCATCAAACATGTTCCATGCATCTAACCAAGAGGAAACCCAAAACTTCCACCAACATCTCCAACAAACCCTTAATCATCCACAATCAAAACCAATCACCCTAATAACCCTAGCAAAGGTCTACTCTAACATATCTATACTAAAACTAACAAGAACAAGAGGAATCAACCTAACAATCAAAACAAACATAATGAAACTAGTAAAACAATGAACAATGAACAAAACAAGAACTAAAGATTGAAACTTGAATGCATAAACAAGATTAAAAGTAAAAAGGATGAGAAGATTATACCAACAAACAAAGGAAAGAAAAGAAGAACACTTGCATAGAAGAAAACCCAAACAATTCCACCAAGGTTGTCAAGCTTGATAGATTCTTCAAGAGATCCAATATTACAAGAGTTAAACTAGGATTAAGGAGTAATTAAGGACTAATCTACACTAATCTAAGATAATCTAACCTAAAGTAGTCTAGGGTTTAATGTCTAATGAAGGATATATCTTAAGAATACAAGAGGAAGGGTATTTATAGGGTTACAATGAGTAAGGAGAAGAAAAGAGTTGACGCGGGCCTGAACTGGGCTCATCCCGGTCGGGATGAGTTGGTCCCGGTCGGGATGACGGTCCCATCCCTGTCGGCAAGCTCATCCCGGTCGGGATGGGCTCCAGACAGCACCTTCTCTTTTGTGCACCTCAACCGGGACCGGTTGAGGCCATACCCGTCGAGGATGAGCCTTGTAGGCCTCCAATATGAACTTTTTGGTCCCTCCTTGGTTCTTATGGGCTTCCCATCGATTCTCGGGACTCGGGATCGGGTCTCAGAGGCTCGGGATTGGGTCCCAAGGTCTCGGGGTCGACTCCAAAGCATCGAGTGATCATTCCTTAGCTTCGTTGGCTCCAAAAAGTGTATGTATTGAGTCGGAATCGCTCCAACTCTTCATGAATGGTCTCGGGAACCTGAAACGAGCTAGAGGAAGCATAAGTAGCCCATAAACCGCTCCCAAGGAGCGATTCCACAAGGAAAATGGGACCAAAACACTACAAAATAGGCACTACAAACTACACTTATCAACTCCCCCACACTTAACCCTTACTCGCCCTCGAGTAAGCACATACTAACTACTAAACTAGCCGAGCGGGTATTAGCGCACCCTACGCCCTTTCAACTCACGCGAGTGCACTTAGAGGAAAAGTGCACTCGGCAAGGCAAGTGGGGTCTTGCGACAAAACTGTGGATGCAACCGGACACAAAACATAGAGACAAACAAACACACAAACAAACAAACACAAGGTTGCACCCAAAGAAAAACAAATACCGCTTCCCTCTAAAAGCGGTGAATGAAACACCGGTTTAGGACTCGAGGCAAGTGACAACGTTCCCGAGCTAGCAATACAAACCAAGGTGAACTAAACCCTAATAGTATGACGATAAAGCAACAAAAACGTTGGTAACTTACCTACGTCCTCCTAACTTTCTAAGAACTTACTACGGGACGATCGGCAGAGTGGAAAACGGATGAACCACGGTGTTAGTCGACACTGTAGGTAAGTGAGACCCCGCCCCCTTTAGCGATGAGCCAAGAGGGTCGTCCCATGCCCAAAACCGCTAAACTAGTCCAAGTAAAAAGGTGGAGATATTGCAAAATGAGGGAAGACCGACCATTACCGCTATCATCCTTCCTAGGGACTCGGTCCTTTGGTAGGCTCTTCACGGTAATAGTCGGTAAAAGGCTTATTTTGAGATGTAGGGATTCTTTTTGTGAGACGGGTTTTCTTTTGGCATTCTTTTCTTTTTGTATTTTTGCCTTGTTCGTTGCCATGCCATTTCTTTTTCTTCTTTTCTATTTTCTTTTTGGCTTTTGTGCCCTTTTCTTTTTCTTCATTTCTTTTCTTTCTTTCATTTTGTTCTTTCTTTTTCTTTTCTTTGCCCTTTTGGCTTGATTTGGCTTTTTGGCATTTCTTTGTGTAACAAGAAAGAGAGAAATCAACAAATTGCAATTTATTGTGTGGATATGTGTAGGAAGTAGGGTAATGGGTGAGTCGGGGGTCGCAATTTCCCTTCAAACCCACAAAAAGGGGAGAACTTGGACTAATCAAACAATCCCAAACACGGTCACCTAAGGGACGGGACTCGGTAACCAAGGCCTTTTCACACCGTGGGTGGTCATAATGGTCAAAAGTGCAAATCCCGTAGTAAATCCCTAGTAAGCTAGGTGGACTCAAGGTAAAAGACCAACGAATTCATTGATTTAGGGTCATTCTACTGGACTAAAGTCCAAGACTCGATTTATACTACTAGGAAGGGAAAGTAAACACTCGCACACTAGCCACTAAACCGGGTTTTCGAAAACCATCTACACACAAGACTCAACTAACACAACACAAAATGAAGACATGACGAAAACGAACGAAAGAAAAAGAAGCAAAGGCAACAAAACAAAACAAACATATAACAAACACCACCCCGAACATCCAAATAAGCAACCAACCAACACCAAACTTTACAAAGCTCCTCCCGAGCGCACATCATCAAAAATCTCCTCCGAACATCACAAGAGGTAAAGAGGGAAAAGGGATAAAAGGCGTTACCGGATGTCTTGAAAGCCTTCCAAAGTTAGCGGCGATTTAAGCAACCTATAAGGAAAAGGGGGGCAAACACACACAACAAAACAAATATACGACACAAAGACATAAAAGGAAAACACAAAAAAAAGGAAAATCTTTTTGATTTTTGTGGAAATTTTTCAAATTTGTAGGAATTTTTAAGATTTTTCGATAAAACTAAGAAAATAAAACTAACTACGCTAGAATAACGCTCCCCCACACTTAAAGCGAGCAATGTCCTCATGCTCGATCGTAGTGTGTGGAGACAAAAAAGAAAAGAAAAGAAACTACGAAAATAAAGCTAAAGAACAAAAAGGAAAAGTGAAGAAAAGGTGTAGAAGGTGTCCGGCCGGGGTGTAGTCAAGTCACCATGGGCCGAGACGAGAAAAGATATGGATGGGGGAAGAAAATAAAAAGAAGGAAATAAAAGGAAATGGGAGGGGAGGGCTAGGTGTAATCAAGTCACTTAGCCCGGATTCCACCTAAATCCGACTAAATCCTCAAAAAAGAAGGTGAAAATCTTGTAAAATTGGTTTTTGAAAAGGACTCTCGATGTAGTCACGTCATCGAGAGTCGGGAGCAATAACTACCAAGGCCTCAAAGGCCACTATGACACCATGACACAAAAGTGTACAAGGGGAAGGGGGCAAACAAGGGGAAAACAAGCAATAAAAGATGGAAAGAAAGGATAGTTGCCGTATCAATAGGTTAGCAACTCACTCGCTCCATCGTCTCATAGATCAATGTAAGCACATAGCTAGTCTTCATCATTGCTATCCCGCTTCAAATTTGATAAAACCGCATGGTAGAGGTAGTAATGGTGCGAGGGGGGTGGGAGTCGATGTGAAAGTCGGTGCAAAGTGAAGAAAAGGTGAGGTGAGGGTATGCATATGAAGTGCAAGGGTCATATGACATGAGCAAGGATGGGTAGGGAGGTTGGGTGCGGGTATACAATGGTTGGGTGGGCTCAAATGTCGAATAAGAGGCCAAAAGAGGAGAAAGGGGACCATCCCGGTCGGGATGACACACCCGTCCCGGTCGGGATGCCCTCTTCCCGGTCGGGATGACTCTCCAGAATGTCCAATTTTCAGCACACTCATCCCGATCGGGATGACATCCTTCCCGGTCGGGATGAGTCTTCTAGCCCTTCATTTCCTTGCTAGCTTCACCCACATGTCCACCAATACATCGAGACATAGAATCTCGTCCCCAAAAGCTTGACAAAAGCTTCAAAAACCGACTCCCATGCCCAAATCCAAGCTTCTATCATCAACTACTCTCTCAAGACTTCATCTTCACTTCATATCTAGCAAACAAGCTCAAATACAACATCAAATTTCCTCCCTCACATCGCTCATCAAAATACCAAATTACAAGAATTCCACCAAAGCTAACAATCCTAAAAACCAAAATATCCAAACAAACATAAACACAAATACAAGCACAAAAGAAAAGGAAAAAGATATTTACACTAGCTACTCTCACCAACTATGCCTCCATAGCCATCAAGAGCTCGAAGGAGTAAGTCAAATGCCCTAGCAACATCTTCAATTAAGCTCACATGGCCAAGCCTAGCCACTTTCAAGAGCTTCCAAGTCGGAGGGAAGAAGCGATCATCTTCATTATGCTCGGGGTTCTCGTGATCTTCCGGGTCTTCGGAACCATGATAGCAACGACTCTTATGACCATCCGGTAGGTATAGTGGTCTAGAGTCATGCTCGGCATTGTGATGCGGGAGATCACACCCTAAGGGT
Organism: Agrostemma githago; assembly: GCA_958450325.1. Taxonomy (NCBI): domain Eukaryota; kingdom Viridiplantae; phylum Streptophyta; class Magnoliopsida; order Caryophyllales; family Caryophyllaceae; genus Agrostemma; species Agrostemma githago. The sequence continues at coordinate 32,670,232 of OY288262.1, forward strand.
GTCGCTTCTTCTACGGGGTCGAGAGTGGAACTCTTTTCCACCGCCCGACAAGGATTCTCTTCATCAACCGTCTCACAAGACAAGGGACTAGACATCGAGTGCGATAGAGGAGGAGAAGGCATCAAGTTTTCTTCATTGGAGGCTTTAGGATCCTCCAATTTCCCATACAAAGCAAGTTCCAAGGCATCTACTTCTTTTTCCCAAGTATTGCGCTCCTTTTCACTCACCTTGTCAATATGGCCTAGAGGAGGTATGTCTTCACTTGGCTTTGGATTGTCTAGATCCGGTTCATCACGAAGAAAATCAAACAAATCCAATTTGATAGCCAATACATCGGCTCCCCAAGAATTATCTCGAGAATCATGTTCACTCCCCTCCTCATTGTTGGCCCTTGAAGCTTCAACTCCCTGTATTCTTCCCCTATCTTCACCACCCAAGCAACACTCGACAATGGTCTCTTGATCGACCCTCTCTTCTTCATTTGTAGCATCACGATCGGGTTGAATTTCTTGTGGAGACACCCGACCCTCTTGCCCAAATGAACCTTCCTCAACATGTAGTGGAGCTCGAGTGGCCGACATCGTGATATGGGCCATGAATGCATTGATGCGAGCATCTTGCACCTCTATTTGGGCCTTGAGCTCCTCCCTAACCCCTATTATTTGAGCCACCATCGCTTGTTGAGTCTTTTGCAATAGAGATATCGCATCATGTTGACTCTTAAGCAATTGAGACATCATTTGAAAAGTCTCAAAGTTGGGATCTTGTGGTTGTGGGTTATGTGAGGGTGTTTGGTAGTTGTTAGGATGTTGGAATGATCCTTGACAACTTTCTTGGTAACCGTATGGAGGGCGTTCATAAGAATGTTGATGAGGTTGAAATGGTTGGTGAAATTTCGGGACTTGGCCAATTGCCCCAAAGTTGTCCCGTGACGATTGATGGTAGCTTGGACGAGCCATGTCCATAACGTTGCTTTGGTACCTAGGATGAGCTAGAAGCACTTGAGCAAACGTTAGTAGCCTAGTGCTTGTGAGGCACTAGGAAGAGAGAATAGCACACAAGAAGAGAAACGGAGATACACAAGGAGAAGAGAACACAAAAGTCAAGAACAAAGTCCACAACTAAGCAAACAAAAGTCTAAACTACGCCGTCCCCGGCAACGGCACCAATTTGATGGGAAGGATTTGTCGTGGGTCCCAACCGTCAAATAAAACCAACTATACCTAGTGGGTAGCTAGGGTAAGTCGGGTCGAATCCACAAGGACGGGAGGTCGGACTAAGGTGTGCTACGGTTTAGGACTAGGTTCGAGACGAGCTATTCTAAAAGGGGGTTGGCTAAGGACTAGACTAAGGTCTAAAGCAAGAAAAGGAAGACAAAACCAAAGACTAACGACTAAGGGAAGCTAGGATAACACTAAGAAGGAAGACTAGAGTTAGGTCGGGTTCATGGAGTGATGGGATGGTCGAGGAAGAGCTAAGGTGAAGGGGTAGTCGGGTAATCTAGGTGTAGTCCGGGCTCTCGCTACGTAGACCGACCTAGAGGTTCTTGATAGAACCCACCTTAGCGACACATATGACAAACGGGGTTACTAGCATGCTATCGTAGCCTAGGTCACATCCGGGCTCTCGCTACGTAGACCGACCTAGGGGTCGTCCTCACCGGGCTCTCGCTACGTAGTGAGGGAACCAAACCCACAAGAGAAAAGGCAAGAAAAACAAGCATATGAACATACATGTCATTCAAGCATTTCATCAAACATGTTCCATGCATCTAACCAAGAGGAAACCCAAAACTTCCACCAACATCTCCAACAAACCCTTAATCATCCACAATCAAAACCAATCACCCTAATAACCCTAGCAAAGGTCTACTCTAACATATCTATACTAAAACTAACAAGAACAAGAGGAATCAACATAACAATCAAAACAAACATAATGAAACTAGTAAAACAATGAACAATGAACAAAAAAAGAACTAAAGATTGAAACTTGAATGCATAAACAAGATTAAAAGTAAAAAGGATGAGAAGATTATACCAACAAACAAAGGAAAGAAAAGAAGAACACTTGCATAGAAGAAAACCCAAACAATTCCACCAAGGTTGTCAAGCTTGATAGATTCTTCAAGAGATCCAATATTACAAGAGTTAAACTAGGATTAAGGAGTAATTAAGGACTAATCTACACTAATCTAAGATAATCTAACCTAAGTAGTCTAGGGTTTAATGTCTAATGAAGGATATATCTCAAGAATACAAGAGGAAGGGTATTTATAGGGTTACAATGAGTAAGGAGAAGAAAAGATTTGACGCGGGCCTGAACTGGGCTCATCCCGGTCGGGATGAGTTGGTCCCGGTCGGGATGACGGTCCCATCCCTGTCGGCAAGCTCATCTCGGTCGGGATGGGCTCCAGACAGCACCTTCTCTTTTGTGCACCTCAACCGGGACCGGTTGAGGCCATACCCGTCGGGGATGAGCCTTGTAGGCCTCCAATATGAACTTTTTGGTCCCTCCTTGGTTCTCATGGGCTTCCCATCGATTCTCGGGACTCGGGATCGGGTCTCGGAGGCTTGGGATTGGGTCCCAAGGTCTCGGGGTCGACTCCAAAGCATCGAGTGATCATTCCTTAGCTTCGTTGGCTCCAAAAAGTGTATGTATTGAGTCGGAATCGCTCCAACTCTTCATGAATGGTCTCGGGAACCTGAAACGAGCTAGAGGAAACATAAGTAGCCCAAAAAACCGCTCCCAAGGAGCGATTCCACAAGGAAAATGGGACCAAAACACTACAAAATAGGCACTACAAACTACACTTATCAGCGGTCGTGAGTGAATCTACTCAGCTAACGGACGTGATGTGTGATACTTGGGCGCAAAGATGGTATACCCGGCATACTTGGCCCGTTTCCAAGGCTTCTCCCTCGATCTGGGTATCATATTCTTATACGAAGTGGACCCATCCAGATTCTGCTAAAGACCGTGCTGCTTTGAAGACTGATGAAGCCTTTGACTTGCTGCGCCGAGAACAAGCTAAGGATAATCGAGGTTTCTTTGATGACGGCGACACCCCGGCTACCATGGTTTGCCTGATGTCAGGCCAGAAGGGGAAGACTAAGACTCAGACTGAAGGGTCCAGTACTAAAGGTGCACGGGGGAAAATGAGCCCCCAGACGGACTTAGAAAGGAGACTCGGCCCAAGATTGGCAGCCAAGGACTGACTTGGTCCTCGAGACAGACTACCCGAGCACGTACGGGCTCGGCTCGGACCGGTGCAAGTGACGGAGAAACCGAAATCGAAGAAACGGGTTCGAGCAAAGGAAGTTCCACTCGTGATTAGGGAACGTTCGCCCCCGCCTCGTCGGCCTCGGGATCCGCGTGACCCGAAGGATAAGGGGAAGGGAAAAATGTACAAATAGTCTCCTAAATTTTATTATTTAAGTAGTACTATTATTTTTGTGTGATTTTTGTGTGGTTATTTTTTGCGTGAGGCATTTTTTTTTTGAAATAATAATAAAAGACATATTAGTGAAAACCGTTCCTGTCTTTTCGTTATTGCAATGGTTGTACCCTTTTGAGGGGTTGCCTACGTATCCACGATTAGTGGAATCAAACCGACTGTAGTTCAGACATAGATTTTCGCAATTTTCGAAATACATCAAGACTATTAGTTCGAGATGTGCAACAGTAGGATAAGTAATCCTAACTTATTGACTTGCTCAATTTTTGAAAATTTTGTAAAAAAAGATAAACTTTTTAGCAAATGACATTGAGATAAGGTTAGGGGTAATAGCGCTTTAACTGGTCCAAGTTGGTTGGATTGACGAATTCGTTCCCATCCAAGTCTGTCAGCATTACGGCTCCTCCTGATAAAACCTTCTTCACTAGATATGGGCCGGCCCAGTTGGGTTTGAATTTTCCTCTTGGGTCGACTGGCAGTAAAGCCCTGACAGATTTTAGGACTAAATCGCCTTCTTTGATATTCCTGGGCCTAACCCTTTTGTTGAAAGCTCGTTTTATCCTATTTTGGTATATCTGGATATTGTTAAGGGCTCGGGATCGTCGTTTGTCCAAGAGGATCATCGAGTCGTATCGGGCTTGGACCCATTCTGCTTCAGGCACTTGACTTTCGAGTAGAATCCTTAGGGATGGTACCTCAAGCTCGACCGGCTGGACCGCCTCCATCCCATACGTTAGATAATATGGAGTTGCTCCGGTTGCGGTGCGGATTGATGTCCGGTATCCCCATAAGGCGAAGGGGATTTTATCGGGCCAATCCCGGTAATTATCAGCCATCTTTTTAAGTATGGTGACAATTGTTTTATTTACTGCCTCTACCGCTCCATTCATTTGGGGACGGTAAGACGAAGATGTATGCCTTTGAATCTTATATTTTGCTAGCAAAGTAGCGGTTTCGGCTTGAAAATGGGTCCCGTGATCACTAATGAATTCGTGCGGGATCCCGTACCGGCATATAATTTTATCTTGGATAAATTTTGCTGCGTGCTTGGCGTTCAAGACACGATATGACTCGGCCTCAACCCATTTAGTAAAATAGTCAATAGCTACTAGAATGAAGCAGTGACCTCCCGTCCCGGAAGGGTTCACCTTCCCGATTATATCAATTTCCCATGTCGAAAATGGCCACGGTGAAGTCATGGTATATAACAGGGATGACGGCATATGCTGGACGTTGCCGAAGATCTTTACAGTTATGACAGTGTTTGACATATAACTGGCAGTCGGTTTCCATGTTATTCCAATAGTACCCGAGTCTTGCGATTTTTCGAGCTAGCATATGGGCGTTCATATGCGGACCGTTCTCGCCATCGTGTACCTCGGACATGACCTTTTCGGCATGCGTTTTGTCGATGCATAGGAGTAAAGTCCCCTGTGCCGTCTTTTTGTACAAATGTCCATCGTCCGTGCGGATGAACTGAGTAGCCCACCTGCGCAGGGCTTTCTTGGCCCGATTTTCAGATCCCGGGGGATACTCCTGACATTAAGTAGGTTAGAATAGCCTGGTACCAAGGTTCTGGATCAGTTATTTTGATGTCTTGGATAGCATTGATGTATGCCGGCTCGGACCGTCTTTCGACGCAAATCGGCATGCTGGTTAGGTGTTCCGGGATATTCAGTAAAGATGCTAATTTGGATAGCGCATCTGCAAACTGGTTTTCTTCCCGAGGTAGATAAATGTACTCCACCTTTTGAAACTGTTTTTCGAGAACCCTTACTCGTGCTTGGTAAGCTACGAGGTTTGCGTTCCGAGTTTTCCATTTCTGGAGTGCTTGATTGATGACTAATGATGAGTCACCGTGGACCCGGAGGTTCATTACTCCTAAATCGGCGGCGGCTTGCAACCCGTGAATGCATGCTTCGTATTCGGCTGCGTTGTTAGTTACGTCAAAGTCCATCTTGATGGATAAAGGGGTGTGCTCTCCTTGTGGTGAGATCAGCAAAATTCCAACACCAAATCCTCGAAAATTGGATGCCCCGTTAAAATATAGATCCCATATCTCCGTGTCGGTATGGAATGTATCTTCATCTGGGAAGGCCCAAGTATCGGTATGTCCCTCTTTAGATACCGGACTATCGGCAAGGAACTCGGCTACTACTCGGCCTTTGATGGCTTTTAACGGTACGAATTTGAGGTCAAACTCAGCCAGCATTAAAGTCCACCTAGATATCCTGCCATTGAAGATGGGCTTTTCGAACAGATACTTGATTGGATCCATTCTAGATAACACGTGCACCTCGTGGCTAAGCATATAGTGTCGGAGCTTTTTAGTGGCCCAAACTAGAGCTAGACACGTCTTTTCGAGCATCGTGTATTTGCATTCATATTCTAGGAACTTTTTACTGATGTAGTAAGTGGCTCGTTCTTCTGAGTCGACCGTCTGGGCTAGCATAGCCCCCATGGCTGTCTCGGTCGTTGTTAAGTATAACGACAAAGGTAGACCGTGCTGAGGAGGCATTAATACCGGCGGAGATGACAGAGTTTCTTTGACCTTATCGAAAGTTGCTTGACATTTGTCGTCCCACAGTACCCGTTCTCCTATCTTCAGTTTCTTAAAAATGGGCTCACATACCATGGTTAGCTTTGAAATAAACCGGCTGATATATTGGATTTTCCCGAGAAACCCCCTAATCTCCTTTTTGGTTTTAGGCGGCCGCATCTCGGTAATGGCCTTGATTTTAGCTGGGTCAACCTCGATGCCGCGCTGGCTGACGATATGGCCCAGTAACTTGCCCGATGTTACCCCGAAACTGCATTTTTGAGGGTTTAACCTCATGTTGTACTTGCGTAACCGGGTGAAGAATTTCCTAAGGGCCGGAATATGCCCGTTTCGTTCTTTGGACTTAACGATCATATCGTCTACGTAGACCTCTACTTCCTTATGCATCATGTCATGTATTAAGGTAGTGGCGGTCCATTGGTAAGTGGCACCGGCGTTGATAAGCCCAAATGGCATAACAGTATAACAGTAAGTCCCCCCAAGGTGTAGTGAAGGTGGTCTTACTCATGTCTTCTTCCGCCATTTTGATCTGATTGTATCCGGCATACCCGTCCATGAATGATAGAAGGGCATGATCGGCCGTATTGTCCACCAGTATGTCGATGTGTGGCAACGGGAAATCATCTTTCGGGCTGGCCTTATTAAGGTCCCGGAAATCTACACAAACTCGTACCTTTCTGTCTTTCTTGGGTACTGGTACGATATTCGCAACCCAGTCTGGATATTCAGACACTTGAATAAAGCCCGCTTTGAATTGCTTGTCGACTTCTTCTTTGACTTTGAGAGACCATTCGGGCCTCATTCTTCGGAGTTTTTGCTTTACCGACTTACACCCGTCTTTGATGGGTATACGGTGTTCGGCTATCTCCCGGTCTATTCCCGGCATGTCCTTGTAGGACCATGCAAAGACGTCTTTGAATTCGTGGAGGAGCTCCGTGAATTGTTGTTTCTCCTCGGGATCTAAGGATAAACCTATCTTAAGCATCTGAGGCTATAAAGGGGTTCCTACATTGATGGAGTCAGTTTCTTCAATGACCAGATCTCGGGATTCCCTTTGTTCGAGTTGCTCGACTAGATGCGGAGGTAGTGGTACCTGTTCGTCGGGTTTCTCAATGTCATTGCAAATAAAGTTTTTGAAAACGTTTTGAAAATAAGACAAGTCGTAAGCAGAACGGTTATCGTTATTATTGATAGAGAATTTTGAAAATAGCTCAAAGAGAGCAGCCATCTGATCGTTGATCAGAGGCGGTATGGGGAGTGCTCTCGGGACAGACTCCGAGACTCCCGGAGGTGCGGCTAAAGGAAAAGGGGTTACAGACTCGACCCTAGTACTGGACCTTCTAGACTTAGACCCAGACTCCGACTCTGACTCTAACTCAGACTCGGACTCGGACTCAGCGCCTTGCATGTCCCCTTCGCCAGTAGTGAGCTTGTAGACTCGACCCTCGCTATCGGTCCATTTGATCGTCTTCCTCCAAGCCCTCTTTCCGGAGCTAGCGCCGACTTCAAAGATCAGCTTGGTCGGATCGAACTTGCTGCTGTGGAGGATCAGGTTGACTAATTCCTCCTTAGGAGTCGGGACGATCTTGCTTTCCCCGAACAGGAGCCCCAGCATGGGCTCGGTATGGTTCGAATCCTCCTTTGATTCTGCCTGGATGAGAGCAAAAATATCATCTAGGATGAAGTTGCATTCCCGAGCCAATTTGGCCTCGGGATATGAGATGACGGGCTGATGGAGGCCCACTGGGATAGCTCCAAACACGGGAGTGACAAACTTGATCACGCTTGTCTGGCCCGCGTCTTCTTGGGTCACGGTGTAGCCCAGTCCGAGTCGAGACTCTCCGTCGTTGAGGACCTCGATGATTTTACCGGCTGGGAGATTGGGCCTTGAGGTAGCCCTCGGTAAGTAGCCCAAGTTTTGCAGCATCGTATCTATGCTAGTGGTGAAGTAGGGCTGAAAAAGGTACTCTTCGTCGATCATCCCCACGAAATTGAATCCTCGTGGGTCGATTGAGCCAGCCGTGTTGCAGCTTGACACAGCTATGGGAGTAGCTTCGAGGGTGATGACCCCGTCTTGTAAAGGTAGCTTGACCTTCCTGTGAAGAGTGGAGGACACGGCTTTAACCGCGTGGATCCAAGGTCTTCCAAGTAGCAGATTGAATGATGAGGTAACATCGATCACTTGGAATTCGAGTTCCTTCTCAATTGGGCCTGTTATGATGGTTAGTTTGACGGCCACAACAACTGATTTTGGGCTTCCATCGAAAGCCTGGATAGTTTGCGCGGTAGGAAGGTAGTCAGTCTCGGTAATGCCGAGAGCCTTTGCAGTCCTTAAGGGAAGGACATTCACAGCTGACCCGTCATCAATTAGGGTCATGGGTAGATACTTGCCCCGGCAAATCACCGTGATATATAGTGCCAGGTTGTGGGTGGCCCCAAATGGTGGTAGATCGGACTCGGAGAAGGTGATAAGTGGGCCTTCTCCTTTGGATTTGCCTTTGAGATGAGGTAAAATGGTGGCTACCATATCAGCGGGGGTAACCAGCGAGTCTACCTTGATCTCATTGAGAGCCTTAGTAAGTGCTGCCCGATGGTCTTGAGAACTGACCAAAAGCTGCCATATAGTGAGATCAGTTCGGACCCTCTTTAGTTGCTTGACTAGGGCCGTGTCAGCATTTGATTCTTCAGGTGCGGATTCCATCTTGGATGGTTCGGTGACAGATTGTGGGGCCGAAGGTCCGGCCGTGATGACATGCGTGCCGGCTAGGGCCTTGGTTTTGGCCTTCCGGATCTCTTCGACAGTGATGGGGACGGTTTCCCTCTTAGCCAAGTAAACATCATCTTCGTCATCATTCCATATCCCGTTGATTTGAGGAATGAAAGGGGAAATGAGATGAGTACAGTCGACTACTTCTCTAATGAAAATGGCGTGAGTAGCAAGAGGGTTGTTTTTGTTACTGGGCTTATCGCTGGGCAGCGGTATCTTCCCACTCTCGATCAGATCTTGAATGAGATGCTTCAACTTCCAGCACTTTTCGGTGTCGTGCCCGTTGCCTCGGTGATAGTGGCAATAGGCCTGGGCGTTGTAGCTTTTGGACTGTTTTTCGACAGGAACCTCCGGCATTGGGCCTATTGGCTGGATCAGGCCCTTAGAGGATAGCCTTTGTAAGGCGTTGGCATAAGTAGTCCCTATGTCCGTGAATACTCGGGCTGGAGTGTTCTTTTTGGTTGAGGTGTCTAGCAAATTGACCTCATCGAAGATGCTTCGGGCCGCAGCTGTGGTTGCGGGCTTGCCAGAAGATGAACTGGCTCCTTGATAACCCTTTGTAGAGGCCTTAGTAAGGCTCTCTAACCTTAAATCATCTTCGATTCTGGTACCCATTTCGGTTAAGGTGGCGAAATTGGGTATGATGGCGTACCGGAGATGGATCCGGTAAGATGGGAGGAGGTTTTTTTCCAACGGCCTCCACTAACACCTTTTCGCTGGGCTTGTCGACCAGCTTGACACTTTCGGCCTTCCATCTTTGGAGGTATTTGGTGAAACCCTCCTTAGGCTCTTGGGCCATGACCTCCAGAGTACGCATGGTCTTCTGGATCTCAGTATTGTCCGCATAGTTTCGGGCGAACTCGGTTGCAACATCATCCCAAGTTTTGTATTTCTTGGAATCAAGCCTGTAGTACCAGGCTCTCGGGTGCTTGTCCAAGGATGAAGCAAAGAGATGCTTGAACATGGTCGATTTGACTCCCTTAACTGCCATGAACTTCTTAAAAGCCCTGATATGAAGTCTCGGGTCTTCAGTCCCATCGAACATGGGTAAGCCCGTCAAGTTGAGATTAGCGGGCAATTCATCAATTAGGGGCGAATAAGCCCGAGCATTTTCCGTGTGGATGGTGTTGCTAGTGGTCGTGTGGACCTGTTCTTGCAGTTTGTGGACCGCGCTGGCCAGATCAGCTAACGGCCCCTTGTCTTCAACCCCAGCGTTAGGAGTTCCCTGTTCGACTGCGCTTACCCGGGTGAGGATGACGATCTGATCCTCCCTTATTTTTGTCAATTGGTCCTGAAGCTTAGCCAACGAAAGGGTGAACTCGTCAATAGCTTGTTGCGTCATCGTTCGGGTGAAAGGTGGCCTGTCTGTAAGAACACCGCGTAATCAGCAACTAGCCCAAATCCTAGAACTAAAGTACATCCCGAGCAAGGGAAGAAAGGAAGTTAAGGAGGAAACGACTCGGAGAAGACATCTAGACGGATGACTTGTGAAAGGTGGGCCTCCTTTAGGATCCACCTGTGTGGGCTGGGCCTTGTTCGGAAGGAGGTTCACGTGAGACATTCCTAAGACTTTTAGACTCGATTGTGTAGACGGGCCAACCCTTGTAGGAGTATGTCCAACGTGGGTGGGCCTTGCCTTAGTCTAATAAGGCGGACTGGGATAGGGAGGAAATCCGTGATATAAGATCGACAGAGTTTCGACGCTAGAAGACCTTGACGCCTTACGACACGACCCGACACTGCTAAATACGGGAGGTCCTAAGATGAGGAAGGTTTTGAAATATGATTTTTTTTTAAGGCCCGAAAAATTCGGGAGAGAACCGGCCCTTTTCGAAAAAGAAAACAGAAAGGCGGACCGGGGACGGTTTTGAAAGTTCGAAAATATTTTCGAGTTTTGAAATGGGCATAATACCGGCTAAAAATAGGCTATTTTGAGTAAAATCGTGGATCCTAAATTCGGTATCTGTCCCGGGTTTTGAAAATTGGATATTTTGAAAAGGATGCAATTTTGAAAAAAAAGACGGTTTTTGAAAAAGACTTGTAAATCAGGTAGCACGTAGTCATGGAAACAATATAACGACGCCATGTATGCTCTAATTCTAAGTCTCGTTCAGTCTGTAAGGGTCTATACCAGTGTACACAGCCTATCGAGAATCGGGACGGACTTCCTAAGTCGAGTTGAGCTTAGAACATGCCGTAAAACCCATACGAATCGGCTAATGGACACCTTCGACATATCCAATTTGGACTACATCGATAATATAGTGGGACGTCGGTCACCAGTACCAGCCCGGGAAAATATGGGGTTATGCATGAATCGTAAAACTAAAACGCGTATTGTACTAGTCAAATGATTTCTATTCGAGTCTCACCCTGAGGATGCCGATGGTCAGTAACGCATCAGTTAATCCCCAGCGGAGTCGCCAAATTGTGGACATGACATAGGTCCACCCCGACGCGGCCACGCGCGGGTTTGGGGAGGCGAATGAATCTCCATATGAAATGGTCAAATTGAAATTTAAATCGAAGTTGGATTCGCCACCGAATTTTATGGTTATTCGGAACCGTTCGAGCCCACTCTATGTCGTAGTGCGTGGGCCGTATACAAAATACGGCCCATTTCCGATGTCAGAGTTTATTGGGCTCGTCCCTTTGCATTTCGATACCGATGCCGACTTGATCGGTTTATCGTGTATTGAAAGACTCTCGTTGCCAATGGTTTCGGACATCCGGAAACCACGGTTCTGAGTAAGGGGCGAGGGTACGTGTTGGGAAGTTCACAAAGAACACCCAACCCCGCCCGCACATTAGCGGCCTCTACGAGGATATCGAATGGTTTTTTAATACGCGCGTTAGTAATACGATGAATGATATGCGAACATTGTTTTCCTAAGCATGCGAGGAATTGAATGACTTGCTAAGTCGGTTTTAATGCATGAAAGATTTAACGTCAAAGTTGAATTTAACATGCGAGATTCGTTTTAGTATAATAAAACAAATAATGAAAAAAGAATGAATTTGATGTTTTAGTTTACTCGGATCGGAGCTCATCGGGACGTGGCTTGGGCACGGGAGCGTCGAGTGGATGTCGGTGAGTTAAGGTGGCTCGGTTTGGACGTGAGAGTTGGCCGGTCTAGTGTCGGACGTGGTCTCGGTGAAGGGTGTCGGGTATGGGGGGCCGGTTTCCTTCGGGTTTGTAATATCGGTTTCTCGATGCTAAGTTTTTATGCTTATGAGTGTATGGGAATAATTCATGTCTTATTGTTGTGTGTGCAAGGGGCTATTTATAGGGAGTTCCCGACCTTGGCTCGGAGAAACGCGTTGAGTTTGAACTACCGCTTAGGATAGGAAACGTAGGAATTTGAGAGGAATGAGAATTCCGTTTTCTTGTGAAGGAAGAAAGGGAACCGGCTGGTTGGTAGGCTACTTGGCCGAGTATCCTAGCTCGGTCGAGTGTTTGTTTCGGTTTTTGGTTAGAATTCCTACTTGAGATCGAATTCTGTCCTTAAACAGATTTGTTTAATATTTTGTGTAGCTGATTTTTTGTAGTATTGGGGTCCGAACCAGCCGTGTGAGGTGTCACGGCTGACTCACGTGTCTTGGGAAAATCTTTGACCGGGTTTTGACTCGGTCGCTAAAAGACGGTTTTACCCTTGGTGTCGGAATTGACCCAAATTAGTCTTATTTGACTCGAAACGACCCACTGGGCCTGATTTTGAGGTTGGTTTTGTGAGATATGTACTCCGTAAAGCCCAAGCCAAATGCCAATGATTTTGAGCCCGTTTCCGAGTATTTAAAGCACGTTTGCGTCCGATCATCATCGGGTGTTTGTCGAAAACTGCTATAGACACCTTGCGGTCAAAATGTGGGTGTCTACAATACCATATTTACTCCCTCGTCCTTCTCTATAATTGGAGCATCGGGAATGAGGAGCTGCTCAGTATTTGGCGGAATCATTTTTCTAGTACCGTATTTGGGTCAAATCATTTCGACCCGAAAATTTCTTTAAAACGGGAAAAGACGACTTTTCTTACATAGACGATATTATTGACCCCGTCGACCTTAATTCTTAATAACTTTAATAAATACTCTGTAATAGCTATTAAGGTAGCCAAACTTTTCTTCTAACATTTCTTATATATAAAGTATATTATGTTAGTAATTTAATAAATTGCTTATTTAAATATTTAGTCTTGTTTGTATGACTAAATTACTTATGTATATAAAAAAATGTTAGGTGATATTTTATTCGTGTTATATATTTATGACTAAATTCAATTCGACTTAATTATCACTTGTTTAATTTATTTATCACTTGTACATTTCTATCTATATGAGAAAATGAATAAAAGAACTTAAATTACTAAAATTTACTTATATCATTTTTATTGATTTGTTTCTATTTGCTATGTATATTTATTCTATGTACTTTATATTTTATATAATTGTAATTTGGTTGTATTTAATTTTCTTTAGTACATTTACAATTGTTTATAGATTATAATAATAGAGTAAATTAGTAACTTGAAAAATATTTTATTTTAATAAAATTTTATTTATTAATTTTATATAGATAAAGATTTATAAATTTCATTTTTCTAAAATAAATGGATTTATTTTATTCCGAAATTTTTACACGACATTTATAAATATTTTTAAAAATGATTTTACGTCAAAATTTGTAAATCGACTAAGTACGACTTAATTTATATTTTTCAGAAACTTTTATATTCTTTAGAAACTATAAATTTTAAAATAATATTTTATTATTATTATACCTTAAATTTTAGTTTTATACAAAACTTCATTTAAAAGATTTACTATTTTAAAATTATTATACGATATTTGGGATATAATGTTTCGGGTGACACTTGAGGATTAAATTATAACGTTGTCACACTGAAAGTAAGTATTTGAGGATTTGACTGTTTCAAATGAGTCCGACCGATTATTGAAGGTCACCAAATAAAATACTAATTGTTCACAGGCGACTTTTATATAAAGTTTACGATGCGAGTATGGGACGAATAGCTTGTGTTGGATCCTACTATGCGTGGTGTTTCGACTGCACTTGTAATGAAAAGCAGACTCGGAGGCTGCGGTCCGAGAGTCGACCTAGTGTTTAAGGTAGTCGTCCTACGGCAGTGAGTTCTGCGGTTCAAGAGTATGCGTAGGGTATGTGGCGCACATATAGACAAGTACTTGATCAGTATTACCACCTAGGTAGCGGGGGCAGAACAAGATTCTGAAAACTGCGGGTTCCCTCTTGGTGATGCAGAGAATGTAATCATCAGCTTTCATTTCAGCCCAGAGCCCCGTTTGAATAAACGTATAATATAATAGAAGTTCGGGCCCAATTGAGCCTTATGGGTGAGATTTAAACCTCATAAGATCGGTTCGGTCTACGAGTCGGTAACACGGTTACTTCTATTGGTGAGATGCAAGCCAATATGGAGTAGCGGTGATACTAGGAGCCACGACTCGTGTGTTTCTTTTGTTTACGTGAAAATTGATTTTAAAATCAAATGGCTGCCAATGTCCCATCTTTTAAACTTTATCGTTTTCATCACCTCACATGTTGATAATTGAATTACAGGAAACTATCTGTTACATGATATCCTTTAATATTTTTTTATAAGCATATTATTTGTTACTCACATGATTGTCTTATATGTTTGAGGTTATATTAGATGAACGGTTTGGTTGCTGTCCCGCTAAGCGGTCTCTCTATTCTATATATTTGTGCAGGTATGGGGCGATGGTTAAGGATCGAGCGAGAGAGATTTAATAATATGTTTGTATAAAATACAATCTATATTTTGTACTAAGTGAATCAAGACTATGTAATTAATAGTCGTTTGTTGTAAGGATCCGTAGCGATCCGGATTTATTTACACTCTGATATAATTTTAATTAAATGACTTAGATAACTTTCCGCATTATCTATTATTTTAAGTCATCGAAAATCCGGGTTGTTACACTAGACCTGCCAAACGGGTCAACCGGGTTAGGTTCAGGTCGGGTTAGCTTCGGGTCGGGCCACCTTGGAGTTATTAAAATCGGGTTGCCTTCGGGTCGAGTCGAATCATTTTGGGTTTGGGTCATTTTCCTGTTTGCTATTTTTAACTTTTTTACGAATATCGACTCGTTTTCTATAATAACATCCGGGTCAGTTTCGGTCAAGTCGGATCAATTCAAGTTACGGGTCAAACTCGGGTCTTCTGTTCGTGTGTCGGGTAGGGTTCGCATTGGGTTATTCGGGTCGGGTCATTCGGGTTGGGTCAATTTTTTCAGGTCTACTTGAGGCGGATATATCATTCACTGTGGACATGACAATGTCCGCGCCCGGATGTGGTGATGCATGGGTTTTGGTTAGGCGTATATTCTCGTGATGAGATTGATCTCAAATTGAAATTAAATTTAACTGAAGTCGCCACCGAACTTTGTGGAACTTCGGTCTCATTCGAGCCCACTCTATACTTAGGTCATACCATGCATAAAGCATGGTTTGCCTTATAGTACTAGAGGCTCGTCCCTTTGCATATCGGATATCGTATGACTCTCATGACCAATAGTTTCGGGCGTCCGGAAAACGAAGATTTTGAGTAAGGGATGAATGTACGTGTTGGGAAGCTCACGAAGGACACTCAACGCCGCCCGCACTTGTCGGCCTCTCCTAAGATAATCGACTAATGTTGGAGCGCGCGCGTTAAGAATACGGTTATGCATAACAACTGTTATTTTGAATCTAGCATGTGAATTGAATTTTGTACTACGTCGTTTAATGCATCTTGTATTGTCGAAGTTGTATTTAGCATGCGATGTTCATTTAGAATACATTAAATTGCCAAACAAAGGAATAAAGAACTTGATGTAAATTACAAGTTATACGAGCAAAATACAACCTGGAATTCACAATACTTGAACAATTGAATAATTGAATTTAGAACGGTAAACGTAAACTATAAATGGACTCGTAAATAAAAGACGTAAACTAAAATCGTATATCGAAATATTGGGCAGACTCTGATCATATACGTATTGCATTACACACTGATAATAGCCTTCAGAATTTGATTTAGCATCAACGAGTATTCGTTATAAGTTATTTTGAAAATAGTTTGAATAGTAGTATGAACGGTATCTAAAGTTAGATTAGACTAAACTAATGGATTGCACGATTTCATATTGCATGTTTGATGCGCTCCCATCTAGGATCTGTCGTTAACGATAGATAGGGGATCAAACAATATTTACATGACTCGCAAATAACACAAAAACAAATAAATGTAGTCGTGGTAAGTCTAGGTCGGTCCACAGGGATGACGGTGAGATAATCGAATAAGAGCGATGCATTTAGGGTCTAATTGGGGGGTTGTGAGTCGAGTCTAAACTAAGATGCGATATATGATGAAGAATAATCAATAAGGAAAAGGTGTTAAGGGGAGTCGGGAATCGGAAATTAGGTTCTATGAGTCGAGGACTTATGGGATCGGTCACAAAGTCGATAAAGGGACAATGCCACCTTTCGATTTCTTCACCCAACTTATCTAGATCCTGCTTTCGCCACAAAAAACAGTAAGTCTCAAGTCAAGGTAACTCCTACCCTAAGTTTCCCCATATTGATAGGAGTGAGTCAAGGTCGATCTAGTTGGCCAGACTAAGTCAACAAAGACATAATAACCTCAAACATGATTAATCAACAAGCATGCAACCAAACCACAATTGCTTAGTTCATATTACCCAAGATCTTCGTCCCTTCCCCTAACAAGTAAACTACTCACAATTCATGAAGAAAAATATAAAATCAATAACAATGGAGATAATATCAAAAACATGCATAATGATGAAACTAGAGGAAATAAAACTAAAACAACGAAGGAAATTACGATCAACAAAAGAAACTACAAAGCGATCTAAAAACAACGCAAGAAAAATCAATAAGAAAACGATGCATTAATGAGAGAGCAAGAGTAAAAACTAATCTAGAGAAAAGAGAGAGGAAAAGAGTTATACCAACAATGGAGAAAAATAACAATAAGGAAGATGAAGATGCATAAAAATAAGGAGAAGGCTTGATGAAGACAATGGATTTGTCACTAATCCCTTGATGATCTCCAAAGAACTTGAATAAACCTAGAATTCCTTACAAAGGCTTAAATCTAAATTTAGATGAAAAAGATGAAGATTTATAATAACTATGTAGCTTCTATGAATATCCAATGGCTTTCTACTCTACTCTAAGTAGTGTAATAATTTAATGTGTAATGTCTATGATGTGCATCTAATTAGGTTAACTATATATATATATAGTAGTAGCTTAATGGATCACTAAACCAAAGCCCAAATCCAATTTTTGCACTTTGAGTGAGACTTTTGTCCAATGAATCTTCAGAGGGTGAAACTTCACCCTGCGAACTTCTGTTATTCACGAGCTATTTCCGTCAGGTGAAACTTCACCCGGTGGTTTCACCCGGTGAATTTTCCTTCCAGATTTTGCATTTGGGGGCTCTTTACAGTCAGGTGAAACTTCACTCGATGGGTGAAAGTTTCGCCCGGTGGGTGAAAGTTTCGCCCGGTGGGTGAAAGTTTCCTGAAGATCTTCGGAGAGGTCGAAATATCGTCAGGGGAAACTTCGCCCTGTGGTATCTCATCGAGTGAAACTTCACCTGATGGTTTCCTTGACCTCTTTTCTGGTTTCTCTCTTCGTTGTTTGATTGTTTGGACTTTAGGTTTCGTGTGTTGCTTTCAGACGGTGTTCCACTCACTTTTGCTCGTGGAAGCTCAAACATGCTCTTGGCTACGAATCTTATCATAAAAGATAGAAAAACAACCAAAAACACGTGAAATACACAAGAGAGACGCTAATGCGTGAAAGACTAAGAATAAGGCGATAATCACATTCTAATCTCACAAAAACGGAGGAAAACGAGTCTAAACGGGAGGAAAAACGGGTTAAATTTTGCACACATCAATGTCATTATCGTAGTGATTGTATGAGTTCGGAACGAGAGTTGACTCGTTATGAACAAATAAAGCATAATTCAATTAATCCTAACAATCGACTTTCAACTATAGAGTCGATATCAAATAATCAAGAGGTTAATTAATCCACGCGTCGAAGACAAGCGATAATTGATTCCGAGATCAGAAATAGACACAGACTGAAGTGCACACCATCTGATGCTCGAACGCACGGGACCAAGTCCTTCAATGGTGAAGTGCCTCAGTCCAGGCATCTAGTATGATGTCTATCCCGATTTTGGACATAATCGATTATTGAATGTGATCGTCTTGAAAGTTGTTTGTTGAGAAATTGTATGGTGAGAGGTAGATGTGTTCAATTGATCTAGGAGATGTTTAGGATTCATTTAGAAGTGAATCTGCTCCTTTCGTATTAGACACAAGAAAAGACAAATCGAGCGACCGACAACGCGAGTGCAATACTCTTGTGTTCGTATTTCCTTGTTCGATCTCCTCGAATATCTAACGTGATTAGATTGAGCATTTTATGTGATATAGAATGTTGTATGTTTGTTGTATGGATTGAAGAGTAGAAGCTTGTAAGTAGGTTTTAGATTGTAAGCTTGTAAGAACCACATGAAGAATGCGAAGAAATCGGGTCAATGGAACTCCATCAAGCTAGTTCCGAAAATTCATAAAATTAATTTGGTATTATGTCTATGAACAACTAGGTCACAAAGCGTATCAATGCCCTCAAAAGAAGGTTGGTCTGACTATCTTGCTTAAATAGAAGTCATCAGTGCAGCTGTAGTGGTTGAGGCAAATCTGATGGCAAATGCGAGTGACTTGATTCTTGATATTGGAACTTCAAGGCATCTTTTTGCTAAAAAGGAGTTGTTTGTTGAGTTTGAAGATGCGGCTGATGGTGAATATGTCTACATGGGTAACACATCCTTTGTTGTAAGAAAATGCAAGGTGTATCTTAAACTTACCTCAAGGAAAAATCTTGCTCTTCACAATGTTTTGTTTGTTCCTACTTTGCGGAGAAACCTAGTTTCTAGTGCCTTGTTAAACAAAGTTGGTGTGAAACTTGTTTTTCAGGCTGACAAGGTTGTAATGTCTTGCAATGGGGAATTTGTGGGTAAAGGTTACCTTAGTGGGGGTTTGTTTGTTTTAAAGGTTGTTTCTTCTATCATTAATAACAGTGCTTCAACTTCTACTTATATCAATGTGTTCATTGATTTTTGGCATGATAGACTAGGTCACGTGAATGTTGAGTCAATTAAAAAACTTATATCAATCCTTGGCACTTCTTCTCCTTGGATCACCTCCTTAAATGTTCGAGCAGGACTCCAAGCCTCACCAATTAAAGAAGGATTAGTAATATCAGTATTCCAGGCCTCTTAGCAGCAGGCTTCCACTGCTACTTTTTTTGCACATTCCCATCAGGTTTTCCTGTTGTATTCTTCCTGCATGTAGCAGTTTCATGTCCTAAACATTTAGATTTGCTGCATACTGTAGGTTTCCACTCATACTCTACTCTTACGCTAGTTTGCTGGCCTTCCTCATTTAGGAAATGGACATGTGAAGGGTACTGCTTCCCTACATGAAGTTCCACCATGATTCTAGCGTAACCAAGCCATGTTTTATCCACAGTAGCTTGATCAGATTTGACGTACTTACCCACCAAATTGGCAATAATATGTAAGCACTTCCCCCAGAACCTCAAAGGAAGTTCATGCAGCCTGATCCACGCAAGAACAAGCTTAACATCCTCATTCAATAGGTCTACTCCAGCAATCCAAGGCTTAACAATGAGGGGTTTGTTGTCAAACATATGATGACCAACACTCAATACAGCCTCCTTACCTTTAATATCTTTAAAACGTACGAGGAAAATCCCATTGAGCATGAGAGAAACCTTATCACTGTCATGTTTCTTCCAAACTCTAAGTACAAAACCTTCCAAAACCTCCCATGGAGGATTTGCTCCTAAGACAAAGCTGTAAACTGCTTGTTCCCAATAAGATACCTTATCCATTGTGTCCTACTTGGTAAATTGGATAAGAGTACCTTCATTCTCACTTATTGCCTCCACTTCTTCAGCAGGAGGCGTAGTAGATTTCTTACTAGGCTGAGTTATCCAGGGAATGTAAATAGTATCATTGACATCATCAAAATTCAATCCTAGAATATTATTCAGTTCATGCAAAGGTTTTGTACGTACCCCATCATTCTCATTCGGACCTGTAAGTTTTTTCGTGACTGAACCACATTCATTCCTTGGAGTTCCATTGCTTGTGCTCACAGATGCTTGCTTTGATCATGTTTTTGATGCAGAAATTCTTGCCATGTCAACCAGAACATTACCTAGTCATCGCCTCTCTTAGAGAGCATTAGGTTTTTTTATTGAATCTTCATCTTCTTCACATTGTTTTCCTCCATTGTTGGTACTTTCACATCTTTCTCCCTTTTCAAATTAGTTTTTCCTCTAGTTTCGTCTTTAGTTACTTGTTTTCTTTAGTTTTTCTTAAGTTGTTTTTGTTTTAGATTATGGATTTTTTTCTTGGTTTTCTTTTCCTCATTTTTGTGCTAGATTAAATTTTGTTCTCAATTTCTAGTATGGATTATTTTAGTTCATTTTATCTCTCATTTGTTTACTATGAAACCCCCATGAATAGTGAGTAGATTCTAGTTAGAGGGTTAGAGGTGGAGGAATTTGAGTAGTATGAACTGAGGATTTGTGGAAATTGTTACATTTGTGTAGATTTATCTTGTATGAGATTGTTGTGTTTTTGTTGACTTTGCTTGATCAACTTAGTTAGCAACTTAGCATTGACTCACCCTTGACAATATAGGGTAATCTCGTCTTAAGACCATAGCTTTCTCATTGCGAAAGCGGGTTTTAGTTAGGTTGGGTAACGAAACTAAAAGGTGGCTCCCCCTCTATCGACCTTGTGACAAATTCGGTGACTCTTTGATTTGTGTGCCTAGTTTTGACTTCCTGACTCCCCCTAACGCCTTTCCTCTAATTGTTTTCTCTTAGTTATTCTAGTCTCGTTCTCATTAGTTTAGTTTCGAAACCTATCTCAACCTCCCCCTCCAAAAAAAAATCTCATTCACTAGTAGACTTTGACTCATTGACTTGAATGTTCCGTCCCTGTGATCGATCCCGATTTCCCACTACTATATAGTTAGTATATCAAAGTTATAAATAATATTTGATCGTGGGTTCACGGCGACCAGCATCATTTATGCTCAAAACATAACAGTACCACTTATAGATTCATGCCTTTGAAAGACCGTTCTATTTCTGAGGCTGGTAATGCCGAGTTTTTTTAGCATGTTTTTCTGTTAAAGAAAGTTTGAGAAATAATTATTATCTGATGTGCCTGCTTTCTCTGTTAATCTTGTTGCTAGATACTCTCTCTGTTCCATTCATTTGTTTCCCTTTGATTAAAATACTACTCACAATGAATATAAAAGGCAAACAAATGAATGGAACGAAGGGAGTAGTTCTATGCATGCTAGTAGTAGTAGTAGCACTGTTGTTGATCATGTTGGTAAACCTAGAAGAAGTAAAAGGCCTGGATTGAAAAGAATTTTAGCATTATAATTTTCTTAACCAAAAATGCATATAATGAGTGTGTCTATTATGAGCTTGTTTCTGCTTTTTTAAAAGAAGATGATCCAAAAAAAAATTCATGAGATTTGCCGGTACAATGGAAAGGTTCAAGGCTAGATTTGTGGTTAGAGGGTTTAAACAAAAGAAAGACATTGACTATTTCGATATTTATTCACTTGTGACCAATTTCTCCTCTCCTCAGCACAGAGGAATGAACTTGTATACGTAGCATTTGACCCCCTTTTATAACCTCTTCTTCAGGTAGGCTACTCGATGGAACGCATATATAATCTCCCAAGATGGACCTAACTTCATGATCAAGACAACAAAAGTGGATGTATGAAACACCCCACATTGATTGAAGATGTCCTATTTATGAGCTTAAATGACTAGTGCTTAAAGGGATTGAAAGTACTACTCATATCAACAAAGTGAACTTTTTTTTTCTGGTTGTCCACGCAGAAGAACTCTGCAGTTAAGCATGCTTGGCTGAGAGTAGTCTTAGGATGGATGACTTCCTGGGAAGGTTTCCGGGATACGCATGAGTGAGGCCACAATGCGCTGGAAAGGAATTGTGATGGTCTGTGGGACCAGTACAAAGCATAGCGAGCTACCATGGTTAACATTTCCAGTCCAAGGGTTGGGCCGGGGTGTTACAAATGGTATCAGAGCAACCATGCGACCGTGCATTTGGTACCTAGCAGGGGTGGATTCTGGGTCAACGGTTATGCTGCCATGCGCAACGAGAACGTTGCGTTCTTCAAGTGGGAGTGATTGAAACATCCCACATTGATTAATGATGTCCTATTCATGAGCTTAAATGACTAGTGCTTAAAGGGATTGAAAGTACGTACTACTCATATCAACAAAGTGCACTTTCTTTTCTAGTTGTCCATGCAAAAGAACTCCACAGTTAAGCGTGCATGGCTGGGATTAATCTTAGAATGGGTGGCCTTCTGGGAAGGTTTTCGGGATGTGCATGAGTAAGGCCAAAATGCGCTGGAAAGAACTCGTGTTGGTCTGTGGGACCAGTACAAAGCCTGGCGAGCTACCGCGGTTAACATTTCCGGCCCTAGGGTTGGGCCGGGGTGTTTGTTGTGTGCTAAATTTAGACCGTTTTTCCCTCCATTTAGACTCGTTTTTCCCTCGTTTTGCGAGTCTTGAATGCGATTATCGCCATATTTTGCGTACTTCTCGCATTAGCGTCCCTCTTGTGCGTTTTACGTGTTTTTGGTAGTTTTTCTATCATTTTGATAGGATTTGAGCACCGAAATCACGATTGAGCTTCCACGAGCACAAGAGAAGGGAAAACCGTCCAAAGAGCAAAGCACACAACTTAAAGTTTAAAGCTATCCGATCGAACAAACGAAGAATGAGACAAGATTCGAGGCCAGAAAAATGACCGGGCAAAATTTCACCCAGTGAGACACCACCGGGCGAAATTTCACCCGACGGTGAAAAGTGCCTCCCGAAGATTTTTCGAGCTTACCCACCGGGCGAAACTGACCGGGCGAAATTTCGCCCACCGGGTGAAATTTCGCCCGATGGGAAGAAGTGCCGAAAACGCGAAAAAAAGAAGAAAATCTCACCGGGCGAAACTTTCATCCGGTGGGAATTACCGACGAGTCCGCAGGGCGAAGTTTCACCCCATGGAGATGCAAAGGGAGATTGTCTCACTAATGGAGCATAAAGTTGGATTTGGGCTTTAGGTTAAGGATCCATTAAGAGATTACTATATATATATGTTACCCTAATTCATTGCCTAACTTACCTCTCCATTGTGCTAAGGAGGGAAGACATTACACCACTCCACCATCTTATTACACCATCCATTAGTAGTAGTAGTAGTAGTAGAAAAATCCTCAAAAATTCTAGTAGTTTAATAGTAGATCTACAAGTATCCATCAACAATTATTTAGATTACAAGGTTGTAAGAAGATTATCCAAGTTTTCTTTGAAGATTTGTTGGGTTTATTGGAGGATTAGTGACAAGTTCTCCATTTTATTCATCAAAGATTCAATCTTTATCTATGATATCTTCTTATTTCTTATAGATCTTCATAGTTGGTATAATTCTCTTCCACTCTCTAATCTCTAATTTAGTTTTTGTGATATTTTCTCATCATCATCTTGTTTAGATCTAATTAATATGCATGTTGTGATGATTTCCATAATGATGTGTGAGTAGATTTCTTGTTGGGAAGTCTAGGGATGAGGGCTTGGTTTATTTGAATATAGGGATGTTGGTGGGTTGCTTGCATGTTGGTTTATCTTATTTATGGTGTTATGTCATTGTTGTTTTAGTCCGGCCAACTAGACCGACCTTGACTAATTTCTATCAATATGGGGAAACTCGGGGTAGAAATTACCATGACTAGGGACTTACCCTCATTCACCGCGAAAGCGGGTTTTTAGGTGGGTTTACCAATATTGTGACAAAAACTCGAGCCCGACCTTCTTAGACCCCAAGTACCGAATCCCGACATCTTCCTAACGCCTTTCCCTAAATTGATCACCTCTGAACAAACATCGTACTAATCCCTCTAGTATAGACTCGACCCCAAAAACAAAACCCCCCTTCTAAGACATCGAACACGACACTTTAAACTTCACAACATACACCGTTCCCTGTGGACCGACCTCGACTTACCACGATTACTCTAGTAGTTTTTGTGTTATTCCGAGTCTATAAATATCGTTTGATCTCCCGTCCTTCATTAACGACCGATCCGATTGGGAGGCGATCAAAATGGCGCCGTTGCCGGGGAACGGCTAGTAATTGTTGTGTTTTTTTTTAGTTGTTGTGTTTGATTCTTTTCCCTTCTCTCTTTTCCCTAGTGCCGCGAGGTGCTAGGAGTCTCACCGTTTAATTGAGTTTTATGCCCAGGAACACGTCATCGCCCTTGTGGTTCGATCCGGAACCGGAAAGGACTTTTAGAGCATTGTGTTTTCAAGGAAATAACTCAACCACCATCATTCCACATCCTTCATTATCACCTCCTAACCTTAATCCCATCCTTCCACATTCACCTTCTACACCTTCTACATCACATAACCCCCCTCCAAACAATCCTTCCATACCATCCACTTCACAAAATTCTCCACCACCACCACCATCACCGAGAACACCACCACCAATTCCATCCCCTCCAAATTCTCCAAATCCACCGTCACCACCAATCCAACCAATGGCGTCTCTAGGTTCGCACTCTCAACTCACACATGAAGAAACACCTTCTCCCGTTGATTTCGGAGAGATTCCCGAGAACTACGAATTGAAAGCTTCTTTGACCAATGCGGCCCAACAAGATACATTTCACGGCTTTTCTCAAGAAGATGCTCAAGAGCACATCGCTTCATTCAAAGAAAAATTAGTAGGAGCACGTCTCAATGGGTTAACTTCATGCCAATTGCATCGCTTATTATTTCCGAAGACCTTGAGAGATGGAGCTCGTAGATGGCTTCAAGGTCATCCCGCTAATACTTTTACAATATGGGCTCAACTATCTAATGCCTTCTTGGAGAAATATTTTCCGCCGTCAAAGACTAATCAATATCGCATGGAGATACAAACCTTTAAGCAAGATGAATTCGAAAGCCTAAATGAGGCTTGGGAAAGATTTAGAGACTTGTTGCGCAAATGTCCACATCATGGAATACCCGATTGGCTAACCACCCAAATGTTTTACAACACCCTTTCATCGAGAACCAAGGAGAACCTCAATTCGGCCGCCGGAGGAGACTTTTCTTCTCTCACCGATGAGGCATCTAAGAATCTTATTGAAAAGATGGCAAGGAGTGATTCAAGAATGGGTCAATCGAGGGATTCTAGAAAGAAAGTTGAAGTGAACTCATCTACGAGTTCTAATGAATAAAAATTCCAAACGGAACTTGAAGAATTGAAAAGGAGAATGGATGCCATGAATTCTAAGCCCACTCCTAGAGGTATTTACCAAATTCAAGGGAGTGTTCCTCCAAGGCAACCATCACCTCCAAAGCTATTAACATGGGAAGTTCAATGTGATCATTGTGGCAATCATGGCCACGACTCTAGCTCTTGCATTCCTAATGAAGAAGTTTATGTTGAAGAGCCAAATGAAGTCCAAGCTATACAAGTATATGGGCAAAGATCTCAATTTGATCCTTTTTCTAATACCTACAATGCCGGCACAAGATTTCATCCTAATT
The DNA here is from genome assembly GCA_958450325.1 of Agrostemma githago. Taxonomy (NCBI): domain Eukaryota; kingdom Viridiplantae; phylum Streptophyta; class Magnoliopsida; order Caryophyllales; family Caryophyllaceae; genus Agrostemma; species Agrostemma githago. The sequence goes on from OY288262.1 coordinate 32,695,793, forward strand.
TCTCTTATGGAAATCAAAATGTTCAAAATCCGATGTCGCGCACCCAAGGGAGTCAAATGAGGCCATTCAATCAAAGTCAACAAAGACCCTTTAACCAAGGTCCTCCAAAGATGCCCCCATATATGCCTCCTCATCAAAGGAGCAATTTCAATCAACAAGGTAGCAACTTCCATGTTCATAACAACTACAACAATTACCAAAATCAACATGGTAATCACTTTAATCATGGATACAATCAAGGGTTCCAAGGAAATTCTCATGGTAACCAAGGTTACAATCAAAAATCATTCAATCAACCCTCTCAATCTTATGGCCAATCAAGCAATTCTCAATTTGGTCAAGGAGGTCCTTCATGGGAGAACTATAATGATTTGCATAGAACCGTTGGCCAACTATGGAATGAACATCAAGATACTAAGGCAAGGCTAAAAGTTTGGGAATCACAAGAATCAACAAAAGCCTTAACCGCACCAATTCATCCACCCCATGGTTTGCCCGGTCAACCCCAAAACCCAAGAGATCCTTCTCACCAAGCAAATGCCGTGATTTTGAGAGGTGGCAAAGAACTTGAGGACCCATATAAGAACTTGAACTTCAACGCCAAGACTACCTCATCCAAGGTTAATCAACCAATTGCACCACAAGAATCATCTCCTCTTTCCCCCAAACAAAACCGGGGAATACAAGCGGAGTTTGATATCCTCCAAAATGCGGAGAATGAATTAAGAGAACAAAGAAAGAAAAAAGAACAAATGGAAGCCGAAGAAGCCAAAAGAAAAGAGGCGGAGCGATTAGCCGAAGAAGAAGAAGAATCTAATGTTCCACCGCCTCCCAATTTTGTTCCTCCATTGCCTTTTCCCGAGCGAGCTAAGCCACACAAGGAAAATGCTCAATTTAGCCATTTCGTGGATATGTTAAAGAAAGTAGAGGTAGCTTTACCTTTCACCGAGGTAATTTCTCAAATGCCCCTCTATTCTAAGTTTTTGAAAGATGTCTTGACTAAAAAGAGAACCATAGAGGACAAAGAATGTGTCTCTCTCACGGGTCATTGTAGTACCATTCTTACGAACGAAATGCCAAAGAAACTAGATGATCCCGGTAGCTTTTCCATCCCTTGTCGGGTAGGAAATATTATTGTTAATCAAGCTTTATGCGACCTAGGGGCTAGTGTTAGTTTATTACCCTATTCTATTGCTAAGAGACTTAGTGTGGGGGAGATGAGACCCACTAGCATGTCGATTGAACTTGCGGATAGGTTCGTCAAGTACCGACTTGGGATACTTGAGGATGTACCCATTCAAGTTGGTAAGTTCTTCATCCCCTCCGACTTTGTTGTCATGGATATGCCCGAAGACACTATTACCCCCATTATCTTAGGTTGACCTTTTATGGCTACCGGTGGTACTATAGTTCATGTTAAGAATGGAAAGTTGTCATTCAACATAGGGAACGAATCGGTAGAGTTTTCCCTTTCTCAAGCTCTTAAACAACCAATGATTGAACAAATGAATTCCATTGAAGTTATTGATAGTTTGGTTGAGTATAGCTTGATAGATGATGATAAGCAAGAAGAGGAACCATTTGACTCTCCACCTCTTGAAGAAGAATGTTTGCATGATGAAAAGGTAGAACCACTACCGATGGGTAAGAGTATGGTATCTTCTCCTCCTAATCTTGAACTTAAACACTCCCCTCTTCCCTCAAATATGCTTTTCTTGAAGGAACTAATTATCCCGTTATTGTCAATGCTACCCTTGATGGACCTCAATTGGAAAAACTTTTAATTGTTTTAAGAAAGCACAAAAAGGCCATCGGGTATAGCATTGCCGACCTCCAAGGCATAAGCCCAAATGTTTGCATGCATAGGATCATCCTTGATGATGACCACCGTCCTTCGGTTGAGGGTCAACGTAGGTTGAACCCCACCATGAAAGAGGTTATCATGAAGGAAGTCCTCAAGTTGTATGAGGCTAACATTATATACCCAATAACCGGAAGTAAATGGGTTAGCCCCGTACAAGTTGTGCCGAAGAAAGGAGGAATGACGGTTGTTAAAGGAGAAAAGGGTGAGTCGATTTCTACTAGGACTATTACCGATTGGCGCATGTGTATAGATTATCGTAAATTGAACACGGCCACCATAATAGACTATTTCCCCCTTCCCTTTATTGATCAAATGCTTGAAAGGTTGGCGCATCATTCTTACTTTTGTTTCCTTGATGGTCATTCCGGATTCCTTCAAATACCTATTCATCCCGATGACCAAGAGAAGACCACTTTCACTTGTCCCTATGACACCTATGCTTATAGAAGGATGCCATTTGGATTGTGCATTGCGCCGGGAACGTTCCAAAGATGTATGATGGCTATTTTCTCCGATTTTATTGAAAAATCCATGGAAGTTTTTATGGATGATTTTAGTGTCCATGGTACATCTTTTGATTCTTGTCTTGAAAATCTTGATCAAGTGTTAGCTCGATGTGAAGAGTATAGACTTGTTTTAAAAAGTGTCATTTTATGGTTGAACAAGGTGTTGTCCTAGGTCATGTTGTTTCTAATAGAGGAGTCGAAGTCGATAAGGCGAAAGTCTCCGTGATTGAGAACTTGCCACCACCTACGAATGTCAAAGGGGTGAGGAGTTTTCTAGGTCATGCCGGTTTTTATAGACGATTTATTAAAGACTTTTCTAAGATTGATAAGCCTTTGACTTCTTTGCTTATGAAAGATGCACCTTTTGTTTTTGATGACTCTTGTCTTGAGGCCTTTTGCAGGATAAAGACCGCTCTCACTACTACACCAATTATCAAAGCTCCCGATTGGAATCTTCTATTTGAGATCATGTGCGACGCATCCGATTTTGCCGTTGGTGCCGTTCTAGGACAACGGGTTGATAAGAAGCTACATGTGATTTATTATGCAAGCAAGACCTTAGATGAAGCCCAATCGAGGTACACCACAACCGAAAAAGAGATGCTTGTCGTTGTCTATGCCATGGAGAAATTTCGAAATTATGTTACCGGTTCCAAAGTCATTATTCACACCGATCATGCGGCGATTCGTTACATCATGTCCAAAAAGGAGACAAAGTCCCGACTCTTTCGTTGGGTGCTCCTTTTGCAAGAATTCGACATTGAGATTAAAGACAAAGCCGGATCGGAGAACTTGGTAGCGGATCATCTTAGTAGACTAACGGTAAGTAAAGAGAGCAATGAAGAAGATGGTATTCCCATCAATGAAGCTATGAGAGATGAGGCCTTGATGGCCGTTGAAACCACTACACCTTGGTATGCCGATGTCGTCAATTTCTTAGTATCTCAATTTATTCCGGACGATTATTCAAAACAAGAGAGGAAGAAACTACGTTATGAAGCCCGATGCTATTATTGGGACGAGCCTTATCTATTTCGCCGATGCGTAGATGGAATTTACCGACGATGTGTTACGGCCGAAGAAGGATATAATATTGTGAAGCACCTGTACTCGACATCTTATGGTGGACACTTGGCCAATCAAAAGACAATTTCCAAGGTTCTCCAAAGCGGGTTTTGGTGGCCTTCCATATTCAAAGACATTCGAGCTTTCATTCTCACATGCGATGCATGCCAACGAAGCGGCAATATAACAAGAACAAATGAGATGCCCCTTCAACCTATCTTGGAGATTGAATTATTCGATGTTTGGGGCATTGATTTCATGGGTCCGTTCACATCCTCGTTTGGTAACAAGTACATTCTAGTCGCGGTTGATTATGTCTCAAAATGGATCGAGGCCGTAGCGTCCCCCACCAATGACTCCAAGGTTGTAATCAAGCTTTTCAAGAACGTGATTTTCCCAAGATTTGGTATGCCTAGAGCCATAATTAGCGATGGAGGATCTCATTTTAGGAAGGATACCTTTGAACACCTTCTTAGGAAGTACGGTATCACTCACAAGATGTCCTTAGCCTACCACCCTCAATCAAATGGGCAAGCCGAGATCTCCAACCGTCAAATCAAGGGAATTTTAGAGAAAGTTGTAAATACACACCGAAAGGATTGGCCATGGAAATTAAATGACGCCCTTTGGGCATTGAGGACGGCTTACAAAGTGCCGATCGGAACCACTCCTTATCGTCTTGTGTATGGTAAAGCTTGTCATTTACCGGTGGAGCTAGAACACAAAGCCAAATGGGCAATCAAAGAGCTAAACTTCGATGAGAGTGTTGTGGGAAATAATCGCCTTCTCCAACTACAAGAATTGGAAGAACTAAGACTTGAAGCCTACGAGAATTCGAAGATCTACAAAGAAAGAACTCGCCAATGGCACGACTCTCGAATTCTTCGTAAAGACTTCTCCGTTGGTGATAAGGTATTACTCTTCAACTCTCGCTTTAAGCTCTTTCCCGGTAAGTTGAAATCAAAATGGTCGGGTCCATTTGAAGTGACCGGAGTGCAACCATATGGATCGATAGAGATATCAAGCCCGGAAACCGGGAAGTTTATGGTTAATGGGCAACGTTTGAAGATTTATCATCCCGGTCATATTCGTGAGACCTTTGCTACTATGAAGTTTGGTGAACTCCCATCGGGGAGCGTTGTTTGACCCCCCCTCTCGAAGTTGATGTAGGTTTGGTGGTATCCTCAACAACCACCTTGTATATATGTATCATATTTCTTTGAGTTTATTAGTTTTGTTAGCTTGAGAAGATTGATTGAAATTGGATTTCACTATGGAGCTAAATTTGGATGAAGACCAAGCATTTGGAGAAGTTATGGAGCTTTAATTGAAGACCACAAGCATGTTTGTGGGAAATATTGATTGTGTAATGTGAGTCGAGTCAATATTTGAATCTCTAGGTGATTATTGAAGAGTCATGCAATGGCAAGGCGGAAAAACGCAGCAAAGAAGACCGCCGGACGAAACTTCGCCCGGTGAGACTCGACCGGGCAAAACTTCGCCCCACGGAAAAGTTGCCAGAATTGCCGAAATTGGTGAAGATACCACCGGGCGAAATTTCGCCCGGTGAGATTTTGACCGGGTGAAATTTCACCCGGTGGAAAAAGACGGCAAAAATGATTTTCACGACGAAAAGTCGTCGGGTGAAATTTCACCCGATGATGCCCGACCGGGTGAAATTCCACCCGGCGGTGTGACTTGGCCAATCACCTACACCTTTTACTTACTACATTTTCATCTCCCTCCAACAATTTACCTCAACATAACTTTCCCTCCAATCATTCTTACACCAAATTTTTACCACCAACTTTAAAACTTTCACCTTCCCTCCTCAAACACCCTTATTTATACCACCTTTTTCACCTCACTCATCATTTCACCCTTTCACCCATCACAAAATCATTACACTACCTTCCATACACCATATTCAACCTCCATTCATAACTTCATTCCATACTTGGGTGAATATTTATTTTGGGTTTTTGAAGAGAGGAGAAGCAAAAGTTTCGGGATTTTTCTTGCAAATTATTATCATGGAGACAAGAGCTCAACGAGCCGTGCGTAAACAAGGTATGGCCTCGACTTCTAATCATTCTAAATATTCATCTTCTAGTAAGTCCGCTAGGCCAAAACTTTTACCGTGCCCTAATTCACACCTTGCTCGTACCTTCTTTGAAAAAACCTTTCAGAGTACGAGTTGGCCTTGTCCATTCACAATGAAAATTCTAGGAATTAAGAACGATATTAGAGAGTTATCGTCTACAATTGGTATTAGTAAACTCCTTGATTTTGTGCCTTGCACAAACAAAGACTTGACTTGTGAGTTTTTAAGTACCTTTACAATCGATAACCCGACCACACCTAAGGAGTTCAAATTTAATTTGTTTGGTAGAAATCACTGTTTAAATATTTCCGACTTTAGCTTAGCTCTAGGTTTACCCTCATCGGGTACCGGACTAAGTAGACCCCTAAGTGATTCGTAAAGTAGTGCGACTAGGAGAGACTTATGGAGGCGCATAGCGCCGGGTTAACGTGATTTCGAACCCAATTCCAATTTTACCGCTGAAATCCGTAACCCAGCCATTCGTTATTTCGCTGAATTCCTTTCCCACTGTCTTTTGCCATCTATCGACAATATCATTAACCTCAATGTGTGTGTCTTACAATTGATATGTGACTCTTTACTCGGTAACCCTTACCTCCTTGACCTACCCATTGTCGTGGCGTTACACTTTCATCAAATTATTATTGACCATCGCCCCTCTATCGACTGTGGTGGTCTTGTGACCGTAATAGCAAGAAATTTGGGTTATGCGACCGACCATCTTAAACCACATGACCCCCGTGTCTGGCTTAACGAGGCTTATTTCCCTACTTGGATATTTAATGTGCCTGACCACCGCCTCGTTTCTCTTAGCCATGACCGTGCCTTAATTGTCCCCTGCAAAAACCGAACCAATATTTATAACCGTCACAATTGGGACCTACCTCCAGGTCCCTGTGAATTCCGACTGAACAACTCGGGGGATGTAGGAGTTTGGGAGTATGCCGGTGAGGGAACTCCCACGGCCTCCTTTGCGTCAAATGACTATTCAGACTAGACCCCCCCCTACAAGAGTCGGTAGATTATGTGGTTCGTATGTGTTGTGGGTATAAATATGTGTGGAGTCGGTGAGTCTTAATCATTTCCAACTATATGTGAATTAATGTTGTTCCTTATTCCTTGTTTCATCATTTTAATCATTGTGATCGTTTTATCTCGAACAAAATTGCAAGTTGTCCCACCGTCCCATTGAATGATTTTTGCGGCCGTCGCGGCCTTGGTAATGCTCCCGGTCTCTTGGCGATGTGATTACGCCATTGACCCTTTTGAAAAATCCAAATTTTTAAATCAAATCTTTCTCAATTTTTCTTAATCCGGGCTAGGTGACGTGACTACACCTACGCCAAATTTTTCACCCTTTCATTTTATTTAATTTTCATTTTCTTAGCCACTTGGCTAGGGTCTAGGTGATGTGATTGCACCTAGGCCCGCCACTCTATCTTATCGTTTTCTTTACTTTATTTTATTTTTCTTTTCTTTTCTCAAAATTTTTTGAAAAATCCAAAAACATTCAAAAAATTATAAAGCCCAAAAACATTTAAAAATCATAAAAATCCAAAAATATTTTTCTTATTTTTCTTTTTCGTCCTTTTCGGTCTTCCCTACTTGTACATTGAGGACAATGTACAGTTTTAGTGTGGGGGAGGAGTCTACTATCATTTATTTTTCAAAAATCTTTTCAAAAATCCATAAAAATTTGAAAAACTCGAAAAATCAAAAACATTTTCTTTTTCTTTTCTTTTCTTGTTTCTCGTTATGTTTCGTGTCCCGTGTACGGTCTTGTTCTCTACTCTTACAGGTAACCACCACCTAAATAGCATGAATTGAAGAGATTATGAAAGCACCCACTTGGTAACTTCCTTCCTTCTTTCTTCTTTAACTGTAGAGGAGTTAGGGTGTTGCTATTGGAAGCTCTCGAAGTTGAGCATTTTGGTGTTGTGGTTGATTGTGCTTGAATGTTGATGGAGTATGGAGTTCATGACTTTCCTTGTGTTTTCTTTTATTTGCTTTTTCATTTTCGTGTGTTTTGTTTTGTTTTGCTTTTGTATAGCGTGTCTAGGATTAAAACTTTTCGAAAACCCGATTACAAATCTTTTACAAGAGTTTACATTCCATTGTAGATAACTCATTGTAGATTTTGGACTTTAGTCTAGTAGAATGACTCTTAGGCAATGAATTTGTTGATCCTTTAGCTTTGAGTCCACCTTTTCTACTAGAGGTTTACTTCGGGGTTTGCATTTGACCACCTTGACCACCCATGGAGGAGTTAGGCCTTGGTTCCCGCATCCCGTTTTCTAGGTGACCTTGCTCGAATGACCATTGCACCTTTAGTCCAAATCTTTTCCATCTTTTGTGGGTTATCCGGAATGGCGCGCGTTCTCGATTACCTATTTTTCCTCCACCTATACATCATCACAATAAGTTTACACAAAAATAACCTCCAAGCTTGGTTACAAACCACATCAAAAAGCCAAAAAGGGCAAACCAAAGCAAGAGAAAAAGGGCACAAAAATATGAAAAACAAAGAAAAGCAAAGGAGAAGGAAAGGAGCTTCAAATGAAAATCAAAATTATCAAAAAATGTCTCCTTCAAAAAAAAAAAGCCCTTTGATCGATTCATTGTCGTGAAGTGCCAACTAAAGGACCGAGTCCCGAGGTCGGAAGATAGCGGTGATGAGTCGATCCACCCCAATAATTGTAAACACTCCACCTTTTTATTTGGGCTAATTTAAGAAATTCGAGGTTTTGAACGACCCTCTTGGCTTCGCCAAAGAGAGCGGGACTGCACCTACCTACAGTGTCGAACGAATCCATGGTTCACTTTTTCCACTCGATTATACGCCCCGTAGTACCCCTTTAGAAAATTAGGCGGACCTAGCTAAGTTATCAACATCTATATTGCTTAATTGTCATAGTATTAGGCTTTGGTCCTTGTTTACGAGGGTGATTTATCTTGGAAGTCTATTGTTGTTTTAGGTAAGTAATCGGTGTCTTTCCCCGCCGTCCCGATGAGGGATTCGGTGTTTTATTTTTGCTTTGGATGCGTCTATTCTTTCGTGTTATATGTTTTTGTGTGTTTAGTCGCATCCACCATTTTGAGCAAGCCCCAACTTGCCTTGCATGGGAGTACTTTACCTCATAAGTATTTCGATGTGAGTTGAAGGGACGGAGCGGGCCCGTTAATTGCCCCGTATCGGCTTAGCATAGTCTAGCTAGTAGTAGTAGTTTGTAATTTCTTTTTGGGTCTTTGCTCGAGGACGAGCAACGGTTTAGTGTGGGGGAATTGTTGTGTGCTAAATTTAGACCGTTTTTCCCTCCATTTAGACCCGTTTTCCCCTCGTTTTGCGAGTCTTGAGTGCGATTATCACCATATTTTGCGTACTTCTCGCATTAGCGTCTCTCTTGTGCGTTTTACGTGTTTTTGGTAGTTTTTCTATCATTTTGATAGGATTTGAGCACCGAAATCACGATTGAGCTTCCACGAGCACAAGAGAAGGGAAAACCGTCCAAAGAGCAAAGCACACAACTTAAAGTTTAAAGCTATCCGATCGAACAAACGAAGAATGAGACAAGATTCGAGGCCAGAAAAATGACCGGGCAAAATTTCACCCGGTGAGACACCACCGGGCGAAATTTCACCCGACGGTGAAAAGTGCCTCCCGAAGATTTTCCGAGCTTACCCACCGGGCGAAATTTCGCCCACCGGGTGAAATTTCGCCCGATGGGAAGAAGTGCCGAAAACGCGAAAAAAAGAAGAAAATCTCACCGGGCAAAAATTTCATCCGGTGGGAATTACCGACGAGTCCGCAGGGCGAAGTTTCACCCCATGGAGATGCAAAGGGAGATTGTCTCACTAATGGAGCATAAAGTTGGATTTTGGCTTTAGGTTAAGGATCCATTAAGAGATTACTATATATATGTTACCCTAATTCATTGCCTAACTTACCTCTCCATTGTGCTAAGGAGGGAAGACATTACACCACTCCACCATCTTATTACACCATCCATTAGTAGTAGTAGTAGAAAAATCCTCAAAAATTCTAGTAGTTTAATAGTAGATCTACAAGTATCCATCAACAATTATTTAGATTTCAAGGTTGTAAGAAAATTATCCAAGTTTTCTTTGAAGATTTGTTGGGTTTATTGGAGGATTAGTGACAAGTTCTCCATTTTATTCATCAAAGATTCAATCTTTATCTATGATATCTTCTTATTTCTTATAGATCTTCATAGTTGGTATAATTCTCTTCCACTCTCTAATCTCTAATTTAGTTTTTGTGATATTTTCTCATCATCATCTTGTTTAGATCTAATTAATATGCATGTTGTGATGATTTTCATAATGATGTGTGAGTAGATTTCTTGTTGGGGAGTCTAGGGATGAGGGCTTGGTTTATTTGAATATAGGGATGTTGGTGGGTTGCTTGCATGTTGGTTTATCTTATTTATGGTGTTATGTCATTGTTGTTTTAGTCCGGCCAACTAGACCGACCTTGACTAATTTCTATCAATATGGGGAAACTCGGGGTAGAAATTACCATGACTAGGGACTTACCCTCATTCACCGCGAAAGCGGGTTTTTAGGTGGGTTTACCAATATTGTGACAAAAACTCCATCCCGACCTTCTTAGACCCCAAGTACCGAATCCCGACTTCTTCCTAACGCCTTTCCCTAAATTGATCACCTCTAAACCATCATCGTACTAATCCCTCTAGTATAGACTCGACCCCAAAAACAAAACCCCCCTTCTAAGACATCGAACACGACACTTTAAACTTCACAACATACACCGTTCCCTGTGGACCGACCTCGACTTACCACGATTACTCTAGTAGTTTTTATGTTATTCCGAGTCTATAAATATCGTTTGATCCCCCGTCCTTCGTTAACGACCGATCCGATTGGGAGGCGATCAGTGTTACAATGTAAGACATAAATAGAAAAGGAAGAATGAAGACAAGGATGGACCAACAACTTCCCTTTTATAGGGAGAGCATCATTTAATGCATCAAAAGCCCAAACCATGTTGAGCAATCATTACAAGCCTACCGCTAAGAGGAAGTAGGCATATATCATGTGCCACTTGTCAAGAAACGGCAATGACACACTGCGTCAACAAGTCGGCAACAAACACGAGAATCAACGATCGAGCCCTTCCCAAGCACGAGCCTCGACCCATACCCAAATCCGGACTAGCCCCTCATGGGCCAGAGTCAGCAGGCCCATAGAACCCTATCTACGGAGGAAGCCCACCCATTGGCCCCCTATATAAATAGGGCACTATTTGCCAGATCCAAGGGATCCAATTCATCACAATAACATCTCAATAAAACTAAGGTAATTAAAGTCTAACTCTCTAGGCTCCTTACCTTACCCGAACTGTCACTGACTTAGGCATAAAAGAGGCAACTTGGGACACCCTCTGAGAGCCTTCTTTGATCCCTGTACAGGAGTCGATGGTGACCTGTCTACTGGAAGTGAAGAGAAGATGTCGGTAAGACGAGGCCCATACAATAATTTTGAAATGATCGACCTTGAGGTGTATTTATAGAGTAGGGGTGTAAATGAGCCGATCTGAGCTTGAGCTCGTGTGGGCTCGGGTTCGGCTCGTAAATTTGAACTCGAGCTCGTACCAAGCTCGTTTACCATTATATTTTTTCGTCTATTTAAAAATATATATAACTAAAAATAATTTTTTTAAAAGACAAAAAAATATCGTTATAAAATTTTAAAATATAATAATTATAAATAAATAAAAATATATTTTGAATTATTAGAATTTGAAATTATTACTTATAATGTAAAAAACTAAAATAACGAGTCTAAACGCGCTTCCGAGCCGAGCCTTACTGAGCTTGGGCTCGACTCGGATTTGAACAAGCTCGGTTTGAGCTCGAGCTTGTTTTGACCGAGCTTGAGCCAAGCTTTGACCGAGCCGATTCCGAGGGCTCTACGAGCCGGCTTTGTTCGTTGACACCCCTAATCCTGAGATCACATCTCAGGAGCCTGGTACTGTGCACCTCAATATTGAAGTTCCTTGTACAAGGCTATTAAGCGTGTGGTGTTCGGAAATTGCTTGATTATGTTTGATCACGTATCCGGGTTATCCGAGGATGGATTCCTTGCGTGTGATAAAATTATTTGTAATTTTTTGGTAGTTTGTATTTGAATGTCATACTTTATATTTGACCGGGTTTGACTTGTGCGACAAGAGACGATTTTTACCTCGGGGAGCGGTTTTGGCTTAGAAAGTTAGAATACTACCTTTCTTTTATCAGAAACCACTCAAGGATTCTGACGTTGAGGTCGGTTTTGTACTCTGAGGTGTGCCTTAGTCGGATACCATCAATTAAGAGTCTATTTTGAGCGTTTAGAAGCTGGTTATTGTTCGATTATCATCTGATGTTTGGCGAGGAACGTCCATAGACATGAGCACGCCACTACTAGAAAACAGTCCAAGGACGACCTCACACGCGTGACCAAAATTGTCGGTCGCTCCAGTAGCGACTGACAAAAACACGGGCGACGGATATCAGTCGTTAGACGAAGAGACCGAGTGGGAGTAAGTATGAAAAAAATGAACATAACGTAGCGACTGATATCAGTCGCTAAAGAAAAGGCGGGTGACTGATATCAGTCGCAAAGTTTTATATTATTATATATACGGCGACCGATATCGGTCGCTATTGGAAAAGGCGGGCGACCGATATCGCTCGCTAGCTGACGAATAAAAACAAGCTTAGCGATCGACAGAAAAACATGCGCGACCGCTGTCGGACGCTAACCTCACAAGTTTTTTTTTTTAAAATTAGACCGAGCCCCCCTTCCCCTCGTCATTTCCCATTTTGCCTTTCACTCTCTAAATTTCTCTCATCTTCTCTCTAAACCGAGCACCCTCTTTTCCTCTCCTCTTTATTTCCTTTATTTTTTTCTCCCTTTTTCATTGATTAAGGTATGTTTTTTTGTCTATAATTAGTTTAAATCATTTCTTAATTTTTGTATTTATTGATTTTAATAAATTAGTTATTGAGTTAGATGTTTTTTAGTATAGTTTTGTTGTTGTTGGAATATTTAATATAGTTAGCATGTTAATTGCATATAGATTCCCCCAATTTGGAATATGTAGATTGTTAGTATAATGTTAAGGTTTATGGTTGGATGACTTAGGTTTTTTTAATGTGTTAGGAAATTGAAATTGAAAATACAATTAAGCCGATTTAGGGATATAATTAGGCTGATTAGGTATAAATAGTACTATGTTTAGGTGAAATGAGGAGATTTGAACGAAAATGGATATATGAGGAAAGATTTGATAAGAGAAGATAAGATGTCCCACTACACAATTTTTAAAGGGTGTTGATAGTTTTCTGGAGTTTGCGAAACAACAACCTGAGTACGCATTGGATGGTAGAGTTAGATGTCCTTGTGTTAAATGTAATAACCTCAATTTTTTGGAGATTATTGTGATTAAGGAACATATTATCTCAAATGAGTTTTATCCAAATTATTATTGTTGGATTTGTCATGGTGAGACGTCTCCTGTTGAGGAATCCGAGGTTGAACAAAATGGGGGGGGGGGGTTGAGAGGAATGATAGTTGATGTAGTTAAGTGCAATGTGTTTAATGATGAGAGCATGTATACTAATGATGATTACCAAGCAAACCCACAAGAGCCAAACCGACAAGCAAAAGCATTTTTTGATATGTTAGACGCTTCGTAGAAGCCGTTATATGGAGGGTGTGATATGACATTATTAGAAGTTGCGTCTATGATAGTGACCCTTGAATGTGAGTACAACCTACCATTTGAGTGTATAGACGGTTTTGTTGCCTTGCTTGAGAAGGTCATCCGAAAAGACAACATCATGACAAAATGTTCTATACTACCAAAAAAATAGTTAAAGGTCTTCAACTTCCGCATCAAAAGATTGATGCTTGTCTCGATGGATGCATGCTCTTTCGGAAGGACGATGCCCTACTTGAGAAATGTAATAAATGTGGTAAAGGTAGATATAAAAGTGTTGATGGGAATATTGTTTTGACGGGTAGAAAGAAAAAGAGTGCTGCGAGGGATAAGAAACCTATACCACTTAGTCGACTTACTTACTTTCTCATCGCCCCTAGCTAGACTTCAAAAATTATATGCAACCAAAACCATTGTCGAGCAAATGAGGTGACATAAAGAAGAAGCTCGTGTGGAGGGAAAGATGTGTCATCCTAGTGATGGCGAGGAGTGGAAGCGCTTTGATAGAATTTACCCTAATTTTGCTAAGGAACCCCGCAATGTGAGACTTGGATTGTGTACCGACAGGTTTGCTCCTTTCGGTCAATTCGGTAAGTCGTACTCCTGCTGGCCTGTCATGGTCACACCATACAACTTACCCCCATGGTTGTGTCTGAAACCACCATTCATCTTTCTTTCTCTTATTGTTCCCGGCCCAAAAAATCCCAAAAACCATTTAGATGTTTACTTACAACCGGTGATAGAGGAATTGAAACACTTGTGAGAAATAGGGGTGGAGACATATGATGTGTCCTTGAAACAAAATTTTCAGCTTAGAGCATCGCTTTTGTGGACTTTAAATGATTTTCCTGCATAAGGTATGTTGAGCGGTTGGTCTACGGGGGGCCAAAAAGCATGCCCTTGTTGAATGAATGAAAGCAAAGCATTATACCTAATAAATTCCAGTAAAATTAGTTGGTTTAACTGTCATAGACAGTTTCTACCCGAGGGTCACCCGTACAAGAAGAACAAGAGAGCTTTTAAAAAGGGTGAGATGGTGCTAGATGAGGCACTTATTCGTCTCCGGGGAGATGAGATATGGGAGGTGATTTCAGAGTTCCCATCTACTATTGATGACACCGATCAAGAGTTCAAGGATCTAAAGAAGTTAAAAGGTGGTTGGTTTAAAAGAAGCATTTTCTTTGACCTTCCATATTGGAGTACTTTATTACTCCGACGTAATTTGGATGTGATGCATATTGAGAAGAACTTCTTTAAGCAATTGATTCACATAGCCATGGATGTAGATGGTAAGGCATGTGACACTACATGCTCCCGAAAAGATTTTGAAGACAATCTGTGACCGTCTGAAATTGCAAATCAAGCGGGATGGGTCCAAGCCGTAGGCCTTGTTTAGCCTTTATAAGGCTCAGAGAAGGGTCGTGTTAGAGTGGTTAGGGAAATTGAAGTTCCCTGACGGGTACACAACTGATTTCAGTCAGTGTATTGACATTAAGAACCTGAAGTTGCAAGGTTTAAAGAGTCACGACTGCCACGTTTTCATAGCGTGGTTATTACCTGTGTCATTGAAGCAACTTTTGTCACAAGGGTTTGGAATCCTATTATAAAGATATCTCAATTTTTCGAGATTTGTGTTCGTCGACAGTTTCAATTGACGACATGACTCGTTTGGAGGATCAAATTCCTCATATACTGTGTAAACTTGAGATGGTCTTCCCACCCTCCTTCTTTAACTCAATGGAGTATGGACATGTCCACTTGCCCTACGAAGCTAAAGTTGGAGGACCAGTCCAATATAGGTGGATGTACCCGTTTGAGAGGTGAGTACTTTAACTTAATGAAACACTAATGCTATTACTTATTAATATAATTGCTTGATTGTTATAGATTTCTCAACCATTTGAAGAAAATAATTGGTAACAAGGCTAGGGTCGAGGGCTCCATATGTAATGCTTATCTAACATAGGAGATCGCCAACTTCTATTCTCTGTATTTCGAGAAAGAAGTCAACACCAAAGACAAGAATCTTAACCTAGAAACACTTGAGATGATTGATCCCAACATACCAGACTTTTTTCAAAGTAAGTTAGATGAAGGATCTTCATCAGTTGGAGGATGGAGGATGTTAGATGAAAAGGAATACAATCGTGATCACCTTTACTTGTTATAAAATTGAGAAGTTTTGGAGCCTTATGAGAACCAGTTTCTAACGGGATTTCTCGCTGCTAATCCAAATGTAGATGTTGATGATGTTTGGAATAAGCATGAGGAACAGTTCCCCAATTGGCTTAAGAATCATGCAATTGCTTCGAATATCCAGGATGATTTGGTTAGAAGTTCAGCATTAGATCCTTTATAGAAGGTTAGAACTTGGAACCAGTATTCGGTTAATGGTTACAATTTCCATACATTTAACCACGGCAGTAGTAAGGCTAGATGTAATTTTAGTGTGACTGTTTCATCTCTTGATGATGACGACTACTACGGTCTATTGCAGGACATTTTGAGTTGTGCTATGCTGGAAGTGATCATCGGTATAGAGCTGTGATATTTAAATGCGATTGGAAGGACAACTCAGTGCATGGTAGAAGAGTACATGAACGCTACAAACTAGTTGAAGTTAACCATACCAAAAAATACTCTAAGTACGATCCATTTATACTTGCACATCAAGCACACCAAGTTTATTTTACTCCTTATCCAACCACAGAGAACGATAGAAATCAAAATCAGTGGTGGGCGGTGTTTAAAATTAAGCCACGGGGGCATATTGACACTAACCTCTTTCAAGAAGAGGTTATTCTAGTGGTACAAGATTGTCTCCAATTGATGAAGCTCTTTTTGCAAGTGAGGATGATAATGAGGTGGTTGTGGGGGAGGATTCAAAAGATGATGAAGATGGTGAGGACGATAAGGATGGTGTAATGGCTTTTGGGGATATTGTTGAGGAAGCGGAGGACAGCGAAGTGGAAGGCAGCAATGATTTTGAGGTCGATGACGAGGAAGAGGATGTAGGTGGTTCGAGTAGGCAGGTGGGAGAGGACAACGATAGCAATGATGATTACTAGATGGGTATAGTTTTAATTTATATTATTTAAATATTTAAATCATTGTTAATTATTTTAATTAGTTGATTATGTTGTTGTTAATTGTTTTCATTAGTTGATTGTCTTATTGTTAATTGTTTTGATTTCTAACTTTCTATCTTCGACGGCAGATATGACGTTGGGCCGTCGATTTAGGGTTGGGAGCGGGATCACGAGGAGGCAGGAGCGGGAGCGGCAACATGACGAGAACGAGGAGGTTGCTGAAGAGCAATAACAAGAAGGTCAACCACGGCCTCATGTGATCAGGCGTAGGCCGGAGGACGGGCGCATAATTTGGAGTCTCGATAACACATGGTGAGACATCATATTAACAACTTTATTATTGGTTTTAAAATATTAAGGTTTTCAAATATTTTGTTTCGAATGTTATATACATTTTCGTAAATGGTGTAGGTTTTTGCATCGACCAGTCGTGAATGGTGTAACGGCGAGTTACAAGAGTAACATGACAAATTATTACACCAGTTGGACTCGGTGCCTGCGTTGCTACGTGGCAGCAGAAATAGTGGTTCAACGCTTTTAAGGCGTGCTGTTTTTTTTATTTATTAGTTACCTTACCTACCTATTATTGTTTATGGATTAATAATCTACTAACAACAAACGTTATTGTAACTTAATTTCCGGTGGGATCCGAGCCTTGAGGTCATGGCGATCGCTACGACGCGTTTCAAAGACAACTTGTTTAAGATGGCGAAAGAGAACAAGGCGGAAAAAGTGCTTCAAGGTTTGATTACTCAATTAGTGTCCGTACTTGAATAGAGAGTTATATTTTCGCTTAATGCATCTCTTTATATGAATTTTAAGTGTCGTACTTGAGCAGTTCAACAAAGCCCAGGCCAGTCCGACCCACGTTTCCTCAAAAGATCCCTCCAAGCAAAAAAAACAAGAGGCGGGGAAACCTTGAGAACGAAGTGGAGCTTGTGCATTACGGTGGGTCACAGTCCAACTACCAGCTAGCTTTCGACGTAAGTATTTCAAACCTTCCATTTTTTTTGGATTCTTATTTTATGTTTTTATTAAAATTATTAACAAGAAACCTATATGTACTCTTAACAGATTCAAAACAAAACGGGAAAACTCCCTGATGCTGCGGAATTGTTTGTTCAAACGAAGAGCAAGGTAGATTGCAATGGTCGAAGGGGCTTCATTATGGCGAGGGACAGAGAAATTTGGGTGAGTTTCTAAGAGAAAGTTTCTTTACATTGTTCTTCATATTGTAACTTTGTGGACGAAAGATCAACACCTCACCAAATCATTTTTTTTTGAAACATATAAGGAGGCCACATGTACCGATGAAGCTGAAGGTAAAGACCCGAACCAGATATGGTACGAGGTTGTCAATGAGTACCACAAGGGAGGGGTGTATGGCACATGGAACGCTCACCCACTGTAATTCACCCCACCAAATGCTCGAGGAGGGCATTCGACCCCAAGCGAGTACGTACCCTCCGCCATGGTTCGGATGAGGACAGAGATTGATGAAGGAAGGGCGGAACGTGCGACGCTTGCTGAACAAATGAAACAACAAGCCGAGACGAACCGGCAAATACTGGAAGAACTCGCCTGCCTGAGGAGCCTTCAGCAGCAGAACTGCAACTCTGGCCCCCATTCCCTGACCCCCAGACCCTAGAGACCCCTTCATTGGGGTGATAGTGGTGCTTCGGCTAGTTTCCTTATTAGTTGATTAGATATTGTCGGTAGTTGTAGTTAAAAAAAACCTTATAGTTTTTGAATGTTGATTCAAAATAATTTGTAACATGATTCTGAATTTAGTTTATTCACAACATTTAGTAACCTTGGTTGGCAATTGATGAAGTGTGAAGTTGGCGTTATGTGGCCGATATGGCATGGTGTTTGGAATGTATTGTCATTGTTGGGTCTTTTTTTGTGTGCAGATTTTGGCTAGAAAAGAATTAAATCAAATCGGCCAATTACAAGTCTAGTAGCGACTGATAACGGTCGCTAAAGGAAATATTAGCGACTGATAACGGTCCCCCAGGTTGTTAGGAAACTCACAGGGAGACTAATAACTGTCGCTAAACTTTCCCCTTTAGCGACTGATATCAGTCGCTGACCCGATCGTATAGCGACTGATATCAGTCGCTACCCTTAGCGACCGATATCAGTCGCCCGTACTTCTTAGCGACCGATATCAGTTGTCCGTGTTTCTTAGCGACTGATATCGATTGCTCGCCTCTTTTTTAAGCAACAACCAAAAGCGACTGCCTCTTAGCGACTGTTATCCGTCGCCCTTTTTTTAGCGACAAAAGACGGTCGCTGAGGTCGGTCGCTGTTCCGTATTTTCTAGTAGTGCAACAAATGCGGGTGTCTACAATTAGTCAATTACACATAGTTATATCTTCTGCTTTCTACTCAATTTTGGTAGTTTATTAATACGGAGTACTCCCTCCATCCCACTATAATGTTCCCAGTTATATTCCAATGTGAGAAATATAATAATCAAATGGGAACATCTCTTTGGGATGGAGGGAGTAGTTTTTATTTTTTAGTTTTCAAACCAAAATTTTAAAAAAGAGTACTACATCATACATATACCGTGTTGGACATGAGGTGACAGGGTCTATACCAATTAATACGCAAAAAAGAACCTAAATAAGTTGTTTATCAGATGGAGCCATAATTTTTTTTATACGACAAATTTTGACCTTTTTTGCAATTTAACCTAAATGACTAATAATAATGAGAACACACAAATTTTTATTTGGAGTTGTGTCAATAAGAAAAGAGAATGTTCTTATACGGAGTATTTGACAGTACGTGCAATAGTAAAGTGATTAATTATACGGAGTGGAGTATTAATTATCTGGGAATAAACCCGTCTATTATTAGTATTATTTTCATGGAAATTGTGCATTGATAAAGTGACTAAAAGATTATTCCAATAGTGTTTGTTGGACTATATATAGTGTTAGATACGAGTTATTATGGAGTAGTTGTGTCATGTATGTGTGGGGTAGTCATTTGTGAAACACAAGTTATTGTTTCTGACGGAATTATCCGTTACTTTCTTATAACGGGTCAAATACGATTTATTTACAAAGGAAAATACAAACAAACTAACAAAACAATAAGTTATCTTTTCTAAAACAAATGAATAATATTTGACCCGTTATAATAAAGTGACGGATATCTCCGTCACAAGGGAGACTAGTTGGTTGTGAAATTCTGGTAATGCAGTGGTTAGTTGTTGAACTTTGACAGCGAGCTGATGTATCGTGTCGGCAAACCAAAATCTCTCAGCAACATTTGTTTCTCATTAGTCATTGCGTCCTCCCATGGAATAAAATAAAATTTCATTTTGTCTGAGTTTATTCGCTATGAAACGGTCTCTTTGTATAAAATATGGTTTATCTTCATTGATAAATGTTTTTTTTAACTGGATCAGTTTACGTGTGAGCTCGTCTTACAATATAATACATCATTTGTTTAGAAAGAAATCAAGGAATCCTTTTAAGATCGACTTACTCAAAAGACACTAATTCTAAATGAGACGGTCTCACGATAGGTTAATTTAATCAATTTTAAGCGTATAGATGTGTCTCGTACTAAGCTTATATGAGACGGTCTTACGTGAGATTTATTCAAAGAAAGATACTCGTAAATGGGATAATATTTTTTTAGACACTAGGCATTCATCTCCCTTATTTTTAATAAATTTTAAGGTTAAGATAATGGATACGAGTAATATATATACTTCTATAGCTTTGTGTTGGATTTTTCAACAATACATTTTAAATGTTTTTTGTATGATATATACCCTCCTCTTAAAATCATAAAAATGGATATCTATGAATGTATGACTCATGCATGAGTTCTTGGAAAACCAAAAAAATGAAAATTGATTATGTTTGATAAAATATAAAGAGATTTGTATTACGGAATTGCTAAATCATACACGGATTTTACTACTTTGTACACATTTTGTCATTTTTTTCCCGTGTTTACCCTTACCCTAAAATAAAATCCTCTAGGTTTTCCCCTTCTCTAAACCTAGATAAATTACACAAAATCGATACTATTATTGAACATAATTCGGACAATTATCGAATGCAATTCATGCATGGCGTAATTAATTTGAATTTCGTTAATTAGCTTGTTAATTTCTAATTAATACTATACTTATTTCGTTAATTTTGTTGTTAATTATAGTTTGGGTTCAAGAGTTCTATACAAAGGTTATTGGTTACATGAAATACGCCTGGAAATCTCAAAGAAACAGTCAGGGATCATGATCAATCAAAGAAAGTATATACTTGGGAATTTGAAAGATATGATAATGGACAACTGCATTCTTGTAGATTTCCCAACAATGCAGTGAGGCCCGAAAATATCAATTGATGATAGAGATATTTTAGAAGAACCTGAACAATACAGAAGGCGAGTGGGTAGGCTCTTGTAAGTTGTATCTAAACTCTACTAGACCTGATTTATCTCACATAATGCAACACCCCAGCCACCTCATTTACAAGCTGCAATTCATGTCCTTAAGTATCTTAAAGGGACTGTCGATACATGGCTCTTCAAAGCTCAACTTCCCCTCTATCCCTTATTGCATATTCTGATGCAGATTGAGGCAAAGTGGATTTTTCATATTCCCTGGAGCCTCATTAATCTCTTGGAAAACCAAGAAGCAACGCATTGTCTGCAGAGTACTGCAGAATCTGAGTACAGAAGCATGTCTTATACAAGTTCCGAGATGGTGTGGCTCAACATTATTTTGCAAGACTTACAAGTCACAGATCCTAAGCCTATTCTCTACAGTATGACAACAAGGTTGCACAACACATTATTCAAAATGCAGTTTTCCATGAAAGAACCATTATCTCAAGATAGATTGTCACTATGTTCGAGATGAGGAAGAAGAAGAATTTCTTCTCATAAGGCATGTCAGTTCAAGCATTCAATTAGTTGATGACCTAATGACAAAGCCTCTTGGGGCATATCATCATAGATTTTTTATCAATAAGCTTGGCTTGATGTGCTTCCCAAGTCATGCTTGAAGGGGAATATGAGTAATAGCGGTTGTTAGAAATTAGTTATGGTTAGTTAAGAAGCTTGTTATAGATCAGAGTTACCTAACTTATATAAATAGAGAATGCAATATCATTATTATTTTTTTGCAAGAAGGTAGTACTCTCATATAATAGCAAATCATACAAGAGTTTTATCTTACAAAAGAGCTGGCCACTATACAATTAACATTGCAAACCAGCTACTACTTCATCAAAAATCATTTAATTAGTAGTATAGAGCACCATGATATTGACATTATACTGTATTTCTCGAACTAGCAGAGCAGCAAACCTTTGAGAACCAGCAAAGATCCACGTATTTCTTTCACTCTAAATGTTGTAGACAGTAGCAACACTGTATCCAATAACTCGTCCAGTGTTTTGTCCGCCTTCTGTGAGAAGCCTAGTGCAGGATAGTGGTCAGTTTCCTTAGTGGCGCTGCACCGTACCATCGAGCAATAGGCTCTAGGATCCCCTGCGCATAGTTACATTGAAAGAAAAGGTGATTGGCAGACTCCTCCTCCAGAAAGCAAAGTGCACATCTGTTGCATTGGCTAGTGACAAACCTCTTTTTTTAATGTTATCCAACGTTGAAAGTTTCCCTTCATAGGCCAATGTGAGGAAGAGCTTATGGCGTGGATATATCCCTTTGTTCCAGCATGGAGCATACCAGTTAAGCTTGGGTTTAGCTTTCTTGAGGGCTTGATATGTCAGTGTGGACATGACATAGCTCCACCCCGACGCGGCCACGCGCGGGTTTGAGGAGGCGGATGAATCTCATGTGAGATGGATCTCGAATTGAAATTTAAATCTAAATGGAGTCGCCACCAAACTTTGAGGGAGTTCGGGCCCATTCGAATCCACTCTATATCCTAGTGGACCATGCACAAAGTACGGCCCATTCCGATTTCAGAATCTATTAGGTTCGTCTCTTTGCATTGCGATACCGATACCGACATTATCGGATACCGTGTATTGAATGACTCTCGTGCGCCAACAGTTTCGGACATCCGGAGACCGAGGTTCTGAGTAAGGGGTGAGAGTACGTGTTGGGAAGTTCACAAAGAACACCCAACCCCGCCCGCACTTAGAGACCTCTACTAAGATATCGTTTGACTTTTGAATATGCGCGTTAGTAATTCGGTTAAATGATATGCAAACAGTATTTTTGACTAAACATGTGAAGATTTGAATAAGTTGCTACGTCGATTTAGTGCATCTAAATTAACGTCGAAGTTGTATTTAGCATGCGAGGTTCGTTTTAGTATAATAAAACAAACAACGAAAATAAATCGCAAAAACATGAACAAACAAGTTAGTGACGATAATAACGGTTTGTAGATAGCCTAGAATGAATGTAACAAGACACGATGCATGGTTTTGAAAAAGAGTAGGACACGTGATAGACTTGACACGTGTTGACCGAAGCCATAAAAATAGTTGATAAGGCTCGAAATATGTCGAAGGGCTCACGTTTGGTGCGTGAATGAGACCACTCGGTCGAGTCACGGGGAGACTCAGTCGAGTGCCCTACTTAAAGACCTTCTGCCGGTTTTTTGCGGTGACACTCGATCGAGTGGGCTAGGCACTCGATCGAGTGCCCTCTGTACGAACTATAGTTCGTTTCGAATTTTAGTGTCGATTTCGAAATTGCTTTTAATTTTGGAAGATCGATAATTTTGCTAAGTCGTGTAAAAATATGATATGATTTATACTCGACTTAAAATTGCGATACTCAACATATTCGATACTTGATTATGGAATCAATATAAAATATTAGGAGTGAGTTTTAGAAAAGATGTTATAAGTCGTTTTAAAATTGAACTAGGACGGAAAAAAAATTCCTTTTGTGTCGCAATTTCCAAGCAACCGCGCGACTTGTATGAACTTCGCGCGACTTGCACAGGAGCGCGACTCGCATGACCCCCGCGCGACTCGTATGGAGGGCTTCTTCGGCTTTTTTGATTGATTCCGTTAGATTTGATATTCGACTACGGAGTCGGTATCGCATCCTTAGAATGATGATTTTTATTATTTGTTTGATTAGAGCGAAAATCGATTCCCTCCGCGTCACGACATCGTATTAATTCTTGCGGATTATGTGATGTCAGATCTGCATCAACAGGTTTCGTTCTAACCCAAAAAAGAGGAATCGGGCACGTTTAAAGAGGAGTATTCGCCATCCCATCATGCCTTTGAGTGTTTAGGGCGGAGCTCCTCGAGAGGGCTCCACCACTGTTACTACTCGTAAAAGAATTAGAAGGGTCTTATACGAATATCGTCTTTAAACGTGTTCGATTCGAAATAATTTTAGAAATTGATGAATGCGTGATTTCGATGATGATTACGTAAATACTAAGACGATACTAGCGACGCGATAAAAAAGGAACGATCTTGTTGACGATGATTCCCTTCAACAATGATCAAATATTTGGGGTGTCGGGATAAGCGACCGGCAACATCGGGTGCGATACCCTTGTATTCGGATTTCCTTATCCCGTCATCCCCTGTATTCGACACGAATAGGCGAATACTTTAGTGTTTTTATATTAGTAATATTAACGATATTAGAAACGAAAAAATGAGGAAAAAACGAGAGAAGAGACGAGGAAGACGACGCGAGAGAAGAGAAGAGAAGAAGGGAAGAGATGAGACTCGTCTAGTTGTGGCTTAGGCACAGGAGCTTCGAGACTATGTAGGAAAAGTTATGGTGGTAGATAGGTAATGTGTTTGCTAGATACTAAGGTTGTAAGGCTGAAAAGTTGTATGTGAAAAGTTGTATATGAGAAAAGTTCTCAATTGTGTTGTAAAAGAGAGGTATATATAGGAATTCTCCCATCACCCGACCTAGGGTTACTCGATCGAGTGCCCTGATGGACTCGATCGAGTGGCCCAGCTAAAAAGAGACAGCGGGCCTTTTCGAGGCCCACTCGACCGAGTGAGCTGACACTCGATCGAGTGGGTCAGCTGGAACGAAATATCCGGAGTTTTTGACTTTGGGTTGGATTCTCGATATTTGCATGGCTGTTTTGTGTCTCGGAAACGACTTTGATCGGGGTTTGACCCGGTCGCTAAAAGACGGTTTTATTTCCGGTGTCGGTTTTGACTCAAATTAGTCTTATTTGATTGGAAATGACCCGCTGGTCCTGAATCTGAGGTTGGTTAAAAAGCCCAAGCCAGAAACTAATGGTTTTGAGCCCATATTCGAGTACGTTAAAGCACGTTCGCGTCCGATCATCATCGGGTGTTTTTTGGAAACTGCTATAGACACCTAGAAGCCAAATGTGGGTGTCTACAGTCAGTGCCACACTGAAAGCTTCCTTCCTGTAGCACTGATGTAGCAGGTGTTGAGCAGTAGGTAAACTGCCTTTGTGCACAATCAAATGATTCCAGATGGAGATGATCCCTCTAAGGCTTTCAAAATGATTATCTACAGCCTCTATAGTCCAGAATGCTTATCTACAGCCTCCTGCCAAGGTTGGCAAATGCTCTTCCAGCTCTTATAGACATGCTTCCTTTCTCCATCTATAATGCCCATAAAAGATCCTTGCATAATCTGTTAATAAGATGTAGTATACCTGCAGGCAGAAGCAAATTAGAGCACCAAAAATTCTGGAGGCCAAACACAATTGAGTTCAGTAATTGAACTCTTCCAGCATATGAAAGTGATCTGTTGGACCAATGTAAGAGGGTATTTTGAAGTTTGGTTATCAATCCGCCATACAGATGTGCAGTGAGCCTAGTGTGGTGTATATGCACCCCTAATGCAACATCATCAACATTATTATTATTATTATTATTATTATTATTATTATTATTATTATTTTCATATTATACTCTTTCTATCTCATTTATTTATTATCGTTTGATTAAAATATTTTTCTCATAAATAATATAAAAGGATGACAAATGATCGAGACGAGGGAGTAACATTCATTGGTCTTTTTAATCTCCTAAATACATCACATTCATAAATATTCACACCAACCAATCAACACTTAAAATAATAAAGCTCACAAAGGTCATAGCTTAGATATCACTTGAGCTATTTTGCAATTGAGTCGTGATAATATATATCATCCTTAATTGCAATTGAGTCGTGATAATATATACCATCCTTAATTGATGATTAAGATGACCCAAAGATATCATAACTCACTCTTTAACCTTGTTTGAGAGTGGCGTTGCATTGGTAATTTTTTTTTTTTAAATTAGTTAATGACAATTAAATAGATACATTTAAATAATATAATATAATCTTGAAAACAAGAAGCAATAATACTCTCTCATCTTCTTTATAATCTTCCACATTTTCTATTTGAAACATTTACTACGATGTTCCACATTCTTTTTTGGTACTCCACATTTTTCCCCTACTTTTATTCTCCTCCACATATCTTCATTCTTCTTATTTCTCCCAAAAAGCAATGTGAAACACTATAAAGAATGAGACGGAATACTAAAACCATTCTCAAACAAAGTCGTTGAGGAGGTCATGACCTTGCTTGGGTCGCATTAATTACCATTAAAAGAAAAATTTAGCATGACCTAATATGAGAAAAAGGTCATGGCATGACCTCTTTTAAGGATTGTGATCTTCCTTATGATGTAGGTCGTCACCTCTTCGAGGTGTATGTGTTTATCATGTATTGATTGGAAATATTGGAAAGTGGAAAAATGATTGGGTTAGTGACCTAGGTCATGACCTTCTGCTTAGGAAAGTGAAGGTGAGTCAAAATAATTAAGGTGAGATTAAAAATAAAAAAAATGAGTGGTGACCTAATTAAGACGGCCTTACTTTGGAATGATCTAATTATATGTAGACATTACATTCCTCAGATTTAAGGAGCTCGTGGCATGCAACATCCATAACATGGTGTCATTCAATGTTGCGGTGTTATTGTTTTGTGGATTATTGTTTTTCTTTTTTTAACGAAGAGCGCGCTTAGTCGCATTACAATATAGGGGAAGGAGGATTCGAACATGAGACCTACTGTCCCAGATTACCTATTCTTAACCATTAGGCTAAGACATCTTCAATTATTGTGAGATACTAGTAATTAGATACAAGTCCACAATTAACTTATTAGCTTAGATGCAGATGGCCATACTCCAAGTCCAAGGTGGCGGTGTTGTCGGTTGCCTCCTTTCAACTTCCAATAAGCCTTAATTTGCACATCTTGCACTCCGTGTTGTACCTTCAATGATTTGTACGTCTTGTTCATGGAAATAAAAGTTTCTGTCAAATCAACGTATTTCAGTTAAATTCGTTTCAATTCAATTTTAAATTTACACAACTTCAATTCAATTATAAAGTTTACTTAAATTCATTTCAATTCCCGAAAAAAGTACTCTCTCCGTCCCTAAAAGATTGTCCCATTTCCCTAATATATGTAAGGAGTATTTTAATGAAACGGGACAATCTTAGTGGGACGGAGGGAGTATAACCTTACTTTTGTACTCCCTCCATTTTTACACTTTGAATTTTTTTTAATGTTCATCCTATTTGTATTTCTTCCAATTAATCTCTCCCATCTTCATTTTTTTTTTTTCAAATGCGACAATTCTAACGAATAACCATTTGGATATTTTTAACATTTAAATCTTCACTGACTTATAACTCACAGTCGTCATACCAATTTTAATTCTATATTCCGACCCCATTTGATAAAATTTCTTGGTACACAATTGGGCTGGGGGCCATGATAAGTTAGACTTTAGAATAAAAGTTGGTGTTGGCAGAAGGAAGGTCAAGAATGATGACAAATAGGGAGTATTATATGTGAGATTTCTTGCAAAGCAGATAAAGGAGGAAAAACAAAAGGTGTGACTTGATTCTGAAGGCAAGTCAAGAAGTTAAAGTATGTATTGTAATCCCTCTGGTTCTTTGAAATTATAGTAACATATTCCCTCCGATTTTTATTTATTTTTCTTGTTTTTTTATTGGGCTGAAACCATTTTTTTCTTATTTCTATTTTGAAACATCAAACCTGGGGTCTAGAATTACCTTACATTTCTCTCTCATCATTTTCTCTTTTGAGCTACACATTCCTCCATCCTTATTTTTCACCCAAATGTCAAATGGAAAAATAAATAAAAATAGGAGGGAGTACTTCTTATATGATAGTTTTATTAGAATTGCCACATTTCTATAATGAGTATATTTTTTTTTTGTTAGTGAGGATGTTTTACTTTGTTAGTGAGACTCACCCTCCACACTCACAACATTATTTTATGTGCAAAAAACAAATGTTGCGATTCCAAATAACCGGAAGGAATAGTAGATTATTAAAAATTAAGGTAAATATGAACATGTAATTAATTAGAAACTACTCGTATGAAAAAGAAACAATGATGTGTGTGTGAATAAGTAAATGAAGGGACCGCAACTACTTTTTACCGTCGGCGTTATACTTCTTACCGTCGACGTTAATTATGTGAAATGACGACTTTGCCATTACTATTTATTCTCAAAATAATATTACTTTTACATTTTATAGATTATCGATTTATTAAAACTCGATAACAAAACCGTCTTTTTCGATTATCGTAATAAACCAAAACCGACTTCCTATATAGTTAATTACGCAAAATGACGAATTTTTCTTTGCAATTAATTCTCGAAATATTATCACATTTACATTTTATAGAGTATCGTTTTATTAGAACTCGATAATAAAACCGTTTTTTCGATTTTACGCCTCCGATTGTAAACAGTTAATTAAATTAATTAACGACTTAATACAATTTGATAAACGTAATTAACAAATACGAGTAATATGCAAATTAAATCCTAATTAATCTACGACAAGTCGACAATCAAGATTTATTATACAGATCGATGCAAATTAAAATAAAAAAAATCCGGAAATGGGTCAGGTCAAGTGGGTTTTTCGACCCACCTAAGGGTCATATTATTTTCTCTATAATACTTGAAAGTTTTGAGAAATAATTTAAGTATAACGTAAATCTTTCAATGGTATGAGACATGAAGTATGAGGTGGTAAAATTGCTATTTCGAGAATTAATTGCAAAGGAGAACTCGTCATTTTGCGTAATTAACTATATAGGGAGTCGGTTTTGGTTTATTACGATAATCGAAAAAGACGGTTTTGTTATCGAGTTTTAATAAATCGATAATCTATAAAATGTAAAAGTAATATTATTTTGAGAATAAATAGCAAGGACAAAGTCGTCATTTCACGTAATTAACGCTGACGATAAGAAGTAAAGCGCCGACGGTAAAAAGTAGCCCCGAAAGGAGGAGTAACGTACCTATCGTTATCGTATGAAGGCCGCCAAGTAATTATATTCTTTGTTGCTTACTCCCCAAGAAAGAATGCATCTTGTGAAAATCATTACCCATTATTCTGATCATTAGGGGAATGATAAATGATAAATTTAATTACTACGGAGTATATATATTGGATTAACATAACATATGGAATTTAATTTGTACGAAATACTCAGTATATCATCCGATCCGGTCGGTCTCGGTGAGCGATGTTATTCATAAGCCCGACCGACGGCACAATGGAAGAAGCTACGTAGCATTTTTAATTTAGACTTTGATATCCTAATTAATAGAATTTGAAAAGTAGTAGTTCACTATTATTAATTCATCCTTCTGTTATCCATCCAATAACGTTAGCTAAAACTAGTAGTAGTTCACTATTGTTCAGTTTTGGGCCTGCATTTTACAGACTACAGACTACAGGCAAAGCTAAAACACGTCCTAGTCCTACGTACGCAACGGCGGCTATAACAAATCAGCACAGCAGCAACGAACGTAACATTCATAGGCATTTCCTCAACAATTTAATTTGAGTGCTGCTAGCTGTAATATAATAATGCTCAATGTATATCTCCTACTACATCCTTCTGTTATTCACCACCAAGTTTATCGCAATCTCCCATGGAACAAAACCACCACCGCTCGCTTGGCCGCTCTTTCTAAAGCTGAGACCACAGCCCGCCTAGCTTGTTAGTTTATCTCACTATCACCCGTCCGGATCGAGCTCCTATATTCCGTTCATATTCAAGCGCTATTTATCAGCATGCCCCCACAATTGATCACTGGAATGACACTGTTCGATATCTCAAAAATGCTTCCACTTTGCTCCGATAGCAGTCTTTGTCTACAAGCTCACTTTGATGCATGCCCGACCAATTGTCGTTCTCTTATTACCGCATACCTCGTCTTCTTAGGCTTCTCCCCAATTTCTTGAAAAACTAAGAAGCAATCGACGGTATCTCGTCCTTTTGCTGAAGCCGAGTATAGATCGAGCTATGGCCTACCCAACATGTGAGCTCAAATGGCTCAAAGGTTTACTCACTTTCATTGGTGTCCCTCACAACAAACCCATACAATTACTGTGTGACAGCCAATCCTCGCTAGAAATCCAATCTTTCATGAACGCACCAAGCATATTGAAGTGGACTGACTTTCATTTTATACGAGATGAAATCCAAAGAGGTACTATCGCTCCTAGCTATATGCTCACACGAAACAACTAACAATTGCCGTATATACTCACCAAAGCCCTTAGCTTCGTCATGCACTCATGCCTCATTTGACGATCTTTGTCCAAGTTAGACGTCTAGACCCTCCACACTCCAACTTGAATGGAGGTATGAGGAAAGAGCCATGCATTACAAGAATATTATTGACATCTACTTCTCACAATGCAAAGGCTATATTTGCCTCAACATATTCTTCCCTTATTATATAGATATTCTCTCCGATCATTTGTTGTCCTTTTATATTATGGTGTATTTATGAGGAGTATTTTAATCAAAGGACAACAAATGATCGAGACGGAAAGAGTAATTTATAGTTGTCAATTTGATTGTATTTCGTAAATAACACGATTCTATTATTGCCTATATAGGATGTCCTAGTCTCTGTACAAAGTACGATTCATAACTCAATACATCATTAATATTCTACATCTCTCGATATATATTAACACTGTACTTACACGCAGCATTAGAATTAAAAAAAAAAAAAAAAAAAAAAAAAAAAAAAAAAGCATACTGATAAAAATAAGAAAATATGGACATGGTGACATACACATTAAGAATTCAGAAAAAACTTTTGTACTGTTCAAACTTCAGCGGTAATGTAACACAAATTTTGGGGTTGGGGATCGAGCAGATAAAACAAAAGTCAATTCAACTATTAATTAACAAAAGGGAGAGATCATAGATAATGTCAAAAGTCAAAACTATGAACCGTCCCTTAAAAAAGGATCATGTTGTAACGGAGGCGTCCCGTTACCAACGATTTGTTGACAATGCGAGAAGAACAAAACAACGAACAAACAATATTTAAACTGAGACACGGAATTACGTGGTTCACCAGCAAAATCACTGGCTATGTGGAGATAATAGTACAACTCCGAGGAACTCTCTCTAAGACAATGCTTAAGAGATTCCAATTTTGGGTTGATTACTAAGATGGAAGGGTGATCTCTATTTATACAAAAAGAATCACCTCCACTTAGTTCATCTATCGATGTGGGACAACTTTTTTCCTATTTATACATAGAAAAACTAACACTTCCCACTATTCTTTAGATGTGGAACAAACCACACCCTTCACAAAATACATCATCTTATTTCAACACCTATTTCGACATTCAACTCGAGTCTCGAATACGACAATTGCTAGTCATTAATCCTAACAATCTCCACCTTGACTTGAATTGTCCAACACGAACCAAGCTCCAAAAAGATGCAACCAAATCAGCTTCCAATTGTCGATTCTCAAGTCACCACCTGTCCCAGTAGTCTCCACATTGACTTGAACACAACAAACAAAACGGACAAATGAACCAAGTGTGCCAACGTGACCAAAATGAACCAAGTACCAAATGTAGCAAGTTGAAACTACCAACGTACTAAGCACCCAACATATCATCATACCAACATGGCGAAACGTAGCGAGATCACTACCAAACGCCAAAAATAAATGTATGAGATATATACCAACGTCACAAATGATGGAATGGTGTTCCGAAACAAATGCACACAAGACTCCAAAACAAATTCTCCTTCAAAACAAAAAATATGGCCAAATGTACCGTCGTACCAAATTGCCCAAAAGGACACAACGCCATAAACAAAACAACGTCTCACTTGAGTCAACAACGGTGTCATGACACCACAAATTTGCCCACACCAAGGCACAACAACTCAAGTCGAAACAATCAATACCAACGTTCTAAGTGAGCCCAAATCACCTCCATCATCAGGTGCAAATGTTAGACTAACAAGTCCAACCCAACAGCTCCAAAGAACACAAAATAATGAACTTCCGTCGAAGTTCCAAATGACCCCACCCGAGGTCCCAACGGCTCTCTTTCAAGAGCCCCAAACAGCTCCACCTGGAGCCCCAAATCGCCCACCATGCGGGGCGCAAACCGCCTCATTGAGGCGCAGAAACAACGGTCAATAGCTTGTCTTGAGAATCTTGTAGTTCGACCCGTACAGGCGAAAACTCCACCTTAACGTCAACACTATCATCCTCACACAAGCCTACCAACCCCAAATTATCCAGATGATCATCGAATGAACCAAACTAGATGTGCCTCGACATATCGCCCAAACATCTAAATCGCGTATGCTCCAACTTAGACCCAATAGAGCCAGACGAACGACTACTCGATGCACCAACGGTCAACACAGTACCACGAAGGACATAAAGTGCTCCTTCCCTGACACCTCTCCAAGTAGCCAACGAACCTCTACCCACGCACAAAGTTCCACCATCACCTTGAAAACTGTAGCCCTGATCGACTAGCATTCCAAGTGACACAAGATTTCTCTTCAACTTTGGAACATGCCTGACACCCTCTAGGAAGACAACAACACCATCATGTGTTTTAACCCGAATAGTCCCAATTCCCACAATCTCACAAGTGGACCCGTCACCCATGGTAACACTATCCCCACGTGAAGCTTCGTAAGACTCGAACCATTCCCTAACAGGACACATATGGAAAATGCACCCCGTGTCTAGAATCCAACTATCCAAAGGACGTGGAACAACATCAACAACGAGAACTAAATCTTCCTCAGAGTCGCACTCGGCACCTTTATGTGCAACAGCAGAAACACCAGCATCCTTCAACCTAGGACACTTGTCTTTCCAATGACCAGGTTCCTTACAGTAATTGCAGACATCTTTCCGAGATTTCCTAGACTTGGTTTTACCCTTACTAGGTCCCTCCGACTTCACAACAAGCCCCATAGGACTATTGTCTACAACATTACCCGACGCTACTCGGCGCAAATCCCTAGTGTGAAGTGCTGACCTCACTTCCTCCAGGGTCAAAGTATCTTTACCAACCACAAATGACTCAACAAAAGTCTCAAACGAATTTGGTAAAGAAACTAACAAAATCAAGGCAGCATCCTCATCATCTATATTACGCAAATCAAGTAAAATAGAGTTAAGTCGGTCTAGATGTTCCTTCAGAGACGTACCTTTCTGCATACGAAGACCGAACAAACGCTGCTTTAGAAGCAACTTGTTGGTTAGAGTCTTTGTCATGTACAAGGACTCCAACTTCAACCACAAACCAACGGCAGTTTCTTCATCGGCAACCTCAATAATCACATCATCAGATAAACACAACAAAATTAAAGAATGCGCCTTCTCCTCCAAGGCCACCTCTGCTTCTGTCTTCGCCTTATCTTGTGATTTTTCTTTTGCTTTTGACAGAACAGACCAGACGCCTTGCTGTCTCAGCAAAGCTCTCATCTTCAACTGCCACAACCCAAAACTATTACTCCCGGTGAACTTATCAACGTTTAATACTGTTGCTCCGGACATCTTCTCGCCAAAAAATCAACAGACCCAAATAACGCCTAACTCAGCGGAAGCAGAACCTGGAGCTCTGATACCAGTTTGTTGTAACGGAGGCATATTTAAACTGAGACACGAATTACGTGGTTCACCAGCAAAATCACTGGCTACGTCCACACCGACAAGGAGAATAATATTCACTATGTGGAGATAATAGTACAAGTCCGAGGAACTCTCTCTAAGACAATGCTTAAGAGATTCCAATTTTGGGTTGATTACTAAGATGGAAGGGTGATCTCTATTTATACAAAAAGAACCACCTCCACTTAGTTCATCTATCGATGTGGGACAACTTTTTTCCTATTTATACATAGAAAAACTAACACTTCCCACTATTCTTTAGATGTGGGACAAACCACACCCTTCACAAAATACATCATCTTATTTCAACACCTACTTCGACATTCAACTCGAGTCTCGAATACGACAATTGCTAGTCATTAATCCTAACAGATCACTTATTAATGATAATAAGATGAACGCAGTCAGTCAGTCAGTCAATAAAATTACTACTACATGAATCAAACCAAAAAGATTATTTCAACAATTTGATGAACTACTATAAAACAAACTCAACAAATCGATATTATTATGCTGATAGGTAAGGATAATCCTCAAGTAAATATTGAATGGAACTATTCTAAAATATTTGACAGCAATGAATGAAACTCCAGCAATTTAACAACACATCGAGGAGTCCATAACACTTCCTTAACAACACATCAAGGAGTCCATAACACTTCCTTAAATGGGCCTATTTTCAAAATGACAATCCACACAAAATATGGGCCACACAAATTAAGACTTTGTATATTCTCCTTTCGTCCCGTTCAATTGTTGTCATGTGATTTTGACACAAAGATTAAAGAAAGATTATGAGTCCATGATCAGATGACAAGTGGATCAAATTGAGTATGAATGAAAAAATTGTTTATCAAATGCAATCCTAAAATAGAAAAGACAACAATTGACTGACACACCTCAAAGTAGAATAGGACAACAAGGTGAAGATGATACACTTACCCACAATGTGTTGTCTATGAAATTTTCCATATACAACCAATAAGAAATCAACAATATCACGGCCATAGTCCCCAAAAGATATGGGGTCGCCAAGTCGGCTAACAACCAATAAGAAATCGCCACGTGTTATTTGTAGTTTAACGTAGGACGGTTAGTTTAGATTTAGATTAGTAATTTTATATGTTTAGTTAATTCTTAACTATAATCTAGTTAAGTTAATTTTAGAAACTTTTGTATTTTTGTTTTTCTTCTACTTTTTTCCTTTTTTGAAGCTATCATATAATAAAATATCAATCTCCTATTTAATTTAAAATATAAATAAAAAAGAATAAATAATAAAGATTTTTCATTTTTCATTTTAAATTAATGGTAAATAATTATAATTAAAAAATACTATTCCGTACAAATTAATAATAATAATAATAATAATAATAATAATAAGTTTCTCTCTCCTCAATTCTAGAGATAGAAATCTCTCTCAAATTGCGATTTCGAACACCATTGACGACCCTGAACACGACGAGCACATGCCGAGGAAGAGGGAGATCGTCCAAAAACAAGGCACGAATCGAAGCACATGATCATCAGGAAGCTATTGATACTGAGAAGAGCAGCAATAGAGGCCTTACTCTGGAAATAACAGAAACCCAGATGTTCGAGAAACATGGGAGTCCCTCTATTAATGACCTTATCAATTCCGCTTTTAAAGCTACCAGAAATTCGATTGGAGTGTCTTATGTTGAAGCTAATAAGGCATTTTCTCAAAATTCTGAAGAATTAATCAAGAACTCATCTGAAATTGAATTGGGGAGAAACAAGGATCGGGCTATTACAGATGAAATCTTGAAGAAAGTGTCAGATTCTGATTCCTCCAAGAAACCTTTCATCTCGTCTTGGGTTCACAAGGCTAAAGACACAAAGAGGGGAATAGGATTGTTCTTTGATAAGAATAGTGCTGACTCAACTGAAATCGACATTGTTGTGGATCATTTTGAGGACGAATTATAGCTCTGGCAATGCACTCTAATGGGCAATGTACTTGGGGCAAGACCTACACTCAAACAAATGAAGGATTTCGTGGGAAAATTTTGAAATCACGTAACTCTGCCTACAGTCTAGTATTTCAAGGAGGGATGGTTTTCATTCCGAATTACGACTAAACACTACTAGAATTAGTGCAAATTCCGACGGAATAATTCCTACGGATCTTGAAAGGTGTAGGAAAGTAAATAGTTCCTACAAATATTTCCTACGGAATCCCAGCCCGTAGTTCCTTTAAAGCACCCCCACGAAAATTCCTAGGGTCTTGTGGTAGGAAACATTTTAGGCTACGGAATGTTCCGTAGGAAAATTTGTTGCTTCAAAAAATTAGTTTCATGAACGATTTAACTAATGTTAATGAATACATTAAAAGTCATTTTTTCCCCACATACTATTTATGTGTTTATATTCGCCCCGTATTTTACGGAACATGAAGTGACTGAACCAGAAACACAAATGAAATACCCCCATTAATTTTTTGTCCTTGTGTGTGTGTATCGAGTTAGTATCCTCGAAATATTACGTGATTTTATAATCTATTATTACATGATATGAAGTCGTTTATTTTATTCACTTCTATTAGATGAAGACCTGTCAAGCGGATCGGGTCATACGGATCGGGACAAATACGGGCAGGTTATACGGATCATGGGTCTCACTACACAAAAATCATATTTTCGTGGCGATTATATCTCGACGATTGGAAAATCGACGCAACTAACCCACAATGATCAGACTCATATAATATACAACATATCGTACCAAATAAAAATTGACACGAATTAATCAACTTAAATGACGCTAATTAAACATGGCAAACACCGATCCGACTCGAGAAAACCGATCCGACGCACTCTATATCGGACCCGTCCGACAATCGACAATACTGAAATATATTAGTGACCGAAACTGATCTGCTTTGATTTGACTCAATCCGATACCTAATTTTATATCCAATATCCGGTATATTCTGAATTCGGTTCACAGTTTTAAAAACAGGGTACACGGTTTTGAACCGGTTTACAATTTTGAACGAAAAATAAATTTCGATAAGGAAATTTCTCCCACTTTTTTGAGTGTTTTCTGCAATATTAGTTAAAACAGGAACAAAAACTGGTTCGAAAACCAGTTGAAAAAATTGGTTTATAACAAAGATAACAATATTTTTAAAAGATCGAGTCATAAGAACCGGCTCGAGTTTAAACCGGTTCTGTTTTCGTATGCAATATGAAACAAAATCGGGTACCCAGTTTAAACCGGATTGGTTTCGTTTTCAGTAATTTGTTTATCTTTTATATTTTTTTTTGAGAACTATTGTAATTAAAGATAAACAAATGATTTGGATGACGGAAATATATATAGTAGGTATATATCTACATTAAAAAAAAGGGGCAAAACAAATTTCTCCCCAAATTTTTTGTACCATAATACATAAAGTACTTCACACTTCACCGCCAAAAAACTACTCGTAGAAATCAGGAAAACTTGAAGAAAATCGATGACGCTTTCATCTCCGCGCGATTACTAGTTTCTATTCCCTCAACGATTTTACCAGGTGTGTTTCGTCTTTTTATTTATGTTGATTTCAGGATTAGGATTTTGGAGTATCTAATTGAGAAAATATTTGAGAATTAGGGTTTATTTATTGGGATTTTATGAGTTGAATGAACATGTGTTCAATTAGATGACAATTTTGCTGGAGCAATTTCATCCAGGCACCACTGTCCCTTTTTCAAATCCAATTGAAAAAACCTTGAATTCCTTGTGTTTCTTAGCAATTTCGTCAATTTTAAAGTGTTTAATCACTACAGTACATCAAATCATCAGATAGTGTGGGATTCAGCATCTACGAGGAGAGAAGAATGACGGAAAATGTGGAGATGACGGAAGCTACTCACTCCAATTCTCTCTCGTCACCTGATTCCCCTACTCTCAAACGTATGTTTCTATTTTATTTGATTTCCGGCATGATGTGCTGTAGATTTTTCATCGTTTTCCCTACTTTCTAGGGTTTCTACTTGAAGTCATTCTGATTGTAGTAGTTGGTGTAATTTGGTGTAGATTTGAAGGAGATTGCATCGTTACTGGAACCTTACAATTTGGTTTTTATTTGAACCTTTCATCTCTACCTTCCTATTATTTGCTACTTGAGTTTAGTGGTGCTCTTTCTTTCTTCCTGGAACCTTACAATTTGACCCCTTAATGTTTACATTGTGATGTTTTAAGCGAGTTTCACTTAAATGACATTGAAGGGCATCTAAGGGCGTCCTGGCTTGCCCCGCCGGCAATTTGAACAATATTTTTGCCACGTGATTAGTTCAAATAAAGACGTCTATGAATAAATAAAGACAAATTTAGGAAAGGCGTAAAAGAGGTGTGATGCTAGTTTTCAACACCATAAATTTAGAAAAGGATCAAGGTCACGTGAATACTCCCTCCGTCTGATTTATTTGTGCATTATATACTGTCTACTACTCCGTGCAACTCGTTTTATATTCCGTCTCCTTTCGTCATTCTGTTTTTGCTGCTGCATTATCGTTGGATGTTACTGTTTTCAATTGCTGCTGCTGTATGTTCTTCGTACTTCTTCCTGTTGTATTGCTGCTGATGTCTGATGTCTCTGTATTTCGTTGTTTTGATGTGGTTGTTGCCGTCTTATTGTTGCTACTTTACGTTACTGTATATTTACTCCTTGTTTTTTGGGGGTTTCAGGGAAAGTGCAACTTACCTGAAAAAGTTGACGGTCAACCTATTACTGAATCTTTGAGCTTTCAATGCTCGAGTATTTATAGACAATAGCAATATAGGCTCAAGGAAATGCACTGTTTAATGTACATTTAGAATGCACTGTTTAATTCTAAATAATTTGAGAAAATAATTTTTTGCCGACTGGGAGACGAAGGTACAACCAACTACGTTAGTTGCAATTTCATACTCCCTTTTATTTTGGCTTGTTCTATGTACTACGGAGTACATTTTATTGTCTATTATACATAAAATTGTATTGTCACAGGGGGAAGTATCGACCGCCCAATGCCGTACCAGATGGTGATAAACCACTTTATCTTCACATATCATATGGAGCCCATGTGGGTTAAGTCTTCATTACTTTTTTGTTGTTCATTCATTCTCTTTCCTATGATCATCACTCAGTTAATAAATAAAGATATTTTAACGGGGTGAAGAAGAAAATTCTAAGTTTCTGCGCTACATGATTCCTTCAGACAAAGAGTGACATCAATAGTGGGATAGCTATATGTGTATTCTTTAGTCGCATATGGGAGTGACAGTACAATTGCATTTACTAACTTTTGCTTTGGCTCTGCTTTTGCTGGTTATTTATCATATCATTCAACAATTCACGGGTTCAAATAAATGTTAAGAGTTTGTATGAAACATTGGTTTAGAGCTGACATATTGTGTTTCTATAGTCGTGGTTATTCATGCAGTTTTATATTTCACTTTGTGTCTGTGATGCTCTTCTGCTTCATTTTATAGACCATACATCACAATTTATCTACTTCTTTTTAGATAATTTGATATGGCAATTGCAGTAAAATTGAGACATGGAGCCAGCTCTGGGACAAACCTTTGTTCTCTCTTACAAGCATGATTTTTTTTTTGCAGTTAAAAGAAACTGCAGAGCGTGTTCTTGCAGTAGATCGTGTTGTTGCTATGGTTGAAGATATGCTGAAACAGGTTTACTTGTCAACTAATTCCAATTTATTTATTTACTTGATAAGTTTGTTACGAAGCTTTAAACTCAATGAGGGACAGTTTGGAGTTTCAACTTTGTGTTTGACTATTTTTGTTACGTCCATGCGGTCTGTGTTCTAACTTTTAAGTTTGATTTATATGTTCTGAACTCAGGTTATGTGTCTATGTTGGCTTTGATGCAGATCCATCGCTGAACATTGCAGCCCGAATTCACGGTCCAAATGGTGAGTCCGTTTGGAACCTTATCATTATATCTTAATATGTCCTAAAGCTCACCCTATGATAAGAAATTTGGTGAATTGAATATTTCCATGTTTAGATTAGGGTTCCAAAACAATTGAATTGATTTTAGATTTTTTGTAATTGGCCACCATCGTTTCACCAATTGAGTCTCATTGTTATGGTTGATATCATTTCTGAAATATACCTGGAATAAATAGAAATTAAGCCAATACAACCCACTAATTCCAATAATATTTGAAATTTAACTTTCCAGATTAGAGATGATGAAGAAGGGAAAATTACTACGGCTTTCGATTTATTCATTCGTGCCCATTCCCACAATGGGAAGATTACGGATAAGAAGGCAGAAGAAATAAAGGTGAGAACGAAATATAAGCATCAACATTTGATTGTTTAGTTTTAAAGTTTTTTTTTGCAATTCTTTATATTATGATTTTTTTCAGAAAATATTTGAGACTTGAAAAGCACAAGCGATTGCGGAAAAGGGTGAATTTGATGAGGATGAACTTTTCATCAAAGTTGTGGGCGGATTTCAGAAGGGACGATTGTATGGCATAGATAGTGCTGTTGATTATTATTTCAAGAAGGCGCCATCATATACAACATCTTCGGCTACAGATATCACCTCCAATTCTTATGTTGGTGTTGGGTTGCTAACTAGGGTTTAAGTAGATAATGCTAAGGTGATAGAGGAGAATGCTAAGGTGTTAGAGGAGAATAAAAGAATGAATTAAAGTTTTCGATGGCCAGAAGTTTTAGAATGAGATACTTTTTTTTAGTAATGTGATATCTAAGATTATTTCTTTTATGACAAATTTGAATTGCGTTTTCGTATCACGCATTTGTTTTGTGGAATTGTGGCCTCCCACTTTGCGGTGGAGTGTTAACGTATGTAGGTGATGTTTATAGAGTTTTTGTATACTTGGGACGACACGAAGCAGTGAAACTATATCTAAAATAAGGTTTTATCATACAAAAGTTTTACGGTTTCCTACTGAAATCTATAACTCGAAATATTTAATAATATTTTTTTTCTCAATCAATGCCTCCTACGGAAAGATATTGTCCTACGGAATTTTCGTAGGAAATTTGAACCCTTCCGACGACGTTCCGTAGCAACGATTTTTTCGTCAACAAATAGTCGTCACCAACCATTCCGACGGAACATTTTGTAGGAAAGTTATTTTCTACGAAAAATGTCATAGGAAGTTATTTATTTCCGACGAAGTATACCGACGGAATGGTTCCAACGAATTTTTCGTAGGAACGTGCTTATTCCGACGGAAATGGGCATGTTTCCTACGAATCAGGTCCGTAGGAATGAACATTCTTTCTTGTAGTGAAAGAAGCCATGGATACTATTCTCCGAGGTGGACCTTGGATGTGTGGGAAGAATTCTTTGGTCTTAAAACAATGGAGTCCGCTTTTTTCAATGGAATTGATCGAATATCAGTGGTTCCGACTTGGGTGCTATTCCTGATCTTGATCCATATCTATGGACTGAGACAGTATTGAGCAAAATGGTGAGTAAGATTGGCACTCCAATGTTTGCAGATACTATCACAACCTTTAAGGAACGCTTGTCTTTTGCAAGGGTCTGAAAGAGGATGATAAAACGTTCTTTCAAAATGGACTATTTGTCCCTCTGTTAGAGATGGAAAATTCGAGTAGTTGAAGCTGAAGCAGCTACTTTCGCAAAGTCACTCGGGGAATTTATGACACAAGTATTCAATTAGTACGTACTTGTACCAGAGGGATCAAAAATGCTAATTCATATAGAGCCATTGAACCAGCCCAACCGGCAACCAATTTTGTTTTGAGAGATTTGATGAAAATAAAAATAGGTACCCTCTGCTCAGAAACTAGATGTTCCTGGAAATTCTTTTGGTGGAGGTTGATGTTGCACATGAGCTTCCTCACTCGATCGTTCTCAATCTTCCAATTGTAGGGCAATCGGTGCAGCGGATTGAATATGAGTGGCTGCCATATTATTGTGCTGAATGTGGAAAATTGGGGCATGTAAAGGCCAATTGCAGGAAGAACAAACATGTTGCTAAACCTGCCATGGAAGTACACATGAAGATATACTCCGAAGAAAGTGTTGGATCCTCAAGGGTTAGGTGGTACCTCAACTAGTATGTGATTGAATCGCATTCAACCAACTGTAATGCATCAAGGACCCCTTGAGGATGAACCTCCTGGAGGCCTGATTATCACTGGCTCTGGACCCCAGTTGCTAGGTGGTACCTCAACGGATTTGGGACATTCTGAAGAACAGTCTAGGGCACACTCTGACTCAGGATGCGTAAAGCTAGGCCAGGCCGCCCATTCTGGTTCTGATGATGTATTCATCCCTGTTGTAAGGCGTCAAGGATGCAGTGGGATAGGCTCAAAGCTGAAAGGCTCCAGGATGAGTTCTAAAAAAGAGGAAAAGCAAGAGGGATCTTGTGAAAAAGGGCTTCTCTCACCTAATAGGTATAACATTCTTCAAGTAGTTGGTAATGAGGAGGGTTACCCTCCAGTAGGGGAAGCAATTCCACCCGATTTAAAATGATAGTAGGCTCTTGGAATATTAGGGGCGCTAATGAAACCCTCAAGCTTAATGCAGTAATAAATCTTTTGAGGGAAAGGGGTATTGATGTCTTGAGACTATTAGAAACAAGGGTTAAAGAGAAAAAGGCTGTTAAGTTGATCAAAGGGAAAAATAAGAGTTATGATGTTCAATGCAACAACTCTTCCCACTATAATGGAAGGATATGGGTTCTTTGGAATCCAAACACTGTTAAGGTACAACCTCTTCTGGTACATGAGCAATTTGTTCACAGTCAAGTGACTCATTTTGCAACAGGTAGAACTTTTCATGTTATTGTAGTTATGGGTTCAATGATGTTAAGGGTGATGTGTGCTGAATTTAGACCATTTTTCCTCCCATTTAGACTAGTTTTCCCTCCGTTTTGCGAGACTAGAGTGCAATTATATATCGCCTTATTCTTAGTCTTTCTCGCATTAGTGTCTCTCTTGTGCATTTTACGTGTTTTTGGTAGTTTTTCTATCTATTTTGAAAGGATTTGACGCCGAAAGCATGTTTGAGCTTTCATGAGCACAAGAGAAGGGAATACCGTCCGAAAAGCAACATGCAAAACTAAAAGTTTAAGCCATCCAATCAAACAATGAAGAGCGAGACAAGATAAGAGGTCAGGAAACCATCACCCGATGAGATACCACCAGACGAAGTTTCGCCCGACGACAATTCGACCTCCCCGAAGATCTTCAGAAAATTTTCCCCGCTGAGCGGAATGACCGGGCAAAACTTTCACTCATCGGGTGAAGTTTCGTCCGATGGTAAAGAGGTCCAAAAATGCAAAATCTGGAAGAAAGTTCAGGTACATACGTCCGCCGCGTATGAAAACCATGTGGATTCAAAACCCCACAACTGCATTTTTGTAGCAATTTTTCTAATTAAATATTAGTCATTCACTCATTCATGTGTTGGCTATATATTAATTCATAGTTAAAAATTTTAAATCATATCCTCATTTATTATGAAAATCTTAGTTAATTTTGAAAGTACCAATTATTTTTTCGACTATGTAGTGATAATTTTAAAATTAGGAAATTTGGAACACTAATAATTTTTTTCTATATTATCCGTAAAATAAAAAGAACGAATTTAAAACCGTAATTTTGATTATCGCCGTAGTATTTCGGGAAAAAATGAAAAAAAAATCAAGCGAGCACCCCGATTCCAAATTTCTTTATAAAGGGTCAAATTGTATAATTTTGCCTAGGGCCTCCAATTACTAAGAACGACTCTGAATGGCGCTAGGTATTTTTCTTACGAAATATTTTCTTTTTCGATTTATTTTATCTATTACATTTATTTACCTACTATAGTAATTAAGTTATTATTTTAATAGTATTTTGAAAGATATGTCAGAGACCATCGTCGCACTAACCACCAAAAAAGGTTAGTTAACTTCAATTTTTGATTGCCAAATAAAATTACAAAATTATCGTATCTATTTTTTTTATTTACAAATTTTGTACTTAAGGTTGTCTTTGGATTTATTTTTCCAAGGTTCACATTTGATAGATTTAAATTTTCCACTTTCCAACGACCCAAAATGGCTAAAGCACCAGATAGCAAAAGAATTACGATTAATGGGTCATTGGATCAAATCATCGAGTGCATATGTCAACCATATTTTCGGATAGGGCTTTTGGCTACAACTAATTTGTTATATACTCTATCTTTTAGTTTAACGTTGACTTGTCCAGTTTGTAAATTTGTATCTTCCAAAAGTTATGGAGTACTCTTTTTATGATAGGATGTGTTAAGTCAATAAACCCCTATTTAGCAATTTTGTCAATTTACACATGTACAAGTGTAGACACCAGCATTTTGCCTGCTAGTGTCTATAGTAGTTCCTAACAAAACACCCGATGATGATCGGACGCAAACGTGACTTAGTATGCTCGAACTTGGGCTCGGAATCAATAATATCCGACATGGACTTTTAGCGGAGTACAAATCTCTCAAAACCAACCTCAAATAATTCAGGCC
Organism: Agrostemma githago; assembly: GCA_958450325.1. NCBI lineage: Eukaryota > Viridiplantae > Streptophyta > Magnoliopsida > Caryophyllales > Caryophyllaceae > Agrostemma > Agrostemma githago. Next base: position 32,739,676 of record OY288262.1, read on the forward strand.
TAGTGGGTCGTTCCGAGCAAAATAAGACTAATTTGGGCCAAAACCGACACCAAAAATAAAACCCGTCTTTTGGCGACCGGGTCAAAATCCGGTCAAAGACGAATCCGTCACATAAATCAGCCTAGAATAGCTTCTAGAAACCGGCGCCCACTACAAAATTCAAAAATCAAACAAAGTCAACTATTTCCTAAAATGACTCGATTCCCTTTATCCACTCGATCGAGTGGGTTGACCCACTCGGTCGAGTGGAGCCTCAAAAACCGGACCAGACCCGTTTGCAAGGGCACTCGATCGAGTGACCCTAGGTCGAGGGGTAAACTCTATAAATACCCCTCAAACCCTTCTCATTTTTCAGCTTTGGCAAATGCAATTCTACCCTACATTTCTACCCTAATTCACTCATCCTCTCCACACTTTAACCCTTAGCAACCCTAAGCCAAAAACCGAGTCATTTGTCCCTCGAAAAACCGACAAAATCCACCCATACACACACACACACACACCATAACTTGCATACATCCTCGATACTCCGCGTCCCCGTCGCTATTACGAGTCCATCTCCGAGGCCTTTACTAAGCATGTATGTTGAGGGTGTCATAAACCCCGTCTCAACCTTTATTATTTTGTCGCTTTATTTACATTTTCGCATTTTATATCATAATCATATTAGTATAGTAACGCTAACACTAACATTTTACACTTTTTCGCATTTTTCGGTTTCTTTTTACTACTAACACCGTGTATATATATAATAGTATATAAAAATTCGGATCCGAACACGTTTGACTACGATAACCATTTTTAAGGTCCGTTTAATCCCTTCACAAGCAACGATGGAGGTGGCACCCTTTCGAGGAGCGCCGCCCCAATGTACTCAAGGGCGTAACGCGATCATGGTCACTCGTAGTTGAACGCGTATGGATCCATTTCGGGTTAGTATGGAACCCGTTGACACGAAAACCGACATCACATAATCCGAAAGGATTAGTATCGATGTCGTGACGTAGAGGGACACAATTTCATCACTAATCCAAAATTTCAAACTAACGACAACATTTTCATAAAATTCCGATGAACGGTATTATAATCGTACACATACACAATTATAGCACCGGAAGCCAAGTTAAATTCAAATCATGCGATATTTTTATTTAATTTGGCCAACCATCGATTTTCAAACATAAAAATAACACAAGCCATGACTCGTACAGGTGCCACTCGACCGAGTGCCATAAGCCACTCGATCGAGTATCATCCCAAATCCTGGGCAGTAGCCACCCTTGAGGACGCACTCGACCGAGTCAGACCATGACTCGATCGAGTGGGTCCTGTAGCCCAGAAAACCGAGAGCCTTTTTAATCTTCTGAGCCTCGTCTTTTTAAAACGACTTAGTCGTCGCGTGTAAAGTCAATCAGGTGATTCCATTTTTTTAAAACTCATGCATGTCACTACATTAAAACGACTTTGATCGACGGTCTCACACTATTAGTCTTGTGTCGACGACTCTTTAGTCGTGGTCGACACATGATTAATTTAGACTCCATTTCTCGAGGTGATAAGCCGGGACAAGGCATCGAGATTCGGGATCGGGCTAGCACCACGCCTAGGTCCCAAATATCCGTCCTTTGATTAGTACACAATATAATGTATATATATTAAAAGTTAGTCCAATTACACAACTTACGGGTTAGTTTGTATTTATTGTATACGGGTCCGTTTCGAGTCATTTATTTTATTCATCGCTCTTATTATTCTATTTATTCATTTTTTTTATTGTTTGTTGTATTGTGAATTCCGGGTTGTATTTCCGCCCGTGTAATTTGTAATCTATTTACGAGCTTTGTTTATTTGGATGTTTATCGCTTTATAAATGAATCTCGCATGCTAAACAACTTCGACAATAGTTAGATGCATTAAATGACGTAGTTAACGCAAAATTCACATGCTTAGCCCGAAAACGCTGTTTGCATATCATTTAGTCGTTTTACTAGCGCGCGTACACGAACACGAACGATGTCTTAGTAGAGGCCGCCATTGTGCGGGCGGGGTTGGGTGTCCTTAGTGGGCTTCCCAACACGTACCCTCACCCCTTACTCAGAACCTTGGTTTCCGGATGTCCGAAACCATTGGCGCACGAGAGTCATTCTATATACGAAAGCCGGTGTAAACGGTATCGATATTGTAATGCAAAGGGACGAGCCTCATAAACTCTGAAATCGAAGTGGGCCGTACTTTGTGTACAGCCCATGACGACATAGAGTGGGCTCGAATAGTTCCGAATAACCACAAAATTCGGTGGCGACTCCATCTTTGACTTAAATTTCGAACCCGAGAACAATCTTACCACGAGATTCATTCGCCTACCCAAACCCGCGCGTGGCCGCGTCGAGGTGGACCTACGTCATGTCCACAATTTGGCGACTCCGCTGGGGATACCTGATGTACCACATGTCATCGGGGTTCCTAGGGTGAGACTCGAAGAGAAATCGTTCGCATATTAGTGTACGCGCATTAGTTTAATGATTCATGCATAACCCATTTTTGTCCGGGCCGGTTACTTGTGACCGACGTCCCACTATACCGCGGTGCATTCCTACATGGCTGCGCTAAAGACTTCGATGGTGGAACTCGTATGGGTTTTGCGGCTATACTGCTCCCCAAAAGATCGAAAATGTCAATTGGATCGTCACATGCCCCCAGTAAAATAGGTTGACGATTTAGACATAGAGAATATGGTTAGAACATGCTAACATCATAAAACAAGTACGTAGTATATATAAAATAGTCGGGCTCAACATTTTCAGTACCATCATTCGTACCAATCAATAATCTCATATCGTCATTTTCTAACCATCATCGGTATAAATCAATAATCTCATCTCAACTCTTCTAGCACCCGACCCCTATCATTCCGAGTGTTGACACCCCTTAGGCTCACCCCAGGAGGAGAAATTAGGGAGGGGATCGTGATCAAAGGTCTTGGTTAGGTCTGAAGCTATCATCACAAACTTCAATATTCACTAATCAATCCACCATCGTTCAAATTATCATAATATTACATCGTACCCATAGCTTACACATGCATTATGATATTAACATATTCTAAGTAAGGAAAAAATAACGTAATTAGTAAGTGATCACACCGTCGGTAACACAAATCATCACGAAATTTCTAAGAAGTCCTATCCTTTTTTTTTGGTAAAATGTAAGTATAATATATCAAAAAATCATTCCATGTACAAGCTGAACAATTCTTAGCCTTTGAATCCAATCCATCTCCAAATGAGATGGTCGACCTTTAACCAACCAATCCAATCGAGAACATAATTCATTTTTAATTAGCCCAAACGTTGTAAACAGCCGCATTGATCGCAGCATAACAGACATTCCTTTGAAGTGCAGTTCACGTAGGTTTCATTATCATCAAATCATACCCCAATCTCATATTCAACCATCCCTCAATAAGATGCAGTAGGTTGCCACTGTACTTGCATTGAAAAAACAAATGGCCAGCAGTCTCCAACGCAGCATCACACAAGCAGCACCTGTCCGAGTCACAGATCCCATGTCGATGTAACCTGGCCCTTGTTTTCAACGCGTCACGACACCCAAGCCAAGTAATGAACTGATGTTTAGGCACCACCCATTTGTTCCAAACCAACCGCGCCCACCCCACTACTGCTAGTTTCTTCCGCATCAATTGGTAACCCGCAGCAATGGTGTATCCATCCTTCCATTTCCCACCTGCAAACTGGTCCTTATACACCTCCTTCAACCCACAAATTCGTTTCCATGCCCATGATGCAGACGCCCTTGGGCAGTAATCCTTCCATTCACGCCCCTTCAAATAAAAATGTTGCACCCAAAGTACCCATAATCTGTTCTTCTGCATAAACTGCCAGGCCACTAGTTTCATGATAGCAACTTCATTCCACCTGACCAGTTGGCGTAACCCCAATCCCCCTTCCGACTTAGGAAAACAAACCTTCTCCCAGGCCACAAGAGGAACACGATGGAACGTATCCTTCCCGTCCCACAAAAAATTCCTACATAAAACATCAATTCTGGCCAAAACACCCTTAGGAATAATAAAAATCGAGGCCCAATAGGTGTGCATTTGCGAAAGAACAGATTGAACAAGTGTTAAGCGCCCAGCGTAAGAAAGTTTCCTTGCACCGATGCTCACAATCCGACAAGCAATCCGTTCTACCAATTTAGCACAATCCTGTTTTGATAATTTAGTGGTTTGGATTGGAATACCCAAATAGCGAAATGGCAATTTCCCAGCTGAGCATCCAGTTATCCTCAAAGCATCCAATTTTTGAGACTTTGTCAGCCCAGCACAGAAAAAATGGGACTTCCCTATGCTCATTGTAAGACCCGATGTTTTAGAAAACGTTGCAAATGCCCTCATCAATATTTTAATCGAACCCTCGTCACCCTTACAGAAGAGTAATAAGTCATCCGCAAACATTAGGTGACACAACTTCATAGATGCACACTTAGGGTGGTATTTGAACTTAGAATTCTCAGCTGCAAATTGAAGTGTGTGAGACAAATATTCCATACATATAGTGAACAGAAGCGGAGATACGAGATCCCCTTGTCTCAACCCTCTTTTTCCCCGGAAGAATCCAAATGAATCCCCATTCAAAGTCAGAGAGTAACTCACATTTGTGACACATTCCACAATCCAACCTCAGAATTTCTGCGGAAAATTAAGTGCCTCCATCATCTGTTCCAGAAAGGCCCATTCAACACTGTCATATGCCTTTTGAAGATCAATCTTGAGGAGACATCTAGGAGACGTGGCCTTCCTATTATACAGCTGTACCAAATCCTGACAAATGAGAACGTTCTCTATAATATTCCGACCTCTGATGAAGCCACCCTGCTGCGGACAGATAATGTCTGGCAATACCATCCCAAGTCGCTTACTCAACAATTTTGCTATGCATTTGTATACCATGTTACAACAAGCTATTGGTCGAAACTGAAGAACACTTTCTGGTTTGTTCACCTTAGGGATAAGGGTAAGATTAGTAGAATTAATCTGTTTAAGGAGCTTCCCGGATCTGAAAAAATCCTTCACGGCCGCCACCACATCACCCCCAACAATCTCCCACGCGTCTCTGAAAAACTGACTAGAGTACCCATCAGGACCTGGTGCTTTGTCCTTAGGTATACTAAATACAGTCTCCTTGACCTCCTCGGCTGTAATAGGCGCTAGGAGAATATCCCAATGCTCCAAATTACACACCCTCCCTTGCTTCACCATTCCCATTTGAACTGGTTCAACCTCAGCCGAGCTCCCAAGTAATGACCTGTAATAATCCAAGAATGCATTCTACACATCAATCACCTCAGTCCTCTCAATCCCCTGGCCATCCTTAATACTCATCACGCGATTCTGAGCATATCTCTTTCGGAGAACTGAGTGAAAGTAAGCAGTGTTCATATCACCTTCCTTGAGCCAATTTACCTTAGCTTTTTACTGTAAGAAGGATCTACTTGCTCGTTGTAACCACTTTACTTCTTTATTACTGCACCATTCGGTTTCCTGAAGCCTCAGATTAGTAGAATCTTCTTGGATTGCTAATTGCACACGCTGCAATTCCATCTCCGCCTGAATGCATCTATTCACTACATCACCCATGCTTGTTGAATTTAATCCCTTAAGCACCTGTTTCAGATTCTTGAGCTTTGTAACTAGTTGAAACATATATGTGCCATCAATCCTGGTTTGCCAACTATTCTTTACCAACTCATGGAACTGAGAGCACATTCCCCACATATTCATGTACTTGAACGACCTTGCTCTCCGAGCCTGTTGCCTACCCATCTTGATTACACAAGGGCAGTGATCAAAAGTACCCTCAGGGAGAAAGTGAGCATACCCTTCAGGAAACGCATCGATCCAATCCTTGTTAACTAGGCACCGGTCCAACCTACTATATACTCTATCCTCTGGGCATTGTTTATTATTCCACGTAAACCAAGCACCTGCAGACGGACTATCATCCAGGTTGCATCTATCTACACAATCTCGAAACGGTTCCATCTCATGTTGCGTGCAATTTCCCCCCAGTCTCTCTTCTGTGCTTAATACAGTGTTGAAGTCTCCACCAACCACCCACGCTCCATGAATCTGGCCTGCATACCCCTTTAGTTGGTTCCACAAACTCTCCCTCTCTTCAACTGAATTGTAAGCATACACCATAGTACAGTGGTACCTACTGACATCCTCCTTGACAAGTAAATGTATTGCTTGTGCACTGACATCCAATACATTAACCACAACTCTCTCAGGTTTCCACAGAATCCATATCCAACCACCATCGACACAATGATTAGTAGTAATAGACCACTTGTCCGTGAGACAAGCGCTAATGTTGTTCAAACTAGAAGATTTTATTTTTGTTTCAAGTAACCCGAATACTACTACATCTTGTTTTTCTAAATACTCACTAATTGTGCGTTGCTTATTTATATTATTCATGCCCCGCACATTCCAAAATCCTATGTTTTGAGACTTAATCATCGGTACCTTGTCCTTCAGCCCGGTCTTTCCCCACATGTTGCTCTTTCTCAGGTGTACCCCCCTGTACTACTTGTGCATATGAAATATCTTTAATAATCATCATACCAGTTCCTATGCTTTGCTTCTCCAGAGGGAAATCCTTCTGTTTGAGTTCAGAGTTAGCATTAGGTCCAGATCTGCTCTTCGTTATTGGCGCTTGCTTCTGCCATGTAACCTTCTTCACTGGCAGGATGACCTCCTGTTTATTGACCTCCTTCTTGCATTGAGACAGTTCATGCCCATACAAGTTGCATTTGGAGCACATCACTGGCTTCCACTCGTAGAACACTTTGATTTCCACAGTTTGGCCTTCTTCATCTTTAAACTTAATTACCTCCTTCAGTTTTTGCCCCAATGGTACCTCAATCATTGCTCTCACATATCCCAGTCTAGTTTTGTCAGCCGTTGCCCCATCTAGTTTGATGAATTTCCCCACCAACCCTGCCAATCGCGGTAGGGCTTTTCCCCAAAACTTCAAAGGAAGGTCGACCAATTGTACCCATACTGGCACCGCTTGCACGCCCTCTTTGGAAAGCTTCTCCTTCGGGTTCCAATCTTTTACTATTAAGGGTTTATTATCAAACATGGTGTGCCCTATATTAAGTATAGCCTCTTTATTCTCCATTGTCTTAAAACGGACGATGAAAATTCCATCAGCCATGAAGGAAATTTTGTCGACGCCAAAATTCTTCCATATTCTTCTAATGAACCCTTCTATCACAAACCACGGAGGATTTGCTCCCATTATGAAGCAATAGACCGACTGCTTCCAATAAGTGAGTTCATCAACCACCTCTTCCTTTGTTATCTGAATCAACTCGTCTTCTGCTTCCAATGTCTGGTTCTTCTTAGCACCTTGAATCAACCACTTCGATTGATCCCTAGTCTGCTGAATTTCCCCCTCCTCAAGAATAGGGCTTTCATTATCCAGATCTTGCAGTTCCTCACCCTCCATATTCAGTATTGGGGTTTTCAAAATTGTATGCATGGGGGTGTTCTCTACGATAGTATCCCCTTCTGAACTACTATCATCATCCGTCAGATACTCATGTCGACCTTTCTTGGGTGGAACTACGATCGGTTTCCTGGCTTTGGACTTTCGAGTCATAGCAGTCGCCGTAGGGTTTCGCCGTAGGGTTTTTTATTTTCAAACTGTATTATATTTTAAGTTTATGACTTAAAAACTAAAATCTAGCTCTTTTAAGAAGTCCTATCCTATTAAAATGTTATATAGTGAAATTAATATTGATCTTAACTTAGTTAAATTATAAAATAACATCGATACCGTTCTAACTAAATTATAAAATAGAATCGACATCGACTCATTTGAATTATAAAATGTGACCTACCAGACGTAACTAAACTATAAAATGAAACCGACCCTGCTTGTTAATAGCCATAATTCGTGATGTGGCCGATTGCCGAGCCTACGACACCGTGTCTTGGCCAAACTCGAGACCTGGCCATGACACGTTCCTTTTCCCGACCCATCTCCCTCGACCCAATACACACCGTAAAGATGCAACACAGCTCGACAAACACCAGCACTACCGGACACTTTCTACCACGACAACAACACCACAACTCCGACAATAACTATACAAGTTTGATAACCACAACAACACAACTCTAACAACTGTAGCAACAACTCCGACTACAACAACAACCACAAAACAATGACAAAAATCCCAACAACACAGCCTCACGACACACTATTTACACTGAAAACAACAACACAACAACCATCCACACAGCCAACAATAACAACCATCAACCGCAACCACCATAAATAGCCCCTCTACGACATAGCAATTGGACACACAACAATTGACCTGGATGGTCTTAACGACATGGCAATCGAGCAAACAATCTGAAACAACGAACAAGACAACCATACCTCAACGTCAACGACGACTAAGACATGGAAAAAGGCGGCAATATTGATGTGCTTAGGCACATCAGAGGAGAAGCAAGGCACCTACAGGAGTGAATTTAACTATACTAAAGATGGTGAAGCTGGGTGATAGTTACATACGAAAAAGCCCTAGACGGTGGTGGTTTTGTGGGTTGATGGTAGTGGTGTTAATTGTGACGGATGTTGGTGATAACTGCGGTTTGGTGTTGGTGGGAACACAAGAGATTAAAGATAGGAGGCGGTGCGAGAGGTAGAAGATGATCAAATGAAAGTAAGAACATTCATATTAATGGACAAAAATTTTCTCCATCCGTGGGACCCACAGCCGTCTAATTCATTTCTCCATCCTATGAATTTCAACAAAAATAACACCCATGTCCATGGATAATTTTTCTCTCCATAGATCAACTTTTCTCTCTTATATTATCATAATATATAGTACTACATATTTCTTTTATTTTTTTAAAGATAAATAGAAATTCACGATATGCTCAGGGCAAAGTCTAGAAATGATCTTAACCAAAGCATAAATGACCATGAAGATGTTGTTGTGCTGAAAAATCTGTTGAAGTAGTTTTTGCCTGATCTTTATTTTGTTCTGCTGATGCTTTTTGTACTGGTTTGGCATTTGGCTTGTAGGCCATGTATTTACCGCTTGTAAATGGCTTGTGATTGAAATAAAATTACTCACATTCTCACCAAAAAAAAATGAAGCACCATCATTTAATGATTTTATATTTTAGAACTAGCATAGACCCCGTGCATATGCACGGTATACATGCAAATTTATTTTATAGATATTCTAAAATTTACATATTAATTTTTACATTACACAACTTTGTAATTTAGATTTAAGAGAATAATTATAATTTGTCTTTTATTATAAGTTTGTTCAAATTATTTTGACTTTTTTTTTTGTCTTCTATGAAATTTAATTGATTTATTTTATTTATTACATAAAATATCATTATTTATTTCTATATCAGGCATGATGCATTTTGGAGGGAACTTTTTAGTAAGTTGTTATTCTTTTAGTTAATAGGGGAATTATAAATGGATTATAATATGTAATATGTAATAATATATGGATTATAATGTAGATATGGAATTTATGCATCATATATGGAATTTATGGCATAATAATTAGGGTTATTTAACAGGAATAATACCAACTTTGGGTGGTATTCCATCAATAAAACCAAGTTTAATTAATACGGGAATAAAACCAACTATGAGTCATATTACACGAGAATGAAATTGCCTCTTAAATGACCGGATGAAGTCGGTTTTGTGGGTCCCATGCTATTAATTAACAACTGTCTTCATCTTCTTCAATTGCCCTAAATCAAATTCTCTCTCCTAAACCATCCTTTCTCCAAATCCATGGATAACTCATCAATTATTTCATGTTCTTCGAATTCATTGGGATTGAACTCGAAAGATGTTTTCTTCAACCACAACTTACGGGCAGTGATTAAGACTATCAAGAAGGGAGAAAACATTGGGAAGAAATTTTATGGATGCCGTTTATGGCCGGTAAGTTCAATAGTTACGAAAAATCAATAACATTTTCAATTAAACCAATTATAAAACAACACTAATTGGACACTTAAACCCCCAAATTAAACCCAAAAAAATCGAAAACCCTAAGTTGAACCCAGAAAAATCAAAAAAAATGGAAAACCCTAAGTTCAACCCAGAAAAATCGATTTAGGGAAAATGAAAAAAAACACTCACCGTTGACATTGCCGAACCACAAGATTGAGGAATGAACTTGACATTACCCCTGAAAATTGATTTTCGACAAAGTTAATGATGATTATCTTTGACCAAGTTTCACAAAAGTTTGAGAAAGATAAACAAATAAAAATTTGACAAAAATTACCTTCGACGAAGTGATGAAGTAATGAATGGATGAAGAAGACGTTTTGAATTGATGAGAATTGATGAAGCGAGAAGATGAAGTTTAAAGTTTGGGAGTTAATGAGGTTAAAAATGATAATGAGGTTAAAATTTGGGAGTTTCAGAGTGTCATTAAAATTTGAATTAGTGGTAATATTAACGGGTGTAGCCGGTAGCAGGTAAGCGTATTTCATTCTCGTGTAATATAACTCATAGTTGGTTTTATTCCCGTATTAAATAAAGTTGGTTTTATTGATGGAATACCACCCAAAGTTGGTATTATTCCAGTTAAATAACCTTGATAATAATTATATCAGGTAATCATACTATATTATATCACCTCATATCACGTTAAATGCATATATGCATAATTAAGTCAAACGCATATATGGAAATTCTAAAATGTAGATCGATATATTGATATATGGATCAGCCCAATCGCCTTAATAATTAAATTACCCAATGAAGATAAGCCCAATAATTAAGTAGTCCAACAAAGTAGGCGGGAAAACACATGAGTAGTGTTATTTGGTTAGTGGAAAGGGGATTGAATTAAAAAATTGGGAAATGTGAATAATTTCTTGTTGACATTCATGTTCTAACTTTCTCTTTTTCAGAAGATATTTTGATTAACTTAAAAAAATTCAATGTTGAATAATGCATAACAATTTTAGATTAACAAAATACTTCAAGTGTGTAAAATAAAGTTTGAGAAAATATTGCACTCGCCAATGTAAAAACACTGTAAATGAAGGACCTTTGGTCAAATATTGGTCAAATGGCAAACAAATGCCAAACAAAGTCCAAAGAAAGACTGTTCAATGTTTGGCTTGTGCAGCTTGCGTCTCACGTATTCCTACACTCCCTCCCTCCTTTTTCGTTCCTCCTTCCTCCTCCTTTGTTTTCTTCTTCTTCTGCAAAAAAAAACGCTCGTCTTCTTTTCTTCTTCCTTTGATGCTTATTCTCACGCCTCCTCACCAGTTCATCTGATCATCATCATCACCGTCTTCTTCCTCCAGGTTTTTTCCTTTGACTTTTTTCTCTTTCTACCTGGGATCCAAAACCCTAGAGGTTCCAAGATTCAACGCTCTTCTCCTCTCCTTATCTCAGTGCTTTTTCTCACCCATTTTCACTGGATCATCTGATGGTTATCATAGTCGTCGTCTTTCTTCTTCGTGTACTAGGTCGGTCGATTTACTTCTTAGTCCCCACTTCGACATCTGACTTTCATTGCACGTATATTGTTTTTTATTATGCTTCTTCTCTTCTGCATCTTGTTTTGGACTTGCCTTTCAGTTGTTCCCGAGGGTCCTGGTGCTAACTCTCCAACCAAATTTGTACTTTCTGTGCTTCGTTCCGTCGTTGTGTGTACATGCATGTACTAAGTCAGTCAATTCGTTTTGCAGTCCCCACTTTGGTGTCTTATTTTCGTAGCATGCATGTGTTTTTTATTGTGCTTTTTTCTTCTGCAGCTTTCTGTTTCTTTGCCGTTCTGTTGTTCCTGAGGGTCCTGGTGCTAACTCCTTGACCAAATTTGTACTTGGTATTCTTCGTTTTGTCCTGTATGTGACTCATTTCATTTGTTTTGTGTGACTGCATAGACTGGGTCAGATGATTCGCTATGCGGTCCCCACTTCTGTATCTGATTTTCGTAGTATGTATATTGTTTTGTACTTGTTATGCTTCATTCTGTATTGTATGTGACTCAGTCGAATTGTTATGGGTAACTGCATAGACTGGGTCATACGATTCGTTGTGTGACTCAGTCGAATCGTTATGTGTAACTTCATAGACTAGGTCATACGATTCGCTGTGCAGTCTCCACTTCGGTATCTAATTTTAGTAGTATGTACATTTTTTTTACTTGATGTGCTTCCTTTCTTCTGTACCCTATTTTGGCCTTGCTGTTCAGCTGTTCCTGAGGGTCCTGGTGCTAACTCCTCAACAAAATTTGTACTTGGTATGCTTCGTTCTATTCTGTATGTGACTCAGTCGACTTATTATGTGTGCTTGCATATACTGCAGTCCCTGCTTCTTGACGCTATATTTTTTTGTATACTATCTTTTGCTACGATGTGTTGTGAGACTACCGCTCAGCTGTTCCTGGAGCTCTTGGAGGTAATGCTCCAACCATATTTGGTACTAAGTATTGTTGTTTTGTCCTTCCCTGACCGGTGTACTGTCTTTATTATGATGGTTGTCATTGGTTCAAGCTGCTTTTAAAACTCAAACTAACTCTGTACTTAGTGGCGTTCGCTCTATCCTCCCTTAAACGTTGTTTATTTGTATACTACTCTCTTCTATTGCGGTTTGTTGCAGGACCGCTGCTTCGTTGTTCCAGAGGATCCTGGTAGTAACACTCCAACCAAATTTGTACCTGCTATTATTCGTTTAGTCTTTCCCTGCTGAGAGAACGTTACTAAGTACAAGGTAGGTTGATTAGAGCGTCACAATCAGTGACGGACCTAGGTTTTTTTAGCTAGGGGTGCACAAAAATGACCTTATTTTACCCGAACCAAAAAACATGAAACCTAATCACCCGATTCGTTTGTTATCTAGCAAAGTGTCCTAAGTAATTTATACTCCGTAAGTAAAAGGCTACACTTATAATACAAATCTTTCATTCTTATAAAGTATTAAGTATGGGGTTGTGAGATTGGTTACATTGTCAATATTTGAGACAAGTGATACTTTCTTCAAATCTATTTGTTTCTAAATTGGCTGGGGGAGCACTTTCCCACCTGGGCCCCCTAGGTCCACCCCTGGTCACAATCAGCTATAATAACAACAATTGTCACAACATCAATACATTAGTCTTAAGTTGTTTGCATTTTTGTGATTTCTTCCTATGATTCTGTAAGAGCTGTAATGGAATCCTTTTGTTATTTACACTAGGAATCCTAATGTATCATTAATGGAATCCTATTTACATTGTAATGATTGCATTTGGGTTTGCTTATTTTTTAAACTGTAGATTTATTAAATGTATCTATTTTGTTGTCTTTTTGTCTCTAGGTGTATCATAATGGTCAGATATGTTTGCAAGGGTTGGGTGATGAACATTGATGATGTTGATAGAGTAACAACGGTATCCAACTATAGGCAACGTAGGATGAATCGTCTGCCTTTCATTTACAATTGGACTCATGAAGTTAGGATGTATGATCGACGATTATCGTCGACGATTAGAGTTATTTATAGGGATGCATTTTCAAGTATGTTCAGTGATGTTCGTACATTACTTTATGCTCTTGTGTTCACGATTGCGGATGTTATGCTTTCAACTGTCGTGCTATGATGAATACGCCTCGTACATGTTTAGTTACGTGCTTAACGGAGTTGATTGCTTCTAAGGCAAGTGACATATATTGAGATAGTGCGGCATGGACAGGCGGTACAGTAGTGTATACCTCGGTGATTTAGTTAGCTACACTTGTGTTGGTCCATCTTCGAAATCAATATATCGTCATAGTTGGCTACACCGTTATTGTGTTTTCCACACCGCCAGACCAGATCGTTACGTCTTCTTGGATGGTTTGGGGAAGGATTCAGAACGATGCTAACGCACACCTGCACATGAATCCGTACACGCTTTTGCATATGTAGTTACCGTCTACTCGATAGCGATACAAAATTAACAAGGTGCTAATTCATGTCCTTTTCCATCCAGTTATGCTACATGTTAAATTTGCCTTAGCCTTATTTGCATTTATCTACAGGCATCCGTTTGTGGACGCTACCACCCCGGCGCGTACATTTGTGATTTAAAAATCTGCGGCGGTCACCCACACGGCCCACTATGGGGGAGTCCGATCCCGGTACGGGGCAATGTGCCGGACATCGACTTTGTTGACGATTTGTGGGTTGTACTAGATAGATGTATGAGCGCATCTATGTTTCCGTTGAAATCGATCAAGATATGGCTGTAAATGTTTAAAGACCGGATCATTTGTTCTGGCGACTTTAGTAGACCCGAATTTGCGATGTGATTTTGGAGTCGTCACCAAACAATTATGGGGGTTCGGACACCGTTCAAGTCAACTTTAATCCTTAGTCAGCTCAAAGTTGAGTGACATGGCGACCTAAAGATAAAGACTTGTACCCTTAAGCACTCCATGTCTAGAATGACTCTTGTTACTAGTGGTTTCGGACGTCCGAAAATCATAGATTTTGAGTAAAAATGTGAGGGTACGTATTGGGAAGTCAATATCGTTTGATTATCGACATCCAATCCCGTCCGTACGTAGCGGCCTCTACTAATCAATCGATGCCGGATGTATCTTGTTCTATTGCGGTGTAAAAGTGTAACAACCAATTGTTTTAACCATATGCCTTTGCTATGTCGGTTGGTTTAGGAGCAAGTATCTTGTTGTCGAAGTAAGTGTTTTTACATTCTTTGCATGCAATTTCACGTGACAAGCATGTCATGTTAAGGTGCACGTACGAGAGTAGGGTGTACTAGTTATTATACGTATTAGCAAATCAGTTTTAACATGGTAATATGGATATTAGTCGGATCTCGTGATATACCTTACCCGGTATTCTTGTAGTGATTAGTGTGTGTAATCATCTTTGCTAATGATGATTGAAGTATAAATAAGTAAATTTAGTTGTATAGTCACAGAGATTAGGTTGTATAGTCACACAGTTGAAGTTGTATAGTCATACTCGTTATGTTGTAGGATCACAGTCATTATGTTGTAGGATCACACCGTTTATGTTGTATAGTCACACAGTTAAAGTTGTATAGTCGCACTCATTATGTTGTACAATCATGCAGTTGTACAGTCATTGTAGTCACATATTCAATTGTATAGTTAGTTATATTCATTGTGTGATTTAGATTGATTGTGTGTTTTGTCGCAGCGAAATGGCTGGGGGAAAGAAGAATGTTGGTAAAAGGGGCGGTGGGAAGAAGAAGGTCGTGGAAGATACAACGGAGGATCACGTAATTGAACAACTGATAAGTGTGTTAGGTAGTTCTTTTTCCTTGTGTTTGGTCCCGGTTTCTCTTGTGGAATCGCTCTTTGGAGCGGTTTCGAGGCTACTTACGCTTCTTCTAGTTTGTTTTAGGTTCCTAAGACCTATCATGGAGAAATGGAACGATTCCAACTCGTTTCCGACACATTTGGAGCCAACGAAGACAAGCGATGATCACTCGGTGGCTTAGACTCGATTCTGAGTCCCATGGAGCCTATTCCCGAGCACCGAGAGTCGATAAGAAGCCTAGGAGGATCAAGTAGGGACCTATGAGATCATATTTGAAGCCTACATGACCCATCCCGGTCGGGAAACATCCATCACAACCGACACAAGAAGCAACAAACAAGCAGGCGCTTCTGGAGGTCCATCCCGGTCGGGACCAACCCATCCAGGTTGGGATCATCTCCATCCCGGTCGGGAAGGGCCCAGATCGCAGCTGTCCTCGCTTTTTCCGCCTTCTTCACTCGTGAAACCCTATATATACTCCCCCTCTTGTATTGCTTTAAGCACCAACCCTTACACTACTCTATCTTATGAAACCCTAGACTAATTTAGGTTAGATTAGCTTAGATTAGTGTAGATTAGCTTAATCTTTCCTTAAATACTTTTCATTAAGCCTTAATCTAGTTAGATTACTCTTGTATTATTGGATTTCTTGAAGAATCTATCAAGATTGACAACCTTGGTGGATTGGGTAATCTTTTATGCAAGTGTTCATCTTTTCCATTCACCTGTATAATCTTTCTCTTCTCTTTTCCTTTAATCTTTCATTGTTATTCAAGTTTTAATCTTTATCTCTTGTTCATTGTTCATCTTTGTTGTTCCCCATTATGAATGTTTTGGTTCTTATGTTGATGTTTTCTCTTGTTTGTGTTAGTTTTAACTTAGATATGTGTGAGTATATATCCCCTAGGGTTAGTAGGGGGATTAGGTGTGATTAGGGATGATTAGGGTGAGATGGGTGGTACTAGTTGTTGTTTTTGTTGATTCCTATTTGCCTTGCACTCTACATGTTTGATGAATTGCTTGTGAGACTTGAGATGATCATTCCTTGTTTTTCTTGCTTGTTCTCTTGCATGTTCTTGTTTGGTTGATAGGTTTGGTTCCCCCATTAGTAGCGAGAGCGTGGTGAGGAGAATCCTAGGCCGTTTAAGTAGCGAGAGCCCGATCGGAACCTAGGCTAAGAAAGCATGCTAGTAACTCCGTTTTTCCCCTTTTGGTCTCTTTGGCATCCATGAACCCGACCTAGCCCTAGTTTCCTTCTTATTGATTTAATTTGCTTCCAATAGTCATTATTTGCTTGTTTTGCCTTGTTAGTTCATGTTATAAACCTTAGCTTAGTCATTAGTCAACTTTAGTCATCCCCTAGTTTAGTTTGTCTCGAACCTAGTCTGGAATTGTAGCCCACCTTAGTCTAAACCCATTTTCTGTCCCTGAGGATATCGACCCGACTTAACCTTGCTACCAAGCTTAGGTTAGTTGGTTTACTTTGACCGGTGGGATCCACGACAAATCCCTACCGTCAAATTGGCGCCGTTGCCGGGGACGGCGTAGTTTAGACTTTTGTGTGCTTAATTTTAGACTTTGTTCTTGATTTTTGTGTTTTCTTCTCCTTGTTTATCTTCGTTCTTTCATTGTGTGCTTGTTTCTCTCTTTCTAGTGCCTCAAAAGCACTAGGCTTCTAACGTTTGCTCAAGTGCTTCTAGTTCATCCAATGTATAAAGGCAACGTTATGAAAATGGCGCATCCAAGCTACCATCAATCGTCATGGGACAATCATGGGGCAAATTACCAAGACCCACAATTTTACCAACCATATCAATCGCATCAACAATCTCTAATGACGGCGACCTGTTACTCCAACAAATATCATACAGTCTCCAACGATTGCAGTGAATTAAGGTAACAGATCATATAAAGTAACAGATGATATTCATTAAAATAACAGATGTTCTACACTAAAGTAACACATTATGTGAACTACAATAACTCAATATATTGTGGCTGCGCAAATTTCATATGATGAATTAGACTTCTAATAATATCAAGCTTGCTCATGGAGTAACAAATATCATGCAGGATGATCAACGTATTTTATATCGCATTTGGTAGTCCCCCGATACCTATTTTTGAGCTTTACTTCTTCCAAAACTATATGTTTAATATCGATTTCTATTAGAAAGTCGATACTGTCCGTTCTCGTGCTATTTTGCAGGATAGATGGGATTTCGAACATATTGTGTCTCGAAGTCCAACTAGATTGTTTTAAATAAGACTCTGACTACATTGTCAGACACACTTCATCTGATGCTTTTCATATTTTCATAACACACATTACGTACATTTTTTCTTTTATATTCTATTAGTATTGAAGCTTTGCATTTTCCCGTTTTTCTTCGCAAGATTCATCGAATTCCGTTCTTCCCTTTTCAGATCTAAAATTGTTCGGTATCGTTACTTTTAATTTTAATTTCAATTTCAATTCTCTAGTTTTATTCTTGCCTTAATTCCTTCTTAGTTTTCATAGTTATCTGATTTCAGGTCTCGTAGTTTAATTGAATCCGTATTCACCATGTTTATTTGCAATTCATATTTTATTAGTTCAATTACAATCATCATGAGTAGCTAAATTCTATCTAGGGTTTAAGGGGATCGATGGGTATTAATTGGGTTATAGAAAATTGACATGTCTCTAATCATATGAACTGTCGCCTGAATGTTGTTTTAATTCTGATTGATTAATTACTCGCCAGGATTAATTAGTTAGTATAACAATTAGGCATTTTCGCCGACCGGGTTAAGGACTAATTAGGCCACGACATTTTGGGTTGCCTAGCTTAATTCTAGCGACCGCAGGTTAAGTTTAGTTCTAAAGTTTGTAGTAGTACCGACCGGACCTACACCTTAGACTGTTTGACTATTGACCTGTTAGTTGACTCCCTGACCCGATTGATATTCATTGTGAACCAGAGACCCTAGACTTCTTTATTATTGATTTACCTTTTAGCAATTAGTTGTCAGCCTACTAAACAACCAAGAAAACTCGTCTCCTTGTGGTTAAGTAGACTTAAGTCTATACCTTAGAACAAGTATTTAAACCCGTCTCCTTGTGGTTCGACCCCTAATTCACTATCTGCATTAGTTAGTGGACCTTAGGGTATCTTTGATTAGGGATACGACTACCCCTGTCAAATTTTGGCGCCGTTGCCGGGGAGACGGTGTTATTTATTTACTTGTTTTGTGTTTTAGTCTTTTGATTGCTTGTCTAGAGGAACTTCAGTTCCTTGAGACCGTTTCTCACATTTTTTCTGTAGTTTCCTCGTATGCCCAGGTCCTCTCGAATTTCAGGCTACGTACCACCATTCGATCCTGAACCAGAGAGAACTCTCCGCAGGTCTAGGAAATTCTACAAGGAGATTGCCGAGACAGAAAGATCAGAATCAGTGGAACATTCGGACGACGAGCAGATATCCGAAGCACTGTCCTTGGAAGAGGATAATTCCACTACTGCCCCCGAGACACCGCTAGTCAAGATGCCTCCCAAACTTGCTAGTCATTCCGAGCCGGAGCAAAGTTCCCTACCGAAACCGTTGAAGAGGCCCACGGCCACTACAGGCACATTTGAGATTTGCCCCGCCTTTATCACATTGGTGGAGCGAAATCAATTTGATGGAGGTCCCAATAAAGACCCGGCGAATCACATGAAGCTCTTCACCGACTATTGCTCTACTATTCCACTCCCGCGGGAGTAACACAAGAAGAGGTGATGGAGATGCTATTCATGTTCTCCTTACGCGACAACGCGAGAGATTGGATCACGGATCTAGACAAAGCAACCGAGGGAATCACAGACTCGAACTCCCTAGCCGTAGCTTTTTACAAGCATTACTACACGCCGCAGAAGACCAACATGTTGAGGAGTCGGATTACTAACTTCCGACAGACATCTCACGAGAATATCTACGAGGCGTAGGTAAGGTTTAAGAAGCTAGTCAAGGAGTGCCTACATCACGGATTCGAGGTATGGTTTTTGTGCAATAAATTCTATAATGGTTTATATGACGATTGTCGAGCTACGCTCGATTCTGCAGCTAATGGCAGGTTTCAGAACAACGTTAATGATGATAGAGCATGGAAGCTAATTGAAGATATGGCTAATCATCATTCGCGTTGGGGAAATCCACAGGGTAACACCCGAGGTAATAGTAGTGACTCCGAGTCATCAAATGCTATAGTTAGCCACCTAGCCGCTTTAACTAAGCGGATTGATACCATGGAGCTTGCTAGAACCCAAAACCAACAACAACAAGATGGTATGTACCAAGTTAATGCGATGTCCGAGGTTATTTGTGAGAATTGTGGGAATATGGGTCATTATGCCCAAGAGTGTGTAAGTTTAGAAACGGCGAATGCATTTCAATCCATGAGACCACACCTCCCATACATGAACCAACCGGGCTATGACAAGTCCTTGTTGTCCTATAGGAGCCAGAACGTGCTTAACCCACCACCACCCGGTGGTAACAAAACCGTCCCTTATGTAGCACCCCATAATCGACCCTCTCAAAACAATAACCGACAACAATTTCAAGGAGGGCAACAAAATTGGGGTAACCAACAAAACTGGGGTAACCAACAGTGGGGTAATAACCAACCTTGGGGTAACCAACAAGGGTGGGGGAACCAACAAAAATTCCAACCGATCCCACAAAACCAAAACTAAACCCAAGCTCAAGCTCCAACCAATGCCGAGTATGCGGAAATCAAAGCATTATTGATGCAAGGTATTCAAGCTCACCAAAAGCAAGAAACCCATATCAACCAAATACTCACCCATAACAAGATCCTAGATACCCAAGTAGCACAACTTGCCGCCCAAAAGCAAGCTAGGCCACCGGGTACTCTACCTCCTAAAGGCGAACAATCACACGAGCAAGCCAATGCGATTACATTGAGAAGTGGAACCCATTATGATGGTACGAAGATGCCCGAGGAGTATGTTGTGGTTGATGAAACCGAGTTGGAGAAGCAAGAGTTAGCCAAAGAAGCATTGAGTACGCCACAAATTGAGGCTACTCGATCGAGTAACACCACATCACTCGATCGAGTAGACCCTCAAAAACCTGGCATAGAGCAACCTAGTAGACCACTCGACCAAGTCATGCCAGACTCGATCGATTTGGAGGTCACTCGACCGAGTGGTGTCAGCCCACTCGATCGAGTAGACCCTCCAAAATCGACCAGTAGCTCCCCAGAGATACCACTCGATCGAGTTCCTATAGGTGACTAGACCGAGTATACAAACACTCGACCGAGTCAGCCTGGACTCGATCGAGTGGAGACCGTGACGCCTAATTCAGCTATTTTTCGTCCCCGGTCTTCAACCAAGGATGTAAAATCTTCTCAAGCACCCCCATCTCAAGTCAAGGAACCTGCAATTCCGATCGTGCTTCCATTTCCCCACCGACAGCGTAAGACAAAGCTTGATCAACAGTTCGGTAAGTTTATGGAAGTCGTTAAGAATCTGCAGGTAAGTGTTCCTTTTACTGATTTGATCACTCAAGTTCCTGCTTATGCGATGTTTATGAAAGAAATACTAACTCGTAAGCGGTCTTTTAGTGAAACTGGACAGTTGCTTTCACAGAGGAATGCAGCGCGCTACTACAGAGTCGTACCCCGCCCAAGCTCAAGGATCCAGGGAGTTTTTCTATTACTTGTACTATAGGGACATTAGCAATTGATAAGGCCCTGTGTGATTTAGGAGCTAGCGTCAGTGTCATGCCATACTCTATTTGTCAAAATTTGAATATGGATGTTTTAAAATGTACTAATATATATGACTCTACAGATGGCTGATAGGTCGGTCAAATATACTTTAGGTGTCTTAGAGGATGTCCCGGTCCAAGTAGGGAAATTTTTCATTCCCATTGACTTTGTAGTCTTGGACATGGCTGAGGATACCATAATTCCTATCATCCTTGGTCGCCCTTTCTTATACACGGCAGGGGCGATCATCGATGTCAAAAATGGGAAGCTCACACTCTCCGTAGGAGATGATACCGTGACTTTTAATCTCGATCACGCTGCCCATGATAGAAGAGTCCTGCTATAGTATAGATGTCATTGATTTGGAGATTTAAAACTATATTGACGATTATCTTGGCAGGGACCCTTTGGAAAAACTGTTGACATCCGGCGATGCTGATGCCGAGAAGAGATCATGGAGCGCGGAAGTGGATGAGCTAGAACGGGAAGGAGAGCGTTATCGAAAAGGTATACAGTCTCAGCACCCCTAAAAAGGAAGTCGAGGTAAGTAAACCTGAACTAAAACCCCTCCCCTCTAATCTGAAATATGCATTCCTAGATGATAAGGGTCTAAACCCCGTAATTGTCAATGCTGCACTCACAGATAGCCAACTTTCGGAGTTGTTAGTCATCTTACGACGACATAAGAAGGCTATTGGGTACAGCATTGATGACTTACGTGGTATTAGTCCCGAATTTTGCATGCACCGCATTCATTTAGAGGGAGACCATAGACCGTCTATTCAGGGACAAAGTAGGTTGAACCCGAACATGCAGAATGTGGTTAGGAAGGAGGTTATGAAACTCCTAGATGCTGGCATTGTCTATCCCATTTCCGACTCTAAATGGGTTAGTCCAGTCCAAGTGGTCCCTAAGAAGGGAGGGACCACGGTTATCACGAACGAGAAGAATGAACTTATTTCTACTCGATTAGTGACTGGATGGAGGATGTGTATTGATTACCGTAAGCTAAACGTAGCTACAAAGAAAGACCATTTTCCACTCCCCTTCATTGACCAGATGTTAGAGTGTCTCGCTTGCCATAAGGACTTTTGCTACTTAGATGGCTACTCGGGATTTTTGCAAATCCTAATTCACCCAGAAGACAAGGAAAAAAACAACATTCACCTGTCCCTACGGCACCTTCGCATACCAAAGGATGCCTTTTGGCCTTTGTAATGCCCCGGCCACTTTTCAATGTTGTATGATGTCCATATTTTCGGACCTTATCGAGTCTGTCATGGAAGTCTTCATGGATGACTTCAGTGTATATGGCACTGATTATGATGCATGTTTACTTAATATTTCACGGGTCTTACAACGTTGTGAGGAGACCAATTTGGTCTTCAACTGGGAGAAATATCACTTCATGGTGACCGAGGGAGTCATTTTGGGTCATTTAGTGTCCGAACGTGGCATCCAAGTGGATAAAGCGAAAGTCGAGGTGATTGAGCAATTACCATACCCTGTTAATGTTAAGGGTGTGCGGAGTTTTCTTGGTCACGCGGGTTTTTACCGCCGTTTCATCCAAGATTTCTCCAAGATTGCCAAACCTCTGACTCAGCTGCTCCTCAAAAGATGCCCCATTCGTATTTACTGACGAGTGTGCTCAAGCTTTTGACAGGATTAAGCAGGCTCTTGTTTCCGCTCCCGATTGGGATTTGCCTTTCGAGGTTATGTGCGACGCCAGCGATTACGCTGTAGGAGCTGTGCTCGGGCAAAGGAAAGACAAAGCTTTACGTGCGATCTACTATGCTAGTCGGACGTTAGATATGGCGCAGATTAATTATGCTACCACGGAGACGGAATTATTGGCCATCATCTACGCTCTAGACAAGTTTCGAGCCTACCTCATTGGCTTGAAGGTGATAGTATATACGGATCACGCAGCTTTGAAGTACCTTCTAGCGAAGAAGGAGGCCAAACCGAGGCTTATTAGATGGATCCTATTACTGCAAGAATTTGATTTGGAGATCCGTGATAAGTCCGGAGCCGAGAATGTCGTAGCCGATCACCTATCCCGGCTAAGATATGATGGCGGGGATCTCGCCCCAATTGATGATTCGTTCCCGGATGACCATTTGCTCGCTATTACCATGGATAATCCGTGGTTTGCTGATTATGCTAACTTCTTAGTTGGAGGTACTCTACCTCCCGACCTTCAGTATCAGCAGAAGAAGCGGTTCTTACATGATGTAAAGCGTTATTTCTGGGACGACCCATATCTTTTCCGAGAAGGTGCAGATGGCTTATTTAGGAGGTGTATTCCCGAGAGTGAGGTACATTCTATCCTCACTAGATGTCACTCCTCCCCTTATGGTGGACATCACGGTCCTTCGAAGACTTTCGCGAAGGTAATGCAATCGGGCTTTTATTGGCCCACTATCCTAAAAGATGCCACCACTTTTATCCGTTATTGCGACGCATGCCAACGAACGGGAAATATTTCTCGACGACACGAAATGCCTCAAACCGGGATTCTTGAAGTAGAACTATTTGACGTTTGGGGTATCGATTATCAAGGACCGTTCCCTTCCTCTTATGGGAATCGGTATATTTTAGTTGTCGTCGATTATGTTTCGAAGTGGGTGAAAGTCATCGCTTCGCCTACTAACGATGCCAACGTGGTGATCCAGCTCTTTAAGAAGACGATATTTCCTCGTTTTGGGGTCCCACGGGCTATTATTAGTGATGGCGGTTCACATTTTCATGAACGCCAACTCACTAAGTTATTGAAGAAATATGGTGTTCACCACCGTACCGGGCTAGCTTATCACCCACAAACTAGTGGACAAGTCGAGATCTCGAACCGTGAGATCAAATCTATTCTCGAGAAAGTTGTCCATACCTCGAGGAAAGATTGGAGTTCGAAGCTCGATGATTCTCTTTCGGCTTACCGGACCGTATTCAAGACTCCTATCGGGACATCCCCGTATAGGCTCGTTTATGGCAAAGCTTGCCATTTACCCGTGGAGCTCGAGTTTAAGGCAATGTGGGCCTTAAAGGAACTCAATCTCGATCCAAAGCTAGCCGGAGAGAAGCGCCTCATGCAACTGAACGAATTAGATGAATTCCGTCTCCATGCTTATGATAACGCGAGAATTTATAAGGAGCGGACCAAAAAATGGCATGATAAGCGCATTATCCCCCGAGAGTTCCATGTCGGCGATAACGTACTTTTATTTAATTCCCGACTTCGACTCTTTCCCGGGAAACTCAAATCTCGATGGTCTGGACCGTTCACGGTGATTGAAGTGAACAAATTCGGGTCGATTACACTCACTACCGACAAGGGCGAAATATTTAAAGTGAACGGTCAATGCCTCAAGCTCTATCACGAAGGTGCATACGTCGGTGTCGTAGAGGCGATGGACCTTAACGACACTCTCGAGTCCGCCTAATTTTATTGAGGTAAACCGGTCGAGCGGGATCGTAAAAACCAGCGCTAACCGGGAGGCAACCCGGCATCACTTGTATAAATTTGTAATTCCCCTTTCCACATTTTTTTATTATTTTTGATTTTTAGTTAGCTTGGTAGCTCTAATTGGGAGTTAGTATTATTTATCGAGTGAGGACGAGGGAATTTTACGATTTAATTGATTTAATTTCAGGATTTTTGAAGTAATTTAAAGGAGAAAAAGCGAGGCGCAGCAGGTGCAGTGGTCACTCGGCCGAGTGGCCCACGCACTCGGTCGAGTGCCCTGACGGACAGCAATCTGCCTGATTTTCATGGGGTAACTCGATCGAGTGCCCTGACGCACTCGGTCGAGTGCCCCTGAACCGGGTTCAATTTCAGTTTTTCGTCCTCTTTACTTGTTTCTTATTCCCATATTGAAATCAGTCTCATGGATTGAAAACCCCCTCTCTCGTTACCGTAACTAAGAACCCTAACCCCCAATTCACCCAAATCACTCCCAATTCATCAAATCTTCACCAAAATTCACGATTTTTGCTTCTAATTTGCAATTAGTAGTATCTACTTGTGTTCCTTGGTGTTATTTTGTGAATTTTTTGCCCCCCCTTCCCCCAATCTCGTCAATTTCGCTCTACTCAAGGTATATTTCGGGATTTTTGATTTTCTTACTTCTTTTCTTGATTTTATAGTTTAATTTCATCCTTAGTTATATACTAATCTCATTGCATGCTTGATTTTGTGTTAATTTCACCATTTTATGCTCAAAAATCAATTTTTGTGTATGGTGTCTGATTTTGGCCGAGATTTTGCATTTTTTGTAGGATTTTTGTATAATTCTGTTTTGTTATTATGCTATAGTCATGGCAGGTAGAAGGAATCCACCCCGGAACAAAAATAGGAACAGGAACGCAAGGGAGCCAGTTGTCCCGGCTGTTCATCCTGTATCAGGCTACGAAGAAATTGTGTGCAAGGACGAGGCTCAGCGAACTCGTTTAGTTTCCTTGATACCAAGGCCGATGGAGGCTACACGATGCTGCTCATCACAATTCGCAATCGAGGTGGGTTTGAACGAGCAATTACTACAGCTCTTGTCCATGATCGGATTCGGTGGATTATGGACGCTCCGTGAGTTATCGTACCGAATACTCACTTTAGAATTCCTTAGTTCATTCGAGTATGACAGGCAAGATAGTAGGATTCACTTTCGCTTGAACAATGTCGAGTATAGCATTGCCCTTAGCACCCTATCTGAATGTCTTAGACTTACCTCTGACCAGAATGAAGACATCCACGACATACCCGATAGTTCGAAAGCCCCCCCTTATTTTAAGTTATTTTCGGGTCGTGATGTCAGTGTCACTGCGATGGCACTCAACGCCATCCCACACCCCACTATCCGCCTCTTCTTGCGGATTCTGAGTCATTTAGTTTTTCCACGCTCTGACATGAGTAAACTCCACTCATTGGAGGTGTTGATTCTAGGACACTACCTGAACCCCTTTAGGAAATCCCTAAAGGCATCCAGTGCACCCGGTATGATATGTGTCGGTATCGAGCGGCAGATCAATAGATCTAGACCGCTCGCCTGTGGCGCCATTGTCACCGCGCTAGCGAAACACTATATTATGGGTTTTAGGGAAACAGTCACTTTTGAGAGTCTCACTGAGCACGTCCCTTTGCTAGGACGTAGTTACCTCACTTCCACTCTGAAGTGGATTCGGGGCGATCCCCCAAACTTGTTGTGGCGTATCAAGGACAAGGTTTGGATGAAAATCCCGGTTGTCAAAGGGACAATCCTACCGCCACTCCTTGCCTTGCAACCCACTCCCGTAGGTGAGAACAGACCTGACCCACCGAGCTACCTCATTCCCGAGGAGCTCTTCATTTTCGACGAGGGTGTTCAACCCCCTCGATGTAGGGTTCGCGTACAGACCGAACCCGACGAGACCGAGCCACCTAGGTACACACCTACACCCACCCCGACCTTCCTGTTCCTTACCCCGGGTGCCGAGTTTCCGCACTCGTATCCGTTTATGTATGATCCACTTTATGAGCACCAGAGACGGGTACACGAGGGGATTAATAAGAGCATCATCAACCGCGAGATCCACGAGTACATGCTTACTCAAGGCATCTCGGCACCTCAGCACCCGTCATACTGGAGAGGTCCGGGTGACACTAGTGGTATATTCCACGATTATGGGATTGATCCAGCTGCTTAGGGTCCGGACTACGGGCACACCTACGGCGGCTTAGGAGCACAGTGGCTGAGAGAACTGAGACAGGCAGGTCAGTAGGGTGGTACTAGCGGCTCAGGCCAGGGCGATACTGGAGCCGGTCCATCTGGGACCGGTGGAGAGGATGATATGGCTGACTAGCCGGTTTGGGGGAGCTACCATTGTATATACGGTACATTCTTTCCTTTTTATTTCTGTTTTTACTGCTTCCTTAGATTTTTTTTTCTTCCCCTTAGGTCGAGTTGTCCTTAGGATTGGCTATGGAATTTTACTGTCATATATGCTGTAGAGTCACATTGAGGACACTGTGACATTAGGTTTGGGGGAGAATTTGTGTGTTTTTGTGTGCTTTCAAAAATTCTAAAAATCCAAAAAAATTGAAAAATCAGAAAAATCCAAAAAGATTTTTGTTTTGTACGTGTGCTTTGGTCTGTCTTGTGTCTGATGTGAAACATGCAAAACGGCGATGATGACATTGCATTTTACATGATTTCTCCTAATTGACAGCTAACTCCGTACCTGAATGCATATAATACTTGAGATGAGATGATTTTGATATGATTGTCTATTAAACTGTTAATTGCCAAATAAGTAAATTTGACCATTTTGTCGGCAAACCACATATATTCTGAGGATTTAGAGTTTCCTAGGCCAGTAACATCCATAACTGGTCTCATTATTATTTAGGAATTGAGTGGCTTCTCCTTATGGAATGTGTAACATAAATTTGCATAAATATGACGTCCGTCTCTTGATATTGGATACGTGTTTGGTTTGAGGAGGAGGTACATGAGGAAAGGCATTTCTGTTTTTGATGAGCTCCACATTGCCAAAACGACCCATTTTTACTACCCTGTAGATTTAGGTCATTTTTCCTCTGTTTAGCCCATTTCAGCTGTTGTAAGCCTGTTCTTTTTATTATATATCAATTAGCTACAACCCAGAACAGCCTACCTTACCAGGACAGTCGCAGTGAACATAATTAGAATTAATTCACTATTAGATCATAATTTGGATTTCTATATCTTTTGGATCTTAGTGTGTAACATTATTGTGCGGCTTTATACTCGCCTTCCCATTGTCCGAATTGAAAAAAAAAAAAAAAAGCATGAAAAAGAAAGAAAAGAAAGAAAATGGAATTAGAAAAAGAAGAAAAAGAAAAGAAAAATATTTATATGCTTCTTGTATTTTTTGGGGAACGGTCGAGATGTTATAGCTAGAATTGAACTGTAATTAGGAGAATGGTAAAATTCCCTCTTATGCACATTTGAGTTTTACTTCTAGTTGATGGCCGGAATTTATAGATGAGGTTTTGGATGGGTAGTTTTTATTGTGTAGCTGCGACTACTGGTCTTAGCCCCACATTTCCATATGTGCTTTAAGCACAATCCATAAGCCACCCTTTGTAAGTTCTTGGCATGTACTATGGCCCTGATTGGTGGAACACGTATTTGATTGGGGAGATTGATTTCATATTCGATTGCATGCATATTTCATAAGTCGAGTGAGTGTCTTTATTCTTTCTTATCTTCACATATATACTTACCCGTAGTTATGAGTGTCGAGTGACAACCGTAAGGAAGTCCGACATTATTGGTCTTGCAAGATTGAAAGTTTGGCAGGCGATTGTTTGATTATGGCATGATTATTTATCTCGTTGCATTCTTGAGCATTACATGTTTTCTTGTCGATTTTAGTCGATTTTAGGAGAATAATTGTAATTCAGCTCAGAGTCGTGTTTCACATCACTTGTCCCCGTATGTATATATTTCTAGTTGTTTGCTTGAGGACAAGCAAAGGTTTGGTTTGGGGGAGTTTGATCAACGTATTTTATATCGCATTTTGTAGTCCCCCGATACCTATTTTTGAGCTTTTCTTCTTCCATAACTATATGTTTAATGTCGATTTCTATTAAAAAGTCGATACTATCGGTTCTCGTGCTATTTTGCAGGATATAGATGCGATTTCGAACATATTTAGGAGTAGTAGCCTAGATAGTCGAGACGAGGACGAAGGACGAGGAAGAAAACGAAAAGCCGAGAAGCAAACGAAGAACTCGGCTACGAGTTCTGCTTTACTCACTCAATCGAGTAGTGCTAAGCACTCAATCGAGTGCCTCTTATTCGAGCCCAACCGGACTACATCAGAATTTTGGGCCGATTTCTCTTTTCAGCCCAAAGACGAACTCAACTTGGAGCAATCACGCATCCACTCGATCGAGTGCATTGCTCCTGACCCAGGCCGCGGATCAGATTTTAATTAATTAGAATTTTGGGCCTGTGTCTCGAAGTCCAACTAGATAAATAAGACTCTGACTACATTGTCAGACACACTTCATCTGATGCTTTTCATATTTTCATAACACACATTACGTACATTTTTTCTTAGTATTGAAGCTTTGCATTTTCCCGTTTTTCTTCGCAAGATTCATCGAATTCCGTTCTTCCCTTTTCAGATCTAAAATTGTTCGATCGTTACTTTTAATTTTAATTTCAATTTCAATTCTCTAGTTTTATTCTTGCCTTAATTCGTTCTTAGTTTTCATAGTTATCTGATTTCAGTCTCGTAGTTCAATTGAATTCGTATTCACCATGTTTATTTGCAATTCATATTTTATTAGTTCAATTACAATCATCATGAGTAGCTAAATTCTATCTAGGGTTTAAGGGGATCGATGGGTATTAATTGGGTAATAGAAAATTGACCTGTCTCTGATCATATGAACTGTCGCCTGAATGTTTTTTTAATTCTGATTGATTAATTACTGGCCAGGATTAATTAGTTAGTATCACAATTAGGATGTTTCGCCGACCGGGTTAAGGACTAATTACGCCACGACATTTTGGGTAGACTAGCTTAATTCTAGCGACCGCAGGGTAATAGAAAATTGACCTGTCTCTGATCATATGAACTGTCGCCTGAATGTTTTTTTAATTCTGATTGATTAATTACTGGCCAGGATTAATTAGTTAGTATCACAATTAGGATATTTCGCCGACCGGGTTAAGGACTAATTAGGCCACGACATTTTGGGTAGACTAGCTTAATTCTAGCGACCGCAGGTTAAGTTTAGTTCTAAAGTTTGTAGTAGTACCGACCGGACCTACACCTTAGACTGTTTGATTATTGACCTGTTAGTTGACTCCCTGACCCGATTGATATTCATTGTGAACCTGAGACCCTAGGCTTCTTTATTATTGATTTACCTTTTAGCAGTTAGTTGTCAGCCTACTAAACAACCAAGAAAAACTGTGACCTGTAGTCTAAGGTCTAGACCTTAGAACAAGTATTTAAGCCCGTCTCCTTGTGGTTCGACCCCTAGTTCACTATCTGCATTAGTTAGTGGACCTTAGGCTATCTTTGATTAGGGATACGACTACCTCTGTCACAGGATACAGCTCTGAATATTTGGAGAAGCAGAAAGGGTGTGGTGGACATGAGCGCATAATTGTTCAATTTCTGGAACATATGGCTCGAAGAAAATGAAGGGAATCTTGAGCTAGATTCTGACATGGTATTTTTGATTTTAGTTCCCATATTTGTAAGCTTCCTTCTCAGTTATAATCATCAACACGATACTCATTTCCCTATCTAGAGGTATTCGTTCCGGTGCAGTCGGAAAACAATGACCATTACAGCCGCGGGTGTATCAATTTTGTGTCACAGCAGATTGAATACCTTGATAATAGGTCTTACGACGATGAGGAGTTTGAAAGTCTTCCTTATGTCGGGATGGCACGGCTCTCAGTAAGTCTACTCATTTTGGTATATATTCTAACATCCTTATATACAAAACGCCGTATATAAGGATGCCAAACAAACAGATGATGCTTCGTCATCTGTCATTCTTATACGGTTTTTTTTATATCACCAAGGCCGAAGAAATAGATAAGTATATGGTGCACAGAGGCATCAATAAGGGGGCCAATGTATTTTCGTTCCCTCTTGTCAACATCCCGTTCAGATGGCAGGGCAGCGGGTTCTTGGCTAATGATAGCGGCGTATACCTCATGATACACATGATGTTGTACTCTGGGAAGGAGTTCAACTGTCCCCTGGGCACGAGCGAAGCGAACAATATGTACATGGCAGAAATTGCCGCGATGCTGTGTCTTTGCGACATTAACAAGGAGAGGGATGTGTTGATATCGAGGGTGTCCTCCTTCGTAGCCGATAAAGCTAACCTTGCCATTAGTAAGACTATGTCAGATGTTGCCACGTCCATTAGTGAGTCTGACAAGAGGTCAGAAGAACCCATTCCCGACATAAGACCCGCTAAGAAGAACCGCGTGCCACCATCCACTCCAAAGACACCAGCTCCAGAAACCACGCATCAAGCACCGGTCACCACCGGATCATTATCTGTCTTTCGGAGTCGACCTAGAGGGGACGGGGACGGCTTAGACTGCTCCATCGACTGTGGCAATGTAGATCCCAGTCTCCCGATGGCATGCCTGTTCCTTGCAAACAACAAGACCCTGCTGGGCAATATCCCCGTCCTGCGGAAAAATGTAGTGGACTAATGCTTACTTCAGCACAACAACTACAACAACAGGTAATATGACGAACACTACAAATTTTTGGAATATATTATTGTTTTAAATTTTTATCACCTATATGTTATTCGCAATGCCTACTAATCTGTTCTGAATTCAACGAAATGGTGGTGGAGTATTCACCGTTGGCTGCAATGATCCGGGGTGATGTAATGTCCATGCTCCCAAGTAACGACATGTCTTCATCTGTCGTCGAGTGCATGTCAATGCTGCTGAACAGCCTCGTCGCAAATGGGAGCGGGTCGCTGATTCTCCGAGGATGGCCTTCTTTGGTCTATGACAGACGGTATGCCTAACGAGTTACTGTTTAAGAATTTATGTATAGGATTATTGGACGGGGCAGTATGTGGTAGGATATTCTGATATTTTTGGAAAGTGATTTGATTAGAGTAATACTTCAACTCTGTTGGAGTAACACTCACGACGTGTTGCAGTAACAAGGATACTATGTTTCTCTATAGCACAAGCACAACAACAAATTACCTTGTATTAATTGTAAATGTTCACACAAGCCCAACCTTTTTACAGGATGCCTTACTGAGGATTATTGCCGAAAATACGAACTGTCCATCCACTCAGAATTCCGACGCCTTGATGGAGCAGTGGAACATTTTCAGGGATAATTGCGGCGGTACATTGCAGCTGGACGGGTACTTCTCCTGCATAGTCATCAACCGAAAGAAGAAGACAGTCGATCTCCTTGACCACTGTCACTACACAAACATTAGAGAGACATACACTACAAGAAAAATCCCTTTTCGCAGCGATTATTTCGTGTCGATTGAAAAATCGACATACTTACCCACGATTGTGTATGTAATTGATCCCTTATGCCAACAAATAAAAATCAACACTAGTACATTTGTAGTAATCGACACTAATACATGATTACAATAAAACACATTCCCTAACAACTAAACCTAATCAAAACATCCCATAAACACATCACGTTTTCCTTTCATCAAAACAGCCACACTTCTTTACCCCCATACCCTACTTCACCACCTTGCTTCATTGAAAATTTTTACTAAACCCTTCGGCCTTCATCCTTACACGCATAACCCTCAACCTTAACCTATGTCTTCATCCTTCACGCTCTCCGACCGCCGCCCACCGTCTGCCGCCTACCGCCTACTGTCTGCCGCCTGCCTACCGCCTTCATCTCCTCCTGCCGCGCGCTGTTCAACGTAATTCATTCTTCTCCGCCTTCCTATTTCTATCGTTGTTTGTATTGCTTTAATTTAGATTGTTGTTTGTTACTCGTACTTTGTTTTCATTTGTCATGATTAGTAATCCGTATTTGACCGCATCATCAACCTATTTGAGTTACAGACTTACAGTATGTTGTTCACTTATGGTCTATTACGTGATTTGTTCCGTAAAATTGTCAATTGGGGCAAATCTAATCATCTCCAGGTTCTTTTTTATTTGTTGATTTTGATTTCAGGCGTTTTTTTGTTGATTTTTGATTGTTTTTTGAAATTATTATGATTTTTTTGTTGATTAAGGGTTACGCACCTATATGCCTTGGATTCCGCGGATTTCTATACTCGTCGAATTTATCTTCGTATTCATATGGTCGTCGCCAAATCATTGACAAAAAGGTTATCTCTAATATTTTCTGCGTGCCTACTCGATCGCTGAAATTCCAGCACATAAATCTGATTACTTGATGTTAAATTGTTTTAGGCTGGTCCATATGAATGGCTGACATATAAAGAGGTCTATGATTCTGCTGTTAAAATTGGGTCTGCTATCAGAAAATCTGGTGTTAATCATGTGAGTTTCATTCCACTCTTCTTCTCCTTCTTCCTGCAATCATACTGCATTTATCAGTTTGATTTTAATTACTGAATGATGCTGTCTGTCTAACTACACATTCTGCTTCTGTCACTGTATGTTAGTGTGACTGATATTCGAACTAAAAAAGATCAAAATTGTGAATGTGTTGTATGTCGTCGCTGTTGTATGTTAGTCTAATACAACTATCATGTGTTGTATGTTGTCGCTGTTGCAAGTTTGAGGATACTGACCTTGAGAAAACTTTGCATCTTTTTTCTATTTGTAGGGCGGTCGATGTGGGTCAATTCTCCAGAGTGGATCATTGCTATGGAGGTAGTTTTGTAAAAAAGTCTGTTACTTTGGCGTGCTTTGTAATACGCGTGCTCTTAGACTCGTACTTACCCTCCGCAGAATGCTATTTTTGAGTCTCTTTCCATTTTACTCTATCCCAAATAATTTGTTCCTGTCTGTGAGTTGTTTCATAACACGAATGGTGAATTGAAGCTAGTTTTTACATCTGTTGTTTCCTTCCTAGTGTGGGTAGGCAATAAAGTAGACTTACATAGTAATAAGCTGTCCAATTTTTCAGGCTTGTAACAGCCAAGGAGTGTGTTACGTCCCTCTGTATGATACACTTTGTATGCTATCTCTTTCCTCGTTTTTGTTCCAATGTTAGTTGTTGTTTCGAAAAATTAGGCAATGGATACATGACAATGCGGTGAATATTATGTGCAGGTGCCAATGCAGTTGAGTTCATAGTTAACCATGCTGAAATCTCCGTTGCTTTCGTTCAGGAGAAGAAGATACCAGCTGTAAGATCTTCATTCACTTATTCCGAACTCCAACAATGCACATCATTATCCAATTTCGTTAACCAACTGAGCCCTACTTTTGGTGCTTGTACAGATGCTAGTTTGCTTAACTAAGTGTGATAGTCTTAAAAGTAGGTAAACTAAGTGTGATAGTCTATTTTTGCCTCATATGCTAGATATATATCCTTTTAGCCGACCTACATCGAAAAGCTATATATGAGTTCGTGAATATTAAGTCTTTGTTTTAATTGTTATACCTATTGATATATTTTAATCCTAATAATTAAACTTGTCCTAATAATTAAACTTGTGCGAACGCAGGACGATTTAACTAGGGACAAAATTGCGAGGAATCTGCTTGAGGGTTTTTTCCAAGGCGCGACTACTTTAACATAATTCAGAGCTTTGCATTGGTGGCCGAAGACGTAGGATTTTTTTTACGTTGTCAAAAGTTTGTTTGCACTTATTTTGTACTTATTTATATTAAATTAATTTAGTCGATGTTGGATATATAAAATTTTGGGAATTTATGAGCAATATCAAAGTACATTTTTTTAACTTGTTCTTTCTTTTTATTTTCACACTGCATTTGAGAGATAGATGTGATGATATTTCGTAACGAATGAAATTGGTACCAAATTTATTACGTATATGGTTGCATTTAATAGTACTTATCGTCTCGAATACAATTGCAACAATTGTCACTAAATGACACTTTATTGTACTTACCGTGTCAAATATAATCGCTACAATTATTATGAGGTAATATCAAATTATATTACCGCATCAATAATAATCGACACAAAAATCACCACTAAAGCATCTCTTCTTTCGCGTCGATTTTTATAAACTAACCCAGCAAAAAGATTATTCGCTACGAAAGGCTACGGCAACGCCGCCTACCACCTCGAATACACAATCGATGGGGAAACATTTCGCATCGAATAGAATCGCCACGAAATACCAAAATAATCGCCGCGAAAAGGTCATTTTGTTGTAGTGACAACACTCTTTACAGTAATCAAGATAATTGTGAGCTTCTGTGGACATGACATAGGTCCACCCCGACGCGGCCACGCGCGGGTTTGGGGAGGCGAATGAATCTCCATATGAGATGGTCAAATTGAAATTTAAATCGAAGTAGGAGTCGCCACCGAATTTTGTGGTTATTCGGAACCATTCGAGCCCACTCTATGTCGTAGTGGGCCGTATACAAAATGCGGCCCATTTCCGATGTCAGAGTTTATTGGGCTCGTCCCTTTGCATTACGATACCGATACCGACATTATCGGATATCGTGTATTGAATGACTCTCGTTGCCAATGGATTCGGACATCCGGAAACCATGGTTCTGAGTAAGGGGTGAGAGTACGTGTTGGGAAGTTCACTAAGAACACCCAACCCCGCCCGCACTTAGCGGCCTTTACTAAGATATCGTTCGTTTTTGGCGTACACGGGTTAGTTCGACGGTTGAATGATATGCAAACATTATTTTCCTAAGCATGTGAGAAAAATAAATAAATGGGTTGCTAAGTCGTTTAATGCATGTTAAACTAATAACGTCAAAGTTATCATGTGAATTCGTTTTAGTCTAATAAAACGATAAACACAAATAAATTGCTAAAAACACGAGAAAACGAGTTAGTAACGTCTTGAATAAATCGAATAAAGATGTAAATACAATAATATGCATGATTTTGAAAAGGTTTATGATACGCGAAAAATATTTGTCGAAATCTGAAAATATACAGAGAAAACCGCTATTTTATGTGAGAAAACGGTGCTGGAAAAATCGGAAAAAACGAAAAAAAAGGCCGCGGCTTACAGCAGCCCGCGCGACTCACCCGGGAGGGGCGCGACTCGCGCGGGTGGCTTTCTCGGATTCGCTTTTCAAAAATTGTTAATTTTGATAAATCGCGTACAAATATGGATTAATTTATACTCGATTTATATTTTCGATATTCGTCGTATTCGATATTCGATTATGAAATCGATATCGAATAGTTAGAATGCTTTTAGAAAAGGTTTTGAAAAAAAAAGTTCGTTTTGAACGAAAAAGTGAAAAAAAGAATTTGAACGAAAAAAAGATGTTAATTTTCTCCGCGTATAACATCGTCGAATTTTGTTTTAAAAAAAGATGTAACGATTTTATTAGCATCAACGAGAATTAATTAATTTAGTTCTTGTTAGATATGATATTCGATTAGAGAATCGATATCGTATTTTAAGAACGTTATAAAAAAAATAGTTTTTAGTATCGGTTATTAGAAATAAAAAATATGTGACAAACGACCCATATTAAAATATGAAACGACCGACGAT
The DNA here is from genome assembly GCA_958450325.1 of Agrostemma githago. NCBI lineage: Eukaryota > Viridiplantae > Streptophyta > Magnoliopsida > Caryophyllales > Caryophyllaceae > Agrostemma > Agrostemma githago. The sequence goes on from OY288262.1 coordinate 32,775,985, forward strand.
ACAACGAAAAAAGAAAAAAAAACGTGAGAAAGAGGGGGAGAAAAGGGAAGAGTCGGGTTTGATTTACACCCTCAACCTACATGCTTCGTGTTCTCGGTATAAGGCTCGTCGGACGGTGGCTTAGGTACAGGAGCGTCGAGATGATGCGGATGAGTTAAGGTGTCGGTTTTTTGGACGTGGGAGGTCACGGGTTTCGGCCGGATGATGGGGTCGGTTTCGTCGGAATTTTAATAATATTTCGGTACTTCTTCGGATGTGTGTCGGGATTTGCTTTGAATATTTTTGTTGAACGAGTTTTGTGAATAATTGATGCGTGAATGATAGCTAAATTTTCGATGTCTGAATTGTGTTGTGCAAGGGGCTATTTATAGGAGTATTCCCGACCTTGACTTAGGAGAAGTAGTTGAATTGAAACTACTGTTTAGGATAGGAAACGTAGGAAGTCGAGAGGAACGTAAATTCCGTTGCTTGGTGGGGAAGCAAGAATCTCGGCTGGTTGGGGGGTTTTGGCCGAGTATTTGGAGCTCAGTCGGTATCTGATTCGGTTTCCGGATAGAATTCCTATTTGAGATCGAATTCTATCCTTAAATGGATTTGTTTAATATTTTTTGAAGCTGATTTTTTATGGTATTGGAGACCGAATCAGCCACGTGAGGTGTCACGGCTGACTCGCGTGTCTCGGGAATATTTTTGACCGGGTTTTGACTCAGTCGTTAAAAGACGGTTTTACCCCTGGTGTCGGAATCGACCCAAATTAGTCTCATTTGACTCGAAACGACCCACTGGGCCTGGATTTGAGGTTGGTTTTGTAAGATATGTACTCCGTAATAAGCCTAAACCAAATGTCCATGATTTCGAGCCCATATCCGAGTCCATTAAAGCATGTTCGCGTCCTATCATCATCGGGTGTTTGGTGGGACCTACTATAGACACCTGGCGGTCAAAATGTGGGTGTCTACAGCTTCTCTATTGTTCACTTCATCAGTTTTTTATCGCAATCTTGTGTGCCATGTTTTTTGAGGTCATCTTATATTGTCATCAATGATTTTCAGGTGGCGATAATGAGTGATTACCTTGACCATCATCTTGTCAGTGGTGCGGAACATATTGTGCAGTACAAGTTCCGCGTGGTTAAACTGAACTGGCAGTCTAAGGTCACCAACAAGGATGAGTCGGGGACGTTCCTGCTGATGCACATGCTAATGTACGAGGGTCGTGGATTCGAACACGCTGACCTAGAGAGGAAGGTAAACAGAAGATACGTGGTGGTCCAGCTTGCAGCCAATCTTCTTCTAGCAGACATAAACAATGTTCGAAAGCGGTTGATTGGAGGTGTAACCAAGTTTGTGGCAGCGAGACCAAAACTAATCGAAGAAGCAAAGGCTAAGCAAGGAAAGAGCCGGAAATAGTAACTGTAAATGGTCTGATTAATTGTAACCTTTGTTCAACAAAAAAACTAAGCACTATTTCATACATGGTTGACAAATTATTCTGTCAAACAAACAACTACTGTCATTTTGACATACTTTAATGTTATTATATCCCGAAAACTTTGTTACTTTAATTAATTCAATGTGTTAGTACAATAAATTACATGTGTTACTTTAAATCGTAAACTCTTTTAAGCTGCATAATACAAAGTATTTTTGATAATTAAACAAAAAAATTAGCATATCCCGAATACTTTGTTACTTTAAATTGTATACTGTGTTACTGCAATTCAGTATATGTGTTACTTTAATTGGTAAACTCTTTTAAGCTGCATAATAGTTTCTTGCAAACACAGAAGGTCCAATTAAACAAAAGAGTACTGTCTTTTTTATTAAGTATTCCCCAAACAAAAAGAAAAAAATTGCGTATTCTTTATTCATAAGATTCACACCTGTTACCATTATCCGTGTTACTCTAACTCATCAAGTACGTTACTCTAATGAATAATGTGTGTTACTTTAAATGAATCTTACTCCAATAAATGATATTCTCTGAGGAATGAATATCTGTAAGTCAATCAACATCCAAAAAATTTGTTATTGTAACTCGTTCAATGTGTTACTGTAAAGAATAATCTACGTTACTCTAATAACATACTGCCCTAATCAGAATTCTGGTTCATCTTCTTTATCCTCCTCGTCCTCTTCTTCTTCTTCTGATTCTGATTCTGATTCTGATTCTGAGTCATCGTCATACGGTTCGACAGTCGGTGGTGGCCGTGCTGCAAAGGGATTGGGGCAGTTCCTTTTGTCATGATGCGCCATCTGCTTACAATTGTTGCACATGTGCTTGGGCTTTTTTTCAAGTGCAACGGATTTCGCTTTGCTCGATAACATCCTCTTGCCGCTCCCTTTTGTCTTGGAAATTTTCGGCGGGAGTATAGTTATCTCTGCAGTTGACGTACATCCAAGCATTTCTTCCAATTCCTGGGTTTTATTCAATGTCTTGGGACCCCCAATCGGCTTAAGCTTCATCCTGGAATTCGCGGATCAAAGCGCACATGCTCTCCACATCTGATAAGCAGTCCGTAGAATACCCATCGTCTCATGAACCTCCGACCACAATTTAGACATCTCTATTTGCTTTCCGTCTATGATGTCAATGTCATCTCCCTCCATTCCGTCATCACCAACATGAGCCCTACGCAATGCGTCCCTTGACCACCTCCTGGCAACGTAGTTATCGGGTATACTGTTCAGACCCTTCGATGAATATATCCAGATTATGTGTAGACACAGTATTCCCCTCGTCTCAAACAATTTACACGTGCACCTGACGTATGACGTTTATGCAGGAGGTTATCAAAGCATTAAGACAATTAAATCCATGACCTACAACCCGCGTTACTTTAATTCATACTCTGTGTTACTCCAAAACATGCATTCTGTTATTGTAACTCATAAAACACGTAAAAAGGAAGACAACAAGCAGGCCAGTGTGTACCTTGTTTATAGTGGACCAGAAATTCTTTACCCTTAGTAGCGTCCTTCACTAAAGTCACTTCAACCCCATCTCTTTTAGTGAAACCTCTAATGTTGCACGTACCCACGGAACACCTAACCTCCTCCTGAAATTTGTCAAAAATGACGTGGGTGTAGATCCGCGTGGCGTACTGCTCTATCGGCAGTTGTGTTATTGTCTTGGGCAGAGATTGTATGTTCTCGCTGTCAAGATTTTTCTGGGTATACCTCTGCTGATCCATGGCGCTCTCGAACCGCATCCAGAATTCAACCAACATTCTGTGCTGGTTCTCAAACCGTTTGAAGAAACTGTTTTCGCTCTCCGATCTTTGCGTTGTTCGCATTAAGCCACCCATCTTTAGATCCCTGCAGTGTGCCATGACCCACTGATTCCTAATCGAAAAGGTAGATGCGAACCACTGTACATCCCCCACGTCGTGCTCCTCCATTATTTCCATCCACCGCTCGTCAAATTCCGCTGCATTGATCTCGTCGTCCCATACTATTGCATTCAATTTCTTCAGGAATTCCTGGTAGTCACTCCTCGAGGCACCGTATTTAGTGGGGACCTTATTCATGATATGCCACATACAAAATTGTTGCCACGCCGTTTTGAACATCTTCGCGAACGATGATATGATTCCCGAGTCCTGATCAGTGATGACGTACTCAGGCTCCTTGCCGCCCATGGCCTTCAGGAACCATTCGAACACCCAGTTGAACGATTCAAAGTTCTCGTGCACGATGAGGGCGCCACCAAAAGTCACCAATTTTTTTGGGTGATCGACAGCGGTGAACGGGTTGAATATCATCTTATATTTGTTCGTCCCGTAGGTCGGGTCGAACGAAACTGCGTCACCAAACAACCTGTAATTTCTCCTAGCAACATCATCAGCCCAAAAGACCCTGCTCAAACTACCATCGTCATCCAGTTCGTAATCAAAAAAAATCCCTGCTGATTGTCCGCCATGTCCCTGAAACGATCGATGAATAACTGACCGTCCCTCTCATGGATGAAGCAATTTATATCTCTGCCAAAGTTCTTGAAGTCGACCAAGCTGGCCCCTACGTTTGCGAACCCTTCAACCTGCTCTTTACACATCTTGTACGTCCGCGTATCACCGATCTTTAACTGAAACAATATATAGATGGATTAAAGTAACGTATGACAAGAATTGAAGTAACAGTAAGAAGGGATTAAAGTAACACGGGGTTAAGTTCCCAGAAAATGCTCATTCACAGATGGTATTCATTAAAGTAACGGATGGTATGAACCACAGTAACTCATCTTGTGCATTAAAGTAGTCTCTGATATTTTGTAGTGCAGTCAACTCATATAGTGATCAGAATCTTTAATAACTGAACCGCCAAGAAGCTACTACACACATACCCGTGAATTGTTCAGGATCATTTTCTTGTGGTACTTCGTGAGCTTTCTCGATATCTTATGGAATTCTCTGTCATTTGGAGAAATTAGCTCGTGGTTGTGCCCACTGTGGAAAATATCAATTTTTAGGGGCCCGCCTTTGCTGTACAACCTAATCCTTGCTTTGCAGCCAACACGACGGACCTTGATCTTCCTTGTCGGTGCCTTCACAGCGACTCCCTCGGCCGTCTCCTTCACTGCTTCCTCCTTGGACGACGACTCCTTGGCTGCCGCATCCGCGCTGACATTTTTTTTTTTTGTTAAAACCCTGCCTGTTACATACGAGCAGCTTTGATTTAATCTCACCACCTCGCCATCTTTTCGTTGTGTACCTCCTCACATCGAACCCGCATGCCAATGCGTAGATCTTATAAAACTTTACTGCCTCTTCTACGTTCTTAAAGATCTGCCCTACGTATGGAGTGAAACTCTCGTCCACGTCCCTGCACCATTCTTGTGCTTTTGCGTCCACTTGAAAAGAATAACAGTGTCATTAAATTTGGCAGTATTAGAGTCACTCTGTCACTCCATCGCAATAAAGTAACTGATGACATTAATTAAAGTAACAAATGTAACGCATTGAAGTAACACAGGACTCAATCAGCAGAGGATGCGTACAAACTAGAGATAAAGTAACAGATCACGGGCATCAAAGTAACGGATAACGTGAACTAAAGTAACAGTTATTGTTCACTAAAATAACGTAAAATCTAATAATATGGAGCATTTCAATGACTTCCGTCTCATCTCCAGTATAAATTACACAGCAAAAACTTACCGCTTTTGTCTTCGACAAGTTGCATATCAGTCATTGAAGGAGAAGTTGCAGTTGCACTAGGAAGAAGATGAATGACTGAATGTGTATTAGTGTGTTGTGACTGAATGCGTGTACTTCGATTGAAGGTTATTTTGGTTGAACGTGGTGGATGATAGTATAAAGCAGTATATTTCTTTGAATGAGAAGCGTTACTAATTGATATTGTTTCCCATTTTGGTGGCAATCACGTCCCATTATTTTAGGAAACAGTAACTTTTTTTTATTATTATTATTTTAATATGGCGGTTTCCTAAATCCAGACGACACTACAATGCACTACAATAACAGTTGAAAAGCATTAAACGACTGGAGTGTATTAAAGTAACACGATATATAAAGTAACAGATGTTTGACATTAAAATAACAGATGTTTCACACTAAAGTAACGCAGTATGTGAACTACAATAACTCAAGATATTGTGCGTGCGCAAATTTCAAATGATGAATCGGACATCTAATAGTATGCAGTTTTCCATATTGTTAACATAAAAACTAATAATTGAGTAGCATCTTAATGACTTCCATGGCGTTTCCACTATAAAATTACAAAGCATATACACACCGTTTGTGTGTTCTACGATTTGCATATGCTCCATCGAATGAAAAGTTGAAGCCGGATTGATCGAACGTGAGTTATAGCAGCGCGAAAAAGACGATGAATGATTGAATGTGTTCTTAGTTGTGTTGATTGGAAGTAAATGGCAGCAGCGCGAAGAAGAATTTCAATGTAATCATTAAATTTAGGACTATCATCATTGTAATCATTTTTGAACATATGCACCACCTTGAGAACTTATCACTCCAACCTAAGTCTGTCCTTGTACGTTCCATGTCATTAATAAACACAAAATTGTGTTCTGTCAATAAGAAAAAAGTTCAGTGTAGACACCCAGATTTGGACCTGGTGGCTGTAGAAGTGCCTAGCAAACACCCGATGACGACGGTCTGCAACGCGACGCGAGTTTGCGGTGTTTTAGATAGTTTTTCTATAGAACGGATAAAATAACTACTCGGAAAAATTAAATTAACATCAAGGCAGCCTTAGTCGTGTCATTACGGTCGCGTAGACACTAATTAGAGTCAATTCCGACACCGGGGCCCTGAATCAGTCCCGAAATATGCAAAGTCAAACCCGAGTCAACGTGTCAGGCCGAGCAAACCTCGAGACATGCGCTCAACGCGCTAGGGTTAAAGGGAAGCCTTAACCTCCAAGAAAGGCTAAGATATGCATCTACTCCATTTTGGAATGTTTTGATATCGGATCTTCGAAACTTCGACAGCTTGAGCTCTGGCGCCTGAAGACTGAACTGCCTCACATCATGCGTCTGAATTCCAAGTCGCTGGAGACCGGCCGTCCATATGGGCGACGAGGGCCGAAAACACCTATAAATACCCCCCTCCCCCCCCCACCTCATTCATTCGACACACAACAGATCTTCCCTTCTCTCTTTGACTCGTTAAGAGTATCTCGCTTGGGCTCGCACTCCGACATCCAAAGCAAATGATCCACTCGATCGTAGTCCCGAAAGCGAAATCGACGCTACTCCTCACCTTCGAGCACCTCACTCGATACCGAGGTGCCTGTGATTGACTAGCTACACCGAGTCTAACAGAGTTCTGTCGGATTAGCCGCAGAACTAGCAAGTAGTAGCGGAGCTCTGCCGGATTAGCCGCAGGAAGGGCCCACGGTAACGGAACTCTGCGAAAATCACCGGGCAAGCTAGGAGGATCCACCTTTGAAGTCGAATCGTCACTAGGTTGTCGTCTAAACAAAACTTTACATTCTCGCACCTTTATTATTATGCACTACGATAATGTCAAATGTGGACACTAGGTCCACGACACGTACTAAAATACGTAACGTCCCAACTTCAATCATAAACACTAAAACACTCTAAATAGACCCGAGTATTCCCGAAATTCGTTCTCAACTATCTATGCATCGAGTCCCGTCTAGCGTATACTCCGAGGGTGAAACTCCTCACTATGTGATTTACTTACATTCGCATTTACAGTTTTTCGTATGATTTATTGCTTTTATGACCTTATAATTGCATGCTAAATCACCTAACACGGAATTCAAAACGTAAAAAAGCTAAAACTGAACAAAGTGATGGTCGGGTTCCGTATTAATATCGGTGCTCACCTTATAAGGTTCGATGCATCCCTATTAATGCCGGACCGACGCATCTTAAGCAGAATACCAGGTAAGGTATACCACGAGAACGACTAATATCTGTATTATCACGTTAAAATTGACTTGCTAATACCTATAATATTAGTACTCTCTACTCTCCTATGTGCATATTTTCATGGCATGCTTGTCACGTGAAATCGCATGCAAAGAATGTAAACATAACTACTTTAAGGACAAAACTTACTTGTCCTTAAACAACCGACATAGCAAAAGGTATAGGGTGAAAACAACGGATGTTACAGTATTTTCGCCACAACAAAAGAACAAAGTTATCAGCCCACCGATTGATTAGTAGAGGCTGCTATAGTGCGTGCGGGATTGGGTGTCGGTGTCTATCGGACATTGGCTTCCCAATACGTACCCTTACCCCTTACTCAGAATCGATGGTTACCGGATGTCCGAAACCATTGGCAATGAGAGTCATTCCAGGCATGGAGTGCTTAAGGGTACAAGTCTTTATCTTTAGGTCTCGTGCCACTCAGCTTTGAGCCGGCTAAGGATCAAAGTTTACTTGAACGGTTTCTGAGTCCCCATAATTGACTCGGTAGCGACTCCACAAATCGGCAACGAATTCAGTTCACTAAAAAGGTCGCCTTACCAAACATATCGGCCTTTAAACATTTACAACCACGACTCGATCGATTCCAACGGAAACACGGGCGCCTGCGCCCGTCTAGTACAAGTCTGAATCGTCATCTGAATCGAGGTCCGACACTTCGCCCAGAACGCGAGATCGGACATGCCCCCGACCGGGAGGGGGCCGCGTGAGTGGCCGCCGCGATCGAAAGAGACCGGGTCGGTCCCGCGCGGGCGCGCTTGGGGCACCGGGCGGTGCGGACGGACGTCCACATTCAGCAGCACTTTGCCTCAATTCTCCAAATGCACAATGAGGGAATTGCCACCAAACGTTTTTTCTTATCAACAAAACACAATTTCGTGTTTACCACCTAAGTGACATGAAACGTGCAAAGACAGTCCCAAAACGGGAACTATTCAAAATTTACTCCTAATGGGTAAGTCTTGAACGAATACTAGGTCTGAGAAGATAACATGCTTGATTAACAATACATAACGTAAACGAATGACACTACGAATTAAACATAACCACCAAAACACAAACGATAATACTATTACATAAACATAATACAAACAAAACACAAACACAAACATAAACAAAACGCAACAATGACAAAACTACTACTACTACTTAATACCTCATGCCAACAACAACATGAAGTTGAACAACTTAATACAACTATTAATACCTTATACTACTTAATACCTCATATCAACAACATGAAGCTAAACAACTTAATACTACTACTAATACCTCATACTACTTAATACATCATACCAACACTAACAACAAACAAACACAACTACAATAATAACAATAAAAATAACAATAACAATAACAATAACGAAAAACGACAACAATAACAATATTAATATCAAAAATCAAAATAAAAATCAACTTTTTCTCTCTAGGGCTGGCGATTCTCCGGCAGCTCTAGTGCGTTCGACGGCAATTCTTGGCGTGTGTTTCTCCCTGATTTTGACAGGGGAAGCGTGCGTGTCAATCGTGATTCAATGAGGAAGAATGCAAGACCCATTCCGAATGGCCCTAAACCGGTTACGAGGAAGGCTAAGGAAGAAATGATACGTAAAAAATTGACCTTGAACTCGGACCCTGATCAGACGGTAGTTGCTTCGTCTGAGAAAAATGTTAATGACATCCCTGGACTGAATTTGGACTCAGATTCGGATGATGACACTGGTTCGGAGTTTGTCCCTGAAACTAACCCAATTCCCAGGGATGATATATCGGAGAGTAATGGTTGGAAACAGAGGGACGGGAAGAAGATAGTAGAAGTGGAAGAAGATGAAGAACTTCTGAGTTTTTCGGAAGACGACATGGAAGATGAAATTCAGTATTGGAGTAGCGCTGTCTATTGTTTCATCATGGGTGCTAATCCCCCGTGGGAAGTAATAGAGGGATTTGTGAAAAGAATTTGGAAGGAACACGGAATTGATAAGATTTCATTCCTACCAAATGAAATTTTCATAGTTCGGTTCAAGGAGAAAGAAGCGAAGGTAAAAATTCTTAATCATGGATTATTTATGTTTGATAATAAGCCGCTTATTATGAAAGAATGGACACCGGATGCAAAATTAGACAAAAAGGATGTTCAAGAAGTACCCATTTGGATACAATTGCATGAACCGCTGAAATTTTGGGGTCGATGTCTCCCTAAAATAGCTTCATTAGTAGGTCCATATGTGAAATCTGATCTAGCAACTGAGGAGCGAACGAGATTGGGGTACGCTAGAGTCTTGGTGTTAGCGAAAGTGGGTCAAAAGTTCAGAAATTTTGTCAAATTTCTGGACGAGAATGGCAATATTGTTGAAATTTTCGTAAAATATGAATGGAAACCCATTTACTGTACTAAGTGTCTTGGGTATGGGCATGAAGGTGCTGATTGCAGGAAGGAGGAATTAAGAAAAGTCTGACTTGAGGCAAAACAAAAGAAGAAGGATGAAGGGGTGCAGGCTCGTGTTGGTAACCAGCAGGCTAAACAGCCTGTTCAGCAGGTGAAGGTTGTTGCTGTACAGCAACCGGTTAAGCAACCAGGTGGAATTGTGAAGATTTTGCAACCATTACAACAGAAGCCGCTGACTGTTAAGAGTAATTCGGGAGCAGTCAGTACTTTCGCTGATGTGGTGAAAGGAGGGTCACCGAAGTTAGGAAGGGTTGAGGGAAAGGATGGGGTCGGGATGGAGTTGGTTGTACATGGAGGTACATAATATTGGTTTCTGGAACGTACGCGGCATGTGTAATATAAATAAGCAACGTGCGATTTGTGAGTTCATTAGGAAGCAGCAGGTAGACATTTTTGGGCTACTTGAAACAAAAATAAAGAATAAAGCGTATGCGAAAGTTCATCAGAATGTGTTCAATGAATGGAGCATTACGACGAATAATCACTGTCATGAAGGAGGTCGGGTTTGGCTCTTATGGAAACATGAGAGGGTGAACTTGACTATTGTGGAGTATAGTAACCAATGTATTCATGTTAAAGTTAATACAAACTCGGGGAAGGATTATTGGCTCACTATTGTGTATGCTTTTAATTCTGCGTCTGGGAGAGAAGAGCTTTGGCGTAGAATGGGTAACTATAGTGCGAAGGGGCCTTGGTTGGTCATGGGTGACTTCAACTGTGTGTTGGATGCTCGTGAACGACTTGGGGGGTCTACTGTGGAAGAGGATATGAATCAATTTCGGGTTTGTCTGGAGAATTGTGAATTGTGTGATATTAAGGCTAGTGGGTCTTGGTTCACGTGGAATAATAAACATAGAGAGGTTGAAACGAGAATCTATAGTCGTATTGATCGATGTTTGGTGAACGAAGAGATGATGGGACTTTTTCCAAATGGTGGTGCTAATTTCTTGCCGGAAGGGACCTTCGATCATTGTCCGTGTGTGGTTCAATTGGATCAACCTCCGGTTAGAAGGAATCGTAGCTTTAAGTACATGAATATGTGGAGTAAAGCTCCTGATTTCATGAACTGTGTAACTAAAGTCTGGAGTGAGGAGATTAAAGGAACTCTTATGTTCCAATTTGTCTCGAAATTGAGGAGTTTGAAGAAACCTCTGAAAGAATTGAATGCTAGAAGTTTTTCAGATGTGGAAAGTAGATGTTTACAAGCTGAAATGAGGCTCGAACAGATTCAGTTGCAGCTGCGAACGGATATGAATGCAGATCTACTGCAGACTGAGTCTGAATGCAATGAACAGGTTAGACGATTGCAGGACGCGCGAGCTGCATTTTGGGCGCAAAAACTGAAACAGCAATGGGTTCGGGACGGGGACGTTAATTCTGCCTTTTTCCATGGATTGCTGCGTGCGAGACGTGCCAGGAATGCAGTTGTGGCGTTGGCGGATACTGATGGGAATGCGTGCAGTTCAAAAAATGATATAGAAGATGCGTTTTTAAGGTACTATACCAGCCTGCTTGGTAATTCAAGTCCCGTGAGTACTGTTAATGCTAGCATTGTCCGTAGAGGAAGAGTGTGCATGCCTGAACAGTGTGATATGCTCATTCAGCCTGTGACACATGAAGAAATAAAGCGAGCCTTGTTTAGTATTCCTCGAGACAAAGCACCTGGTCCGGATGGGTTTTCGAGTCAGTTCTTCATTGATGCTTGGGATATTATTGGTGAAGATTTTTCGAAAGCTATTCAGGATTTTTTTGTGTCAGGTAAACTACTCAAACAGATTAACTGTGCTAATATTATTTTGATCCCGAAGGTTAATCGGCCGCAAAATGTGAAAGATTTTCGTCCGATAGCTTGTTGCAATGTCCTTTACAAATGTATTTCTAAAATTATTTGTGTAAGGATGGCTCGGGTATTGCCTCAGTTGATTAGTCCGGTTCAACGAGGATTTATTGAGGGAAGAAGCATAGTTGAAAATGTCTTAATTTGTCAAGATTTGGTCCGAATGTATAATAGGGGACGTATTTCCCCTAGATGCCTTTTTAAGGTTGATATACATAAGGCATATGATAGTGTGGAATGGAGCTTTGTTGATCAGATGTTGCGAGCCTTGGAATTTCCTGAGCAATTCCGTAAGTTGATTATGGAGGTTGTTGAGACTGTGTCCTACTCACTTTGTGTTAATGGGGATAACTTTGGATTTTTTCAAGGAAGAAGGGGGTTGAGACAAGGAGATCCGATGTCTCCGTTGCTGTTTACGATATGTATGGAGTATTTCACTCGTATCATTGACTTTGCTGCAGTGGAGAAAAATTTCAAGTTTCATCCTAAGTGTGGCGGGCTGAAGCTGAGTCATTTATTATTTGCGGATGATCTGCTCCTTTTTTGCAAAGGGGATTCTGATTCGATGGAGATATTATGGCGGGCTTTCGCTACTTTTAGCAGAACGTCGGGGCTTTGCATAAGTGTGGGCAAATCTCATGCTTATTTTGCAGGTGTCGATGATGATCGGAAAGGTGCTATACTGCAATTTTCAGGTTGTGTGGAAGGATCTATGCCTTTTCGGTATCTTGGATTTCCTATTCAGAGTACCAAATTGGGCAAATTAGACTGTGAGAAGTTGTTGGCGCGGATTACAGCACGCATCTCAGGTATTGGTGCTCGTAAACTCTCTTATGCGGGTAGATTAACTCTGGTTCAGTCTGTGTTATCTCAATTACACAATTACTGGGCTATGGTGTTTATTATTCCGAAATATATCATGGCTCGTATTGGGTCTCTTTGCCGGAGTTTTCTTTGGGATGGAGGGGTGGAAGGGACTAATCGAGCACTTGTGAGTTGGGAAAAGATCTGCTATCCCAAAGCTGAGGGAGGCTTGGGGTTGAGGGATCTTGTTACTTGGAATGAGGCGGCAGTGGCAAAAATTGCATCTTGGGTTTTTGACCAGCCGGATAGGTTATGGGTTCGGTGGGTGAATAATGTTTATTTGAAAGGCTCTTCGTGGAGAGCCTATCAACCCCACTCGGATGTGACTTGGGCCTGGAGGAAAATTTGTCAGGCTAAAGATAAGATTCAGCATCTGTTCGTTAATGATAAATGGCGTGGCTCAGATAATAGGTATTCTATTTCGAAGGCATATGAGGAATTTCGAGACCATAGGCCGAAGGTTACGTGGTGGAGGCTAGTTTGGAGTAATTGGAGTGACCCGAAACATAGCTTCATTGCGTGGTTAGTGTTTCGAGGTGCTTTGAATACGAGAGTTAAGCTTTTGAAGTTCGGGGTAACTGATTCGGACTTATGTTATTTGTGTGAGGCTCATTTGGAGAATATTGATCACTTGTTCTTTGGGTGTTATTGGAGTAAGAGGGTTATTGCTATTTTAAGTGAATGGATTCAGAAGACAATTCCGGCTGAGGATGGCCTATTATGGGCAAAGAAGGTGAGGGGTTCGAAACTTCAGTGCAATGTAATTCGGGCTATGATAAATGCAGCGATTTATCATATTTGGAGACAACGAAATTTATGCAGGCTTGAAGGATTCGTTCCGGTTCCTAAAGTCACGGCAAAGATGATTAAAAAAGATGTGCTTAATAGAATAATGTGTAAGATTAAATACCCCATTCATCCTAAAGATGCTAATTGGTTACATAAATTGATGTAGTCAATTGGTGTCTTCTGTAATTGGTTACACATTCTTTATATATATACTTACCTTTCATCAAAAAAAAAACAATATTAATAGTGAAACTAAACAATAATACTACTACTACCACCAATACTACTATCATACTACTAATATTATTACATACTACACTACTAACACATTAGTAGTAATTATTCTAATTAATACACTACTACTAATACTAACACATTACTACTAATACTAACATTACTACTTAATCTCTGATTCATCAAGAATACTACTATGATTTGGGGTTTGGGTTTAAGAATTTGGGGTGTTTTGCGATTGGGGATTTGGCGTGTTATGATTTGGGGGTCGGATTTGTTTGGGGTTAAACTCCATGTTTTTTATTAAAAAAAAAAATATATCTACGTCAGACTTTCCGCTGCACTGTCCGATGCAAACCTCACTACTACATAAATAGGCTATTGCAATACTTTACGTGCAACACTTTTATTTTGTGTTGTACAAATAAGTAATTTGCAACACTTTTAATGAGAATGTTGCTTATACTAAACTGATGCAACATTTAATAAAAAATGTTACATTAGATTATCAAATTGTAACACCATTTGCAACACACTTATCAAAATGGGCTAAGAATTGAACAAATAAACTAATAAGATTAGGTTAATAAACATTTTATTTTATTTTTAAAGACAAAGTAGACGGGATGCGTATTTTAGTTTGCCGCTCTCTCGTCTAATCTAATTATTTATCATATTAAACCCTCCATCAAGGCATCTACCAACCCTACGTCGGGTACGATTTGTATATAACCGTTTTAATTTGTGGTGTGCATTTTGGGTCACTATGTACTTTAATTTCGGGCCAAGTCGAATCAGGTTCACTCGAGTTTTGGATTGGATCATCCAGGTCAAATGATGCTTGCCTGGACCTGGCAACCCGGGTCGATCGAGTCGGGTTCGGGTAGGTCAACTTCATGTCGGATCACTTTCAAGTCAAAAAAATCATGTTGACTTTGGGTCGGTTCGGGGCAGTTTCGTGTTTGTTATTTTCAACTTTTTTAGGGATATCAAATCGTTTTCGATGAAAGTATTCAAGTTAGTTCCGGGTTAGACCTGATTAATAAGGTCTACGAGTCAAATTCGAATTTTCAATTCAAATTAGTTTTCTTATGTCTCGTGTGATTCGTTGCTTTAACACTAATGAATTATACTTTTTCTCTCACTACAAAATTTTCTCTGCCTTCTCTCTAAAAACAAAACCCCCAAATCAATAACCCTAATTGATCACCATCACAACCACCACAACCCATACCCTTCCTATCTCGTCATCCTTGCCGGAGATGGGGTTTTTTAGCCTCATCTCCGGCCACTCAATCATTCTACACCTTTGTTTGATCATTCTCGCTTCGCTTTCCCAATGATTCCGTGTTTGGGTCCGTTCCCCGCCTATAGTTCCTTTGTCTTTGGTTGTGTCGGTCTGAGTCTCGTTGCGCCCGATCCCCTCCGATCGTCACCTTCCGATCGTCGTCTGCCTCCTTCTCTACTGGTCGTCGTCTGTCAGCCCCTCCCGTCGGTCGTCGCCGTCTTCGCCGGCCGCTACCCGGACGTCTTTCCGGGCTGTCTTTCGTGATGGTTGTCTTCAACTACTAGAGGTGTTCCCCTCTCCCCTCGCCCCCCTCCCCCATCTCTAGTTGTTGTTGATTTGTCTGTTTTTTATCTTGATTGGTCCCGGATTGTCTTGCATGGCTTTGGCTAGGTGTTTCCCCCCTCCCCCCGCCCCCCTCCTCCACCGTAGCCCTATATAAGACTGTCTGGGATTGCGTTTTTTCTTATGGGTTTTTTTTAGGTTTAGGGTTGTGTCTTTCGTCTGAGTCAGTTGTTGGTGGTTGTTTCCGACGGTCTGTCTGGTTGTTCTTTTTGGGTGGATTTGGGTCGGGTCTGGTTTCTCTTTCCGTCTTTTTGTGTGTCTCTCTGTTGTCGTGGGCGGTGTCCGGATCCCGATGCATGTGGTCATTGTGATTGCTTCTTGGAGTGGTCTTCTTAGTTGTGGAGTAATTGGTGTTTGGTTGATCTAGAGTTAGGTTGGGTTTTGGTGTTGGGCGGTTGGTTGTGATGGTGTATTCCCATCTAATATTATGACGTCTTCTTTTTATTTGATGCTGAGTTTTTTATTCCCAATAAGCTCCTTTTGGAGACTATGTTGCTGTTTAGTTGTTCTTAGTTGTTCTTAATGGGGTTAGTTTGGCCCTTGGGAGGTATGGGTGTTTTGGTGCAATTCTTGACTCTTTTTCTAGGGTGGTGGTGCTCTGTAGAAAGGTCGTTGGACGGTGCGGACTCCGTTTCGTCATTTGGGTTTGCTCTTTGATTTGCTGGCCTTATTTTAGGCGTGTTCGACTACCAAAATGTAGGAGTTTTCACTCCACTGATGACAAGTCTCTTGGGCTTGTTTTCCTCTTTTCCCTTCTACGTCTTTATGGCGTAAGTGCATTTTGTGTGTTCCAGTCGTCCTATCAGTGATCGCGTGGAGTTTACAACTTGGATGATGATGTGGTGGACGCTAAAGCTCGTGCCCTTTCTACTGAATTTCGTCAACATGCCTTGGCCCTTGGACCTCATAGTATCTTTGTGTTTAAGCGTTATTTAAGTTTATGTATGTTTATGATGTATTATGTTCTTCCCCGATCCCTTCACAACATTGGAGACACTATAATTTTGTCTCTAATTTTGCTGTAGGGTGGTTTGTTTTCGCTGGCAAAAAAAAAAAAAAAACACTAATGAATTTTTTCTATTAAGCCTAATAGGCACTTAAGCAAATCTTTTAAAATGAAATGGGGGCGGGATTATTCCCCATTTCATTTCACCGCTCAAACACCACCGAACCCTTCTTTTTTCTTCTTCCCCTTCCTCTTATTTATGTAGCTCAATGAAACAGTACTCAGTTTCTAATAATTCTTAATATAATTGATTTTTCCATCCTCTTATTAATGAATCATTGATTTTTGTGTTGTTAAGTTTCTAATA
Organism: Agrostemma githago; assembly: GCA_958450325.1. Classification (NCBI taxonomy): domain Eukaryota; kingdom Viridiplantae; phylum Streptophyta; class Magnoliopsida; order Caryophyllales; family Caryophyllaceae; genus Agrostemma; species Agrostemma githago. Next base: position 32,792,544 of record OY288262.1, read on the forward strand.
ATTCTTAATTTCAATTCAGTTCTTTGTTTTATTTAATTAATTAATTAATGAAATAGAAATACACCATATTACAGTGCTGCATATATGACTATATGAGTATATTACCCTAAAACTAAAGTGAGTGGAGTTGTGAACCTAAATTCCATGGAACTCGCCTTTTCATCCCCAAATCGAAATCACCCAAAACCCTAAATCATGAAAAATACTCTGCAATGAGCGTAATCAATCCATCAATCCAATCATGGAGTTCGTGACAGGCGACCGGTACCTGGAATCACTGGTTTCATTTGTCGAAAAGAATACAAGCGGATTAATCGAAGGAACAAGCACCCTCAAACTCAACGTCGTGGGGTTACACTATGTCCAATCACGGCTTGAAGCATTTGACTAGCTTGAGAGTCTGATCGCAGGCGCTGGGGTGGATTATCTTCGCTAACTCTGGCAACTCGGGTGAACATTCTATAATCAAACTATTGAAATGTCATCTACTCATGTTACTCTTTATTTTGATTCGAATGTTGTTGATTGTTGTCTATGAGATACACAAGTTTGCACATCCCTTCTTTTTTCTGCTTGATGTCGTGGTAGAATGCTTGATTTGGTATCATTGGTATCGCAGCTGCTCCCGCAGGATGTGTAGTATTTTGAGAACCACAGTGTCAGTGGTACAGCTCACGACTCTGTCTTTATTCGCTCTGCTTTCTCTTCTTCTCGTGAAACTGGTGTTTGAAGGTTGTATACTGATCTACTTGATGATGTTGGGTGTGTAGTAATTTGATTTACGAGTGTAGACGTTAACATGAGTGTTTCGCTGTTTATTATTGATGCCTTGATGGTATGTATGTGAATACGTGGTACTGAGTTCGATTTAGAATAATGACGTTGCTTGAAGCTTGTAGATCACATAGTTTTCCTGCCCTAGAATGTCGATACTGGGTGCGCGCGCTCGTTCTGAGAAGTGAAGATGGTGCTAACATTCCAAGATGTAAAAACTCATATGCAATGATTATATACGTATAACAATCTATTTCATGCTACGGAGTATATACTTATTTTAGTAGATATTTTAGCTTTTATACCATTGTCGTATACGTGTATAGTTGTATGTATACATTTGTCGCACAAAGGACTAACTAATTCTTTGAAATTTTGTCGAGCTTTGTGTTTCTTTTCTATCTTAGGGTCAGTATATTTCCTCTCCGTGATTGTTTGTGTTTTTGATAATCGCATGGCATAGACATCATTATGTAGGTGGTTATGTGTTTGTAGATTTTTGTTGGGTCCTCAAGTTCAGCAGAAAATGCAGAGCTTATAAATCCAGTTATGATTATTGGCAGGGAGGGTCGTCGTTCAGCCTCGGGTCTTCATCTGTTCTCAGTGTATATTGGACCTACTGCAGCTGCATACTCAGCTTCTTCTAAGGAATGTGTGTAATTCATCTGGCGCGAAAACTGATTCTGAGGTTTCCTTTCTGTACACATTACTGTATATCATTAGCATTATGAAAATTGCAGGAAGCCAGGAACAGAAAATAAAAATAAAAAAAAACAGCATCACTTTTCTTCTTCTACCTCCGCTAAAGGATGGAGTTCTTCTTTCAAGAAAGCTATCGGATTCCTCTCTTCCTCTGAGTTTTAATTTGACAAAACCAGCAAACATTAATCCATAACCATCATTCTCATCCTAAACGAGAATTCGCGATCAGAATATCAAATGTACCTTGCTTGGTGGAATCCACACTCCACAATATGATAATGATATGATTTGAGAGCTTGACTGTGAGTTACTTTGTGTGAGTTGAAATGTGATTGGAGTTCATTGTGATGTTGCAGGTTTTGATTGGGTTCTTTTGGTCAGTTACATAGTTACTAAATAGTGAGTTATTCAGAAACATGTATGTTGCTACTTTATCGACTTCTACTCTTAATTTCCCTGTTGGACATTCAAAATCACAAAATGCTTCTTTGTTTGCCTCTTAAGTTGCTACATTCCACCTATAATCCAAAATTTTCTCTGCCTCCAAAGTTCCTTTCCTCTTCACCTTTTCTCATCTTGATGGGTGTATGTGTTGAAAAATGAACCCGTATTTGAATGTGCTTGAATTATGTTTTGTAGAGATAGTTCCTCTCCTTACCTTTATCTATGCTTGGAAGTCTGGAACTCTAATAAACTTCATTTTATTTGATTTTTATGTAGCTTCCTGTTTGTGGATTTTGTTCATTATATAGCTTAGTACTCCACTCATGGTACCAAGTATCGACTGGTGTGTCATCTAATAAGAAGTTGAGAGGTGTAAATGGTGTGTCATCTTATGCGGTGCCCGGAGAAGTATTAGAGTCATCAAATCAAATTTGTTGGAGGATGTGCGAAAAAATGTGATGAGTGAAATTATCAAGGTACAAGATAAACATAAGGAGTTGGAGGTGGAGCATCTAAAGAAGAAGGAAGAATTGGAAAATAAGCAAAGGGAACTTGAGAATGAGAAGACAAATATGACTCAACAAATTCTGCAAAAACTTCTAGAAAAGTTACCTATTGACATTGCTAGATGTTATTTACTTGATGAATAGAGTTTATTGAGACATTATTTCTTTGAATCGTAGCTTTTTTTTATTTTGCTTAATAATATTTTCGGACATATATAACGCAAGAGAATATTTATTTGAACTATTATGTATAATTTTTGTTATATCGACAATGAAAATCAAATTTCTTTTGATTTAGCAAAAATATAATCAAATTTTGTTGATTTTTTGATTAAAAGTGTTGCATTTGCTTCTACAACATGTTGCTTTAGCCAATTTATATGTGTTAAAAAAAAGACGGAGTGTTGCTTTTGCCCCTCAAAAAGTGTTGCATTAGACGATCACGTGTGTTGCAAAAAAAGTGGTGCATATTATATATAGATGCAACACTTTAAACAAAATGTTGCATTTAATAAGAAAGTGTTGCATAAATTGTTGCATTAAGCTATTGCAACACAACTTTAAGCAACACACCCAAAAATGTTGCAAAAGCCTTTAGTAACACTTTTAAGTCATTAGGCAACACTTTTAAGGTGTTGCAATAGCCCATTTGTGTAGTAGTGTCTGTTATTGCGGCGGACACTGCGATGAATAGTCCGCCACAAACAATTTTTTTTAAAAAAAAACACTGAATACAAGTTATCTGTGCGTCGGGTTCATAAAGAGGATGCGTCGGGTAATCCGACGCAAAATTTCTTCATGCGGCAGATTTACGGCGGTAAGTCTGACGCATCATTTTGGCGGCAATTATTTTATCAACGCGCCTACATCAGCGTCGACATGCGTCGTGTTATCCGGCGCAATGACACTTGCGTCACCCCATCCGACACAGACCCTTTTTTTAGGACGGAATTAAAATCCGACGCAAACTTTCCGTCGCAATTTTAATTGTTTTTTGTAGTGTTTTGCGGTGATCATTGCAAAGGAAGAATTGCCCATGTAAACACATTCCCCATCAACCACTTCTCGAACTCAGTATGCATCCTCTTATCAGCACAGAGGTGTCTTGAAGCACCAGTATCCAGCACCCATTCAACAATATTTTCCACCAAATTTGCCTCAACAACCACAGCAGCAATGACTTCATCATTAGTAACTATAACATTTGCTTTCAACAGCTTTCTTTTGAGTACACTGATAAGCCTTGTGACCGACTTTCCCACAACATAGCAAACAAGAGTACCCTGAGGTTTTTGAATTTTGGGAAATGGTTTGTTGTGTTTCCCTGGACCATTTTTCTTACCCTGACTTCGACCATTCTTATTTTCCCCTTATTCTTTCCCATGAACTTTTTAGCATTAGACGGACCATTGGACTCAACCACAACCATATTAACCTTAGCAGCATTAGTAGGAAGAGTAACATGTTTATCTTTAAAGCGATTAGCCTCCTTGGTCCTCATATGACCTACAAGTTCTTGGAGGAACAAAGTCTTTTTCTTATGCTTAAGGTGATTTCTATAGTCACACCAGGAATGATGAAATTTTTCTAGCAGTACATTAGCAAGAAAGGCATCAAATAATTTATCCTTTCATTAATGACATCAACACATAAATTTTCATAAATGTGAACTTGCTCCATTATTGGTTGATCATCCTCCATAATAAACTCTAACCATTTTCCAACCACATATTTCTTTTTCCCGACACCATCAAACCCATATTTCGACTCTAACAACTCCCAAATAATTTTAACAGATTTAATAGGAGCAAATAAATCGAACAAAGTATTAGTCATGTGGTTTAACAAATGACACCCAACAGTTTTGTTGTCTTCTTCAAAAAAATTGATTTCCTTTTCGTTCGACTTAACAACAGCAGCAAGAAGGGTAGCCTGAGCACCCAATGGTTTAACAAGTATAGGTGGATCTTTAAACAATACATTATCAACCTCTAATTGCTCAAAAACATTAACAATTTTTGAGACCGACGCTTATAATTTTACCATTTAATGGATCCATCTTTAGACTGGTGAGGAATGAATTTTGACGCAACAAACATTGTAACAATAAATAGTTTTCAAATTGTTATTACAACGGTGCAGTAGCAATGAAAAAACAAAAGATTAGAGGCAACAAAATCGCATTGACGAGATAAGGAGGTCTCTGCCTTGAAAACTATTTCGACTCGACCAAAGTGACAATCAGCAAATGACAGTAGTTCCCCAAGGTTTGACACCGCAGCGTCAAGACTCACCCACTTGGGGCTCAGAGCTTTGGAACAACGGAATATCGCTACCCAAAAATTTGGAGGAGAATGAGAGAAGTTTCTTTGTTTTGAGTTGTGTTAATTCTACTATGCAAGGGACTATTTATAGCGAATGAGCCAAAATTGCCTCCTAAACTGAAGGGGTCAAGGCTGAAAGTGTGGAGAAAATCTCACCCACCAACAGCCAAAGGTTTGACTGGCTTGACATCAAGAAACAAAACCGACACTCAAAACAGACCAGGGCCAAATGTTTTGCCTAGCCACACCGATTCCCAAATCCCGAATCCGGGCCAGGCACGCACGCATGTGCGAGCTGAATTAAACACCTCGCAGACCCATATAAAATAATACCCTTGTCCACTAGTGATGACAATACAACGCACATTATACATTGTCCTCAGCCCAATATAAGGAAAGGGGCTTACACATTTTCATTGTCAACAAAAACACGTACATCGGCGTACAAGTGACATAGCACTGTACCCCCAAAAAATTAAAAATAAGGCAGATAGCATTGTTGTACAGAGGATCACCTCTGCCTCCTGCGTAATTGTACATATTTGCATGGTTGAAAGTTGGAACCATGGTAATACATATCAGTTCGATCCAGATCTTGGACTCACTGTTCATATCCTAATCTCATTCAGGGCGCGATAGATGTGGCCAGCATAAGCTCCCGATAACCTTCAAAACACTAACGAAGCTGTTGCAACACAATGTCGCGACCCAAGTTTCACACCATGTTGCAGCTAATCTACTACATTGTATCTACAGATTTCCCTATCAATATGTACACCCAGATGAATTTACTATTAACTATAACAGTGACAATAATGGGACTATTCTACATTGGCCAGCTCAGTTGAGGAGCTGCCAACTTACAAGGAATTGGGAGTAAGGGTAATTTTTTCTGGAGGACCTGTACAAATTTCAGGATGTAAAAGAGGGGTCAATCGCCGTGCTACCTCTTGACTTTGTAGATTGAACTCATCATAAATCATGGACACTGCAGATTTGCAAGATTCTTCATCCCTAAATGCTAGAGTCCATCTACCATCTACTAAAGTTCGTCCCTTTGCTCGTACAGATGGGCCGTATTTCAAAGGAACGACTGCCTGTAATGTTGGTGGACGGATTCTTAGATGTAACCATCTTGGATGCTTATCGTCCACTCTCGGCTGGTCCACAAAAGAGGTGGGCATGAAAAAGGTGAAAATATCAATACCCCATGCGTAGCAACAAAAAACTACTGCCTCTATTCCAAATTTATTCAACTAAATGTTATGGTTTATTACATTTTTTAAATATCCGTAACTCCTGTTTATTTTATGAAAATTACCATTCAAACTCAACGCCATTTGACCAGTGAAGTCATGTTAGGACAGTATAATGGGATGGAGGAGGGAGTAAACATTTTGATAAAGAAGCTCATAGAGAAGATAGTAATATGTTTCAATGAGATGACTGTCGAATACATACATTGCAGGCTGCTAAAGGTGCAACAACTCGAACAACTCCCACATTTTGTCGCAAAGGAAGCTCTTCCAATAGCATAACCCAACCAGAGGTACCCATCGATACAGCTTGAAACCAAACATATCGTTCTTTACCTCTTTCAAATGCGATTCGACAAGGAATGGCATCTTCTGCAAGTAATAATAACAAAGTGATTCTGCAATTCTTGTGTGTATTTAAAATAAGGACAAAAAGTTGTGACCATTATTCGAGCAGGAAAAAAAAACTAACCGAGTTTCAACTCAACGCCTTGCTTTGGACCAGTTATATCCACACCAATACAAATAGCTCGTGAGTCTTTTGGCAAGTCACCTGGGGGATATGTTGGTGCATTGTCAGGCAGTGTTCTGCCTTGTGAGAATATTTGCAGTTGAGAAAGAAGTACAAACGCCTGAGTAGGAAAGGAATCAGAATATCAGACATACTAGGTCCGTTTGACATTTAATCGCTGCAAGTCTTTAATCCGTCAAAAACTCCTCTTTGCGGCTACATGAATCAGCAACGTAAATAAAGCAATATGGGATTGTCTGGACAGCAAAATAGGAGGGTAAGGGAGGGGAGGGAGAAGAAGGGTAGGGGGCAAGAGGGAAGGGAAGAAGGGGAATGAGGTGTGATTGTTTGAATATAATCTCTCTCCCAATGTTTCTTATGAAGGAAGAATTTTGATTTGTATTGGAGGAGGGAAAATGGATCCCTCCATATTTCCTTCCACCCTTTCTCTCAAATATCCCTCAATTCAAACGAGCCCTATAGCCTAGAAGACAAATTTTATACGCTCCACAAAAGAACGATCACTCTTATTTTGGGTTGCCTCAAGATAATAATTACTTTCATACTAGTAACTTTCCTTCCAATTCTTTGGAATCGTCCCCATTTACTTTTGGCACTAGGATTAAAAAAAGTAAAAGCGTGTGAGTGTGATGGTGAGTCTCACCATCACACCATTGAATAATGATCACACAAAAGCTCAATGGAAATGGGGCAATTCTAAGAATAAGCCTAAAAACGAGTACAGACAATTCCTGCGATTTAGAGGGAGTAATAGAGTATAATCTTCCAAATTTATCTTAGGTAGTGTTTGGGAAATTTGAATTAATCTTCCAAATTTCTATTTACATGAATTAGATATTTAATTATTGGCATTCAATTTCATTTCCGATTCCAAACTGTTGTTTAAGTACCCTTGGAATTGAACTGATATCGGAATTGGACAGGACGGACCTGGATTGAGGTCACCCAAAACTTTTTTCGTAAAACTGTTCATCGCAAAGATGTATGTTTTCAATTAAGGAAAAAATTAGTAAAAAAATATTACGACGAGATTTGCGGGGAACAAAATAGGGGAATAAATAAGAATTGAAATGACTATCGTGTGGTAGAAATCTAAGAGAGCCAATTTAAACTAGGTTGGAATTGGTAAGGAATTCAATAATTGATCTCAATTCCAATTCTAAGTTCTAAAGTTTCACAAACGCTTAATATTGTCTCAATTTCGGAAATCAATTCCAATTTCAAATTTCCAAACATATCATTACTAAAAAGACAAAACTGAAGGGGATCGACATGTTTCCACTCAGTTTTTCAGACATGAATCCTATTCGAAAGTGTTCAATCTTTTAAATTGCAATAGCAAAGAAGAATAGAGCATAACACACACTAAGCCATTACCCAGATAAAGGATCAAATGTGAAATATTTCAATTTGTGATAGTCTCCTCACCTTCACAACGTCACACATTCTCTGGCCAACTGTTGATGACTCGCTTGAAACAACGCCTGTAAGAAAGATGGATGTTGCATAGCTTTTATTTAAGCCCCAAACAGAGTATGAACGGAGACAATCAGAAATCCAAGGTCTGATACAAAATACCTTCAGAATACGATGGAGAGACCATGCATCTGAGCTCTTTCCTGGGTGAAGAGGACTCCATCGCTACATCACATAGATACATACAATGTCAAGATAAACTAACGCAAACTTCATTTAATATGACAAATGATTTCGAGTTACCTTTTTTACACTTTCTCCACTCATCACAAATAACTGAGATAAGGAAATCAGCCCATGCTCCTTTAGTTTCCAATAAAAGATGTTTGGAGTACTTGTCGTATGATTCCTGCCAATGGAACATGTACGAATTTATTTCAACTGCATACGGGATTTAAATTCTGCATCCTAAACAACTACGGAGTACAATATATTTTCACTGGCACCAAATTTTACATGTTTTAGTTACAGCCCCAGAAGATTTCTTACTCTAAGCAGTTTAAGATGCTGCCGATTGAACTCAGCTTCACTGTATGGAAGCAGCTGACGTAAGAGCCAGCCACAGTCCCACAAAGTCTCAGCTGATATATCTGATCGACACAGCAGAGTAACCAAAGCATCGAGGACCTGACACAGAAAATTTGCAGTCAAATACAGTATATGCTGAAAAAAAAACGATCGAAACATTAGGTGGTTGTCTTTGACATTTATAGCAGTGGACATTGTTATTTATGAAGGACTTTTTCATAGAGCAAGGCAAATTGAAATTCACACATAGTGATACAAGAAGTAACCAAGGTCGGTGACAAATATACATAAGGCACACGAAGGTGCAACGGTGGTACTAAATATTGGCTGATTTGCAACGGATCTTTATCAGGTTTTATCATGTCCCCGTCTGCCGGCACAAGGGATTACAAACAAAACTGCCATATTTAGCGGACGTTTGACTGATAGAGGCTACAACCCTACAACCAAAACTTGGCTAATATACGTCTGATGCCACTAATATAAGACCAATATGTCATATAAGTGTAATAATCAATACAAAAACAAGGTACACTTTAACACAATCGGTTGAACCTAATAACAATCGGAAGAAAAAAAAATCAGATGGCGAATAATCCAGCTGAGTTGACCTCAAGAGTTCGTAATATGATAAAAGGTTTAGAGTTTTTGAAGAGGTTTCCCTGTCCTTTGTTATGAGTTATTTAGCTCTGACTCCAAATCTTTGCATTACCTCACACATCCATGCCCAACAACCCGCTCCCATACAAGATATGCTAAACACTTCTTTAAGTCGAAAAATAATATTTTCATATAATAGTTGAGTCATAGGCTTAGACACACATATATCAGATACATCTAAACAAGTCCATATAATAGGGTTCTCAAATCTCTATTAGACCATCCCCGTCTAGGAGATCAAGTTAATTGGGTCGCCAATCTTTTAACTCTTAATCTCTTTTCATTCTTAATCATATCCTACTTTTCCAATCATTTGACTTTCTCTATCCCCACAAAACTCCATCTCATATTAGTATATAATAAAATAGAGAAATTAAAAATACCTTGAGATATGTCATCTATATGTACTCATTTTATAGAGCATTTAATAGTTCATAATTTGCTTTTTTTTAAATTTCTTTTAATAAAAAAATATGTCAAATTTTGTGCTCATTTTATAAATCAAAAGTGACTCAAAGAATACGAATACTTTTTTCCCAGCCAATAGGATTACTACGTCTTGAAAAGGGTCCAGTTAGTGAAAAGAGGTCTTTATTGAGTATTTAATCTTCGATTAACTTGACACGCCCCCTTCATGACCTTGAATGAAGATGGTCCTATAGCCCATTTTAAAATTACACGATAATGTTAAGAGTCGCCTTCACAAATATTTAAAAATAGTTAGAAATTTTGACTTTTTTCACTATATAAAAGATCCATCAACTGCCTGCTTTGCACCATGGCAACTATTTCGGCAACTTGAACCATGCTAACATATCCTAAGCTCAATGATTTACTTACTCATAGCAAAATAAGAATGCTATGTAACTATGAAGAGCACTATGAGCCTATGGGGATATATCTCAAAGAATTTCCGTCCATATTCAATATCAAATGAGGTAATGATAGAAGAACATCTTTAAAACGTGAACTAAGACTTAAATCTTACAATAGTGTAGCAGTTTGACAGCCAAAGGCAAGATAGATCGCAAGTCAAGCACTCAATAGGAATAGCCTTACATAATTGAATACACAAGGACGTAAGATATCCGCAACATCCATCTAATATTGGGCCCATCAGTGACTGCTTGATTCCCCAGCCAAATGCCTCTTAAAAGGGAGATAAAGACAGCCGTAACTCGTTAGGCGAGGGAATGATAAGGTAGGTAGGGAATAGCAATACAGCATCACCATAGAGCACAAATTTTACTCTAATAAAACTTTCTTTAATATACACTCCAAAACATTTACGCTTCACATAAATGTTCCAAATCTACCAAAAGCATGGAATTCTTTTGTGCTGTATTTGTCTAATATCCGCACTCGTAACCTAATATAGATATGTTTCTGTCATGTCGATCAAGTACAGGCTGTTTTGGCCAAATACCTGCTATTTTAAAATCCCTTTTTACATAGGGAATACAACATCACAGCAAGGTGACATGACAGCCAATACATCACATAAATGACAGTGTTTAATACTCTCTCCCATCCAAACGGTGGCTTACACTTAGTCACTTACTATAAACGGATCATCCTATCCAAATTCTACATTCCTTTTTTTGGTAAAAGACTTATTACCATATAATCCTTATATCCATCATTTATTTACACAAAATGTCATTACTTTTTACCCATTTTAATTTGGGGGACCCATAAGACCTTATGATTTACCAATAATGTCTTTACTTTTTACCCACTTTCTTAAAACTTGTGAACACCCCTATGTAAGCTTTAGATTGGATGGGAGTATCATATTTTCACATGTCCCTAATCCATGACGATCTCCTCAAAAATACCTTACTGTTGACCTTTGGGTTTGTTTTTGCTGAGCTCTACTAATCCTTAACATCTCCAAAAATACATGATGACATAACTAAGAGGACGATCTAGATGGATGGACAAGGTCAATGATAAGGTATTTTTGAGGGAAGAAACTTACGTAGTAATTTAAAAAATAGGAAAAAGTTGGGTAATATTAGGCAAAAAAAGTTTGGTTCCGAGCATGGATAAAGAAGGGTTGTGTTCTTGAGGATAAAGGAGAAGGGTTGGAGTAGGTTTGCAAACACCGACATGAAGGCTCTTATCATACACTATGAACGTGAATCGGAATTGGATCATTGGGGTATCTCCTTAGAAGAGACGCTACAGTTCTTAGGCCTAGGTGTAGTGCCAAATATGTTGGGGCTGCTAGTCTGCTAGATCGTCGCCCGGAAGCAGCGCGCCACCTTTATTTACTCCTGGGGGTGCGGGGTGTTCAATATTAACTGAACCGTAAAAACTGAAACGAAAAAACACTTTTTAGGTTTGTTTCACTGAACAGAAAATACTCAACCGGTTCAAATATAACGGGACAAGACACCAGACAAAGGCTACCTAACCCATGAATTAGCGACTGCGACGTGAAGTTTTGCCATCGAAGCAATGACCCAAAAGGACAGGATACAAATTGTGTCATTACTTCGCAATATAAGAAGCAGGAATTGTTGAGCCATTTCCATTTATATTAGTTCATAAATACAAGGAGAGGGGATAATTGAATCTTTAGCTTTAGTGGAAAATTTCAATAACATTCAATAATTTGTTAATTTATACCTGAAATCTGCATGAACGAGGGCTAGACCGTTTGCTAACTGAAGAATAAGAAACTCCATATTCCTGTAAATATAAATGATAGATGATAAAATTAGAGCTTCACATGACCAAGAAGCACAAAACACTTGTCCTTTTTTCTCGTATGTGCACCAACAGGAAAATAGACAAATGACTCTCAACAGCACACATCATGACGTTGGACCATGGCGGAAGATAAATAGTGTTTCACATATTGCTTGGTCTGGTGGATATTAGATCATCTTGTGACATCACATATTCGTACTCCACCACTAGGGGGAGCAAATAACGAAGCAAGATAGAAGGAACCATGCAAGTTCCAATTTATGTGGTCTAACTCATCAGAGTAGAACTTCCTGAATAATCAATATATTCATTTATATCATATGCAATCAGGTAGATCTCCATTCTCCAATCTCATAAATTGTTACAGAAGTCTTTCTGTAAGTATAGAATTAAAATTGAATGTCAATAACACTCTTCTATAGAGGATAGAATCATAACATAACTTCTCCCATGGCCTATTCCCATTCAAAATTATTGTAATACCAATTTCCAGTGAAGAAAACCGCAGTAGGTGTCGAATTGGGGAGATACAAAAGAGAGAGAAAAACATCAACTTGAACGATAAAATGACCAATCATACAGAATGTGTCTAGGAGTCAATCCAGAGTCATATCTGGATGTGCCATTAAGCTTATCCTACTACCTACTACCAATATTTTAATCAAGTTGTGCTGCATAAATCACATCAAGAAACAATACCCAGATTATTAGTCTCAAATGCATTTTCTAGAAGTTCTAACACATGTTCTTCGAGGCCACCGCCACCCTCCAACTTTCTAAGAAATATAATGGAAAAGTTAAAAAAAAAAAAAAAAAAAAAACTACAGAAGCTGCATTGCTGCAATAACCTTGAGTTTTTGCATGTAGAAATCCAGCTCACTAGTAAATCCACCCCTGATGGAGTTACTTCCTGATGAAAATAGCTGTTCTTCACCAGAACTCTCACCAACCAAAGCTTGCTGCAAAACAAAATAAATAATAACAAAATAACAAATCGTTAACATATATCAGATCCTTAACCAGCCAAAATGTAACTAATGAGATTAGCGCACACTAGATATAGAACAATAGAACTTTTGTTTGGCTGATATATCCTGCAGGCAAGAGACTGTTGTTCCAAGTTCTTTTACATATACACACTGTCGTTAATCTAATGGGATAACAAAGATTATAACCAGAAGCCAGAAAGCTCTCTTCAACCATGGTACTTAGTTACTCCCTCCGTCCTTTATGTTTCTTCTCATTTCTTTTTGCACGTGGAATAAGAAATTGAATAAAATGAAGTAAAGTAATGGATGGTGGGCCTTGAAAATAATTTGTTTATAGATAAATATTGTTAGTGGGTGTGTGCAAAAGTGTATGAAGGTGGGTCCAATAAGGACAAAAGGGTAAAATTGAGTGTACAAAAAAGGAAAGATAGAAACAGGAAGAAACTTAAAGGACGGCCCAAAAAGGAAAACAGGAAGAAACATAAAGGACGGAGGGAGTATTAAGCAACCATTTCACTCGGTCTCATATATTTGTAGAAGTCTACAAGAGTGACATCGTTATACGTCAACAACTGGCAACGTTAGCCAACATTAGCCAGTGCATCAAATTGGTTTTATTTCACAATAAAAGGAAACGAAGGGAGTTTGGTGAGCCATTTCCCTTTACTCCATCACAATCCAAAAGTAAAGAATAATGTCTCGTAAATTTTATGGTCATCCTTAATACGGAGTATTTCACTTCAAAAAAGATAATAAAAAAAAGGTCGTCAAAAAGAGAGAAATGCATGAAACAGATTAGCAGTATAAGAGATCTATGGGCGTTGTAAAGAAGTAAAGATGTGTCCAAACAAACTGGAGTGTAGTATAGGTCTTTCAAGTCCCAGCAAAACAAAGATGGAACCAAAACATAATTTGGAATCTATACACCAATTTCTTTGCTCTTAGAACTGTTGGAAAAATCTACAGCAAACTTGCTTTAAAACAAGCATGACAAGATTTAATCTGGTTTCCATTCATTGTTCGTCATAGAACAGCGCATGGGCCGATACTTAACCCTGAGAGATGTATTGGTATTGACGGCCGAGATATCCAGATATGTATCAGGGAAACTTAAAATATAAAATATAAAAAAAACGCCTGAGTCGACCAATTTATAACGTATACGGACCCACTCAATAACCTTTATATGAAATAGACAATAGATGATAAAACATCAACAAAAGCTTATAGATTAAATACCACCGCGAAAACCAAAGCACGACTACCGAGTCAAGGAAGATTCAGCGACATCGTTATCGCGATTGCAATCACAACTGATACCACAATTTTAACCTAGTGTGTTACTCTACATCAGAAACAACCGACCAAGTTACAGATAAGTTATATATTAGTAAGAAAAAACAATCACCACACTAACCAGTAAGAGCTTTTTGTGCTGTTTCCGTTGAGGAAGAATTCCGAGTGCATCTAGCATTGACTCTTCCAGTTCTAAGATGAAAGAGGATTAGCGAGAACAAACACCTAATAGAGTATATACTAAGCCCTTATTTAGGAGGGTGCTACCTTTGGTTTGCAACAAAGTGGCCATCAAACTTAAAGATCCCAAAGCTTGTATATCACTACCAATATTAAGATAAGATAGTACAACCTCCCTACACAACACAATTTTCAACAGAGCATCGTTAATACTCAATCGAATCACACCTTAAAACAAGTTACAGTATAAAAAGCAATATTCCTGCCATATTCAAAATCATGAGACACGGACAAGTGTATCAGTAAATAACTTATGAAGTTACTTCAATGAGTTCATACCAACAAAAGAGATATCTTAAGTTTTAAACAAGTTGCCTAGGGAGTCAAACACAAAAGATTTAGCAACTGCATCTTCAATCTTTTCAAAGCAAAACTTTGCAACCCTAAAGGATCCTATCCTAACATAAACATGACATGTGTAGCTTGTTCAGTTGTTCATTTTATTATGGACACTCCTTTGCCAGTTCACTATCCAGCAATGCATCCTTTTTTGGATCCCTAATGCAATTTCAAGCTTACAAGAAAATTGTTGGGGATATAATGGCATCAACAACAAACAAGGAAATGAGACATGCACCTAGAAACAGCAAGCAAAACAAGACCATGATTTCCAAATGGATGTTTACATAAACCATCCTACAACCAACTACCCATATATTATATTTCAGCCCCCAATAAAAAAAACAAATTATTAAATCGAAGACTTGCATACAGTTTACAATATGACTAAAAGTGACCTTAATACACATTGTACTCGAGGTTCCTTCCAGTTTGTTCCTTTTGATAAGGGTATGTTAGAACTGAGATATACTGAGGAGATGGGAGGGGAGGGATTTAGAGGGAGATGAAATCATTTGTTTGGATAGCAAAATATGGGTGAAAGGTTTTGAAGGGGAGTGAAATTGGATCCCTCCACCCATTTCCCTCCTCTAAGCCAAATTATTTCCCCTCCAACAAAGGAAAGACTTGGAAGAAATATCAACTCCTCCATGTCTCCTTCCCTCCTCATCCCTCCCCTCCCCTCCCTTTCCTTCCGGTTTTGGCATCCAATCACACCCTAAAGCAAGAGGGATTATAATCTCCTTCGCAACTCAGTTCGGTAAGTGTGACTGCATGAGCACTGAATAATGCCGCCCGATATAATTTGTTGGACAGATTCAAGAAAAAGTGGCACTTGCCATTAAGGGATTCACATAGCCAGTTGTATTTAAAACACTGTATATGACGCTTTGTTAGCATGATACACTAGGTGAAATTGCATTTTTTTTACTTAAACCAAAACTTGTTCATGTTTTATTTCCTCTAATGCTTCAACATTATTTTTATATATAGTACGGACTACGGAGTACTTTTTTTAATCCAATATTAAAATATACTGAGCATAACATTTGCACAAAACAAGGGGACGAAAGGAAAGGGTGACTAAAATCCTTTTCTGCAGCCGACCAGCGTTGACCAGTAAAAAATTGAATCTATCATGTTTTCTCTTGGACTATAGTTTTAAGTGGTCTTTGAATGCAGAGAAGACTAAAAGTTTCCCATTAGCCCAGAAGAGAGAAAAATAAATGTGCCGCATGTAGATCAAGCCTAAGAGACGTGAAAAAGCAGCATATTGATCTCGAAATCACTTGCTGCTACTGGACAGTTAATAATCAAGAAGCTGTTCGCTCACTGAGTGACTTAAATAGCACATGCTTCTATTTCACTCCAACAAGAAGCCTTGAAAGGTTCTAAGTACAAACTACTTTAAAAGTGCATTGTATTTCAATAGAGTGACAAAATGTTGCGACACTTCACTTGGGTTTCATGTGACATGTCCAACACCAACACGACACTTCGATACTTCAATACACACCAACAAATTGTAAATTTTTCCCAAAATAGTCGTGTCTGACACTCGGATACCATGTCGGACGCAACACCTTGTAGAAGAGTCTGAGTAACATAGACTTAACTCCTCCTATTTTTGTGTCATTTTCAAGTCCTTTCTCGTCACTTTTCACCCTCGTTTGCTCGTGGAAGGAGTTTATCTAGTGAAATAGGTCCTAGATTAAAGTGATTCGTGTTGAGGAAGAAAGGCCTCAAACTTTCCAACACCAAGTCAGAATGTAAAAGTCAGACAACATAACTGAAAAAAAGGCAGAAGATAAAGCAGACAACATAAAAGGCCTCAGCAAGCATAAACGGAAAAAAAAAAAAAAAGGCAGAAGAGCAAACTTACAAGCCAGACATTATAAGCCCAATGGCTCTCATACCATGTAAACTTTTATGCATTGGGCTAAGATAACACTGAAATGTATAAAAGGTTCTAACTCTGGTGAAAGAAGATTGTAGGTTGTGGTGGCTGCTACATAATGTTTTTGTCATCAGTTACTCCCTCTGTTTCTTTGATATCTTCCACATTTCCTTTTTCAACCATTTCTTTGATTTCTTCCACTTTCCTTTTTTCTATCACACTTCTCTCTTACCTAGGTGGCCCACTTACTTTACTCCCTCTCTACTTTTACTTATTTTATTGTTTTTCTTAAGAAATGTGTCACTTTTAAGGTGGAAGAAATCATAGAAACGGAGGGAGTACAATATAGTGGAGGCATAGAATTACCCTAGCACATCATCATTCATAAAGAGACAAAATAGAAAAGGACTCTGACAGCAGGCAGATGAGCTATGCACCAACCCACATGTCTGTAGAGACACCTTGAGGCTGCTTTATCAAAGAAAGTGGCGAGTAACATGTCTTTGACAAAGCAAATCAGTAGAATCAAGGCACTACCAAAGATGCCGGCTGTAATATACATGAAATGAAGGCAACGTACCTAAAGGTTGGTGTAGGACCATGTTCTAGCGGTCACAAACTCATGTTACCTGACTCCTTATTTTGGAGGGTAACTCCAAGTCATATTAGACTTGTTACGATGATAAGTTGAACGTCATTTGATAGTCTTAAGTGCTCAATGGGTCAAAGTACAAAGTCCATGAAGAAAGAATTTGAATTATTAAATTCTGGTGCTACAAGTTTGTAAGGTTACTCAAAATAAAGCTCTTAGATCTTGATCTGAGCTTCCAATGACTACTCGTTGAGCTTCAAAGAACAAGTATCAAAGGTGTTACGGTCCCAATAAGTCAACTGTGCACTGGAACTAGAACTTGCTGCAGTTAATGCTTTGAAGGAGATGATCCTTATGTAACTTTTTCATGATTGATGTTTGCTATTTTTTGGTGAGTCGAGTCTAGGGAATACCAAGGGGTTCTTTTCATGAATTCTGAAGTTGTTAAATTATGCATTAGTCATTTCCAAATTATGCATTAGTTTAGCAAGGTGCTTGTAGTTCTTTTCAAATGATCCAATTTCAGAAAAACAAAAAACTAAGTGTGGAGATCAGAACTGTTGTGATCGGTCTTGTCTTCCTTGTGAGGTTGATGCCTTTATTTCATCCTTAACCTCCTGGGTTTTGGTTGAAACAGCCTTTGTTACTAACCCTGTTTCCTGTGTGCTCTTCGTACGAATCAGTTTTAGTTTGATCTTACAAGATTTTTTTAGCTAACTCGCAACGTTTTTTACTTCACATTTTCCACCTAAATTTTAACCACTGACTCCACCAGCAAGACTACTTCTCTCTTTGCAATTTCGATCCTCAATACAGTTCACATCGTTCAACTAATAGTTTAGTTCACTTTAGCTGAAGACACAGTAAGAAAACCTAGTACTGCTCAACACCTGATAGGAATATGCGAACTAAATAATAGACTGAAAGCTTCCAGAAGAAAATGCACATAGAGGCATAGAGCTTCCCGTCATAACAGACAGCATCCTGGTTACCACATTACTCATCTACCAAAGATAGCAGAAAGTGAAATTGGCAAAAACGCAAGCAACAGGTAGCACAAGAAAATAAATGAAAAAAAATAGTGCACACGTCTATGATATTAATAGATAAATAAATAATTAAAATACCTCAGAGACAAATGCACATCATTGGAACTATCTTGCAAGCTGATATTGTTAGGAATGAAAACTTCCAAATATTTTTCATCCCCTAAGGTATCACCATTTTGCTCTTCAGATGATGAATGCTGAACTTTGTACAAGGTCAAATCGCCATTTGATTTAGCATCAAGAATGGACAAAAAAACATCGCGTGTGCAAAACAGAGATGCACAAACTGTATTTGCCAAATCTTTGATTTTCACTATCCTCAATATACAACAAAGTAGATATAATGATGTAATAGCTCCAATCGGCATATCCTGGATAGAAAAGCAATAGATGGTAAATGAAACAATTTGATTTATTTCATAAGTAAAGGCTTGTTATAGAAACAAAATACCAAGTCACCACAACATCATATGAGTAACTTATAATGACATGTTACACAGACACATGAATGCCAATCAACATAAACAACACCTCTTTGACTAAAAGTGGTCACCGAAATTTTGATCGTATTGCTTCTACGTATAGAGATACTCCCTCCGTCCTTTATGTTTCTTCCCGTTTCAATATAATACTCCTCACAAATATTAAAAAGTGGGAAGAAACATAAAGGACGGAGGGAGTATCAAATCTGGCTTTTTCAAGTTCCTGTTTGGTTGGAATCCAGTGATACACTCTAACTGAAACTTTCTTCCTTTTGTAAATAAGAATACTATGGAGTCATGAAAGTTAAATGACTGAAGCATCAAGCACTTCTTTTGTGTGCAGGCCCCAAACCATATGGGGCTAAATCAACAAAATGGAGGGAGTACTTCACAATAATAATACGCACATCCAATCGAGGGAGCAATCCAATTCAGGGCCTAATAACATTGACTATTACTTACCAAAACATTATACAATAAACAAAGCCTCTTCACTAAAAAGAAATGAGAAAAAAGCTGAAGAATTTCATTTACATAAATCAACAGCAAGCGTGAATAACAAATGTATCAAGAAAAGTGATAATGCGACAAATAACTACTACTCCCTCCATATCATATTGTTCCTGCCCTTCTTTAATATATGTGAGGAGTATTTTATTGAAAGGGGAGGAACAATATGATATGGAGGGAGTATATATTTTTTGATAATTAAGGAGGAACCATGGAAGTTCTATTAACCAACAAAGAAAGCGCTGTAAATCAGACATCAACACTACAAGAGCAATATTTACAAACTTACCGCTTGAATTGTCAGAGAAGGCAGCAACAATGGCAATATCAAAAGCTGCAACAAATTGTCTGTGATCAGCAAATCAACATCTGGAATTCCCGCTGAGATAACATCACTAAAATAGTACAAATTGTCTTCGATTTCATCCATGGAAGCAATTATACTGGAAGATGTTTCTTGACTAGGTTCCCTATTCTCGAATAAAGGGAATATGCTCAGTAAGAAAATAGATGCCAATGTTTATCCACCAGATTAAATTAGAAACTTACTTTGAAGCACCAAAGACCAAGTCATTTAGCATGACACACTGCTTCTTAAAGAAGGAAACAAGGCCCACAAAATACTCGCCAAGCGGCCCACTAGTAACATATTTATTTACACTCTCATCTCCAACTAGAAATCAAAAACAAAAAAAACAATAATTGCAAACGATGGAGTTAAATTGAAAAGATAAAAAGATCCTCTATCCAAAACATGGTGGATAACAAAGGAAAAAAACTGACCATGGTAAACATTGAGAGTTAGTGCACGTACAGCAATACGTATCATGCTCTCCTCATGAGAAGCAAATCGGATAGCTTCATCATACAATGGAAAGCATATAACATCATCCTACATCAATAACACAGGAATGAACGATATTAATAACCTTTTTTTATGGCTTAGTGACAACAAACTTGTATTATTCTTCAGAAAAGCGCATATGCTTGCATGAATTACATCATCATAAAAGCAACTAAAAGCGAGAAACATGGAAACTAGACAGCTAGAAACTTGCAAACAGAAGAAGAAAAAGGTGGAATAGTTAAAAGAGAAGCTAGAGACTTGTCAATTCTGTTTATTATATGCTTAGAACTGTATATACCTATTGCAATAATTTATCCTTCTATATGCCCATCTTTGCCACCGTTACATATACATTTTCACGAGTTGAAGCAATTGGAATAGTTTAAAGAAAAGTTACGGCAAAGGCTTTTACAGGTAAGAGAGTACTAGTCTATATATATATATATATATATATATATATATATATATATATATATATATATATATATATATATAAAAGAAAAAAATAATCATGTACTATCTTCTTTTAATTCGTCTTAATGAGTACAACTGTACATTAAGAGTATCAACTAATGAAAATTTTAGTAATGCGTGGTAAAAGATACTACAACCACAACCACAACAACCACAAAGCCTTAGTCGCAAAAGATTTTGTTTAAACATGACCTCACACAATCATTCAATCAACCGCAAACGGTTTTTCACGGGTAGAAAAACTAGTTCAAACTTAAAACAAGAAGCTAAATCTCTTGTACACTGCCTTTTGAATAATGACTAAGCTTCCTAATTTGTCCACTTTTTCATCAAAGATGACACTTATTACTGCTGATTTGTAAACGTGAAAGGCTCCTTAAGATCAGCCATGACTCCAAACACATTACTTTTTCCTTGAAAAACACATGCTGACAGTCTAGCACATCGCTATCCAGACTTTGGTGGACATCTGAGCGTAAATGAGGTACGCCATTCAAAAATTATTAAAAAAAATAGATACATCCTCCATTTCAGTGAGTAAACTCTACTTGAATTTTCAACGAGAAGTAAAAATTAGGCTTCAGGGAGTAATAAAATTAGGCTTCAGGGAGTAATACGCATCACTATCACATTGGCAGATGAAGCAAAAAAAGATAAAGCAACCACAAAAATGTGATCCTAATTTGAACCTAGATAAGACCATTCTGCCATTTTTCTTTTCATTTGAGAAAATTTTGTACATTCCAAATCCTAGTACCTTGCACCTATGTTGCTTATCATCGAAACACAGAGATGACACTAGAAGTTTGTTAAGCATACTCACGTAAAATTAAAAGTTCTATCTAAGCAGGAAGAAACACAAATAGAGACAGAACAGACTGGAAAGGAAAATCAAACAATCAGAGCATGGTAGAACTTACATCCTGAGTTTTCACGAGCAAGGATATTGTGCCCTTGTTCAGATGCCCACTTATAGCTCTTCAGTTACCAATTTCAAAACAAAAAAAAAAAACATTAAAACTTATACAGTTGTACCAAGCACCTTGTTAGAAAAACAGAAGGCAGTTAGTATAGAATCAACATATTGCATATGATAACAGACCTCAAAAAAGATATATAATATGATAATAGCTCTTCATTCCGAAAGTCAAATGAATAAGTTATGAGGTAGTTGATGTGCTCGTTACTGAAAAGATAATCTGCAAATATCAAATAGATTTATAGTCAATTAGCAGAAGGAAAACTAAAATAAATAAAAATCAAAACATTACACAATGTCAAAAGTCTCAAAACACGGTTAACTACTCAGAGTGAACCCCTTACATATTGCATGCTCATGTTTTATGTTTTGAATCATGATGCTCATGGTCTGAAGTAACTGTAGTGAAATCATGATAGTTTTGCTGATCTTCAAAATACGTACAAACTCCCCCAAAACTTGCTTCTCCATAAAAAAACTGCAGGTTATCCGGGGAAATAAATCAGTATGAAATCAGCATCTGCAATAACAACCCATTACTGATCCGTCCCTTTCAATAAATAACCCCATTTAACTTTTTTATCAAGGAGAAAAGGTTAAATGGCCTTATTCGAGTAAATGACACCAATGGAGGAGTATTATAGTCAGCAACTCGGCAGCCTTGGTGTACTGCTCACTGTTCACATAGGCCAAGGGTTTAACGGTGCAGTCGCAAACTCCCTCTACTTAACAGGCAAATACTACGTGGTAGATCCAAAATAAACATGGTTATGAATATTTAAAACATGTGGCCTCAAAATATTTGTGGAAAGTTATTAGAAAACAGGCACTGTGAAGAGAAGGTCAACCCAGCTGGCACAATGATCTTAACTGCAAACAATTTTAAGTTAAAACCTTGAAACTAATGGTGCAAAAAATAACTCCAACCTAGCTGACCTACGCCTGGTAGCATAAAAAAAGTGAAAAGTAACAAACAACGAATAATCTTAACCAAAAAACTTACCATTAGGCCCCAATCAAAGCCTTGGATACTAAAATCCCACATAATTTGTATCCACATTACTGCGTCCATCCCACTTTTATCTTCCCACTTCTAAAAATTGCCTCGCGTGCTTGAAAAAGTGGGAAGATAAAAATGAAAAGAGGAAATACTATACATTGCATTTTTAGTTTGAAATGTCTGTATTGTGGTGTAACAAGTGTGTATAAGTGGCTTAGTGCATACCGTGTATGGTATTACACATTACGTATTCATATCCGAGCATACCACGAATTAGGCAACCAAGAATTCAAAGCAACGGATTTAAACCTTCAATAATTCAAAGCACAGGAGCATATATTACAGGGTATCTGCGCATTAAGAAGATTGACTACTGCTCAATTTTTTTACGAAGGCAACCTATAGTGTCCCAATTATGACATCTGAGTTTGGCAGCTTTTGTAATTTTGTTTGGTGTGCTTACATGAGACACAGCCAATATGAAGAAATAGGTAATGTAAATCATACCAAGCCTATAAAGTAGAGGATGGAGGTTATGAACTTGCAACTGAAATTGAAATTGAAGGCCAAAACAGTGGAAAATTATGTTGTAGATACCAAAGCAAATGACATCACAAATCTAACAAATATGGAATGATGACTTACTAAATGGCTTATGGGATCACAAGGTACGATGCAAAAGCACACGCCTCAAAGAAACAAGGACAATATCTACAACGAATGACATTTTAGTGTCCAATATTTGTTAACCAGAAATACAGCATAGGACAATATCTACAACGAATGACATTTTAGTGTCCAATATTCGTTAACCACTTTCAAATTGATATGCATCTACTCAGATTTTGCATCCAAACATAATGCATATTCATTTAGGTTGCGTTTGGGTACTTAGAATTGATTTGAATATCAAGAATTCAATTCCTGTATTTGAATTTCTAGAATTCAAATCTAAATCCAAATCCAAAATGTTGTTTGGGTACCCTTGGATTTGGATTTGGATTTCGGGCGGGTGGAGCCGGGTCAAGGTCACCAATTTTTGTTTTTAAAAATTTTTCATTAGAAAAATGTAAATGTTCAAATACGGAAAAAAAAAATAAAGAAAAAAAACTACGACAAGATTATGCAAAAAAACAAAGAAACGACAAGTGACGGAATTGAAATGGCTACCCATATACTAGGAATTTGAGAAAACCAAATTTGAACTAGGTTGGATTTGGTCAAAATTTCAAATCTAAATCCCAAGGTTTCCAAACGCTCGAAATATTTCAAATCTGGAATTCAAATCCAAATCCAAGTTCCCAAACATGCCATTAAGGGAAAGCATCCCAAATGCTTAATTGGACAAAAAAGTGGAGGAAGAAGAGAAAAATAAGTATGAGAAAAATTCCCAAACACTATTTTCAGATAAGATTAATCCAAAGTACTTAGTCATAGTACTCTTTTTCGAACCATGCCAGCTTTCCAAATGGATTTGCGATCCCCAATGAGTTTAATGATCATTTAGCCCCCCACCCCTAACTTGGTGTGGTTTAAATATTGTTGAAAGGTTTCAATAACATCATAAATGTGCATTATGAGTACTTTAAAACACAATAAAGTGTTCAAGGTAAGTAAATAGCTTCACTAGGGCATAAACCCTAGTTGGGCTTCCAAATATCAAAGCAGCAGAGTACTTTCAATTCAATATTGTTCACCTTACAAGGCTGTGATTTCTCTAGCATTAAAAAAAACTGCTTTCAACTCGATAACAATTATTCAACTTGTAGATTATAGAATAGATTTCCAGCAATCTTTGGTAACAAAGATGAAATCTTACTCGAAGAAGGCTGCATCATGCTGGTCGCCATAAGTTACCAATTCCGCTATCGATCTCAGTGCTTCGATGACAAAATCCTTCATGATATAAAAAAAACACTCATTAGAAGATTCCCGCACAACTACAGACGTAAGGGACAAAATGATTCACTAACCTTGTTAACTTCATTCACAACTTGAACCTTTTGTAGCTGGTCAGTTAGATATCTGTATGAGCGATGAGGGACAATTAGATAGAAATATCAGGAGAAACATGACATAATATTTTTAATAGGAAACAGACAATGGACAGCGCGCACTGTGATTGTCATTGATCCTAATCTATTATAACAAGAAAACAGCGTCGAATAACTTTTCTGACAAGCATGGCAATTTCATCTACAGTTGTGCTAAAATGTCCAAGACGTTGGAAATGTAATGCGATTCCAAATTTGCAAACTCAGGAATCAAACACTGTGATCTCTCTCTCTCCCCCCAAAATTGTCAACACGTGACTACAATCTAGTTTGGCTCCGACATTACAATCATCTAGCTTTGACTAGACATAGATTGACGAAATGCACGAGACTAGGGATGTCAACATTTTCGCAGAAGTCAAACAGAATAAATAAAATCAAACAATATAATAACATGTTGATAATCACAATTATGAAGACACGGAAACCAATACACATTACAAAGATCAGCGAAATATGAAAATCAGAGGGTATTGAAATGAACATACTTGAGTTCGTCCAAGGAGAATCGATTCCGGGATTTCCAGAAGGAAAACCACATCATGAAATACTCAAATCAGTAGGTAATTTGATCATCCTCCGGAACCATAACCTCGAATCAAAAAGACGTTGAAGTTGGAATGGATGAACAAGTAGGTGTAGTGAGCAGAGCAAAAAAACGAGTGCAAATTGAGAGATTGAGAAAATTGAGTAAATTAGGGTTTAAAAGGATAATCGGGGATGAATAGGAGAGAGAAATTGATGAAGAAGAAGATGATGATGATTGATCGATCGGCAGGGCAGGGCAGGTGGGGGGGTTTGCATAGAGGGATGGGGGGAAGGATGAGGAGGGGAGAGTCCTGAGGTGGGATTTGTTTCGCCGGAAAAGGAATAACACCAACACCAACTCAGCAAGTGTGCGTTTTTTGCTTCCTATTTGCCTCTTCTCTTTTATCATCACTAGGATACTTCCACGCCCTTTTTCTTTATTTTTTTTTACCCGGAACTGGTAAAACCGAACTCGTGACCTCTGGCTCTGATACCATGATAACGAATCATCTCAATCAAAACCTTAAGGCGATGGTTAAGAGCCATTTATATTCTATTAGTACCTACTCTTATTAGGTTTCATACCCCTGTTACCCTCATTTGTACTTAGTCTTTCAATAAATTTAATGAGAAAACGTCTCCATAAACCTACTCAAAAAAATTAAAGGGGGAATGGGACAATCTAAGGCCAAACAACACCCACAACATCTTGTTGGACAAGACGGAACAAATTTAAGGGAATTTCCGAGTACTCCATCCGGCATATACACTCCGCGCGAATGACCCCCCTATTAGCAAGTCATTATGTGCACCCATTACCTTCCATGTAGATGTGACGTATCTCTATATCCCAACTTGGGTCTATGATAAAAGATCGGCAAAGGCTCACCATGTGTGAGTGAGCTGACAATAACCCGTCATGTTTCACTAATAATTTGACGACCGCTTGCGAATATGTTTGAATAATGATGCTACGAAAAACCATTCTTTGCCTAGAATTAAACCCTTTTTCACATCGGATTTTTAGCACATAATTTTATACAAGGTGTATGTCACAGTTGGCAAAAAAAATCAACTATAGTAATCGTAGCTATACATAATGTCTCAAACAGCCAAGGAGGGAGTTACTTGTAGAATCACGAAAAATGTTTCCTGCTCTTGATAGACCCGGGCAGGGGCGGTCGCAGTATTTTTTACTGCGGGGGAACAATTTTTTTCCCGAATTTTGTGAGTTGTTATATTACCACTATGTTATTTTTTCTATCTCTAATGTTCTTGAAAAATGTCGAAAATAATTATTAAAAGTAATTACATTATTGATCTACCGAAAACATTAAAAAGAATACGAAGTTTGTTTGTGCATAAATTACCTATAGTAATAGATTACAATGCAAATCATCGACTTATAGAATTGGTTTAAATATATTTAACTCTCATTATAATCAAACATTTGAGGTTATTGGAGTGGTTAAGTTGTTGTTTCTTATCATAGACTCAAGTTCGATTCCCTTTAGCAACTTATCTTCTAAAAACTAAGATAATCTCAATGTGTGGGTTTGAATAGATTAACACAGGAATAAAAAAAGCTAGAGAGATGATTCCCTCAATACTACAGACCCTTTTTATAAATCTGCTACGAAAGCTACTATGACACCTTATCCAAAGACAGCTATATATTACAGTTACTAGAAAGTGATGTAGAGGAAGAGGTTGAATTCTGGAAAACGGCGATATATGGTTATATTGTAGGCGCCAATCCACCATGGTCTGTGATTCAGAGATTTCTAAACCCACTGTGGAAGAAGGCTGATGTTGACAAATTGGCTTTTATGAATAATGGTATCTTTTTGGTTCGTTTTAAGTCTTCTGAACTCCAGCAAGTGGCCTTACAGAAATGGGTCATGTTTGATAACAAACCAGTTATCATCAGAGCTTGGACAGAGGATGCGGTGTTGGATGAGCGCGGTTCATGAGATTCCTGTTTGGATGAAGCTTCATGGCTTGAAACTCAAGTTTTGGGGGGAGGAGTGTCTTAGGAAAATTTCTGGTCTAGTGGGGAAATATGTTCAATGTGATCCAGTTATGATTAGTAAGACTTTCCTTGGGTTTGCTAAGGTGATGGTAACTGTTCAATTGGGACAAGAATTTCCAACTGAGATCTCATTCTTGGATGAAAAAGGAGTTGAGCAGGCGGTCAGGGTTGAATATGATTGGATTCCTTCCAAGTGTGAGAAGTGCAAAGGCATAGGCCACAAAACTGAGAATTGCGGGAAGGGTGAAAAGGCGAAAACCACATGGAAGCAGAAACTGGTGCAAAAACATGTGCCTAAGGTCATTATCCCTAAGACTACTCGTACTCCTGAGATAGTGGTTCCTCAAGCAGCCAGCCAAGCTCCTTCTCCTGCTCGAATTATATCTAAGATAAGTAGGGAGGGAGCCGGAACCTCCTTTGCCTTCACAAAGGATGGCAGCAGCCTCATCAAGACTTTACATTCGATGCTTCAGTTCTCAGAGAAGGAGCATGGGGTGAATGAAACTACTACTAGTGATCATGGGTAGTATAGATTTTTGGAATATCCGGGGCCTAAATATTATTACTAAACAGCTAGAAATAAAATGGTTCGTCCATCGGAATAATATTGGGCTATTTGGGCACCTAGAAACTAGAGTAAAGAATAAGAATTGGCTATCCATTAGTAATAAAATTTGTCATGACTTGTCTATTTGCACAAATAGTTGATGCGTGTTGTCGCTGACACGCATGAAAACAATATTTATAGTTCCAACTAGCTACAATATAGTAGTGGTAAGTCGGGGTCGAACCTCAGGGAGGCAGTGAAATGTAATCGGTCAAGTCTAAGAGCAATTGCAGTTGGGGTCTAGAGAAGGGGGGTTGGGGCGAGGTAGAAAAAATTAATTAAACGAATTAAATGAGTAGAGACAAGAAACAATGACAAGAAAGGCGTTAGGGGGAGTCGGGGAGTCAAAACTAAAGGCAAGGGTACAAGAATCACGAAAATTATCACAAGGTAAATAAGGAGAGGAGCCACCTTCCGGTTTCTCTACCCGACCTAGCAAAAATCCGCTTTCGCGACGAATGGGCTAAGGTCTCAAGATAAGATTACCTGAACCCCGAGTTTCCCCATATTGGTTCAAGTGAGTCAAGCTAACTGAGTTGATCAGGCTAAGTCAACAAGACACAATAATCTCATACATGACAAATCACCACAAATGCAATAATCCTCATAAAACCAAGACCCAATTCTAAGGTTCCTCCTCCCCTAACCCCCTAACTAAAAATATACTCACTAGTCATAATAAACACAACAAAGTAAATAACAAGGAGGCTAAGAGCAAGATAAAACATGATGGTCAAAAGGCATGAAGAATAATCTAACACAATAAAGAGGAAAATACTACCAAAGCAACTACCAATAAGGAAATAAACAACAAGGTAAAATAAAGAAATGAACACAAATACTAGGAAGGAAAATAAAGGAAATAAACAAAGGAGAGAGAAAATGAGAAGGTACCAACAATGGAGGTTTAAACAATCTAAACACAAAGAAAACAAAGGCAAACAATATAGTAGAAAGAAATTAAAAAGGAAACTAATTAAAAAAGAGGGAGAGGAAAAGAAAGTACCAACTATGGAAGAAGAACTCAAAAGAAGAAGATGAAGATTAACATAAATATGAAGCTTGAAGAAGAAATACAAAAATCTTGTCACTAAATCCTTGCAAAACCCCTTAATCTTCAAATAAATCTAAACTGATGAGATCGGTTGTCTGTCCCGAGCTGCCCGCCAATTAGGCCTGGAGGCAGACCCGACCCGGATTCTGAAATAGCCTGCTGAGCAGGCCGCCTATCAGACCCTTCAAGGCAGCCCACTGGGGTATCCCCGAAACACCCCGCCGAGCTCTAAGCCCGAAACCTGGTCCCCAGCCCGCCAGGGTCAGGTTACTCCCTCGACCTTCACCGGAGGAAGGGACTCCTCCCATTCCCTGGACATCAAGACACCTTACCTGGCCGAGCCTAGCCTGGGTAGGGAAAACCCTCATGATCAAGCCTAAGGTAAAAGGGAATAAGTGGGGGAGATGTCTCCACGTGTCCCTTCTCTTCCCCCCCCCCCCATACTCTCTCTTGTGGAACCTATAAATACCCATTTATTTCCCACAAGAGAGGGTAATTAACTTTCTCTCACTAGAATCTCACTCTAGAAAACGCCACCTTACTCCTCACGAGTAAGGTTTGTCAAGTGCATACACGGACTGACTTACTCCTCACGAGTAAGGTTTGTCAAGTGCATACACGGACTGACTTAGGCATCGAAGAGGGTTTCCTCGGACAACTCCGAGGCCCTGTGCGTTCCTTGTGCAGGTCACAAACCCCCTCCGCCGAGAAAGTCCGACTACTAGAGGAGAAAGAAGGTGAGGTCAAAAGCTCAAGCCAGATCCAAGTAGAACCGGGAACTAACTTGAGAACCCGAATCCAATTCGGGTTTGATTGTTTCCATACCGGAAAAATTTGGCGCCGTCTGTGGGACTTACGAGTTAAGATTCCTCAAATAACAAAAAAAAAGCCACCAGAAGATGCCTAAAATCGTAGAAATTGAATCGAGAGCTGATCCGGCGGGACAGATGATCGTCCCCCGGTACGGCATGCCCATGTGTGGACGTCCGTCCGCACCGCCCAGCGCCCCGCGCGCTCCCGCGCGGGACTGACTCGGTTTTCAACGTGTGGCGGCGGCCTCCCACGCGGCCTCCTCCCTGCCAGGGGCTGGCCCGATCTCGCATACGGGGCGAAGTGTCGGACCTCGATTTGGATGACGATCCGGACTTGTACTAGACGGGTGTGGGGCACCCGTGTTTCCGTTTGGGAATCGATCGAGTCGTGGTTGTAAATGTTTAAAGGCCATTTTGTTTGGTAAGGCGACCTTTTTATAAGTGAACTGAAGTTGTCGTTGATTTGTGGAGTCGTCATCGAGTCAAATTATGAGAACTCGGAAACCGTTCAAGTCAACTTTGATCCCTTGCCGGCTCAAAGCTGAGTGGCACGGGACCTAAAGATAAAGACTTGTACCCTTAAGCACTCCATGCCTGGAATGAATCTCGTTGCCAATGGTTTCGGAAATCCGTAAACCTTTGATTCTGAGTAAGGGGTGAGGGTACGTATTGGGAAGCCAACATCCGATAGATGTCAACACCCAATCCCGCCCGCACTATAGCGGCCTCTACTAATCAATCGGTGGGCTGATATCCTAGTTCTTTTGTTGTGGTGGAAATACTGTAACATCCATTATTTTAACCCTATACCTTTTGCTATGTCGATTGTTTAAGGACAAGTAAGCTTTGTCGTCAAAGTAAATGTGCTTACATTTTTTGCATGTGATTTCACGTGACATGCAGGCCATGAAAAGATGCACATAGGAGAGTAGAGAGTACTAGTATTATACGTATTAGCAAATCAGTGTTAATGCGATAATACATATATTAGTCTTTCTCGTGGTATACCTTACATGGTATTCTGCTTAAGATGCATCGGTTCGGTATTAATAGGGATGCGTCGAACCTAGTAAGGTGAGCACCGGGACTAATACGGAACCCGACCATCACTTTGTTCAGTTTTAGGTGTTTTACGTTTTGAATTCCGTGTTAGGTGATTTAGCATGCGATTATAAGGTCATAAGAGCGGTAAATCATATGAAAAACTGTAAATGCGAATATAAGTAAATCACATAATGAGGAGTTGCACCCTCGGAGTGTACACTAAACGAGACTCGATGCATAGATAGTTTTGAGAACGGATCTCGGAATTACTCGGGTCTATTTAGTGTGTTTTAGTGTTTGTGATTGAAGTTGGGGCGTTACGTATTTTGGTGGATGTTCGTGGGCCTAGTGCCCACATCTATTGTTATCATAGTGCATAATAATAGAAAGTGCGATTATTGAAAGTTTTTTTTAGATGGCAACCTAGTGACGATACGACTTCGACAGGCGGATCCTCCTAGCTTGACCAGTTATTCCGGCAGAGTTTTGTTACCGTTTGACCTTCCCGCGGCTACTCCGGCAGAGTTTCGTTGCTAAGGACTAGTTCTGCGGCTAATCCGACAGAACCTGGGTACTAGTTTTGAGCTAGTCGATCACATGCACCTCGGTATCGAGTGGAGTGCTCGAAGGTGAGGATTAGCGTCGATGTCACTTTTTATTATCGAAACTACGATCGAGTTGATCGTTTGCCTCGGGTGTCGGAGTGCGAGCCCTTAGCGAGAGTTTAGAGGGGGAAGATGAGAGTTGAATTGTGTGAAAATGAGGGCGTGAAGGGGGGTATTTATAGGTGTTTTCGGCCCTCGTCGCCTATATAGGCGCGTGAGCTGGGGCGGACCAGGTCTCGGGCGCCTGGGCTCAGACGTGGGGATTCTTAGGCGCGTGAGGCGGGGCGGTTGGAGTTTTGAAGATACGATCTTGATACTTTCCAAAACCGAGAGACGGGTGTATGATACTAAGCTTAGGGCTTAAGGATTCCCGTGGCTTGACCTAGCGCCGCGGGTTTAGTGGGCCTCGGGTGTTCATCCCGAGGTTCGCTTGGTGCGGTGTTGACTCGGTTCGAGTTTCGGGACCGACTCGGGGTCCCGGTGTCAGAATTAACTCTAATTAGTGTCTATGCGACCGTAACGACACGACTAAGGCTGCCATCATGTTAGTTTAATTTGCCCGAATAATTTATTTGATCCGTTCTATAGAAAAACTATCCAGAACACCGCGAACCCGCATCGCGTTGCAATCATATCGTCATCAGGTGTTTGTTGGGCACTTCTGCAGCCACCAGGTCCAAATATGGGTGTCTACAGAAGCCCCCACTTTGACTGAGGGTTGGACAAGGCAAAAGTCAAAGTATAGCCGCCCAGGTCAATCGAAGATTACGACCTGGTGGTTGTCCGGTCGGGTCGTTTTAAGTCCGTTAGACTGTGCGTTGGGGCTCGCCAGCCAAGGTTTAGGAGTCATACCTGATGTCTTCGCTTGTGGTTGCTTGCTTGGGCCCGGGCCGTTGCTTGTTGTCTTGTTCTTGATTCTTTGTGCGCGCGCACTTTGTCTTCTTCGATTTATTTAAGGTTTTGTTTAATTTTAAGCGCTTTTATTTGTTAGGGGAAAATGTATTTACTTTTGCTTGGGATGCTTATGAACCCTTGATGATACAGAACGTTCGAGGGCGTTAGTCTCCACTCGAGCGGTCGTCTTCGGGATGCTTATGACCCCTAGGACAAGGTAAAATGATATAAAACTTTCTGAGGGCGTTGGTCTCCACTCGGATAGTCATCTTTCGGGATGCCTCTGACCCTTAGGACAAAATAAAGTGATATAAAACTATTCAAGGGCGTTAGTCTCCACTCGAATAACTGTCTTTCGGGATACTTCTGACCCCTAGGACAAAATTGCGGTTGCTGTGCCTCCGGGATAACTCAGATCCCTTGGGCAAAACTCCTCGAGGGCGTCAGTCTCCACTAGAGTAGCTGTCTTTCGGAATGCTTCTGACCCCTAGGACAAAATTGTTGTTGCTGTGCCTCCGGGATCACTAAGATCCCTTGGGCAAAACTCCTCGAGGGCATCGGTCTCCACTCGAGTAGCTGTCTTTCGGGATGCTTCTGACCCCTAGGACAAAATTCTTATTGCTGTGCCTCCGGGATCACTAAGATCCCTTGGGCAAAACTCCTCGAGGGCGTCAGTCTCCACTCGAGTAGCTGTCTTTCGGGATGCTTCTGACCCCTAGGACCAAATTGCTGTGCCTCCGGAGTAACTCAGACCCCTCGGGCAAATTGCTGTGCCTCCGGGATAACTCAGACCCCTCGGGCAAATTGCTGTGCCTCCGGGATAACTCAGACCCCTCATGCAAATTGATGTGCCTCCGGGATAACTCAGACCCCTCGGGCAAATTGCTGTGCCTCCGGGATAACTCAGACCCCTCGGGCAAATTGCTGTGCCTCCGGGATAACTCAGACCCCTCGGGCAAATTGCTGTTTGTTTATTTGTTTTAGTAAATTGCTGGTGTTGTGAGTTTGTCTTAGTTAATTTTGTTTCGTAGGCTTGTCTTATTTTGTTCGAGTTTGTTCTTGCTTTTGTTTTGATTTTGAGTTTGCTCAGAGTTTGCTTATGTTAATCTCGGTTGTTTTTTTTGTTACGCGTCCGGATGCAGCGTTAAGTGCTTGTTTTATTAGTCGAGAGTGCATTATTGATGTTAATTAGTAGTTGTCCCATTATGGTTGTTTTGCTTGTCTTAGTAGGTGCATGTGTATTGTCTTTGAGTTGCGTTTGTTTTGCTTTGTATTCGAACCTTTTGCTTAAGTGTTTATTGGTGTCTTAGTTTTGATTTGATCCCTCGTGGGTGGTTGTATTAAGTTAGATTTATCTCTCTCGGGTGGCTACGCTGGATTTATCCCTCTCGGGTGGCTACGTTGGATTTAGTGATTGTTTTGCCTTTAAAATACTAGTGTCGGTGTGTAAGCTCTTTGCATTAGTTCTTGGGCTTGCATTTGCTTATTGAATTATTCCGGGAATGTGCTAAAATAATAATTCCCTTGGGATGCGAATTAAGTGTGCTTAGGAACTTGCTAGGATAACAGATTGCTTCAAGTAATTTGGGATCATAGAACGATTTGTTTTGTTCACCTTATTACGTAGTCAAGCGCGAGCATCCTTGTTAATCGTGGTTCTTGTGTTCGTTTATTACTGGGGTCGATTTTGACTAAATGAGGTTTTAAGACTTGCTTTATGAGTTGGAATTTACTCCTAACTCCCTCGATTGACATCTAAGATGGTGCGTGCTCGTCCGGTTAGGTTTCCGACGGGGATTGAGTGAGGTTGGCTCGGGCTAGGAGCACGATGTGTTACTACTCGTTGGAGAATGTGCTGGTGAACTAGTTGCGCCTTGCAGATGTAAGTTTCTTTCTTACAGTTTGTTTTAGTAGCCCCCAAGGTTTGGGATTATTGAAGTGTTGGTTTTGGTTTTTACCGCTTGTTTTGTCTTATGGTCTAGTGTTTGGTTCGCTTTTCTTTTAGCTAACCGATTCGGTTGATGCTGTTCGGCCCCCAGACTTCCCCTTGACACTGCTTAGGGTCGATGCGGTTGGGCCAGCCTTTACGTAGCCTCTTTTCCCATGTTCTGCTGAGGAGATGGAGGCTGGGATGGAGTGGCGTGACCGGGTATACCGGGTAAGTTTCGGTTTTTGTTCCTTGTTTGGGCTTTTAAGAATTAGGGTCGGCTTGCCTAACTTCTATGGTTTTTACTCTCAGGTTTCGTCGGCTTGCCATCAGCGGTTATGCCAGGCCGCCAACTGCTTCCGGGCCTATGCCTAGAGGGTCTCCCGTGACACTTCGGGACCTCGATCGGTGAGTTTACATGGCTGAGGTGGTTTTCCTAGGTTGCTTGTATGGGTTATCCTAATGTTTGAGTGTATTTGTAGGATGTCCCGGATATGGTGGGACAGCTGGAGACTCGGGTGACCGAGCTCGAGGCGAGAGAGGTTGAGTCGCAACGACTCCTGCAATCTCGGGCTGACGAGATTGCCTTTCTTAAGGAGCAGTTGGCCCGGTCTCGAGGTGAGACCTCTACAGAAGGTGAGGCCAGACATCGGGTCGGAAGGGAAACTGAGGCTGAGGGTCCTAACGAGGAGATCGGAGGAGTCCCCGAGACAGCGACTCTAGACATGCTGTCGGGGATGGATGGTAGTAAGACTCCTACCTTTGACTTAGAAGACCTAGGTCTGGCTGACAACTTAGGTGAGCTTGTGATAGCTATTGGTGCGACTTCTAGGGGTCCTCCCTAGTCTCGATTTGTGTTTAAATTTGTATATTTTGCATATTTGCTTTAAATTCTTAGTGTTTGAATTAGTTGGATTAGTCTTGCGCTTTGTTTTGTTCGGTTAATCGTGCAGTTAGATTGGCAAGTAATCATTTTTTTGCGTTTGTTTGTTTGCTATTCGACCTAGTTTAGGGCGTATTAGCGCTGTGCGAGAGTGAAAACAGTTCCTTTCGGATGTTTTGAAATGCGTTTGTTCGAGCCGAGAATCGGATAAGGTAATACGTTGATTAAAATGTTTTGACTCGAGATGCGAAACATTAACGTGCTTTGACCGGATGCCTTGAGAAGCGTAGGTATTCAGAATAAGACCGAAGGTTAAATTCGGGCGACTTTTGAAAAAAAGTTAGACCACTTTTTATATATTCGTAAAATTGCCTTGCACTAAGGCTACAGACGCGACTCGACAATAACCGTTGCAAGGCTACGACACGCCTACGTGGGGTAGCCACTTTTTATATACTCGTAAAGTTGCCTTGCACTAAGGCTACTGACGCGACTCGACAATAACCGTTGCAAGGCTACGACACGTCTACGTGGGGTAGCTTATCCCCCTAAAAAAAATAAAAAATAAAAAATAAAAATGCCTAAGTCTCGTGCGTCCGACGAGTGAACTCGCGTCTCTAGCTCCTGCGTTTGTGTTTCGGTTTTCGGATGGGTTCTAGTGACTTTGGGAGGTCGTTCTGACGTCAGATGATTGCTAGGGTGATCCCAGGGGGTTCAAGTTTCTAACCTTAGGTTGTTCGGGTTGAGTCATGCCCGACATCAAGCGCTCGGGCTGGGGCAATTGAGTTCCGGGTCGCTTGGACTTAGGCGGCCAAAAACCCGGGCGCGGGGGCCGGTGCGGTTCGGGTTATGGAAATTTTCGTTGTTTCCTAATTCTTGTGGGATTAGGACTATATATACGGGTTGCGGGTGCATGTTCTAGACATAGTAGTATATCCGTAAGGTGTAGAACCATATCTAGGGTCATGTCGGGTTTTGGGAATGTCCTCGCTGAGTGGGCGGTTTTATATAAGAAACGTTACCCCGAGGTTAGTTCAAATGACGGTTTGTCGACGGTTGTAGCTCTAAGTCGAGTCAAGGTGCAAGATAGCTTCTTGAGTGCATGTTCTAAGTTCTGGGACCCGAAATATCATGTTTTTGCTTTCCCTGGGGGTAAAATTTGTCCTTTGCCCGAAGAGATAGATGCTATAGGAGGGTGGAGCTCGGTTCGACCTTGTGTGACCTATGTGGATGTGTGGACATGACGTAGGTCCACCCCGACGCGGCGAAGCGCGGGTTTGGGTAGGCGAATGAATCTCGTGGTAAGATTGTTCTCGGGTTCGAAATTTAAGTCAAAATGGAGTCGCCACCGAATTTTGTGGTTATTCGGAACCATACGAGCCCACTCTATGTCGTCATGGGCTATACACAAAGTAAGCCCACTCCGATTTCAGAGTTTATGGGGCTCGTCCCTTTGCATTGCAATATCGATACCGTTTACACCGGCTTTCGTATATAGAATGACTCTCGTGCGCCAAGGGTTTCGGACATCCGGAAACCAAAGGTTCTGAGTAAGGGGTGAGGGTACGTGTTGGGAAGCCCACTAAGGACACCCAACCCCGCCCGCACATGGCGGCCTCTACTAAGACACCGTTCGTGTTCGTGTACGCGCGCTAGTAAATTGATTAAATGATATGCAAACAACGTTTTAGCTAAACATGTGAGTTTTGTGTTAACTACGTCATTTAATGCATCTTATTATTTGTCAAAATGATTTAGCATGCGAGATTCGTTTATAAAGCGTTAAAGCAAGTAAATAAACAAAGCTCGAAAGTAAATAAAAATAACGTAGAAATTACACGGGCGGAAATACAACCCGGAATTCACAATACAACATTACGTAAAAAAATAAATGAAGTAATAACAACGCAAAATAATGATAAAAACGGACCCGTATGTAAACTAAACCGCGAAATATGTAGATGGACTAACCCCGATTAAATACACATTATGTCGTGTACTAAACGAAGGACGGAAATATGAGACTGTGGCATATTGCTAGCCCGATCTCAAATCCCGTAGTCTTGTCCCGACTTATCACGTCAAAAGGTGGTCAAAGTCGTTCAACGTGTCGTGATGTGCATGGTTTTGAAAATAGGATAGTCACGTGATAGTCTTTGCACGTGATGACTAAAGTCGATAAAAGGTCGGGACTTGAATTGTGGGTCAAACCCCTCGGTTTTATGGGTTGCAGGACCCACTCGACCGAGTCATGGTGTGACTCGGTCGAGTGCACCTTTGTCGTGGCTACTGCCCATTTTTATGGGTGCTACTCGATCGAGTAGCATATGTACTCGGTCGAGTAGACCCTGTACGAATGATGATTCGTTTCGTTTTATGACTTGAAATCGATGATCGGCCGAATCAAATACAAATATCGCACGATTTGTATTTAACTCGGCCTCCGGTACTATAATCGTGTACGAACGATTATAATACCGTTATCGGAGTTTATGAAAAATGTTTATCGTTATATTAGAAATTTTGAATTAGTAAGGAAAGATGTCCCTCTACGTCACGACATCGAAACTAACCCTTTCGGATTACGTGATGTCGGTTTTCACGTCAACGGGTTTCGTACCAATTATGGAAATGGGATTAAATTCTTTCAACTACGACCGATCACGGTCACGTCACGCCCTTGAGTACATTGGGGCGGGGCTCCTCGAAAGGGCTCCACCTCCGTCGTTGCTCGTAAAGGGATTAGACGGACCTTAGGTGATCATCGTAGTCCAACGTTTTCAAAACCGATATTTAGTATAAATATATATATACACGGTATTATTAACATTAGTAATAAAATGATGATACAAAATGAAGATGCAAAAGTATAAAAAAGGTTAGTGTTAGTGTTACTACGATTACGATTACTATGCAAAATACGATAAATAAATAAAAATGACGGAGCAAAAGAGATAGAAATGGATCGAAATGGGGTTTAGGACACCCTCAACATACATGCTTAGTAAGGACCTCGGAAATGGACTCGTAATAGCGGCACGGGCTTAGGAGTATCGAGGATGTATGCGAGTTGTGGTGTGTATGGGCATGTGTGTATGTTTCGCCGGTTTCCGAGGGACGAGGGGCTCGGATTTTTGTGTAGTCTTGCTAGAGACGTAGTATAGGGAGTGTAGTAGGGTTAGGATGCAAAGTGTAGGGTAAATACTTAGGGTAAAAACTGTGCAAATGAATGAGGGTGAAGCGGTATTTATAGACTTTTCCCTCGACATAGGGGCACTCGATCGAGTGGCCCTAGTGCACTCGATCGAGTGCCCTTGCAAACGGGTCAAACCGGGTTAAGAGACGCTCCACTCGACCGAGTGGGGTCAATCCACTCGATCGAGTGGATAAGTTGGGCGA
Organism: Agrostemma githago; assembly: GCA_958450325.1. Classification (NCBI taxonomy): domain Eukaryota; kingdom Viridiplantae; phylum Streptophyta; class Magnoliopsida; order Caryophyllales; family Caryophyllaceae; genus Agrostemma; species Agrostemma githago. The sequence goes on from OY288262.1 coordinate 32,830,997, forward strand.
GACAAATAAGGGAAGAATTGATCTTGTTGTTTTGATTGATTTTTTTGAATTTATTTTGTGCGCCAACTGAACTTGGCTGATTTATGAGACGGTTTCGTCTTTGACCGGGTTTTGACCCGGTCGCCAAAAGACGGGTTTATCTTTGGTGTCGGTTTTGGCCCAAATTAGTCTCTTTTTGCTCGGAACGACCCACTGGGCCTGGATTTGAGGTCTGTTTTGTGAGATTTTTACTCCGCTAAAAGTCCATGTCAGATATTATTGTTTCCGAGCCCAAATCCGAGTATACCAAGTCACGTTTGCGTCCGATCATTATCGGGTATTTTTCGGAGACTACCATAGACACGTGGCAGTCAAAATGCGGGTGTCTACAGAGCCCCCACTCTGACTGAGGCTTGGACAAGGCGAAAGTCAGAGTAGCTACCAAGCCCGTTAAGACCTGGTAGACTTCCGGTCGGGTCGTTTATAGTCCAGTGGACTCGCGTGAAGAGCTCGCCAGCCATAAGCAGAGGGTCATACCTTTCCTGATGATGATAGCTTCGCGGGGAGTCAGACTTGTAGCATAAGTCCTGGGCATGTCTACGTGTGGTCCCATCCCGTATCATTTTGGGGAAAATGCCGCCTTGGGCGTTCCGCTGGGGAAGTATGCGAGCTGTACGGGCTTGCTTTTGAAGCCTTGAGTCGTACTTGAGCTGATGATGATGCTCCGTGGGGAGTAAAACTTGCCTCTTTTGAGGAGTGGGTGTACCCGTATTCCGACACATTATATCTTGGATGTAGCATACCGGGGAAAACTGACTTCGTTGGGGAATTTAAATAGTTTCGCGGAGACTTGCTTCTGAAGTCTGGAGTGTACCTGCATGCTGACACATAACAACTTGTATGTAACACATAGGCAAAACACTGACTCGTGCTAGGGAGATAAAAAATATTTGCATTTTCGAAGGGACAAAATTTTTGAAAAGAATTTTTATCGCGAAGAAATTTCATCACGGAAAAATTTTGGAGACTCTTAGGAAAGCTCGGGACAGCTTGATTCCTATTCTGGGTTCTAGTTTGAAATCAGGCCTGCGCGCGCATAGGGCCCAGTTTGCTGAGGAGGCAGGGTAGTTAGGTTTTCTGTTAGGTTTTCTCATTATAAATATGAGAATCTCTGCTTCAGTTCTCTGCATCTCAACTCAAATTCTTCTTTTCCTTCTCAAAATCTTTTAGACTTTCAAGAAAGTTAGAAATCTCCGCTATGGGTATCGACCATTTGACGGCTATGCTTCTCGCCTGGTCCCAATACTTTCGGGATGAGGAGAAAGTCCGACTGACCCAGATGGGAATTGTCAATTTATTCCCTTTCCAGCGTCTGATAGTTGACTCACATTTCTTGAATGCCTGCTTGTCGTTTTGGGACACCACCCATCACGTATTTGCGTTCCCACGGGGAGAAATGTGTCCTTTACCCGAGGAGGTTGCGGCCATAGGCGGTTGGGGCCTTACTGTTCAGCCAGCTATTCCCCCGTTCTACCCGGATCCAAGAAGGAGATTAAGGGAGTTTTTGGGTTTGTCTCATGCTGAGGCAAATCGGATGGTGCAGGGAGATACCGTTTCCCTGTTTGACCTGGCCGACAAGTTCATGAATTCCCGGGACGTGAGGGCCACCGCTGCTCATAGGCGCAGGGCATTCGCCTTTTGCATGCTGCATTGCTACGTCTTCGAGGGGCTGATGGAGCTTGACTCATGCAGGGGTCAAATCAGGCTAATTGGAGTGGTTGACCAGATGGAGACTGGTCATAGCCCTGCTTGGCTAGCCACTGGAGAAATCATCATGGGTCTGGACGCCAGGCGGCTTGACCCAACTCGACCGCTGACGGGGAGTACCCGTATTCTGCAAGTATGCACCTCGATTTTTTTTTTTTTTTTTTTTTTTTTTTGTCACGCGATTTTTCTGATGTCCGTAAGTCACTCGATTGAGTGGACCTGTCACTCGATCGAGTGACACTCATACCGTGCTACTGCCTGCTTTCAGAGGTCTAACTCGATCGAGTCACCTTCTGTACTCGATCGAGTGGACCCTGGCGAACCATTCCGTTGCTTATAAAATTTGTGCATTCTTTTCAGATATGGCTGTCGGAGCGGTTATCGATCATAGAGACCCCTCCGAGCATTCCCAACTATCAGAGCAGTCAGATTAGCTCCTGAAGGCGGAAGATAAGCTCGAGTCATCGGATAGATCGAGCTTACTGGGACGAGGAGTTGGTGTTTCATGGGGGTCCCTTGATCAGGTGGACCGTTGCTTGGTGGTTTCTTTCGAAGTTGACCGGATTGGCCAAGAGAGACCAAGCTCGCTACCTGGTGATTCTGTCCCTTGACTGGACAGTTCACATTTATCCGGATCGTCTCCTAAGACAGTTCGGTTCGTCTCAGCGCATCCCTGAGACTGAAGCCATTATCAGCGTCTCGCTCCAATTGACGGACGCTATGTGCGACACCTGGTTGCAACGATGGTTCACTCGTCCTACATGGACTATACCTAGCCCTTGCCAGTCCGCTTGGGTGTCACGGGCTTACCAGAAATGGACTTCTGAGGAGTCCGAGGAAGCTCGAAAGGCCCTGAAGCTTGAGGAGGCCTTTGAATTGGTTCATCGCGAGTCGGCGAAGGACAACAGGGACTTTTTCACCGGGGAATATATTCCTGAGGCTACAGTCCGGGGAGAATCGGGTCTTAAGTCACAAACTAAGACTCGATCTAAGGAAGTCGGTTCTAGCAGCACTCGAGGGCAGACCAACTTGGAACGACGACTTGGGCCGAGGTTGGCGGTCCGGGACCGACTTGGTCCGCGTGACCGGCTCCCTGAGCCCGTTAGGGCTCGACTTGGGCCTATTGATATGACAGAGGAGTCGGGCTCAAACAATCGAGCCCGAGCTAGAGAAGTTCCCGTGGTGATTAGGGAACGCTCCCCTCCGCGTCGTCGCCAGTGGACGGCTAAGGAGGCCAAGGACAAGGGGAAGGGCAAGATGCCCTAAATGCCGAGTCCTTTAGCTTTATTATTATTTAAGTATTATTATTATTTGTTGTGTGCCCTTTTTTTTGTATTTTTTTTTTGAATTCCTGCATTTTTGTAATTTTCTGAGTTTATCGGGATTTTTTGAATTAATAAAAGAAGTTTATTATTAAACCGCTCCTGTCTTTTCGTGATTGCATTGGTTGTACCCTTTTGAGGGGTTGCCTACGTATCTGCGATTAGCAGAATCAAACCAGACGTAGTTCAAGCATAGGAAATTTGCAATCTCGAATTACACCAAGACTATTAGTTCAAGATGTTTATAACAGTAGAATAAATAATTCTAGCTAATTGACTTGCTTTTTGTAAAAAAAAAAAAATGATTTTGATAAAATTTTGCTAATGACATTGAGAAATGGCTAAGGGTAGTAACGCTTCAGCTGGTCCAGGTTGGTTGGGTTGACAAACTCATTCCCGTCCAGGTCCGTCAGCATCACTGCTCCCCCTGATAGGATCTTCTTCACCAGATATGGACCAACCCAATTGGGTTTGAATTTTCCCCTTGGGTCAACCGGTAGTAGAGCTCGAATAGACTTAAGGACTAGATCGCCCTCCTTAATGTTCCTGGGCCTTACCCTTTTGTTGAAGGCCCGTTGGATCCTCTTCTGGTAGATTTGGATATTATTGAGGGCACGAGACCGTCGTTCGTCTAGTAGAACCAGTGAGTCATATCGTGCTCGAACCCAGTCAGCTTCGGGTACTTGACTTTCTAGCAGAATTCTGAGGGACGGTACTTCCAGTTCAATTGGTTGGACTGCCTCCATCCCATAGGTTAGGTAATACGGCGTTGCCCCGGTTGCGGTGCGAATTGACGTTCGGTATCCCCATAGGGCAAAAGGTATTTTGTCGGGCCAGTCCCGGTAATTATCAGCCATCTTTTTGAGTACGGTGACAATTGTTTTGTTAGCCGCCTCTACTGCTCCATTTGTTTGGGGGCGGTAAGGCGAGGAAGTATGCCTTTGGATTTTATATTTGGTCAGCAGGGCCGCAGTCTCGGCTTGAAAATGAGTCCCGTGATCACTGATAAATTCAGAAGGGATCCCATGTCGGCAGATTATCTTGTTCTGAATGAACTTGGCCACATGCTTGGCATTGAGAATGCGATATGATTCAGCTTCGACCCATTTGGTGAAATAGTCGATAGCTACCAAAATAAAGCAATGCCCACCGGTACCCGAGGGATTTATTTTCCCGATTATGTCAATACCCCATGTTGAGAATGGCCAGGGTGACGTCATGGTATAAAGTAGTGATGACGGCATATGTTGCACATTGCCAAAGATTTGACAGTTATGACAATGTTTGACATACGACCGGCAATCGGCTTCCATGGTATTCCAATAATAACCGAGCCTCATGATTTTCAGGACCAGCATGTGGGCATTCATGTGTGGGCCGTTCTCACCATCATGTACTTCGGCCATAACCTTTTCAGCCTTATACTTGTCAACACAAAGGAGAAGAGCCCCCTGTGCTGTCTTTTTGTACAGTTGCCCGGCGTCGGTGCGGATGAACTGGGTGGCTAGCCTCCGTAAGGCTTTCTTGGCTCGTCCTTCCGACCCGGGAGGATATTCTCCGTTTGTCAGGTACGTTAACACAGCATGATACCATGGTTCGGGATCAGTTATCTCAATGTCTTCGATGTCGTGGATGTATGCCGGCTCGGAACGTCTTTCGACGCAAATCGGCATACTGGTCACGTGGTCGGGAATGTTCAGTAAAGATGCCAATTTTGAGAGTGCATCTGCAAACTGATTCTCTTCCCGGGGTAGGTATATGTACTCTATCTTTTGGAATTGTTTCTCGAGATCCCTTACTCGTGCCTGGTAGGCCACGAGATTAGCATTTCGAGTCTTCCATTTTTGAAGTGCTTGGTTAATGACCAAGGATGAGTCACCATGTACCCGGAGATTTGTAATCCCCAGATTGGCGGCGGCTTGTAGCCCGTAAATGCATGCTTCGTACTCTGCTGCATTATTGGTAACATCAAAGTCCAGCTTGATGGAGACAGGAGTGTGCTCCCCTCTTGGTGAAATTAGGAGGATCCCGACTCCGAACCCTCGAAAATTGGATGCTCCATCGAAGTATAAATCCCAAGTTTCAGTATCAGTATGGAAAATATCTTCGTCTGGGAAGGACCAGGTGTCGGTGTGTCCTTCTTCGGTTATCGGGCTGTCGGCGAGAAATTCAGCTACTCGACCTTTGATAGCTTTTAACGGTACAAACTTTAAGTCGAACTCTGCCAGCATTAGAGTCCATCTAGAGATTCGGCCGTTGAGAACGGGCTTTTCGAAGATGTATTTGATCGGGTCCATTTTGGATAGTACATGGACTTCGTAACTGAGCATATAGTGCTGGAGTTTCTTAGTGGCCCAAACTAGAGCCAAACACGTCTTTTCGAGCATGGTATATTTGCACTCATACTCTAAAAACTTCTTGCTGATGTAGTAAATGGCTCTTTCTTCGGAGTCAACTGTCTGAGCCAGCATAGCCCCCATGGCTGTCTCGGTCGTCGTTAGGTATAACGACAGAGGCAAACCGGGTTGAGGTGGCATTAAGACTGGCGGTGCGGACAGAATTTCCTTGATCTTGTCGAAAGCTGTTTGGCAATGGTCATCCCATAGTACCCGTTCTCCTACTTTCAGTTTCTTGAAAATTGGTTCACACACCATGGTTAGTTTGGAAATGAACCGACTGATGTACTGGACTTTCCCGAGAAATCCTCTTATTTATTTTTCGGTTTTGGGAGGTTGCATCTCGGTAATGGCTTTGATTTTAGCTGGGTTGACTTCGATACCTCGTTGGCTAACGATATAACCCAGTAATTTGCCTGATGTTACCCCGAAACTGCACTTTTGAGGGTTTAACCTCATGTTGTATTTGCGCAATCGGGTGAAGAATTTTCTTAGGGCGGTGATGTGACCGTCCCGTTCTTTGGATTTGACGATCATGTCGTCTACATAAACTTCTACCTCTCTATGCATCATGTCGTGTAATAAAGTGGTAGCAGTCCTTTGGTATGTGGCCCCGGCATTAATGAGACCGAACGGCATAACGGTATAGCAGTAAGTACCCCAAGGTGTTGTGAAGGTAGTCTTACTCATGTCTTCTTCTGCCATCTTGATTTGATTATACCCGGCATACCTGTCCATGAATGATAAAAGGGCATGGTCGGCCGTGTTATCCACCAGTATGTCGATGTGTGGTAACGGAAAATCATCTTTCGGGCTCGCCTTGTTAAGATCCCGAAAATCTACACATACCCGTACCTTACCGTCCTTTTTAGGAACCGGCACGATGTTTGCTACCCAGTTCAGATACTCGGACACTTGTATGAAGCCGGCTTTGAATTGTTTGTCGACTTCTTCTTTTACCTTGAGAGACCACTCGGGCCTCATCCGACGAAGCTTTTGTTTGACTGGTTTGCACCCGTCTTTGATTGGTATGTGGTGCTCGGCTATTTCCCGGTCTATCCTCGGCATGTCCTTGTAGGACCATGCGAAGACATCCTTGAACTCTTGGAGGAGGCTTATGAACTGTTGTTTCTCCTCGGGATTTAAGGATAACCCTATCTTAAGTGTCTGAGGCTCTAAGGTTGTTCCCACATTTATGGACTTGGTTTCTTCGATCACCGGGTTCCGGGACTCCCTTTGCTCTAGTTGTTCGATCAACTGCGGAGGTAAGGGTACCTGTTCGTCTGGTTTCTCAATGTCATAGCATAAAACATTTTTAAAAGCAGAATTTGAAAGAGACAAGTCGTAAGCAGAACGGTTGTTATTATTGATTGAAAATTTGGAGAACAGCTCAAAGAGAGCAGCCATCTGATCATTGGTCAGTGGCGGGATAGGTAGGGCACTCGGGACAGACCCCGAAGCGCCAGCAGCAGGAATAATAAAGGGGAGAGGGGTTACAGGAGTGACTCTAGCATCGACTTCCCTAGATTCGACCTCAGACTCAGACTCAGACTTCGACTCAGACTCAGACTCGGACTCAGACTCAGACATATCTCCCTCTCCGGTGACCAGCTTGTAGATCCTTCCCTGACTGTCAGTCCACTTGACAGTCTTCCTCCAGGCCCTGTTTCCCGTCTCGGAACCAACATCCGAGATCAGCTTGGTCGGGTCAAACCTGTTGCTGCGGAGGATTAGGTTGACCAAGTCTTCCTTTGGAGTTGGGGCTATGGTGTCTTCCCCAAATAGTAGCCCTAGCGTGGGCTCAGCATCTTCAGCTCCGTTGGATCGGATGAGGGCGAACAGATCATCCGGAATATAGTTGCAGTCCCGGGCCAAGTGGGTCCCGAGCTGCATAGCATTGGGTTGGTATAGACCAACCTGGATAGCCCCAAACACCGGTGTGACAAAGTAGTCAGCCAACCGTGGGCTATAAGGGCTCAAGTGGATACCCTTAAGGATGTTACAGACCTTTTCGATCCCTGCTCGGACAACATTGTCGGGGGTGATGGCATAACCGAGACCAAAGTGAGATTCTTCGTCTTTGAGAACCTCGATGATCTTCCCAGCTGGAAGATCGGGTCGAGAGGTAGCCCCAGGAAAGTATCCTAGGTTTTGGAGCATCGTGTCGATACTCGTAGTGAAGTAAGGCCTAAAGAGGTACTCTTCCTCGATCATCCCCACAAAATCGAACCCCCAGAGGTCCGTGCGACCCGTGGCGTTACAGCTAGCCACAGTCATTGGTGTTGCCTCTAAAGTGATGGCATCGTTAAGCAGAGGTATCTTGATCTTTCGGTGGAGGGTGGAGGACACCGCCTTGACCGTGTGGATCCAAGGCCTACCTAGGAGTAAGTTGAATGATGAGGTGACATCGATCACCTGGAATTCGAGCTCCTTTTCTATTGGGCCGGTTATGATGGTCAGTTTCACGGCCCCAGCTACCGACTTTGGGCTCCCATCGAAAGCTTGGATGGTCTGAGCAGTCGGGATATAGTCAGCCTCGGTAATGCCGAGGGCTTTTGCGGTCCTTAGAGGAAGAACATTCACATCGGACCCATCATCAACCAGGGTCATAGGGAGGTATTTTCCTCGGCAAACCACCGTAATGTAGAGGGCCAGATTGTGGGAGGCCCCGAATGGCGGTAGGTCGGCTTCAGAGAAAGTGATCATCGGGCCTCCTTCCTTAGCTTTGCCCTTCAGGTGGGGCAGGACCGTGGCTACCATCTCAGTAGGGGTAACCAGGGAGTCAACCTTAATTTGATCGAGAGCCTTTGTAAGTGCTTCTCGATGCTCTTGTGAGCTAACCAGGAGTTGCCATATAGTGAGGTCAACTCGGGCTTTCTTCAACTGCTTCACGAGAGCCGTTTCAGCAGTTGGCTCCTCAGGGGCGACTTCCGTCCTGAATGGCTCAGTGACGGTTGTCGAGATAGGGGTGTCCCTAGAGCTAGTGGCTTGATAGGGACGGCCAAGGTGGTTACTGGTTAGGACTCGGGACTTAGTCCTTCGAATCTCCTCGGCGGTGATGGGGACAACTTCCCCTTTTGGCGAGGTAGACGTCATCCTCGTCGTCGAACCAGATCCCGTTCACTTGCGGGATAAATGGAGAGATAAGGTGAGTGCAATCAATCACCTCCCCGGTAAAGATGGCGTGGGAGCTGAAAGGGTTCTCCTTGTTGCTGGGCTTATCTCCGGGTAGCGGGATTTTACCGCTTTCGATCAGGTCCTGGATCAAGTGCTTCAGCTTCCAGCACTTCTCGGTATCATGCCCATTGCCTCGGTGGTACTGGCAATAGGCTTGGGCGTTGTAGTTCTTGGAGCGTCGCTCGACCGGAACTTCAGAAGTTGGGCCTATCGGTTGGATTAGGCCTTTTGAGGATAGCCTTTGTAAGGCATAAGTATAGGTCGTGCCTATGTCAGTGAAAACCCAAGGTGGGGTGTTCTTTTTGGACGGGGTATCTAGTAGATTAACCGCATCAAAAATGCTGCGGGTTGCAGCTTGAGGCTTGGTAGTGGAGGAAGAAGCCCCTTGGTAACCCTTAGCAGCGGCCTTAGTGAGGCCTTCCAGTCTTAGATCATCTTCGATCCTCATACCCATTTCAGTAAGGGTGGTGAAATTGGGTATGACAGCATATCGGAGGTGAACCCGGTAGGAGGGGAGGAGGTTCTTGACAAAAGCCTCCACCAAAGTCTTCTCACTGGGCTTATCGACCAGTTTCACGCTCTCGGCCCTCCAACGTTGAAGGTATTTGGTAAAACCTTCCTTCGGCTCTTGGGCCATAACCTCCAGAGATCTCATTGTGGTTTGGATCTCGGTGTTGTCAGCATAGTTCCGAGCGAACTCGGTGGCCACATCATCCCAAGTAGGGTATTTCTTCGGGTCTAGCCTGTAGTACCAGGCCCGAGGGTGCTTTTCAAGAGATGCAGCAAAAAGGTTCTTGAACATGGAGGAATCCACTCCCTTAATGGCCATGAACTCCTTGAAGGCCCGTACATGTAGTAACGGGTCTTCAGTTCCCTCAAACATGGGCAAACCCGTGAGATTCAGGTTTGCGGGCAGTTTGTCACTCACCGGGCTGTACTCACGACTATTCTCCCGATGGATATTATTACTTCTAGTCAAGTGAACTTGCTCCTCTAGTCGACGTACTGAGCTAACTAGATCAGCCAGAGGCCCACTAGTCCCGGCATTTGGAGTCCTGTGCTCCACTGTGGCCAATCGAGTGACGATAGCAACTTGTCCAGCCCTCATTTCATTCAGTTGGGCTTCGATGTCGGCCTGTTTGTCGACCATGGCGTCCACAGAGGTTTTCAGATCAGCTAAAGCAGCTTCCATCTTGCGGGTGAGCCTAGTGGATGGTGGCCTGTCTGTAAGAACACCACGTAATCAGAAACCTAACCCAGTCTTGGAATCAAAGGAAAAAGTACATCCCGAGCGACCCAAAAGGAAAGGACTGAGTGGAAAAGACTCGAGAAAGACACCTAGACGGATGACTTGTGGGTGGTATAACTTCCTTAGGATTTCGGCTTTGTGGGCCTAGTCCCGTTCGAAGGAAGGTCCACGTGAGATTATTCCCCAGACTTTTGACTCGAGTGTATGAACGGACTTTCCTTTGTAGGGGTATGCCCCACGCGGGTTGGTCGTGCCTTGACAGATAAGGCGGACTCGGGAAAGGGGGGAAACTCGTGATATAAGATCGACGGAGTTTCGACGCTATAAACCCTCTATGTACTATGCAAAGACCCGACACACGGATAGACGGTAGGTCCTATAATAAGGAAGGTTTATTTTAGAAAAGTTGAAAGTTTTGGAAAGGTTGAGGTTTGAATGCAAGATGAATGAATTTCCGAGAGTTTTGAAAACTGAAAACGGAATTTCGAAGACCGAGATTAGAATTTTGAAAAGGAAAATTCCGAAAATCAAGGTGGTGGGGGGCGGAAATTCGAGAGTTAAAACGGACAGCATGCCGACTACAGAAAATGATATTTTGAGTCAAATCGTTGATCCTAAATTTCGGCGGCATTCCGAGTTTTGAAAATGGGATATTTTTGAAAAGGTGAGTCCCGAAATGGGTAGCATTTCGGTTTTTTTTCGAAATTGGGCGTTTTGGAAATACGGTTTCCGAAATGGACAGTATTTCGGGTTTTTCAAAAGGTGGGTATTTTTGGAAAGATGCATTTTTTTTTTTGAAATGACGGTTTTTTGAAAATTGACACGGAAACCAAGTAGCACGTAGTCAAACAAGCATTATAACGACGCTCATGTATGCTTTACGCTAAGTCTCGGTCGGTCAAAATAGGGTCTATACCAACAACGATGGCTTTCTCGTGTGATGGACGGACTCCCTAAGCCGATTTGGTCTTAGGACATGCCGCGAAACCGAGACGAGTTCCACCATCGATGTTTTTAGCGCACCCATGTAGGAATGCACCGTGGTATAGTGGGACGTCGGTCACAAGTAACCGGCCCGGGCAAATTTGGGTTATGCATGAATCATTAAACTAACGCGCGCACACTAATCTACGAACGATTTCTCTTCGAGTCTCACCCTAGGAACCCCGATGACATGTGGTACATCAGGTATCCCCAGTGGAGTCGCCAAATTGTGGACATGACGTAGGTCCACCCCGACGCGGCGAAGCGCGGGTTTGGGTAGGCGAATGAATCTCGTGGTAAGATTGTTCTCGGGTTCGAAATTTAAGTCAAAATGGAGTCGCCACCGAATTTTGTGGTTATTCGGAACCATACGAGCCCACTCTATGTCGTCATGGGCTATACACAAAGTAAGCCCACTCCGATTTCAGAGTTTATGGGGCTCGTCCCTTTGCATTGCAATATCGATACCGTTTACACCGGCTTTCGTATATAGAATGACTCTCGTGCGCCAAAGGTTTCGGACATCCGGAAACCAAAGGTTCTGAGTAAGGGGTGAGGGTACGTGTTGGGAAGCCCACTAAGGACACCCAACCCCGCCCGCACATGGCGGCCTCTACTAAGACATCGTTCGTGTTCGTGTACGCGTGCTAGTAAATTGATTAAATGATATGCAAACAGCGTTTTAGCTAAACATGTGAGTTTTGTGTTAACTACGTCATTTAATGCATCTTATTATTTGTCGAAATGATTTAGCATGCGAGATTCGTTTATAAAGCGTAAAAGCAAGTAAATAAACAAAGCTCGAAAGTAAATAAAAATAACGTAGAAATTACACGGGCGGAAATACAACCCGGAATTCACAATACAACATTACGTAAAAAAATAAATGAAGTAATAACAACGCAAAATAATGATAAAAACGGACCCGTATGTAAACTAAACCGCGAAATATGTAGATGGACTAACCCCGATTAAATACACATTATGTCCTGTACTAAACGAAGGACGGAAATATGAGACTGTGGCATATTGCTAGCCCGATCTCATATCCCGTAGTCTTGTCCCGACTTATCACGTCAAAAGGTGGTCAAAGTCGTTCTACGTGTCGTGATGTGCATGGTTTTAAAAATAGGATAGTCACGTGATAGTCTTTGCACGTGATGACTAAAGTCGATAAAAGGTCGGGGCTTGAATTGTGGGTCAAACCCCTCGGTTTTATGGGTTGCAGGACCCACTCGACCGAGTCGTGGTGTGACTCGGTCGAGTGCACCTTTGTCGTGGCTACTGCCCATTTTTATGGGTGCTACTCGATCGAGTAGCATATGTACTCGGTCGAGCAGACCCTGTACGAATGATGATTCGTTTCGTTTTATGACTTGAAATCGATGATCGGCCGAATCAAATACAAATATCGCACGATTTGTATTTAACTCGGCCTCCGGTACTATAATCGTGTACGAACGATTATAATACCGTTATCGGAGTTTATGAAAAATGTTTATCGTTATATTAGAAAGTTTGAATTAGTAACGAAAGATGTCCCTCTACGTCACGACATCGAAACTAACCCTTTCGGATTACGTGATGTCGGTTTTCGCGTCAACGGGTTTCGTACCAATTATGGAAATGAGATTAAATTCGTTCAACTACGACCGATCACGGTCACGTCACGCCCTTGAGTACATTGGGGCGGGGCTCCTCGAAAGGGCTCCACCTTCGTCGTTGCTCGTAAAGGGATTAGACGGACCTTAGGTGATCATCGTAGTCCAACGTTTTCAAAACCGATATTTAGTATAAATATATATATACACGGTATTATTAACATTAGTAATAAAATGATGATACAAAATGAAGATGCAAAAGTATAAAAAAGGTTAGTGTTAGTGTTACTACGATTACGATTACTATGCAAAATACGATAAATAAATAAAAATGACGGAGCAAAAGAGATAGAAATGGATCGAAATGGGGTTTAGGACACCCTCAACATACATGCTTAGTAAGGACCTCGGAAATGGACTCGTAATAGCGGCACAGGCTTAGGAGTATCGAGGATGTATGCGAGTTGTGGTGTGTATGGGCATGTGTGTATGTTTCGCCGGTTTCCGAGGGACGAGGGGCTCGGATTTTTGTGTAGTCTTGCTAGAGACGTAGTATAGGGAGTGTAGTAGGGTTAGGATGCAAAGTGTAGGGTAAATACTTAGGGTAAAAACTGTGCAAATGAATGAGGGTGAAGCGGTATTTATAGACTTTTCCCTCGACATAGGGGCACTCGATCGAGTGGCCCTAGTGCACTCGATCGAGTGCCCTTGCAAACGGGTCAAACCGGGTTAAGAGACGCTTCGCTCGACCGAGTGGGGTCAATCCACTCGATCGAGTGGATCAGTTGGGCGAGACAAATAAGGGAAGAATTGATCTTGTTGTTTTGATTGATTTTTTTGAATTTATTTTGTGCGCCAACTGAACTTGGCTGATTTATGAGACGGTTTCATCTTTGACCGGGTTTTGACCCGGTCGCCAAAAGACGGGATTTATCTTTGGTGTCGGTTTTGGCCCAAACTAGTCTCTTTTTGCTCGGAACGACCCACTGGGCCTGGATTTGAGGTCTGTTTTGTGAGATTTTTACTCCGCTAAAAGTCCATGTCGGATATTATTGTTTCCGAGCCCAAATCCGAGTATACCAAGTCACGTTTGCGTCCGATCATCATCGGGTGTTTTTCGGAGACTACCATAGACACGTGGCTGTCAAAATGCGGGTGTCTACAGGATGACGCTTATGTGGAGCGGTTTTACCATTTCTTGGATCTTTCTTCATTGGAGGAGGCTAAAGGCTATTTTGGTATTGATGGTCTTAACCTAGAGTTACTTTCTAGGATATTCTCTCGGGTTGACTCTCGTTATGTTTCGGCCTTGGCATGTAGGCGTGCTTTCAATATTGCTATTGCTTGCTACTATCTTTTTGAGGACACGCGGTCGCGTGGAGGTTTGGGTAATCCTTGCATCATGGATGTGGTAGCGGCTATGGAACATGGACGATCACCCTCTTTGCTTATTTTGGGTTAGCTTGTTCTTGGTCTTGATGCTAGTGTCCGGTCACGGGGGACACTTTCTCGGGGTTCTAGGATCATCTTACAGGTTTGTTTTTGCTCCTCTTTTCTTTATGTGTTTTTTTTTGTGGCTTGGTTTCATTTATTTGTGGTTGTTTTGGCTTTGGAGGTGTGACGCTTCGTCGTGTTTTCGTACAGGTTTGGCTGCAAGAGCGGCTCGGTTTGATTGACCCCCCCGGTGTTTCAAAGATTATAACTACAGGGGTTTCACGGGCCATAAGATGGCGTTGGTGTGGGGCAAAAATCGCGAAGAGGATGATTGGCTTTCCTATTTGGTTGGGAGAGGTGTTGTCATCAGGTTGGTTATCCCGTGGTGGAATATTAATGGGCATGTTGGGTTCCTTTTTTCGTCTTCGACCCGGGCTTTGCTACTACTATCCATGAGGGATCAAGTCTATATTTACCCGAGTATGTTTTCTATTCAGATGGGTGTCCGACATTCTATTTCAGATGATGCTGAAATCATTTCTAGTTTCGATCCATGGACTTGGGATTTGCTTAGGGGTTTCAGGGTATCTTGGGAACAGAAGTTTTTGCATCCCGATGCTCGAATGACCGACAATGCTTTCATGCAGAAGAGGGTTTGCGAACACTCGTTAGGACAGACCGACTTAAAAGTTAGGAAGACAGCCCTACTAAGAGGCGAGGAGGAGACTCGAGAGACCGTTAAGTGCCTATCCAAAGACAGTGGGACCGATCCTAGTTTCGTTAGTTCATCTGAACGGTCCAAGACTAACGAGACCCATATTAAAGCTTTGAAAGAGCAAATAGAGTGGGATTTGCTGGACTCGCGTTTGGACAGGGCGTTAGAAGCTGGCTTTCGGAAAATCGAGGAGGACGAACGCAAGCAGTCACACCCGAATAGTGAGGGTAGGGAAAATTTGGACCGGTAGAGCCCAGCTGTTTAGTACTATGTTATATTAATCGATATTATGTGGCGTATTAGTACCAGTTTTTGTGGAGTTTAGACACGTTAATTTTCGGGATGTCCGGATTTTGGATGCTTGATGTAGATGCCTCGACAAAGGCTCGATTTAACCAGTTTTGTTTTTAATGAGAAGCACATTTATTAATATTTTTCTTTTTTTTTTGTGGTGGCTCGCAACTCGATTCTTCATTTTACCCGGAGCGCCCTTTCGGGTTTTCACTCCGTCCTCGTCTCACCTTTTGTTTTGTTGTTTTTTTTTGCTCTTTTTTTTTGACGGCTCGCAACTCGTTTCTTCATTTTACCCGGAGCGCCCTTTCGGGTTTTCACCCCGTCCTCGGCTCGTCGTTTGTGCTTCGTCATTTTGAATCACTCGTTGACCGGGTCGCGGTAGGAGTCCCGGTTTATTTATGAATCGATTAATCGACTGTTTTGTTTAGTTGTTTGGTTGTACCCGGAGGAGGGTTGCCTACGTATCCGCTTTTGGACGGAATCAAACCATGTTCGTAGTTCTTGTTAAAACATGAGTGATTTTGCTTTAGACTCGTTTATGCCAATTATCGATGCGAACTTTATTTTTGTTATTGTTTTTTTTTTCGAAGGTCGGGATGTAGTTGCCAGGATGTTTACGGGTAGTACCGTTTGAGTTGATCCATGTTGGTCGGGGTTGAAAACTCTTGACCACCTAAGTCAGTGAGGATCACGGCGCCCCTCGAGAGTATTTTCTTGACGAGGTAGGGACCCGCCCAGTTTGGTTTGAATTTCCCTCTAGGGTCGACAGGAAGTGGTGCTCTAATGGATTTAATTACTAAATCTCCCTCGTGTATGTTTCGGGATTTCACTCGTTTATTAAAGGCTCGTTGGATGCGTTGTTGGTAGGCTTGTACGTTTGATAGGGCATGTATCCTACGCTCATCTAGGAGTACTAACTCGTCGTACCGTTTCTGGTTCCATTCTTCTTCGGGAATACCGCTCTCGGCTAATATCCTTAGTGGCGGTATTTCTAGCCCTACGGGTTGGACTGCTTCGGAACCGTAGGTTAGGTAGTATGGTGTGGCTCCAGTGGGTGTTTTATAGGATGTTCGGTATCCCCGTAAGGCGAAGGGGATCTTACTTGGCCAATCCCGGTAGTTGTCTATTATTTTCTTAAGGATTGTGGTTATGGTTTTTTTGCTGCCTCTACGACCCTGTTTGTTTGTGGTCTATAGGGTGATGACTTGTGTCTTTGGATTTTGTATTTGTCGAGGAGTTTCTGGGTGTCGGCCCTAAAGTGAGCCCCCTGGTCACTGATGATCTCGTGAGGTATGTCGTATCGGCAGATGATGTTGTTTTGTAAGAATTTGACTACTTGTTTTGAGGTTAGTATGGTGTAAGAGGCGACTTCTACCCATTTGGTGAAATAGTCGACGGCCACTAGTATAAAACAGTGTCTACCGGTCCCGGATGGGTGCACTTTCCCTATGATGTCTATTCCCCCAGTAGAGAAAGGCCAGGGTGTGGCTGAGGTGTGTAGAGGATATGGGGGTAGGTGCTGGATGTTAGCAAAGGTTTGGCAATCGTGGCAGTGTCTGACATGACGTTGACAGTCTGCCTCTAAGGTGACCCAGTAATAGCCTAGTCTCATTATTTTTTCGGGCTAGTGGGTGTGCACTCATGTGGGGTCCGCACTCTCCGCCGTGTACCTCTTCCATGACTCTTTCGGATTGGTTTTTGCTTATGCACCTAATGAGGACTCCTTGGGGGGTTCGTTTGTATAGTAATCCTTGATTTAGGACGTAATGGGTGGCTTGCATTTGTAGGGCTCTTTTGTTCTTGGCGTTAGTGTTGGGTGGATATGACCCGTGGATTTTAAGGTCTAGGATTGCTTTGTACCAAGGTTCTTTGGGGGTGTCATCGGTTTCGAGGTTATGGATGTAGGCCGGTTGTTCGCTTCTTTCTACGGAAATGGGCATAGAGAAAAGGTGGTCGAGCATGTTTACTAGTGATGCTAGTTTGGATAATGCGTCAGCGAATTGGTTCTCCTCCCGGGGTATGTGTATGAAGTCGATTTCGGTGAATTCTCGGGACATTGTTTCTACCCTGATTTGGTATGGGGTTAGGCTTTCGCTATAGACCTTCCAGTTTCCCGTGGCTTGGATGACTACTAGGGACGAATCTCCGTGTATTCTAAGGTTTTGGACTCCTACTGATAAGGCTGCTTTGAGACCTATTAGGTAGGCTTTGTATTCGGTCAGGTTGGGGAAGTTTGATTCGATGGGGACTTGTTCGTTGCAGGTTTATTGTCGTTTGGTGATGGGTCGATCTTGGGGTTGTAATGATATTTCCTTTCCTCTTTTTTTATTTATTTTTAGAACGAAGCAAGTTGGACCGTTAGTTATAGCCCTCGTGCTTTAGTTAGTTGTCATTGATAATTGACATAAAGTTGAGTTCTTAAGCGTTTTAAATGAAAGATTAAGCGATTTTCGACGCATGCTAAAAAAAGAAGATTGCTTTATTGATAAAGGTAAACGGGCTAGACGCCCGTGATTTGGTTTGGGGGAGGCGGAGGACTGATGTGTCATATTTATATAGCTTTATTTCCTCGATTCCGTTGTCTTTTATGGTCGGAACGCGCTCTTTAGAGCCGTTTCTTCTAACATTTTGCTTTGAGTGAGTGTTTTTGTAGATTCTACACGATTTCAGGTCTTTATGTGCATTTACACTCATATCTGATTAGAAGAACGATCCCGAGACAAAACCCGTGCTTTAGGACGTCTAGGCGAAGAAGAAACGAGAAGTGTCAATTCATTGGGCCAAAGAAAGCGGCCCATTACTTCTTTTTGTAGTGTTGTGCGCGCCAGCCTGCATGTGACAGGCGGCCTGCTGGCCGGCCGACATGACACAAGGGCAATTTTAGCTTCAATTTTAGGTGTGCGTCGGCCCCTGCATGTGGCTGGCGGCCTGCCAGCCGGCCGGGGCGCACACCCAGTTTATTTTGCCTATTTTGTATAACTAGAGAGTTGTATTATTTTCCTAACTATCACTTTTCATACTTAGCTTATTTTTACTTTAGAAAACTCGTGACCCTTAAGATTCTAGCACTCAGTTTTCACTCGGATTCGATTTCGGTAATCTCGTTTATGCAATTTTTAGTTTTATATTTTCAATCTTTATCGCAAATTTTTTAGGTCGTCGTAATTTTCTCTATTTGCAATTTGTTGTTCCGTTTAGTTCGTTAGATTTCCGTTCGTTTATCGTTAGATTTATTTGCTTCAATTTTATTATGAATTACATGTATGCGATTTGTTGTTTTGTGATCATCATGCGTAGCTAATTTTCTTGCTAGGGTCGAGGGGGATCGATGGATTATGATCGCCTCCCAATCGAATCGATCGTTAACGAAGGACGGGGGATCAAACGATATTTGTAAGACTCGAGATTACACAAAAACAAACAAGTAATCGTGGTAAGCCGAGGTCGGTCCACAGGGAACGGAGTGTGATGTAAAGTTCAAATTGTCGTGATTGATGTCTAGATGGGGGGTTTTCTAGGGTCGAGTCTAAACTAAGGGAATATCTAGAGGAATAACTAGAGGAATAGCTAGGGGTGGTCAATCTAGGGAAAAGGTATTGGGGAGAAGTCGGGATTCGGTACTTGGAGTCTAAGAAGGTCGGAATCGAATTTTTGTCGCAATATTGATAAACTCACCTAAAATCCCGCTTTCGCGGCGAATGAGGGTAAGTCCCTAGTCATGGTAATTTCTACCCCGAGTTTCCCCATATTGACAGAAATTAGTCAAGGTCGGTCTAGTTGGCCGGACTAAAATAACAATGACATAACACCATAAATAAGATAAACCAACATGCAAGCAACCCACCAACATCCCTATATTCAAATAATCCAAGCCCTCATCCCTAAACTCCCCAACAAGAAATCTACTCACAAATCATTATGGAACACAACAAAATATCTATTAAGGGGTAAATTACTACAACATGCATATAAATTAGATCTAATGAAACTAACAACACCAATATGATTTGGACAAGATGATGATGAGTAAACAACGTAAAAACTAAACTAGAGATTAGAGAGTGGAAGAGAATTATACCAACTACGTAGATCTATAAGAAATAAGAAGATATCATAGATAAAGATTGAATCTTTGATGAATAAAGTGAAGAACTTGTCACCAATCCTTCAATAAACCCATCAAATCTTCAAATAAAACTTGAATAATCTTCTTACAAACTTGAAATCTAGATAATTGTTGATGGAAATTATGTAGATCTACTACTAATTACTATGTAAACTACTAGAATTTTGGAGGATTTTTCTAGATTACTACTACTAATGGATGGTGTAATAGGATGGTGGAGTGGTGTAATGGCTTCCCTCCTTAGCACAATGGAGAGGTGACTTGGGCAATAAACTACGGTAACATATATATAGTAATCTCTTAATGGGTTTTTAACCTAAAGCCCAAATCCAACTTTATGCTCCATTAGTGAGACAATCTCCCTTAGCATCTTCATAGGGTGAAACTTTGCCCTGCGGACTTGACGATAATTCCTACCGGGTGAAAATTTCGCACGGTGAGATTTTCTTCCATTTTTCGCGTTTTTGGCATTTCTTCTCATCGGTCGAAATTTCACCCGGTGCGCGAAATTTCGCCCGGTCAGTTTCGCCCGGTGAGTAAGCTCGGAAAATCTTCGGGGGAGGCGTTTCACCGTCGGGTGAAATTTCGCCCGGTGGTGTCTCACCGGGTGAAATTTCGCCCGGTCATTTTTTGTGGCCTCGAATCTTGTCTCATTCTTCGTTGTATGATCGGATGGCTTTAAACTTTAAGTTGTGTGCTTTGCTCTTTGGACGGTTTTCCCTTCTTTTGTGCTCGTGGAAGCTCAATCGTGATTTTTGTAGCAAAACCTATCAAAATTGATAGAAAGACTACCAAAAACACGTAAAACGCACAAGAGGGACGCTAATGCGAGAAATACGCAAAATATGGTGATAATCGCACTCAAGACTCGCAAAACGAGGGAAAAACGGGTCTAAATGGGAGGAAAAATGGTCTAAATTTAGCACACAACAATTCCCTCACACTAAACCGTTGCTCGTCCTCGAGCAAGACCCAAAAAGAAATTACAAACTACTACTACTAGCTAGACTATGCTAAGCCGATACGGGGCAATTAACGGGCCCGCTCCGTCCCTTCAACTCACATCGAAATACTTATGAGGTAAAGTACTCCCATGCAAGGCAAGTTGGGGCTTGCTCAAAATGGTGGATGCGACTAAACACACAAAAACACATAACACGAAAGAATAGACGCATCCAAAGCAAAAATAAAACACCGAATCCCTCATCGAGACGGCGGGGAAAGACACCGATTACTTACCTAAAACAACAATAGACTTCCAAGATAAATGACCCACGTAAAAAAGGACCAGAGCCTAATACTATGACAATTAAGCAATATAGATGTTGATAACTTAGCCTAGGTCCGCCTAATCTTTTAAAGGGGTACTACGGGGCGTATAATGGAGTGGAAAAAGTGAACCATGGATTCGTTCGACACTGTAGGTAGGTGCAGTCCCGCTCTCTTTGGCTAAGCCAAGAGGGTCGTTCCAAAACTCAAATTTCCTAAATTAGCCCAAAAAAGGTGGAGTGTTTACAATTATTGGGATGGATCGACTCATCACCGCTATCTTCTGACCTCGGGACTCGGTCCTCTAGTTGGCACTTCACGGCGACGAATCGATCAAAGGGCTTTTTATTTTTTTTTTATTTTTTGAAGGAGACATTTTTGACATTTTGATTTTCATTTGAAGCTCCTTTTCTTCTCCTTTGTTTTTCTTTTTCATGTTTTTGTGCCCTTTTCTCTTGCTTTGGTCTGCCCTTTTTGGCTTTTTGATGCGGTTTGTAACCAAGCTTGGAGGTTATTTTTGTGTAAACTTATTGTGGTGATGTATAGGTGGAGGAAAAATAGGTAATCGAGAACGCGCGCCATTCCGGATAACCCACAAAAGGCGGAAAGGATTTGGACTAAAGGTGCAATGGTCATTCGAGCAAGGTCACCTTGAAAACGGGATGCGGAAACCAAGGCCTAACTCCTCCATGGGTGGTCAAGGTGAAAACCCCGGAGTAAACCTCTAGTAGAAAAGGTGGACTCAAAGCTAAAGGATCAACAAATTCATTGCCTAAGAGTCATCTACTAGACTAAGGTCCAAAATCTACATTGGGTTATCTACAATGGAATGTAAACTCTTGTTATAAGTTTGTAATCGGGTTTTCGAAAAGTTTTAATCCTAGACACGCTATACAAAAACAAAACAAAACAAAACACACGAAAATGAAAAAGCAAATAAAAGAAAACACAAGTAAAGTCATGTACTCCATACTCCATCAACATTCAAGCATAATCAACCACAACACCAAAATGCTCAACTTCGAGAGCCTCCAAAAACAACAACCTAACTCCTCTACAAAATTAAAGAAGAAAGAAGGAAGGAAGTTACCAAGCGGGTGCTTTCATAATCTCTTCAAATCATGCTATTAAGGTGGTGGTTACCTGTAAGAGTAGAGAACAAGACTATACACGGGACACGAAACATAACGAGAAACGAGAAAAGAAAAGAAAAAGAAAAGAAAATGTTTTCGATTTTTCGAGTTTTTCAAATTTTTATGGATTTTTGAAAAGATTTAAAAAAAAAAAAAGATAGTAGACTCCTCCCCCACACTAAAACTGTATATTGTCCTCAATGGACAAGTAGGAGAAAGATCGAAAAAAATGAAAAAGAAAAAGAAGAAAAATCTTTTTGGATTTTTATGATTTTTCAAATGTTTTTGGGTTTTATAATTTTTTTGAATGTTTTTGGATTTTTCAAAATTTTTGAGAAAAGAAAAAGAAAATAAAATAAAGAAAACGATAAGATAGTGGAGGGCCTAGGTGCAATCACATCACCTAGACCCTAGCCAAGTGGCTAATCTAAGAAAATGAAAATGAAAGAAAATAAAATGAAAGGGTGAAAAATTGGGCATAGGTGTAGTCACGTCACCTAGCCCGGATTAAGAAAAATTGAGAATGATTGATAAAAAAATTTGGATTTTTCAAAAGGGTCAACGGCGTAATCACATCGCCAAGAGACCAGGAGCAATACCAAGGCCGCGACGGCCGCAAAAATCATTAAATGAGACGGTGGGACAGCTTGCAATTTTTGTTCAAGATAAAACAATCACAATGGTTATAATGATGGGACAGGGAACAAGGAACAAGATTAGTTCAAGGACATACAATTGTAGATGATTAAGACTCACCGACTCCACACATATATACCCACAACACATACAAACCACATAATCTACCGACTCTTGTAGAGGGGGTCTAGTTCGAATAGTCATTTGACGCAAAGGGGGCCGTGGGAGTTCCCTCAACGGCATACTCCCAAACTCCTACATCCCCCGAGTTGTTCAGTCGGAATTCACAGGGACCTGGAGGTAGGTCCCAATTACGAGGGTTATAAATATTGGTTCGGTACTTGCTGGGGACAATTAAGGCACGGTCATGGCTAAGAGAGGCGAGGCGGTGGTCAGGTACATGAAAGATCCAAGTAGGGAAATAGGCCTCGTCAAGCCAGACACGGGGGTCATGTAGTTTAAGATGGTCGGTCGCATAACCCAAATTTTTTGCTATTACAGTCACAAGACCACCACAATCAACAGAGGGCCGTTGGTCAACTATAATTTGATGAAAGTGTAACGCCACGACAATAGGTAGGTCTAGGGGGTAAGGGTTACCGAGTAAAGAATCACATATCAATTGTAGTACACACACATTGAGGTTAATGATGTTATCGATAGATGGCAAAAGACAGTGAGAAAGGATTTCAGCGAAATAACGAATGGCTGGGTTACGGATTTCAGCGGTAAAACTAAAATTGGGTTCGAAATCACGTTGACCCGGCGCTATGCGCCTCCATAAGTCTCTCCTAGTCGCACTACTTTGCGAATCACATAAGGGTCTACTTAGTCCGGTACCCGATGAGGGCAAACCTAGAGCTAAGCTAAAGTCGGAAATATTTAAACAGTGATTTCTACCAAACAAATTAAATTTGAACTCTTTAGGTGTGGTCGGGTTATCGATTGTAAAGGTACCTAAAAACTCACAAGTCAAGTCTTTATTTGTGCAAGGTATAAAATCAAGGAGTTTACTAATACCAATTCTAGACGATAACTCTCTAATATCGTTTTTAATTCCTAGAGTTTTCATTGTGAATGGACAAGGCCATCTCGTACTCTGAAAGTTCTTTTCAGAGAAGGTACGAGCGAGGGGTGAATTAGGACAAGGTAAAAGTTTTGGCCTAGAAGACTTACTAGAAGATGAATGCTTAGAAGGATTAGAAGTCGAGGCCATACCTTGTTTACGCGCGGCTCGTTGGGCTCTTGTCTCCATGATAATAATTTGCAAGAAAAATCCCGAAACTTTTGCTTCTCCTTTCTTCAAAAACCCAAAATAAATATTCACCCAAGTATGGAAATGGAGTTATGAATGGAGGTTGAATGAGGTGTATGGAAGGTGGTGTAATGATTTTGTGATGGGTGAAAGGGTGAAATGATGATTGAGGTGAAAAAGGTGGTATAAATAAGGGTGTTTGAGGAGGGAAAGTGAAAGTTTAAAGTTGGTGGTAAAAATTTGGTGTAAAAATATTTGGAGGGAAAGTTATGTTGAGGTAAATTGTTGGAGGAAGATGAAAATGTAGTGAGTGAGTAAAAAGTGTAGGTGATCGGCCAAGTCACACCGCCGGGTGAAATTTCACCCGATGATGCCCGACCGGGTGAAATTTCACCCGACGACTTTTCGTCGTGAAAATCGTTTTGCCAATATTTTCCCACCGGGTGAAATTTCGCCCGGTGAGACCGGGCGAAATTTCGCCCGGTGGTATATTCTTCAGTTCCGGCAATTCTGGCAACTTTTCCGTGGGGCGAAGTTTCGCCCGGTCGAGTCTCACCGGGCGAAGTTTCGCCCGACGGTCTTCTTTGCTGCGTCTTTCCGCCTTGCCATTTCATGGCTCTTCAATAATCACCTAGAGATTCAAATATATGACTCGACTCACATTACATAATCAATATTTCCCACAAACATGCTTGTGGTCTTCGATTTAAGCTCCATAACTTCTCCAAATGCTTGATCTTCATCCAAATTTACGCTCCATGGTGAAATCCAATTTCAACCAATCTTCTCAAGCTAACAAAACTAATAAACTCAAAGAAATATGATACATATATACAAGGTGGTTGTTGAGGATACCACCAAACCTACATCAATTGCGAGAGGGGTTCAAACATCGCTCCCCGATGGGAGCTCACCAAGCTTCATAGTAGCAAAGGTCTCACGAATATGACCGGGATGATAAATCTTCAAACGTTGCCCATTAACCATAAACTTCCCGGTTTCCGGGCTAGATATCTGTATTGATCCATATGGTTGCACTCCGGTCACTTCGAATGGACCCGACCATTTTGATTTCAACTTACCGGGGAAAAGCTTAAAACGAGAGTTGAAGAGTATTACCTTATCACCAACGGAGAAGTCCTTACGAAGAATTCGAGAATCGTGCCATTGGCGAGTTCGTTCTTTGTAGATCTTCGAATTCTCATAGGCTTCAAGTCTTAGTTCTTCCAATTCTTGTAGTTGGAGAAGGCGATTATTTCCTACAACACTCTCATCGAAGTTTAGCTTTTTGATTGCCCATTTGGCTTTGTGTTCTAGATCCACCGGTAAATGACAAGCTTTGCCATACACAAGACGATAAGGAGTGGTTCCAATCGGCGCTTTGTAAGCCGTTCTCAATGCCCAAAGGGCGTCATTTAATTTCAATGACCAATCCTTTCGGTGTGTATTTACAACTTTCTCTAAAATTCCCTTGATTTGACGGTTGAAGATCTCGGCTTGCCCATTTGATTGAGGGTGGTAGGCTAAGGACATCTTGTGAGTAATACCATATTTCCTAAGAAGGTGTTCAAAGGTATCTTTCCTAAAATGAGAGCCTCCATCACTAATTATGGCTCTAGGCATACCGAATCTCGGGAAAATCACGTTCTTGAAAAGCTTGATTACAACCTTGGAGTCATTGGTGGGGGAAGCTACGGCCTAGATCCATTTTGAGACATAATCAACCGCGACTAGAATGTACTTGTTACCAAAAGAGGATGTGAACGGACCCATGAAATCAATGCCCCAAACATCGAACAATTCAATCTCCAAGATAGGTTGAAGGGGCATCTCATTTCTTCTTGTTATATTGCCACTTCTTTGGCATGCATCGCACGTGAGAATGAAAGCTCGAATGTCTTTGAACATGGAAGGCCACCAAAACCGCTTTGGAGAACCTTGGCAATTGTCTTTTGGTTGGCCAAGTGTCCACCATAAGATGTCGAGTGGAGGTGCTTCACAATATTATATCCTTCTTCGCTGTAACATATCGTCGGTAAATTCCATCTATACATCGGCGAAATAAATAAGGCTCGTCCCAATAATAGCGTCGGGCTTCATAACGTAGTTTCTTCCTCTCTTGCGTGGAATAATCGTCCGGAATATAGTGAGACACTAAGAAATTGACGATATCGGCATACCAAGGTGTAATAGTTTCAACGGCCATCAAGGCCTCATCTCTCATAGCTTCATTGATGGGAATACCATCTTCTTCATTGCTCTCTTTACTAACCGTTAGTCTACTAAGATGATCCGCTACCAAGTTCTCCGATCCGGCTTTGTCTTTAATCTCAATATCAAATTCTTGTAAAAGGAGCACCCATCGAAAGAGGCGGGACTTTGTCTCCTTTTTGGACATGATGTAACGAATCGCCGCATGATCGGTATGAATAATGACTTTGGAACCGGTAACATAATTTCGGAATTTCTCCATGGCATAGACAACGGCAAGCATCTCTTTTTCAGTTGTGGTGTACCTCGATTGGGCTTCATCTAGGGCCTTGCTTGCATAATAAATCACATGTAGCTTCTTATCAACCCGTTGTCCGAGAACGGCACCAACGGCAAAATAGGATGCATCGCACATGATCTCAAATGGAAGATTCCAATCGGGAGCTTTGATAATCGGTGTGGTAGTGAGAGCGGTCTTTATCCTGCAAAAGGCCTCAAGACACGAGTCATCAAAAACAAAAGGTGCATCTTTCATAAGCAAAGAAGTCAAAGGCTTAGCAATCTTAGAAAAGTCTTTAATAAATCGTCTATAAAAACCGGCGTGACCTAGAAAACTCCTCACCCTTTTGACATTTGTAGGTGGTGGCAAGTTCTCAATCACGGAGACTTTCGCCTTATCGACTTCAACTCCTCTATTAGACACAATATGACCTAGGACAACACCTTGTTCAACCATAAAATGACACTTTTCCCAATTTAAAACAACTCTATACTCTTCACATCGAGTTAACACTTGATCAAGATTTTCAAGACAAGAATCAAAAGATGTACCATGGACACTGAAATCATCCATAAAAACTTCCATGGATTTTTGATGCGCGGGCGTCGTGACCCGTACAATCAAACAATATTTTTAACTCCGACAAACCTAACTAATGTAGTAGTGGTAGGTCGGGATCGATTCTCAGGGAGATGGGTTAAGCCGTATTGGTCAAGTCTAGAGTCAAATCGTGGTTGGAATTGAGATGGGGGTTTTGGGTCGAGAGAAGTCGAGAGAGGTCGAGAGATCGTAGGCTAGGGTCAATAAATAGGAAAAGTGTTGGGGAGAGTCGGGATTCGGAAATAGGGTCTTTTAGTCTCGGGATCGAGTTTTTGTTACAATGATAAAAAGGGAAATTTCCACCTTTCGGTTTCTTCACCCAACCTACCTAAACTCGCTTTCACGATGAAAGGGTAAGTCTCAAATTAAAGTAATTTCTACCCCGAGTTTCCCCATATTGGTAGAAATGAGTCAAGGTCGGCCTAGTCGCGATTCTAAGTCAACAAAGACACAAAAACCTTAAAAGTGATAATTATCAAGTAATCAACCCACCAACATCCTTACATCAAATAATCCAAATCCTCCTCCCTAATTCCCCAACAAAGAAGTCTACTCACTAATCATGGTGACTAACAATAAAATACTAATAATTGATGAATTGTCTAAAACATGCATAAAAACTACACTAATAATTATACTAATGGAGAAAAGGGAGAGGAGAGAATTTTACCAACAATGGAGAATTTTAAGATGGAAGATGAAGATAATAATAAAGATTGAATCTTGAGAGAAATACACAAGAATTTGTCACTAATCCATGCATAAATCTTCAATCTTCAATAAGAGAAATAAGAATCTTCAAGAAATAAAACAAGGATCTTTGTCACATAAACCCTTGAATCTTCAACAATTAACTCAATCTTCAATAAAGGTGGAAGCTTTACTATTAATTATAGAGTAATTATACTAATACTAGTGGATCTACTAATTGTTTGTAGAGAATTTTACTAAGAGAGCTTACTACAAACTACTACTAGAGAGTTTTCTACCCTACTCCTAAGGGCTAATCCCAAGGTTCACTTAAGGCACAAGGAGGCACAAAACCCTATAAGGGGTATATATAGAGTTGCTTAATGGGTTGCACAAACTTCAAGGCCCAAATCCGATTTCTCTTCATTTAGCTAGACCATCACCCTTTGCATCTTCATGGGTGAAATTTCGCCCCGCGGCTTGTCATAATAATCCCACCGTGTGAAATTTCACCCGGTGAAATTTTCTTCGTTTTTTACGTTTCCGGCCCGGTTTCACCATCGGGCGAAATTTCACTCGGTGGGCGAAATTTCGCCCGGTGAAGTTTCCCGGTCATGTAGCCGTGAAAATCTTCGGGGATGAAAAGAAATGTCGTCGGGCGAAACTTCACCCGGTGGTCCATTGACTCTTTTCCGGTCTTTTTCTTTGTTGATCCGTTGGATTACTTGAACTTTCGGTTGTGTGCTTCGCTCTTGGACCGTATCTCTCTCTTGCTTGTAGAAGCTCAAACACGTTTTCAGTCGAAAATCCTATCAAAATAGACAGAAAACTACCAAAAACACGTAAAATGCAAAAGAGAGACACTAATGTGAGAATTACGCAAAATATGGCGATAATCGCACTCAAGTCTCACAAAACAGAGAAAAAACTGGTCTAAATGGGAGGAAAAATGGTCCAAATTTGGCACACAACAATTCCCCCACACTAAACTGTTGCTCGTCCTCGAGCAATGACCCAAAAAGAAACTAGCTACTACTACTAAGCTAGACTATGCTAAGCCGATACGAGGCAATTAACGGGCCCGCTCCGTCCCTTCAACTCACATCGAGATACCTATGAGATAAGGTACCTCCATGCAAGGCAAGTTGGGTCTTGCTCAAAATTGGGGTTGCGACTAACACATACACAAACACATAACAAGGAAGACACACATAAAAAGATAGTCGCAACCAAAGAGAAAATAAATCACCGAATCCCTCATCGAAATGGTGGAGAAAGCACCGATTCGAGCTTAAGACAAGCAAGAACCCTACCAAGCTAGTAACACAAATTGACATGGACAAGATCCTAATAGGATGACAATCAAACAATAAAAACATTGAAAATTTACCAAGGTCCTTCTAATTCCACTAAAGATGCCTACAACGGGACGATAGATGGAATGGATAAGTGAGAACCATGGAGTTAGTAAGCACTGTAGGTAAGTGTTATGCCATCTTCTAAGCTAAGCCTAGAGGGTCGTTCCAAACTCGAGAAAGCCAATTAGACCAAAAAGATGGATAAGTGTTTGCAAAATGGTAAGGATTGCCAAATTACTGCTATTTTCCTTCCTCGGGACTCGGTCCTCTAGTAGGCATTTCACGGCAATAAGACAACCAAGGGATTATTTGGGTTTGGGAACGATGTTTGAGATTTTGATTTTCTTTTTCGGTTTTTCTTTCCCCATTATTTCGATCGAGGGCTTTTTTTTTTTTTTTTCACTTAGATTTTTCAATGCCCTTTCTTCTTCATTTTTCTCTTTTTCTTTCTTTGAATAGCCCATTTTTGGCTAGATGATTCATTTGAGGAACGAGGTAAAGAATATTTTTGCAAACTTATTTGTGGAAATGGGTGAATGGTAGAGAAGTAGGCTAGTCGGGTGTGCACCCCCTTCGAACCCATAAAAGGATGAAAGTTTTGGACTAAAAGTGGCTTCTCAAGTAAGGTCACCTAAGAGAACGGAGAACGGTAACCAAGGCCTTATCACTCCATGGGTGGTCAAGGTGGTCAAATGCAAATCCCGATGTAGACTCCTAGTAGAAAAGATGGACTCATGGTAAAAATCCAATGCAAAAATTGGTTCAAGGTCATTCTACTAGAATTATGTCCAAAAATAAAAAAGGGTCACTAACAAGGGAGTAATAAACACTCGGCCTAATCTCAAAATCGAGTTTTCGAAAACTTTACCTTGACAAACTATACACAAAGTAAAAAGAACACAAAAAGGACAAAAACACAAGGAAACAACACAAAATAAAATGCACAAGTATAGCCAAGCACTCCATACTCCATTAAGTCAACACAATCCACAACCACCAATTTCAAAATGTTCACCAGGTGAAACTCCAAATAGCATATATGCCCAAACTCCATGCATAAGAGAAAGGGATAAAACGAAGGTAGAAAATATTACCGCGCGGTCTTCATTTCACTTCCGCTACCTTACGTATCCATGCTAAATGGTTGGCGGTGTACCTACAAGATGGAGAATGCAAGACAATACAAGTAACACAAAAACGAAAATAAGAGAACTAAAAAGAGAAAAAAAATGATTTTTTTTTGGATTTTTGGTTTTTAAAGGAAAAATGAGAAAGAAAATGGATAAAAGGATAGTAGACTCCTCCCCCACACTAAAACTGTGCATTGTCCCCAATGCACAAATAGGAGAAGAATCGAAAAAGAAAAAGAGAAAAGAACAAAAAATCTTTTTGAATTTTTATGGTTTTTTCAAATGTTTTTGGATTTTTGATGATTTTTCGAATGTTTTTGGATTTTTCAAGATTTTTCAAATGTTTTTGGATTTTTGATGATTTTTTCAAATGTTTTTGGGTTTTTGAAAGTTTTTCAAATGTTTTTGGCTTTTTCAAAAATTAAGGGAATAAAAAGAAAATAAATGAAAGATGAAAAAGAAAGAAGAAAAATAAGAAAAATCGATAAGGGAAGAAAAAGGACGTAGGTGTAATCACATCACCTCGCCCGGATTCTGCACAAATCGGGAAAATCAAAAGAAAAAGAAAATTTTTCACCGAAGACCGGGAGCAATAATCAGGTCCTTCTTCTCTAAGGTACCTACAATAAACCTCACGTGTGTAACGACCCAAGTAGGATCACGGAGGGGCTTAAAATTCCTCAAATCAACAAAATAACTCATTACAAATCAATCAACAACCATAATTATCAAATGCCAAAAATTGGCGCTGCAAGGACTGACAAAGACTGAGATAACTGAGATAAGAGAACAGACGACTGACGACTGACAACCGACAACTGACACCCCCACACTGACACTAACGACACTCGACCACTCACATAGGACCTGGGGGACGAGGTGGTGGTGGGTAGTAAGACCCGGGCGGAGGCATACCGAAAAATCGATCAAAGTAGTGCTATTGTTGATGCAACATCCTTTGGTTTTCCTCCGCCGCCATCCTTGCCGCTTGGGCATCCCTAGCGGCGTCCCTAGCCATCTCAAAACTGGTCCGGGCGTACTCAAAACCATCCCTAGAGTACGCGTCGAGCCATGCGCAGTATCGCGCGCATCTCGGGCCAAATTGTAGGCATCCTGGGCCAGGTTTAGTGAGGTTGTCGAGTTCTCCCAAGTCCGACGTGTACGATCATAGACTTCCCCCCATTGGTTGTAAAAGTCCTATGATCCAAAGAACGAGGAGTGTCGTGGAGGACTCATGTTGACGTCCTCCTGAAAACCAGGGGTAGACTGGGTGAAAGTGAAGTGTCGGTGTGGTTCAAAGTCTGAGAAATTGGGTGTGAAAATTTGTGAGGTCTGGGGTTCGGTCTGATGGGAGGAAGAGGGTCCGTGTGATGATGACGTTAAAGTTCTACGACCCTCATCCCGAGAGGTTCCAACCTCTCGTTCCTCCTCCGACACGTCTACGACCTCTATATCATCATCGCCAAAGTTTAAGGGTCCCTCGGGGTATTGAACTATACGAAACTTACCTCGGGTGTTATCCCGAATGTATCCCCGGACCTCTTCGGCATGCCGAAGTTCTCTTCAATATCTAGCCTAACCCAATTGGGGCTAGGCATGGCAATGGCGCGCAGCTCAGTAATCTTATATACAGAAACAAACTGTTATAATCCCCTTTCTGGGGCCACACAAGAAAAGGACAATAAACTTCATCTATGAAAATTCCCGCTCCATCTACTGGTGCCAAATCGCTAAAATCGACTTTTAAGGCTTTAGCTAACATCGTTACAACACCGCCACAAGAAATTCTCTTGCGGCCGTCCTTCGCAATTTGAGCGAAATGATTAGCTAAGGCCTCAGACATATCGATCGACGGGCCTCTCTCCGAAGCTGCATCCTCTAAAAGTTGAACAGCTAAAGCACTACAGTTGTGATGCGTATCATAGCTCGACAAGAATGAGTTGGCTATAATACGCGCCACATACCGGAGGATGGGGTTTCGGATCGAGAAAGAACGCATCTTTCCTCCCTTGAAAGTCCTCTGGCGGGCTATTTTAAACCAGAATCGATCTCGGCCGAATTTATCGTCCCGAGTCTGGCCCGCCCTAGGCTTTCCAAGGACTGAAGAAGGTAACCCAAGCAGTGCACCGAAGTCTCTCAAGTTGAGGACGTACGAAGTTTCTCGCAACTAAAAAGAGACAGTGGTATTATCATCACCACTTAGCTCGAAGGTTGCGAAAAACTCGCACGTCAATTTCTGAAAAGTTTCCTCCTTAGAGGCATAAAAATTGATAAGACCAAGACTTCGGCACATTGCTCGTACCTGCGATTCTATGCCCATACGCTCAAGTACATCTCGAGCCGCCCAACGAGTTGGCTCGAGACGATAGACCCATAATTTTTTACATTTATCAACATGAGCTTTTTTAGCGAAATAGAGACCAGATAAAGGTTCACAGAAATTACGACGGATTTTCGGGTAACATACCTCGAGCGGAACAGGTTGTTTGCTCGGAACAGATCCTTGCGTTTGAACAGGCATCGGGACAGATTCGTCCCGAGCCTCGGCCGGTTGCTCCTCGGACCTTGAGGATGATGTTGACCACGAACTACGATTAAGCATTGATGAAATCCTTTTTCTTGCCATTTGTTTCACTCTCTTCATCCTTGATGATTGAAATTTGATGATTATGTGTTGACGGTCTCGATTTGGGGTTTGTCGGAACTTGAACGATTTCTCAAAACAAACTCCAAGGAAGTGTTAGGAATGTGATGAGGATGAGGAATATATAATTTGATTGAATTTTAATGGAGGAATGAAGGGATTAGAGATGGTTTAAAGTGGATGATTTGGGGTTTGTTTGGGTTTTTTGGGGTTTTGGTTGAGGAGAGAGATAGGAAAAGTGAATAATGAAGATGGGAAGGGGGGTTTGGTTGGGTAAGGCTGCCGCGGGGTGAGGTTTCGCCCGGTGGGTCACCATCGGGTGAAATTTCGCCCGGCGATCTTCGGGTCGGTTTTCGGCATTTCCGCGCTGCTTCACCACCGGGCAAAATTTCGTCCGGTCAGACTCCACTGGGCAAAATTTCGCCCGGTCGGATTTCTGTCAATTCCAAGTCGTAAAATATTTTCACCGCAGGGCGAAATTTCGCCCGGTGATATTACACCAGGTGAAGTTTTGCCCGACGGATTTTCCGTCAATTCCTTAGGTTCGAGCAAGTCACCATCGGGTGAAATTTCACCCGACGGACCTCGGGCCACAATTCCACCGGGCAAAACGTTGCCCGGTGAGATCCTCCACTCCGAATAAGCTTCTTGCTACGAATTTTTTTTTAAGACTTGGTCCAAACATCCTTAGCTTCTTCAAAAATACAACTTATCTTCTCAATCCAATTTGTTTGTAATCGTTTAAAGTGCACTTTCTAAAATTCCCGAGAGAAATCTTCATGACTCCTGCAAGTACCAAAGAGAAAAGAAACTCCCAAAAGGAAAAATCTAAAATCTATTGTCCGGAAAGAAAAGAAAAAGGAAAAGAATATACAAATATTTACAAAGGTGGTTATTATGGACACCACCAAACCGAATTAAGTGTTTTGAGTTTAATCGGGGTTGCTTGAAAAGCAACCCGGAGTATCATGTTCCTTGTCCTTGATAATAACGCCACCAACCATATGTTCTCTTCTTGGCCTTGGTAAACCCATGAGGCGAGCTACTTCCGGTAGCATACCCCACTCATTTAAAACTTCTTCTTCGGGGGCTTGTCCAAGTATATGAAAAACACCATCATCATCACTATCATTATAGTGGACATCTTCTTCGGATGGTTCCTCGGTGGCATAGTCAAATGTCGGTGTATCGGAAGTTCGGTAATTATCTTGGGCTAGAAATTCGTCATCGGTTTGTATTTCCACCATATGGTCCCATAATTCCTTTGCGAAAGGGATATTCGGCAAGAAATCGGGTAATACAAATTGAACGGTGCTATTGCCAACATTAAAAGATAATTTCCCCTTTTTCACATCGATAATCACCCCGGCGGTTGCTAGGAAAGGTCGCCCTAGTAAGATAGGATTTCGTTCTTCAATGGGCATGTCAAGGACCACGAAATCGGTAGGTATGTATAGGGGACCTACCTTAACCATAAGATTTCGTGCTAACTCAATTGGCGCTTTCGTAGTACCTCGGCCATCTGAACGTTAACCGGAAAGTTTACCATCCTTGGAATATTGATTGTCTGAGCAATGATTAATGGCATAAGGCTAATATCCGCCCCGAGATCACATAATGCTCGATGTATCTCAACATCGTCGATCGAACATGGTATGCAGAAACTACCGGGGTCACCAAGCTTAGTAGGTATGGTAACTTTTGGAGTGACCCTAGGTGGTAGTGGAGTTTCCTTCCTTATGGTAGAATTCAAAATTACATCCCTTATATACTCGTTCGGAGTTGGCATGGAGGGACTAGTTTCCAAATTCTCTATCTAATCGGTGAAGGTTATATACTCCATAGCTTGGCCAAAGAATGAGATTGGTGGCTTGTCATTCAAAGGAGGTACTTCGATCCTCGAGACTAGATTTGCGTCCTCTATTGGGATTTGTTCAATAACAAATGCAAGGTCTTTCACAAGATACTTTGACGGATCTCTCCTTGGTTTATCGGTTGCACTCTTGACCACTTTCTCATCGGGTTCATTGATTGAGGGATGAGATGAAGTTTGTGGAACGAAGGGGTTCACCGGTTTCTCTTTAATAATCACCTTAACAGCATTCACAGAAGCTTGGTTGAAAGAATCGGTCGGCTCTTGAGGAGTTCGAGCTTGCGACGCGGCTCGTGCTTCTAGAGCTTCAAGTCTAGCTCGGTTTGACGCATTTTCTTTCAATAAGAACTTGATTGTTTCTTGAATGTCATAAAAGGGTTGAGATTTTCCTTGGAAGTTCCTTGGAGGACCTTGGTTAGGTGGTGGATAAGCTCCAAAAGGAGGACCTTGATTAAATGGAGGATGAGTTCCAAAAGGAGGTCCTTGATTAAATGGAGGATGAGTTCCAAAAGAAGGACCATAGGTCGGTCTAGGCGGTCCTTGAGGATGAAAATGGCCTTGATTGAATTGATTTGTGTGAGGAGGTCTCGGTTGATAATGAGGTCCATATGAATTAGGATAAACCCTTTGATTGGGGGCTTTTGGAAAAGGATATGATCCTTGAGTCGGCGTGGAGTAAAATCCGGTCCCCAAATTAGGATTGTTCGTTTGAGGCTTTTCATATGTTCCTTGAGTGTTGGCTTGATAAACATGCTCCTTCCTCGCACAAAAATTGGAGTCGTGATCATATCTTTCACAATGATCACATGGAATTTCGACTCTATATGGCTTTGGAGGCGAGATAGATGTTCACCTAGGTGGTGTGATTCTTCTTGGTGGAGTGACTCTCCTTGTTGGAGTGACTCTTCTTGGTGGGGGCCTCATTTCGGGTTGAAAGGTGTCCTTAGCAACCATTTCCTCAAATATCTCAAATAGTTGAGCGATTTGTATTTCAAGAGTGACCTCCATGTCATTTGACGATTCCGAGTCTCCACTCGATTCACCCTCTTGCATTTCATTAGCACACATATCACTTTTGGCTATCTTGTCAAGAAGCTCATGGGATTCATTCTCGTTGAGTAGGAAAAAGTCGCCCCTTGCGGTTGCATTAAGAATGTCCCTAGCATCGACGGATAAGGAATAGAAAAAAGTTTGTAGCATAAGCCAATGTGGGATACCATGATGTGGGCACTTCATTTGTAGAGTTTGGAATCGATCCCAAGCTTCACTTATGCTTTCTTTTTCTTGTTGTTGAAATATTTGCATTTCTCTTCGGAATTTGTTGGTCTTAGATGGTGGGAAATATTTCTCGAGGAAAGAGTTGCTCAATTGCTCCCAAGTGCGAAAGGTATTGTTGGGGAAACTTTTAAGCCACCTCCTTGCTCCATCACGCAAGGTGCGGGGAAAAAGAATCTGACGTAGTTGGCACTCGGTGACACCTTCAAGCTTGACACCAATAAGACTTTCCTTGAAGAGGCAAACATGCTCTATCACATCTTCATCCAGCAATCCTCGAAAAGTTTGTTGTTGAATCATATGCATGATAGAAGGTTTAAGCTCGAAACTCTCCGGGATAGCTCCAATGAAGACGGGTGAAGAAATATCTTCAATAGATGGTTGAGAATGGGACCCAAGTGTAGTCATACTTGAATCCTTGAAATTTTTTTGAGGATGGAGTGTTGAGAAATGAAGAAATTGGTGGAGGGATACACTATCGAGTTGTTGCTTTGGTCACAATATTTCCAAGTGACTTGCTCTCCGAATGGGGATCAAGCAACCTAAATCAAAAGTAAACCTAGCAAAAACTCAACAAACAATGAGTCCTCCTAGCACCTAATGGTACTAGGGTAGGAGGAAAGGAAAAACAATTATCCAAGCACAATAAAACAAAGACTTAATCAATTAACTAATCACCGTCTCCCCGACAACGGCGCCATTTTGATGCGCGGGCGTCGTGACCCGTACAATCAAACAATATTTTTAACACCGACAAACCTAACTAATGTAGTAGTGGTAGGTCGGGATCGATCCTCAGGGAGATGGGTTAAGCCGTATTGGTCAAGTCTAGAGTCAAATCGTGGTTGGAATTGAGATGGGGGTTTTGGGTCGAGAGAAGTCGAGAGAGGTCGAGAGATCGTAGGCTAGGGTCAATAAATAGGAAAAGTGTTGGGGAGAGTCGGGATTCGGAAATGGGGTCTTTTAGTCTCGGGATCGAGTTTTTGTTACAACGATAAAAAGGGAAATTTCCACCTTTCGGTTTCTTCACCCAACCTACCTAAACTCGCTTTAGCGATAAAAGGGTAAGTCTCAAATTAAAGTAATTTCTACCCCGAGTTTCCCCATATTGGTAGAAATGAGTCAAGGTCGGCCTAGTCGCGATTCTAAGTCAACAAAGACACAAAAAGCTTAAAAGTGATAATTATCAAGTAATCAACCCACCAACATCCTTACATCAAATAATCCAAATCCTCCTCCCTAATTCCCCAACAAAGAAGTCTACTCACTAATCATGGTGAATAACAATAAAACACTAATAATTGATGAATTGTCTAAAACATGCATAAAAACTACACTAATAATTATACTAATGGAGAAAAGGGAGAGGAGAGAATTTTACCAACAATGGAGAATTCTAAGATGGAAGATGAAGATAATAATAAAGATTGAATCTTGAGAGAAATACACAAGAATTTGTCACTAATCCATGCATAAATCTTCAATCTTCAATAAGAGAAATAAGAATCTTCAAGAAATAAAACAAGGATCTTTGTCACATAAACCCTTGAAAAACCCTTGAATCTTCAACAATTAAGCTCAATCTTCAATAAAGGTGGAAGCTTTACTACTAATTATAGAGTAATTATACTAATACTAGTGGATCTACTAATTGTTTGTAGAGATTTTTTACTAAGAGAGCTTACTACAAACTACTACTAGAGAGTTTTCTACTCTACTCCTAAGGGCTAATCCCAAGGTTCACTTAAGGCACAAGGAGGCACAAAACCCTATAAGGGGTATATATAGAGTTGCTTAATGGGTTGCACAAACTTCAAGGCCCAAATTCGAGTTCTCTTCATTTAGCTAGACCATCACCCTTTGCATCTTCATGGGGTGAAATTTCGCCCCGCGGCTTGTCATAATAATCCCACCGGGTGAAATTTCACCCGGTGAGATTTTCTTTGTTTTTTACGTTTCCGGCCCGGTTTCACCATCGGGCGAAATTTCACCCGGTGGGCGAAATTTCGCCCGGTGAAGTTGCCCGGTCATGTAGCCGTGAAAATCTTCGGGGATGAAAAGAAATGTCGTCGGGCGAAATTTCGCCCGGTGATGACTCACCGGGCGAAACTTCACCCGGTGGTCCATTTACTCTGTTCCGGTCTTTTTCTTCGTTGATCAGTTGGATTACTTGAACTTTCTGTTGTGTGCTTCGCTCTTGGACCGTATCTCTCTCTTGCTCGTAGAAGCTCAAACACGTTTTCGGTCGAAAATCCTATCAAAATAGACAGAAAACTACCAAAAACACGTAAAATGCAAAAGAGAGACACTAATGTGAGAATTACGCAAAATATGGTGATAATCGCACTCAAGTCTCACAAAACAGAGGAAAATCGGGTCTAAATGGGAGGAAAAACGGTCCAAATTTGGCACACAACAATTCCCCCACACTAAACCGTTGCTCGTCCTCGAGCAATGACCCAAAAAGAAACTAGCTACTACTACTAAGCTAGACTATGCTAAGTCGATACGAGGCAATTAACGGGCCCGCTCCGTCCCTTTAACTCACATCGAGATACCTATGAGGTAAGGTACCTCCATGCAAGGCAAGTTGGGTCTTGCTCAAAATTGAGGTTGCGACTAACACACACACAAACACATAACAAAGAAGACACACATAAAAAGATAGTCGCAACCAAAGAGAAAATAAATCACCGAATCCCTCATCGAAACGGCGGAGAAAGCACCGATTCGAGCTTAAGACAAGCGAGAACACTACCAAGCTAGTAACACAAATTGACATGGACAAGATCCTAATAGGATGACAATCAAACAATAAAAACATTGAAAATTTACCAAGGTCCTTCTAATTCCACTAAAGATGCCTACAACGGGACGATAGATGGAATGGATAAGTGAGAACCATGGAGTTAGTAAGCACTGTAGGTAAGTGTTATGCCATCTTCTAAGCTAAGCCTAGTCGTTCCAAACTCGAGAAAGCCAATTAGACCAAAA
Organism: Agrostemma githago; assembly: GCA_958450325.1. Taxonomy (NCBI): domain Eukaryota; kingdom Viridiplantae; phylum Streptophyta; class Magnoliopsida; order Caryophyllales; family Caryophyllaceae; genus Agrostemma; species Agrostemma githago. Next base: position 32,869,389 of record OY288262.1, read on the forward strand.
AGATGGATAAGTGTTTGCAAAATGGTAAGGATTGCCAAATTACCGCTATTTTCCTTCCTTGGGACTCGGTCCTCTAGTAGGCATTTCATGGCAATAAGACAACCAAGGGATTATTTGGGTTTGAGAACGATGTTTGAGATTTTGATTTTCTTTTTCGGTTTTTCTTTCCCCATTATTTCGATCGAGGGCTTTTTTTTTTTTTTTTTTTCACTTAGATTTTTCAATGCCCTTTCTTCTTCATTTTTCTCTTTTTCTTTCTTTGAATAGCCCATTTTTGGCTAGATGATTCATTTGAGGAACAAGGTAAAGCATATTTTTGCAAACTTATTTGTGGAAATGGGTGAATGGTAGAGAAGTAGGCTAGTCGGGTGTGCACCCCCTTCGAACCCATAAAAGGATGAAAGTTTTGGACTAAAAGTGGCTTCTCAAGTAAAGTCGCCTAAGAGAACGGGGAACGGTAACCAAGGCCTTATCACTCCATGGGTGGTCAAGGTGGTCAAATGCAAATCCCGATGTAGACTCCTATACTAGTAGAAAAGATGGACTCATGGTAAAAATCCAATGCAAAAATTGGTTCAAGGTCATTCTACTAGAATTATGTCCAAAAATCAAAAAGGGTCACTAACAAGGGAGTAATAAACACTCGGCCTAATCTCAAAATCGGGTTTTCGAAAACTTTACCTTGACAAACTATACACAAAGTAAAAAGAACACAAAAAGGACAAAAACACAAGGAAACAACACAAAATAAAATGCACAAGTATAGCCAAGCACTCCATACTCCATTAAGTCAACACAATCCACAACCACCAATTCCAAAATGTTCACCAGGTGAAACTCCAAATAGCATATATGCCCAAACTCCATGCATAAGAGAAAGGGATAAAACGAAGGTAGAAAATATTACCGCGCGGTCTTCATTTCACTTCCGCTACCTTACGTATCCATGCTAAATGGTTGGCGGTGTACCTACAAGATGGAGAATGCAAGACAATACAAGTAACACAAAAACGAAAATAAGAGAACTAAAAAGAGAAAAAAAATGATTTTTTTGATTTTTGGTTTTTAAAGGAAAAATGAGAAAGAAAATGGATAAAAGGATAGTAGACTCCTCCCCCACACTAAAACTGTGCATTGTCCCCAATGCACAAATAGGAGAAGAATCGAAAAAGAAAAAGAAAAAAGAAAGAAAAATCTTTTTGAATTTTTATGGTTTTTTCAAATGTTTTTGGATTTTTGATGATTTTTCGAATGTTTTTGGATTTTTCAAATGTTTTTGGATTTTTGATGATTTTTTCAAATATTTTTGGATTTTTGAAAGTTTTTCAAATGTTTTTGGCTTTCTCAAAAATAAAGGGAATAAAAAGAAAAAAAATGAAAGATGAAAAAGAAAGAAGAAAAATAAGAAAAATCGATAAGGGAAGAAAAAGGATGTAGGTGTAATCACATCACCTCGCCCGGATTCTGCACAAATTGGGAAAATCAAAAGAAAAAGAAAATTTTGGATTTTTCGAATGGTCTTGGTGCGATCAAGTCACCGAAGACCGGGAGCAATAATCAGGTCCTTCTTCTCTAAGGTACCTGCAATAAACCTCACGTGTGTAACGACCCAAGTAGGATCACGGAGGGGCTTACAATTCCTCAAATCAACAAAATAACTCATTAAAAATCAATCAACAACCATAATTATCAAATGCCAAAAATTGGCGCTGCAAGGACTGACAAAGACTGAGATAACTGAGATAAGAGAACAGACGACTGACGACTGACAACCGACAACTGACACCCCCACACTGACACTAACGACACTCGACCACTCACATAGGACCTGGGGGACGAGGTGGTGGTGGGTAGTAAGACCCGGGCGGAGGCATACCGAAAAATCGATCAAAGTAGTGCTGTTGTTGTTGCAACATCCTTTGGTTTTCCTCCGCCGCCAACCTTGCCGCTTGGGCATCCCTAGCGGCGTCCCTAGCCATCTCAAAACTAGTCCGGGCGTACTCAAAACCATCCCTAGAGTACGCGTACGAGCCATGCGCAGTATCGCGCGCATATCGGGCCAAATTGTAGGCATCCTGGGCCAGGTTTAGTGAGGTTGTCGAGTTCTCCCAAGTCTGACGTGTACGATCATAGACTTCCCCCCATTGGTTGTAAAAGTCCTCTGATCCAAAGAACGAGGAGTGTCGTGGAGGACTCATGTTGACGTCCTCCTGAAAACCAGGGGTAGACTGGGTGAAAGTGAAGTGTCGGTGTGGTTCAAAGTCTGAGAAATTGGGTGTGAAAATTTGTGAGGTCTGGGGTTCGGTCTGATGGGAGGAAGAGGGTCCGTGTGATGATGACGTTAAAGTTCTACGACCCTCATCCCGAGAGGTTCCAACCTCTCGTTCCTCCTCCGACACGTCTACGACCTCTATATCATCGTCGCCAAAGTCTAAGGGTCCCTCGGGGTATTGAACTATACGAAACTTACCTCGGGTGTTATCCCGAATGTATCCCCGGACCTCTTCGGCATGCCGAAGTTCTCTTCAATATCTAGCCTAACCCAATTGGGGCTAGGCATGGCAATGGCGCGCAGCTCAGTAATCTTATACAGAAACAAACTGTTATAATCCCCTTTCTGGGGCCACACAAGAAAAGGACAATAAACTTCATCTATGAAAATTCCCGCTCCATCTACTGGTGCCAAATCGCTAAAATCGACTTTTAAGGCTTTAGCTAACATCGTTACAACACCGCCACAAGAAATTCTCTTGCGGCCGTCCTTCGCAATTTGAGCGAAATGATTAGCTAAGGCCTCAGACATATCGATCGACGGGCCTCTCTCCGAAACTGCATCCTCTAAAAGTTGAACAGCTAAAGCACTACAGTTGTGATGCGTATCATAGCTCGACAAGAATGAGTTGGCTATAATACGCGCCACATACCGGAGGATGGGGTTTCGGATCGAGAAAGAACGCATCTTTCCTCCCTTGAAAGTCCTCTGGCGGGCTATTTTAAACCAGAATCGATCTCGGCCGAATTTATCGTCCCGAGTCTGGCCCGCCCTAGGCTTTCCAAGGACTGAAGAAGGTAACCCAAGCAGTGCACCGAAGTCTCTCAAGTTGAGGACGTACGAAGTTTCTCGCAACTGAAAAGAGACAGTGGTATTATCATCACCACTTAGCTCGAAGGTTGCGAAAAACTCGCACGTCAATTTCTGAAAAGTTTCCTCCTTAGAGGCATAAAAATTGATAAGACCAAGACTTCGGCACATTGCTCGTACCTGCGATTCTATGCCCATACGCTCAAGTACATCTCGAGCCGCCCAACGAGTTGGCTCGAGACGATAGACCCATAATTTTTTACATTTATCAACATGAGCTTTTTTAGCGAAATAGAGACCAGATAAAGGTTCACAGAAATTGCGACGGATTTTCGGGTAACATACCTCGAGCGGAACAGGTTGTTCGCTCGAAACGGATCCTTGCGTTTGAACATGCACCGGGACAGATTCGTTCCGAGCCACGGCCGGTTGCTCCTCGGACCTTGACGATGATGTTGACCCCGAATTACGATTAAGCATTGATGAAATGGGGTCTTTTAGTCTCGGGATCGAGTTTTTGTTACAACGATAAAAAGGGAAATTTCCACCTTTCGGTTTCTTCACCCAACCTACCTAAACTCGCTTTCGCAATGAAAGGGTAAGTCTCAAATTAAAGTAATTTCTACCCCGAGTTTCCCCATATTGGTAGAAATGAGTCAAGGTCGGCCTAGTCGTGATTCTAAGTCAACAAAGACACAAAAACCTTAAAAGTGATACTCCCTCTATCCATTTTTAATCTTCCTACTTTCCTTTTTGGATTGTCCATCTTTAAACTTCCTACTTACAATATTTCCTCTTTTGGTTAATTTTTGTGGTCCATATCATTTCTGACCCCACATTTTTTCTCAACTTTCATTTTCCACCACACACTACACTCCACCCATAATTTTTGTGACTACTTCCCCATGAAGTTTAAATTTGGATGGAGGGAGTAATTATCAAGTAATCAACCCACCAAAATCCTTTACATCAAATAATCCAAATCCTCCTCCCTAATTCCCCAACAAAGAAGTCTACTCACTAATCATGGTGAATAACAATAAAACACTAATAAGTGATGAATTGTCTAAAACATGCATAAAAACTACACTAATAATTATACTAATGGAGAAAAGGGAGAGGAGAGAATTTTACCAACAATGGAGAATTCTAAGATGGAAGATGAAGATAATAATAAAGATTGAATCTTGAGAGAAATACACAAGAATTTGTCACTAATCCATGCATAAATCTTCAATCTTCAATAAGAGAAATAAGAATCTTCAAGAAATAAAACAAGGATCTTTGTCACATAAACCCTTGAAAAACCCTTGAATCTTCAACAATTAAGCTCAATCTTCAATAAAGGTGGAAGCTTTACTACTAATTATAGAGTAATTATACTAATACTAGTGGATCTACTAATTGTTTGTAGAGATTTCTACTAAGAGAGCTTACTACAAACTACTACTAGAGAGTATTCTACCCTACTCCTAAGGGCTAATCCCAAGGTTCACTTAAGGCACAAGGAGGCACAAAACCCTATAAGGGGTATATATAGAGTTGCTTAATGGGTAGCATAAACTTCAAGGCCCAAATCCGATTTCTCTTCATTTAGCTAGACCATCACCCTTTGCATCTTCATGGGTGAAATTTCGCCCCGCGGCTTGTCATAATAATCCCACCGGGTGAAATTTCACCCGGTGAGATTTTCTTCGTTTTTTACGTTTCTGGCCCGGTTTCACCATCGGGCGAAATTTCACCCGGTGGGCGAATCTTCGCCCGATGAATTTGCCCGGTCATGTAGCCGTGAAAATCTTCGGGGATGAAAAGAAATATCGTCGAGCGAAACTTCGCCCGGTGATGACTCACCGGGCGAAACTTCACCCGGTGGTCCATTGACTCTTTTCCGGTCTTTTTATTCGTTGATCAGTTGGATTACTTGAACTTTCGGTTGTGTGCTTTGCTCTTGGACCGTATCTCTCTCTTGCTCGTAGAAGCTCAAACACGTTTTCGGTCGAAAATCCTATCAAAATAGACAGAAAACTACCAAAAACACGTAAAGTGCAAAAGAGAGACACTAATGTGAGAATTACGCAAAATATGGCGATAATCGCACTCAAGTCTCACAAAACAGAGGAAAAACGTGTCTAAATGGGAGGAAAAACGGTCCAAATTTGGCACACAACAATTTTTCAATAAAATCAGAGAAAATAGCCATCATACATCTTTGAAACGTTCCCGGCGCATTACACAATCCAAATGGCATCCTTCTATAAGCATAGGTGCCATAGGGACAAGTAAAAGTGGTTTTCTCTTGGTCATCGGGGTGAATAGGAATTTGAAGAAATCCGGAATGACCATCAAGGAAACAAAAATAAGAATGATGCACCAATATTTCAAGCATTTGATCAATAAAGGGAAAGGGGAAATGGTCTTTTATGGTGGCCGTGTTCAATTTACGATAGTCTATACACATGCGCCAACCGGTAATAGTCCTATTGGAAATTGACTCACCCTTTTCTCCTTTAACAACCGTCATTCCTCCTTTTTTCTGCACAACTTGTACGGGGCTAACCCGTTTACTTCCGGTTATTGGGTATATAATGTTAGCCTCATACAACTTGAGGACTTCCTTCATGACAACCTCTTTCATGGTGGGGTTCAACCTACGTTGACCCTCAACCGAAGGACGGTGGTCATCATCAAGGATGATCCTATGCATGCAAACATTTGGGCTTATGCCTTGGAGGTCGGCAATGCTATACCCGATGGCCTTTTTGTGTTTTCTCAAAACAATCAAAAGTTTTTCCAATTGAGGTCCATCAAGGGTAGCATTGACGATAACGGGATAATTAGTTCCTTCAAGAAAAGCATATTTGAGGGAAGAGGGGAGTGGTTTAAGTTCAAGATTAGGAGGAGAAGATACCATACTCTTACCCACCGGTAGTGGTTCTACCTTTTAATCATGCAAACATTCTTCTTCAAGAGGTGGAGAGTCAAATGGTTCCTCTTCTTGCTTATCATCATCTATCAAGCTATACTCAACCAAACTATCAATAACTTCAATGGAATGCATTTGTTCAATCATTGGTTGTTTAAGATCTTGAGAAAGGGAAAACTCTACCGACTTGTTCCCTATGTTAAATGATAACTTTCCATTCTTAACATCAACTATAGTACCACCGGTAGCCATAAAAGGTCAACCTAAGATAATGGGGGTAATAGTGTCTTCGGACATATCCATGACAACAAAGTCGGAGGGGATGAAGAACTTACCAACTTGAACGGGTACATCCTCAAGTATCCCAAGTGGTTACTTGACGGACCTATCCGCAAGTTGAATCGACATGCTAGTGGGTCTCATCTCCCCCACACTAAGTCTTTTAGCAATAGAATAAGGTAACAAACTAACACTAGCCCCAAGGTCGCATAAAGCTTGATTAACAACAATATTTCCTACCCGACAAGGGATGGAAAAGCTACCGGGATCATCTAGTTTCTTTGGCATTTCGTTCATAAGAATGGCACTACATTGACCCGTGAGAGAGACACATTCTTTATCCTCTATGGTTCTCTTTTTAGTCAAGACATCTTTCAAAAACTTAGTATAGAGGGGCATTTGAGAAATTACCTCGGTGAAAGGTAAAGCTACCTCTACTTTCTTCAACATATCCACGAAATGGCTAAATTGGGCATTCTCTTTATGTGGCTTAGCTCGTTCGGAAAAGGCAATGGAGGGATAGGAGCGGGAGGCGGTGGAACATTGGATTCTTCTTCTTCTTCGGCTAATCGCTCCGCCTCTTTTCTTTTGGCTTCTTCCGCTTCCATTTGCTCTTTCTTCTTTCTTTGTTCTCTTAATTCATTCTCCGCATTTTGGAGGATATCAAACTCCGCTTGTATTCCCCGGTTTTGTTTGGGGGAAGTGGGAGATGATTCTTGTGGTGTACTTGGTTGATTCACTTTGGATGGGGTATTCTTGGTGTTCAAGTTCAAGTTCTTATATGGGTCCTCAAGTTCTTTGCCACCTCTCAAAATGACAACATTTGCTTGGTGAGAAGGATCTATTGGGTTTTGGGGTTGACCGGGCAAACCATGGGGTGGATGAATTGGGGAGGCTAAGGCTTTTGTTGCTTCTTGTGATTCCCAAACCTTTAGCCTTGCCTTAGTATCTTGATGTTCATTCCATAGTTGGCCAACGATTCTATGCAAATCATTATAGTTCTCCCATGAAGGACCTCCTTGACCAAATTGAGAATTGCTTGATTGACCATAAGATTGAGAGGGTTGATTAAATGGTTGGTTATTGTAACCTTGGTTACCATGAGAATTTCCTTGGAACCCTTGATTGTATCCATGATTAAAGTGATTACCATGTTGATTTTGGTAATTGTTGTAGTTGCTAGGAACATGGAAGTTGCTACCTTGTTGATTGAAGTTGCTCCTTTGATGAGGAGGCGTATATGGGGGCATCTTTGGAGGACCTTGATTAAAGGGCCTTTGTTGACTTTGATTGAATGGCCTCATTTGACTCCCTTGGGCACGTGGCATCGGATTTTGAACATTCTGATTTCCATAAGAGAAATTAGGATGAAATCTTGTGCCGACATTGTAAGTATTAGAAAAATGATCAAATTGAGGTCTTTGCCCATATACTTGTATAGCTTGAACTTCATTTGGCTCTTCAACACAAACTTCTTCATTAGGAATGCAAAAGCTAGAGTCGTGACTATGATTGCCACAATGATCACATTGAACTTCCCATGTTAATTGCTTTGGAGGTGATGGTTGCCTTGGTGCAACACTCCTTTGAATTTGGTACATACCTCTAGGAGTGGGCTTAGAATTCATGGCATCCATTCTCCTTTTCAATTCTTCAAGTTCCGTTTGGAATTTCAATTCATTAGAACTCGTAGATGAGTTCACTTCAACTTTCTTTCTAGAATCCCTCGATTGACCCATTCTTGAATCACTCCTTGACATCTTCTCAATAAGATTCTTAGATGCCTCATCGGTGAGAGAAGAAAAGTCTCCTCCGGCGGCCGAATTGAGGTTCTCCTTGGTTCTCGATGAAAGGGTGTTGTAAAACGTTTGGGTGGTTAGCCAATCGGGTATTCCATGATGTGGACATTTGCGCAACAAATCTCTAAATCTTTCCCAAGCCTTGCTTAGGCTTTCGAATTCATCTTGTTTGAACGTTTGTATCTCCATGCGATATTGGTTGGTTTTTTACGGCGGAAAATATTTCTCCAAGAAGGCATTAGATAATTGAGCCCATGTTGTGAAAGTATTAGCAGGATGGCCTTGAAGCCATCTACGAGCTCCATCTCTCAAGGTCTTCGGAAATAATAAACGATGCAATTGACATGAAGTTAACCCATTGAGACGGGCTCCTGAAAGCCAAAGCCATCAACAGCTGGTAAATTAAATTCATTTCACTCCTTCCCTAACAATACTCATAAAATATGTGCTTTATTCAAGAAAAACATAAAGAATATTGTACAAGCTCGTAATGAAGGGTGTGATCTTGCTCGCGAGGGTAATAATACTATTGCTCGCGAAGATTGGGTTGGTCTTCAGTGTACTTTCGTACAAGATCGAAAAGAATGCATTGGATGGATGCCCGGGCATTGAGAAGGAAGGACGCTTTCAGAGGCGAAAGGCCAATTTTCTTTAAATGAAGCGATGTGCTCTTGAGCATCTTCTTGAGAAAAGCCGTGAAAAGTATCTTGTTGGGCTGCGTTGGTCAAAGAGGCTTTCAATTCATAGTTCTCGGGTATCTCTCCGAAATCGACGGGAGAAGGTGTTTCTTCATGTGTGAGTTGAGAGTGAGAGGCTAGGGTCGCCATTTGTTGGATTGGTGGTGATGGTGGATTTGAATTTGGTGGATTTGGAGAATTTGGAGAATTTGGAGGGGATGGAATTGGTGGTGGTGTTCTCGGTGATGGTGGTGGTGGTGGTGAATTTTGTGAAGTGGAAGGTGTGGAAGGATTGTTTGGAGTGGGGTTATGTGATGTAGAGGGTGTAGAAGGTGGATGTGGTAGGATGGGATTAAGGTTAGGAGGTGATAATGAAAGATGTGGAATGATGGTGGTTGAGTTATTTCCTTGAAAACGCAATGCTCTAAAAGTTCTTTCCGGCTCCGGATCGAACCACAAGGGCGATGACGTGTTCCTGGGCATAAAACTCAATTAAACGGTAAGACTCTTAGCACCTCGCGGTACTAGGGAAAAGAGAGAAGGGAAAAGAATCAAACACAACACTAAAAACACAATTAACTAGCCGTTCCCCGGCAACGGCGCCATTTTGATCGCCTCCCAATCGGATCGGTCGTTAACGAAGGACGGGGGATCAAACGATATTTGTAAGACTCGAGATTACACAAAAACAAACAAGTAATCGTGGTAAGTCGAGGTCGGTACACAGGGAACGGAGTGTGATGTAAAGTTCAAAGTCTCGTGTTTGATGTCTAGATGGGGGGTTTTCTAGGGTCGAGTCTAAACTAAGGGAATATCTAGAGGAATAGCTAGGGGTGGTCAATCTAGGGAAAAGGTGTTGGGAAGAAGTCGGGATTCGGTACTTGGAGTCTAAGAAGGTCGGAATCGAGTTTTTGTCGCAATATTGATAAACTCACCTAAAATCCCGCTTTCGCGGCGAATGAGGGTAAGTCCCTAGTCATGGTAATTTCTACCCCGAGTTTCCCCATATTGACAGAAATTAGTCAAGGTCGGTCTAGTTGGCCAGACTAAAACAACAATGACATAACACCATAAATAAGATAAACCAACATGCAAGCAACCCACCAACATCCCTATATTCAAATAATCCAAGCCCTCATCCCTAAACTCCCCAACAAGAAATCTACTCACAAATCATTATGGAACACAACAAAATATCTATTAAGGGGTAAATTACTACAACATGCATATAAATTAGATCTAATGAAACTAACAACACCAATATGATTTGGACAAGATGATGATGAGTAAACAACGTAAAAACTAAACTAGAGATTAGAGAGTGGAAGAGAATTATACCAACTACGTAGATCTATAAGAAATAAGAAGATATCATAGATAAAGATTGAATCTTTGATGAATAAAGTGAAGAACTTGTCACTAATCCTTCAATAAACCCAACAAATCTTCAAATAAAACTTGAATAATCTTCTTACAAACTTGAAATCTAGATAATTGTTGATGGAAATTATGTAGATCTACTATTAATTACTATGTAAACTACTAGAATTTTGGAGGATTTTTCTAGATTACTACTACTAATGGATGGTGTAATAGGATGGTGGAGTGGTGTAATGGCTTCCCTCCTTAACACAATGGAGAGGTGACTTGGGCAATAAACTACGGTAACATATATATAGTAATCTCTTAATGGGTATTTAACCTAAAGCCCAAATCCAACTTTATGCTCCATTAGTGAGACAATCTCCCTTAGCATCTTCATAGGGTGAAACTTTGCCCTGCGGACTTGACGATAATTCCCACCGGGTGAAAATTTCGCCCGGTGAGATTTTCTTCCATTTTTCGTGTTTTTGGCATTTCTTCCCATCGGGCAAAATTTCACCCGGTGGGCGAAATTTCGCCCGGTCAGTTTTGCCCGGTGAGTAAGCTCGGAAAATCTTCGGGGGAGGCGTTTCACTGTCGGGTGAAATTTCGCCCAGTGGTGTCTCACCGGGTGAAATTTCGCCCGGTCATTTTTTGTGGCCTCGAATTTTGTCTCATTCTTCGTTGTATGATCGGATGGCTTTAAACTTTAAGTTGTGTGCTTTGCTCTTTGGACGGTTTTCCCTTCTTTTGTGCTCGTGGAAGCTCAATCGTGATTTTGGTAGCAAAACCTATCAAAATTGATAGAAAGACTTCCAAAAACACGTAAAACGCACAAGAGGGACGCTAATGCGAGAAATACGCAAAATATGGCGATAATCGCACTCAAGACTCTCAAAACGAGGGGAAAACGGGTCTAAATGGGAGGAAAAACGGTCTAAATTTAGCACACAACAAATTATTATACGATTATGCTACCTCGATACTAATTGTATAATTATGCTAGTACCATCTTCGCGTGTTTTATTTGTCGATTAATTTGTTAAAGGCCACAACATTTTAATCTGTTTGGGAAATTCTAGTTCTTGTGCGAAAGCCGAATTTGGATTAGATCACGCGTGATTTGGTAGGGAGTCTAATAAGTTGCGAGAGCTCGTTAGATCCTTCCTAGGTTGACACGATTCGAGAGAACGTGTTATAGCCGACTAGCATGTTTATGTGTTTATTATTATTGTCGCATAATTGTTGAACATCTATCGTGAACCCGTGACCTTAGTTTTCATCTCATTGTTAGATTTGATTTTTATTATCGTTTTTTTAGGAGTCTTTTATATATTCTCAATCAATCGACCGTTTAGATCATTTTAGAATCGCCATAGCTAATAGACGAAAATTGACTGTTTCCCTGTGGATTCGATACCTTGCTTGTCGCTATCTTCTAGTTAGTAGCATTAGGTTTATCTTGATTGGGTGAGACGACTTAACCTACATCAAATTTGGCGCCGTTGCCGGGGAGACGGTTTTTCTTGTTTTTTAGCTTGTTTCTTTTATGCTCTCTTTCGTCTCAAGGAATTAAAACTCCTTGAGATTGATCTCACTTTCCTATTGTAGTTTTGCTTATGCCCAGGTCTTTCCGGTCATCAGAGCTTACTCCGTTCGATCCTGAACCCGAGAAAACCTTTCGTAGGCGACGACAATTTTGGAGAGAGATTTCCGCAGCTCTTGATCTTGCGACTTTGGAAGCTATTCATACTGAATTTGTAGCTGAGAATCAGTCCTTTGAAGAGGAACATCAATCTCAGTCCGAGATCATTTTACCACCTCCTCCGATCATAAAAATGCCGAAGCTTTCTAGTCATTCGGAGCCCGAGCAAACTGCTCTTCCTAAGTTGGTTAAACGACCAACTGCCACTCAAGGTACATTTGAGATTCGACCCGCCTTTATCACCTTGGTGGAGAAGAATCAATTTAGTGGTGACCCTAAGGAGGATCCTCACAAGCATATGAGGATTTTTACTGATTATTGCTCCACGATTCCGCTTCCGGCCGGGGTAACTCAAGAAGAAGTCATGGAGATGCTCTTCATGTTCTCACTACGGGATTCCGCTAGGGAGTGGATAACCGATCTTGATAAAGTCACCGAGGGGATCACCGATTGGAATTCTCTTGCTCTTTCCTTCTACAAGCACTATTATCCTCCGCAAAAGACGAACATGCTCTGGAGTCTAATCATGAATTTTCGTCAAACTCCGAACGAGAATATTCATGAAGCGTGGGAGCGGTTCAAGAAGGTTGTGAAGGAATGCCCGCACCATGGTTTTCAGGTTTGGTTTCTTTGTAACCAATTTTATAACGGGTTGTATGATGATTGCAGGAGTACACTTGATTCGGCATGCAATGGGTGTTTCCAATGTAATGTGGATGATGATATGGCTTGGCAAACAATAGAAGAGATGGCATCTCACCACTCCCGATGGGGTAATCCACGTGGTAATAATCGATCAAATTCCGGTGAAAGTGGGTCCTCTAATGCCGTGGCCGTTCAATTAGCCGCTTTGGCTAAGAGATTTGATGCATTTGAAGTGTCGAATTCTCAAGAGGGAGGAGGCATGCATCAAGTACATGCCATGCAAGAGTATGCATGTATGCGTTGTGGTGTCGCGGACCACCAAGCTCAGGATTGCCTAGGCTCCATAGAATAGGTGAATGCGTTCCATTCTATACGCCCACGTTATCCGTATATGAAACCAACCGGGCTATGATGCATGATGGTAGGGATATGTCACGTCCCTAACCGTCAATAAAACAACCGACTAATCCTAGTGGGTAGCTAGGGTAAGTCGGGATCGTATCCACGAGGACGGTATGGCGAAGTTTAGACTAGGTCTACCTAAAACGAGACTAGGTCACCAAACAAACACAAAGAAACAATAAATGGAAGACTATGAAGGAGGAGAAGAGATAGCTAGACTAATGATGAACTAACTATGAGAACTAACTAAACAATGAAACTATAGAAATGATGACTAACTAAGACGATGGATCAAATATGGAAGAAAGTGGGGTAGGTCGGGTTCATAAGAGTAGATGAGTAATTTGGGTGGTCAAGGGTATAGGTGTCTCCTAATTGCTAGGGTCGGTCCGGGCTCTCGCAACTTAGACCGATGTCAAGGTGGGTCCGGGCTCTCGCAACTTAGACCCTAGTCCGCGCTCTCGCGACTAAACTATTCTCAACATTTCCACATAATAGACAATCAATGAGAAGATGAGCACAAGTATGGGAAGCATGGCCACTACAACTCATACAAGCATATCAACAAACACATAGAGTGCCCACAATGTGACTAACAACAAAGATTCACCCTTTTCCCTTAATCAACCCTAATCATCCATAATCTAACCCTAATCCCCCTACTAACCCCACAAGATTACTACTCACTCATGATGAAGAATAAAACAACAATAACAAGAGAAATCAATACCACAAAACAAACATCCATAATGAATAACAAGAACAATAACAATCACAATATAAAAAGATAGAAACTTGAATAAATAACAAAGAACAAGGATGAAAAGATTATACCAACAATAGGATGAAGAAAAGATGAAATCTTGTATTAATGAGAAACCCAAATAAAATCCCAAGGTTGTCAAGCTTGGGACAATCTTCAAGAATCCCCTAATCCAAGACTAATTACAATAATTATCAAAAGATTTAAGAGAGAATTAAGCTAATGAGAGGAATGTTAATCTAGGGTTTAATGCTTAATGGAGGCTTAAACTAGTCTAGGGTAAGTTAAGATCTGTTCACAATACAAGAGGGAAGTATATATATGGGTACAAGAATGAGGGAGAAGAAAAGAAAAGAAGTCGTGCAGCAGCATCACGGTCCCGACCGGGACGGCCTGTCATCCCGACCGGGACGGGTTGGTCCCGATCGGGACGGACCCACAGCAGCACTCTTCAAAGCGCACCCCATCCCGAACGGGATGAGGCCATCCCGAACGGGATGGGTCTTGTAGGCTTCCCTTAAGAGCTTTTCGGTCCCTCCTTGCCTCTCATGGGCTTCCCATCGAATCTCGGGACTCGGGATCGGGTCTCAGAGGCTCGGGATTGGACCCCAAGGTCTCGGGATCGATTCCAAGGCATCGAGTCATCATTCCTTTACTCCGTTGGCTCCAAAATGTGTATGTATAGAGTCGGAATCGCTCCAACTCTTCATGATCGGTCTCGGGAACCTGAAGCGAACTAAAAGAAGCATAAGAAGCCAATAAATCGCTCTCAAGGAGCGATTCCACAAGGAAATGGGACCAAAACATAGTGAAAAAGGCATTACAAACTACACTTATCAACTCCCCCACACTTAACCCTTACTCGCACTCGAGTAAGCACACACTAACTACTACACTAGCCGAATGGGTATTAGCGCACCCTACGCCCTTTCAACTCACGCAACTGCACTTAGAGGAAAAGTGCACTCCGCAAGGCAAGTGGGGTCTTGCGACAAAACCGCGGATGCAACCGGACACAAAACAAAACAAACAAACATACAAACAGACACTTAGACGGTTGCACCCAAAACAAAAGAAATACCGCTTCCCTCTAAAAGCGGTGAATGAAACACCGGTTTAGGACTCGAGGTAAGTGACAACGTTCCCAAGCTAGAAATACAAATCAAGGTGAACTGAACCCTAATAGTATGACGATAAAGCAACAAAAACGTTGGTAACTTACCTAGGTCCTCCTAACTTTCTAAAAACGTACTACGGGACGATCGACGGAGTGGAAAAGTGAAGAACCACGGTGTTAGTCGACACTGTAGGTAAGTGAGACCCCGCCCCCTTTAGCGTGAGCCAAGAGGGTCGTCCCGTGTCCGAAACCGCCTAACTAGTCCAAGTAAAAAGGTGGAAAACATGCAAAATGAGGGAAGACCGACTAATGCCGCTATCATCCTTCCTCGGGACTCGGTCCTTTGGTAGGCTCTTCACGGCAAAAGTCGGAAAAAAGGCTTATTTTTGTGGGGATTTCTTTTTGTGAGACGGGTTTTCTTTTGGCATTTTCTTTCTTTTCGACGTTTTGATTTGTTTGTTGCCATGCCATTTCTTTTTTTCTTCTTTTCTATTTTCTTTTTTTTTGGCTTTTGTGCCTTTTCTTTTTCTTCATTTCTTTTCTTTCTTTCATTTTTTTTTTCTTTCTTTTTCTTTTCTTTGCCCTTTTGGCAAGATTTGGCATTTTTGGCATTTCCTTGTGTAACAAGAAAGAGAGAATCAACAAATTGCAATTTATTGTGTGGATATGTGTAGGAGGTAGGGTAATGGGTATGTCGGGACGACGTCTTCCCTTCATACTCACAAAAAGTGGAAAGCTTGGACTAATCAAACAATCCTAAACACGGTCACCTAGGGGACGGGACTCGGTAACCAAGGCCTTTTCACACCGTGGGTGGTCATAATGGTCAAAAGTGCAAATCCCGTAGTAAATCCCTAGTAAGCTAGGTGGACTCAAGGTAAAGGACCAACGAATTCATTGATTTAGGGTCATTCTACTAGACTAAAGTCCAAGACTCGATTTACACTACTAGGAAGGGAAAGTAAGCACCCACACACTAGCCTCTAAACCGGGTTTTTGAAAATGGTTTACGCACAAGACACACAACACAACATAAAACAAAGACACGACGAAAACGAACGAAAGAAAAGAAGCAAAAGCAACAAAACAAAACATGAACAAACAAACACCACCCCAAACTTCCAAACAAGTCATCAATCTACCACAAGTATGTACAAGCTCCACCCGAGCACACCTCAACACAACCTTCTCCAAGCTTCACAAGGAATAAATAGGGAAAGAGGGTTAGAAGATGTTACCGGATGTCTTCAAAGCTTTCCAAACAACGGTGACTAAGAAACCTATAAGGAAGAGGGAGGCAAAACACACACAATACAAAACAAATATACAACACAAAGACACAAAGGGAAAACACACAAAAGAAAAATCTTTTTGATTTTTCTGAAATTTTTTCAAATTTTTAGGATTTTTAAAGGTTTTTCGAAAAGGGGAAAAATAAAAATAACTACGATAGAATATCGCTCCCCCACACTTAAACCGAGCAATGTCCTCATATGCTCAATCGTAGTGTGCAGAGAGACAAAAGAAAAGGAAAAGAAATTACGAAAATAAGGCTAAAAATCAAAGAATAAGGTGAAGAAAACGGTAGAAGGTGTCTGGCCGGGGTGTAGTCAAGTCACCATGGGCCGAGACAAGAAAAGATATGGAAGGGGGAAGAAATAAAAAGAAAGAAATAAAAGGAAATGGGAGGGGAGGGCTAGGTGTAATCAAGTCACCTAGCCCGGATTCCGTCCAAATCCGACCAATTCCTAAAAAGGGTGAAAATCTTGCATACATGGATTAATCGATGGACTCTCGACATAATCACGTCGTCGGGAGTTGGGAGTAACCATACTACGGCCTCGAAGGCCACTAGATACCATGACTCAAGGGAAGGGGGCAAACAATGAAAGACAAGCGATAAAAAGACGGAAAAGTAAGGATAGTTACCCAAACCGAGCGGCTAGTAACTCACTTGCTCCATCGTCTCGATGATCATTAAAGGTACGGGGCTTGTCTTCTTGGATGCCATCTCGCTTCACACTTGAAGAGAACTCACGGTAGAGGTAGTAATGGTAGGGGGTGGGATTTGATGTGAGAGTCGGTGTAAAGTGGATAGGAAATGGAGTGAGGGCATGGCAATGAAGTATAAGAGGCATATGATAAGGCTAGGATAGCTAGGGAGGTTGGGAGGGGGTATAAAATGGTTGGGTGGACTCGATTTGCAAAGAAGAAACACAAAGGGGGAGCAGGTGCCCGTCCCGGTCCGGATGATCGGTCCCGGTCGGGATGTCTCACCCATCCCGGTTGGGACGCTTCCTTCCCGGTCGGGACGGACCTCCAGTGAGCTCGAATTTGTGCACCCCCATCCCGATCGGGATGAATCCCTCCCGGTCGGGATGCCATGCCCGTCCCGGTCGGGACGCTTCTTCCCGGCCGGGATGGGTCTTCTTCACCTTCCACAATCCCAAAAGCTTGCTCCAAGCTTCAAAAACCCGATCCTCGTGCTTACAAGCCAAGGTATATCATAGTCATTCTTCTCTAGGAAGCATTCTCATTTCACCTATCAAACAATACTCAAACACACATCAAACTCTCTCCCTCACAACGCTCATCAATCAATCCAAATAACAAGAATTCACGAAAATCCAACTAACTACAAGAAAGAGATATATACAATGAGACGGTTCTTGTGGAACTCCGTCAAACCAAGATGGTGTACTCTTCATTCTTTTTCAACCACCTCCAAACCGGTTCCATCTCCATCAAGGGCACGTAAGAACAAGTCGAAGGCCCTAGCAAAGTCTTCAATTAGGCATGTTATATAACCGACCACATCCCAAGGCTCTTCATGACCTTGCCTAGACGTTCCCGGGGCATCCCGATCTTCCAAGTTCAACGGTTTGAACTTGTACTTTTGATCCTTCGGGATATACCCGAACGTCCATCGATCCTCTCGTGGCTCCAAGGGAGGCTCATCCTTCTCCTTGCTTCTCAACTTGTCATCAAGCCCATGATTTGGGCACTCATCTTCCTCCAAATCGGAGTCATCATCCTCAAGTACATAAGAGTACTTCTTCAAGCTTTGTCCCGATCCTTCCCTTAGATCGATGTCTTCCGTGGCATGGATCATATTACATGTCTCGGTCATAGGCGAAGTGTTGCCTTGGAGGTCGAACACTAACTCTTCGTCGCCTAGTTGAAAAGTAATCCTACCCTTCTTCACATCGATCACGGCACCGGCGGTGTGTAGAAATGGGCGCCCAAGGATAATGGGAGTGTTAGCATCCTCCGGCATGTCGACCACAATGAAATCGACCGGAATGAAAAACCTCCCGATTCGCACCGGCTTGTCCTCCAACATTCCCAATGGCCGGTTAAGAGACTTATCGGCCATTTGGAGTTTAATGGAGGTACACTTCAATTCCGTCATCCCTAATCGCTCACAAATGGTGTAGGGAATAATGCTCACACTCCCGCCCAAATCACACATAGCTCTCTCGATCTTGTAATTGCCTATGGTGCATGAGATAGAGAAACTACCCGGATCCTTCAACTTTGGAAGCGTGGAACCTTGAATAAGCTCGCTCACCACCCTAGTGAACGCTACCGTCTCTTCCTTGTCGAGGGACCTCTTCCTAGCCAAGATTTCTTTCATGAATTTACCATATGCCGGGATTTGGGTAAGTAACTCGGTAAACGGGACACTAACATCCAATTTCTTCACAATACTAAGGAACTTGTCGTATTGAGTGTCCACCTTAGTCTTCATTTGCCTCGATGGGAAAGGCAACTTGATTTGGTACTTGTTTTGCTCAATGGGGGTGGATTCTTCAAAGGACACTTTCCTTTTTCCCTTGTCTTTCTCTTGAAGTGGGGGAGGGTTGTCTTCTTGGGGTTTTTCAACTTCCCATAAAACTTGTTCCTCCATTGGATTATCAAAGCTTGGTTCTCCTTGAGTCGGAGATGCCATTTCCATTGTCGGTTCTTGCATTGGCTCTTGCTCACTAGGATATGGAGGGGAGTCATAAGATGTACCTCTCCTTGTGATGATAGCATTTACATGTTCAAATGTCGGTGTTTCACCTTGAGAAGGTAGTTGCCCCTTTTGTCTTGAGGAGCTCCCCGAAGCAAGTTGAGATACTTGAGTTTCAAGCATCTTCATACGAGCATCTCTCACCGCATTTTCCCCTTGAACATAAGCAAAGAGCTCTTGTTGGGTTCTTGACATATCCATTTGACATTTTTGCACATCTTGAGTATTCTTTTGCATATCTTGATTACTCCTTTGCATTTCCATCAAAGTCTTTTGAATGTCAAAATCCGGAGGTGGGGATGATGGATTATGTGGAGTATCGGTGATGGCGAGAGGAATGCCATAATCATGAGCAGGAGACCGGCTCCTAGGCTTGCTTTGTTGTTGTTGATTTTGAGTTGCTTGTTGACGGTTCCCTTGGAACCCTTGAGAATTACCTTGTTGTTGATGATGGTTCCCTTGGAACCCATGAAAGTTGACTTGATGATAGCCTTGATTGGTGCCGTGGTTGTGGTTTTGATACCCTTGAAAATTTTGGTTTCCTTGGAAACCGCCTTGATTGAAGTTCCCTTGTTGGAACCCTTGCTTGTTGTTGAAGTTGCCTTGGTTATTTTGCTTGAAATTGTTGAAGGGTCTTGGGTTACCCATATAACCTTGGTAACCTTCATTGTTGTCCCGTAAGGGAGGTGGAACATAGGGACGATGTTGCATGGCTTGTTGTTGAGGGACTTGATTGGAAGCTTGGTATTGATTGGAGTAGGAGGAACCTTTCTTGAACGCTTGAAAGGCGTTCACTTGCTCAACACTTCCTCTACAATGCATAGGATCATGACCAACGATTCCACAAGTATCACACATCCCAAAATAAGGCAAAGGAGGTGCAAACTCCAAAGCATTCACATCATGAATCGAGTGTTGGTTGGAGGAACTAGAGCTTTGAACTTGGTTGAGGTGGCTTTGGAGCTTCTTGTCAATGGTCTCCATGTGAGTTCTTAGTTGAGCCCCAAGATCAATGCTCAATTGTGTAATGGCATCTACCTCGTGCCTACCTCCTCGATTCGCCTTCCTAGGCCTAGAGTATTGGGAATTGTGAACCGCCATCTCTTCAATCCTTGACCAAGTTTGGTCATCCCCCACTTCGGTAAACCTACCGTTAGATCCCATGTTGAGTATGGCCCTCGAGTCTTCATATAACCCGTTCCAAAATTGTTGTACGAGGAACCATTGTGATAAGCCATGGTGTGGACAAGAACGGATCAAAGCTTTGAATCTTTCCCACGATTCATAGAGGCTTTCATCATCACGTTGTTGGAAACCCGTGATAGAAGCTCTCAATAGATTTGTCTTCTCCGGGGGATAGAATTGTTGGTAGAAGGCTAAGGCTAGCTTCTTCCAAGTGTCAATGCCAAGTCTTGCTTTGTCCAACCCCTTGAACCATTGCTTCGCTTTACCAATAAGAGAGAAAGGAAATAATACCCACCGGATTTGGTCTTGAGTTATTCCCGTTTGCGAAATAGCGTCACAATAATCCGAAAAGGTTTCCATGTGTTGATGAGGATCTTCGGTTGGCAACCCACTAAATTGACTTCTCTCGACCAATTGGATAAATTGCGTTTTCGCCACAAAATTCCCGGTATATGCCTCCGGTAAAGTGGATGGACCCGGCAAAACGTCTTCCGTGAAGGTTGGGTGAGAAGAAAACTTAGGCATGATTGGATATAAGGGAGAAGAGGGTGGTGTAGACGGTGTTGATGTAGATGAAGAGGGGGAACTAGGAGAAGAAGAGTTACCGAAGGAATTGATGAAGGTCCCTCCGGCCGTCTCTCGAGGTGACTCGCTAAAGTCGGCTCCTTGAGCTTGCCCTTGATGAGTATTGCTTGCACTTGGTTGAGAGATCCTAACCCGATTAATCGTCCGTTGGCGAAAGGCTCGAAAGAGTCTCTCCGGCTCTAGATTAAAGAGATGGAAGTCGCCTCCCCTCCTAGGCATACACTACACACTAGAACAAACGTGAGAACACCTAGTGCTTTATGGGCACTAGGCAACGACAATAAACAAGCACAACTAGAGACAAAGAGAAAAAGGAAGCTAAGAAAAAGAAGAGAAACTAGAAAATATTCACAAGAGAAGATGGGAGAACACAAAGAAGGGTAACTAAGTCTAGAAATAAGCAAACTAAGTCTAAACAATGCACCGTCCCCGGCAACGGTGCCAAATTGATGGTAGGGATTTGTCACGTCCCTAACCGTCAATAAAAAAATGACTAATCCTAGTGGGTAGCTAGGGTAAGTCGGGATCGTATCCATGAGGACGGTAAGGCGAAGTTTAGACTAGGTCTACCTAAAACGAGACTAGGTCACCAAACAAACTCAAAGAAACAATAAATGGAAGACTATGAAGGAGGAGAAGAGATAGCTAGACTAATGATGAACTAACTATGAGAACTAACTAAACAATGAAACTATAGAAATGATGACTAACTAAGACGATTGATCAAATATGGAAGAAAGTGGGGTAGGTCGGGTTTATAAGAGTAGATGGGTAATTTGGGTGGTCAAGGGTATAGGTGTCTCCTAATTGCTAGGGTCGGTCCGGGCTCTCGCAACTTAGACCGATGTCAAGGTGGGTCCGGGCTCTCGCAACTTAGACTCTAGTCCGCGCTCTCGCGACTAAACTATTCTCAACATTTCCACATAATAGACAATCAATGAGAAGATGAGCACATGTATGGGAAGCATGGCCACTACAACTCATACAAGCATATCAACAAACACATAGAGTGCCCACAATGTGACTAACAACAAAGATTCACCCTTTTCCCTTAATCAACCCTAATCATCCATAATCTACCCATAATCTCCCTACTAACCCCACAAAATTACTACTCACTCATGATGAAGAATAAAACAACAATAACAAGAGAAATCAATACCACAAAACAAACATCCATAATGAATAACAAGAACAATAACAACCACAATATAAAAAGATAGAAACTTGAATAAATAACAAAGAACAAGGATGAAAAGATTATACCAACAATAGGATGAAGAAAAGATGAAAGCTTGTATTAATGAGAAACCCAAATAAAATCCCAAGGTTGTCAAGCTCGGGACAATCTTCAAGAATCCCCTAATCCAAGACTAATTACAATAATTATCTAAAGATTTAAGAGAGAATTAAGCTAATGAGAGGAATGTTAATCTAGGGTTTAATGCTTAATGGAGGCTTAAACTAGTCTAGGGTAAGATAAGATCTGTTCACAATACAAGAGGGAAGTATATATATGGGTACAAGAATGAAGGAGAAGAAAAGAAAAGAAGTCGTGCAGCAGCATCACGGTCCCGACCGGGACGGCCTGTCATCCCGACCGGGACGGGTTGGTCCCGATCGGGACGGACCCACAGCAGCACTCTTCAAAGCGCACCCCATCCCGAACGGGATGAGGCCATCCCGAACGGGATGGGTCTTGTAGGCTTCCCTTAAGAGCTTTTTGGTCCCTCCTTGCCTCTCATGGGCTTCCCATCGAATCTCGGGACTCGGGATCGGGTCTCGGAGGCTCGGGATTGGACCCCAAGGTCTCGGGATCGATTCCAAGGCATCGAGTCATCATTCCTTTACTCCGTTGGCTCCAAAATGTGTATGTATAGAGTCGGAATCGCTCCAACTCTTCATGATCGGTCTCGGGAACCTGAAACGAACTAAAAGAAGCATAAGAAGCCCATAAATCGCTCTCAAGGAGCTATTCCACAAGGAAATGGGACCAAAACATAGTGAAAAAGGCATTACAAACTACACTTATCAATGCATCTCTTTTGTCTTATAAGAGTACTAATGTCTTGAACCCGCCTATTACACCAGTTTATGTACCCCCACCAAAGCAGCATCTCCTGAATCAACAGAATTTCCAGAATCAAGGAAATTTTCAGAACCAGCAGCAATTCCATAATCAAGGGAATTTTCAGAACCATCAGATTTTCGGTAATCAAAAGAATTTCCAAAATCAGGGAAATTTTCAGCAGCGACCTCACTCGGGTCAACTTCAACAAAATTTTGGCAATACTAATCAGAACTTCGGGAATTCTCACCAGAATTTCGGTACTAGTCTGCAGAATTTTGGCCAATCCTCAGCACAAGCTCAAGGTAATTCTTCTTCTTCTTCGAGTTCTAATGAAATGGCTGAGCTTCGTAGTATGATGCAGATGATGGCCAAGACCCAGGACTCTATGATGGCACAAATGCAAAAGAATGATCAAGCTAAGAATAATGCCATCAAGAATTTGGAGAACCAAGTGGGACACCTTGCCGCGTCACAAGCAACGCGTCAACAAGGTAAACTCCCTTCTCAAGGTGATCAACAACATGATACGGCTAATGCGATCACTCTTTGTAGTGGCACAAACTATGAGGGTCCGTCGATGCCTAAAGATGATACACCGGCCGAGAAGGAGGAGGTTCTAGTGGAAGATGTCAATGAGGACGTTATTGTGGAAACTCCAAGTGAAGATCAAGTTCCACCACCCACTACTCCCGTTCCCACCCCGACTAGTCCAACAATTCAAGTACCATTCCTGGGTCGATTGAAGAATCAGAAGGAGGATACCCAATTTGGCAAGTTCATGGAGGTTGTGAAGAATTTGCAGGTTACGGTCCCATTTACCGAGCTCATTATGCAGGTCCCGTCTTACACCAAGTTTATGAAGGACATCTTGACTCGGAAGAGAAGCATTGGTGAGGTAGAAACCGTCGCTCTTACTGCAGAGTGTAGTGCATTTTTACAGAACAAGGCCCCACCAAAGCTAAAGGACCCTGGTAATTTTTCGATTCCTTGCACTATTAGCACCTTATCGATTGATATGGCATTATGTGACTTAGGTGCTAGTGTAAGTGTCATGCCTTA
Source organism: Agrostemma githago (assembly GCA_958450325.1). NCBI lineage: Eukaryota > Viridiplantae > Streptophyta > Magnoliopsida > Caryophyllales > Caryophyllaceae > Agrostemma > Agrostemma githago. The sequence continues at coordinate 32,893,058 of OY288262.1, forward strand.
CTCCGTTTGTGAAAAACTTAATATGGGTCCTCTTAAGTGTACTAGTGTAACTTTGCAGATGGCGGATCGTTCCATAAAACGCCCTTTGGGAGTTTTAGAAGACGTGCCCGTTAGAGTTGGAAATTTTTTTATCCCGGTTGATTTTATCGTCCTTGACATGGCCGAGGACACCCAAATTCCCACCGCCGGCGCGGTGATTGATGTCAAAAACGGTAAATTGACCTTGGAAGTGGGTGGAGATGCCATTGTTTTCTGCTTAGATAGTACACTTAAGAACCCGATGGTAACGGATTCTTGTTGCATGATTGATGTTGTGGATGTTTTAGTTCATGATTCTATGGGGGCGTCCCTTATACGGGATCTCTTAGAAGCTCTGATATGTTTGGAAGCGTGTGCAGGTGATGCTTCCGTTGACTCTGCTTTTGTTGATGCCTTGGAAGCTGCTTTGGAAGGACGGATGCTCACGGAGGAGCAAGGTGCCGATGAAATCAACATCGTACACACCTCATTTGCTATTGACATAACCGTTCCGGAGCGTAAGCCACTTCCTTCTCACCTAAAATATGCCTTTTTAGACGATACCGAGAGCTTCCCCGTGATTGTAAGTGCTGATTTAACTGAGCAACAACTTTCTGATTTGTTAGTTGTTTTGAAGAAAAATAGGAAAGCTTTGGGGTATAGTCTTGATGACTTGAAGGGAATCAGGCCCGATTTCTGTATGCATAGAATTAATCTTGAGGAAGGTCATCGTCCTTGTGTCCAGGGTCAACGTAAGTTGAACCCGAATATGCAAGAGGTTGCTAAAAAGGAAGTTATGAAATTGTTGGATGCGGGAATTATTTATGCGGTTCCCGATTCAAAGTGGGTGAGTCCGGTACAAGTTGTACCTAAGAAGGGAGGGACTACTGTGGTCCCGAATGAGAAGAATGAATTAATCCCTACACGAATTGTGACGGGATGGAGAATGTGCATAGACTATAGAAAGTTGAACACCGCTACACTTAAAGACCATTTCCCATTGCCCTTTATCGACCAAATGCTTGAGAGACTAGCTTCTCACAAGTATTTTTGCTATTTGGATGGATATTCAGGATTTTTCCAAATCCCGATACACCCCGCCGAACAAGAAAAGACTACGTTTACTTGTCCCTATGGCACTTTCGCATATCGCAGGATGCCATTCGGGCTATGTAACGCACCCGCCACCTTTCAAAGATGCATGATGAGCATCTTTTCCGACTACATCGAGTCCATTATGGAAGTGTTTATGGACGACTTTAGTGTGTATGGTATGAGTTTTTCAGCTTGTTTAGCTAACTTGGATACCATTCTAAACCGATGTGTCGAGGTCATTTTGGTCTTGAATTGGGAGAAATGTCATTTTATGGTCACTGAGGGTGTTGTTTTGGGTCATGTGGTCTCCGAAAAGGGCATTCAGGTGGATAAAGCAAAAGTGCAAGTGATTGAGCAATAATTGCCCTTGCCGGTTAATGTGAAGGGAGTGAGAAGTTTCCTTGGTCATGCGGGATTTTATCGCCGCTTTATCAAGGACTTTTCCAAAATTGCTAAGCCACTTACACAATTGCTCCTAAAGGATGCCCCTTTCGATTTTACTGATGAGTGTGTTGAAGCTTTTAACAGGATTAAGCAGGCCCACATTTCTGCTCCGATTATTCAGTCACCGGATTGGAATTTGCCATTCGAGATAATGTGTGACGCGAGTGATTATGCTGTGGGAGCGGTTTTGGGCCAAAGAAAGGACAAAGTCTTACATGCTATATACTATGCTAGTAAAACACTTGATAATGCTCAAGTTAACTATGCAACTACCGAGAAGGAATTGCTAGCTATAGTGTATGCTTTGGAAAAGTTCAAAACCTACTTGGTTGGATCGGAAGTCATTGTTTTCACCGACCACGCGGCTCTCAAGTACCTCCTTGCTAAGAAAGAAGCGAAGCCCCGATTAATTCGATAGATCCTCCTCCTCCAAAAGTTTGATTTATCGATCCGGGATAAGAAGGGAGCGGAAAATGCCGTTGCAGATCATTTATCGAGGCTTAGAGTTGAGGAGGAAGGAGTTGTCATCCCCATAGATGACTCTTTTCCCGATGACTCTCTCATGGCCTTAACTACCGGTGAAAGCGAATGACCTTGGTATGCGGATTATGCCAATTATTTAGTTGGCAAGGTATTACCCTCCGATCTCTCTTATCAACAAAAGAAAAAATTTCTACATGATGTTCGACAATTTTTCTGGGATGACCCTTATTTATTTAAGGAGTGTGCCGATGGTATTTTCCGTCGATGTGTCCCTCAGTGGGAAGTTCAAGGAGTTCTAGAGAGTTGTCATTCATCACCATATGGTGGCCATCATGGACCGAGCCGAACCACGGCTAAGGTCCTCTAGTCGGGTTTTTATTGGCCAACTTTATTCCGGGATGCCCAAGCTTTTATTATGTCCTGCGATGCATGTCAAAGGACCGGTAATATTTCTAGGAGGCATGAGATGCCTCAAAATGGGATTCTCGAGGTAGAAATTTTTGATGTCTGGGGTGTAGACTATCAAGGCCCGTTCCCGTCATCCAAGGGCAACCGATATATTTTGGTTGCGGTTGATTATGTCTCCCAGTGGGTGGAGGCGGTAGCATCTCCTGCTAATGATGCTAGAACGGTAATATCTCTGTTTAAAAAGACTATTTTCCCCGCTTTGGTGTTCCAAGAGCGATTATTAGTGATGGAGGAAGCCATTTTCATGAGAAGCGACTTGATGATTTACTTGCTAAGTACGGTGTCTCTCACCGTACCGGTCTTGCCTACCACCCTCAAACGAGTGGGCAAGTTGAGGTGTCCAATAGGGAAATCAAGTCTATTCTCCAGAAGGTCGTGTCAAAAGCTCGGAAGGATTGGAGCTCTAAGCTAGATGATACACTATGGGCTTATCGTACCGCCTTTAAAACGCCTATTGGTACTTCCCCTTACCGATTGGTTTATGGCATGTCATGCCATTTACCGGTCGAGCTTGAGTACAAAGCTTGGTAGGCGATTAAGGAGCTTAACTTGGATCCACATTTGAGTGGGGTGAAGAGACTCATGCAATTGAATGAGTTAGAAGAATTCCGTCTTGGTGCCTATGTGTAGACACCCGCATTTTGACTGCCACGTGTCTATGGTAGTCTCCGAAAAACACCCGATGATGATTGGACGTCAACGTGACTTAGTATACTCGGATTTGGGCTCGGAATTCATAATATCCGACATGGACTTTTTAGCGGAGTAAAATCTCACAAAACAGACCTCGAATTCAGGCCCAGCGGATCGTTTCGAGTCAAATAAGACTAATTTGGGCCAAAACCGACACCAAAAATATTTCCCGTCTTTTCCCGACCGGGTCAAAACCCGGTCAAAGGCAAAACCGTCTCAAAAACCAGCTGAGTTCAAGTGAGCGCACAAATTTGAATTCGAAAATGAAGTCAAAACAAGCAAGATTTTCTTGCCTTATTTATCTCAACCACGTTGATCCACTCGATCGAGTGGATTGCCCACTCGGTCGAGTGGAGCGTCCCCAACCGGATCAGACCCGCCCATTTAGGCACTCGATCGAGTGCACTAGGGCCACTCGATCGAGTGCCCCTAGGTCGTGGCAAAATGCCTATAAATACCGACATCCCCCATGCATTTTCACAACTTTTTTACAACCTTTTTCTTCAGAAATTACACAACACTTTCACCATACATTCACCCTACTTCAACCCTACACTACATACATTGCAAACCCTAAGCGAAACACACCATTTCCGAGCCTCTATACCTCGGAAATCGACACCCACACACACGTACACATCCATATACACCATAACTCACATACGTACTCGATACTCCTTAGCATTGTCGCTGTTCACGAGCCTATTTCCGAGTCCTATACTAGCATGTATGTTGAGGGTGTCTTAAACCTCGTTCTAATCTCTTTTATCTCGCTTTATTTCCGTTTATTCATCATTTTTTTTTGTGTTATAATCATAATTGTCATAACGTTAACACTAGCACTTTTTTTGCATCTTTTACATTTTCGTTTTATATCATTTTATCGTCATTACATTATTAATACCGTGTATATATAAAGCTAGTATCAAATTTCGGTTTGAAATCCGTTTGACTACGATATTTGAGTAAGATCCGTTTAATCCCTTTACGAGCAACGACGGAGGTGGAGCCCTTTCGAGGAGCCCCGCCCCAATGTACTCAAGGGCGTAACGCGATCGCAAACGGTCGTAGTTGAACGAATTTCATTCCATTTCCATAATTGGTACGAGACCCGTTGACACGAATACCGAAATCACGTAACCCGAAAGGGTTAGTTTCGATGTCGTGACGTAGAGGGATGCATCTCGTTACTAATTCAAAAGTTTCGTAATCTAAACGCAAATGTTTTCATAAAAATTCCGGTGACGGTATTATAATCGTCATATACGATTATAGTACCGAAGGCCGAGTCGAATACAAATCGTGCGATATTTGTATTTGACTCGACCGATCATCAATTTCAAGTCATAAAATCGAGCAAATCACTACTCGTACAGGGGGCACTCGACCGAGTGCCATAGGCCACTCGATCGAGTTGCACCCCAAAAACAGGGCAGTAGCCCCATTAATGATGCATTCGACCGAGTGCCATAAGGCACTCGATCGAGTAACCCCCCAAAATATGGGCAGTAGCCACGTTAATGGCGCACTCGGTCGAGTCAATCAATGACTCGGTCGAGTGGGTCTGGCAACTCAGAAACCCGAGGGCTTGGACACATATTCCGAGCCCCGTCCTTATCGACTTTAGACCATTGACCGACCCTTCATCATTTTTCAAAACGCTACACATGTCACGACACGTAGAACGACTCTGACCACTTTGACGTGATAAGTCGGGACAAGACTACGGAACGTGAGACTAGGCTAGTAATACGCCACAATCTCATATTTCCGTCCTTCGCTTCATACGTAACATAATACGTATTTAAGCGGGGTAGTCCATCTACATATTTCGCGGTCTAGCTTTCATACGGGTCCGTTTTTTTATCTTTACGTTATTTTGTTTATGTCGTATTGTGAAATCCGGGTTGTATTTCCGCCCGTGTAACTTGTACGCTTTTATTTACTTCCTTTCGAGCTTTATTTATTTGCTTTTACGCTTTTATAAATGAACCTCGCATGCTAAATTATTTCGACCACATTTAAGATGCATTAAATGACGTAGTTAACGCAAAATTCGCATGCTTAGTCAAAACACTGTTTGCATATCATTTCATTATTTTACTAGCGCGCGTATCATGAACACGAACGATGTCTTAGTAGAGGCCGCCATGTGCGGGCGGGGTTGGGTGTCCTTCGTGGGCTTCCCAACACGTACCCTCACCCCTTACTCAGAACCTTTGGTTTCCGGATGTCCGAAACCCTTGGCGAACGAGAGTCATTCTTTACACGATTACCGGTGTAGATGGTATCGGTATCGCAATGCAAAGGGACGAGCCCCATAAACTCTGAAATCGGAGTGGGCTTACTTTGTGTAAAGCCCATGACGACATAGAGTGGGCTCGTATGGTTCCGAATAACCACAAAATTCGGTGGCGACTCCATTTTGACTTAAATTTCGAACCCGAGAACAATCTTACCACGAGATTCATTCGCCTACCCAAACCCGCGCTTCGCCGCGTCGGGGTGGACCTACGTCATTTCCACAATTTGGCGACTCCGCTGGGGATACCTGATGTACCACATGTCATCGGGGTTCCTAGGGTGAGACTCGAAGAGAAATCGTTCGTAGATTAATGTGCGCGCATTAGTTTAATGATTCATGCATAACCCAAATTCGCCCGGGCCGGTTACTTGTGACCGACGTCCCACTATACCGCGGTGCATTCCTACATGGGTGCGCTAAAAACATCGATGGTGGAACTCGTCTCGGTTTTGCGGCATGTCCTAAGACCAACTCGGCTTAGGGAGTCCGTCCATCACACGAGAAAGCCATCGTTGTTGGTATAGACCCTATTTTGACCGACCGAGACTTAGTGTAAAGCATACATAAGCGTCGTTATAATGCTTGTTTGACTACGTGCTACTTGGTTTCCGTGTCAATTTTTTCAAAAATCGTCATTTCAAATTTGCATCTTTCCAAAAATACCTACCTTTCGAAAAACCCGAAATACTGTCCATTTCGGGACCCGTCATTCTAAAACGCCCAATTTTGAAAAACCCGAAATGCTGCCCATTTCGGGACTCACCTTTTCAAAATATCCAATTTTCAAAACTCGGAATGCCGCCGAAATTTAGGATCAACGATTTGACTCAAAATATCCTTTTCTGTAGTCGGCATGCTGTCCGTTTTAATTCTCGAATTTCCACCCCCACCACCTTGATTTTCGGAATTTTCCTTTTCAAAATTCTAATCTTGGTTTTTGAAATTCCGTTTTCAGTTTTCAACACTTTCGGAAATTCGTTCATTTTGCATTCAAACCTCAACTTTCAACTCTCCTAAAATAAACCTTCCTTATTGTAGGACCTACCGTCTATCCGTGTGTCGGGTCTTTGCATAGTACGTAGAGGGTTTATAGCGTCGAAACTCTGTCGATCTTATATCACGAGTTTCCCCCCTTTCCCAAGTCCGCCTTATCTGTCAAGGCACGACCAACCCGCGTAGGGCATACCCCTACAAAGGAAAGTCCGTCCATACACTCGAGTCAAAAGTCTGGGGAGTAATCTCACGTGGACCTTCCTTCGAACGGGACTAGGCCCACAAAGCCGAAATCCTAAGGAAGTCATACCACCCACGAGTCATCCGTCTAGATGTCTTTCTCGAGTCTTTTCCACTCAGTCCTTTCTTCTTGGGTCGCTCGGGATGTGCTGTTTCCTTTGATTCCAAGACTGGGTTCGGTTTCTGATTACGTGGTGTTCTTACAGACAGGCCACCATCAACCAGACACACTCGCAGGATGGAAACTGCCTTAGCTGAACTGAAAGCCTCCGTTGATTCCATGATCGAGAAGCAAGCCGACATTGATGCCCAAATGAATGAAATGAGGGCTGGGCAAGTTGCTATCGTCACTCGATTGGCTTCAGTGGAGCACAGGACTCCTACTACCGGGACTACCGGACCTTTAGCTGAACTGGTTAGCTCGGTCCGCCGACTGGAAGAACAAGTGCATTTAACTGGGAATAACAACATTCACCGGGAAAACAGTCGGGAGTATAACCCGCTAAGTGACAAGCTGCCTGCAAACCTGAACCTCACCGGTTTGCCTATGTTCGAAGGGACTGAGGACCCGTTACTACATGTACGGGCCTTCAAGGAGTTCATGGCCATCAAAGGGGTGGACTCCACTATGTTCAAGAACCTCTTTGCTGCGTCTCTTGAAAAGCACCCTCGGGCCTGGTACTATAGGCTAGACCCGAAGAAATACCCTACATGGGATGATGTGGCCACCGAGTTCGCTCGGAACTATGCTGACAACACCGAGATCCAAACCACAATGAGATCTCTGGAGGTTATGGCCCAAGAGCCGAAAGAAGGTTTTACCAAATACCTTCAACGATGGAGGGCCGAGAGCGTGAAACTGGTCGATAAGCCCAGTGAAAAGACTTTAGTGGAGGCCTTTGTTAAGAACCTCCTCCCATCCTACCGGGTTCACCTCCGATATGCTGTCATACCCAACTTCACCACCCTCACTGAAATGGGTATGAGGATCGAAGATGACTTGAGACTGGAAGGCCTCACCAAGGCCGCTGCTAAGGGTTACCAAGGGGCTTCTTCCTCCACAACCAAGCCTCAAGCTGCAACCCGCAGTATTTTCGACGCGGTTAATCTACTAGATGCCCCGTCCAAGAGAAACACCCCACCTCGGGTTTTCACCGATATAGGTACGACCTATACTTATGCCTTACAAAGGCTGTCCTCAAAAGGCCTAATCCAACCGATAAGCCCAACTCCTGAAGTTCCGGTTGAGCGACGCTCCAAGAACTACAATGCTCAAGCCTATTGTCAATACCACCGAGGCAATGGGCATGACACCGAGAAGTGCTGGAAGCTGAAGCACTTGATTCAAGACCTGATCGAAAGCGGTAAAATCCCGCTGCCCGGAGATAAGCCCAGTAACAAGGAGAATCCTTTCAGCTCCCACGCCATCTTTACCGGGGAGGTGATTGATTGCTCCCACCTTATCTCCCCATTTATCCCGTAAGTGAACGGGATCTGTTTCGACGACGAGGAAGACGTCTACCTCGCCAAAGGGGAAGCTGTCCCCATTACCGCCGAGGAGATTCGAAAGACTAAATCTCGAGTCTTAACCAGTAACCACCTTGGTCGTCCCTTTCAAGCCACTAGCTCTAGGGACACCCCTATCCCAACAACCGTCATTACGGAAGTCGCCTCTGAAGAGCCAACCGCTGAAACGGCTCTTGTGAAACAGTTGAAGAAAACCCGAGTTGACCTCACTATATGGCAACTTCTGGTTAGTTCTCAAGAACATCGGGAAGCACTTACAAAGGCTCTCGATCAAATCAAGGTTGACTCTCTAGTTACCCCCGCTGAGATGGTAGCCACGATTTTGCCCCACCTGAAGGGCAAAGCTAAGGAAGAAGGACCGGTAATCACTTTCTCCGAGGCCGACCTACCCCCATTCGGGGCCGCCCATAACCTGGCCCTATACATCACGGTGGTCTGCCGAGGAAAATACCTTCCCATGACCCTAGTTGATGACGGGTCTGCTGTGAACGTCCTTCCTCTAAGGACCGCAAAAGCCCTTGGCATTACCGAGGCTGACTATGTTCCGACTGCTCAGACCATCCAAGCCTTCGATGGGAGCCCGAAGTCGGTAGCTGGGGCCGTGAAACTGACCATCATCACTGGCCCGATAGAGAAGGAGCTCGAGTTTCAGGTGATTGATGTCATCTCATCCTTCAACTTGCTCCTAGGTAGGCCTTGGATCCACGCGGTCAAGGCGGTATCCTCCACCCTCCACCGAAAGATCAAGATGCCTCTGCTTAACGATGTCATAACTTTAGAGGCAACACCAATGACTGTGGCTAGCTGTAACGCCACGGGGCGCACGGACCTCTGGGGGTTCGATTTTGTGGGGATGATCGAGGAAGAGTACCTCTTTAGGCCTTACTTCACTACGAGTATCGACATGATGCTCCAAAACCTAGGGTACTTTCCGGGGGCTACCTCTCGACCCGATCTTCCAGCTGGGAAGATCATCGAGGTTCTCAAAGACGAAGAATCTCACTTTGGTCTCGGTTATGACATCACCCCCGACAATGTTGTCCGAGAAGGGATCGAAAAGGCCTGCAACATCCTTAAGGGTATCTACTTGAGCCCTTATAGCCCACGGTTGGCTGACTACTTCGTCACACCGGTGTTTGGGGCTGTTCAGGTTGGTCTATACCAACCCAATGCTATGCAGCTCGGGACCCACATGGCCCGGGACTGCAACTACATTCCGGATGATGTGTTCGCCCTCATCCAATCCAACGGAGCTGAAGATGCTGAACCCGCTCTAGGGCTACTATTTGGGGAAGACACCATAGCCCGAACTCCAAAGGAAGACCTGGTCAACCTGATTCTCCGCAGCAACAGGTTTGACCCGACCAAGCTGATCTCGGATGTTGGTTCCGAGACGGGTAACAGAGCCTGGAGGAAGACTGTCAAGTGGACTGACAGTCAGGGAAGGATCTACAAGCTGGTCACCGGAGAGGGAGACATGCCTGAGTCTGAGTCTGAGTCCGAGTCTGAGTCGGAGTCTGAGTCGGAGTCTGAGGTCGAGTCTAGGGAAGTCGGTGCTAGAGTCACTCCTGTAACCCCCCTCCCTTTTATTATTCCTGCTGCTGGCACTTCGGGGTCTGTCCCGAGTGCCCTACCTATCCCGCCACTGACCAATGATCAGATGGCTGCTCTCTTTGAGCTGTTCTCCAAATTTTCAATCAATAATAACAACCGTTCTGCTTACGACTTGTCTCTTTCAAATTCTGCTTTTAAAAATGTTTTATGCTATGACATTGAGAAATCAGACGAACAGGTACCCTTACCTCCGCATCTGATCGAGCAACTAGAGCAAAGGGAGTCCCGGAACCCGGTAATCGAAGAAACCGAGTCCATAAATGTGGGAACAACCTTAGAACCTCAAACACTTAAGATAGGGTTATCCTTAAATCCCGAGGAGAAACAACAATTCATAAGCCTCCTCCAAGAGTTCAAAGATGTCTTCGCGTGGTCCTACAAGGACATGCCGGGGATAGACCGGGAAATAGCCGAGCACCACATACCAATCAAAGACGGGTGCAAACCGGTCAAACAAAAGCTTCGTCGGATGAGGCCCGAATGGTCTCTCAAGGTAAAAGAAGAAGTCGACAAACAATTCAAAGCCGGCTTCATACAAGTGTCCGAGTATCCGGACTGGGTGGCAAACATCGTGCCGGTTCCTAAAAAGGACGGTAAGGTGCGGGTATGTGTAGATTTTCGGGATCTTAACAAGGCTAGTCCGAAAGATAATTTTCCGTTTCCACACATCGACATACTGGTGGATAACACGGCCGATCATGCCCTTCTATCATTCATGGACGGGTATGCCGGGTATAATCAAATCAAGATGGCGGAAGAAGACATGAGTAAGACTACCTTCACCACACCTTGGGGTACTTACTGCTATACCGTCATGCCTTTCGGTCTCATTAATGCCGGGGCCACATATCAAAGAACTGCTACCACTTTACTACACGACATGATGCATAAAGAGGTAGAAGTTTACGTAGACGACATGATCGTCAAATCCAAAGAACGGGACGGTCACATCACCGCCCTAAGAAAATTCTTCACCCGATTGCGCAGATACAACATGAGGTTAAACCCTCAAAAGTGCAGTTTCGGGGTAACATCAGGCAAATTACTGGGTCATATCGTTAGCCAACGAGGTATCGAAGTCGATCCAGCTAAAATCAAAGCCATTACCGAGATGCAACCTCCTAAAACCGAAAAAGAAATAAGGGGATTCCTCGGGAAAGTCCAGTACATCAGTCGGTTCATTTCCAAATTAACCATGGTGTGTGAACCAATTTTCAAGAAACTGAAAGTGGGAGAACGGGTACTATGGGATGACAAGTGCCAAACCGCTTTCGACAAAATCAAGGAAATTCTGTCTGCTCCGCCAGTCTTAATGCCACCTCAACCCGGTTTGCCTCTGTCGTTATACCTAACGACGACCGAGACAGCCATGGGGGTTATGCTGGCTCAGACAGTTGACTCCGAAGAAAGAGCCATTTACTACATCAGCAAAAAGTTTTTAGAGTATGAGTGCAAATATACCATGCTCGAAAAGACGTGTTTGGCTCTAGTCTGGGCCACCAAGAAACTCCGACATTATATGCTCAGTTATGAGATCCATGTGCTATCCAAGATGGATCCCATCAAATACATCTTCGAAAAGCCCGTTCTCAACAGCCGAATCTCTAGATGGACTCTAATGCTGGCAGAGTTCGACTTAAAGTTTGTACCGTTAAAGGCTATTAAAGGTCGAGTAGTAGCTGAATTTCTCGCCGATAGCCCGATAACCGAAGAAGGACACACCGACACTTGGTCCTTCCCAGACGAAGATATTTTCCATACTGATACTGAAACTTGGGATTTATACTTCGATGGTGCATCTAATTTTTGAGGGTTCGGAGTCGGGATCCTCCTAATTTCACCAAAAGGGGAACATACTCCCATCTCCATCAAACTGGACTTTGATGTTACTAATAATGCAGCAGAGTATGAAGCATGCATTTACGGGCTACAAGCCGCCGCCAATCTGGGGATCACAAATCTCCGGGTACATGGTGATTCATCCTTGGTCATAAACCAAGCACTCCAAAAATGGAAGACTCGAAATGCTAATCTCGTGGCCTACCAGGCACGAGTACGGGATCTCGAGAAACAATTCCAAAAGGTAGAATACATATATCTGCCCCGGGAAGAAAATCAGTTCGCAGATGCACTCTCAAAATTGGCATCTTTACTAAATATTCCCGACCATGTGACTAGTATGCCGATTTGCGTCGAGAGACGGTCTGAGCCGGCGTACATTTGCGATATTGAAGACATCGAAATAACTGATCCCGAACCATGGTACCAAGCCGTGTTAACGTACCTAACGAACGGAGAATATCCTCCCGGGACGGAAGGTCGAGCCAAGAAAGTCTTACGGAGGCTAGCCACCCAGTTCATCCGCACCGACGATGGTCAACTGTATAAAAAGACGGCGCAGGGGGCTCTTCTCCTTTGTGTTGACAAGTATAAGGCTGAAAAGGTTATGGCCGAAATACATGATGGTGAGAACGGCCCGCATATGAATGCCCACATGCTGGTCCGGAAAATCATGAGGCTCGGTTATTATTGGAATACCATGGAAGCCGATTGCCGGTCATATGTCAAACATTGTCATAACTGTCAAATTTTTGGCAATGTGCAACATATGCCGTCATCACTACTCTATACCATGATGTCACCCTGGCCATTCTCAACGTGGGGTATCGACATAATCGGGAAAATAAATCCCTCGGGTACCGGTGGGCATTGCTTCATTTTGGTAGCTATCGACTATTTCACAAAATGGGTCGAAGCTGAATCAAATCGCATCCTCACCGCCAAACATGTCGCCAAGTTTATCCAAAACAAGATAATATGTCGATATGGGATTCCCGCTGAATTTATCAGTGATCACGGGACTCATTTTCAAGCCGAGACTGCGGCCCTGCTGACCAAATACAAAATCCAAAGGCATACTTCCTCGCCTTACCGTCCCCAAACAAATGGAGCAGTAGAGGCGGCCAATAAAACGATTATCACCATACTCAAAAAGATGGCTGATAATTACCGGGACTGGCCCGACAAAATATCTTTTGCCCTATGGGGATATCGAACGTCAATTCGCACCGCAACCGGGGCAACGCCGTACTACCTAACCTACGGGATGGAGGCAGTCCAACCAGTTGAACTGGAGGTACCATCCCTCAGAATCCTACTAGAAAGCCAAGTACCCGAGGCTGACTGGGTTCGAGCACGGTATGACTCGTTGGTTCTACTAGACGAACGACGAAATCGCGCCCTCAATAATATCCAAATTTACCAGAAGAGGATCCAACGGGCTTTCAACAAAAGGGTAAGACCCAGAAATATTAAGGAAGGTGATCTAGTCCTTAAGTCAATTCGAGCTCTGCTACCAGTTGACCCAAGGGGAAAATTCAAACCCAATTGGGCTGGGCCATACCTGGTGAAGAAAATCCTATCAGGGGGAGCAGTGATGCTGACGGACCTGGACGGGAACGAGTTTGTCAACCCAACCAACCTGGACCAGCTGAAGCGTTACTACCCTTAGCCCATTTCTCAATGTCATTAGCAAAATTTTTTTATCGTTTTTTTACAAAAGCAAGTCAATGAGCTAGAATTATTTATTCTACTGTCATAAACATCTTGAACCAGCAGTCTTGGTGTAATTCGAGATTGCAAATTTCCTATGCCTGAACTACGTTTGGTTTGATTCTGCTAATCGCGGATACGTAGGCAACCCCTCAAAAGGGTACAACCAATGCAATCAAGAAAAGACAGGAGCGGTTTTATAATAAACTTCCTTTATTAATTCAAAAAAAAAATCCCGATGAACTCGGAAATTACAAAGTGCAGGAATTCAAAAAAATATAAATACAAAAAATCACACAAAAATAATAATAATATTTAAATAATAATAAATCTAAGGACTCGGCATTTAGGGCATCTTGCCCTTCCCCTTGTCCTTAGCATCCTTAGTCGTCCACTGGCGACGACGCGGAGGAGAACGCTCCCTAATCACTACGGGAACTTCTCTAGCTCGGGCTCGATTGTGTGAGCCCGAATCCTCCATCACCTCGATAGGCCCAAGTCGGGCCCTAACGGGCTCGGGGAGCCGGTCGCGCGGGCCTAGTCGGTCCCGGGCCGCCAGCCTTGGCCCAAGTCGTCGCTCTAAGTCGGTCTGCCCCCGAGTACTGCTAGAACCGACTTCTTTAGATCGAGTCTTAGTATGTGACTTATGACCCGATTCTTCCCGGACTTTAGTTCCAGGAGTGTCTTCCCCGGCGAAGAGCTCTCTGTTATCCTTCGCCGACTCACGCTGCACCAATTCGATGGCTTCATCAAGTCTTAAGGCCTTGCGAGCCTCCTCGGACTCTTCAGAAGTCCACTTCTGGTAAGCCCGTGATACCCAAGCGGATTGGCAAGGGCTAGGTATCGTCCATGTGGGACGAGTGAACCATCGTTGCAACCAAGTGTCGCACATAGCGTCCGTCAATTGGAGTGGGACGCTAATAATGGCTTCCTTCTCAGGGATGCGCTGAGATGAACAGAACTGCCTTAGGAGGCGGTCCGGGTAAATATGAACCGTCCAGTCTAGGGACAAGATCGTCAGATATCGGGCTTGGTCCCTCTTGGCCAATCCAGTTAGCTTCAAAAGAAACCACCAAGAAACGGTCCACCTGATCAAAGGACCCCCGTGGAATGCCAGTTCTTCATCCCAGTAAGCTCGGTTTATCTGGTGACTCGAGCTTATCTTCCGCCTCCTAGAGCTGATCTGACTACTCCGATAACTGGAAATGCTCGGAGGAGTCTCTATGATTGACAGTCGTTCCGACAACCATATCTGAAAGGCATATACAAACTTCATAAGCAACGGAGCAATTCGCTACAGCCCACTCGATCGAGTAAAAGATCTGACTCGAACGAGTAAGCTTGTCAAAAACAAGCAGTAGCCGGGATCGAATGCCACTCGATCGAGTGCAACATCTGACTCGATCGAGTAAGCCTGTAAAAAACAGGCAGTAGCACGACATAAGTGTCACTCGATCGAGTGACAGGTCCACTCGATCGAGTGACTTACGAAGATCAGAAAATTCGCATGAAACGCGATACAAAAAAAAAAAAGAAAAAAAAAAAAAAAAAATCGAGGTGCATACTTGAAGAAAACGGGTACTCCCCGTCAACGGTCGAGTTGGGTCAAGCCGTCGAGCGTCCAGACCCGTAATGATCTCCCCAGTGGCTAGCCAGGCAGGGCTATGACCAGTCTCCATCTGGTCAACCACTCCGATTAGCCTGATTTGACCCCTGCATGTGTCAAGCTCCATCAGCCCCTCGAAGACATAGCAGTGTAGCATGCACAAGGCGAATGCCCTACGCCTATGAGCAGGGGTAGCCCTTACGTCTCGAGGGTTCATGAACTTATCGGATAGGTCAAATAGGGAGACGTTATCTCCCTGCACCATTCGGTTTGCCTCAGCATGAGACAAACCCAAGAACTCCCTCAAACGCCTCCTCGGATCCGGGTAGAACGGGGGAATGGCGGGCTGAATAGCAAGGCCCCAACCGCCTATGGCCGCGATCTCCTCGGGCAAGGGGCACATCTCGCCCCTCGGGAATGCAAACACGTGATGGGTGGTGTCCCAAAACGACAGACAGGCATCCAGAAAGTGCGAATCCACTATTAGACGTTGGAAGGGGAACAGATTGACTATCCCCATTTGAGTTAGCCTAACCTTCTCCTCGTCCCGAAAGTATTGGGACCAGGCGAGAAGCATGGCAGTCAAATGATCGATGCCCATAATAGGAATTTTTAGCTTTCTTAAAAGTCTACAAATTTTGAGAAAAGAGAAGGAGAATTTGAGTTGTGATGCAGAAACTGAAGCAGGAATCTCCTATATTTATAATGGAGAAACCTAACAGAAACCTAACTGCTACTGCCTCCTCATCCAACTGGGCCCTATGCGCGCGCAGGCCTGATTTCAAACTTGAACCCAGAATAGGAATCAAGCTGCCCTGAGCTTTCCTAAGATTTTCTAAAAAATACCTTTGCGTCAAAATTTTTTGTCTTTCCAAAATTTTCAATCTTTTTCCTCCCCAGCGAGAGTCAACATTTTACCTACATGTTACATGCGAGTTGTTATGTGTCAGCATACAGGTACACTCCAGACTTCAGAGGCAAGTCCCCGCGGAACTATCCAAAACTCCCCAACGGAGTTAGCTTTTTCCCAGTATGCTACATCCAAGATATGATGTGTCAGCATACGGGTACACCAACTCCCCGAAAGAAGCAACCTTCACTCCCCACGGAGCATTTTTCAGCTCAAGTACGGTTCAAGGCTTCGAAAGCAAGCTCGTACAAGCTCACATATTTCCCCAGCAGAACGCCCGAGGCGGCATTCTCCACATGCAAACACGCCCCAGGACATGTGTCTGGCACAGGTATGATTTCTATCTTATGGCTGGCGAGCCTTTTCACGCGAGTCTACTGGACTATAAACGACCCGACCGGAAGGCTGCCAGGTCGTAA
Source organism: Agrostemma githago (assembly GCA_958450325.1). NCBI lineage: Eukaryota > Viridiplantae > Streptophyta > Magnoliopsida > Caryophyllales > Caryophyllaceae > Agrostemma > Agrostemma githago. The sequence continues at coordinate 32,909,425 of OY288262.1, forward strand.
TCTGCGATTGGCCTGGTAGCTACTCTGACCTTCGCCTTGTCCAAGCCTCAGTCAGAGTGGGGGCTCTGTAGACACCCGCATTTTGACTGCCACGTGTCTATGGTAGTCTCCGAAAAACACCCGATGATGATTGGACGTCAACGTGACTTAGTATACTCGGATTTGGGCTCGTAATTCATAATATCCGACATGGACTTTTTAGCGGAGTAAAATCTCACAAAACAGACCTCGAATTCAGGCCCAGCGGATCGTTCCGAGTCAAATAAGACTAATTTGGGCCAAAACCGACACCAAAAATATTTCCCGTCTTTTCCCGACCGGGTCAAAACCCGGTCAAAGGCAAAACCGTCTCAAAAACCAGATGAGTTCAAGTGAGCGCACAAATTTGAATTCGAAAATGAAGTCAAAACAAGCAAGATTTTCTTGCCTTATTTATCTCAACCACGTTGATCCACTCGATCGAGTGGATTGCCCACTCGGTCGAGTGGAGCGTCCCCAACCGGATCAGACCCGCCCATTTAGGCACTCGATCGAGTGCACTAGGGCCACTTGATCGAGTGCCCCTAGGTCGTGGCAAAATGCCTATAAATACCGACATCCCCCATGCATTTTCACAACTTTTTTACAACCTTTTTCTTCAGAAATTACACAACACTTTCACCCTACATTCACCCTACTTCAACCCTACACTACATACATTGCAAACCCTAAGCGAAACACACCATTTCCGAGCCTCTATACCTCGGAAATCGACACCCACACACACGTACACATCCATATACACCATAACTCACATACGTACTCGATACTCCTTAGCATTGTCGCTGTTCACGAGCCTATTTCCGAGTCCTATACTAGCATGTATGTTGAGGGTGTCTTAAACCTCGTTCTAATCTCTTTTATCTCGCTTTATTTCCGTTTATTCATCATATTTTTTTTTGTGTTATAATCATAATTGTCATAACGTTAACACTAGCACTTTTTTTGCATCTTTTACATTTTCGTTTTATATCATTTTATCGTCATTACATTATTAATACCGTGTATATATAAAGCTAGTATCAAATTTCGGTTTGAAATCCGTTTGACTACGATATTTGCCTAAGATCCGTTTAATCCCTTTACGAGCAACGACGGAGGTGGAGCCCTTTCGAAGAGCCCCGCCCCAATGTACTCAAGGGCGTAACGCGATCGCAAACGGTCGTAGTTGAACGAATTTCATTCCATTTCCATAATTGGTACGAGACCCGTTGACACGAATACCGACATCACGTAACCCGAAAGGGTTAGTTTCGATGTCGTGACGTAGAGGGATGCATCTCGTTACTAATTCAAAAGTTTCGTAATCTAAACGCAAATGTTTTCATAAAAATTCCGGTGACGGTATTATAATCGTCATATACGATTATAGTACCGAAGGCCGAGTCGAATACAAATCGTGCGATATTTGTATTTGACTCGACCGATCATCAATTTCAAGTCATAAAATCGAGCAAATCACTACTCGTACAGGGGGCACTCGACCGAGTGCCATAGGCCACTCGATCGAGTTGCACCCCAAAAACAGGGCAGTAGCCCCATTAATGATGCACTCGACCGAGTGCCATAAGGCACTCGATCGAGTAACCCCCCAAAATATGGGCAGTAGCCACGTTAATGGCGCACTCGGTCGAGTCAATCAATGACTCGGTCGAGTGGGTCTGGCAACTCAGAAACCCGAGGGCTTGGACACATATTCCGAGCCCCGTCCTTATCGACTTTAGACCATTGACCGACCCTTCATCATTTTTCAAAACGCTACACATGTCACGACACGTAGAACGACTCTGACCACTTTGACGTGGTAAGTCGGGACAAGACTACGGAATGTGAGACTAGGCTAGTAATACGCCACAATCTCATATTTCCGTCCTTCGCTTCATACGTAACATAATACGTATTTAAGCGGGGTAGTCCATCTACATATTTCGCGGTCTAGCTTTCATACGGGTCCGTTTTTTTATCTTTACGTTATTTTGTTTATGTCGTATTGTGAAATCCGGGTTGTATTTCCGCCCGTGTAACTTGTACGCTTTTATTTACTTCCTTTCGAGCTTTATTTATTTGCTTTTACGCTTTTATAAATGAACCTCGCATGCTAAATTATTTTGACCACATTTAAGATGCATTAAATGACGTAGTTAACGCAAAATTCGCATGCTTAGTCAAAACACTGTTTGCATATCATTTCATTATTTTACTAGCGCGCGTATCATGAACACGAACGATGTCTTAGTAGAGGCCGCCATGTGCGGGCGGGGTTGGGTGTCCTTCGTGGGCTTCCCAACACGTACCCTCACCCCTTACTCAGAACCTTTGGTTTCCGGATGTCCGAAACCCTTGGCGAACGAGAGTCATTCTTTACACGATTACCGGTGTAGATGGTATCGGTATCGCAATGCAAAGGGACGAGCCCCATAAACTCTGAAATCGGAGTGGGCTTACTTTGTGTAAAGCCCATGACGACATAGAGTGGGCTCGTATGGTTCCGAATAACCACAAAATTCGGTGGCGACTCCATTTTGACTTAAATTTCGAACCCGAGAACAATCTTACCACGAGATTCATTCGCCTACCCAAACCCGCGCTTCGCCGCGTCGGGGTGGACCTACGTCATGTCCACACTATGATAGTGCTCGGGTTTATAAGGAGCGCACCTAGCGGTGGCATGACAAGCATATCCTTCACCGTGAGTTCGATGTGGGGGGATAAGGTATTATTATTCAATTCTAGGCTCCGGTTGTTTCCCGGAAAGTTAAAATCTCGTTGGTCCGGACCTTTTTCTGTCACCAATGTGGGTAAATTTGGCTCGATTGAAGTCGAGAGTGATTCGGGTGAACGATTCAAGGTGAATGATCAACGATTGAAGTTATATCATGAAGGTGCTTAAGTTGGAGCGATTGAAGTTATACTACTTCATCCCGTTCCCTCATTCCACTAAATCTTGAAACTGATCAAGTCGTGCAGGACTCTAAACCAACGCTACCGGGAGGCAGCCCGAGTATGTAAATAATTTCCCTCATTCTCGTTTTTTTTTATTTTAGATGTTTTAGTGAGGACGAGAGGAGGGACTAATGTTTTTGGAGACGCGCAGAATCATCGGAAATAACTCGAATTGAAGTTATTAGGAAAAAAGAGAGGAGAAATTCACCATGCTTGTGATAATATAGCAGGTCGCCTCAGCCTAGGCCTAGGGGGCCTATCGACTCTAGGGGCCGAGGTACGAGACGAATTTGAGTTCGACAAGAGTGAATTGTGCGCCTCAGCCTGTGCCCAGGCCCCCTATTGACTTCAGGGGCCGAGGTACAAGGGAAATTAGAAAGAAAATGGAGCAAAATTTCGAAAAATGAAGGATTAGGCAGTCCGGTCGGCTAGCTGATGGTTGGCTTTGTCGTGGGTCCTAACCGTCAATATTAAACCGACTATTCCTAGTGGGTAGCTAGGGCAAGTAGGGTCGATATCCACGGGGACGGTAGAGTAAGGTCTAGACTAGGTCCACTAAAAACTAGGCTAACTCACACAAACGAACACAAAGAGGGCAATAAATGGTAAACTATGGTGGTGGAAGAGGTATGACTAAGCTAGTGATGAACTAGACTAAAACGAAGCTAAACAATACTAAAAAGATGATGACTAACTAAGACGATGGATCAAATATGGAAAGGAAGTGGGGTAGGTCGGGTTCATAAGAGTAGAAGGGTGATTTGGGTGATCAAGGGTGTAGGTGCCTCCTAATTGCTAGAGTCGGTCCGGGCTCTCGCAACTTAGACCGATGTCAAGATGGGTCCGGGCTCTCGCAACTTAGACCCTAGTCGGCACTCTCGTGACTATGACTATTCTCGACATGCTCACACAATAGACAAGCAATGGGAAGATGAACACAAGCATGGCCACTACAACTCACACAAGCATAACATCAAACACATAGAGTGCCTATAATGAGTCTAACAACAAAGATAAAACCTTTACCCCTAATCAACCCTAATCACCCATAATCCACCCTTAATCCCCCTACTAACCCCACAAGTAATCTACTCACTCATTATCAATGAAAAACTAACAATAATAAGAGGAAACAACATGAACATCCAAACTTCCATAATGAACAATAACAATGACAATAAACAAATTATAAAGATTCAAACTTGATTAACAACTAAGAACAAGATTAAATAAGAGAAGAAGATTATACCAACAAACAATGGATGAAAAAGAAGAGAACTTGTATTAATGAGAAACCCAAATACAATCCCAAGGTTGTCAATCTTGGAACAATCTTCAAGAATCCCTTAATCCAAGACTAATTACTCTAGGTTAACTAAGGATTAACTAAGATTAAAGAGAGATTAAGATTTATGTATGAGAGTAAATCTAGGGTTTTGGAGGCTTAAACTACTCTAGGTTAACATAAGATAACATAAGATGGTGTCTTAATACAAGAGGGGGGTATATATAAGGGTTACAAATGGAAGGAGAAGAAAAGAAGAAATGCGGGTGAGCTGTAGCCCGTCCCGACCGGGACGGATTATCCCGATCGGGAAGGGTTATGCCATCCCGATCGGGAAGGGCTCAACCCGACCGGGAAGGACCCACAGTGGCGCTTCTAAATGTGCATCCCTTCCCGATCGGGAAGGTCATTATCCCGATCGGGAAGGGTCTTGTATGCCTCCAATAAGAGCTCTAGGGTCCCTCCTTGTATCTCGTGGGCTTCCCGTCGATTCTCGGGACTCGGGATCGGGTCTCGGATACTCGGGATTGGGCCCCAAGGTCTCGGGGTCGATTCCGGCCTCGAGTCATCGTTCCTTTATCTCGTTGGCTCCAAAATGTGTATGTATTGAGTCGGAATCACTCCAACTCTTCCAAATCGGTCTCGGGAACCTGAAACGAACTAAAGGAAGCATAAGAAGCCCATGAATCGCTCCAAAGGAGCGATTCCACAAGGAAAAAGGGACCAAAACACAACAAATAGGCACTACAAACTACACTTATCAACTCCCCCACACTTAACCCTTACTCGCCCTCGAGTAAGCACATCCTACTACTAAACTATCCGAGTGGGTATTAGCGCACCCTACGTCCCTTCAACTCACGCGAGTGCACTTAGAGGACAAGTGCACTCCGCAAGGCAAGTTGGGTCTTGCGACAAAACTGTGGATGCAACCGGACACAAAACACACAAGCAAACAAACACACAAACAAACACATAATCGGTTGCACCCGAAACAAAAGAAATACCGCTTCCCTTCAAAAGCGGTGAATGAAACACCGGTTTAGGACTCGAGGTAAGTGACAACGTTCCCAAGCTAGACATACAAACCAAGGTGAACTAAACCCTAATAGTATGACGATAAAGCAACAAAAACGTTGGTAACTTACCTAGGTCCTCCTAACTTTCTAAAAACGTACTACGGGACGATCGACGGAGTGGAAAAGTGAGGAACCACGCTGTTAGTCGACACTGTAGGTAAGTGAGACCCCGCCCCCTTTAGCGTTAGCCAAGAGGGTCGTCCCGTGTCCAAGACCGCCCAACTAGTCCAAGTAAAAAGGTGGGAAATATGCAAAATGAGGGAAGACCGACTAATGCCGCTATCATCCTTCCTCGGGACTCGGTCCTTTGGTAGGATCTTCACGGCAAAAGTCGGAAAAAGGCTTATTTTTGTGGGGATTTCTTTTTGTGAGATGGGTTTTCTTTTGGCATTTTCTTTCTTTTCGACGTTTTGATTTGTTTGTTGCCATGCCATTTCTTTTTCTTCTTTTCTATTTTCTTTTTGGCTTTTGTGCCTTTTCTTTTTCTTCATTCTTTTCTTTCTTTCATTTTTTTTTCTTTTCTTTGCCCTTTTTGGCAAGATTTGGCATTTTTGGCAATTCGATGCGTAACAAGAAAGAGAGAATCAACAATTTGCATTTTATTGTGTGGAGATGTGTGAGAGGTAGGTAAATGGGTAAGTCGGGGAGCGTCCTTCCCTTCAAACCCACAAAAAGTGGAGAACTTGGACTAATCAAGCAATCCTAAACACGGTCACCTAGGGGACGAGACTCGGTAACCAAGGCCTTTTCACACCGTGGGTGGTCATAATGGTCAAAATGCAAATCCCGTAGTAAATTCCTAGTAAGCTAGGTGGACTCAAGGTAAAGGACCAACGAACTCATTGATTTAGGGTCATTCTACTAGATTAAAGTCCAAGACTCGATTTACACTACTAGGAAGGGAAAGATAGACACTCACACACTAGCCTCTAAACCGGATTTTCGAAAATGGTTTACGCACAAGACACAAAAACACACAAACAAAGACTCAACGAGAACGAAAGAAAAAGAAGCAAAAGAAACAAAACACAAACAACACAAAACGAACACATAAACAAAATAAACACCACCCCGAGCTTCCAAATGAGCAACCAACCATCCACAAACTTTACAAAGCTCCACCCGAGCACACCACAACACATATCTCCTCCAAACTCCACAAGAAACAAAGAGGAAAAAGGGTTGAAAAGATGTTACCGGGTGTCTTGAAAGCTCTCCAAAGCTAGCGGTGATTAAGTGACCTATAAGGCAAGAGGGAGGCAAAACACGCACACAAAACAAATGCACGACACAATGACACAAAAGGAAAACACACAAAAGAAAAATCTTTTTAATTTTTGTGAATTTTTTTTTTCAAATTTTTAGGGATTTTTAAGTTTTTTTTTCGAAAAACTAAAAAAATAAACTAAACTATACTAGAATATCGCTCCCCCACACTTAAATCGAGCCATGTCCTCATGCTCGATCGTAGGGTGCGGAGAGACAAAAGAAAGAAAAAGAAACTACAAAATAAAGCTAAAAATTGAAAACAAAGTGGAGAAAAAGGTAGAAGGTGTCCGGCCGGGGTGTTGACAAACTACCATGGGCCGAGACAAGAAAAGATATGGAAGGGGGAAGAAAAATAAAAAGAAAGAAACAAAAAGGAAATGGGAGGGGAGGGCTAGGTGTAATCAAGTCACCTAGCCCGGATTCCGTCCAAATTCGACTAACTCTTAAAAAGGGGTGAAAATCTTGTAATTTGGACTAATCAATTGACTCTCGACGTAATCACGTCGTCGGGAGTCGGGAGCAACCAAACTATGTCCTCGAAGGCCCCTAGATACCGTGACTCAAGGGAAGGGGGTAAACAACGAAAAAGAAGCGATAAAAAGACGGAAAAGTAAGGATAGTTACCCAAACCGAGCGGCTAGTAACTCACTTGCTCCATCGTCTCGTTGATCATTAGAGGCTCGTCGCTTGTTTTCTCTGTTGCCATCTTGCTTCACACTTGAAGAGAACTCACGGTAGAGGTAGTAATGGTAGGGGGTGGGATTTGATGCGAATCACGGTGTAAAGTGAAGAGGAGGTGAGGTGAAGGTAAGACAATGAAGTACATGGGACATATGGTAAGGCTAGGGTAGCTAGGGAGGTTGGGAGGGGGCATAAAACGGTTGGGTGGACTCGATTTGCGAAGAAGAATCACAAAGGGGGAGCATAGGACCTTCCCGGTCGGGAAGGTTGTTCCCGATCGGGTTCGCTCACCCGTCCCGGTCGGGACGCCCTCATCCCGATCGAGATGAGCTCACAGTAAGCTCGAAATGTGGTGCGCTCTTCCCGATCGGGAAGGCACCCTTCCCGATCGGGAAGCTTAACCCTTCCCGGTCGGGACGCCTTATCCCGGCCGGGATGGGTCTTCTTCGACCTCCACGATCCCAAAAACTTGTTCCAAGCTTCAAAAACCCAAACCTCTCGCTCACAACCTAAGGTAAACCATAGCCAATCTCCTCTAGGAGCATCTTCACTTCACCTATCAATCAACACTCAAACATGCATCAAACTCTCTCCCTCACAACGCTCGTCAATCAATCAAAATAACAAGAATTCACAAAAATTCCAACTAACTACAAGAAGGAGATATATACAATGAGACGGTTCTTGTGGAACTCCGTCAAACCAAGGTGGTGCTTTCTTCAATCTTTTTCAACAACCAAAACTAGTTCCATCTCCATCAAGGGCACGTAAGAACAAGTCGAAGGCCCTTGAGAAGTCTTCAATCAAGCTCGTAATGTAACCGACCATATCCCAAGGCTCCTCATGGCCTTGCCTTGACGTTCCCGGGGCATCCCGCTCTTCCAAGTTCAATGACTTGAACTTGTACTTTTGGTCTTTGGGAATATACCCAAACGTCCACCGGTCCTCATGCGGTCCCAAGAGAGGCTCATCTTCTTCCTTGTCATTGCACTTCAACTTATCATCAAGCCCATGATTCGGGCACTCATCTTCCTCCAAATCGGAGTCATCGTCCTCAAGTACATAAGAGTACTCCTTCAAGCTTTGTTCCGGTTCACCCCCTAGATCGATGTCTTTCTTGGCTTGGATCATATTGCATGATTCATCCTTAGTAGGCGTAGTGTTGCCTTGGAGGTCGAACACTATCTTCTCCTCACCTAACTCAAATGTGATCCTACCTTTCTTCACATCGATCATGGCACCCGCGGTGTGTAGAAATGGGCGCCCAAGAATAATGGGAGTGTTGGCATCCTCCGGCATGTCGAACACAATGAAGTCGACCGGAATGAAGTATTTCCCCACTCGTACCGGTACGTCCTCTAACATTCCTAATGGTCGATTGAATGATTTATCGGCCATTTGGAGGGTGAGGGACGTACATTTCAACTCCTTCATTCCGAGTCGGCAACAAATAGAATAGGGGATGATGCTCACACTCGCGCCCAAGTCACATAACGCATTCTTAATCAAGAAGTTGCCTATGGTGCAAGGGATCGAAAAACTACCCGGATCCTTCAACTTCGGAAGCGTGGAACCTTGTATGAGCTCGCTCACCACCCTCGTGAACGCTACGGTCTCTTCCTTGTCGACGGATCTCTTCCTAGCTAGGATTTCTCTCATAAATTTTCCATATGCCGGGATTTGGGTAAGTAGTTCGGTGAACGGGACGCTAACATCCAATTTCTTCACAATACTAAGGAACTTGTCGTAATGAGTGTCCACCTTAGTCTTCGTTTGCCTCGATGGGTAAGGCAACTTGACTTGGTACTCGTTTTGATCAATCGGGGTGGACTCTTCAAAGGACACTTTCCTTTTTCCCTTGTCTTTCTCTTGAAGAGGGGGAGGGTTGTCTTCTTGGGGTTTCTCAACTTCCCATAAGACTTGCTCCTCAATTGGATTGTCCAAGCTTGATTTTTATTGATTTGGAGATGCCATTTCCATTGTCGGTTCTTGTGTGGGCTCTTGCTCATTAGGTGAAAAAGGGGGTTCATAGGACGTACCACTCCTCGTAGTAATAGCATTTACATGCTCAAATTTTGGTGTTTCGCCTTGAGGAGGTAGTTGCCCCTTTTGTCTTGAGGAGCTCCCCGAAGCTAGTTGAGATATTTGATTCTCAAGTATCTTCATACGGGTATCTCTCATTGCGTTTTCCCCTTGAATATAAGTGAAGAGCTCATGATGATGCCTTGACAAGTCCACTTGACCTTGTTGCAAATCTTGATTACTCCTTTGTATTTCCGTCATTGTCTTTTGAATGTCAAAATCCCGAGGTGGGGACGATGGATTATGTGGAGTGTCGGTGATGGCGAGAGGAATGCCATAATCATGAGTAGGAGACCGGCTCCTAGGCTTGCTTTGTTGTTGTTGGTTTTGAGTTGCTTGTTGACGGTTCCCTTGGAACCCATGAGAATTACCTTGTTGATGGCCTTGATTGTTGCCATGGTTGCGGTTTTGATATCCTTGAAAATTTTGGTTTCCTTGGAAACCGCCTTGATTGAAGTTCCCTTGTTGGAACCCTTGCTTGTTGTTGAAGTTGCCTTGGTTACTTTGCTTGAAATTGTTGAAGGGTCTTTGTTTACCCACATAACCTTGGTAACTTTCATTGTTGTCCCGTAAGGGAGGTGGAACATTGGGACGATGTTGTTGTTGATGTTGAAAGGCTTGTTGTTGGGGGACTTGTTGGGAAGCTTGGAATTGATTAGAGTAAGAGGTACCTTGCTTGAACGCTTGAAAGGCGTTCACTTGCTCGATACTTCCACGGCAATACATAGGATCATGTCCAACTATTCCACAAGTATCGCACATCCCGTAGTAAGGTAAAGGAGGTGCGAACCCCAAAGCATTCACTTCTTGAATCGGTTGATGGTGTGAGGAACTAGTGCCTTGGACTTGGTCGAGGTGACTTTGGAGCTTCTTGTCAATAGTCTCCATGTGTGTTTTAAGTTGAGCCCCAAGGTCAATGCTTAATTGAGTGATAGCATCGACCTCATGTAAGCCTCCTCGGTGTGCCTTCCTAGGCCTAGAGTATTGCGAATTATGCACCGCCATCTCTTCGATTCTTGCCCATGTTTGGTCGTCGTCGACCTCGGTAAACCTACCATTGGAGCCCATATTAAGAATGGCTCTCGAGTCCTCATAAAGACCATTCCAAAATTGTTGCACCAAGAACCATTGTGAGAGTCCATGATGAGGGCATGATCTTACCAAAGACTTAAACCGCTCCCAAGCTTCATATAGGCTCTCTTCATCCCTTTGTTGGAACCCGGTGATGGAGGCCCTAAGCAAATTCGTCTTTTCCGGAGGGTAAAATTTTTGGTAGAACGCCAAGGCAAGCTTTTTCCAAGTATCGATCCCCATGGTTGCCCTATCGAGACTCTTGATCCATTGATTCGCTTTTCCAATAAGAGAAAACGGGAAAAGTACCCATCGAATTTGATCTTGAGTAACCCCGGTTTGGAAAATAGCGTCACAATAATCGGAGAAAGTCTCCATATGTTGGTGCGGGTCTTCGGTGGGCAAACCACTAAATGGGCTCCTCTCCACAAGTTGGATAAATTGAGTCTTTGCCACAAAATTCCCGGTATAAGTTTCCGGTAATGCACTCGGTCCCGGCAAGACATCCTCGGTAAATGTGGAGTGAGAGGAAAACTTAGGCATTCTTGGATGTAAGGGAGAAGATGGTGGTGTAGAGAGTGTTGATGTAGATGAAGAGGGGGAACTAGGAGAAGAATCACCGAAGGGATTGATGAAGGTCCCTCCGGCCGTCTCTCGAGGTGAAATGCTCAAATCGGCTCCTTGGGCTTGCCCTTGATGAGTGGTGCTTGCACTTGGTTGAGAGATCCTAACCCGATTAATCGTCCGTTGGCGAAAGGCTCGAAAGAGTCTCTCCGGCTCTGGATTAAAGAGATAGAAGTCGCCTTCCCTCCTAGGCATACACTACACACTAGAACAAACGTAAGAACACCTAGTGCTTTATGGGCACTAGGCAACGACAATAGCAAACACAACTAGAGACAAAGAGAAAAAAGAAAGCTAAGGAAAGAAGAGAAACAAGAAAATATTCACAAGAGAAGATGGGAGAACACAAAGAAGGGTAACTAAGTCTAGAAATAAGCAAACTAAGTCTAAACAATGCACCGTCCCCGGCAACGGCGCCAAATTGATGGTTGGCTTTGTCGTGGGTCCTAACCGTCAATATTAAACCGACTATTCCTAGTGGGTAGCTAGGCCAAGTAGGGTCGATATCCACGGGGACGGTAGAGTAAGGTCTAGACTAGGTCCACTAAAAACTAGGCTAAGTCACACAAACGAACACAAAGAGGGCAATAAATGGTAAACTGTGGTGGTGGAAGAGGTATGACTAAGCTAGTGATGAACTAGACTAAAACGAAGCTAAACAATACTAAAAAGATGATGACTAACTAAGACGATGGATCAAATATGGAAAGGAAGTGGGGTAGGTCGGGTTCATAAGAGTAGAAGGGTGATTTGGGTGATCAAGGGTGTAGGTGCCTCCTAATTGCTAGAGTCGGTCCGGGCTCTCGCAACTTAGACCGATGTCAAGATGGGTCCGGGCTCTCGCAACTTAGACCCTAGTCGGCACTCTCGTGACTATGACTATTCTCGACATGCTCACACAATAGACAAGCAATGGGAAGATGAACACAAGCATGGGAAGCATGGCCACTACAACTCACACAAGCATAACATCAAACACATAGAGTGCCTATAATGAGTCTAACAACAAAGATAAAACCTTTACCCCTAATCAACCCTAATCACCCATAATCCACCCTTAATCCCCCTACTAACCCCACAAGTAATCTACTCACTCATTATCAATGAAAAACTAACAATAATAAGAGGAAACAACATGAACATCCAAACTTCCATAATGAACAATAACAATGACAATAAACAAATTATAAAGATTCAAACTTGATTAACAACTAAGAACAAGATTAAATAAGAGAAGAAGATTATACCAACAAACAATGGATGAAAAAGAAGAGAACTTGTATTAATGAGAAACCCAAATACAATCTCAAGGTTGTCAATCTTGGAACAATCTTCAAGAATCCCTTAATCCAAGACTAATTACTCTAGATTAACTAAGGATTAACTAAGATTAAAGAGAGATTAAGATTTATGTATGAGAGTAAATCTAGGGTTTTGGAGGCTTAAACTACTCTAGGTTAACATAAGATAACATAAGATGGTGTCTTAATACAAGAGGGGGGTATATATAAGGGTTACAAATGGAAGGAGAAGAAAAGAAGAAATGCGGGTGAGCTGTAGCCCGTCCCGACCGGGACGGATTATCCCGATCGGAAAGGGTTATGCCATCCCGATCGGGAAGGGCTCAACCCGACCGGGAAGGACCCACAGTGGCGCTTCTAAATGTGCATCCCTTCCCGATCGGGAAGGTCATTATCCCGACCGGGAAGGGTCTTGTATGCCTCCAATAAGAGCTCTAGGGTCCCTCCTTGTATCTCGTGGGCTTCCCATCGATTCTCGGGACTCGGGATCGGGTCTCGAATACTCGGGATTGGGCCCCAAGGTCTCGGGGTCGATTCCAAGGCCTCGAGTCATCGTTCCTTTATCTCGTTGGCTCCAAAATGTGTATGTATTGAGTCGGAATCACTCCAACTCTTCCAAATCGGTCTCGGGAACCTGAAACGAACTAAAGGAAGCATAAGAAGCCCATGAATCGCTCCAAAGGAGCGATTCCACAAGGAAAAAGGGACCAAAACACAACAAATAGGCACTACAAACTACACTTATCACTAGCCGGGGGCCTGTGCATACCGGCTGGCTGAGATAGCACTTATTTTAATTAAAAAAATTTGAAATCAAGAGGGGATGTGCGTCAGGCCGGCTAGCCGGCCGCCGGTCCAGACCGGCCGGACCGCACACCATACCCCCAAACCCAATTTTTTCCGTCATTTTCTTCATTCATTCTTGTCTCTCGCCTCTCTCTTCTCTCTCTCATCCCCCCAAAACCCCAATTTCCCATTTCCCAGCATTCATCTTCCCCATCTTCACTCTCACTCAAATTTCCCCATTTTTTCCCCCAAGTCTACTACTTTCAGCCGATTTGCAATGCCTCCTCGGAACAAGCGCACCAGGAACGAGCATGCTCAACCCGACATTGATCCCGATCCAGTTTTTCCAGGTGTAATTTTTACCACTATTGACCAAAAGGTACGGTTTCAAAATTTGAGAAAGCGGTCTATTGTTCCAACTCGTTTTATCGATCGTGATGCTATGCGAACTTTAGGCTTAGATTCTGCTTTGGAACTATTTTTTAAGGGTGTTGGTATGGGTACATTTTTTACGATGCGTCGTAATACGTATACCCAGCTTACGTTGGAATTTCTGAGTTCATTTGAGGTACATAAGAATAGACGGTCTGGTGATATTTCTATTGAGTTCCGTTTACTGAATACTAGTTTTGCGCTGAGCCTGAAGCAGTTTGGGAATTGTTTTGACCTTAAGGATTATGATGACCGTACACCACCCGAGCATGCTAATTTTAGGGTGGGGGATTTTTGGGAATGTATTGCTGATGCCCCGTACACTACCACGGGGCATATGAGTTCAAACAATATTCATAATCCTGTTATTAAGGTTTGGCGGAGGTTTATGGGATGGACGATTTTTGCTAGGAAGGAGCCACATAATGTGCGCACCGAGGAGGTGTCTATTTTGGGCTCGTATTTGCGGCGTAAGCCGAAGGTGTGGCATATTAATATTGCCTATCACCTCGTCCTCCAGTTTAGGAGAATAGCTACGGCCGTTGCCGATGTTCCTATTTATATTGGCGGGTTAGTCACGCAATTAGCTCTTCGGTTGACCGCTTTTCGTGAAGCGGATCATGATCCGGTCCATGGCGAGATTACCCTTAGCCTCCGATATTTGGCTTCTATTAACTGGATTTCTACTAGGCATCAGAATCGTTGGGCTTGGCTTATCCATGAGCAGACGACTATTATTTTGCAAGCCGGGTCGGTTTTGTCACTTGAGGCTGATCAGCCTAATTATTTATTACCCGTCGTTGCCCCTAGCTCTCTTCCTTCGTCGCATGCTGTTACCTATACTCGTCACCCGACGAGCGAGCCTAGTACCTCCCAGCCCGCCCCTGAGCCCGGTCCATCTCAGCCTGCTTCTGAGCCCACCACCACTACTGCTTTTGAGCAGCCTCCTCCACCACCCCAGTATGCTCCCCTCCATCCCGATCTGATTTCATGGATGGAGCGCATGGTGTTGAGTGCCGGTTCGTCCCGTTCTGATTTGGATACTCTTCGCACGGAGACTCGTGTCGACACCACTGCTACTCACGTTCGGGTCTAGACAGGTTATATGCTGATCAGTGTCTCGGGATGTATCCCGTTTATGATGACTATGCTAGGCGTGCGGCTGTGCCACCATAGGGCCCTTACCCCTCGTACTTTTCGTGGCATGTGGGTGGTTATACTGACCCTTCGATTCATGGCGGCTTCCATCTTCACAATGACTATTTCAGTGCCCCGACGGGCCCTGCTTTTGGAGCCGCTAGTGATTTTCAGGGAGGTGGTTGGTATACGGGTGGTGCATCTGGCTCCGGGACTGCTGCAGATGATGATATGGAGGATGATGATTTTGGTGATGATGACGATGATGATGATCAGTAGCGGATTGCTGATTCCGCTACCTCTCCGTGTATATATTTGGTATGTCTTTTCTCTATCCTCGGTTTTTATTTGTGTCCCCCCACCAATTTTGAGTCTGTATGATATGGACATTGAGGACAATGTCGAGTCTAGCGTGGGGGAGTTTTTAGTATTTCTAGTTTTATTTCCTTGAGTCTTAGTGTTGTCTATGATACCGATTATGCAGCAATGATGATAATTTGCACTCTTTAGACTACCTACTCATTCTTAATTGGCATTCATCTGACCTTTTTTATGTGGAATAATAATTAATCGACAAGTATGCAACCAACTGAGCCATAATTTGTGATTCTCATTTAGACCGACCTTGCATTTAGGCTTTAGCTACAAAATTGGTGAGATTTAGAGCCTCCTGTAGCCATTACATTCATACCTGGCTACCACTTAGGTTGTGTGTGTAGGTCTCCTCGTGGACTATGCTATGTCAATACGCATAAGTATGGTGTTTGCCCCTTTATTTTGACTAACTTGCCTAGTGATCATTTTTGGGATATTTTCATTTTCATCTATTTCTATCCATTTTCTCCTTGGCTAAAATGTTAAAGAATTCACGAAATGAACTACTAAATCAAATTTGCCTACCTAGCCAAGCTTGATGAAGTAGGTCACCTAGTGCGTTCTATGCTCGTTATTGTGTGAATATGGAGATTTCTGATGGATGTTTGGATGTGGTTGAATCTGTTTCAAGGGAGTATGTAGATCTTGTCCGGGTCAATTTGAGTCATTGTACATTTGCTTCTAATTTCATCAAGCTTTGAAAAAAATCAAAAAATCAAAAAAAATCAAAAAAAATCAAAAAAAAATCAAAAAAAAAATCGGGAAAAAATCGAAAAAGAAGAAAAAAGAGAAAAAAAAATGTTATTCTCGTTACTTTTATTTTCCGTTTACTTGATGAAATTTGAGCGCCCTCTTTTGACCCCGGACTCGTTCTCGTTGGTTGGTGATTTGTATGTTTTGTTTATGGAAGTGGAAGAATTTTTGAGTTGAGCATTATCGCACTAGTTAGTTCACTAGCTTGGCTTTAACCTCACATGACCATATCGGTTTCCACCTTCTACCTTGTTATCACCATCCTTGCCTCCCTATGTGATCTTAGCATGTTTTGTAAAAATTCAGAGGTCGATACCATACTAGATTGCGGGCATATTTCCATGAGTTGGAGTAGTTGAGCGTTTTCACATATTTATTTCACATATACACACCCTTCCTAATTGAGCGATGAGTGGCTCCGTGAGTAGCCTATGCAAGGGCTTTGGTTGAAAATGTGGTTTCTACATATTATGCTTGGTGAAGTTTTGCATTTGTTGATGGATTATTTTTCCTATTTCCCGTTTTGGAATTCGTTTCTTAGACTTGGTTAGATGTTTGCTATGACGGACTTGAGTATTTGGTTGCCTATTATTTGTTTTGAGCTGTTTCGGTATTATATTAGTTGTTTTCTTACGGGTCTTGCTTGAGGACAAGCAAGGGTTCGGTTCGGGGGAGTTTGATGTGTCGTATTTATATAGCTTTATTCCCTCGATTCCGTTGTCTTTTATGGTCGGAACGCGCTCTTTAGAGCCGTTTCTTCTAACATTTTGCTTTGAGTGAGTGTTTTTGTAGATTCTACACGATTTCAGGTCTTTATGTGCATTTACACTCATATCTGGTTAGAAGAACGATCCCGAGACAAAACCCGTGCTTTAGGACGTCTAGGCGAAGAAGAAACGAGAAGTGTCGATTCATTGGGCCATGGAAAGCGGCCCATTACTTCTTTTAGTAGTGTTGTGCGCGCCAGCCTGCATGTGACAGGCGGCCTTCTTGCCGGCAGGCATGACACAAGGGCAATTTTAGCTTCAATTTTAGGTGTGCGTCGGCCCCTGCATGTGGCAGGCGGCCTGCCAGCCGGCCGGGGTGCACACCCAGTTTATTTCGCCTATTTTGTATAACTAGAGAGTTGTATTATTTTCCTAACTATCACTTTTCATACTTAGTTTATTTTTACTTTAGAAAACTCGTGACCCTTAAGATTCTAGCACTCGGTTTTCACTCGGATTCGATTTCGGTAATCTCGTTTATGCAATTTTTAGTTTTATATTTTCAATCTTTATCGCAAATTATTTAGTTCGTCGTAATTTTCTCTATTTGCAATTTGTTGTTCCGTTTAGTTCGTTAGATTTCCGTTCGTTTATCATTAGATTTATTTGCTCCAATTTTATTATGAATTACATGTATGCGATTTGTTTTTTCGTGATCATCATGCGTAGCTATTTTTCTCGCTAGGGTCGAGGACTCGAGGGGGATCGATGGATTATTATACGATTATGCTACCTCGATACTAAATGTATAATTATGCTAGTACCATCTTCGCGTGTTTTATTTGTCGATTAATTTGTTAAAGGCCACAACATTTTAATCTGTTTGGGAAATTCTAGTTCTTGTGCGAAAGCCGAATTAGGATTAGATCACGCGCGATTTGGTAGGGAGTCTAATAAGTTGTGAGAGCCCGTTAGATCCTTCCTAGGTTGACACGATTCGAGAGAACGTGTTATAGCCAACTAGCATGTTTATGTGTTTATTATTATTGTCGCATAATTGTTGAACATCTATCGTGAACCCGTGACCTTAGTTTTCATCTCATTGTTAGATTCGATTTTTATTATCGTTTTTTTAGGAGTCTTTTATATATTCTCAATCAATCGACCGTTTAGAGCATTTTAGAATCGCCATAGCTAATAAACGAAAATTGATTGTTTCCCTGTGGATTCGATACCTTGCTTGCCGCTATCTTCTAATTAGTAGCATTAGGTTTATCTTGATTGGGTGAGACGACTTAACCCACATCAAGGACATGTCCCTCGCACCTCCGGGAACTCGATTAGAAAAAAAGATAATACATTTATTATTATTATTATTATTATTAATTATTATTATTATTATTATTATTATTATTATTATTATTATTATTATTATTATTATTATTATTACTATTATTATTTAAATCTAGGCCCTAAGATGAACTAGACTCTAACTAGGATTGATCGCTTACGTCCTTAGAGGAACCTTCGGTGATGGGGCTCTCGGTGCTCGCGCGGGTCGCTCTCTGGGTACCTGGAGTCAGTCCTTCTCCGCAGACACCCTACGGGGACGTAGACCCCTTTGTCGATCAGCTCCTGTACTTCATGTTTGAGTTCGGTGCACACTTGGGTCTCATGTCCCCGGCCCTGGTGATATAAGCAGTAAGCGCTGGGATTCCAACCCGCTCCTCTTTTTTCTATAGGTGGGTCTGGGGTGGGTCCTACTGGCCATAATAGCAGGCCTCCTGTAACTTTCGGAGGGCTTCGGCGTAGGATTCACCCAGTTCAGTGAACTGTCTAAAGGGGCGGCGAGGACCTGTAGGTTCGACAGGACGTGCGAGCCTAGCGTACTCGACGTACAGATCTCCACTGAGCATCAGCTCTCGGCTCACAGGTCCCTCCCGGGGTTTCCTCTCAGGCCCTTCCAATGTTTCGAGGCGACGCCTAACATCTTCGATGGAGGAGGAGATTGACGACACTATCCTTAGAACCCCATGGACCACGTTCATCAGGGCGTTAAGCTGATCGATGCTACTTTCGTTGCTATTAGGCGCCATTCGTGGGTTTGACGGAGCAAAATAAGAGCGTAAGGTTGGATCCATCTGATATCTTAAGACTCGAGAAATGCTCTTAACCAAATGACACGGAGACGAGACCCTCGATCCGCGGGTGTGTGCGGTCACTGACTTAAGGGCCCGGGTGCTTTAGACTCTTGTGTGTACTTGGCGAGATTCCTAGCGAACTTTAGGCCTCTGCAACGAGGCGATTTGACACAAACCTCGAGGGTGAGGTTTAAGGAGGACTTCTCGATACGAGACGACCCAAAATGAAAGTCCTCGAGTAGAGGTGATCCTAGTAACTAACACGAACAGTTAAACACACGATTGTACGACGTAAGGAATTGATCGCGATCCCGGCTCAGGATCAAAGAATTTTAACATTTTTTGAAAACGACCGATACTCGCGAGTAGAATTTTGACAAAGATGGTTTTGTGAATTAAGGTGACGATGGTGTGGTGACATCGTTTGTGATGTGAAAAAAAATGTGTGTTGCTATGTGTGTGTGTCGAGAATCCAACGATAGCAAAAGTGCAAAAAAAAAATTCGAAAAGGGAATACATTTTTTTTTTAAAATGACTACGTGATTCTTTTATCGAGACTACTATTAATTAGTTAGTTCGATATTTGCGGTGTATGTGGTGCTTTAAAGGTGTGATTAAATCCTTGTCAAGGGTTTAGGTAGTGAATAGTTTGTTTTTTTTTTGAAAAAGTTGTTTTTTTCTTTAAAATGAGCGATCCATGTTTGTCGGTTGTAATGAATAGCATTTGACCATGGATGGTGGTGTGTTGTGAAAAGTGTTTCGTGAATGTAACCGTTTTGGATTTCTTGACTTTATTAATTGAAGCTTTGGTTGTGTTAACGGTATATGTTCAAAAAATATCTTTTTTTTTTAAAATAAAATGTAACCGTTTGGTGTGCCCTGACCCCATTAACTGGGAGTTTCGGCAGTATTAACTATATTTGTTGTTTTGACGGACTTTACTTTTAACCGTGAGACGGCGTTTTGAAAACGTGTTTTGTTTTGAAAATGTCGAGTGTAAATTTTGCCATGGTGACGGCGTCTGAAAATATTTTTTCCCTTTTTAGAAATCGTGACTTGACCGGAGCATCGGTGTTTAAAAGGTCGTTTTGAAAAGATGAGATGTTTTCGAAAACGGAATTGGGTGAAGTTGAATATGTTGGCGTGGTTGAATCCGAATTTTAGTATTTTATTTGGGTTAGATTTTTCAAACACGCTACACATAACTAGGAATATATACACGCATGCAGGATGCAGAGTCGGGTAGGTTTAAGGTAGGCTACCGCCCACGAATAGTCTTTACTTAGGTATTAACAATGGTCTTGGGAGACAAGTGTCATACCGTCCGTTCGGAACTATCCGCTTATTAATCCCGTGGGGTAAACGTTAGGCGGCCGGAGCGTCAATCGAGGATCTCTCCGCGTGTCCCTAGAGATCTTACCGCGAAGAGGTCGATTGGTCCTGATATCGGTTAGGGTAGGCTTTTTAGGGCCAAAACCTGTAGTGAGCACAACTAGGAACTAATACATGAGCTTCACCGACCTCGTTCAAGTTAAACCACCACTGGAAACTTGTTTCCAAATCCCCAGCTGAGTCGCCAAACTGTGGATGTCCGTCTGCACCGCCCGGCGTCCCGCGCGGGACCGACCCGGTTTTCAACGTGTGGCGGCGGCCACCCACGCGGGCCCCTCCCTGCCAGGGGCCGGTCCGATCTCGCAAACGGGGCGAAGTGTCGGACCTCGATTTGGATGACGATCCGAACTTGTACTAGACGGGTGTGGGGCACCCGTGTTTTCGTTTGGGAATCGATCGAGTCGTGGTTGTAAATGTTTAAAGGTCGTTTTGTTTGGTAAGGCAACCTTTTTAGTGAACTGAAGTTGTCGTTGATTTGTGGAGTCACCACCGAGTCAAA
Organism: Agrostemma githago; assembly: GCA_958450325.1. NCBI lineage: Eukaryota > Viridiplantae > Streptophyta > Magnoliopsida > Caryophyllales > Caryophyllaceae > Agrostemma > Agrostemma githago. The sequence goes on from OY288262.1 coordinate 32,930,021, forward strand.
TTATGAGAACTCGGAAACCGTTCAAGTCAACTTTGATCCCTTGCCGGCTCAAATCTGAGTGGCACGGGACCTAAAGATAAAGACTTGTACCCTTAAGCACTCCATGCCTGGAATGACTCTCGTTGCCAATGGTTTCGGACATCCGGAAACCTTTGATTCTGAGTAAGGGGTGAGGGTACGTATTGGGAAGCGAACATCCGATAGATGTCAACACCCAATCCCGTCCGCACTATAACGGCCTCTACTAATCAATCGGTGGGCTGATATCCTAGTTCTTTTGTTGTGGTGGAAATACTGTAACATCCATTATTTTAACCCTATACATTTTGTTGTGTCGGTTGTTTAAGGACAAGTAAGCTTTGTCGTCAAAGTAAATGTGTTTACATTCTTTGCATGTGATTTCACGTGACAGGCAGGCCATGAAAAGATGCGCATAGGAGAGTAGAGAGTACTTGAATTATACGTATTAGCAAATCAGTTTTAACGCGATAATACGGATATTAGTCTTTCTCGTGGTATACCTTACCCGGTATTCTGCTTAATATGCGTCGGTTCGGTATTAATAGGGATGCGTCGAACCTAGTAAGGTGAGCACCGGGACTAATACGAAACCCGACCATCACTTTGTTCAGTTTTAGTTGTTTTACGTTTTGAATTCCGTGTTAGGTGATTTAGCATGCGATTATAAGGTCATAAACGCGGTAAATCATACGAAAAACTGTAAATGCGAATATAAGTAAATCACATAATGAGGAGTTGCACCCTCGGAGTGTACACTAAACGGGACTCGATGCATAGATAGTTTTGAGAACGGATCTCGGAATTACTCGGGTTTATTTAGTGTGTTTTAGTGTTTGTGATTGAAGTTGGGGCGTTACGTATTTTAGTGGATGTTCGTGGGCCTAGTGCCCACATCTATTGTTATCATAGTGCATAATAATAGAAAGTGCGATTATGGAAAGTTTTGTTTAGATGGCAACCTAGTGACGATACGATTTCGACAGGCGGATCCTCCTAGCTTGACCAGTTATTCCGGCAGAGTTTCGTTACCGTTTGACCTTCCCGCGGCTACTCCGGCAGAGTTTCGTTGCTAAGGACTAGTTCTGCGGCTAATCCGGCAGAACCTGGGTACTAGTTTTGAGCTAGTCGATTACAGGCACCTCGGTATCGAGTGGAGTGCTCGAAGGTGAGGATTAGCGTCGATGTCGCTTTTTATTATCGGAACTACGATCGAGTGGATCGTTTGCCTCGGGTGTCGGAGTGCGAGCCCTTAGCGAGAGTTTAGAGGGGGAAGATGAGAGTTGAATTGTGTGAAAATGAGGGCGTGAAGGGGGTATTTATAGGTGTTTTCGGCCCTCGTCGCCCATATAGGCGCGTGAGCTGGGGCGCACCAGGACTCAGGCGCCTGGGCTCAGGCGTGGGGAGTCTTCGGCGCGTGAGGCGGGGCGGTTGGAGTTTTGAAGATACGATCTTGATACTTTCCAAAACCGAGAGACGGGTGTATGATACTAAGCTTAGGGCTTAAGGATTCCCGCGGCCTGACCTAGCGCCGTGGGTTTAGTGGGCCTCGGGTGTTCATCCTGAGGTTTGCTTGGCGCGGTGTTGGCTCGGTTCGAGTTTCGGGACCGACTCGGGGTCCCGGTGTCAGAATTGACTCTAATTAGTGTCTATGCAACCGTAACGACACGACTGAGGCTGCCACACTACAACAAAACTAACTTTTCATGTCGATTATTTCGTGACGATTGCAAAATCGACATAACTAACACGCTTACACTACTTATACGTGACCACTTATCATAACCAATAACAATCGGCGTTAATAAACCCAAGTAAACGACGGGTTAGCTCCTCACAAATACAATCAACCTTATTAAATCCTATTGAAACCTTCTTTGTTAATGACCTAGCTTCTACTCATCCCTCCTAGGTAACCTCCGACACCAACAATGGGTAGTCTGCCGCCTGCTCCCCGATAACCTCCACCGCCAACCTCCGTCCCCCCACCTCCGTTGTCGCTTGTAGGTTGTCCTAACTTTCTCTTCTATAAGACGACCACTAGCATTTTTGCCGATCTTCACCCAATCGACGACCACCACGTTGGGCCAAAATTTCCCGCTGCGCCATCGACAAACAAGCAGGCAACCACCCCGCTGTGAAGAAAGACGACCACCAATGGTCGTTTATAAACCCAACGCATACACCGTTGTGTCTCGACCACCTCTTTACTCTTCGATTCTAGGTATTTATCCTTCTGTCTAATATAATTAACTGATTTAGGTTTTTGTTTGTCATTTTGTTATTGAAAGTATATCTAGGTACTGAAGTAGTGAAGTGAGGTTAGAAAGAGATTTTTGTGTGTTAGCTTTTATAAATTAGTTGGAAATAGATTTAGGTATTGAGGTGAGGTTGGAAACTCTGCTAAGTACCGTTTCTTGGGTGTGTCTCAAAGTATCCCTTCTGTGGTGGATATGTGATGATCTCTAGAAATTTTATCATCATGAGCCGTTTATTGGAAGGATTAGTGGTCGTTGTATAAGATGATTTGAGATTAACCTAAGTACACAATGTATTTCTCATTAATTATGAGATTGTTGATTGTTTATTGTCGATCTCTTTTTTATGAAATGAAGTTAATTTGTAGTACTGGAAATTGTATTGGTACAGAAATTGTAGATGCGATGGAGAAAGTAGCTGAGCGAGTATTTAAAACAAAGTATTTAAAAATTTCAGAAATTGTATTGGTACACTTTGTATTAAATTTCGCATCAATTTCATTCGATACGAAATATCATCACCTCCATCTCTCAAATGCGGTGTGAAAATAAAAGAAAGAACAAGTTAAAAAAAATGAACATTTTATATTACTTATAAATTCCAAAAATTATATATATTCAACATTGACTAAATTAAATTAATATAAATAAGTAAAAAATAAGTGCAAACAATCTTTTGACAACCTAAAAGAATTTACTATGTCTTCAACTATCAAAGTATAGCTTCCACCCATATATTCAGAATTATGTAAAGTAGACGTGCCTCGAAAAAAACCCCATGATCATTCCTCGCAATTTCCTCCTTGGTAAACCCTCCTACGTTTGAACAAGTTTAGTTAGTAGGATTAAAAGATTGCAATAGGTACATCAATTAAAACAAAGTCTTTAATATTCACGAACAAGTTCACATTGAACAAATTTCATTTTCTTTGTGAGAGTTATTAGATGAAATACGCAAACAAATTTCATTTTTCTGTGTTCGAGAACCCCAGAATGTATTGTGTAGATCTCCCATTGGTAAGAGTAGGGGACTAGGGGGATAGCAAGTATGTATGCAAAAAAAACAACTTTACGTACTAAGTACTTGACTTAGGTTAACACAAGAGACGATCTAATGGAATCAAGCTCGATTTATATCATGAAAATATGAAATTGGTTAAGCTTACATGTCAATGGGTTCAGCTGAGACGGAAGTGCTAAAGCTCTCCTGGCATATCCCGCATATTGCTTCACCAATAAGGTTCTTCATGCCAACGGATACCAAGCAAGACAATACAAGTGAGCTCACCGATCATTGTTTGATCCTAAAGCTGAACAAATAAACATGTTTGCAATGTATCTTAAATTCATAATATGACTTCCAAAAAACTGTGGGAAAAAGTTGTTGCATAAACTTACATGCGGTACTCCACACTAGTTCCATGATTACAGAAAGAACAGCTAAAAACTGTGTCTAAGTTTATCCATCCTCTTCTTTGGTGGATTTACTTTTTACCATTATAATATTATAATAGCTGACAACATCAAATAACATAGGAGGATTAGAAAAATGATGTGGAAAGCAAAGTGAAAACTAAACAATCAACATAGGCTGCAATTATTAAATGTGTGAGGTACTAACAAAAGAAACACGAACAATATAATCGCACGTTTTATCATAGAAGGCTTTCGTGAGACAAGTACTCCAAAGGATATATCTAGCATATAATAACAAAATAACATCCGAGCCTTAATCGCAAAAATATTTGGGGTCGGCTAAAAGGATATATCTAGCATATGAGGCAAGGTAATCTGCCTTTCAGAAGAAAAATAATTGTTTAAGTCAACTCTTCTACTTGCACCCATACCAAGATGGGCATAAACACTATAATGAACACAATTACAAACAGAATGTGCAGATCGAAATCCACCATAAGATCACATTGCCTAACACAATCAATAAAGTCGATTATCTGTTATGTGAGCACTATTTCTGTGAAAGGAATTAACGGCCAGTTTGGCTGTTAATTGCATGATTTGCATCTCAGGTGAGTAAATACTCATTATTAATTGATTCTAAATCATGATGAAATAAAGTAAAATAATTCTTCAAACTGGTTGTGCTTTTTCTTGTGAAGTAGAATAGCAGTGTCGACTTATCCTTGTTACTTTATTTGACTTCTCTATCTTTGGAATACTGGTAGAGTACACCACTTCACATAGACAGTATGAAAAAAAGTCAAACTTGCAATTTTCAACATTATTACAGATATACTCTTACACTTGAGGGGGGAAATAAAAATAAAATAAAATTAATTGTATTAAAATGCTTAATTTTAGTAAACACTGCACACCCAGATTACTATATTGGGTAAACTTAGAACTACGATCTCGAACTGAAGAACGACGAATTATTTAACTTTCGGCACTTTGAGTAATGTTGTTGTTGTAGTAGTAGTATTGTAAACAAACCCATCTCAGAAAATATTTCATCAACTCAGCACCTACTAAATCAAATGAAGATAGAAAATGAACATGGAATACTATCAGCTAAGATAAGTCTTCTTGGATACAATACACACATGTGACACAGAGCAGGAAGATTGCCCTACAACTGAATTATTATGATCGTACCATGCTCCCATCCAAAGCACAAACCAACAAAATTTATCAACCAAGTAATGTTGGCTGACACGTCTATATTTTCCAAATCTTGCAACAGAGAAAGCAAGAACTAATACATGGCAGTTCAGAACAAGGCCTTGTGATAATTGGAGACTACAAGGTACAAACTACCAAAAGCTCCATATAAATTTCTACTAAGAATGACAGTACTACAATCAAAGACAGGTTGTGTACCTAGCAACTGCAACATCTATAACTATATGGATCATATGATAAGTTACTTAGATCATTTGATTGATCTGATTAATTTTTAAGACTAGAATGGAAATGTGTTACGAGCTGAGGTAGCATTATTTTCAATCAAATAGGAACCGTGAAAAGTTTCGGGCCTACATTCCACACAACTTTAAGCTAAGCATTTCTTTGGAAGAGTAATTTAACCGAATGCAAGGGAGGATAAAATCCCTAGTTTGGACAGAAAATTGAATTCAGGGGATTTGTAGGGGAAGGGAGCAATGAATTCTAGTTTACAGTTTACAATATAAATTTATTCTTAATAAAATATAAGAAAGAATTGGAGGAGAAACTACAAGCTCCTTCCGCTCCATTCACCTCTTCACCCCTCCCTCGTATTTTTATATACAAACAGCATATAAATAGCAAAAAAAAATATGAAAGCAGAAATATTGAACAAATAGCTAAACAAAAAGACAATCCTAAATTTGTGACTAACCCAAAGAACAAATATTGAACAACCAATGTTATTCGAAAGCAGAAACGCGTAGTAAAACAAACTAGTCGACAACTCACATTTTGGTAGTAAAAAATGGTAGATTCAGGACCAGAACAAACAGGAACAAGATGTTCATCAATAACAGTCATAACGTCACCACAAATGGTCGACAACTCTGATTCCACCTTCTTACTCCTTAATCCGCTTCACATCTTTATTCCCTCTCGACTCCTCCTTTTGCTCGATGGATGACGGGATCCTCCAAGCTGACCTCCTTGAACCCACAACATTTTTGTACACCCGATGATGATCGGACGTTAACATGCAACAATACGCTCGAATACGGACTCGAAATCAATAGTATCCGACGTGGGCACTTAGCGGAGTACAAATCTCTCAAAACCAACCTCAATTCCAGACTCAGTGGGTCATATCCAATAAAATAAAGCTACTTTGAGCCAAAATCGCCACTAGGGGCAAAACCGTCTTTGTCGACCGAATCAAACCCGGTCAAAGTCGAAACACGAAAACTAAACAAGCCGCAAAAGTATCCAAATACGCAATCCACCCAAGTCAAAACGGAATCCGAATTTGCCTGCTTTAACACAGATATCAATCCGTATTTTGAGCAACTTCAGATACGCGCGATTTCAGCCGCGTGAGACCAAGCACCTCAGAATTAAGTCACCCCGAGTGAAGTGCCTCAAAATCAGGGCATTGACCCTGTCGCACAATCAGAAACATTTCGCAAAAGCTCGCCAACTCTATAAATACACCCTTATGTGTATCATCTCAAGGGTCGATTTTCAGAAGTCCCAAACCGAGTGAGAAAACTTTACCTTTCCCACATACATTCTAAAACACACTCTAACTCTTCCTTCATACGTCGAAGCACTCCCCGTGTCTACGATGATACTCTGCGAGCCCGTATTTCAAAGCATTTGACATGTAGGTTGAGGGTGTCCAAATCCCATTTCTAATCCCTAAACTCTTTTAATTATCGCAACTAACTACACTAACATTTTTATTATTCGCATCTAACATTACTTTTCGTTCCTAACATCTAAATACTAACATCATTCAACGTTAAAATACACGTTCTTTCACGTATCAAATACTAAGGATGGCGAAATAAAGAAATCCGAACACAAGAGTATCGTACTCGCGTCGCCGGTCGCTTATCTCATCACCCGGCGTATTTGGTTGTCTAAGATGAGTCAATCCCTAAAACGCTTTTATGCTTTCGTTCTATTACTACTGCGTATATATAATCAAAACTATTTTTACACGACTCGAGTGGACGTCCGATGACGGTATCGACATCGTAGATCCTAACAATAAAATAATGATGTCGAGCTACGTAGGACCTAATGCCCACAAGGACAAGTTGTTATCAATTCGGAGTAAACACCCCGTGACGCCAATTTCGCACATCATGGACCCTTCGCCTGATATCGATGTCGAATAGTGCAAAGGGTTTAGTTGGATTGATCATTTTCAAAATGAATTCGTTCGATGAAAGTTTTTGCCCAAAGTCCGTATAAAAACCCGGTGGGGCACTAGGGTGGTGGCACCTCTATATGGAGGCGTGCCACTATAGGCGCCTGAGGATCAGGATGCCCCATGCTGTGCGCCCGACCTCAGAATTATGACACGATTGCAGAATCTTTCGTTGCACGTTTTCGATATCATTTACAATCGTTGCTCTTAAATGGTCAACGACGATTTTATAATCATAAGTCATGCATAAAGAGTCACCGAAAATCGAGCTGACATGAAACCAAATGATGTCAATCCGAGCGTCGTACGGTCCACGAGACCCGACAATGATGCTGCGATACGGAAGGCTCCGATATTTGTGTTAAGTCGATATATTCGATTCAAATCATAAATCGGGACGATTAAGGACAAGTACCAAATCAAGACCAAAACGAGGTATCGTAGACTTTCAAAGTAGTCACACAACGATACGTGTTTCACCTAGGGAAATATACTTATGACATAAGTCAATGCATGTCAACCTATCACGTATTTCCTTTCAAAATCCACATTTCATATTAATCTTCATTCCATTATGACTTTGAGTGAATGTCTCACAATATTAATCCTATGTCGACGACTCTTTAGCCAGTCACGATATCCGATAAATAAAGGCAACCAAATTTCACTAGGATAAGTCGGGACGAGACTTCGAGGCCTCGGGATCAAGCTAGCATCACACTTTGCTCCTGTACACCGTCGATTCAGGCGCCCCAGTGCATGCACCTAAAAAATGAGTCGCCGAACGCCAAGCGCCTGAGTTCCAGGGTGCACGAGCTCACGAGCCTGACCCTCTGTCCTCCGATCAATATGCAACATAATGTGTAGTTGATCGGAATCTGTCCAACATTTCGATTTGCAGTTTTTGTTTACGTTTTATATTTACGAGCCCGTTTTTACGTTTACCGTTTCTAATTCAATATTACAATTGCTTATCGTATTGTGAATTCTGGATTGTATTCCGCCCGTGTAACTTGTAATTTACGTTTCAAGTTTGTTTACTTTCATTGCGTGACAATTATCGCTTTTAAATGAACCACATGCTAAGTTCAACTCCGACAAGTCCTAAAGATGCATTAAACGACGTTGTAAACATAGAATGCGCATGTCTAGCATAAAACATTGTTTGTCATAACATTTCACGTCTTACTAGCACGCGTACTTAAACACCAATCGATATCTTAGTAAAGAACGCTATGTGTGGGCGGGGTTGGGTGTCCATTGTGGGCTTCCCAACACGTACCTTCACCCCTTACTCAGAACCTTCGGTTTGCGGATTCCCGAAACCATTGGCAACGAGAATCATTCGATATACGTTACTCGATAATTCGACATAGGTATCGTTATGCAAAGGGACGAACCCCATAAGCTCTAGACTAGATTTATTTTTGTTCTTTCATCATAGTTTTGTTTTGATCATCTTTTTTTATTATTTTTAGATCGTTTTATGGTTTATTGTGTTGATTGCAATTTTATTCATTGTTTTGTTGTTAATTTCTCTAGATTCCGATTTTGTTGCTCTTAGATCGATTTTTATTGTCTTGTTGTTATTTTCGTTAGTCTTACTTTTATTGCTCTTAGATTGATTTTCTAGTTTATTTAGTAGATCATAATTTTCCTTATTGTTTTGTTGTTAATTTCTCTAGATTCAATTATTATGCAGGTTTTAGTTGTTTTCTTCCTTGTTATTGTTTTATTAGTTTACATTATGAATTGTGAGTAGATTTCTTGTTGGGGGGTTTAGGTAGGAGGATCTTGGATTATTTGAATTGAGGAGTTTTGGTTGGTTGCTTCTTTGTTGGTTTATCTTGCTTATGGTTGTTGTGTCATTGTTGTTTTAGTCCGGCCAACTAGACCGACCTTGACTCATTTCTATCAATATGGGGAAACTCGGGGTAGAAATTACCTTAACTTGAGACTTACCCTTCTTCGCCGCGAAAGCGGGTTTTTAGGTGAGTTTGGTGAAGAAACTGAAAGGTGGCACTCTCCCTATACCAATGTTGTGACCAACCTGATTCCGATTTTCTTAGACCCCATTTTCCGATTCCCAACTTCCCCCTAACACCTTTTCCATATTTGATCATCTTTCGTTATTTATTGCATTTTAGTATAGACTCGACCCTTAGAACCCCCACTAGATCCCAAACACGTCACTTTTACTCAATACCGTTCTGTTTCCCTGTGGACCGACCTCGACTTACCACGAATACACTAGTTGTTTTTGTGTTATTACGAGTCTATAAATATTGTTTGACCCCCTATCCATCGTTAACGACCGATCCTAAATAGGGGTGCGGCAGCGATCAATCACGGTTGCTCTAAGGGTCATGTCCTACACGTGTTGTCTCACGTGTGCCACTTTCGAGTCACTTAGATGCCACACCATCTGAGTCCTATCAGAGTCCTTAGTCTCACTCGGGGGCTATTCTTCAACCGACCAATCGACCACGATCACCCTAAGGGGTACCCTACATACGTTCATCCTACGTCGGCGTCTTTATGATGTTTTCTCCAAGTCATATGTTACGAACGCTTGAGTCTCCTAAAGGTTTAGGTCGCCACGGTTGGTCCGAGCACGCGATGCAATCAAACATGGTCGCCCCATTTTTGGACTCACCCTCATGCAGTTCAAGTCTCGTGGTCGAGTCCAAGCCAGGGTCGATACCTTGTCTAGGTCAACGTTCGAGTACCCAAACTCAAGAGTCTTTATCGTCTCATAACCTTGGGCCGTGCGTAGTTTGTCTTCCCCTCTTTCGTTGGCGCGAAACCGAGCTTTGGGGAGTCGTAGCATGTAACAACCCGGTTCTTCCAATAACATTAACTAACAAGGCGGAAAATAGTTAAATCGTAAAAAGTGGTAAAAATTAAAAACTGTCGACTCAAGTGAGTCTTTTACCGAAAAAATGAACCATTTGTTAAAATACAACAGCTGAAAACCGAATTACAAATACCTAAATACAATAGTCTGACAAAATTTGTGTTACAAGATTTATAGCTTGACACTCTCATCTGCTAAGCTGTATCTCTTGCACTCATGCATGCCCCCATGTCCAGTCTTGAGGGTTCGACAACCTGAATGCATATTTAAATATACATGTCCCACTTAGTGGGAGTAACCTAACCGCCATTCTAACACGGTCCCGAATAATCAATGTAGTACAATCTTTAGGTTATCTAATTAATAGATAAGCAGGCATGTCACATTACAAGTCGACATGCATACAATTAGATACACATGAAGTGAGATCAGTTTAGCATGTGAACATAATGGCATGTGAAACAAGCATGCAATGTGAATTACGATAAAGCATACATTATGCGAATAACATGTGAAAAGCAACACTACAAGAGTTAAAGTCTGGGGCGACTGAGCTTAACTATCGTCATCTGTCGCTAAAAAGAGACGCGTGACTGTTAACAGTCGCTAAGCAAAAGTCGCTAAAGTTAGTCGCATCTAGCGACTGATTTCAGTCGCTAAAATCTACGCGCGACCGATTTCAGTCGCTAAAATTAGCGACTGAAATCAGTCGCTAAAATTAGCGACTGAAATCAGTCGCTATGGTGTCCCTTTAGCGACTGATTTCAGTCGTTGAGAGCGTCAGTTAGCGACTGAAATCAGTCGCTAACGGGTGTGACGTGGCGTCCTACAGCGACTTACGTCGGTCGCTAAATAAAAAATTTAGCTACTGATATCAGTCGCTGCCGTACCTGAAATAGGCCGATTGTATTTATTATTTTTCTAGCCAAAATCTGCACAATAAAACAAACCAACAGCCCCAAAACATCTCAAACACCATTCCAAACATTCCAAACGTTGTTCCAAACGTTACGCAAGCTTCACACTCCAAAATTGGCAACCAAGTAACCAAACGTCGTGAATACACTAAATTAAAAATATTGTTACAAATGTTTTCAACAAACATCCACAAACTGCAAACTGTTTTCAATCTACTCAGCTAACAGGGAAACTAGCTGAAGAACCACTACCACCCCCATTGAAGAGGTCTCTAGGATCTGGGCGTCGGGGAATGGGGTCGGAGTTACAGTTCTGCTGGTGCATGCTTCTAAGGCATTGTAGCTCTTCCAGAATTTGCAGGTTAACGGACTCCTGCATCTTCAGCCTCTCATCCTGCTCCTTCATCTTCTGCTCCATAGCCGCCCGATGCGCCCTCTCCTTCTGCAGTTCCGACCTCATCTCAGCCATTTCGGATGGTACACACTCCGTCGAGGTCGCATGGCCCCTCCGGGCATTGGGTGGTGTCCAGTACAGGGAATGAGCGTTCCCCGTACCGTACACCGCTCCCTTGCGGTATCCCTCCGCGACTCTGAACCAAATATCGCTCGGGTCCACACCTTCATTCTCGGGCGCTCTAGTGGCCTCCATATACGATCTCTACAAGAAATTGGAGTCATGATTAGGTGGGTTGTGAAGAAAAAAAAAGTAATGAAGCCTTATGTTTGAAACTTACCCAAATGTCGGCGTCCTTCTTCGTAGTGAATGATCGACCGGTGGTGTCGTTCCCCTTGGTCTTCGTGGCGAGAAATGACTGCGCAGGCGGAGCGAATTCTCCGGTTTGCTTCTTCAACTGTTGACAGTACATGTAGATTTCTCATTTATAATGAAAACATTAAATAAGAATCCAAAATAAAAATCAAAGGTAAGGAAATACTAACATTCATCGCCCGCTGGTGCATCGACTGCGACCCACCGTAGTGGGTGCGCTCCGCCTCCCCCTCGGGTTCCCCTCTCCGCCTCTTGTTCTTCTTCGCCTGGACGAATCTCTTAAGGAACTTCGGGTCGGAGCGGGCTTCTTTGAACTGTTGGATGGCGTCACCTACAATTTATACACTTTGAGATCAATAAGCGTTTTGAAGATATATACAACTTTCTATTCAAGTACTAACACTAATTGAGTAATCAAACCTTTAAGGAATTTGTGCGCCTTTCCCTCGTTCGCCAACTTCCACATCATGTCTTTGTATCTTTCCTTCGCCATGTCCATGTATCGGTCTCTCGCAGCCTGTGGACATGACATAGGTCCACCCCGACGCGGCCACGCGCGGGTTTGGGGAGGCGAATGAATCTCCATATGAGATGGTCAAATTGAAATTTAAATCGAAGTAGGAGTCGCCACCGAATTTTGTGGTTATTCGGAACCATTCGAGCCCACTCTATGTCGTAGTGGGCCGTATAGAAAATACGGCCCATTTCCGATGTCAGAGTTTATTGGGCTCGTCCCTTTGCATTACGATACCGATACCGACATTATCGGATATCGTGTATTGAATGACTCTCGTTGCCAATGGATTCGGACATCCGGAAACCATGGTTCTGAGTAAGGGGTGAGGGTATGTGTTGGGAAGTTCACTAAGAACACCCAACCCCGCCCGCACTTAGCGGCCTTTACTAAGATATCGTTCGTTTTTGGTGTACACGGGTTAGTTCGACGGTTGAATGATAAGCAAACATTATTTTCCTAAGCATGTGAGAAAAATAAATAAATGGGTTGCTAAGTCGTTTAATGCATGTTAAACTAATAACGTTAAAGTTATTTTAGCATGCGAAGTTTGTTTTAGTCTAATAAAATAAATAAATTGCTACAAACACGAGAAAACGAGTTAGTAACGATCGAATAAATTGAATAAAGACGTAAATAAATAATATGCATGATTTTGAAAAGATTTAATGACACGTGATGGATTAACACGTGTTGACCGAGGTCGAAAAAAGTATTTATCGAAATATGTCGCGAAAGTCGCTTTTTATGTAATACTCGAAAAGACTAAAAAATAGAAAAGCGAGGAAACGAAAAAAGAAAGGCCGACGAACCAGGCTGCCGCGCGGGTCGCCTGACAGGCGCGCGACCCGCGTGGTGGCCTGCCGGTTTTTTTTTTGTTTGTCAAAAAATCGTTAATTTTTATAAACCGCGTACAAATATGGATTAATTTATACTCGATTTATATTTTCGATATTCGTCGTATTCGATATTCGATTATGAAATCGATATCGAATAGTCGGAATGAATTTAGAAAAAGTTTTAAAAAAGTTTGTTTTGAACGAAAAGTGAAAAAAAAAATTGAACGAAAAAAATGTTAATTCTCTCCGCGTTTAAAATCATCGAATTTTGTTTACAAAAAAGGTAATGATTTTATTAGCATCAACGAGAAATAATTAATTTAGTTCTTGTAGATACGATATTCGATTAGAGAATTGGTATCGTATTTTAAGAACGTTATAAAAAAAATATAGTTTTTTAGTATCGATTATTAGAAATAAATAAAAATATGTGACGAACGACCCATATTAAAATATGAAACGACCGACGAAAACAAAATAAAAAAAGGAGAAAAGGACGAAGAGGAGGAGAAAAGAGAAGAGAGAATCGGGTTTGATTTACACCCTCAACCTACATGCTTTATTTTCTCGGTATGGAGCTCGTCGGAAAGTGGTTTAAACTTGGGAGCGTCGAGATGATGCGGGTGAGTTTGGGATGGTGCGTTTTTGGTCGTGTGGGACGTCGGGTTCGGCCGGATGGGGGTGGTTTCGTCAGTATTTCGAGACTTCTTCGGGAATACGTCGGGATTTGCTTTGTATTGCTTTTACTAGATGTCGAGGGTGATGGATGTATGAATGTATATTTTGGTCGGTTTAAATCTGTATTTTTGTGTTGAATATGAGGTCCTATTTATAGGAGTAGAGGTAACCTTGTTTGTATGACAAGAAATACCGGTTTGGATAAGAAACGCGAGAGTTCGAAAGGGAACGAAAGTCCCGTTTCTTGGAGGAGAAGCCAAGTAACTCGGCTGAAGGAGGAGTATTTCGGCTATTTAGGGAGTTCTAGCCGAGTGTCTGAGCTCGGTTTGTGAACTGTTTCGGTTTCCGGATAGAATTCCTACTTAAGATCGAATTCTATCCTTAAACGGATTTGTTTAATATTTTTTTGAAGCTGATTTTTGTAGTATTTGGAACCGAATCAGCCGCATGAGGTGTCACGGCTGCCTCGTGTGTCTCGAGAATATTTTTGACCGGGTTTTGACTCGATCGTAAAAAGACGGTTTTACCCCTGGTGTCGGAATCGACCCAAATTAGTCTTATTTGACTCCAAACGACCCACTGGGCCTGGATTTGAGGTTGATTTTGCAAGATTTGTACTCCGTAATAAGTCTAAACCACATGTCCATGATTTCGAGCCCATATCCGAGTCCATTAAAGCATGTTCGCGTCCTATCATCATCGGGTGTTTGGTAGGACCTACTATAGACACCTGGCGGTCAAAATGTGGGTGTCTACAGAGCCCCCACTCTGACTGAGGCTTGGACAAGGCGAAAGTCAGAGTAGCTACCAGGCCAATCGAGGATTAAGACCTGGCAGACTTCCGATAGGGTCGTTTATAGTCCATTAGCCCTGCGTGAAGGGCCCGCCAGCCATAAGATAGAAATCATACCTGGATAAATGTCAATAATGTCGCGAGGACTTTCTTCTAAAAAAGTCTTGGGTGTGTCTGTATACAGACACATCCCATCTTGGAATTGCGCGGGAGCTTGCCTTGGCAGCTATGGGTGTGTCTGTTTACAGACACATCCTATCTTTGAATTACGCAGGAGCCTGCATTGGAGACTACGGGTGTACCTGTTTACAGATACATCCAAAAAAATGTCGCTTGTGCTTTTCCACTGGAGAATTCCTCGGGAGCTGGTATATCTGTCTGTAAATTGCATGTAATATTCAGATAAAATACCGACTCACGCTGGGGAAGGAAATGATTTTTGATCAGATTCCGACACGGACTGCCAAAAATCTTCTGGTTAGGCCTATATGCGTAGATGAAGAGGGAGATATACCGACAGACTCGACTCTGGACGCGTGAGGACGAGTTAACAGACACGACTTTGACTCTCTAAAGGTTAGACCATGACTCGGTAGGGGATGGGCCACCTAAGATGACAAGACTCTTAAGTTGCGCTATTCCGTAGCCTAGGCGAGTGGCAACACGATCGAATCCTCGGAATGAGACTGTTTCCGTACGACAGGGCTTTGTGGTAGCAATGTCGTAGACTGGTGTTCTTCTGGATTTTTGATTTTTGGGTACATTTCCAAAGTGGGTATTGCCTCGAGTCCTGACAGATTCTTGTCTTCGACTGAGCCGAGTACTAGGACACACTACAGAAAGGAAGCTAGTGTTTGAAAAGTATTTAGATTTTTGTGAGTGGAAGGAAAACTTCTGCCTAAGAGAAGCCCCCAGAATGACAAAGCTAACTGTTGAGAACATGACAGTGTCGTGACCGGAATGATGATGCTTTTTGAATTTGTGTCAGTGTGGGTGGTTGTGCCTCTGTTGAAAGGCTGCCTACGTATTCACGTGTAGTGAAATCAAACCAAGCCGTAGTTCAGTGTTGAAAGATATATTATGGTGCCTAGTCTACTAGGGCTTTGTGTGTAACTAGCCATAGTGATGGTGTAGGCTAGGTGCATTCCCAATGATGTCTTGATCAAAGGGCTAGAATAGTTATGATGTTGATCCTGTGACTGTGAGCATTCTCCGGGGTAGCCCCCAGAGGTGGTGTGAACTATTTGGGCATGTTCTATGCCGACTACAAGTTAAATTCCCGTGTTTGGGGTTGGTAACTGGTTTAGATGAGAAGAATTGGGATGGGATTTTAACGAGTTTTGCTCTCGGGGATTTTAACGAGTTTTGCTCTCGGGGACTTTAACGAGTTCTGCTCTCGGGGATTTGATGAGTTTTGCTCTCAGGGATTTTAACGAGTTTTGCTCTCAGGGATTTTAACGAGTTTTGCTCTCGGGGATTTTAACGAGTTTTGATCTCGGGTCTTTGTATGTTGATTGTGAATTTTGTTATGTCGAGGGGAAGTCGAGTAAAATGGCTCAAACTTTGATCGGGATAAGTTTTGATAATGCGGGATCTGGTTTCCATGTCTGGCCCTAATGGTTAGGGATATCCTATGGAGCTTGAATCCTCAAAATTCCGGGCTGTCTCTGGCCTGGGTCTCGGGAAGGTCTTGAAGGTTGTAATGTGGGAAGGCTGAGTGTTGTGTTAGCTGACCAGCTTGATTGTTGCTCCCCTATTTGATGATAAGGGTTTTGATATTTTTAAATTGACCGTACCTGGTCAAGGGACTTTCACTCGAGTTGACCGTTGACCACGATCATGAGTTTTTTGAATTTTTTTGTTGGTTGACCTTTTAGCCCCGGTCATGGGATTCTTTATTTGAGTTGACCGTGTCTGGTCGAGGGATGTTGATAATTCTTTTTTGATAACGGCCTGTTTTTTGTTTTGGCCTTTTGCTTCTTTCCTGGACTTTTGATTTCTTTTCGTCCAGTTTTTCTTTTATTTCTTGGACTTTTGATTTTTTTGTCCAAGTTTTTTTTTGTAAAAAGACGGTTTTACCCCTGGTGTCGGAATCGACCCAAATTAGTCTTATTTGACTCCAAACGACCCACTGGGCCTGGATTTGAGGTTGGTTTTGCAAGATTTGTATTCCGTAATAAGTCTAAACCACATGTCCATGATTTCGAGCCCATATCCGAGTCCATTAAAGCATGTTCGCGTCATATCATCATCGGGTGTTTGGTGGGACCTACTATAGACACCTGGCGGTCAAAATGTGGGTGTCTACAGAGCCACTTCGAGACCGTCGTTGTAATAGTGTTTGAACTGCAAGATCGTTTGTTGTCATTGTATTAGTAATCCGTAAACAATAACAGATAATTAATAAAACAAAAAAATTGGTGCACCTTGAAGTTGGCAAACCACTTCTCCCGTTGCCACTGAGGCACCTTGGTGCAACTAGTGCAATAAGTAGTCAATTCATTCATGAAACTGTCCTTGACACCAGTCACCACCGCACGAGTCCGAAACCTACACCAAAGAGTGAAATAAGATGATGTCTCACAAAAAAAGGAAATATAATGTCTCACCATGTGTTCTCGGGGCTAATAATTAGGCGCCCGTCGTCTGTATATTGAAGCCCTGGATCCTGTTGCGGTTGTTCTGGTTGCTCATCGTTGTTCACCTCCTCCTCATTATCCTCTTGTTGATCCTCCTCCCACCGGTTCTCATCTTGGTCCTCCTGTTGTTGCTGCTCCCTGTTGCTGCTCGAACTACCATACCGCAGCCTGCTGCCCAACGTCATATCTGCAGACATATAATAGTAGAAAGTTAGAAATTGACATCATAATATTGAAATAATTTGCCCAAAATATATAATGCAGATTACTATGTCGAAATAATATAACTTGCTAAAACTATACCCTACTAAAAATCATCGTCACTATCGTTGTCATCTTTCACTTGCCTACTCGACCCAACCACATCCTCTTCCTCGTAGTCATCTTCCTCCTCCTCGTCATTGACCTCTAAATCATTGGTGTCGTCCTCCTCCTCAATCATATCACTAGAAGCACCTTCCTCCTCCTCACCATCTTCATCGTCTTCAAAATCTTCCCCCACATCCACCTCATTATTGTCATCATCATCAATTGCGAAAAGATTCTCATCAACTGGAGACAATGTTGTACCACTAGAAATGACATCCTCTTGGAAGAGGTCAGTGTCATAGTGCCCCCGTGGCTTAGTTTTAAACACCGCCCACCAGTGGTTTACAGTTCTGTCGTTCTTTGTGCTTGGATAAGGCGCAAAGTACACTTGGTGTGCTTGATGTGCAAGTATAAACGGATCGTACTTGGAGTATTTTTTGGTATGATTAACTTCAACTAGTTTGTACCTTTCATGTACTCTAGTACCATGCACAGAGTTGTCCTTCCATTTGCATTTAAATACCACAGCTCTATACCCACGATTATTTCCAACATAGCACAACTCGAAGATGTCCTCCAATAGACCGTAGTAATCATCACCCTCAAATGACGACACACTCACACCGAAATTACATCTACTCCTACTGCTACCATGGGCAAATGTATGGAAATTGAAACCATTAACCGAATACCGGTTCCAAGTCCTAACCTTCCACAAAGGACCTAATGCTAGACTCCTAACCAAATCATCCTGAATATTCTCTGAAATTACATGTTGCTTAAGCCAACTGGGAAACTGTTCCTCATGCTTATTCCAAACATCATCAGCATTTAAATGTGGATTAGCAGCTACAAATTCAGTTACAAACTTCTTCTAGTACGGCTCCAAAACTTCACAGTTTGATAGCAAGTACAGGTGAGCACGATTGTACTCCTTCTCATCTAATGTCCTCCACCCGCCAGCTTATGACGATCCCTCACCGACCTTACTTTGAAAAAAGTCTGGTATGTTGGGGTCAATCGTCGTCTCGAGTGTTTCTAGGTTTAGATTTTTGGCTTTGGTGTTCACTTCTTTCTCGAAATACAGAGAACAGAAGTTGGCTATCTTCTCTGTTAAATAAGCATTACATATGGAGCCCTCAACCCTCGCCTTGTTACCAATTTTTTTCTTCAAATGGTTGAGAAATCTATGATAATCATCTAGCAATTATGTTATTATCAAATTATAGTGTCTAACGTTAGTGGGTAAGTAAGTAGTTGAAAGTTCTCACCTCTCAAACGGGTACATCCATCTAAACTGTACCGGTCCTCCCACTTTAGCTTCGTAGGGCAAGTGGACCGGTAGACGCTCCATTGAGTTAAAGAAGGAGGGTGAGAAGATCATCTCAAGTTTGCATAGTATCTGAGGAATTTGATCCTCCAAACGAGTCATGTCGTCATTTGTAACTGTCGACGAACACAAATCTCGAAAACACTGAGATATCTCAGTGATAGGATTCCAAACACTTTCCGGCAGCAGGTGCTTCAACGCCACAGGTAGTAACCGCTCCATGAACACGTGGCAGTCGTGACTCTTCAAGCCTTGGAGCTTCAGGTTCTTAATGTCCACACACCAACTAAAATTGGATGCATACCCATCAGGGAACTTCAGTTTCCCTACTCACTCTAACACGGCCTTTCTCTGAGCCTTATCAAGGCTAAACAAGGCCCTAGGCTTGGACCCATCCCGCTTGATATGCAGTTTCGGACGGTCACAATTTTTTTTCAAATCTTTTCGGGATCCTACGGTGTCACATGTCTTACCCTCTACATCCATGACGGTGTGAATCAGTTGCTCAAAGAAATTCTTCTCAATATGCATCACGTCCAGATTATGTCGGAGTAATAAAGTACTCCAATATGGAAGGTCGAAGAAGATGCTTCTTTTAAACCAACCATTTTTTAATTTCTTAAGATCTTTGAACTCTTGATCGGTCCCGTCAACAGTAGATGGGAACTCTGAAATTACCTCCCAAATCTCATCTCCTTGGAGACGAATCGGTGCCTCATCTAGCACCACCTCACCCTTCTTGAAAGCTCTCCTATTCTTCTGTACATGTGAGCCTCGGGTAGAAACTGTCTATGACAGTCAAACCAACTAATTTTGCTTGAATTACTTAGGTAGAATGCTTTACTTTCACTCATGCAACAAGGACACGCTTTTTGGCCCACCGTAAACCAACCACTCAACATACCATACGCAGGGATATCATTTATAGTCCACAAAAGCGATGCTCTAAGCTGGAAATTTTGTTTCAACGACACATCATATGTCTCCACCCCTACTTCCCACAAGTGTTTCAATTCCTCTATCACTAGTTGTAAGTAAACATCCAAGTGGTTTTTTGGATTTTTGGGCCAGGAACAATGAGAGAAAGGAAGATGAACGGTGGTTTTAGACAAAGCCATGGGGATAAGTTGTACGTTGTGACCATGACAGGCCAGCATGAGTATGACTTACCGAACTGACCGAAATGGGCGAACTCATCGGTACACAACCCAAGTCTCACGTTACGGGGTTCCTCGGCAAATTCATGGTAAATCCTATCAAAGCGTTTTCACTCCTCCCCGTCACTAGGATTACACATCTTCCTCTCTACACGAGTTTCTTCTTTATGCCACCTCATTTGTTCGGCAATGGTTCTGGTTGCATATAATTTTTGAAGTCTAGGGGCGATGAGAAAGTAGGTAAGTCGACTAAGTGGTATATGTTTTTTATGCCTCGCAACACTCTTTCCCTTCCTACCCCTCAAAACAATATTCTCATCTACACTTTTGTATCTACCCTTCCCACATATCTTACATTCCTCAAGCATGGCATCGTCCTTCCAAAAAAGCATACATCCATCGGGACAAGCATCGATCTTTTGATGCGGAAGTTCAAGACCTTTAACTATTTTTTTGGTATTGTAGAATATTTTGGTCATAATGTTGTCTTTTGGGATGAGTTTCTCAATCAACGCAGCGACACCGTCTACGCACCCAAAAGGTAGGTTATACTCACATTTAAGGGTCACTATCATAGACACGACTTCTAACAATGTCACATCACACCCTCCATATAATGGCTTCTCCGCAGCCTCTAACATATCAAAAAAAGCTTTCGCTCGTGGGTTTGGCTCTTGTGGGGTTTGGTTGGTCATCGTCGTTAATGTACATGCTCTCATCATTAAACAAATTGCACTCAACCACATCAACAATCATTCCTCTCACCCCGCCCTCATTCTGATCCACCTCAGATTCCTCAACAGCAGACGTCTCACCATGACAAATCCAATAATAATAATTAGGGCTAAACCCATTTGAGATAATATGTTCCTTAATCAAAATAATATCCAAGAATTTGAGGTTCTTACATTTCACACAAGGACACCTAAATCTACCCTCTGACGCGTATTCGGGATGGGTTTTAGCGAACTCAAGAAAACTACTAACACCCTCTAAAAATTCCGTTGTGGGACGTCGTCTCTTATCCAATCTTTCCCCATACATCCATTTTCGTTCCTGTCTCTTCATTTTTTTATCTAAAAAAATTGAGACAATAACCACATACAAATTATTTCCTCTAAAGTAATTTACTAATATATATACACTACTCACATATTCTGTAAAATTCTCAATTCACCTAAACATAGTACTATTTGCACCCAATCCGTCCATAATTACATCACTAATCGGCATAATTGTATTTTACTTCCAATTTCCTAACACATCAAAACAACCCAATTCATTCAACTACTTAACCACAAACCCTAATTTCATACTAACAATCTAACTATTTCAAATTAGGAAACCTATGGGCAATTAACATTCTAACTACACTATATACTCCAACACTAACAACAACACTACACTATAAAAATATCTAACTCAATAACTAATCTATTTATATCAATAAATAAAAAAATTAACAAATAATTTAAATTAAGTATAGATAAAAAAACATACCGTAACTAAAAAAATGAAGGAATGAAAAAGGAAAGAATGATAAGGAGGAGACGGGTTAGAGAGAAAGGAGAGAATTTGTAGAGAGAGAGTGAGTGAAATGGCGTTTGTGAGAGGGGGAGGGGGGCTGCTCGCAACTTTAAAAAAATTCAGAAACCGTAGCGACCGAAATCGGTCGCGCGTCTTTTTTTTCGGTCGCTACGTAGCGACTGATTTCGGTCGCGCGTCTTTTTTTTAGCGACCGAAATCGGTCGCTACGGGGAGTCAATTTTTTTTAATTTTGCCGCTTCGTCCAGCGACTTATATCGGTCGCGCGGGTTACTTTTCAGACGCTAAATGAGCGACTGAAAGTTTCAGTCGCGCGTGTGTGGTAGCTATGGGAAGTATTTTGTTGTAGTGCAAAATAGTAAACTATACATCATGTGAGTAGCATGTGAGAAGTAAAACAGTAAAAAATACATCATGTGAATGACATGAGAAAAGTAAACAGTAAAGCATCCATCTTGTGAATAACATGAGAAACATAATGGGTATATCATCATCGAGCATACATCATGTGAATCAACTCATTCAGCATGTGACATGTGAAACACAACGAGCATATCACTTTTGAACATATGTGTTCATTCAAACTAATTTATAATCTGTGTATAGAATAATAATGAGGCATACCGAACATATGATTTAGAGAACTGTAGTCATTTAGTTTTAAAAACAATGGTTTCTTTTACACATAATGCACGGGACGTGACTACTAGTGTCTCATGCGTACTTAAGGCTTCCATCTCACCATAAGTACGGATGGGGACATCAATCCCGCCAATCATATCGATACTAAGAGGTTTACATCTCACCCCTAGTGCTTAATAGGATCGAACACCTAAATTAAATCGGTTTACTTGACAAACATACGGAGAAGAAGGACTGCAAGTGCATGGACTCAGAGGCCCCGCTAAACAGAACATGTCCTATACACTGCTAAGGAAAAGGTCGGAAGGTATTCCGCCCCCAAAGATATCCAATATAGAGAGTGAGAGCTGATCAGTGCCCTTGTCTATGCATGCGCACACACCCATTACATACTCTTGGTCTCGGGAAATAGAACCTTTACACAACCGAGCACCTCAATAGCAACTGGACAACTATTACTCTACCGACAAACTCATAAAGAGCTGGCTGCCCATTTACTTCTTAGCATTTTCTCGCACCGGCAGAATGCATCATGGCCTCCCATGAGCAGTGACTCCGAGTGTCGTAGTCTACTTTCAAAGTTATCTTCTATCGCATCGCCTTCTAAACTTTACCAAGATAGCGCCCAACACGAAACGTAGGCTGAATTTGGGTGTCTTATAAAGACAGAGTATCTGGAATATCGGGCTCAGCGGTCATCGTGGGGCACTTGTCTGATGTCCAGGGTTCCATAAGAATGACCGGTCTGTGTATTGACTCGGAACAAGTTATTACAACATGGAATGGTGAAGACAACTCAGAGGGTACTGTCAGGGCACATGTTCATTTCACCATGATTGGTGTCGATAACATCGTTCATGAAAACGTGTCTGATCACCGGCTTAGGTAACACACCGACTAGAAGTACGGTTGTTCTTATGGAATTTAAGTATGTCGATTTTAAGATTAACAAACATTATCAATCGTCGTAAAATTTATCTAAACTGATAGTTTTAGTATACTGATGTAAGAGATCTGGACCATTTTATTTGAAATATATTATTTGAAGCGTTCATTAGTTGAGATTTGATTAAAGATTCAATTATTTCTAAGTACATTATTTAAGATGAATTTCTTTATCTTGACTTGGTCTATGTTGACATAAAAAGTCAAAGTTTGACCAAGATGGACTAGTCAACCCTTAGTTTTGACTTAGTCAATAATTAGTCCTTATGTGGTTATTAATAAATTTAAGTGATATTTAACTCATTTAAGCATGTTTAATATAGTACTTTTAGGTTATTCATCTTTTAGTACTTTATACTTTTTAGGCATAAATATTTAGTACATTTATACTTCAAGTGTACATATTTAGTATTATTATACGGTTTCGTATTTGTACCAGTATACTTTATCTTTTAAAACCTATTAATACTTAGTAAAATATTTCAAAAATCAAATAAAGTTATAATAATTATAAAAAAAACATTTTTAACCTTATCAAGTATTATATTTCTCAAAACTTAGAGTTTTACAAAAATAAATTTAAGTAATAACGAAATCGGTACATTATTAAGGATACAAAATAAGTCATTTTTCAAATTTCATTTTTAAATCATGATTTTCATACTAAATATACTTTTATGAGTTAGACTTCCATATATAAACTCATTTTTCATAAATAATAAGTTTTATTATTTTTAAGAAATTAAAAACGAAAATGATACGATTTTCAATACTCTCTTTTAAATCTTTTAAAATATTTATAAAATCATGAAAGTTAACCAAATATTTATTCTAGATATATTTGTACATAACTTAACCCCATAAATTTAGATTAAAATACTTTATAAATGTTCTTAAATAAAATCTTCTTTCCAGATCTGACCCATTTTAGTACAAATTTTATAAATGAAAATATATATGATGGATTTATATGAAATTTGACGTACACATAATAGACATCATCAGGAACATAATATAATATTTCCTAGTCCAAACAAAACGTTTAACATCAGGAAACATATAATATTATTTTCTCAGACAGTACATAAAATCATACAGTACCATTTTACGAAATAAATAATTATTAAATATATATTTTCATAAAAACTTACTTTTCATATTTTTTTTCTATATACTAGACATTCAGATCTACAAATTTCATGAAGAAACCTAAGGTTAATTCAACACGTATCTTACACAGAAAAATCGTAAATATACATCGTACATCATAGAATTCATTTTACAGCATGTATTGTTAAGTGATAAATTGATAAATAGTTAACTTTAAACTTGGTGATCTAATGATTTAGTTCTAAACATGATGTTATATGTTAGTTAGAGTCTAAACACTACACAACGAGATTTGAGGGCGAAGAAAATTTAGGTTACCTTAAGCATAAATAATCGATTCTACAACATATAAGAAAACGAAGATCGATTCTCCATTTTCTCTTGCTCCTCTTCATAAATTAGTTAGAAGGACACAAAAACAATCTAAGTTAGTAATTATTAGACTAAATAACTTTGACAAGAGAGAGTAGAATATAAGAGAAATAAAGGATGAGAGCTCTTGAAAAATGGTGGTTGAAACACCTTAAGAACTTATGAAAACTTGTGTTGTTTTCTTTGGTTTTTAGAAAGAAGTTGAAGGAGGGTAATAAATGGATGAATAAGTAAGCTAAATGGAGTCCTAAGGCTGTTTATATGGACTTATAGTCGTCCATTTGATGAAGAAAACAAAGGATAGACAAACAATTGACAATTGCTCAAAATGGCGAATCATGCTTTTGGAAGGTACATTACTAGAAATGGTGTTTTTGATTAGTTAGGCATATTTTGAGGCTTGGACTTCAAAGTGACGGTATGGCATGACTTATGATGATATTTTTTAGTTTATTTGGTCACACAATAATTGGGAATGAAGTACGTAAATCGAATGTCGAGAAACGATTCGTCGAGTGACGGTTTTCGTAGTAAAGAAGTTGTCCTGTACAATATTTTTATGTGCAATTATAAATTCTAATTTTGAATATCATCATTGTTTAGATCTTAGAAAATTAATAAAGTTAGGCTTTTGAAATGCCTCAATCGGAGTCCGTATGAGAAAATAGGAACCGTTTTACGAAATCGTGCAGAATTGCGATAACGATATAAAATTCAGTTTCGCAAACAATGAAGTGAAATAGAAAGGTTCCAAAGGCACAAGAATTGATGATTAATATATAAAATAGTTTGTCGAGACTCGATTTATTAATATTAATCGTTATTATAAATAACTAAAATGGTCAAAAACACGGGGTGTTACATAGCACCTATCGCTTCTTTCAATCAAATACCCTACAAAGAACATATACCAACCGAGCGTCCGAGAGTCCAGATTTGATTTAAGTCTAAGTCTTAGTCCGAGTATAGGATTTACTATATTCTCATCTCTAAGTCGGAGTCAGAGTCATTTTTATTCTGTCCTCCTTTCAAAACTCAATAAAATCAGTTTTCAATATTCTATCTCTACTGATATGCTTCCTTATGTGTTTCTGAGAACATGATGAATACCATCATACACTATCAGCACATACACGCACATGACTATTATAGGCACATCTATAATGACTGCAGGGAACCAAGACCCGTGTTTCCCTTTACGTATTCCATGTCTAGTATAGAAAGCCACATAACTACCCTTAGCATGAGCAGTATCGAATCCTATGACAAACCTAGGAAGTCTTCTAGTTTGGGTTCAAGACGGAAGGCAAGCCCATCCATTCTCCACAAAAAAAAAAAAATAAGACCGATCAATCCCTACTTTAGGCGTTAGTGTGACCAAAAGAAGAACCAAAAGCAACATCGTGATTATATAGACTCGATGCTAAGAAATACCCAACTTGGGACGATGTTTCCACGGAGCTTGCTCGGAATTATGCTGACAAATACCGAGATCCAAACTACCATGCTTATTGTAGAGTACTCCACCGCGAGTGTTCACTCACATAGATACCAGTTATGCTTACGCCTTACAAAGGTTTAGCTTTAAAAGCTTAATCCAACCGATAGGCCCAACCGCAAATCAGCGCGCAGATAGATGCCGCAAATCCGGGAATATCCATGCTTATTGCCAACACCATAGGGAGGATGGTCGTGATAAAAAAGAAACCTGAAAACCCAAAAGAAAAAGGGCTAAAAAAACAAAAGGGCTATACAAAGAGAAAACGAGAGCAAAGGTAAAAAAAAAAAAAAAAAAAAAAAAGGGGGCGGGGTAAGAGCAAAAAAAAGGCCAAAAGAGAAAAAGCAGGTCATCTCCCCAAAAACAAACAGTATACTCAAAAACCCATGACCGTGGTTAATGGTCAACCCAACTCAAAAACTCATGACCGTGGTTAACAAATATACGATCAATCCCTTGACCGGGGTACGGTCAAATCAAATGAAGAATCCCTTGACCGGCTTACGGTCAATCCTTTAACCGGGATACGGTCAAAATCAAATGAAGAATCCCTTAACCGGGGTACGGTCAACTCAAATGAAGAATTCCCTTGACTGGATTACGGTCAACTCAAATGAAGATTCCCTTGACCGGGATACGGTCAACTCAAATAAAGAATCCCATGACCGGGGGTTAAGAGGTCAACCAAAAAAACTCTGATTGTTGCTAACGGTCAAAAGCCCATGACTGTGGCTAACGGTCAACCTAACTCAAAAAACTCCTTGATCGTGGCTAACAGCCAGAAGCTCAGGACCGTGGCTAATGGTCAAAAGCCCCTGATCGTGGCTAACGGTCAACCTAACAAAAAAAGTCCCTGATTGTGGCTAACGGTCAAAAGCCCAGGACCGTGGCTAACGGTCAAAAGCCCATGACAGTGGCTAACAGTCTACCCTAAAAAAAACCTTGATCGGGGTATGGTCAATTCAAAAATTACCAATGCCCATACCATCAAATAGAGGAGAGACAATCAGGTTGGTCAGCTAACACCACATATAGCCTTCCCATATTACTACCCTCAAAACCTTCTCGAGACCTAGGCTAAGAGACAGCCCAGAATTTTTAGGATTCAAGCTTCGTAGGATACTCCCCTAACCGTTAGGGCCAGTCATGGAAATCAAATCCCACATTGTCAAACCTACCCAATCGAAGTTCGAGTCATTTTTACTCAATTTCCCCTTTCCTACCACATTAAGATACCTTACCCTCAAAGCTTTAATTAGCTCCACAAAAATTGAGCTCCAGATTTCAGATCATCAAAGCCACTTACTGTCTGGCACCACATATTTAAAAATATTCAATCCAGTTACCAGCCCCAAAGACGGGAACTCAATGATAAGTGTAGTTTGTAGTGCCTATTTGTTGTGTTTTGGTCCCATTTTCCTTGTGGAATCGCTCCTTTGGAGCGATTCATGGGCTTCTTATGCTTCCTTTAGTCCGTTTCAGGTTCCCGAGGCCGAATTGGAAGAGTTGGAGCGATTCCGACTCAATACATACACATTTTGGAGCCAACGAGATAAAGGAACGATGACTCGAGACCTTGAAATCGACCCCGAGACCTTCTGACCCAATCTCGAGCCTCCGAGACCCGATCCCGAGTCCCGAGAATCGGTGGGAAGCCCATGAGAGGCAAGGAAGGACCAAAGAGTGTTTAAGGAAGGCATACAAGACCCATCCCGTTCGGGATGGCCTCATCCCGTTCGGGATGGGGTGCTACATTAAGAGGGCTGCTATGAGCCCATCCCGGTCGGGACCATCCCGTCCCGGTCGGGATGACAGGGCCGTCCCGATCGGGATGATCCGTCCCGGTCGGGACCGTGATGCTGCTGCACGACTCTTTTTCTTTCTTCTCCATCATTCTTGTACCCATATATATACTCCCTTCTTGTAATTTTAAGACATCTTATCTTACCCTAGATTAGTTTAAGCCTCCAAAACCCTAGATTTACTCTCACACATTAATCTTAATCTCTCTTTAATCTTAGTTAATTCTTAGTTAATCTAGAGTAATTAGTTCTTGGATTAAGGGATTCTTGAAGATTGTTCCAAGATTGACAACCTTGAGATTGTATTTGGGTATCTTATTAATACAAGTTTTCATCTTTTCTTCATCCATTGTTTGTTGGTATAATCTTCTTCTCTTATTTACTCTTGTTCTTAGTTTGTTAATCAAGTTTGAATCTTTATATTTTGTGTATTGTTATTGTTATTGTTCATTATGAATGTTTGGATTGAGAGTTTGTTTTCTCTTATGATGGTTAGTTTTTCATTGATAATGAGTGAGTAGTAATCTTGTGGGGTTAGTAGGGGGATTAAGGGTAGATTATGGGTGATTAGGGTTGATTAGGGGTAAAGGTTTCATCTTTGTTGTTAGACTCATTATAGGCACTCTATGTGTTTGATGTTATGCTTGTGTGAGTTGTAGTGGCCATGCTTCCCATGCTTGTGTTCATCTTCCCATTGCTTCTCTATTGTGTGAGCATGTTGAGAATAGTCATAGTCACGAGAGTGCCGACTAGGGTCTAAGTTGCGAGAGCCCGGACCCATCTTGACATCGGTCTAAGTTGCGAGAGCCCGGACCGACTCTAGCAATTAGGAGGCACCTACACCCTTGATCACCCAAATCACCCTTCTACTCTTATGAACCCGACCTACCCCACTTCCTTTCCATATTTGATCCATCGTCTTAGTTAGTCATCGTATTTTTAGTATTGTTTAGCTTCGTTTTAGTCTAGTTCATCACTAGCTTAGTCATACCTCTTCCACCACCATAGTTTACCATTTATCGCTCTCTTTGTGTTCGTTTGTGTGACTTAGCCTAGTTTTTAGTGGACCTAGTCTAGACCTTACTCTACCGTCCCCGTGGATATCGACCCTACTTGCCCTAGCTACCCACTAGGAATAGTCGGTTTAATATTGACGGTTAGGACCCACGGCAAATCCCTTACCATCAATTTGGCGCCGTTGCCGGGGACGGTGCATTGTTTAGACTTAGTTTGCTTATCTCTAGACTTAGTTACCCTTCTTTGTGCTCTCCCATCTTCTCTTGTGAATATTTTCTAGTTTCTCTCCTTTCCTTAGCTTTCTTTTCTCTTTGTCTCTAGTTGTGTTTGTTATTGTCGTTGCCTAGTGCCCATAAAGCACTAGGTGTTCTTACGTTTGTTCTAGTGTGTAGTGTATGCCTAGGAGGGGAGGCGACTTCTATCTCTTTAATCCAGAGCCGGAGAGACTCTTTCGAGACTTTCGCCAACGGACGATTAATCGGGTTAGGATCTCTCAACCAAGTGCAAGCACCACTCATCAAGGGCAAGCCCAAGGAGCCGACTTGAGCAATTCACCTCGAGAGACGGCCGGAGGGACCTTCATCAATCCCTTCGGTGATTCTTCTCCTAGTTCCCCCTCTTCATCTACATCAACACTCTCTACACCACCATCTTCTCCCTTACATCCAAGAATGCCTAAGTTTTCCTCTCACTCCACCTTTACGGAAGATGTCTTGTCGGGACCGAGTGCATTACCGGAAACTTATACCGGGAATTTTGTGGCAAAGACTCAATTTATCCAACTTGTGGAGAGGAGCCCATTTAGTGGTTTGCCCACCGAAGACCCGCACCAACATATGGAGACTTTCTCAGATTATTGTGACGCTATATCTCAAACCGGGGTTACTCAAGATCAAATTCGATGGGTACTCTTCC
This sequence comes from Agrostemma githago, assembly GCA_958450325.1. Classification (NCBI taxonomy): domain Eukaryota; kingdom Viridiplantae; phylum Streptophyta; class Magnoliopsida; order Caryophyllales; family Caryophyllaceae; genus Agrostemma; species Agrostemma githago. The sequence continues at coordinate 32,959,782 of OY288262.1, forward strand.
CGTTCTCTCTTATTGGAAAAGCGAAGCAATGGATCAAGAGTCTCGATAGGGCAACCATGGGGATCGATACTTGGAAAAAGCGTGCCTTGGCGTTCTACCAAAAGTTTTACCCTCCGGAAAAGACGAATTTGCTTAGGGCCTCCATCACCGGGTTCCAACAAAGGGATGAAGAGAGCCTATATGAAGCTTGGGAGCGGTTTAAGTCTTTGGTAAGATCGTGCCCTCATCATGGACTCTCACAATGGTTCTTGGTGCAACAATTTTGGAATGGTCTTTATGAGGACTCGAGAGCCATTCTTAATATGGGCTCCAACGGTAGGTTTACCGAGGTCGATGACGACCAAACATGGGCGAGAATCGAAGAGATGGCGGTGCATAATTCGCAATACTCTAGGCCTAGGAAGGCACATCGAGGAGGCATACATGAGGTCGATGCTATCACTCAATTAAGCATTGACCTTGGAGCTCAATTGAAAACACACATGGAGATTATTGACAAGAAGCTCCAAAGCCACCTCGACCAAGTCCAAGGCACTAGTTCCTCCCACCATCAACCAATTCAAGAAGTGAATGCGTTGGGTTTGCACCTCCTTTACCTTACTACGGGATGTGCGATACTTGTGGAATAGTTGGACATGAGCCTATGTATTGCCATGGAAGTATCGAGCAAGTGAACGCATTCCAAGCGTTCAAGCAAGGTACCTCTTATTCTAATCAATTCCAAGCTTCCCAACAAGTTCCCCAACAACAAGCCTTTCAACATCAACAACAACATCGTCCATATGTTCCACCTCCCTTACGGGACAACAATGAAGGTTACCAAGGTTATGGGGGTAATCAAAGACCCTTCAACAATTTCAAGCAAAAAAACCAAGGCTTCCAACAACAACAAAACCACAACCAAGGCCTTAATCAAGGCAACTTTCATGGGTTCCAAGGGAACCAACATCAACAACATGGTAATTCTCATGGGTTCCAAGGGAACCATCAACAACAACAAGCAACACAAGGCAATCAACAAAGCAAGCCTAGGAGCCGGTCTCCTATTCATTACTACGGTACACCATTAGCCCTCACCGATACTCCGCATAATCCATCATCCCCACCTCGGAACTTCGACATTCAAAAGACTTTGATGGAAATACAAAGGAGTAATCAAGATTTGCAACAAAGTCAAGTGGACATGTCAAGGAATCATCATGAGCTCTTCACTTATATTCAAGGGGAAAACGCGATGAGAGATACCCGTATGAAGATACTTGAGAATCAAATATCTCAACTAGCTTCGGGGAGCTCCTCAAGGCAAAAGGGGCAACTACCTTCTCAAGGTGAAACACCGACATTTGAACATGTAAATGCCATCACCACAAGGAGAGGTACCTCTTATGACTCCCCTCCATATCCTAATGAGCAAGAGCCGATGCAAGAACCGACAATAGAAATGACATCTCCAAATCAAGAAGAATCAAGCTTGGACATTCCAATTGAGGAGCAAGTCTTAAGGGAGGTTGAGAAACCCCAAAAAGACAACCCTCCCCCTCTTCAAGAGAAAGACAAGGGAAAAAGGAAAGTGTCCTTTGAAGAGTCCACCCCAATTGAACAAAACAAATACCAAATCAAGTTGCCTTTCCCATCAAGGCAAATGAAGACTAAGGTGGACACTCAATACGACAAGTTCCTTAGCATTGTGAAGAAATTGGATGTTAGTGTCCCGTTTACCGAGTTACTTACCCAAATCCCGGCATATGGTAAATTCATGAAAGAAATTTTGGCTAGGAAGAGGTCCATCGACAAGGAAGAGACGGTAGCGTTCACTAGGGTGGTGAGCGAACTTATTCAAGGTTCCACGCTTCCGAAGTTGAAGGACCCGGGTAGTTTCTCTATCCCATGCACCATCGGCAATTACAAGATCGAGAGAGCTATGTGTGATTTGGGTGCTAGTGTGAGCATTATTCCTTACACCGTTTGTGAGCGATTAGGGATGACGGAGTTGAAATGTACGTCCATTACACTCCAAATGGCCGATAAGTCTCTTAACCGACCATTGGGAATGTTAGAGGATGTACCGGTACAAATAGGGAAGTTCTTCATTCCGGTTGACTTCATTGTGGTTGACATGCCGGAAGATGCTAACACTCCCATCATCCTTGGGCGCCCATTTCTACACACCGCGGGTGCCATGATCGATGTGAAGAACGGTAGGATCACATTTGAGTTAGGCGAGGAGAAGATAGTGTTCGACCTCCAAGGCAACACTACGCCTACTAAGGATGAATCATGCAATATGATCCAAGCCAAGAAAGACATCGATCTAGGGGGTGAACCGGGACAAAGCTTGAAGAAGTACTCTTATGTACTTGATGACGATGACTCCGATTTGGAGGAAGATGAGTGCCCATGTCATGGGCTTGATGACAAGTTGAAGTGCAATAACAAGGAAGAAGATGAGCCTCCCTTGGGGCCGCATGAGGACCGGTGGACGTTTGGGTATGTCCCCAAGGACCAAAAATACAGGTTCAAGTCTTTGAACTTGGAAGAGCGGGATGCCCCGGGAACGTCAAGGCAAGGTCATGAGGAGCCTTGGGATATGATCGGTTATATGACATGCTTGATTGAAGACTTCTCAAGGGCCTTCGACTTGTTCTTACGTGCCCTTGATGGAGATGGAAGTGTTCAAGGTTGTTGAAAAAGATTGAAGAAAGCACCACCTTGGTTTGACGGAGTTCCACAAGAACCGTCTCATTGTATATATCTCTTTCTTGTAATTTGTTAGATTTTTGTGAATTCTTGTTATTTGGATTGATTGATGAGCGTTGTGAGGGAGAGAGTTTGATGTGTGTTTGAGTATTGTTTGATAGGTGAAGTGAGAACGCTCCTAGAGAGGATTGACTATGATTTACCTTGGGTTGTGAGCTAGAGGATTGGGTTTTTGAAGCTTGGAACAAGTTTTTGGGATCGTGGAGGTCGAAGAAGACCCATCCCGACCGGGATGAGGCGTCCCGACCGGGAAGGGTAAGGCATCCCGACCGGGAAGGGTGTCATCCCGATCGGGATGGGTGTGCTGCATTTTGAGCTTACTGTGGGCTCGTCCCGACCGGGATGAAGGCGTCCCGACCGGGACGGGTGATGTAACCCGATCGGGATCAACCTTCCCGACCGGGATGGTCCTCTGCTCCCTTTTTGTGATTCTTCTTCGCAAATCGAGTCCACCCAACCGTTTTATGCCCCCTCCCAACCTCCCTAGCTACCTTAGCCTTATCATATGCCCCCATGTACTTCATTGTCCTGCCCTCACTCCATTTCTTATCCTCTTTACCCCGGCACTCACATCAAATCCCGCCTTCTACCATTACTACCCCGACCATGACTCCTTCTTGAATGTGAAGTGAGATGCCACCCGAGAAGACAAGCGACGAGCCTTCAATGATCATCGAGACGATGGAGCAAGTGAGTTACTAACCGCTCGGTTTGCTAACTATCCTTACTTTTCCGTCTTTTTATCGCTTGTTTTTCGTTGTTTGCCCCCTTCCCTTGAGTCATGGGATCTTAGTGGCCTTCGAGGCCATAGTATGGTTGCTCCCAACTCCCGACGAAGTGATTACGTCGAGAGTCAATCGATTAGTCCAGTTTACAAGATTTTCACCCCTTTTTAGGAGTTAGTCGAATTTGGACGGAATCCGGGCTAGGTGACTTGATTACACCTAGCCCTCCCCTCCCATTTCCTTTTTATTTCTTTCTTTTTATTTTTCTTCCCCCATCCATATCTTTTTCTCGTCTCGGCCCACGGTGACTTGACTACACCCCGGCCGGACACCTTCTACCCTTTTCTTCACTTTTCTTTTTGATTTTTAGCTTTATTTTCGTAAGTTTCTTTTCTTTTACTTTTGTCTCTCCACACACTACGATTGAGCATATGAGGACATTGCTCGGTTTAAGTGTGGGGGAGCGATATTCTAGCATAGTTAGTTTTATTTTCTTACTTTTTTTTGAAAAAAATCTTAAAATCCCTAAAAATTTGAAAAAATTTCACAAAAAATCAAAAAGATTTCCTCTTTTGTGTTTTCATTTTGTGTCTTTGTGTCGTATATTTGTTTGTGTGCGTGTTTTGCCTCCCTTTTTCCTTATAGGTCGCTTAATCACCGCTAGCTTTGGAGAGCTTTCAAGACACCCGGTAACATCTTTTCAACCCTTTTTCCTCTTTGTTTCTTGTGGAGTTTGGAGGAGTTATGTGTTGTGGTGTGCTCGGGTGGAGCTTTGTAAAGTTTGTGGATGATTGGTTGCTCATTTGGAAGTTCGGGGTGGTGTGTGTTTTGTATGTGTTCATTTTGTGTTGTTCTTGTTTTGTTGCTTTTGTTTCTTTTTCTTTCGTTTTCGTTGAGTCTTTGTTTTGTGTTGTGTTGTGTTGTGTGTAAACCGTTTTCGAAAACCTGGTTTAGAGGCTAGTGTGCAAGTGTTTACTTTCCCATTCTAGTAGTATAATTCGAGTCTTGGACTTTACTCTAGTAGAATGACTCTAAATCAATGATTTCGTTGGTCCTTTACCTTGAGTCCACCTAGCTTACTAGGAATTTACTGCGGGATTTGCACCTTTGACCATTATGACCACCCACGGTGTGAAAAGGCCTTGGTTATCGAGTCCCGTCCCTTAGGTGACCGTGTTTAGGATCGTTCGATTAGTCCAAGTTTCCCCCTTTTTGTGGGTTTGAAGGGAAATCGCGATCCCCAACTTACCCATTACCCTACCTTCCTACACATATCACACAATAAAATGCAATTTGTTGATCCTCTCTTTCTTAATTGTCAAGAAATGCCAAAAAGCCAAATCTTGCCAAAAAAAAGAGCAAAGAAAAGAAAAGAAAGAAAAAAATGAAAGAAAGAAAAGAATGAAGAAAAAGAAAAGGCACAAAAGCCAAAAAGAAAATAGAAAAGAAGAAAAAGAAATGGCATGGCAACAAACAAATCAAAATGTCGAAAAGAAAGAAAATGCCAAAAGAAAACCCGTCTCACAAAAAAAAAAAAATCCTCACAAAAATAAGTCTTTTTCCGACTTTTGCCGTGAAGAGCCTACCAAAGGACCGAGTCCCGAGGAAGGATGATAGCGGCATTAGTCGGTCTTCCCTCATTTTGCACGTTTTCCACCTTTTTACTTGGACTAGTTAGGCGGTTTTGGACACGGGACGATCCTCTCGGCTCACGCTAAAGGGGGCGGGATCTCACTTACCTACAGTGTCGACTAACACCGTGGTTCTTCACTTTTCCACTCTGCCGATCGTCCCGTAGTACGTTTTTAGAAAGTTAGGAGGACCTAGGTAAGTTACCAACGTTTTTGTTGCTTTATCGTCATACTATTAGAGTTTAGTCCACCTTGGTCTGTATTGCTAGCTTGGGAACGTTGTCATATACCTCGAGTCCTAAACCGGTGTTTCATTCACCGCTTTTTGAGGGAAGCGGTATTTCTTTTGTTTTGGGTGCAACCATTTATGTGTTTATTTGTATGTTTGTTTGTTTGTGTGTTTTGTGTCCGGTTGCACCCACAGTTTTGTCGCAAGACCCAACTTGCCTTGCGGAGTGCACTTGTCCTCTAAGTGCACTCGCGTGAGTTGAAGGGGCGTAGGGTGCGCTAATACCCATTCGGCTAGTATAGTATTTAGTATTTGCTTACTCGAGGGCAAGTAAGGGTTAAGTGTGGGGGAGTTGATAAGTGTAGTTTGTAGTGCCTATTTGTTGTGTTTTGGTCCCATTTTCCTTGTGGAATCGCTCCTTTGGAGCGATTCATGGGCTTCTTATGCTTCCTTTAGTCCGTTTCAGGTTCCCGAGGCCGAATTGGAAGAGTTGGAGCGATTCCGACTCAATACATACACATTTTGGAGCCAACGAGATAAAGGAACGATGACTCGAGACCTTGGAATCGACCCCGAGACCTTGGGACCCAATCTCGAGCCTCCGAGACCCGATCCCGAGTCCCGAGAATCGGTGGGAAGCCCATGAGAGGCAAGGAAGGACCAAAGAGTGTTTAAGGAAGGCATACAAGACCCATCCCGTTCGGGATGGCCTCATCCCGTTCGGGATGGGGTGCTACATTAAGAGGGCTGCTGTGAGCCCATCCCGGTCGGGACCATCCCGTCCCGGTCGGGATGACAGGGCCGTCCCGATCGGGATGATCCGTCCCGGTCAGGACCGTGATGCTGCTGCACGACTTTTTTTCTTTCTTCTCCTTCATTCTTGTACCCATATATATACTCCCTTCTTGTAATTTTAAGACATCTTATCTTACCCTAGATTAGTTTAAGCCTCCAAAACCCTAGATTTACTCTCACACATTAATCTTAATCTCTCTTTAATCTTAGTTAATTCTTAGTTAATCTAGAGTAATTAGTTCTTGGATTAAGGGATTCTTGAAGATTGTTCCAAGATTGACAACCTTGGGATTGTATTTGGGTATCTTATTAATACAAGTTTTCATCTTTTCTTCATCCATTGTTTGTTGGTATAATCTTCTTCTCTTATTTACTCTTGTTCTTAGTTTGTTAATCAAGTTTGAATCTTTATATTTTGTGTATTGTTATTGTTATTGTTCATTATGAATGTTTGGATTGAGATTTTGTTTTCTCTTATGATGGTTAGTTTTTCATTGATAATGAGTGAGTAGTAATCTTGTGGGGTTAGTAGGGGGATTAAGGGTAGATTATGGGTGATTAGGGTTGATTAGGGGTAAAGGTTTCATCTTTGTTGTTAGACTCATTATAGGCACTCTATGTGTTTGATGTTATGCTTGTGTGAGTTGTAGTGGCCATGCTTCCCATGCTTGTGTTCATCTTCCCATTGCTTGTCTATTGTGTGAGCATGTTGAGAATAGTCATAGTCACGAGAGTGCCGACTAGGGTCTAAGTTGCGAGAGCCCGGACCCATCTTGACATCGGTCTAAGTTGCGAGAGCCCGGACCGACTCTAGCAATTAGGAGGCACCTACACCCTTGATCTCCCAAATCACCCTTCTACTCTTATGAACCCGACCTACCCAACTTCCTTTCCATATTTGATCCATAGTCTTAGTTAGTCATCGTCTTTTTAGTATTGTTTAGCTTCGTTTTAGTCTAGTTCATCACTAGCTTAGTCATACCTCTTCCACCACCATAGTTTACCATTTATCGCTCTCTTTGTGTTCGTTTGTGTGACTTAGCCTAGTTTTTAGTGGACCTAGTCTAGACCTTACTCTATCGTCCCCGTGGATATCGACCCTACTTGCCCTAGCTACCCACTAGGAATAGTCGGTTTAATATTGACGGTTAGGACCCACGGCAAATCCCTTACCATCACTCAACTTGCGGTCAGCATAGAACATGCCCAAATAGTTCACACCACCTCTGGGGCTACCCGGAGAACGCTCACAGTCACAAGATCAATATCCTAACTCTTCTAACCCTTTGATCGAAGCGTCATTGGGAATGCACTTAGCCTATACCATCAATATGGCTAGTTACACACAAATCCCTAATAAATTAGGCGCCATAGCATATCTTTCAATCCCCTGAACTATGACTTGGTTTGATTTCACCGCACGTGAATACGTAGGTAGCCCTTCCACAAGGGCACAACCACCCACATTGACACACATTCAAAAAGCACCATCATTCCTATCACGGCACGGTCATGTTTTCAACACTCTGTTTTGTCGTCCCGGGGCTTCTCTCAAGCATAAGTTCTCCATCCACTCACAAAATCCAAATACTTTTCAAAACACTAGATAGCCGCCTTTCTATATTGTGTCCTAGTACTCGGCTCAGTCAGAGACAAGAATCCGTCAAGGACTTGAAGAACACCCTACTTTGAGAAATTTCCTCAAATCCATGGATTCAAAAGAGCACTAGACTATAACATTGCTACTGCTAAGTCCTGTCATGCAGAAACATTCTCATTGCAAACTACTGCAATCCCCCTATAACAGATTTTTCACATTTCGATGTTCGACCGTGTTGTCACTCGCCTAAGTTAAGGAATAGCGCGACTTAAGAGTCTTGTCATCTTAAGTAGCCCCCCCCCCCTCCTACTAGGTCTTGATCCAACCCATCGAGAGTCCAAGTCGTGTTTGTCACCTCGTCCTGGCATGTCCGGAGTCGAGTCTGTCGGTATGCCTCTCTCTTCCTATTCCTACTCTGAAATTTGTAAAACTTAGCCATTTAAAAAAAGTCCTTCGATAAGGTCAAACTTTGGTCTATTAATGATGTTTGTCTAATTTGGACTGTTTTCCCTCCCATTTAGACTCGTTTTTCCTCCGTTTTGCGAGATTAGAGTGTGATTATCGCCTTTTCTTAGTCTTTCTCGCATTAGCGTCTCTCTTTTGCATTTCACGTGTTTTCGGTAGTTTTTCTATCTATGTTGATAGGATTCGTAATCAAAGGCGAGTCCGAGCTTCTATGAGCACGAGAGAGCGGAATACCGTCTGAGAAGCAACGCACTTAACTAAAAGTTCAAGCAATCCAATCAAACGGTAAAGAATGAGACCAGAAAAGAGGTCATGAAACCACCGGGTGAAGTTTCACCCGATGAGATACCATCGGGCGAAGTTTCGCCCGACGACATTTTCGACCTCTCCGAAGATCTTCAGGAAACTTCCACCACTGAGTGAAATGACCGGGCGAAACTTTCACTCATTGGGTGAAGTTTCACCCGGCGGTATTAGCTCATGAATGGCAAATTATTGCAGGGCGAAGTTTCACCATATGGAGATTCATTGGGCAAAAGTCTCACTAATGGAGCAAAAATTGGATTTGGGCTTTGGTTTAGTGGCCCATTAAGACTTTGTATGTATAGTTAACCCTAGATTTCCATTTCTCATCATATCTATCTATCTATCTTTAGGCTTAATCCATCAATCTTCTTTCTCATAGTTTAGGAGTTTTCATAGCTAGTTAGATCTTCATCTTTAGTAGCTTCCATAGAAAAACTCTAGAATTAGATTTAGAAAACTCTTTTAGCTTATGTTAATTCTACATTTTGGTAATCAAGTTACTTTCTTTAGTGAAGATTTGGTTTTTATTGAAGATTTAAAGGAGTTTTGCAAGGGTTTAAGTGACAAGACTCTTGTTTGATTTCTTGAAGCTTCATTGTTTATTACTCCCTCCGTCCACTATTTATCGTCCCACTCCATTAAAATACCCCTCACATATATTCATGGAGTGGGGCGATAAATAATGGACAGAGGGAGTATTATCTTCATGTTCTTCTTTTTTAGTTATTCTCCATTGTAGGTACCTTCATTTTCTCTCTCTCCTCCCTAATTAGTTTTCTCTTTAATTTCTTCTTACTTTATTGTTTGCAATTGGTTTCTTTATGTTTATGTTATTTAAATCTTCATTGTTGCATTAGATTCAATTTCTTGTTATTTCTAGTATGAATTATTCTAGTTTACTTCCCTTGTTTATTTCTCTTGTTGATTTTATTATGAGTATTAAGTAGATTTTAGTTAGGGGGTTAGGGGAGGATGAACTTGGGCTTCATGTGCCAATGATTTAAAGAGATTTTTGCATTTTATGGTGATCTATCTTGTATGAGATTGTTGTTTTTTTTGTTGACTTAGCCTGATCAACTCAGTTAGGATTGACTCACCCTCGCCAATATGGGGAAACTCGGGGTTTGGGTAATCTTGTCTTGAGACCATAGCTTTCTCGCCGCGAAAGCGGGTTTTAGTTAAGGTTGGGTAGGGAAACCGAAAAGTGGCTCTCCCTTTATCGACCTTGTGGCAATTCCCGAGAATTTTGGATCCTTGTACCTAGTTTTGATTTCATGACTCCCCCTAACTCCTTCCCTATCATTGTAACACCCGCAAATTTCCTAACTTTGTTATATGTTCCGTTACGATTATATCGTAACTCTGTAATATTTCGTCAATAATTATTTTCTAAAGCGTTTTTAATCTGATTTTTTCATAAATGCTTATATTATTTTACGAACCTTCCAACATACTATTTTTATCCTATCTATTTTAAATCTTATCTCGTGTTTGTTTTAATCGGAAACTTATCACATCAATTCGTTGCTCGTTCTTTCCATCTCAACCATCTCGTTTCCTAGTTGAGTTAAGAGTCCTTGTGACTTGATTATTCCTACCTTTTAGCTTCCTAATTTCTCTTTATATTCTCATTCATTATAGTCTATTTTATTCACAATACAAGTTTCTTTTCTCCTCTATCTTTCCTATTAAACTTCGTGCTTTCTGTTCATCAATTCGATCCTAATTTGTCTCTAATTCTTTCCGATCTCGAGGGTAATTTAATTACTCTCATTCATTCTTCATCTCTTTTCTCCTTTCTATTCACTTAATGTGGTTTAATACCATATGTTTAATTATTTCGTAGGCTATCGTGCTAGATCTGACGAAGACGATTATTTAATTGATTCGGATCTCGATTAAGGTAACATTGACACGTTACTCGGTATTATGTGATATTATTGTTGTAGTTCCATGTATAGAAATTAGATTTCTATTAGACAATATATGTATGTCTCGTTTTTAATAACAAAGGCTTTAAAATCGTAAATCTTCACATATTTTGTTGTTTTTATTCGTTTTTATGAGATTTTAAAATAAATTGCTCTTTTAATTATTAAAAAGTATTATAAGGCCGAGACTAAAACATACCCATAATAATTTATTTTATAATTTTCGTGATTTTAAAGTATGAATTATCAAATTGAAAGTTTTATTATTTTTGATAAAGTTACAGCATGTTTCAGAATCTGTTAGTATTTTTGTGTGAATTAATACTTTATTTTAAAGACTTTATTTCCAAAGACTTTGAAAAGATACTACTATTTATTTTAAGTCTAATTTATGTCTGTTTAATTTCGTAAAATAATTCCAAGTGGTTTGGTCAGAATAAAGTGTTTATGAACAGGTGTCAAACTAATCCGCGATTCTGACAGTTGTGATAAGATCTAAATTGAAACATATGTTAACATTTTTATTTAATATTGGTAATTTACGTACAGAAACTATGAAGAGTCTAGTTAATGTTTCCAATTGAATTTTATTTAAAATCAAATTTTAAGCGTCTTTTATTAAATAAATACAATCGGGTGTCTAATTCTGACAGTTTGTGAACATACGAATAAAAACCCATGTTTTATTTGGAATTTGGATTTTCTTCCTAAATAGAAGTTGTAACTAAGTTTCTAAAGTTTTCAACCCCACTGATCTTAAGTTGTTTTGATTTTTAATGATTTAATTAAGAATTTTATAGTAAGACAGTGCAAATCTAGAAAATCTGTCAATTTGTTATTTAAATACTTTTAATTATTTAAATTTCAACTTTTTTAGAAATAATTTTGATTTTGACTTGACTTGACTTTTAATCAAGAATTATACATTTATATAATAAATATAATATTTACGTCTCGAGGCCAATATTAACTATTTTATATAACTTCTATTTTGATCGATTTCTATTTATAATAATACCTACTTTTGGAAAGTTATTATTTTAAGAAAAAAAAATTAATTTTTATAAAGTCTTCTCTTTTGAAGACTAAACTATAATCCTATTGAATTAAGATAATGACTTTGTTTTGGAGTTATGGAATAGAGGAAGTGTACGGGTAGAGTAATACAGTCTAGAGTATACGTTTTGCCATCAGCTATAAGGCTAGTGTATCCGAGCGGGATGCATTGATTGTTGAACTGGGCATGTTCTTGTCCAGGAGTGTATGTTCATTTTGACCTTAAGCTCGTACCTCGCATGTAAGACGCCGTCGGGTTGAACTAGGCACACTTGGTGTTCCAGGAGGGGTGTGCATATTTACTTAAGCTAGGACCTCGCATTGATAAGTCACCGTCCTATTATGGTTGAGTTGCCTAGATTAGAGATCGAAGTTTGATTTGTTTGAACTAAGTTCTCGAAGCTAGTTTAGTATTCTCCTAGTGAAAGTCTATTATGTTGCACTGATTCACATCCATAACGTCGTTATTATTATTGGTTGGTATAGACTTGCAGGTTGGCAGTCGTTTTGAATTATTTTACTATATCGTTTTAAATGTTTTCTATTTTGAACTATTTTGATATAATAGTAATTATGCTTCAATGTCATGTAATATGGTTGGGAGAACGTCGTCGTTACTCCCCACTGAACTGTGGCTGTTATGTTTATAACATGACAGGTAATTTGCTGCTGGGTTTTGGGTGTGAGCTAGCGAGTAGCATGGATCCTACTCTACTCCATTTATATTAATTTTTGGATTGTTAAACCCATTTGGAGAATTTTTATTTTTAGTTCTTTTGTAAAAAGTGGCATTTGTATTGACTGACCGTTCTTTTTATAAAATATAGAACATCAGTGTGTTTTAATCCCAAATCTACAGTGTTTCCGCCACTGTATTGCGTTAGAATTTATATGGGATTACAATCATTGTTTCTCTGTTCTAGCTATTTAATTTGTCTACTTTAGCTTAGTTTATCTCGACTCAAAACCCACCTACTAGACCCCAAACACATTGTTATTACTCGATTTTCTCTCGCCCTCCCTGTGAACCAACCTCGACTTACCACGACTACATTTACTTGTTTTTGTGCCAATTGCGAGTCTCATAAATATTGTTTGACCCCCTATCCTTCGCTAACGACCGATCCTAAATAGGGGCGCGTCAATTAAACATTTCATGTACCAGCCTTTACTCCCCAACGGAAAATTTGAGTCAATCTCTCTCCTAAAAATGCTACATTCAAAATATGATATGTCTGCATACAGGTACACCCATCACTTCAAAATCAAGTTCAAATCCCCGTGGAGTTATCATCGTCAAGACAGATATAATCCTCTGCTTATGGTTGGCGAGCCTTTCACGCAAGTCTAATGGAATATAAACGATTCGACCGGAAAGCTGTCAGGTTGTAATCTCGTTTGACCTGGTGGCTACTCTAACTTTCGCTTGTCCAAGCCTCGGTCAGAGTCGGACTTTATAGACACCCGCATTTTGCATGCTCGTGTCTGTAGCAGTCTCCAACATAACACCCGATGATGATCAGACGTTAACATGCATCAATACACTCGAATATGGGCTCGGAATCATTAGTATCTAACGTGGGCACTTATCGGAGTGCAAATCTCTCAAAACCTACCTCAAATCCAGACTCAGCGGGTCATTTCCAATAAAATAAAGCTTCTTTGAGGCAAAATCGTCATCGGGGGCAAAACCGTCTTTGTCAACCGAGTCAAACCCAGTCAAAGTGGAAACCCGAAAGTAAAACAAGCCACAAAAGCATCCAAATACATTCTTAGGCTTAGTCAAAACGGAATCCGAAACTTCCTTCTTTAACACGGATATCAATCTGTATTTTAAGCAAATTTCGATCCGCGCGAATTCAACCGCGCACATCCTCGCGCCTTAGAATTGGGGCACCCCGGATGAAGCGCCTCGGAATTGAGGCGCTAGCCTTGTCGCCCCTGAATTTCAAAATCAGAAGTTAGGTTTCGGCACTCAAACACATTTCCAAGCCTTCCTAACTCTATAAATACTACCTTACCTCGGCCATTTTCAAAAAAGGGGGGATTTTGGAACCAAAAAAACCCTCCTTTCACCACTTCAAAGACCAAAAGACCGGAATAATAAAAAGGCCTTGTCATTCCGATACACAAAAAACCGAGACAAATCTCTTCATCCTCTAAGTTTGCTCCCTTCATTTGACAAAGGTTTGACACCTTAACTCTTCCTACATACATCGAGGTGCTCCCCGTGTCTACGATGATACTCCGCGAGCTTGTATTTCGAAGCATTTGACATGTAGGTTGAGGGTGTAACAACACCATTTTTAACCCTATTCTTTTCGTTTCTGTTTATTTCCATTTACTAACATTTAATTTTCGTATACTAGCATTTCTAGCATCTTATTTATCGCATTTATTTTCCCAATCGAATTAAACCACTTCAACTTGACATGTACATAATAAATTTAGGGCGTTATGACTAAAATGCTCAATTCAATCATATCGAATATGTGGGGTGACGAGATGAGGAAACAAGAACACAAGAGTATTGCACTCGCGTCGCCGGTCAATCATCTCGTAATCTTGCGTGTTTTGTGTGAAAGGAGCGAGTCCACTCCTAAAATGAACACTTAATTCTAAATACTAAAAAAACAATGCATCTACCTCTCACGATCATTCTCGACAAACGCTTTTCAAAACGATCACATTCAATAATCGATTCTGTCCAAAGTCGGAATGTACATCAGACCAAACGCACGGACTTTGGCGCCTCAAAGTTGAGGCACACGGTCCCGTGATTTGACTAATTTTCTGAATATTCGATATCGGTTCTATAGCCGAAAGTCGAGTATTAGATTTAGTCAAATTCCACTTTATTCGGTCATAACGAGTCAACTCTTGTCTCGAACTCATACAATCATTTTTATAACCTATATATCAAATTGTGCAATCCGGTAGTTTAGTTCTAATCTAACTATTACTATTACTACCGTGTACTATTATGAAAAAGCATTTTCAATACAACTAAGAGCGAATATCCGAGGACGCTAATTTGAAAATCGTTGACCGCAACGGTCAAGCATTGATGTCAATAACGCGCAGGATCTTGAATTCGGGATGACGAGTCGCAAACTATTTCCTAAAAACGACTTAGAACGAATACTCGTTGATACAAAATCGATTACCATGGGCTATTATTATCCAAACGACAGTATCGATACGCGGAGAGTTTTATGTTCGTAATGACAAGTCAGGACGAGACATTCTGAGGCCTCAGGATCAAGCTAGCATCACGCTTTGGTCCTGTATGCCACAGATCCAGGCGCCCCAACGCCTGCGCTGAAAGTTGAGTCGCTGAGCTTCCTTCGCCTGACTTCCAGGGCATGCGAGCTCACGCGTCTGAACTTTTGTCCTCTAGTCAATATGCAACATAAAGCGTAGCTGATCGGAGTCTATCCAGTATTTCGATTAGCAGTTTCTATTTACGCTTACTGTTTACGAGTTTGTTTGTCGTATTGTGAATTTCGGATTGTATTCCGTCCGTGTAACTTGTAATCTACATTCCAAGTTTGTTTACTTTACTTACTTGGCATTTATTGCTTTTAAACGAACCCACATGCTTAAAACAACTTCGACATATTTCAAGATGCATTAAACAACGTAGCAAACACATATTTCACATGTGTAGCCTAAAGCAATGGTTGTCATACATTTTCATCATCTTATTAACGCGCGTACTTAAACATCGATCGATATCTTAGTAGAGAACCCTATGTGCGGGCGAGGTTGGGTGTCCTTCGTGGGTTTTCCAACACGTACCTTCACCCCTTACTCATAACCTTCGGTTTCGGGATGCTCGAAAGCATTGACAATGAGAGTCATTCGATATACGATATTCGATAATTCGACATCTGTATCGTTATGCAAAGGGACAAACCCCACAAACTCTAGTAATAAATCAATCCGTGCTTTGTGCGCGATACGCCTAAGTACAGAGTGGGTTCGAACGGGTTCGAACTCCCACGAAGTTCGGTGGCGACTCCAACTTCGATTTAAATTTCAATCCGAGAACAATCTCACCACGAGATTCATTCGACTACCCAAACCCGCGCGTGGCCGCATCGGGGTAGACTTTGCCATGTCCACATATACGTATTAGCAAATCAGTTTTAACGTGATAATACGGATATTAGTCGTTCTTATGATATACTTTACCTGGTATTCTGCTTAAAGTGCGTCTGTACAACATTGATAGAGATGCGTCAAGCCATGCGTGAGGTGAGTGTCTGGATTAATACAGGACTATATCATTGTTCGTTGTGATTAGTGTTAGCTTTTACGTTTTGATTCTGTGTTAGGTGATTTAGCATGCGAGTATGATCGTAAACGCGGTAAATCATACGAAAGCGGTAAAGTGCGAAACAGAAGTAAATCATGTTGTATGAGGAGTTGCACCCTCAGAATGTACACTGAACGAAGTACGATATGTAGACGATCAATAACGGATCTAGTAACGACTACTCGGATTCAATTTAGGTGTTTTAGTAATCAGGGTTGAAGTTGTGGACGTTACGTATTTTAGACGAGTTGGTCTAGAGACTGAGCCAAACAGTAGTAAGGCTTGTAAACCATTCAGAGTGCGGATGGTGCACGCATCATTGGTTGGACTTGACAATATCAAAATGCATATTTGAAAAGCGCTATGTAAAGTTTGGTTAAGATGACAACCTAGTGACAAACTCGATTTGGACGGATGAACCCGGTGAGCGTAGGAACGCTTGAACTAATTCAGATCGAGTGGATCTGGTTAATTCGACCCGTTTTTCCTGCGATGATTTCGGCAAAGCTTCGCTGCTATTTAGGAGGCGATCGACCAATACAAGTGCCCTTGTTCGCTCTTATCGAGTAGGAACTCGCAAGAACTCTCCGAAGAGTAGTATTGATTTGTGGAATGCGAATCGGATGGAGTATTTGACTAGGAGGATAAATCAACAATTTCTTTTTCTACTTTTTTTTTTTTTTTTTTTTTTTTTTTTTTTTCAAGTCACAGTTTCGCCTGTCCTGTCACATGCGTTTTTCTGCAGAAGGAAAAAACATCGAACTTTTCTTTTGGGGGAAACAAATTCCTGAAAACCCATTCACAGGAATATCTGTAGAGTAATACCCACATAGGATTTCTCAACTGTTTCTTCAGATTTCTGCTTGCCCAGCAAAGGTCATATTTCTGCCACAATTTTCTCAACTGTTTCTTCTTTGCTGCTAAACTATGATTCTTTGTTTTTAGTTTAGATGAAATTTTTTATGTTTCTGGCTTGTTTAATGTAGATATATCAATATATACTGTTTTGATTGCTAATGTATGAAGATATTGATCCATCTCATGTTCTTGTGCCGTGATTTTTTTTTTTACTGAGAAGAGGGTTATTGATGAATTTGAGGAAGGGGGGAATTTAACATAGGAACTATGATAATTTTGAAGTACATGCATTTTGATTTATCCCCCTTTTTGTGGTATTGAATTTGCTCAGGTCTTTCTATTATCAATAAAGTTGGTTCGTTCTGAGTTGTAACATAAAAAGGAGGGACTGGGTTTTGATTTTTGAGGGAAACTCTGGGATTTACTCGGCCAAATGTTCCGGGAATATGTTGCTAGGTAAGTTTTTCCTAGTTAACTGAAGATGGGTTCTGTATCGTGTCAGATTTTGGGCTGAGAAACTGTTTGTCTGACTTGATGCCGGTTTCTGAAACGTGGCAAATAAATTTAAAACCTAAGATGAATTGCGATTTAGATCACACATCAATTGCTGGAACCTCTGGCAGCAGTCTTAAGAAAGGGCATTTGGAATGCTCATCGAGCCATACCCAGAGCTGTAAAACGTCCGACTGTTCTCCCCTTAATTTCGTATATCAGAGAAGGAGGGTTGTAAAGAAGACTTCCCTTTCTCAGGCGTGTGTTTCTGCGAAGGCATCTCCTGACACTATAAGTTTTGTGTATGAAAGACGGAAGCATCAGAGGAGCGGGGTAACTAATTTTTTTAGTGTAGTTTCTGCAAATACATCGCCTAATGGTGCCTCTTGTTCTTCCATCAGATCTGAAAATCCAATGGCCACATTAGTGGAGAAATTAAGAGCCACACAGGAAGTGGATACTACTAGATTTTCTTTGTCATCCCCTGCAGTATTTAGCAACAAACAGATGCATATCGTCACTTCAAATTCAAATGAAGGATGCCCATTTGATGATTTGGGTTCTATTCCAAAAAATAGACGGAACAAAACTGTTGAGCTCTATAGTGTAGATGATAGCTGTTCCTCGTCAATGCTAAACATGGATGAAGGCACAGTTCCCTCAAACCCCGAAATTGAGGACACAGATGAATGCTCATCCTCGGGTGCGCATGTTACAGATGTGGCAAGGGATGATCTATCTCAGTCTGTGAAGACCCTATGCGTTTCTATTCTTCAAGGCCACAACCTGCTAAATAGATGTTGCCCTTCTGATGAAAATGACCCTTCCTGTTCTAAGAGTAGTTTTTCTCGCTCATGTCGTGTTTGTGGTCTAATTGAGATAGCTGAAGAAATGCTAATATGTGATGAGTGTGAAGAAGCATTCCATCTTTCTTGCTTCAATCCAAGCATAAAGAAGATTCCTGTTGATGATTGGTACTGTCAATCTTGTGCTAAGAAGCAACATAATTTGATGAAAGAGAGAGCCGTCACAAAATCATCGATTATTAGAAGTGGAAAGGGTTATGCGACTTCTGAAGGACATTCAAGTGCAATAGAATTAATGTTAAAAGACACTCGACCGTACACAAATGGGGACTCTGGGGTTCGAGTTGGTAAAGGTTTTCAAGCTATTGTGCCCGAATGGAGTGGTCCAATGACAAAGTATGTTTACTTGACTTAAAGCATGTTTTTTGATGCATCAATGCACCCTGATGAGTTCCATTTCACTAATTTCCCATTCTGTAACACTCGTAACCATTCGTTAGGCATGTGGCTATTTTTATATGTGCTTCATTATATAGTTTCTCGTGCATTTTTTTTTCCTTCTCCTTAAGGAATGTACCGGGAAAAAATAAAATGTCTCACTAAAGTCTCTATGCTTCATGTATCAAGAAGAATCGGATTATCAAGGTGTTTCAGGATTATTTCGGGTCCTTTGGATGCAACTTGTTAGTGGTAAGGTTGTGTACATCGTCCCCTTGGCACATGAGAAGTCATTGAACCGCTATATTAATGTTGTTGTATGTGTTCTTTTTGCCATGTTTTTTAACTTGAGGTAACACCAACATTAACAACATTACCCCACTGCCTCAAAGGCTTCCTCAAATTACGAGGTAGGGGGTTAGTTGTACGCAACCTAGCCTGTGTATTAGAAACACAAAGAGGGTATTTCCAAGTGACCCAAGATTAAAAAAAACTGCGCCGAGAAGTGCATTAAAGGACTGCTATGTGCCTATGTCACAATAAAAAGAAGCACAACCACTTTAGTGAGTCATTTTGCTTTATTCCATCACAATCCAGAATCAAAGAATAATGAATAGTTTGTTCCGTTGGAAATGAAAATATTCTTCAACTTCAGGTCTGATAAGAACAAACAAAATGAGTTGTGTTTGTTTATGCTTTAAATATCCAGGGATGCATCAGAAGTGAAACTGAATCTATGGCAATTGAATTTTATTTTTCCCTGTTTTTGGTGATGCATGTGTTATTGCAGTTGTGCTTTTCCATAGCTTTAGCAATTGTGAAGATGGAAAAATTGGTGCCCATTCTGTGAGCCTATATCTATTACTCTCTAAGTCTCTAGCTGTATTTCACTATGTAAACTTTGCTTACTCATTTCCTCATCATGAGTGAAAAAACCAGAGCTTCACAGTTCCAATCTCACTTTTTGATGTTATGTGTGATTGGAGTTAAGCGCTCCTTTCTTACTGGAGTTCAATTGTTCTTTTCTTTATAGATAAGATTTCCCATGATAGCTTGATTGCTTAATGTTATTGATTCCTGTTTGTATAAAGGCGTCACCCTTGCCCTTTTTTTTACATGGTTTCCGCTCCCCTTGGTGTTCTGTATTTGATATCCGACATCACTGATAAAAAAGGTACTAGCGTAGTTTTGGAAAATCTATTGAAGCATTCTGAGGACTGCTGCTTCTAGTATGGCTTTGTTGGAGACCGAACTTTTAAGATGATACCCTCTCCGTGGGTGGACATGGTGGTTAAGATTGGGCGATACAAGTTATTTTAAAGCAGACTTATCCTGCAGTCTCGTTCTGTACAATTAGTTCCAGTTCTCATAAAGAGGTGGTTATCACGTGACGATAAAAACTAGTAACCATTTCTCTGAAGGGGATTTTTTTCATCCAACTCTAGCTGGACATCTTTGTCCGCATGGCTCGAGATAAATGAATTTGAGGGTATGTGAGTAAGCATAATGATTTGAGGGTATATGGGCAAGTATTAATGATTAGGGAGTAGGGGGACACACCCAACATGAATCACATTCAAAGATCCTCAATGTCAAATGGATTTTGATTTTCATGAAGTCTCATAGACCCAAATTTAACATCTAGGTTGAAGTGTTAAACCAGGTCTGTTCTCTCTCCGTATTGTCCAGTAAATGATTCACTTCACAAAAATCTTCTCTCATGCCTAAAATCAGTGAAGTTGTGGCTCAGCTACGGGATTCTAGACGGAAGTTTGTCTAGTGATCACAACGTGAAACTATTATTCTTTATTTCTTTCTGAGAAGGGGTGCACCCTTAATGAAACCATAAGAAATCTGAATTCCTGATGGCATTTATAATTCAGGTGAAGAATTTCACTCAGACTGTCAAGAAGTCAAAATGGTGATAACGGATCATAATGCTTAGCTTGGAGAGCAAGTATTTAAACCAGCCTCATCGGAATATCTAGGCAGCCTAATTTTTAGGATGATTGTGGGTGCCTTATCAAGGCATACAAACTTTGATATAGTATAATTTTAGACACGAATAATTCCCTCACTTTTTTTTGCTTTTGTCGTTGAGATGTTTTTCTGCCTTTGTTCTTTTGTGGTCTTGTTTGAAAAGTTTCTCTTGTAGTCTTCTTTTCTTTTCTTGTGAGTTTCTAGACCAACTTTCTCTCTGATGTATTTAGAATGGTTTGTTGTGTTTTTATCAATGTTTATCGAATGCTTGATTGGCACAAGAACATATCCAAGTAGTAAACGACTCTTCTCGATTCAATATAAAGGACAAGCAGACACTGTCCTAAAATGACGACACTTATTCAGTTTAGACATTTAGTTATAAGTTTGAAATAATTTTTTTATAAGAGAGGTGTTTCAGAAATAAAGATAGAAATGTTGACTTGTACCAGTCTATTCCTCCACATCTGTCATGAGGGCCTCTGTTGTCTTCTTGAGAGGTGTTAGGTTGGCAATGGTCTGGTATGGTTCCATACTTGAATCCTTGGATGCTGTGTTAGAGATGGATGTGGTTTTATCATAGGTTCTGATATTTAATGAACACTAGGCAAAACATGTGCTGTGCTACATTAATGGATCCACATCCATTTGACTTCTGAATTTTTTATCCTTGAAAGGATAGGAAATATACTAATCCAGGGTACTGAGTTCGTTGTAAAAATTTGTCCTACTCCAGAAGTTTCTGTTTTGGCTGTAGTACTCTTTGTTGTTAGTAGTATGTGCTCTTTAATCTCTGAGCCTGATCACACACTGGAAAATTGAAAAATTGAATAGTGACTGCACTGTGGACGTTACTACAGCAGTCTTAATTGGTTCAATTGTACCATACCCTGCCTCTGGTATCATAATATCTTGTCAGCATATTTTTTGGTGTCTTTGCTTCTTCATCCAAGTTGTTTTGCCGTTGGCTATGAGTAATAACTATTGCTGGTTTGATGCAGGGGCCTTGACCTTATTCCTGAACTAAAGGAGTCGGATCCCTCATTTGGCGTTACTTTACCTGTGAGGATTAAATGTTTTCGTTTCTCGCCTCATGTATGCTTTGTTTCTTTTCAAAAAATTGACTCTTCTCCTTTTTCTTTTTATTTATTTTGGTGGCCGTAATTCAGAATTTGATCCCTACAAAGCCTCGCAAGTCAATTTTTATTGGTAATTGGCTTCAATGTAGAGATGTCATTATAGGCATGGGGGATGACCTTGATGGAACTATATGTGGAAAGTGGCGCAGGTACTATCATTTTATTCTCTATGGATTTATGGGTTTACATTGATCAGTGCTCTTAAGAGTTATTAAAGATCTTTTTTTTTTATATCAACAAGCTGGGGTATCTTGTTTATATTGTTGTATTCCTCTCTTTTTTGGCATGATAACATTCTCACTTGTTTATTACGACAACAAATTGATGGTTGTCAACCAGATATTTGTAAGATGGAGGAACTTACATTTGCAGATTTTTGTTGCCTATATCAGATGCTCTTTGGGCTGCATTTGTATTCTCCTTTCTAATATGTTCTGTCTTCTTTTATGGCTAATAGATTTTGGAAGGGAATATGTGAAGCTGGCAAATGTGTTCTCTTTTCTTGTACCAAAATGTGCTCTCTTTTAAAGGAAGCGTTTCTATGAGTCTCTCTTATAGTATCATTTTGTACCTGTTGATAAGGAAATCTACAATATCAACTGTAAATGAAACATGCATCAGTATATTGTGTTTGATAAGATGAATTCTTGAAAATAGCATACTGTTAAATCCATTTATTGTTTTCATTTTCTTCACTCCGTACTGTTCCAATGTAAATTCAAATGGCTCAGCCACTATAATAACATTAAAAAAACTCTTACATTGCAGAGCTCCTCTTTTTGAGGTTCAAACTGATAGGTGGGATTGCTTTCGCTCTGTTCTTTGGGATCCAACTTATGCTGATTGTGCTGTGCCTCAGGTGAAAACTGTTCCTCATTATTAACTCCACATCTTTAATTTGGAACTTGGCCTCCTTGGTTCAGTGTTTGAGTAGTTAATACTGACTAACAAGGGTTCAAAGCTCCTCTCTTCCCCTTTCCCCCAAGATCCACCAGTGTTGATAATTGTTTATATAGGTAGCTTAGTCCAATAGAAGCTGTTAATTTAGATTATAGGTTCATCTAATCTCATACTGAGCTGTGGCATAGGGCTCTACTTGGCCTACATTTGCCTAATATTTTGCGTGCTGAATTAAAACTTTGTAGCTTTTGGTTTGTTCTAGGAGCTGGAAACTGAAGAAATTTTGAAGCAATTGAAATACATTGAAATGGTAAGTCTTTACTACATATCTCTCGTATTAGTCTTACCTATCATTCAACAGAGAAAGGACTTCTCTATGTGAGCTGACTTTGATGGTACGGTTCATCGGATATTTTTTGACTCCTGCCTTCATTATGTTTAGCTATTGTAGATATTTCTATAAATTATTTGGATGTTTGCTACTTCTCTGAGTCTTGCTATCACCGAGAAACTGATAATTTTTGTTTATGCCCTAAACCACCGAAGAATGTTGTGTCAACATGTGTTAACCTTTGACCGATAGTTTATGCTCTATTTTTATTCAAGTTATGAGCCTTTTGTACTTTTTGCTTTTACTTGTTTCATTATATGAGTTGTGCTTTTTGTACTGACATGATTTGTAAGTTTCATGAGCATATTTGGAGTTGGGCACTATCTATGGACAATAGATTGTTGTGTAAAGGTGAAAACATGAATTGTTTTTAGAGTAGAGAAGCAGCTGGCTTTTATTACTCTTTGAAAAAAAATGTAGATCTTTTACTCTAGATCTGGTAAGTCTAAACTTCATTTCCTAATCCTTTGAATACTATGAAGTTCAACTTATCAGGACTCCTTTCCTCTGGCTATTGACTCCCTGATTTGTAATTAAACTTAACTAATTTGGACAATTAAGTGATGAAATAAGAGTTATTGTTCTCAAAGTTCCCGTGTCCTTAGATTATCAATTAAACATTTAAACAACATTTGATGAGGTGCAAATCAAAATGTACAATGGAAGAACAAATACCGTGCTGTGAAATAGAGAGACTTGAATTTGATTCTTGACCTAAATATCTCTAATAAAATCTATTAAGGGCCAAGGGAAATATCTCAAGTCCAAGTCTCTGAAGTCTGAACCGGAAACTTAGGTTCTGTCACTCCTTGTCCACTTCCGTAGACGTACGATCGCTGAACATGTTGCTTAAAAACCCATTCCACTATCTCCCACACACATGACGTGTGGGCGAAATTGAACATTTTTATTGCTTAAGGTGGAGTATAAATATGGTGTTGGGCCTCTTAATTTTTAACTAGTTTAGGCTCCGTGCAAATGCACGGCTTATTATTATGATAGTAGGTTAGTAATGACGATCAATTATTATGTACTTTTAGTTGATATTATGTTGATAATTTGGCTAGTTCTTCATTATGTCGTAAAATATATTTTGTATATGTGGTATATTTTATTGGGTTACTTTTATCAATGATTTTGTTATGTCTCAAAAGGATTTTTTATTAATAAAAATATGAATTGATTTGATAGGTCTTTGTATAGCCCAATCCTGGTCAGCCCATTAGTATACTTTACTTTAGGCGGAAAATTTTCCATTGAGGGTGCGACACGTGTCCAATTCTTTTCCAGTGGTTTCTCAATTAGTATATAGAAGATTAGATCAATTCATGAAAAGGTTCTGACTTGCTTTGGAAGCCAAATTGTTAGTTGTAGCATGATATAGGAGAGGAATATGTGTATAGTGGTGCGGCATTCCATCTCCTTTGATACTTACTCCATCTTCGTTTATACTTTAGGTGTTTGCTGATCATTATTTTGACCAACTGTCGCCTATATAGTCTTGTTTTTTCCTTTATTTCATTTCATATAAGTTGGGAGAAGGGTATGTCCGTTAAGGTGGATGAACTGGATAACGTTCACTTCTAATTTTCCCGCTGTCATAAACCTGCAGTGGCTAGATCATATTTAATACTTACAATAGAACTTCAATGTTATAGTAAGGAGCATGGTTACCGGATTCGCTATGGAATACACCCTTACCAATTTGCGACTCATGATTCGCTCTTATAGTGCATATGTATTTCCAAAAGCGACAAGATAAAATTCGCTTTTAACGACTCTCGATTCTCAGGGTACCCGAGCGAATCCGGTAACCCTCGTAAGGAGCTATATTATATGACCTCTGCTGACACGATAAGGTTGATATAGTAGTTCCAGGAATCAATCAAGAAACCAACGAAACACTATAGGAGTTCCTATAATTGAGAAGGGAAATCAAATTATGTACTCCCTCCGAGTCTGAATGATCTCCTCCTTTGATTAAAATATACCTCACATATATTAAATAAAGGAAGATCATTCAGACTCGGAGGGAGTATTTCAATTGATAGTTTTATATAGCTGAAAGCTTACCGAATCTGTTGCTCCCTGCGGTTTTATCTATTGCCCCATTTCATGAATATATGTGGGGAATATTTTATTCGAAATGGGGCAATAAATAAAAACGGTAGGGAGTACACGATTATGGAGAGAGAAAGAAAAGATTACAAGAAACGATAAAAAAGACCGAGTAACTTTAAAATAGGGTAGGGTATTTATAGGTTTGAACAACTATTTCCCGTCTAATAACTAACTCTTGTAACAAACTTGCACTGCTGGCATGGGGTTGTTATATTGTTATTTGCTGGCATATAGGAGTATCAAATGTATAATTTCCTTTCATAAGTTTCCGTGATAGTTACTTCTAAATGAGCCCAAGTCATTGATGAAGATATATAATTGTTCTGAAAACAAAAAATGAAAGATCGATCTTTCTTCCCAATTCTTTGTTGGCTGATTTCACTTGGTCTGTCATGCAGTTGAGACCCCGATTGCTAGCAAAGAGAAGGAAGTTAGAAATCTGTAGGGTTAATGGAGCAAATGGGCCCCAGGCAGCTACGCAGAATGCAAGTGCCGAGACTGTATAAATGCAACATAGGTTCAAAGCTTCCTTTTTTTTTGACAACGCATTTGTGTGTCTATTAATTTTGTGGTGAAGGCGTGATGAGTCTAATTTTTGTGACACGGACTGGCTAGCCCATACTTGGCCAATTGTCTGGCTACTTGGCATTAACAACTAGTGTAGTTCTGCTGGTTATCCCTGATATAAAAATCAGTCTCTACATTTTTTGGTGTAAGTGCAAAGGCTAAAAGATTATCTGGTCATGCATAGTTTTTTACCGCGTGGACTGAACGGGTGAATGGTCTTGAAAGACATGGGGGATTCCCCCCTCCTTCAGGGCGAGTTTTAAAATGGCACTTCAATAAGAGTGTTGCCAAATGACAACACTCTTCTTACTCACAGAGAAGAGTATAAAATCAAAGTAGTGTCTCAAAATTGTGCCCTGTATTGAATTTGTGTAGATCTTTTGTTATGTAGTGTGCTAAACTTCAAACTATTGTGTGCATGGTTTTAAATAGCGGTTGGTGTGTAAAGTTTTTTTTTAGCATTATGGGGCAGTTAGTTAGTGTATTAATGGCACAGATGTTGCTGGATTAGTAGGGTGAATTTGACTAATGAAAAAAGAATGTACTTAATTGGATAATTGCGTTGCGTGATTGTGATTGCTGTCGATGTCAACATAGGCAAGGTCGATTCTTTGTTGGGTACTGGGAAAATGTTGCTGAGTTCCAAGAATAGTTGGAGCAGATTTTGTAGTTTTTATTTTTTGTCTGAGATTTCAAATTGTGGTTCATGAAATTTGTTGCACCAACTCTTTTCTCTTAAACATAAAAGGATGTGAATGGCGCTCTGTGTTTTTATCCCGACAGCTCCTATGTGCCAATGCTACGAAGATTACACAGTGCTCTTGATAAGTTTGCCTAGAAGGAAGCTCAGAGAACGCTCGACGTTAGGACTTATCTTAGCTTCTTCTAGTGTTAGGGGTGGGGTGTTTAAGAAGAAATCTAACACTCAGTAGCCTTTCAAGTTCTAGTATTTTCGCCTTTTTACTTTCTTAATTAATGCCAATTTCTAGTGTTATTTCCATTGTTATTGGTCTTGTTTCCTTAATCATGTTTAGTGAGTAGGGTAGAGGTTTGTGCATAGGGATGATTGTTATATATAGACTTTAGGATTAGGATTGAAATGTGATTTGGTTGAGGAATCCTTGTTTTGGTAACCACCTCATGTGAGAGGTCTCACAATAATGTTAGTGAGACCGTCTCATATGAGAATTTGTGATTTATGTGGGTTACCTAGTGGTGTAACACCTATTACTATCGCTAACTAGTCGACAAAGAGACTTGGGGCTATGAAGG
This sequence comes from Agrostemma githago, assembly GCA_958450325.1. Classification (NCBI taxonomy): domain Eukaryota; kingdom Viridiplantae; phylum Streptophyta; class Magnoliopsida; order Caryophyllales; family Caryophyllaceae; genus Agrostemma; species Agrostemma githago. The sequence continues at coordinate 32,986,562 of OY288262.1, forward strand.
TCACCATCGACATCGACATCGTGAGAGAATCCATTGTTTACTCTTTACCTGTATTAGCATTTTTTGAGTGCTGTTTTTCATCGTCGGCATTTCAGCCACGTCGTCGGCGCTTTTTAATGTAAAAGACGATCTTGTCCTTGCCTTAATTAGATTAGTTAACTAATGTTTTGTAATTTTAGAAGTTAGATTAGTTATTGAAACTCGTTATTGAAGCGGTTTTAAAATTTTCAAACCGTTCAGTTATTATCTTATCCTTATTATATATCCACTCAAACTCCACTCACCATATTTAATTTTATTTTCTCCCACTTAAAAAAAAAAGCGTATTTTCTTTAGAGAAACCCGACTTTTCTAGAAATTAGGTTGTCAGCGGTTTTTAATGTGAAAAGACAACAACGTCCTTCCCTAATTACATTCACTAACTTTGTTAATGAAATTAAAAAGTTTAATCATGGTAATGAAACTCGATAATAAAACGGTTTTTTTTAATTATGTTATATTATATATCCTCCCCACCCACAACAACATTAATATTATTAATAATATTAAAATTGTATTAATAGGCGATTTTGGGGGTTTTAGAATCAAATATAGATAAAATTTTAGTAAGGTTCATCAACAATATTCAATTGGTTCAGTGGTAAAGAGGCTCATTTGTGTTAGAGAGGTTGTGAGTTTGAATCTTGGTAATTACAAATTTTAACAATTTTGCATCTGGGCCTGTTGGACGCGGGTTTTTGGCGTCCAGGGGACCCCCAGACGCGGGTTTTGGGCGTCCAGCGGCCCCAAACCCAGAAAACGCGCCCCTATTCGCACAAATCGATCCCAATCTCACCCAAACCGATACCAAAATTGAATATAGAAAAACATATTCCCGAGTTACATTGAGACACGTGTCTCAAAAATCGTTCAATAGTTCAAAAAACCGTAATTTCAAATCAGTCGGGAATATAATAGTTACATTAATTAAGAAACTTAATTAATTTCATTAATCACAATTACGGAAGGGTAAAAGAATTACGTTGAGACACGTGCCTCAAAAATCGTTCAAAAGTACAAAAATCGTAATTTTAATTTACTCGGAAATATTAATTAAATTAATTAAGAAACTTAATTAATATCATTAATCACAATTAGAAAAGGGTAAAAGAGTAAATTCACGTATAAAGTGTCGACGACATGGCTGAAATGTCGATGACGAAATGTAGTAGGGCATTTTTTCGACCTTGTTACATCTAGGTTGTTTATCAATGCATCGCTTTTTATCATTTGATTTCATTTTAATTGCCTTTGTTCTTTGTTTGGTTTATGTATTTCTTTTTGGATTAGTTGTTACTTTGTGTATGGTGATTATCACTTCTTTCGAATTAGGTTTGGTCAACTAAATTACTCTAGTTTGCCAATACATCGTCCTTGTAGTTTGACACTTGATTGTGCGACATCTCGTAAGCTTGCGAGATTAATTGAACACACATCTTAACGCAAGATCATTCTTGATTTACGTTTTGATGATGCTAAGTATATTTGTTCAATGCATATACTATGCGTCATGGGCTGTGAAAGTTTATACTCCATCCGTTCCAATGAATTGTTTGCCTTTACTTTTGGTATCAAGGGAAAAGGGATCCAATGAGGAAGCGACATGTGGAGCAAAACTCATTAGAAGAGTAAAATTACATATAAAAAGCATTCCTAAAATAGAAAGACAAACAATTCATTGAGACATACCAATATGGAATAGGCAAACAATTCATTGGAACGGAGGGAGTAACAAACAATCAGGTAGAGAAGTGCAAGATAAATGTTGATGAAGAATGACGAAAGATAAACAAGATTTATGATGGTGTGGCTTGCAGAATTTGTTCATGGAATGAGTCTCTTCTCTCGCCAGCTGGACGTCTTACTCTTATTACCTTGGTTCTAGCCTCACTACCTTCTGTTCATCTCCTATCGGTATTTAAAATATCGGTAAGTGTGGCAAATAGGATTAACAAACTACTTGCTCATTTCTGCTGGGCTGACACTAGGCACTACAGAACTATACACTGGCGAAGCTCTCATCACCTATCCCTCCCTAAGGAGGGGGCCTAGGTATCCGTGATATCAATTGCTTGAACCAAGCTCTGCTGGCTAAGTTTGGGTGGAGGGTTATGAATTGTTCGACGACATTGGTAAGTAAGGTTCTCAACTCCAAATACCAATCCAATGCTCTTACTCTTCACAGTTTACTTTCAGCACCGTCGCACAATGGCTCTTGGGGTTGGAAAAGTATTAAATGGGGCCTTCAGATTGTAAAATATGGTATGGCATGGTTGCCTGGTAAACCGAGCTCAATTGACCTTACCCAGTCGCGATGGGTTCTTAGTGAAATTCCGAGACTAAAGGAAGGTTGTCCGCTTCCTCCACCCACCAATATTTCTGAATTGCTGGATAGCTCGGGATACTGGAGTTATGATAAATTATGTTGCTTCTATGATGATTCTTGGGTTAATAAGATAATGTCATGCCAAAATCCTTTTGACTGTAATGTGGATTACTTCTACTGGAGTAAGACTGCTGATGGGAAGTTTTCTATCAAAAGTGCTTGCCTGCTTGCCCTTGAATCATATCTTCAAAACAACCGAGCTTGTCCTTATCTAGACCTTAAACTGAAAACCTTCTGTGGTAAATTCCTTTGGAAAATAAAGGGGCCTGCGAAACTGAAGACTTTCTTATGGAAAATTATGAATAATGCTCTCCCCATTGGATCAGAATTCTGAAGACGTGGGATCTCTTTTCCTACTGGGTGCCCTCTCTGCAACAATGATGAAGAATCACTTGAACATTTGTTCTGAGATTGCCCCCTCTCTTCTCGGCTATGGTTCGAATCGGGTTTTGGTATCCGGACTGACATGTCGACTTTTATTGACCTAAGACATTGGATCGTTGAGTGGATTGCTTATCTATGGTGTCTTGATAAGGATTGGTCCCAGACTACACCGTTTGTTCTTTCTCTATGGGCTATTTGGATAGCCCGCAACAAAGCAAAATTCCATGGCGTCCGGGTCTCTGGTCATACTCTTGTGACCATACTCAAAACCCAACTAATTGGTTTGGATGCTTTGATTACAGGAAGGGACCTCCCTCCAGATTCTAATTTGGAGGATTATGATAAGGTTATGAACAAGGTTAAGGCCAGTCAATCTCTTAGGATCATTTGCTCTGGCGAAGGTTGCTCTCTGACTAGCATTAGAGTGGATGGAGCATGGAAAGACTTTGGCCGGGCTGCAGGGGGCTGGATAGCCCTCTCTGACTCCGGTGACTGTATCGCTCGGGAGTTCACTAACTTCCGAGCCGCTTCTCCCACCATGTGGAGGCGCTTGCTCTCCTTCATGCTACTCTCTGGGTGAAACATGGTGGACTGCTTTACATTCATATTCTCTCTGCCTGTCTATCCCTGGCTCAGCAAATTGGTGGAATTATGGACGTTTCGCCAGAAATATGCAGGATAGCGGCTCAGATTCAGAATGCTTTCTTAACTTTTCATTGTGTTTCTGTTTCTTTCATTCCTAGACGTTTTAACAAGGACGCTCATGACTTAGCAGCCATGGGCATTAAGAGTGAGGCTCCTTTCTGTCCTTGTTGGGAAAAAAAATGGTGATGAAGAGCATTGAAAATCGAAGAATAAAAAAACAAATGGTCGTGCTTTTTTTTCCTAACGAGCTTTTAATTAATCCTAACGACAATTTACCGTCAAAATTTATTTTATGCTTTTTCTCTCTAGAAATTCTGTAATAATTTTTTCACCGACAAAGTAGTACGGAGTAATAAACAACACTATGATGAACTGATGATCTGTATCAACGGAAAAACTAATTTTTGTAATTTTTTCATATACTCCGTTGATCAGCACTATGATGAACAAATTTTTTCAATTGAAAATCTTACGAACCACACTATCACAAATTAACTTTTCCAAAGCAAACAAAGTCACAACCCTTTCTAATCATAGCTCCATTGATAAGCAATGGAAAAAGTTATGAACTGATGATCAACAATTCAGCATTAGTAAGGCCCTGTTCTTTTCGGCTTAATTTCAGCCCGTTTCAGACCAGTTCAGCTTTTATCAGCTCAGCCCAGCTCTTATCAGCTCAGCCCAGCTCTTATCAGCTCAGCTCAGCTCAGCTCCAATATTTTTCTTAAAATTATTAGATAATTTATATAAGAAATTATTAGTTTCAGCTTCTATAAATTCAGCTCAGCTCAGCCCAGCTTCTATCAGACCAGCTCAGCTTTTATCAGTCCAGCTCAGCTCCTATCAGACCAGCTCAGCTCAGCTCAGCCTTGTTTCAGCCGAAAAGAACAGGGCCTAAGTCATTCCACTAAACCACGATCAACTTAACAAAATTCTCAAACCCCTCACTTTTCAAACACGATCAATAAGTCATTGCGTTAAAAAAAACGAAACTAGCGTGATGAACTGATCGACAACCGTAGAAAAATCAAATTCCTAATTTTTTCATAGTTTTTCTAATTTTTCCATATACCTCGGACACATCGTTAGCCAAAAAGTCGAGGATTTGGGATTTTGCGGAGTTTAGGATTCGTTAGAATGAGTAAATATTCGTTTAGTAAAAAGTAATTCCGAAAAGAAATGAGGAATACAAATTGAGAGAAGTGAATACAAGATTTTGTTAGGAGTTTTGTAACAAGTGATAAATATATCTATCACCTTTATAGTAATTACTAATAATGTATCGTTACTATTATGATGACTTACAATAATGTATTGTTATAGAAATAATACTAACTAGTCGCCATGCCCGTGCACCGCACGAGATTACTAATTGACTTGCTTAAATTTCATGTGATTTTCAGAGCGTGTGGTTGTAGAGGCTGTCGTAATCGTGAATAGGGCAGAGGCTGCGAAGATCGAGTAATCAAAGTTACTAAAAGACGTACGACATGTAAACATAAAGAATGGCAAAAGTTGATATGATCCAGTGTAACTCCGTAACAGACATTAAAAAATGCGTGTACTATAGAGTCGTTGCAAAATGTAATCTGCTTAAATTATGCTTTCGTTCTTCGGTGTTTTTCTCTGTCGAAGTCTATTTTGACTTTTCAACTTTTGGCCTCTTTTTCTCTATTGTTTCCTTCGCCCCGGATGCTTGCTTCGCTGGCACTTCAAAGCTGCAGGTCATTTTTGGTGTGAGGTTCTGTTGCCGAAACATAAGTGAAAAATTGCTTGCTTGTCGTTGGTGTAGGTAATAATAATTAACTTACTCCTAGTCTATCTTTCTCTTATCATTTTTAGCTGAGGTGTTCTCCAAAGGGCTTGACTCCGTTGCAGGATACCTTTCGGAGTTGTCTTGCTTTGTTGCTCCTGCGAAAACATTGGACTTGTTTGGGTAAATGACTTCGTGTGTAAAAAGATGCCGGTATTTTCGGGTAAGAATTGTTTTTGTTACCTCTGTTTTTTTGTCCTCTCTTCCCATTGTGGCTGGAGTCTGAGGGTCCTTTGGCGTCGGTAATACCTTTTGACACTTTAGTTCCCGTTCGGAGTTGTATTTTGTGATCCCAATCTTGACCTTCATGGTGTATTCTCTCCCGACACATTGTTGGAGTATGTCTAACACTTTCTCCTTTTCCCCGCTGTCACAACCCTTTGTTTTTGACGTATGTCAGCGAAGTTGAATACCACAATGTAGGCATGAAAAATATTTATAGGATGGTCGGAATTTATTGCTTAACCTAGGATTCTAAGTAATAATTGAGAAGAAGTTGAAGAGTTAATAACTCATGCATTTAGTAGGTAACCTACTTAATAGGTAACCTACTTAATAGGTAACCTAGGATTCTAAGTAATCAATGAAAAAGTAGTGTAAGGGTCTCCTCACTTTGGATTCTAAGTTGTAATTGAGGAAGAAGTTGAAGGGTTGATAACTTATGCATTTAACTACCTTTCTTCACTTTGGATCCTAAGTAGTAAATGAGAAAGAAGTTGAAGGGTTGTCCATTGATCATGCATTCAACTCTCCACCTTTCAATTTCTAGCCAATAAGATCATGCGAAGTGTGTGCCTTAAGAAGTGAGGATTGGAAGAATGAAACATGGGGGTTGCTTTGCTTCCCTTTTAATAGAATATATAGATATGTGAGTCAAGAAATAACTCAGCTCACTTAAGTTCGGTTTAGTTCAAACTACTTCAATTTAATTAAGCTCAGGAGACTCATTTTATCTCACTTCACCCCATTTCAGTTATATTCAATCAACTTCAATTCAAAAGAACCGGACCTAAATCCACCACCGAAACTGGAATGTGTATCTCATTATTGCCAATAAGCTGCCTACATTTCACTTTTGACACTACATATCTCGTCATACTTGTTCGTCAGTACATCCCTATTCCCTAACGACTAAGCCCACAAATTTGTAATTTTGTACAGTGCCAGAAAGCATTCTTCGTGACTGACACTAGCGGTTGAGTTACCGGAGACGGGGAACAGCACACGACAATAATGCCAGAAACTAAAAATCACGATACTGTCTGGCTGGTGGAAAAGCAAGTAAACAGGAAACAATAATTTGCTGAGAATTGCTATTACCAGTACCTAGTACCTACTATTATGATGGAACTATGAACCTCATTGATCACTAATCATTAGTCATCGCCAGCGCCAAACCCTACGCAAGATGCTGAGCCAAAAAACAAAAAAGGGATTTGAAGTGCGGCAAGGGTAACTCGATGTCTGCAACGTGATATACTTGCTTCCGATAATGCATGCATGCATTCATCCTCAAACTTCCAAAAAAATCTGACTTCTACTTCCTAAACATTTTACTGCAGCAATTTATTTGCCAATGATCAACTTTGATTTTAACTCAAGTAAAATTACATTTACAACGTCGACATACCAGTTCATTAGATATGGTTTTCAGGTTGAATAATACCCCCTTTCAGCAGCCAGATTGTGACTGCCTCACTAAGACTTGAGTCTCACCTTTAGTTTTCTCATCTCTTCCCCTTGATTCTGCGGAAAGATAAGCAAAAACGACTCAGGGAATTTGACCAATCAAAGATACTCCCTTCGTATTGAAATATTTGAAGTTTTCATTTTACGAGGCGGCCCTTTAAATTCAATTTTTACAAAAATATATTGGTGGAAAAATTATAAAAATTACACCATACAAATCTTTACGAAAAACCTTCTATATGAGCATAAATTTCAATATATTTAGTAGGTATATATTTTGGGAAATATTGAAGACAGAAGTGAGTATCTCGAAAGTGAGGATGACAATTATTTGAATACGGAGGGAGTATAACACAAAATTTAAACACCATATTTTGTAAACCTTATACAAATATTTCCAGCACAGGTCTGATCTATCTTGCAGTAAACGCCAGTCAAGAGCCATCTCATACCCGAGAGTATTTGACTGAGCTGAATGTGAGGTAGACACCGCTTCTCTCTAGATGAAAAAAAATCAAAAGGGACATCAAACGAAAAGTAATAGATAAAAAAATAAGTTTAAAAAAGATTGGATTAAGACAATGAGCAAAGTAGTGCTGGACTGCTATCAGAAAATAGCGAGCGTTGCAAATATGACCTTCGCCGCATCCTTTTGCATTTGTTGTTTAGATTTATCAATGACTAGATGACCATGATATTGAGATTGCTTTTTAGGCAATGCCATATAGTTGGTTCCAACAAGAGGCCTGCAAACATAAGAGAGAGCAAATCATGATCCAGCCACAAATGTTTCAGTCAAATTTCCGAACAAATTTACAGCGCAATGCTGACATTACGCCCCGATGATCAATATCGAGGTCAAGTCTCAAATCGAGGTTAACATTACGCCAACGATCTTACTTCAAATCTGCAATTCTAAGGCTATAACTGTGTGCAGATATGAAATCCTTCTGACCCTAACCATATTGACAGTCCTCTAAAGGTCAAAAGAGAAGTCCACATGACAAAACATAAGAAAGAGGGTATTTGTGAAGCATATGATAATCGAAGATTATTAGAGTATTTTTATTGAATAGACAACTCCATATTTCACCTCACAAACACTTCGATACATCCAAATTTATTTTATAGATAATAATATGGAGTGCATTTTCTACGGAGTACATTTTAGAGGTTGTCATGTGTTGAAAATATTGAGTTTTGGCACATATGACACTTATAGCATATATATCTCAAGCTTGGTTGAAAAAGTTCAAGGTAGCATTTAATAACAATAACTTTTCAGATGAAGACCGAAACCAACTTCCTATCTAACACTCACATCAACCTGTAGTACATTCAAGCAGTTCTGTAAACTTATTCACAAAAAAGTGGGAATAGAGCACAATATGGAAACAGAAAGCACACGTGATCCAAAACAGGAGATAACTATAGTTGATCAAAATCCCCCAACTTTGACAGCACGGCCATTCTTTGGTTCTCTGGATAGCTCACAAACCATTTTAGCAATCGACACCAACAGTTGATAAATTATAGGCTTCAAATACAACCTTCAAGCAAGATCATTCAGCTCTGCCTCTACAATTTTTCTACCCCTGTTTACTACTCTTGTATACCTCTCCACTATGGTGCACATTATAATTCTGATAAGACAAAGGTCGACAGTGGAAAGTCATTAAAATGCTATGAAAATGGAGGGATGGTGCAATTAGATGTGTTAACTATCTGCTCGAGTGTAACCATAAGACTGACCAGTCACGGCAACAAACTTAAAATGCCTTCATAGCATATCCAGTCCCGTGTTACCAACTTCTTTCATGAGAAGCCAAATCCAATTGCAACCACGCACACTTCTACTACTTCTAGGGGTCGATTAAAAGTATCCCAAAAATGTACCAGAAGCCAGAATCACGGTTCAATCAATGCATTAGGAAACAGAGTAAACAGACAGGATAGAGAAATAGTCCAAATGAAAATATTGCTTACAGTATCTGCACCTGACATCAGATTACTGAGTATCACAAAAAATCGATGTTACTTGTTCATAACAGATTAGGCAACCTTGCTCAAAACACCTGGACAGGCAGAAAAATCTCATCCTCACCCAAGAAAACATTGATATTAAGCACAATTTTATGATATAGAGGCTAACGGTATCAGACACAAAATTACATGGAAAAAAGAGAGACTAATCATACTTTGTTACTGATAGAATAAAAAAGACACAGCATAAAAAATAGACGACAAAATAAAGTCAAATACCATTTCTAGATCAAACTGACAAAAGGCTGCCATAAAAAAACACAGCAACTTCCACTCTGCCACAATGTTGGTAATAATTCAACTAGTACAGGATGTTTTACCAACTAGTCCATTCCCTACTCTCCCAAATCAGACAAGGAAAAAAATCCTCATACAAACCTTCCGTTTGGAAGAATCAAGCAATCTTGTTCCAGTTTTTGAATGACCTTCTGTGCAACTTCTCGATGGTTGAAGATGGCTAAAGCTTGTCCTACAAGAAAAATTAAATATTTTAACTTGAAGAATAATGCATTTTTCACCGCATGTAGCCTCCTCGTACAGTAATTAAGTAACCTTAGTTAGCACACTGAGTTTTGAAAGCAAAACGTGTTAAAAGGTACAGATATTAGGTCATTTGGAGAGAAACCTAGTACACTTTCATCAAACAACTATCAGAAGGGAGAAAAAAATCCATGACGTACCAGCTTGCGGGCTAGATGTTGCAGTATGTTGCACTATTTTTACTGTGCAGTTTTCATGAAAGGCAAGCCAAATGATATCCTGCGGACAATCAACACATAAATAACACAATTTTAAAGCTTATGCTGCAATAAAGAGGTAAAAACAATATCTCATAAGCTTAGATAAAATGTGCATCTAGTGGCATTCTATATTTTTTTGACCTCATATTACTATCCACGCGTTATAGTTGAACATAGAATGTCACAACTAATATCTAATAAGGCAACTTAGCCAAAGCTCAACCCACCATACCCTCAGGACAAAGAAACAGTACCATATCAAAAAAAAATATACACTATCGCAACTTCGCACCTCGACTTCATCTAAGTTGTATGTAGGATCCAAGTTCTGAAGAAGAACAAGCTTTTCTTGATCAGCGGCATCCTTCATTCTATCTTTCCAGGGCTAAGAGAAAACATGATCCAAGGTTACGTACAAATAAGGAGTCAGAATAAACACGCACACACTTTACAGTGCATTCGAGCATCAAACAGCATCTTTTGATGCCATGAAACTACATGATTAACAGACATTTTTGACAAATTTAATGCAAACTGACAACATGCACATAGTATGTGTAAAACGGTGCTAAAAAATGTATGAGGAGACAAATCTGACTTTTGACGTTCTCAGTACATATGGTGATCTCATAGACAAACGACCAAAACTATGAGCAAACCCAATAAAAAAATGATTATTTTGGTACAAGCACATGGCTGATGAATGTTTGATATGAGAATCCAGTCAGCCGGAGTTCAATACAAAAAACCCATAAAGTACAGAGAGCATTAGCTTGGTCCTAAAATTCATGGCTTAAGAGATTAAGATTCTCAAGTAAGTATATTTTCCTAGTTAATATTGTGTTACATTATTGAGCTCAGTACAGCAGTACACCAGTCTATTTGACTTCAGAACTGACTGACCTATCTCCAGTTGTAAATGTATAACCTATCTTACAGAAGTATATGACTTTTTAGTACATTCCTAGATCTCAAGTGTCGAACAATCATCATTGGATATATAAAGATATAAAAGAAATGGTGACTGTAGTCATAATTGTTTGATGAATTTAAAACAAAATGATGACGTAGTAACTTTTAGATCAACAATAACACAAACTGAGAAATACAAATTCTGACATGAGACCGTTGCAGAAGTCTAAAATGTGCAACAAACCCAACTCAACCCCGTTAACCAACCATAAATTTACTTCATTAATTAACCTGGGAGATGTATCCTTCTCAAAATAATGAACCAAAGCTCATTTGAAAGCAAGTAGAAAGCTTTAGCTTTCCTCGAGGATTGAGAGGGAAACTAATTATGACACCTATGGCAAACAATTAAGAGCTCAGCATGAAGAAGCATACTCACACTTGCTGTAAACCATTTGCTCTTGTCCTGTAAACACATAAAAAGTGAACATTGAAATGTTAGTGTACAAAAATATTAAGAACAATGAAACAACAACACTTCCATCACATATATATATATATAGTAGGATATTGGCGTAAACCCCCAACCTTTTCTGACATTTAGATCTGAAAGATCAAGGGTCAAGATTCAATGATGCTACGCGTTAGAAAAGCCGAGTTTACTCATCAGAATAGCTGATATTTTACATTGGAATAACTACAACAACCTGAGAACATAATCTAAATAAAAAAGTGATGAGTTAAGACAATTAACGATAGAATAACTAAACTTCTTTATTAGAATAATCATGTAGTTGTATAATAAGGTGATTAAGCTACTTTAACATTTCAAGCTCAACTAGTTTACCATATTACATTCAGCTACTTTAACATTCATATTCAACTATTGTAATAGTCATCTTCAACTAAATTTCATATTCAACTCTTTTAATTATGAAAATAACTATTCAATTACAATGTCAAGAGTTTTAATGTTAAATACTAGCGTTTTTTTTTTATCAGAAGACACCTAGAAATTTGATCTTCTGTAAATAAGGCACATGTAGTTTTTTTTTGGAATTTTCTACATGGTACCCGTGTTTTTAGCTTTTTTTATATGGTACCCCTACATTTTTATAATCACATGATACCCCTCACTTTTAGGGTATTATGCCTCCATACCCTTAATGACGTTTTCTTCTTTGACTTCCTCTTTCCGTTAGTTGTATTGCTTTAACTATGCTTAAGTGGTTGTTTATGTCAATCTTAAACCTCTTTTTTTTGTATAAGCAACACAATCAACGGAAAAAAGAAGTAAAAAAATAATGGAAAACGTCACTAAGGGTATAGAGACAGAATACACTAAAAGTGAGGGGTACCATGTGTGATTATAAAAGTGCAGGGGTACCATATAGAAAAACTAAAAACATAAGGATATGTAGAAAATCCTTTTTTTGCCCAAAAGCACCTTAAATTTACATTTCTTTATCTAGAGACACCAAACCCCAACTTCCGTAAAAAAAAAACCGTTAACATTAGCGGTGCTCTTCTTTTAATCCTCTTCCCTCATCCGTTAATCAAGCCTCATCCTTTAATCAAACCCAATCACCTCCTTCATCCCTCTTCTTTTACATCACCCTATATTATCTCTCTTTTTCATCCTTTTTATTCCCCCACAAGCTCCATTTTCCCTCCCAAAAACATAATTTCCCTACAAAACCCCCTTTTATTCTCCCCTTAATTAAACCCCACATTTGTTCTTCACTTTTGCATATTCTCAATCAACATGTCATCTTCAAGTATTCATCCTATACGATACACATAAACAATGAAATACAAATGGTTACTAAAACAAAAAATGAATTGACACAATTAATAATTAGGGTTATTAAAACAAAAAAATGAAAAATAAATGGTTACTCACAAATTTAAACACAAAAACTAGTGTTCTTACAACAGAAACTTCGATTAAGTAATAACTGAAAAAATTGTCTAATAGCATTACTCTAACACAGATCCTAAAATTATACTCGAAAATTAGGGTAAAGAACATAAAAACGGAAATTGAACACAATTTAATTTGATGTTGAAGACTTAAGTGAGTAATTTACTTAAAGGATGAGGAGTCATAATTGATAAATTGCTGATTGAGCTTAAGGAAAGAGGGTTGATTGGGTTTGATTAAGGGATGAGGGAAGATGATTAAAAGAAGAGCACCGTCAATGTTAACGTTTTTTTATAGAAGTTGGAGTTTGGTACCTCTTGACAAAGAACTGTAAATTTAAGGTGCTTTTGGACAAAAAAATTACTATGGGCGTCTTATTTACAAAAGTCCTAAAAGTTAGGTGTCTCCCGACAAAACCCCGAAATACTATTAGGGTTTTAGCACTAAGGTAACTACGGTAGTATTCATCTTTAACTTCAACTATTTTCTAATATTTACATTCAACTACAATAACATACAACTTGAAGTTTCATGACTATTGTAACATAAAGCCTCAACTGATTTTAACTTTCAACTAAATTTCATAATCAACTATTCTAATATTCATCTTGAACTATTGTATAACAAATTCCGGAAAAAAAAAAAAAAAAAAAAAAAAAAAAAACAAAACAATAGTTGCATGTTAAACAACAATAACATCTTCTCTTTGAAGATGTTGTTCATCTTTTGTGTTAATCTTCATCTAATGAAATTTGATGGTGTTGTTGGAAACATGAGAAGTTTGTGTTGTGATCACCCGCACACACGTCGGCCACTCTCCTATTACCACCACCTTTACCACTCAATCCATAAGCATCGTCAATACTCTACCATCGCCCCGCACAACCACCAAATATGCCACAATGATGCTCACTGGACGCCCCCAATTCCGGCAAAACTCCCTAGATCCACCACAGACCCGACTTTTCTCATTCTCATTGGATCTTATTTGTGTGTGACATTTTTCATTGTTTTGGGCTTAGAAGAAATTGATTAAAATTAGCATAATGTTTGATCATCTACCTTTTATGCATTATAATTAAAATAATACTCTAAAATAAGATGTTCCAATACCACTTAAACCTTGACATTTTCTCTCCTCGAAAAGATTACTCAAGGAAGCTTAAGAACTTGACCATTCGAACTCTTCTTTTGAACTCCGTTGGTCATTTAGTTACCTTTGCTTTTGGCACGAAGACCAAGTAGGAAAGAGGGGACCAATTGTTGGTCTTGTTATTAGATGACATGTAAGACCAAAATGTGGGTAGTAATCATATTATTCATAAAAATCATCATCCCCAAAAGAACAACGTAAACAAATGAATGAGACGCTCTAAAACATAAACGGTAAACTAATCACTAGGACAGAGGGAGCATAGATGTATGATGTATCTAGGGTTGTGCACCGGTCCAAACCCGGACCGGACCGGACCCGGTTTGGACCTGACCGGAATTTAAAAAAATCCGGACCGAACCCGGACCGGAATTTTAAAAAAATCCGGACCGGACCCGGACCGGAATCTCAAAATTTCGAACCCGGACTGGACCGAAAAAATTCCAGTCCAAGACCGGACTGGACCGGTTGGACCGGAATTTTCAATTTTTTTTTGAAATTCTGGTCCAAAATTCTGGACCGGTTAGACCGAAATTTTTAAGAAATAAGCATAATTCCGGTCTTTCCGGACCGGACCGGAAAAAACCGGGTCAGGACCGGACCAGACCGGAAAAAACCGGGTCAGGACCGGACCGGACCGGAACCCGAAATTGCCCAAAATGATGGACACTGGACCCAGACTGGAATTTTTTATTCCGAGTCCGGTCCGGTCCGGTCCATTTTTTCGGTCCGACCCGAATTTTGCACACCCCTACATGTATCACCCGCAAACTACTTTGTTTATATGTTCGATCATATTCCTTTCATATATTATAATCGAAATTTTACTTGCATCCGTTGGAGTAATGTTCCACTTTCACCTAGCCCTTACCTTTCGTCTTTTTGTCCTCATCCGGCCTTGAGACCTTTTCTAATGTTCATTAGTCAAAATCCTCTATTAGAAAATAAGATACAATTAAGAAGCCTAATAGCCTAATTGAATGAACTTCCCGTTGCGGTGACCACTATTGAATGAATGACCAAAAATTCAAGGCTTTAATGCTAAAAGCCATCGAGTTAATAAGTAACTTCTATCCTTGATAATGGACGCAAGAAAAGGGAGGACGGACTTCAAAGAAGAAGGGATCATATTTTGTTGACTACGTGATCAATATGGGATTTGAAATCATGTAGATAAAGGCAATAAAACTTACGAGTGGTCGTTGAGTGAGTTCTTTAACTTGGGTATTAGCTCCAACCACTTCATCTTTGAGTTGTTTTATCACCTTACCCAATTTATCACTAGATTGGGTATTACTCTTCCTTTTCTTGGAAATTCCTTCGCTTGTACCATCTTGTTCTCTTAATAACTTCGATCTATCCTTAGATTTTGCAGCTCCGTCGGGATGTTGAGGAGGCTTGCTGACACAAATCTCCACGTCTTTGGATTGTTTTACGGATACTTTGTCGGATTTTTCAGTAGATTTGCCATTTGCTAGACCATTGAACTTCGGCTTTCCAAGAGTATCACTTATACTAGCATACTCACTAGTCAACTTGCCTCCACCAGTAATTTCAGCAGCATACCCAGCAGGTCGTGCAACTTTATTACTGGCAGGAGAATCATAAACAGATTTCTTACTACCACTGACAAACGACTTTTGAGAACTACCATCAAGCTTGAGTTTCTTAGATGGTCTGTCTTCAGATTTGGCTTTATCTGCAACAACAATGCAATTACTAAAATCATTCATTGATTCTGGCTTTCCATTTTCAGTGGCAGTAACAGTCACTGTACCTTTGTCAATCTTGTTCAACTCAGTTCGTTTCGAATCAGAAGATTTTGAAGTGATTTGCTGACCACGTCGCACACATTCAGATGTAGAAGGAACCATACTCAAGCTATCAGGTTTAGCAACATCACCTTTTTCTGTTAATTGTTTCTCTTCATCACCCAAAAAAGAACCTAAACCAGCATCAAACTTTACAGCTCCATCAGTGTCCTGAGAGTCTTTATTAGGAATTCCCATTTCCTCTAAACCCGCTACCAAAACAGAATTATTACGCATAGCAGTAACATTTTTTTCCGAAGGATGGCACTTTGGTAGATCCAAGAATTGCCCAGTCAATTTGTCAGCTTTGATCACTGAAGAAGCTACAGTCGAATGGCAATTTACTAGCACATCTGCCACAACAGTATCTTCAGCAGAAATAAGTGATTTCACATCTGCTGCCAAATGCCCACTATCTAACTTAACAAGGTCCATTGTTTGCGGATTGTTTTTGTTCAGCAGCAATTCAACTGTGACAGGTAAGTGGATAAAAGAAAAGTGTCACTATAAAATGGTTCTCACAATAGTAATAACTGAATAGATTTCAAAACATACACACCATCGACTACAGCTATCTTTTCATCCAGTTTATCTGAAATTGTAAGATTTTGGACATCAAAAGTGCGATAAAACACGTAGTCTGCCAACTTAAGTTCTTCGTCAGATGGTGGCCGATTCCTGCCATCCTTTGAGATGCACACAACATTACATTTCCCAGCAATTGCTTCCTGAATTGACATGAACAGAATCAACGGGCCATCTAATGCCAAGTGAACTCTATCTCAAAGGCAAAAACACCTTCTTAGAAGAGCCAAGTATGAGAGAACAAGGGTTAGCTCTAGTGGTAAGGGCTCATTTCTCCAACCGTAAGGTCGGGGGTTCGATTCTCGTCTGCAACTTAGTGTGCCTTCTCCAGACAAAAAATAGCAACGTATCGCCCATACATGAGGGTATGAAGACTCAAATAAATGCCACAAAATCCCTTTCAGTTTTTGCAATAGTAAAAGGCGAGGAGGTTGTAAACACCCATCTCCGCTTACATGGGTGTGTCCAATAATGGCACCGATGTGAGCAATGTTACTATGACACTTCATTTTCCTTACGAGTTATGTCCAAAACTTCGACCTACAACCAAACACAACCCTCGACACATTATTGTATACCAAAACACGAATAATGTTTTGACCCTGCGACATTGACGATATGTCTTGTTCGACTAGGCCACTCTGACACTTCATTTGAACGTTCGACACCACACGACACGATACAAAACTTCAACACTTCAATTGAGAAATGAAAACTCCGCCCCTTATAGTCATGTCCCACACTCCAACATGTATCGGACACAACACATCGTCAAAGAGTCTAAGTAACACACGATTGTTACTCCAACACTTCACTTGGACGAAACTTCCACACTTCGATTTTGACCAAAAATTGAAAACTTCATCCAAAATATTAGTGCCCCACGTATCGAAAATGATAACATCAACAAAGTGTCTGAGTAACACCCGACACTTTCCGTCGAGTTGGAGCAACATAGTTGTCAAGGTCATTGTGCCGAAAGCTCAAATATAAGTAGAAACTAACGAAGCAATATTAAAACACAGTTTGGCATCGAAAAAACATGCCTAATCATCGGGAACCACATCTGCCATAAGCTTATATTTTCATTTCTTTAACTTTACGAAATGAGGGAATGAATCGAGCCCACACAATTGTTTATACTTCTTATTGTAAAGTATTAACTCAATCAGACGGATATACTCCCTCCTTCTTGAATAAGCTCCTAAGGATTGGACACAAAGAACAAGGAAAAAACAAAAGGTAAGGATACTTGTTGTCTTTTCAACCATAATAAAGCAAAAATGTTGTTAAATGAGGGTCGATAAGGGTAATATAAAAAAATTGATAAGCACAATATGATCACAAAATTTTAAGAATTTTGCCTTATTGAGAAATGGAGCTAACTAAAAATAAATCCATCAAAAGGAAAGTGAGGCTTATTCAAGAAGAAAGGAGTACGATGTATCTTTCCCTGTACGAAGTACTATTCACTAGCGGTTGCCCTCATAGGCGAACTTCTTCAAGGCGGTACGTGTGTGTATAACATTACCTTAGTGACTCGAAAGGCACCCGCAGATTGTGGGGATAAGGGGGTTTATACGCAACCCTTCCTTTGTGTTAGGGACACAACCAATAGGCGGTTCTTAAATGACCTAGAATGAAAGTTATGTCAAGAAGTGCATCGAAGG
Organism: Agrostemma githago; assembly: GCA_958450325.1. NCBI lineage: Eukaryota > Viridiplantae > Streptophyta > Magnoliopsida > Caryophyllales > Caryophyllaceae > Agrostemma > Agrostemma githago. The sequence continues at coordinate 33,004,356 of OY288262.1, forward strand.
ACTGTCACTTCACGATAAAAAGTTGAAATATCCACTTCACTTAAGCGAGTCACTTTGCTATTATTCGAGAATTGATGATGAAAGAATAATGAATCGTTAGCTCTTGTGGAACTCAAACATGTAGTCTTGTGTAAAATATTACCATAATTTGAACCACATCGAGCCAATGAGGGCAGTGCGGGAGCACGATATGTAGCGTTTTGTTTTGAAATTACATTTGAATTTCAAAATGAAATTTTGTGTAACGCCTCATTTGGCTTTTAAAGAGAAGAGCATATTAAAATAGCATAAACCGATGCAGATATTGCACAGTAGTACCACTACTACGTGTTATCTACGAGGCAAACTTTAGATGCAACAAGACATTCGTACCTAAAGCTTAAGCTTGCTCAAAGCTCTCTTCGTGAAAACTCTCGAGATTATTACACCATTAGTTTATGAGTTCATTAGAAAATATAAATTCCATGAATTCAAGATAGCTTCACATATTATAACAAGTACGGAGCAATTAAACAATAGAGTTTACGGTTAAGAGGTTGGACGAGCTAGATTTAACAGGTTTGGATAACATGTGATTAAAGTTTTTAGGGACATCACAAAACTCAAAGCCCAAACAACTAAAGTATGGAATTTCAACTAAATTACGTTGACTCATACCTAATTTAACAACCACAATTCGTGTTTACAAATATTCAATAGTAGGCATCATCACAAGAACTTTAAATTAAAGCACAAAAATTAAATATCATCTCCAATTATAATGTGAAATCGTTCATAGCAACTTACTTATCTCCATGGAAATCATAGTACAGAAAAGAGTTTGACCCACATATCTATTATCACTTCTTCATTAAACCAACATTTACTACATTTATTTTAACAAATTCCATGTTTATACGGTTACTTTCACCACTCTCGCGGCTTCTACATTTACTTTCACTAATCCCTTTCTTACAATTAAATTGAAAACTCATACCATGAATAATAACCAATTTCAAAATGTATACCACGAATAAGTTCTCTTCAAAATTTATACCAAAATACCTAATTCTTTCATATTCTATACGAGTTGTCGATATTGCTCTTAATAATTACCTATCTCACCCTTCCCCACCACACTAACTCATACTCGCCCTATTAACTCACTAATCCCAACATACATCCCACATCCATAACAACTAACCACCTCCACCACGAGAAACCACCGCTGATATTGATTCCATCTACCGCCCCACCCTCTTCTTTCTCTCCGTGCGCATTTAATTACCACTTGTCGGTATCGATCTACCACGACGACATTGATGGTTACCTTCCGGAGACCTCGGAGACCTTGCTTTACTCCATATCAACTCGAATCAATTTGTGGGACCCTCCCTCACACCCCTCACAGATTCTCTAAGTTGGACATAAGTAATAACTAGTTCACTGGTGAGTTCCCGATCGTGGTTCTGGAGTTCTTAGTTTGAAGTTCTTGGACATCTGGTACAACAAGTTTGAAAGTGGCATTCTTGGAGAAACATTCGATAAAGATCTAGATGCAATATTTATCAACCACCACCAGTTGTAGTTCAAGCTTCCTCTCACCAGCAACAATGGCGATTGTGGCGAATAATAAATTCAGTGGATGCATCCCGAAAAGCTTAATAAACATGTCAAATTTGAATGAGATATTGTTTATGAATAATGGGTTTCACTCGTGTTTACCAACAAACTTAGGCCTGCTTGCAACAAGTAACGATTTTAAATGTTTGTTTTAACAAGTTGGTGGGGACATTGTCAGAATTAATTGGTGGAATACACAGCTTTAACCAGTTTTTTTGGCAAGAAACGTGATGATATGCGATGCTCGAATCTGATTTGGATGGAGCAAGGGTGATTTTATGGTGATCGAGTTAAGGTGGCGAAGGATTGAGTCATGGGTGGCTCCAATTGTGGGCAACAATGAACTGAGTCGCTTGGTGGTTGATTGTTGTTAGTTGCTTAGTGTCTCAGAGGAAGGAGATGGTAGGAGTGAAGGGGATGAAGAGGTGAAGGTGATAGAATAATGGTGGGACTTGGTGGCTAAATTGAAGTTAGGGGATTAGTTGTGTATGGTGATCTCGGCGGGGGAAGAGGTGGTCCGTTGTGATGGATGTGGGTGTATGTTAGGAATAGTGAGCTAATATGACGGGAATGAGTTAATGTGGTGGAGGAAGGGTGGGGTTAGGTAATAAGAAAGAGCAAAATCATTAAATCATGTAATATGGTATAGAATACGAAAGAAGTTAGGTATTTTTTATATCGGTTGTGAAGGAAAATTATTTGTGGTATATGTTTTCAGAGTGGGAGTTATTCGTGGTATAAGATTTCAATTTATCTTTCCTATATTTTTTATATTTAATTTATATTATTAAAATTAAATTTATCAAACATAAAATGAGATGCATTCATTAACTCGTTTTTACTAATGTAAAAACACTACTCTCGCACTTAGGCTTTGTTTGGATAGAAAAATAGAAGGGAAAGGGAGGGGAGGGAGAATGAGGTGGGAGTGTTTGGATACAATTTGCCTCCAAATCTTTCTAATGTTCGAGCATTTTGATTTACCTTGGAGGAGGGAAAATGGATCCCTCCATTTCTTTCCATTCGCATTTGCTAACCAAATAAGTGATTCTGCCTACTTTACTCCTCTTCCCCTTCCTTTCTTTCAAAACCCCTCAATCCAAACACATGCTTTTTTTACTATACCCGCTAATACTAATGCTAATTTCACTACATCATCATTATAAACATCTAATTTGCAGTCCAGCAACATGAGAACTGACGATCAATCAAATGAAAGGAGCGAGAACAACTGGCAAGCCAAAAAATACGAAACCATAATCACAAGTTCAACAGTATACAATCCAGGAATAAAATCAAGCTAATGAGGTGAATAAAAAGCCACAAATCAGCAAGGATAGCACAGATGAAGGAGGGTATAATGGAAAACATTACCAAGGGATTGAGATTAGTCAAGCCAGCGCCAACACCAGTGGCCAGAAAGATCTCATTGTTAAGCACATTGACGCCTTGCAAGTAGTTAGAAATTTCAGACGGCTGGAAAAACCAAAGAACTTTAACAACCCTATCATTGTTCTCCCTTTTCCAGATTTTGATAAGTTTACCAACATAGGGCTCGCTTTCGCCGCTCTTGAACAAGTAAACACAATCATAGAGAGATTACTCAATACTGTCATACCTAAAAGACTCATAGAACTGAATCTCTTTATTTTTCCCGCCTCGCCCTCGCTTTTTCAACCATCGGAAATCAACCTTATCCTCAAATTTATCACTTTTCCCCTTTTTATCTGACATAATTGGCAGTAATTGCAAAAAAAACTTGTAACCTACATTACAATAATCCATATCAACAACATTGCTAACACTGATAAAATTGATATTGACGGTAGCAGAATTTAGGAACATAGAAAATTGATGAGATTATCGACGATTCGTAGTTGATGTAACAATGAATCAATTAAGAATAAGGTTCGTTTCAATTCAGATAGAGGGTATAGAATGCGTTTTGTTTTCGTTCAAATGAGTCGACTATGAATACTAGAATGAGACTTACACGAAGAGGACGAACGATACTTGCGCCAACACCAACGAAGGATGGGAGTGAGTAAGCGAGGGAGAACGAAGGAAGTTGAAGAAAAATGGCGGAGAGTGGTGGTGACACAAAGAGAAGGGGTATATATAAATAGAAAAACGCTTAGCATTTCCCTAATGGCATGTTTGATAGCTTAAATTGTCCTCGTGCGCTTTTACTCCATGTCGTCCATAATTTTACTTAGCGGCGTCCGTATTTTAACAATATTATCACTTTTACCCCTCACTTTATTAAGTCTTTCACCTTCCTCAATTATTCACCTTCTTCCTTTATCCTTATCCACCCTCTTTCTCTGCTTTAGTCAAAAAAAATTAATTGAAAAATAGTTTCAAGCAATCTCACTCCAATTAATTCTTTCGTGTTATCTCAATTCCGAATTCAAGGTAAATTATTTCTTAATTTCTGTAATTAGCGTGAATCAATTTCTGTTTTTTATACTTTTTAAAAATTGCATACTTCGTAGCTAGAAATCGAACTCATGCTGAGGCGTAGAAAATTTACACCCCAACCCAGGCCCGAACGTAGAACTCTCACGCCTCTCTCTAGGGAGAGGTGTAGAACTCTCACCCCTCTCTCAAGGGAGAGGGGTAGAATTCCTACTTCTCTTCCTGGGTTTAGGTGTGAGAGTTCTACGCCTCTACCCATATCGGGGCGTGGTTCTCCCCTGCCTGTTCTTGGGGAGGGGCGTGGATCTACTATAAATAATTAGGAAATCGAGTTAAAACTATAAATTTTAGAAAAGATATGTTTTAAGAGAAACGATATCAAAATTAATTGAGTCAACGAGTTTTATAAATTAAACGAGAATTTATAAAGCTTTCAAATTAGTTTTAGCAAATAGATTTTATCAATAAATAATACTGATTTTACTAAAAATAATCAATCGTAGACAAATGAGAAGTTATTAGTGAAAATAGTCTCGACTAAAAATATATTTTAAAAAATCGACTATTTTCTCATTTATTAGAATAAATCGCAAAACGAAAATTAATTTATTAAACAAGTATACAAACCTCGATTATAATATAAAAATACGATTTTGAGTAAAAATTATAAATTAACGAAATATGAAGAAAATATGAAATTGTTATTATTATTTAGTTACTAGTGTCACAATAACCAACAAAATATTATAACGATCACAAATAATAAAATTACTAACGATTCATAAAACGATATCAGAGGTTGTAAAAATATTTATAAAGCACACGATTTAAAAATAATATTATTAGCAAATAATAAATAGCTAAAATTAGAAAACCGAGGTTAAAATATTTACTACATACTACTCAAAAATACGATATAAAATCGAGTAACGTCCTAAAGTTACCTTGTTAAACCTCCGATATACGTACGTCTCCTTCTTGTAAAGTCCGGGTCCAAAAACTTTAATAATACGCCTTAAGCTCCGAGTTGTAGAATCTTTAGTCTTCTACGGATGCTCCACTGAGAAAATCGAGTCGACAAAACAAGTTAGTGAGACAAGGTTGGATTCGAGTAAACTTGATAACCCAAAACGGGGAAAGCTAAAACCAAGACGAACGGAAAGATTAGGAGCACGATCGGGGAAGGATTTATGGACAAGCTAAGAAGAATGAGAACGACAATAATTAGGGACTAAATGAGATGAAGAAACGCAACCGGAAACAGCAGGAATAATACAGATGACCAAACCATGGGAACGGAACAGTTGAAATAGCCGCGACCGAACATCGACAAGCACATACTCACAGCAGCGGTAAAGTAACAAACGAACAACAATAACAGCAGCAAGGTGATAACATATAGCAGCAGCGGACCACAAATGCAGCAGTAGAAACCAACAACAGAGCAACGACAGTAACAACAATGAAATGCAGCAGCAGCAGTACAACGCAGCAGTAGCAACAAAAGAAGGAGAACAAAGAAGAAAACAGAGAAGAAGAACGGAGAAAACGGACAAGCAGCAACAAGGCAGAACGAAACAAAGTAGTCGAAGACAACGATAACAGTAACAATGAGACGAGACAGAATAAATCAGCAGAACACCCACTAAACAGCAGCAAGAGCACGACAAACAGCAGCAGCGGCATCAACAGAATACGAATTGACAAAATAACAGCAGCAAGGTAGAGCAGAAGAGACGGAAAAGAATTCGATGTCAAAAACAAGAGAAAATAGGAGCAACGAACAGCAATAAGAACGAAAATAGCAGCAGCCAACGGAATGAAATCAGAGGACAATAGGGAGAGCATACGAACACCGAATAGTAGCACATCAACATGACAACAATAGCAGCAAAAACAAGCCAGCAACACGACATCGCAAAGACAAGAAAACACGAGAAAGAAACAGAAAGGGAGAAGAGGAACGAGAAAGAAGAAAAAGAAGGGCGAGAAGGAATCTACCTCGGCTGATAGCAGCAGCAACGACCAACCAAAGATGGAGGTGCACGATGATGGTGATGGATGACGGGGTTGAAGGAAAAGAAGAAGAAAGGAGGCAGGCAGGGGAACGGAGGGAGACGAAAGAGGGAAGGAGAGCAACAGGATTAGGGGAATCAAAAGGATTAGGGGGTGGGATAAATCAATTCACCGAATAAAAAATGTACGGATTCCGAGACAATAGTATACGTTGTATACGAATTTAGTTAAATGAATCGGGTTAAGAATACAAATTAAACGAATTTCGTAACGATAAGTTGACTGACCCACTAATCGAATTAAAACGAGTTAATAAAATTAATAAATAATCGGGCCGTCACATAAAATGAGTAAATAAAGTGTTCGAGACAAAAACAAAGCTTGATAGAAATAAATAATTAGACGATGAAATAGTATTTCCCGATAAATAATAAATTTTCGATAAAGTGAATTAAATTGATTTCTCGAGGGAAAGAAATAAATATTTTGACGAAACTTAAAATAAATGAGCTTCGAGCCGAAAAATAGAAAATTCGAGCTTAAACATAAATAAATAAAAAGAATTTAGAATTTAAATTGTCGAAATAGACTTTCGATAAGAATTAAATTAAATGTATAAAATGAATCGAAACAGAAATAAAAATATGTTTTAAATATAAGAAGAGTTTCCGAGACAAATAAAATTTTAGGAGTTTGAACGATTAAACGATAAGTTCATTTTATAATAATTTTAAGAATTACGAGTTAAATCGTAAAAATAAAAATACGAACATAATTTAATTTAATTTAAATTTATAAAATCAGGGGTGTTATACACTACAAGAAATACTTCATATAGCTACCAATCACGCGCGACTGATAAATTCAGTAGCTAATTTTGCGACTGAAAGTACAAAGCGCGACTGATATTAGTCGCTGGACGAGGAGACGGATTTTTAAAAAAAAAATTATCCTCAGCGACCGAAATCGGTCGCTAAATAAATGGACGCGCGACTGATTTCGGTCGCTAAATTCATTAATTAGCGACCGATTTCAGTCGCTAATCTGTGACCTAGCGACTGAAATCGGTCGCTAAAAAAAAATACGCGCGATCGATTTTGGTCGCTAAGGGTGTTAAATTTTTTTAAATTAACGAACACCCCCCTCCCCCGGCTCATTCACCCATTTCACTCTCTCTCTCTAAAAACTCTCCCCCCCCCCTCTCTCTAAAATGCGCCCCTCCTCCATTCCTCTTAATTCCTTCTTCAATTCTCTCATTTTCCTTAAGGTATGTTTATCTATCTATATTTAATTTCAATTATTTGTTAATTTCTGTTGTTATAGATTTAAATAAATTATTTATTGGGTTAAATAATTTTTTAGTTGTCGGAATATTTAGTGTAGTTAGAATGCTAATCGCCCAATAGGTTTCCCAGTTTGAAATAGGTAGATTGTTAGTATAAAATTAGGGTTTGCGGTTACGTAGTTGAATGAATTTGGTTGTTTTGATGTGTTAGGAAATTGGAATTGAAATAAAATTATGTCGATTTAGTAACGTAATTATGGATGATTAGGTGCAAATAGTACTATGTTTAGGTGAATTGAGAATTTTACAAAATATGTGAGTAGTGTGTATTTATTAGTAAATTACTTAAGAGAAAATAATTTGTATTTGGTTATTGTCTCAATTTTTTAAGATAAAAAAATGAAGCGGCAGGAACGAAAATGGATGTATGAGGAAAGATTAGATAAGAGACGACGTCCCAGAACTGAATTTTAGAGGGTGTTAATAGTTTCCTTGAGTTCGCTAAAACCCATCCCGAATACGTGTCAGAGGGTAGATTTAGGTGTCCTTGTGTGAAATGTAAGAACCTCAAATTCTTGGATGATATTCTGATTAAGGAACATATTATCTCAAATGGGTTTAGCCCAAATTATTATTATTGGATTTGTCATGGTGAGACATCTGCTGTTGAGGAATCTGAGGTGGATCAGAATGAGGGCGGGGTGAGAGGAATGATTGTTGATGTGGTTGAGTGCAATTTGTTTGATGATGAGAGCATTTACACTAACGACGATGACCAACCAACCCCACAAGAGCCAAACCCACGAGCGAAAGCTTTTTTTGATATGTTAGAGGCTGCGGAGAAGCCATTATATGGAGGGTGTGATGTGACATTGTTAGAAGTGGCGTCTATGGTAGTGACCCTTAAATGTGAGTATAACCTACCTTTTGGGTGCGTAGACGGTATCGTTGCGTTGATTGAGAAACTCATCCCAAAAGACAACATTATGACCAAAATATTCTACAATACCAAAAAAATTGTTAAAGGTCTTGAACTTCCGCATCAAAAGATCGATGCTTGTCCCGATGGATGTATGCTTTTTTGGAAGGATGATGTCGTGCTTGAGGAATGTAAGATATGTGGGAAGGGTAGATACAAAAGTGTAGATGGGAACATTGTTTTGAGAGGTAGGAAGGGAAAGAGTGTTGCGAGGCATAAAAAACCTATACCACTTAGTCGACTTACCTATTTTCCCATTGCCCCTAGACTTCAAAAACTATATGCAACCAGAACCATTGCCGAACAAATGAGGTGGCATAAGGAAGAAACTCGTGCAGAGGGGAAGATGTGTCATCCTAGTGATGGGGAGGAGTGGAAACGGTTTGATAGGATTTACCCTGAATTTGCTGAGGAACCCCGTAACGTGAGACTTGGGTTGTGTACCGATGGGTTCGCCCCTTTCGGTCAGTTCGGTAAGTCGTACTCATGCTGGCCTGTCATGGTCACACCGTACAACTTACCTCCATGGCTTTGTCTGAAACCACCGTTCATATTCCTTTCTCTCATTGTTCCCGGCCCAAAAAATCCCAAAAACCACTTGGATGTTTACTTACAACCAGTGATAGAGGAATTGAAACACTTGTGGGAAGTAGGGGTGGAGACATATGATGTGTCGTTGAAACAAAATTTCCATCTTAGAGCATCGCTTTTGTGGACTATAAACGATTTTCCTGCGTATGGTATGTTGAGCGGTTGGTCTACGGCAGGCCAAAAAGCGTGTCCTTGTTGCATGAGTGAAAGTAAAGCATTCTACCTAAGTAATTCAAGCAAAATTAGTTGGTTTGACTGTCATAGACAGTTTCTACCCGAGGGTCACATGTATAGGAAGAATAAGAGAGCTTTCAAGAAGGGTGAGGAGGTGCTAGATGAGGCATCGATTCGTCTCCAAGGAGATGAGATTTGGGAGGTGATTTCAGAGTTCCCATCTACTGTTGACGGGACCGATCAAGAGTTCAAAGATCTTAAGAAATTAAAAAATGGTTGGTTTAAAAGAAGCATCTTCTTTGACCTTCCATATTGGATTACTTTATTACTCCGACATAATCTGGACGTGATGCATATTGAGAAGAATTTCTTTGAGCAACTAATTCACACCGTCATGGATGTAGAGGGTAAGACATGTGACACCGTAGGATCCCGAAATGATTTGAGAAAAATTTGTGACCGTCCGAAAATGCATATCAAGCGGGATGGGTCCAAGCCTAGGGCATTGTTTAGCCTTGATAAGGCTCAGAGAAAGGCCGTGTTAGAGTGGGTAGGGAAACTGAAGTTCCCTGATGGATATGCATCCGATTTTAGTCGGTGTGTGGACATTAAGAACCTGAAGCTCCAAGGCTTGAAGAGTCACGACTGCCACGTGTTCATGGAGCGGTTACTACCTGTGGCGTTGAAGCACCTGCTGCCGGAAAGTGTTTGGAATATCACCGAGATATCTCGGTTTTTTCGAGATTTGTGTTCGTCGACAATTGCAAATGACGACATGACTCGTTTGGAGGATCAAATTCCTCAGATACTATGCAAACTTGAGATGATCTTCCTACCCTCTTTCTTTAACTCAATGGAGCATCTACCGGTCCACTTGCCCTACGAAGCTAAAGTGGGAGGACCGGTACATTTTAGATGGATGTACCCGTTTGAGAGGTGAGAACTTTCAACTACTTACTTATTTTACCCACTAACTAACTTTAGACACTATAATTTGATAATAACATAATTGCTTGATGATTGTCATAGATTTCTCAACCATTTGAAGAAAAAAATTGGTAACAAGGCGAGGGTTGAGGGCTCCATATGTAATGCTTACTTAACAGAGGAGATAGCCAACTTCTGTTCTCTGTATTTCGAGAAAGAAGTGAACACCAAAGCCAAAAATCTAAACCTAGAAACACCCGAGACGACGATTGACCCCAACATACCAGACTTTTTTCAAAGTAAGGTGGGTGAGGGATCGTCATCAGCTGGCGGGTGGAGGACATTAGATGAGAAAGAGTACAATCGTGCTCACCTGTACTTGCTATCAAACTGCGAAGTTTTAGAGCCGTACGAGAAGAAGTTTGTAACTGAATTTGTGGCTGCTAATCCACATTTAAATGCTGATGATGTTTGGAATAAGCATGAGGAACAGATTTATTAAGCAGCATGTAATTTCAGAGAATATTCAGGATGATTTGGTTAGGAGTCTAGCATTAGGTCCTTTGTGGAAGGTTAGGACTTGGAACCGGTATTCGGTTAATGGTTTCAATTTTCATACATTTGCCCATGGTAGCAGTAGGAGTAGATGTAATTTCGGTGTGAGTGTGTCGTCACTTGAGGGTGAAGATTACTACGGTCTATTGGAGGACATCTTCGAGCTGTGCTATGTTGGAAATGATCGTGGGTATAGAGCTGTGGTATTTAAATGCGAATGGAAGGACAACTCTGTGCTAGGTACTAGAGTACATGAAAGGTACAAACTAGTTGAAGTTAATCATACCAAAAAATACTCCAAGTACGATCCGTTTATACTTGCACATCAAGCACACCAAGTGTACTTTGCGCCTTACCCAACCACAAAGAACGACAAAACTGTAAACCAGTGGTCGGCGGTGTTCAAAACTAAGCCACGAGGGCACTATGACTCTGACCTCTTCCAAGAGGATGTCATTTCTAGTGGTACAACATTGTCTCCAGTTGACGAGAATCTTTTCGCAAATGATGATGATGACAATAATGAGGTGGAAGTGGGGGAAGATTTTGAAGACAATGAAGGTGGTGAGGAGGAAGAAGGTGCTTCTACTGATATGGTCGAGGAGGAGGACGACACCAATGACTTAGAGGTCAGTGACGAGGAGGAGGAAGATGACTACGAGAAAGAGGATGTCGTTGGTTCGAGTAGGCAAGTGGAAGATGACAACGAGAGTGACGATGATTTTTAGTGGGGTATAGTTTTAATAAGTTATATTATTTGTACATAGTAATCTGCATTACATATTGTAGTCAAATTATTTCAATATTATGATGTCAATTTCTAACTTTCTACTACTATATGTCTGCAGATATGACGTTGGGCAGCAGGCTGCGGTACGGTAGTTCGAGCAGCAACAGCAACAGGGAGTCCCAGTAGCAGGAGGACCAGGAGGAGAACCGGCGAGAGGACCAGGAGGAGAACCAAGAGGTGAACGACGAGGAGCAACCAGAACAACCACAACAGGATCAAGGGCTTCAGTATACAGACAACGGACGCCTTATTATTAGCCCGGAGAACACATGGTGAGACGTTATATTTCCTTTTTCTTTTGTGAGACATCATCTTATTTCACTCTTTGGTGTAGGTTTCGTACCCGTGCGGTGGTGACTGGTGTGAAGGACAGTTTTATGAATGATTTGAATACCTACTGCACGAGTTGGACAAAGTTGCCTCTGTGGCAACGGGAGAAGTGGTTTGCCAACTTCAAGGTACAACATTTTCTGTTTTTTATTAATTATCTGTTACTGTTTACAGATTACTAATACAATGACAACAAACGATCTTGCAGTTGAAACACTTCTACAACGAGGGTCTCGAGGTGGTTGTGAGAGACCGGTACATGGATGTCGCGAAGCCCAGATACAAAGACATGATGTATAAGATGGCGAGCGACGAGAAGTTAATGAAACACCTTAAAGGTTCGATTACTCAATTAGTGTCCGTACTTGAATAGAAAGTTGTATATGTCTTCAAAACACTTATTGATCTCAAAGTGTATAAATTGTAGGTGACGCCATCCAACATTTCAGAACAGCCCGGACCGACCCGAAGTTCCTTACAAGATCCGTCCAGGCGAAAAAGAACAAGAGGCGGGGAGGGGACCCCGAGAGCTTTGCTGGGCGCACCCACTATGGTGGGTCGCAGTTGATGCACCAGCGGGCCATGAATGTTAGTATTTCCTTACTTTTGATTTTTATTTTGGATTTTTATTTTATGTTTTCATTATAAATATAAATGAGAACTCTACATGTACTGTCAACAGCTGAAGAAGAAAACCGGAGAATTCCCTCCGCCGGTACAGCTGTTTCTCGACACGAAGAGCAAGGGGGACGATACTGATCGAACATTCGCCACGAAGAAGGATCTGGACATTTGGGTAAGTTTAAAACATAAGACTTCGTTACTTTTTTTTTCTTCACACAACCCACCTACTCACGACTTCATTTTCTTTCAGATGTCGTATAAGAAGGCCACTAGAGCACCCGAGAATGAAGGTGTGGACCCGAGCACGATTTGGTTCAGAGTCATGGAGGGGTACCGCAAGGGAGCGGTGTACGGTACGGGGACCGCTCATTCCCTATATTGGACACCACCCAATGTTCGGGGGGGCCATGCGACCTCGACGGAGTGTGTGTCATCCGAAATGGCTGAGATGAGGTCGGAACTGCAGGGGAAAAGGGCGTGAGGGGATGCTTTGGCCGAGAAGCTGAAGGAGCAGGATGAGAGGCTGAAGATGCAGGAGTCCGTTAACCTGCAAATTCTGGAAGAGCTACAGCGCCTTAGGAGCATGCACCAACAGAACTGTAACTCCGGCCCCATTCCCCGACCCCGGGATCCTAGAGACCCCTTCAATGGGGGTGGTAGTGGTGCGTCAGCTAGTTTCACTGTTAGGTGAGTGGATTGAAAACAGTTTGTAGTTTCTGAATGCTTGTTGAAAAAACAGTTTGTAATAACACTTTTAATTTAGTGTATTCATGACGTTTGCGTACTTGGTTGCCAAATTTGGAGTGTGAAGCTTGCGTAACGTTTGGAACAACGTTTGGAATGATGTTTGGGATGTATTGTGGTTGTTGGTTTGTTTTATTGTGCATATTTTGGCTAGAAAAATAATAATTATAACCGGCCTATTTCAGGTACAACAACGACTGATTTCAGTAGCTAATTTTTCTATTTGGCGACCGAAATCAGTCGCTGTATGACGCTGTATGTCGCCACATCACCCCATTTAGCGACTGAAATCAGTCGCTAACTGACGCCATTAGCGACTGATATCAGTCGCTAATTGACGCCTTTTGCGACTGATTTCAGTCGCTAAATTTAGCGACTGAAATCAGTCGCGCGTTCATTTAGCGACTGAAATCAGTCGCTAGATGCGACTAACTGTAGCGACAATCGCTTAGCGACTGTTAGCAGTCGCGCGTCTCTTTTTAGCTACAGATGACGGTAGCTAAACTCAATCGCCAAATACTTAAACTGTTGTAGTGTTACAGGTGGAGCTGAGGAGCCTTTCCTCTTTTCTCTCTTCTTTCTTAATTGATCGAGTTATTTTAATTAAAAAATTTGTTAATTGAGTGTCTCTGTTTTTTAACCGACTTTCTCGTTTCTTAATTTTTTTGTCGGTTGGTTTAGCTGTTTTGCCCAATCAAAAGGTCGCGTATATATACACAAAAACCCTGGGCACCTCCACCTAGTCACCTTCGTGACGAGCCACCTTAGTCCACGCGCCTGTGCGCGCAGGTCCGATCCAAATTTTCAGCACTTCTTCAAACCCAATATAGGAATCGAGTCATCTCGAGCATTCCTCCTCCATAAAATTTTCAAAATATCAAATTTCTACTCCCCAGCGGATAAGTCGGTGTCTCTCCTAAATGCTACATTCAGAATATTATGTGTCTGCATACAGGTACACCTACGACTTCGAAGGCAAGTACAACTCCCCATGGAGCTATCCCAGATAACAAAACTCAGTTATGATTTCTATCTTGTGGCTGGCGAGCCCTTCACGTGAGTCTAGCGAACTATAAACGACCTGAACGGAAGGCTGCCAGGTTGTACTCCTCAATTGATCTGGTGGCTACTCTGACTTTCGCCTTGTCCAAGCCTCAGTCAGAGTGGGGGCTCTGTAGACACACGTATTTTGACTGCTTGTGTCTATTGCAGTCTCCAACAAAACACCCGATAATGATCAGATGCTAACATGCATTAATACGCTCGAATACGGGACTCGGAATCAATAGTATCCGACGTGGGCACTTAGCGGAGTACAAATCTCTCAAAACCGAGCTCAAATTCAGACTCGGTGAGTCGTTTCCAATAAAATAAAGCTAATTTGAGCCAAAACCACCATCGATGGCAAAACCGTCTTTTGCAACCGAGTCAAAACTCGGTCAAAGTCGAAACCCGAGAACGAAATAATCCATTATTGCGTCTTCATACTTAGGGGGCGTTTGGTTAGAACATGGGAAAAAGATAGAGAATAAACATGGGAAACAAGGGTAAAGGAAAGTAAATCAAAATGATTCCCTTAGATTTTCCTTGGTTGTTTAGAAATATAGGGAATAGAAACGACGAGGTGGTGACGGTGTCGGGGTAGCGGTGGTGAAGAGATCGGTGGTGGTGGTGGTGGTGGTGATATTAGGGTGGTGTCAAAGTGGTGGCGGTAGTGGTGGTGCCAGAGTAGTGGTGGTTTTAGGGTGGTGGGTGACGAGTTGAGGTGGGTGAGGGAAACAAAATCCAAACCCTAGGGGGTGGGGGATTGAAATTAGAGGAGTATGGGGGTTTGAGAGAGAATGCAAAAGGGGAAAGAGAATGCAAAAATGTGAAAAACGAACAACTACAAAGGGAAAGAAGGGAGTTGATTCCCTTTCCCTTTCTTTTAACCCATCAACCAAACGCCCCCTTAATCAAAGCAAAATCCAAACTTCCCTTATTTTGCTCTCTCCCCTAACGGCACTCGATCGAGTGACCCCTAAAAAAACGACCAAGACCCTTTTTCTAGGGAACTCGATCGAGTCCAGCAAGGGGCACTCGATCAAGTGACCCTAAGCGAGGGGTAAAATCTATAAATACCCTCTGATAAGCAGACCGTATACCTACCAAAAATAACCAACTACGGTCCAACTAAAAATATAGTCAGGGAAGTCGGGATCGATTCCTCAGGGAGACAACAAATCCTACTCGCAACTAAAGTCTATCTAAGTAACCAAATCGGAGGTTTTTATGTTTGTGTTTAATTAATCTATAAAAGTAGTGAATGAAGAGAAGTAAAAAGAATAATAACTAAAGCAAATAAGATGAGTAAAGACAAATTTATATGGAGAGAAAGACTAGGATTGTCTGTTCACCATGAATCTCATATGGTCACGGTCTAGATCACCGGTCTGTCGCAGATATTGCTCCAAGGGGTAGTGAAAAGGTCCTTCCGGTCCGCTATTCACCCAAACATGCGTCTAAAGGCTTTCAATCTTATTAGGGCATACCAATGTGTTGTAGCAGGTCTAAATTTTACCAGGCTTCCGATCTTAGGTTCAAGTTTACCAAATTCAATTAATCAATCATGCGCATTAACTGACTAATCGCGATTATATGCAACAATTGACAATTCAGACGCAATATCATTGACAGATCTATAACTTATTTAGCGACCACATTCAATTCGCAGATCCCCTAAATCCTAGCGAAAGAAATTAGCTACTTATAATTAAATCAAGAACAATAAGGACGATAAACGATTTTACTAGATTAAACATGACGAATGATAATAATATTGCAACAAGCATAAACAAAGATTAAGAACAATCAAGAACGAAGAAGGAAGAAGGAAGAAAGATTAGATTAAAGAGTTTTTTGTCAAAAGGCACCTAACATTTAGGCCTTTTGCAAAAAAGGCACCTATAGTTTTTTTTTGCCCAAAAGCACCTTAAATTTACATTTCTTTGTTAAAAGGCACCAAACACCAAATTCCGTCAAAAAACCGTCAATATTGACGGTTCTCATCCTTTAATCTTTTTTTCTCAACTCTTAATCAACATTCATCCCTTAATCAAACTCAATTAACATCTTCTTACCCTCTTTCTTTACATTACCTTTATTATCTCACTTTCTCATCCCCTTTATTTATCACAAGGCCAAAATATTTCATTTTTCCTTCCCAAAAACCTTAATTCCATCCAAAACCTCTTTTATTTTCCCCTTAATTGAAACACACATTTTTTTTTTCTTCACTTTTGCATATTCTCAATTAAAATGACATCTTTAAGTACTATACACATAAAGAATGAAATACAAATGGTTATTAAACCAAAAATGAATTGACAAAAAAAAAATAACAAATGGTTACTCATAAATCACAAATTTGAACACAAACTAGTGTTCCTAGTTTCTTACAACAGAAATTTCAATTCAATAATAGCTCAAAAATTCGTCTAATAACCTCTAATACACATACTCCAAAATTATACCCGAAATTAAGGGTAAATAACATAAAAATAAAAATTGAATTAAAAAATTTAATTTGTTATTGATAACTTAATGATTACTTAAATGAAAAGTTATGATCGAAAACTAATCGATTGAGCAAAAACTTGGTGGTTATGACTTAAATAATGGAGATTGATTGAGATGTATGCAAATGAAGAGTAGCTAGGAACGAGGGTTTGATTAAAAAACGAGTGTTGAATTAAGGAAAATGGTTGATTGGGTTTGATTTTGGAAAGATTGAATTTGATTAAGAAAGAAGGGTTGATTAAGAGAGAATGGTTGATTAAGAGATGAAGGAAGATGATTAAAAGAGGAGGATCGTCAATATTAACGGTTTTTTGACGGAAATTGAGGTTTGGTGCCTTTCAACAAAAAAATGTAAATTTAAGGTGCTTTTGGACAAAAATTAAAACTATAGGTGTCTTTTTTACAGAATGCCTAAATGTTAGGTGCCTTTTGACAAAAAACCCCTAGATTAAATTACCAAAAGGAATGATGGCGATTCGAGTGTTGCATTCTTACATAAACCGAGTTTTTGAGAGAGAAATTAAACAAGAAGCAAAAGTAATTCTAAGAGAGGTTAGGAGTAAAAGTCCAAGGAGAAGTGTTTGCTAAACAAGCTGAAACTCCTTTTAAATACAATTAGAAAGAGTTAAAACTGATTAAGGAAACTGCTTCCTCAACACGAAATCTGTCCGCGGCCCAGAAAATAGTCGGTCGACTAACATTGACTCATTTGATCTTCTGCAGACTCCCAAATAGTCGGCCGACTATCGTAACTGTCGTTCAACTATCAGCATGGTCGGCCAACTATTCTAATAGTCGGTCGACTATACTTGACCCATTTCTGCGACTGCTCTTTCCAACTTCATTTTGGCTCGGTTTTGGTTCGTTTTAGCTCCTGTGGCTTCCGTTCCTGGAAAAAGACAATATACACCACAAAGTAGCCAATTCGGGGCAAAATGATAGCTTACACTACTCGATAAACACAGGAATGCGCGTATAAAATATGCGCATCACCCCCCCTACTCCACCATTTCAAAGAATCCTCTTTTCATCCTTTCTACACATTTTTTTGGCATTTTTAGAGAGTTCCTCATACACTCCCACATACATAGCCATTCCCTAGACCCTACCTCACTAAAAACCGAGAATATTTTCTCCCTAATCACACACCCTAACTCACCCTACATACTCGAACCGCTCCCGTGCCTACGACGGCACTTACGAGCCCCTATTCTGAGACTATGCACATGTAGGTTGAGGTTGAAAAAACCCCATTTTCTAATCTCTAATTCTTGTTTATGTATTTGTATACTAACTATACTCACATTTTACTTATCGTTACTAATATTTACATTATCGCATCTAACATTTAATTATCGTTTCTAACACCTAACATTTATTTTTTTGCTTTTTTACATTTCGTTATACTAAATACCGTGTATACTATCATATTACAAAACTATTTTCAAAATCGATTCGAGCAAACGTCCGATGACGCTAAATCGAGCGTCGTAGGCTTTAAAAGCCAAACTACGACGCTGATGCGCGCTGTCGCTGACGCGCATGCAAACAATATTTTTAGTCCCAACTCACTACTGTGTAGTAGCGACAAGTCGAGGTCGAACCACAAGGAGGCGGTTAAGTGCTGTTGGTCAAGTCTAAGGTTTAGTTGCGATTGGGGTTGAGATGGGGGTTTTGGGACGAGAAGAGTTGGATTAATGCTAGCGAGTTAGACAGCTAAAACTGGAAACACTAATGGGAAAAGCGTTGGGGAGAGTCGGGATTCGGAAATTGGGGTCTAAGAGTCTCGGAATCGGGTTTTAGTCACAACGTTGATAAGGGAGAATGTCACCTTTCGGTTTCTTCACCCAACCCACCTAAAAACCCGCTTTCGCGGCGAAAAGGGTAAGTTTCAAGTTAAGGTAACTCCTACCCCGAGTTTTCCCATATTGATAGGAATGAGTCAAGGTTAATTTAGCTGCAGTCTAGGTCAACAAAGACATAAAAACCTCAAACTTGATAAATCAACAAGTAAACAACCCACCAACATCCCTCAATTCAAATAATCCAAATCCTCATCCCTAAATTCCCCAACAAGAAATCTACTCACTACTTATAATGGAGAACAACAAAACATTAATAAAGGAGAGATTAACTAAAGCATGCATAATAACTAAACAAAGTGATAAGGAAACTACAATCTAACAAACAACACTAAGGAGGAAACTAAACTATCACACAAACTATGGAGAAACAAACAAAGGAGAGAGAAAAACATAAACTAATTAATGGAGAAAGGGAGAGGAAAGAAACTACCAATTATGAAGAAGACTAAAGGAGGAAGATGAAGATTAACATAAAGATTGAATCTTGGAAGAGATAATACAAGAACTTGTCACCAATCCTTGCAAAATTCTTCAATCTTCAACATAAAAACACAAATCTTCAACTAAAGGTGGATGCTTGATTACAAATTATAAAGTAGTTTTAATCTAAAACTAATAAGTTTTACTAAATCTATGGAAGATTTTACTATGGAGGCTTACTACTACTACTACTACTACTAAGGAGATTTTCTATCCTACTCCTACCCTAAGAGGCTCACTTAAGACACACCTTAAAATGAAACCCTAGGTTTAGTATATATAGTGATTCTTAATGGGTCACACAATCTTAAAGTTCATAATCCAATTCCTCTTCTTTTAAGCTAGACCTTCACCTTAATGCATCTTCATAGGGTGAAACTTCACCCTGCGGCTGGCGAGCCAACATCACCGGGTGAAACTTCACCCGGTGAAACTTTTTCCAGTTTGCGATTTTGGCGCTCTTTCTCCATCGGGCGAAATTTCACCCGGTGGGCGAAATTTCGCCCACCGGGTGTCCACGAAAATCTTCGGGGAGGTGGAAAATGTCGTCGGGCAAAACTTCGCCCGGTGGTGACTCATCGGGTGAAACTTCACTCGGTGATCTTCCGCCTCTTTTCCGGTGTCTTTCTTTGTTGATCAATAGGATTACTTGAACTTTCAGTCGTGTGCTTTGCTCTTTGGAGTGTATCTCTCTCTTTCATGATCATAGAAGCTCGGATATGTTTTCGGTCGAAAATTCTATCAAAATAGACAGAAAACTACAAAAAACACGTAAAATACAAAAGAGAGACACTAATGCGAGAATTACTCAAAATACGGCGATAATTGCACTCTAATCTCGCAAAACGGAGGAAAAACGGAGGAAAAACGGTCCAAATTTAGCACACAACAATTCCCCCACACTAAACCGTTGTTCGTCCTCGAGCAAAGACCCAAAAAGAAATTAGCTACTACTACTAAGCTAGACTATGCTATGCCGATACGAGGCAATTAACGGGCCCGCTCCGTCCCATCAACTCACATCGAGATACCCATGCGGTAGAGTACCTCCATGCAAGGCAAGTCGGGTCTTGCTCAAAATTGGGGTTGCGACTAACACACACAAACACAGAACAAAGAAGACACACAAAAACATAGTTGCAACCAAAGAGAAAATAAATCACCGAATCCCTCATCGAAACGGCGGAGAAAGCACCGATTTAGGCCTAAGACAAGTGAGAACACTACCATGTATGTTAGTCACCCAAATTAACATGGACAAGATCCTAATAGGATGACGATAAACAATAAAAACATTGAAAATTTACCAAGGTCCTTCTAATTCCACTAGAGATGCCTACAACGGGACGATAAATGGAATGGATAAGTGAGAACCATGGAGTTAGTAATTACTGTAGGTAAGTGTTATCTCGTCTCCTAAGCTTAGCCTAGAGGGTCGTTCCAAACTCGAGAATGCCAATTAGACCAAAAAGATGGACAAGTGTTTGCAAAATGGTAAGGATTGCCAAATTACCGCTATTTTCCTTCCTCAGGACTCGGTCCTCTAATAGGCTTTTCACGGCAATAAGTCAACCAAGGGATTATTTGGATTTGGGAACGATTTTTGAGATTTTGATTTTCTTTTCGGTTTTCTTTCTTTCTCCATTATTTCGATTGAGGTTTTTTTTTTTTCATATGCCCTTCTTCTTCATTTTTCCCTTTTTCTAGCTTTGAATAGCCCATATTTGGCTAGATGGTATATTTGAGGTTCAAGGTAAAGCATATTCTTGCAAACTTATTTGCGGGAGTGAGTGAATGGTAGAAAAATAGGCTAGTCGGGTGTGCACCCCCTCCGAACCCATAGAAAGATGGAATTTTGGACTAAAAAAGGCTTCTCAAGTAAGGTCACCTAAGAGAACGGGAAACGGTAACCAAGGCCTTATCACTCTATGGGTGGTCAAGGTGGTCAAATGCAAATCCCGATGTAGACTCCTAGTAGAAAAGATGGGCTCATGGTAAAAATTCAATTCAAAAATTGGTTCAAGGTCATTCTACTAGAAATATGTCTAAAAATAAAAAAGGGTCACTAACAAGGGAGTAATAAACACTCGGCCTAAAGTCAAAATCGGGTTTTCGAAAACTTTACCTAGACAAGCTATACACAAATGAAAAAGAACACAAAAAGGACAAAAAAACGGAAAGAGCAACACAAAACAAAATACACAAGTATAGCCAAGCACTCCAAACTCCATCAAGCCAACACAATCCACAACCACCAATTCCAAAATGTTCACCAAGTGAACCTCCAAATAGCATACAAGCCCATACTCCCATACAAATAAGAGAAGGGGATAAAACGAAGGTAGAAGATATTACCAAGCGGTCTTTTTTTTCGCCACCTTACGTAGCCATGCTACCTATAAGAAGGAGAATGCAAAGCAATACAAGTGATACAAAAACAATAAAATCAAAGAAAAACCAAAAAAAGTAAAAGAAGGATGAATTTTTTTTGGGTTTTTGATTTTTTGAAGGAAAGATGAAAAAGAAAATGAAGAAAAGGATAGTAGATCCCTCTCCCACACTGAAACTGTGCATTGTCCCCAATGCACAAATAGAGGAAGAATCGAAAAAGAAAAAAAGAAAAGAACGAAAAATCTTTTTAAGTTTTTATGGTTTTTCAAATGTTTTTGTATTTTTTTTTCAAAATGAAGAGGGTAAAAATAAAGGAAATGAAAAATAAAGAAAATGAAGTGGCGGGCCTAAGTGTAATCACGTCACCTAGACCCTAGCCAAAAGGAAAAATCGAAAAGTATGAAAAGAAAATGAAGTGAAAATAAAAGGAAAATGAAAAAGAAAGAAGAAAAATCGATAAGGGGAGAAAGGGCGTAGGTGTAATCACCTCACCTCGCCCCGATTCCGCACAAATCGGGAAAATCAAAAGAAAAAGAAAAATTTGGATTTTTCAAATGGTCTTGGTGCGATCAATTCACCTAAGACCGGGAGCTAACAATCAGGTCCTTCTCTCATCAAGGTACCTGCAATAAACCTCACGTGTGTAACGACCCAAGTAGGGTCACGACGGAGGGGCTGACAACTCACCAAACCAAAAAATATCACCACAAATAACCAACAACCAAAATTACCAAATGCCAAAAATTGGCGCTGTAGAGACTGACAAAGATTACTGAAAACAGGAGAACAGACTACCGACGACTGATAACCGACATCCTACACCCCCCACACTATCACTGACGACACTCAACCGCTCACATAGGACCTGGGGGACGAGGTGGTGGGTAGTAAGACCCTGGCGGAGGTATACCAAATAGACGATCAAAGTACTGTTGCTGCTGTTGCAACATCCTCTGATTCTCCTCCGCCGCCAACCTCGCTACTTGGGCATCCCTAGCAGCGTCCCTGACCATCTCAAAGCTATTCCGGGCGTACTCAAAACCATCCTTAGAGTATGTATACGAGCTATGCGCAGTATCGCGTGCATCCCGGGCCACATTGTAGGCGCTTTGGGCCAAGTTCAGTGAAGTGGTCGAGTTCTCCCAAGCCTGACGTGCTCGGTCATAAACTTCCCCCCATTGGTTATAGAAGTTCTTCGATCCGAAGAACAAAGATTGTCTTGGAGGACTCATGTTAATGTCCTCCTGAAAACCTGGGGTAGACTGGGTGAACGTGGAATGTTTGTGTGGTGTGAAGTCTAAAAAGTTGGGGGTGAAAAATTGTGAGGTCTGAGGTTTGGTCTGGTGGGAGGAAGAGGGTCCGTGTGATGATGAAGGTAACGTTCTCTGACCCTCATCCCGGGAGGTTTCAACCTCCGGTTCCTCCTCTGACATATCTACTACATCTATGTCATCGTCACCACAGCCTAAAGGTCCCTCGGGGTATTGAACTTGACGAAACTTACCTCGGAAGTGATCCCCAATGTATTCCCCAGGCCTTTTCGGCATGCCGAAATTAAATTCTCCTCAACATCTAGCCTAACCCACTCTGGATTAGGCATCTCAATAGCTTGAAACTCAGTAATCTTGTACAGAAACAAACTGTTATAATCCCCTTTCTAGGGCCAAACAAGGAAAGGGCAATAAACCTCATCTAGATAAATTCCTACTCCGCCAACTGGTGTCATACTGCTAAAATCGACATCTAAAGCTCTAGTTATCATCGTTACAACTCCACCACAAGAAATTTTCTTGCGGTTGCCCTTCGCAACCTGGGCGAAATGCGTAGCTAGGACCTCGGACATGTCGATCGACGGGCCTCTATTCAAAACCGTATCCTCTAACAGCTGTACAGCTGTAGCACTACAATTGTGTTGCGTATCATAGCTCGACAAGAATGAGTTGGCTATGATACGCGCCAAATATTGGAGGATGGGGTTTCGAATGGAGAAAGAACGCATCTTCCCTCCCCTAAAAGTCCTTTGGCGGGAAATTTTAAACCAAAATCTATCGCGGGCAAATTTTTCATCCCGAGTTTACCCCGCCCTAGGCCTTCCAAGGACAGAAGAAGGTAATCCAAGCAATGCACCAAAATTTTTCAAAGAAAAGACATACAGAGTTTCTCGCAACTGAGAAGTGACAGTGGTATATATTGTCATCACCACTCAGCTCAAAAGTTGCGAAAAACTCACACGTAAACTTTTGAAAAGTTTCCTCCTCCGAGGTATAAAATTTAATCAGACTAAGGTTTTAGCACATCGCTCGTACCTACGTTTCAATACCCATACGCTCAAGAACATCTCGAGCTGCCCAACGAGTTGGCTCGAGACGACAGACCCAAAATTTCTTAAACTTTTCAAGTTGAGCTTTTTTTAGCAAAATAGACACCAGACTCCGAATGACGGAAATTACGACGGATTGAAGGGTAAACGTACCTCTAGTGGAACAGGTTGTTCGTGCGGGACAGAGTCTTGTGTCTGAATGGGCATCGGGACGGATTCGTCCCGGACTTCGGCCGGTTCGTCAGATCTTGAAGAGGACGTTGAACCCGAATTATGATTGAGCATAGAGGATATCCTTTTCCTTGCCATTTGCTTGACTCTCCTCATCCTTGTTTATTAAATTTGATGATTATGGTGATGGAGGTTAGGGTTTGGGGTTGTCGAAATTGGAACGATTTCCCAAAACAAATTCCAAGGAGATGATAGGAATGTGGTAGGGATGAAGAATATGTGATTGGATTAAGATTTGATTAAAAAATGGAAGGATTAGAGGTGATTTAAGGTGGTGGAATTTGGGGATTTTTGGGGTTTGTTTGAGGAGAGAGAGATGAAGAAGGTGATTATGAAGAAGGGAAAGGGGGTTTGGTTGGGGTGTAGGCGACGCGGGGTGAAATTTCGCCCGGTCGTCACCATCGCGTGAAATTTCACCCGATGGTCTTCGGACCATTTCTCGTCATTTTCGCGCCGTTTCACCGTTTGGCGAAATTTCGCCCGGTGAGATTCCACCGGGTGAAATTTAACCCGGCGAAATTCCGTCAATTCCCAAGTCGCAAAATATTTTACCGTCGGGCGAAATTTCGCCCGGTGAGATTCCACCAGGTGAAATTTTACCCGGCGGATTTTCCGTCAATTCCTTTAATTCGAGCAAAGTTGCCATCAGGTGAAGTTTCACCCGACGGACTTCGGGCAACAATTCCACCGGGCGAAATTTCGCTCGGTGAGATCCTCCACTCCAAATAAGCCTCTTGCTGCGAAAATTTTCTTCGACTTGGTTCAAACCAATCCTTAACTCTTCGACAAAACCAATCTTCTCAATCCATGTATTAGCTACACGGAGAAAAGCTCTCATAATCGTTCATAGCATAATCTAAAAACTTCGAAAGAAATCTTCACAAATCCTGCAGATACCATAAAAAGCAAGTTCCAAAGAGAAAAATCCGAAAGTTATTGTACGAGGAAAAATAAAAGAAGAAAAGAATATACAAATATTTACACGGTGGTTATTATGGACACCACCAAACCGAACTGAATTGTTTGAGCTTAGTTGGGGTTGCTTGAGAAGCATCCCCGAGTACCATGTTCCCTGTTCTCAAAGATAACGCCACCAACCATTTGTTCTCTTCTTGGCCTTGGCAAACCCATAAGGCGAGCTACCTCCGGTAGCATACCCCACTCATTTAGAACTTCTTCTTCCGGGGCTTGACCAAGTATAAGAAAATTGCCATCATCATCACTATCATTATAGTGGACATCTTCTTCGGATGGTTCCTCGGTGGCATCGTCAAATGTCGGTGTAAAGTTCAATGGATTAGAAGTTTGGGAGTTATCTTGTGCTAGGAGTTCGTCTTCGGTTGGTATTTCCACCATATGATCCCACAATTCCTTCCCGAAAGGGATATTCGGCAAGAAGGCGGGCATACAAATTGAATGGTGCTATTACCAACATTAAAAGATAATTTCCCTTTTTTCACATCGATAATCACTCCGCCGGTTGCTAGGAAAGGTCGCCCTAGTAAGATAAGATTGCGTTCTTCAATGGGCATGTCAAGAACCACGAAGTCGGTAGGTATGTATAAAGGACCTACCTTACCCATGAGATTTCGTGCTAACCCAATTGGCGCTTTCGTAGTACCGTCGGCCATATGAACGTTGAGCGGAAAGTGTACCATCCTTGGAATATTGATTGTCTGAGCAATGATCAATGGCATAAGGCTAATATCCGCCCCAAGATCACATAATGCTCGATGTATTTCAACATTGTCGATCGAACAAGGTATGCAGAAGCTATCGGGGTCACCGAGCTTAGTAGGAATGGTAACTTTTGAAGTGACCCTAGGTAGTAGTGGAGTTTCCTTCTTTATGGTAGAATTCAAGATTATATCCCTTATATGCTCGGTCGGAGTTGTCATGGAGGGACTAGTTTCTAAATTCTCTATCAAATCGGTGAAGGTTATATACTCCATAGCTTGATCATTTGAGGGGTTTTGAGGTTGATCATTCAAGGGTGGTACTTCAATCCTAGAGACTAAGTTCATATCTTATATCGAAATCTGTTCAATGACGTAAGCAAGGTCTCCCACAAGATACTTGGATGGATCTCTTCTTAGTCTTTTGGTTACACCTTTGACCACTTTCTCATCGGATTCATTGATTGAGGGATGAGATGTAAGAGTTTGTGGATCAAAGGGTTTCACCAGTTCCTTTTTGCTCAATACCTTAATGGCATTCACGGATGCTTGATTGGAAGAATTGGTCGGTTCATGAGAAGATCGAGCTTGCGATGCGGCACGTGCCTCTAAAGCTTCAAGTCTAGCTCGATTCGACGCGTTTTCTTTCAATAAGAACTTGATCGTTTGTTGAATGTCATAAAAAGGTTGAGAGTTACCTTGAAAATGCCTTGGAGGGCCTTGATTATGTGGAGGATAGGTTCCAAAAGGAGGACCATAGCTAGGTCGGGGTGGTCCTTGAGGATAAGGATAACCTTGATTGAATTGATTTGCATGAGGAGGTCTCGGTTGATAGTAGAAACCATATGAATTAGAATAAACCCTTTGATTGGGGGCTCTTGGAATTGCATGATGTTGAAAAGGATGTGATTCTTGAGTTGGCATGGAATAAGATCCGGTTCCCCAATTAGGATTATTCATGTGAGATTTTTCATATGTTCCTTGGGTATTGACTTGATAAACATTCTCCTTCCTCACACAAAAATTGGAATCATGATCATACTTTCCACAATGATCACATGGAATTTCAACTCGATATGGCTTTGGAGGTGAGATAGATGTTCGCCTTGGTGGTGTGACTCTTCTTGGTGGGGTGATTCTCCTTGATGGGGGCCTCATCTCGGGTTGAAAAGCGTCCTTAGCAACCATCGCTTCAAATCTCTCAACTAATTAAGCGATTTTCGCCTTAAGAGTGGCTTCCATGTCATTTGACGATTTTGAGTTTTCACTTGACTCACCATTTTGTATTTCCGGAGCACACACGCCACTTTTGGCTATCTTCTCGAGAAGCTTATGGGATTCATCCTTGTTGAGTAAGAAAAAGTCGCCCCTTGCGGCCACGTTAAGAATGTCCTTTGCATCGGCGGATAAAGAGTAGAAAAATGTTTGGAGCAAAAGCCAATGAGGAATACCATGGTGTGGGCATTTTGTTTGTAATGTTTGAAATCGATCCCAAGCTTCACTTATGTTCTCGTTTTCTTGTTGTTGAAATGTTTGAATTTCTCTTCTAAATTTGTTGGTCTTGGATGGTGGGAAATATTTTTCAAGGAAAGAGTTTCACAAGTGCTCCCAAGTGCGAAAGGTATTGTTGGGGAAACTTTTAAGCCACCTCCTTGCTCCATCGCGCAAGGTGCGGGGAAAACGAATCCGACGTAGTTGGCACTCGGTAACACCTTCAAGCTTGATACCAATAAGACTTTCCTTGAAAAGACAAACATGTTTTAATACATCTTCATCCGGCAATCCTCGAAATGTTTGTTGTTGGATTATATTGATAATGGAAGGTTTAAGCTCGAAACTCTCCGGGATGGCTCCGATGAAGACGGGAGAAGAAATCTCTTCACTAGATGGTTGAGAATGGGACCCAAGTGTAGCCATACTTGAATCCTTGGATGTTGTTCAAAGATGGAGTGTTGAGGAATGAAGAAATTGGTGCACGTGGAAGATTACAATATCAAGTTGTTGCTTCGGTCCACAATATTTCCAAGCGACTTGTTCTCCGAATGGGGATCAAGTAACCTAAATCAAAAGTATACCTAGCAAAAACTCAACAAACAATGAGCCTCCTAGCACGTAATGGCACTAGGGTAGGAGGAAGGAAAAACAATTAACCAAACACAATCAAACAAAGAATTAATCAATTAACTAATCGCCGCCTCCCCGACAACGGTGCCATTTTGATGCGCGCTGTCGCTGCCACGCATGCAAACAATATTTTTAGTCCCAACTCACTACTGTGTAGTAGCGGCAAGTCGAGGTCAAACCACAAGGAAGCAGTTAAGTGCTATTGGTCAAGTCTAAGGTTTAGTTGCGATTGAGGTTGAGATGGGGGTTTTGGGACGAGAAGAGTTGGATTAATGCTAGCGAGTTAGACAGCTAAAACTATAGAACACTAATGGGAAAGGCGTTGGGGAGACTCGGGATTCAGAAATTGGGGTCTAAGAGTCTCGGAATCGGGTTTTAGTCACAACGTTGAAAAGGGAGAATGCCACCTTTCGGTTTCTTCACCCAACCCACCTAAAAACCCGCTTTCGCGGCGAAAAGGGCAAGTCTCAAGTTAAGGTAACTCCTACGTACCCTGAGTTTCCCCATATTGATAGGAATGAGTCAAGGTCAATCTAGCTGCAGTCTAGGTCAACAAAGATACAAAAACCTCAAACTTGATAAATCAACAAGTAAACAACCCACCAACATCCCTCAATTCCAATAATCCAAATCCTCATCCCTAAATTCCCCAACAAGAAATCTACTCATTACTCATAATGGAGAACAACAAAACATTAATAAAGGAGAGATTAACTAAAGCATGCATAATAACTAAATGATAACAAAGTGATAAGGAAACTACAATCTAACAAACAACACTAAGGAGGAAACTAAACTATTACACAAACTATGGAGAAACAAACAAAGGAGAGAGAAAAACATAAACTAATTAATGGAGAAAGGGAGAGGAAAGAAACTACCAATTATGGAGAAGACTAAAGGAGGAAGATGAAGATTAACATAAAGATTGAATCTTGGAAGAGATAATACAAGAACTTGTCGCCAAACCTTGCAAAATTCTTAAATCTTCAACATAAAAACACAAATCTTCAACTAAAGATGGAAGCTTGATTACAAATTATAAAGTAGTTTTAATCTAAAACTAATAAGTTTTACTAAATCTATGGAAGTTTTTACTATGGAGGCTTACTACTACTACTACTACTACTACTACTACTACTACTACTACTACTACTACTACTACTACTACTAAGGAGATTTTCTACCCTACTCCTACCCTAAGAGGCTCACTTAAGGCACACCTTAAAATGAAACCCTAGGTTTACTATATATAGTGGTTCTTAATGGGTCACACAATCTTAAGGTCCATAATCCAATTCCTCTTCTTTTAAGCTAGACCTTCACCTTATGCATCTTCATAGGGTGAAACTTCACCCTGCGGCTGATGAGCCAACACCACCGGGTGAAACTTCACCCGGTGAAACTTTTTCCAGTTTGCGATTTTGGCGCTCTTTCTCCATCGGGCGAAATTTCACCCGGTGGGCGAAATTTCGCCCGGTCATTTCGCCCGGTGGGTGTCCACGAAAATCTTCGGGGAGGTGGAAAATGTCGTCGGGCGAAACTTCGCCCGGTGGTGACTCATCGGGTGAAACTTCACCCGGTGATCTTCCGCCACTTTTCCAGTCTCTTTCTTTGTCGATCGATAGGATTACTTGAACTTTCAGTCGTCTGATTTGGTCTTTGGACTGTATCTCTCTTTTTCATGATCATAGAAGATCGGATACGCTTTCGGTCGAAAATTCTATCAAAATAGACAGAAAACTACCAAAAACACGTAAAATGCAAAAGAGAGACACTAATGCGAGAATTACTCAAAATACGGCGATAATTATACTCTAATCTCGCAAAACGGAGGAAAAACAGGTCTAAATGGGAGGAAAAACGGTCCAAATTTGGCACACAACAGACGCTGAAACGCAAAGGACCTAATGTTTGTGACGACAAATCAAATTTTCCGATCGAATACATTCGATAATACCGCCTAAAGTTCGTACAATACCCGAATAGGCCGCGCTCATCAGAGGTGGCGCCCCATTATCGAGGCGCGCCGCCCCAGGCGCCTAAGGGTCAGGGCGCCTAATGGCGTGCGCCTGACTTGTCGTATTATAACGTGATCGCGACAATTCGTTATCGAGCGTATTTGATGTCATTTTCAAAATGTCGCTCTAAAGGCCCGATATCAATTCCGTAATCTAATATCGCGTGTAAAGAGCTATCGATAATTGAGTTAGCAAGAAACCCGATGACGTCGAACCAATCGTCGTATGGTCCACACGACCCGACAACGACGTTGTGACGCGGAGGGGTTTGATATTCATGTTAGTTCGATCATTTTCGATTCCATAAACATTGCTTCAAAATGTTTGATATCGATTCTATAATCGAGTATCGGACATAAAAGAGCTATCGAGAATCAAACTAATACAAAACCTAGTAATGTCGAACCGATCGTCGTATGGTCCATAAGACCCGACAACGACATCATGACACGGAGGGGCCCGATATTTGTATTAGCTCGGTCACTTCTCGATCTGCATCATAAACTCATAAGTTGGGTTGTTTTAGAACATGTCACCCGGTACAGGGGGCAATCGACCGAGTGCTAAGGGCCACTTGATCGAGTGACCCCCCAAAAAGTGGCAGGAAGTATTTCGTCAAGGGCACTCGATCTAGTGACCCCTTACAAACCTCCAACAAGGGCCTAAAGACGATATAAAGTTCCGTCGAGTTATATTTATGACACTAAGTCGATACGTGCTAAATCAATCACGTATTCCTCTTCTAAAACCCACACATTATATCGTTTCCAATTTATCATCATCCCATTTCTTCACGACTTTGAGTGATAACTCATACGACTAATCTTATATCGACGACTCATTAGTCGATTTCGATATCCGATAAGTCGAGGCAATTCCAATTTCACTAGGATAAGTCGGGACAAGACCCTGAGGCCCAGAGATCGAGCTAGCATCACTCTCCGGTCCCGTGCACTAACACGTACTAAAGCCTTTATCCTCCGGTCAATACACAACATAATGTGTAAGTGATCGGAGTTCGTCCAATCATTTGATTTACGATTTCAATTTACGTTTTCTATTTATGGGTCCGTTTATAGTTTACATTTACCGTCGCTAATCCGTTTATTGTTATCGCAATTTGTTCAAGTATTGTGAATTCCGGGTTGTATTCCGCCGGTGTTATTTGTAATTTAATTTCAAGTTGTTTATTTCCGTTGCGTGGCATTTATCGCTTTCTAAATGAACCCACATGCTAAAAAAACTTCGACATATTTAAGATGCATTAAACGACGTATTTCACATGCGTAGCTTAAAACGCTGGCTGCATATCATTTCACCGTCTTACTAACACGCGTACACGAACACCGATCAATATCTTAGTAGAGGCCGCAAGTGCGGGCATGGTTGGGTGTCCTTCGTGGGCTTCCCAACACGTACCTTCACCCCTTACTCAGAGCCTTCGGTTTCTGGATGTCCGAAACCATTGGCGAATGAGAGTCATTCGATATACGATATTCGGTTATTCGACATCGATATCGTTATGCAAAGGGACGAACCCCCCATAAGCTCTAGTACTAAAGCGGGTCGTGCTTTGTGCGCGATACGCCTAACTATAGAGTGGGTTCGAACGGGTCCGAACTCTCAGAAAGTTTGGTGGCGACTCCAACTTTGATTTAAATTTTGACCCGAGAACAATCTTACCACGATATTCATTCGCCTACCCAAACTTGCGCATGACTGCTTCGGGGTGGACCTATGTCACGTCCACACCCTGGTCCATGTCCGACCCGAACCCGCATATGATCACCTCTAGTGTTAGTCTTGTTCTATTATTTTCCATTATTAGTTGTTTATTAGATTATGATTGAAGTTTATGGTGATGGTTCCTTACGTTTCTTTTTTCTTTCTCTTTTCCTTATTATCTGACGTGTCTTGTATTATCTCTACTTCTCTTATAGGTTGGCTTGACAGTTGTTTTATAATTCGCTCTACACATTATTTTTGTTAATAGTTTATAATTTGTTATGTATTCTATATATAAAGTTAAAAGGCTTCTTTAAACATTTAATTTTTTGCCACGTAACATTTAATTTTTTGCCACGTAGCATGCATTAATGATTTTGTTGTTGTTGTTGTATTTTATTAAAATTTATTCTTATTAAATTTTGAGTTGTTTAATTACATATGTGTGTACATTTTTATTTTTATTAAGTTTATATTTGATCACATTATTAAGTATCACAAACTTTTCGTTTATGTCATATTTAATAATTTGTTATAATAAATAATTCAATTTATTATTATTGTTATTTTTCAAAACCTTTACACCCATCTTTCATTACAAGCAACTATTGAAAATAGTACTTCGTAAGTAGTGTAACACCTTTTTTCAAAATAAGAATTTCCATTTTAGGTTTTTTTCTTTAACAAAATTAATATTTGTTTGCTACCTACTAAATTTAAACTTTATTACATTATAAATTTGTTATGTGTTTAGCTATTTTACTTTATTAATAAATTTATTACTACTTACAGTTTTTTCAATCGCTAAAAACATTTTGTTATACATTTAGTTTTTGCGGACGTGGCGGATGCTTTCATGTTTTTTTTAACAATTTAATGTTTTACAAAAAAAATATCTTTTTTTTTTTTAAATTTTGAATTTTTTTTATTATATGTGTTGTAAATTTTATTTTCATTATCTTCATATATAATTAATCACATTATTAAGGATCACAACAAATTTACATTATTTATAATTTACTAGTGCAAAACCCGTGTCTAAGTACAGTTTTATAAAAAAGATGAAAACAACAAACCCAAGCATGACTCGAACCCGAAATTATCCGGCCCGACCCGAAGTCAACCCAATTATTATAACACGAAAGTGACCCGAGCCGAAGCTGACCCGACACGGTTCACCCGTTATCCAGGTCTAAGTAGGAGGATGAAGGATAAGTAGCAGGTTAAATATTAATTAGGTGACCTGATGTAGCAGGTTATAAAGTCACTTATACTACTTTTGTTTAACTATTCCAATAATACGTATTATTCTCAGATTTATTGAAATTGGTATTATTTGGGGAAAACGCCCTGTAGTTGGTATTATTGTTGTTAAATAACCCTATGTTAATATTATAATGCATGTGTAAGCTATGAGTACGATGTAATATTATGATAATTTGAATGATGGTGGATTGATTAGTGAATATTGAAGTTTGTGATGATAGCTTCAGACCTAACCAGGACCTTTGATCACGATCCCCTCCCTAATTTCTCCTCCTGGGGTGAGCCTAAGGGGTGTCCACACTCGGAATGATAGGGGTCGGGTGCCAGAAGAGTTGAGATGAGATTATTGATTTATATCGATGATGGTACCGAGAATGAGGATATGAGATTATTGATTGGTACAAATGATGGTACTGAAAATGTTGAGCCCGACTATTTTATATATACTACGTACTTGTTTTATGATGTTAGCATGTTCTAACCATATTCTCTATGTCTAAATCGTCAACCTATTTTACTAGGGGCATGTGACGATCCAATTGACATTTTCGGTCTTTTGGGGAGCAGGATAACTGCAGGTTGATGATTGTATGATGGTGGTATTCCGGCTTATTGTACGGGAAGAGTTTGCGAAGTCATGACATTTGGCCTAGACCTCATATATTGTAATCACAGATGTTTATTCTTCAGATGTAGAGTGTAGTAGTTATTAGATAGACCTTGTAGTTGTGACAATGTAATGGATTGTACTACTTTAAATGGGATTATTGGTTTCTCATATTGTATTGTAATGACACTGCTACCTTGGGTAACCGAGATGGTAACATCATTATTTTCTCGGGGAGGTCTTGTTAAGGCTCTTGGGTAAATGGGGGTGTTACATACGATCATAGTTTCTGTTCAGGTACAAACATTCAAAAATTTTGGTTAATTTTTTTGTAAGATTTTGATTAGATATTTTCTTTTATTTGGTTTGGTGAATTCGAATTGAATAATCCTTTTTTTTGTTATATTGCCTTGGCTGAAGACTCGAAGGGACTATTCAACACGATGACGAGTTACTAATTCGTTACATGTTTTATGTCTACGAAAACGAAAACAAACCTTGTACATGTGTAAATTGACTAAATTGCTAAATAGGGGTTTATTGACTTAACACATCCTATCATAAAAAGAGTACTCCATAACTTTTGGATGATACAAATTTACAAACTCGACGAGTCAACGCTAAACTAAAAGATAGAGTATATAACAAATCAGTTGTAGCCAAAAGCCCTATCCCAAAATATGGTTGACATATGAACTCGGTGATTTGATCCAATGACCCATTAATCGTAATTCTTTTGCTCTCTGGTGCTTTAGCCATTTTGGGTCGTGGGAAAGTGGAAAATTAAAATCCATCAAATGTGAACCTTGAAAAATAAATCCAAAGACAACCTTAAGTACAAAATTTGTAAATAAAAAAAATAGATACGATAATTTTGTAATTTTATTTGGTAATCAAAAATTGAAGTTAACTAACCTTTTTCGGTGGTTAGTGCGACGATGGTCTTTGACATATCTTTCAAAATGCTGTTAAAATAATAAATTAATTACTATAGTAGGTAAATAAATGTAATAGATAAAATAAATTGAAAAAGAAAATTTTTCGTAAGAAAAATACCTAGCGCCATTCAGAGTCGTTCTTAGTAATTGGAGGCCCTAGGCAAAATTAAAAAATTTGAACCTTTGTAAAGAAATTTGGAATCGGGGTGCTCGCTTGATTTTTTTTCATTTTTTTCCGAAATACTACGGTGAAAATCAAAATTACGGTTTTAAATTCGTTCTTTTTATTTTACGGATAATATAGAAAAAAATTACTAGTGTTCCCAATTTCATAATTTTAAAATTATCAGTACATAGTCAAAAAATAATTGCTACTTTCAAAATTAACTAATTTTTCATAATAAATGGGGATATGATTTAAAATTTTTAACTACGAATTAATATATAGCCAACACATGAATGAGTAAATGACTAATATTTAATTAAAAAAATTGCTACAAAAATGCAGTTGTGGGGGTTTGAATCCACATGGTTTTCATACGCGGCGGACCTATGTACCTATATAGTGTAACATATCCTATACCAAAGTTTTTGAGAATATAGAATTTTAATTTGGTACATTAAATTTTATTATTCTATCACACACACACACACACACATCTAGACCATTAGATTAAGATGAGACATACATCCAAATAAGTGTTTTATACACTAAAAAAATTCATTATATACGTTATTAAGCTCACTATATACACACACTTAAGAACTCAATATATACAGTAAAAAATATATTATATACACTTAAATAAAAAAATGTTATATACACTCAAATAGTTATTATGTACACCAATTAATCAACAATGGAACATACATCAAAATAACTGTTATATACACTAAAAAAAACTCATTATATACGCTATTAAACTCACTGCATATATACACTTAAGAACTCAATATATACAGTAAAATAATTGTTATATACACCCAAATAATTAATATGTACATCAGTTAATCAACAATGGAACATACATCAAAATAACTGTTATATACACTAAAAAACTCATTATATACGCTATTAAACTCACTACATATATATATACACTTAAGAACTAAATATATATACAGTAAAATAGTTATTGTTATATACACTCAAATGGTTACTATGTACACCAATTAATCAACATATATACACTGAAATAATTGGCATATGTACTTAATTATTTGATATAATAGAATTGTTATATACCTTAAAACGGTTATTATGTACACTGAAATTGTTTTTATATACACCAATTTTATTTTAAATTCCGATTTTTTTTTTTTCGAAAAAAAAAAAATTTTGGAAAAAAAATTTCTGAAATATTTTTTTTTCCGGAAAAAAAAAGAAAAATTTCCGAAAAATATCGATTTTTTTCCCCGGGAAAAAAAATTGGGGAATTTTTTTTTATGTATGAGTTTTTGTTTTAATCTTAGCCTTTAATTTGATTTTAATCTAATGGTTGAGATTGTGCCTCAATGGGTGCGGCGAGTTGAGCTGCCTCAAAGGATCCTAGATCTATCTATATATATATATATATATATATATATATATATATATATATATATATATATATATATATATATATATATATATATATATATATAGAGGTGGGATTTGGTGTAAACACCAAATTTGGTGTAAACATCCTAACAATCTGAACCGTTGATCTTAATCTTGATCAACGGTTGAGATTAATCAGAAGATAACAAAACCCAAAAAAAAACCTCACAACCTACCTCTCTTTCTCTCTCCTCTACCTAGGGTTACATCAACTTTCCTCCAAAAACCCCCAAATTTCCTCTCAAAAATTCATCATCTTATCGTCCTAATTCGTTCTACCTCGAAAATTTAATCAATTGTATACGAAATTCGTTCAATTCGTATACAATTCGTTCAATTCATATACAATTCGTTCAATTTAATTCAATTTGCAGAAATTCAATTCATTATAATTGATGCTGCGCAAGATATGTAGAACCTGCAGAAGAGTTACCAGACTGGAGCATGATGAGCATGGAGCATGGATTCCATCGTAAACCAAAGTAATTTTCAGAAATTCAATTCAATTATCAGAAATTCAATTCAATTCGTTCAATTTTTAGAAATTCGTTTTTGATGAGCATGGATTCCACCAAGCATGAACCTATTGTTGATGAACATGAAGGTAATCTCAGAATTTTATAGAGTACATGAATATATATGTTAGAATAGTTGAATATATGTGTTGGAGTAATTGGAGTATTTGAGTATATGTGTTGGAATAGTTGAATATATGTGTTGGAATAGTTGAATATATATGTTGGAGTAACTGAGTATATGTGTTGGAGTAATTGGAGTACTTGATTATGTGTTGGAGTAATTGAATATATGTGTTGGAGTAACTTGGTATATATGTTGGAGTAATTGAGTATATGTGTTGGAATAGTTGAATATATGTGTTGGAGTAACTGAGTATATATGTTGGAGTAATTGGAGTACTTGAGTATATGTGTTGGAATAGTTGAATATATGTGTTGGAGTAACTGAGTATATGTGTTGGAGTAACTGAGAATATGTGTTGGAGTAATTGAATATATGTGTTGGAGTAACTGAGTATGTGTTGGAGTAATTGAATATATGTGTTGGAGTAACTGAATATATGTGTTGGAGTAACTGAGTATATGTGTTGCAATAGTTAAATATATGTGTGGGAGTAAATGAGTATATGTGTTGGAGTAACTGAGTATATGTGTTGGAGTAACTGAATATATGTGTTGGAGTAACTGAATATATAACTGAATATATGTGTTGGAGTAACTGAATATATGTGTTGGAGTAACTGAGTATATATGTGTTGGAATAACTGAGTATATGTGTTAGAATAACTGAACATGAACCTAGAATAACTGATGTCTAATGTTGGAATAGCTGAACATGAGCATTAGAGTAACTGTGATTCTGGACTGGAATAGCTGAACATGTATAACTAAATTTTTTTTTTAGAATACTTGAATATATATGTTGGAGTCATTAAATATTAGAGTAGTTGATTAATAAATATGATATATATGCAGGACCCACTCGGAAATCTTTACGACTAAGTCAAAAGGATGGGACGATATGACGTTGAAGACATTCATACAAGTATACAACTCAGACGATGAAGGCATACAATGTTTATAACATGATAGTTAATAATAGTTGTATTACTTTGTGTTATATCTTGGAATACTTGGTATTATAGCTTGGAATACTTGGTACCTTATTATATCTTGGTGTAAACTGTTAGAGTAACTCAGATCAAATGTTGGAGTAACTGTTATCCAATATAAGAATAACCAATTATACGCATTGAAGTAACAACAACAGTAGAGTAAAGGGTATAATTGAAGAACAAGAACTGATTGATTCAATTAATAATGAGTAAATATTGGAGTAATTATTGTGCAATATAAGTATAATTGATTATATGCATTGGAATATAACAACAATATTAGAGTAATTGAAAAGAAAGAATTGATTGATTCAATAAATAATTAGTAAATGTTGGAATAACTGCTGTCCAAAATAAGAATAACTGATTATAAACATTGGAATAACAACATTAAAGTAATTGAAGATGAAAATGACCCAATTCAAAAATGTTTTGGCCCGGCCCGACCTAGTTGACCCGTATGCCAGGTCTAGACACGAACCAGACACAACTCGATGTCTTAGCCAAACTCACGGCATTGTTCAAAGCAGTGATGGCAGCCTCGACCTCGTCATCAGAAGAGAAACAAACGAAACCAAATCCACTAGACTTAGACGTCCCGGGTGTCCGTTGCACCTTACCACTAAGAAATGTCCCCTTGTCGGGGAAAAACTCCTTCAACATCTCCGTTGTCACCGTCTTTGCAAGATTTCCAACGTAAACTTTAAGTGGACTGTCGACAACTGCGTTTCCTCTCCTGGTGGAAGCGATACACTGAATCCTGCTCCTCGTAACGGTTTCTCCGTAATGTTCACCTTGATCTTCCTTCCGCCAATTTCCTGCACGTTTTTTAGGATACAAAACTCGGTTTCATGTGACTGTTTCATACCAGATTAGTTTTTTTGTTAGAAAGACGGGATGAAATGCTTACTGTGTCGTTCAATTTCTCGACGACTGCATTTGCGTCCTCAACTGTCTTCATTGTAGCAAAGGCAAACCTTCTACTTCGACCAGAGTATTTATCATACATCACCTGGACGAAAACACGGAAGAAAACTAATCTGGTATGAAACAGTCACATGAAACCGAAATGCAATATGAAAAGACAAGTCATGGACCACCCGCTGCAGAATAAGCAGTTGCGTAGGAAATATGCATTCTGAAATAACAGTATAACACCGTTTCATTTGCAGTTAATGTGCTCGTAATTCTATTCATCAGCATTTCAAACATCCTATCCTATGCATTCTGAATCAACAGCAATACATTCGCATACCTAAATTCCTCGAAATTCTATTGAAATCAGCGTTTCAAACATCCTATACATTCCGAATTACAACAACTATATTTGCATACCTAAATTGCTCGAAATTCTATTGAAATCAGCGTTTCAAACATCCTATCCTATGCATTCCAAATTAACAGTAATTTCATTTACATGGGCACGTAGCTAAACTACTCGAAATTCTATTGTTTAGCATTCAAAACATCCTATGCATTCCATATTTCCGAATTAACAGCAATCACATTTACATAGATCACCTGCTCGAAATTCTATTGATCAGTACATTAACAGCAATCGCATTTTCGTATCTAACCAACCTACTCAAAATTTTGAAGCAGATTCAAATCTTTTACTACTTTCCATCTCATGTTCATAGGAGTGTAAAACTCGTAAATTTTCAGTTGAATGATAACACTATGGACGTTGCACAATACAGTATCAAAAATCAAACATAAAACCATTAGAATCAGTACTACATTCAATCAACTCATGCAAAACCAGCGGTAGTCAAAATCGATGCATTAAAAAAGTCAACAATCATAAAATCTCACTGAAGCATTTCGACAAACACCTTATGTGCAAGTAAAACAATTCACAATTCAGCTCTCAATCAAGAAAAAAGACAAAAAAGAAGAAGAAGATTGAGGAGGATGTCGAATACTTAAACGAAGATGCTGATTTCCTATCCTTGATAGCTGGTTAAGGACATGATTTGACTCAGCAAAATCACCTGAAAAATCAATAAATCAGAAAAAAACGTAACATTCCGAGAAATTAAAGTGAAAATCAGCAAAATTACCATAAGTTCTTGAGCTAATCAACCGCACAAAAAGCTTTAAACAACTAAAACTGATGAAATTAGGGCAAAACTGTAGAAGGAATTGAAGAAATTGAACGATGATGATGAAGACGAAAGGGAAAATGAATTGCTTGATGAAGAAAGAAAAGGGAGACGGTAGAGAGAGACAATAAAATGAAAATGAAGAGAGAGAAAGACAAAAATCAAAATGACGCACGTACGCGAGGAATGAGGAGGGTTTTGTTGGGTTTGTGAGATCTAATCTGAGTCGTTGATCAAGATTAAGATCAACGGTCCAGATTGTTAGGGTGTTTACACCAAATTGGTGTATTTACACCAGATCATATTTCTATATATATATATATATATATATATATATATATATATCTGAATGTATGCGTAACTAAGAATATATATTCAAAATATAATGATAAAGAATGGACTGAATATATTTTTATATCTAGTACAATATATTTTTTTACTAATGTTTCAATATATTTTTGTATTGGGCTTAATGCATTTTTATATAATAGTATAAATTTACTTCGTATCTTATTTTCTTCGAATACGAAAGCTCGAGTCTCCCCAAGTAATGAGATAGTTTACACGTTTAAACTATATTTATAAGTTACTATTATTTTTTTTCTCTTTGACATTGGGCCCCTTTCGTCATTGGTCCCTAGGTCATCGCCCCTCCAAACTACCCTCAGGACCGGCCATGGTGCCATTATTTGGGTCAAACAGACTGTTAGAAAATATTATGTTGCTCGCAAATGTCAGAGATGATTTAACGTCCTATCATCAAATTAAATAAAAATATTTAGTGTTAGTAAATCGATAAAAAAAACTATCTAGCACAACTAAATAATTAGTTAAAAATTTACAAAATTAAAACGGTAAGCATTAATACCTTTCCACCATAATGGTGGAAATCCAATCAATATGGGGGTACTACGCATATCGTTCGAAGCAATCCATTTGAAATGTCGATAAGTTGAATGGATTTGCCTCGAACATGTTGAACTCATCACAGCCTTGATGGGTACGAGTTCACTACAAACCTGGAAAAAAATAATATAATATCAAATAAGTAATGGCAAGATCAAGATTGAAATGAGTAAATAGTCTAATTTTAGTAGATAAGATCATAGTTATTTGGTGTGTTATTTTTATTGGATCAGATAGATCAAAGCAAATAATCAATTTTTTTGCTTAATAAAATCTACTTCTTGTACTATATTAAGAAAAACCTCAAAAACGTAATCATACCTGCCAATACCATGCCTTTTGGGAGTTCATATCCAACATAGTAAAAGGATTATGATCCGGAAGGCTGATGTTGTTGCAATAATGGTCTTCGCTGAATAGGAATATAGCTGTCGAAATCCTTTGAAGGATGTCATCGTCCACGACATCGGTAATCATACCACACAGGTTTGCTAAATTATTAAATCGGCCATTGTATTGCGTGACATAATTATATAATTCAGCTAAATAATTCTTTACCTCATCTGTCGTTGACAAGGGACTATAAAAAAATGTATTAGTTCAAATGTCTAAATACGATTAAATCTAAAATAGTAAAAGAAAAAAGAAAAAAAAAAAAGGAACAAAATAAATGACATGATCGACAATCCCTTTATCGGACCAATTTTATCAAATTTTTACGGGAAAATTATGTAATACATAGTACAGTTGTGGGTTGCTTTTTTTTTTTTAAATCCGATAAACGGGGCTTACATATCTGAATCAGAAATTAATAGAGTTTCAAAATACATTAATATAATATTCAAAAGACAACTTAAAACATTAAATTTTAGGGTTATTTAACGACAATAATACCAACTATAGGGTGTCTTCCCAAAATAACATAAATTTCTATAAATCTGAGAATAATACGTATTATTGGAGTAATTAAACAAGAGTAATATAATTGACTTTATAACCTGCTACATTAGGTCACCTAATTAATATTTAACCTGCCACTTATCCCCCATCCTCCTCCCTAGACCTGGATAACGGGTGAACTGTGTCGGGTCAGCTTCGGGTCGGACCACTTTCGGGTTATAATAATTGGGTTGACTTCGGGTCGGGTCGGATAATTTCGGGTTCGGGTCATTCTCGGGTTTGCTGTTTTCAACGTTTTTAGTGATATCGACTCGTTTTTCTATAATAATAGTTGGGTCAGTTTCGGGTTAGCTCGACTCAATTCGGATTACGGGTCAAAATCAGGTCTTCAATTCGGGTGTCGGGTCGGGTTTGGTTTGGCTTATTCGGGTCGGGTCAGTTTTGCCAGGTCTACTCTAAAGGATTATACCTGTGCGAAAGCGGAATTTCAGGAAACAATTTCCTAGCACCAATCCAAGAAAACAAGCACAATATAGATATGAATCAGGGCAAAAGTAGGTCGAGAAATACATACCCTCGTAGCGTAAATTCCTCGATACACAAGACAGAGAGATACCAGAGCCCCATGTGTTGCTCCTCTACTCGGTCCACCAACCCAATCATAATCCCACGTCTGCTAGGACGGAAGAGATAAAACGATTCTCTCTCTTACTTTTAAAGGTGCTTGAGGCAAAGAACTGAACTAGCTTAGATCATGGTTTTCTCCTTGGTTGATTCTCTATTACCTTATGACTCATATACCATATCCTTATATAGTAGTAGAGTTTAGGTTAAACCAAGAGACTAACCGGACCTCATAAGTAGTCACATCCTAATACCCCACAAGTCACATTGGGCATGTTTAGTTTCCTGACTAAGTCTGATTGTGTGACCTTATAGGATTATATATCCATAGTCATCAGCCCAATCGAATTGGACTAATTATCATAATTATTCTCTAGCAAGCAATTATGAATTACTATAATC
Source organism: Agrostemma githago (assembly GCA_958450325.1). Classification (NCBI taxonomy): domain Eukaryota; kingdom Viridiplantae; phylum Streptophyta; class Magnoliopsida; order Caryophyllales; family Caryophyllaceae; genus Agrostemma; species Agrostemma githago. The sequence goes on from OY288262.1 coordinate 33,046,763, forward strand.
CATAACGATTATCTCCACAATAATATCCTATATTATATTTAGTAATTGCCGGAAATATCTTAGAACATATTCCTTCAATCTCCCACTTGTCCATAGACAATAAGACAATCTTCAAAATCCTTAAGTCGCTTAATGTCGAATTCGATCACATCTAAACATCTCATGATTAATGTGTCACTTATCAAATTCATTTCCTCGATCTCCGAGTTCGAACTGTCCTTGAATAAATTAACTCCTTAATCCATTCCTCGCATGGCCATGTGTAGACACCCAGATTTGGACCTGGTGTCTGCAGAAGTGCCCAACAAACACCCGATGACGATAGGACTGCAACGCGATGCGGGTTTGCGGTGTTTTAGGTAGTTTTTCTATAGAACGGATCCAATAAATTACTCGGGCAAATCAACTAACATGATGGCAGCCTTAGTCGTGTCGTTACGGTCACATAGACACTAATTAGAGTCAATTCTGACACCGGGACCCCGAGTCGGTCCCGAAACTCGAACCGAGGCAGCACCGTGCAAAGCGAACCTCGGGGCGCACACCCGAGGCCCACTAAACCCACGGCGCTAGGTCAAGCCGCAGGAATTCTTAGACCCCAAGCTAAGTATCACACTCCTCCCTCTCGGTTTTGGAAAGTATCAAAACCGTATCCTCAAAACTCCAACCGCCCCACCTTACGCATCTTGGTCTCCCCACGCCTAAGCCCAGGCGCCTGAGTCTTGGTGCGCCTCCACCCAGGTGCCCATATGGGCGACGAGGGCCGAAAACACCTATAAATACCCCCTTTCACGCCCTCATTTGGACACACAATTCTCATCTTCTCTTCTCCCTCTAATCTCTCGCTAAGGGCTCGCACTTCGACACCCGAGGCAAACGATCCACTCGATCGTAGTTCCGATAAAAAAGCGACATCGACGCTACTCCTCACCTTCGAGCACCCCACTCGATACCGAGGTGCCTGTGATCGACTAGCTCAAGCCTAGTAGCGAAGCTCTGCCGAAATAGCCGCAGAATCAGTCCATAGCAAGGAAGCTCTGCCGGAATAGCCGCAGGAAGGGTCAAACGGTAACGGAGTTCTGCCGGAGTCACTGGTCAAGCTAGGAGGATCCGCCTATTGAAGTCATATCGTCACTAGGTTGCCATCTAAACAAAACTTTCCATATTCGTACTTTCTATTATTATGCACTACGACAACACTAGATGTGGGCACTAGGCCCACAAACACTCACTAAAATACGTAACGTCCCAACTTCAACCGCAAACACTAAAACACACTAAATAGACCCGAGTAATTTCGAGATCCGTTCTCAAACTATCTATGCATCATGTCCCGTTTAGTGTATATTCCGAGGGTGCAACTCCCCATTATGTGATTTATTTACATTCGCATTTACATTTTTTCGTATGATTTATTGCTTTTATGACTTTATAATCGCATGCTAAATCACCTAACACGGAATTCAAAATGTAAAACAACTAAAACTGAACAAGTGATGGTCGGGTTCCGTATTAGTCTCGGTGCTCGCCCTATTAGATTCGACGTATCTCTATTAATACCGAACCGACGCATTTTAAGAAGAATACCAGGTAAGGTATACCACGAGAACGACTAATATCCGTATTATCGTGTTAAAACTGATTTACTAATACGTATAATACTAGTACTCTCTACTCTCCTACGTGCATCTTTTCATGGTCTGCTTGTTACGTGAAATCGTATGCAAAGAATGTAAACACAACTACTTTGACGACAAAATTACTTGTCTTTAAACAACCGACGTAGCAAAAGGAATAGGGTTAAAACAACGGATGTTACAGTATTTCCACCACAACAAAAGAACTAGGATATCAGCCCATCGATTGATTAGTAGAGGCCGATATAGTGCGGGCGGGATTAGGTGTTGACATCTATCGGATGTTGGCTTTCCAATACGTACCCTCACCCCTTACTCAGAATCGACGGTTTCCGGATGTCCGAAACCCTTGGCAATGAGAGTCATTCCAGGCATGGAGTGCTTAAGGGTACAAGTCTTTATATTTAGGTCCCGTGCCACTCAACTTTGAGCCGGCAAGAGATCAAAGTTGACTTGAACGGTTTTCGAGTCCCCATAATTGACACGGTGGCGACTCCACAAATCGGCAACAACTTCAGTTCACTAAAAAGGTCGCCTTACCAAACAAATCGGCCTTTAATCATTTACAACCACAAGTCGATCGATTCCAAACGGAAACACGGGTGCCCCCATCCGTCTAGTACAAGTCCGGAACGTCATCCAAATCGAGGTTCGACACTTCGCCATGTACGCGAGATCAGACCGGCCCCCGGCAGGGAGGGGGCCGCGTGGGTGGCCGCTGCCACACGTTGATAAACTGGGTCAGTCCCACGCAGGCGCGCGCGGGGCGCCGGGCGGTGCGGACGGACGTCCACAGTTTGGCGACTCCACTGGGGACTTGGAAACAAGTTTCCAGCGGTGGTTTAACTTGAACGAGGTCGGTGAAGCTCATTTCTTAGTTCCTAGTTGTGGTCACTACAGGTTTTGGCCCTAAAAAGCCCACCCTAACCGATATCAGGACCAATCGACATCTTCGCGGTAAGATCTTTAGAGACATGCGGAGAGATCCTCGGTTGACGTTCCGGCCGCCTAACGCGTACCCCCGCGGGAATAATACGCGGATAGTTCCGAACGAACGGTATGACACTCGTCTCCCCAGATAACTGTCAATGCCTAAGTGAAGATTATCCGTGGGCGGTAGCCTACCCTAACCTACTCGTGTATGCATCCTGCATGAGTGTATGCATTCCTAGTTGTGTGTAGCGTGTTTGAACAATCCAACCCAAATAAAATACTAACAATCTGGATTCAACCACGCCAACATATTCAACCGCACCCAATTCCGTTTTAAAAAATATCTCATATTTTCAAAACGACCTCTTAAACGCCGATACTCCGGTCAAACCATAATTTCGAAAAAAAAGAAAAACATTTTCAGATGCCGTCGTCATGGCAGATTTTACACTCGACATTTTCCAACAAAATATATTTTCAAACGTCATCACGTGGCTAAAATAAAACCTACCAAACAACAAATACAGTTATTACTATCGAGACTCCCGATTAATGGGATCAAGGCACACCAAACGGTTACATTTTTTTTTTTCAAAAAAAAAAGTTTTTACACACATTCTGTTAACACAACCGAAGCTTCAATTAATAGAGTCAAAGAATCCAAAACGGTTACATTCTCGAAACACTTTTCACAATACATCCTTCCCCACCATCAAATGCTAGCTAATGCCACCGACAAACGGTCACTCGTTTCAAAAGTTTTTTCTAAAAAATGCTATTCATCACCCAAGTTCTTTAATAAGAATTTAGTTACACCCTTAGAGCACCGTCGTTAGACCACGTGCACCACAAGTATCGAACTAGCTAATTAATAGTAGTCTCGATAAAAGCATCACGTTATCATTTTCAAAACTGGTTCCCCTAAGAACCGCGTTCCTTTCAAAAAAAAAATTACATTTTGCTATCGCCGGATTCCCGAAGCACACACATAGCGACACATCTTTCACATCACAAACGATGTCACCACACCATCGTCGCCCTAATTTTACAAAATTGTTTTTCAAAAAAAAAGGAGAAGACTTTCCTCTGCGAGTATCGGTCGTTTTCGAAAAGAAATAAAAATTCTTTGATCCAGAGCCGGGACCGCGATCAACTTCTTACGTCGTACAACCATGTGATTAACTGTCTGAGGTCTTACATTTTGGGTCGTCTCATTTTGAGAAGTCCTCTTTAAGCCTCACCTCCGAGGTTTGTGTCAAATCGTCTCGTCACAGAGATCTAAAATTCATTAGGCGTCTCGCCAAATACACCAAGAGTCTAAAGCACCTGAGTCCCTAAGCCATCAGCCGCACACACGTGGGTCGGGGGTCTCGTTTCCGCTTCGCAGCATTCCTCGAGTTTCTAAGTCATCTGGTGGATCTAATCTGACCTCTCAATCTTTTCCCACTAGAATCACTCCCCAACATGTTGGTAGATTCAAGCGCCATCAAAAGCATCCGCAACGATGTCAATACCCTAGCCAAATTGGTTCGCAACATCCATACTTCAGTAACCCGTTTGACTTTATCCGTCCGTTACGTCGATAACCGCCTCAATTTCCTTGAGAGTAGGGACAGACACCGAAATCAATACAAACGCTAACCTGAGCAATTACCATGCCCAAAAGCCTACCCAGGATAGATTATCCCAATGCTCCGCCCGATCGAAGCTCCCTAAAGTCGATACGGAAAGAACACCAAGACCTTATAAAACCACATCCAACAAAGTAGAAAGATCACCGAGAGAGTTTACCCTAATCAATTCCTCTTACACCAAAGCTCTTAAGTGCCTGGTCGATCAAGGGTTACTCTCACCCATGGGTTCCACTCCAGACCCACCAGTCGGTAGACGAGGCAAAAGTTGGACCCCTAATGCTTATTGCCTATATCACCAAGGTAACGGGCATGATACCGAGTCCTACTATCGACTCAAACATGTCATAGAAGACATGATCGAAAACGGGACGATTCCTCTCCCTCCACCCGAGAAACCAAGCAATACCACCAACCCCTTTAGCGTTCACGCTGTCTTTGACGGCATCGGTTGTTCCCACCTCGACCCTATAGAGGAGAATGTCCGGAATATTAAGGAAGATCCTGACAACCCGAGGGCACCCGCCGAGACGAGCAAATCTGTGTTTGAGTCAGAGTCTAGTTCGTCTTAGGGCCTAGACCTAATAGTATAACAAATGTCTTTTGTTTTTACTTCGAGTCAAGAGGTGCGAGGGGATCTGTCCTCCACCTCCCCGAAAATAATACCTCGGGCGCATAGCCCGCTCATTACTATCAATAGAAAGAAATAAACTTTTCTTCCTTTTATAATGCGCCTCGACAATCGCTTGATTTAATAATGCACTTTCCTGCTTACAGCTCCGTACTATGCCATTTATCGATAACAATCAAACATACCTCGAAACAACGAGGAATTACAAAAACTGAGATCCCGTGTTCTTTTTTTACCTATTCCATACCTGGTATATAAAGCCACAAACTATCCCTTAGAACGAGTATCGCTGAATCCTATGACAAACCTAGATAGTCTCTTAGCTTGTGAACAAAGACGGAAGGCAAACCCATTTCACACAATAAATATCCCTTAAATAAAAACCGGCCAGTTCCTACCATAGGTGCTAGTCTGACAATAAGAAAAAGAAGTCTGAAATGGCCAAAAGGAGCCAAAGAAAAAAAATGAAACCAATGCCAAACTAAACCGGCCCAATTCAATGATCAAGACCAAACTCAACGGTCAAAATGAAACCCCAATCATTCAACTCGACTTCAAATGCAAAGTCTGAACAAAAAGCCAAAAAAAAAGAGAAAAAGAAAAAGAAAAATGAACAGGCCAGTCAGCTAGCACCCAAATACAAGCCTCTCTGCATTACAACCCTTAAGACCTTTCCGAGACACTTGTTAGGAGACAGTCCAGAATTTTGAGGATTCAAGCTCAATAGGATAATCCCAACCTTAAGGGCCAGACATGGAAATCAGATCCCACGTAGTTTACATCCCGCCCGATTGAAGTCTGAGTCATTTTTACTCAGCTTCCCCTTTCCTACCACATTACGAAACCTTAGCCCGTAGCCCTAACTCCACAAAAATCGAGCTCCAGATTTTGATCTATCGAAACCACTTACTACCTAGCTCCACATTCAAAAACCATCCAAGCCAGTCACCCTGACCTAAACACGGTATCTCGGTAATTGTCACTTTCAAGGGGTCCCACCTGACCATTTCACATTAATTTTTAGCTAGGGTGAAAACCAATGCGAAACACTCTAAACATCTCGCATCGATAATTGGCATGACGAGTCTAAAGCAAAATCACTCACATCTATAAATGAACTACGAACATGGTTTGATTCCGTCTAAACGCGGATACGTAGGTAGCCCTTCTTCGGGTACAACCAACCAAATAACGAAATTGAGTACTCGATTCACATGCAAATCGGAACCACCCCTATGTCCCGATTAACAAGTGATTTCAATGACGAAGCACAAACGACGAGCCGAGGATGGGGCGAAAACCCGAAAGGGCGCCCCGGGTAAAATGAAGAAACGAGTTGCGAGCCGTCGTCAAAAAAAAAGAGCAAAAAAAAAGAAAAGAAAAAACAAAACAAAAGGTGAGCCGACGACGGAGTGAAAACCCGAAAGGGTGCTCCGGGTAAAATGAAGAATCGAGTTGCGAGCCACCACAAAAAATAAATAAATAATGACAATGTGCTTCTCATTAATAAAAATAAAATCAGTTAAATCAAGCTTTTGTCGAGGCCATTTACATCAAGCGTCTGAAACCCGGACATCCCGGAAAGCAACAACGTGTCAAAACTCTAAAAAAAATTAGCACTAATACGCCGCATTATATCAATTAATACAACATAGTACTAAACGACTGGGCTCTACCGGTCCAACTTTTCCTTTCCCTTGCCTTTCGGGTGTGCTTGCTTGAGTCTCTCACCATTGACTCTCCTAACGCAAGCTTCCGCCTCCCTAGCCAAAAGCGAGCCCAGCCAATCTCACTTCCCCTCCTCACTCACTCACATTTTAAATATGGGTCTTGTCGGTCTTGGCCCGTGTAGATGAACTGACGAAAACTAGGATCGGTAACGCCGTCTTCGGCCGGGCGCTTAGCGACATTTGCCCGCATAGCTTCCTTATTCTATAGTACGGTCATCTCCACGATCCTTAACCTTTCTCACACCTGATAACCCCAGACGTCAGCAACGACCTCCTGAATTCGCTAAACCCCTTTCCAACAGCTGAAATGCCCGCCCAAGAGTGTCAGGTCCACACAAACGGTACATTTCGTCCATCGGATTCACCAGACTTAGATGTCTTTTCATTCCCTTTTTTTTAGGGGGATAAGCTACCCTACCTAGGCGTGTTGTAGCCTTTTAACAGTTATTGTCAAGCCGCGTCTGTGGCCTAATAAAGCAATATTACGAATGTACAAAAAGTGGTCTAACTTTTTTTCAAAAGTCACCCGAATTTAAACATCGATCTCGTTCTGAGTCTCTACACCCATCTCTTAATGCACTCGGTCAAAGCACATTAATATTTTACATCTTGAGACAAAACATTTTAATCGACGTACTACTTGATCCAATTCCCGGCTCAAACTAACGCATTTCAAAACATCCGAAAGGAACTGTTTTCATACTCTCATGCAACGTTAACACACCCTGAACTAGGTCGAATCGCAAACAAATGAACGCAAATGGTGATTACTTGTCAATCTAGGTAAACAAATTCGCCAAACACAAGACTAATCCAACTAGTTCAAGTACTAAAAATCTAAAACGAATATACAAGATATACAAATTCATACACAAATCGAGGCTAGGGAGGATCCCTAGAAGCCGCGCCAATGGCCATCACGACCTCACAAATGTTGTCATCTAAACCTAGGTCCTCCAAGTCTATAAGAAGAGATGCACTACCATCCATTCCCGACAGCATGTCTAGGGTAGCTGTCTCGGGGATTCCTCCCATCTCCTCACCCGTAGCCTCAGCCTCTCTCTCAAGCCGACGCCTAGCCTCACCTTGCGCAGAGGTCTCCCCCCGAGACCGAGCCATCTGCTTCTTAAGGAAAGCGATCTCGTCAGCCCGAGATTGCAGGAGCCGTTGCGACTCAACCTCTCTCGCCTCGAGCTCGGTCACCCGAGCCTCCAGCTCTCCCACCATATCCGAGACATCCTGCGAATACACTCAAACATTAGGAAAACACGCAAGCAACCTAGAAAACCATCTTAGTCATGCGAACTCACCGATCGAGGTCCCGAAGTGTCACGGGAAACCCTCGAGGCATAGGCCCGGAAGCAGTTGGCGGCCTGCCACAACCGCTGATGGCAAGCCGACGAAACCTGAGAGTAGGAACCACAGAAGTTAGGCAAACCGACCCTACATTCTTAAGACCCAAACAAGGAACAAAAGTCAAAACTCACCCGGTACACCCGGTCGCGCCACTTTATCCCGACACCCATTTCCTCACCAGAACACGGGGAGAGAGGCTCGGTGAAGGGTATCCCAGCCGCATCCACCCTAAGCAGCGTCAGGGGAAAATCTGGGGGTTGGATTTCATCGACCGGATCGGCCAGCTGGGAAAACAACAGGATGGCCGGTCAGAGGACAAAAAAACTATAAACCGCAGCACAAATCTTAAAACCAAAATTAGAACATTACCACGAGGCGGTACCAAGCCAACCTCCGGGTGACGTGAGATAGATAGGAGGCACCAGGCACCAAGAGTGTATCGCCTCCTTCTCCGTCCCTATCCTCGAGGACCTCCGCGGCGGTCAGTGGTCTGAACATGGTCCCGGGAGGATCAACCGGCACCCTGAAATCGTCATATAGACACTGACGCACCAACCGCTTGCCCAAATACCAAACTGGGCGAAACAACACGGGAAGAAGCATCCTCCTATAACTCCGAGGCCTCAACTCCGCAGTCACGTACCCGAGCACACCATCATAACCAACCCAGGGGCGGGCCACAAACTACACAAATAGAACCAACATCCCAATGAATCCCAAACCTTGGGGCTATTGAAAAAAATAGGCTATAAAAGAAAACTTACCTCCTCGAGGCATAGCTTGTTAACCAGCGCATTCTCCGACGGGTAATGGCAGATTGTGCTCTTAGGCTGAGTCAGCCTCCACTCGATTTCCGCCGGGAATCTCTTCGGGTGAACCCGCACCGTCTTAGGTGCCAAACACGGAAATAGGAGTAGATCCAAGCCTGTACAATCCCAAAACAACTTTAGCAAAACCAAGCCAAAAGTATGCAGAACTTGAAATACAAGAGTGAGAGTAGTAACTAACCTCCAATATAAGGCCCAGACCCACAATGGGCACAGCTGAAGCCGACTCTATCACCAACGACCTCACCATGACTTGAAGACAGCGAGTCATCTCCGCAAAAGCCGCGGTTACCCAGTCATAACGTCCTAGCTGAGATAGGTCGGCTAGGAAAGGCAAAATCCTAGTACTAAACCTCTCGCCTTTATCCGAGAAGTGGGTCGATCCTAGGAAATACCACAACCACAACCGAACATCCTGCTCCGGCGTGTTAGGCTCCCGACCCTCTAGCACCGCCACTCGTTCGAAGTGATCAGTGATATACGAGCTCACCAAAGCATGAGGCGCACTATATGCCTCACGCGGTAAACAATCCCCTATAAGGTCCCACACCTCGTCACTATCTAGACTAGGGACTTCGGCGGCCCACCTAATCCTATCTGGACCCCAGGGCAGACCGGTAATCACCCAAAATCCTCTAGGGTCATCCCGACCTCCCCAAAAGCCATGTGAAAGGTCAAGGTAGTATCGTGGAAGCGATCTATCATCGCTCTAATCACTATAATATAGACACCCACATTTTGACTGCCAAGTGTCTATAGTAGTTTTCAAAAATCACCCGATGATGATCGGACGCAAACGTGTTTCTACGCGCTCGGATATGGGCGCGAAACCATTAGTTTTCGGCTTGGGCTTTTTACGGAGTACAAATCTCACAAAACTGACCTCAAATTCAGGCCCAGCGGGTCATTTTCAATCAAATAAGACTAATTTGGGTCAAATCCGACACCGGAAATAAAACCGCTTTTAGCGACCGGGTTAAAACCGGGTCAAAGCCGTTTCCGAGAAGAGACCCGCGGTCCTCTTTCAGGTGGGCCACTCGATCGAGTCCATCAGGGCACCCGATCGAGTAACCCTAGATAAGGAGGGGGAGCAATTGCCTATATATACACCCTCTTGCATGCAATTAAAACCCTAATCTCTACACATCCCCCTACAACCCTAATCTCTACACATCCCCCTACAACCCTAATACACCCTAATTACTACCTTCAACCCTAGCATCTAGCAAATCCAAAAACCACCATAACTCAACTTACATCAACCTCGATTCTCCCGTCCTAAAGCCACAACTAACGAGATCTGTCCGAGACTAAGAAACATGTAGGTTGAGGGTGCAAAACCCCGTTTTTCTCTCTTCTTCTCGCGTCGTCGTCGTCCTTTTTTTTCATTTTTTTTTGTTGTCGCGTCTCTAATATCGATTGTATTATTAGTATAAGACATTAAATTACTCGTCAATTCGTGTCGAGCGTGAGTGATGACGGGATAAGGAAATCCGAATATACGAGGGTACCGCACCCGATGTTGACGGTCGCTTATCCCGACACCCCGATCGCTTGATTGTTGAGGCGAGTTAACATCAACAATAGTTTTCTTATTTTATCGTTCATCGCATATTCATCGATTTTCCTATCTATTTCGAGTAAAACATCTTTTTTTTATTTAGAGTCGAAACCCGTTGACGCGGATCCGGCATCACACAATCCGTAAGGATTTATTACGATGTCGGGATGCGGAGGGAATCAAGTCAAGTTTTTTTATTACTCGAGTGTCGATCCATTAGATTCGATACCAACTCAATAGTTGGATGTCAAATTTAAACGACTTAGTCAATAAATCCAAATAATACGATTTTCGGTGATGCTAAAATAGTTGTCACCTAATTCTTTCGAATTAATACGACACTATAAACGCGGAGATTATTTATATCGTTTTAGTCCGATTTAAAGCGACTCACAAAATCTTTTCTTAAAGCTTACTCTAAGTATTCGGTATTGGTCCTATAACCAAAAACCGGGTACAATGAGTAATGCGAAATCGGGATCGAGAACAGTCCGCCACGCGAGTCGCACGTGCCTCGTGCGAGTCATGTGGCTGCGCGAGTCACGCCTCTTTCGCGCGGGTCGCGTGGTTCTCTGAAAACCGTGACACAAAATTGAATTATTTCGTCTTAATAACAATTCTTCAGACATTTTTTTAAGGCACTCTAAGTATTCGATACCAATCTCATAATCGGGCATGGAATATCACGAGTATCAATATTTAAGTCGGGTAAAAATTGCATCATATTTTTACGCGATTTAATCAAATTGTCAATTTTCAAAACCGTAAGTTTTCAGCATCTCCAAAGCCCCGATAAAATATATTTTATGACTTCGGTCAACACGTGTCAAGTCTATCACGTGCAAAACCACTTTCCAAAATCATGCATCATATTGTTCACATTATTCTAATAGCATCTTACATTTCTTGCAAACCGTTATTATCGTTATTACAGTTGCTAACACATTTGTTTCTATTTTTGTCGATTTATTTTCGTTATTTCTTTTATTGTACTAAAAGGAACCCGCATGCTAAATACAACTTTGACGTTAATTTTATTTAGATGCATTAAATCGACTAAGCAACCCATTCAATTATTCACATGTTTAGGCAAAACGATGTTTGCATATCATTTTATCGTTCTACTAACGCGCGTATTTCAAAATCAAACGATATCTTAGTAGAGGCCGCTAATGTGCGGGCGGGGTTGGGTGTTCTTTGTGAACTTCCCAACACGTACCCTCACCCCTAACTCAGAACCTTGGTTTCCGGATGCCCGAAACCGTTGGCGCACGAGAGTCATTCAATACACGGTATCCGATAATGTCGGTATCGGTATCAAATGCAAAGGGACGAGCCCAATAAACTCTGACATCCGAATGGGCCATACTTTGTGCATGGCCCACTAAGATATAGAGTGGGTTCGAACGGGCCCGAACTCCCACAAAGTTCGGTGGCGACTCCACTTCGATTAAATTTCAATTCGACCCATCTAATATGGAGATTCATTCGCCTCCCCAAACCCGCGCGTGGCCGCGTCGGGGTGGACCTATGTCATGTCCACAATTTGTTGCACTTAGTCTTACAACCCACTAACCTAGCCCACTGCTCCACCACGGGACCTAGAACAGTCCCCGCGACAATCTCCTTTACCGCAAGGGTCAACTTCTGAAAGTAAATGTCGAGACATGTAGTAAAGCCCGAGAAAGTCCTCATCGGACATGGGGACTGCAAACCCAAAACAACACAAGTATGAACAAAACAAACCTAACCTAACCCGAGCCAAAATGAAATCTGAGGCGTAACTAATAAACACGAATAGGACACTCACCAGGCCCCGCACGATGCGGTTAGAAATGTGAAGGTCAAGGTGAAACATCAGTTGATGGCCATCCCAGTCCCGAGCCCACTCGGGATCCTCGTAAACAATATCCTCATTCTCCGGTACAGGAGCCGGAACGTGAGCCCTCATAGCCACGGTCTCTGGAAGCTTACGCTTCTTCACTCTATCAAACTCAGCCTCATTAATAGTCTCTGGGTCGCGGCGCTGAGACGAGATGCCCCGTCGCATCCTGCGAATCCCTCGAGGAGTCTATGAACTTGCCCCGACAACCTCCTCACTAACACCGACCGAGGAAGCTCCCTCGGGACGCTCGGTGTCATCTCTAGCTGTAAACAAAACCAAAAACAAAAAAAACATAGCCCTAATCAGACTAAATCAGCTTAAACATGTCAACATAGGGTCAAAATTTCGGATAGGGATATCAAAATTCCGAAAAGGCTCGCTAGCATCCATTTTCGATCCCGGTCAAAATGGAAGTGGTTTCGGGAAAATCTGGCATCGTTACGACACCTTTTGGTCCGTCTTAAGACACACAAAACCTTACGGAGAGTCTTAAGAGTCATCCTAGCCCATAAGAATCGACAAGAGAGCTACCCACATCCTCGCACACACTATTTGAGCGAAAGTACGTAAAATGAACACGGGAATAATCGGGAAATGGTCCTTAACCCTAGCATTCCAAACACATTTCCATAGCGAGCCATTGTCGCACCTCGAAAACCCTTATCAAGCTTATAACTACTTTAACAAGCTCTAATCGATCTTAATTTAACAATGAGATTAAGCGCAAGCATCAAAACATAGTAATCGAGAACACCCAAATCGATTTTCTAGGATTTTCAACAAAACAAGCTCATAATCAATCAAATCAAGCAAAACCGACAATAAGCAAGCATAGAACACTTACCCGGAGTCGACATTGTCGTAAATAGCGGAAATCAAAACGAAGTTTGGCGAGAAAAGTTGAGAAATCGGTTTTGGGGCGAAAGGGACGACGCGTTCGAGTTTGTGATGAATGAACCAGCGCCCCCAACTTTCGCATTACTTAAACAGACCCGGTCCACGAAAACCCGACCGCTTCAGCAGACGCGCCTGGGTCCTAACGCGCTGGGGGCTAGGCGCCTGAGTTTTAGGGCGCTGAAGGATACGCGCCTAAACGGCCCGGTACAGACTAAAACAAAGCAAACAAACTCAATCACAATGAGCGGAATAATTACTAATCGACGTCAATAATACACTCTCGATAACAAAACAAACATGAGAACCGCACTTAACCTAAACGCTGTACTCGAACGCATAATAAAGCAATTCGAACTAATCTAAACTCTAAACAAGACTCAACCGCATAAGCAAACCAAGACAAAAGTAAGAACAAACCCGAACGAGATAAGACAAACCTGCAAAACAAAATTTAACTAAAACGAATAAACAAACATCATTTTGCCCGAGGGACGTTAGTATCCCGGAGGCACATCAGTTTTGCCAGAGGGATCTAAGATTCCGGAGGCACAGCAACAACAATTTTGCCCGAGGGACGTTAGTATCCCGGAGGCACATCAATTTTGCCCGAGGGTCAGAGTTATCCCGGAGGCACAGCAACAACAATTTTGCCCGAGGGACGTTAGTATCCCGGAGGCAAACAATTTTGCCCGAGGGTCAGAGTTATCCCGGAGGCACAGCAATTTTGCCCGAGGGTCAGAGTTATCTCGGAGGCACAACTATTTTTCCCGAGGGATCTAAGATTCCGGAGGCACAACAACAACAATTTTGCCCGAGGGATCTAAGATCCTAGTGGCACAACAACAACAATTTTGCCCGAGGGACCTAAGATCCCGGAGGCACACCAATAGCAATTTTGCCCGAGGGATCTAAGATCCCGGAGGCACAGCAACATCAATTTTGCCCGAGGGATCTAAGATTCCGAAGGCACAGCAACAACAATTTTGTCCTAGGGATCGGAGGCTATTCGAGGGAGACTGACGTCCTCGAGTAGTTTACAACAGCAACTTTATCCCAGGGGTTAGAGCATCCCTGAAGACAGCTGCTCGAGTGGAGACTGACGCCTTCGAGTAGTTTACAACAGCAACTTTGTCCTAGGGTCAAAGCATCCCTGAAGACAGCAGCTCGAGTGGAGACTGACGCCCTCGAGTAATCTATCACAACTTATTTTTTCCTAGGGGTCAGAGCATCCCCAAAGACGGCTGCTCGAGTGGAGACTGACGCCCTCGAGTAATTTATCACAATTTATTTTGTCTTAGGGGTCAGAGCATCCCCAAAGACGGCTGCTCGAGTGGAGACTGACGCCCTCGAGTAATTTATCACAATTTCTTTTGTCTTAGGGGTCAGAGAATCCTTAAAGACAGCTGCTCGAGTGGAGACCGACGCCCTCAAGTAGTTTATCTTGTTTGTTTGGGCTTAGGGGTCAGAGCATCCCCAAAGACAGCCGCTCAAGTGGAGACTGACGCCCTCGACCATTTTGTTTCATCAAGGGTTCAAAAGCATCCCAAAAATATTTGTTCGAAATGGAAGCCAAACACATATGAACATTCCCTACACCCACGCTTAACGCGTCACTTACGCACGAAAACACTTAAAATTGAACAAAACCTTTAAATAAACCGAAGAACACAAAGCGCGCGCGCATAAAGAACCAAGAACGACATGATAACCAACAGCCCGGGCCCAAAGCAAGCAAACGCAAGCGAAGAGGTCAGGTATGACTTTTAAGCCTTGGCTGGCGAGCCTCAACACGTAGTCCAACGAACTTAAAATGACCTGACCGGACAGCCACCAGATCGTAATCTTCGATTGACCTGGGCGGCTATACTTTGACTTTCGCCTTGTCCAAGCCTCGGTCAAAGTGGGGGCTTCTGTAGACACCCAGATTTGGACCTGGTGGCTGCAGAAGTGCCCAACAAACACTCGATGACGATAGGACTGCAACGCGACTCGGGTTCGCGGTGTTTTAGGTAGTTTTTCTGTAGAACGGATCAAATAAATTACTCGGGCATGACGGCAGCTTTAGTCGTGTCTTTACGGTCACATAGACACTAATTAGAGTCAATTCTGACACCGGGACCCCGAGTCGGTCCCGAAAATCGAACCGAGTCAATACCGTGCCAAGCGAACCTCGGGGCGCACACCCGAGGCCCACTAAACCCACGGCGCTAGGCAAGCCGCGGGAATTCTTAGACCCCAAGCTAAGTATCACACTCCTCCCTCTCGGTTTTGGAAAATATCAAAACCGTATCCTCGAAACTCCAACCGCCCCACCTCACGCGTCTTGGTCTCCCCACGCCTAAGCCCAGGCGCCTGAGTCTTGGTGCGCCTCCACCCAGGCGCCCATATAGGCAACGAGGGCCGGTAACACCTATAAATACCCCCCCATCACGCCCTCATTTGGACGCACAATTCTCATCTTCTCTTCTCCCTCTAATCTCTCGCTAAGGGCTCGCACTCCGACACCCGAGGCAAACGATCCACTCGATCATAGTTCCGATAAAAAAGCGACATCGACGCTACTCCTCACCTTCGAGCACCCCACTCGATACCGAGGTGCTTGTGATCGACTAGCTCAAGCCTAGTAGCGAAGCTCTGCCGAAATAGCCGCAGAATCAGTCCATAGCAAGGAAGCTCTGCCGGAATAGCCGTAGGAAGGGTCAAACGGTAACGGAGCTCTGCCGGAGTCACTGGTCAAGCTAGGAGGATCCGCCTATTGAAGTCATATCGTCACTAGGTTGCCATCTAAACAAAACTTTCCATATTCGTACTTTCTATTATTATGCACTACGACAACACTAGATGTGGTCACTAGGGCCACAAACACTCACTAAAATACGTAACGTCCCAACTTCAACCGCAAACACTAAAACACACTAAATAGACCCGAGTAATTTCGAGATCCGTTCTCAAACTATCTATGCATCATGTCCCGTTTAGTGTATATTCCGAGGGTGCAACTCCCCATTATGTGATTTATTTACATTCGCATTTACATTTTTTCGTATGATTTATTGCTTTTATGACTTTATAATCGCATGCTAAATCACCTAACACGGAATTCAAAATGTAAAACAACTAAAACTGAACAAAGTGATGGTCGAGTTCCGTATTAGTCTCGGTGCTCGCCCTATTAGGTTCGGCGTATCTCTATTAATACCGAACCGACGCATCTTTAGCAGAATACCAGGTAAGGTATACCACGAGAACGACTAATATCCGTATTATCGTGTTAAAACTGATTTGCTAATACGTATAATACTAGTACTCTCTACTCTCCTACGTGCATCTTTTCATGGCCTGCTTGTCACGTGAAATCGTATGCAAAGAATGTAAACACAACTACTTTGACGACAAAATTACTTGTCTTTAAACAACCGACGTAGCAAAAGGAATAGGGTTAGAACAACGGATGTTACAGTATTTCCACCACAACAAAAGAACTAGGATATCAGCCCATCGATTGATTAGTAGAGGCCGATATAGTGCGGGCGGGATTGGGTGTTGACATCTATCGGATGTTGGCTTCCCAATACGTACCCTCACCCCTTACTCAGAATCGACGGTTTCCGGATGTCCAAAACCATTGGCAATGAGAGTCATTCCAGGCATGGAGTGCTTAAGGGTACAAGTCTTTATCTTTTGGTCCCGTGCCACTCAACATTGAGCCGGCAAGGGATCAAAGTTGACTTGAACGGTTTTCGGGTCCCCATAATTGACTCGCTGGCGATTCCACAAATCGGCAACAACTTCAGTTCACTAAAAAGGTCTCCTTACCAAACAAATCGGTCTTTAAACATTTACAACCACGACTCGATCGATTCCAAACGGAAACACGGGTGCCCCCACCCGTCTAGTACAAGTCCGGATCGTCATCCAAATCGACGTCCGACACTTCGCCCCGTACGTGAGATCGGACCGGACCCCGGCAGGGAGGTGGCCGCGTGAGTGGACGCCGCCACACGTTGAAAAACCGGGTCGGTCCCTCGCGGGCGCGCGCGGGGCGACGGGCGATGCGGACGGACGTCCACACCATGTATTTTTCAGTTCTCCCTCATCAAGGGGCCCAAACACCAATCCTATCATATAGGAGGACTTATCCAGTCTTGTATCATCCAAAACTCCCACTCAATTCTTAGTACGCATGGCGAATGTCTTTATAACCTCTTTTTACGGCGCGACGTTTGACAGTGTCAATGCACAACTAATTGTATCATGGTTGCAATGATATACTCATGTCAAAGGAATCCACTAAACATGGATATGATTCTACTTTAGAATCCACTTTGGTCAAGTCACAATTTATCCAATATATCCACTCGATTGAACGAACATCTCCATGTTCCCATAGCCCATGGAATTCCGCTATCCAACAATCTCGTGCTAGTCATTCAATGCATCACTTATGTCCAATTTAGTGATGCTGACTAGGGACACAAATAAGTTGTGATCTCTGTTCACCGATAGTTTTCCACTTATCAAAACACTTTTGATAATCCTATAGAGAACTCACACACTTTCTGGACATTTTATTCAACACTAAACCAATGATTAAATAAGTATCGATGATAAAGATGAACATTCCAAACATCAACCATGTTTTAATAAGTGTATTGCTCCAAATACAATTTCAACGCTAATCTTGATTAGCTTAAATCCCACAAACCTGTATGACTCTCATACCTAGGTTGTGGGAACGGTTTAGTCAAATAGATTTTCGACATTTGCATTATTCTGAACCTTGCAAACTACCTTCGCTGCATTTGTCGTTGCTATATACTCGATTTCTTATGTAAAATATCCGAGAGTTCATTGAGACAAAGAATGAAACCAAATTACTGTGGAAGTCATCTTTAGTCACTACAGAAACTCGCAACAGTGTAACTTGTAACAACCAACTCAAATTCTCCACCGCATACCCAGAAGTCGTCCTTAATTCTTCTTAAGTACTTAAGGGTGTTCTTCACGACAACTTAGTGTCAAACACCCGAGTTTGTCTGGTATTTGGGTCATCATGAACATAACAAGATCTTATCATCATAATTTTCTTGACTAAGTCCAATCATCATCTTCGATCTATCTCCATAGATCTTGATGTCCAATATTTAATCTGATCTCCGAGATCCTTCATAGCGAAACAATAATATGACCATCCCTTGACTGCCTCAAGCATGGATATATCATTTCCTATGATTAGTATGTCATCCACATACAATATTAGGAAAGTAATAATACTCCCACTTAACTTCACATCCTCTTTCAAGAACTCCTTCAAGAAATCGGTTTGACATCCATTTTAGCACGACTACTCTTAGTCACCTTATGGAGTCCCGACTCACCAAAGCATCATTGTAGGTAGTAGTTTCTTAATTTCCAAAATCATTATTCTGGAACATTCCGTCAAATAAGTTTTTGCAAACCTTTTCGTTGGAATATAAGATCTACTAGTTCTACAATATGGAACTACAACCTTTAGATAATTAGCGGATGGATTGTGGGTCGAACCTACATCACCACCTTTTACAACATCGTCATGTTGTGTCATCTCATTCAGTTGTTGCTCGTCATCATGAACTCCTTCAAGATGTATACTACTCCCACTTGACTTTTTGGAACAACCACCTTTTTCGAAAAAGACACCACCACAAGCAACAACTACTTTGTTTACGCTTTAGGTGTACAAGTAATATCTGCTAGTCTATTCAGAATAGACCATAAAAGAAGACTTAAGAACATTTCCAATCCATATCACGTATATGGTGTCTCTTTTATTGCTTCGGTTAGAATATTGTTAAGTGTGAATGCTGCATTCTAAATGCAAACCCGGATATGAAAATTAGAAGGTCAGCAAGACTTATCTTATATTTCTCACTGTTGATGTTATAGATGTGTGTTTCTAAAACATACAAACTATTTGACAATTTAGCGGAAATATAGAACATTTCATTCAAATATGCAGAATACCAATTATTCTCAACATTAGATGAATAACTTTTGGAATCAAAACCAGAAACCAAAACATAGTTCATAGTAGTAGTTGGAACAAAATAACCATTACTGAGTTCTTAAACTAAAACATAATATAGAGACAAAGCTAGACTATACTAAGTATAAGACTACAGTGTAATACACGTGATAAATTATGGGAGTCTATTGATCTTACTTTTTTTATTTGAAGTATCGTAAGGTTTATTATCAATATTGAATGCGTACATTGAAGCAATAAAAATGATTTCTATACATTACACATTCCACAGAAGTCTATAGGGTTGTGTATGTTCAGGAATATGACAAAGAGTTTGATTGTTTGACGAACATTATTTTTCACTATTCTTACATGATGAAGATGCCAACTAACTACAATTGATGATAATTGATCAAAATCAGATAGTTGGTGAGGAAGGCCTTCGTTCCCAAACTAATAGATTTTTCTTTTTTTGATTTAAAAAGTAATTTGGGGATTAGGGTTGGGTGTATACGGGTCGGGTTTATATGGGCCGGGTTTATACGGATTTCTATATTTATCATAAGGGTCGGATTTATACGGGTTTCTGCGTTTAGTATAACTGTATTTGTCGGTGGACATGACAATTGACTACTTATACAAACATTTCAACGTACTCTATGTTGTTCATACTTTTGTCCACCTATTAATACATAAACTAACTTCAAACTCTAAACGAATAATATAAAATAAATCTTTACTTCATTTTTGTTCCGGTATGGAAACAATTAACCCGACTGCGAATTCGGGTTCTTAATGTTCGAATATTGCTTGAATGATCTCACGATCCTCTCCTTCTTCTTACTCCACGGGTCGGACTTTTCCCGGCGGATTGAGCCTGCTCCCTGCACAATGAACGCACAAGGCCTCGGAGGTTGTCCGAGGAAACCCTCTCTGATGCCTAAGTCAGTTCGTGAATGCCTTAACGAACCTAGTTCGTGAGGAGCTAGGTGGCGTTTTTAGAGTAAGAGTCTAGAGAGAGGAAATCCAAACCATGGAAAGTTGGAGGAAAAAGAGTATTTATACCTTTCCTCAAGAGAGAAAGAGAGAGAAGAGAGGGAAAAAGAGCGGGAGAATGGGTGGATGGTAAGGTGACACGTGGATCCATTTTGTCCACTCATTCTCCCTTACCTTAGGCGAAATGACGGAGGGGCCCCTGGTAACCCCTGCCCTGCCTGGGAGAGAAGTCCCCTGGAGACAGGCGGGCAGGGAGGTCATGAAGCCCTGCTCGGTGGGCCGCATCGCCCCTGCTGGACAGGCGATTGCCTGAAGCTACCTCTTGGGGGTTCCTTGGTGATCTATCCTGACAGCCTGCTGGGTAGGCTCTCTGGTTTCTCGGGTCGGGTCGCCTTGGGGGGAAGTAGGGGGGAGGTAGGCTTCCGACCCCCATCAATTGGCCCTCACCGGTTGGGGGGAAGTAGGGCTTCCCTCTAGCAGGTGAACTCTTGATTCAGATGGTGGGAGGTTGACTTTTTGGCTTCACTATTGCATTTAATGCGTTTGCACGTTCCCGAGGGAGGAGACTTAACTGCATTGGGCATACAAAGAGTTGGGATGTCTTTTGGTCATGATTACTTCTCACGCTCAGCGGATTTTTGGGCAGCGTGCTGGTTTGATGATTGGTTGCGTCCTCTGCCGAGGTGGTTGGAGTGCCATTTAATGCCTTGGCCTTTCTTTTGTATAAATTCGGGCTTTTCTTGTCATTTTGTCAATATATCTTCATTTTCCTTCTGCTTTTTCTTTTTAAAGAACCATGTCTTGGGTTAAGAAGACAGTTGTTCGTCATGGAGTTCGCACTGTTAGCTTCCTCTTCAGGGGGTTTTGGAGGCTGAGGTATGCCAGGGCGGCTTTTCTGGCCCTACGCTGCAGTCGACATCTGCGCTCTCGCC
The DNA here is from genome assembly GCA_958450325.1 of Agrostemma githago. NCBI lineage: Eukaryota > Viridiplantae > Streptophyta > Magnoliopsida > Caryophyllales > Caryophyllaceae > Agrostemma > Agrostemma githago. The sequence goes on from OY288262.1 coordinate 33,067,783, forward strand.
CTCACCAGAACACCAAGAGAGCTCACGTCAGGGCAGGCAAGCGCCCTAACAAACCTTCATCTCCGGTTGGTTCCCGGTTCAAACGTTGTCTTCAGGGTGGAGGTTGTTTTGACAGGGGATGCCATGAGTGCTTTCCCTGGCTGCACCCAAAACAATTTGACCCTAACTGTCATGAGTTGAAATCCTCTTCGGAGTCGGGCTCCTCTTCCTCTCTGATGAGGAGAGTGGGTTGCGGTTCTTGCGATGACAATCAGGCAGTCCCTTATGGCAGGGACTGGGACGTTAGTAGCCGCGATTCTAGAGATAGTGAAGGTCTGGGCTACTCTTCTGACAGAGATGAGGATGGACTCCCTGATGACCCCTTCAAGGACTCCAGTGACTGGGACTGGGGGTCTGACATAGGAGGCCAGGACAGCCCTGGGGATTACTCCCCAGATTTAGATGATGACTAGGCCTGCCCACAGGGTGTAGGCACTTTGAGCCGGAAAATTAGGCTCCTTTTGTCTTTTCTGCTTGTCATGTGTAGAATGTAACTTGCCCATCTTCGGGCTCTTTTCAGATTAATGAAAGATCAGGCAGTTTTATTTTATATATATATATATATATATATATATATATATATATATATATATATATATATATATATATATATATATATATATATATATATATATATATATATATATATATATATATATATATTGCATGAATGAATGACGTCACAGGGTGATTAATCCTCTGACGCTTTTTTGTCTTCTCGAGGCTCTTCTTGGGAAGAGGTGGGCGGTTGGTTGTTAAAGTGTGACACGTGGGGCAGTTTATGGGGAGGTTTTTGTTGGAGGGGCGACCCTTCAGTTGCCCGGGTCTATATAAGCCTTTCTCCTCCCCCCATTTCCCTCTTTCACACTTTTTCAAAACTCAAAACCCTTCTTCATACTTCTCCCCTCTCTTTGCTGCCGGGAATTTTATAAGACTGAGGAGCCATTCCCTTCGGATTCTCACGCGGAGGTCATCGCTCTAGGTTAGAATCTTACTCTAAATTCTCGCCTTTTCATTTCCTCATACTTTTCCTTCATAAATCAGCATGTCTCGTGCTCGTGTTCTTATATTCGGCCCATCGGCTGAGAGGACGGAGGGTAGGGGGAGGGTAGAGCTGACCTAGCCTCCTCTTCCGGGGTTAGGCCCGGTGGAGAGGACCACTTTGAAGGGGAAGAGGATGCCAACTCCCCCGAACCCGCTCTCATCGATGTCGTCGATTCTGACGACGAGGCACTGGAGGTTGACCCTTCCAGGATTGCCGGTCCTCTTATTCCCAGGGAGAGAGGGAGGACATACTATTTGGACAAAAGCAAGTACCAAATCCCTTTGAGAACTTACCCAGAAGCTAAGAATCGAGACTTAATTTTAGAGAAAGACGCTGCTGGGGACATTAAGAGGTTTTATGACTTTGGGGAGGGGTACACAATTATAGTCCCAGGGGAGAAAGATACAGTATGCTGCCCCCTGACGGCTGTGTGGCTGTCTACCATAAAAGTTTAGAATTCGGCCTGCGGTTCCCCCTGCACCCCTTCCTGGAGGAGACCTTTAGGAGGATGAATGTGGCCATAGCCCAGTTGACCGCTTCAACAATTAGATCATTAATAGCCTACACCTGGACCTGCATCTTTCATGGTGAGGGGCCTTCCATCAACGCCCTGCGTTTCATGGTTGGGCTGCAGATGGTGTCTTCGTCAGGGGGAGATGGTTCTCCTGGATACTGGTCCCTTCTAAGGCAGCAGAAATACGCTCCAGTTTGGCCGCCTTTAAGCAGCCTGAAGGACTGGAAGAACAATTTTTTGTACGTACACAGTGCTTCAGGGTGGCGGATTCCTAGACACTTTAGGAATCACGTTCACACCCGCATGGAAACTCGTGAAGAGTACCATCCAGGCGTCGGGGGGAAAGCCCTGGAGGTAAAATTGAGCAAGAAAGAAGAGAAACTAGTCGAGAAGTTGGAGGTTATTGTTGACAAGCCTGGCGCTAGTGGCCCTGCCTTCTGGCTCCCTCACGCGGAGCTCATAGCCACAGATGAATATCTGGCCCCAATGGGCCTGATCCCTGGCCTTGGAGAAGGTAGTTTAGGGGTTTCCACCGGCATGATTTTTCTGAGACTTCTATCTCTCTTTCTTGACCGATTACTCTTTCACCCTGCAGGTTCCACTTCTCGCCTTTGGTCAAGAAAGCAGATAAGAAGGCTTGGTTTGACCAAAGAATTTGTTATTGTTTCGGAGCGTCCCTCTCTTCCTTCAACTTTTAAGAGAGGGGAGAAGAGTCTGATGAAGTTCGTGAAGGGTCTCACTGCTAATCGAAGACTCCCCCTTCCTCCGCGGTTGCAGCCAACAAAGCCGGCGACCCCTCCCTCTGGTGTCCAGGGTGGAGAGGCGGAGGTTACCTCAGAGGCCACCCCCTCCCCTGCCTGTAAGCAGGGTGATTCTCCTGCTGAGACCCATATCTCCCAGGGTTCACGTCCTGCGGATTCCGAAGGGACTGGGGAGAGTGTTCCCTTGGAGTGCAGGAGGAAAAGAAACAGAGAACCTTCAGGGGATGTGCAGGTGGTTGACCTCGAGGCTGACGTTGAGACCCCCGAGGCCAAGCGCCCTGCCCGTGACATTCCAGGCACCCTCTTCTCGGAGGAGAATACGGAATTTCATTATACTGCAGACGATAGCATTGACGTTTCGGGCCTGTTTTCAGACTCCGGTGCCGTTTTGGCAGATCGTCTCACCAAGTCTGTAACCTCTACTTCCAACCAGGTGATCCAATACATTCAGCGCACCTCCAAGGTGCTGCAGGCCTCTGCTGAGTTGGCGGCCCTCAGCCGCCTGAGCGATGAAGAGTTGGCTGTCACTCCTGGGGCCCCTCTTCCTGACCGTCTGGCTATGGTTGAAAGGGATGTCATCCTGATCAACAATTTGAAGGATAAACTGGCGAAGCAGGAGAGCGAGCTGGAGGAGACGAAGGGCCAGGCAAACCAGTGGAAGTTTCAGGGGGAGAAGGCTGTAAGGGAGGCGTCCAAGTTGGAGGCAGAATTAAAGGAGAGCAGCCTGGCGATGGAGCGAGCTAAAAAATCCCTGGCTGAGATGGAGCATGTTAAGAGGAAGGCGGCTGACTTGGAGGAGCGTCTGTTTCAAGCTGAATCAGACCTTAAGCAGGCCCAGGGTGAATGACAAAAAGAGAAGGATGCTATCTTGGAGGAGACTGAAGCTGCGGTGGACTTGAGCTTTCAGAACGGAGTCAATTCCTCCCTGGAGCTCGTTATGGAGGTAATTAGGGAGATGTTCCCTGATTTTGACGAGGATGCTTTCCGAAACCTATACTCTGCCAAGAATGAAGTTCGGGCAACCAGACCGCCTGAGGAGGCTGCTGGTCCCAGCCAGGATGCTCCCCACACTTAGGTTTTTTTTTTCAATGAGAATTCTAACTTTTGCGCCGAGCCTTGACATGGCCGGCTGCCCTGTAATATTTTGGTTTCGTTGCTCTTTGGATTTTCGTTTTGGTGCTTTTTTGTTAAACAATTTTATTTCTGCATGAATCTGCTATACTATGAATATTTCTTCCTAATTTCTGTCTGCTTTTTCCTTTCTCAAGACATGGCCTGCCCCCTGCCTACTTGGAGGCAGGGAGGGGGGTCTGCGTTTTTTATACAAGGTTGGGGGGATTGCCCACAGTCCTTGTTCATTTTCTGGCGTGCGAAGCCTGGCCTGACCCTGGCTTCTGGTCGAAGTCCAGGGAGCCTGCCCCCTGCCTGCCCAGAGGCAGGGTGGGGGTCTGCGTTTTTTATACAAGGTTGGGGGGGATTGCCCCCAGTCCTTGTTCATTTTTTGGCGTGCGAAGCCTAGCCTGACCCTGGCTTCAGGTCGTAGTCCAGGGAGCCTGCCCCCTGCCTGCCCAGAGGCAGGGTGGGGGGTATGCGTTTTTTATACAAGGTTGGGGGGATTGCCCCCAGTCCTTGTTCATTTTTTGGCGTGCGAAGCCTGGCCTGACCCTGGCTTCTGGTCGAAGTCCAGGGGGCCTGCCCCCTGTATGCCCAGAGGCAGGGTGGGGGGTTTGCGTTTTTTATACAAGGTTGGGGGGATTGCCCGCAGTCCTTGTTCGTTCGGCGCGTGGGGCCCGGCCTGACCCTGGCTTCTGGTCGAAGCCTAGGGGGCCTGCCCCCTTCCTGCCCAGAGGTAGGTAGAGGGACTTAGAATTTTGTTGGGGGGTCCATTTTCTTTGGTTCTGGTAACAGGGGGGCCTCCCCCTATTGCCCCCTGCTCGTTTGTGTGTGAAAGTGCAAGCTTAAACAGACAACGAGTATGGATTCGGAGTTTCTTTCATTTCTTTGCAAAAAAGATTAACATAAGCGTGGTCGGAGCCGTCGACATTCTATTCTGACCGTCCTCCGCCAGTTTTCTGAAAACGAAATTTACTTAAGACTTGCTAGACATAGTATCTTTTTAGAGTATCGGCATTCCAGTGCGCGCCCAATTCTTGGCCTTCAAGGTTGGCGATTATGTATGTGCCTGGCCCCAAAATCCGGGTTACCTGATATGGGCCCTCCCAGTTGGCACTCAGCTTGCCATGCTCTCTTGACCTTCCAACAGCCTGCGTTTTCCTCAAAACCAGGTCGCCTGTCTGGAAGCTTCTCTCATGTACTTTTTTGTTGTACGCTTTCCTCTTCCGCTACTGGTAGGCGGCGATGTTAACGCTAGCCTCCTCCCTTAATTCGATGACCAGGTCTAGGGCTTCGGTCATTGCCACTTCATTTTCCGCCCTGTCATATTGCAGGGATCGCAGGGAGGGAATTCTTGCTTCGATGGGCAGTAAGGCCTCCGCCCCGTAGACCAGGCCAAAGGGGGTCTGACCTGTGGACTCTTTCGAGTTGTCCTGATTGACCAGAGTATACTTGGCAGCTCGTCAGCCCACCTACCTTTAAGGTCGTCTACCATCTTTTTGAGACCGTTCAGGATCTGTTTGTTGGCAGCCTCTGCCTGTCCATTGGTTTGAGGGTGGCAGACGGCAGAGTAGGCAACTGCGACGCCGTGGCCTTCCAACCAGACCCTTAGAGGGTCATTATCGAATTGCCTTCCATGATCAAACACCAACATTTTTGGCAGGCCGAATCTGGTGATGATATTCCTCCATATCACCTTCCTGACTGCAGGCTCAGTAATGTTTGGCACTGCTTCGGCCTCCACCCACTTGGTGAAGTAGTCGATTGCTACGATCAAAAATTTTCTACCCCCGGTTGCTACTGCAAAGGGACCCAGTATGTCCATCCCCCACTGGGCGAAAGGGATGGGGGATAGGATTGGTCTGAGTTCTTGGGCCGGGGCGTGGATGGATGGGGCGAAGAGCTGGCATTTTCTGCACTTCCGAGTCAAGTCTTTTGCGTCGGCCAGCAGGGTTGGCCAGTAATATCCTGCCCTTAGGGCCTTGTGGGCCAACGACTTCCCTCCTATATGATGACCACATATCCCTGAATGGATGTCATCCAGGACCTCTGCAGCCTGTCCTGCCCCCAGACACTTGAGTAGGGGTGATGAGAATGATTTCTTATATAAATCCTCTCCTATCAGTATGAACCACGCAGCTCTTGCCGGCATCTTCCTCTTTTGTACAGGGTCAGATGGTAAAACTCCGCATTTTTTGAATCGGATGATTGGAGTCATCCAATCATCAGGCCCCGCCTCCTCGATAGCACCGACTGGCTGGCAGGGGGTAGTGGATTTTTCTTGGATGACGTCCACCCAAACTGACCTTCGTATGTCTTGCAGGCTGGAGCTAGCTAGTTTTGACAAAGCATCCGCCCGGTTGTTCTGGGACCGGGGGATCTGCCTGACTTCATACGACTTTAGGCCCGACAACTCTCGCTTCACCTTCTCTAGGTACGCGGCCATTGCCTGGTCTCTGCCTTCATACTCTCCATTAATTTGGTTGGCGATGAGTTGGGAGTCTGTTACCAGGACAATCCGCTCTGCTCCTGCAGCTTTGGCTAGATTAACGCCTGCAAGTACTGCCTCGTACTCGGCTTCGTTGTTTGATGCTGGGAAAACAAATCTGAGTGCGTGCTCAAAGTCAGCCCCTCCGGGCTGATTAACACGACTCCAGCCCCTGCACCATTAGCCGTAGAAGACCCGTCGGTGTATACCACCCATTCACCGGCAGGCGGGTTATCTTCCTCAAAATGGGAGCATTCTGCTAAGAAATCAGCCAGGGCCTGCGCTTTGATAGCTGTCCGAGACTGGTATGTTATTCCTAGTCCACTCAACTCGATGGCCCATTTTAACAGTCTCCCCGACTTTTCGAACTTCTCCAGCACTTTCTCTAAAGGTTGGTCTGTCAGCACTACGATAGGGTGCGCGTCAAAGTATGGCCTTAATTTCTTGGCTGCTATGACAACCGCGTAGGCTGCTTTTTCGACCATTGGATAGTTCTTTTCCGCCGCCCCCAGGGCATGACTTACAAAGTATATAGGCTGTTGGGCGCCTGCGTCTTCTCTTAAGATAACTGCGCTTACTGTCGCGTTAGTTACAGTAATGTAGAGGAAGAGTTTCTCCCCTGCCACTGGCCTCGCCAGGGTGGGGAGTTTCTTCAAATGTTCCTTCAACTGTTCGAAGGCCTCTTTTTGCTCATCCTCCCATTTAAACTGCTTGTTGCCCTTCAACACTTTGAAGAAAGGGGTCGACTTGTCTGCTGACCTGGCAATGAAGCGTGCCAGGGCAGCCATTTGGCCTGTCAAACGTTGGATGTCCCTTATAGTTCTGGGTTCAGGAAGATCTAGGACAGCCTGAACCTTCTCAGGGTTGGCGTCTATCCCTCGGGAGCTGACTAGAAACCCCAAGAATTTACCAGAGCAAACTCCGAACGTGCATTTCTTTGGATTAAGCTTCATCTTGTAGGTGCGCAGGGATGAGAAAGTCTCCTGTAAATCTAATAGGTGTTCATTGTCTCCCTTGCTCTTCACAATAGCGTCGTCAACATAAGCTTCTAGGTTTCTTCCTTTTTTATTCTCGAAAACCTTGTCGACCAGGCGCTGGTACGTGGCCCCTGCGTTTTTAAGCCCAAACGGCATCATTTTGTACATGTAGGTGCCTGAACTGGTGATGAAGGCACACTTCACCCTGTCCGGCTGCCACAAGTATACTTGATGGTACCCTGAAAAAGCGTCAAGGAAGCTCAGCATGGAGTATCCACTGGTAGAGTCTACCAGTTGGTCAATCCTGGGGAGTGGGTAGCAGTCCTTCGGGCAGGCCTTGTTAAGGTTCGTGAAGTCCACACACATCCTCCATGCGCCCGAGGATTTCTTGACCATGACTACATTTGCCAACCACTCTGGGTAGTCGCAAACCTCAATAAAATCCGCCTTCAGAAGCTTTTCGATCTCTTCTTTAATTGCCACGTCCTTCTCTGCGGACATATTTTGCTTTTTCTGCTTTACAGGGCGGGCGTCCGCGTTTACGTTCAGCCTGTGAACGATATATGCCGGATCGACCCCCGGCATTTCGTCTGCCGAGTACGCGAATACATCCTTGTTATCCTTTAGCACTTTGATCAGTTCAGCCTGATAGGATTCTTCCAGGTCGGCTCCTATGAGGACCTGCCTCCCTGGTTCCAGATCCACCAGCATGCTCTCCCCCCCAGGTTCCAGGTGGTCGGTTATCTGATGTCCGAGTAACAGTGCCTGGCAGATTCTTGGTCCCCATGGATCTTTCCTTCCAGGCCAAAGTCTGTTATGTAGGCTACTGTTAGGGCTCGGATTGATATTGCGGCTTCGATTTCATCCAGAGTGGCTCTATCAATTAAGGCGTTGTATGCAGATTTCGCATCTACTACGACGAACGATGCCCTGACATTCCTGGCAAAGGCCTCTTCCCCGAATGTTACTGGCAAATCTATAATCCTCATTGGGAGCACGCCTGCCCCGCTGAATCCATACAGTGATACAGGGGCAGGTTTCAAGTGTCTTCTTTCCAGTCCCATTCTCTCGAAGGCGTCCCTGTAAAGCAGGTTCGTGTAAGCCCCAGTATCCACCATACATATCCTTACGATGTGGTTACTGATTTCCAAGGACAGGACCAAGGGGTCACTGTGGGGGTACACCACCCGCCCTGCATCCTCAGGGGTGATGCTCAGTGTCATACCCTTTGGGCTCCCTGCCCTTTCAGCATAACAGATCTGATTTCGTAGCTCACGAATTTGCCTCTTCTGGCCTCTCCTGCATGTTTGGCCCTCTGCATCTCCTGATATCACATGGATTATAAGGCAGTTCTGCGCCGAGCCTTCAGGTTTTTCTGGTGTTTCCTTCTGAGTTTTATTCCTTGCTGCGTAGTTGGCCAGCCAGCCATTCCTGATTAGCTTCTCGATTTCATTCTTCAGGTGGCGGCACTCCTCGGTAGTGTGGCCTACGTAATCATGGAATGTACAGAACTTCTTGGGATCCCCCTTTGGGCTGCGTGGTTTTTTTGGACGGTTCCACTTGGCAGTCTCCTTCTCTAGTTCGAAGATCTCTGCCTTGGACTTGTTGAGGGCGGTATAGCTGTCGAATCTAGGCTGGTAAACTGTGCGTTCTTTTTAAGGGGTATCCCCTTCCTCGGCTCTCTGCCTCCCTGCCTTATTCCTGCCGCGTCCACCCTGCGGTCCCCCCTGCTGCCTGGTAGGGCCTGCGGGGGTATCCGGCAGGCTGTGGAACTCTTCCTGCAGCATAAACCCTTCCGCGATCTTTCTTGCCTTGGCCAGAGTTTCTGGCTGGGCTCTGATCATCTGATTTTTCATCTCTCCGGGGAGCAGGGAGTTAGTTAGCGCGTACGTTCCTGTCGCATCGTCTATCTCTTTGACTTGCTGGAAGGACAAGTCAAACCTCTTCAGGTATTTCTTGACAGTCTCACCCTTCCTCTGCCTAAGGGTCATTAGGTCAAATCGAGTAAGACGACGCCTCTTGTTCCCAGCATATTGATCTAGGAAGGCCTCTGCCAATTCGATGAAAAAACTGATGGATCCCTGCGGCAAGTCTCTAAACCAACCCTGGGCCAGGCCCACCAGGGTGGTTGGGAAGATCTTGCACCAGACTGCATCGTCGGCATCATACATGCCCATATGACTCTCGTACGCAGCTAAGTGGTCCTCCGGGTCAGTTGTGTCGTCGAATTTAACAGAGGGCATCTTAATTTTGGGGATTGGGTACCCCTGCACCTCTGGATGAAGAGGGGTTTTTGTAGGCCTTCCTGCCATCTTCGACCTGCTCCCCGTGGACTGGTAACCGTGATCCCTCCCTCTGTCGGGGGTCGGTTTTCGACTACCAGGAGAACGGTGTCGGGGCGGTTGCCTGCTAATCGCCTCGTCGTCCCATCTATCAGGGGAGTGGTGTCTTGGGCGCTTCTTCTGAGCTGCTCCAGATTGTCCCCCTGATGATGTTTTGACCCAACGGGCTGCCCCTGATTAAGCCTTGACTGGAGGCTTCTGGATAGGCCTGGTGCTGCTTGCGAGTCCGCCACCGGCGTCAGCCTGGAGAAGACGTCGCCCTGTCTTTCTCCTAGGCGCTTGGACGCAGGCTCTCCGTGCCTCATCCGGTTCTGAAGGTCCTGGGATAAACCCCTTTTTTCGCGAGCAGCGGTGTATGGAGAACGCCTGCTCAGCAGGCGGTTCCTGGTTGCCTGCTGTAATGCGCCTCTGCGCCTGAGCATACACTTGTGCTGTTTTCTTCGCCTTCCGTTGGATTTTTCTGGCGGCGGTTCGCTTTGAGCCCCCAGCTCCTTCTCCACTTTCGAAGTAAACTCCTGCTTTGAGCCCCCAACTGGGGGTCGTGGCGACCCTGCCTACCAGATCCTCCGGAGTAAACTCCTGGTTAAGCATTGCCGAGAAGAAGGCCGCCGTCTGCGCCATCTGAGCGAGGGTGAGGTTAAGGGGCTGCCTCGAGTGTTCCCCCTGCCCAGTTGTAACAGCGACGTCCCTGCTGGGCGCTCCGTGGAAGCTTGCCCGCCCTAATCCTGGGATCGTGGCAGCGGGCGTCTTCTCTGGGAGTGGCATACCGTACAGGGGGGCCGTTGTTGGAACTATCGGGCCCGCCCCTGAACTGGTGTCAACGATTTCAGGCATGTTTTGATGTAATTGGCTAATTTTGTATTTGAGAATGGTTAATTTTGTGGGTAATTTCGTGGGTACAACCGATTCTTCCCCACAGACGGCGCCAAATTGTTTCGGTATGGAAACAATTAACCCGACTGCGAATTCGGGTTCTTAATGTTCGAATATTGCTTGAATGATCTCACGATCCTCTCCTTCTTCTTACTCCACGGGTCGGACTTTTCCCGGCGGATTGAGCCTGCTCCCTGCACAATGAACGCATAGTGCCTAGGAGGTTGTCCGAGGAAACCCTCTCCGATGCCTAAGTCAGTCCGTGAATGCCTTAACGAACCTAGTTCGTGAGGAGCTAGGTGGCGTTTTTAGAGTAAGAGTCTAGAGAGAAGAAATCCAAACCTTGGAAAGTTGGAGGAAAAAGAGTATTTATACCTTTCCTCAAGAGAGAGAGAGAAGAGAGGGAAAAAGAGCGGGAGAATGGGTGGATGGTAAGGTGACACGTGGATCCATTTTGTCCACTCATTCTCCCTTACCTTAGGCGAAATGACGGAGGGGCCCCTGGTAACCCCTGCCCTGCCTAGGGGAGAAGTCCCCTGGAGACAGGCGGGCAGGGAGGTCTTGAAGCCCTGCTCGGTGGGCCGCATCGCCCTGCTGGGCAGGCGATTGCCTGAAGCTACCTCTTGGGGGTTTCTTGGTGATCTATCCTGACAGCCTGCTGGGTAGGCTCTCTGATTTCTCGGGTCGGGTCGCCTTGGGGCCTGCTGGGCAGGCGACCCAGCGCAGGCTTCCGACCCCCATCAATTTCTTTTTCAATATCAATACAAGTGGACAACCCGTGAAATTTTTTCACGGGTATAACACTAGTTAAAGGGAATTAATTAAGGGTAGTTGAAGTGTTGAAGTGTGTTGGAGAAAGCTGAGGAGGTGCGCTTGAGGGAGTGACTTGGAAAATGAAGTTGCCGGTAAAAGCGCACAACGTGAAGCAACTTTCCCGACTCTCACCTTTGGCCTTCCTCAGATTTCACTCTTGTATCCCTCTCATCCAAATTCATTCCTCAAATTATTATTATTATTATTACTATTATTATTATTATTATTATTATGATTACTGTTTGGGATAAATTCCGAGCCCTCAAGGAATGACGTGGAATACTCGCGGTCAAAAAGTCAAAAAGATCATTCACGAAGAAACTACGGAATAACCTTCGAAAGTCAGAAGTCAAAGTCGTAAAAGTCGGGAATCCGATACGAGGAAAGTCAACGAAGCAACAACAGAATAAAGTCCAGCAACAACATTGGGCCGAGCAGCAGCCAAACCCCAAAAGTGGGCCGAAGACAGCCCAACCACCCGAAATAACCCTACCCCAAACAAAAGATCCAGTCAACTAACAACTCCCTAGATTCTAGGGTAGTGCCACCAGAGCAGGAGTGAAATCAGGAGAAAGAGAGGGAGAACGTTAGAGATAACAACCAAAGAGAAAGGAAGGAGATATAAGGGCAACGATGATGAGGAAGGAATCATCTCATCTTCAAGACACTTCAACTCAAAAAGCACATCAGCAGAATATAGCCTCCAAGAACCCGAAACCATTACTTGTATTCTTTATTCGTTTTCTTCATTCATAGTAGATATTTGGCGGGATTCCGACTCCCCCCGCGGTTTTTCCCACATTGGGTTTTCGCGTCACCAATTTTTGTGTCTCTTTGCTTTCTTTCGTCATTCATTCATTCGTAGATTCGATTCATTCCATTGATCCGCGAAATGTTAGCCCGATCACTTTAACCCGCAACTTAAATCGTAACCCGGTAAATTTTTACCAAAACAATTTGGCGCACCGTGGGGCAAAGTGATCGTTTTCTAGCCAAGATTCTACAGTAAAGCGACCTACCATCATGTCTGGATCCGATCAAAACCTTGTCAGTAGCCAAGATGCCTCCACCCAGCCCGCTGGAGGAACACCATCCACAGGGGCAACAAGTCCGCTCATCACACCATCCGCTCAGGTGACCCCTGTCAGTCTGACGGCAGGGCATACACCAGCAACCTCCAGACCGCCTCAAGGGCCCCCGACATCAAGGACGCTCAATCCCTTCAGAACTAGTAAAGAGGGTACGTCATCCAAGACATCGGCTCATGGAGGGTTGTTTGGAGACGCCCTTAGAATTCCGTCAGCCCCAGATCCTATGATGGAGATACTTCAGGGGATCAACACTCTGCAGCAAGCGGTGAAGACCTTGCAGAAAGACAACCGGGACATTAGGGCTCAGATAAAAGCGGCATCAAGGCCACCACCCGCTCCAGTCCTGCCATCGCTAGAGAGTCTGCCTATGGTATCTGGAGAAGAACCGAGCTCCCACAGAGAACCCGCCGTCAGTGGGCAAATCTCTAGGATGATTCCTCAGGAGGTGGTCACCAGGCTGGATCTGGAACTATCACCACCCATCCAAACCGTTGCGCCACAAGGGCTAGGCTATCTGACCCGTGGGCCCACACCCGACAGATCGCACGTCTCAGGTAATCTCTTCTCCGGCATTGAAAACCGAGAGACTAACTCATTATCTCTTACAGGTACCCCAGTCCATCAGACGCCAGGATGGCAACCAGCACAATCACCAGGAATGTACCCCTTGTCCAACAACCAACCCTCTGGAGGGCGTGGGCAGCATCTACTCCCAACCAACAGGCGCCAAGATCGCAGCCAGAAGCGTCAGTCCACCCGTCGACTGTCAGCAACAGTCCACTCCCTGGAGTAACCTGGCCATCCAGAGCCTCGTTCCAGCAAGCACCAGAGTGGCAACCCAGACCTGAAGTAGTTGCGTTCCCTCCGCCGCCTCCTCCAAACAGTCTACACCTTGGAGGACCCCAAACAGGAAGTACACCTTTCAGTTTTTTCCCTCTTGCTTCTAACCCTCTTACAGGAACCAACAGTGTTGCAGACCAGCAGTCCCAAGAACTGAAAGAGCTGAGGGAGCTGATCAACAAAATTCCTGGAATGTCGCGCCCCCTGGAGAGAGCAGCCAGAGACAGCTATGCAGACTCACCCTTCACCGACGACCTGGCCTACGTTGTTGTGCCCAAGGGCTTTGTACCACCAGCCATGACGCTCTATGATGGCACTGCAGACCCCTTGGATCACATCAACCAGTATAAGCAGCAAAAGATGGTGATAACCGCCACAGGGCCTCTGAAGGAAGCTTGCATGTGCAAAGGGTTCGGCTCCACCCTCTCAGGAGCAGCCCTCCACTGGTTCGTTGGTCTGCCGAACAGAAGTATCACCTCCTTTGCTGATCTGGTTAATGCCTTCAACCAATAATTCGCCAGCAGCAGAAAGCCGGAGAAGCAAACTAGTGATCTGTACCGGGTGGTACAGAAATTCGAAGAGTCTACGCGAGATTTCCTCAACAGATTCAACAGGGAGAAAGTAACTATCCCATATGTGACGTGGCCACCGCCATAGAAGCCTTCCGTCAAGGCCTCCTCCAAGATTCGGACCTTTACAAAGATCTCACCAAGTATCCCTGCGCTACATTCGAAGATGTGCAAACCAAAGCATTGGCAGCCATCAGGCTAGAGGAGGATTCGGGCCCCAGAAGGGCTACCCATGGTTCTGAGCATGTCTCCAGGAAGGCACCAGCAGAGAAGAGAGGCGAAAGATCCAAGCCCTACGACAGAAATGTGCACAAGATCTCTGAAGAGAAAGATTGGAAGGAGAGCCCAGGACTCCCACCTAAAATAAGCGATTATGGGTTCTCTACCAACCTTGCTGGACTGCTCCGGGCCCTAAAGGAGTTGGGGCGCAAAGTCAGGTGGCCCAGGAGACAAGAATATACCAACGATCGTCGGGACGCCAGCAAGAGGTGTGAGTTCCATGACGATATTGGGCACAACACCGAAGAATGTGTCCTCCTCAGGAAGTGAAGTACCACTATGATCAAGGAAACCTGGACCATCTAGTATCTAGAGGCTCCAGCAGAGTAAATGCGGCTGACCAAGTATTGCCCTCGCCCCCTCCACTGTGCACCAGAATTGTCAATGTAATCACAGAAGGATCGGAATTGAGCGGCCTAACTTATTCAGCAGCTAAAAGGCACGCTTCCCAGTCCAGAGGAGACAAGCCAGAGCACTCCTGCAGAATCAGCTGTCCAGACCTTCCAGCCGTCACCTTTTATGAATCTGATGCGGAACCATCTCCGGAATCCCACCATGACGCCCTAATCATCACGCTCTCCGTAGGGAACTGCACCGTAAGGAAGATACTGGTGGACACCGGAAGCTCTGTCAACCTTATCATGTTGGAGACCTTGCAGAACATGGGATTCAGCGAGGAGGACCTGAGCAAAAGAGCGGTCCCCCTTATAGGATTCAGTGGGGAAACCAAATATTCCCTGGGAGAAATTACAATTCCCACCTACGCTGGAAGAGTAAACAAGCAGGTACGGTATTTGGTTATTGACGGTCCGTCCACCTACAACGTAATCCTGGGAAGACAGTGGATACATGAGATGAAGGCCATCACGTCCACCTACCACCAATGCTTGAAGTTCCCCACACCCTGGGGAGTGCAGAAGATCAGTGGTGATCAGAGAGAAGCCAAAGACTGCTACAGAGTGGCGCTGAAGAAAACGGCAAGTCCTCCAGCATAGCAACTACAGAGTCTTCACCTACCTCTGCAGGAATATCTTGAGCCCCCTCATGCGGAGATAGATGAAGTCAACTTAGACAAACAACACCCAGAGTGAAAAGTGCTAATCGGTTCAGAATGCACAGGTAATATCAGACACAACCTTATTGAATTATTGAAAACTAACATGGATTGTTTGGCTTGGTCTCATGACGATATGGTAGGAATAGATCCAAGTATCATAACGCACATATTAAGCGTGGACCCGAGCTACAAGCCAATCCAGCAGAAGAGGAGGAAGTTCACTCCAGAAAGGAACCAAGTCATAAACCAGGAGGTAGATAACCTGCTGGGTGCCAGAAAAATTAGAGAAGTAAAGTACCTAGAGTGGCTATCCAACGTGGTAGTAGTCCCAAAGAAGAACGACAAGTGGAGAGTGTGCGTCGACTTCACCGACCTGAACAAGGCATGCCCGAAGGACCCATTCCCCCTGCCACATATAGATGCCATGGTAGATGCCACAGCAGGTCATGAGATGCTAACCTTCCTCGACGCATGGAGTGGATACAACCAAATCAAGATGCATCCAGCAGATCAGGAGAAAATTGCATTCAGATCTGAGAGAGGTATTTATTGTTACAATGTTATGCCTTTTGGTCTGAAAAATGCATGATCCACCTACCAAAGGCTGGTTAACATGATGTTCAAGAAGCAAATCGGCAATACCATGGAGGTGTATATCGATGATATGGTCGTCAAGTCCAAGCGCGCCTCACAGCACACGGCACATCTGGAAGATGCTTTCAACACCCTGAGGGAGTACAAGATGAAGTTAAATCCTTCTAAGTGCACATTCGGAGTATCCTGCGGAAAATTCCTGGGGTACATGGTCACCCAGAAGGGAATCGAAGCCAGTACAGAGCAGATCAAAGCCATCCTACAGTTGGAGTCTCCACAGAAACCGAAAGATGTGCAACGGTTGACCGGAAGGATTGCCGCCCTGACTAGGTTCATCTCCAGGTCCTCAGACAGGTGCCGCTTATTCTATGATATCCTGAGGAAGGCTCAAATATTTGACTGGACGGAAGAGCATGGGAAAGCATTCAAGGAGCTAAAGCACTACTTGAGTACTCCACCACTCCTGTCAAAGCCGGAACCTGGAGAACCGCTCTTTCTGTACTTATCGGTGACTGAGGTGGCGGTCAGTGCAGTGTTGGTAAGGGAACACGAAGGAGCGCAACATCCCGTCTACTATGTCAGTAAGTCTCTGCTTCCTGCAGAGACCAGGTACATGTCCCTTGAAAAACTCGTGCTTGCACTCGTTACAGCATCATATAAACTGCGTCCTTATTTTGAGTCACACATTATATCTGTAATAACAAACTACCCGCTGAAAACTATTATGAGAAAACCTGAGTTGTCAGGTAGGATGGCAAAATGGTCTATGCACTTGAGTGGCTTCGACTTGAGGTTTGTCCCCAGAACAGCAATCAAGTCCCAAGCATTAGCAGATTTCATATCCGACTTCAGCCCAACGCTGCAGACACAAGCAGAGAAAGACATCATCCTTCTGGAAGAAAACAAGGGCGAACAGGTGTGGAAGCTCAACGTAGATGGCGCCTCAAACATGAGAGTATCCGGAGCAGGGTTGGTGCTTAGATCACCTCAGGGAGATCTCATAGTCCAAGCAGTCCGATGCGAGTTCCGAACAACGAACAATGAAGCAGAATATGAAGCTTTGATCCTGGGTCTCCAGTTGTCCCTAGACCTTAAAATCAAGCAACTGGAGGTGTATGGTGATTCCCAGCTGATAGTCAACCATATGAACGGTTCATACGCAGCGAAGGATTCAAAGATGATGGCTTACCTTGAAGTGGCAAAAGATCTCTCCCTGAGGTTCACAGAGTTCTCAATCAACCAAATTCCGAGGGAGCAAAATGTGGAAGCAGACGCCTTAGCAACTCTGGGGGCAACCTTCAAACCAGGAGAAGTATCCACCATACCCATAGTCCATGTGCTTGAGCCAGCAGTCCGGAGAAGCGCACAGGAACAGGGAACACCGGAAGGGGATTCACCAGATCAAGGACTGCAATGGTTTCAAGAAGCAAGGATCTGCAGCACCACAGCAGAACTGGAGGAGATCTCCAACTGGAGGAAACCCTACAAAGACTGGCTGCAAGACGATATCCTGCCAACAGACAAAAGAGAAGCCCGAAGTTTCAGAATGAAGGCATCCAGTATACCCTCATTGATGGCGTGGTATTCAAGAGATCGACCGTTGGACCGTACCTAAGGTGCCTGAGCCAGGAGGAAGCAGAGATGGTAATGCATGATCTCCACAGCGGAGAATGTGGAAATCATGCAGGGGGCAAGAGTCTATCCAACAAAGCACTTCGCCAAGGGTACTATTGGCCAACAATGCGCAGGGACGCCAAAGAGTATGTTAAAAAATGCGACGCCTGTCAAAGGCATGCACCGGTCAATCACCAGCCAGTAGAGCCATTGCATCCAATAATCTCTCCTTGGCCCTTCACGAAGTGGGGAATGGATATTGTGGGCAAATTGCCAAGAGCACCAGGAAACAAAGTCTTCATGCTCGCAATGACCGACTACTTCTCCAAGTGGATAGAAGCAGAAGCGTTCCCTCAGGTGACTAAGAAGCAGGTTATATCCTTTATTAAACGTAACATTATCTGCAGGTTCGGGGTTCCCTCAGAGATCATCTGCGACAACGGGTCCCAGTTTATTGGCAATAAAATGGAAGCCTATTGTGCCAGGTGGAACATCGCTCTAAACAAATCTACTCCCAGAAATCCTCAGTCCAATGGTCAGGCGGAATCCAGCAATAAAATTGTGATGGACAACCTGAAGAGGAGGCTGGAAGAAGCAGGGGGCAGATGGGCAGAAGAACTTCCCTTGGTGCTGTGGTCCGACAGAACCACACCTAAGATGGCTATGGGGCAGACACCTTTTAGCTTGGTCTTTGGTGCTGAGGCGGTCATTCCTGCAGAGGTGAAGGTACCCACTCACAGATATGGCTGCATAACAGAAGAAAGAAACCAGGTTGAAATGGCAAACAGCTTGGACACCATAGACGAACTCAGAACTGATGCCCATATCAGAATGGCCTCCTACAGGCAGACAGTCGCCAGAAGCTACAACAAGAATGTCAAAGTCAGAATCCTACAGGAAGGAGACCTGGTCCTCAGGAAAGTATTCCAGAACACCAGAAACCAACAAGCGGGGAAATTCGCTTACAATTGGGAGGGGCCCTACCAGGTGGAGAAAGTAGTTGGAAATGGAGCTTACCGACTTATGAGCATGGAAGGAGAGATCATCCAAAAACCTTGGAACATAGTACACTTGAAAAAATACTTCTTCTAAGTAAAAATCACCAGAAGCATGGGTCATTGTCGCCAGAGCTAAGGCATTCAATCTGCCAGATACGCCTCCACCAGAGCCCAGGTTCAATCTCATCTTTCGTCTCTTTAATCTACTCTATCTTTCAAAATATCTCCTGGTTGCAAAATCTTTCAAGATTTTTCATCTTTTTAATTTCCCTCAAAACTTAGCTCATTTTTATATACCTCAAAATTTAATTCAATTTTCGTGTAACTCAAAAGGTTAATTCGATTTTTGCCGTTTTCATATCTAAAAATTTGAAACCATTTTCATATATTTTCAAGATTCAATTCCTTTTTCTGCTAAATTTGAAACCATTCTCATTTTATTCCTTTTTTCATACCACTAAAATTGAATCTCCCCCCCCCCCTACACTTTTTCTGAAATGTGATTTCCCCTCACACAATATTTTTTACAACATGACATTTTCTGCTAAAATTCTTTTCAACTAAAATTAACAACTGATCGGTAGTCCCAAACACAACACACCCTAACTCATTCTACATACTCGAACCGCTCCCCGTGTCTACGACAATACTTCAAGAGCCCGTTTTCTGAGACAATTGACATGTAGTTTGAGGGTGTACAAATATCATTTCTAATCTCTAACTCTTTTTATATATTTGCATACTAACTTTACTAACATTTACGTTTTTGTATCTAACATTTAATTTCCGTTACTAACATCTAACTTTTAATTTTATCGTTCCTAACATCTAACTACTAACTTCCGACTATAAAATACTCACCTTTAACGTACCGAATACAAAGGGTGACGAGATAAGGAGACACGGACACAAGAGTATTGCACTCGAGTCGACGGCCGCTTATCTCGCTACCCCGAGTAATTGGTTGTCTAGGGTGAGTCAACCCCCTAAAACGATCTTTTCGTCATATTAATACCGCGTATATTAATTAAAAAAAATATTTTCAAAATCGATTCGAGCAAATGTCCGATGACGCTAAATTGAGCGTCGTAGGCCTTAAAGGCCAAATTACGATGCCGAAACGCAAAGGACCTATGTTTTGTGACGACAAATCGATCATTCAAATCGAACGTATTCGATAATCGGTTCTGCCCAAAGTCCGTATAACCCTCGCACAGGACGCATTGGAGGTGGCGCCCCATTTTTGAGGCGCGCCGCCCCAGGCGTTTGAGGGTCAGGGCGCCTTATGGCGTGCGCCTGACCCATCGGGTTACGACGCGATCGCAGAACTCCTTTGTCGAGTGTTTTCGATCTCATTTTCAAATGTCGCCTCTAAATGCCCGATGTCGATTTCGTAATCGAATATCGCGCATAAAGAGTTTTCGGTAATCGAAGTGATACAAAAATCTATGACGTCAATCCGAGAGTCGTACGGTCTACACGACCCGATAACGACATCGCGATACGAAGGGCCCCGATAGTCGATAAAGTCGATCTATCACAAATTGAGTCGGTTAAGGACAAGTACCTCATAATGGCCGAAATGAGATATCGTAGACTTCCGATATAGTCCACAACGATGCACATTTCGCTTAGGGACTAATACTTGCGACGTTAGTCGACGCGCGTTAATCAATCACGCGTTTGCTTTTCAAGTCCACATTTCACATTCATTTACTCTTTTACGACTTTGAGCGAACGTCTTATTACGTAAAGTCTTATACCGACGACTCCCTAGTCGGACTCGGTATACGACGGATCAAGACGGTCATTTTTCGGTAGGATGAGTCGGGACGAGATATCGAGGCTTTGGGGTCAAGCTAGCACCACGCTTTGGTCCCGAACCTAGCCTATCCGGGCGCCCAGGGGCAGACGCCTGAACACCAAGCCGCCCCACCTCAGGCGCCTGAATATCAGGTCGTGTCACTCCAGGCGCCTGAGTTCCAGGCCGCACCCTTTTGTGCGTTCGAGCCTCTGTCCTATGGTCAATACGTAACGCAATACGTAGTTGATTAGAGTCTGTCCAGTTATTCGATTTACGGTTTCAACTATGTTTTCTATTTACGGCTCTGTTTATAGATTACATTTATCGTTGCTAATCTGGTTGCTATTATTACCGCTTGCTGTATTGTGAATTTCGGGTTGTATTTCGTCCGTTAATTTGTAATTTGCTTTCAAGTTGTTTATTTGCGTTGCGTTGCATTTATCATTTTCTAAATGAACCCACATGCTAAATACAACTTCGACATAATTTAAGATGCATTAAACGACGTAGCTAAACACGCATTTCACATGTGTAGCTTAAAATGTTGTTTGCATATAATTTAACCATCTTACTAACGCGCGTACACGAAAATCGAACGATATCCTAGTAGAGGCCGCTAAGTGCGGGTGGGGTTGGGTATCATTTGTGGGCTTCCCAACACGTACCCTCACGGCCTCACCCCTCACTCAGAACCTTTGGTTTCTGAATGCCCAAAACCGTTAGCGAACGAGAGTCATTCGATACACGATACCCGATAACTCGACATCGGTATCGTTATGCAAAGGGACGAACCTCATAAGCTCTAGTACTAAAGCGGGCCGTGCTTTGTGCACGATACGCCTAAGTATAGAGTGAGTTCGAACGGGTCCTAACTCCCACAAAGTTCGGTGGCGACTCCAACTTCGATATAAATTTCGACTCGAGAATAATCTCACCATGAGATTCATTCGCCTACCCAAACCCGCGCGTGGCCGCGTCGGGGTGGACTTTGCCATGTCCACAGCTACTGTTGAGTAAACTGCTACAATAGCACCACCTCTCATTTTTTAATATGTAGAGGATATGTAGTTTGTAGTAGTAATATCGATCAACTCCCGTGATTTTATCACGAGTATTACACTAGTAAGTAGTACTCTCGGTTTCGACAAGTGTAAAAAAAATAAACATCTATATATACATATATATACATATATATATATATATATTAATTTGATGCATCCTTGGCCACATGGCAAGGTGTAGGAGAAGTATTGATGACGTGTCAAAATTATATTAACTATCCATAATTAACCTAGGTGCATTATTATAAAAAGAAAAAATAGAATATTTCTTTTCAATTCATATTTATTTAACATGAATTAGATGAAAAAAAATCATTTTTGCATAAAAAATTGTTTACATTTGCAATTAAGATAAATAATATAAATATTATCTACAAAGTTTCACAAAAATCACATTGGCCTACAACATTTTTCACAATACATGAAGCAGAACATGTATTTCAAAAGAATTAATTAATCGGTTATTGTATAACTATTTGGGATCAGAGTAACACTCGACCTGTATTATGACCCGACCCATAACCTGATTATCCATCCGACCCGTTTGACATGTCTAATCACAAGTAAGAAATACATATGTATCATTATTTCGTCATAAAACATGTAAATAGCGATTTGGTAGAAATTTGTACTCTAAAGATATTTGGGACATAATTTTAAAAAATACGGAGTATATCATAAAAAAAGTAATATTAGAAAAGTGTGTATAAGGCATATAGTATTTGTTAATTTATTCTACCAAAAATGAAAATTTGATGAGTAACACTATAAAGAGTGAAAATTAAAAAGGAAAAAAAAACTCAACGAGGGAAAGCATTTCTACTAATACTCCCCCAATCTTTCTGCGATTTTTTATATAAATTTATCATCATAACATTTTTATTATTTTTATCCATCAAAAAATATATATTATTTTTTATTATTTTAAAAGTATTATTACTATAATCTTTAATAATATTGTTTGTACTTCAAAAATATTAATTCAATTTTAAAAATTATTTTATTATTAAATGATAAAAAAAATGTTTAATAAAAAAGTAATATTAGCACCCAGAACTCTTTAACTTTACAGTTAAGGGTTGACAATTAACATCGCCAATTAATGTTACCCAACCCCGCCAAAAAAACACAGTGGGATTGTAATATAAAGACCTATCAAACGGGTGTAGCTGATCGGGTCATACGAGTCAGATCAAATATGAGTCGGGTTATACGGGTCAAGGGATCGGGTTAGGGTTAGGGTCAGAAATAATATCAAATGCATATATTTGTTAGCAACTTTGTAAGTCCAGCAAATAAAATATTTTTTTTTATTATTTTAAAAGTATTATCATTATAATCTTTAATAATAATGTTTGTACTTCAAAAATATTAATTCAATTTTAAAAATTATTTTATTATTAAATGATAAAAATATGTTGTATTAAATTGAATATGTGTAATTTAAAATACGTATTTATTTTTTTAAATATAATATCCAAATATAATACTTTAATTTATTAATTTCAATACATTCTCGTTGACCCAATGGGTGGAACAAGTTGGGTCAGGTTTCGACCCTAAATTAACGAGTCATAATGGGGTCGATCAAACGGGTTGTGGGCTGAAAAAATGAGTTCACGATCCTAAAAAGGGGGGTTGCTTGCAAACATCAAAATTGAATATAAATATTTGATGTGATTTAAATAATTAATCATGTACGTATTCGATTTTTTAAAGAGTTTATATATGTCTAAAAATATTGAGAGCAAAATCGATTAAAAGATATTTAAGGGTAAAATTAGTACCCGGACTACGCTTTTAATTCCGTTTAAGGGTCTAAATTCTAATCTTTAACTTTACGGTTAAGAGTTAAAAATTAACACTAAAGTTACTCAACCCCTCAAAAATAAAGCCGAAGCGTAGTATGTATACGTGTAAAATGGGTCCAGCGGGTCGGGTTATACGAGGCCAATCCAAATATAGGTCAGACCAAATATGAGTTGGGTTATATGGTCACGGTTTGGATTATGGTTAAAAATAGTTTGGAACGCCTATATTTTTTTTACTAATTTTTTAAGTCCAATAAAAATATTTTTAATATTAATTTTTTTTTAATATTATTGTTGTACTCTTTAATAGTAATGTTTATATTTTAAAAATTAATTAATTCAATTATTAAAATTATATTACAATTAAATGATAAAATAAGTTGTATTAAAATGAATATTTGTAATATAATATATTTATTTAATTATAAATCCAAATATAATATTTAGATATAAATATTTTATTTAATTTTAATAAATTCTCACTTGCCGAACGAGTCGGGTAGGGTTTTGATCCTAAATTAACGAGTTATTTTGGGTTATGTTAATCAAGTTGTGGGTCTAAAAAATAAAAAATGGGTTTACGACCCTATAAGGAGGGGGGTTCGATTTCTTTTTTTATTAACTAATCTTTGAGATAGTATATAATCATGTTTCTTTCCGTTTTTTTAATTAATCAGTATGATGATGCACATGCATAGTGCGCGTTTGATTAAAACCATGAATACTCTTTTTGTAATACATATTTTATTTGAGTTCATATATAATATATATCTCATTCATAATTTTTAGTTTTATTTCAATTTATATATAACATAACATTTTCTGCTAAAATTCTTTTCAACTAAAATTAACAACTGATCTGATGGAGTGTATGACTTCCACAGAAGGCGTGCGACTTGTGCTAAGTGCTTACAACCAGGACATCACAGTCTCCTGCGCCACTTAGCACCCACGCAAAGCGTGGCATCTCCGACTGAGTGGGCAAACAAAACCCCAGGCCACCATTTATCAAAGGTCGACCACACGAAACAAAGGCATGCAACAACAGATGACAGCAACAACAGCAAATCAAACATGGAAACATAGCAAAGTGAGTAGATAAGCAGTAAAAACGTTATATCCGAGCAAATTCAAAAACATTCTGCCCCCTTGGGCAGAGATAAAAATCCAAACATTCTGCTCCCCTGAGCAGAAAGAAATTCAGAACAGATCAAATTTTTTAACAAAATATTTTTTGCCACGCAGGGCAAGAACAACAAGAGTAACAGGCTGAACAGCCTAGATATTTTTCTCCTCAGGAGGGAGAGAGGCGAGGGGCTCCACCACCACAGCATCAGCAATTGCGCCCACTGGTCCGGGTGCCTCCTGGGCTGCTGGAGGGGAAGAAACTGATTCCTCCACTACTTCCTCTTCCCCCTCAGCAAGCATCTCCAGATCAAAGCCATTGGGGAATTCCACCTGCATCCTCTTCTCCAAGGCAGCCAGGTCCCAGTTCACATGCTCCCCCGCGGTATAGGCATTGACCATCTGGATTTCGGTGCTCAGAGCAGACCAGCTAAGAGCCCCAACCATATTCTCCTGCAATGTCGTCACCTTCTCCTGGAGGTCGGAGTTGATATCCTGAACCCTAGTAAGCTCAGCCTTCATCTCCTCCATGGCCTCCTTCTGCTTTCCCCCCTCAGCAAGCTGTCTGCTGACCTGATCCAGCTCCTCCCTCAGCTTTGTGACCTCCTCCTTGGCCTGGTTAGCCCCTTCCTCCAGCTTCGTGGCCCTCTCCTTCGCCTGGTTAGCCTCCTCCAGCAGACAAGCGTTGTCCGACTGAAGTCAGCTCCCCAAATCCCTGAGGTGGGATATGCCAGCTTTCAAGAAAATAGCCATCTGGAGAGTCTGAACGGCACCACGACAGTCAGTAATGCAATCTAAGTTGAAATTAACTCAAAGCCAGAAAGACAGAATCACCTCAAAACCATGGGCGGCGACATGGGCTGCCGTCTCAATCAGAGGCTCTCTAGCCATCACAGCCTCGGAGCCAGGGAAGAGGAACTGATCCAGAACAGACAGGTCCTCCAGATTCCTGATGGTCCCGAAGTCCCTAGGAAAGGTCATCACGACATCATCAGAACCGCACCCGGCGGAATGTGGAGCGGAGGGCTGAGGGGAGTCAGGCACATGAATCACAGGCGTCTCCTCTGCAGAATCAACCCGTGCTGAGGGGGAGAGACTGCGCTTCCTTTTTGAGCTGGTAGAAGGGGCAGGAGAAGAAGCAGAGCCCCTCCTAGAAGAGGAGCGAGTTGCCATACTCTTCCTCCTGATCCGGTCCAGGGTCATAGGAGCTTTTGCACTGCCTAATGGAAACAGAGGGACAGCATGAGATACAGACAAAAAGAAAAGGCAAAGTATAAATCTACCCAGCGAAACTATCCTCACCAGAAGACATTGTACCAGCAAGAGGAGGACAGGTGCCGTTAACAGAGGGGGACGAACAGGTTGTTAAAGGTAAGCTGTTCAGAACTCAAGCTGGAGAGTTTAGCAGCGAAATCAAGGATCGGCGTCACCTCTTCCAGTTGCTGAAGACCTACAACACGAAGCCAATAAGAACCATAAGTGTGCGAGAAAACTAGAGAGCTGAGAACACGATGAGTACCTGTGACGGATCTCCACTTGGAAAAGAGGTAATCACAGGGAAGGGGAGAAAGAGAATCGGCCTTCACGAAGATAAAGTCTCTAAACCATTCCGCGTCAGGAGGATTTGGGGGGAAGATTATGCTGGGGAAATTCTTGTCCTTTACACGCATTGTCACCTGACCGCATCCCTGGGGTCTCACCTGGAACACGGCGCAGACATCGCGCAGAGAGAAATCCTTCTGATGGCGATGGTTCAGGACGCAGAAGGACAATAGCACCCTCCAGGTATGAGGATCCAATTGACACGGGGCTAGTTTGTAATGGGTCAAAAGCTCTTGAACGAGTGGGGGAAAGGGAAAACGAAGACCTAAGAGAAACGGGTAGGCGTACATGCAGATCCATCCGGGTGGGATGAAGTCTGCCTGCTGTCCAGAGGAAGGAAGATAAACCTCAACCCCTTCATCAAAACAGAAAACCTCTCTGACGAATGAGAGGTCATCGCCGGCAAAACGGGAGTCACAAGAGTGTTTTTTGCCCAGGATGTTGGAGAGGGAAAACGTCATCGGTGATGATGATGGAGAGGAAGCAGACGACTTGCCTCGATTCGACTTAGGATCCATGGATGAGACGAAAAATAACGAATAAAGATAAGAAAGAATCACCTGAGCAAGGGGGAGGCACGGCGCACGGCGACGATGAACGACGGAGAATGGAGAAGTAAGAAGGGTTTGAATTTTGAAAGGGGGGTTTGAGTTATGAGAGAGGAAGGGGGAGTAAGAGCAAGTAAAGGAGGAGTTAGAGTAAATGAAGTAAAGAGGGGGAAGAAGTCTAGGAAAGCGCGAGTAATTATTAGGAGGGAAGAATAAAGCCACCATAAGGAAGGGGAAGAGTCAGTTAGGAAAACGAGAAGAAACGGACTCAAAGACAAACTCTATGGAGGAAAACCGTCACCAGAACTACGAACAACGGTCGCAAACGAAAATTCCCGCCTAAGATGAACTTAGTCGAAAATTTGGGGGCATTTGTTTGGGATGAATTCCGAGCCCTCTAGGAATGACGTGGAATACTCGCGGTCAAAAAGTCAAAAAGATCATTCACGAAGAAACTACGGAATAACCTTCGAAAGTCAGAAGTCAAAGTCGTAAAAGTCGAGAATACGATACGAGGAAAGTCAACGAAGCAACAACAGAATAAAGTCCAACAGCAACATTGGGCCGAGCAGCAGCCAAACCCCAAAAGTGGGCCGAAGACAACCCAACCACCCGAAATAACCCTACCCCAAACAAAAGACCCAGTCAACTAACAACTCCCTAGATTCTAGGGTAGTGCCACCAGAGCAGGAGGGAAATCAGGAGAAAGAGAGGGAGAACGTTAGAGATAACAACCAAAGAGAAAGGAAGGAGATATAAGGGCAACGATGATGAGGAAGGAATCATCTCATCTTCAAGACACTTCAACTCAAAAAGAACATCAGCAGAATATAGCCTCCAAGAACCCAAAACCATTACTTGTATTCTTTATTCGTTTTCTTCATTCATAGTAGATATTTGGCGGGATTCCGACTCCCCCCGCGGTTTTTCCCACATTGGGTTTCCGCGTCACCAATTTTTGTGTCTCTTTGCTTTCTTTCGTCATTCGTTCATTCGTAGATTCGATTCATTCCAGTGATCCGCGAAACGTTAGCCCGATCACTTTAACTCGCAACTTAAATCGTAACCCGGTAAATTTTTACCAAAACAATCTATATATATATATCAATTGAATGCATCCCCTGCTGACATGGCAGCGTGGATGCATCTCTTCGCTGACATGGCGGCTTTACATGCATATATTATATATGGAAAGAAAATTCTACTCCCTCCGAGTTCCTATTATTGTCCCATAAAGGTTTGGGGTGAAAAATAAGGAAGGGGAAATGAGTGGTTAAAAAAAGAAGTAGGAAGAGAGAGAAACAGGAGAGTAATTGTGAACCACACATTGATGGCCTAAAAAAGAAAGTGGGACAAAAATCAAACTCAGCCCAAAAAGGAAAGTGAGACAATAATAGGAACTCGGAGGGAGTACTATAGTATTTAAAACATCCTACTATAATATATAGATATCATCCCATACGAGTATTTATATGCATAACCTGTATTTATATTATACGAGTACTCATACGAGTATAATCCCCTTTTCCACTAAGAGAATAACACCCTCTAAAAAATTTCCCTCCAAACTCCACCACTCTAAATAAGGAAAGAAAAAAATGTTACATACATTAAAACTCACAATCTATTAATTGTCATTAATGCAAAAATGACAATTTTTTTTATGAAATCAATTTGAAAATTTAATATAATGTCGTTAACTTTGTGACAAAAAACGTATTTATCTAAATTGTAATTTTATTTTCGAGATGAGTTTTTGAAATTTATTTTTTATAAAGGTATACAAAATACGGAGTATACCAATAAACTCTCCATGAATTTTTTTCCACAAATTAAATTATATAGAGTGAGTTCATATGACATGTGAAACAATTAATTTTGTAAAAAAAGAACTTCATTTTATAAAAAAAGAATCTTCATTTAGTATTGAGAAATGAGCGTTTTTTTATACAAAAAAGTTGGTTCATAAAGTGAGATTGTTTGACCATAGCAACTAAAAAACCTTTCATCAGTACACATTTTTTTTACAAAATAGCTATTGAAAAGAGAAAATGAGTATCTTTAAATGTTAGATGACATATACGGAGTATGAAAAATATAGGTAATATTTCATCAAAATACACAATTATTGACATTTCAAAACATTATCCAATTATTTTGATTTATTTTGCAATGTAATTTTTTTTCCATATGTACCATTGTTAGATGTATAAAAATAAAAGAACTGAATTTATAATTGAAAACATAAAATGAAATATATTATTAAATAAATTTACAAAAAATATTGTGCATCATTGCACGGGAGCTATACTAGTTATATAATTATTCATATAAAATATAAAATTTATGATAAATTATTATTAATTTAGCATCCTATTTAACATCTTAAAATCCCGTAATCCCTTATTCACTGAAACAAAAACCAAGGGGCAAAGTAGTCATTTCAACTTTCCCGCCTAATTTCAACCCCTTCATTAACCTTGCCTAAATTGGGCTTGAAAAAAAAAAAATTTGTCCAGATTCATTACAAGCCCGATTGTGCATATGTGTAATATCAACCCATACAATAACAGCCCTTATTTAACTATCAATAGATCAATTCAATTAATTGAAAAATATTATCATAACGTAATTAAATTCAATAATTAGTACTGTTTTTTTCATGTAAAAAATTATATTTTTAATATTAATCATGTAACAAGTATGAGAATTATACTCCGTATAAAATTATTATTTTTTAGTTTACAATATTAATGTTAATACGGAGTCATTTTTTTAGTTATTATTTTAAATATGATATACTCACATATATACTAATATCCTAATAAAAATAATTACACGTTATCAATCCAGCGGGTTGACGTGTTCGACGGGTTTTGATCCTAAATTAATGGATTATTCCGGGTTTGAGCCAAAGTAGTCTTGGGCCAAAATTTTAGAGTCTTACTCTTGAACTTACAAATTAAAATGGGTCGACTTTACGAGTAAAGTCAAAATTTGACGGGTCTATTTCAAACTTTAAATGTCTGCTATCTAATCATAATCACTTTAAATTTAGAACAAATTAATTCCAAAAAATACTCTAGTAAAAATTAAATATACAAAGTTTTGTGTAATCTTTTTTGATATAGGTAGGATAATTAATTAAGACATCCAATAGAATAATTAATCTTTTTTACACAGTGACTAATTTTTTACTCATTTCATTCTAATAGAATGTTACCCATACAGAAAAATAAAGTAGTGACAACATATTTTTTATTATGGTTTAAAAAAAAGTAAAGGTTAAAAAATTTGCCACCAACGTAAACATAAACGGTAGACTGAAACACTAAAGAAAGAAAAATGTAAATTATTAACGTAATCGAAGAGAATAATTTTGTAAGTAACTAAACTATATATAAAAAAAACTATTGAAAAAACCGTGCGTAGGCACGGGTTTTGTACTAGTCTATATTACTAAAAAACATAATTGGTAATTGTTAATCATTCTACATATATACGTTTTCAACTTAATCCATTTTATGTAACATTTACATCATTTATTTACTTTTATTATTCATATAATATATACTCCAACATTTAAGTTAAAGTATCAGTGTTAATTTTAACATTTCAAATTTCACATTATTAGAAATATTAAATATATTTAAAAAAGCATAATATTAATATTTTGTTTGATAAATATTTAACATTAAATATATTAATATTAATATGTTGAAGATCGTAAAAAGTAATATTTTGAAGCATCGATATATTATTTAGCACAGATAATATTCCCACTTAATATTCTTACTCTATACAAAATACATAAAAGATTATATATTTTATTCGATTAGATAAAAATAAAGTACATTTCGAACCTAAAGATTTTTTTTATAATTATGCTTATTTAGATTGATTGATTTACATGCTTATTTAGATTGATTGACTCACCATTTATATATTTTTATAACATTTATGAGGCTTAATAGTACTCCCTTTGTTCCATTTGATTCCATACGTTTTCCTTTTACATCCGTTCCATTTAATTCTATACATTTCCTTATTTGGTCATCCATTTGGTTAGTAAATGACAACCTTACCCAATATTTGGAGTGAGGAAATTTGGTGGAAGCAAAAGTAGTTCAAGGTTAAAATAGTAGCTTCAACAAAAAAAATACTTCCTCCGTATTTTTTTATATGACGTTTTGCTTTTTAGAGGTGAGACTTTGACTTTAATTTTTACGTAAATATATTATTCCAAAAATTTTAAAAATTACACCATAAAATTCCTTACGAGAAGAGCTTTCAAGTGAGTGTACATTTCATAGTATTTTTTCTTATGTTGTGAGAGATATTTAAGAGAGAAGGGGTTGTCTCGAAAAGTGAGAATGACTTATATTAAAAAACGGAGGGAGTACATCTTTCCAACACCACCTAAATTTTTGTGCTAAAAGCAAATGTATGGTATCATATGAAACGACCTCGCACTGAAGACTCGAGTTTGATCTATAATCCGAATTGATCCGACCTAACCCAAAACTAGCATGATTGCTATCATAGTAGTGAAGTCAATTTCATTCAGAATATTCATGATTTTTATCTGAAATCAAGATTATGAATCGTTCAACTATAATATTCCAATGCTTACTTATTTATAATAACTAGTTTTGTCACCCGTGCAATGCACGGATACGTATAATATTTATTATTACAAATAAAATGTTGTCTGTTAATTTTTTCACCTAACTAAAATTTTATACTTGCATTAGAAATGTGTAAAAGGGAAAATGTAGACATACTAAGTTGAATAAACGTGTGTAATTCTAATCATGTAAGAAGCGTAAATGTGTAATACATAATATAGATACAGATTAACCAACAACCAAATCCGTAGAGAAGAAATATATGTCGTGACTTAAATCGTCATCTGACCGTCAAAGAGAGTAAACTTAATAAAATTAAAGCAATCTAGTAGGTTGTTCGCCACTACACGTATATTGTGTTTGCCCTCCTTGTGTATGAGACATTCTTGTGTTATTCCTCCAACTTTCTTGACTCTCGTCCTCGTAAAAGTATCGTGTAATATAATAATGCAACAACAACTAAGCACAAATTAATACGTCATGCAGCGTATCAGTAAGGTGGTGTTTCTGCATAATGTACAACAATGTTAATGTGCAGCCAACGACGATATCCATCCTTCCTAATGACGACACACAATGACAACTAATCTGTATAAAGTCGGCAACTAAATAATACATAATATAATGTATTGTTCGATGTACAAAATATCCCAAGCTAGACCACCTTTGTCGTGCGCCTACATGCTCATTATTTACTTATGATATTATAGTATAGATATATAAGCATACCTCTACGAAAATATTTACTTCGTTTGGAGGAAATAGACCAAGCGAAAGAGTCGAAACATATCGTGGAGGATGATGGCCGGCGAATATATGTTGAGCTGAGTTCTGTCGAGCGACGTTTGGACGCGAGTAGATGGAAAAGGCAAGCTTTTATGCATCCCTTTATAACACTCACTTTTGAGTGAAGTCATTTGAACGTATCTATGTTCTATTAATAGGTGAAGACGACTTAAATTGCATCCAATTTAAGAGAGGAATTACTGCTTCCAATTTAAGACGGGAATGGGAAGAGGTTGAGGAAGCTAAATAGATAGAGACGGCAAAGGAGTTTTATTATACTCGTAGATAGGTAGATAGTAATAGTAACAGTGAAGAATTAGGATAATAGTGAAGAGATAGGACATGTGGCGGCATGAGGTGGGTTTAGAATTAGTGAAATTAGTGATTAGTAGTAGTAGATAGTTTAGGCTAATGCAAAAGGATTGACTTTTTATAATATAGTATAGATAGATATAGAGTCCATGTTTTTTTGTGTTTAAGAGAAGCAAATGTTGAATGTGAGATAATTTGTTGCACCATGTGGCGTTCAAAGAAGGCTCATGATGTGGCACAATTATATTCACTCAAAAGTGAGTGTTATAAAGGAATGCATAAAAGCTTGCCTTTTTATTATATATATAGATACTGAAATTTGCAAATATCCTTATCAATCATGTATATATTCAGTCTTATAAAGAGTTTAAATTGAAAAATATTTTAAATATGCGAAATTAGGATAAAAATATCTCATATCATAGTTGCAGTAAAAATAGCATGTTACCTACATTAAAAAGAAAGAAAAATAACAAAGAAATATAGACTTATCAAAAATGATTTAATGGTAAGATCAATACCGTCAATTAACGTTATTTAACTGAACTCATTAACATCACGGTAAAGTGTCTGAAAATTAACATCAGTTATCGTGTTTTAACCCCTCAACAAATAAAGTTGGATCGTAATATGTAAATCTATCAAACGGGTCCAACGGGTCGGGTCATCGGACTGGGTCCAAATACGGGCCGGGTAAGTTATATATCGAATTATACGGGTCGTGGGTCGGGTTAGGGTTAGAAATAGTTTCGAATGCCTTTATTTTTCGGTAATGTTAAATACAGCCCTAAGGGTTGTATTTAAGCATTAAAAATCATCCAAATTTAGCATAAACTTATGGATTGAAGCAAAAATTACACAAATATCAATACAATTAATGCATGTTTTAAAAGATTATTTCTCTTTATGGTCTCTTAGATACAGCCCTTAGGGCTGTATTTATCATTTTCCTTATTTTTTACCAACTTTTTAAATCCAACAAAAATATTTTTAATATTACATTTTTATTTATTTTAATATTATTATTATTATTATTATTATTATTATTATTATTATTATTATTATTATTAATTATACTCTCTAATAATAATGTTTATATTTTAAAAAAATATTAAATCCAAATTTTAAAATTATTTCAGTATTAAATGATAAAAAAAGTTGTATTAAATTGAATATTTGTAATTTAAAATATTAAAATCTTAATTATAAATCGAAATATAATACTTAAATATAAACATTTGATTAATTTTAATAATTCTCATTGACCGAACAGGTCGAACTGGTCGGGTTGGGTTTTGACCCTAAATTAACGGATCATTTTGGGTTCGGGTCAAACGGGTTGCTGGTCGAAAAAATGAGTTCATGACCTTAAAAAGGGAATCATTTTTTTTTTCTTTTATCTAAATTTTGGGAGTGATAATTTAATATTAAAAATTTACTTTTTGGACTTAAAAGAAGTTGGGGGTCATACGGGCTGAGTTCAAATACGGTTCGGTACAAATATATAATTCAAATTATACGGGTCACAGGTTGAGTTAAGGTCATAAATAGTTTGGAACACCTATATTTTTTTACTAACCTTCTAAGTCGAATAAAATTATTTTTAATATTACATTTTTTATTTATTTTAATAGTATTATTATTATTATACTCTTTAATAAATGTTTATATTTTAAAAAATATTAAATTCAATTTTAAAAACTATTTTAGTATCAAGTGATAAAAAAAGTTGTATTAAATTGAATATTTTTAATTTTGTTTATATTAAAATTTAAATTATAAATCCAAATATAATATTTAAATATAAATATTTTATTAATTTTAAAAAAAATTGTTGTTCGTACAGGTCGGATCGTGTTTTTACCCTAAATTAACGGGTCATTTTGAGTTCTTGTCAAACGGGTTGCGGGTAAAAAATGATGGTTCATGATGACCTAAAAAGTGCTTGATTTTTTATTTATTCTATTTACTTTCGGGAGAGATAATTTAATATTAAAAATATATTAAAAAAAGGGAGAGACTTAAAAAACCGGTAAAAAAATAGGGGTTTGAAAATATTTTGGACCCATATTCTGACCCTAACCCGACCCGTGACCCACATAGCCTGACTCATACTCGATTCTACCCGTATTCTTACCCTGGCGACCTATATATATCATCTTAATATATACTCCCTCCGAGTTCCTATGATTGCCCCGTTTCTTTTTTGGGTGAAAAATAAGGAAGAGAAAATGAGTGGTTAAAAGAGAAGGAGGAAGAGAGAGAAATAGGTGGTTGAATGTGAAGCACACCTTTATGGCTCAAAGTGGAAAGTGGGTAAAAGATCAAACTCAGCCCAAAAAAAAATACGGGACAATGTTAGAAACTCGGAGGGAATAACATAATCAAATTAAACAGCCCGTGAATCTTCATGGTTGTAAAACTAGGTACTACTAATTACAATACAATACATATTGAAATACTATTAAGAATTGGATTCAATTTGATTGTTTTTATGAATTGATTAGGTGTAGCAGATGATGAAGAAGGTTGGATTTCGAATCTCATTCATCCAACTGCCATTGTACATTCAAATGCCATCCTCGGCCAGGTGGGTGGGTTTCCCTAACTTCTGCATTCATTTTATTTTGTGTGTTTTTGGTATAAGAGTGAAGGCAATTCATGAATTATGATATGGTCAAAGTATATTACTTTATAGTTTCTGGGTTGTATACGTATGTAGGGTGTGTCAATTGGGCCATTTTGTACTGTTGGATCATCAGTAAAATTGGGAAATGCTTGTAAATTGTATCCTGGCAGTCACGTTTTTGGGAATACACAATTGGGTGATTTCTGCACGCTTATGACGTCAGTCATCTTCTGCTTCTCCTTCTTTTTTTGGGGGTTTGGTGCTTCTTTCATCTTCGTAACCTCGAGTGTTTTGTGTTAATGTTTGGCGATGAGGGCAGTGGTGCTGTTGTTGGTGATGAGTTGCCAAGGAAGGTTGTCATCGGCTCGAATAATGTGATTGGGCATCCTGCTGTTGTGGGGGTCAAGTGCCGAGACTTGAAATATAAGGTGCTTTATTTCATTGCTTTCTCATTAAAATGTCTTGAACTCAAAGTATAACTAGAAGGGTGTTTAAAGTTGCTCACTTTCTCTTTCTCTTGATTTCAGATTGGGGACGAATGTTTCCTTTATGTTGGTGACAACAATGACATAAGAGAATACTGCTCAATCCATAGATCGTCTAAACCAGATGATAAGACGGTGTGCAGTTTTGATTTAGATCAAAATGAAACATTGATGCTATGTTGTTTTAAGCTATTTTTAGATTTCTTCTTCTTGCCAACTTGCTGCTTGTATTCACTATTTTCACACTTTTGTTGGTCATTGGTGACACGAATCTTATCATGGGCTCATGCCATATTGCTCACGACTGTAAAATTGGAAGCAATAATATTTTAGCAAATAATACCTTGTTGGCCGGCCATGTTGAAGTTGAAGTGAGTTTATTGTCTATCCATTTAATCATATCATTTGTTCTTCATTTTCATCTATCTGGATACTTCCAATTAACACTCATTTTGATTCATCATAAAAATGGAAATAGGACTACGTTCACACGGCTGGTGCTGTGGTTGTTCATCAGCACTGCCACCTTGGCTCATTTTGTTTCATCGGTGGTGGGTCGGTGGTATGTACTACTCCTATCATGTGCATGAAGTATGTTGTGTGATCCCTTGGACAAAATATGATAGATTGGATGATTTCGTGTTGCTCTGAAATCTCAAGGTTTCTCAAGATGTGCCAATGTTCATGATGGTTTCTGGTGAAAGAACTGAAATTCGAGGTTTGAACTTAGTAGGCCTTAGGCGTTGTGGGTTCTCAGCTACAGAGGTGACTATCTGCTTTAAGCTCTTTATCATGCTTAGAACTTTCAAATAATTCTCTCAAACCTTGAACAAAAATACACTACTGAGCACTATTGTTCCCGCAAAAGGTAGTGAAGAGTGGTGGCTGTTAAATGGTGGGGGAAGACAGGGGATGTCAAATGAGCTCATGTGAGCTAGAGGGGTTATGTGGCTTCTTTAAATTTGTGCCATTGTGTTATGGGTCTTATTCATAAATAAGGTGGGAGTATTTGTTTAGATATTAATCATCCAATTCTTTGCAAGAGCTTAGATCAAGAGCTTGAGAGCAGCTTACCGCAAGATTTTCATGCCTCTTAATGCTGAATGTGGGAGTTTTGATGATCGTCTAATGGAAGTGGTATTATTTCTAACCTTGTTTCCGATAAATCTATTAATTGATAGTTTTTTTGTTAAGCTGTAACGTTATCTCAGGAGCAACATGATGAATTGGGCCAAGTTCATGTCATAAGCTCCCTGGTCAAGTCTATTCGTGACTCCTTCAAAGAACAGCGTCGTGGTATCTGTAAGTTCAGGCGCTGAGATCCCTTCCGATAATCTTATCCTGTGGTTAGTGTTAAGTCTTGCTCTGACACCTTTCTAATAAATTAACCTTGTTTCAAGAAATGGAATGTTTCATACAGATGGTAGTTTCTCCACCATGCTAGATTGCTAGTGTGTGTTACTAGTGCACAAGATGAAATAAATGGCAAGTAATTATCCTCTTTGTGCAAGTGTGTTACTGATTCCCAGATTTGCCTTCTTTTCTAATTGTCGGCCTTTCTTTTATCGCTTCTTTCGGTATAGTTGGTAGAGGAAGGGGTAATGTTTCAACAATGTTTCTTACAAATACTTTGTCTCTCTAATTTGTCTTGTCGTTGAACTAATTCTTCCACCTCTCCATTTTCGTCCAACATAGCTTATGCCTTGTTCATTCCTATCAAAACTGAGCAAGCGGAACTAAGCTAAGCTGAGCAGATTTTAACTTATTTGAATTGAGCTGAAATGAAAGTATTGGAGTTGAAACAGTAATTATGTACGGAGTATATACTAATACCAATACTAATACTAAATCTCCTAATGTTTTGGTTCGACCACCCTCAATCTCCTTATCTGCCACCTTTTCATATTCACAGCCCTCGTCGCGTCCCCTCACACCACTGATAGCAAAGATTTGTCGCGAATCCCCACGATCAAACAAGAACCTAACTAGGTAGCTAGTGTAAGTCGGGTATCGAATCCACAAGGGCGGTGGGCTAAATGAAAAGTCTCAAGTCTAGTTGAAGTCTTAGTCGAAAGTACGGATTTTTACAACACGATGAAAACTTCAATTTTTTTTTTGCAATTTTATGCTAATTACTTAACTATTTGCAATTGTTTATATCAAGTCATTCATTCAAAAACTTCAAAATCAAGTCTAATTTACTTCTCTCTCTAAACTAAATCCTCCAACTTCTCTCTAAACAAAAACTTCCCAAACCCTACTTCACCAGCCGCCACCCTCTTGCTCTCCACTTCTCAACTCCGATCTACACCTCTGGCCGGAGATCGGGTTGTTTCTCGACCCATCTCCGGACAGCCTACCACTTTTTCTCCTCCTGTCGATCATTCTAATCCCTCAATACCACCGCTGAGCGTCGCCGCTGAAGCTTCCCTCCACCCACCGCTTCTAGTTACCTCCGATGATTGAGATTGGTGGCCGGGTTTGGTTGTTCTGGGTCGGGTGTTGTTTTCGTTTTCTTTGATGGTAGGAAGGTTTCCCCCCTCCCCTCGCCCCCCTCCCCACCTTCTTGAACCATCTTGTCTGTTTTGTGTTTTTCTTTGTTGTCCACCCCCTGTGTCTGTTGTCGACTCTGGTCGGAGAGTGTTCTCCCCTCCCCTCGCCCCCTTCCCCCACTCCCTGATGTCAGAGTTGTTTGGATATGGGTCGGGTGTCTCTGGTTTCGTTTTTTCTTGATGGTTGTAGAAGGTTTCCCCCTCCCCTCGCCCCTCTCCCCACCTTCTATAATCGTCTTGTCTTATTGGTGTTTTTTTTTTTGGTTCGATCGTTTTGTTTGGTTGTGGTCTGGCTGGGTTTTGGGTCTCCGTTCTCCTGTCATTGGTGGTGTTGGTTTGCCGGCTTGGTGGTGTGGACTTCTTGCAGCGTTTGGTGATCTAGCGGTCGTGATTGTCGGATTAGCCTCCAGTTGATGAGTGGAGTCTTTTGTGGTACGGTGTTGGTGAGATTTGATGTTCAGGGTGGTTGAGTTATGGGTGGCTATGTCCATTATGATTCTCCTATGTTTACTCTTCTCTTTAGTCTTACTGTTTAGTGATAATTTTATGTTTTCTACCTCCGTCGTCCCTTTGAGTAGGGTCGCTTGTTGGATTGATAAAACCATCAAAATGGTGGAAGAGTTATACTTGTTCTCGTGTTTCTTCAAGATGGATTGCCTAAACTGTTGGAGTTATGGTCAACTAGGTCGATTAACCAAGTGTAAGAGTTTTTCTCCGTTGCTGGATGGATACGTTGTCTTACCATGCCTCTTTTCTTTCTACGTTTTCCTCGTGAGAACGTAAGTACACTTGGTGACTGTCAATCGAGTTTTCGTAAGTTTCAACGGTCCATGGTGGTCAGTAGTGAAGATAACATTAGCTCAAGTGCTCGTGACCAATTTCTCGTTCTCAACCATCTTCAAGCCAGATGGAGGGTGTTTATGTTCTTAGAATTTCTTTTATGTTTTCTAGGCTTTATTAGAAGCATGGGGAATGTAGTTTTCTCAAACTCTAGTATGTGTAAATATTTTATATGAATAAAATAATACCACTTGTCAAAAAAAAAAAAAAAAAAGTCATTCACTCAATGGATTCATGTCACTTTGTTTTAATTGGTGATTATCGTATTGATTTGAATAATAATAAGGTACAAAGTTTTTTTACAGCAATTTTTTTTGTCCTTTTTTCACTCGATTTGCATCCAAAATCTAAAAAGAACATTTAAAATGGTTAATCTAGGTATTAAGTTTAAATTTGCATTGTTTAAGATTGGAATTACCGGGTTCCATGAATGCAAAATAACAGTCAAATTGTTTATTTTGTGTAAAAATTTGGTTGTTTATTTTAATACTTCTCTCCTATCCATCCAATTCTTTACGTCGATCCACCATTTCTCCTCACAAAAACGGCCCCCACATAAAGAATTGAATAGATAGAAAGGAATAATGTTTTTTTTTTTTTTGAAAAACCGAATCAAAAACTGTATAGGTGTCCAATACTGTTACAATAAACGTATCAAATATCAGAAAATTTGTATAATAATAAAAACCGTATATCGTATCGCATACATAAAATAAAACCATATTACGGAGTATATTTTTTTTACACACCCCCAATAAATAAATAAATAAGGAGTAAGAGCTAATTTTATGTTTACTTCTAGTACGGAGTATATTTTTGGAAAATTTATAAAATACCACCTAGTATTTGTCGTATTTTACAAATTACCACCATGTATTTGTTTTTTTACAAATTACCACCTACATTCCTAGGTATATTTACAAACTACCACCACATATCATTTCCGAGTCTCATCTTTTTTATATTAAATCAAGGACCATTTAATCCTACGTGACACTACCCATTGCTTCCCATTTGAGAATAGATCCAATTTTTTGCACTTGGTTGTTTTTAGTTTGGTTAGTGTAACAAAGGCACTTGCAAAAATTTCCTCCAAAAATGAAGGCAATAGGAATCGATTCCGTGCCCTCTAGGTTCTATACCACAACTGCAAACCACTGATCCAACCCATCAATTTGTACTTAATTCGTAAAAAATAGATATAGTAGGCTTCTTAAAAAATTTAAAAACAAAACAATAAATTGCAGTAACAGTTCACAAGGCATTCCTATTAATTCCTCTCCACAATTACTCTTATTTCCACCTACCCTAATTAGCACAATGCTGGATCTCCATTTCGAAATAAGTCCTTATTTTTGATACAATTTTTCCATTTCGAAATAAGTCCTTATTTTTGATACAATTTTTTACCCCCAAGTGTGAACACGATTGTATTGGAATCGAACCTGCAACCTCTAGGGTGTATGCCACAAACGCAAACCACTGATCCAAGACATCAATCTGTGAAAATTTTGTAGAAAATAGATATAGGAGCCTTCCTATAGAAAATTAAAAACAGCACATTAAATTGCAGAAACAGTTCCCGAGGCTTTACTCTTAATTGCCCTCCACCATTATTCTTCTTCAACTAATTAATCCTTTCATTGATGTTGCTTAATGATTCACGAAGCAATCCCTTCAACTATTAATTCATCCTTCTCGAGAATGCATTACCAATTAATTCAATCTTCTTAATGGTTAGTCTTCATCAAACCCTATATGTAGACCTGTCAAAAACTGACCCGACCCGAAAACCCGACCAAAAACCGCCCGAAAAAAACCCGAAAAAACCCGCCCGAAAATGACCGAAACCCGAAAGTGACCCGACCCGATAATAACCCGAATATATTGGGTCAAAACCCGCCCGAACCCGTTACCCGCCCGAAAATAGATAAATTAAAAAAATATTGCTATTATACAATAAAGTTTCTCAAAACACTAAGAAATATTTTTTTTTTCCTCAAAATTTTAACAAATAATATTTATGTATACATCTTTAAAATCATATTTTTATCAGATGATTATTATAATGAGAAAAAAATCAATAAATCGAGTCAAAGTTCGTCATATATATTCGTACTTCTTGTAGAAATAAAATATCAATGTAAATTAAAAGATATATTAAATAAAACATGTTTATTCTCACTAATATCATATATTAAATGAGATGATTAAAAAAATTAAGAATAAAATTGTATTTTATGATTAAAAAAAGTAAAGAAAATTAATGTTTTTAAAGTGCGTTAATAACCCGTATTTGACCCGAACCCGACCCGAAACCCGTATAAACCCGACCCGTATAAAACCCGTATTTTTCAAACCCGAAATACACCCGACCCGTATTTTACCCGAACCCGAAATGACCGAACCCGAAACCCGACCCGCCCGACCCGTTTGACAGGTATACCTATATGTCATTATTCATAGTTCATCTCGAAAATACATCATAGGTCATCAATATCTTTGAAAAATTTGTAGAAAAAAAAATATAATAGCCTTTTCATATACAAAGAATTCTCTTCTTAATTGTTTTCTTAAACCAACCGTACAATGAAAGGTCAAATCTGAAATTTGAAATTCTCATAATTAAAAATCGAAATTAATGCTATTTAATTAATACAATTTCGTAAATTGCATCTTGGCCCTTTGATTCTATCAAACTCATATCCCACCATTTTGGATCATTTTCTAGGTTCTTCAATTAATTGTAAGGATTGCATAAATTAGACATTTTTTGTCCATGATGCACTATAATTCGAATTCTGCAATCCTCCTTCATCTACTTTTTCTCTC
This sequence comes from Agrostemma githago, assembly GCA_958450325.1. Classification (NCBI taxonomy): domain Eukaryota; kingdom Viridiplantae; phylum Streptophyta; class Magnoliopsida; order Caryophyllales; family Caryophyllaceae; genus Agrostemma; species Agrostemma githago. Next base: position 33,108,805 of record OY288262.1, read on the forward strand.
TCAAAGAAGTCACGTTCACATCTTTCATCACTTCAAACCTATTCAATGTCGATTTCACCAAATGTCGTTTTCAATTTATGACATTTTAGTTGAAAACATAAATTTTTCCTCCCACTCATGAATATTTTTTATTTTCAAATTAGGCTTAATCTCTCTCTACATAGTTCGAATTAGATTTATTTATTTCTCTATATTTGAAATCTTTTTTACAATTATCAATTTTCTAACATTTAGTTAATGTTATGTACTGATCAATTTTTTTTAATTTAATCGAAATTAATCTGAGTATTTTTGTGATTTTGACGCAGATGATGAACATATATTAAAAATAAATGAGGATGAAGATATTATAAAGAAATAAAATTAAAGATGATGAAGGTATTGAGAAAAATGATGCAGATGAAGATACGAAGGAAGCCGCCAACAATATTCGAAGGTAAATACGCTACTTCTAATTAATTTATTAATTCATTCATTTATTAATTCATTCTCTTATTATTCCACACGGTTTGTAATACTCCATGTTGGAGTATTTTTGAGAACATGGAATAGGCCCGATGTTGGGATGCTCTAAAAAAATTTGATATATTATGTTTTTTAGTATATTATTATAGTATACTCCGAAAATATTATTATTTTAGTAAATTATCTAAACATTTTTAGCGAAAATTTCAATATATTAAGTTTACATTCTTTAGAGAATATTCGCGAAATACATGAAAATATTTTAGTATTAAAATTAATTGATGAGTTGAATCTAAATACTTTTGACATAAGAATTCGAAAAATAATTGTTCGAAGTATAATCTTCATAATTAAGTGAAAGGATAAGATCGACCACGGTTTGCTGTATTTTCTTAATGCCTTTGTTTCATTGCATTTTTTCTTAATATTTTTTTAATATTTTTCGGAAGAATATAATAAAAATTTGCGTTTATATTGCAGGGTTGAGAAGACACAACTGTGATCGGGATTGTATTAAAATCAATTGATTTCAGATCTAATTACATTTTTTTTTATCATGGAGAGCTCATAGTTTCAATTAGTTAAACTATCAAGAAAGGACTTTGAGTAATCAATGGTAATTATCTAATCTAATTAAACATTTTTTTAGCTTAGTTTATTTCATTATTTTTTATATATAATAGTGTCTATAATATATGGTGTGGACGAGTAGGCCTTCATATCGTATTTGTCAGTTATATACTTCCATATACAATTTGTCAGGTATATACTATTTGGATATACTTCCATATCGTATTTGTCAGTTATCATGAAACAAATACAGTAACGAGTAGGCTAACTGATTTGTTAAAAAATGGAAGTACAGGCCTCCACTTTATATTTGTTATATAAATGTTCATATGTATTAAAATTAGTTTTGTACGATATATTTCAAAGGATGGTATATATGAACCTTTATAAAAGTTATATGAACTTTTATAGAAGTTTATGACTTTTCAACTGTGATTATTTCTAATTTCGATTATAGTTATAATATTGTGCTATTTTCTAATATTTTTCTCTGATTATGATTTCTAATTTTTAAGATTAGTTATGATTTCTAATTTTTGAATAGGCTGCTTTCCAATTGTCATGATTTCTAACTTTTATAGCTATGATTTCTAATATTTTCAATTGTGATTATTTTTAATTATTGAGTATCACAAATTATGCTCCATAATTATGTATAGTAAAAATTTCAAAAAGAAAGGCAACACAAAGTATATAGTATCATTGTCTACGAATTGTCTACGAATCATAATATATGTTTAGAGTATAAAAAAACGTCTTATCAATCCTATTTCCGAAATGGAATGATTTCTTATCAATCATATTTTTTACGTATGGTAATTATTCCATATAAGTTGATATTTTAATTTGTCATGATAATTATTTGATTGCCAATCTTACCGTAAGTGATTTATTAACATATGCCCATTTAATATCGAGTTGTGATTTCTAATATTTCCAATTGTGATTATTTGTAATTACCGAGTATCACAAATTATGCTCATAATTATGTATAGTAACAATTTCTAAAAGAAATGTACTACGGAGTATATATAGTAACATTGCCTACCAATTATCTACGAATCATAATACTCCGTATATAATTAGAGTATAAAAAAAACGTCTTATCAATCATATTTTCCGAATCATATGATTTCTTCTCAATCATATTTTTAAGTATGATAATTACTCCATATAAGTTAATATTTAAGCATGATATTTTTATTTTAACATTTCTTTTAATTATATAATTATATGCATTACTTCATTTTAACCCGATTTATTATGATTAATTCATTAACTATTAGTAATCGTTCCTTACCAAATTGTATTTTATTATAAGTAATTAACTTAGGAAATTGATTAATTTATTTCTTAAATAAGTGGTGGTAAATTAGGTGCAAAAAATAAGTGAATTGATTTCTTAAATAAGGCTCTTAAATGCATTTGCAGTCCCCAAATGTATAATTTTCTTTGATTAGGTATGCATAATTTGTAGTCTCAAATACAGTTAAAACGACTCTTCATTATCTACTCCTCTAATTATCTATACTTCTTGGAATCGAGAAAAATTAAATTTTATAATTTATATCCCATTGGGAGTTGAGGCTTATGCCAAATATGATTTAATGAAGACATAAATATATTACGGAGTACTTCGTAACTCATATAGAGAAGATTTTGCTATAATTAATACGAGTAACTAATACATGCATCGGTAAAAATGTTGCACTACTACCATTGTTGAGACACGTTTTTTTTTCCTATTAACCAGAGAAAGCAAAAAGCATTTCACATGTCATCAATTATTCCGTTGGTAAGTGTTATTTTGCTGATTTTTGTCCCAAAATTCTACTCTTAATGTAGATGATTTTATTATCTGGTTTGATTTTAATTGGCCGTTTTTTCTTTAATTAGCTAATTAATTGACTTTCAACTTAGTTAATGTATATTGATCATATTTCTCGAAATTTTGTTACTGTGCATCGATGTTTCTATATGTAGGTACGGACTCAAGAAAGACGGGATAAAGTGAGTCGAAACGGGTCAAACAAAAGCCAAAAGTTTCATTTTAACTATTTCATTATAATCAAACAATATTCAATATAGGTCTTTGAGTTATACGAGTACCATATATACGTTTAATAAAACTCAATGTTAGTCTTTGAATGTTAGTGTAACACTCCGTATTTTTAAGCAACCTTCTAGAAATACCTTCTACTTTACGTTCTATTTTATTGATTGATAGAAATTTCATATTTTATTTCTATAAATTTTCTCATTTTATCATTTATTTCAAAAGTTGTAACATGTCATTTTATTTATTTAAATTATTTTACTATTATTTATATTAGATTTTTCAGCTCAGCTTAAAGACAACTTAAGTCGATCATAACTCTTTCATTAATTCTTATACTTGCAAACTTCAATATACATTTTGAAGATGGGAGTGACTACTATGACTCCCTAGAAGAAGTCAAGGACAAATTCAACGTACAAATATTAATATTACGTTATCAATTAGTGATAGTTTATATATTACGTTATTTTCGACGATACACATTTCCTTATTAACCTAAACAGCGTCCGACAACAACCATTTTATACATATTATACTAACATACTACGTAGGATACTTCGTCTTAGTAGTACGCAAAATAGTACGTATATATTAACGACGTAACATTCGAGTAACGCAAATAGTAAGTACTTTCATACGCAATATTAATTTACACACACCGTTTCATGACATCTTACTTATGTAATAATGCACAACTACCTAAAGACTCTTAGACGTAAACAGTAATAGAACAACAACCCGTGAAATTTTTCACGGGCATAACACTAGTTTACTTAATTTCCGACTTATTAAGTGAACACATTTTATAATACCAGAAATACCTTTATATTTATCAATCTAAACACCTATTTTACCCCTAATTACCACAAAAAATCATTCATTATCCTCATTAACCAAATCACACCATCATCATCCTCATTAATCACATCACACCATCATCATCATCAACAATATCCCTTCTTCAACTCTTCAACCTTTAGTCCTTTACTACCTTCAATAATGGCGGCAATTAAATCCTCCCTAATTTCCCCATCTCCCTCCATCTCTCCTCAAAACCCCACATTCCCCAACCTCGCCTCCACCTTCGCACCATTATCCCCCAATTCACCTCCCTCAAAACCCCACCCTCCCCACCTCCCTCGCCTCCAAACCCTAACCCCGCTCCGCGCTCTCGGAATTGATAAAGAGACGCCAGAGAATGAAGCCCCGCCGACCTTCCTCCGTGACTCTGGCGCCTCGGTTAGGGGGAAGAGGTGCAGGATTCACTCTGCTGCCACAATTGAAGCCACAGACGGCGGAGGGAAGCTTAAGGAGGACACGTGGACGAGGCTGGGTGGCGGTGGTGGAATTAGTAGGGTTTTGCAAGACGGTGCTGTCTTTGAGAAGACCGGTGCTAATGTCAGTGTTGTTTACGGGGTTATGCCGCCCAAGTGTATCGGGCCGCCAACGGTGATGTGTATTAGAGTTAGACTTGAATATGGAGTTATTGGGTATTGTTGATGATGATGGTGATGGTGGTGGTGGTGTGATGTGATTAATGATGACGATGGTGTGATGTGATTAATGAGGATGATGAATGATTTTTTTGGTAATTAGTGGTAAAATGAGTGTTTAGACCATGTTTATCCCTTATCTCCTTCACCAAGGTCCATCTTATTTTATATTATTTTTTATTCACAACCTACTTTATTAAACCATACTAATTTTTCTATCTTTATCCCCACCTTCTTTTCACCATGGACCCACTAACACACACCTTCTTTTCTTTATTGTTTATCTCATCCATTTTAACCAATAAAAAAATAATACATGAGAAGGTTAAAGGAGGGTGGAGGAGGTCCTCTGCCCACCCACTTCCATACCAAACCAAACCTTGGTCCCATTTTTTTTATTATTTTTTGGGTTTTCACCCTACCCTTCCACCTTTTTGTCCACCATGGATAAACATGGTCTTAGATGGATAAATATAAGGGTACTTCTGACATTATAAAATATGTTCACTTAATGTGTCGAAAATTAAGTTAAATGAGACTCGGAAATAATATACGGTGTGAATTTGTAAATATACCTAGGAATGTAGGTGGTAATTTGTAAAATACAACAAATATTAGGTGGTATTTTGTAATTTACCCATTATTTTTTTACCTACAAACCATCAGATTACAACATCAAAGCTATTACACAAACTAAAATATACTACTACGTACTACGAGTAGTACAGTACTTTGTAATCACTAAATAAGAAGTCACTCCACCCTTGTATTTTCTTAAACAAGGCCTTCTTTCCCCCCCATCTCTTCAGCTACTTCATCCTAATATTAATTAATTGTTAGACCAAAGTTTACTTCCCCTACCAAAGTAGCAATAAACATAGTCTATTTGTTACAGTAACTGACCACAAATTAGGCCACACATAATTGCGCCGCCGTTGCTTCACCTACCAACAAACAGTCTGATGGTTGCATAAAACATAATTGCGCCACCTTTATAGTCTACCACTCATACAGCTAACTGAAATTTACATAAGCTACTGCTACAAAGTACGAGTGTAAGACTCTTCAATGGAAAGCAACATCGCTCACCTTCAACGTTTAATTAGCTGAGCACCATATAGCTAGCTAGCTGTTCTCTCACGTATCGGTTTCCTTTGCATTATAACAACCATGCCGTAGCCATTCCAATTACAAACATATCTACTCCTAATTTGACACGAAAAGGAACTATCTAAAGCTATACACCCAACATTAACCCAAAAAAATACAGGTAAAGGTTAAGGTTAAGGAGCCCACAAACATCACAACCATTACTAAACAAACCAAAGCCTTGAGAACATAAACCTACATGATTGCGACATTCATTTTGCTTATCGCAATCACACAGGAATGACGTCAATCTTTGAGGTGTCTTCGAATCTCAAAACAATACCATCTAGGCTGCCAGGAAGTACACATTTTGACCACTGGCAACGTGTTGGCAATGGCTCGGACGGAGGAACAATCATGAGTACGTTGTCATTCCGTTCAACAACACCCATGATGCTCACCGTGCTTCCTTCTCTGATGTACCTACCATGTAGAAAAAAACAACATTACATTACATTACTAATCAGACACTACAGCATAAATTACTCCCTCTGGTGCCTTCTCTTCCTCCCATTGGCTTTTCCGAGGTCAATGTTAACAAGCTTTGGCCATACATACCAAAAATATACAACATCAAAGCCTTGGTCCCAAAAATATTTGAGGCCGGTTAACATGAATCATTAAACCATACAACCACCAATACCACCACCTTAACACTAGCTATAGCCACAACCTGAACTTATCACTGTCCAAGGGTTTATTCTGCACCCATCGCACCATCAACAACAATCACCACAACCGCCCACACCATTCCCAACTACATCGAGAACACCCTCACTACCACAATCACTCCCACTACCACAACAACAATGTATACGTGTCAATGTGGCATAGAGAGTGTTAGGAGATCAGAGTACGGTTGCAATTAATGAGTTATAAGGAAAGGTGATTTGGTAACTTAAACTAAAATAAAAAAATAAAAAAAACGTAAAAACTTCTCCAAAATGTAAAGATATAGGATGAGGAAGAAAAGAAACAAAAATTGCCAAAAATGAAAACGGAGAAGAATAGGAAATAGGAGGGAGTGTTTAATACCACAGCACTGGCCATTAAAACGACAAACGAGAGTATGCAATCCAACATCATGAGACTCATGACCCAGTTTACTAAAGTGCTAGCAACAACCTAACAAATGGCTAATTTGATCAAATCAACTAATTTAGAGTGCAACATCATAACGATCAATAGATTATATAGTCATTAAAATGGGGACAATATTAGAACTTGTAGCCAATTCAGCAGAATCAATTACGGCTGTAGACAAAGGAATTCAAGCTGTAGCGGTACAAGCATTAACTAACCAAAAAGTGGACCCATGAGTTAACAAAGCAATGTTAAGGTATTCCAGAGTCAGAGGTATAGATTGTATGGAATGGGGATATATTAAATATGAGGATGTTCTTCAGGTGATGGAGTCTTTAGAAATTAAAACATCTTCACAGCAAGGAAATGTAAAAACAAGTAATACAATGGTCTGGTAAGTGGTAACAGCTTCAAGAGAATCATCAAAAGCCATGGTAAACTAGTAACACCTCCAAAAAAAAGCAGCAAAAGACGAAGTAAGAACAACAAGGATTAGTAAATGCGATGCTCACCCTTCTTTCAAGCGCATGACACGTTCATCACTAGAGAGATTTCTGTCAGATAACCACCGAACAAAATCTGGTGACATGTCCTTGTTTGACGGATTAATGTCAATAACTACAGATTCATCTACATAAGGAGTCACTCTAGCTCCATAGCCAGTCTTGACCAGTGCTCGAAGCCCAGATTGAAAATCAGAGATGTAAAAATCAACCACATGTCTCTGCAATCAGTGATAAGATGTAAGGAAAGTCCAAAGTGCTTTAACCAATGATTGTTACGGCATTGCTTCCGTTCAAGATTCTTCTTAAGTGTAGGCTTACTCATGGAAAACAAAAGATCAGATACAAAAATATCTCGTTGGTGTGAAACATAATAGGCAGTTTCCAATTATAATTTTACTTTTATAAGGAAAGAGATGAGAAAGATCAACGCATAAGGTAAAGGGACGTGCCTCATGCAAACATGAGGCAGTGCCTTTGAGAATACTATCCTTTTGGCTTCATAGTGGGTAACATGTAAATAAATAAAAGCTAGGAATAGATTGAAGGGAAAACATAATAAAAGAAGGGTTTTCCACCAAGTACCCCTACGTTTAGGGTTTTCCGCATGGTACCCCTTCACTTTTAAAAAACCTTTGTGATACACCAAGCCTTTCTTATTTAAAACTAACAATGACCCTTGCTCTTTATTTCATCTACTTGTTTAGTTATTTCCAGACTTGGCTGCTTAATAGCTTGTTTTATTGTTTAAGTACATAGCGATGAGTAACGGTCGTTAAGGATCCTCATCAAAGTCCACTCCCCTTTTCATCGAGCCCCACGATAAACCCACTAATTAACCAAGAATTAACCTATATTTATCCCACAACCCACCATATCTCGCATCAGTATCGACTTGACCCTCAACCCTAACCCTTCTACTACACCAGCTACCCAAATCATACCCCACTCCTGCTAGGTTAGGGATAAATAAAGGCAGATTGTACTTTTATGGTGAGAGAGAAGGATTATTCCAAGGTTTAATTGCAATAAAATTGATGGGATTTGTGCCATAGTTGAGCATTTGAGAAACATCAATGGAGGACCATGAGCTCATTAGTCAGACCTTCTCCATTCCACCCTTAGCCCCAACCACAGAACTTCTGTGTTAAGCTTTATCCTCGATTTGGCTCTCGCCTCCTTCGCCCACTCTGCCATTATGAATTCTGCTGATAGTGGCTCTACTGAATAAAAATTAGCGGTTGGATTTAGGGGTGGCTGGCCATTGGTGTTGGTAGCTAGGTGGGGTGTTGTCAATGGTGGAAACAAAGGTTTGGGGTTAATAAGATAAATAAAAGTAGCCCACTGCCCATATTTGGTTGGGGTGGCTGGTGGGAACAAGGATGTAGGTGGGGTTAAAGTGGGACAGTTGGAGCATGTGAGGTTAAGGTGCGAGAAGATATGTTGGTGAGGTTAGGTTGGATGTGAGGGTGAGAGGTGGGTGGGTGCTGGGTGGAGACTAGAATAAGGTTGTCGTCAATTATGTGCTTACACTTAAGGAAACCCAGAAATGCAGCCACAACATCAACTAAAGGACCCACTTTACGGAAAATAGTATGAGGATCAAGGTTAGTTGTTAATAAGGTTACTGCTACCACAGGTTTTTAAGAGTGAAAAGGCACCATGTAAAAAAACGAAAAGCACAGGTACATGTACTTAGTTTTAAAAGCGTGCCTAGGCGCAAGGCGCTAGCCAAATCGCATCAGGCTGCTTAAGGCGCAAAAAATACAAAAGGAGCACCTAAGGTGCATGACGTGCAACAGCCAACTAGTGAGGCGCATTACTATGTAATTCCATATATTTTTCTCCGAATTGTTCTATGTTACCCTTATCCTCTCCTCATCCTTAATTTTCACTTATAAATGCATGTTAAGCCTCTTTAAAACAGAAAAGGGACTATTCTTGCACAAAACTTGATTGTAAAATATGCATGTTTGTTTGAAAACCTAGTGCACCTCATCGTCCTAGAACCCCATCGCCTCACTGTGCATCGCACCTTCTTAAACTAAGACCATGTAAAAAAACCATAAAAGAACCAGAAGGAAAGATATATCAAATTTCCATAGGTGTGTGCCTCGTTAGCTGCACCTTATGCAAAGGGCGTATCTGGTGCCTTGATGCATTGCAGCTGGTGTCCCAATACGCCTTGTAGCTACAAGATGACTGAGGGGCATGATACTGAAAGGACATAATAAAACACCTAAAAGGACACATCAAAATTGTATAGTTTTGGTGTTGTACACCTGGTTAGTTGCACCTTATGTAAAAGGCGCCATAAAGACGTCCCAAAGCATACTGGCTATTGCCTTGTGCTTAAGGATGCCGGAAGTACACTTTTTATATTACAGCTGTCGTCCAAACTAACATCACTCAACCATGTAAGAACTGTGTAATTCACTAAAAGGACATCAGTTTCATGTATACAAAATCCATCGAGTGTCTTTACAAAAGGTGGTCGTCCAATCACAACAAAGTACTTTCACTATCCCCATCCAAGATGTCACACTGAAGCTCTCAAATCAATTAGCGGAAAACAAACTGGAAGTTAAACAACTCAATGAAGATAAATTGTATACCTTTACCTAGCTAAAACAGCGCGTAAGAAAATAAGTAGATCGTTGTTTCGATTGCCCTAAAATAACTGCACTAAGTCCATAACAAAAGGCCAACCAAAAGGAACCAAAATAGAAGGTTGACGGACAACTGAAAACCAAAGAAGGTTAATTCTCAAAATCAAGGTATAATCAATCTATGCTACGACGATAAAATCAAATTACAGTTCAATGATGTTACTTTGAAAACGCACGTCTCAGGTGCACTTAAACCCAAGGCATAATAAGGCACTAACCAACACTTCAATGCGCCTTAAGTCCGTCTTGTACATGACGACTATCTACTTATCTAGCAAGGCACACTAACATGTAATTTTCGAAATTATATTCTTTTATGTCTTTTATTAAATTGCCACATTGCATATTACTCTTATTTTTTAAATACAAGTATATGTGCAAAAAATATGATCTCTAGGAGACTTGCACCTTTGACTCACGCCTTGTGCCCTGCGTCTCTTCACCTCAACACCTCACAGTCTCACACCTTCAAAAACTAGGTGTTTAAGTGTACTTATCACTTCAAGAAAACTGAACAGGAATGTGCAAAACATCCACTGAAGTATGCCAGGATAAAACATTACTATTCCTATCCCCATTTGACATTGATCGACAATAAATGTCAACTTTAATGATTAATTTGATTTCCAAATATTTTTAGTGATGCATAAATGGTAATATTTGATTTATATAAACAAATATTTTCATATTATCATTCAAAAATGTTGTAACAGGTGTATATAGTGAGGAATTTTGGTCAAGTTGACATTCCTTGACCATCAATGTCAAACAAGGACAGCATAAAAGGTGTGGAGAGAGTATCATATACCTATTGAACCTTTTTATATAATGCCAGTTCAATTAGCTCGTTGAACACAATTTGCATACAGACAATGTGTCCAAACAACAGTCAAACAATTATACAACGTCAGGCATTAAACAAAGTAAATACACACATGACTATATCAAATACTCCCTCCTTGAATAAGCCCCATATTCCTTTTATGGATTTTTTTTGAGTTAGCCCCATTTCCTCTTAAGGAAATATTTTCATCTCTATTTCTCTCTCATCACATGCATCATATCAACACTATACCCTTTTTCACATTTTCTTAAACTTTGTGTCAAACCCATATGGGGCTTATTCAAGGAAGGAGTATCAAATATAAAAAAAAGGGATAAACTGCAGATGTAGGAAAGATTTCTAAATCTTGAAAATATCGGCAGCAAATGCATCAGCTCACCTCAACTGATCTGCGTTCCCAAGTAAAACGACGATGACTAGGATTAGCAGCTTTGGAGTCCCATCCTCTATATTCATATAAGCTAGTAGATGTATAAACGCATCGAGGAACCTTATGAAAAGATGACTCAAGAGGAACATTACCACATGTCACTACCTGAACACATAAACCCAATTACAGTTATGATGTGATCTTTGTGGTAAAGCGTGGACATGTGAATATGTTAGGTCAAAAGATTTACAAAAGTGGATTCATAAACACGGGGAAAAAACTAAAGAAGATCCATGTGACGGAAAACTACATCTTAAAGTAAAGGCTTTTACAAGTAAAATGTTATATCAGGGATTTTTCAACTTATAGCCATCAATTATGTCACAACAACAATGCCAAGGTGTGACGTGATGCACCAATCATTAAAAAGAAAACATTTTACCACTACAATTATAATACAAAAAGAAACTCATTCAGACACTACTCAATATATCACTTTTTCATAGTTCTCTAGTACACAAATAAATTCAGTGACTGTCAAGCATATCAACACTCAGTCAACATCGTCATCCAAATGCATTTAAAGAAACTCCCACTTGAAGTACAAAATACTTAAATATCAACACTCCAGAAAGTGAGGAATCAGTCAAAATACTAGAACACAAGACTTACACCGACCCGATAAAACAAAAAAGAAACTCATTGTCACATAGCTCGACGACAAGAGAATCACCCGCAATTGGTATTATGACGTGTGAAACAATTATAAATACAATAATACAGATTAAAATGTGTAGCAGAAAGTATCTAACGGAATGCGTAGGTCACTTCAAAAACATTTTGCGCATATGAGAACTGAGAAGTAAGAATATACAAATAACAATGTTCTTAAAAGGGCCCCATCTAATTCAATAAGCTCTACTGATCAAAATTACTAATTATCCACACAAAACAAATATAAAAGGGACTCGTTGTCCAAAGCAGGAGTGTTTTCACAAGTCATGTAATACAGAATGTAAAAAATGGCATAATTTTTTTCTTACCTAACTGAATATAGAAATAAAGTGAAAATATCGAGAAAACAATAACATACCCCAGAAACCTTCACAAATTGACCATCCCTTGCAGTACGAAGCTCTGCGTCCGGATATCTAGCGATGAAGCCAGTCATAGCTCTTCTTCCCCAATAAGTATTCCATGTGAAAACAGTGGCAACAGCACTAAATAGAATCACTACAACAATGAGAAGGATGGGACTATGCACAGCTCCAAGAATGAAACAGCCAGCAATGAAAGCCATAACAAACAGCAGGCCCATGGCCCACAAAATCAGCTTCGGGAAGCTCTTGTGGAATGAGTACTCATCATCTTGGTTGAGCTTAGTCACGGCCTGATTGTGTACAATTACCGGCGTATGATGCTTCATTGAGACAGAAGAATTCAAGGGACCAGAAGACTTTTGGGGAGCGCCAGATGAATTCAAGGGGCCTGAGGAGATAGGACCAGAAACAATTAACCCTGTGGCAGGAAGTACCGGTGCTAGTGGGCCAGAATTTTGCCGAGATACACCTCCACCCTGAGGCCCAGATGACTTTCTTACGGGTTCACCATGTTTGTTAAGTGGGCCAGAATTGGACTTCTTCGAGGGGGTAGGGGCAGCGCCAGCACCAGAGCCTGAGTTAACCCTACTAGTGGAAATTGGGTTGATTGGCCCAGAGTGAGACGCAGCCCCGCCAAATGATCCCGTCCTTGTAGGGACATTGCTGATAGGTCCAGATTTTCTTGACCTAGAGCCATCCACAGGTATATCAAACATTTTCCCAAGTTCCCCAGACTTTTTAATATCACCTCCGGTATAAGGCGAGGCTACAACACTCATGGTAGGCTGTCGTTCTTTCGGCTGCTCCGGCCGTCCAGACACATAAAGGCCATTGCTGAGTTTATGGGATGGGAATCGAGAACCCATCAGGCCGATTGATGCTATCACTCAGAAGGCGCTTGCACTTGCACCGCCTCTTAAAGAGAAGAACTTCTATTTATAAAATTTAGACAGCCCGGGTTGAGTAGCTTAGTACAGTGCAATTTACAGTATTGGTCCATAGAATTGAAACAAGAAACAAAAATTCAAAAATCTTAACAGAGTGTCACCAACATCAAATATTATGGCACTAACTGTACACTACTTAAACAACCATGAGCTACTCAAGTAAAAAAGGTCTTAAAACAAGCATGAGATATTCAAGCACTTGACATAACAAGAGTTTTCATGAAAGTGTCTATTCAACTGTAACAAAAAGATGTAGCCATGGAATGAAATCAAAGGAACCAGATCCGCCACTCAAATGAAGGGTGAAACCTACTCGTACGAATTACTCCATATTGACAAGAATAAGAATATGAAGCTAAAAAAGGAAACAATAGAGGATAAAATAGTCATATTATCATTTCAACTGAAAGCTAAACTAATCCCAAATAGATCAGAATCCCAGTAAACATTGAATCAGTTATGATGGAAAGTATGACAGAAAATAGAAATAGAAACATAAACAATTAAGAAAATTGTTCAAGGAATTACCAAATGAAACAAAGAGGTTGAGGGAGAGGGTGAGGGTGAGGGTGAGGGTGAGGTTCAAATGTGAAGAAGACAAGAGCGAGCAATAGATCTAATGACAGGAAAGCATTGGGGATCCATGTGCGTTGTAGCAACTGTGAACTGAAGCAAACTCGGAGAAGAAGTGAGGATGGAGAGAGAGCGAGAGCGAGAGCGGGTGCCGGGGTTTTAATCAACTCGAGTATTAGCTATTAAGGGCAAGAAATGTGAAAGGGGTTGAGGTTTATCTTCCTTCCTCTGGACAGCAGGCAGACTTCATCCTACCCGGATGGATCTGCATGTACGCCTACCCGTTTCTCTTAGGTCTTCGCTTTCCCTTTCCCCCACTCGTTCAAGAACTTTTGACCCATTACAAACTAGCCCCGTGTCAATTGGCTCCTCATACCTGGAGGGTGCTATTGTCCTTCTGCGTCCTGAACCATCGCCATCAGAAGGATCTCTCTCTGCGCGATGTCTGCGCCGGGTTCCAGGTGAGACCCCTGGGATGCGGTCAGGTGACGATGCGTGTAAAGGACAAGAATTTTCCCAGCATAATCTTCCCCCCAAACCCTCCTGACGCGGAATGGTTTAGAGACTTTATCTTCGTGAAGGCCGATTCTCTTTCTCCCCTTCCCTGTGATTACCTCTTTTCCAAGTGGGGATCCGTCACAGGTACTCATCGTGTTCTCAGCTCTCTAGTTTTCTCGCACACTTATGGTTCTTATTGGCTTCGTGTTGTAGGTCTTCAGCAACCGGAAGAGGTGACGCCGATCCTTGATTTCGCTGCTAAACTCTCCAGCTTGAGTTCTGAACAACTTACCTTTAACAACCTGTTCGTCCCCTCTGTTAACGGCACCTGTCCTCCTCTTGCTGGTACAATGTCTTCTGGTGAGGATAGTTTCGCTGGGTAGATTTATACTTTGCCTTTTCTTTTTGTCTGTATCTCATGCTGTCCCTCTGTTTCCATTAGGCAGTGCAAAAGCTCCTATGACCCTGGACCGGATCAGGAGGAAGAGTATGGCAACTCGCTCCTCTTCTAGGAGGGGCTCTGCTTCTTCTCCTGCCCCTTCTACCAGCTCAAAAAGGAAGCGCAATCTCTCCCCCTCAGCACGGGTTGATTCTGCAGAGGAGACGCCTGTGATTCATGTGCCCGACTCCCCTCAGCCCTCCGCTTCACATTCCGCCGGGTGCGGTTCTGATGATGTCGTGATGACCTTTCCTAGGGACTTCGGGACCATCAGGAATCTGGAGGACCTGTCTGTTCTGGATCAGTTCCTCTTCCCTGGCTCTGATGCTGTGATGGCTAGAGAGCCTCTGATTGAGACGGCAGCCCATGTCGCCGCCCATGGTTTTGAGGTGATTCTGTCTTTCTGGCTTTGAGTTAATTTCAACTTAGATTGCATTACTGACTGTCGTTGTGCCGTTCAGACTCTCCAGATGGCTATTTTCTTGAAAGCTGGCGTATCCCACCTCAGGGATTTGGGGAGCCGACTTCAGTCGGACAACGCTCGTCTGCTGGAGGAGGCTAACCAGGCCAAGGAGAGGGCCACGAAGCTGGAGGAAGGGGCTAACCAGGCCAAGGAGGAGGTCACAAAGCTGAGGGAGGAGCTGGATCAGGTCAACAGACAGCTTGCTGAGGGGGGAAAGCAGAAGGAGGCCATGGAGGAGATGAAGGCTGAGCTTACTAAGGTTCAGGATATCAACTCCGATCTCCAGGAGAAGGTGACGGCATTGCAGGAGAATATGGTTGGGGCTCTTAGCTGGTCTGCTCTGAGCACCGAAATCCAGATGGTCAATGCCTATACCGCGGGGGAGCATGTGAACTGGGGCCTGGCTGCCTTGGAGAAGAGGATGCAGGTGGAATTCCCCAATGGCTTTGATCTGGAGATGCTTGCTGAGGGGGAAGAGGAAGTAGTGGAGGAATCAGTTTCTTCCCCTCCAGCAGCCCAGGAGGCACCCGGACCTGTGGGCGCAATTGCTGATGCTGTGGTGGTGGAGCCCCTCGCCTCTCTCCCTCCTGAGGAGAAAAATATCTAGGCTGTTCAGCCTGTTACTCTTGTTGTTCTTGCCCTGCGTGGCAAAAAATATTTTGTTAAAAAATTTGATCTGTTCTGAATTTCTTTCTGCTCAGGGGAGCAGAATGTTTGGATTTTTATCTCTGCCCAAGGGGGCAGAATGTTTTTGAATTTGCTCGGATATAACGTTTTTACTGCTTATCTACTTACTTTGCTATGTTTCCATGTTTGATTTGATGTTGTTGCTGTCATCTGTTGTTGCATGCTTTTGTTTCGTGTGGTCGACCTTTGATAAATGGTGGCCTGGGGTTTTGTTTGCCCACTCAGTCGGAGGTGCCACGCTTTGCGTGGGTGCTAAGTGGCGCAGGAGACTGTGATGTCCTGCTTGTAAGCACTTAGCACAAGACGCACGCCTTCTGTGGAAGTCATACACTCCACCAGATCAGTTATTAATTTTAGTTGAAAAGAATTTTAGCAGAAAATGTCATGTTGTAAAAAATGTTGTGTGAGGGGAAATCACATTTCAGAAAAAGTGTGTGTGTGGGGGGGGGGGGGGAAGGGGGAGATTCAATTTTAGTGGTATGAAAAAAGGAATAAAACGAGAATGGTTTCAAATTTAGCAGAAAAAGGAATTGAATCTTGAAAATATATGAAAATGGTTTTAAATTTTTAGATATGAAAACGACAAAAATCGAATTAACCTTTTGAGTTACACGAAAATTGAATTAAACTAGTTTTATCACCCGTGAAGATTCACGGGTCAGTTTATAGTTGTGTTATATATAAATTGAAATAAAACTAAAAATTATGAATGAGATATATATTATATATGAACTCAAATAAAATATGTATTACAAAAAGAGTACTCATGGTTTAATCAAACGCGCACTATGCATGTGCATCATCATACTGATTAATTAAAAAAACTGAAAGAAACATGATTATATACTATCTCAAAGATTAGTTAATAAAAAAAGAAATCGGACCCCCCTCCTTATAGGGTCGTAAACCCATTTTTTTTATTTTTTAGACCCACAACTTGATTAACATAACCCAAAATAACTCGTTAATTTAGGATCAAAACCCTACCCGACTCGTTCGGCAAGTGAGAATTTATTAAAATTAAATAAAATATTTATATCTAAATATTATATTTGGATTTATAATTAAATAAATATATTATATTACAAATATTCATTTTAATACAACTTATTTTATCATTTAATTGTAATATAATTTTAATAATTGAATTAATTAATTTTTGAAATATAAACATTACTATTAAAGAGTACAACAATAATATTAAAAAAAAAATTAATATTAAAAATATTTTTATTGGACTTAAAAAATTAGTAAAAAAAATATAGGCGTTCCAAACTATTTTTAACCATAATCCAAACCGTGACCATATAACCCAACTCATATTTGGTCTGACCTGTATTTGGATCGGCCTCGTATAACCCGACCCGCTGGACCCATTTTACACGTATACATACTACGCTTCGGCTTTATTTTTGAGGGGTTGAGTAACTTTAGTGTTAATTTTTAACTCTTAACCGTAAAGTTAAAGATTAGAATTTAGACCCTTAAACGGAATTAAAAGCGTAGTCCGGGTACTAATTTTACCCTTAAATATCTTTTAATCGATTTTGCTCTCAATATTTTTAGACATATATAAACTCTTTAAAAAATCGAATACGTACATGATTAATTATTTAAATCACTTCAAATATTTAGATTCAATTTGGTTGTTTGCAAGCAACCCCCTTTTTAGGATCGTGAACTCATTTTTTCGGCCCACAACCCGTTTGATCGACCCCATTATGACTCGTTAATTTAGGGTCGAAACCTGACCCAACTTGTTCCACCCATTGGGTCAACGAGAATGTATTGAAATTAATAAATTAAAGTATTATATTTGGATATTATATTTAAAAAAATAAATACGTATTTTAAATTACACATATTCAATTTAATACAACATTTTTTTATCATTTAATAATAAAATAATTTTTAAAATTGAATTAATATTTTTGAAGTACAAACATTATTATTAAAGATTATAATGATAATACTTTTAAGGGTTTTTCTACGTTGTACCCTTCTGTTTTTTCGTTTTCTACCATATACCCCTCCTGTTTTCTAAACCCTCACTTATACCCCTGTAGTTGATTTATTTCATTAAACGTGACCTAATTACAATTATTCTACTAAAAAACCCTAATTAATTTTCATCTCCGTCTCCTATGTTTTCTCTATTTCTAATTTTGCATGCATAATTTTTGATTTGTTTTCTTTATTTTATCATAATTATTTCACTCTTTATTTTAAGTGCAACATTAATGCTTTGTTTGTTAATGTGATTAAATTAATTTCGTTAGAAATCAGTAAAATATTATTATTTTAAGTTAAAGAATAAGTTGGGGTGAAAGTGGAGGAAAATCAATTAGGTAATAAAGAATAAGAAGTTGATGTATAAAATAAGAAAAATGGGGAAAATTAATGAAATGGAGGAAAAGTTGGGGAAAATAGAGGGAATACAAGCCAAGGTCGTCAAAACTGGTTATGTCGTAGCCTAGAATCACTCTCCTGCCATCTAATTAACGGAGCATTAGACGGATAATTGTGATTAGGTTACGTTTTATGAAGTTAATCAACTACAGGGGTATTAGTGGGAGTTTTGAAAATAGGAGGGGTACATGGTAGAAAATGGAAAAACAGAAGGGTACAACGTAGAAAAACCCTACTTTTAAAATAATAATAAAAAAAAATTTTATTTGCTAGACTTACAAAGTTGCTAACAAATATATGCATTTGATATTATTTCTGACCCTAACCCTAACCCGATCCCTTGACCCGTATAACCCGACTCATATTTGATCTGACTCGTATGACCCGATCAGCTACACCCGTTTGATAGGTCTTTATATTACAATCCCACTGTGTTTTTTTGGCGGGGTTGGGTAACATTAATTGGCGATGTTAATTGTCAACCCTTAACTGTAAAGTTAAAGAGTTCTGGGTGCTAATATTACTTTTTTATTAAACATTTTTTTTATCATTTAATAATAAAATAATTTTTAAAATTGAATTAATATTTTTGAAGTACAAACAATATTATTAAAGATTATAGTAATAATACTTTTAAAATAATAAAAAATAATATATATTTTTTGATGGATAAAAATAATAAAAATGTTATGATGATAAATTTATATAAAAAATCGCAGAAAGATTGGGGGAGTATTAGTAGAAATGCTTTCTGTTTGGGATAAAATCCGCACCCTCGGATATGACGTGGAAATTCTCCGAGTCAAAAGTCAAAGTCAACAAGTCAAAGAATTGACAAGGAAAGTCACGAAACAATACTCGGGAAGTCCAAAGTCGTAAAAGTCGAGGGTCGATACGAAGAAAGTCAACGAAGTAAAACCCAACAACAATATTGGGCCAGAAAGCATCCAAGCTCCGAGATGGGTCGAAGACAGCCAGCTATTCAAAGAAACCCTACCCCAAGCACAAAGACCCAGTCCAATAACCAACTTCCTAAATTCCAGGGCAGTGCCACCAGAGCAGGAGAGAAATCAGGAGAAGAGGAAGGCGACGGTTAAGGAAGAGGGAGTTAAAAGCGCAACAGAGGGGTATAAGAAGCACGGTCAATCAATCTTCAACGACAAGTCATTCAAGGCCAACATACTAGCAAAATCTCTCATAGCTTAATACCGTCAAATATTTGTATTGTCTTTCGTACCTCATTCTCCTCATTCATAGTAGAAGTTTGGCGGGATTCCGACTCCCCCCGCGGTTTTTCCCACATTTGGGTTTCCGCGTCACCAAAACTCGAGTCCCTTTGCTTTCTTTCATCACGCTTTCATTTGTTAGATTCGATTCATCTCGTTAACTCGTAAAACGCTAACCCGATCGCTTTAACCCGCAACTTGATCTTAACCCGGTAAATTTTTACCAAAACAATTTGGCGCCCACCGTGGGGCAAAGTGATCGTTTGCTAGCCAAAATTCTGCAGAGATTCAACCTATCGTCATGTCTGGATCCGATCAAGACCTTGTTGGTAGCCAAGATGCCTCCACTCAGTCTGCTGGAGGGACACCGTCCTCAAGGGCAGCAAGTCAGCCCATCACACCATCCACTCAGACGACTCCTGTCAGTCTGACAGCGGGACCTGCACCGACAACCTCCAGACCACCTCAAGGGCCCCCGATGTCAAAAACACTCAGATCTAGTAAGGAGGGAGCGCCATCTAAGACGCCGACTCATGGAGGGTTGTTTGGAGATGCGCTCAGGATTCCGTCAGCCTCAGATCCTGTGATGGAAATACTTCAGGGGATCAATACTCTGAAGCAAGCGGTGAGGACCCTGCAGAAGGATAACCGTGATATCAGGGCTCAGATAAAAGCGGTGTCAAGGCCACCATCTGTTCCAATTCAGTCATCACCAGAGATCCTGCCTCTGATATCTGGAGGAGAGCCAAACCTCCACAGAGAACCCGCCGTCAGCGGGCAAGCATCGAGGGCAATTCCTCAAGAGGTGGTCACTAGGCTGGATCTGGAGCTATCACCACCCGTCCAAACCGTTGCGCCACAGGGGCTAGGCTACCTGACCCACGGGCCCACATCCGACAGATCGCGCGTCTCAGGTAATCTCTTCCCCGACATTGAAAACCGAGAAACTAACGCGTTATCTCTTGCAGGTACCCCGGTCCACCAGGCGCTAAGATGGCAACCAACGCAATCGCCAGGAGTGTATCCCCTGTCCAGCAGCCAACCTTCTGGAGGAGCATGGGCAGCACCTGCTCCCAACCAGCAGACACCAGAGTGGCAACCCAGGCCTGAAACAGTTGCATTCCCTTCGCCGCCTCCTCCAAACAGTCTGCACCTTGGGGGACCCCAGACAGGAAGTACACCTTTCAGTTTTCTTCCCCTTGCTTCTAACCCTCTTGCAGGAACCAACAGTGTTGCAGATCAGCAGTCCCAAGAATTAAAGGAGCTGAGGGAACTGATCAACAAAATTCCTGGAATGCCACGCCCCCTGGAGAGAGCAGCCAGGGACAGCTATGCAGATTCACCCTTCACAGATGACCTAGCCTGTGTTGCTGTGCCCAAGGGCTTTGTGCCACCAGCCATGACGCTTTACGATGGCACTGCAGATCCCATGGATCATATCAACCAGTACAAGCAGAAAATGATGGTGATAACCACCACAGGACCTCTGAAGGAAGCTTGTATGTGCAAGGGGTTCGGCTCCACCCTCTCAGGAGCAGCCCTGCATTGGTTCGTTGGCCTGCCAAACAGGAGTATCACTTCCTTTGCTGATCTGGTTAACTCCTTCAACCAACAATTCGCTAGCAGCAGAAAACCGGAAAAGCAAACTAGTGATCTGTACAGGGTGGTGCAGAGAATCGATGAATCTACGCGAGATTTCCTCAACAGATTCAACAAGGAGAAAGTGACTATTCCCAGATGTGACGTAGCCACTGCCATCGAAGCCTTCCGTCAAGGACTTCTCCAAAACTCAGATCTCTACAAAGATCTCACTAAGTATCCTTGTGCTACATTCGAGGATGTGCAAACCAAGGCATTGGCAGCCATTAGGCTGGAGGAAGATTCTGGCCCCAGAAGAGCTACCTATGGATCTGAACATGTCTCCAGGAAGGCATCAGCAGAGAGGAGAGGCGAAAGGTCCAAACCCTACGACAGAAATGTTCACAAGATCTCAGAAGACAAAGATTGGAAGGAGAACCCAGGACTCCCACCTAAAATCAGCGAGTACGGGTTCTCCACCAACGTGTCCGGTCTGCTTAGGGCCCTAAAGGAGTTAGGGCGCAAAGTCAGATGGCCCAGAAGACAGGAGTACGCCAACGACCGACGAGACACCAGCAAAAGATGCGAATTCCACGATGATATTGGGCATACCACCGAAGAATGTGTCCTCCTCAGGAAGGAAGTGAAACATCACTATGACCAGGGAAATCTGGACCACCTGATATCAAGGAGCTCCAGCAGAGTGAACGCGGCAGACCAGGCGTTACCTTCACCCCCTCCCCTGTGCACCAGGATTGTCAACGTGATCATAGGAGGGTCAGAAATGAGCGGTCTGACCTATTCAGCAGCTAAAAGACACGCTTCCCAGTCCAGAGGAGACAAACCAGAACATTCCTGTAGAATCAGCTGTCCAGACCTCCCTGCTGTCACCTTCGACGAATCTGATGTGGAACCATCTCCAGAATCCCACCATGATGCCCTTATCATCACGCTCTCCATAGGAAACTGCACTGTAAGAAAGATACTGGTGGACACTGGAAGCTCTGTCAACCTCATCATGTTGGAAACCTTGCAAAACATGGGGTTCAGTGAGGAAGACCTGAGCAAAAGGGCGGTTCCCCTCATAGGATTCAGTGGGGAAACTAAGTACTCCCTTGGAGAGATTACGATTCCCACTTATGCTGGAGGGGTAAACAAGCAAGTGCGGTATTTGGTTATTGACGGTCCGTCCACCTACAACGTGATCCTGGGGAGACCGTGGATACATGAAATGAAGGCCATTACATCCACCTACCACCAGTGCCTGAAGTTCCCCACACCCTGGGGAGTGCAGAAGATCAGTGGCGACCAAAGAGAAGCCAAAGATTGCTACAGAGTGGCACTGAAGAAGACGGCGAGCCCCCCAGCATAGAAATTACAGAGTCTTCACCTACCCCTGCAGGAATACCTTGAACCCCCTCAGGCGGAGGTAGATGAAGTAAACCTAGACAAACAACACCCAGAGCGGAAAGTGTTGATCGGCTCAGAATGCACAGGTAATATCCGACAGAACCTTATTGAATTGTTGAAAACTAACATGGATTGTTTTGCATGGTCCCATGATGATATGGTAGGAATAGATCCGAATATCATAACTCACAGATTAAGCGTGGACCCGAGCTACAAACCAATCCAGCAGAAGAGGAGGAAGTTCGCTCCAGAGAGGAACCAAGTCATAAACCAGGAGGTAGATAATCTGCTGGCTGCCGGAAAAATCAGAGAAGTAAAATACCCAGAGTGGCTGTCCAACGTGGTAGTAGTCCCAAAGAAGAATGGCAAGTGGAGAGTGTGCGTCGACTTCACCGACCTGAACAAGGCGTGCCCAAAGGACCCATTCCCCCTGCCACACATAGATGCCATGGTAGACGCCACAGCAGGTCATGAGATGCTAACTTTCCTCGACGCGTGGAGTGGATACAACCAAATCAAGATGCATCCAGCAGACCAGGAGAAAACTGCGTTCAGATCCGAGAGAGGTATCTATTGTTACAATGTTATGCCCTTTGGTCTGAAAAATGCAGGATCCACCTACCAGAGGCTGGTTAACATGATGTTCAAGAAGCAAATTGGCAAGACCATGGAGGTATACATTGATGATATGGTCGTTAAGTCCAAACAAGCAACACAGCACACGGCACATCTGGAGGACGCTTTCAACACCCTCAGAGAGTACAAGATGAAGCTAAATCCTTCCAAGTGCACGTTCGGAGTATCCTGTGGGAAATTTCTGGGGTACATGGTCACCCAGAGAGGAATCGAAGCCAGCACAGAGCAGATCAAAGCAATCCTGCAACTGGAGTCTCCACAGAAGCCGAAGGATGTGCAGCGATTAACCGGAAGGATTGCCGCCCTGAACAGGTTCATCTCCAGATCCTCAGATAGGTGCCGCTTATTCTATGATATCCTGAGGAAGGCCCAAAGATTTGACTGGACGGAAGAGCACGAGAAAGCGTTCAAAGAACTAAAGCGCTACTTGAGCACTCCACCACTTCTATCAAAACCGGAGCCTAGAGAACCACTTTTTCTATACCTTTCAGTAACTGAGGAGGCGGTTAGTGCAGTGTTGGTAAGAGAACATGATGGAGCACAGCATCCTGTCTACTACGTCAGTAAGTCTCTGCTTCCTGCAGAGACCAGGTGCACGTCCCTTGAAAAACTTGTACTTGCACTAGTTACTGCGTCGTATAAACTGCGTCCCTATTTTGAATCACACATTATATCTGTAATAACAAATTACCCACTGAAAACCATTATGAGAAAACCTGAGTTGTCAGGTAGGATGGCGAAATGGTCCATGCACTTGAGCGGTTTCGACTTAAGATTTGTCCCCAGAACAGCAATCAAGTCCCAAGCCCTAGCAGACTTCATATCCGACTTCAGCCCGACGCTGCAGACACAAGCAGAGAAAGACATCATCCTTTTGGAAGAAAACAAGAGTGAACAGGTGTGGAAGCTCAACGTAGATGGTGCCTCGAACATGAGAGGATCTGGAGCAGGGCTGGTGCTCAGGTCACCTCAAGGAGACCTCATAGTTCAAGTAGTCCGATGCGAGTTCCGAACAACAAACAATGAAGCAGAATACGAAGCTTTGATCCTAGGTCTCCAATTGTCCCTAGACCTAAAAATCAAGCAGCTGGAGGTGTACGGTGATTCCCAACTGATAGTCAACCATATGAACGGTTCATATACCGCAAAAGACTCGAAAATGATGGCTTACCTTGAGGTGGCAAAAGACCTCTCCTTAAGGTTCGCAGAGTTCTCAATTAACCAAGTCCCAAGGGAGCAGAACGTAGAAGCCGACGCCTTAGCAACTCTGGGGGCAACCTTCAAGCCAGGAGAAGTATCCACCATACCCATAGTCCATGTACTGGAACCAGCAATACGGAGGAGCGCGCAGAAGCAGGGAGCACCAGAAGGAGGTTCACCAGGTCAAGGGTGGCAATGGTCTCAGGAAGCGAGGATCTATAGCAACACCATAGAACAGGAGGAGATCTCTGACTGGAGAAAACCCTACAAAGATTGGCTGCAGAATGATATTCTGCCAGCAGAAAAAAGAGAAGCGCGAAGTTTCAGAATGAAAGCGTCAAGATATACACTCATTGATGGCGTATTGTTCAAGAGGTCGACCGCTGGGCCATACCTAAGATGCCTAAACCAGGAGCAAGCAGAGATGGTAATGCATGATCTCCACAGCGGAGAATATGGAAATCATGCAGGGGGCAAGAGTCTATCCAACAAAGCACTTCGCCAAGGTTACTATTGGCCAACAATGCGAAGGGACGCCAGAGAATATGTTAAAAAATGTGACGCCTGCCAAAGACACGCACCAGTCAATCACCAGCCAGCAGAACCATTACATCCAATTATCTCTCCTTGGCCCTTCATGAAGTGGGGAATGGATATTGTAGGTAAATTGCCAAGAGCACCAGGAAACAGAGTCTTCATGCTTGCAATGACCGACTACTTCTCCAAGTGGATAGAAGCAGAAGCATTCCCTCATGTGACTGAGAAGCAGGTTATATCCTTTATTAAACGTAACATTATCTGCAGGTTTGGAGTCCCCTCAGAGATCATCTGCGACAATGGGTCCCAATTTATTGGCAATAAGATGGAAGCCTATTGCGCCAAATGGAACATTGCTCTCAACAAGTCTACTCCCAGAAATCCACAATCCAATGGTCAAGCAGAATCCAGCAACAAAATTGTGATGGATAACCTGAAGAGAAGGCTGGAGGAAGCAGGGGGCAGATGGGCAGATGAACTCCCTTTGGTGCTGTGGTCTGACAGAACCACACCTAAGGTGGCTACTGGGCAGACACCCTTTAGTTTGGTCTTTGGTGCTGAGGCGGTCATCCCTGCGGAACTAAGAGTACCCACCCACAGGTATGGCTGCACAACAGAAGAAGGAAACCAAGTGGAAATGGCAAACAGTTTAGACACCATAGACGAGCTTAGAACTGATGCTCAGATCAGAATGGCCTCCTACAGACAAACTGTCGCCAGAAGCTACAACAAGAATGTTAAAGTCAGGATCCTACAGGAAGGAGACTTGGTCCTCAGAAAAGTATTCCAGAACACCAGAAACCAACAAGCAGGGAAATTTGCTTACAACTGGGAGGGGCCCTACCAAGTGGAGAAAGTAGTTGGAAATGGAGCGTATCAACTTATGACCATGGAAGGGGAAATCATCCAAAAACCTTGGAACATAATACATTTAAAAAAATACTTCTTCTAAGTAAAAGTCACCAATAGCAAGGGCCGTTGTCGCCAGAGCTGAGGCATTCAATCTGCCAGGTACGCCTCCACCAGAACCCAGGTTCAATCTCACTTATCATTTCTTTTAAGCCTACCCTATCTTTTAAGCCTATCTCTTCTCAAGGTCTTTCCTTTAAGCCTGCTATACCCTTTAAGCCTACCCTGTTTACGAAGTCTTTCAAAATTTCCCTCCAAAACTTAGCTCATTTTCATACCTCAAAATTCGACTCGATTATCATGAAAATTGAAGGGAAATTCTCGTTCTTTCTTCAAATCCAACCATTTGAACCTCCCTTCTTTTTGTGTATTTTTGAGACGCAATTTTTTGAATTTTAAAGTTCCTCTTACATGTTTTCCTCTTATTCTCTCTTTATACCACCAAACTGAATTTCTTTTTTACACAATCTCATTTTATCCTCAATTCAAAATTAACGATTAATCTGGTGGAGCGTATAACTTCCACAGAAGGCGTGCGTCTTGTGCTGAATGCCTACAACCAGGGCAATACAAGTCCCCTGCACCACTCAGCACCCACGCAAAGCGTGGCACCTCTGACTGAGTGGGCATACTAAACCCCAGGCCACCAACCATCAGGGTCGACCATACGGACAAAGGCATGCATACAAACAGCTGACAGCAACCAAACAAACAAAACAAACACCACAAGTAAACAAAACAAGTACCATCGAAACAAGTCTAAAATGATTCTGCTCCCTTGAGCAGAAAAAAGGTTCAGACATCCTGCTCCCCTGAGCAGAATGAGAATTCAGGACATAACAAATTTTTTAACAAAATATTTTTTGTTTTCGCCGCACAGGGCCAGAGTTAACAAAAGATAAGCATGCTGAACAGCCTAGACATCATTTTTCGGGGGAAGAGAGGCAAGGGGCACCACCACAGCAGCATCCTCAGTGGTCACCATAGGACCAGGCGTCTCTTGAACTGCTGGAGGGGAAGAAACCGACTCCTCCACTGCTTCCCCTTCCCCATCAGCCAGCACCTCCAGATCGAAGCCATGGGGAAACTCCACCTGCATCCTCTCCTTTAGAGCAGCTAAATCCCAGTGCACGTGCTCCCCCTGGGCGTGAGCTTCAACCATCTGGATCTCAGTGCTCAGGGCTGACCAGCTGAGAGCACCGACCATCTGCTCCTGCAAAGCTGCCACTTTCCCCTGAAGATCAGAGTTGGCATCTTGGACTTTGGCAAGCTCAGCCTTCACCCCCGCAGCAGCCTCCTCCCATTGCTTCTCCTCTTCAGCATGTTTCCCCTTGACTTGGTCCAGCTCTCCTCTCAGCTCAATGGCCTCCTCCTTAGCTGCCTTAGCCTCCTCCTCAAGCTCCATGACCTTCTCCTTGGCTTGAGTAGCCTCTTCCATCAGACGGGCATTGTCCGCCTGGAGACGACTCCCCAATTCTAGGAGGTGCGATATACGGGCCTTCACAAAGATAGCCATCTGAAGAGTCTGAATAGAACGGCAGCAGTCAGTAATGCAACTCGAAGCTGGAATAAATTCAGAGCCAAAAAAGACAGAATTACCTCAAAGCCATGAGCCACGATGTGGGACGCGGTCTCAATCAGAAGATCCTTGGCCATCACAGCCTCAGAACCTGGGAAGAGGAACTGGTCCAAGACAGAAAGATCTTCCAGGTCCCTGATGACCCCAAAATTCCGGGGAAAAGTCATCGTGATTTCATCAGAGCTGCACCCAGCTGAATGAGGAGCAGAAGGCTGAGGAGAATCAGGCACATGAATCACATGTGGTTTCTCCGCAGAATCTGCTTGAGTTGGAGGGGAGGAGCTGCGTTTTCTCTTCGAACTAGTCGAAGGGGCAGGAGAGGAGCCAGTAACCTTCCGGGATGAAGAGCGGGTAGCCATGCTCTTTCTCCTAACCCGGTCTAGGGTCATGGGAGCCTTGGCACTGCCTGAGAAGGGCGAGTATACCACATAAATCTCACAAGCAAAAACTAAAAGGGAAAAAGACAAAACAAGAATTTACTCAGCAATTCTCACTAGAAGACATTGTGTCGTCAAAAGGGGAACAGGCACCGGCGGCAGAGGGAACGAACAGATTATTGAAGGAGAGCTGCTCGGAACTTAAGTCGGAGAGTTTGGCAGCAAGATCAACGATCGGCGTTACTCCCTCCGGCTGTTGGAGACCTACAGTATGAAACCAATAAGAACCATAAGTGTGCGAGGAACCGAAAAGCTAGTGATACGATGAATACCTGCAACAGGCGCCCATTGAGAAAAGAGGTAACCACAGGAGGGAGAGAGGGAGTCATCCTTCACAAAGATAAAGCCCTTGAACCACCCCACATCAGGAGGGTTAGGAGGAAAGATTATGCCAGGGAAGTTTTTATCCTTGACGCGCATCGTCACCTGACCATTCCCAGGGGCCTTACCTGGAATACGGCACAGATGTCGAGTAGCGAAAAGTCCTTCTGATAGCGGCGATTTAGAACACAGAAGGATAGCAACACCCTCCAGGTGTGAGGGGCGAGTTGGCATGGGGCAAGCTTATGATGGGTTAGGAGTTCCTGAACAATTGGGGGAAAAGGAAAGCGAAGGCCCAAGAGGAAGGGGTAAGCATACATGCAGACCCATCCAGGAAGGACGAAATCCGCCTGCTGACCTGAGGAGGGAAGGTAAATCTCAACCCCCTCATCGAAGCCAAAAACCCCCCTGACAAAGGAAGGGTCCACATCGGCGAAGAAAGAGTCGCAGGAGTGAGTTTTGCCTAATTTGTTAGAAGGAGAAAAGGCCATCGCCGGCGACGACGGAGCAGGAGCCGACGATTTACCCCGGACCGATTTAGACGCCATAAAAGAAAAGAAAAAAAAAAACAAACGAAGACGGAGGATCACCTGAGAAAAATGGGAGTGTGAAGTGCGACGACGGCGAACAACGAAGAATGGGGAGGTGGGATGATTCAAATTTTTGAAAAGGGGATTTAGGGATATGAATGAAGTGAAGAGGATGATAGTAAATGAGAGGGGAGTTAGGAGTAGGTAGAGTAAAGAGAGTAGGAAGTATGGGGAAACGCAAATAATAATGAGAAGGAAGAATAAAATCATCATGAGGAAGGAGAAGAGTCAGTTAGGGAAACAAGAAGTGACAGACTCAAAAACAAACTCTGTGGAAGAAAATCGTCATCAGAACCAAAACGTCAAAACGCAAACGGAAATTCCCGCCTAAGATGAGCTTAGTCGGAAATTTGGGGGCATTTGTTTGGGATAAAATCCGCACCCTCGGATATGACGTGGAAATTCTCCGAGTCAAAAGTCAAAGTCAACAAGTCAAAGAATTGACAAGGAAAGTCACGAAACAATACTCGGGAAGTCCAAAGTCGTAAAAGTCGAGGGTCGATACGAAGAAAGTCAACGAAGTAAAACCCAACAACAATATTGGGCCAGAAAGCATCCAGCTCCGAGATGGGCCGAAGACAGCCAGCTATTCAAAGAAACCCTACCCCAAGCACAAAGACCCAGTCCAATAACCAACTTCCTAAATTCCAGGGCAGTGCCACCAGAGCAGGAGAGAAATCAGGAGAAGAGGAAGGCGACGGTTAAGGAAGAGGGAGTTAAAAGCGCAACAGAGGGGTATAAGAAGCACGGTCAATCAATCTTCAACGACAAGTCATTCAAGGCCAACATACTAGCAAAATCTCTCATAGCTTAATACCGTCAAA
Source organism: Agrostemma githago (assembly GCA_958450325.1). NCBI lineage: Eukaryota > Viridiplantae > Streptophyta > Magnoliopsida > Caryophyllales > Caryophyllaceae > Agrostemma > Agrostemma githago. The sequence continues at coordinate 33,138,373 of OY288262.1, forward strand.
TATTTGTATTGTCTTTCGTACCTCATTCTCCTCATTCATAGTATAAGTTTGGCGGGATTCCGACTCCCCCCGCGGTTTTTCCCACATTTGGGTTTCCGCGTCACCAAAACTCGAGTCCCTTTGCTTTCTTTCATCACGCTTTCATTTGTTAGATTCGATTCATCTCGTTAACTCGTAAAAGGCTAACCCGATCGCTTTAACCCGCAACTTGATCTTAACCCGGTAAATTTTTACCAAAACACTTTCCCTCGTTGAGTTTTTTTTTCCTTTTTAATTTTCACTCTTTATAGTGTTACTCATCAAATTTTCATTTTTGGTAGAATAAATTAACAAATACTATATGCCTTATACACACTTTTCTAATATTACTTTTTTTATGATATATTTTTTAAAATTATGTCCCAAATATCTTTAGAGTACAAATTTCTACCAAATCGCTATTTACATGTTTTATGACGAAATAATGATACATATGTATTTCTTACTTGTGATTAGACATGTCAAACGGGTCGGATGGATAATCAGGTTATGGGTCGGGTCATAATACAGGTCGAGTGTTACTCTGATCCCAAATAGTTATACAATAACCGATTAATTAATTCTTTTGAAATACATGTTCTGCTTCATGTATTGTGAAAAATGTTGTAGGCCAATGTGATTTTTGTGAAACTTTGTAGATAATATTTATATTATTTATCTTAATTGCAAATGTAAACAATTTTTTATGCAAAAATGATTTTTTTTCATCTAATTCATGTTAAATAAATATGAATTGAAAAGAAATATTCTATTTTTTCTTATTATAATAATGCACCTAGGTTAATTATGGATAGTTAATATAATTTTGACACGTCATCAATACTTCTCCTACACCTTGCCATGTGGCCAAGGATGCATCAAATTTATATATATATATATATATATATATATGTTTATTTTTTTTACACTTGTCGAAACCGAGAGTACTACTTACTAGTGTAATACTCGTGATAAAATCACGGGAGTTGATCGATAATATTACTACAAACTACATATCCTCTACATATTAAAAAGTGAGAGGTGGTGCTATTGTAGCAGTTTACTCAACAGTAGCTGTGGACATGGCAAAGTCCACCCCGACGCGGCCACGCGCGGGTTTGGGTAGGCGAATGAATCTCATGGTGAGATTATTCTCGAGTCGAAATTTATATCGAAGTTGGAGTCGCCACCGAACTTTGTGGGAGTTAGGACCCGTTCGAACTCACTCTATACTTAGGCGTATCGTGCACAAAGCACGACCCGCTTTAGTACTAGAGCCTATGAGGTTCGTCCCTTTGCATAACGATACCGATGTCGAGTTATCGGGTATCGTGTATCGAATGACTCTCGTTCGCTAACGGTTTTGGGCATTCAGAAACCAAAGGTTCTGAGTGAGGGGTGAGGCCGTGAGGGTACGTGTTGGGAAGCCCACAAATGATACCCAACCCCACCCGCACTTAGCGGCCTCTACTAGGATATCGTTCGATTTTCGTGTACGCGCGTTAGTAAGATGGTTAAATTATATGCAAACAACATTTTAAGCTACACATGTGAAATGCGTGTTTAGCTACGTCGTTTAATGCATCTTAAATTATGTCGAAGTTGTATTTAGCATGTGGGTTCATTTAGAAAATGATAAATGCCACGCAACGCAAATAAACAACTTGAAAGCAAATTACAAATTAATGGACGAAATACAACCCGAAATTCACAATACAGCAAGCGGTAATAATAGCAACCGGATTAGCAACGATAAATGTAATCTATAAACAGAGCCGTAAATAGAAAACATAGTTGAAACCGTAAATCGAATAACTGGACAGACTCTAATCAACTACGTATTGCGTTACGTATTGACCATAGGACAGAGGCTCGAACGCACAAAAGGGTGCGGCCTGGAACTCAGGCGCCTGGAGTGACGCGGCCTGATATTCAGGCGTCTGAGGTGGGGCGGCTTGGTGTTCAGGCGTCTGCCTCTGGGCGCCCAGATAGGCTAGGTTCGGGACCAAAGCGTGGTGCTAGCTTGACCCCAAAGCCTCGATATCTCGTCCCGACTCATCCTACCGAAAAATGACCGTCTTGATCCGTCGTATACCGAGTCCGACTAGGGAGTCGTCGGTATAAGACTTTACGTAATAAGACGTTAGCTCAAAGTCGTAAAAGAGTAAATGAATGTGAAATGTGGACTTGAAAAGGAAACGCGTGATTGATTAACGCGTGTCGACTAACGTCGCAAGTATTAGTCCCTAAGCGAAATGTGCATCGTTGTGGACTATATCGGAAGTCTACGATATCTCATTTCGGCCATTATGAGGTACTTGTCCTTAACCGACTCAATTTGTGATAGATCGACTTAATCGACTTAATACGAGTATCGGGGCCCTTCGTATCGCGATGTCGTTATCGGGTCGTGTAGACCGTACGACTCTCGGATTGACGTCATAGATTTTCGTATCACTTCGATTACCGAAAACTCTTTATGCACGATATTCGATTACGAAATCGACATCGGGCATTTAGAGCGACATTTGAAAATGAGATCGAAAACACTCGACAAAGGAGTTCTGCGATCGCGTCGTAACCCGATGGGTCAGGCGCACGCCATAAGGCGCCCTGACCCTCAAACGCCTGGGGCGGCACGCCTCTAAAATGGGGTGCCACCTCCAATGCGTCCTGTGCGAGGGTTATACGGACTTTGGGCAGAACCGATTATCGAGTACGTTCGATTTGAATGATCGATTTGTCGTCACAAAACTTAGGTCCTTTACGTTTCGGCATCGTAATTTGGCCTTTAAGGCCTACGACGCTCAATTTAGCGTCATCGGACGTTTGCTCGAATCGATTTTGAAAATAGTTTTTTTAATTAATATACGCGGTATTAATATGACGAAAATGTAAAGATCGTTTTAGGGGGTTGACTCACCCTAGACAACCAATTACTCGGGGTAGCGAGATAAGCGGCCGTCGACTCGAGTGCAATACTCTTGTGTCCGTGTCTCCTTATCTCGTCACCCTTTGTATTCGGTACGTTAAAGGTGAGTATTTTATAGTCGGAAGTTAGTAGTTAGATGTTAGGAACGATAAAATTAAAAGTTAGATGTTAGTATAGTTAGTAACGGAAATTAAATGTTAGATACAAAAACGTAAATGTTAGTAAACTTAGTATGCAAATATATAAAAAGAGTTAGAGATTAGAAACGATATTTGTACACCCTCAAACTACATGTCAATTGTCTCAGAAAACGGGCTCTTGAAGTATTGTCGTAGACACGGGGAGCGGTTCGAGTATGTAGAATGAGTTAGGGTGTGTTGTGTTTGGGACTACCGAACCCTTGTCGAATGAAGGGAGTAGGTTTTGAGATTGACGAGGTTTGACTCGGTTTTTGTAGAGGTAGGGAGAGAAGGAGCTCTCGGATTTCTGAAATGGAGGTTTCGGAAATGATTTTTTCGACCCCCGATACGACGCACGTAAGGGTGTATTTATAGAGTTTTGCGAAATGCTTCGACCCGGGATTCGGACGCCCGGAAGCGTGCGATTTAGTATTGGGGCACCCCAGTTGAGGCGGCTCAGTTCTGGGGCGCCTAGATGCGGGCAGTCGAAGTCGCGCATATCGAAAGTTGCTCAAAATACGGATTGATATCCGTGTTATTCGAGGCATGATTTGTTTCCGTTTGAATTTGATTGATTGTGTACTTGGATGCCTTTATGGCTCTTTTGGTTTTCGGGTTTCGACTTTGACCGGTTTTGGCTCGATCGTAAAAGATGGTTTTGACCCCGGTGGCGATTTTAGCTCAAAATAGCTTTATTTTATTGGGAACGAGCCACTGAGTCTGAATTTGAGGTCGGTTTTGAGAGATTTACACTCCGCTAAATGCCCACGATGGATACTATGGATTCCGAGACCATATTCGAGCATATTAAAACATGTTTACGTCCGATCATCATCGGGTGTTTTGTTGGAGACTGCTATAGACACAAGCAGTCAAAATGCGGGTGTCTACAGTAGCGCTTCTCTGCTTCTTCTTCACGCTTTCCTCTACTTCTTCCTCACGCTCATTCTCTCTACTTTCCCTTTCAGTCTTTTGCTTTCGTTCACTTCACTGCACTACTTCTCTCTCTACTTATTTGTCCTCCTTTTCCATTTACTGTCTAATTTCTGTTTACATCTGCAAATTGACGAATTTCGTGGTCTCGGTTAGTGATTTGCGGTGATCGTTCGTCAATCAATGTTTCAGCTTCTGCGTGAACTGACTATCGGTGATCAGGTAATCAGAGTTTAATTGATCTTATTTATTTTGGTTTTGAAGTTGTGCACATTTTATTAATTATCATCGAAAATTTTCGACTTGATCCCACATCAGTGATCGCCATCATCATCATCATCATCATCATGTTTGAGCTTCATCGCAGTCCGATCTAAGTTTCTTCGAGGTACGACGACCTACATCCTTTGATTACTCGCCGATCTGATGTTCTTTATTGATTTTTTATTGATTTTTTTATTGATCAAGATTGTCTTCATGTATTTTTTTCGTGTTGGAATTTATTGGTTTCATTGATGATTCGAAGACATAGGTTTTGTTGATTTTACAAAAAATTTATTTGGGTTTTTGCTGGTTATTGAATCTGTTTTAGGTAAACTGATCTTGGATATGAGTAAATTCGATCTTTTTTAACTTAGTTGTTGTTTATGACTCTAATTTGATATTTATGTGTTGTTCTTGTTTTGGAGAAGGTGCCTTTTTATGTTCTGAATTTATCAATTGATCGTAGGTTTTGATCAATTTCTGGCATGCGATTTTGCACAGTGTTCGCGAATGACCTTTGTTGGTGGCGCCGGTGTTTGTTTCTTGGTGGTTCTGCGGTTCGATTAACCGGATGAAGACCGATGGCCTGAGAGGCGCGGCGAAATTGATCATTACTGATGAAAGCTTGCTAATGACTTTCAAATCACAGTAGGCCATAATCCATTTGTGTGGTATCTATTTTCGAGCTAAACTGTCTGATGGTGTGACGATTTACAATCTTTTGAAACTGTATTTATGCATTTGTTGCTGTGATTTGCTTGTTGATTTGATTTTATTCGGATATGTCCGGATATGTCCTTCTGATTTTCTTGTTGAGTAAATTGTTTTGTTAAACCAAAATCGATGCGCATTTTGTTATTACTCCCGCCCTCCCTCCGTTCGTCCCCAGGAAATGTTTAACTAAAGATCAATGTATGAAGTATAAAATATACCCAAAACAGAAACGAAAATTGCATATTGAAACACCATATAAAGGAAATGTGAACTAACAACTCGGATGGGACGGACGGACGGAGGGAGTATAAACAAACACAGTACAATATCCAAATTCGGAAGTGATGTTTGATGAAATTTCAGTGTGTAGTTGAATTGATCTTGTGTTTTGGAATCCTTTACTAACAATTCGATTTCTTTTTTTATGATTAAAATTTAGAATTCATGTTCTTTTATAAAGTTTAATTAAACTGATTTTGGTTAGTTGAATTGTTAGTTTCTTGATTTTATGAAGTGGTGATGGTAGGTGTTTGTCGTCTATCCTACCGATCAAAATAATAACAATCAACGAACCTAAGCTAGGTAGCTAGGGTAAGTCGAGTCGATCCTCAGGGACGAGAGTTCCAACCTAAGTATGCCACGATTTAGACAAAATTCTAGGCGAACAATGAAGGAAAGTTATCGAGACAGAGTGCTAACTAGACTAAGGTCTACTAAACGAAGAAGACACAAGGAAGAGAATTGATTTGGGTTGTTCCCCTTCCCCAAATGAACATCCTTCATCAAGTTGTGAAGTTCGAGTTAAAAACATTAAGGTTTTAGCCGATATAACATTTAATCTAGCCTTATATGCCTCGTTTTCCCTTTGATATTGGGCCATGAATTCATATTGATCCTTTTGCATTTGGATTGCCATTTCTTGTTGACTCTTTTGCATTTGAAGAATCGATTGATATAACTCCAAGTTGGGCATTTGGTGGTCATTGGGGTTTTGGAACGCTCCTTGAAGACCTTGATGATGTCCAAGGGGTTGGGCATCACATGGTTGATGATAAGGTTGAGATGATTGGTAGTATTGTGGATTTTGGGGCTCATAATAAGGTTGAGGTGATGGGTAATATGGTGGGTTTTGGGGAGATTGGCTTCCATATGAAGAATTATGATTAAACATGGTGGGTTCACGATGATAATTTGAGTAATAACCATCACGATCATAAGGTTGATAAGCACTCACTTGATGGAGGTCGTTTCCATATCCTTGAAACTCATACCCACGGGTTTCTTGATTATCCCATGAAGCTTGATAGTAGTTAGGAGACATCATGGCATCACCTTGATTCATAGAGGGAGAAAAGGAATCACCTGTAGGCACTTGAGCAAACATGAGAGTCCTAGTGCTTTTGAGGCACTAGGAAAAGAGAGAAAAGAACAGAGATGAATAAGAAGGAGAAAACACGAAAACTAAAAACCAAGTCTAAAACTAAGCACACAAAAGTCTAAACTACGCCGTCCCCGGCAACGGCGTCAATTTGATGGTAGGTCTTTGTCGTCTATCCTACCGATCAAAATAATAGTCAACGAACCTAAGCTAGGTAGCTAGGGTAAGTCGAGTCGATCCTCAGGGACGGGAGCTCCAAACTAAAGGGTGTTATGGTCTAAGACTAGGTTCAAGACAAACTAAAGTAATTGATTGTATTTGGTGACTATGCTAGGAATAACTATAAAACTAAGGCAAGGGAAACTAAGACGATAATGAAAAAGGGGGACTAACGATAAGAGAAGAGAAGCTAGAGTTAGGTCGGGTTCAAGGGTGTCTAGGAGGCCAAGGAGAAGTAAGGGTGTCGGTGTAATCCACTAGCCTTGGTTACGCCCGGGCTCTCGCACTTAGACGGCCAAAGGGGTCTCTACACTACACTCGCGCTAATAATGATGATATCCAACAAACCAACATCCAACAACATACAAGAGGAAACAAGGAAACATGAATTTCTCAATCACAAGTCTACTATGCATTTCATCAAACATGTTGTGTGCACAATGATAAGAGACAAAGCAAATGACAACCAAACACCATCAATTCCACCCTAATCACCCATTAAGCAACACCCAATCCCCCTACTAACCCTAACAAAGAAATCTACTCACTCATGTTCAAGATAGTAAACCCAACAACCATAGTGAAACACGCATAAACATTGACATTCATAATGGAATATTGAAGATTACTAAGCATAAACACAAATGAAAACTAAGTAGAAGAGATTAGTGATAACACGCAAATTTGGACCGTTTTACCCTCTATTTTCACTCGTATTTGACTCGATTTTATGTGCTTTAACGTCAATATAACTCATTTTGACTATATTTCGTATTTTTTAGTTTGAATTTGTTTTTTTCGTATTTATCGTCTTTTTCGTAGAATTTGGTACTGCTTTTGGTTGTTTTTGTCTTATAGGTACGTGTTCGTGAATAAAGAGTCGAGTCGAAGATAGAGGAGCCATGTCAAGAGATCGAGTCAAACCCCAAGTCAAACCCGACTCACTTAACCCATGACCCATCTCACCCTTATACTCCACAACTCACCTAACCTACATCTTCCCTACAACCAAACCCAAATCATAACCCACAAATCAACCAATTTCCATCTCAAACTCATCAACCCAACTCCAACCCATACACCATACTCACCCCAATTACAAACTCATCCATCAACCCAATCAAGGTCAAACTTGACCTTGACCCTTGACCCATCTCCATCTTCATCTCCTTCCTCCATAACCGACCACCACCTGCCATTCACCACCTTCGCCTGACCACCGCCATCAACCCCCTCCGGCGCACCAGAACCGGCGAACACCACCACCACTCACCTCCTTCTCCCACTCCGGCTGTCACCTCCGGCTACCACACCTCATGCGCCATACTCAACCTCCATACCCGACCTCCATTACCACCTTCTATCCAGCCACAACCTCCATACTCCCTCCATTACCGACCTTCAACCTTACTCCATCCTCCACCACAAACACCGACAGCCACCACCACCTTCGACCTCTTTCAACCACTCCTCTCCATACTCGACCTCCCTTCCTCCGTCCATGGCAGCAGCAACGACGACCCAACCACAGCACGCAGCAGCAGCCGAGCACCACCACCGCATCTTCCTCCATCTTCGCCTTCCTCCATTCATCGGCATCGACCTAGGACATCAACACCGAACCCAGTAGCAACAACTCACTTCGTCTTTCTCCTCTACTTGATTCGATAACCCCGACCTCCTCTGCCCAGATTCCTCTTCTCCGGCGAGCCAGAGCTCGGACAGCAACAGCAGATTCTGACCCTTGCGGCCAACTCCATCGACCAACAACAGCAGCGGCGACCCAGACCCATTTTCCGGCGACTATCGCCGGCGTCGACACCAACTCCGGTGTCGACCCGGTTCGACCCAGACCCGAGTTCGAGGATTAGAAACCGATGTTTAAATGAAGACTCGGGGTTATTAAATTGAATTGGAATGAGTGAAGGTGATGTGTGGGGTGAGTTGTCACCCTATGAAGTGATCGGGCGAAATCGAGTGATCGGGCAAAATCGATATTCCGCGGGGCAAAGTTTTGCCCGGTGGGTTAGTTATGAAAAACCGCAGGGTGAAATTTCGTCGGATGGGTTTCATAGGGTGAAATGAAGGATATGGGTATTGGGCTGCCACTTATTGGGCTTAAAGATTAGGGTTTTGAGACCCCTCTTTTCTCTCCTCTATATATATAACCCCTCATCTTTAAGGAGGAGACACAATTCCACCACAACACTACCTAAGCTATTAAATTAGTAGATTATTAGTAGATAATTAGTAGATTATTATTAATTTTTAGTAGATTAATTAGTAGGGAGATTTTTGGAGGGTTACAAAAATCTCCACTTATCTAATTAGTAATTTCTTTCTCAATTAGTGTAAAAGACTCCATCTTTATTTTAATCAAGCTTTAATCTTTCTTCCTCTTGCAACTTTTATTGAAGATTCTTGAAGATTATTAAGGGATTAGTGACAAATTCCTTGTCATCTTCATCAAGTTTCATCTTTTATTTATGCAATTCTCTTCCTTATTGTTTATCTTCAATAGTTGGCATATTTCTCTTCCTCTCCCTAATCTCTAGACTAGATTTATTTTTGTTCTTTCATCATAGATCGTTTTATCGTTTCGTTGTTAATTTCTCTAGATCTCGTTTTTATTGTTTTAGATCATTTTCTAGTTCAATTAGTAGATCGCAATTTCCTTTATCGTTTTGTTGTTATTTTCCTTATATTTAATTATTATGCATGTTTTAATTGTTTTCTTCCTTGTTATTGTTTTATTAGTTTCCATCATGAATTTTGAGTAGATTTCTTGTTAGGGGGTTAAGGGAGGAAGAATTTGGATTATTTGAATTAAGGGATGTTGGTGGGTTGTTTGCTTGTTGATTTATCTATTTTGAGGTTTTTGTGTCTTTGTTGACTTAGAACCGCGGCTAGGTCGACCTTGACTCACTCTTATCAATATGGGGAAACTCGGGGTAGGAGTTACCTTGACTTGAGACTTACCATTTTTCGTGGGTTGGGTGAAGAAACAGAAAGGTGACATTTTCCCTTTATCAACGTTGTGACTAAAACCGATTTCGAGATTCTTAGACCCAATTTCCGAATCCCGACTCCCCCTAACACCTTTTCATTATTAGATTATCTTAACCCAAAAAACCCCAAAAATAGACTCCAAACACTTTTTGATTTAGACTCTACCGACTTCCCATAGACCGTCCCTGAGGATCGATCCCGACTTACCGCTACTACATAGTAGTTAGTTGGAGTTTATAAATATTGTTTGATCGTGTTAGATAGGCGACAATCTGACGCGCATCAATTAGGAAGAAGATGAATTATAACAATACCAAAGGATGAACAAAAGATTGAATCTTTGCATAAATAAACCCAAAGGAAGATCTCCAATGTTGTCAATAGAGTAGATCAACCCAAAAAGTCTTCAATATTACAAAGATGAAACAAGGATTAAACTAGAATTAAAGAAAGATTAGGGAAGGATTAAGCTAATCTACACTAATCTAAGCTAATCTATCCTAATGTAGAGGCAAGGAATTATCTAGGGTTTTTGTGGTTAAAGCAATACAAGAAGGGGGTATTTATAGGGTTGAATGAATAAGGGAGGTGAAGCGTCGAAGCGGGAGAGGAAACAGAGTTGTCCCGGCCGTGATGGTGGGCTTCCCGGCCGTGATTGGTCCCGTCCCGGCCATGATGGTGGTGGTCACGGTCGGGATAGCCTATCTGTAGCCTTCTTCTCTCGTCTTTGCTTCCCGATCGTGATGGAGTGCTTCCCGACCGTGATGGGTCCCTACTTGCTCTTCCTAGGCTTCTTATCGATGCTCGGTGCTCGGGATATTCTCAAATGGGCTCCAAGGGACTCAGGATCGAGTCTAAGTCACCGAATCATCGTCGCTTCTCTTCATTGGCTCCATATGTATCGGAAACGAGACAGAATCGTTCCACTTCTCCATGATGAGCATTAGGAACCTAAAATATGCCAGAAGAAGCGTAAGTAGCCTCGAAACCGCCCTAAAGAGCGATTCCTCCAAAAAAGTGGGACCAAACACGCAAAATAAACACTACAAAACACACATATCAAGTGGGTATGTCTTTGATTGTTTGTTGGAGCTGCAAGTTTTCATCTTTTTCAAGAGTTAATTGTAGAATGTAGGTTTTTTTCTTGTTGATTTTTGCTGGGATTTGATTAGAATTGTGGGTTTTTCATTGGATTTTCGGTTGAAGTATTGGAGTTGTGATCAATGAACTTTCTGCATATTCAATTAGCTGTTTAGATTCTTATCTCAATTTCGATAATTCGATTTCGGCTATGATTTTGGATGATGATTTTGTAACAATGATTATTATTATTGTCAATGTGTAGGTTTGATAAGTTCAGCTCTTAGGGTTAATTGAATATTATCCAACAATGTTGTCGATTTCAAACATATATAACTATTGAGAAAAACGAATTGAGTATCTAATTGACTTGTTTTGTGATCGACTTTAAAGGTGGCTTTTATGATTCAAGTAAAGATAGACTCACATATGAAAAATCGAGAATAATTCTCGACTGTGTTACAGTCAGGCTCCTGAGGATTTTTGCATTAGGGTTGGAGACGTATTATTTGGGTGAACCAAGTGGCCTTAGCTTACATGTTGGATTCTTATGTTTTTATTAGCTCAGTTCTTAGGTAGTAGTGTAGCTTTGTGTTTTAAACTTCATGCTACAAAAGATGGGATGTTATAGTTTTGAATTTATATGCTGCCCACATTTGTATATTTGGATAGTGTTGGTTGCTTAGGATCTGACTCATTTCTCGATTTTGAGTGATATTCTCGAATTTATATGCTGCCCACATCGGAGTATTTGGATAGTGTTGGTTGCTTAGGATCTGACCGATCATTTCTCGACTTTGAGTGATATTCTCGAGTTTACATGCTGTAAGATATCATGATATGAGGAAGTGGTTCCTTACTTGTATTCTAGGCATGACCTTGTCTAGATTCAAATTTCTTGAAACAGTGTTTTAGAGTTGGTGCTATGATGAAAATTTGGCTATTGAATGAGGGAAAGTAAACAGGAGATCAAAACGTGAACTTATATAACGTGTTGTATCTACTTTGCAACTGAGGTATTAATATCTACCGTGGAAAGCACACAACGAGAAAAAAAAGATAGTCATTGTTTGGAACATTCGATTAAATCTGAAGGTTCATAAATGGGTTAATAATAAGGTTCATTTTATTATTATTACTAGTTGGAAAGCCCCTGCATTGCACGAGACGATTTTTAAAGACATTGATAATGACACGTAGTTGTATGATTGTATAAATTGGTGAGACTACGTACGCAACATGAGAAATACTGATAGAAATACTAACCAGGTAGACCTGTCAAACGGGTCGGGCGGTCGGGTTTCGGGTTCGGGTAAAATACGGGTCGAGTATATTTCGGGTTTGAAAAATACGGGTTTTATACGGGTCGGGTTTATACGGGTTTCGGGTCAAATACGGGTTATTAACGCACTTTTAAAACATTAATTTTCTTTACTTTTTCTAATCATAAATACAATTTTATTCTTAATTTTCTTAATCATCTCATTTAATATATGATATTAGTGGGAATAAACATGTTTTATTTAATACAGTATATCTTTTAATTTACATTGATATTTTATTTTTATAGGAAGTACGAATACATATGACGAACTTTGACTCGATTTATTGATTTTTTTCTCATTATAATAATTATCTGATAAAAATATGATTTTAAAGATGTATATATAAATATTATTTCTTAACATTTTGAGGAAAAAAATATATTTCTTAGTGTTTTTGAGAAACTTTATTGTATAATAGTAATATTTTTTAAATTTATCTATTTTCGGGTGGGTAACGGGTTCGGGCGGGTTTTAACCCAATATATTCGGGTTATTATCGGGTTGGGTTACTTTCGGGTTTCGGTCATTTTCGGGCGGGTTTTTTCGGATTTTTTTTGGGCAGTTTTGGGTCGCGGGTCGGATCGGTTTTTGACAGGTCTATAACCAGGTAATATCTACATTAAATGTCAAATTAAATAATAATAGGCGTGCATTGTAGTTTGAAAGACTGATTAAAGTACCTCACACACAAATACATACATCTTCACTTACATATTCGTACCAATATTCATTTCTTACCTTTGTAGAAATTTTCGATGTTCTTAAGAACTCTTTGGACTTGTACTAGACGGGTGTAGGCACCCGTGTTTCCGTTGGAATTGGTCGAGTCGTGGTTGTAAATGTTTAAAGGCCGATATGTTTGGTAAGACGACCTTTTTAGTGAACTGAATTCGTTGCCGATTTGTGGAGTCGCCACCGAGTCAGTTATGGGGACTCAGAAACCGTTCAAGTCAACTTTGATCCTTAGCCGGCTCAAAGCTGAGTGGCACGGGACCTAAAGATAAAGACTTGTACCCTTAAGCACTCCATGCCTGGAATGACTCTCATTGCCAATGGTTTCGGACATCCGGAAACCATCGATTTTGAGTAAGGGGTGAGGATACGTATTGGGAAGCCAATGTTCGATAGAGATCGACACCCAATTCCGCCCGCACAATAGCGGCCTCTACTAATCAATCGGTGGGCTGATAACTTCGTTCCCTAGTTGTGGCGGAAGTACTGTAACATTCGTTGTTTTAAACCCTATACCTTTTGCTATGTCGGTTGTTTAAGGACAAGTAAGTTTTTGTCGTCAAAGTAGTTATGTTTACATTTTTTGCATGCGATTTCACGTGACAGGCAGGCCATGAGCGGATCTGGGTGAGGGCATGGGTAGGCGACTGCCCTCACCCAAATCCTAGAAATCAATAAGTATGTTTAACTTCACTAATCACAATGGTTGTTGTAGGTCATTGGTTGTGATGCTTCCCATTCCCTTATGAGGTGAGGGGTTCGAGTCCCATTGTCCACATTTAGAGTTTTTGGAGTTTTTCAATCAAAACAATGTAAATAGTAAGATTCGAACCCAAAACCTCTCCAATCGAGTTGACTACAGCTGCACAATTGAACCAATGATCAACATAATCTTAGTGAACCATTATCTTGAAATATTATAATTAATAACAGTATACGATTAAGTCTTCAACTCCCTTTAATTTAGATATCCGTGGGGTTATTTTTTAATCAAATACAAATAAATGAGTTAGACGAAGAGAATATACATTTTCTAGTCACTCTGCCTAATACATGCAAAGTATTTTTTTGTAAGTTTTCTTAAACGAAGCAAAAAAATTCAAAACCAACCTCAATTTATAAAACAAAACTTGGTTTTCCACCAATTACTTTTACGGTATAAATTCACTTATAAAAACAATTCAAAATACAAACCGTAAATTTTTTCAAATGCCCCCCCTATGGGTAAATCCTGGATTCGCCCCTGAGGCAGTCCATGAAAAGATGCACATAGAAGAGTAGAGGGTACTAATATTATATGTATTAGCAAGTCACTTTGAACGTGATAATACATATATTAGTTGTTCTCGTGATATACCTTACCCGGTATTCTGCTTAAGATGCGTCGGTCTGGCATTAGTAGAGATGCATCGAACCTTATAAGGTGAGCACCGGGACTAATACGGAACCTGACCATTACTTCGTTCAGTTTTAGCTTATTAACGTTTTGATCTTCGCGTTAGGTGATTTAGCATGCGATTATAAGGTCATAAAAACAATACATCATACGAAAGCGGTAAATGCGAATGTAAGTAAATCACATAGCGAGGAGTTGCATCCTCGGAGTATACGCTGAACGGGACTCGATGCATAGATAGCTGAGGACGGATCTCGGAACTACTCGGGTCTATTTAGGGTGCTATAGATTGAAGTTGGGACGTTACATATTTCAGTAGGTGTCGTGGACCTAGCGTCCACGTTTGATATTATCGTAGTGCATAATAATAAAGGTGCAAAAATGTAAAGTTTTGTTTAGACGACAACCTAGTGACGATTCGACTTCAAAGGCGGATCCTCCTAGCTTGACCGGTGATTTCGACAGAGTTCCGTTACCGTTGGCCCCTCCTGCGGCTATTCCGGCAAAGCTCCTCTACTACTTGTTAGTTCTGCGGCTAATCCGGCAGAACTTCGCTAGACTCAGAGTAGCTAGTCGATCACAGGCACCTCGATATCGAGTGGAGTGCTCGAAGGTGAGGAGTAGCGTCGATTTCGCTTTCGGGACTACGATCAAGTGGATCGTTTGCTATGGGTGTCGGAGTGCGAGCCCAAGCGAGATACTCTTAACGAGTCAAAGAGAGAAGGGAGTTGAGAAGTTGTGAATTTTGTGTCGAAATGAGGTGGTGAAGGGGGGTATTTATAGGTGTTTTCGGCTATCGTCGCCCGGATGAACGCCTGAGTCCTGGCGCACCAGAACTCAGGCGCCTGGGCTTAGGCATGTGGAGATTTAGGCGCGCAAGGTGAGGCGCTCGGGATTTTGAAGATACGATTTTGATACCTTCCAAAACCGAGAGGTGAGCGTGTGATACGATGCTTGGGGATTAAGTTTTCCCCGCCTTGACCAAGCGTCGTGATGCTTAGCGGGCCTCGGGTGTGTAATCCTCTAGAAAATCTAACGCAATACAGTGGTGGGAACACTATAGAGTCGCGATTAAACCACACTGTAACTATGTCTTAATAAATTAAAATGGTAAAGTTAACACATTAGGCCATAAATAAAAATGGCCAAAATTTAAAACAATCCATAAAAGGGTTTGAACAATCCATAAGACAATATTATTAAATCAAACAAGCAGGATCCACAACTGCTCGTTAGCCCACACCCGGAGTAAACACGTATGCCTGCCATGTTAAAACATAACAGCCACAATCAGTGGGGAGCAACGTCAATGTTCTCTCAGCCGTATAAAAGGATTTTAAAACTGTAATTACTACTATAGAAAAATAGTAAAAACGAAAAATAGTAAAATATTATAATGAAAATAAGCTTTCAATGAAAAACTTCACGTAACGAAACCATATAATAAAAATGAGTTTTCCGAAGAAAACGTAAAACATTTGCCAACCTGCAAACCAAATTATATCGATAATAATAAAAATAGTCAAAATGACATTATGGATAGGATTAATGTAGACGGCTAGACTTTCACTAGGAGAATACTAAAACTAGCTTCGAGAACTTAGTTCAAACAAATCAAACTTCCGTCTCTAACTAGGCTACTCAACCATAATAGAGCGGCGACTTATAAATTCGAGGCCCTAGTTTAAGATAATGCACACCCCTCCTGGGATACCCTGTCACCCAGTTCAACTTATGACGACGACTTACTGCGAGGCCTAAGCTTAAGGTCAAAATGTACACAACTCCCGGGATACCTGTCACCCGGTTCAACAACCAATGTACCGATTCCTGATACGCTAGCCTTATAGTTAATGGCAAAAACGTAGACCCTAACCTCACACTTGTCCTTATTCCATTACTCCAAAAAAGCCATTACCGATATTCAAAAGATATAATCATTATAATAATAAGAGAACAAAAAGAGAGATCGTTATATTCTAAAAGAGGAAACTTCTATTTTAGGAAACTTCTATTTTTAGAAACTTTACTAAAATAGCATCATATCAAAATAGCAAAAATATTAGTTTATACTAATACAAAATTTTTAGTAAACGA
This sequence comes from Agrostemma githago, assembly GCA_958450325.1. NCBI lineage: Eukaryota > Viridiplantae > Streptophyta > Magnoliopsida > Caryophyllales > Caryophyllaceae > Agrostemma > Agrostemma githago. The sequence continues at coordinate 33,154,649 of OY288262.1, forward strand.
TATAAATTTATAAAACTAGTACTTTCGGCCTTAACGATATTAATTATCAAAGTGAGAGCATTTAGGTTTATGAAATTATTAAAATATCTTACAAGTGTTTATAAAATGATTAACAATGTCTTAAAAATTTTAATATTACTAATCAGGGTGTTTTAAAAAGTTACAAAGCTAAAATCTCCTAGTTATTATTATTTTCGACAATACAATTATAAATAGGATTTTACGGCAAATGTCAAATTAAATCTTTTAACGTCTTCTTATTTAATAAAACCATTGAATTTATTTAGAGTATGTTAAGAGATGATTTAACTCTTAATGTTTAAGATTTAAATATTTTCAAAATTGTTGGAAAAGTAATTCTTTTAAATAAAACGGATCATTTTAACGATAAATCGTAATTTTGTCCAAAAATCATTACTATTAATTAATGACTTTAATAAATAGTAAAAAAATATTACATAAAATAGTTAAAACACATTTCTGGACATTCTGTCCAGAAAATTAATTTTTCCAGAATCCTTAAACTCGCTTTTTAAAGGGTTTTCTCGTTAATCGTCTAATCTCGACAATAACGATTAATAAAAATAGTAATTACAAAACAGTTTAAGTATTAATATCCAAAAATTATTAATAAACTTAAAAAACATGATTTTCCAGAATATACTAAATTTTTCCAGATTTCCAAAACTCCGGAATTTTCAAATCCCGTTAAAACCGTCTTTTAATTCCGTTTTCACAATTAACGATTCCATTAATAAAACTTATCGTTCCTAACATTTTATTAAAGCACCAAAAATCATAAAATTACTTTTTATTATGAAATCACCAGAAACACATTTTTTTTCCAGATTTAAGACAAAGACCAGAAATCGAAAATTAAAGCGACAAACACGGTTTTAACGATAAATGATGATTTAAAGTGATTAATTAATTCACCCACTTAACAATTCCGAAAAATTATGAAACAATTCAGAAAATTCTTTTTCACCAGAAAGTTTTCCCATGTCAAATTTCAGATTAAAATAAAATGTTTAAGTCTTAGAACAAAAATCGGCTTTTAATCGTTTTTGTCTGTAAACGGTAATAATTCAATAATCGATAACTGAAATATCAGAAAAATTCCAAATTAACAAGAATCATCAAAAACCTCATTTTTACAGAATATAATCATATATTACAAGTTTAGGCCGAATTTTACAATTTTACAAGTTAATATGATGATTCAATCGTTAATCTCGTAAAAGCGACAAAAATACCGAAACATGTAAATTTTCAACTTTTATAAATTTTCCAGATTATATGACATACATATATTGTCAAAAATGAAATATAAAAATATACATGCAAGTACACAATTAAAATCATGAAATACCGAGTAACATCGACGTTACCTCTAGTCCAAATCGGAATCGATAATATATTCATTGGCTTCGGGATCGTCCACAAATCCTTAACACATGAAAATAATGGCAAAAAAATACCATGAGAAAAACTAAGAAAATTAAGGTGAATAACGATCGAAAACAACATTGATTATTACCTTAACGAAAGGATCGGAATAAGGATTAATTCGACGATGAAAACGAGACGACTATGACTTGATTTGAAGCAAAAATTGGCCTTGAGAGGCTGCTAGAGTCACAACTAAAATGAAAGAAAGAAAGGATTTTTTTTGTTGTTTAATTGAAAAATGAATGAATAACAAATGGATGGTTTCTAATGCATGAATGTAATTAAAATTTAGATGAAAACTATGCTCCAACACACCTCATAAACCAGCAAAAACGTGATGCATGGGAGAATAAAAAGTTTGTTCATTATGTATCAAATAAATGAGAGGAAAAAGAATAATATCTAATGTTTTAAATAATAAAATGAAACGTATAAAGAAAAACGTAGTAAGGGTGTGACAAGGAGGTGTGACGGGCCAAAACATGGGAAAAAAGTCTCAAATAATTTGCAAGTTGATAAAAAGAAGAATCGTAAAATCGTTATAGGTATTTCAAAGCAATTCAAGTAAACCTCACGTTGGAAAATAATTATTTACGAAACTTCGTAATAAAATCATTAAAGGCTAAATTTCCGTAAATAAAATATTTGTTAGTTGGAAATATTATATAAATATGTTTAGACATTTGTACGATAAGAAATAACTTAAATCCGAGCTTAAAAACGTTAACTCGTAGAGAAATAGAATTCATCGCGGAAAAATAATTAGTTTATGAAGAAAACCAAATAAATAGATTTAAAAGAATTAAAATCTTTTAAAATAAAAAAAAATTATTTGACTCGAAAATAAAAATAAGGCTTGGAAAAAAAAATGAAACGCAAGGCCAAAATTTGATAGAGTTATGACAGAGTCATAACGGTAAGGATAAAAATACTAGGAAAAATAGCGGATGTTACAATCCTCCCCACTAAAAGAATGTTTCGTCCTCAAAACTAAGAATAGACAGAAAGGATTCTTTGTGCTCGCTATGGAGTTGCTGTCCAGAAGGTTGAGAGGAATCGGGTTTGAGTCGCAGGTTTCCTACCACCCTAAGTGTAGGAAACTGAGGCTTAATCATCTTGTGTTCGCTGATGACCTTATGGTATTTGTGAGAGGGGATGTACCCTCGGTTCAGGCTGCCATAAAAGCCTTGGACAAATTTGCTGCAGAGTCTGGGTTACATGCTAATAAGAACAAAACTGACATCTATTTTGGAGGAGTTCGCCAAGAGGTGAGGCATCAAATTCTGGAGGACACTGGGTTTAAGCTTGGTTTTTTTCCTTGTAGGTATTTGGGTTTACCATTAAACGATGTCAATAACAGGCTGGTGCATTATAGTGGGCTTCTGTCGAAGTTGCAGAATCTTGTGGGAGGCTGGTCTGCTATGCATCTGACTTATGCAGGACGAACACAACTTCTCAACATCATAATTGGGGGAATTGTGAGCTTCTGGTGTGCTAACACCATGCTGCCTGGCAACGTGGTTGATAAGGTAAATAGGATATGTCGGAATTACTTCTGGACTGGAACTGAGCAGAAGAAAGGTATGATCTTTAAAAATTGGGAGAGTATTTGTTCTCCATGGGAGGAAGGAGGATTCCACATCAAGAATATTAAGGCATGGAATAAAGCTCTAATGGCGGGTAAACTATGGAAGATTTTGCAAGATGGAAGAGATCTTTGGACTTGCTGGAACAAAGCCTATGTTCTAGGGCCAAGAACTATATGGGAAATCCACAAACAAGATAGATATTCAGGAACATTAAAAAGCATTATTAACGTGAAAGATGAATTGATAGCAGATGTTGGGAGTGTAGAGGCAGTTGATCAGCTGGTTCAGAAATGGAGCAGTGGTGATAAGTTCTGTTTAGCAATGCATATGAGTGGTTTAGAAAGAAGGGGAGGAGACTTTCATGGCTAAAAGGACTGGAGGGATGTCATGTATTGCCTAAGCATGGTCTTATAGCTTCACTAGCAGTACAGGAGCAACTACCTACAATTGATGCAATTCAGGAACGTGGTTTACAGCTGGTAAATCGGTGCGTCTTATGTTGTCAGGCTGCTGAAACGCACGAACATCTGTTCTTTAATTGTCAGTATTCTAAACAGATCTGGCAAGGGTTGATGGAGTGGATGCAGGTTCGGGGTAGAAGTCATATATTAAAAACGGAGCTTCAATGGTGTACGGGAAGAAGGCGGGGCAAACACTGGAAGAATAAGTGGTTTAAAGCAAGTCTGGCAGCAGCTGTCTACTATGTATGGGAAGAAAGAAATGGTAGAATATTTGACACTAAAAATAGGCCCTCAAAGACATTGATTAGTTTAGCTAAATTTGATGTGTTTACAAGGCTTCGAGGTGTTAATATCGATTTGAGTAGGAAGATTCTTATTTGATTTGTATGTAAATATTACATACTAGGGGATATTCTTTGTAAGCTAGGCTCTATTTGTTTGCCCAAAATGGATGAATAAAATGAGTCATGAATTCTTGCAAAAAAAAAAAAAGATTATCCCACTCGAAAAGATGAGGATACAAATTTTGCATAAAAATTTTGTTTTTTTTTAAAAAAAAAATATTACAACCTTCAAAGCGATACAAAATCGAATGCAAATATTTATTCCAAGAGGAATTGGGCTAAGCCACCCGAAGTTTAAAATCTTCTAAATGAATGAAATCGTAAAGTAAATTTATTTGATAAAATAACGTCGTTAAATAACATTTGTAAATGAACTCGAAGGAAATAGGGTAACCATACATTTTCAAAACAAAAGTAAAACAATTTGATTAAGAAATTCGATAATATATTTTTTTTATGATGAAACAAAATTTAGTTTGGAGAAATCAAATTTTGTAGTTAGTAAAAATCAAACCAGTCGTCAAACATTTTCGATAAAAGATTCAAAAGTCCACCAACAATAAAACGAAAACTAATTTCAAAATGTTAGAATTTTTAAAATGTTATCAAAGTAATTATGAAAGTTTTCAAAAATGTTATAAAACCTGAACATACAAAATAATTTCGACAATGTTAAAAGGTTTTACATAATAATCCTATAGAAATTAAAGTATTTGGAAATATGAAATTCTTCATAAAATTCTGATCGCTTGAAAATCAAAAATTGAAATAATTTCGAAATAATTTAAGATTAATTATTAAATCATCTTGAAACAGATCTAAATATAAATATCAACCAAAGAAAAACAAAAGTGAAGTATAAAGTTCTTAAATTATAATTCAAAAAAAATGTTAATTTTCACGATACACGAAAAGTTTAAATTAGTCAAACTTTTTACAAAACGACAATTTCAAAATTATAAATCATAACTCAAAATGTCAAAATTTTACGATAATCCATTTTTTTTAAACTACTCAAACTTTTAATAAAATAGGAAGTTTGAAAATTGGTTAACGGGTAAGTAGAACAAGGATAAATAAATTAAAAATAAGAGCTTTCAAAATCGATAGAGGTCGAAGGGATTAGCAGCAGATGCGGTAACAGAATTCAAGAGAAGTAGAAAGGATGACGGAGTTGAGAGTCAAAAAGAACTCTCAACGATTATAGAAGAAATTAATCATCTCAAGATTCCTAGCACGACTCTCACAAACACGGGTTCCTAATTGGCCCATCAATTAACGCTAAGTCCAATATCGGTATAGGGTGGTCCTACTCAATCTACAACTTCCAAAATTATCAACTGCCACTGCCTCCAAAATTGAGTCTTACATACTTATATAATCTTTCAATTAGTATGGTAAGAATCCACAAATGATTTAGACTAATCCATTAATAAGATCCCAACGGTCATCAAAACATACCCAAACTCGTAATCACTTAAGGCTCATAAATTCAAAGCTCATAAGGTCTGAAGTCGAGGTATACTTTAAATTTATCGAGTAAGGAACACTAAATAAAATCCACCAATTAACAATGTTCGCACACGAAACTTCAAGAATGATCATCAACATATTCTTAACATCATCAATAGACAGAGGTTAGTAAAGTACGCCAAATCTTAAAAACACTCAGCCTCACATGTAACGACAGATATTCACATTTTCAAGCACGTCATTCGACTAAGGTTTATGAGAAATCCGTCAAATTTCATATCGTAACAGCGAAACCACTAAAATATTCATTAACTCAATGATGCCACGATCTCGTTGGTGAACTATAAATCCATAATTAAGTATAAATCCATCAAGATGATTGACATTAAGTATTCCTCAAAACAACGTGATAAATCCAACCTTTAATTGTGCAATATGTTTCTCTTCTTCAAGGTTAACAATGATCTATCCAAAAATTAGGTCATTCAACTCCAAAGTTCGTAGGTTACAACCTTACATCAACAATCCACAATCAAATCCATAAGAAACAAGGTTTAATCAATGTCAACCAAAATTTACTAAACATTAACGAGGACCTGAAATGGTACTACAACACTCAGGCTAACATCTTAAACAGTGAATTATGATCCCAAAATTCCACGATTAGTCCATTAAGTCAATATTAGGTAGGAATCCCAAGTAATATTATTATTACACTTGACTAGGTTTTATGTTGGGTATTAGGTATCCATCATGTATACGATATGATATAATTCTCACTATTCAAAAATTTTCTCAACTCTTAGTCCTCTATACGATCAAGTAATTCATAACCCAAGCTTGATCAATCTCCATGGTACAATCTTAATTCCATTAATTAGCTAATACCATTCAAATCAATTCCTCAAAAGCTCACTAGATTAGATAACAGGGCACAACTCACAATCCTCAACCCATTGGTAATAAGAAGTTAACTAAACGTCCAACATATTTAACTTCCAAAAAGGTTCACTATGATAGAATTCGGTCTAACCAAAGAATCTCAAGAGGAAGATGGTAAAGTAGAAGAATAGAACAAGGATTCACCACAAGAATGAAGATGAGAATATAAGAGAAGAATTGGAAGAAGTAGAGGGTGAAAGATGAAAGAAAAGAATCAATGATCCTAGATAATTAAGATCTTAAATTAGAAGAGAATCTTCGGGCCTCCGGAGTTCGCAAAGGAATCTCGCTGGATCTCTTCATCTTCTGGTAGAGGAACAAGCATGCTAGTATTGGATCGCTCTATCTGGATCCAAAGTGATTTCACATCTGAGTCTGCTGCACCGTGATGGAACTAGAATCTACTCTTGATCATCCAACTGTAGCTTGAGAAAACTGAATTGGGGCTGGAAAGTCACCATTTGTATCTTTCTTAGAGCACCAAGTTGTCCACTCGAGTCAGCAGGCGATGAGAGTGCTATGTAGGTCCCATCCCAATTTGGAGCAGCATCACGTCAACATCTTGTCCACTCATCATCTTCTTTGACATATAAAACAAATATTCAATGCTAATCATTGAGTTTCAGAAACAGGAAGGCTAATCAAATAAGTCCTTACTTGTTTCTACCCATCTCTAATAATATTTTTACTTATTGTTAAAATAATTTAATGGTATTTTTCTTAATTTCAGATGTAAGCGTTGGGAGCAGTGATGCTCTGATACCAACTGTAATCCCCTAGAAAATCTATCGCGATACAGTGGCGGAAACACTGTAGAGTCGGGATTAAAACACACTGTAACTATGTCTTAATAAATTAAAATGGTTAAGTCAAACATTCGGCCATAATAAAAATGGCCAAAATTAAAATAATCCATAAAAGGGTTTGAACAATCCATAAGACAATATTATTAAATCAAACAAGCAGGATCCACAACTGCTCGTTAGCCCACACCCAGAGTAAACACGTATACCTGCCATGTTAAAACATAACAGCCACAATCAGTGGGGAACGACGTCAATGTTCTCCCAGTCGTATAACAGGATTTTAAAACTGTAATTACTACTATAGAAAAATAGTAAAAACGAAAAACAGTAAAATATTATAATGAAAATAAGCTTTTAGTGAAAAACTTCACGTAACGAAACCATATAATAAAAATGAGTTTTCCGAAGAAAACGTAAAACATTTGCCAACCTGCAAACCAAATTATATCGATAATAATAAAAATAGTCAAAATGGCGTTATGGATAGGATTAATGTAGACGGCTAGACTTTCACTAGGAGAATACTAAAACTAGCTTCGAGAACTTAGTTCAAACAAATCAAACTTCGGTCTCTAACTAGGCTACTCAACCATAATAGAGCGACACTTGAGTCTTAACAACCTTCGATCCCACTTGGAGGCTACCCTTCAGCGGAGCGATCAATCACGGTAACTCTAAGGGTCATGTCTTGCACGTGTCGTCTCACGTACCCCACTTTCGAGTCACTTAGATGTCACACCATCTGAGTCCTACTTGAGTCCTTAGTCTCACTTGGGGGCTATTCTCCGACGGAGCGATTAATCACGGTCACTCTTAGAATCGTACTCTACACATTTGTCTTAGGAGAGTCTAACCCGAGTCAAACTGGAGTCGTCTCTCCTCCCGCGCTATTTCCTATGTCTTGGTGTATTTGAGTTCCGAAGCGAGTTTCCTGATTACGCGGTATTCTTACAGACAGGCCACCAGTAACCAGACATAAGCACAAGATGCAAGAAACTTTGGACCAGTTGACTGCCTCGCTGGCTAAGATTGAGGCCTAACTGACAGCTATCAAGTCCGACCAGATAGCTATTGTTACTCGTTTGAGCGCCATAGAACAAGGGACTCCTAATAGTGGGGTTGAGACTACTGGGCCTTTGGCTGAACTGGTTAGCGCAATCCGCAAACTGGAAGAACAGATCCACTTGTCGACAAACAACACTATCCACACGGAAAATGCCAGTGCCTATTCACCCCTGAATGATGAACTGCCCGCCGACCTCAACCTTACGGGTTTGCCAATGTTTGATGGGACCGAAGACCCAGTGCTTCACATCCGGGCCTTCAAGGAGTTCATGGCCGTTAAGGGGGTGAAATCGACCATGTTTAAGCACCTGTTTGCCTCTTCCCTCAAGAAGCATTCGAAAGCCTGGTACTACAGGCTAGACTCCAAGAAATACCCGACTTGGGATGACGTGGCAACGGAGTTCACTCGGAATTACGCTGATAATACCGAGATACAGGCCACGATGCGCACTTTGGAGGTTATGGCCCAGGAGCCCAAAGAAGATTTTACTAAATACCTTCAACGCTGGTGGGCCGAAAGTGTGAAACTGGTGGAAAAGCCCAATGAAAAAACTTTAGTGGAGGCCTTTGTCAAGAACCTTCTCCCTTCCTACCGAGTCCATCTCCGGTATGCTATCATACCCAACTTCGCCACTTTAACTGAAATGGGCACTAGGATTGAAGATGATCTTCGACAAAATGAAGATCTGGGTGAAGCGTCTATTAGAGGCTATACTGGAGATCGACTTGAGTCCTTAGAAGCTGAATTGACAACACTATCCGAGAGTCTAGATTTGGTTTAAGTCCGAGTCTGAGTCCGAGTCTAGGATGTACTATTTCTTTTAAAGTCAAAGTCAAAGTCAGAGTCAGAGTCAGCTGTACTCTGTCCTCTTTTCAAATTCAATAAACAGCTTTTCAATTTCTTATACATACTTTCCTTATGTGTTTCCGAGAACATGATGAACACCGTCATACACTGTGAGCACATGCACGTGACTATTATAGGCACATCTAATGACTGTAGGAAATCAAAACCCGTGTTTTCCCATACCTATTCCATGTCTGGCATAGACAGCCACATAACTACCTTTAGCAGGAGCGGTATCAAATCCTATGACAAATCTAGGTAGTCTCCTAGTTTGGGTTCAAGACGGGAGGCAAGCCCATTTCCCACAATAAATACCCCTCCAATAAGATCGACCAATCCTTATCTTAGGTGTTAGTCTGACCAACGAAAAAAGAGAAAGAAAAAAAGCTGGAAAAAAAAAAATCAAAAGTCCAAGGAAAAAGCAAAAGGCCAATATAAAAGAGCTGGCCATGACAAAAGGAAAAACTCTCAACATCCGGTCAACCTAAAAAAAAAAGCCCATGACCGTGGTCAACGGTCAACCCAAGTGAAAGTCCCTTGACTGGGTACGGTCAATTAAAAAATTATCAATACCCATACCATCAAATATGGGAGAAACAATCAGACTGGTCAGCTAACACCACATTTAGCCTTCCCACATTACAACCCTCAAGACCTTCCCAAGACCTAGGCTAAGAGACAGCCCGAAATTTTGAGGATTCAAGCTCCATAGGACACACCTTAACCATTAGGGCCAGGCATGGAAACCAGATCCCGCATTATCAAACCTACCCCGATCGAAGTTCGAGTCATTATTACTCAACTTCCCCCTTTCCTACCACATTACAATACCTTACCCTTGAAGCCTTAGCTCCACAAAGTCGAGCTCCAGATTTCGAATCATCAAAGCCACTTACGACCTAACTCCACATTTCCAAAAACATCCAAACCAGTTACCAACCCCAAATGCGGGAACTCAACTTGCGGTCGGCATAGAACATGCCCAAATAGTTCACACCACCTCTGGGGGCTACCCCGAAGAATGCTCACAGTCACAGGATCAACATCCTAACTATTCTACCCCTTTGATCAAGATATCATTGGGAATGCACCTAGCCTACACCATCGTTATGGCTAGTTACACACAAAGCCCTAATAGACTAGGCATCATAATATATCTTTCAACACTGAACTACGACATGGTTTGATTTCACCACACGTGCAGCCTTTCAACAAGGGCACAACCACCCACATTGACACACATTCAAAAAGTGACGTCATTCCGGTCACGACACTGTCATGTTCTCAACAGTTCGTCTTGTCATCCTGGGGGATTCTCCTAAGCAGAAGTTCTTCATCCACTCATATAATTCAAATACTTTCAAAATCTAGCCTCCTTTTTATAGTATGTCCTAGTACTCGGCTAAGTCAAAGACGAGAATCTGTCAGGACTTGAAGCAATACCCACTTTGGGAATATGCCCCAAAACCAAATATTTAAAAGAGCACTAGTCTACAGCATTGCTACTACTGAGTTCTGTCATTACAATTCCGAGGATTCGACCATGTTACCACTCGCCTAGGCTACGGAATAGTGCAACTTAAGAGTATTGTCATCTTAGGTGGCCCACCCCCCTACCGAGTCACGGTCCAACCCCTTGAGAGTCCAGTCGTGTATGTCAACTCTTCCAGTCGCGTCCAGAGTCGAGTCTGTCGGTATGTCTCTCTTCAAATTCTCATTTTAAAATTTGCAAAACTTAGCCATCTGAGAAAATCCTTTTCGACAAGGTAAAATTTCAGTCTATTTAAACAGCAAATTTCTTTTCTACCCCTTTCGATTTCAAAACCTATCTCCCCAGCGCAAGTCAGTCAATAGTTGCTAACTGCATTTCCTATATGTATCTGCTATGTTTGCTATTTCTGTCTACATATCTAACATTTCAGGTACCAGCTTGGCTACCAAAGGAACATCAAGTTTTTTATTCCCCATCGTGAGTCGTGTTTCACCTAAGCTTTACATGCAAAGTTTTGTGTAACCGTACAAAGCATGTACAACTCAAGGCTTCGGAAGCAGGTCTGCGCAACTCACAAAACTCCCCAGCGAAATGCCTAAAGGTAACATTTCTCCTGAAGAAACACGGGATGTGCCTACATATAGGTACACCCAGGGCTTCTTAGGCAAGCTCCCGCGTGATTTCCGAATCGGGATGTGTCTGCAAACGGACACACCCAGGGCTTCTTAGGCAGGCTCCCGCGTAATTCTGAGTTGGGATGTGTCTGCAAACGGACACGCCTAGGGCTTCTTAGGCAGGCTCCCGTGTAATTTCGGACTGGGATGTGTCTGCAAACGGACACACCCAGGGCTTCTTAGGCAGACTCCCGCGTAATTTCGGATCGGGATGTGTCTGCAAATGGACACATCAAGGGCTTCTTAGGCAAGCTCCCGCACAGCTCCAAGATAGGATGTATCCACATACAGATACACCCAGGGCTTAAAAAAACAAGTCCCACGGAGCTATTCCCGACAATAGAACTCAGGTATGATTTCTATCTTATGGCTGGCGAGCCTTTCACGCGAGTCTAATGGACTATAAACGACCCGACCGGAAGTCAACCAGGTCTTAATCCTCGATTGGCCTGGTAGCTACTCTGACTTTCGCCTTGTCCAAGCCTCAGCCAGAGTGGGGGCTCTGTAGACACTCACAATTGGCCGTTAGGTGTCTATAGCGGTTTCCAAAAAACACCCGATGATGATCGGACGCAAACGTGCTTTCACGCGCTCGGATATGGGCTCGAAATCATTAGTTTCTGGCTTGGTCCTTTTACGGAGTTCAAATCTCACAAAAACAACCTGAATTTCAGGTCCAGCGGGTCGTTTCCAATCAAATAAGACTAATTTGGGTCAAAACCGACACCAGAAATAAAACCGACTTTTAGCGACCAGGTCAAACCCCGGTCAAAGCCGTTTCCGAGACACAAAACAGCCATGCAAATATCAAAAATTCAACCCAAACACAAAATATTCACAATATCCCGTCCGCCTCAGCCACTCGATCGAGTGTCAGCTCACACGATCGAGTGGGCCTCTAGCAGGCCTCCTGATCTCCGTATATTGGGCCACTCGATCGAGTCCATCAGGGCACTCGATTGAGTAACCCTAGGTCGGAGAGTTGAGCAATTCTTATAAATACTCCCCTTTGCACAACTTTCAACACAACTTTTTGAAACCCTAAGTTTTACCCATCACAACATTACATACAACCCTAGCATCTAGGAAACCTCACACCCTAAACCACCATAACTCCATCTACATAATCTCGATACTCCAGTGACCAAGCCACAACTAGACGAGTTCCATACCGAGAATACGAAGCATGTAGGTTGAGGGTGCATACAAACCCAATTTCTTCTTCTTTTCTCTCTTCTTCTCTCGCCCTTCTTCGTCCGTTTTCCTTTTTTCGTCGTTTTATTTTTCTAGTATCGCTAATATTACTAGTATCAAAACATTAAATTGCTCGCCAATTCGTGTCGAATACAAAGGATGACGGAATAAGAAAATCCGAATACAAGGGTGTTTCACCCGACGTGGCCGGTCGCTTATCCGGACACCCCGAGTATTTGATTGTTGAAGCGAGTCAACGTCAACAATAGCGTTTTTCATTTTGTCGCGTCGTTGGTCACGTTTTATTACTCGCATATTCATCGTCGTCATTAGCATCGCATATTCGTCGATTTCTAAAAATTGTTTCAAATCAAGCACGTTTAATTAAGTTAGGGCGAAACCCGTTGATGCGGATCTGACATCACATAATCCGTAAGGACTTATTACGATGTCGAGATGCGGAGGGAATCAATTTTTAATTCAAGCAAACATAAAGCGTCGTTCTTTAGATGCGATACCAACTCGATAGTCGGAGATTGTATCTAAACGAATTAGTCAATAAATTTAACTAATACAAATTCGTTGATGCTAAAATAGCTGTCACATAGTTCGAAAGAATTAATTACGACACTATAACGCGGAGATAATCCATTTCGTTTTAGTTTGATTTAAAACGACTTACAACATCTTTTCTAGATTTCGCTCTAAGTATTTGATATTGATTCCATAATCAAATATCGGATATGACGAGTATCAAAATCCGAATTGAGCACAAATCATATAATATTTCTGCCCGACTCGACAAAATTAGCGATCTCCCAAAATCAAAAAGCAATTTCGAAATCTGCAACAAATTGCGAAACGAACCCTTGTTCGTACAGGAAGCACTCGATCGAGTGCCTAGCCCACTTGATCGAGTGGCATCCCAAAAACCGAGGCAGAAGGTCCTTTTGAGGACCACTCGGTCGAGTCCCTCAATGACTCGATCGAGTGGCGACTCACTCGGTCGAGTCCTTCAATGACTCGGTCGAGTGATACCTCAAATTCCGGGACAGAAGCTTTTTTCGAGGTCCACTCGGTCAGGTCCCTCAATGACTCGATCGAGTGGCCTTTATCACGTCAAATTCGTGAGTCCCACAACGTCTTTCGAGTCTCGATAATTTTTTTTTATGACTTCGGTCAACGCGTGTCAAGTCGATCACGTGTCATACTACTTTCCTAAATCATGCATCATATCTCATTACATCTTTCTATATTATTTGCAAACCGTTATTATCGTTATTACCGTTACTAACTTGTTTGTTCATGTCTTCTTGATTTATTTTTCCGTTATTTTTTTTATTGTACTAAAACGAATCATGCATACTAAATACAACTTTGACGTTAACTTTACATGCATTAAATCGATGTAGCAACTTATTCTAATTTTCGCATGTTTAGTCAAAATACTATTTGCATATCATCTCACCGAACTACTAACGCGCGTATTCGAAAGGCAAACGATATCTTAGTAGAGGCCGCTAAGTGCGGGGGCGGTTGGGTGTTCTTTGTGAACTTCCCAACACGTACCCTCACCCCTTACTCAGAACCTCGGTTTCCGGATGTCCGAAACCGTTGACGCATGTTGTGTGTCAAATTTGGACCTTTTTTCCTCCCATTTAAAACCGTTTTCCCCTCGTTTTGTGACACTTGAGCGCGATTATCACCGTATTTTGAGTATTTCTCGCATTAGCGTCTCTGTTCTGCATTTTACGTGTTTTTGGTAGTTTTCTGTCTATTTTGATAGGATTTTCGACCAAAAACGTGTTCGAGCTTCTATGAGCATGAAAGAGAGGGATACCGTCCAAAAAGCAACGTACACAACTTAAAATCCAAAGTCCAAACCCAAGAGGTGAAACCTTTAGCGAAAAGGAAAAACGATAGTCCATTGGACATCTTCACCGGAGAGGTCGAACTTCAAATGGATATATCTAGAGTTCTAGACCTCGGATTGAGTCCATTTCAGTTGGAGGTGAAAGCTTATCTTCTTATATTTCCAACAACATATCGCACGCCCCAATCGGAGATAAAACGAGAGAGTTATGGCCCTTTGAAGTCACAGGGCGAAATTTCACCCGATGAGATTTGACCGGGCGAAATTTCACCCGATGGTGTTCCTCCCTAGATTGCCATTTCGGACAAAAAATTTGACCGGGCGAAATTTCACCCTACAAGATTTTGACCGGGCGAAACTTCGCCCGACGGTATTTCGGCCATATTGGAGAGAATCCGCAGGGCAAAACTTCACCCTATGAAGACTCAAAGGACAAAGTCTCACCCAAAGAGTAAAAGTCTCACTAATGGACAAGGATTAGATTATGGGCTTTAAGATTGTGTGACCCATTAAGGACTTATTATATATAGTAACCCTAGGTTTTCATTTCAATTTGTGCCTTAAGTGTGCCTCCTTAGAGTAGGGTAGTTAGTAGATCTCCTTAGTAGTAGTAGTAGTAGTAGTAGTAGTAGTAGTTCACATAGTAGAAAAACTCCATAAATTTAGTAGCTAAGTTTAGATTAATCTACTCTATAGTTTCTACAATCAAGTTCCTAAATTAGTTGAAGATTCAAGTTTTATTTGAAGATTTGTGGGGATTATTGAAGGATTAGTGACAAGTTCTTCATTCTCTTTATTAAAGATTCAATCTTTATTTATGCAATCTTCTTATTTATTCTAGATCTTCATAGTTGGTATATTTCTCTTCCACTCTCTAATCTCTAGTTTAGATTTAATGTTGTTCTCTCATTATTGTCTTGTTTAGATTATCTTAGTGTTATCGGTAGTTTCTCTAGATTTTATTTATGTTGTTCTAGATTATTCTCTAGTTTAGTGGGTAATTGTTAGATCGTAGTTTCCTTATCATTTTGTTGTTAGTTTATTTAGATTTAGTTATTATGCATGCTTTAGTTGTTTCCTCCTTAGTTAATGTTTTGTTGTTTTCCATTATGATTAGTGAGTAAATTTCTTGTTGGGGGTTTAAGGATGAGGACTTGGATTATTTGAATTGATGGATGATGGTGGGTTGTTTGCTTGTTGATTTTTCAATTTTGAGGTTTTTGTGTGTTTGTTGACTTAGAACTGCGGCTAGGTCGACCTTGACTTACTCTTATCAATAAGGGGAAACTCGGGGTAGGAGTTACTTTGAATTGAGACTTACCATTTTTCACCGCGAAAGCAGGTTTTTAGGTGGGTTGGGTGAAGAAACCGAAAGGTGGCATTCTCCCTTTATCGATGTTGTGACTAAAACCCGATTGCGAGATTCTTAGACCCCAATTTCCGAATCCTGACTTCCCCCTAACACCTCTTCCTTAATTGATCATCTCTAGTTATTTATTGCGTTTTAGTGTAGACTCGACCCTTAAAATCCCCCCTTTTTAGACCCCAAACACGCTTCTCTTACTCAATTGCACTCCGTTCCCTGTGGACCGACCTCGACTTACCGCGAATACTTGTTTATTTTTGTGTAATCTTGAGTCTTACAAATATCGTTTGATCCCCCGTCCTTCGTTAACGACCGATCCGATTGGGAGGCGATCAGCGCACGAGAGTCATTCAATACATGGTATCCGATAATGTCGGTATCGGTATCACAATGCAAAGGGACGAACCCCATAAACTCTGACATCAGAATGGGCCGTACTTTGTGCACGGCCCACTAAGATATAGAATGGGTTTGAACGGGCCCGAACTCCCACAAAGTTCGGTGGCGACTCCACTTCGATTTAAATTTCAATTCGATCCATCTAACATGAGATTCATTCGCCTCCCCAAACCCGCGCGTGGTCGCGTCGGGGTGGACCTATGTCATGTCCAAATTATTATTATTACTCCCTTCTTTTTCTTGAATAAGCCCCCTTACGGGTGGACACGAATACCAAGGAAAAGGGGGTGAAGTAGGGATATTTGATGTCTTTTTAAGCATATTAAAGCAAACACAAATGCAAAAGTTTAAGAAAGTCAAAGTGGACTTTTTTTTACTGTAATTAAAATAAACTTTGTTGGGCCCATACTACACTTTCACTTCTGAAACTGATAATTCCAGGCGCCAGAATTCACCGTATTTAACTTTTTCAAGAAAAAATTGAGGGAACAAAACTCCCGCCAGAGTCCAAAATGATATTTTTAATGTCTAGTTTTTTCTTACATTCAACACCTTATATAAGAGGAATCACTGCCTCATTGAGGTTACAACATTCACATACTCCAACTTCGTACATTTACTACCCAAATTAATGAGGTTATAATTACATTACAATAAAACTACATTAAACTAATATGCCATCAAATGATCACCCACTTAATGCATCTTCAACGTCCCATTCTTTTTCTTTGGCATCATTAAATGGAGGACCAACGTCAATAGGAGCAACTTCAGTAGGAGCAGTTCATGGAGAGGGAGGATCAAAAAGAGGGGGTAGAAGAAGTACCAAAAGATTGAGCAACAAGGAAAGAAAATCAATTCAAAATAAGTTAGTACTTCAATCACTTAACTTGAAACTTAAAAGAGGAACAGTAAAGAAAATCGCAGCAGATTATGGGGTACCAAGGTGGGCAATTCAAAGACTATCGTGCAAAATTCGGACTCAAATCATGGAAGGTAAAGACCCAAACATTGACCGACAATACAAAGGAAGACAACAAAGGATATAAATCGACTTGAAAAAGGTAAGGTCCATACCTCTTCAATGTAGAACTAAATTAGAATCACTAGCAAGGGCATTGGGCTGTTCTATTTCACATGTGCACACCCTAGTTAGAAAAGGGAAGATCAGATCTCACACAAATGCAGCTAAACCATTCCTAACCCCCGAAAACATGAAAAAAAGAGTGAAATTTGTTTTGGAAAAAATTGAACCAAATTCACTTAATGATACTCCAGTTTTTAAACAAATGAAAGAGTATGTGCACATTGATGAAAAGTGGTTTTACATGACCAAAGCATCACAACGATACTACCTTTTGGCTGATGAGGATGAACCTCATAGGACTTTAAAGTCCAAAAAATTCATCACTAAGATCATGTTCATGGCAGCAATAGGAAGACCCGAGTTTTCAGCCGATGGCACATTACTATGGGATGGAAAAAATTGGAATATTTCCTTTCACTGTCACACTTCCAGCCAAGAGAGCTAGTAAAAATAGACCAAGAGGGGAATTGGAGGTAAAGCCCATAGCAAGCATTACAAAAGAAGTCATTAGAGAATGCCTTTTGCAGAAGGTTATACCTGCAATCAAGGCTAAATGGCCCCAATTTCGAAGCAAAAACATTGTCATTCAACAAGACAATGCCAAACCTCACATAAAACCAAATGACCCACAATTTGTAGCTGTTGCCCAAGCTGGAGGTTTTAACATCCAACTTGAATGCCAACCTTCAAATTCCCCTGATCTTAACATACTAGATTTAGGGGTTTTTAGGTCCATAATGAAAATTCATCAAGAGAAAGCTCCGAAAACAGTATGTGCCTTAGTGGATGCAGTAACGAAGGCCTATGATGAATACTCTCCTAAGAATTTACACTACAATTGGCTAACACTCCAATACTGTATGAATGAAATTCTAAAAGTCAAAGGAAACAATTGTTACAAGTTGCCACATGTAGGAAAAAAAGGCTGGACAGAATGGGTATTCTACCGACAGAAGTTAATCCAACAAAAGAATTGGTGACATTGGCTTCTCAATTTTTACAACAAGACGATGACGTCGAAGCAAGTACTTCTCGTGAATAAGTTCATCAAATATGAACGAATCGAAGATCACATTGACGAAAGCTTGATGAATGTTCAATTATGGGAAATCTGAACATGAATCAATCATTTAGCTTGCTTGGTGTCTTAGTATTAATGCTTTTTATGTTTAGCTAATTCCCATGGTCACTTTTGTATGAAGGTCTCTTTTGTATGCAAGCTAAGTACACATTATATGTATGGATGAATTTCTCTAATTAATTATGCACATTCATCCAATTGGTTTGTATTAAAATCATCCTAAGTATCAAACTGCAAACTGCAAACTGCAAACTTAATTAATGAAGAAGATGAAGCATCAAGGCCACATGGACGACACATTTCACCCGTCGGATCCACCAGACTTAAACGTTTTTTTATTTTTATTTTTAGAGAGATAAGCTACCCCACCTAGGTGTGTTGTAGCCTTTAATGGCACCGTCAATCCACGTCTGTAGCCTAATACGGCATTATCACGAGTATATAAAAGTGGTCTAACTTTTTTTCTTTCAAAAAGTAGTCTAGGTTTTTTGCCTCAGTTTAAACATGAATGTCGAGACAACAACTACAATTGTCTCCCGACGCACTCAGTCAAAGCACTTTAGTTACAAAACATTTCCTAAGTGTCGCACATATCGATTCAAACATTAACCGATGTACTACTTGATCCAACTCCCGGCTCAAATTAACACATTTCAAAAAAAATAATAATCCAACAAGCATTTTCGTACTCCCGCGCAATCCTAACGCATCTAAAACGTCCTAAACTACGATGAAATCGCAAACAAAACAAACTTGAAGTGATTACTTGTCAATCTAAGTCAACATTTCAGAAGCAAAACAAAACAAAATGCAAGACTAAACCAATCAATCAAAATACTAAAAGTTTAAAATATACAAATTATACAAACACAAATCGAGTTCATAAACTAGGGAGGACCCCTAGAAGTTGCGCCTATAGCTATCACGACTCACGAGTTCACCAATATTGTCATCCAAACCTAGATCCTCAAGATCCATGAGAGGAGACTCACTACCATCCATCCCCAACAACATATCTAGAGTAGCTGTCTCGGGAATCCCTCCAACATCCTCGGTAGCACCCGTGGCATGACCCTCAACCTCAGCCTCAACCTCCCTCTCCACCTCATCTCCTAGCCTAGCCTCACCCTGTGCCGAGGTCTCGCCCTGAGTCTGAGCCAACCGCTCCTTAAGCTGGGCAACCTCATCATCCCGGGATTGGAGGAGCTATCGCAGCTTGGCCTCCTCCGTCTCGAGCTCGGTCACCCGAGTCTCCAGCTGCCTCACCATATTCGGAGTATCCTACAAGTGCATCCACACTTTAGGAAAAGATACAAACAGCCTAGAAAGCGAACCCTAAGTATACGTACTCACCGATCGAGGACTCGAAGTATCACGGGATACCATCGACCCATAGGCCCAGAAGCAGTTGGCGGCCTGCCACAACTGCTGATAGGAGATCGACGAAACCTGAAAGACGAAATCAAACGAATTAGCCGAACTAAACATAACCCTTAAGAACCGAATTCAAGGCAAAAACAGAAACTTACCCGGTATACCTGGTCACGCCACTCCATCCCGACATCCATCTCCTCAGCAGAACACGGGGGGAGAGGCTCCGTGAAGGCTACCCCGGTTGCATCGACCTTGAGCAGCGTAAAGGGGAAGTCTAGGGGCTGAATGGCATCAGCCGGATCGGCCAGCTAAAGGAAAAGTGAACCGGTCAATATGCAAGCAAACACTAAACCGTAGAACAAAACAAGCCATAAAACAGAAATTGAGTACTCACCACGAGGTGGTGGCAAGCTAGCCGCTGGCTGACGTGGGACAGATAGGAGGCGCCAGGCACTAGTAGCGCATCACCATCTTCTCCATCTCTACCCTTGAGGACCTCTGCGGTGGTCGGTGGTCTAAACATGGTTCGGAGAGGATCAACCGGCACCCTAAAACCGTCATATAAGCACTGACGCACCAACTGTTCGCCCAAATACCACACGGGGCGAAACAACGCAGGAAGAAGCATCTTCCTGTACCTCCTGGGCCTCAACTCTGCCCTCACATACTCGGGCAAACCCTCATAGTCGGCCCAAGGACGGGCCACAAACTACATAAATGACGTGCACCCCAATCGGATCGGTCATTTAACGAAGGACGGGGGGTCAAACAATATTTATAGACTCGGAATAACACAAAAACTACTAGAGTAATCGTGGTAAGTCGAGGTCGGTCCACAGGGAACGGAACGTTGTATCCGGTTAAAGGCGACGTGTTTGGTATCTAGGGGGGAGGGGGGTTCTAAGGGTCGAGTCTACACTAGAGAAATGACTAAAAATTAGCTAGGGGTGATCAATCTAGGGAAAGGTGTTAGGGGGAAGTCGGGATTCGGAACTTGGAGTCTAAGAAGGTCGGAATCGGGTTTTGTCGCAACATTGATAAAGGGAGAATGCCACCTTTCAGTTTCTTCACCCAACTCACCTAAAAACCCGCTTTCACGGCGAAAAAGGGTAAGTCTCAAGTTAAGGTAATTTCTACCCCGAGTTTCCCCATATTGATAGAAACGAGTCAAGGTCGGTCTAGTTGGCCGGACTAAAACAACAATGACACAACAACCATAAACAAGATAAACCAACAAGCAAGCAACCCACCAACATCCCTTAATTCAAATAATCCAAGTCCTCATCCGTAAAACCCCCAACAAGAAATCTACTCACTAATCATAATGGAAAACAACAAAACATTAACTAAGGAGAAAATAACTACAACATGCATAATAACTAAATCTAAAGAAACTAACAACAAAATGATGATCTAAACAAGACATCTATATTAAATCTAAACTAGAGATTAGAGAGTGGAAGAGAAATATACCAACTATGAAGATCTACAAGAAATAAGAAGATTGCATAAATAAAGATTGAATCTTTGATGAAGAGAATGAAGAACTTGTCACTAATCCTTCAATAATCCCCACAAATCTTCAAATAAAACTTGAAATAATCTTCTACAAACTTGAAATCTAGAGAATTGTTGATGGAAACTAGGAAAATCTACTACTAAATTACTATGTAAACTACTAGAATTATGGAGGATTACTACTAGAATACTACTAAATTACTCTACTAATGAATGGTGTAATATGATGGTGGAATGGTGTAATGTCTTCCCTCCTACAATAATGGAGAGGTGTCTTGGGCAACAAACTAGGGTAAGCATCCCCCTTTCCACTAACCAAATAACAAATCTCCAAATTTTCCCGCCTACTAACAAATGGGCCTACCATATGGGCCTACTTTTGGATTATTTAATACATATTGGTTGGGCTTATATCTAAATTACCCATTCATGTTAACTGCAATCAATAGCTATATGTTTAAAAGATACTACCATAAAATCCCCTTTCCACTAAGAGATTAACTCTCTAATCAAATTTTCCCTCCAAAATCTCATCTTTATAATTAAGGAAACACTAATTAAAGGAACAAATAACAATAACAATTAATTTTCTATAATTATGAAACTCATATCAATAAAACTATTTATGATAAATAAAAAATAGAAAAACATAACAAAAAATATTCACAAGTTTTTATAGATACTTTTTTTTATCAACTTTGATTAAAAGAGCCAATTTATTATACTCCCTCCGTTCAAGTTCAAGCTTCCCCTTCCTTGTTTTGACACTATTCACAATCAAGGATAACTTTCGATATTCACGACAATCTATTAGAAAAAATATATTCATGTGAGATCTTGTTTGATTCGTCTTTAAAAGTACATTATTAATATCCAATTTTCATAAATTTTACTAATATGTTACAAAAGATATTAACGATGCAAAATGCGCGTTGGCAAACGTGAAAAAGCAAAAGGGAAGCTTGGACTTGAACGGAGGGAGTACTAAATATAAATGTCATTTTTTAATTTCAACTTAAAAATGTCATTTTGTTTTCCCTTTTTTAAGTATTCATTTATTAATAATATTAATAACATAATCTAAGATTCAACAAATTTTTTTGATAAAATCACTTTAATTTTATACTTATTCATACATTTCTTACAAAACCATGCAACAGATTGCATGGGTGTACACTAGTATATATAGTAATGCCTTAATGAGTTTTTAACCTAAAGCCCAAATCCAACTTTTTGCTCCATTAGTGAGACAATCACCCTTTAATCTTCAAGAGGTGGAACTTCACCCCGTCGTGCATGGACTAACACTGTCGGGTGAAACTTCACCCCGTGGTTTCACCCGGTGAACTTTTTCCAGTTTTGCAATTTTTGGACATTTTCACCATCGGACGAAATTTCACCTGGTGGGCGAAATTTCACCCGGTGGGCGAAATTTCGCCCGGTCATTTCGCCCGGTGAAGAAGTCTCGGAAAATCTTCGGGGAGGCAAATTTACCGTCGGGCGAAACTTCGCCCGATGGTGCTTTATCGGGTGAAATTTCACCCGGTCATTTTTCTGGCATCTTTTCTTGTCTCATTCTTCGTCGTATGATTGGATGGCTTTAAACTTTAAGTTGTGTGCTTTGCTCTTTGGACGATATTCCCTTCTCTTGTGCTCGTGGAAGCTCGATCGTGATTTCGGTGCCAAATCCTATCAAAATTGATAGAAAAACTACCAAAACACGTAAAACGCACAATAAGGACGCTAATGCGAGAAATACTCAAAATATGGAGATAATCGCACTCAAGACTCGCAAAACGAGGGAAAAATGGGTCTAAATGGGAGGAAAATCGGTCTAAATTTAGCACACAACAATACCCCCACACTAAACCGTTGCTCGTCCTCGAGCAAAGACCCAAAAAGAAATTACAAACTACTACTACTAACTAGACTATGCTAAGCCGATACGGGGCAATTAACGGGCCCGCTCCGTACCTTCAACTCACATCAAAACACCCATGAGGTAGAGTATTCCCATGCAAGGCAAGTTGGGGCTTGCTCAAAATGGTGGATGCGATTAAACACACAAAAACACATAACACGAAAGAATAGACGCATCCAAAGCAAAAATAAAAAACTGAATCCCTCATCGAGACAGCGGGGAAAGACACCCATTACTTACCTAAAACAACAATAAACTTCTAAGATAAATCACCCACGTAAACAAGGACCAAAGCCTAATACTATGACAATTAAGCAATTAAAATGTTGATAACTTAGCTAGGTCCTCCTAATCTTCTAAAGGGGTACCACGGGTCGTTAAATGGAGTGGAAAAAGTGAACCATGGATTCGTTCGACACTGTAGGTAGGTGCAATCCCGCTCTCTTTGGCTAAGCCAAGAGGGTCGTTCCAAACTCGAATTTCCTAAATTAGCCCAAATAAAAAGGTGGAGTGTTTACAATTATTGGGGTGGATCGACAAATCACCGCTATCTTCCTACCTCGGGACTCGATCCTCTAGTTGGCACTTCACGGCGATGAATCGATCAAAGGTTTTTTTTTTTTTTTTTTTTTTTTTTTTTTGAAGGAGATGTTTGATGATACCGCTATCTTCCTACCTCGGGACTCGATCCTCTAGTTGGCACTTCACGGCGACGAATCGATTAAAGGGTTTTTTTTTTTTTTGAAGGAGATGTTTGATGATACGATTTTCATTTGAAGCTCCTTTTCTCTCATTTGTTTTTCATATTTTTGTGCCCTTTTCTCTTGCTTTGGTTTGCCCTTTTTTTGGTTTTTTGGCGTGGTTTGAAACCAAGCTTGGAGGTTATTCTTGTGTAAACTTTTATTGTGGTGATGTATAGGTGGAGGTAAAATAGGTAATCGAGAACGCGCGCCATTCCCGGATAACCCACTAAGAGGCGGAAAGAAATTGGACTAAAGGTGCAATTGTCATTCGAGTAAGGTCACCTAGAAAACGGGATGCGGGAACCAAGGCCTAACTCCTCCATGGGTGGTCAAGGTGGTCAAATGCAAACCCCGAAGTAAACCTCTAGTAGAAAAGGTGGACCCAAGCTAAAGGATCAACAAATTCATTGCCTTAGAGTCATTCTACTTGATTAAGGTCCAAAATCTACGATGGGTTATCTACAATGGAATGTAAACTCTTGTAAAAGGTTTGTAATCGGGTTTTCGAAAAGTTTTAATCCTAGACACTCTATACAAAAGCAAAAGGAACTCACGAAAAAGAAAAGGCAAATAAAAGAAAACACAAGTAAGGTCATGTACTCCATACTCCATCGACAAACAAGCACAATATCAACCACAACACCCAAAATGCTCAACTTCGAGAGCCTCCAATAGCAACAACCTAACTCCTCTACAAAAGTAAAGAAGGAAGCGAAAAGGGAGGAAGTTACCAAGCGGGCGCTTTCATGATCTCTTCAAATCGTGCTATTAAGGTGGTGGTTACCTGCAAGAGTAGAGAACAAGACCGTAAAATGGACACGAAAACATAACGAGAAACAAGAAAAGAAAAGAAAAAGTTTTAGATTTTTCAAATTTTTATGGATTTTGAAAAGATTTTTGAAAAATAAAAGATAGTAGACTCCTCACCCACACTAAAATGGTACATTGTCCTTAATGGACAAGTAGGGGAAGAAGGAAAAGGACGGAAAATAAAAATAAGATTTTTTTTTGGATTTTTATGATTTTTTAAATGTTTTTGGATTTTTCGAAATTTTTGTAAAGAAAAGGAAAATAAAATAAAGAAAGCGATAAAATAGTGGCGGGCCTAGGTGTAATAGCCAAGGGGCTAAGAAAATGAAATGAAATAAAAGAAAAGAAATTAAAACGAAAGGGTGAAAAATTAGGCGTAGGTGTAGTTACGTTATCTAGCCCAGATTTAGAAAAAATTGAGAAAGATTGATTAATATTTGGATTTTTTAAAAAGGTCAATGGTCTAATCACGTCGCCTAAAGACCGGGAGCAATACCAAGGCCGCTTCGGCCGCAAAAATCGATGGGACAGTGGGACAGCTTGCAATTTTGGTTCGAGATAAAACAATCACAATGATTATAATAATTATGATACAAGGAACAAGGAACAAAATTAATCCAAGGACATGCAATTATAGATGATTAAATACTCACCGACACAATCCACACAAATACACAACACACACACACACACACACACACCACATTACCTACCGACTCCGGGAGATGGTTTAATTTGGGTAATCATTCGACGCGAAAGAAACCGTCGGAGACCCGGGATAGGGTTGTATGCCCCCGGTGGGTTCTAACTTACAAAGGTCATAGATCATACGACCCTCGGGTAACGTGTAGTGTGCATACTCCCAAACTTCCATTATTCCCCCCGATTTGTTCAGTCGGAATTCGCCGGGTCCTAGGGGTAGGTCCCAATTGTGGCAATTATAGATATTGGTTCGGTGTGTGTTGAGGACTATTAAAGCACGGTCATGGCTAATGGAGATGAGGCGATGATCGGGTACATTAAAGATCCAAGTCGGAAGATAGGCCTCGTCAAGCCAGACATGATTGTCAAGTGGGATAAGGTGGTTGGTCGCATAACCCAAGTTGGTCGCAATTAAGGTCACAAGACCTCCACAGTCTACATAAGGGCGTTGAGCAACAATAATTTGGTGAAAATGCAACGTTACGACAAGTGGTAGGTCGTCTAAGGGGTTAGGGTTACCAAGCAAGGAGTCAGAAATCAATTGCAAGACGTACACATCAAGATTAATAATGTTATCGGTAGATGGTAACAGGCAGTGGGAGAGTATCTCGTAGAAGTAGCGAATTGTGGGGTTACGGATTTTGGAGGTAAAGTTTGAATCAGGTTCGAAATCTCGTTGACCACGTGCTATGCACCTCCACAAGTCTCTTCTAGACGCACTAGATTGCAAATCACTCGGGGGTTTACTTAGTCCTGTACCCGATGAGGGTAAGCCTAAAGCTAAGCCAAACTCGGAAGTAGTAAAACAGTGATTTTTACCGAATAATCTAAATTTAAACTCTCTTGGTGTGGTCGGGTTATCGATAGTAAAGGTTCCTAAGAACTCGCAAGTAAGGTCTTTATATGTAGAAGCCGCGAGACTAAGGAGTCCGCTAGTTCTGGTCCTTGACGATAACTCTCTAATATCGTCCTCTATTCCTAAGTTTTCCATTGTGAATGGACAGGGCCACTTAGTACTCTGAAAGGTCATTTTAGAGAAGGTTCGAGCTAAAGGGGTATTAGGACAAGGTAAAAGTTTGGGCTTAGAAGACTTACATGAAGTAGAACATTTAGATGGTTTAGAAGTCGAAGCCATACCTTGCTTTCGAGGGGCTCGTTGAGCTCTTGTCTCCATAATATTAGTAACCTTGCAAGAATAATCCCAAAAACTTTGCGTCCCCTTCTTCAAAAACCCAAAATTATCACCCAAATTGGAGTAGAAATTATGAATGGAGGTTTGAATGTAGTTGGGGTGTATGGAAGGTGGTTTGATGATTTTATGATGGATGAAAAGGTGAAATGAAGAGTGAGGTAAAAAGGGTGATATAAACAAGGGTGGTTGAGGAGAGAAATGAAAAGTTTTAAAGTGATTGGTAAAAATTTGGTGTAGAAATTTTGGAGGGAAAGTTATGTGGGGTAAATGTGAAGGAGGGAATGGATAGTGTAGTGATTAAATAGGGTATAGGTGATCCGGACCATGTTGCCGGGTGAAATTTCACCCGGTCAAGCACCATCGGGTGAAAGTTCACCCAACGGGTTTTCATCGTAAAAATAGATTTTGCCAACTTTTTCCACCGGGTGACATTTCACCCGGTGAAAATCTCACTGGGCGAAATTTCGCCCGGTGGTATCTTCGTCAATTCTGGCAAATCTGGCAACTTTTCCGTAGGGCGAAGTTTCGCCCGGTCAAGTCTCACCGGGCAAAATTTCGCCCGGCGGTCCTGTTTTCTTCGTTTTTTCCCCTTGCCATTTCATGGCTCTTCAATAATCACCTAGAGATTCAAATATCAACACGACTCTTATTACATAATCAATATCTCCCACAAACATGCTTGTGGTCTTGAATTTAAGCTCCATAACTTCCCCAAAAGCTTGATCTTCATCCAAATAAATGCTCCATGGTGAAATCCAAGTTCAACCATTCTTCTCAAGCTAACAAAGCTAATAAACTGAAAGAAATATGATACATATGTACAAGGTGGTTGTTGAGGATACCACCAAACCTACATCAACTTCGAGAGGGTGTTAAACAACGCTCCCTAATGGGAGCTCACCAAACTTCACGGTAGCAAAGGTCTCACGAACGTGACCGGGATGATAAATCTTCAAAAGTTGTCCATTAACCATAAATTTCCCGGTTTCCGGGCTAGATATCTCTATTGATCCATATGGTTGCACCTTGGTCACTTCGAATGGACCCGACCATTTTGATTTCAACTTACCGGGGAAGAGCTTAAATCAAGAGTTGAAGAACAATACCTTATCACCAACGGAGAAGTCCTTACAAAGTATTCGAGAATCATGCCATTGGCGAGTTCGTTCTTTGTAGATCTTCGAATTCTCGTAGGCTTCAAGTCGTAGTTCTTCCAATTCTTGTAGTTGGAGAAGGCGATTATCTCCTACACCACTCTCATCGAAGTTTAGCTCTTTGATTTCCCATTTGGCTTTGTGTTCTAATTCCACCGGTAAATGACAAGCTTTACCATACACAAGACGATAAGGAGTGGTTCCAATCGGCGCTTTGTAAGCCGTTCTCAATGCCCAAAGGGCGTCATTCAACTTTAATGACCAATCCTTTCGGTGTGTATTTACAACTTTCTCTAAAATTCCCTAAATTTGATGGTTGGAGATCTTGGCTTGCCCATTTGATTGAGGGTGATAGGCTAGGGACATCTTGTGGGTGATACCATATTTCCTAAGAAGGTGTTCAAAGGTATCTTTCCTAAAATGAGAGCCTCCATCACTAATTATGGCTCTAGGCATACCGAATCTCGGGAAAATTACATTCTTGAAAAGCTTGATTACAACCTTGGAGTCATTGGTGGGGGAAGCTACGGCCTCGATCCATTTTGAGACATAATCAACCGCGACTAGGATGTATTTGTTACCGAAAGAGGATGTGAACGGACCAATGAAATCAATGCCCCAAACATCGAACAATTCAATCTCCAAGACAGGTTGAAGGGGCATCTCATTTCTTCTTGTAGTATTGCCACTTCTTTGGCATTCATCGCATGTAAGGATGAAAGCTCGAATGTCCTTGAACATGGAAGGCCACCAAAACCCGCTTTGGAGAAGCTTGGCAATTGTCTTTTGGTTGGCCAAGTATCCACCATAAGATGTCGAGTGAAGGTGCTTCACAATATTATATCCTTCGTCGGCCGTAACACATCGTCGGTAAATTCCATCTATACAACGGCGAAATAAATAGGGCTCGTCCCAATAATAGCGTCGGGCTTCATAATGTAGTTTCTTCCTCTCTTGCTTTGAATAATCGTCCGGAATATAATGAGACACTAAGAAATTGACAATATCGGCATACCAAGGTGTAATAGTTGCAATGGCCATTAAGGCCTCATCTCTCATAGCTTCATTGATGGGAATACCATCTTCTTCATTGTTTTCTTTACCAACCGTTAGTCTACTAAGATGATCTGATACCAAGTTCTCCGATCCGACTTTGTCTTTAATCTCGATATCAAATTCTTGTAAAAGGAGCACCCACCGAAAGAGTCAGGACTTTGTCTCCTTATTGGACATGATGTAACGAATGGCCGCATGATCGGTGTGAATAATGACTTTGGAACCGGTAACATAATTTCAGAATATCTCCATGGCATAGACAACGGCAAGAATCTCTTTTTCGGTTGTTGTATATCTCGATTGATCTTCATCTAGTGTTTTGCTTGCACAGTATATCACATGTAGCTTCTTATCAACCCGTTGTCCTAGAACGGCACCAACGGCAAAATCGAATGCATCGCACATGATCTAAAATGGAAGATTCTAATCGGGAGCTTTGATAACTGGAGTGGTAGTGAGAGCGGTCTTTATCCTGCAAAAGGCCTCAAGACACGAGTCATCAAAAACAAAAGGTGCATCTTTCATAAGCAAAGAACTCAAAGGCTCGGCAATCTTAGAAAAATCTTTAATGAAACGCCTATAAAAGCCGGCGTGACCTAGAAAACTCCTCACCCCTTTGACATTTGTAGGTGGTGGCAAGTTCTCAATCACGGAGACTTTGGCTTTATCGAATTCAACTCCTCTATTAGAAACAATATGACCTTGGACAACACCTTGTTCAACCATAAAATGACATTTCTCCCAATTTAAAACAAGTCTATACTCTTCGCATCGAGCTAACACTTGATCAAGATTTTCAAGGCAAGAATCAAAAGATGTACCATGGACACTAAAGTCATCCATAAAAACTTTCATGGATTTTTCAATGAAATCGGAGAAAATAGCCATCATACATCTTTGAAACGTTCCCTGCGCATTACACAATCCAAATGGCATCCTTCTATAAGCATAGATGCCATAGGGACATGTGAAAGTCGTTTTTTCTTGGTCATCGGGGTGAATGGGAATTTGAAGAAATCCGAAATGACCATCAAGGAAACAAAAACAAGAATGATGCGCCAATATTTCAAGCATTTGATCAACAAAGGGAAGGGGGAAACGGTCTTTATGGTGGCCGTGTTCAATTTTCGATAATCTATACACATGCGCCAACCGGTAATGACCCTAGTAGAAATTGACTCACCCTTTTCTCCTTTTACAACCGTCATTCCTCCTTTTTTCGGCACAACTTGTACGGGGCTAACCCATTTACTTCCGGTTATTGGGTATATAATGTTAGCCTCATACAACTTGAGAACTTCCTTCATGACAACCTCTTTCATGGTGGGGTTCAACCGACGTTGACCCTCATTCGAAGGACGGTGGTCATCATCAAGGATGATCCTATGCATACAAACATTTGGGCTTATGCCTTGGAGGTCGGCAATGCTATACCCGATGGCCTTTTTGTGCTTTCTCAAAACAATTAAAAGTTTTTCCAATTGAGGCCCATCAAGGGTAGCATTGACGATAACGGGATAATTAGTTCCTTCGAGAAAAGCATATTTGAGGAAAGATGGGAGTGGTTTAAGTTCAAGATTAGGAGGAGAAGATACCATACTCTTACCCACCGGTAGTGGTTCTACCTTTTCATCATGTAAGCATTCTTCTTCAAGAGGTGGAGAGTCAAATGGTTCATCTTCTTGCTTATCATCATCTATCAAGCCAAACTCAACCAAACTATTAATAACTTCAATGGAATGCATTTGTTCAATCATTGGTTGTTTAAGAGCTTGAGAAAGGGAAAACTCTACCGACTCGTTCCCTATGTTAAATGACAACTTTCCATTCTTAACATCAACTATAGTCCCTCCGGTAGCCATAAAAGGTCGACCTAAAATAATGGGGGTAATAGTGTCTTCGGGCACATCCATGACAACAAAGTCGGAGGGGATGAAGAACTTACCAACTTGCACGGGTACATCCTCAAGTATCCCAAGTGGGTACTTAACGGATCTATCCGCAAGTTGAACTGACATACTAGTGACTCTCATCTCCTCCACACTAAGTCTCTTGGCAATGGAATAAGGTAACAAACTAACACTAGCCCCTAGGTCACATAAAGCTTGATTAACAACAACATTACCAACCTGACAAGGGATGGAAAAACTACCGAGATCCTCTAGTTTCTTTGGCATTTGATTCATAAGAATGACACTACATTGTGCAGTGAGAGAGACACATTATTTGTCTTCTATTGTTCTCTTTTTAGTCAAGACTTCTTTCAAAAACTTAGAGTACAGGGGCATTTGAGAAATTACTTCGGTGAAGGGTAAAGCTACCTCCACCTTCTTCAACATATCCACGAAACGGCTAAATTGGGCATTCTCCTTATGTGGCTTAGCTCGTTCGGGAAAAGGCAATGGTGGGACAAAAGCGGGAGGCGGTGGAACATTAGATTCTTCTTCTTCTTCGGCTAATCGCTCCGCCTCTGTTCTTTTTGCTTCTTCCGCTTCCATTTGCTCTTTCTTCTTTTTTTGTTCTCTTTGTTCATTCTCCGCATTTTGGAGGATATCAAACTCCGCTTGTATTCCCCGGTTTTGTTTAGGGGAAGTGGGAGATGATGCTTGTGGTGCACTTGGTTGATTCACTTTGGTTGTGGTGGTTTTGGTGTTCAAGTTCAAGTTCTTGTATGGGTCCTCAAGTTCCTTGCCACCTCTCAAAATGACGACATTTGCTTGGTGTGAAGGGTCTCTTGGGTTTTGAGGTTGCCCGGGCAAACCATGGGGTGGATGAATTGGGGCGGCTAAGGCTTTTGTTGCTTCTTCTGATTCCCAAACCTTTAGCCTTGCCTTGGTATCTTGATGCTCATTCCATAGTTGTCCAACAGTTCTTTGCAAATCACTAATGTTATCCCATGGAACTCCTCCTTGACCAAATTGAAAATTGCTTGATTGGCCATAAGATTGAGAGGGTTGATTAAATGGTTGTTGATTATAACCTTGGTTACCCTGAAAATTTTCTTGGAACCCTTGATTATATCCATGATTGAAATGATTACCATGTTGATTTTGGTAATTGTTGGGGACATGGAAGTTGTTACTTTGTTGATTGAAGTTGCTCCTTTGATGAGGAGGCATATATGGGGGCATCTTTGGAGGACCTTGGTTAAAGGACCTTTGTTGACTTTGATTAAATGGCCTTGTTTGACTCCCTTGGGCACGTGGTATCGGATTTTGAACATTTTGATTTCCATAAGAAAAATTTGGATGAAACCTTGTGCCGGCATTGTAAGTATTGGAAAAGGGATCAAATTGAGGTCTTTGCCATACACTTGTATAGCTTGGACTTCATTTGGCTCTTCAACATAAGTTTCTTCATTAGGAATACAAGAACTAGAATCATGGCCATAATTGCCACAATGATCACATTGAACTTCCCATTTTAACTGTTTTGGAGGTGATGGTTGCCTTGGTGGAACACTCCTTTGAATTTGGTACATACCTCTAGGTGTGGGCTTAGAACTCATGGCATCCATTCTCCTTTTCAATTCTTCAACTTCCACTTGAAGTTTCAATTCACTATAAATCTTAGATGAGTTCACTTCAACTTTCTTTCCAGAATCCCTCGATTGACCCATTCTAGAATCACTCCTTGTCATCTACTCAATTAGATTCTTAGATGCCTCATCGGTAAGAGAAGAGAAATCTCCTCCGGCGGCCGAATTGAGGTTTTCCTTGGTTTTCGATGAAAGGGTATTATAAAATGTTTGGGTAGTTAGCCAATCGGGTATTCCATGATGTGGATATTTGCGCAATAGATCTCTAAATATTTCCCAAGCCTCACTTAGGCTTTTAAATTCATCTTGCTTGAAGGTTTGTATCTCCATGCGATATTGGTTAGTCTTTGACAGCGGGAAATATTTCTCCAAGAAGACATTAGATAATTGAGCCCATGTTGTGAATGTATTAGGGGGATGGCCTTGAAGCTATCTATGAGCTCCATCTCTCAATGTCTTTGGAAATAATAAACGGTGCAATTGACATGAGGTTAATCCATTGAGACGGACTCCTACTAATTTTTCTTTAAATGAAGCGATGTGCTCTTGAGCATCTTCTTGGGAGAAACCATGAAAAGTATCTTGCTGAACCGCGTTTGTCAAAGAGGCTTTCAATTCATAATTCTCCGGTATCTCTTCGAAATCGACGGGAGAAGGTGTTTCTTCGTGTGTGAGTTGGGAGTGGGAACCTAGGGTCGCCATTGGTTGGATTGGTGGTGATGGTGGATTTGAATTTGGTGAATTTGGAGGGGATGGATTTGGATTTGGTGGTGGAGTTTTTGGTGATGGTGGGGATGGTGGTGAATTTTGTGAAGTGGAAGGTATGGAAGGATTATTTGGAATAGGGTTGTGTGATGTAGAAGGTGTAGAAAGTGTATGTGTTAGTGTAGACACCCGCATTTTGACTGCCACGTGTCTATGGTAGTCTCCGAAAAACACCCGATGATGATCGGACGTCAACGTGACTTAGTATACTCGGATTTGGGCTCGGAATTCATAATATCCGACATGGACTTTTAGTGGAGTAAAAAACTCACAAAACAGACCTCAAATTCAGGCCCAGTGGGTCGTTCCGAGTCAAATAAGACTAATTTGGGCCAAAACCGACACCAAAAATAATTCCTGTCTTTTGGCGACCGGGTCAAAACCCGGTCAAAGACGAAACCGTCTCATAAATCAGCCAAGTTCATTTGGCGCACAAATCAGAATTCAAAAAAGCAATCAAAACCAACAAGATCAAATCTTTCCTTGTTTGTCTCACCCAATTGATCCACTCGATCGAGTGGATTGACCCACTCGGTCGAGTGGAGCGCCTTGAACTGGGCTTGGCCCGTTTTCAAAGGCACTCGATCGAGTGCACTAGGGCCACTCGATCGAGTGCCCCTAGGTCGAGGGGTGAGGCCTATAAATACCGCTTCACCCCCATGCATTTGGAAGACTATTGACAATCACTTTCACCCAACATTTTAACCTACATTCTACCCTACTTCAACCACTTCATCACACATCAAAGCCTTAGAAATCCTAAGCAAAAAAACACAAAAACCGAGCTTTCGTCCCTCGATAAACCGACGCAACACACACACCTATACACACCATAACTCGCATACATCCTCGATACTCCCGAGCCCGTGCCGCTATTACGAGTCCATTTCCGAGGTCCTTACTAAGCATGTATGTTGAGGGTGTCCTAAACCCCATTTTCGATCTCTTTTATCTCGTCGCATTTTTTATTCAATTTATCGTATTTTGCATCGTAATTAATATCGTAGTAGTAACACTAACACTAGTATTATTATAACTTTTGCATTTTCATTTTTTTTGTATCATTTTATCATCACTAACATTATTATACCGTGTACATATAAACTAGTATAAAAATTTGGTTTTGAATTCGTTTGACTACGATGATCGCCTAAGATCCATCTAATCCCTTTACGAGCAACGACGGAGGTGGAGCCCTTTCGAGGAGCCCCGCCCCAATGTACTCAAGGGCGTGATGTGATCGCGACCGGTCGTAGTTGAACGCATTTAATCCCATTTCCATAATTGGTACGAAACCCGTTGACACGAAAACCGACATCACGTAACCCGAAAAGGGTTAGTTTCGATGTCGTGACGTAGAGGGATACATTTCGTCACTAATTCAAAATTTTCTAATCTAACGTAAACGTTTTCCTAAAACCCCGGTGACGGTATTATAATCGTTCATACACGATTATAGTACCGGAGGCCGAATTAAATACAAATCGTGCGATATTTGTATTTGGTTTGACCGTTCATCGATTTCAAGTCATAAAACAAAGCGAGTTACCACTCGTATAGGGGGCACTCGACCGAGTGCCATAGGCCACTCGATCGAGTAGCACCCCAAAAAGTGGTCAGTAGCCACGCTAATGACACACTCGACCGAGTCAGTCAATGACTCGATCGAGTGGGTCTCATAACCCACAATACCGAGGGCTTGGACACATATTTCGAGCCCCATTCTTTATCGACTTTAGACCATCGTCCGACCTTCCTATTTTTCAAAACTATACACATCACGACACGTAGAACGACTTTGACCACTTTGACGTGATAAGTCGGGACAAGACTACGGGACGCGAGATTAGGCTAGCAATATGCCGCAGTTTCATGTTCCCGTCCTTCGTTTAATATGCGACATAATGCATATTCAATCGAGGTTAGTCCGCCTACATATTTTCGCGGTCTAGTTTACATACGGGTCCGTCCCTTTAATTATATCGCATTATTTTCATTTCTTTTCTTTTACGTAATGTTGTATTGTGAATCCCGGGTTGTATTTCCGCCCGTGTAAATTGTACGCTATTTCTATTTATTTCTCGAGTTTCGTTTATTTACTTGCTTTACGCTTTATAAATGAACCTCGCATGCTAAATCATTTCGACCAATAATAAGATGCATTAAATGACATAGTTAACGCAAAATTCACATGCTTAGACAAAACGCTGTTTGCATATCATTTAATCAATTTACTAGCGCGCATATCACGAACACGAACGATGTCTTAGTAGAGGCCGCCATGTGCGGGCGGGGTTGGGTGTCCTTAGTGGGCTTCCCAACACGTACCCTCACCCCTTACTCAGAACCTTTGGTTTCCGGATGTCCGAAACCCTTGGCGAACGAGAGTCATTCTTTACACGATTACCGGTATAGATGGTATCGGTATCGCAATGCAAAGGGACGGGCCCCATAAACTCTGAAATCGGAATGGGCTTACTTTGTGTATAGCCCATGACGACATAGAGTGGGCTCGTATGGTTCCGAATAACCACAAAATTCGGTGGCGACTCCATTTTGACTTAAATTTCGAACCCGAGAACAATCTTACCACGAGATTCATTCGCCTACCCAAACCCGCGCTTCGCCGCGTCGGAGTGGACCTTCGTCATGTCCACAATTTGGCGACTCCGCTGGGGATACCTGATGTACCA
Source organism: Agrostemma githago (assembly GCA_958450325.1). Taxonomy (NCBI): domain Eukaryota; kingdom Viridiplantae; phylum Streptophyta; class Magnoliopsida; order Caryophyllales; family Caryophyllaceae; genus Agrostemma; species Agrostemma githago. The sequence continues at coordinate 33,190,260 of OY288262.1, forward strand.
CATGTCATCGGGGTTCCTAGGGTGAGACTCGAAGAGAAATCGTTCGTAGATTAGTGTGCGCGCATTAGTTTAATGATTCATGCATAACCCAAATTTGCCCGGGCCGGTTACTTGTGACCGACGTCCCACTATACCACGGTGCATTCCTACATGGGTGCGCTAAAGACATCGATGGTGGAACTCGTCTCGGTTTCGCGGCATGTCCTAAGACCAACTCGGCTTAGGGAGTCCGTCCATCACACGAGAAAGCCATCGTTGTTGGTATAGACCCTATTTTGACCGACCGAGACTTAGCGTAATGCATACATAAGCGTCGTTATAATGCTTGTTTGACTACGTGCTACTTGGTTTCCGTGTCAATTTTCAAAAAACCATCATTTCAAAAAATGCATCTTTCCAAAAATACCAAATTTTGAAAAACCCGAAATACTGTCCGTTTCGGGACCCGTCTTTTCAAAATATTAAAATTCAAAAACTCGGAATGCTGCCAAAATTTAGACTTACGATTTGACTCAAAACAAGCCATTTTTTTAGCCGGCATGCTATCCATTTCAATTCGAATTTCCGATCCACCATTCGATTTTCGAATTTTCAAAATTCAATTTTCAAATCTTCGTGATGCCATTTGCGATTTTCAAATCCTCGAGATTCCATTCTCGATTTTCAAATCTCCGAGATGTCGTTTTCGATTTTCAAATCTTCCGGATCTCATTTTCAATTTTCAAATTTTCGGAAATTTATTTTCGATATTCAAATTTTCAAAATTCCAAATATTCAACTTTTCAAAAAAAAAAAACTCGGTCCTGTCGGCATGCTGCCAATTTCAAAAAACGAGACCGTCTCCCAATTTTTCAAAATGCGAATTTACTCGCAACCATTCTAACATTTCAAAATGCCCGGTCCTATTGGCCCACTACCAATTTCTGGACCGTTCTCTCAATTTTTCAAAATTCAATCTTTTTCAAAAACCTTCCTTATTATAGGACCTACCGTAATCGATGTGTCGGGTCTTTTTATGATTTGTCGAAGGTCGTTAGCGTCGAAACTCCGTCGATCCTACATCACGGGTTTCTTCCCCATCCTAGTCCGCCTTTTTCTAAAGGCACAACCGACCAACACGAGTCATACACTCGTAAATGGAAGGTTCATAAACACTCGAGTCCTAACTAGAAAGTCACACGCAATTTTCCCTCCGATAGGACGGTCCCCACGACCTTTCCTAAGGGAATTTTGCCCGTCTTTCAATCCGTTAGTCGAGTCATCCCAATTCAAAAATCCTTTAACTTAAGGGTCTACCCTAATCACAGGGTCTATCCTTATTCAAGTCAAGTCAAGGGTCTCTAGCGTCGAAACTCTGCCGATCTTACATCGCAAGTTTCTTCCCTTACCCTGTCTGCCTTTTTCTCGAGGCCGAGTCAACCTTTTACAAGGCATAGCCCTGTGGCTAAAGGTTCGTGATCCTTACATCTAAGGGTCACTCGTCCAACACTCGAGTCTTAGCAAAACTTACAATCTCACTCGGAGGGCTACCCTTTAGGAGAGCGATCAATCACGGTTGCTCTGAGGGTCATGTCTTACACGTGTTGTCTCACGTACCCCACTTTTGAGTCACTTAGATGCCACATCATTTGAGTCCTCTCACTTGGGGGATATTCTCCGACGGGGCGATTAACCACAGTCGCTTCGAGAATCGCACCTTGCTTTTTTTAGGAGAGTCAAACCCGAGTCAAACCCGAGTTGTCTTTCCTCCCGCGCAATTTCCTATGCCTTGGCGTGTTTGGGTTCCGAAGCAACATTTCTGATTACGTGGGTATTCTCGCAGAGTATGGCACCCACAACCGGGAATAGGGACATGGAAAACACCATCAATGAAATAAAGGCTTCGCTGGAAACAATGGTTAGTAGGCAGGCCATAACCGAAACCCATATAGGGTTCCTGAAAACCAACCAAGAGGCCATGAATGCTCGTTTAACTGTCATTGAACGGCAAGACTTCAATTCTGAATCGGTAAATACTGGGCCATTTGCCAAACTGATCAGCACGGTGCGTGAGCTTGAACAACAGTTCCACGCCCTTCAAGGGAATAACATTCATATTGAGAACTCCCGAGACTATACACCCATCAGTGAGAAACTACCAACAGATCTCAACTTAGAGGGGTTACCCATATTCGAAGGGACGGAGGATCCATTACTACACCTCCGAGCCTTCAAAGCATTTATGGCGATCAAGGGGGTCAAGGCCGACATGTTCATCAATTTGTTCGGCGCATCCCTCGGGAAATATCCAAAAGCCTGGTTCTATAGGCTTAATACAAAAAGATTCCCCACTTGGGAGGATGTGGCTACCGAGTTCGCTAAAAACTATTCTGATAATACCGAACTTCAGACTACCATGCGGACTTTAGAAGTCATGGCCCAAGATCCGACAGAGGGTTTCACCAAATACCTTCAACGTTGGCGGGCTGAGAGTGTTAAGCTGGTAGACAAGCCCAGCGAGAAGACACTAGTGGATACATTCATCAACAACCTCCTACCCTCCTACCGCGTCCATCTTAGGTATGCCGGCATCTCAAACTTTGCTGTGCTTACCGAAATGGACACTAGGATTGAAGACGATCTTCGACATAACGAAGATTTGGGTGAAGCTTCTACCGAAGGCTATACTGGACATCCACTTGAGTCCTTAGAAGCCGAAGACTACTGACAACCTCATCCAAGAGTCCAGATTTGATTTGAGTCCGAGTCTGAGTCCGAGTCTAGGATGTTCTATCTCTTTCAATTTCAAAGTCAGAGTCAGAGTCAACTGTATTCTGTCCTCTTTTTCAATCTAATAAAATCAGCTTTTTTTTAGTCTCTCATATATGCTTCCCTTTTGTGTTTCCGAGAACATGATGAACACCATCATACACTGTGAGCACATGCACATGACTATTATAGGCACATCTATGATGACTGCAGGAACTGAGCCCGTGTTTTCCTTTTACCTGTTCCATGTCTGACATAGAAAGCCACATAACCACCCTTAGTAGGAGCGGTATCGAATCCTATGACGAATCTAGGTAGTCTCCTAGTTTGGGTTCAAGACGGGAGGCAAGCCCATTTCCCACAATAAACACCCCTCCAATAAAACTGACCAATCCCTATCTTAGGCATTAGTCTGACTTGATGCCAAAGATACCCAACTCGGGACGATGCTCCCACTAAGCCTGCTCGGAATTATGATGACAATACCGAGATCCAAACCACCATGCTTACCATAGAGCACTCCACCGCGAGTTGCACTCACACAAACACCAACTAGGCTTACACCCTACAAAGGTTTAGCTCCACAAGCCTAATCCAACCGATGGGCCCACCCCCATATCCACCCACAACATCAAAGGGAGAGATAGCCGTGAAAAAAAAATGGACAAAAAAATCAAAAGTCCAAGGAAAAAGCAAAAGGCCCAAAACAAAAGAGCTGGCCATCAAAAAAAGAACTCTCAGCAGCCCCCGACCAGATACGGTCAATCCCACGACCGGGGCCAAGAGGTCAACAAAAAAAAACAACAAAAAATTCAAATACCAACGACCATAGTCAACGGTCAACTCAAGTGAAAGTCCCTTGTCCGGGAACGGTCAATTCAAAAACATCATCAAAACCCATGACCAGGGCTAAAAGGTCAGCCAAAAAATATTCAAGAACCCATGACTGTAGTGAAAACGGTCAAATAGGGGAGAGACAATCAAGCTGGTTAGCTAACACCACATTTAGCCTCCCCATATTACAACCCTCAAGACCTTCCCGAGGCCTAGGCTAAGAGACAGCCTCAGAATTTTGAGGATTCAAGCTCCATAGGATACACCCTAACCATTAGGGCCAGACATGGAAACCAGATCCCGCATCATCAAACCTGCCCAATCGAAGCCCGAGTCATTTTTACTCGACTTCCCCCCTTTCCTACCACATTACAATACCTTACCCTCGACGCCTTAGCTCCACAAAATCAAGCTCCAGATTTCAAAGCATCAAAGCCACTTATTGCCTGGCACCACATTTCCAAAAAACATTCAAACCGGTTACCAACCCCGAACACGGGAACTCAACCTGCGGTCGGCATAGAACATGCCCAAATAGTTCACACCATTTCTGGGGGCTACCCCGGGGAACGCTCACAGTCACAGGATCAACATCTTAACTGTTCTACCCCTTTGATCAAGACATCATTGGGAACACACCTAGCCTACACCATCGTTGTGGCTAGTTACACATAAAGCCCTAATAAACTAGGCACCATAACATATCTTCCAATCCACTGAACTACGGCTTGGTTTGATTTCACTACACGTGAATACGTAGGCAGCCTTTCAACAAAGGCACAACCACCCACATTGACACAAATAAAAAAGGCACCATCATTCCGATCACGACACTGTCATGTTCTCAGCAGTTAGCGTTGTCGTCCTGGGGGCTTCTCTTAGGCAGAAGACCTCCATCCACTCACAAAATCCAGTGACTTTCAAAAACTAGCCTCCTTTTTATAGAGTGTCCTAGTACTCGGCCCAGTCGAAGACGAGAATCCGTCAGGGACTCAAAGCAACACCCACTTTGGGAATGTACCCCAAAACCAAAAATTCAAAGAGCACTAGTCTACAACACTGCTACTGCTAAGTCCTGCAAAAACAGTCTCATTACAGATACTGCAGTTCCTCTATACCGGATCCTTCCCGTTTTGATGTTCGACCGTGTTGCCACTCGCCTAGGCTATGGATTAGCGCAGCTTAAGAGTCTTGTCATATTAGGTGGCCCTCCCCCCTACCGAGTCACGGTCCAACCCCTCGAGAGTCCAGTCGTATCTGTCAGCTCGTCTGGTCACGTGCAGAGTCGAGTCTGTCGGTATGTCTCTCTCTTCAAATTCTTTCTTTGAAATTTGCAAAACTTAGCCATTTGAGAAAATCCTTTTTGACAAGGTCAAATTTCGGTCTATTTAAACTGCAGAATTCTTTTCTACCCCTTTTAATTTTGAAAACCTATCTCCTAGCACGTGAGTTGCTTTCAGGACTACGATTTCAAAGTGAAGTAAAAATCATTTTCCCCAGCGCAAACTAGTCAATAGATGCTAACTGCATTTACTATGTGCTATCTTGCTATATACTATGCCTGCTATTTCTGCCTATGTATCTAACATTTCAGGTACCAGCTAGTGTTTCCCAACGGAACATCAAAGGCGGTGTTTCTCCTGAAATGCTACATGCAAGTTGTCATGTGTCGGCATACGGGTACACCCAAGACTTCAGAAGCAAGTCCCCGCGCAGCTACTTTCCTCCCCAGCGCGAGTCAGTGTTTTGCCTATATGTGTCAGCATACAGGTACACTCCAGACTTCAGAAGCAAGCCTCCGCGAAACCATCAAATTCCCCAATGAAGTCAGCTTTCCCCCGGTATGCTACATCCAAGATGTGATGTGTCGGTATACGGGTACGCCTACTCCCCAAGAAAGGCAAGTTTCACTCCCCACGGAACATCATCATCAGCTCAGGTACGACTGAAGGCTTTGAAAGCAAGCTCGTACAGCTCACATATCTCCTCAGCGGAACGCCCGAGGCGGCATCCCCCACATGCAAACACGCCCAGGACCTATGCCTGGCTCAGGTATGATTTCTATCTTATGGCTGGCGAGCCCTTTCACGCGAGTCTACTGGACTATAAACGACCTGACCGGAAGGCTGCCAGGTCGTAATCTGCGATTGGCCTGGTAGCTACTCTGACTTTCGCCTTGTCCAAGCCTCAGTCAGAGTGGGGGCTCTGTAGACACCCGCATTTTGACTGCCACGTGTCTATGGTAGTCTCCGAAAAACACCCGATGATGATCGGACGTCAACGTGACTTAGTATACTCGGATTTGGGCTCGGAATTCATAATATCCGACATGGACTTTTAGTGGAGTAAAAATCTCACAAAACAGACCTCAAATTCAGGCCCAGTGGGTCGTTCCGAGTCAAATAAGACTAATTTGGGCCAAAACCGACACCAAAAATAATTCCCGTCTTTTGGCGACCGGGTTAAAACCGGTCAAAGACGAAACCGTCTCATAAATCAGCCAAGTTCATTTGGCGCACAAATCAGAATTCAAAAAAGCAATCAAAACCAACAAGATCAAATCTTTCCTTGTTTGTCTCACCCAATTGATCCACTCGATCGAGTGGATTGACCCACTCGGTCGAGTGGAGCGCCTTGAACTGGGCTTGGCCCGTTTTCAAAGGCACTCGATCGAGTGCACTAGGGCCACTCGATCGAGTGCCCCTAGGTCGAGGGGTGAGGCCTATAAATACCGCTTCACCCCCATGCATTTGGAAGACTCTTGACAATCACTTTCACCCTACATTTTAACCTACATTCTACCCTACTTCAACCACTTCATCACACATCAAAGCCTTAGAAATCCTAAGCAAAAAAACATAAAAACCGAGCTTTCGTCCCTCGATAAACCGACGCAACACACACACCTATACACACCATAACTCGCATACATCCTCGATACTCCCGAGCCCGTGCCGCTATTACGAGTCCATTTCCGAGGTCCTTACTAAGCATGTATGTTGAGGGTGTCCTAAACCCCATTTTCGATCTCTTTTATCTCGTCGCATTTTTTATTCAATTTATCGTATTTTGCATCGTAATTAATATCGTAGTAGTAACACTAACACTAGTATTATTATAACTTTTGCATTTTCATTTTTTTTGTATCATTTTATCATCACTAACATTATTATACCGTGTACATATAAACTAGTATAAAAATTTGGTTTTGAATTCGTTTGACTACGATGATCGCCTAAGATCCATCTAATCCCTTTACGAGCAACGACGGAGGTGGAGCCCTTTCGAGGAGCCCCGCCCCAATGTACTCAAGGGCGTGATGTGATCGCGACCGGTCGTAGTTGAACGCATTTAATCCCATTTCCATAATTGGTACGAAACCCGTTGACACGAAAAACGACATCACGTAACCCGAAAAGGGTTAGTTTCGATGTCGTGACGTAGAGGGATACATTTCGTCACTAATTCAAAATTTTCTAATCTAACGTAAACGTTTTCCTAAAACCCCGGTGACGGTATTATAATCGTTCATACACGATTATAGTACCGGAGGCCGAATTAAATACAAATCGTGCGATATTTGTATTTGGTTTGACCGTTCATCGATTTCAAGTCATAAAACAAAGCGAGTTACCACTCGTACAGGGGGCACTCGACCGAGTGCCATAGGCCACTCGATCGAGTAGCACCCCAAAAAGTGTTCAGTAGCCACGCTAATGACACACTCGACCGAGTCAGTCAATGACTCGATCGAGTGGGTCTCATAACCCACAATACCGAGGGCTTGGACACATATTTCGAGCCCCATTCTTTATCGACTTTAGACCATCGTCCGACCTTCCTATTTTTCAAAACTATACACATCACGACACGTAGAACGACTTTGACCACTTTGACGTGATAAGTCGGGACAAGACTACGGGACGCGAGATTAGGCTAGCAATATGCCGCAGTTTCATGTTCCCGTCCTTCGTTTAATATGCGACATAATGCATATTCAATCGAGGTTAGTCCGCCTTCATATTTTCGCGGTCTAGTTTACATACGGGTCCGTCCCTTTAATTATATCGCATTATTTTCATTTCATTTCTTTTACGTAATGTTGTATTGTGAATCCCGGGTTGTATTTCCGCCCGTGTAAATTGTACGCTATTTCTATTTATTTCTCGAGCTTCGTTTATTTACTTGCTTTACGCTTTATAAATGAACCTCGCATGCTAAATCATTTCGACCAATAATAAGATGCATTAAATGACATAGTTAACGCAAAATTCACATGCTTAGACAAAACGCTGTTTGCATATCATTTAATCAATTTACTAGCGCGCGTATCACGAACACGAACGATGTCTTAGTAGAGGCCGCCATGTGCGGGCGGGGTTGGGTGTCCTTAGTGGGCTTCCCAACACGTACCCTCACCCCTTACTCAGAACCTTTGGTTTCCGGATGTCCGAAACCCTTGGCGAACGAGAGTCATTCTTTACACGATTACCGGTATAGATGGTATCGGTATCGCAATGCAAAGGGACGGACCCCATAAACTCTGAAATCGGAATGGGCTTACTTTGTGTATAGCCCATGACGACATAGAGTGGGCTCGTATGGTTCCGAATAACCACAAAATTCGGTGGCGACTCCATTTTGACTTAAATTTCGAACCCGAGAACAATCTTACTACGAGATTCATTCGCCTACCCAAACCCGCGCTTCGCCGCGTCGGGGTGGACCTTCGTCATGTCCACAGTTAGGATGTGATTAAAGTTAGGAGGTGATAATGAAAGATGAGGAATGATGGTGGTTGAGTTATTTCCCCGAAAACACAATGCTCTAAAAGTCTTTTCCGGCTCCGGATCGAACCACAAGGGCAATGACGTATTCCTGGGCATAAAACTCAATTAAACGGTGAGACTCCTAGCACCTAATGTTACTAGGGAAGAGGGAGAAGAGAAAAGAACCAAACACAATAACTAAAAACACAATAACTAGCCGTTCCCCGGCAACGACGCCATTTTGATGCGTGTCATATCGTCGCCTATCCAACGCGGTCAAACAATATTTATAAACTCCAACTAACTACTACGTAGTAGCGGCAAGTCGAGGTCGATCCACAGGGACGGTCGAGGGTAGTCGGTCAAGTCTAAGTCTAGGAGTGATTGGGGTTGAGAAGGGGGGAGTTGGACGAGAGGAGCTAAACTAACTAGACAAGATAAGGAACTAAAACGATAAACAACTAATGGGAAAGGCGTTAGGGAGAGTCGGTGAGCCGGAAATTAAGGTAAGGGTACAAATTGCAAGAATTATCACAAGATGTATAAGGGAGGTGCCACCTTTCGGTTTCCCTACCAACCAAGCCTAAGCCCGCTTTCGCGATGAATAAACTAAGGTCTCAAGACGGAATTACCCAAACCCCGAATTTCTTATTGGTCCGGATGAGTCAAGTCAACCTAGGTGATCAAGCTAAGTCAATCAAAACACAACAGTCCCATCAAGACAATATCACCCTTAAATGCAATAATCTCACAAAACAAAACCTTTTCCTAGAATTCCTCTTCCCCTATCCCCCTAACTAAAATCTACTCGCTATCCATAATAAAACTAACACTAAGGAGGAAAATAAACAAACACACAAACTATGGAGAAACAAACTAAGGAGAGAGAAAAACAAACAAACAATGAAAAACTACACTAACATAAGGAATGACAAGACAAACAATGGATTAACAAGAAACTAAAAACAAAACTAATTAATGAAGAAAGGAGAGGAAAGAAACTACCAACAATGGAGAGACTAAAGGAGAAGATGAAGATTAACATTTAAGATGAAGCTTCAAGAAATAATGCAAGGATCTTGTCACCAAATCCTTGCAAAACCCTTAAATCTTCAATATAAAACCCAAATCTTCAAC